>JAPQWS010000137.1:2839166-5678333 GCA_028651295.1 Catharanthus roseus | reverse complement strand
TGGAATTGGTTACGTGTTAACTATCCTGCATCTTATTCTGATGTATGGAGATTATCATGAATTTGCAGGGTATCGATGATAGATCCATTGAACAACTTTTGGTCGAATTCAGTTGAGTACTCGGACCAAGAGTTGGAGAGAAGAGAGAGGAAGGGATGGAAGGTGAAGATACACGATCTCTCTGGCTCAGCTGTAGCGGCAGCTTTCATAACAACTCCATTTGTTCCATCATCAGGTTGTGATTGGGTGGCAAAATCCAACCCAGGAGCTTGGTTGATTGTTCGTCCTGATATTTGCAGGCCCGAGAGTTGGCAACCTTGGGGAAAACTCGAAGCATGGCGTGAACGTGGCATCAGAGACTCCATCTGCTGTCGTTTCCGCCTTTTATCCGATGGACAAGAAGGCGGGGAGCTTCTCATGTCTGAGATACTAATCAATGCTGAAAAGGGAGGGGAGTTTTTCATTGACACTGACAAACAGGCTCGAGGTTCAGCCACACCACCGGTTCCAAGTCCACAGAGCAGCGGTGACTTTGCTGCATTAAGTCCCGTGGTAGGTGGGTTCGTGATGAGTTGCAGGGTGCAAGGGGAAGGTAAATGCAGCAAGCCACTCGTGCAACTCGCCATGAGACACATTACCTGTGTGGAGGATGCAGCCATTTTTATGGCTTTAGCTGCTGCAGTTGATCTGAGCATAGAGGCATGTAGGCCTTTCAGAAGAAAGATGAGAAGAGGTAATCGCCATTCTTGGTGATTTTGTGTATTTCTAATTATTACATTACTGAAAACTGATGGGATGTCCTTTTTTTTTTTTTTTTTTAATTGCTTCTGATGATTTTTTGTAACAACTTTTGGTAATGGTGTACAGGATCACTTCTTGTTACAGTTTCTCTTCACAAGATTAATAGTAGAGTTTGAATCATTACTCTGGCCTGTAGGACTATAGATCACTAACCATCCTTTACCTTATTTAGGTGCAAAGGATACACGGTCTTGGCTGATCTTAAGATGTGTCTGGTATTTAAGGGTGTGGATATAATCCTGACTAATTAAGACAGCTTAAGAAGTGGATCTTAAGATGTGTCTGGTATTTAAGGGTGTGTATATAATCCTGACTAATTAAGACTTAGCTTAAGAAGTGTTTTCAGAGTTTGATTCTTATGGCATTCTGAGAAAGATTAGAAACCTGATCCCTAAGCATTCGCAGGGTGCATTAAGCCATTGGGTTACCCATCTTTTACCCTTAATCCATTTCTTGAAGCAAAAATAATACAAGAATCAACCAATACTTGGAATTCAGTCATGGCAGCACGATTGACATAGCTTCTTTAGTCCGAATCCTCTTGCTACTTTGAATTCAGCAATAAATGGCAGTTGGATTGGCACAGCTCTTCTTGTCTGAATCCTCTAGCTACTAATAGGTTTGAAGTCCGAAATTTACCTTTACTAAAAAGCAAAAAATAATGCAAGAATCAACCAATACTTTGAATTCAATTCAGTAATGCCACGCAGCTTCCCTTGTATAAATCATTTTATTACCAAGAGATCTCGGATTTGAGACATCATTACAACAAATGCCATCTGCCAACTGACTTAATGCTATTGAGAAAAATTTATTCTTCAAAGACTCCGAAGTTGATTAGTCAAGTCAAGAACCTAAACACCATCTCTAATAAGTAATGGCAGCAGAATCACAGGATATTTCTATCACCAAAGGAAAACGACAAGTCAAGTTGTATAATCAGGCTTCCTATGATCCATAAACCATGTTTTCCAGAGAAAGAAACCCCAATATAAAATGTACATTTTGCCATTGCCACAGGGTTCCAAACCAAAATAGAATTTGATTTTCAATGGTACAACACCTACCCCTATACTATTGGCCTTAACTATGTATTATATTTTCATCATTTCACCAAATATCACAAGCTCATCAAGACTAGGCTACAAAGGAAACCCACTTCTAATGGCCATACACAAGATACAATGGATAAGAGTACAGGTGTTAAAAGAGTTTCTTATCCATGTTTTCTCTCCCATTTGCCTTCCCTTCTACTGTCCCTCTCTCTTCGCTCCAGAATTTGCCTAGACTTGCTTCCTCTTGACCCATGCCGTAAATTTGAGCCAAAACCAACAGATTGTCCCTCAAAGGCATCTTGATCACCGACACTAGCAGTATCTCCAGAGTCCTTGCTTCCATCGAAAGTTTCTTCATAGCCACTTCCATATTCGTCTGACCTGTCCTGGGATTGCAGAATAGTTGGAACTTGACCAGAAAATTGCCTACCACCCCCAGAGAGAACAACTTTTGGCATTGAGGCAATGGATGAGCTTGAGGTACCAGTGTCAGGCTGAGGAGCACCGCCACTACTCACTCTTAAGTTTGGTTCGTTACTTGCTCTTCCATTTTCTCTCTCGCGATATCTGCCCCTGCTACATAAGGGAAGTAAGGAGGTCATTTGAAGTGAAGGTAGTAGTATTTAGCTATCCAATATTTTGTGGATAGTTTGATCAGAGAGTTCCTTCTAATGTGAATACTGCAAATTTCTACACCAACATAGACTATAGAGGAAATGCTAACACTTCAGTGCTAATTTATAATCACAATCGAATCCAAACTTTTGGCTAGTTAAAACAAAAATTCAGCACCGTTAGAGCATGTCATTCAAATTATGACACACGATGACTTCATGTACCGGCAAAAGAACCTACCTGCTATGAGCAGAGGAAGAGAATTCTCGTCTTTGTGTGCGGGTTCCAACTCCAGACTCAACATGCTCGAGCTCCCTCTGGAGTTCTCTCTAGAAGGAGAAAAGGAATACACTTAATGAGCCTAACTTCCAGCAAAAATAGATGAGACAATGTCATATCTGCGCAGGTATGGCAATGATAGGCAACGCGTCCATTTCGTACTAATTCCGTGTATAAAATCTGGCCTTGTCGTACACCAAAGACTAAGTGAGGGAGAATTCTGTACCGATGTTTTTGTTTTGCAATGTAGTGTTTTTTTGGGAGGGAAAAGCAATGATATATTTTATTAAGAGATTGGAAGGCTACTTTGATGTAGTTTTTAATTTACTTTCATGAGGATGTCTTACCCTCTTTCTTGTATTTCTTCTTTTGTTAAATAAGGAAAAAAGGTCTATTCCAAGCATAAATAATCTGGGTAAGACTAGTGCAAGAAAGGTAGTATCAGACTCGGGCGAACTTCAATCTTACTTGTGTTTGCTTCTCCCTCTCCATGTCAAGATTATGCTGCAGCTCCCTGGTTTTTGCCCGCTCAAGTTCTAGCATCCGCTGTCTCTCAATCTCCCTTTCTACTTCTGAAGTCCTTTCTCTGTTACAGCAATTCAACAACTTATGCTTATCATACACAGTAACAGAACTGAGCATGAATAATGAAAAACAAGCCAGGATGAAAACCTATCAAGTTCTTGTAGTCGTTCTGCTTCTCGTAGAGCTGCCTCTTCCAGATACTTTTGACGGGCATCCCTAAGGAGAATTTTCTTTTGCCTGCGGGCCATTATCTCCTCTCGGAGCTTTGTCTTTTCTCTGATTAAAAGAAATACGGAAGTTTAGCAGAGTAAAACCAGCAGCAGTCAAATAACTCCATCTTTCTAGGACAGGAAAACTTTGTAACCTAAGTTCGAAAACTGTACAAGTTCTTCTCTTCAGAATTGCTGCAACTCCTTGTCTAAAAATATCAAGTAAAGACAAAATTCTTCTAAGCTAGTGCTCCTCAAATTTAATCATAGGAGTCATCAAATGATTCATTCTAAGTTTTCACTATTCCAAATTAGTGTTCACTTTTCTGTGGCTTTAATTTTTTGAGTCTTGATAGGGAAACATTTTTTCTTCTTTATATTTGGGCTCTGTCCAACAGAACAAATAAGCATCAGGAAGTTGGGCCTAATTTGGTATCTGTTCACTGGGTATTTATGAATGATCAATTAGCTGGAAGACTAAACAACAAAAAGTGGATTTCAGTTTCAACCCTTTCTTCCCTTTAACAAGGAAAAGTGGAAGCTTATTAACAAGGAACATCGTTCACTAAACCCAGCAAAAGAAAACAAAAATATCAAATAATACATACAGGGATCTAATTTCATCCTTGATCTGCTGCAGACGTTTATCATCCTTCACACAGCCTGCGTGAGAAGAAATACAACTATAAAACCCAGCAGGATACATTGGATCATATCATGTAAATAACTTGCAGTTATAGGAATAAAGTAAAGCCATACAATTCCATTCAAATGGGCTCGACATTTATACATTTGTCCAGGAAACATACATACCTGCTAGAAATGGGAACCGATGCAATTCTTTTATATCACTGAAAGAATCCTGCAACGCATGTTCTTTCTGAAGAAGTTCCATTTCTATTTCAACCTCTTCAAATTCCTAGAACGAAATAAAATCATTACTAGAACAAGAAAATTTGCTATAATCAATACAACTTTGAAGATGTTGAGACTAACCAAGGCCTTCTCATCAATTCCCTTCAAGAATAAATCAAAGTATGATTGTGCAGACGTAAAGTTGGTAATAACCTGTACATGCAAAAGCAAGAATGAAGAATCATATGAATTGACATTTACAAAAGCTCTAAAAGTAGTTCTATGTTTACATATGTGAGCAACACCCAAAAATTTAACATGATCTATGAAATGATTGAAAGGAATGACAAGGCAAAATAGGAACAGCAATCCAAGTCATAGACCAGATATTCCAGTTCAATTTCTTAAGTAGCACAAGTATCTAAAATGAAATGGTGAGTAAGTACTCTTGTAGAAATGCTCTCGAATAAGAACTGACTTGAAATATTTAAACATACATACAAGAAATGATGAAATGAATAGAAGAAGGTTTGGCGGCCAGTATTCTATTTTGCGCATCAGTTAGATGGGTAGCCAATACATACAATGTCACATTTTCCAGCTACGCAAAGCAACTCAATTGCTTGGGACGATTATATACAAAAACCAAAGGAGTCCATCCAACTCGTTGCTTGGGACTTTTTCTTTTTAATTATTATTTTTTAATTCAGTTACAGGAAATATTGCATTTGACCACCTCATGCAGAATGTGGGACGCCTGCTGAGAGTTAGACTGGACATTTGATGATAAATTAACTCTCAGACCATGACAAAATGTGAATGTCACAGTTTCATGGCTTTACTCTCAAAAGAAAATAAATCCCTCCCTCTCTCTAGAACTACTTCAGCCAGACAGTCTCTCAGCTTCCAACCAAAAAGAGAAACCATTAAGGGAAAAATATGCGCCAATTCACTGAATGTCCAATATCTTTAGAATAAGAAAAATTCAGAACATTCACCATTTTATGTGAAGTAAAGCATTTCAAATACCTGAAGAATTGATTCTCGGGTACTTCCAAAATCTGGATTTATTTGTCCCGTAGAGCTTGAAGAAAGAACTTCTTTCAGCATCTTACATCCAACCATTAAACAATTTGCCAAAAATGTTAGCATATGAACAAACACTTGAGGCTACTAGTATCATATCAATAAAACGATTTGGTCACTATTTAAACAGATAAATAAAAGAAAAAGAAGAGAAAGAGGTATAGCAGCACAAGATTAGTAAACAACGTTTAGAAACCTATTGCGGTATTCACGTGGAAGTGGTGTAAACAATCCAGATGCTCTAGATACCAACCTTAACAGAAGCACACATCAGAATCCAAGCTAAACTTACTGTGCTTACCTGCTTGGCCTCATTCTCTTCGATACGCAATCTACACAATGCTTGGCAGATCTTCCTATCTGCGCCTACAGGACACCTTGCTACAAGCACAACCAAAGAAAAGTGAACACCTTAAGAAACATGTCCATACCGGTTCCTTTTCTTGAGCAAAATTCATAGGGAACAGAATTGCAAGCATACCATTTTCTAGTATTCCAAAAGATTCAATATTACTCCAAATGATATCAGGTATTAAAGAAATATCTTCAGCTGGAGAATGCAGGCAAATATTTGCAAGAAGTGCTAGAGAAAATCTTGTTATAGTGCCTTCACACGTGGGCTGCACAAGATTTGTCAAACTTCGAAGAATACTATCAGCTGCTACAAGCAAAGATTGCAACTTTGGCCGTCCAGCAAATGGTACATAGTTCAGAAGAAGTGCCATTGCATGGGTCCTTAAAAGAAGCGATGTATCAAAAGATGCTAGGTAAACAACCTGATCCCAAGTACCAGAGACCAGGGTGGATGAAATTGACAGAGAAGAAGAAACAATGAAATCAGGAGCTACTTCACAGTTTAAAGATAGTAAATCTGTTCCTTCCTCCATATCGTGACCAACAAGTTTCCTCAAGTGCTTAACTGCAATGAAGCGTTGCTCTGGCTCAGGATGCTTGAGCATGAAACAGAACAGATCAACCAAAGGTACCATATTCTTGTGAAGAAGTTGGAAACCTCTCCTACATAAGGATGATATCCACCTATCAGTCTGCAGCCGCCAGGAAATATTTGGAGCACTAGAAGAAAAGTTCTTAATTGCTGAACATGTTTTATCAATCACTGATTCTAAACAAAAGCACCGGGGCACTCCAAGTAGACAATCAAGCACCACCGACGCAACCTCCCAGCAACGTTTTTCCTGAAGCACCAATAACATTTGCACAAATTCGTCAAGACTGAAGTTCCAGAAAGTCGGAAACTGGTCAACAGTGTTTGACAGCAGGGGACTTTCCTTCTCATTTCCTGTAAGAGCATGTAGATTTTCCCCTATGGATGACAAAAATTTTGAGTAGATGAAACACTCAGCAGAAGTAAGAGCGAGTTTTTTGGCCAGCCTATGATGAACTCTATAACACAGATCAACTGTCGGGCTAAGCTTATAGATGAGGTCCTCCAACTCCTTCAAAAACTTTCCAAATTCCTCGGCAGAAGATGGATGAATCTTTGCACTCATATGAATAGTGTTACCATTGCTACTGTCAAGTTTCTCAGATACCTCAGTTGCGGAATAAGAGTGACAGACATCAACAAGAAACCACGAGCATGATTGAGAGCAATCATCACAAGATTTACCAATATTTGCATCAGAATCCAGGGACTTTCTCATTGGAATGGCACCAACGTCTGTCATCATCTGAACCAATAAGCTTTTGCAGCTATCCATCAGAATCTGATACGCCCAAAGATAATCATGAAAAGAAGTTGTTGGTTCATAAGAAGCAAAATCAGCCCAGAAAAGAGAGGATTGCAATATTTGAATTTTGCAATGGAAGGACAAATCAGGAAGAACTGAAGCTAAAACAAAAATAATAAGTGCCTTATGATGTCCGTTCTCTCTTGGGTGAGCTTGACCATCATCTTTATGTCTTAGATCATCAAGAAGTTCACTGAAGCATAAAGACTCAAAATTGAGACATGAATCATCATTCAATGAGTTTTCCTCTTTATAGGCCTTGTGTAATGAATATGAGATTAGTGGTTTTAGCAAATGGAATATAGAATCAAGAAATGAGACATCACAGTAAGAGCTCCTACAAAGGGAAGCCAACACTTGCACCACTCTAGGGATTTCCGGTACCATTGCTTCCATATGCTCAGACAAAATGGATTCAAGTATAAAAAGAATAACAGCCTTTACATTCTTTGCTGCGAATCCTTTGAGGTTTTCCCTTTTCTGAAGGAATGGCCATGAGCATAAATCGGAAAACCAACACATCAGATCTGGCACAACTACAGAAGAAAGAGATTTCAACTGCAATCCAACAGCTTCCAGAATAGATTCTCCAAATGTTTCAAATTGCTTCTTCAAGTTGGGGAAAAAATGACTAATCTCAGGATATATAGCAGTGAAAGATTGGTTTACATATTGTTGCCGAGGATTTCGAAGACCTTGTGCAATATTCATATCCTCCTTGGCTCTTGCTTCTTCATTCTTTTTTTCTAAATCTTCTTTCACAACAATATTGTCCACTATCGCAAGTTCATCTGAAAAAATAGATAGTAAGTACGTCAATTGCGAGAGATCTGAAGCAAGAAATAGGCGTTCATTCAGATACTGTCTAGCATTACGAGAAACGGCCATCCAACCAACATAACGAACCAAAGGAGAGGATGAAGAGGCAAATATAGATATTTTCTGCAGCCATGCTGAAGGCGGAATTAGATTTGCAAAGCGGAAACCATTATGAGAATTTACTGAAAATATTGACTCTTCATCACTGCCACTTGAAGCAATTACCAATCTCTGAAGAAGCATCCAACGGCGTTGAACCTCAAGCACCTTAAAGTGGCCCAACTGCAAGCTTCCTTCTTTCAATTGATAGTATACGGATTTCAGCAGCACATTCAAGAATTCAGCAGATTTTAATATGATATCAACTAAAAGCTCTGGAGAACAGAATAATTTAGTTGCTGAATGTAACAAAAACAGAAGACTTTGCAATAGAATTTCATGCATTCTTTGATGGTCCCTCTGTAGCTGTTGGATTAGAAAATTGCATAAAAGTTCCTGATTCTGACGAACTAAGGTGATAGCATCTGCAGAGAGAACATCTTCCTTTGACAAACTTATGATGTCCTCATGTTCTTCTGCATAAGAGTTAATAAGTTCTGTATCAACTGATATCTTCTTGTACTTTCTATCCAACTCAGCTGCCTCAAGAAGGATTTCAAGAACAGCTTTGTCCCTTTTTCTTTCTAGATCAGCTACTAATTTCAAATCACTGTCCTTTTTTCCCAAAAACTTTCTAATATCTGTTAGCCTCTGGTCAGTAGGGCTCCAGTTTACATTCTCTTTGTTGAGAGACTGAGAAGTGTTTTGAAAGGAAATCAAGAAGTAGGGATTCACATAACACTCAGCTGCCAAAAGCAAAGCATCTATAGCAGTACCATGACCTTCGGAAGTAAGAGGACTTTGAGAGTGCAAGTCAAGAGCAAAACGCCTAAATTCCGAGGCCTTTAACTCGGAATAACTGTGATTCGTTAGCTGAAAATAATCTGCCTTCAAATTAGGGTATTCCGAGGCAGATATGTCAGCAGTTGTGAAATTATCACAAAACAGGTTGCTCAAAGTTTTCAGTTCAACATCAGTTCCCTCAATGTTAACATTGTCATGACTAATTTCCAGATTCTTCCCGTCTTGGCTTTCAGAAACACAAGTAAGGGACATTCTGCTGAGTTCTGAAGGGGCAAAAAGAAAGCTTGCCTCCTCAGGAAAATCCACCTTCCCTGGTACATCAAAAGTATCAGTCCTTCCGTCAACATCTTCGGGACTACTAGATCTGGAAGAGGACCCTCCATTTCGAAGGGTAGAAGATTGAGATGAAATAACAGAAGACTGTATCTCCCACATCTCACTAACACGATACTTGCAAAGGTCAATATCTGGAGGTAACTGCATGTGAGGCTCCAAAACTGAGAGAAGTATGCTGTGGAAACAAAAATAACATGTCAAAGCAGATATGCTGTTGTAAAACAGTACTAATTGATGATTCACAGACAGTACACAGATATAAATCCGCTGTTTTCAAGAGAAAGAGCATATATTAAACGAACTACATCAAATAAAACTCAACTTCAGGTTCGTAAATATTTTAATGACATGTGATATGGTTCTTATTACCTTGGGGAAACTGACCCACGCCTCCATTCAGCTTCCAGAGATGGAAGCACAGCAGGCTTACTTATAGCAGCACGAAGCACATTTAGCGCAATTGCACAATGCCGCTCCTGCTTTTCAAGAAATATTGATGACACATTTCCAAATGAGATTGCGCTCTTCACAGGGGTCATTGCAGGATCAAGGAAAGGTTCAAGCATCTCCACCAGAAAAAGAATGTTGTGCTTAACATCCTGAAGCATGGTAAAAATCAAGTGGGTACCAAGTCTAATTCGCAAAGTATAAACACATATAGTCCACAAATGAAAGAAAACACTATATAAGGAACAAAACTTTGACAAGTCTACCTTGTACTTAGCCATTATATCATCCATTTTCCCAGATAACGCCAACACTATATATTTGAGGGCTGCACGTGCATGAGCAGTTGAAGAACGAGCACCCTAAAATAGTTCCAACAAAATTAGATAAATGAAGGTTCAGTATTTCCATGGCTAAGCTTCAGAAGAGAAGTACATGAAACTGAAACTAAAATGGTTGCAACAGAAAATTAAGAGCTTAAACGCCAATATTTGGGTTGGGTTTCATCCCGAAACCATATACAAATTTCTCACATCGGGTCCCATCTCTTCTCTCATAAACAAAAAGGTCAAAACTAGAGACAAAAATCTCAAACCAAACCCTATCCAATCACACCTGCTAATAGCCAAAAAAAAATGGAAATTCAGATACAGTTATCTCTGCTCACGAACCCAATGAGTCCAAGGGACAGTGATATTTCCACAATTGCAAACAATTAAATTTATGTAGTATGGTCCAGGAAGTTGCTTGAATATCCCTACATTGTATAAAACTTGTGTGAAGATCTGGAACATGTTCCTTAACCAGAGTTCCATACATATGTAAATTTCAAGAGCAAACACTTCCAATTATATTTCATACAACAGAGTTCAAGAAACATGTCTCTACAACCCTGTTCAGACCAAAATTTTACAAATCTAAGAAAGTAATTATCAGTATCAATAACCCTAGATCCTTTTTACTCCAATTAAACTGATAATTCTAAGGACAACTATACCTGGATATCACCAAAAAGATCTTCAAGAAGCTCAACTGCCAGGTCCACCTACATGAGAACTGCACAATAGTAAATTTGACCAAAAAAAGGAAAAAGAAAAAAGACCACGCGAAGTGAAAGGTAAAAGTAGAGTGAAACCTTTGCAATAACTTGGGGCATCCATGGCGCTAGCACACTAGAACACAAATCAATAAGGACGCATGCTGCCTTAGCCTGTAGGAGAAGCTGGGATTTAAAGCCTTTCACTTTAAGGTAAAAACAACTTATTTAAATAACCAGAAAAAATATGGTGTATCAGTAGAGTAATGCTGATCGAGTTACCCCTTGGACCAACCAACATGCACACTTCATGAATGGAGATATGCATTCATTCATGATCTCTGTGTGCGTGTGTGTGTGTATGTGAGAGAGAGAGAGAGAGAGAGAGAGAGAGAGAGAGAGAGAGAGAGGAAAAAATGCAAATAAAATTCTCCATAATCAAACCATGTATTCTCAATTTCAATTAAAGGGAGGTTTAGAAATGAAATGAAGAAGCAAGAAAAGCAGAAGTAACAAACATGTGAAGGAGAGAATGATGACAAGTAACCCGCACAAGCATGAAGAAGAGGACGAAAGGCCGCTGAAGATGATGTTGCCACAATCTGCAGTTATATCCAGTACATTAACAACAAGAATAATTAGAGAATCAAACAAGGTAAGAACTAAAGGAGAAGCAAAGCATCACCTCAGACAGCGCACGCTGTACAAATGGTTGTTTCCACTGTGAGAAACTGTCATCGATTTGATCAGGACTACTGACATTAGGACGAAGGGCTACAAAGAAATTAACAGAAATGATGAGGTACAACATTCTAAAATATGCTTATTTAATATTCTGCACGCCCAAATTCTAAGCTCCTAAACATTTCTGTGACATGCATGTAATACCTTACAATAGAATAAAACTTTACAGGAGTATTTGTCATTTAAATCAGCATGGCAAAGTTCTTTAAAATTTCTAATAAGAGCACAAGGATAAAAAGTTGTCATAGGTTATCAAGTAATAATTCCAGATAGTGACTGATATGATATTTCAAACCTGGAACCAGTGCTTGTATTAGCGGTAGAGCCAACCAAAGGTCAGAGGAGCTATCAACCAATTTGCTGCAGAGAAGGGGCTGTATAAACAAATACTTGAGCATTAATTGACACTGAAGATTTTGGGATGCAAAAAATTTCACCAACTTTCACCACATATAGCAGGGGAATTATATCTAACCTGGGAGGCACAAGCATAGAGGACATGAAACAGTCCTTCTTCCACTAATTTAATATCCAAGACATTCAGATAGCTCATCTCCCAATGGAAATCTGGTATCAGAGATTCCTCGCCAAACAAGTTTGAGTAATCCATTAACAAGAAAGGACCAGAATGGTCAGATTTTGATGCCTCAATAGAGGTGACATCCAAATCAGGACTAGATACTTCTTGTTCAACTGCTTGTGTTAATTTCAGCAGAATACTAGAGGCCTGAAATTGAGCAATACATAAACATTAGAAGGAGATAAAGGCAGTTACCACATGATGTCCCTCTCTTAGATAAACTCCAAGGTCATGGGTTCACTCTAATTTACTTTCGGCATTTTACTGGAGAACCAAATAGAGAATTGTGATGCTTTTCTGTGGCAAAGAAAGGCTTTATTTGGATTGGTTTCTAATTGAAAGGAGTGAGTTTGAATTCTTTTTGGGATTTGTGAAAGTGAGATGGTTTGTGAGAGAAGATGTGGGTCCCAAAGTTTAAAAAAAAAAAAAAAAAAAAACCTTTAGATTGCTTTAGATTGAAAGCAAGGAAAAGCCAATCCAAATAGAGCCTAAGTTCCTCTTTCCATAGTGGCCTCTTTAGAAACTTAAGACTGATGCCACACATTTGTCATACTACATTCTACTTTTCCAAAGGTATCATCCATAAATGTTGACTTCTTTTGGACTCTCTCAAATTAAGTTCATGTCAAAGAGAGACTCTGAAAGTTTTCCAAAACTCAAACGTGGAATCCAAAAGCTTAAGAAGTTCGATAACAGAAATGTTTCTCAAATTGAGGTGGAAATTAAGGACATGTTTTTGCAGCTTATTACGAAACAGGAAAACAAATAAATAACACAAGAACTTAGAACGGAAAATTACCATTCTACAAACTTTCCCCAGATTTGAGTCTTTATAAGCCATTCTCAGCAATGTAAAGACAGCATCTGGGCGAAAAACTAAGTAACTCGAGGTAGGCAACAATGAGACAGATGCATTGCGCAATCTCCTCGGCTGGGCATGAAAGAGAGAGGAATACAGTTAGCCAGCAATCACTTTAACACAATTACATTAATAAATCATAATTTAAATATTTATTTACTAAAGATTTTTTAAAAAGGACAGACTTTCAGGCCCATATAAGCTACTAGTGGTGATCAACCAGACCTATGTGAAAAAAGAAAAGGATTAAAATGATTCAACCAGCAATGCACCCAAAAATAAAATCATTCTCATGACTTTTGAACTTTTTAACTCAGCACTGATGTTCAAAAAGAATCACCATAACAGGGACATTAAAAATCTTCAAACCATGAACAGGAAACTCCAGCTGAACTTTACTTCTTACACTGAGAAAATTAAGGTTTCATACATGCCTACAGATCTGTCTAAACTTAGATGTTTTAGGAGGGAAGCACCATCAGAAAAGGAAAATTCATTTGTTTGTAGTCTGAACACTGATTCAAGCCATCTCAAACTCTTATTAAATCAATGCTACAGTCCATTTTAAGTCTTCATTTTCTCTTACATTTCAGGTGGCTTCTGCAGAAGGGACTAAAGGAGCTAAAGCAATTTATTTAACATTATTTTTACACTGGTAAAGGGAATGCTGCACGCTAAATTCAGACACCTACAACAAACATCTTTCTGAAACCGCACCCCCACCGCACCCCCCCAAAAAGAGTACCTCAAAATTAGAGGAAACAGTGAAGGCCACTGTCGACTGACTGTTCTTAAAAGCCTCAGAGTCCGGGAGGTTGCCTGAAACTTTTGCAGTTTCTCTGCATGGGAAGAAGAAAACTTTGTAAGAAACAACTTCATCAAGCAAACCAAGTATACCCTTTTGACATGCAAATAATTAGCTCAATACAAATCTAAAGCATAAACTTTGAAAGAATATTAAAACCCAGAATTGTTTAAAACAATAAACTTAATCTCCTTTATCTTTCCCCAAGAAATAGTAGATAAAACAACAGTGTCAAGTAAGGGTTTCTATCATGCAAATTTCTACAAGAAATTTCAGTAAACAGCTGCTGAGTGCAGAAACTTCAATTTGTCAAAAATTATGAAAGGTCCATAGAATAAGAGCTTAGTGGAAGACATGTGAGGGACGCAAAGAATGCACTAAATCATAAATCAGTCAATCCAGCATTTGCACATCTGGCCATACAGGTCAATTGCGTAGACGAAAGGTTAAAGAATTCTGGAAAATTTTGGAAAACCACCAACAATTAATATCCAATGAAAATAACAGTGTATCTGATAATTAGTCTGTGCAATATTGTACATCATCACACTGCAAACTAATTTAAAAAGGAGCAAATTGTACCACCTCTCATTTGCAATGCGTAAGATTGGATAAAATGGACCACTAAGCATAGCAAGAAAACGTAAAGTAGGATCTGCAGCTTCTGAGAAAGTATTGAGTTCTGCCTGCACATATTGAAAATTAGTAATTGTATCCAAGAAAAGAGTATTTTAAGGGGGAAAAAAGAGCATTCTCAAGCAAACGTAAGGTCTAAGATTCATTTAGATTGAATGGTGTACCTCAAGCTGGGGAAGGAATGTCGCCAACCGATTCGTCATATCTTGAAGCAACTGTACATTGAAGTTTAGAAGGCAACAAGACTAATGTATAAACACATTTATATGTAATTCTACACAGCACAAAAATAGAACAAAAGGAAATTAAGATGTGTATGCCACGAATCAGGCTTGATAGGTTTTTCACCTGAAGATGCATATCATGACTATCCTGTCTGTGCGCAATTATTTGTGGAAGCAAGTGATTAGCAACCGGTTGAAACTCGGGCTCAAGACCAGCTATAGAGACCCCAATCAACTGAATGGTAGACACCATGGAAAAAGTCAAGTTACAGGAAAGCTAAATACAATAAACTAACACAAAGGCTTGAAAGAAGAAAGGAATCTTATGAAAAGCATTTGGATCTAGAATCAAAATCCAATAAAAAGCAAACCTAGCATAGAAAACCCTAAATACAAGAGGTTTTAGAGCGAAGATGCAGACAAAACAAACAAGCATCAATTGCCTTCAGGTTTAAAGGGATGGTAACATTTTCAGAAGATTTTTTCATATAGAACATTTCACATGACATCTTTTGGTAGCTGGCCAAAATACGGCTTATTGGCCACTTACTACATTATAAGCGGCAAGTTTTCCTCTAACTAGTGTTAGGAGATTATGGTTAAGAGAACGAGATCTGGGACATTAGTGAGAGAATTGGGACACTCGTCAAAATATCGGTGAGCATTTGGGAAAATAAAGAGGATATGTAATGGTCTAATGCAGGGATCCAGTCCTGGAAGAACCCTTTTGTCAATGATAAGATGTAGTAGATATAAGAAAGAAATATAATTAAAAGCCAGAAGACATGAAATCCATACTTGTAATCCTACTTAAATTTTCAAAAAAAAAAAAGGAAATAGTGGGTATGTGATTCCAGAAGAATTAAGTATCTAAAAATGTTGGCGTGCAAGAAGACAGGAAACTCTGATAAAGAAATCTGAAGCAAATTTGCACAAGCCGGAAAGGGTTTTCCTCAAGCAATTGATTAAAATCTGAACAATGGTATTCATTCCAAAAACAAAAATAAAATAAAATTCTAACCCTCAAAAGAAAACATCATAAAGAAGTTCAGTCTTAACCTGAATGAAGAAAATAGCAATTGGGTTCCCACGCAAACAAGATATCCGAACATAGCGGCAGGGACTGTAATTCATAGGGTAAACAATATCGCGTCGAGGTGCTTCACATCGTGGGCGCACTTTTACGAATGTCTCTGGCTATCACGGAAACACGATAAGGCACAGAAATAGTAATTCGAAATATCAATCCTATGTTATGAAAGCTTGACTGAATCTTTGTGAAGCCACCAAGGCAGGTATGGTAGCATTCTTGTGCAGCAACGCATATAGCATAGCATTCTTTTCTTTTTCTTTTTTTTTTTCCCTTTTAGAAATATAAAATACAGATCAGATATGAGTCACCAAAGCCACATTTAAAAAAGGAAACTAGTTTTTATACCATAATGTACTTTGTCCACAAAATATAACAAAAGTCAGAAGTTCAGAGGGCTGGAATAAAATTACCAAGTTAAGCCTTCCAAGTGGAGAAAAGAACCATGAGATTGGAAGTTACAAAAAATGATTTAAGCCAAACTATTCAAACCTAAGAAGAACACCGCTGCTAAACAAACAAAAACAATAAATCTTGCATTTTGAAGATGCAATTCTTTTTAGAGAATATGTTGATCCAACACATACATGTAACACAGGAATCTAAGGATTCAATAGGAAATGAGAATATAGCCAAGACTTCAAATTATAGCTTTGTTACCAAACAGAACAAAATAACTTGCAACAGTTTAACGTATCATGGTAATTGCTTTGATTCCCAACCTTGTATCGCAAGCCAACTGATATTTCCCATTCCAACACAGACTTATTATATATCCTTATGTGTGAAAGCAAGCATGGTTCCTGCAAGAAATATTTCCTTTTTCAGAAAAGAACTTGAAATATCTATGAAGGTTCTGCATGCAATTTTACTCAACAAGTGGCACTGCCAGACTGAGTAAAAAGAAATAAGACTTACCCTGCACAGTGATTTACTAAAACAGTTTATAAATGAGAGAAATACAGAAAGTTCGGGAAACAATCAGCAGTTCTTGCTTTCAGATAAGCAAACAAACCTAGTCAGAACTGATTAATATCCGATGGGGGATGCTCATACTAATGCATCGCTCACCATACAAATTACAATACAATGCACATTCCAAGATGAATGTGTTTTAGAAAGCGGCTGATTCTGGTTAAGTAGGGAAGAGTGTCTGAGAAGAAAGCAAGAGGTAGATTCTAGAATTGTTATGGTGTGAATTCTAAGCTGTGAATCAAAATTCACTTTTGAGGAACAAATGTAGATGTTCCAAACAAGCTAGGACAAAGTGCAGCAGTATTTGCAATTTCATTGATACAACCCCTCAACCCAACATTTCTTCTTAATTAGTGTAATCCTCTCCCACTTCCCGCAAGTCAATTGACAACAAAAGCAGTTTTAACAAGAAAAGGGGGTAATCTCAATAGAGACGCCCGAAATTTTCACCAAAGCAAAATTCAAACTAAAGTCACCACCACATGGACAAACATAAACACGTACTAATTCATGAAATGAAAAGAAAAACAGAAACCCTGATGAAACTTAACTTCCAGGAGTGCAAATTATCAAATTAAGCTTAAAAAGAATTCAAGAAAAAGTTTTATACATACGTCGAGTTCAAGAAGGATCCATTCTTTGGTATTTGTACCACTTGACCAGTGGTTGCGAAGGTCTGTATCCAATACATGTGTTGCCTTCTGGGCCGGTGACTCCCTTGAAATGCCCTTCACTTTGTATGCTAAAGGTTTCACTCTTGGCTCCAACTCCACATCCATTGCTCTACACTCCCACTCTGTAATTCTGTGGGCGTTTTTAGTCTACAGAGATTTGCATATGTCGAGTTTTTCCGCCACTATAAACAGATAGAAAGAACAGAAATTTCAAGAAGAATTTGTAAGTCCAATTTCCCAGCAAAAGCTGAGATGGATTTTGCAGAGAGGTAGCAGAAGAAGCTGTTTCGGTTGTGTTCTTTATTTGGGTTTTCAACCTCTGTATGTAGCATGGGCTCTGCTGTTTTGAACGCATGCTTCACAAAATATAAAGACGTGAGGGGTTTGTTCTTATAAATGAACGCATGTGGTAAAACAGGGTCATACACAACACAAAAACATTTTTTTAGAGAATTAGAAAGAAATCCTAAAGCTTTTGTTGTATGACAGAAGGTCCCTTTGGAGTTGGGTAAATTGCAATCACTTCCACTAATTTTCTTTCTCTTTTTGATAATCCGGTATCCAAGAGTTATCGACTAATTCGGAAGGATCGAAAGGCACAAAATTCCCAAACAACAGCACAAAACTGACATGTGATATTAAAAAAATACCAAGTTAAGGGTCAAGCCATTGGACCACACACTTTTTGTCCTCTTTTTTCTGTTTTTGGTGGGGGAATAGATACCACTAGTTCCCACCCCTTGCCCACCCCCCCTTCCCCATCTTTTTTTGGTAAAATTGGACTTATAGGTATATATTACTCTAAGAAAATAAAAGAAATTACAATGATGGTAGATAATCATCGATAAAAGATTGTCACAGTTGTTTTAACTCATTCATACTATGTACAATTTTATTGAAAATAACACATAGTGATGCTCATCCACTGTTATTTCAACTCATCCTCTTTTTATGATAATAGATAAATATTATTAATGATTAAAAAGAGCACAATAGAAGTCCCTAAAAAAAAGATAATAGTACAAAAATATCAAAATTATGGACTATCTTGCATTGTTATGACAAAATGGGAGCTATTGCCTATCCAAAATGCTCATTTTCATGAATGGGTCATAAAGTCGTAATCGTACTCATCTCCCTTTCACATAAATAATAAATAAGAAAGAAATTTATAGTTCTTTTCTTTAATTTTTAGCAAAATTTTATTATATTTCATATCTTATTAAAGAGATATTATTGAATTTCGGGAAAAAAATTTAAGATACGCATTGAGAGAATAAGTTATCAAATATTTAAAATATTCACAAAATAATTTTTTCCTTTTATATACATTCTCTTTATTAGAGACAACTTCATTAAATACCAAAATTAATGTACAAAAATATGCTCTCAACATCTTTCTTTTTTCTTCCCACTTATCTCCTTCCAAACTATAGTATAACTAACGATATTATCTTCTTAATTAAGTCAATTTCATCTTAGTCGAATCTTTCATCTATTTTCAATTTTTTTTATCTCTTTTCCTCTCTTCTTGAATTTTGGAGTTTTAATGACACATAAAATTATAAATTAAATATTCATTATTATCGTGTAAAAAAAATTCTATTATATACTTTTATGATTCATAACAAAATTTGTATACATGTAACTTGAACTCAAAGGCACATGATAAATTTATATGAAGCTTTTTTTTTTTTTTTTTAAGGAAATTACACGTGAGTATATATGAGTCCAGAAAACCATCACATTACGAGTCCCTCCAAACCAACCTGATTCCTACTACACAAGCAAAAAAATATTTCAACATTTCTCCATTTCTTCCTTTATAGAGGGCCGAAGGAAGAATGCGACCTCATCACTCTCAATTCTAGCTGAAAATTCTTCATCCCTCCTCTGTACTTCCTTTATTTGAATGATTTTAATTAAACATGCAAGAAATTGAAGCACAATCAAGAAAATGGATGGTACTAGTGGCCAGTACATGGATACAAGCAGTTACAGGGACTAATTTTGATTTCTCCTCGTATTCTTCGGATTTAAAGTCAGTTCTTGGTATTTCTCAGGTCCAATTGAACTATTTGTCCATGGCATCAGACATGGGTAAGGCCTTTGGATGGTGTTCTGGTGTTTCTCTTATATATTTTCCGTTATGGGTTGTCTTGTTTATTGCTGCTTTTATGGGATTCTTCGGTTATGGTCTTCAATGGCTTCTCATTCGCCGACTTATTTACTTGCCTTATTTTCTGGTAATTAAATTTAACCCTTTCTCTCTCTGTTTTCCAATTATTGGTTGAAATTGATGGAAGAATAAACTTGATTTTCTTCTTTAAATAGATGGGCATTTGTTTGTTTGGATACTTGTTCATAGAAATCCCATTTTCTCCATCAATTTCTTGTCCTTCTTCATTATCTTTGGTTTTTTAATTCTGTAAGAGGGGATCTTTTTGAAGATTATCGAAGGGAAATGATCCATTTTGACTGATTCTGATCGATCAACTTAACTTGAACAGATTCTGATTCAAAAGATTTTGTTCTACATTTGTTAAAGTTGGAATACAGGGACTTATCCTGAAGTGAAAGTGAAGTAATATTAGCTTAGGAAATTTAAAACTGGTGGTTAGGGACAGGACAGATACCGCTTACCCACCGTTTGCTGACCAATTAATCTAACAGTTATGGAAGTTCTTACCCTTCAATTTCCACATCCTAACTCCCCAACAACCCCAATATAACAAACATTCATACTTAACAAGCAAATTTAGCTCCAAACTAATTATTGCAATATTTTTGCTAATAATTTGACCTGTTGTTGCTTAGTCCATTTTAACCAGCTTAAACATTGATGAAAAGTAAATATAGTTAGGCAAAGGTCAAGATATCACAAGAAAATAGTTTAGTAGTAAAAGGGGTCCTTGCGAGTAGAGGTTTTGGATTCAAACCACATCTCTTTGCCCCTTTAAGCCCAAAATGTTTGGAGACATTTAGAATCCTTGAAATTCAATGTATTTTTTCCAATTTGATTGCTAAAACGTTGCTGTAATGTTTGATGTTGTTGCAGGTGTTTTTCTTATGTTTACTCGCCGGTTGCAGCATTACTTGGTTTAATACAATCTGTTATGTCTTATGCATAAAGAATTTTCCATTAACAAGGCCATTAGCATTGTCCCTAAGCATCAGTTTCAATGGGGTAAGTGCAGCTTTATACAACCTTATTGTCAATGCCATAAACTCCAGTGATCCTTCCTTGTATCTTCTTCTTAATGGACTTATTCCGCTTCTAACATCACTAATTGCTCTTCTCCCAATTCTCCGGCAGCCTCTTTCGCCTCAAATCCTTTCTCCCAATGGTCTTCGCATTGACTCCATAATTTTCCTCTATTTGAGTATCTTAGCAGCTTCTACAGGCATATATCTTCTGATCTTTAATTCGGTTTCGTCCTATGAATCTATAGCTGGTGTTATTGTGGTTGGAGCAATATTTTTTCTGATCTTGCCTTTGGTAACCACTGGCCCTTTCTATGCTTGGGAATGGACTCAGAGAACTATGTCTTCAACTTCAAGCAGCCTCCCCCTTGAAGATTCAAGTTTCAATTTCGATGTCTCGGATGATCTTGAAATCCACAAAACTCTAATGGGAAGTGAGGCTTCAACCGTAAGCAGTTTGTACACATTCAACTCCTATAATCCAAAAGATAAGGAAGGTTGTTGTGATGCTTTGGCTTTGAAAGATCAACTCACAGGGCTTGGAGAAGAACATTCAGTAAAGTTGCTGGTTTCTAGATGGGATTTCTGGCTATACTATATGGCATACTTCTGTGGTGGAACAATTGGGCTAATTTATAGTAACAATCTTGGACAAATTGCACAATCACTTGGATATAGTTCAGAGATCAGTCAATTTGTTTCACTCTATTCTGCTTGCTCATTTTTTGGTCGTTTGCTTTCAGCTGCCCCTGACTTCCTGCAAGCGTAAGTCCTCTGAATTTCACACTTACCCTTGCTTTGGTAGTCTAATATGGAAGCAAAAACAAAGGGGATGTAAATTAGGAAGTAGATAAAATAAGACATTTACGTCGTGTTAAAAGGTCATATTTCATTTGTTTACACCTCTCAAAGTTTAATTGTGGGTGGTCTCGATTTAATTCAAATTCTAAATTTCCCTCCAAAAGTCATTTAAATTTCAAAATCAGCATTGCATTCCCCCCTTCCTAAATTCAAAGGGTCTTGAGAAAGAAAGCGTTTTGATAAAAAGATCTCTTCCTTCCCACATTGCAGGAATGACTAACAAAAACCCCATGATGATAATATGCAGGAAGGTGAATTATCCAAGAACAGGATGGCTTGCACTTGCATTGATCCCAACACCAATTGCTTTTCTTTTGCTAGTTTCATCAGGAACCAAAATGGCACTGAATTTCGCCACGGCCTTAATTGGAGTAAGTTCCGGTTTTGTATTCTCAGCAGCAGTTTCAATCACATCAGAGTTATTTGGACCTAACAGCGCGGGAATCAATCATAATCTTCTCATAACCAATATCCCTTTAGGATCTCTTCTTTATGGCCTTCTTGCTGCTTTATTATATGAAGCAAACATTGATGATAACTCAGGTCAGATGATTTTAGCTGCTGATGGATCAAAGGTCTGCATTGGTAGAAAATGCTACATTCAAACATTTATTTGGTGGAGCTTTATTTCTATTATTGGTGTTGCTTCTAGTTCTTTGCTTTTTCTTAGAACCAGAGCTGCATATCATTGTCTTGAGAGAAACAAAAATTGGACACAATTTTCTTAATGTATTATGAAAATAACATTAAGGTTAATATAGCAGAAGAATCAGAAGGGAAAGAATGTGGTGCTCGAGGTTTTTCTTTCTTTGATCACATTGCAAAAAATTGTGGCCATGTAACTTTCTTTTTTCTCTCTTAGAGGCGTCTGGTATTCAACAAAGTGTTCAGTAATTTTATATTTTCTTGGTAGAAGTCTTATGTATATGATGAAAACATGTCATGGACTTTGAGCAAAAAGTAGGCATGTTTTCACCGCACTTCCTACCTTTTGTCTCAAAGACCATGGTGTATTTTCATCACAAGCCAAACTATCAAGGAACATAGAATACTATTTTATTGCGCCAGACTATTAAAGGACAAAGTCATTCAAAATGAGTTTCAATATTAGATAATTCAAGAATATTTCAAATATTAATGGATGAAAATATATGTACTGTTAAATCAAGAATATATCTTATAAAAAAAATTATATTATGAAAAAGAATAAGCCATAATAATATTGATAATGAAAGGAAGTATTTATATTAAGTGGAGAGAGGATGGGACTGAGTGACGGGTGAAAATCAAATTTCCTTCCTATCCTGTCACATCTGAACCAGAAATACTCCGACACACTTTTAAAATAAATAAAATATACTCGAAGTTTTTTTTTTAAATTAAAATTATACAAAATCTAAGATACTGTGGTAAACAAAGAACAAGGAAATTCATTTAGATTAGATTTTAAATAAAAAAATTTATTTACTTTTTGCATTTTTGTATTTTGAATCATATATTTTTTCTCACAAACAATTTATCCTTTTATGCATTTCAAACAAAGAATCTCCATTTTTTTCTTTTTTATTTTTAATCTAAATACACTCAAAAACTCTATCTATAGAAAATCCCTTTAAATGGTTCGGCAATTAGACATACAACACCTCAAAAAATGGTATTTATATTTAGTACTCAAAAAATACAATAAAAATTCTTTTGGGGTTAAGTATTTAGTCATTGAGACGAGCAAAATTAGAAATATAAAAGAAATTGCAAGTGTACCTTGGTTGAAATGAGCTTTCTACCCCCTTTCACATAAAAAAAAGCTATATAGCATCAGTGTAAATACAAGAATGTGTCCAACTTGCAGGCTGTGGCCTGGAAACTCAAAATATACCCATGTCAGGGAGACAAAAAAACATCTGAAGTTTAAGGAGTTTTCAGAAATCATAGACAACACCTATAAGTGTTCCGAAAAGTTGTAAGAGAATGGACAAGAAAAAGGAATGGATTTTAGTCGAGGCAGATTGGTCTTTCTGGAGTTTCACCTTCATCTCCAGCAGGAAAAGGAAGTCCTTGAGTTGTTAGAATCTGAACTCTCAACTTTATTTTTGTTTCACTGCATTCACTAAGTTCAAAGTAAACTCCATATCCAATCTTTAGATTGTTATCAAGAACAAACTTTTTCCAACCTGCATAATCAAACCTCTTGTTCTTGCAACTTCCTAGGTAAACCAGGTTCCAGTTCTTGCCATGGTATCTCAGAACAACAGGGACTGAAGCACGAGGAAGCTCTCTTACCATTTTGGCCGGAATAGTCTGTCAAACAGTAGGAAATTCTTATATTCATAATCATCTAATCTAATAAATTACTAAATTACTAAGAGAAAATCACTATAACTGACTATCAACAATTTATACTTTTTTTATTCTATCCATAAACTTTATTTTCAATTGCTCCTACACAAACAATTTACGTGTTATTTACTTTGACAAATTAAGGTTCAGACAGCGAAATTCAATTCGGCCATTTTCATCACACACAAGTCATGTGAAGCCAGAAGAAAGGGTATTGTGCCTTTTCCCTTTAATCCTTCATTTCCCTCCTCTTCAAACGTTGGAAAAAGAGGGATTTTCCTAAAAACCCCTTACTACTGTAGGAAAAAAGACAAAAATACCCTTTTCTTCCAGTCTCACGTGAGTCATGAAAGTGGCTAGATTCCGCCACTTGAACTTTAATTTGCCAAAATAAGTAGGGCATAAGTTGTTTATGGATAGAATAAAAAAAATATAACTTGTTCATGGTCAATTATAATCATTTTCTCATAGTACTAAAATCAACAGGATTGCAGCGTTCTAATTTCAGAATTGGACCACTGATACTAAAATAGTTACCAGAGGATAAGGGGGAGTGACATGTGATCTAGACATAATGGCACTGAAAAATGGCTTCCCAGAGAGTGGCCAAAATTCTTCATCATCATCATCATCATCTGCCATTTTGGTTATTTTAGTACCCAAGGCAGGTTGAACCTTTGTGTTCTCCACAAGCGAAACAGATTGAGATTGTATTGGCTGCTTGGTTGGCTTCTCTTTAGGGCATATCTTAAAGGGCTGATGGAGAGGAAGTAAACCAATCTCAAGTTATTATAAAAGGATGCATAAAAGCATAAATGTAGTATGCATAATTTGGACCAAAAACTCCTCATCAGGGCATATCTCAAAGGGCTGATGAAAAACAACATTTCATGTTATTACAAAAGGATTTCTTAGACAGCCAAGATACCTAAAAGACATTCATTTAGTAACATCAATTGCAAGAAAAGCTGACGTTGTACCTGTGAGCCTTCAACATGCAAAACAGATTGAGACGATACCGGCTTCATAGTTGGCTTCTCATTAGGGCACAACTTGTAAGGCTTAAGCAAATAAACCATTCTCATGTTATTACAAAAGGATCACATAGAGAGTAACATCGATTGCAGTAAGAGCTAGTATCGAACCTGTGCGCCTTCTACAAGCAAAACGGATTGAGATGGTGCAGTCTCCATGATCAGCTCCTCATCAGGGCACATTTCAAAGGACTGATGCAAAATAACATTCTCAAGTTATTATAAAAGGATTTCATAGAGATTTAAGACATGTAAAGTACATATACATACACACATTGTACTAAAAGTCTGGCATAATTCTCATCCAAAAACCTAGTATCAAATCAATTCACTTCACTGATGAAAGAAAAGTTGCAAAATTCTCATCCATGTTCAGAAGGTATAAATAGAATATGGAAGATTGTAGACTTGGCCATGGCCAATTTCCTTTCAAAGGCATGTTGTCATTGGTTTTCTGTATCCATGTGAAAATTGTGGCCTTAAACTAAACCAATACAGCCCTTTATACATTAATTGTCCAACATAAATGAAAAGCAATTCCTTAACTGATTTTTGTAGTTTCTCCAAGATTTTGTTCTTGACTAAATGTTTTAGGGAAAAATCTTCAAAAGGAGAATCTTTCCATACCTCCACAAAGGGTTTCAACTAACCAAACAAACCAAGAATAACAAAAGTTCAAGTCAGACATATACTGTAACGAAAGATTTCATAAAAGATCACGATCATCGAATTAAAATTCCAGGCCTTTGATTTATCCTGCTTATGTTATAAATTGGATTTGGACCGAACTCGGGGGGAAAAAGATAACCCGTACCTCAGGAAAAGAGGATAGCTCAAGTTTTGTAAGGTTTAGGGATTAATTTTATCTCACAGTGGATTCAAAACTCACCCTTCAGGCCCACATAAGATTCAACATACCCCTCACCTGGCTCAACAAGACAGTCCAATATATATTAAATGACTCCAATATCATATTAAAATATTAAATTCGAGTCTAACTTCTCAAAAGATATTTCAGAGGGAAGAATTGTCCCATGACTAATTATTCTATCAAGGACCGTCCAAGAATTAATTTTTTCTCACAAACTAGTTGTGGCCTAACACAGGCGATCAATATGAATTTGGTGGGGTCTGATAACATGATAAAGTATTAAATTTTGGCCGAACTCAGGCCAAAAGTATCTCGAGAGGGAGAGGGAAGGATTGTCCAAACAATTTTTGTTTCATAAACTCCAATGATCAACCTCAAGGAATGGCACACACATTTTCAATCACTTCAAGGAACAAACAAGAAAGAAAGAAAACAAAGCCACGCAAAATGAATAGAAACCAGCATCTGAAGTTTGCTGGAAAAGGGGTTCTTTTCTTACAAAACCAAGGATTAGAAGAAAAAAAAATCATAATAGAGAGGGAAAGTTGTGCATACCTCCGCTTTAACAATCTTATTATGAAATGGCTGAAACTGGTTTTGCATTTCTCCTGCAAATTCTTCTCTTTCTCGTTTCAAGATTGAATGATCCATAGTCTCTTTTGCACAGCACAAACAGAGTAAATTGAGGCTTGAATTTTGTGGAGTTAATTTCTATAAGAGAACCAAAAAACGCCAACTTTTCAGAGCATTTGAAAATGCAAGAAAAAAATTACCGAGAAGAGCTATTTATTTTAGGTCCTAATAACAAGCCCAGAAAGCTTTTGGCTGTTGGGTTTCCGTGTCGTTTATATGAAAGGGATACATTTCAGTTTTTTCACTTAACATTGTTACAGTTTTTTTATTTTTTTACTTGTTACATTATAATTAATAAAATTTTTTATATTATCTCATTAATAATAATTTTAATATAAAAATTAATAAAAATTAAAGATGAGGAAAAACAATTTGAAAAGCATTCTAATCTATAGAAAAATATTTAAAATTCTGTATTTTTTTTAAGCTTTATAATATCTAAATTGTGACAAGTAGAAAAATAAGAAGAGTAATGTTTTTGTAAATTAAAAAAAAAACTCATGAGTTGTTTCAAGTTTGGAACAGTTATAAGCTTTAAATGCTAATCCCTGAAGGTTGAAAAAGTTTTGAATTACGCTTTAATCTCTAAATATGAATTAAACTCTTTATGTAATACGAATACCTTATAATGTTGTAAAAATGTTCGTATTAGTGAAAATCCAAAATCATCTTATTTTTTTAATCTTCCTTTTTTCACGATTTAATGTGAATCATCAAAGTTTAGAAATTCACTTGAAAATTTCTTTATATGGGTTAAGTAAGAGGAATTTCTCATAATCTTATTATTCCAATAAAAAATGAAATGTGATTAATACAAAATTATCAGATTTAGTTTTTAATAAATTTTTGTCTGTTCAAGTAAAATTTTCAAATTTCTTTTAGTAATTTGAAGTATTCAACAAAATTTTGAACATCATTTATAATTTTTTTTACGACTCCATGGAATTGAACCGATGATAAAACGTTATTTATTATAAATATACGAGTAAAAAAAGAAAATTATTAAAAAAAAACTACCACCTCTTCTTTGTCAACAACACCAGTGGCGGAACTACATTGGGGCTCGGGGCCCCTCGAAAAAGAAAAAACTGTAGAAATTTTGATGTTTTTATAATTAAGCCCCTCCAGTTTTAAATATTTTTGTACTTGGAATGTATCTATTTTATAGACAAAATTTTGGTAAAATTTTTAATGTTAATCAGCCCTCAAGTTTTCTGTCCTGGTTCCGCCACTAAACAACACCACCTCCGTCAACCGTGCTGCCATTGCACCAACCCACCAATATCATCCGAAATGGGTCCAGACCTGCTGGATACTTTCATACCTAGATTCAGATTCTTATAGTCAAACATGAATCCAAACTCACACTTTTATAGTGAAACATGGACCCAAATCCAGATCTAGACTTTCTCGATATAAAATTTATCGACCAAAACCCGACCCGCTAGAGTCTAGGGTAAGGTTTGGGAATATCCGTACCCGTATGACATTTTTTTTAATTTTTTTCTTGTTAAACAAATATATATATATATATATATAAAATTTTCAGAAAATCTAACTTTAAAAAATCATTCCTCTGTTATTCGCCTTTGGAACAAACAACCAGGTATAAAAGTTTGAAGGAGAAAACAAGTGCACAAGAAACATCTAATAGAGAAAATAGTATTGATGTTTCGAAGAAGAAGAAATCTTGAATAAAATTTTTCTTCTCTACAGTATAAGGCCTTAAGAAAATTTATCTTCTCTAAACTATGAGGCCCTAAGAAATCTTGAAGAAAATTTCTCTTCTCTAAAATATGAGGTCCTAAGAGAATTTATCTTATATAAACTATGAGGCCCTAAGAAATCTTGAAAAAAATTTCTCTTCTCTTATCTAAACTAAGAAAATAAATCACTGAATATCATAAATGTATAAATTATGTATTAATAAAAAATATAAAAATAATATAATATGTATTATTTTATTATAATATATATATGGGTATATGAATCTGGGTTTATCGTACCCTGCCCAAACCCATTTAATAGAATCTATACGGGTACGGGTATGAGTATGGGTCCATGAGTATAAAATTTTAACCTTACCCGCTATAAACGGGTATAGACCCGCACGGGTACGGGTAAGTCCTGTCCCGTTTACAGCCCTAATCGAGACTAAATATAATAAGAGATTTAATAAATTTTACGACAAAATTACGAAATTTTCATGATAAAATTTCATTTCGCTCTCAAATCTTTCTCTCTCTAAACGTGTTCTCTCTCACATCTCTCTTGAAAATCTTGGAGATTTAGAAAGTTAAAAATGAATAATTTTGAAAATTTTATACAAGAAAACATCAATTTTGAAGTGAAAACAACATAAAAACAGCATAAAATTGGAACTATAAGCTATTGGCACGTCAAACATTTGGTGCGCCAACTTCCATTTCCATTGTATGCATTTTTTGTGTTGATTTTAACTTAATCTTCAAAATTTTCTAGAGAAAAGTGAGAGAGAACACGTTTAGAGAGAGAAAGAGTTGGGAGGGAAATAAAATTTTATCGTAAAAATTTCGTAATTTTGTTATAGTATTTATCAAATCCCATATGATAATTTCCACTTCATTCTTATCACCACTGGTGTTGGTTTAAATTTTCCTTTTTTATTAAGTGTTTCGTTGACTATTAAATTTGACGAAATCTTAACAAAAGAATCATCAATAGTATCCAAAATCTATTGAGTACTTTAAAATATAAAAAAAAAAGGTAATTGAGGACCTTATCCAAACGATAAAAATTTGTTGAGGGCTAAATATGATAACTATTCACGGTTAATATCTAGATCATTATGTGGATGGATTATATACATCTTTACTTACGGAAACAGGGGAAGTAAGGTATTAGGTACATGGGTGACTACTATTAGGAGTGGCAAATGAGCAGGTTGGGTGGGTATTTGACCAGTGTTGAGTGGATGCACTATTAATGCGATAAATGTCAACCCATGTCCAAAAAGACTTATGTGTTTAAATGGACAATGAGAATAAATGAACACTCTAAACACTAATTTTATAGAGTTCTATTGGGCATTCAAGATAGACACCCATATCAACCATCCTAACTTTTTTCTTGAAGAAGCATAGTAATTGATGTTATGAGAAATGATAAAATAAACATAGATTGGATGGGTTTCAGAAAACTCCATTAGGTTCTCCCATTGGACTGCCTATTGGATTTTGCTCATTTGATTAGACATGGGTGATACTAAAGATGGGTAGGGTATCCATAAACTCTCCCATCATATTAATAGTTTAAGTTCAGTTAAGTCCATCATCAACAATGACTAGATTTTTATCATGCCCAAATTAATTGGTCTTAGGTAGATATTGAGCTAATGAATTTTCTTGTCATCCTCCTCACTATTAGGAATATTGTTAGGGATGGGTCTAGTTTGCAGGTTTTATATACTCCTCGTCATTGTAAAATGGACAAAGTCATCCTCCGTGCGTAGGACTGTCAATTGGCCAAATGGGTTGGACCTAGGGCTGTAAACGGGTCCAGACCCTCAGGGTACCCCCAGACCCGGACCCGTACCCTTATAGTAAAACTTGGACCCGGATCCGGACCCGTACCCTCCAGGGTATAAAATTCTGGACCCGGACCCGACCCTCCAGGGTCCAGGGTAGGGTACGGGTATACCCGGACCCGTATGACATTTTTCTATTTTATTTCCCTGTTAAACAAAAATATGTAAAACAATGTATAATTCAAAAAATAAAAATTTTAACATGATCTCTTTAACATTTCTTTCAACAAATATGTTAGCCCTAAGGGCATTATTACTTGTGTTTTGATTATGATTAACATGTGCTTGTGTGAGTATGTTAGCTAACCCTTCATAGAACAAAAGAATAACATATGAAGTCTCAAAGTCTCAAGCAAAAGATCTTGTTGATGAGGGCAAAATAGAGAAGAAGAGATCAAGCCATACCAAGATCAAATCAATTGAAGACATTGAAGACATTGTATTTGTGAACTAGGTATTATCTTGTAAAACTCTCTAGTCTTAGTCTTCTTTGATTCATTGATCATACATGAAGCTCTTCTCATGATTTTCTAAAATATAATCCTTTGATAAAATCCAAGTATTCTTGACCAAAGATGTTTTGGATAGTTTTTCTTCTCTTTAAAATTGTCAAGAATGCCTTTGAAACTTGGAAGAAAGTTTTGTTCAGAAAAAAAACTTGGCTGAGGAAAAACAGAAATTCGGAAGTCCGTTTTTAAAAACTGAGCGTCCGTTTTTTCAATTCGGAAGTCCGTTTTTAAAAACCGAGCGTCCGTTTTTTCAATTCGGAAGTCCGTTTTTAAAACCGATCGTCCGTTTTTTCAAGGTATAAAATTCGGCAGTCCGTTTTTCAGAAAAATCAAGTCCGAATCTTTCTGTTCAGAAATTCGGCAGTCCGGTTTTATAAACTGGTCGTCCGTTTTTCCACAACACAAAATTCGGCAGTCCGTTTTTAGAAAACTCAAGTCCGAATCTTTCTGTTTCAAAGAACCGGAAGTCCATTTTCTGGAACCGGTCGTCCGGTTTTAGCTGTCAGTGTAAAAAATATTACCGTTGCACAGAAGCAACGGTCATTTCTGAAAAGTTTCAGCCTAGTTTTCTTAGGCAACGGTCTTGTGCTTTATAATCCTATATATACACTCAATTTTCAGCTATTAATGTAAGGAGTTTGGGAATTACTCATTGAGAACATTTGATACATTTCAAGAGCTTCAAAAATACATTTTATTACAAATCATTTTCAATCCCAAATAAAAATCTTCTTGAGCTTCATTGTTGATCATCCATCAAAGAAGAAGAAAAGAGGTGCTTGTAGAAGTATACCATTGAGTTGTAATCTTCCTCTTCTCAAGCCAATTTGGTAACATTGTTCCTAACTCTTTCTATTCTTTTATTGTGATTAAAGGTTTGTGGAAAACCCTTTGGGTGATCCTTTGATTAACTAGTTGTATTGTTGTGATTGAGGTTTTGGTGTAAAACCCTTGAAGGGTGAACCTCATTGTGAAGTTGTGTTGTTTTGTTTGAGGTTTTGGTGTAAAACCCTTGAAGGGTGAACCTCATTGTGTAGTTGTGTTGTGGTGAATGAGTGAGTGAGTGAGCTAAATGAAAAGCCGAGAGAAACTCTAGTCTAGTGTACTTGTGTAGGGGTTGCTTGCTCACAGAGTGAGTAGAGTGGTAAAAAAAATGATGCTATAATTCCTAATTTAAAAGCTTAAATTATGATGAGTGAGTATGATGAGTGAGGTAGAGTATAGTATAGTATACTGTGTGAATCAGTGAGTACAGTGGTGGTAGTAGTAGGTTAGGTAGAGTTAAAGATAATTGTAAAATAAAATAATATGTTAAAAAATTTATAAATTATAATATAATATATAAAATATATTATTATTTTATTAATACGGGTATACGGGTATACGGGTCTGGGTATTACCATACCTTACCCGGACCCATATAGCAGTATAAATACGGGTAAGGGTACGGGTCCGGGTCCGCGGGTATAAAATTTGAACCTTACCCGCTAAAAACGGGTCCAGACCCGTACGGGTACGGGTAAGACCCGCCCCGTTTACAGCCCTAGTTGGACCTATCTTGGCTTGAGTCTAAAACGAATGAGCTAAGTTCGGCTCACATTTGTTTGGGCTGGCTTTGGGCCAGTCCGACCTTGAAATAATGTTTTTTTAAAAATAAAAATTTGAAATATAATGAAAAAATTCTAAATTATTTTTATTATTTAAATTTTATCATACATTTATAAAATTACATATTCAAAAAATTAATGTTATATATTTATTTATAGTTTTACATACAAATTTGTTACAAAACAATAAAAAAGTTCTTTCAATTGAATCAAAATTTTATTTTATTTTAATATTTGTTAGATTATTCTTACTTGTTAATAGATAATGAAAACAATATCATTATAATATATAACATAGTATAAATAAAAAGTTATAAATAGTATGAACAGGTCGGGCTTGAATTGCCGAGCTTGTCTAGGCCCAAGCTCGGCCGAATTACTTTCGGGCCTAAAATATGAACTCAAATCTAAAAAAAACGGGTCAAATGAACTGAACTTCGGATCGGCCAGAACCCATTAACAATCATATTTGTGAGTTGAATTGTTCTCTTACCCAGTATTCCCTCTTTCCCAATCTATGATAGGGGAAGAATTTATAATATGCCCAGTCCTACTCCTTCTGGGACCATTAATCTTTCTGATTTTACTGATTAACTTTGTATTCAGCGAAAAACACGTCAGTAATGTACCTTAATATGATTCATGGTCCAAGAAATTTCATATCCTATTCATAAATTGGTCCACAACAAAATTTTCATATGTATTAGAGCTCAAATGTGTGGTACCAATTAAAGAGAGGAGAGGATTCCTTGTCCTCCATTCTCCACCAAAAGAGTGAAAGTAAATATAGTAATTAATTGTTAAAGATTTACATATGCAACTTAACTAATTATTTAATTCTTATTATGACTTTGCCAATGCAATAAAGAAAATTCAAATTGCTGACCATTGACAAACACCTATATATATGTATATATAATCTATTCACTTACAAATTCTCTTCACACATTCTCTATTCAAGCTTTCTATAATATGAGGCCTCACCCTATTTCCTTTCCTCTTTTGGCAGTTATATTTTGCTCAATTTTACTTTTTATTGAAGCAAATAAAAATGGTTTTACAATTGATCTAATTCATCGCGATTCGCCAAAATCTCCATTTTATAATTCTTCTGAAACTCCCTTTGAACGCGCAAAACATGCTTTTCAACGTTCATTAAACCATCACGAAATTTTTGCATCTACTGGTTTGATCCCAAATAATAGAGAGTATCTAATGGAAATATCCTTAGGTACACCACCATTCAAAGCCCTTGCAATCGCTGACACTGGAAGCTCTAAAACTTGGATACAATGCCAACCTTGTATCAATTGTTTTAAACATACCTTTCCTATATTCAATCCCAAAAATTCATCAACCTTCAAATTAGTTCCTTGTAAAACAAAAGCATGTAACACATTTCATGGCTTTTGTGGATTGAATTCTACCAAAGGCCCTAATAATAAGAATTGCTTATATGATGAAATTTATGGGAATTTTGATTCTACAAGTGGTGTCGTTGCAAAAGAAACACTAAGAATTGGTTATGGAAAAGAAGAGGCATATTTTCCTGGGTTTATTTTTGGTTGTGGACGAAACAACTCTAATACATTTTCAAGCAAAATCTCTGGCATAGTTGGGCTTGGATCTGGGCAAGAATCCATTATTTCCCAGTTGAATTCTTCCATCAATGGTAAATTTGCCCACTGTTTGGTTCCATCTGGAGGACACCATTTTCATTCCAAGTCAGGTAAGCAAGTACGAATTAAGTATTATATGAACACATTAAGTTTTTACCCCCAATATTTTAAAAGTTTCTTCATAGATTATTAGTATAAATATTTTTAACTCTTCAAAAGAAAAAAGATCCAAAATTAAAGCTGTAATTCCAAATCTTGTGGGTAAGGGCGAAACTAGGAAGGGTAAGATTGTGTATACTCAAGTTTTACTTTTTTAGTTATGTTTTATTTTTTTTAAAATTTCTTTAGGCGGTTGGTATAATTTTTCGCACTCAAAATTGAAATTCTACTTACGTATATGCAGGCAAATTGATTTTTGGTAATCGATCTGTGGCTAAAGGTTATGGGATTGTCTCAACACCATTGATAATGGACAATTATTACTACTTAATTCTTGAAGGAATTAGTGTCGGAAACAAAAAATTGAATTTCACTTCTTCTTCGAAGGATAATCATAACCCGATGAATATTTATGATGAACGCATTATCATAGACTCTGGAACAGTAATTACTTCACTTCCATACAAGCTTTACAATGAGCTGGTTTCAGCAGTGAAAAGTGAAATCAAATTTGGAAAGATTGTTCCAGACCCAATCAAAGTCTTCAAATTGTGCTATTCTTCTTTAAATGACGAGGATATTCCAATCATCACTGTTCATTTTAAGGGTGCAGATTTAAAGTTGAAACCACTACATACTTTCACAAATACTTCTCCATTTGTTAGGTGTTTGGCTTTTCATTTCACTATATTTACTCCTCCAATATTTGGAAATATGGCACAAACTAATTTATGGGTTGCATATGATCTAGAAAAGAAAGTTGTTTCATTTAAACCTACTGATTGTACTAAATTATGATTGTATCATTATTTTTTTAATCAATAAATTCCATTTGAGATTATATTATGTTTAAAATAATGTGGAAGCCTGAATACTCATTAAATATCCCTGAACGATAAACAAGGTGATGAAGAAATAATTTTTTAAGATATATTTATTTATTTTAAATAATTATATTTGTTTTTTATAAATTATAATATTTGTTATTAGTCGACTAATATATTAACTCATGCTTTTTCTTTAGAGGGAGAACCAATGATGAGAGAATAAATATCCATTGGTTGTAGTTTTAGCCGTTCAAATCTTCTAAACACTCTTTTTATAATACTGGTAATTTTTTTATTATTGGTTAAATGGAAGATTATAAAAATGACATGAATTTTGGAGAGGCATTTAAATAGAGTAAAAAAAAATATTTTACAAAATGCTATGTTAACTAATAAAATATTATATTATATTTTATAATATATATTATACTAAACTATTATAGATAGTTTAAAAGTATCTCCAGAATTCATTCTTTTTTTTCATTTTCGAAATTAAGAATAAATCATTCATAAAAGAGAAATAGCAATATTAGTTCCTGAATTATTTTTTTAATCCTAACTTAGTGCTTAATCTTTGTTTTCAATTTTTTAGTCCCTGAATATTTATTTTCAAAAAGTTATAGTCATGGCCACCAATTTTACGGTAGAATTTGTTAATAAAAAACGTGTGAGTCTCACATAACTCATAAACAATGTTAAAAAGGAAATTTCACTTACTGAACTCACAATCACTCTCTTAAACAAAACAACGTAGTGTAATTGAATGCAGGAAATATTCTTTGGTTTATATGAAATTTTATTTAGATACGTGAAAATTTCCCTCCAAATTTGGAGAAAATTTTTCTAATTGAATTCCTGAAATATTTTAAACTTTGTTTAAACTTATTTTTCCTCTAATTTAGAAAATTTTCATAGACCTCAAGAATATTTTAAATATTCAATTAAATATCATTATTTTGCTTAATAGAGTAGTAGTTGAGCTGAGTAAGTGAAACGGTTTTTTCAACCTTACTCATAAATAAAGTGAGACTTACATGTTTTTTATTGTCCGTCGTGGAATTAATGGCGGGGACTAAAGCTTTTTATAATTAATGTTCGATTGACTAAAAAAATAGAAACAAAGATTAACGATTAAGTTAAGATAAAAAAATTATTTAGGATTAATATTGCCAAATTCTCTTAATAAAAATATAAGAATAACTAATGATTAATCAAAGTTAACTAAATTTATTCATCCCCTTCTTCATTCTTTGTATTAACTGTATTTTATAAATAATTCTCACAATTTATTATTTTTATGTAATTCTTATTATCATTTACCCCCAAAAAATGCAATTTTTCTTATCCTTTATACAAGTATTAACTCCTAATTAAATAATTGTTTACTTCTCTTAAATACCTTTACGACTAAGTTTTCTAAGTTAATCTTTATCCATGTAATTTTTTTAACCTCCTCTAACATTAGGTAACTTTAGTTAATCCTTAGTTCTTTTTATATTTTTATTAATTATTTATTTCTCTTGAATTTTAACTTGTTTAATATTTTGAAATTTATGTTTTGTAAAATAAAATATTTTAACGCTCTAAAATTTATTATTTCTTTTACTTATAAACTTCATGGAATTTTTATATTGTATATAACTTTATTTACCTCATGCAATTTTTATTATCTTTTATGTAACTTTCAAATAACTAATCTAATTAACAAATTCTCTTCATACTTCTTTTACTTACAAACTTCATGGATTTTATTATCCTTCTATATATGACCTTGTTCGATAAATTAATTTACCTCTTAAAATGAATTAGTTAAGAACTTATTTAATTAAGCATGTTTGGTAACAAATAATTTTTAAGTGCTTAATATTTAAAGTGCATTTGATAATAATTTTTTGAAATCATTTAATTATTTAAGATGTGTTTAATTGTAATAATAAATTTTAAGTAAAATTTTTTTACTTAATTCTAAACTTTGAAATCTTAAAATACATATTGTTTGCAAAATTATAGTGTATATATATAATTACCACATATTAATTAATTCAACATTCAGATTCTAACTTCAGTTTAAGATTCAGTATTCATACTTAATATTTAGACTTCAGAACTTAAACAATTCAAACTTTAGATTTCAGTTTTTAGTTTTATCAAACAATGCCTAACTTTATTTTAGATCATGTAGTTTTTATTATCTGTTATGTAACTTTCAAAAAACTATCTAACTAACAAATTCTCTTCAACTCTTTGTTTTAATTACAAACTTCATGAAACTTTTATTATCCTTCTATCTAACTTTATTTACCTCATGTAATTTTTATTATCTTTTTTGTAACTTCAAAATAACTATCTAATTAACAAACTCTTTCAGCTCTTCCATGTAATTAAATTTTCATTATTGTACTCTATCCATTTAACTTTATGACTACTATTATTAATTTAGTTATACCAAAAAAACTCTTTAAAATGACAATATTTCATTATACTTAAAATTAATAATTCATCTAATTAAAAGGCATTTTAAGTGGTTTAAAAAAGTAAGAAACCAAAAAGAAAGTAAATAATCCATGATTCCCTTCCATACTTTTATAATACTACAGATTTCTAGTATTTTATTTATAAAATCTATCAATAAAATATAAAAATTAAGGAAAAAAATTATTATAAAAGGAATGTTACGTAGAATATTACACAGAAGCTTAAGTGTAGTTTTAGAGAGTGAATTCTCTCTCTCCCTCTCTCTCGTGAGAACCAAATGGAGAAGCCTCAAAGACCAAATCTCATTGTTCTCGTCTCCCTCGCCGATGAGAGGCAAGCCCTTTCGGGCTCTTCTCTTGCTGGCTGTGGGAGACAAGATCCTTTCTTCTTAAGCTTTCTTGGTTTTGTTTTCTCTTGGGCATATCATGGTTCGGGGAGGTTCTCTTGCTCTGTATCTTGTTCTCCTCTCTTTTGATCGGCGAAGATGAGCTTTGCTGGATCAACTATGGTTGCTGGTGAAAAGAGGCTTTTTTTTTTATATACTTTTCTGTGTTTTTTTTTTGTGTGTTGGGATGTGAAGGTGCTGGTAGTTGCTTGAGGGGCGGTTATATAGAGGTTTGGGGCTGAATTTGGTTTCTTTGGCGGATGGTTGATGACTTTGGTAGCTTCTCTGGCTCCACCAGTGTTTCTGAAGCTTGGTGGTACTAGATTAGTTTTGTGTTTTTTTTTTTTTTCTTTATTGTGGCTTAGCTTATGGTTCGGGATGGCTGACTAATCAATTATGATGGTGGAGGTGCAAAATCGGTGTTGGGTCTTGGATGAAACTCTTATAGACGATGTGTGTACTGGTGGTCCTCCAGGGAAATGACTGGCTTGGTGTAGTATATAGGCTGAGAGTGGCTCTCTCTACTTAGTATAAGAGTGATGCTAAGAGGCTCAATTTGAGCCTTAAATTATTGGATCAATAGGGTTAGTTAAGTTAATTTAATGAATAATAAAATGTAGTATGTCAATAATGCCCTTTGCTTTAGATTTGAAATTTTTACACTCGAAAAATTTAAAATCAGACAACTTTTAGACAATTTTTATAAGTATGGAATCTTTCAAAACTTTTGTCTTTCATATTTCCCTCCCTTCTCCCTATTCATTTTCTATCCTAATTATTTGTCTCTCCTACTCTTCCCTCTGGTAAGAGTATGCGGGGGCCTCTCTCTCTCTCTCTCTCTCTCTCTCTCTCTCTCTCTCTCTCTCTCTCTCTCTCTCTCTCTCTCTCTCTCATGAATAAACCCTAATCTACATCCATGCTCACTACTGATGATGAACCAACATCATCCAAATTATCATCCTTGGAAGTTTCATTTGATTTCTTCTCATTCATTTTCATGAGCATCTCAAATATGTTGATCATATTTTGCTCATCAAGAAGAATTGAAGCTGTGGAATCCATTCCCACATCTTGAACAATCTTGTTCAACAACAATTTGAGGTCTTTTATTGCTAATTTTATTGCTTCTCTTTGGCTTAGATACTAGGCTTTTAATTTTTGAAAATCATCTGGTAGTCTAATTTTTCGCATGTTTCTTAAATGAAAATTAAGAAAAACAAATATTGATGATGAAGATTAAGGTTTAGGGTTTGTTCTTGCAGTTGGCATGAAGCATGACTCAAATAGCAGCTGCTTGGCTCGGCATTTTATACTGCTTGAGCTCAATCGTCTGAGCACCGTTGGATTACTTGCAGCGTGCGCCTCCCTTTTCCTTGGGAAGGCACATATGCTTGGTAATTTCAATGTGTAGAGTGGTAAGGGAGGTAGAGAGGTATAATGAAGCTTGGGTAGGGAGCTGGGTTTCCTTGGGTAAAAAGGGTATTAGGATGGTTTTCTCTGGGTTAAATGCTTTTTTGGAGTTTTTTATTTTTTATTTTTTAAGTTTTCTGGAACGATATACAAGCTGTTTCATTTTTTTATTTTAGTTTCTAGAGTTTTTCCTAGTTTTTCTCACAAATTATAGATTAAACGATGTATAATAATATAATTAAAAGATTATACAGATATATAATTAGTTATTTTCTGCGTATTCCCAGAAATTATATATTTTTATTTTCATAAATTCCAAAAATTATACATTAAATCTACATGTAATAAGATTTTTCAGTTTTTTATTGAATTAAAAATCTACATACTAAGCATAGTTGTCCTTAAAATGCGTAATACGCCTAATTGTAAAGAATAATTTTACGATATAGCAATAATCATATCCGTAAAACTTAAAATAGATAGTTTCGGCAATTTATAATTTTTTAAAGATCTATATATTAAGCGTATTCACTCTTAATAATACGTAATATGCCCACTTGTAAAGAATAATCTTATGGTATATATAGCAACAATCATGTTCGTAAAACTTAAAATAGATAATTTCGGGTCAATTAATTATTTAAACTACGCATATTTGTTAGTAATACGTTTGCGTAATTGTAAAGAATAATATTACGTTATAGCAGCGACCAAGTCCGTAAAACTTAAAATAGATAATTTCTGGTTAATTTGTAATTATTTAAAAATCTATATACTAAGCATATTTGTTCTTAATAATATGTAATACACCTAATTGTAAAGAATAATCTTATGGTATAGCAACGACCATGTCCGTAAAACTTAAAATATAAATAATAGGGTCAATTTATAATTATTTAAAAAACTATATACTAAGCATATTTGTTCTTAATAATACGTAATACACCTAATTGTAAAGAATAATCTTACGGTATAGCAATGACCATGTCTGTAAAATTTAAAATAGATAATTTGAAGTCAATTTGTAAAACTAAGCATATTTATTCTTAGTAATACATAATAAGTCTAATTGTAAAGAATAATCTTACGGTATAGCAATGATTATGTCCGTAAAATTTAAAATAAATAATTTTGGGTCAATTTGTAATTATTTAAACTAAGCATATTTGTTCTTAGTACTACGTAATATGCCTAATTGTAAAGAAGAATATTTCGGTATAACAATGACCATATCCTTAAAGCTTAAAATAGGTAACATATAATTAGCTACAAATTGATTAGACACCATCCCATAAATAGCTACAAATTGATTCCAATTACTTTTAAACATTTCTTTAGGTAAGCTGTCATAAATAATTGCTTTGAACTCATTTTTTGCTTTGTCATAATCTCTCAAACCCTTAAACTTCTCAAGAATTTTACAAAGAATATGTCAAATGCCAATGCCTCCCAATTGTATTTGGCATTACCCTTTTAATTGCATTTCCAATGCTCTCACATTGATCGGTCACTATAGCGGTAGGAGAGTGACCACTCGTTGCTCTAAGCCAAGTACTAAAAAACCATTTATATGTTTCTATGTCTTCATGTGAAATAAGTGCAATACCAAACAATATAGAATGACCATGATAATTAACTCTAACAATACTGATCAACATTTATAGCATCATTGAATTCTTCATATGCCGCAATACTTCTAGGGTGCACCCAAAATACATTCTCTAACCTTTTTTCATATCAGTGTGAATAAGATGAAAAAATTCATAATTCTTTTCTTGCATTCTCAAGAGCGTCTGGTTTATGCAATTAGCATCTCCAGTACCAATATTCAATTATCTCTCTCTCTCTCTCTCTCTCTCTCTCTCTCTCTCTCTCTCTCTCTCTCTCTCTCTCTCTCTCTCTCTCTCGTTTGATTTACATTTATTTTGGGGGATTTCTAGTCCACCAAAGTCTGAAAATGGTCTCATTTTCTTTTTTCTTCTGTCCCAAATTATAGTCTCATTCCCTTTTATGAATGACAGTTAATTTCTTAACTTCTTTTTGCGGCCTCATATTCTTTATCTTAATTATTAAAAATCTCTAATTTTTAAAAAATAAAAACACACACTATTATGATAATATATATTTGTAATTTCATGACAAAAATCAAATTTATTAAAATCAAAGAAGGGTATAAAATAAAAATCAAAACAAAATTTATTAAACTAATTAATTTTTATAACATTTTTGAAAATTGAAATTGGACCATCTGTGTAAAACGGATGAAGTATTAATTGCTACAAAAATTTGCATATGCAGCTTAACTGATTAATGAATCCTTGTTACTATAACTTTGACAAAGGAATCAAGAAAATTCAATTCTTGAAGATTAACAAACGCCTTTATAATCTGTTCACTCACAATTTCTCTTCAGACATTCTCCAATCAACCTAATTTTTATAATATGAGGCCTCAGCTAGCTGTTTACTTTATAATTTTTTGCTCAACTTTGCTTTCAATTGAAGTAAATAAAAATGGTTTTTACAGTTGATCTTATTCATCGCGATTCATCAATGTCTCCATTCTATAATCCTTCTGAAACTCTTTTTGAACGCACAAAACATTCTTTTCAACGTTTATTAAAAGGTTACGAAATTTTTGTATCCACAGGTTTGATCCCGTATAATAATAGAGAGTACCTTATGGAAAACTCCTTAGGTACACCACCATTCAAAACCCTTGCAATTGTTGACACTGGAAGCTCCAAAACTTGGATACAATGCCAACCTTGTATCAAATGTTTTAAACATGAGTTTCCTATATTCAATCCCAAAATTTCATCAACCTTCAAGTTAGTTCCTTGTAAAACAAAAGCATGTAACACATTTCATGGAGCTTGTGGATCAAAAACTAGAAAATTAGGGACAAATAATAATAATAATAATTGTTTGTACGAGGAATATTATGCGAATTTTGTTACTACTAGGGGTGAAGTTGCTACAGAAACGCTCAGAATTGGTTCTGGAAAAGAAGAGGGATCTTTTCCTAATTTTATTTTTGGTTGTGAAAGAAATAACTCTGGTCCATTTCCTAACAAAACTTCTGGCATAGTTGGCTGGCCTTGGAGTTGGTCAAGAATCCATCATTTCTCAGTTGAATCCTATCATCAATGGTAAATATGCCTATTGTTTAGGGCCATCCCAAGAACACCATTCTCTTTCCAACTCAGGTAAGTAAGCACATTAAGTTTTACAGTTTTTAGTTGCCTTTTTTTTTTTTTTTAATAAAAATTTTTCTTTCAAATTTTTTTAAAAATTTCTTTATGGGTTAGTTATAAGTTTTATAAAATTTTGTTTTCATAATTTATTATAAATCGTTCGAAAATTAAAGTTTAGTATGTGTATGAGGGATCGTCTCAACACCATTGATAATGGACGATTTTTACTCCTTGATTCTCTAAGGAATTAGCGTCGGAAGCAAAAGATTTTGATTGAATGCATTATCATAGGCTCTGGAGCAGTCACCATTTCACTTCCGTACGAGCTCCACAATAAGGTGGTTTCAGCGGTGAAAAGTGAAATAAAATCAGGAAAGATTGTTCCAGATCCAATCAAAATCTTGGAATTGTGCTATTCTTCTTTAAATGATGAGGATATTCCAATCATCACACTTCATTTGGAGGGTGCAGATTTGAAGTTAAAAGCAGTAAATACTTTCATGAGTACTTCTCCATCTGTTAGGTGTCTGGCTTTTTATTTTAATGTGTTTATTCCTCCAGTCATTGGGAATGTAGCACAGTTGAATTTCTGGGTGGGATATGATCTAGACAAGAAAATCGTGTCATTTAAATCTACTGATTGTAATAAATTATGATTGTATTATATTCAATTTTCGATGGTAAATTATGATTGTATTAAGCTAATTTCTCGATAAGAAAATTTGGAGTTTTTGTACTTATATTAAGGATCTAAAAACAATGAGGATTGGAATTAAAAAACTACGGTATTTACTCTTCATTAATTGATAAGGTGAGAGAGAGAGAGAGAGAATCAGAGAGAAAGAAGAGAATCAAAAAGAAAGAAATAAAGAATAAATCATTATAAATAATCATCTAACAATTTAAGACTTTTTTTCAAATTAAGTATAAACTTTTATTTCATCCTTTTATATTCATGAACAATTTTTAAATAATTAATTTTGACAAATTATGTGTTATAGATGAAATCCGACTAAAATTAATCATGCTCAAGTCTCGTACTCACCAAAACAATGACATTTTTATAGCTATATTTTTATTTTCGTCATTGTTTTGGTAAGCACATCACTTAGACATGATTATTTTAACTAATTTCGTCATATAACACATAATTCATCAAATTTAATATATTTCTTCTATTTTTTTACTTATCATGACAAGCAATTTAATCACCCTTTAACTAGAAACACAAAAAATCATATGATTTTGTCGTTCGTATGATCCTCTATACTACTTTATGTACCACTTTTTATACCATTTTTTTTATTATATATTTTTCTCTTAGAATTTATTTTTTTCCTTTAACATTTATATTTTATTTAATAAATTTTATTAATAAAATATACCAAATTAAAATACGGTACAAGGAGTTCTACATAAAGTGGTATAAACGATCCGAACTAATTGTTAATACCACATTTTCTTTAATAGTTCTATAGTTTTCTATATTAAAAGAAAATTAAGAGATGGTTGAATTCTATTTTTATTGAAGGCCATAATTGGAAAAACTCATTAACTACTGTCTTGTTTCCTGATGTGACAAGATTAAAAATTGTTTTGGAAATCTATAATATTTTAAGCTTTTGGTCCATAAAAATTTGATCTATAATAGAATATTTTTAGTATGTTATATTATAGAATTATTTTGTTGAACCAAAAAAAATGTTTTTTTATACATTAAAATTGGGAAACGTAAATCGAACCTATAATTTATCTTAGAGTAAGAAGTGTTTCTATTAAACTAAAAATTTTAAAATATTGTATTACTTGTACTAATAAAAGATACAACAATTCCTTTTAAAAATAAAATAAAATAAAATACAACAATTTAAAGCTTTTAGTCAACAAAGATAGGATCATAACAAACTTTGTTCTGTATTATAAAAGAGATGGGTATTATTGCTGTCTATAATATTTATTAGAGTTAATTATTTACCTTGGAATAGATATTTGAAATTTTGTTAAATTACATTTTTCTTCTGTGCCAACAAAATATTAATGAATTCATCCCTACTTCAAATAAGATTAATATCATATGAGAAAATAAGTATTCCAAGTGTAAAAATGATTTCCAAATCGAGTTATAAATAATTCTAACTAATTAGTTATATATACTAGAATAAACTTTTTATATATTAAATTTTTATATATTATTGCTAATAGAAGTTTATTTTCTAACAAATTAAAAAATAAAAAATTAATTTATTAATGTTTATTTGTTAAGAGGGGAGAACGTAATTTGAGAAAATCTCAACAATTTTGGTAGTTAAAAAAAATAAAAATTCAGGAAAAGTAAAGGAAATTAACACAGTTTATTAAAAGTAGTTGTGTTTGTCACATGTATGCCATTAGTACGAAACATACAATATATAATAATTTACATATGATAAATCTTATAAAATATAATACCTTTTAAGACATTGTAGAACTGTAAATAGCACTGTCAAAATGAGTTTTGATTTGCGGGTTAGCCCTAAAATGGATGGTTATTAATTTTTAAAATTAGGTTCATAAAAAAAATCAGTTCAGATCGGATCGGTTTATTGTGAGTGTGGGCTTTTGTGGTCCGGTTCGGTTCGCGGATTAACCCATTGTTTTAGAGATGATTTTGTTTTATATTTAGATATTAGTGTAATTTTATGATTTTTTAGTTAAATATTTTTTTTAAAAATTAATTTTTAATATTTTTAAGGTTACAAGTAATTTTGGGGTCGATAAATCTAACTCGGGAATATAAATGTATAGCGCGAAAAAAATCATTATTTTTCCTCCTCTTTCTCTACACAGTTTCTCTACACCAGTCTTGGCGACCCAAGCAGGTCCGGGCGACCCGAGCTTCAGGGTATTTTTTCGAGATCTTCGCGTCGAAAACATCCTTAAGGAGGTTTGCATCAACCGTTTCCACAAAAGACGTCATATTTTCCTTTTAATGTACGTTTTTGTAATTTTCTAATACTTTCTCTCTTGTTAACTAAAAAATTAAGGCACCAATTTAAAATTTAAACAGAGGAGCAGTCTTCTTTTTTCTCTAACTAAAAATAAATATTCGTGATTGACACCAATTTTGTAAGACACCAAGTTTGTAATTTTTTTACCCCGAAACGCATTCGGATCACTTTTTCGACGATGTTGTTGCGTTTATCTTTACGAGAACCATCGAAACGAGTGGTCATACACGTGAAACGGACATCCGATTGCGGAGTTATTCATATTTAAAGTTTTCCAAATACCTACAAAAAATTTTTCTTCCTTAAAAACTCTTACATCTAAATTGATATTTTCTTCTACAAATTCTTCACAATGATCCATATCTACCTCCAATACAAGTTGAATGTTAAAAATTTTAGTTTTTATGGTGGAGGAGTAGAGAGAAGTTAGAGAGAAACTGTGTAGAGAGAGAAAGAGAAGGAAAAATAATGATTTTTTTCGCGCTATACATTCATATTCCCAAGTTAGATTTATCGGCCCCCGTAATTTTTATCAAAAATCGAGTTTTATTTATGTAATTATTTTGCTTCTTATTTAGAAGTTAGTATAATTTTTATGATTGGTTGAATATTTTTAAATAAAATTAATTTTTAATATTTTTAAAGGTTAAAAAAATAATTTTTATATAAAAAAAACTCGCGGACTGATCTGTTTATCCATGGGTTAATCGCGGACGGATATGGTTTGTATTAATTTGACCCGCCAAAAATCGGCTCGGATCGAATTGGTCCATTTGCGTGCAGACTAAAGGCGGTCCAGTCTGGTCTGGTTTAGCCTGTTTGACAATGGTAACCATAAGAGAACGTAATCTTAATTTGGAAACTTAATCCACATTAGTGTGGCTAGATCGTTTAGTATATCTTCTTGTACATTCTCTAGTATACTCCTTTTATAGTAATGTTATTAATATAAATTCTATAAAATAAAAGATAAATCTTAAATTATAAGAGACAAACCTTAAGGAAAGATTAGTATTAGAGAGATGCGCTAGATGATTCTGAGTGATATTAATGTTTATTGCTACTCACTGGACATGCATTAGAAAAAGTTATATTAGTTAAATGATTAATTACAGAGCTTAACCCTTACGGAAATGGCTACAGTTTTATCTTATTTAACTCCCTATTTAATAATCGAAGATGGAACAAGACCTTTAATTTTGATGAACGGAAACTTATATAATGAAAATTTTCAAAATATTAGATGCCAACTTAAAAAAGATATTTACAAATCTAAGAAAATAAATACTTAAAAAATAAAAAATTTACAAATATTGGCCATCAAAGAGCTTAAATTCCATTATCATTTATAAACTAAAAACTTCTAGTTCTTTTTTAGCGGTTCAAATTGTCTGTATCATTTTGCATACTATTATGTGTACTATTTATTAATTTTAGTATATTTATTAATAAAATCTATTAAATAAAAGATAAGATAAATTCTACGAAAAAAATATATTATAAATAAAAATGGTATAGAGATGATATACAACAAAAATTATATAGACAATTTTGGGGCTTTTTTAGGTACAAATTACACAAACGATTATATGTATATATGGTCTAAAATACTTATAAATCTTTATGTTTCCATTCAATGTTTGGTACAATCAGAAGGCTTAAAAGAAACAACTTTATTTTCCAGATCATATCCAACCCAAAAATTATTTTGTGCTATGTTCCCAAATATGGGAATACTACGAGCTGACCCTGCACTTGCAAAACCAAGACACTTAACAGTATCAGAAGTTTTCACAAAAGTGTTTGATGAGTTCAACTTCAAATCTGCACCCTTGAAATGCAATGTGATAATAGGAACATTTCCATCATGTAAAGATTCATAGCACAATTTGAAGAATCCCAATGGATCTTTAACATCCTTTGTCGATTTGATCTCACTTTTCACCGTTGATTCTAGTTCTGCATAAAGATCGTCTGGAAGATATGTCGCAGTTGTTCCCGAATCTATAATAATATTACCTTTTAAAGGCTTATGAAGAGGAGAAATATAACTATAATTCAATCTTTTGTTCCCGACGCTGATTCCTTGTAGAATTAAATAATAATAATTGTCCAAGATTAATGGTGTTGTCACAACCCCATGGCCTAAAACCAAAGCTTTCTTGCCAAAACTTAGTTTTCCAGACTTGGATTCTTCAGTAAAAAGGCCAAGACAATAGGAAAATTTACCATTAATAGAAGAATTCAATTGGGAAACAATTGATTGTTCTCCAAATCCAAGACCAACAATTCCAGAACTTTTTTGAGGGAAAACACCAGAATTATTATGTCCACAACCAAAAACAAAGTTAGAAAAAGAAGCCCTTTTACCCTTTGAACCAAATGTGATTGTTTCACTAGCAAGATCTCCATAACTTCTTGACATATCTCCATAAAGTTGGTCATATTCACATAACCCGTTTTTATTGCAAAAACCATTAAAAGCGTGACACGTTTTTGAAGTACAAGGAAGTGACTTGTAAGAAGAAGAGTTTTTGGGATTAAATATGGGAAATTTTTCTTTAAAACAATGAGTACATGGTTTACATTGTGTCCAAGCAAGATCACTACCACTATCAGCAATTGCAAAGGTTTTAAAAGGTGGGGTACCAAATGATATTTCCATAAGATATTCACCTTCATTAGGGACCATACCTGTTGATGCAAAAAAAATTTTACGCTTTATTGATCGATGATATGTTCTTTTTATCCTTTCATAAAGACTATGAGAAGGATTATATAAGGGAGATTCTGGTGAATCGCGATGAATAAGATCAACTGTGAATCCATCGTCATTACTAGCTTCTATGAAAACCAAAGAACAAGAGAATAGGAGAACTAGGGGAAATAATAATCCCAAAGCAAAGGAGGAAGAAGAAAAAGAATGAAAATCCATCAAGAAAATATTCTTTTTTATATATATGAAGAGAATTATTAGTGATGGAAGATTCAAAGGGAGAAGAATGAATACTTATAATGGCTATACAAATTAACTAGTATATGGATTTGAATTGTTTTGGTAAGCCCAAAAATTAAGAAAGTACATAAATTAGTCCTACTTGTTTTCCTTTCTCAAAAAGTTTTTTTCTTTTGAATATTTGCTTTTATGTTTTTTTACCTTCCTTAATCAACAATGGATAATGACTTTGTATGTATCAACAAGGGGCTTAAATGTGAAATGTCAAAGGGCCCATCACCATGGCCTTTTATACTTATTACCCCTTAATATGAATTATTCTATCATTAACTCAGTATTCGTGGACCAAAAATTTTAAAATATATAATACTTTTTAAAAATGAGTTATAATATTTTTTTAAAATAAAATTTTCTAACGCGTGTTTGGGAATTACACATTAATACAAATTAACTTTTTTATTTAAGATATGGATTTTTTTAATAATTAATAATTTTTTTATTAGGTTTTAAATTTTATAATTGAGGTTTAATATATTTAAACAACTATGTATAATAATGTGTCATCTGTATCAATATATACACCCAGAAATACACATTAGAGAGTCATTTCTAAATTTTACAATGATGAAATACATTGTAGTATAATATTTTAGAATTTCTGATCCACAAAAATTTGATTCATATATATATATATATATAGTAGTTTAACCTTAATAAATCTTTTAAATCTACAAACTTAATATACATTGTTGGATCATAATTAAAGAATATTAAATCAAAAAGTTAATTTTTACATCAATATATGTTACACGTGTTAAATAAACATTTTCTTTTTAATACAATGCATCAAAATAATAACAATAAGTAAGGATTTGTCTGATCCAGTAATAAATTTGCTTTGTATCATAATATCGTGATAATAATAATAATAAATTATTATGGTATGGTAATAACAAAAATAATAAATTTGCTTCATATCATAATGAAATGGGAAATATCTCTTATTTACCATTTATATAAATTGAAGTTTCCATTGTACATGTCAAAAAAATTTCATGTAACAACTCAAATATTCTAATTCAATTAGGCCAAATAATTACAATTTTAATGAATCATTTATGTTGTTATTATAGTCTCAAGTATTTCGAGCCTCTCTCACCCCATTAAAAATTGTTTTATTCCAATCCAACCACAACTTTTTCCACTTTTCCATTATACAAATCTTATTAGGCCTACGGTATTGAGTGCTTTAATCATCATGAATCCATTTAGCCATCATCTATTCGTATTTAAGATATTCAATTACTAATATATTTATTTTCAACTTTAAGAATTTTTAATATATTTGCGTTCCTTCGTTTTCAACACTTCTAATATATTTAGGTGCATTTTAAGGAATCCCTTCCACTACATGATTGTATTTTTTAAGATGAATGTAAATGGGTTAGAAATTTTTAACGTTGAGAATAAAGATTAAAGACTAAATTGGCCATGTACAAATAAGTTATGAATTGTTAATGTTAAAAATAAAAGATAGAGACCAAATCTTCTAAGCATAAATATGTTAGGGATAAATGAGTTATTTTTGCTTCTTTTTTTGGGCGAAATTTTTTTTTTTTTTTTTTTTGGAATTTTTTCATTTTGGATTCTATATATTTTTTTACAAATGATTTTCAAATTTATGGAACCCTTATTAAAAAAATAAAGAAAAAATATTTTACGAAACTAAAATGAATAGTACACAAAGTGATATAGAATATCCAAACATATAAATTAGTCCACAGCTCAAAATTGTTTTATTGGGGGTCAGTAAATGCAATTTGAAAATCTATAAGGATAACGCGAAAAAATTTTAAAACTTTCTTTTTCACCTTAACATTTTCTCTCCTTAAAAAAAATCCTCTCAATTCTCTCTAAAACTCTTAACTTCAATCGCATATCTTGGAAGATCCGACCATACAATTCAAAAAAAAAGGTTAGTCCTTCGATCTATACTCATTTATTTACAATTTTATCGGTATAGATCACGAAAATAAGCATTATATTGAAAGAAAATTGAAATTTTAATTTGTTGTTTTTTTAACCGAAATGTAGCACTTTCGTCCAGACCAACAAAAATCCTAGTGATTGTTCCTCGGTCAAGCGAAAGTCATGAAGATTTTCGCAAGTCGTAGCAGTCAAACACTAGAATTTTCTCCAGGCTGGGCGAAAGTGTATGGTTTTTTCACTAGCCTGGGCGAAAAATGTCATCACTGGATTTTTTTTAATATTTGTTTATATATTTTACTTTTGTGTTCACAATTATTTAAGGAGTGTTTCTTGAATTTAATTTCATGTTTATTTGAATTGTTATTTAATTTTGTATATGTAGAATGAATGTAACTAGTTGTTTAAAATATTTGATGTTATAATTTTTATTATTAATATGATTATGAATTATATTTTTTGAACAATTTGATCCTTAATCTTCATGCATCATTTGCTATGGTTTAGGTTTTTAATAAGAATTAATAATAAATTAAGATAATAACTATTGTTGGCCTGTTGTTTTAGGGTTTAGGTTTTTAATAAGATCAAATAAATATATAAATTACTAACTATTACTAAGTAATATTACTGATGAATAATAATCGTAGAAAAGAAATTAAATAGTAGAAATGAAATAACAGATCCCAATAAGAATAAATAATCAAATAGTAAATGTTCAAATATATGATAAACAACTATTAATGTGTTTGAATAAATAACAGATGGTTCGACCAGGTGGCCGTAGAGGAGATAATGATCTTGGTCCTGTCACGGATAGGACAGGTCGAGTTTAGGGTTGCACTGCTACAGTTTGGTCTAGAGGTTTGAGGGGGCGACATAGTACCTCTAACTTGCCGTCTACTCATACCCCTTTTGCTGCTGGTTTTCATTATGATACAGGTGCACCCAGGTCTTCTACCCAACCACCACCTCTACTGATTAGATCTCGACCTCCTCACCCATCACACTCGCCTCACACTTCGGTACCATATGATGTATATGAATCTTCACATCCACCATCACACCCCCTACCTGCAGTGTATGCTCAATACTTACATACTCCTACTATTCGTCCTCATATACTATATAGATCTTCAGCTTATGAATCTTTAAATGAGTTTAGTGGTCCAGCAAGAAAGTTAGGGGAAGATTTTTTCGACCAGATTGCGAGCAAAGTCCCTCTCGATTCTTCGTACAACACACATGGTTATAAAACCACTGATTATGGCATTTCATATTCTGAGCCTTTTATATGGAGGGATTTTGGAGATATGGGGTTGGAGGGTGATAGGGTTTTAGGCGATGAGCCTGACAAGGTTCGATCCCTACATATTGGGGGGACAGCGATGAGAGAGTTCATGATGAAGGTGATGATGATGATGATGATGACAGTGATGACAATAATGACGTTGGAGACGAGGAGTAGCCTGTGCCATTGGCACCTGTGGCACCCGTGTCATCATCCGGTGGCAGACCTCGTAACTGAAAACGGAAAGGGTTGATCAGTAGTTTCATGTCGGTTATGAGTAAGATTTCAGGGTCTCATAACAAAAGACCCGATAAGGCGCGTGACATTTTGGCGCCTACTCAAAAAAAGAAACTAAGGAGTTTAGATTGGGAGCAGACATGACCAGCAGAGGGAGGTCCTGTTGACTCGGAGCTGATCCTATCATACGGTGGTCATGTGGCAGGTTCGATTTGGTATGGATAGGTACATATTTTTTTTAGTAACATGTAATTTCTCAACTGTGGCTATATTTATACTTTTTATGATTTATTATGTAATGATAATAATTATGGTATTTGTTTAATGTTTAGGACTGTGGTTTAGTGAAGTCCCGATCACGCTACATGACACTTACAGGGTAGACCCTTACTGATGCAGAGGTTGTATCCTTGGCGACTAGGACAGGACTTATGGATTTGCGTTCATGTACGTTCCAGCACTCCAATGCTGCGTTATTATCGGCATTTGTTGAGAGGTGGCAGCCTGATACTAACAGCTTCCACATGCCATGGGGTGAGATGACATGACATTACATGATGTGGAGATGATATTGGGGGTTCCTGCATATGGTAGGGCTGTGGATATTCATTATTTACGGGATCAGCTGATTGCTATTGTCTAGAGTGACCTGGGTTTAGCGTTCACTGGTGGAGGTACAAATGGGCAGGAGCTGTTTGATGTTGCTACTGATCCTCGGAGCAGACTATCCTCGAGTGACAAGGTTGCATGTTACATCCAATATTTGTTGGGTAGTTCATTCTTCACTGATAAGAGTGGCAACATAATCCCGTGGAAACTTTGGCCACTAGTGAAGGATGTTCGATCTTTTGGGGGGTTTGCTTGGGGTGTTGCGATGCTTGCCTATCTGTACAGGAACTTGGGTCAGGCCTCACGGGTTGATGCTAAGGAATTGGCTGGATGTTCGTCACTACTTGAGGTATTATTTATATTCATATTTGTATTTAGGGTGTTTATGTATATGCTATATGTTATATTTATATGTTATTTGTTATATGTTATATTTATTTCTTTTATTTATATATTATATTTATATTGTATATATTATATTTCATGTACCAGCAGTCATAGCAGTTTCCCATGTTAGGTCATAAAACTGAGTATACACTGCTGTACATTCGACTGCGATTGGATATGATGTCAGCTGATGAGGTAAGATGGACGCCTTACAAGCTTCAGGAGATTCGAGATATTTGGGTTTCCACATGGCACAACTTCATTGCATATTTCAACTACGTTGAGGCATACATGCCTGATAGGGTTACGAGACAATTCGAGTTTAGGTAATGCATTCCGGCACACCCAATTCGTCCTATAGAGGCTCGCCAGCCCGCAAACAACAGGATGTACGGGGCGAGGAACTTATTTCTTGAGGCATTGTGGCTTGAGGCCTCATCACATTTATTGACTGAGACTTGGACCAGCGTTCCAGCTATACCACTCAGTGCATATACAGACGATTACATAGACTGGTTCCTCCCTCGCATTCACCCCAAGATACAGAATCTTGTTAATGTCCTCCGTGGATTTCATGTACCAGTTGATCTCCCCATGCCAGCATCAGCTTTCATTGACATGATTGCACATGTGGTTCACCGAGATGATGCAGGGAAGGAAGAGAAATATGATAGGATTGCCGACTTTGTGAAGCGGCATTATCGTTCAGGACCGTAGTAGTATTTCTTAAGGGTTTCACTTTAGATTTTTTTTTTTACTGTGGCCTGTGTTTATGTACTTGCTTTCTTTTTATTTCTTTATGATCCCTATCTTATTTCATATGTTTTCAGTTTTTTATATTTGCAGCGAGATCATATTAGATATACTAAAAATAAAAACCCTAATAATATATTAAAAAAAAAAATGCTTCTTCGTATAATGCAATTTACAATATATTAAAAAATAAATTATTCATACAACGGTTATGACTAAGAAAAATATACATGAATAGGATCTTGTGGTGGATATTTTGCACGTGCTCTCCTAACCCACTCTGCAATTCGTTCATAATAAGGTTCTTCTCACCCACTGACTCGTATATCTCGATGATTCTCGCATCTGTAGTTGAAAAACATAAAAGAAAAGGTTAGGCCTTAAAAAAAAAAACTCACAATTTAACCAATAACAAGTGGTAACTCTAAAAAAATAATAATACATTATCAACGAACTCAAATAGCCTATATGAAATGCTATTGTTCCTAAATGAATCCGATGCATAGCGTTCCAGCAGTGCAATCCAAATACGAATAAAGAGGTAGGACAGTGGTCGACCCTAAACGTGCAATTTGTACCACACACAAATTAAATGTGTTGGCAATGACATAAAGGTGGTCAGGAGTATCCAATCAATTCTCCTGAGGTGCAGGACCATCTTCCCAGTAGGTCTTCTTTATCAGCTCATACACACGTTCCACTGATCCGAACAATGACACATATAAGTTCATATGATGATGCAATTCATAAGACATTCTTCTACAAACTTCAGGCCACTGGTTTTCATCTCCGAACAAAAAGTTTTCCACTACTCTGAATCCACTATTACCATCAACTACCACGTTCTTCCACTTCTGAATGAACTCATACACAAAACTAGGGAATGCATTGATGTATGGGAAAGGAGTTGAAGGGGTGTTCGGGTTTACAATAGAAAATAAACTGCCTCGTCCACTGCTACGTCCTCTTCCCCTACCCTTACTCGCACGTGGTGGTCTACCTCTTTCACTTGCACTAGAACCAGACCCGCTGCCCAATCCGGACCCTAAACTGCTTGACTTTCCTATCTTCCTATGTGCGATGGATACGTGTTCCTAGTAAGACTTATACTTTTTGGTTGAATTTGTCTTCTATCATTCCTTAGTGACTGCAGTTTCTAGAGGGGGGGGGTGGAGGAGTTGTCAATGGAGCACAAGGATCGTCAGGCAACAACGGACTTATAACACATTTGATGAGACGACGCACTTCCATATTGGACCCGTACTTATTTCCTCTAACATGAAGATGAGATCACGCATCTCGGAATCCATTCTCTCTCATGCACAGTCGGGATGTCAACACCAATTTCTAGTTTTCTCCAAAAGATATAAATATCTTCTGCCTAGAGCGAAAGTGCATGTACGTACCTACCAACGAGTTCACATGCACAGGGTAGAGCGTACAACTTCCTTAAATTAATGTCTGCATTTATTTTACAAATCGTCAACTATCTCGCGGGCTCTCTTTATCTCAAGCTATATCTTCTTCAAATCCAAATGACTTACGTTATTACTTATATTCTTCAATATGGGATTACACTTCACACCATACTTTTCTTTAAGTGTAGAAATCTTCAATGAGCTTTTTATCTCAGCAATTTGACCTTTGATGAGAGAGTCAATATTAAGAAACACAGTGTCCAAATCAACATGACACGTTGAGAGACATAGCTTCAATACCGAATATTCGCTCACAGCACGGTTCCTTGTTTCAACCCCAAAATGCAGCACTTCAGATGTCCAAAACTTGCAAAATTTATGCGCAAATGGATTCAACCATTTGTTAAACAAGCAATGTAAAAAGTCAGGCCTTCGTTGCCACTTCATCTTCAACCCATCTAATTTTCTATGATATTCCGCCTCATCAATGTCGTTTATTAATTTATGCCAGGAGCCATTGACGAAACGAGTTGCGACCTCTTCGTCTTTAACCATTTATGTTAATTTTGCCAACAGATTTTGATCGATGTGCAATCTACATAACATATGATATGATTTACTAAATATATCCTCAATCACAGGCATAAGTCTGCTTGCTCTATCAGTAATAATCACAATTGGCTCACCATCATTAAGAATTGATTCGTTGTCAATTGACATAGCCGATGAAACATATAAGTGCTTGATTTGTTCAAGTAACCATCTGTATGTCGTAGCCTATTCATTGCGCATGAAAGCAGTTGCCACGATGAAGTTCTTACCGGTCGGAGTCATCCCTACGGCTTCCAATAGTGACATATTGTACCTTAGTTTTAAAATAAAGATGAAACGTTATGATTAAACCAGATATATAATTTATAAACCCAAAACCCTATAAACTATTTTAAAACATAACTTAACAAGCAATATACATTTAAATTAGTACAGATAATTAATAATACAATGCTCGGACAGAGAACTTACTTGTTCGTTTTATACGTAGTATCCATTATCAGTACATATGGCCACGTCTTGATCATTGCAATTGATGTTGGGTGTGCAATGACAATATCACTAAGTACATTGTTATCCTCAGTGTTTCTATAGAAGACGGTATAACCTCGTTGTACACTTAAACCGAGAACTTCCTCCACCGTGTTTCGCCTCTGCATCGTGTTCTTCTTAATCTTGGCAACAACATTGTATATTTTCTGTGCACTACATACATCATAAAATTCATTTTATCAACGGAAGAAAAACAAATCTAAAATATTTTAATAAACTATTAAAAATAATTCTAACATACCTAACTGCACAACCAATATTTTGCTCTCGAAAAAATCTTAGGATATTACATGGCGGCACATGACTCTTCCTCACTGCTCAGTCTGTTTAAACTGTTCCTCTGTAAGTCTTGCAGCCTGAGCATGCCCGTGATTGTAAACAGCTATTTTATGGATGTGCCTCTCATCGCGTACGAACAATTGTCAATTCTCACTTGTTGCCATTTGCTCGCCTTTTAATTTAAATGGACCCCCACATTTTTTTTGTCCTGTAAGGCCTCGGCTTTTTTATTGAAACTTCTTTTTCTTCATTGTCAACTCGTAGTTTCATGTTTTTTCTAAGCGCACCTCCACAATCGCAAGCCAATGTAACATACGGTCGGCGATCAAATGTTCTTGATTTCATATACCGATTGATAATCAAATATGTGTTGGCTTTCATCGTAGTTTTTTTTTTTTGCCCAATCAACCAACTCCACTTTCAAATTGAAAATTCGGTCTGTTATGAATAATTGTCCATGATCAATATATTCTTCCGATTCTAAAAATTCTTCAAACGTATTTGGATATTCATTACCCTGTTAATATCAAACAAAAATATTAGCATTAAAAAAAACCCTAAAACACCACAACCCTAACCCCATTAAAAAAAAAAAAACTAGACCCTAAAACAAAAAAAAACCGTTAATCCTAAACCCTAAAACCCTAAAACAAAATCCCCTAAACCCTAAACCCTTAACATTTAACTAAAAAAAAAGAAAAACCCCAAACCCTAAAACTTAATATTTTTTGAAAAAATAAAAAACCCTAAACCCTAAACCGTTAACAAAAATTGAAAAACAAATAAACTGTAAACTCTAAACCTTAAACTCTAATACACCCTAAACCCAAGAAAAACTTTTAAAAAAAAATTTTTTGCAGCACTTTGACCCAGATGGGCGAAAAAACATACAACTTTCGCCAGTCCAAACAAATATTTTTTAAAAATTTCGCCAAGATGGGCGAAAGTTGTATGTTTTTTCCCCATCTAGGCGAAAGTGCTTAGAAACGGAAAAAAAAAAAATTTTGACAATTTTTTTACCTCAAAAACATAATTTTCTTGCAAATAATCTTCAAAAGGATCCATACGTTCTTTTAAATTATGTTGGATGTTAAAAAGGTGAATTTTTTTAGAGAGAGATTAGAGAAAAAGTTATAGAGAGAGAAAGTTGTTGAGAGAGAAAGTGAAAGGTTTCAAATGAATTATTTTTACGTTATCTTTATAAATTTCCGAATTTGACCCCATTTTTTTTCTCGTATCCATGTATATTTTTTCTCCCAAAAGTCAAATGCATGCGCACCAATTTTTTTAATATTCTTTTTTCACATAATTAAAAAAGTTATCTATTGAGTACAAATCAAAGCTCCTCTACAGTGAGCTTGTAACACCTTTCTAAATAATCGAAACTTTAGTATATAAACAAGGGAGGGATATAGTTATCCTCATCAAATATTATTACCCTAGTGTGCCATTCTTTTACTCCATATTCCTTGAAGAAATCACTCGAGCCAGCCACTTCAGGGCAGGGCAGGGCAGTCCCCTAGTGCATGGATGCAACACTCCTCGGCAAGGATCGGTTCGAATACCCCTCTCTCTTCATCATCAGCTTCTTCACCTTCAACCTATATCCCATCTTGCTTGCCAAAGAAGCATCCAATATCTTTGAGGTCCTGAAAATCTCCATAGCTGCTTTCTCAGGGAGGCTATTACCCCTCCCTCGTTAGTTGGTAGGCTGAAGCAGAGTAAAACTTCCCCAGATCCTGTTAGTTGCCAACTCACCTCGTCCGCCACAGACTGGGAAGGGAGAAACAAATGTAGCAGCTGCAAAATCTCAGGTGGGAAGAAAACAGCCAAGATCAAGATCAAGATAAAAAGTCCCCAAAGCCTTTTAAATGGAGAAGCAATGAACAAAGATGTGCTTAGGCTTTTCTTCTTGATTCTGTATTTGCTCTAGAAAATTAAGGTTCTCAAACAACTCCATAAAAAATTGACAGAAACTGCCACACAATTTCTTATTATGAGTATACAAGAAAGAAGGAAGATTTCCCAAACGCAACAGATCAAGGAAGGGTATAAAATTAACAGAAAAACAAACACTAATGCAACTAATCAAATAGATATCATATTTTCAGTTCTGCTGAAGAAAGTCTGTTTCTGGCAAAACTACCAAGATACTAAACAATGTAACCAGAAAACCAATCCTTAGACCAGATGATCTGAGAAAGCCCTATGCAATAAATAGGATACTCAATTAGAACAATAACACACTGGCCAGAAGATAAATAGGAATGCAGATAAAACTGAGAAACAGGATATCTCAATCCAAAGCTGCAGTATCCTCAAAGTATACTTCATATAATTTCATCATCAGTAGATGACATTCAAGATCAACAATATTAAGCTGAAGAAAAATTGAATTCATAAACCAAAACTGAAACATAACTCTTGGGAGGGTCTGGGTAGTAGGTTGAAAATCCAGAATTGTCATAACAGAAAATAAAATCCCTAAACATACACATTGCAGATACCTTATAGCTAATCATACATGTGAACATTAAACTGGATCTAAGATTCTGATTTCAGACTAAGCCTCCTCCTCATCTTTATTCTTCTTTTTCTTTTTGTCCTTCTTCTTCTCACTCTTAACAGTTTGATCATCATTATCTGCTGCTGGTAAAGCTGAGGAATCACCATTCTCTATGTCTCTGTGCTTCTTTTTCTTCTTTTTCTTCTTCTCAGACTTATCCTCATCTGATGAGCCAGAATCACCCTTCTTCTCCTTATCCTTCTTTTTCTTTTCTTTCTGTGATGATTTCTCTCCATCAGAAGCAACAGCGGCCTCCTCAGCTTCCTTCTTCTTTTTCTTCTTCTTCTTCTCCTTTTTCTCAACTTCCACTTCCACTTTGGCCTCACCAGCCTTCTTCAGTTCGATTTTCTCTTTCACTACCAAAGTCTCCTCAACTTCAGCAACTTTTGCCTTCTTAACAGTATCAGGTGCAGGGCTACCATCAAGGTCACCACGTTTACGCTTGTGCCCATCCTCCACACCCTCTTGTTCCTTATGTTTCTTCTTTTTCTTCTCAATCTCAACAACAGCAGTTTCAACTTTATCAGCAGCAGCTGCAGCAAGGCCAGCAACCACAGAATCCCCTCCTGGAGGCAAAACCACATTCCTCAACCATTCGGCTGGAGTATTTTCATTTGGTTTTCCATGCTTATCCAGCTTCCCTTCAGCAACCAACTTTTTCTTCATAGAAGCCCTTGGCCCCAACCCCCATTTCCTTGGATAAGTATCCCTATCCATAACAACCCTCTTAATCTTAGCAACTACTCCATGATCACAGGTTGCCATAACTGCAGTTGTCATCTCTGCAATGCCCAAGGCAATTGCCTCCCCTTTAGTAGTCATCAGAACTACCTCTTCCCCCACCTCAATGTCATTCTCAAACCTCAACAAACCCGGAATCATCAACTTCGCACCATAACAGATAGCATTAACAGCTGAATCCTTCACCACAAGCCTTTTATAACTAGTCAACAAAACCTCCAAAGGCATAATCACTCTTCTCAAATAAGTCTCATCTCTATAATTATCATACACCCATTGTGCATCCATCACATCATGCATGGTTACCATATTATCCTTTTCCCCCATTATCCCAGACCTCACCCTTCTCAATTCCTGCATATGACCTCCCACACCCAACACCAATCCCAAATGCACACACATAGTCCTAACATAAGTCCCTGCCTCGCAGGAAATCCAGAAAACAACCATATGCCTAGTAGCATCGTACTCTAAAAGCTTACTCTCATATATGGTCCTAATCCTAAGTTGTCTTTTAACAGCAGATATCAAAGGGGGACGCTGAAATACAGCACCAGTCAAAGTCTCCAGTGCCCTTGCCACCTTGGCAACATCAGGCACTGCAGAATGCAGGCGTGCTACACATACATACTCTTTTCCGGCACCCTGCTGGGATTTAACCAGCCGGGTGGCCCGGTCAATACAAACAATCAAATTACCAGTAACTTTGGGGTCCAAAGTGCCGGAGTGACCTGTCTTCTCGACGCGAAGAATGCGTTTAATCCAGGCAACGACCTCGTGAGACGATGGATTAGCGGGCTTGTCGAGATTGAGCACACCGTAACGGATATATTCGGTAAGCGGCCTTTTGAGCGGAGAGTAACCGGCCGGCAGAGGAGTGTAGTGCCCAGTTCGCACATTTAGCCTGTCGTAATTCTTCAACAAGATTGGCCATTGAGAAGTATCAATTGAAGGGGTGTAGCTTTGAGGTTTGATCAAGTAATCCGAAACATCATCGCCATTGGTTTGGGATTTTGGGTTTTCGCTTTCAGTTGGGTTCTTGCTTTTCTTTTTCTTCTTTTCTGAGCGAGAAAGCTCAACATCAGTCATGGCGGAATAGATTGAGTTCCGGCGAAGGAGGAGGCTGGAGAAAATGAGACCGGGGTTAAGGGAGAAACCTAGAAAAACTAGGGTTTTATGTAAAAAGGAGGAGGCTGGAAATGGGTAGAGAAGATCACGATGGTGCTGGAAAAGGGGTTTTTGGCCGGGTAGGGTTTAGGGTTTTTCATGAGAGGGATTTGCTCGGGATGGGGACCAGAGGACTTGGGCCATACCTATTAGGATAGTTTCTTTTATTTTTTTGGGCCATTACAAATTGAAGCCCAAGTATATGAAGCATAACATCTTAAAGTGGGTTTAAAAGGCCCAAGTATAAAAAGATAATCGATACAATAAGGACAGGTGGTCCGATAGCGCCATTCTCTCATTTAATATATCCAAGTATAAGATAAGTGAAAGATATTGAATTTGAATCACATAGTTGAATAATGGGTTACTAAACTAAATAATTTATGTTTTACCATATTCAATAAGAAAAATTTTACTTTTTCTACATTAAAAACAAATCCAAATAAAACCCTAATTTGTAGACTTATTATAAAATATATTAAAACTAAAAACTAATCCAAATAGAGCCTAAATTTGTAGGCTTTGTAAAATGTATTAAAATTAGAGCCGAGTGCACTTTAGTCTTGAATTTTTATCTAAAATACTCTTCATTTAAGTTAATTTGTTATAAAATAATTTTTAAAATTTGTTGTAAAAAAAGTTCAGCCCTTACCTAATTTATGAATATTTCTACAAAATTTAGAGTAATATTTTTTTGTTCATGACAAAATTGTAGCTAAAATAATTGAAACACTTATTAATAGGTCATAAATAATCATTCAAACTATGCCTCCTTTGGTTTTATATATATATAATACAAAATTATGTGAATATCAAATAAAAAATATAAATCGAACGCTAAACTTCTTGTCTGATAAGAAATGCTTCTAATCAACTACTACTTGTCAAGCACGTAATTTATAACTATTTAATAATCACTCAAAATTACAAAAACATACATAGTTTACGTCACAATGTTCTGCAAATTTTTAACAAATCTTAGATCCATAAGTCCCAAAATAATCTCAGTAGAAAGCCAATGCATGCACTTGTTCCCCGCGTCAACACACCATGATTCAACATGAAAAATGATCACTGGATATGTACATACATACACAAACAATGTTTTAAAGTTATGAAGGAAAAACTACTTTTACTTCAAGTTTCAATCTTCTAAAGGTGAAACAGAGAGTAGTGTTAGGTAGTTTTCCTATACTGTATAAACCAAAAAATCATAAGGTGACATCCTCTCCTTGTTCTCGTGCGATTGAAGCCGAAAGAATCGTAAGATCCCTGTTTAGTAATGTCAATGCACTTTCACATTCTGAGATTATTCTAGTCACAGAAGATGGTTCACCACCAACTGTTTCTGATGATCCAAGAGCCACTGCTGCATGTGAATCTCGAAGATTCTTCAGATTTCCTAAGAACTGTCAAATTTTGTGTTTCGGGGGATTAGAGAAAGAAACTTCAGTACATTTTATCAGGAAATGTTAAAGAAAACACAGAATTTAATCAGTTTAACCAAAGGAAACGACAGGAGCTTGGGGGGATTGGAAGAAGAAACTTCAGCACATTTTTTTCACATGTAAGTTAAATGGTTGAAGAACTACAGTACTTAACCATAAGGAAATAATATTACTTGTTCCTTTTCTTTTATTCAAGTCTTTTTATGTTATTTGTTCAGTGATTGATTTATTCTCTCTTCAGCACCTCAGCTTGTAGGTTTTTTGCACTAATATTGGAACTTGGAAATGGTACTTCCCTCTATCCTTCTTCCTCCCAAGACTCCTAGCCCACTCCACTTAACGTTTCTCTTTGCATCACTTAAGTGTGCTTGGAGTTCATTTCAATTGAAAGAAAAACTTTGGATCCCACATAAAAACCATTTAAATTCCACAAAATCCGAGCAAAAAAATCACTTTCTCTAAACTAAAATGCAATCCCTATAGCCTTCTCTGATATTTGAAGAGACACATCAAAACAGTGCCTAAAGAACATGCAGAAGACACAACAAACTTGGACATTCCTTTATTTCACAATTTGAGTGCAGGCACAAATCCTCCTTTTTTTACCTTATTCTACTGAAAAAACTGGGTATTTATCTGGGAAGGTGAAATAAAGTAGGGGAAAGGTGAAGCGACAAATAAACTTATTCTGGTACCTTCAAAAGCATCTTATATGCTTCCAACAACCTATCGGCAGCGGGCCCAAATCCATGCAACTGTGGGACCTCCATCATGTGTGTCCAGGGACGAATTTCCTACGAAGAAGGATAATTAATTTGTGTTAGGAGTGATAAAACATTAATTTAGAAAAAATTGTCTCACAAACACAGCAAGAATTGTTTCTAAATCATCAGAGTCATTGGGCATTTTGTGGCTAGTCACTCTTCGATCAGAGATAAATCACATTTAAATTAAGAAATGTTGATGGAGAGGATGAAACTACAGGACACACCCTAAAGAAATGATTGAATTGCTTGTTATAAATGTTTCTTGTGAGCCGGAAAAGTATCCAAGCAGCAGAGCAGACGCATCAACTTCTTAAGCAAATGTGTCAAGAATGGAGAGGAATATCATGTAAATGCATACACAAGTTGACACCTTGATCCAGATTAATAATAGGGCAAACATAAAAAAGAACAGACAAATGAATATGCGGAAAAGACAACCTTGGTGTAAATTGTATTGAAGGATCTTGCAGTTTCTAGAAAAGACTCCAAATGTGCCCGTAGTTTTGCTTCTACCTCTGTGTAGTCCTCATCAGGGTTATATGCATGCTGTTGAAAGACCATAGTATCAGTGACTGCTAAGCTAGACATCATAATAGGAAGTTCGGTTAAGAAGTACGGCAATTAACTGGTAAAGGAGAGGACCTTAGATGCTAAATCGTTAACCATCTCTTGAAGACTCAGAAGTCTGTTTGATTGATCAGAAAGCTGCTTCTCCAAATCTGCTATATCTGGTCTGCAATGGAACTTTGCATAAGAGACTACAGAAAGTTACTACATCTAGTTAAGAGAAACTGAAAGAAAAAGGAAAAATAAGTATGGTGTCTCCAGAAAGTTGATCTTGCAACTGAACCAATGGCATAGATAGAACAAACTTTCAAGAATGTGTTGAAAATGATTAATAACCAATAGGAGCAAGTAACAGACTGGACGTTTGAACTTATCCATTTTCACAGTTTACAAGTAACAATATATAGATAGGTGCAAGGAAACTGGGACCTAATTTGGCACAATAAATAAGCTAGAAATTTATCACAATCATACACAATCCACTGATCTTTCACAAAACCATGAGTAGTAATTTTCTCAGAAAGCCAGGGTGGACAAAAAGATATTGCCACTTAAAAAAAAAAAAAAGAAAAGAAAGGAAAATGTGTGCTGCATATTTCAAAATTTATGGCTGCAAGATATCAGAACTGCATATCCTGACAGAAAAAGACAGAATGATCTAAACAAAGTTGAAGCTGGGACTAGAAACTTTCTTACAATGGATATATAGATTGAATTTGCACATCTGCAGGAAACAATTTGCACTCTTCAGAGAAAATCTGAGCTTGCCTTTCAGCAATAGAGTCTATAAGTTGAATGTCCTTTGCCACCTGCTCATCAACACTGCGAGGTAAAGAAACTCAAGGAAAATCATATCAAACTGGCTGATTGGAAAAAATTAGACCACTTTGATTCTTGGAACAATAAGCATTTCATCACATTTCTTGCTTAATAGAAATCTTACCTCCATTCAGGATTATCAGCGTAAATACTTGCCTCAACAAGATCCACGATTAGACGCAGCATTTCTGTACGATCTTCATAGGTACCTCGTCCCTGCAAGAGAAATGCATGAATAATTCAGCAGACCTTGCTGCTTAGAAACCACAAGATTATACAAGCTTTTTCATATACAGCAAAGAAAAGCACAATACGTCATTGCAGCAGTTGCATATCGTACCCATAAACCTTAATATACAGAAGTAGAAACCCACATGCAATAAGTGAATATCATTCACGAGGAAATCAATATATAATGCACAGCAGGAGCTTCATCCTTATAAAAGTTGCTCAATTGGCTAATGAAGCAACTGATTAACAGAGGTCTCCCAGAAATAAGTACCAATTCGAGTTTGATGCCTAGTTCTCATTAATTTTGAGAAACAGAAATTGCTTGCTTGACTTCACTCTACTGGTAGATGTAAGGATAGTTAAATTGGTAAGGTGTGCACATTATTGAATCTCCAAAACTGGGCAAATTAATTTGATAATAACAAAAAAAAAATAATCTGCTTCTCAGTAAAGGCCATCATAATGCAAATTGAAGATAGAAACCTCTGAATCTTCAACTTTAGGAATATGAATCATCCAAACAATGTTTCGCTCTAACACTAGTATTCCTGGTTTTTTGATTAAGTTAAACAAAAACAAATAATAAACAACATTGCCAAGCATCCCAATAAGTTGGCAAAGAAAGCAAGAGGACCCCATAACACAAGTTTATAGTTTTAGGATAACCAGCACAAGAAACAAACCAGTCAAATGAAAAGGCAAATTACGCTCACTTGGATAGCTTCGGTATCTATGGTAGTAGTAATACCAAGAAATTTAGCAATCTCAGCCAAATCTGCAAAAGGGAAAGAGGCTCATGATTCCCAGAACCAGATGAACTATAATCACAGGAAATTCTACGTCTGGTCCTTCATTGCAAGAAAATAACCACAAATTAAGAGCTAGCTGAACACAAATAAAAGAATTTCCATGGGTAATGGATAAAAGTGGAAACCATTCAACAGACTAAACTCAGTTATGATGATGAACATTACCAACCAGCTCGGATATACTGTAAATCAAGCATGATAAAATTAAGAAACGATTAGCTAAATTCCTACATATGAATCGTCCTGGCTGCCAATAGCATCATCTGAGCTTACTAATATGAATTTAGAGAAACAAATCTCATAGTTAAGGAAGTATTTTCATAAAGATTACACTTCGAAATATGAAATACGCAGAAATATCGCCGGGGAAGGGTTTTAACGAAACCCATAACACATACATTGAATGCGAGAAGTTTCTTCATCGCGATCCATCCCATCACCTTGCAGATTTTGCTGAGAAAAGGGGGATTTATCACCCAACAGTCTGCAAAATTGAGAACCCACCAACGTTCCCGTGAAAAAAGATTTTTCTTTCTTTCTTTTTGAAGCAATTCAAATGTTTATATATATATATATATAGAGAGAGAGAGAGAGAGAGAGAGAGAGAGAGAGAGAGAGAGAGCTAAGATTGCCTAGAAAGATAGTACTGACTTGAAGAAGAGCCATTCGAGGAGGGCATAGCGTTCCATGCCGGCGAAGAGAAGGGATTGAGCAGGAGCATTAGCTCTTGGGTAATTCAACATTGCCAGTTTCTTCTGCATCTCTTCCATTTGCTTTGATGCCATTCTTCAGCCTTCTCACCCAAATTTGCGATCTCAAATTATATTGAGGGGAAATTCAAGTAAAAGGGAAGTCAATTGCTGATATGCAGGAGAAGACTCAATAGGAGTGGTAGTAGGCGGCAGAGAGGGTGGTGATGGTGGGAGGCGGCAGCTTGATCAAAGGAGAGGAAGAAGAAGAGAAGATATTGGGAAATGGCGGATGATTTTCTTTAACTGGTGTCGGAAGGCTGGCCTGGCCGCTTAGGGGTGTCAGTTGTGGAAGAAGAACAGAAAGAGGAAGAAAAGAAGATGGAAAAAAAAAAATATATATATATATATATATATATATGGGTTAATAACAAATAAGTAATTAATTTTGAGGAATTGTTAATTAAGGGTATTTTTTTAAATTGTCAATTTAGGGACGAATGGGAGCAAATGTATAATTTTTAAAGTTCATAATTAAATTTGCATATCAAACATATCCTAATTGTTATAGGGGTCGATAAATCTAATTCGGGAATATGAATGTATAGCAAAACAAATTATTATTTTTCCTCCTCTTTCTCTCTACATAATTTCTCTCTAACTTCTCTCTACTCCTTCTCCACTCTAAAACTAAAATCTTTAACATTAAACTTGTATTGGAGGTAGATATGGATCATTATCAAGAATTTGTAGAATAAAATATCTTTAGATGTAAGAAAAATTTTTAAAAAAATTCAAAATTGGGGCTCGGATCGCTCGGACAGGCAACCCAAGCAGGTTCGGGTCGCCGGTCTGGGCAACTCGAGCTTCAGGTTTTTTTTTTTTTAAGGAAGAAAGAATTTTTGTACGTATTTGGAAAACTTTAAACATGAATAACTCTACGATCGGATGTCCGCTTCACTCGTATGACCACTCGTTTCGATGGTTCTCGTAAAGATAAACGCAACGGCATCGTCGAAAAAGTGATCCGAACGCGTTTCGGGACAAAAAAATTACGAACTTGGTGCCTTACAAAATTGGTGTCGATCAAGGATATTTATTTTTAATTAGAGAAAAAAGAAGACTGCTCCTCTGTTTAACTTTCAAATTGGTGCCTTAATTTTTTAGTTAACAAGAGAGAAAATATTAGAAAATTATAAAAACGTAAATTATAAGGACAATAGGACGTTTTTGTGGGAACGGTTGGTGGAAACTTCCTTAAGGATGTTTCCGACACGTAGATCTCGAAAAAATACCAGAAATGCCCACAAGAATCGCCTAAATCGGATGTCCGAGCGCAAAGTTATGCCTCGTCAAAGTTTTCGACTATACGAGACAATTTTTTTGCCCCGAAACGCGTCAGGATCACTTTTTCGACGATGTTGTTGCGTTTATCGTTACGAGAACCATCGAAACGAGTGGTCATACGCGTGAAACGGACATTCGATCGCACAGTTATTCATGTTAAAGTTTTCCAAATACCTAAAAAAATTCTTACTTCCTTAAAAGAAAAAGAAAAAAAAATCCTGAAGTTCGGCGACCCGGACCTGCTTGGGTCGCCAGGACCGGCGATCCGCTCATGTCCGAGTCGCCCATCCTGGTGATCCAAGCCCCAATTTTGAAAAAAAAAAAAATTTTCAACTTTTCTTACATCTAAATTAATATTTTCTTCTACAAATTCTTCATAATGATCCATATCTACCTCCAATACAAGTTCAATGTTAAAGGTTTTAGTTTTAGAGTGGAGAAAGGAGTAGAGAGAAGTCAGAGAGAAACTGTGTAGAGAGAGATAGAGGAGGAAAAATAATAATTTTTTTCGCTATACATTCATATTCCCGAGTTAGATTTATCGACCCATTTTTTAAAATCTTTTTATATTCTTAATATATTTCACCCTTCAATTTTTTTTTTTAATCTTTCTTCAGTATGTTTCAAACCAACTCAACTTATATTTTAAAATCATTTTAATGCTGTTGTCAACCACCACTCTTTAACTCTTTATTTATTTATTCTTAAAAATACTATATATTTAATTTTTTTATTTCTTTATTTGTTGCCACTATCTATTAACATTTTCCTCAATTTGCCACTATTTCTTCCTTCCTCTTTTGCACTATGGTCCTCATAATGATAATTGAAATAACAAGAAGAGAGGATGTAGGATAGAAGGGAGAGAGAAGATTAAGATTTGAAACAACCGTACAACCACGATAAAAATTATTGGAGGCAACTGCGATGTAAAAAAATGGAGAAGGCAGTTTGATCACAAGTCTTTCCCACAACTCTAGTATATATTCATAGAAATAAAATTGTATAAAAATATATGGGTTGAGTTGGTATAGAACATAATGATGAAAGAGAAAAGGTTGAAAGGTGAAATAAATAAGGAAATTTAAAAAGATTTAGAAAAATTGGAGGTGAACTTGATATGAAAATTAATCATTAATTTTAAAAATTATACATTTGCCTCAAATTGCCTAAAAGTTATTACTTTATTGATTTGTGTTACAAATTTATTCAAGTAAAAAATGTAGAAAAACTTAACGTATTACTTTATTAAATATTATTTAATGAAAGATTATTGAATATTACCTAATAAAGAAATTTACTATGGTTCATATGTTATAATCTTTTAGATAAAAAAGAGGAAAATAATGTAGTGATATTTTTTATATTTGCACGTCTACATTTTGTGTGACAAATTTATAATATTTTCAATTTCTTGAGCTTTCTCAAAATTAGTAAAAGTTTGCAAATAATTTTTCTAATGGTAGTGTTGTGAAAAATATTTTATATATTTAGGACGTCTATAATATCATTATATAATTGAAATAAGGGAAGAAAAATGTTAATTTATAAGTTATCCTATAGATAGAAAAATTGGACCTAAAAGTTGCATATGTTTATTGAAAATCTCAATAATCTAAGAATTAGTATTCATTTAAAAATTATTTTTATTATTTAGTAAAAGCAACTTATTTAAATAAACACGCTAACAATCAAACTCATAATTCAATCTTAGCTTATTGATATACAATATAAATAAAATTTGTTAATAACTTATCACAAAAATGCATGCAATCCATTCGTTAAAGCACTTGTTGCAATATAGAAGGTCATACAATTAATAAATTAGATCTAATATATAGGTACGCGTTAGAATTATATCCGTAGAAATATTAGGTCTAATAGTCCAAAGGTACTGCATCTCATCATCGTTTTTCATACTGTAAAAAGTATAATTAAACATGTGGTATTCTTCATAAAATGAAGGCACTCTTATTGTCATTCGAATATGCCACTAATTTGGATCAATTCCTCGATGCTTAAAATTTTTTCTAACAAGTTGAGCATATATCACCATCCGAGTAAACATCCGTGTTTTTTTTGCCACTCTGGTGAAATAAGGACTAAACTCATCTCTGTCATGCTCCGAATCCCAAAATAAAAAATATATATATAAAATCATAAAGATTTTGGCATTTTTTGATTGAGTTTATCAAAATAAAAGCTTCACATGGGCTGTTGGATTTTCATTCAAAAGAATTCAAATTTGAAAAGTTATTTGAGTTGTAAAATCAGGTGATGTACACTCACATGGATTTGTCAAATTTGAATTCAAAAGCATAAAAATTTTGGCATTTTTTTATAATACTTATCTGAATTTAAAGCTATGGCTGGTCGGATTTCAATTCAAAAGCATAGAAATTTTGGCCTTTTTTTATAATACTTATCCAAATTAAAAGTTTCAAAAGCGTGTTTTTGATTGGTCTTTTCATATTCAAGTATTCATATGGGCTTGTCGGATGACATGAGGCAAACTCAAAATATTTGCTAATATAAAGAAATAATACACAAAATATAATAAATAATATTCAAACCCCAAATCCTAAAGATAATCAGATGGAATAAATTTAGTCATCTTATTCTTTACACGAGGTCCAAAGCCAAGTCGTTGTATTGGTGTAACCTCATTTGCTGGTTCATCACCATGCTCCTCTGAACCGGAAGAAGATGCCCTGGATAGAGGCATATGAGGCACAGATGAATCTGCTGCACCCGGAGGTGGAGTTGCATGAAATAACAACCCTACTACACTTAGAGGTGGCGGTGCATATGACGTACACTCGGAGGTAGCGGAACATATGATGCGTCTAGTGTCAAACCCAACGTAAATGTTTGAGCATCTCCACTTGTTGTCAAAAGGGTCATGTGGAGCATATGATATACCTGCTCTACTCGGATATGGACAAGCGTCTGGTGTGAAACCCAAAGTAAACCTCGGAGCATCTCTTGGGACTTCCTCCATCTACATTGCATCACAATGTTTTAGGATTAAGGTCTAGTATTATACATTTTCTAAATTTAAATCTTTGCAGTTTTAGAATTTAAAGTAAAATATTTTTTATCATTACACACTTCATAAATTTTAGGATTTAGGGTGTTAGGGTTTAGGGTTCTAGGATTAAGATGTAGTATTATACACTTTCTAAGGTTTAGAGTTTAAAGTTTTAGAATTTAAAGTAAAACTTTTTTATTATTAAACTTTATAAATTTTAGGACAAATATAATCCGTCCTTGAAGTTATTATTCGATATATGATACTAAAATAATTTTATTATAGTTTTTGAGGGTTTTAGATTTAGGAAAGTACAATATTATTTATTATTACTTACTTTTAAAATTTTAGGTTTTAGGATTTTTTAGGTTAAGGTTTTGGGTTTTAATGTTTTTTTTAGGGTTTAAAGTTTTAAAATTAAAGTCTAACCACATTTTATTTTTTTCTTAACTGAAAAACCAAAAGTCTAAAGTACAAAACCATGAAAACATTTTTGCTAAAACAAACGGAAAAATAAACCTTTTACATGGAATTACCAAAACAACATTTACAACAATTGCTTACATGGAATTGTTGGAACATACACGGAATGCTCACAACACTAATGTTTTTGTCTAATTAGAAATAAACAAGAAACAAAAAAACACAAGAAAAACTTCTATATAATTATGCCGGCTAAATTCGAAAAAATATAAAATCAATCAGAAATATAAAAATCAATCCAAAACTTCAAAATAAAAATCAAGCAAACCATTGCCCCAAAAATTCATCAAACAAAAGAGGAATAATAGATCCAAAATTCATCAGCTCCAAACAAGGAACAAAAAAACATAAGCAAAACTTCTATACAATAATGAATGCTAAATTCCAAAAATAAAAAATCAGTCCAAAACTTCAAAATAGAAATTCAAGCAAACCATTGTCTCAAGATTCATCGAACAAAAGAGAAATAACAACTCCAAAATTCATCAAAAAACAAAAATACCACAAAAAAAAGTACTATGCTGCGGGAATTGTCACCGCCATAATTGAACGTCTCTGGAATTGAAGCCTGCCATAAATTTTTGAATTCTTTCACAAAAAACCTTTCAAATTTAGTTTCCAAATATTTTAAACTCTTTGATTTCTAAAATTTTTAAACCCAATTTCTAACAAACCAAACAAGGTTTCGAGAAAAAAATAAAGTTAGAAATTTAACTATCCAACACAAATTACTCAAATTAAATCTTAAAAAATTGAAATTCAACTAAGATTACTTAAAAAATTGCATTATCGCCACATCCAATATTTTTAAACGAAAGGCCACCTTTGTGACTTTTTTAAAAAAAAACAACCCAAATAGAAAAAAAAAAAAAAACCTATTTTGTACATCATTAAAATATTTTCTATTTATTCACTTTCATTTTATATTAAGTTTAGGGACAAAGTTGGAACTTGACCTCTATGGGTGTAAATATTCATTTCCACAAATTTGATGTATCATTTAACTTATAAATTAATATCTTTTATATTATTTAACTTACTTTTTATTTATTTAGAAGCTAAAAATACAAAAGATATAAGTATTTTTCACAAAATAAGTATAAAGAAATTTTGAGGGGTACGGACTCTTGAGCGCCACACGTCCCCGGATTAAGCCGTACAACATAGCACCTATTTATAGGGCATGGCGTATACGAATTACAAGGGAAGAAGGATAAAAGTTTTTCTTACAATAACAAAGAGATAAGAGATCAAAGATTTTAGAAATACTATATAGGAACATTTTGTTTATGCAAAAGTTATCAACACTATATAGGAACATTTTAGATAATTTTCCTGTTTTCCAATTCCTAAAAGTTATGCAAAAGAATGTAAATAAATATGCTTGTTCAGAATTATAATTATTATGAAACAAATTTATTTTTGTTAAAAGGACACTCATTTTAAAATATTAATAGTTAATATTTTAACTATTATTATGTTAAAATAAATATTTTAAAATAAAAAATGATTATATTACACTTATTTCATCATTTTAAAAATAAAATGTAAAAAAAAATGGATCAAATGATCCTTTTTTATGGGCAGAAAAGGTCGAAATAACAGCTCAAAATCTCTGAAACCGATGTTTTGTGGCTGGCTGGCTGTGATGAAGTTGTCAGCAAAGCAAAGGATAGAGATGAATGAATCTATCTCTCAGATAAAAAAGGGAAACAAAAAGTTGTCTTTGTGTGTAAATTATTAGGCTCCAAGTCCAGCACCAGCTAGCTTGAAATGAGAGAGGAGAGCAGGCAGTCAGCAATGGAGTTTCCTCCTTACTTGAGCACCTAAGTTTAGATAATAATAAAGGGCATTGTCACTGACTTTCAGACTGACCTTAGAGTAAGGAGCACACAACTCCTACTTCCACTCTTTTTTTTTATTCTTCCTTCCCACCGTGTATTTGGATAGAATTTAATTCTAAAATTTTTTAAAATGTATATAATCATTCAAGATTCTTTAATATATTTATTTTAGTATTTTCTTCAGTCATTAGTATAAAAGATTTATTTTTTAAAATTTAAAGTTTAAAAATTTACAAAATATAAAGTTAACTGCAATATAAAATTAAAGATAATTATTTGAATTTAAAATCTCTTATTTAACAAATTAAATACGGATACCAAGAAAAGAGCTCATTTAATTTTTATGAAACTAAAAAAAAAATTCGAAACAAAAACCAATATAAAACTAGATTGATCCTATAATGAAAAAAGAATACTTAATTTAAGGTTTCATCAACAAAAAATTTTAATTGTGAGAATTAATTACATAAATTATGATTCAACTGTTATTTTTATTAGCAGAACCATAAGTTGAGTATTTAATTATCAAAATTTAAAACTTCAGATATAAAAAAAAAAAAGTATTAAAGAGTTTTTGAAACTAACCCTGAAATTCATTATTTGTCTTCACATCGCTCACAATTAGCATTCACAACAAGAGCTCGCCTCCTAGTATTTCTGTAGATACCAACTTCATTGTTAGACCTTAAACAATTTTCTTGAGGTCTTTCTCGGGTGACGACCACTCGAACATCTCGAATTTTCCTTTTCTCCCTACCCCGAGGAACTGCCACCCGAGGACCACTATTGTCTGTGCAGTCAAGTGCATTGCAATTCAATAACTACTCTATGGTGCTTTCAATAGCCTGCCTTAGTCTCGCAGGAGTTGCAATTGCTAAGTCTACAGTTTCATTAAAAGCTTTCTCGACATCTTTGATCTTCTCAAAGTCATCAGTCATGTGGGGGTATCCTTCATCAAAGAAAATCCTCGAGTGCCTACGGTGTACATCTTTCCTCCATCTTCGAAGTACATATCTTTTCAGAAATATGTCTACCCTCTTAATTGAAGCAACCTTTAATATGTGAGCACACAACAACCCACTGCACTCAAACAGTTTACAATTGCATTTCAAAATACATTCCTCCTCCCTATACAAAACGGTGTACACAAACTCCTTCATAAACAAGTTATTCATCAAAGTAGTCTCCAATATCTTGAACTTCTCAAACTCTCCCTTGACCAGATTCTTTTCCTCAAATCTAATCTCCTTATTATCATCTCCAACCATTGATTACAGTACAACATCTTTTTGATTTGAGCATGAAACTTTTCAAACAACTCGTTAGTGTATGCATCTTGAAACTAGTTCTCCCAATTAAAGAAGGTGATCGCTCTGACCAAAATATTGCTCGATTTGGAATCAGCATACACTTCTTTCTCCACCTTATGCCTGATTGAATCTCATATTGCTCTACAAACTATTTAAGAGTGCTGGTTGAATGGAGATATCCATCAAAAAGCAAGTACATACTTTCACTTCTCTGAGTTGACAACATTCCTATCCAATTCATGTGATTCAAGTACACGGGAACCCAGTGTTCTCTCTAGCTGTATAGCTTAATCAACCACTGATTTGTTTCGAGTCCATACCTAGCAACAAACTAATTCCAGTTATTCTCAAACATTGATTTCACCAAACTATCATAGACAAGTGATCTGAACTCCTTTCTTGCCTCGTGAAACTACTCCATTAGACCCTTAAATTTATCCGGAAGCTCATTATATACCAAATGCAGTATCGTCGAATTTTTGTTGGCATAACTTCCTTAATTGCATTCCCCATGCTCTCACACTGATCGATCATAATTGTAGCAGGCGCTTGACCCCCTATTGCTGCAAGCCAGGTACTGAAAAAATGAATATATGTCTCTGTGTCCTCATGAGATAGGAATGCTAAACCAAACAATGTGGATTGGCCATGATGATTTACTCCAATAATAGTCATAAATGACATCTTGTATCTATTAACAAGATACGTTGAATCAACACAGACCACATCATTGAATTTTTCATAAGCTACTTTACTTTGAGGGTGCACCCAGAAAACACTATCTAGCCTACCTTCTTTATCCATGTGAATAAGAAGAAATCACTATTCTTTTGATGCATTCTAATGAATATTCTATTTATGCAATTAGCATTCCCAACTCTAATGTTCAACCTCCTCATGTTCTGGACATAGTTCCTGCAATCTCTTGGTAAACATCCTAATTTGTCCGGTCCTCTAGCTTGTACCTCCAAAATTCTGATACTCTTACTGGGCTTTAGTCCGGCCGTGTCGTGCATTTCCAGTTTTCTCTTCATATTAGAACTTAGATTTCTAAGAGGAAGCATAAACCTGGACATAGACGGGTGTAATTCGTGATTATGTTGTTCCACAACCTTTGAGACTTTCCACATTCCATTATCTCACAAAATTGCACAAATACGAGCAGGATATTCTATCCTCTTTGACCGCTTATAAGTGCTAGGTTTTCTAAGTCTATCATAACTAATAGTTTGATGTTTTCTGAAAGAACTGTTTCCTTTCGAATCAAATTTTTTAGTAACACTAACACCCTTAATTTTGGAATACGCCTGATATGAATAAAAAAACTCGTTAATGTTGTTGAAGTATTTACCTAAGTTTATAGAGAGTACTTGCTCGTATCTCGACCTCTCGGTTCTTGGAGTTCTTCAGCATCGTTGCATCCTTCCCTTAGCTCGCCTTCCTCGTCGCTACCATCATTCAACATCAGCTCGCTTCCTGATTCGGAAATGTGATATCTCTCCATTAATTCATTCTCAAGTTGGAATTGAGTATTCGATGAGAGAATACCGAAATCCGGTTTTTTTTTTAAAGTTATAATTTGCAAAATCGTCGGTATTCTTCTTTCTTTTTATACTTTTATTTTAGAAAGAAAAAAAAATGTCAATCGATGTTCTCTTACATGATGTGACAGAATGAAATAAGAGAGAAAGCGAGTTGATTTCCCATTAAAATTGGCTCACTTTCCTTCCATTTGTGCCAGAGATAAGATTAACTTTTTGACAATTAATTTCTTTCGAGAGAAATTAATCTCCTCTAATTGGAGGAGACAATCTCCTCTAGCAATCCTTTCTTTATTTCTGTGATCCGTGTTTGATATACCTTCAATTCACACACAACCCAGGATGGACTGCTGTCAAAATCATACTAGGAATGAAGACGATAAAAGAGGCAATGGAGAATAATCTACTTAAGGTTGTTGCAGTTACATTTCGCAAAACTAAATGATTGCTGATGAAATTTTAATGTATTGAGATCATCAATTTGTTTGAGTTTTCCAAAAGAAGAATAATTTGTTTATGATGAAATTTTTATTTAAGAGACATAAAAACCCAAATTGGGCAACTCTTCTTGGTGCTTAATAGTTTGTTTATGTATTTGACAATCTTATTGCACCTATTGGTATCCCAGATTCAATTGTTTTATTGGCCTCTCTTAGGTTATTTATTGCTTGTTTTTAGAAATAGTTAGGAAATCAACCGTCAAATAAGATTACTACAACCTGTTTTAAAAATATAAATCTTTTTAGAATATTTGAAAATAGTGAAGAATATTTTTCTTTTATTTTTTTAATAAATATTTGTTACATCTTGTTCATTTTAATCTATTTCTTTATCATTTATTCTATTATTTTTTAAGGTGATACATAGAAAGGTACAGAAAATAATGGGTCTTATTCTCTGTACCCCATATTTTGAATTCCTAATTGCTTTGTTTTGGTTGATGGTCTAGAAGCCGTAGGTACTTGGACCTTGGTTTGTAAAGCCGTGGGTATGCCCGCGAGTAGTTTGTACATTCCTTCTTTTGATCTATACATATTTACATTTAGATCAAAAAAAAAAAAATTAATGGGTCTTATCTATCTTTCTATTTATTTATTAAAGTTATAAAAAGTAAATGATATTTTACTTTAAAACTTGTGTTGTTTTCAATACCCTTAATTTTTATTCATAAATTCAAAAGGCATGATATTTCTAAACAAAAGTAGTACATTATTATATTATAAAGTTACATTGTTATATCTTTGGAAAGCTCCTAAAATGATGAAATTTTTTTAAAAAAGTTAATTTAATTTTAGTACCCTTTTGTTTGGTCATTTGACGATTTATTACTTTATGTTCGTTGATTAACACTTAAGTGACCATATCAGAATTTCAACCAAATCAATTTTGTCGGAAATATTGTTGCTCACTGTGGTATGATATTTTTACTGTTTGTAGATTTTTAAACATGAAAATTCATCTATTTTCTTATGCTTCAACAGGGACAAAATAGGAATTTTTGTTTAAATCTCCACAAACAATAAAAAAAATCACATATGAGAGTGGGCCGCAATATTTTCGACAAAATTAATTTGATCGAAATTTTGATTTGGTCATTTAATTATTAATTTCCATGCAAATCTCTACAAACAGTCAAACAATCACACATGATAGTGGACCATAATATTTCCAGCAAAATTAATTTTGCACAATTTTTATTTGATCACTTAATCATCAATCAACAAACATATAATACTAAATCATCAAATGACCAAATAAAATGGAATTAAAATGAAATTAATCCTTAAAATAAGTTTATGCCCCAAGGAAATTAAGTACATACAGTACCACTAAGGGGAAAAGCATATTAAAAAAAAAAAAGAAATATTTACTAAAATGTATAAAATATATAAGACTTCATAATTTTCCTGTTTTCCAATTCCTAAAAGTTATGCAAAAGAATATAAATAAATATACTTGTTCAGAATTATAATTATTATGAAACAAATTTATTTTTGTTAAAAAGACACTCATTTTAAAATATTAATAGTTAATATTTTAATTATTATGTTAAAATAAATATTTTAAAATAAAAAATGATTATATTACACTTATTTCATCATTTTAAAAATAAAATGTAAAAAAAAAGGATCAAATGATCTTTTTTTATGGGCAGAAAAGGTTGAAATAACAGCTCAAAATCTCCGAAACCGATGTTTTGTGGCTGGCTGGCTGTGATGAAGTTGTCAGCAAAGCAAAGGATAGAGATGAATGAATCTATCTCTCAGATAAAAAAGGGAAACAAAAAGTTTGTCTTTGTGTGTAAATTATTAGGCTCCAAGTCCAGCACCAGCTAGCTTGAAATGAGAGAGAGAGAGAGAGAGAGCAGGCAGTCAGCAATGGAGTTTCCTCCTTACTTGAGCACCTAAGTTTAGATAATAATACAGGACGCCCGCATGGGCGTATCTCAGTTGGTTTTGGGGCTGCAGAGTTAGTCCCAAGAGTCAAGGTTTGAATCCTGACAGCGGCAGTGTGGGAATTTCAATCTCTCCAATGTGGGAGGTGGTTCCTTGTGCGCACCAGGTCATGGCCTCCAGTCTGCAGGACTGCTGAATCACCATAATTTACATCCTTCACCTGGACGTCGGGCAGTCTGATGGGGCCCTGAGAAAAAGTTGGTCCAAAGATAATAATAAAGGGCACTGTCACTGACTTTGAGACTGACCTTAGAGTAAGGAGCACACAACTCCCACTCCCACTCTTTTTTTAATTCTTCCTTCCTACCATGTATTTGGATAGAATTTAATTTTAAAATTTTTTAAAATGTGTATAATCATTCAAGATTCTTTAATATATTTATTTTAGTATTTTCTTCAGTCATCAGTATAAAGGTTTATTTTTTAAAATTTAAAGTTTAAAAATTTACAAAATACAAAATTAACTGCAATATATAATTAAAATTAAAGATAATTATTTGAATTTAAAATCTCTTACTTAACTAATTAAATACAAATACGAAGAAAAGAGTTCATTTAATTTTTATGAAACTAAAAAAAATTCGAAACAAAAACTAATACAAAACTAGATTGATTCTGTAATGAAAAAAGAATAGTGAAAAAAGAATACTTAATTTAAGGTTTTAACAACAAAATAAAATTTTAATTGTGAGAATTAATTACATAAATTATGATTCAACTGTTATTTTTATTTGCAGAACCATAAGTTGAATATTTAACTATCAAAATTTAAAAATTCAGATATAAAAAAAAAAGTATTAAGGAGTTTTTGAAACTACCTAAAAAATGCTGATGGAGCTTAGAAGGTTCTTCTTTTTTTTCCAAAAAAAAAAAAAAAAAAAAGTTAACCAATTAGTGTGGACCCCAGTATCCAACTATTTCTCACCCACCACCTACCAGATCAGAAAAATGACGCACTCTCATCAATTATTACAAAACAATTTTTGTTCAAAAAATATTTATTTCCAACTAATAACAACCATCTTTATTCCCTTCCAAAAAAAACAAAAAAACTTTATATCCATCGTCGTCGAAAAAAAAAAACTGTATTACAATCAACTAACTACTAATTCAGAGAGATCAAAAGCACAATACAAAGTCTTCAAACAATAATACCAAATCAACATGTGACATTAAACTCCTTTCTAAGTAATTCAAATTCAAGATATTTCATTCGACCTATTAAACAAAAACTTTCGAATGAAGAAAATTAAGTCAATGGACTCTATACTCTTTGTCTTTATTTCAATCATATGACGAAATGGGAAAGTTATGCAAAAACTATAACAACATCGGATTTTGATTTTGCAAAAGAAACTGAATGGAGAAGGTTACTCTTTTTTATTTTAAAAAAGTAAAATAGCCACCTTTAGCGATTTTCTTCACATAAGAAACTATAAAGAAAAGTGGCAAAATTAATCTCAAGAAGCCTTTTTTGGTCAAATAAGATAGTCTCCATCAGTCATCTTTCGTTTTGGGTTTTTGTTTTTGTCATTATAGATAGGAAGATTCTCTAAAAAAAAAATATTGGTAATTTTTCAAACAAAAGTACTATAGAAATTTTGTGTTAGTAAAAGGAAATAAATATATGTGGATTGAAACTTAATCCTTTATTTTAAAAAAAGTAAAAGGTATGAGATATATTTTTCAAAATATCCTTATTTTTTTAACTTCTTCCTAGCAAAATAATTAAAAATTCCTCCTATCCAAGGAAGTTGGAAAAAAAATTCCGTTTACATACTCAAGCTCTCGATCAATCGCAATCGCACTTCTATGCAATATCCAATGCATATTAAGTTAAAGCATTTACTGACCAAATATCAAGTAGAGTAACTAGCAGATTGCTGTTTCGTGACATAGTAAAAGTTGAATAATCAATAACCTTAAGTGCATAAACCCCAAAAACTCTGAAGTTCCTAAATCTTTACGAGAACCATTAAAATGAATAGTTATGCGTGTTAAACGGACCTCCGATTATAGAGTTATTCATGTTTCAAGTTTTCCAAATATCTACACAAATTCTTTCTTTCTAATCAACATAAACAAAATAATATAATTTTAAATATTTATAAATACAAAACTAAATAATATAACTAACAAAAATTAAAAAATTATAAAAAGCATAAAAATAACTTTTAAAAAACTCCACTGAAATGAATTTCTCCCACTCTAAGAAACTTCACCAACCCAGGGCGAAATTACTTCAAAATTTTCGTCAGGTTGGGCAAAATTTCTTAGAGAATTTTGCCGACAGTTAAGAAAAATGTAATTTTAGGAGTTTTTTTAATCTCAAAATCGATATTTTCTTGCAAAAAAAATATTCAAAATTATCTATATCTATCTTCAATTTATTCTAAATGTGAATTATTTGAGTTTTAAGTTAAAAAGGATTGGGTTAAAAAAAATTTAATGAAAAAAATAAAAATTTCTACTATATATATCCATATATATATAGACACACCCGTCATTGATGATGTGTATATATATATAACCACACCAGTCATGCTAATAGAAATATGTATATATATATCGGCACGACTGGTGTGGTTATATATATATATATATATATTTGCATGATTGGTATGGTTATATATATATATATACATCAATAATGATTAGTGTGGTTATATATATAGATATATTTCTCTTTAATCTAATTTGCTTAAATAAAGCTGTGTGAATTTCTTGACTTTTTTGTCTTTTTGTTTCCTTGATGAAACGATTTTAGAAATACGATATAGGATTTATAACCTTTTGTTTTTTTTTGGTTTGTCCCAATACATCTAAGAGTCTTTATAAAAGGTGTCGAGAGTGCTTTCAAGAAAAAAAAAAAAAATGGCCTCAATGGGAGAGAAGGAGGCAGTGGCGGAGTTATATGATAAGGTCACAAGTAATGGAATACTTGAGGAACTCTTTGGAGAACATTTGCACGATGGATATTATGAAGTTGGAACCGTAGCTACCATTTCTGCTCACCGAGCCGCTGTAGTTCGAATAATAGATGAGGCTCTCCGTTTTGCCGACGTTTTCACTGGTGAGATTCAAATTTAATTCCAACTCATTTATTGTGTCTCTAATCTCTCTTAAGAGATGATACTTTCAGGATTTTTTCTTAAACTACTGAGAAAAGAGTATTTTAAAATAAAATAATAAACATAATTTAAGAATCTATAAGGATAGGTAAAAAATATTTATTTTTTTCTCGTCAAATTTCTCTCTCTAACCCAATTATCTCAAAACTCAAATCTTTCACATCCAACATACATTAAAAATAGATATAGATAATTTTGAATAGCAAAAATGTAAATTAAAAGGAAAATAAAACGTTTTTGTGAAAATAGGAAATGTAATTTTAAGAGTTTTTTACCTCAAAATCGAAAATTTCTTGCAAAAAAATATTCAAAATTATCTATATCTACCTTCAATTTGTACTAAATGTGAATAATTTAAATTTTAAGTTAGAGAGAATTGAGTTAGAAAAAAAAAATTTTAGTGAGAAAAAGGAATTCTTTCGCACTATATATGTAACCACACCAATCATCGTTGATGTGTGTATATATAACCACACTAGTCATGCTAATATAAATAAATAAATATATATATCAACATGACTGGTGTGGATATATATATATATATTTCTCTTAATCTAATTTTGCTTAAATAAAGTTGTGTAAATTTTTTGACTTTTTTTTTTTTTTTTGTCTTTTTGTTTCCTCGATGAAACGATTTGTACGTAGATGATCAAGCAAAGAAACCAAGAAACATGCTTGATGTTGGATGTGGAAAGGGGGGCACTTGCGTGCACATAGCAAGGAAATATGATATACAATGTACAGGCATCTCCATAAGCCCTGACGAAATCCAATGTGCTAAACATCTTGCAGCTTCCCAAGGATTGGAAAACAAGGTAATGTATAGTATAATATACTCCTCAAGAATTATCCTGTATCTTTTTTATTCAAGCAAGAATCATCAACCATGCGTTATATCCACTTGGAAATTTTAGTTAGGCCTACTTTTGCACCACCTTAAACAAAATCTTGTATTTAGAATGCAAAAGTAAAAATGTCATCAACGTTTAAGCTAAGTTTTTTAAGAAAAAACTAGATTAAAAATTTTTGTAACTCTTTAAAAAAAGACTACTGATTTTGCGATCTAGATTCTAACTATGCAAGTTAGAATAAATGAAAGAACAGTAAAAGGTGCTATAAATAACAAAGATATAAATTAGAAACTTTTAAAGCAAAACTATAAATGGACTAAGTGTAAAAGGAAAACTGTAATTTGTATTAAGGGTTGAAAAATATAACCACTAAAACATAGAGAGTTAATGAAATAAGCAAATAGACGACATTGATCTTAGGTGTTTGATGTGTGACGTCCCTTATCATCATCTTGATAAGTCTTCTATAGTTGTTGTTGCTTCTTATCTTTCTTTCACATTCCCCACTTCCCGACCACCATGTTTTGGATTATTCAGCAAAATATGAAAGTGAGTTAGAGGTTAATTAGAATGTAGGCTTTTAATTTGGCCAAATCCTCTATTCTCAGTTCACATGCCCAAGTTTCTCGTAGCTCTTGTTGGCGATTACCATGCTCACCCGTAATAAAATTTGTGAGCTCGCTTGCCCATGTAGTTTGGTTTTGGTGGCCTTTTAAGTGCCATGAAAACTCGATTGTGACACTTTTGTAATATTTCATAAAAGTGCTGAATTATTCGGAATACCTTCATTATCTAGCATTTGTTAGATGCATTAGGCAGGATTTTTACTAGCAACTTCTCAACTTAACCATTAATACCTTGACCACTGCACTACAAATACTTGTAATAAGTTCTTAACAACTTTTATTTATGTTATATGTAAATAAATTAAAACTTAATTAGTTTGATTATTTTTAACATATTTATTAAAATAACTTGTCTTTACTAAATAATAAAAAATAATTTTCTACATAAACACTAAATTTTTTCTTAAACCCTATATAAATATTTTCAATAAAATATATGCAAATTTTAGGATAAACTTTTCTGTCTCTAAGATAACATATAAGTTGATATTTTTTCTATCTTGTTTCAATTACATAATAATGTTATAGATTTTGTAAATGTAAAAAAAAAATTTTTGAAAAAATTACCAATAACTAAATTATTTTAATTTTTTATATTTTTGAGAGATCTTTACATTTAAATTTTATAAAATTTTCATGCCAAATTTAAGACATATATCACTATACTTTTTTCCTCTTTTTCATCTAGGATTTCTTTTTTTTTTTTTTTTTCCCCCACCTATTCAATTTCTCAATTAGCTAAAGGATTAATCTCTTGTAAAACGTATTGATATTTTATTTAAAGTATTTGTATTTATAAGATATAAGTTTATCTAAGTATTGTTCAATTTGAATAAATGTTATAACACAAACATATAAGAGAAAATAGCCAATTTGACCCTCCACCTATTTACACTTACAAGCATATAAAATTAAGTTGAACTTACAAGCATATAAAATGTGAAATTAATTTAAGAATTAGAAAAAAAGGAAATAAAACTAAATTAAAAAAATACCTGCCAATTGGACTTAATTTGGCCAAATTTTCAATGCTTTTGTGTTTGTGAGGGCTTTTTCGGAAGTCACCAAAAATGTTAGATGTGTTTAATGATGAAAAAAAAATTTAGATGATGAGTCCACAAAATGTGAATACATGGAGGATTTTTAATGCAGAAAATAAAAATCGAGAGACTGCATTGGTGAATCAAAAATATGTGAAAGGTGAAATACATTATATTCCATTTAGTTTATATAAAATTGTTAGTAAATACGTATTTTGTTTGAACAAAGAATCATCAACCACGCATTATATCTATATGAGAAAATGTTTATACATATGTATTCATTAACAATTTTGTAATGCAAAAATTTTACACATAATTTTTATAAGTTTCAATCATTTTTATATGTATCATTATTTTTTAGTTTCTTTAAGTATTTCTATTTGATGAATTTTTAACACTTTTCATACGTGTAGATGCTCTACATGATAAATATGTATTTTTTCTCATTAAAAATCATCACACCAAGATACTTAAAACATCTCTAAAATTGATCGCATGTATAAAATTGAAAGTAATTATGTGTATAATAATGAGAAGTTCAAAATTATTAGGATATCAATTTACAGTCTTTTTTTTATGATTGAGCAAATATTAATGTGTTTGGCTCAACGACTTTCTGAAAATTATTAGGTTTCTTTTGACGTTGGAGATGCTCTAAATATGCGTTACTCAGATGGTTCATTCGAGTTGATTTTCGTTATTCAGTGTATAGAACACATTCAAGACAAAGAAAAGGTTAATTTCCATTCTAAAAATTTTAAATTTATTTCTTTCACAAATATATATAATTATTTAATTTTTTTTTCGTTTCTTATAGTTTATTCGAGAGATAGTTCGAGTGGCTGCTCCAGGTGCTCAAATAGTTATCATATCAACTGCGTGTAGAAACCTTTCTCCCTCTGAGAAATCCTTGAAACCGAAGGAGGAGAAAACATTGAAGAAGATCTGTAACTACCTTCATTTGTCTGGCTTTTGTTCTTTGTCGGATTATTCTAATTGGTTGACACCCCTTCCTATCGAGGTAGTCTCTTCATCTCAATTAATGCCATTTTCTAGTTTTCTGTTTTATTTTTCCCTTTTATGGTGATCAATACGTCAATTGATTTGAGCAAAAAAAAAAAGTCCATACATATCCATTATCTACATGCCAATTTCTTAGATTTAAGATATCAATCTAAAATGCCTCACATCGCAAGTTCTTCAAGTATATTTTCTCCTTATAAGAATTAGACCAATTTTCTCCCTAGAGGTATTTTTTGAGAACGTAACTAGGCCAAGTTATAGTTTGCAATGTGGCATGAGAATCAATTAGTCCAATATTAAACTCCCTCTAAATATGATTTAGACACCAAAACTTTTGATATGATTTAGTCAAAATATAAGTCCTTTTCGACTTATATATAAGAATTAAGGGTATTAAAAACAAAAAAAATTTTAAAACAAAATACTCTTACTCCCTTAATAAATAAAGAGAAATAGATAAGAATGGTAGAATAAATGATAAATAGATAGGTAAATATGGAAAAAATGAAATAAATACTCATTGAAAAGTGTAAAAAGACTTATATTCTTGACCATCATCAAACACCCTAAAAAAACTTATATTTCCAACTAGAGGTAGTAATATGAAATGAATATAGTAATTTTTCCCTAAAGGAAATGTTACTATACCTCCAGTAAAAAATATAAAGGGTTTTGAACTTGGGCACAAAGATTAAGAGTCTTGAAAAAAAGATAATTTTGAATTACAATACCTTTTTTACACTTCATAGATGAGGAAAGAGATAAATAGTATGAGTTAAATAAATGAATACAAAGATGGTTAAAGATGAAAATGTTCAAAAAATGATTATTGAAAGTTGTAAAAACCCTTATCTACCTCCGATTCATAATATATAAGGTTAAGTCGCCATTTTTGGGGTTTCATAATATAAGACTAAAGTCCCTTTATAGAAAACTTTCCCCCCAAGAATACCCATACTCAATTAATGCATCACGTAATTCTCAAAACTTAAATTCATTTCCATTTGATAAAGTCTCGAAATATGGAGAGAGGAGAGAGAAAATAAAGTCTTGAAACATGAAGTTTACTAAAACTAATAAAGACGCATTATAAGTATTTATTTTACTATAAAAAACACATTGATTTTATGTTTCTTAGTTTATGTGAAAAAGAAACTTAACCTCATGTTATGAAAAAGAGGTAATATCTTTTATCATTTTCAATGAGACTAAAATCTAGTAATTTAAAATTTGTATTGTCATTTTGTCAGGATATGAAAATTGCAGATTGGACTCAAAACGCTGCGCCCTTTTATACTTTACTTTTGAGAGAAGCATTCTCAATAAAGGGCTTTATTTCATTGCTAATGAATGGTGGTAAGTAAAATTTACTCTCTCTATCTTTTTTATTTGTCACATTTTGGACGCTACATTGTGTTAAAAAGTACATAATTAAATTTCTTTTTTTGTATAAGTTAAAATACCCTTCAGGTTGCGTTTGGATTCTAAAATTGGATTGGAATTAGTGGAATTCTAAAATATTAGAATTCTATAGAATTCTAAGAATTGTAATTCCAATTACTTGGTTTGGTAAAACTAATTCATTTTCTAATTCTAACTTCTTTGTTTGGACGTCCAAAAAAATTATAGAATTAGAATTCAAAATGTATATATGTATAAGAGTGGGAGCGAGTTTGTATGAATTTTAGAGAGAGAAAGTGAATTTGAATTCTAGAAAACGAAAGTGAGTGTAAATTCTAGAGTGGAAAAGAGGGTGTGAATTCTAGAGAGAGAAAGTGTCACAAACTTTTAGAGAGAGAAAGTTTCGAAAATTTTAGAGAGAAATTTTCGTAAATTTTAGAGAGAGAAAGTGGCATGAATTTAGAGAGAGAGAGAAAATGTCATAAATTTTAAAGAGAGAAAGTGTCGTGAAGTTTAGAGAGAGAAAGTCTCGAGAATTTTAGATAGAAAAGGTATCATGAATTTTTAAGAGAGAAAGTGTTGTGAATTTTAAAGAGAAAAAGTGTCATGAATTTTAGAGGGAAAAAGTATCGTGAATTTTAGAGAGAGAAAGTGTTGAGAATTTTAGATGGAGAAGGTGTCGTGAATTTTAGAGGGAGAAAGTTTCGTGAATTTTATATCATGAATTTTTAGAGAGAAAGTGCGTAAATTTAGAGAGAGAATGTGTCGTGAATTTTAGAGCGAGAAAGTTTCGTGAATATTAGAGAGACAAAGTGTCGTGAACTTTAGAGAGAAAAAAATATCATGAATTTTTAGTGAGAAAAAGTGTGCATACTTTCACTTCTCTGAGTTGACAATATCCCTATCCAAAACATGCAATTCAAGTACACGGGAATCCAGTGTTCTCTCTAGCTGTATAACTTAATCAACCACCGATTTGTTTCAAGTCCATACCTAGAACCAAACTGATTCTAGTTATTCTCAAACATTGATTTCATCAAACTGTCATAGACAAGTGACTTGAACTCCTTTCTTGCCTCGCGAAACTGCTCCATTAGACCCTTAAATTTACTCGGAAGCTTGTACATTATATGCCAAATGCAGTATCACCGAATTGTTGTTGGCATAACTTCCTTAATTGCATTCCTCATGCTCTCTCACTAATCGGTCATAATTGTAGTAGACGCTTAACCCCTTATTGCTGCAAGACAGGTACTAAAAAACCAAATATATGTTGTTGTTAACAAGATATGTTGAATCAACACATACCACATCATTGAACTTTTCATAAGTTACTTTACTTTGAGGGTGCACCCAAAAATACTATCTACCTTACCTTCTTCATCCATGCGAATCTAGTGATGGAACCAAGACAAAAATGTTGGGGGGACTGAAGAACAATAAAAATTTTGTTAGAGTTTTGGGGCTCTATTAAAAAAAATTATAGGGGAGCTTGAATGTAAAAAATCCATAATTTTTGAAGTTTTTAAAATTTTTTGGGGGCTCGAGCCACCCATAGTTCTGTCCTTGCGGGGATCAAATGGAAGAAATTACTATTCTTTTGATGCATTCTAATGAATATTCTATCTATGCAATCAGCATTCCCAACTCTAATGTTCAACCTCCTCACGTTCTAGACATAGTTCTTGCAATCTCTAGGTAAACATACTAATTTGTCTGATCCTCCAGCTTGTACCTCCAAAATCCTCACATTCTCGCTGTACCTTAGTCCGGCCGTGTCGTGCATTTCCAGTTTTCTCTTCATATTAGAACTTAGACTTCTATGAGGAAGCATAAACCTGGACATAGGCGGGTGTAATTCGTGATTGTGTTGTTCCACAACCTTTGAAACTTGCCACATTCCATTATCTCTCAAAATTTCACAAATACGAGCAGGGCATTTTATCCTTTTTGACTGCTTATAAGTGCTAGCTTTTCTATATCTATCACAACTAATAGTTTGCTATTTTCTGAAATGACCGCTTCCTTTCGAATCAAATTTTTTAGTAACACTAAAACCCTTACTTTTGGAATACGCCTGATATGAATAAAAAAACTCGTTAATGTTGTTGAAGTATTTACCTAAGCTTATAGGGAGTACTTGCTCTGTATCTTGGCATCTTGGTTCTTGGAGTTTTTCAGCATCATCGCTTCTTTCCCTTAGCTTGCCTTCCTTGTCGCTACCATTATTCAACATCAGCTCACCTCCTGATTCGGAAATATAATTTTCCTACATTATAATTCATTTTCAAGTTGGATGAGAGAATACCGAAATCCGATTTGTTTTTGGAAGTTATAATTTGCAAAATTATCGATATTCTTCGTTTCTTTTATACTTTTATTTTAGAAGGAAAAAAAATGTCAATCAATGTTCTCTTATATGATGTGACAGAATGAAAGAAGAGAGAAAACGAGCTGATTTTCTACAGAAAAATTGGCTCACTTTCCTTCCATTTGTGCGAGGGATAAAATTATTTTTTTAATAAAGAAATTAATCTCATCGAATTCAAGGAGACAATCTTTACCGATTACTAATAGCTAGCAATCCTTTCTTTATTTCTTGTGATCTGTGTTTGATGTACCTTCAATTCACACATTATCCAGGATGGACGGCTGTCAAAGTCATACTAGGAATGAAGACGATACATGAGGCAATCGAGAATGATCTACTTAAGATTGTTGCAGTTACATTTCGCAAAACTAAATGATTGCTGATGAAATTTTAATGTATTGAGATCATCAATTTGTTTGAGTTTTCCAAAAAAAACACTTTGTTTATGATGAAATTTTTATTTAAGAGACATAAAACCCCTAATTGGGCAACACTTCTTTGTGCTTAATAGTTTGTTTATGTATTTGACAATTTTATTGCATCTGTTGTTATCCATATTTTTGAGAAAATGTAATGATAAAATTTAAATATTATACACCAAAAAGAAAACTATTTAGTATCATCAGTGCCCCAAAAAAAACCAATTAAATAAAATGAGCTTGAGAAATTCCTTTTGGAGAAAATAGATAAAGTTGATTTCACGTGTGTCTAATTACAAAAAAGAAAAAGATAAATGTGATGATTTTCTATTCGAGTGAATTCCTTTGTAACTACAAGATTCCATGTCAAATTGAGCTAAATCTGGCGTTGAATCTAATCATGCAAGTGGTAATCATCCGAGTTAGCAGAACTTCAACTTAATTAATCCAGTGGAGTTTAATTATTTGAATTTGAGTTCAAATCAAGTATCATCACCTTTAATTTTTTTAATTTCTCGTTTCGAATTTGAATCGAATACGAATTTTTTACAATTTTCTTTGAATTTTTATTTATAATATCTAATTTATTATGACACATTTTGATTAAAAAATATGTAATAAATTATTTTTTAATAAAATTTTGATATCATAAAAAATAAAAATACGTAATACTAATTAATTGAAAATATAAAAGTAAAAAAATAAATAAGTACATTTAATTATAATTTTTATTTGAATTATGAGATTATAAGTAAATAGGTAATAATTACTAATTGAATTTATATCTTTCTACTCTTTCTTTATGTTTATATTAGCACTAGTCAAAAGATCCGTGCTATGCGTGCGGATATAATTTTTATAATAAAAATGATTATTATTTTTCAAATAAAATATCAAATAAATATATACTATTTATGTAGCCTAATAACTCAAATATAAATAACTTTCAAACTTTTCCTTATTAAAAAAAATACCTTTCAAGTTCCTGTTATGCACATGTACATTTAAAATGCTAAATATTTTTTAAAAATAAATAATACTTCTTTTTTTCCATCTTTGAAAAGCTCCCAAAATGATGATTTTTTTTTTTAAAAAGTTAATTCAATTTTAGTACCCTTTTGTTTGGTCATTTGACGATTTAGTACTATATGTTCATTGATTGACAATTAAGTAACCAAATCAGATTTTCAACCCAATCAATTTTGTCGGAAATATTTTTGCTCACTGTTAGATATGATTTTTTTACTGTTTGTAGATTTTTAAACATGAAAACTCATTATTTTCTTATGGTCCAACATGGGCAAAATAAGAATTCATATTTAAATCTCTACAAATAATAAAAAAATACATAAGTGTGGGCTACAATATTTTTGGCAAAATTAGTTTGACCGAAATTTTGATTTGGTCAAGTAGTTATTATTTTCCATGCAAATCTCTACAAACAGTCAAACAACCACGCATGGTAGTGGACCATAATATATCTGGCAAAATTAATTTTGATCAATTTTGATTTGATTACTTAATCATCAATTAACAAACATATGATACTAAATCCTCAAATGAACAAATAAAAGGATATTAAAATGAAATTAACCTTAAAATCAAAAAGTTCATGCCCTAAGGAAATTAAAAGTACATACAGTACCACTAAGGGAAAAAGCATATTAAGAAAAAAAGAAGTATCGACTAAAATGTATAGATACATTAAATAAATAAAATATATAAGACTTCATAATTTTTCTATTTTCTTATTCCTAAAATTTAAGCTAATATTAGTAACTAATATTCCTTTTTTGACCTGCCCACTTCACCTTCCATCCGCCTCCCCCACCCCCTTTTCCCATCAAAAGAAAAAAAAACCCTCTTTTCCATACACTACCAAACTCCCCTACCCTTAAAAAGAGAAAAACTCTTTCTCCACACCCCCAACCCTCCCTCGCTTCCCACTAAAAAAAAACCTTTTTCCCACACTCCTAAACCCCACTCATCATAGCCTTAAAAAAAAAAAAAAAAACCCCTCTTTCTCCCACGCTCCTCACCCTTCCCCTACCTTATCGCCTGAAGAAAATACCTCTTTCTCCCATGCTCCCAAACTCACCCTCCTCACCCCTCCCCACTTCTCCACTCGAAAAAATATTCTTTCTCACAAACCCCACTCTTTAGGAATGAAGTATCTAAAACACCAAATAAAATAAAATGTGTAGATTTACATTGATATGACAATAAAATGCACTAAAATGATAAGTATAAAAATCGTAAAAACATAATATTTTCACACTTAAAAGTGATTTGTACTAATAGAATTAAAGACTAACAAGGTATTGATTCATAAAAAATGAACAGTAATAGAATTCATAAAAAAAAATGAATACTTATTGAAAATATATAGCTAATGGACGAATAAAAAATGAACAGTAATAGATTTACATTGATATGACAATAAAATGCACTAAAATGATAAGTATAAAAATCGTAAAAACATAATATTTTCACACTTAAAAGTGATTTGTACTAATAGAATTAAAGACTAACAAGGTATTGATTCATAAAAAATGAACAGTAATAGAATTCATAAAAAAAAATGAATACTTATTGAAAATATATAGCTAATGGACGAATAAAATAATGGAAATTAAGCAAAGAAAAAAGAATAAAAAAAGGTAACATTGCATTATATATTGTTAATTAAGAGTGCATTTATTAAAAAATGAGGCACTCATTACTAGTTAGTTATTTTATATTATATTTTATCTAATACAACACACCAAGCACCAATTCAAAAGGAGGAGAGTTAGGGTTTTAAAGGTATGCCCTAGAACTCTTCTCTTTAATTTTCTTTGGGGTGATTTTGCAATGGACTTGTTTTCTATTGATAGGAGAAGCTAATTAAATTGATTGTTCTTGGTTGCCTAAGATTGATTGAATATCGTTATTCTTGGAAGAAAACATAATGAAACTAATTCAAGTTTTATTGCTATTGAATTTTCCCTGGGATATAAATTCTGATTTACAATGTCATTTGTGTTTGATTTTTGTTGAATGCATAGTAAATTGAATACAATCTTGGTGGTGATTGATTGGTTATTTCTAAAGTGTGAGATCAATGATTGATAAATCATTGAAAATGTATGATTTCTTATTTATAAGATCTTTTTTATTTTTCAAGAATTGTCCTTTTTATACATGATATTCACGTTGATATCAATTGATTTCTCGTATCTAATTCAAATCTGAAAAACCTTAGGAGGGGGAAGGGGGGGGGGGGGGGGGAGTGAATAAGTTTTTTGGCTAATTATCGAAAAATCTTTGTTAATTAAAGGGTAAACCTCCAATTTTGTTTGAAAGAGAATTCTAAAACTCTTTTAATAAAATTCCAAACTAAAAAAAATTTTGTGGTTGAGACAAATAAGTAATAAGCTTAGAAAGAAAAGAAGAAGGCACAAGGATTTATAGTGGTTCACTCCCTCAAAGAGTTAACACCCAAGGATTTTCCAAATCCACTACAAACACAAAATTACACCAACTACAAATATGAGGATCACCCTACAAGGGTTTTGCACACAACCTCAATCTACAACACAATGTAAATCAAAGGATTACCCAAGGGGTTTTTCAACACAAACCTTTGATATCAATAAGAAAAAAAAATATAGGTTTAAGAACAATGTTACCACTTTTGAGCTTGAGAAATAATAGGTACAACTCAATGAAATGTTTCTACAAGCTCCTCCTTTCTTCTTCTTTGATGATGATCAATAATGAAGCTCAAGAAGATTTTTGTTTGGGATTAAAAGTATTTGCAATAAATGTACTTTTGAAGCTCTTAAAAGTTTTAAATGTTCTCAATGAATATTTCACCAGACTTGTCTCTTTTATGGCTGATCAAAAAGTCTATATATACTGTCTTAAAAAAGTGACCGTTGCATTCAGTGTAACGGTAATAATTTTTTACAGTAAATATGAAAATCGGACGATCGGTTCCTGAAAACAGACGACCGGTTCTTAAACAGAAAGATTCGGACTTGTCCAGCTAGAAATCGGACGGTCGATTTTTTAAAGTAAAGAAAATCGGACGACCGATTCCTAAAATCGGACGACCGGTTTTTGGACAGAAAGATTCGGACTTGTCCATCTGAAAAACGGACTGCCGATTTTTTTTTATTTTAAAAAAATCGGATGACCGATTCTAAAACCGGATGACCGAATTTTTTATTTTTTCAGCCAAGTTTTTTTTAAGACAAAAGCTTTCTTCATTGTTTCAAAAACATGCATTCTTGACAATCATTTTAAAGAGAAGAAGAACCTTTCAAAAGCATCACAACTTCAGTCAAGAATACTTAGATTTTAACAAAAGTTTATATTTGAGAAAATCGTAAAAGGAGCTTCATATATGATCAATAAACAAAGAGTAAGATTAGGGAGTTTTACAAGGGAATACCTTATTACACTCTAACATAGACAAGGCCTTCAATGTCTCCAATGATTTGATCTTGGAATGGCTTGGTCTTTTCTTCTTTATTTTGCCCTCATCAACAAGATCTTTTGCTTTTAGAGAGTGTAGACTTGAGACTTCAAAGGTGCTTCTTTTGTTCTATGAAATGTTAGCTAAAATACTCACACAAGCATATGTTAATCATAATCAAAATCATAAGTATTAATGCCCTTAGGGCTAACAATCTCCCCCTTTTTGATTATGACAAACACATATGCAAGAAGAACAAAAGAACAAGAGTAAAAGTATGGTAATGCTTCAAAAGATCAATAATAAGAGCAAAGCACAACAATCACCATAAAAGAGAGATAACTCCCCCTAAACACATGCTTTATGTCAAATATGGCTAAAGAATATTACAAGATCAAACTAATCCAAAAAGCCCATAGCATCATAGCATCACAAGGCATAAGCTGCAACATATAATATCAAACAACATCAATATAACAACATATTATCAAGATTTCTCCCCCTTACATCTTGCACTATTTTCTCCCCTTTTTGTCATAAATCAAAAAAAAAATTTAGGAGAGAAGTTTCAAGGGATCATAGAAGAGGTAGCAATAGGACTTTCAACATTAAATTATCATCATGAAGTCCATAACAAGAGAAGCCAAACAACAAAGAAAAAGAGCAAAAAAAGAATCACTTAGCATAACAAAAGCAACGTAAGATTAGAATATAGCAAGTTAAAAACCATATCATTAAGAGAAGGAAAATAGAAGTTTGAAAGGAGTTATAGACAAAACAAGGGAAAAAGAGAAGGTTTTATAAAAGAAATCTCAATCATCTCTATCTCCTCCTCCTTGCTCGAGTCTCTTAACCCGTTCTTGTGTGTCGGTCATTTTTTTGATCCAATGTATCAAGCCTTTCTTGAATGTTGGAGACTTTCCCATCCAAAACCTCAAAGCGACCGTCGAATGCATCAAACTAAGTGTTCATTGACGTTTGTAGAGAGGCTATCATATCCATTAGATGACTCATGCTCCCCGAAGATGAGCCTTCCTCTGTTCTTTCTTGTCGCTTCTTTTGCCTTGTTTCTCTTCTTTGGATTTCAACCTCTGTTTCTTCATCACTGTCCTATTCTTCTATATCCATGTCCTCTTGATCTTCATCATCATCATCTTCCTCAGCATTGTTATCATCATCTTGTCCACCTCGGATGAATGTCTCATCTTCATCTTTCTCAAACCCCATTCTTTTGAAGGTTTGTTGAGTGTAGATCTTACCATGTCCAATGTGATCACCAATGCCAACCAAATTGATCACAAAGTGTTGGAGGATTTTTGTGATAAAGCAACCATACGGCAAGCATTTTGTTGAGGATGATTGTGTAGCTAGCATATGTTCTATAGCCATATATCCAAAATTCATCCTCCTATGTTCATGCAAGGCTAGCATCACAAATGCGTGCATGTTGGTGATAGATGACTTATGCCCGACATTTGGAATAATGATGTTAGAGATCATGTGATGAAGCAATCTCCCATAAGCATCAAGCTTGTTAACATTCCTATCATCATGTCTTTTTAAAACCTCTCCCCTAGTGAAAATTTCCGCAAACCGTTTTTCACTGTATAAGTTAGGATCAAAGCATTTTTTGTTCTTGGTGTAAAATCTTATACCATCTTGAGGAGTATCCAAAATTTCATTTAACAGTCTATCATCAAATGCAATTTCCCTTCCCCCAATTCTAGTCACAATCCATTGATGTGGGACATTATCCACTCTTTCAATTCTTCCCTTGTAGAGATTTGCATAAAACTCATAGATCATATCCACATAATAGAGTTCATTCACAATTAGCAGAGGTATCCAACCAATTATTTCAAAAAGATGAGGGATAGCCGCCATACCTTGCATATCACGTAAGTCTACCCGATGACCCGGAGCAATTTTCCGTCGATTTCTAGTCAATTCTTCAAACCTGGCAGCCTCCTTCACTGAAATAAACCTATCTAAAGCCCTAGCTGCAGAAGCCCCAGTTCCAGAAGGTACTCTCTTTCCCTTTCCTTTCCCTCTACTTGTTCCTCCTTCTTTAGGATTTTGGCCTTGACCAACTTGAGCATTCTTAGTTTTAACCATTTTGGAGAAATTCTTGGGTAGGGTTTTAGAGGAGATGAAGAGTTTGAGATTGGTAGATTGTAGCAAACAAAACAAAGGGAAAAATAGCTTCTTTGCTGTGTTGAGAGATGAATTAGAAGAAAAAGAAGAAGAAAATTGAAAATCGGAACAAGAAATTGGATGGGTCTTGTGAAGAGGGGGTTTTCGGTCGAGAGAGTTGAGAGAAAACTGTGAAGAGTTTGAGAAAATTCTGATTTTAAAACACAGACCCGACCTTTTTTTTTTTTGAAGTCGGTCGACCTTTTTTTAAAATCAGTCTTCCGATTTTTTGGGATTTGAAGAAATCGGACGTCCGAGTTTTTGTGCAGACGTCCGGTTTTATCGTCCGAATATCTCTAGAATTTTTTGAAGGGAAACGTCTGAGTCCGGTTTTAAAACCGGACGTCCTATTTTTAAAAGAGGAGTCTGAATTTTTGAAAAATTTCAGCAAGACAGAAATAAGGGAAAAACAAATAATACAAGCAACACACATTACTCATTAAATTTCCCGATACCAAGTAATTTTTTTTAAATAGCAAAAGCGATCTTCCGAAAGAGGTTTTGTAAAAATATCGGCAATTTGATCTTCTGTGCAAATATATTCTAAAGATACATCACCTTTAGCAACATGATCTCTAATAAAGTGATGTTTGATTTCAATATGTTTTGTTTTTTAATGTTGCACAGGGTTTATGAAAATGTTTATGGCACTAGTGTTATCACACATAATAGGTATGCACTTAAAAGAAATACCAAAATCAATTAATATATGTTTCATCCAAAGTACCTGAGCACAGCAACAACCGGCTGCGATGTATTCCGCTTCGGCGGTTGATAGGGACACGCACGATTGTTTCTTGCTGTACCAAGATACTAAGCATCCTCCCAAGAATTGGCAATTTCCACTTGTACTATTCTTTTCTACCTTACATCCGGTATAGTCCACATCAGTGTAGGCAATAAGATCAAAACAAGATCGTTTAAAGTACCACAAGCCATAATCATATGATGAAATTAAGTATCTCAAAATACGTTTTACAGCTATTAAATGAGATTCCTTGGGGCAAGCTTGGAATCTAGCATATAAACATACAACAAACATGATATCCGGCCTACTAGCCGTTAAATAAAGTAAACTACCGATCATACCTCTATGTCTTTTCATCAACAGTTTTACCTTTTTCATCTTTGTCAAGCTTCAATGACGAGCTCATAGGAGTGCCAATACCTTTTGCATTGCTCATCCCAAATCTTTTGAGAAGTTCCTTGGTGTACTTCTCTTGATTGATGAAGATTCCTTCTTTCGTTTGCTTGATTTGTAGGCCGAGAAAGTACGTCAATTCTCCCATCATGCTCATTTCAAATTCTTTTTGCATAAGTGATGCAAATTCTTCACATAAAGAGACATTAGTAGCACCAAAAATGATGTCATCAACATATATTTGGACAAGAAGAAGATCATTGTTACAAGAGGTTTTTGTAAAAAGAGTAGTGTCCACCACACCCCTTGAAAAATTATTTGAAAGAAGAAAACCACTTAACTTTTCATACCAAGCCCTTGGAGCTTGTTTTAAACCATAGAGTGCTTTTGAGAGTTTGTAAACATAATTTGGAAATTTTTCATGTACAAAACCAGGAGGTTGTTCAACATAAACTTCCTCCTCAATATCACCATTTAGGAAAGCACTTTTAACATCCATTTGAAAAAGTTTGAATCCTTTAAAACAAGCAAAAGCAAAAGCTAAAAGCATCCTAATAGATTCAAGTCTAGCAACCGGAGCAAAGGTTTCGTCAAAATCTATGCCCTCTTCTTGATTGAATCCTTGGGCAACCAGTCTAGCTTTGTTTCTAATGACTTCTCCGGATTCATTTAGTTTATTTCGAAAAACCCATTTTGTGCCAATAGTGGGGTGATTACGTGGTCTAGGGACTAAAGTCTAAACTTTGTTTCTTTCAAATTGATTTAGCTCCTCTTGCATAGCAATAATCCAAAATTCATCGCATAAAGCATCATCAATGAACTTAGGTTCAATTTGTGATAATAGGGCAAAGTTATCAATAAAATACCTTCTTGTTCTTACCCCTTGAGATACATCACCAATAATTTCATCTTTGGAGTGTCCCTTTGGATATATCACATCTTGAGGAAGATTTTGAGTTTCTTGATCGTTTCCTTGTTTTTCCTCAATCTCTTCTTCCTCCATAGCATGCTCTTCCATTGCTTGAGTGTACAATGGTTGGTTACTAAGAGTGTTCTCTATGTCATCATCATCAACTTTCTTGTCAAAAATGTTAGTTTCATCAAAATTAACATGAATGGACTCTTCAACACATAAGGTTCTTTTGTTGAAAATTCTAAAAGCCTTTTTGTTTGAAGAATAACCAAGAAAAATTCCCTCATCGGATTTTCGATCAAACTTCCCTAGATTGTCCTTGGTGTTTAAAATAAAGCATTTACATCCAAAAACTTTAAAATAACCAATTGAGGGGGTTTTATTAAAAATGAGTTCAAAGGGAGTTTTCTTTAAAGAAGGTCTCAAGATAACACGATTCATAATGTAGCAAGCGGTGTTAACGGCCTCGGCCCAAAAGTATTTAGGAAGGGAATTTTCACAAAGCATTGATCTTGCCATTTCTTGTAAAGTGCGATTTTTTCTCTCCACAACACCATTTTGTTGTGGGGTTTTAGCGGCCGAAAAATTGTGTGTTATGCCAAAATCATCACAAAGTTTAGTAAAATCTTGATTGTTAAATTCTCTCCCATTATCACTTCTCATAGAGATCAATTTACAATCAAGGGAGGTTTGGACTCTTTTGAAAAGTTTAACAAACTCATGAAAAGCTTCATCTTTTTGACTTAAAAACAAAGTCCAAGTAAATCTAGAGAAATCATCCATAATAACAAAAGCATACCTCTTACCACCGAGACTAGTGGTCCTCATTGGTCCAAACAAGTCCATGTGAACAAGTTCCAAAAGTTTTGAAGTTGAAATCATGTTCTTTGATTTAAAAGATGTCTTAATTTGTTTTCCAAATTGGCAAGTATCACAAAGTTTAGTTTTCTCAAAGTGAAATTTAGGTAGGCTCTAACAAGTTCTTTTGAAGATAGTTGGTTTAATAAATCCATACTAACATGACCAAGTCTTCTATGCCACAAAAACGCATCATCATCATGAACCGAGAGACACTTCAAGTTTTGAGAAAGAAAATCTTCAAGATGAAAGACATAGACGTTTCCAACTCTTTTAGCAACAAAAATAGTTTTGTTTTCATGCTTATCAATGATAGAGGAAGAATCACTTTCAAAAATAACCTTTTTTCCACTATCACATAATTGACTAATACTAAGCAAATTGAATTTTAAATCATCAATTAGAAGAACATCCTTAATAAGAGAGGAAGAATTGTTACTAATATTGCCTATACCAATGATTTTTCCTTTGTTCTTATCTCCAAAAGTGACAAATCCACTTTCGGTTTTTTTGAGATTGCTCATAAGTGATGAGTCCCCGGTCATGTGCCTTGAACATCTGCTATCCAAGTACCACTTAGATGGCCTTGATTTGTGTTCCTATAAAAGAAGAAGTAGAAATGATTTTTGGTACCCACATCTTTTTGGGTCCATGGATGTTAGTTTGATTTTCTTTAACCTTCCAAATGGTTTTAACTCCTCTTTCAATCTTTTTCTTTATAAAACACTTTGTGGCTTTATGACCACTCTTTTCACAATAGGTGCAACAAAGATGTGAGTGAGATGATAAAGTCTTTACAAACCGTGTTTGTTTTGAGAAAATATTGGAATGAGTATATCCAATACCATTTTTATCAAAAGGTGATCTTTGAGAGCCAAGAAATTTTTCAAAGTTTTCTTTTCCTTTTGTAAACTTTTCAACACATAGAGTGAGATCACTCACCTTTTTCTTTAAGACATCATAATCAATCAAACATTTTTCAAGAAAGGAAATCTTTTCACAAAGATTTTTGTTTTCTAAAACAAGTTTTTGAAAGTTATCATTTGAGAACTCTTTTTCTTTCTTCAAAACTTCCAAGGAATCAAAAATAGCTTTAGTTTCACAAATGAGTCTTGAATTCTCATCTAACAAAAATTGATTTTTGCTTTTCAAATCTTTGTTTCGTTTAGTGACCTTTTTGCACTCATCATACATTTCAATAAGCATTAAACTAGGATCAACATCACAATCATCATCAAGGATACTAGAAGAGATAGGAGGTGAAGATTGTACCTCATTTTCTAGTGCCATGAAGCATATGTTGGCCTTTTCTTCTTCTTCATTTTCACTTGAGTCTGGATCCCAAGTTCCTATTAGGCCTTTGCCTTTCTTCTTCTTCTTTAATGCCTCAAGCTTGGCTTCTAAAGCTCCCTTTTCCTTTTCAATGGCCTTGGGACAATCGGCTACAAGATGATCGGTGCTATTGCATTCAAAACACCTAGCTTTGAAGAGTGATGAGCTTTGTCCTCATTTCTTGAGTGGAGGTTTCTTTCCTCTATTGTTGAAACCTTTCTTGTAGAATCTTTTAAATTTCCTCTATTGTTGAAACCTCATCTTCATTGTTTGATGAGTATGTTTGATCATCTTCATTTGCCTTGAGTGCAATGCCTTTTCTTCCTTTTTCTTCATCTTCCATTTCATTCAATCTTTTTATTTTCATTTCATAGGTGAGTAGTGAACCTATGAGTTCTTCAATAAGAAGTAGTCTCAAATCCTTTGATTCCTCAATAGCGAGTGTTTTTGGTTGCCAAGCTTTTGGAAGTGCATCAAGGATCTTTCTATTAGCTTCTCTTCTTGAGTACTCTTTCCATATGCCTTTAGGCCGTTTGTGATGTTGGTGAACCTTGTGAACATGTCACTAATGCTCTCATTTTGTTTCATCATGAATAGCTCATAGTCTCTCACCAACATAGCTAACTTTGACTCCTTTACTTGATCTGTCCCTTCATGAGTTACTTCAAGTAACTTCCACATTTCATGAGCCGAATCGCATCCGCTCACTCTATTATATTCGCTTGCATCCAAGGCACAACTAAGAATATTCATAGCTTGAAAGTTTAGAGTCACCTTCCTTGAGTCGAACTCATCAAATTCTTCAACCTTCTTGGCTACTCCATTAATTTTGGGAATGTAAGGACCTTTCTCTACAATGTTCCACAAGTCAAAGTTAGTCGAACAAATATATATTTTAATTCGAGATTTCCAAAAAGTATAGTTTGTTCCATTAAAAAGAGGAGGTCTATTTGTAGAAGAGCCTTCTACATATGGTAAAGTAGAATTATTAGCCATAGTAAAGTAAAGATCTTTTGCTTCAAGGATGTTAGTCCTTTTTAAGAAGCCCTGCTCTGATACCAATTGAAAAACCTTAGAGGGGGAAGGGAGGGGGGGGGGGGGGGGGTGAATAAGGTTTTTGGCTAATTATCGAAAAACCTTTGTTAATTACAGGGTAAACCTCCAATTTTGTTTGAAAGAGAATTCTAAAACTCTTTTAATAAAATTCCAAACCAAACAAAATTTTGTGGTTGAGACAAATAAGTAAGAAAAGAAGAAGGCACAAGGATTTATAGTGGTTCACTCCCTCAAAGAGTTACATTCACTACCTTGAGTTAACACCCAAGGATTTTCTAAATCCACTATAAACACAAAATTACACCAACTACAAATATGAGGATCGCCCTACAAGGGTTTTGCACACAACCTCAATCTACAACACAATGTAAATCAAAGGATGACCCAAGGGGTTTTTCAACACAAACCTTTGATATCAATAAGAAAGAAAGATAGGTTTAAGAACAATGTTACCACTTTTGAGCTTGAGAAATAATAGGTACAACTCAATGAAATATTTCTACAAGCTCCTCCTTTCTTCTTCTTTGATAATGATCAATAATGAAGCTCAAGAATATTTTTGTTTGGGATTGAAAGTGTTTGCAATAAATGTACTTTTGAAGCTCTTAAAAGTTTTAAATGTTCTCAATGAATATTTCACCAAACTTGTCTCTTTTATGGCTGATCAAAAAGTCTATATATACTGTCTTAAAAAAAAAGTAAAGAAAATCGGACGACCGGTTTTTGGACAGAAAGATTCGGACTTGTCCATCTGAAAAACGGACTGCCGATTTTTTTTTATTTAGAAAAAAATCGGACGACTGTTTCTAAAACCGGATGACCGAATTTTTTATTTTTTCAGCCAAGTTTTTTTTAAGACAAAAGCTTTCTTCATTGTTTCAAAAACTTGCATTCTTGACAATCATTTTAGAGAGAAGAAGAACCTTTCAAAAGCATCACAACTTCAGTCAAGAATACTTAGATTTTAACAAAAGTTTATATTTGAGAAAATCGTGAAAGGAGTTTTATATATGATCAATAAACAAAGAGTAAGATTAGGGAGTTTTACAAGGGAATACCTTATTACACTCTAACATAGACAAGGCCTTCAATGTCTCCAATGATTTGATCTTGGAATGGCTTGGTCTTTTCTTCTTCATTTTGCCCTCATCAACAAGAACTTTTGCTTTTACAGAGTGTAGAATTGAGACTTCAAAGATGCTTATTTTGTTCTATGAAAGGTTACCTAAAATACTCACACAAGCATATGTTAATCATAATCAAAATAATAAGTATTAATGCCCTTAGGGCTAACAAAATCTATGATTCCTAAAATGAACTAGCAATGCAAAATATTATTTCTTTAGGTGTATTAGCATTTATGAGAAGAATTGTGAATAGCACGAGGTGTGGTAGCTATCAACAAGCATGGACATAACTATTCTAGGGCAAGGGGGGTCAACTAATCCCCATCTACCGGGAAATGGCCTAATCAATAGTATTCTGGCAAGGGGCAAGTTTTGACAAGGGTGTAGAAGGGCAATTGTGCGTGCAGCTGTGCAGGAAAATAAAAATTTTTCGGGCTTCATCTAATTTTTTTTAAGAAGAAGAAGTAAATTGTTTTTATTCAAAAGTCCTTAGTGAAACAATGTTGTTTCACTAAGGACTCCAATAATAAAAAAAATAAAAAAGTTAAGTGTTTTAATTAAAAAAATGAACCTACCTGATTTGAATTTCCAATCCCAATAACCCTAACATTTACCCCCTCCCTCTCTCTACTTCCTCACCCTCGCCTAGCCTCCATCTATCGCTGTCGGTAGATGCACTACGTCACAAGCACCATTGATAAGTAAGTCCCTTTCTTGTTTCATTTCTATTTATAAATTATAGAGGGGGTAGGAAGGAAATTTGGAGATGCTAGTAGAAAATGGAGGGCAAATAATAAGAGGGGTAATGGTAGAAGAGGAAAGAAGAATTTGGAGATAGAGAAATTGATGGAGAATGATGAGAGTACATCAATTGGGAATGAGGAGAAGGTCTTAGAGAAATTAAATTATTAAAGAGAAGTGTTGAAGATGGACCGATGGTGAACATAATGTACAAGTGAAAGAGACATTAGAACAAGAGGGCAAAGGTATTAATGAATTGGATGAGGAGGGAGTGAAAAATTTACTGCCAAAGGTTGTGAAAAGTTGGCTAGTACAACATGGGTTAAGGAGAATGATGATATTGAGTTGGATTTAGAATTATACATAGTGTAGAAGCATCATGCGCAAATCCCGTATTTAAATTTCTTCACTTCATTTCATCTTTATGCTACAAGATCCACTTATTTTGATTCTAAAAATCTAAAAATACCAAATAACATAAAATATATAGATTTCACGTTCATATGACACTAAAATTCACTAAAAGGCAAAGTATAAAGGTCGTAAAAACATAATATTTTCACACTTAACAGTGATGAACACTAACCGAATTAAACATTAAAAAGGTATTGATTCATTAAAAAAAGAACAATAAAATAATTCATAAAAAAATGAATACTTATTGAAATTATATAGCTCATGAATGAAAAAAAATAAGGGAAGCTAAACAAAGAAAAAATAATAAAAAAGGGAACATTTTATTATATATTGTTAATTAAGAGTGCATGTATTAAAAAATGAGTCACTCATTACTAGTTAATATTCTTTTATATACATAAAAATTATATTTTGTCTAATGCAATGGAAAAAGAGCCAACTTAAAAGGAGGAGAGTTAGTTTTAAAGGTATTACCTCGAGCTCTTCTCTTTACTTTTCTTTGGGGTGATTTTGCTATTGACTAGTTTATGTTGATAAGAGAAGCTAATTAAATTGATAGGTGATAATTTTTTCTTTTTTCTTGCTAAGATTGATTTAATAATTTAGGGTGTTAAATATCCTTATTCTTGGAAGAAAATAGAATGAAACTAATTCTTGTTTTATTGGTATTAAATTTTCCCTAGGATATAAATTGTGATTTACAGTCTCTTTCGTGATTGATTTTTGTTGAATTCGTAATAAATTGAACACAATCTTAGTGGATATTGATTGTTTATTTCTAAGGCGTGAGATCGATGATTCATGAATCATTAAAAACGTGTGATTTCTTATTTATAAGGTCTTTTTTATCTTTCGTGTTTGATTTTTGTCGAATACATAATAAATTATACACGATATTAATGTTGATGGCAATTGATTGTTCATATCTAAATCATATTGATGATTCCTAAAACGAACTAGGAATGCAAAATAATATCGATTTTGGTGTATTAGTATTTATGAGAAGAATTATGAATAGTACGAGGTGTGCTAGCTATAACCAAGCGTGGATAGACTACACTAGAGCAAGGGGGTCACACTATTCAACTTTACCAACCCAATTTATCGACCGACAGTAGGTCGTGTAACTTTTGAATTCACAAACTGATTATCGGAAGAAGTAAAATTAGTTGGTAAATTACCGACCGAATTGGTTAGCCATTAACCAAATTAAAGTTACCGACCAAAGTCGATCCGTAATCGTTTGCAAATTTTTAAAAGATTTTCTAGAATAGTACATTATTTTTTAATTAATGTTTCGTTACAGACCGAAACAATCGGTAATCGGTCAATTAATTTTACCGACCGACTATCCCTCATTAATCAGTCAGTCGCCTGCGAGTGAAATTCTAGATTAGGGCTTTTCTCCTCTTTCATTCTCTCCCCCTCTCGTATTCCTCAGTAATTTTCCCCCTTCCCTCCTGTCACCAGCCAACCACCATCCTTTTTCTATTACCGCCCTCTCGCCCTTCTTGCAGACCTCAGGTCGACACCAATCCTTTCGCCGACCGCCACTAAGAGAAGAATTCGAATTTCAGGTTTGTTTTCCCTCTCTTCTCCTTCGTCTCTTCCTCCCTTCTCTTAATTATAATTTCTCGTGCTTCTTCTTCACAGCAACGCATGCCACCATCCATCGCCACCCCTCACTTCACCACCGCTCGTCTACCACTGCTCCTATTGTGTTGGTAATCTAATTATATATGATTTAATTATCTTAGAGTACCTGTAATTTAATTACCAAATTAATTTCCTCAAGCTAGTACTACTCTCATCATCTCTATTTTTCCTAGTTTGAGAACATTTAATTTATATTTTCTTAACTTCTTACGATTTTTCTTTTCTTTTCTTTTCTTCATTGCATTGTTTATTTTCTGTTTCCCTTGTGATATGTGTTTTGTCCAAAGAAGAAGAGGGGAGGAGAGGGTATTTGGCATCGGTTTGCATTGGTGAGAACAAAATTTGCCAAATTCTATGAGCAGCATGACATTTTCCTTGTACCAAGTTAGATTATTTCTTAATTCACACAAATGGATGGACTTGATTTGTCCAAATATATTAGTGATGAAACTTTGTTCTTTTATAGGTTTATTGTATATTCGCATGATGAGAAGCATACATATATATTAATAGTTACATTTTTAATCATTACTTTGACAAATTGTTCAAAACTGAAATTTCAAATTGGCCATTAATTTGATCAAACTTTTTAGGTTCATATATTAACTTAATTATTGGTTAGCTATGAAGAAGAGGAGTGTCAAGTTATTTTAGGACATATATCAATTCTCTTATATAATATACATATATATACATATACACATATATATATATGTGTGTGTGTGTGCTCGTGCGTATATGTGTACACGTATTAAAAAAATGGATTTACCAAAACACGTTGCCTCTCTTGATTTGTAAGTGTTGGAAGGATAGATTTTCTAGCAAAAGTAAATCAGTTCCGAGGTTCTAACTAAGACTCCTACAAGTGTGTTCATTAACAAAAACAATTTATATAGAAAGGTCTAATGAACTAACAAATACAACAACAATTCTTAATAAAAGGAAGGTAAGATTCTGTGACAAAGAGGAGTTAATTTCTGCAATCTTTTCAATTTTCATTTGCTATAAGGTGATATTCCCTATCGTTAATATTCTCTTAAGCCGTAGAAAAAATAGTAATGTTTTTTTTATATTTAAAAATTTTATATGGAATTAAAAAAATGACATGTAATAGTTCTCAAAATTTGTTGTTTTTAGTTCTCAAAAAAATGACATATAATAGTTCTCAAAATTTGTTGTTTTTAGTTCTCAAATATTTTTTTTCAGTGGATAAGATCCTAAAACATTTCCTTATGATCCTAGTAAGATTTTCCTTCAATTATTGGTTTGTTTCCAAACCATTTGTGGAAAAAAAAAAAGAACCAATAACATCACCTAAAAGACTTCCAATTATTGAAAATCTTCATCAAATTGGGTTTTACCACACATTTATGTATTTTTCTTTAAAATTCATGGATTTTACTTTCAGAAAATTATAAATGTTTAGTGTATGTGATTGCAAACATCCAATATTGCTTCAACTGTTTTAATATATCATTCTAAAAATATTATTTTAGTATGTCATTGAAATTAGAATGACAATAATAGCAAAATAGTAACTCAATTATAAAATTACTTAATATATTAAGAAGTCTATTGATAACAATGCTATGAGATTGTAATACTTCCACCACTAAAAAGAAATATATGTGGCAAGATTAGTAGCATAAGTGGTGGTAAAAGCACTCCTTACAAGGTCAAAGATTTAGGGTTCTTCTAATCGTAAGATAAGTAAAACAATTTATTTGCTATAGCGTTAAATGCTCAACGAACGGAATCCAAATAAAAATTTGTTTGCTCAAAATTGAATATTTAATTTTTCATTGTTATCACTCTTAAGTTAAAGGAATTTGTCACGTGTTCTTCTATTTGTTCTTGTGTATTGTGTATCTTTGTTTTAGCACATAGATTGATCTTTAAATTAAGTTTTTTCTTATGTTTTTGTGTATCTTTGTTTAGGCATATTTTCAAGGCTTAGAGCGTCGCTTACCGGCGGATATATAGAGGGTTGTATTATGCAATTACATTTTCTTTCTTTGTCATTGTTATGGGGGAGCCCAAACTCTTAAATATCTAATTATTTTTTTTTATTATGAGTAATTTGTTGTGTTTATAAGGGAGCCCGAACTCTTAAAACAATAATTTTTCGTTGAGTTTTGGTTGTTATGTTAATTATGTTTGTTATTGAGTTTTGAATGGTGTGAGTTTGTAGGTTGAACCTTGAATACTATGTTTGTTAGATTTTTTTTTTTTTAAATTTAAGGTGGATTAATAAAACTTATAAAAGAAATATTTGATTTGAATGAAAAATGCAGATTTGGCTTATAATTGTGTAATTGATTTGATAGAAAGAAAATTGTTTGTTGATTACCTATTTTGTTTTGTTAATTTCCATTGTATCACTTGTATCTTGTTTCACTTTACTATATAGAGGGCAACAAGAATTGACATTTTAAATCAATAAAACATATTTAATTTGTAGCTCATATTAGATTTCGCCTTTTGATTATGTTCTATTTTGTTAATTTAGAATTATTTGAATGGTTTTTTTGCCAGAAAATTGTTTATTACGAAATTTTGTAACAATTTTTAGCATAGTTCCGCCTCCAACCTTTTCATCCTGGTTCCTTCCCTGACAACGAGTTAAGTATACTGATTTTTTATTTACATTGTTGTTGATTATTTGAGATCAACATCTTCTTTTTGTGTATATTTGTAAATGTAGGATTCCTCATTTGACTTATGTTTCTTTGTTTTGTATAAATTAAAGTTTAGGAAAAGCGAAGCACAATGACTGACTCAAAGGGAATTATCGAAGAAGAGGTGATTTACCTAAAACTTTTAATTCTAATCTTTTATTTTATTTGCTTTAGTAGTTTACTTTTTGCATATGATTCTAGCTAAATAGATGTCATGGATCTTTTTTAAGAAAAATAAATTCCTTCCTTATATCTAATCTATAATTGCTTTTTTTATGGTCAAAAGAGTTTTTGGAAGAGAACTTGACCTTTCTGATGCTGAAAAACATTTCTGCTAAATCTTTTTTAAGTTCATATTACCTTTCTAGCAAACATTTTTCTTATCAATCTCATATCATGAACTACATATATATAGCCAGCCAAAACAAAACAAAACAAAACTACCGATATATAGATCCTATGTTAAACATATTTGGATGAGTAATATTTATTTTCTATTGAATAATATAGTTTCGAAATGTGCAAGACGATATCCTTTTGAGGCATTACTTATAGACAGTATATAACATAGCCTAAGAATTCTCTATAGATTTATTTGCACCTGCACAATGAAGGTGTGACCGCCAGAATGGCCTAGCGGGACTATTTAGGAGTCGTGAAAAAAATAATGAATGAAACTCCATTTTATTCATAAATAAATTACAACTTATCATTCTTATAAGGATTCTATCAACTATCTAAAATATATATATAGGTAAAAAGTGTCGTAGACACTCAAACTTTCATGTTTTATCGAATTTAGCACTTTAACTTTAAAAGTAACACTTTTCACTTAAAAAAGTTACCAAATTTAACGCTTTCATCTTTTTGTATTATTATAAAAAGATAAACGGCATTTTTGTAAAATAAAAAGAAGAAAGTTTTCATACATATGAACTATTTCTCACCTTTTTATAATTGCTACAAAGCTGAACAAATAAATAATCAATAATACATTAAATGTCAATTGTTACACTATCTAGAGTGAAACATATATTCCACTAGACGTCTCCAAACCCCTCTAAAAGAAATCATCTCTGAAACAAATCATAGAAGGAATTAATTTTCTCTTTTGGCTACATTGTATCAGAAAAATCAATCCAAGAAGATATAACATGTTATAAACTCCTTTCTTCTTCTTCTACAGTTCAAAAAATCAATCCAAGAAGATCCATGATCTTTCACCTAACTTGGTTTTCCAATCTATGAATAGTTTTCATATATTTTCACTAACCAAAATGGGGCTTAGCTTAAGTACAACACAAGCACTATCTCCTTCATCCTTCAAGAATCTCTTACACTTCTTAAATTTATCAGATAGTTCTTCAACAGAAATCATAACATATATAAGGATGGAAATGGGGTAGGGTGAGGGTAGGGGTGGGGATCTAAGTCCCCATCCCCATCCACGCCTCCCCTATTCTTTCCTGAAAGTTTCCAGTAGGGAAAACAGTCTATTGTTGTTTGTTCTTTATTGTAAAAAAGTGTACATTAGATAGTTGTCACCATGTATGACCAATTCTAAACCAACTATAATTAGGAAACTAATAAACTAAATATACATGATTAGGAGATATGACTCATAACAAAACAATAATAATAATCCTAATCGTAGTAGAATTTTAATCCTTAACACTCTCCCTCAAGTTGGAGCACGAAGGTCTGAAATAACCAACTTGGAAACTAAACGATGAAAGTGAGTGGAATGAAGAGCTTTAGTAAGAACATCGGCCGTCTGATGTTCGCTTCGAAAATAATAAGGAGAAATCAATCCGTCTTGAAATGCATCACAGACAAAATGAAAATCAATCTCAATATGTTTAGTACATTCATGGAATACAGGATTTTCGGCAACGTGAAGAGTAGCTTGATTATCACACTGCAACAAAATGGGCATGTGATTGGCACATGAACATTGCGAAGGAGGATAGATAACCATTTTAATTCACATAAAGTCATCGCCATGGAGCAATATTCAGCTTCAGCAGAAGAGCGATAAACGGCATGTTGTTTCTTTGTTTTCCACGAAACAGGAGAACCACCGAGTGAAATAAAATAGCTAGTAACAGAGTGCCAAGTAATGGGGCATGTGGCCCAATCGGAGTCACAGTATGCAGTCAATACAAGAGAAGAATTAGATTGAAGAAGAATACCACGACCGGGATTACCTTTGAGATATCGAACAACCCTCATAGCCGCATCTCAATGAGCTTGGCGAGGAGCGTGCATAAACTGAGCGAGCGTGTGAACAGAGTAAGCGAGCTCAGGTAGTGTAAGAGTAAGGTAGATCAGCTTACCAATGAGTCTATGGTATCGTTCTGGGTTATCGACATAAGATCCAGTAGCCTTGGCTAATTGATGATTGGGTTCAATAGGTGTAGATACTAGCTTGGCCCCTAACAAACCAGTTTCAGAGAGAATTTCCAAAGTATACTTTTGTTGGCGTAAAAATAAACCCGAAGGGTTTTTTGCAATTTCAATACCTAAAAAATATTTGAGAGGACCCAAGTCCTTCATATAAAAGCACTTATTCAAGGAAGCTTTGAATTTATTGAGAGTGGGTGGTGAATTTCCAGTAATTAATAAATCATCCACGTAAATGAGGACACATAAAAAAATATTTCCGCGAGAGTATGTGAAGAGAGAATAATCTGCATAAGACTGAGAAAAGCCACACTTATGAAGTGCAATAGTCAGTTTTGAAAACCAGCACCGAGGAGTTGGCGAAGGCCGTATAAAGATTTCTTCATAAGACAGACTTGTCCTCGGAAAGAGGGGCGAAAACCAGGTAGTGGTGGCATATAAAATACTTCCTGTAAATCTCCATTGAGGAACGCATTGTGGACATCCATTTAATGGATAGACCAATTTTGAGCAGTAGCGACAAAGAGTAAAGTGCAAATTGTAACCATTTTAGCAACTGGGGTAAATGTGTCCGTGAAGTCAATACCTACCATTTGTGTGTTTCCCAAAATCACCAAACAGGCTTTATATCGCTCGATGGTGCCGTCTGCTTTGTACTTAATACGAAAGACCCATTTACTCCCTAGAGCATGTTTTTCAGGAGGCAAGGGCGTTAAAGACCATGTGCTATTCTTTTCGAGTGCATCAATTCCTTGGCACATAGTAGCGCGCCAACGAGGATTAGATACTGCTTCAAAGTAGATGGTGGGCTCGGATTCTGTGGCTACCGATGCTAAAAAATGCCTGTGTGAAGGAGAAAGTTTTCTATTCTACAAATTGTGTTATAGAGTAAAGGGACATACTTGAGAGGTCCAAAGAGGGTGAGAGAGCAGAAGATGAATGGGATATAGAAGTCTTCTATATAGCATTACAATCAAAATCTCGGAGTCGAGCAAGAACCTTTTTAATACGAGTACTTTTCCTTGTACCAAGTATTTCTGTGGACTGGCTTGGAAAATGAGAAGGAGGCAGCTGGTATTAATGTTGCTGGATTTGGAGCCACTAGATGATGTGCAGTGGAAATGTTCTGGCCCAAGAAGCTTGCTGGATTGGATAGATCTGCAACTGGGCCCGTGGTGCGGTCTTACTAGGCAGAATAGAAACAGAAGCTGGGCTGCTGGGATGGAGGCAGTGGGCTGCTCTATCAGCAGGGAGAGAATCAGTTGGGCCATGCGTGCTGGGCTGTGCACGCTGGGCCTCACTGTCAACAGGAATAGATGCGGCTAGGTTATGCGTGTTGGGCCGGTCGTGATAGGCTGCACGAGACGCTAGACCAGGCGAGTCAACAACTTGGAGCAGGACTATCTTGGTTGCGAGTTCCTCCTCCCTTTGTCTTATTGGGCTACATCTTGCTGGGTTGTTTGCTCTGGGCTAGATTTGTGTGTTATTTTCATGAAAGAATTTACTCCCCCTTGCTTGTAAGCCCAACATTTGTTCTCCAAAATTATAAGAGTTTGTAAAATCTGGAGTACAATGTGGGGTTTCCGAGTCTCTATATGGAAACATTGTCTCATCAAAAATTACATCTCTGGATATAATGAACTTCTCCCTTTTTAAATCATACTCGCCAACCTTTCTTGTCGAAGAGATATCTAAAGAAGACTCACATTCTGCTTCGGGCTAGGAATTTATCTCTATGTAGATCATGATCATGGACATAAGCTAAACACCCAAAACTTTCAATGTGAGAATAAGATGGTCTTTTCCCATGTAGCATCTCATAAGGCATCTTTCCATGTAACAATGAAGAGGGTGTGTGATTTATATGATATCCGGCTGTCAGAACCCATTCTCCCCAATATTTTATGGCTAGATTGGCTTGAAACCGCAAAGCACGAGCAACATTTAGGATATGCCGATGCTTCCGTTCGACCCTGCCGTTTTGTTGTGGGGTCCCAACGATGGTGGTCTGATGTATCATGCCATGGGCGAAAAAATATGACTTTAGACAAATAAATTATGTACCATTATCACTCCGGACTATCTTTACGGTTTTGCCAAATTGGCTTCTCACCATGGCAAAATAATCTTTTAAAACGGATGCAACTTTACTTTTCTCTGAGATCAAATATATCCAGACTGCCCTGGAATAATCATCTACTATAGTAAGAAAATAAGAGGCCTTGATAGTAGACACAGTTTTGTATGGTCCCCATAAATCACAATGAATTAAATCAAAAGTCTGAGATGCCTTATTTATACTCAAAGGAAAACAGTCACGAGTCTGTTCAGCATGCGACAAGTATTGCAAGGTGCAGATTTGGTTCTAGAGTCTTTAGAAAGTCCCAAGAAATTATTTACCATAAAATCCGAAAGATGGCCCAATCGGATATGCCATAATGTGCTAGAATCAAGAACATTACTAGAAAAAGCATATAAAGCCGATAATTGCAAAAGCTTGTAGAGGAAAATCCCATTCCTTTGCTCACCCACTCCAATCGGCCTCATCGAGATACGGTCCTGTATAACACAAAAATGATCAGAAATGGTGATAAAACACTGAGAGTCTCGGGCTAATTGAGACAAGAAAATTAGGTTGCATTTAAGTTCAAGAATTAAAAACACATTTAGGAGTTTGAGTCTGGGAGTTAAGGAGACCATTCCTTCTTGCAGAGCAATTCCCTTAGTATCATTAGGTAGACCAATAGTATACGGGTAGACATTATTTAAATTGCTCAAAAAATCTTTCCTACCAGTCATGTGATGAGAACATCCTGAATCCAAAATCCATAAATTTTTCATACCAGATAATTTATCGGATTGAGTGACATCTGTGTTATTTATAATGGTCAACAATTTTGACCATTTTTCACTTGATAAATTGGGAACACTGTTGCTGGAACTTTCTGCTCGGCTGCAAGGGGTTTCTACATTTGGAAGGCTGTTGCTGTTGCTGAAGCTTCTTGCTCGGTTAAAGGTTTCCACGTCGGCAACGATCGTCGTTCCTTTGCATAGTTCGGTCTCAGCGGTATTGGCCCAAGCATCAGCCGATCGTCCTCCTTGCGTAAGTTGTTGCTGCTGTCTTGCTGTACCGCAGCCAAAAAATGGGCGAGATCTGCCTCGCCATCCACCTCTGTTGCTGTGACCTAGTGGTGTTCCGCGGTCACCGACGACTGTTGCAGCAGTCTTAGGCCACCATTCGACGGAAATCGGACCAGAATAGGAATGAGCTCGACTGCTGTGAACTCCTTCTGCGGTTTGCGTTTCTCGGCTGCTGCGACTAAACGGAGGTCCGCTCCAATTACAATACCTACAAATTTTGCCGCACCAAGTTGAAGACAATGAACCCAGCAATGAATGGCAGTGAGCAGCGGTGAAGGCTATACTTTTTTTTTTTTTTTTGAGCAAAGTTTTTTTTTTCCCGAACTTGGCTCTGATACCATGAAAGTTTCCAGTGGGGAAAACAATCTATTGTTTTCTGTCCATTATTGGAAAAAAATGTATATTATATAGTTGACACCATGTGTGACCAATCATAAACTAACTATAATTAGGAAACTAATAAACTAAATATACATGGATTAGGAGATATGAATCCTAACAAAACAATAATTATAATCCTAATCATAGTAGAATATTAATCCTTAACATCTCCCCACCCCCGAATATCCCTGCATTATGAAAATCATCTCCATGCCTAACTTAATCTTTCCTAATTAATCATCACCCCCGACCAAATTGGGGACCCAAGCGGGAAATCGAGCAATATTTTCGAATAATCTTATTTAACATAGAGAAATTAACTATAAATAACAATGAATTATTTTAACTTTTCTGTTTATAACCATGAACTTTTATTTTATCTTTTTCTAAATATGAATTATTTTATGTCATCTGTTTATAAACATGAACTTTGATTTTATCCTTCTCTAGCATTAACTAATTTTTTTTTCTGATAATATCCATGAACTATTTTCTACTTCTCAAATATAGCCATGATCACGGCTATATTTAAGAGGTTGAAAATAGTTCATGGCTATTTTGAGAAAAGAAAGTTAGTTCATGGCTAGCAAAGATAAATCAAATTTTACGGCTATAACCAGAAGAACAAGAATAGTTCTTGGTTAGAAAAGATAAAATAAAAGTTCATGGTTATAAACAGAAAAGTTAAAATAGATCATGGTTATTTATAGCTAATTACTCAGTTGCATACCATAAAACAATAATATATATTTTGTCCGTGTTGTGTATACATATTAACGTATTTAAATATGTGTTTATGAGTATAAACATGTGTGTTTACATCTTAAGTATAAATACGTATAAATTAAATTGTAAAGAAACTAATTGGATAATTATAACTATAAATTTGGTTTATTTTATTTAAGAGAGAATGAGAGAATTATATTATAGTATATTATATGAAAATATAAATAGTTTTTAAAAATATAAATATATTTAATAATATATATAGATAGATATATATAAAATATATATTATAATGGCGAGGGTAGGGATAGGTGGGGATTGACGGGGATATGGGTGCGGATGGGGTGGGAGAGGGACGGGGGAACCTGATTCCCAACCCTGGCCCATTCCAAGGTTGGGAAAAATAATTAATTCCCATCTCTGTCCATATTCTGATCAAACCAGGATTAATTGGATTTAGATGAGTTAAAGGGGTGGGTATCAGTTCGGGTGGATAGTGACAGTTGACATCGATGAAGAAAGAGAAAGACGGAATACTTTAGGGTATTATTTGGTAAATGTTGTAGAAAAAGAAAAATAAAAAAAGAATAAGAACTAAAATAAAAATAATATTTTTCTCTTTGTTGTCCTTCTAAATTACCTACAAAAGGGATCACATGACAAAGCAAGTGACAATTTTTGGTTAAAAGTTAATGTATTTAATGGTAGAAGTGTCATAAGATATTTGTATGTTGAAGTATTAAAAGTGTTCGTTTTAAAATTTGTGTTAAATTCAAAAAAATATGAAAGTTCATGCGTCTGTATACATCTCTTCATTTGTACACCCTTACGCTTTTCCTTCACATCTAAATAAACTATTATAATTTGGAAATATCTATAAATGTATTAAAGAAAATTGCATACTTAAATGTTGTAATGTGCGCATAGAAACATTTTAATGTGCTTATGTATTCCATGATAGTGTTTATGTATTTCAATATCTTTTTTGTTTTTCTTTTTTTTTTTTTTTTTTGGGCGCTAAATTCTTGTTGGTTGTTCTATTTCAAAAAATAATAACTCGAGTAAGCTTAATTTGCTTGAGGTGGACTAATTCATTGTAGTTTCTCTGACCAGGTTATTGTTGGAGTGGGACAAAAAAGCCAGAATTTCAAACATGATGTAGTGCAAGAAGGCAATAATTCCTCGCCTAGGTTTCAAATGGATGATTTTTCACCCCTTAGAGAGCCATATATACACTTTACCCTTACAAAATCACAGACTAAACCTATGTATCGTATGGTAAATATGGCCTTCAAACTCCCTTTTACTCTAAATCCTATATGTTTCACTCACCTTCGTGTTTCTGAGATTATTTTGCATCAAGAAAAACATAATTAATTTAAGTGTGGGTAGATTTTGTTTTGTTTTTCTTGCAAAAGTTGAATTGTCTATGAGGAAAAAAAGGGATACAGAGTGAGAATTTTATATTTGGTTCTAAAATAAAACCTTGTTCAAAAATCATTTTATTTTTGCTAATATTTTTTATGTTTAATCATGTTAGATATTTCCTTCAAAACTATACCCGCATCTACCTTCAACAATAGGTCCGACGGTGATGGTCCCTACGACAATCCTATGTCGAGGAAAAAGTTGGGAAACAACCCTTCAAGTCAACTCTAAAGAAAAAAGGTTGGACAACAGATGGAGAATATTTATTATTGACAATAACTTGAAGCGGGGAGATGCATTGTTTTGGGAAGTATTAGAGAGCAGCACTGAAAGGGTCAAATTTAAAGTTCAAATTATAAGTGGTGACTTTCCTGCTGAACTGGACGCTAAAATTGGGAGAAGTATAAATACTCCTATCACTATTGGATAGAGTTTTCATTACAGCATAGAATTATTGTTTGAACAATATATCCAAAGTAAGCCATAAAGATATTTATATGGTACTCTCTATGAGATTTTCTTTTGAATAAATAATGATGTATTTATGGCCATAAATCATAAAAACCTTAACCCTCTGTTTATGAAATATTCTCTCTTATCTCCTCATTTATGTATGGCTTTGCTTGTTTGTCTATTGTGCAATTGAAGGAGGATGGATATTGAATTTTGTTATTTCAAATTACAAACTTGATATTGCATTTACGAAATTTGTGAATTATTATGCTTTATTATCAAGCAAGAGTTGAAGATTTATAAGGATTGAATATAATTTGAAAAGTTTGAATTTAAAGATTCAAGAGAACTATGAGTTTCCTGAGAATTTATATATTGAATTTATTAGGATAAGGATGGTCTAGAGAAGGTACAAAATTACTATCGATGAAGGGGCAGGTGAATATAGTGAGTCAAAAACTTAAAAAAGATGATTTCTTAGTTTAATTTCTATCCCCCCTTTTGCATACAACAAATAGTCACAGGATTCTCTATACCATTTTGTATACCATTTTCCTTTAATAATATATTTTTCCTTTAGAGTTTATCTTTTTCTCTGAGAATTTATCTTTTATTTATTAAATTTTATTAATAAAATATATCAAATTAGAAAATAGTATACAAAGTGGTATAGGAGATTCCAGCCCAACAAATATGACAAGATTGGCAATAAAGGCCACTAGAAATTCACCACACACCAACCATTATGGTTACAAATTTCCAGAAAAAATTTTTAAATTGTGCATTATACTTATAATCTTTAATTCTAATTTTGATATACAAGTGCGGTGGTTTCTCGTAAGAAATAATTATGTACTACCTCCGGTCAATAATATAAGTCTTTTTGGACCTTGCACAAGAATTAAGGATGAAAAAAATAATGCAATGTTTAAGGTAAGATTTGTGTTTTACGCTCAATAAATAAAGAGAAAGAAAAAGATGAAGGGTGATAATAAATGAATTAAAGAGGGTAAAATTAGAAAATAGACAATAAATACACCTTGAAATGTGTAAAAGGACTTATAATTTTGACCATCCAATTTTAGCTAAAAAGACTTACATTTCTTACCTGGTATAGTTTCTTTTATGTAGAACATTCATATATATCAAAGTCATAAAAAATGACTACACCGAGTTAGTTAAAGCATTTCAAAAATATATGATATGTAAAAAATTGAAATTAAAGATTATAGGTATAATATACAACTGGACAAAAAGTGCTACACACACTTGAATTTTTACATTACTTCATTTTAGTGCTCAAACTTTAAAATTATTGATTTGAGTATTTAAATTTTAAAAAGTTATATAACTTAACACTTCAATCTTATTTCCCTGTTATATTTTAATGGAAGAAGGGTGTATTTGTCAAAACAAAAGGAATATAAAAGAGATCATTGATTGCTAAAACGAACTAGTTATACAAAATAGTATTGATTTAGGTGTATCAGTATTTACGAGAAGAATGTGAATAGCACATGGTATGCTAGCTATCGACAAATTAGGTATATTGATTCTCTATTTATCGTGTTGTTAATTATTTGAGATCATTATCATCTCCTTAATGTGTAAAAGTTTCGTGGCATAGCAATAGAGAGATGGATAAATACATAATGCATATTTCCTGTTGATTTTGGAATTTGATGTTTTCTCATAAAAAAGTGATGTTTTTGGCGTTAGATATAAGGGTAAAAAGTGCCACAAATATCTAACTTTCACGTTTTATCCATTTTAATAACTAAATTAAAAAATTGTCTATTTTAACACCTCAACTTCAAAAACCTCTCCATCTTAACACTTTCGTTCAAAAAGAAGGTTAAGTCTTAATGGAGCAACCCACGTGCATGTCTCGTGAACCTTCTCAAGAGGTTTTTTGGTCAGAAAAATTACCAATTCCAATGAAATTTTGAAACTCTTCTAATTATTTCCATTTTCTCCTTCACTCTTGTTCCAAATCAAACCCTAATCCCTATCCTCTTCTTCCTCCTATGGCCACCAGCATGCTTCTTAAAAAAAAAAAAAACTCTAGTCTTTATATTCTATTTTCCTTTTCCTTTCTCCTTTTTTTCCTTTCCCTTTCCCTCTGTGTCGTCTACTTACTTATCTCCTCCTTCAACTAGAAATTACACTTTTATATGTCCTCATCGGAAATAGTGGAGGCATTCACAGCAAGGTGTAGGCTAGAAATTTGATTGCAGCGGCAGAGGCAGTACTATTCTAGACATCTATAAGCTTTTTCATTTTTTGAGCAAAAATTACGCTAAGAGAATTGAAAGAAAAAATAAGATAAGAAGTTTACTATCGTGAAGGTAGGGAAGATTTGTAGAGGAGATGTTTGTAACAGTAAGCAACGACACAAAAAGGATGTGGCAAAAAAGAAATTTTTATACACAAATTATCCACTAAATTGCGCTCTTCTCTTGATGTTTTTGAAAACCAACCACTACATTATAATCTTTTTTAGAATTGAATACAAACTAAAATTTCAGTTATTATCAATGATTTTCAGTTTCACTCTTTTGGTTCAGAGCTTCCAACGCATACTTCATCTGCTCCATTAAATTTCCTTCTTTATTGTTTGTTTTTTAAAATCAATTTGAAAAGTTATGATTTCACTCTTGTTAGAACACAAAGGCTGCAGAGGAATTGAATGGGATTGAGAAAGAGAAGAGAAAAGAAGAGTTAAGATATTACAGTGGCAGAGGGGGCGTGAGAGTAGTGGAAGAAGATTGCATTGATTTGGGGAAGGAGATAGGCTTATGTCCTTTTTTGTTTTGACAAAAATATTCTTGGTGTGTTAGTGTTTAATGCTGATATTGGATGGAAGTATTAAATTTGATAACTTTTTAAAGTTAAAGTGCTAAAATCAATAATTTTTTAGTTTAAGGGTTAAAATTGATAAAACGTGAAAGTTCATGTGTTCGTGACACATTTTACCATAGATATAAAAGCTTCATGGCGTTGCAGTAAAATAATTAAGATTGCAGAAGTGCATATCTCTATATAACAAGTGTATGTAAAGCATATAAATAAAATTATTTGGTCATACCGTTTAACTTTTGATAGAATTGGATGAAGAATTTAATTGAGACAGGTTCAACATTTATAAGGATTTTTTAGAAACATTTTAAATTTGAGGTCCTTGACTATGACAACACTATATTTTGAGGACGAAATTCAGATTTATCCTTGAAGTTAAATTATATATCCAAATAGTTTGTTAAATGTGTTCTTCATTCGTAATTAACGGGGCATTGGACTTATTGATTTGCTCTTTAGTTAATACCGTCAATGCATTGAAACATCTAAATCTTAACGCATTAGTAGTGTTTTTGAACATAAACAGAGCCATTAGCCGCATTGCATCAAAGGCAAAGTCATACAGATCGAAAGCCCCTCATCTCTCTACCCCTCGTCCTCCGATTTCTGTTCTCCATTTCCACGAGCCCCAACCTATCCTCCTCCCCGCCAAATTTTGAAAATGATTAGAAATTATATGTATTTTCCATTTAAGCTCCCTCAAAATGTTTTTTCAAAGTAATCCCAAAACTTAGACTACTAGACTTTTATTAAAAAAAAAAAAAAAAAAACAGCTTTACAATCAAAATCGGTCGACACTCGACAGAAAGAAAGAAAACAGAGTGAACTCTGTTGCTCTCTTCCCTCCCTCTTCGACTTTCTCAGTTTCTCTCACACCTCTCGCTTCTCTTCCCTGGCTCGGCGGCGGGCGTGCGGCAACTGCGGTGGCCGGTGGCGTTGCGGCAGCCGACAACACTACAGTAGGCATTAGCTGTGCGAACTGCGAAGGAAAAGGTAGGTTTTCTAATTAGATTTTAAAGGTTAATCTAAGTAGAAACATTTTTTGTTTTACAAAATTCATTTAACCCATCCTCAAATCCCCCTTTGGGTAATTGAGGCACTATATATGCTTTGTCCATGAAGCATGAAATTTCATTTCCCCTTTGGTAATGAATTATATATATGACATATACTCAGAGCTAACCCGAAAGCTCTTGGTCTGTTTTTGTTATTTATCTTCATGGAGTAAAAAAGATGAAAGAGTTGACACACAATTTCTAAGCCCTTGACCAAAGCTTTCAAAAGAATCTCTTACAAGTTTTTGTTGAAAATTTTGCATAGACTAATTAAAGAATTAATGAATCCTTCTTAATAAATTTTCCTCTTGAGATATCTTTCAGGTGAGTTAGGCATAAGCCTGGAAATTTAACAATTTTTCCTTGTTTGTATATAAATGACACTATATATATGTGTACCAAGTCATTGCATATTTAATGTCAAAAGGTAAAGTTGATTTATTCTGGTATACAAAAGTAAATTAACCATCTCTTGTTTATTAAACAACTGAAAAAAGCTCAAAAACTTAAATACTTTAGAAGCCAACTGAGAATCCATGTTGTTCCTGGTCGGGTTATTTTATTTTATAATACTACTATTAGTGATCAGCATTGTATAAAAAGTTAATTAATGGTTGCTTTCGAGTTTTACCAGATTGGATTCTCCACCCTTTTTCTGAGCTAAAAGTAGGAAAAAATTTTGATTTTGTTAGTCAAAAAATTTCTGGGGTTTTTCTTTAGAAATTAACTAATGAGATTTTAATTTTAATCTACAGGCTTGATTTGACAAATTTTTACATCCATAAATCGAGATTTTGAGGTAATTTTTGCTCTTGCTTTGTTTTTATTGTGTTCTTGAACTAAAGAAAGAGGGGTTTAAGATTGTTTTGTTAATTGTTATTTTGTTTCTGTCCTGGGTTTTATAAGTGAAAAGTTTTGAATTTAATTTAAAATATTTGATTATTATATAGGATTTTACTATGAAAAAGTATCTTGCAAAGTGGAAGAAGAGTTCTAATCCGGTTGAATCGCAATCATCTAATAAAGGAAAATCGTGGGAAAAAGCCCCGAGTAGGGGTAGAGTTTTAGGATTATGCAAACTCGAAGAATAAAATTGCCATGTTAATTATTCCCTTCACTTGTAAAACTCTATTGAGATCATTTTTCAATATGATTTGTTTTTATTATAAAAGTATTTGTATGAATGTTATTTGTTTTTGTATTAATCTTCTAATCGTTCTAAATTAATTGCAGCTCATATTGGAGGTCATCTTTTGATCGTGCTTGATCGGTTATCTTAACGACTTTTGCATTCATATCTTCAGCTTTGATAGAGGTATCTATTCCGTGAGTGATGGGTAATCATTCATCGTGAGTGATGGGTGTTCACTCCTCATTGGTAATGGGAGATTACCTACTTTTTTCCTATTTTATTTGCAAATTTGGAATTGTTTGAGTGTCTTTTGTGCTTGGAATGTATCTATTTTATGGACGAAATTATGTTAAAATTGTTAGGATTGTTCGGCCCCCCAACTTTTCTCTCCTGGTTCTGCTACTGTCCATCTCCAGTGGCTCCAGGGATTATCTGCTTTCTGACCATCGCGGTATGTCTCTTTTAATCTTTTTTCCCCTGTTTCTTGAATATGGCAACAATTTCTATTTGTTTGTAGTTGTTTCTTTCGATTTTGATGGTTAGTTCTGCTTCCAGATTTTGTGAGCTGATTATGAAAATTGAAACGTGTAGTTTATGTTCCGTATCAATTTTTCTTTCTTATGGTTAAGATTTTGATTTTGGGTCACTGATGGAGGTTAAGGAATATGCTATAATGGAGTATTGAGGAGAAGGATGTGCAAAAATGTCGGCTTTCTCTCAGTTCGTGGCCTCCAGTGAGAGGGTGTTTTGGGGTTGGTTCTTTCTGATTTTTGGCTCAGTTTTCTTTTCTGGGTTCTTTTATGCTGCTATTATATCAAAGCTTCTTCCCCCATCAGATAATGCTTTCATATCTGCCATTCAAAATGATAGGTACAAATTTTCAAGACCTCTTACTCTAAATTTTATGTGTTTCCTTTTAAGTGGAATCTATGTCGTAAAAGCGTTAGTGCAATGTTTAAGTCTTGCTTTATCTTCCAAACTGCATTTGTGAGGGATAAAGGATTCTGGAATGTAATTCTTAGAGAAGGCAAATTTTGAAATTCTAACATGGAGGAACTTTGATCTTTCAGCTTTATATAGCCTTAATTGACACTGACTACAAACAATTTGGCATTTGAGTTTATGCTGCCTTTTTGTGATGTCTCTTATGGATGGCTATTTGTACCTGTGTTCTTTGAGGATTGGATTCTAATATTTACTGCTGTTCAAAATTTAGGAGATGTTTGTAGACCTCTGTAACTTGATCTTCCTCTTGCAACAGGTATTATTGCTTCTTGGTGCCTTTGACGATCCCAGTTATTGTCTTTGCAGTCTATTGCCATTGGCTTAGTATGAAACTTTTCAAGCATGCTTAATCTTGTTGGTACAGTGTCCAGGTGAGCAGTTAGCTAGGAATAAACAATGTTACACTTGCAGAATTTGCAGTTTTTTTTTGTTAATTTTTCTCTCTACTTTTTGGGCCTAAAATCTACTTCCCTTTATCTATTATGCATTTGGGTGTGCATGTGTTTGGCTGGATAACCCTGATGATGATAAAATGCCAAACCTCAATTATATGAATCTTTAATGGATTCATAAGAAGCTGAAATATCTGAAATATAGCAACCACAGTAACTTCTGAGAACTAAATTTCACTGTAGCATAGATTTTCGTTTAGTTCAGTGAAGTTGTTTAGAAATTTATAGAGGAGATGACTGAATGCCTGGAAAGCATCTGCTTTTATGTCCAAGGCAACTGCTGATAGCTTGTTCAACAAGTTTTTCCTGCAAATTAGAAGTAGAGGAAGTTTCATGTTAATAGGATATGTAATTTTAAAGAAACTAGAAGACACTGCTAAGATAGAATTGATTTCTTAAACTACTGAAAATATTGGCTGTGGTACCAGTTATTGCTACTCTTGTTTTATTTTGATAAATTGTTTCTTATGTATCAAAAACTTTATATTTTCTTCAATGCAACTACAGATTGTTGGGTCTGACAACTTTATGTTATTTTTTTTTACATTGTAGCAGCTTATTGACACATTAAGGACGCCTTTGGATCAAGAAACGCATTGCCGAAAGGCTGTTTGTGGTGGTCAGCAACAAAACAAGGCCAAAGTGGTAAAAAACCCACAGATGTGTACACCATGTGATATTCATCTTCTTCCTGGTCGAGTATCTTGACTCAATGCTCCATCTCTGTGAATTTGCACAAACAATCATTTCTTGAGTGATCTCTTATACTTCTGTTAGTTAGTAAAGATGGCAGAGAATTCCTCCCCATCTCCAAATCCAATTCAATCCAATACCCCGTTAATGGAACCTATGAATCCACAACTCCAAGCGGCAGCAACACCGCCTTCCTCTTCTAATCTATTGCAGCCCTCTCCGTCGAACAATACAATTTCTCAGTCCCCTTCCATTGACCTACCGCAAATCCCTCTCACGCCATCCCAACAACAGCAGCAGCAATCACAGCTGGTACAATCCCAAGAGCAGCAGGTACAACATCAGCAACAACAACAGAATAGTTCTAACATGGGCAACAATAATATGATGGCTGCCGCAGCTGCCAATTTTCAGATGCAGCAGAGCCTCCAGAGGACCCCGTCAATGTCAAGGCTGAGCCAAATGCAACAACAACAACAACAGCAGTTTGGAATGATGAGGCAGCAGGCGGGAGTTTATGGCCAAATGAATTTTGGGGTTGGTTCTGTTGGCAGCTCGCTTCAGCAACCACAGCCACAACAGCAACAACTACAGCAGCAGCAGCAACAACAACAACAGCAGGCAAACCAGCAGCAACAGCAGATTGGGCAAATTGCTCAGATGGGGAGTGCGAATTTAACCCGGTCTGCATTAATGGGACAAACAGGCCACCTTCCAATGTTGTCTGGTCAAGCTGCAGCAGCTGCACAGTTCAATTTGCAGTCCCAATTTTTGCCTTCGGTAAATATCGAGTACTTTATCTGAATTTTAGTTATCACTTTTTTCTTCTGTTCCAATTTCTATGTTTTAATTGCAAGTTCTCAAATGCAGTAAAGTTCAAACCGTTATATGAGCATTCGAATGGTATATGTTTGTAACAGTTCTAGAAATCTTTATTTGGTTGATATGCTCTTTACTAGAATATGAATTGTCTGCTCTGATTGTTTGCTCGTCTGTGCTTGTCTTTCTGACAAAAAATAGTTTTGAGTGCAGGCACGGCAGAAAGCAGGTTTAATGCAAGGATCTCAGTTTCATCTAGGAAATTCTCCCGCACAGGCTTTGCAGGGAATGCAGACAATGGGAATGATGGGTTCCCTCAATTTAACCTCTCAACTTAGAGCAGATGGTCCCCTAGCATATGCTCAACAGCGAATGAACCAAGGCCAACTGAGGCAGCAATTGTCGCAAAATGCTCTTACAACCAGTCAGGTATCACAATAAAAAGTTCCAATATATTGATTTATAAACGCATGATTAAATTTTCTAGACTCCCTGTCCCTCTTTTAATTCGATGCAAGCAGTCTATAATTTCAGCAAGTTGTTTATACTATGATAAACTTGCCATATCATATTGTTTGGGCTTCTTTTGCTCTTTACTTTATATTGTTTTAGTTCAAGGGCACTAATGAGTTTTTCTTAGCGGAGTAGATATACTGAACATGGACTATTATCTTAAACGAACCAGGTTTTCAACTGAGACTTTGGCATATCTGGATCTATATTTGATGTGGTTGATTTTTATTGGTCTTTGATGTCTTTACTTAGAAGCAATTTGCTTTAACTATTGTTTACTCTAATAATTTGATCTGGAACTGGAAGGAGTTTCTCAAAGATGATTGCTGAATCGATAAGTTCACCGGTGAAGTAATTTGAGTATTGCTATCCTCACCAGAACAAGCTGCATATGTTTGTACTGCCTCTTTTCTCCATTTTTATGCATTTTCTTAATAGAGCAATTAAGAAAGGCGTTATAAATCATTAGTTCTTGATTTTTAAATGACCTTGCCCCTGCTTTTAAGGTAAGGTAGTCATCATCTAACTTTAATTTTTTTTATCAACCCGAGATATCATTCCGAATATCAAAAGTGTTATATTGGAGTACATTTGAATAGTGGGGAAATTCTTAAACTTCTACTACACAAGGTCACCATGTAGGACATTTACTGGGCAACTAACGGAGCCCGCAGTAGTCATACGATATATTGAGGCCCAACTATCTTAAACAACACTACAAAAAGAAACCAACTAAAAACATAACTATATACAAACAAAGGCTGGCCCATGCCAAACTAGGACCGAACCAAACCCTGGAGATAGAGCCCACTATGAGGCCCACTTCTTCCAAAGCTAGGGCAACGACTGCCGTATAGATGCCGTCGCCATGCCGTCATGCTGGTCGAAAACCTCCGAAGATGTCTACGGGACCGAATGACACCATTCATAGCTACCCCAAAAACTACAGGACCCGCAAGGCCTAGAGAACAAGACAATATGTGTTCCGGTCTTAGGATTGACACCCAGCCACCAGTTGTCCGGGCAAAAAGACACCATCGAGAGGTTATCCAAAGACCTCCACTAAGCTCGACAATGGAAGTGCTATTCCCCCTTAGACTAGAAAGCTTGTAACAGCAACCCCAAACGCATAGTAAACTTCACCTAAAATCCTTGCGTCACAAATTTTGAAGAAGGGTCCAACACCATATAACCGAAGAAACATCACTGAAGGAGATGAAGGACCACTCTTAGTTCATCTAGCTCCCCATCCAACCGTTTCAGCATTCGAGCGTGCTCCACCGACGCCACCGGTGCTAGGGAAAACACATGAGAGAGAGAGAGAGAGAGAGAGAATTCCGCACACACCACCACCTCTACTACCAAATCGAACCACCACCAACTACTGCCGCTGCAACCACCACAAACGACAACGAAGAACACCAGCACCCAAATATACGAAGATTTACAGATAGAATCTAAACCAAAAAACCATAAAACTCAAAAATAGAAAAAATATAAAACAAAGGAAAAAAAAAAGCAGACAACGAGGGGGTAGCTTGATGGCAAAGCACCCCTCCCTTAGGTACCTTTACCTGACTTTTCAAGTGAGAGGTCCTCAGTTTGAGTTACTTTGGGAGCGGTTTCATGTTACATTTTCAACCTTGTGCCCCGTAGATCTCCTAGATAAGTCGTGAAATCTTAGAAACCAGATTAAAAAAAAAAGGAGAACAAAACCAACCCAGAAATTCACAAAATTTAAAGAGAAACCTAAAATCCCAAATTCTTAAAATCTTAAATATTAAATGCTCACTAGAGATTGGGGCCCAAACCGGAAAAAGATTCCCAAACTTGTCGGATCTGATCTCCCGTGTTGGAAACTGTAGGCAAAAACAAATAAAATAAAACTATGGAAATCCACCAACAGGATCTGCACATACTAGAAAAACTGATTGGATAGGAATTACACCTCAATGTTTTTTACTGTCTGAGTGGAGGCGCTGCTGTTTACGCTTCGCCCTCTACTGGTATCCACGTGACGAACTCCTCTGCAAGCGATCAGGATGCTAGCCCCTTCTGTGTTCTGAAAATTGTTCAGAACTAATCCTGACTATCTGGTAATAGATGGAATTTCGGAGAGAGGAGGCTAGATACTATATCGCCGTTCTAGGGTTTTAGGGTTTTGTTTTTCTTTAATCAGATAAAAAGACGGCCACAGAGAAAAGGTTAATATCAAAACCTTAATTGTCATCTAATGATAGTTTAATCTCGTCTGTCTATTCCTATAATCATCCAACGGTTGGATGAGTAATATTAAGTAATTAATTTCATTTATTCGATTAAATAAAATTAGTTACTTATTAACTTACCAGAAAAAACAATATGGAATCTGATTCCCCTTTTGTATACGTTCAACGAATCTGGACACAATCTAGATTCATTGGACGTGGACATTATGCTCACAAGATCGTCTATGCGTGTGACCTTGTAGGTTCACTTAACGTTGGCAGTGAATGAAAAATGTCCTAGACATTTATTCACAAAACATAAGTGGCCTCTAGCAAGACATTATGCTTACCCAAGTTAAGTAAAAGCAATAATAACATAGCATCAGATTTAATATTTAGTCCTTTTGTCACACGATATCCTAATTAAGTATAAGGCATGGACCGAGTCATCCTTATAAAACTTAATTAACCATTTACTTGATCACTAAGCAGACTATTCCAACAAATATTATTAATAATACCTTATTAATACTTATTTGAGCATGACCATCCATATTTTCCAGTCTTCCTTATCAAGGGGCACATAGATATCTCTCTCTAAAAAGAGAGGGACAAATCCCTTTCACTATCTCCAATATTCAAGCCATGACAAGAACATAAGCCAACCAATAGTCATAATAATTACCTAATTAAAGGTGACGTTTGATTACGTCAAAACATATTTTCTCCCCATGCAAGAAGCATTAGAAACATTAGGTCAAAGGACACCAAATATAAAACTGACAAGAAATACTTATAACTTAAACCCATGAAATAATTTCTTCTTCACTTTGGGTCATGTCCAATACAATATTCTCAATATGTATTTATGAATTGATTTTATATCTCATATTCATGATCAGTAAAACTTGACCATCAATCAACTTCACACTAGTTTAATAATACAAGATGTAACAAAACTAGGACAAATAAGAATAGTATTTTATTAACTATAAGGGTTTTACTATCAAGTCACATACTTAATGACCAAGAGCATAAAATACAATTCAAAATACATGCTTCATAAATCATAAATGTGAGTCAATTGGTCTTAAGGCATATACTAACAATATGAGTCTTTTTCTTGTACCCCACTGCAAGAATAATTCTGTTTCCGGTGGCCTTGTCGTAGTCAATGTTCTCTAACTACTTCCTTATCCATATCTCTGTCTCTGTCTTTGTGTTTCCATGTGACTGCCTTAGAGTTAAAAAAAACGGCAGGGAAGATGATATTTATTGAATAATTCCACCAATCAATTGAAGGAAAACTCGGGAAAAATGGGGGAAGGAGAATTGAGTGCAATCACCTCAAGATCTATGGTCTGACAGTTTTTTGAGGGGAATCCTTCATTAAATGGCTTGCAAATAAATCCAGAAGATGAAGAAGGGTGAGGAATCAATTCTCGTACGAGTAGAAACACGAACAAAGAAAATAGATGAAAATGCAAAGAGAAAGAGGCAATATTTAGGAGTAAGATGCCCGTTGGACTTGCAAGATTTCACTGTCAAGAGAAAAGAAGGCGAATTGAAATGATGTTGAAGAAGATGAGCAGATATGAATGAAGCTCCCCACTGAGGCAGAAAAAGTCTTCGTAAGCTTTTAAGGCTTGAGGATGAAAAGGATTCGGACGTTCCCCTTCTCTTCTGTTCTTGTCTTCTCTTGAAGGCTGAAGCATAAAAGAAAGTGTTGAGGAGGATGATGAAATGAGAATGAGGTGCTCTCTCTTATATTTATTATAATCCTACGGCTACTTCTTTCTCCTTCATGTTCATCAGAGAATGTAGGGGTTTTTGGAGGGAAATGGACTGAAGGGTTAAAATACCATTATTAAATCTCTCACAAGCTTTGCACGTGCTTAATGTGGCCGGTTTTCAGCATGGTTGGTGGCGAAGGAACTAATGTTCCAAATGAAAAAACATGAAGGAGCTACAATGTAAGAAATAATAAGTTGGGGCTAAGGTGGTGAAGTCTAAAAACGTTAGGGACTAAGGCTGCATTTGGATAGGCTTTTAGTTTGAAAATTTGAGTTTTTTTATTTTGGAATCTTTTTTAAGTAAATTTTATTGCGACAGAGGTGTGGGACCCAAGGAGAAAAAAGAGAAATTTTTTGTGTTTGAAAGGAAAACGAATGCAGCCTAAAGTGCGGTATTTTCCATGTGTTCACATTGCCTAACAATAGAATCAGTTAGCCTTTCTGACGTTATCAATGTGTGCTGAGGTTCAACTTGCACTTTAACGCACTTTGTCAATCCATTCTTAATTACACCTGCTTTGCTTTATCACCTTTATTGTAAATTCACGGATTTTCTATGGAAAGTAACAACAGTCGGTATTTCCATGTCCGTTTCTGTATTGCATTACCAGAATTTGTTGCACCGCTCTTTCTGATGCTATAACTTTCCCTGGAAACTTCAGGCTCAGAGCCTACCGAGGACATCATTTATGAACCCACAACTATCTGCACTAGCTCAAAATGGACAACCAGCTCTGATGCAGAATGCTATATCACAGCAACAGTGGTTGAAACAAATGCCACCGATGTCCTCTCCTAATTCTGCCTCCTACCGTCTGCAACAGCAGAGGCAGCAGCAAATACTTCTTCAGCAGCAACTAGCTTCCTCTCCACAGTTGCACCAAAATGCTATGGCTTTGAATCCACAGCAATTACAAATGGTGCAGCAACAACAGCAAATGGGCAATCCTCAGCTGCATCAGAACCATCAGCAGCAACAGCCAGTCCAGCAGGTGCAACAACAACAGCAGCAGCAGCAGCAACAACAACAACAACCACAAAATCCACAAAATCAGCAGCTGCAGCAGCAATCACCACAACAAACATCAGTTTTGCATCAGCAGCAGCATTCCCCGCGAATGGTGGCTCCCTCTGGCCAAAAATCTCTTAGTTTGACTGGATCACAGCCTGATGCTGCTGCATCGGGAACAACTACACCAGGCGGGAGCTCTAGTCAAGGAACAGAAGCCAGCAATCAACTACTCGGGAAGAGAAGGATACAGGATTTAGTGTCTCAGGTTCGTCTTTCAATGGCAAACTGCTAATTCTGATCTTTTCTTTCTTACTAGTTACTATGCTATCTTTGATCCTGGAAGACTGATCTGAACTTTAACAGAGTAATGAATGATACTGAAATTTACTACTATTTGGGATTACACTGCATGAAACATGGGTAGTATTCTTTTATGGACTAATTTCAGTTTTGCAGTATGAAGAAATAGAGATAAAAAAAAATTATTTGGGGAAAAAAGTAAACTTTGGAACTTTGTATTGGGGGGGGGGTGGGAATTCAACTTAGAGATTTATAGAGATTGACATTTTCTTTAAAGTTATTTATCAACACCCTCCAACATTTTCAGGTTGATGCGCAAGGAATGCTGGATCCTGAAGTTGAAGAGCTCCTCCTGGAGATTGCTGATGATTTTATTGAATCGGTATGGCTTGCAACTGCTGGAATAATTGTTTATAATCTTAAATGTAAAGCATGTCCGTGATTTGTGTAAGGTTCTTAGTACTGAATTTGTGCATGTAAAGCATGTCCTGGATTTGTGTATGCGCTCATTTATATGTTTGTTTTGGTTGAGAATGAGGATTCTCCCACCTTTTCCCCTCCAAGGCCAAGTAGCTGATTTCAAGTGACATTGTCCTTATCTGTCAGGAAACACTGGAAGACACTCTAATATGTGTATAGAGCTTAGTGATTTCTAGTCTCTAGTATTGCCAACTAGTGGAGTACAATGCTCTGTATATGATTTTTTCTGACTCTTATGCTTCTATTATTGCTTTTGAAATTAATATTAGATGCACAATTTAGCATTAGTATTTACCTAATTAACTATCAGGTGCCTCCAGAGAATCCAAATATATCGTCCATAGATTTTTCTTTCCTTCTCTTCAGCTATCAACTGAGACCCTGATTACTTCTGGTGGTTAAGATAGGCCAACCATCTGGTAAATTGGAATTCTGATATCAGTCATCTCTTCAATTTCATTCTTGTTCCATTTGTTTTTCTCTTCACTGCCTCGGGGATCATCAAATGGAACTGTTCGATAGCACTTGTCCTTTGGATTGTCTCTCCACTGGGCAGCTGGTGTTGTTGTTCAAAGACATCCCATTTAATCTTTCTGAGTATAGTGGAATGAGCAATACTGATGCTGAGTAATTCTTTGTGAAAGTTTGATTGTCCTTGTGGTATGATCTTTCATTCTTCTTGTGGATTTTTTGGTGCGTTACATTCTGTATGTGAAATCTTTTCATGTATCTTTGTTGTAGGTCACTTCATTTTCTTGTAGCTTGGCAAAACATCGGAAATCCTCAACTCTGGAATCTAAGGATGTACTTCTTCATCTAGGTTTGTCCAGCAAATATCTTTACAAGGGATTTGACCTTTACATGAGATGTTTGCATTTATCATGTTAATATGTTGATGACTTGAGCCTCTCTATAAAATTACTGTGCTCATTATTTGGGATAAAGAAGTGACCGCAATTATCATTTATTTACTTTTTGTTAGTACTTTCCATGGAGAACAAATTTTCTTTCAACTTGGAAGTTTCTGAATGCTGAGGCTTGGTAAATTTCACCAATGCGCTGGGCAATTTTCAAACCGTTCTGTAGTTTTAATTTCTTTTGATCTCTCTCTGGGGCCTGGGAATCTGGAGTCTCTCCTTATTTTCAACTTCTGATTATGCTGATGGCTTTCATGGAATGACTTAAAACCTATCCTGGGCGTGGCAGATGCACATACCTATGAAGTTCATTTCTTCATGGGCTTGCTTTGTCATTAGTGTCAATCAACACTGTCTTGTTGGCCATACGAACTGAAACCAGGATAACTAGAGCTTGTGATCTAACACATGGAAATCTTTGCAGAAAAGAACTGGAATTTGACCATTCCGGGTTTCTCTAGCGAGGACAGGAAAAATGAAGCAGAGCTGGTAAGTTTTTCCCTCTCTTCTCAGGGGTTTCAGACTTAAAAGAGAATAGTCACTGGTGGTGCATCTGCACTATAGATGCAGCAAGCTAATGGCTTCGCAGTGCTAATGAATGGTTAATGATGTAAATACAAATAAATTGTGGAATTTCTTTTGCACCACATATAGACCTACGACACTATAGGAAAATCCTGGTTCTCTCTATATTTAAGATCTTTCTATACATCTAGAATCTTTTTAAGAAACATCAGATGCTAGAGAAGAAAAACAAAAGGATTAAAAAAAAAAAAAAAGGAAAGAAGGGAAGGAAGTTTTGGATTTGCCATCCAATGAACCCTAAAGACTGTAACCTGTACTTATATATTTATTTTCACATTTTCTGCAGCCACCAAGTGATCAGCACAAGAAGCGTCTGGATGTGGTAAGTTTTGATGATTGAACTAAGCTCTTATTCCCCCCGCTTCTTTTTCTTTTCTTTTTTTTTTTTCCCTCACATGTATCATTTCGATAAAATTTTGAATTAGATCCAGTCATTAATGGAGTCTTCCTCCACTGGTGAAAATACAAGTAATGTGGCGGAGATGGTCAGACAGGGGGCCCCTGGCAACCAAGTAGTTTCAAATCACATAACAAGAGCTTCTAGTTCTGAGCAATTTCTTTCCCAGCCTAACGCTTTCCAAATGCAGCAGCAGCAACTGCCAAGGTTCTGAGTACTGTTGAGCATTTTTTCATCTTGGAGCAAAAGAATCTGAGAGAATCTTGGTGAATAGTTTCATGGTTTCTGTGAAAATTATGTTTAGCATATAGTTTCAAAGAAGATGGCATGATGGAAGTGCTAGCTTTGACAAGATTACATGCAGGGCCTTGTTTAAGCTCTAGTAAGCATTATTATAGTGAAATATTTCTGTTGAGTAAGACATTTGCTTTATCCCCCAGTGTCAGTCAGATACAGCTTGTACATAATGATAACTAGTATTATTTGTTTTTAATTATTTGGTCAGACTTTTAATATTTATCCTTATCAAAGAAGACCAGTGCATGTCACGTGACATAAGAGGGAAACTACCCCTCACCGTCTTTTAAGCTATTTTCGACTCTCGTGAAAAGTAAAAAGTTATTGGATTAAAATGGTTAATGACATAAATTATGCCTCCAAGTGGTAAATTTTAAATTATAGATGGGCATTTTTTGTCAGCTTTCTACTCATTATTTTTTACATGTCATATTTTACTAATTTCTTTTTTTTAATTCCATATTTTTTATTTTGAAAATAATGTAATATTTAATAAATAACTTCCTCAATATACCATTCTAGTAAGAATTTTAGTATCTTTTTTGGTGATAAATCATGATTTCTCTTTTCTTAAAAAAGCCTTAATTCTGATGTGGTTGTAGGTTTTTGGAGCCGGCCTTTTTACCTTGAAATGCATTTTTTTGTTTTTTTTTGAGTAAATATTGGAACTGTATATTACTTACTCAGAGGGAAAACATATAAGATCCTTTCTCATTAAACATACACAATAAGATTACAAATGCAAGCTATAGGGAATTAGGGTTGTGTAGTGCCCTTTTCTTAACTCAACTGAACAATCCATCACGTTCAATTTGATACATTGGGAATGCCATCTTATCATGTTTATATATGTGCTGCTATGGGTTCAATTTTAATTTTGTTATAATACATAATAAATTCATTCTCTCAACTCTTTTTTTTTTTTTTTTCAAGAATGTCATGTATTGAAACCGGAAGGTTTTTTCCTCCATTAAACATAACTTGATTTCCATTTAATCATAGAGATATAAGCCAAGGAAAGGGGATCATCATATAGGTCTTTTTCTACCAATATTAAGTTGGATGGGAAGTATAGCCAATTTTATTCTTTTTCATAAATTTAGTGGATTGAAAAATCTGACTTCTAAAGAAAAAGAATAAAACATAATCTGGTACATGACAATGTGGAACTGCTTCATTAAAGAAAAGGTTAGTTTTAAAAACATACCTAAATTCAATTCAATTTAGATGAAAACTTCATTTGAGTACTCAATTGTTCAAATTAAAAGATAAAGTATCCTAGATTTTGGATATGTTTTTGAAATTAAGCCCCAAAAAAACAATTGCAGGAATTCTCCCCTTTTCTTATATAGAGGATTTTTTAATTCTTTTTTGTTCACTCCAAGAGACCAAAAGAAAAAGAGAAAGTGACCCAAATTCATATATGCAACAAAGAAAAGTTAGAAGACAATAAATATCATAGGAAACTATAAACAAATTATAACCATTTTTAAAGAATTTAATATACCAATAAGAAAAAAAAAATTCAAAACAAATGAATGTTATGAAAATTCTCACTGAGAAGTGAAGATTGTGTGGAGTTGATGAAAAAGTGACTTCATGCCTCAATATTGAGGATTAAGATAAAAAAAAAAATTTATGTCTATTGGGGATTAAGAGAAGTTTACGTGAGTTTAAAAAAGTAACTTCCTTTAAAATAAATTAAGAGAAGAGTATATTTCTGTTCCATTAGTAATAAATTTCTATGCAATCTCCATAACAGACAACTCCAAGAAAGTATGAAGTTTGAAGTCCTCTATCAAAATAATCTAGAAATTTGGACCTTACTTTATTCATGGGAAACTAATTCACTATTATAAGGAATTAAAATGACCAATTCATTCTTAGGAATGAAATTTACTACTTCATCATTCTAAGAAACTTATATAAAAAAAAAATGATATCTCTAAACCAATAACAACCTAATAACCTAACCCATAATCATTCGTCATCATCTAATAAAACCTATAAAGGAAAGTTATATATATATATATATATAATATAATTATTAAGGCATAAATATATATAAGGATAAAATGAAAATCACATACCTGAGGCATAGAACTTTCTCTAATAGCTCATAAAAAATCATCCAGATCATTTATGGAGCATTACAAAGGTATAAGAATTTTGAGACAAGGAATTCATAAAAAAAAAATAAAACACAAAAAAAAATAGTTGAAAGAACCTTCAGCCTGGAAAAGGAAGAAAAAAACCATACTTACAATTGTAGAAGAAAAACACCTATGTAGAAAGAATGCCTTTAGGGCTGGAAAACTCTAAATAGAAAGTACTTCTGGTGATTGAAAACAAAAAAAACTGAACCAAAAACCTTTAGTGACATAAAAGTTGAATGAAATAATGTGTATAGTGAAGTGAAGTTGTGCAATAGATAGTTTATAGGATGTTTAAATTTGAATCATAGTTGGATTGAATGATATTTGATTTAGTTATATAATATTCAGTGGGATTTGTTAGTGGAGTTAGTGGTATAATCTATTAATATAATGAATTAAAAAAAATGTAAAAATTTAAAATAAAGAGTCTTAGTAACAAAGGATGCAGGAGGGGGAGAAATTTTCTTTCTCCTTCTCCAATATATAATAAGATAGGCAAAAAGTATTGTAGACACCCACATTTTTATATTCTATTGAATTTAGCACTTTAATTTTAAAAATAACACTTTTAGCACTTAAACTTGAAAAAGTTACCAAATTTAACGCTTTCATCTAATTTTGTCGTTAATTATAAATAGATAAAGGGTATAACAAAAAGAAAAAGAATAGTTCATGGTTAGAAAAAATAAAATAAAAATTTATGGTTATAAACAGAAAAGTTAAACTAGATTGTGGTTATTTATAGCTAATTACTCATTTACATACTACAAAACAATAATATATAATGTGTCTGTGTTTTGTATACATATTAACTTATTTATATATATATATATATGTATATATGTTTATCAGTATAAACATATGTGAGTTTACATCTTAAGTAAAAACATGTATAAATTAAATTGTAAAGAAACTAATTGGATAATTTTACATATTATATTATAATCATAAATTTGGTTTATTTTCTTTAAGAGAGAACAAGAGAATTATATTATATATTATAAATTATATTATAGTATATTATATGAAAAAATAAATATTTTTTAAAAATATAAATATATATGTAATAATATATATATAGATAGATATATAAAATGTATATTATAGTTGGGAGGGCAAGGATAGGTGGTGATGGATGGGGATGGGGCTGGGTTGGGATGGGGTGAGAGGAGGACGGGGGAACCTGAGCTTTGACCATGACCCATTCCAAGGTTGGGGAAAATATTAATTCCCATCTCTACTCATATCCCTATCAAATTGGGATTAATTGGATTTAGATGGGCTGAAGGGGTGGTATGAGTTTCACCTGTCCTATTGCCATCCCTAAACATATATAGCATATATAGCACCCAAACAACGGTATCGTATTTCTCCTTCTTCTTGTACTTTATTCAATCACTACCCTTCCCCGGGAAAGTGTTCCTAGCACAATGTTAATCTCCTCAAGAATATTCACCTTCGTTGCACCCTCACATTAATCACAACCCTCAATGCATAACAATTGTAAACGAGAGCAATATCTCAGCTCAATGCCTATGTAAAAAGCAGAGGAAAAAGAGGGTTTTTTCAGGGCTGGACCCAGTTTTAATTATTGGGTACTAAAGTGGCCAAAAAAAATTTTTTTTCCGACTCCGGTAATGGTTGTGCGTTATCCCTAATCACGCGGCTTAAGCCCCGTTTAGCTGAGCTAATTGCGTAAAAAAATGACGTGGATCATATCTAGCGCTGACGTGGTGATAACGCACAATAATTGTGCGTTATCAAGCTTAATACGCACAACCATTATGCGTTATTAAGCTTGATAATGCACAGTGACTGTGCATTACCACCTTATAATTGGTGCGTTATCTTTTTTATGTTGATTAGAAAGAAATAATTTTTGTAGGTACTTAGAAAACTTTAAACATGAATAACTCTGCGATCGAATGTCCGTTTCATGCGTATGACCACTCATTTTGAACGCAACAGCATCATTGAAAAAGTGATTCGGACGCGTTTCGAGGGCAAAAAATTGTTTCGTATAGTCGAAAACTTTGACGGGGCATAACTTTGCGCTCGGACGTCCGATTGAGGTGATTCTTGTAGGCATTTCAGGTATTTTTTCGAGATCTACACGTTAGAAACAGCTTTAGGCAGTTTACACCAACCATTCCCACAAAAACCTCCTATTTTTGTTTTAATTTACGTTTTTGTAATTTTTTAATACTTTTTCTCTTGTTAACTAAAAAATTACGGCACCAATTTGAAAATTAAACAGAGAAGTAGTCTTATTTTTTCTCTAATTAAAAATTCAAATGATTGAAGTTGTTAAATATTGAAATACGTAAGTAAGTTACTATTAAATATAATGTCATGTACTTCTTAAGTAAGATTCAATGGTGGTTTATTGGTAAATCTTATATGTTATTTTTCATGAGGTCAAGGGTTCAAATCTTGTTATTAGAATTTTTTTAAAAAAAAAAATAAATGAAAGGATGATGTGGCAGTTTTAAAAAAAAATAAATGAAAGGATGATGTGGCAGTGCGTTATGGCTAAATTACGGATAAAAAAAAATTTTATGACTACTTTAGTAGCTTGTTAAAAAAAATATTTTTTTAAGAAAAAAACCAAAAAAGAGCATAAAATGTTGGATTTTGTAGATTAAATAGTAGTAGCATAATTTTGGGTGGATAGTGGCATTTGACATTAATGAAGAAAGAGAAAGATGGATTACATATTAGGGTTTTATATGGTAAATATTGTAGAAAAAGAAAAATAAAAAGTATCCAAATTAAGCCACAAAGCTATTTATATGGTACTCGTATGAAATTTTCTTTTGAATAAATAATAATGTATTTATGGCAATAAATCATAAAAACCTCAACCCTCTCTTTATGAAATATTCTCTCTTATCTCTTCATTTATATATGTTGGCTTTGCTTGGTTGTCTATAGAACAATTGTGAGAGAATGGTGGGCAAGGATATTGGACTTTGTTCTTTCAAATTACAAACTTTATATTGCATTTATGAAATTTGCGATCGGGATAGTTTAGTACATATTCTAGTACACACCTTTCATAATAGTTTTGTTAATATAGATTTTATAGAATAAAAGATAAACTCTAAACTTTGAAAGATAAACCCAAAAAGAAATTATTATTAGAGAAAGTGTACTAGCTAGAGAATGTACTACACGATGTTGAGTGTGAAATTTGCGTGAATTATTATGCTTTGTTATTGTTGGGAATATTCCACATATTTGGCATGATTAGAAATATTCTTGGAAAGTCTTATTGTGAATATTGTATTACCTTTTATATACATTGTATGAATTTTGTAAACAACGTAGTTTATTATTGATTGATAGATTTTTAAGCCGATTAGGCTCCATACATTAATTCTTTATAAATGTATATATTATTGTTTTGGGAGTAAAATATATAAAACATTGAAGCTTTCTTCTATACCATATTTTTATATGGTATCAGAACTAACTTAAAAAAAAAATGGAATCAAAAGATAATCATGCATCTATACTGCTGTATTCTTCCTTGTTTTTTCGTTTCTCTATCCCAGAAGAACCAAACTTTGGTCATCTCCGTCTTCACTCCTAATTATGCTTTCTTCTGTTTTTCTTTCTTTCATTTACTACTCACGATCACGTCGACTGTGAAGGCCGTGGTTGACACGGAAATCATCACCGCTGGAAAATATGCAAGACCTATCCGAAATTTCCCCCAAATGAGCGACCTCAACTCTTATATAGGCTCTTGTCAAGTGATATTTCTGTGGCTCTTTTGATTCATATCAAGTTAAAGGCAGACAACTATGACCAATGGTCATCTGCTTTTCTTGGCTCTTTGAAAGCCAAGAAAGAATGTTTTGTTGACGGTACTATGACACCTCCAGTTCGTGACTCTTCTAATTATATGGATTGGGCAACCATGGATGCTCCCATAGTGTCATGGATCTTTGCCACATTGGATTCACCTCTTCTTCCTATGTTCCTTACAAAGACAATGCTAAGGCCTTCTAAGACACACTCAAACAAAGGTTCTTTACTGGAAATGGCCCTAAAGTGTATGAACTTGAGGAGGGTGCCTTGATGAATTGCAAACAACAAGGCTTTTCGGTGGTGGAATATTTTGGTAAACTTATCAAAATGTGGGATAAATTGGCAAACTATGAGAAGTCTTCGGATTATTGTGGTGGTGGCCTAACCTGCAAACGGATCATGGACAGCAAGCGAAAGGCAACGAAAAGAAAAAAGGTTACATAAGTTTTTATTTGGTTTAGATCCTTCCTTCTGTCCCATTATTAGTCAAATCTTAAATATGCATCTACTTCCATCTATTGATAATACATTTAACATGATCATTCAAGAAGAGAGGCATAGTTTTATTGTCCGTGATCAAGACACAAGGACAGAAGTAGTCACTTTAGTTGCCCGAGTAAAGGATGATAATAATGGTCTTACATGTACTATTTGCCATAAATCTGGACATGACTCTTAGATTGTTTTCAGGTAATCGGATTTCCCAATTGGTCGCTGGACAAGAGTAAATTGTCATCTGGCTAGTCGAATCTTCTCTCCAAATGTGGGCGAACTAGTCACCAACGGGAAGCTCACCAAAACTGGCGGAGTTTGAAAAAGTCGTGGAGGAGGGTGCGGTACAGCCTCTGCTCATGCCGCCCTCACTCTTACAACCCCTCCGACCTGGGCGAAGTGGTCAACAACGGCTGTCCCCGGACTTGGCCTTCTGCCCCTCCATGGACGAAGATAGTTGCGGGTGCAAGAGCTGGGCCGCAGCATGGCTTCCTGCAGCTAGACAGCCACAATGGCAAAGTCTTCCATCCAACTGGCCTCCATAGTGGGCTAGTTCTACAGAGTGGCCCATCTCCAATGAACACCGTGCATTGGGCCTTCTCAGTGGGATGGCACTGTTGCAGTCATTCCCATGACTTCTGCTTTTGCTGCTTCAATAGCTACAGTACCCTCTCCCAACGATCAACTCTATGGTACAAAATCTTTCGTTTAGTTATTGGATTCTGGAGCATCCTGTCATATGACTGGTAGAATTGATTTTTTAACTGATACGTATTGTGTTTCTCCATGTTTTATTGGTTTTTCAAATGGGTCACACACTATTATTAATTTTGTGGACACTTTGAGATTAGGACCTGACTTAGGCATTTATCATGTTCTATATGTTCTTAATTTATGTGTAATATCATCTTTATTTCCCAATTGTTGTGATTTAATCTTGAGTATGGAGTTTACTTTTCTAAAAATATATGTTATACAGGACCATATGCTGAAGAAGAAGATTGGACTGGGTAGATTGGTACATAGGGTGTATAATATTTCACAAGCTCAGACTAATCACACCTCTGTTATCTCTTTAAATTTATTGTACACTCGTTTGGGACATCCGCACATCTCTGTGATGAAACTGGTTTTTCTAATTGTTAGAGTTCTTTTTACATGATTATTTTATCTGTTTTAAAGCTAAACAATCTCGTCACACCTTTCCTTTAAGCAATACATGATCCAGCAATAATTTTGATTTAGTGCATTGCTATGTTTGGGCCCATATAAACACAAATCTACTTGTGGATCTTCTTATTTTCTTACGTTGGTAGATGATTTTTCTTGCGCTATTTGGGTTTATTTACTTGTGTATAAAAGTAGTGTCCGCACCTGGTTTGAATATTTTTTTACCCTTGTCCAAACTCAATATCTTAAAACCATAAAAAACGTTCGAATTGATAACGGGACAGAATTTCTAAGTCTAAAACCATTTTTTCTCTCAAAGGTGTTATACACCAAACCAGTGTTGCCTACACTTTAAACAAAATGGGTAGGTAGAACGAAACGCCGGCATATTCTCAACATTGATCGTGCTTTGAGCCTTCAAGCCTATTTACCATCTCAATTGTGGGAGAGGTATGTTAAAACTGTCATTTACCTTATAAATAGAACTCCTTCCTCTACTCATCAAGGCAAAACTCCCATGGAAATTCTTATTTCTAAAACTCTCGATTTTTTTACTTACGTGTTTTTGGGTGTTCATATTATGCTCACACTCGCACTACGAATAAATTTCACTCTCGCAGTAGACGTTGTGCTTTTTCGGCTAACCTTCTGGAAAAAAAAAAGGTTGGTGTCTTTATTATTTTGATACACAACAATTTTTTGTTTCTCAAGATGTACATTTCATTGAATCCCAATTCCCCTTTGCGCCTTCTACCTCGGGACCTTCCCCTTCAAATTCTGAACAGCATACCAATCTAGCGAATTCCCTAGTGGAGGATTTTCTTGGACCCTCCTCACTCACTTCTGGGCCTCCCTCTACGAGGTCCCTTCCAAATCCTTCCCATAATCCATTTTCTTTGGGCTCCCCGCTTAGCCCATCTGTCTCTCCTTCTCCATCGCTGGACCCCGCAACTTCTGCTAATTGGTCATTTTGGATAACACTCAAGTAGAGTGGATGGATTACAATGAAACATTTGCTTCTCTTGCAAAAATGCTGACTGTCTGCACTTTACTATCTATGGTTGCAGCCTTGAATTGGGAGATTCATCAAATGAATGATCAATGCCTTCTTGCACGGGGATATGAAGGAAGAGGGTATATATGAAACTCCCACCCAGTTTTTCCAAAGGCCATGAAGGCAAGGTTTGCAAACTCCAAAAATCATTGTATGGTTTTGAACAAGCTCCCCGATACTAGTTTAATAAATTGATAGGTGCTCTTATTCAGTGTAGATTTCGTCAATCCTACTATGACTATTATTTATTTACATATTCTTCCAGTTCTATTTTCTCTGTGTCTTGGTTTATGAAAAACCTTGGGGGGGAGGGAGTGACTAAGGTTTTTGGCTAATTAAAAATTTTTGTACAATTATAAATAGAACCTCCGATTTTGTTTGAAGAAGAATTTAATAACTCTTTTTAATAAAATTCCTAACCAAACAAAATATCTTTTATGAATAAGAATTAAACAACAAGTATAAAGATAATATGCAAACCACAAAAGAGAAACAAATGATTTATATTGGTTCACTTTCTCAATAGAGCTACATCCACTACTTTGAGACTCAACTCCAAGATTTTACAAATTCACTAAACACAAGTTTTCACAAAGAAACCACAATGAGGATTACCGGTCAAGGGTTTTACACACAAATTTCAAAGATCACAATCACAAAACAATACAAACTATCAAAGGATCACCTAAAAGGGTTTTTCACGAAACCTTTGATCACAATTATAAATAAAAGAGTAGAGATGGAACAATATTACCAAAGAAGCTTGATAGATAAGATACAACTTTCTACAATTGGCTTCTACAAGGTTCCTTTCCTCCTTTGAAGGATGATCAATAATGAAGCTCTAAAGAGTCTTTTTGTTTTAGTTTTAGTAAGATAAAGAAGGTTTAAGATATACTCTTTAATGCTCAAAAGATTGTTATTAAATGTTCTTCAACTACTTGAAATTTATGGCTGATCATCAACCATTTTGTATGTGAAGGTAAAAAACTAGCTATTACTGTCAGCGGCAATGGTTATTTTTTTTTTCTCAGTAAAAGTAAAAATCGGACGACCGGTTTTCAAAATAGGACGTCTGATTTTCTTACGACAAAAAATTGGATGACCTCTTTTCAAAATAAGAAGACCGATTTTAAAAAGGCTTGAAAAAATCGGATGACCGTTTTCCAAAATAGGAAGAGCAATTTTTAAAAGGCTTGAAAAAATCGGATGATCGATTTTCTTTGTAAAAACTAAAAAATCGGACATCCGATTTTCTTTCGATTTTAGACTTAAGAAAAAATTGGACAACTACTTTTCCTGTTAAACATAAATTTTCCTTCACATTTAAACATGTATTCTTGATACAACTTTAAAGAAGTGTAATACTTTTTAAACCATCAAAGCTTTATCAAGAGCACTTAGTTTTTCAAGAATAATTTTGTCTGAGATATTTCTTCTAAGGACTAACATAATTGATAAAGAATCAAAGAAATAAGTTAGAGAATTTTACATAAATACCTTATAAGCTACTTCTAACCATTTTTCTTGTCTTCAAGGTTTTCAACTTGATCACTCAATATTCACAAAATTTTGTAGTCTTGAGTGATGTTTTGCTTCTTTGTAGATTACCCTTGATACTTCTTTTGTGCATTTTTTGTTCTTCTATATAAAGCTATTTCTAAGTATCACAAAGCACAAATTAATTATAATCAAAACATTACAACTATGCCCTTAGGCTTACAGTTTATGTTGATGACCTTATTATTACTGGCAATGATCTTCCCTTTCTTCAAAAATTCAAAGCTCACTTAAGCACCTGCTTCCATATGAAGGATTTAGGTTCTCTAAAATACTTTCTAAAAATTGAAGTAGCTCGCTCCAAACAAGGCATTTATCTTTGTCAACGAAAATATGCCTTGGACATTCTATCCGATGCTAGTTTCTTAAGGGCCAAGCCTCTCAGTTTTTCCATGGAACAAAATCATAAACTCGACAAAACCAAGGGTCCTTTTCTATCCAGACTAGATTCTTATCGATGCTTGGTGGGCCGTCTTATTTATCTTACTTTCACTCACCCTTACTTGGCCTATTCTGTGCAGGTTCTATCTTAGTTTATGCATTAACCTCGACAGGACCATTGGGATACTGCTCATCGGGTTCTTCGATACCTCAAGTCCACTCCTGGTCAAGGCCTTCTACTATAAGCAGACTCTAATTTACAACTCTGGCCTATTGTGATTCGATTAGGCCAATTGCCCCATCAACTGCAAATCTTTGACGGGTTTCTTTGTTTCCTTGGGGTATTCTCCGATCTCTTGGAAGTCCAAAAAGCAACACACAGTGTCCTGCTCTTCGACTGAGGCAGAATGTCGCTCTATGGTGATTACTTGTTTTGAACTAAAATGGTTGCGCTATCTTCTCCATGACCTCCGAGTTCCTCAATAGCAACCTACTCTGTTATATTGTGATAATCAAGCCACTATTCATATCTCCTGTAATTCGGTATTTCACAAACGGACCAAACATATTGAAATCGACTGTCATTTCGTCCTTGATGAAATTCAAGAACAACGGATTGCTCCTGCTTATATTTCTCCTTATGTACAATCCGCTGATATCTTTACCATGGCTTTAGGATACTCCCAGTTCCACTCGCTACTATGCAAGTTGGGTGTTCGAAATTTACACGCTACACTTTGAGAGTGGTTTTGGAAATATTACCATGTTGGGAATATTCCACATGTTCGGCATGATTAGAAATATTCTTGGAAAGTCTTATCGTAAATATTGTATTACCTTTTACATATATTGTATGAATCTTGTAAACAAAGTAGATTATTATTAATTTATAGATTTTTAGGCAGATTAAACTCCTATATGTATTGTAACTTCCTTCTATACCTTATTCTTTACGATTATCAAGCAAGTAGTTTTGAAGATTTATAAGGATCGAATGTAATTTGAAAAGTTTGAATTTTAAGGTTCAAAGAAAACTATGAGTTTCCTAAGAATTTATATATATAATTTATTAAGATTACTAGAGAAGGCACAAAATTGCTGTCCGTGAATTTCTATCTCTCCATTTGCATTCAACAAATATAACAAAGATTGGCAATAAAGGTTAATAGAAATTCACCACACACTAACCTTTTTTTTTTTTTGGAAAGATAGTCTTAAATTTCCACAAAATTTTAAACAGTGCATTGTACTCATAATCTTTAATTTACTCATAATCTTTAATTTTGATATTGATACACAAGTGCAGTGGTTTCTGGTAAGAAAAAAATATGTATCTTTCATATAAAATATCCATGTGTAAAAAAATTTGTATCCATGTAGTTACTTAAAGTGTTTTGAAAATATATGATATGTAAAAAATTAAAATTAAAGATTATTGATATAATACACAATTAGATAAAAAGTGTCACATATAATTGAATTTTTATATTTCTTTATTTTAGCGTTCAAACTATTTGAGTATTTAAATACTCAAATCAATAATTTAATTTGAGTATTTAAATTTTAAAAATTATTAAATTTAACACTTTCATTTTATTTTTCTATTAAATTTTAAAAAAAGTATATTTGTCAAAAAGAGAGAATATAACATGGACCGTTAATCTATGGGACCCTTTGACCTTACATGCTTCTTAGTTATTTTATCACTTCTTGAAAATATTTTATTTTTTCTTATATAAAAAAATTCTTAAAATACTTTTTCAGTTCATTACTTGTAACATTTTATCATTATTTGTGTTCTTACATGTCATATTGAAAAAAAAAACTATGGTACGTAAGAAAAATGCCTATTTAGTATTAAAGTTTATGACTTAATATGATATGGCCTCAAATTTTATTTTTATTGTTATGGTCCTTAAACAATTTACAACAATACAATAAGATCCTTTTGTTGTAAAAAAATTTTACCGTAAAAAAACGTACGAACTACTTACGTGTAGTAATTTGAAATGCAAAGTATGTATTATAAGTAATTCACTCTAAAAGAAACACGCTTGAGATACAATTTTGGGAGGAGAATAAACTTTTATTTCCTTCCAAATCAGCTTCAAGTGTGTTTGGTTTGAACAAAATGACTTATAATGTCTATTTTATTGTTCTTCAAGTTACCTCGCGTAAGTAGCTCGTGTCGCTTTTTTTTTCTTGATGAAAGTCAAGTGTTTGATCACAAAAGAATATTATTAGATTGCTGAACATTTTTAGGGATGATAATAGCATAAATAAAACTTTGAGGACAATCCTGTTAATGTTTAAACTTTAAAGACTAAATAAGTCATTTTTCCTGATATTTAATAAATCTTTTTTCATTATACCCTCTCATAAAAATCAAATTTCAAATTGAAACTTGTAATAATAATAATAATAATAATAATAATAATAATAATAATAATAATAATAATGAAATGAGATATTGATTTGAAAGTTATTTTAATCATATAAAAAAAACATTTTAAAATTTGCATTTCTGAAAGAGAGCAGTGGTGTTTGAAATATGATAGCTGATAAAAAAATGCCTCAAAAATTTAAAAAAATGAATAATTATAAAAATCTTTTACAAATGTTAGGATAAAAATCACGTACTTTAATTTTTATTATGTCTTTATCAAAAAGTACAAAAACAAACAAATGTAATATAAAATGAATGATTTCGAGCCTAAAAATAAAAATAGTAGTGATATAAGAGTTCAACATTAAATAGATAAGAGGCAAAATAATAATTTTATCTAAAAGTATATATATTAGTAAAGAGGCAGCAATTATCTTTTTTATTATCTTTCCAACTATTAATCTACTCAATATTAAACCAAGAATCATCCCTAAAGTAAAAAAAAAAAAAACCTTAAACAAAAGTGCATATATGATTTCATCCTAGTTCAAGTGATCATTATTGAATCAACAAGCATGTCAAAGAGCTTCATAGGATTTGATTATTAAGGTTCCAATAAGAAATCATTAATTTGTATAATCATCACAAACTAGCTAAATATACAACAAAGTATGCCAGTCTATTCCAAGAAGAAAAAATAAAAAATATCTAAACATAATAATGAATAATTTTTTGTGCAATCTCAGCAAATTCGGCTCAAATTATCTATACCTCTTTATATATTATTTTTATATTAATTTTGTATCACAATATCACTTTTTAATTTGATATATTTTATTAATAAAATTTACTAAATAAAAATTAATAGAAATTTTAAAAGAAAAAATATATTATAAAATAAAATGAGATAAAAGATGCTACGATCTTGGATGCAGCAAAGAAATCAAGAACTAAGTATGACATTAATTAACCAGATTTAATAAGAATTATAAGCAATTCCTCTCGTTTAAAATCAAGAAAAAATTAAATAAAAAGAATAATTTACCATGTTTTAAAGAAAAATAAATAAATTTACACATGATCATGATGATGAAGAAAATCAAACCGATGAGGTGAATGGCATCTCAATTTCTTTGGAGGAATTAATGGAGGGATCTTCTCCACCATTTTCATGACCATCATGGACAATAACACCACCAAAATGTACATGTTTTCCTCCATTATCATCATTTGCAGGTTCATTTTTTCTTGCAGATGTGTTGTGAGACGACGACGACGACGACGCCGCCGTAGCAGCAGCAGCAGCATTATTATTAATACTCCGCCTTGAAATTTGACGATGTTGAAGGCTATTATTATTATAATAATTATTATGGCTCCTAACACAAGCTTTAATGCATGTATAAATATAAGCAAGAATCCAAAAAATCCATGGAGATCCTATTAAAATAAATGCAACAATAGGAAACCAAGATTGGGAAGAAGAAGGTACAAATACATAAAGAACAAGGAGGACTCCACCCGCTGACACGCAGAGGCAGAATAGGGAAGAGATTAAAGGAACCCTATAATCATCTTCCCTTGAATCCTCCATCAACCCTATATATGTTCTTCCCTAATTTACCTACACATCAAGATTCAAATTTCAACAAATTCAACAACCTATTGTCTAATTTTACTTTTTTCTCTCAGATCTAAGGCTCGCTTGCAAAAATATCACAATAATAATACATTTTCGTATGTAACAAATTCAAAAAAGAGAATGTTAATAAGAGCATCTAAAGCGGAATTTATTCAGATCTCTCTCTTATTTTACAAATATATATAGATAGTAACCTAGCATCGAAGAAAAATTTTATTATGGTCAATGAATAACCTACGTGATGAGCATAAGTACATATGAACCAATGACATTTTATACATTAGGAGGAAGGAAGTGTGAATCGAACTAACGAATATCGCATGGTAAGGGGAGCTTTTTATTTATTAAATTTTATTAATAAAATATATGGAATTAGAAACTGGTTCAGAGAGTACCAAACAAAGTGGTATAAAAGATTTGAACTCTTTCTAATCAATTTAGTTAGTTATCACCTTTTCACAAAATCAATGATATTAATACACATGGATTAAAAAATGATATTTATTAAGTTATTCATTGACCATAATAAAATTTCTCAGTACTGAAAATCCTCAACTAATCAGGGGCAAGACTCACATGATTACAACATAATGCTGAAAATTCGAGCTTAAGTCGCACCCAAAGTGATTCGAACTTAAGACTTCTTACTTGACATGACAAGTGGTGAATTATATTTACCGAAGGTTTGTTCATCCTATGATAAATCATTGAGATTTTTTGATAAACTACATTTTTCTCCATTGACCAAAAAATAGCTAACAAATTAATGCCTAGTGTCTCAATATGTTAGGAAATAAACTTTTCTTTAGCAATGATAAATATATTAATGTTCCAAAATGCCCTTAATTTATTAAGATGTTTAAATAATTTGCTAATAAATTTTTTCACTCAATATCAAATACAAAGAAACTAAAGGGATTTAAGTGCAATTATCTATTAAGAACAATCATAATTTTCTTTAAAAAAAGGAATAATCTGATTTCTAACATCCTTGTAGTGAACAAGTTAATTTGTTGGGTTAATGACAAATAAGTACACTTGAATTTGAGGAATTGTCAGTTAAGGTATCATTCTTTTCTAATTATCAATTGAGTAACAATTTGCTGCAGATATATAATTTTTAAAACTCATTAATTATTTAATTAACTTTACCCCAATTTTTCTAAATCTTTTTAAATTTTCTAATTTATTTCACATTTCAACATTTTCATCTTTCTTTGTTATATTTCACATCAACACAACCCATATATTTTTATCAATAAAAAAAAAAAAAAAAAAAACTCAACCCATATATTTTTATGTCATTTTAGAGAAATTAGCTACAAATACCCTTAAACATTATGTACTTTTTCTCTTTATACCCTAAATATTTTATTTTAGCTTTTTATATCTTCAATCATAAACATTTAGCCCTTTATGCCCTCAAACATTTTTCAATTTGTATATTGTTATAATTATGCTGAAGAGCGGAATTCGGTGACAGTAAGCATGCTCCCACTCACCAATACACTAAAAAGGGTCAAACTTTTTAATTCTTTTTAGTGTGCACGTGATCGGAGCGTGTTCACAGCCATCGGATTCAGTTGTCCGTCACCAGGGACGGACCTACGCACGGAGCCCACCCGGGAATTTTTTTTTTAAAAAAAATTTTATATTTTTTACATTTAAGCCCCCAAATTTTTTTTTTCAGTTTAGCCCCCACAAAATGTAGGGACTGATTTCAGTTTTGCTATATTATATGTAAATTTGGAATTGTTTGAGTGTCTTTTGTACATGGAATGCATCATTTTATAGACGAAATTCTGGCAAAATTTTTTTTCCTACAGCCCCCCCACAGTCATATTGTTCTGGTTCCGTCCCTGTCCGTCACTATAAACAATACGTCAAAAAAATTTTGAAAGCATAAAAAGTTAAAAATAAAACATCAATTTGACATTTTTTGGTATGCACGAGTGGGGTGTGCTCATATCACCGCATTCTGCTATCCTTCATCATAATTATAACAATAAGAAAATCAAAAATAGTTTGAGGGCATAAAGAACTAAAATAAAACATTTAGGGTATAAAGAAAAAATTATAAAAAGTTTTAGGACATTTATAGCTAATTTCTCGATCATTTTATTTATATAAATATACTAGAGTTGTGGAAAAGAATTGTGATCAAACTAACTTCATCCCATCATCGTTCATTGCAGTTCTCTCCTCTCATTTGTTTCGTGTCTATATTATTCTCTCAAATATTAATATTCTCTCTCATTTCCATCTTACATCCTCTCTTCTTGTCATTTCAATTTGAGCAAGAAGAGGACTGGAGTGCAAAAAAAGAGAGAGAAGAAATAGCGACATATTGAAGAAGATGTTAATAACAATGATAATAAAAAATAAAAGTAGGAAAAGTAAATAAATAATTTTTTAAAGAATAAATAAATAGTTAAGAGTGAATGTTGAACAACAACATCAAACAGTGGCACGTAGAAATAAAATTATTTTAAAATATACAGGTTGAGTTGGTATGACATATAATGAATGTTTAAGTGAGCGATAGAAATAAAATTATTTTAAAATACATGGGTTGAGTTGGTGTGACATATAATGAACAAAGATGAAAAAGTTAGAGGATGAAATAAATTATGAAATTTAAAAAGATTTTAAAAAATTGCGGATGAAGTTGATATTAAAATGTAATAGCGAGTTTTAAAAATTATACATTCGTCCCAAATTATCCCTCAATTGACAATTTAAAAAGATTGGTCCCTTAATTGACAATTACTATTTTGTTTTTGGATTTCTTCGATTATTATCTATCTATACTAGAGAATGTTAGAGTATAGCCATATTTTCACAAAATTACAATTATGATGAACTTATTTAGTATATACAAATTAATGGATAAAAAATCTATTGAACTATGACCAATTAATTAATATTATTCTACTAAATAATTGTTTAAACATTTAAAATATTTATTTATAAAGCGGTAGTACTTGTATTTGATAATAGGATTTATTTGTTAATAATTTTTAATTAAAAAGGACGAGAATGTAGTTTGATAAAATAAAGAGGACCTATCTGTAGTTTTTATATATCGACAATGCCCTCTATTTAGAACGCTTATGCGTTACTGAGATTATCGAACATGTCCTAGTTCTTGTGCTTGTAAGCCAAAAGCTTCCAGAGAACTGAAAAGAGTGTAAACGAAGAACAACAGACATCTGAAGATGGGTATTGCTAAAATTCTTGGGCACAACGTAGTTGCATCTTTATGGGTTTTGATTATTTTGTTATCTTCACTTGAAGTGTATGCGAAGTCTGGTCTTCCAATCTCCGTAAGATTTTCCTTTTTCTTTTTTAGGTGGTGTTTTAATATAGTATTTGCTTAATTATTCATGCTTGAGTTGGCGTTTACCTTCCTTTATTGGTTTGATTTGATAAGGAAAACGAGATTCGTGAGAGGAAAAACCAGTGTTACGCTGACATTGAGAGGTAGTTGAGTTACTTAAACAACTTTTCTATCACGTCTGGCTTTTTCTTTGCATTTCTGTGATTATTTATTGCATAAACACAAAATTCTATGATGATTTTTGTGGGTACTTCTAATTGTTGATGGTTTGGGGACTTGGATGCATAGTGGACTCTGGGGTCAGCAATGTCGGTCTTCAAAGATAGCTAAGGAGAATTGTGCCTTGAGATGCCTTTCACCAGTCTGTTATGGAATCGTCTATGAAAGTGATCCGGTAATAACAAAACTCATGAGAAAGATTTTTCTATGATTTCTTATTCTAATCCATTTGGAAGAGTTAAAATTTGATCTGAGTTTAAACTTTTGTTGTATCTGAATTAGTTGGAAGAAGGAGAGAAAGATTATTTCAGGAGTCAGGAGTACAAGTATTGTATGCACAAGTAAGAATGATATTCTGCCTTCTGGTTTATTATGTTTCCTTATATTCTTAACCAGTTGCTTTATATCTATCTTTTGTAATTTCATGATTATGATTTTGCAATATTAGACTGTTGAGTAATTTCTCTTGTGTGCGGGGCTCTTGTTTGAACCTTTTCTTTCCTAGTAGAATGAAAGCAAAATTGATTACATTTTGGACCGAGTGTAACGTATGTTGAGACACTAATAAACACATGAATACAGAGGGTAAGCTAGATGTGGCTTTTTGCTCGAGAGAGAAGTATCATTTTTGAAATTGGACTGGAATAATGAAAATACTGGAAGCAGTTTTTTCCAAATGTAAGAAATACCTCCGACCATATTAAAGAACATCCAAGCTGAAAATTCAACTGTCCATCAGAATAAATACCTCCACAATTCGTTATGTACCACCTTTGAAATAAAATTTGTAAGGAGAAAAAATTTAGGGATTTCCTTGAGGAGATTTTCGATCAATAACAAGGAAAAATGATGGATTCCCTTGATCCTAAACATTACAGTCGGTTCTCTTGATGTATGATATCTGGGGATTACTCTGCAAAACAGACAAAAAATGAGGCTCCAGCAGGTGTGGAGATAGAAATAGAACCATTGACACAAAAAATATGTGGAAATGTGCTCACCAAATTCAGAAGATGTATATGATTTACATTAGGGATGAAAAATTTACCAAAGCAAGAGGGAGCTGCTGGATAAATTTGTACCAGTGTATCAAATGCAATGAGTTCTCTTCAACTGCATTAGCATAGCTCTTTTGGAATCTAAAAGGGTTAGCTTTACTGTATTTTCTTGAAACGTGTATGCAATTTGAGAATATTTCCATTTACTTGTTTCCTCCATAGGATGGATTACCTTATAGGACTAAGAATGCGCTTTCGGGAGTTCAATTTTAATTGAATTATAAGTCTTCTTGCCTAAAGAATCAGCGTTTTTGTGGTTTGTCCTTTATATAGGTGGCGCCTGGCTTTTGCAACGAATGGAAAGTAAATATTTATTTGTAGCGAGAAGATATTCTTGGACAATTGATTTAGATATACTAAACTATAGTTGTAAATTTAGTTGACTATTATTTCAGTAAGTCTCTTAGTTTGATTCTTATTTGTTTACACTGAAATGGTTCTACGAAATTTATCAACTGTGTAAAATTAGGATAAAGGGGCAGGAATATGCATGATCAGAACCTGTCACGTCTTGATGCATGTGTCCCCTTTTGGTTATTAGTAAATTCTGTTGCTTCTCTGTATAAAAACTCGTACTTAGTTGGCATAATTTTCCAGATGATCAGATGGAGATTCTTTAGCTTTGTTTGAATGATAGACTCTCCCATGACTTGGACACAATGGAATTGTCACCCTTACACCTAGTCTAGCAAGCTAAAACTTTAGGATGTCATCCTCTCTCTAATTAGTTATGGCTCAAAGTTAAAAGTTACCTCCCCATTTGAAACTTTAACTTAGACAATACTTTGTCAGTTCTTAGTTAGCTTGCATAATATTATTTGCAATGAGTATCACTATTAGGTGATCTTCTGGAGGCCAATGTTTCTATTGTTGTACGAGTCCTAATCATTTTTAATGTGGCAAATGTCAGCATTTCTGAACCCCTGATTACTTTAACTGCTGGTTGAGAGTTTGAATGACTAGGAACTTGTTAGTTAGCTGATATATATGGTCACGTTTTCATTCTTTTTGGGCCAAATACTGGGTTTTACACAGAAATTTATTAGTTCTTTTATTAATTTATAAGATTATCAAGTTTACGTGTGAGATTATTTTGTTCAACTTTATATTTCTTCACAAATGTTTTTCTAAAGCCAGCCAAAACCTCATGCTATATAGTTCTGAAAAACCACTCTTCAGTCTGCAGCTATTATTTTGCAATGAAGGCAGTGGCATCCTTAACTTGTAGCATCTCTAAAATGATCTTGATCTCTTTAAGCCTAGGGACAACCATATCTTACCTGTTTAATTCAAGAAGTATTTAGCTGATTACTGTTTGTTGATGGAGAACACTAGGAAAAGTTCATCCGCGTCTCTGCTCCTCTCTCCCGAAATGGATCGACGAATTAGACGGCTTAATTTAACTGTCATTTGTAGTGGTGACTCATTTAACCTAACTTGTCTTTTGCATGGCAACCCAAACTAATTGCATAATGATGCAAGAAAAATTTTCTACTGCACAACTTTTTGTTTGTCTTATATTGTGATTTTCTTTCCTTTCCCTGATGAAAGAAGATTGAGTTCTGTAGGAGTAGGATATCTGTAAGGTTATATCTTTATTATTTACCGCCATCAAATGTGCTAAGAAGAGTGAGCTGTTTTTTTAATTGTATATATAGAATTAATAATACAGTTTTCAGGCCTTTTGAAAACAGTATAGCACCTTCAGAATGGAAGAAATGGTATTATTTGCGCATATTTTCTTTCTAGCCAAATTATGTATTATGTGAAAGGTGTGCCTTTTCGTTACCCCACGGTGATCAGTTACACTATTGAAATGCTCATTGGCATTGCTTCTCTTGCTAATTACTTGTTTTCTGTTTCATTGACTTCTGTTTGTTTGTTTGTTTTTTTTCCCCCCGTTGGCAGGGATTCTTTAGGAGAGAGCCTGGAGGGTATTAGAGGTTCTTTTGATGCTTAAAAAAATGAGAGGTCTTGCAAAAGTACAGTTGATTGGCAATTTCCACTGCAAAGGGGACATTTCCTATATACACATCATGTACAAATTTTTTGAGGGGATTGAAATCTTAATCCTATCCTGGGGCATTCATGAGTGAGAGAGAATGTACAAATTTTTGTGTTCAAATGGTATTTTGTTGTTCTTTCCTTTCCTCCCATCTATCAAATGAAAAAGAAGTTGTTTGCACATTTGTAGTGCTCTGATCTGTGTACCTTTTCCATGGATTCAAAACCAGAATTCTTGGGAAGACTTCACATTACTCAATCGGCATTCTTTGGTAACAATGTTGATTTTGAATATTGCTTTTTTTTTTTTTTTTTGTAGGAAAAGAATTGTTGACTATTTTCTGTTAAATGCATTACCTCTATATAAAAAATAAAAAAAACTTGAAAAAAAAAATCAAAAGGGATGTTTCCTGTTATTGTCTCCTGAGTCAAAGGGAGAGCTTCTACACTGCTTTTTTCAAAAAATAGGAGAAAGAAGTGGCAAAACTTCTTCTTGCTAGGCAGAGCTTTCAGATGATCAAAAAGGGTGAATAGTAAGAAAGCTTGGGATAAGAGTCGGGGCATAGCGAGCCTTTAACGGCTTTATGTTTGAGCATAGTCTTAAGAAGTTTCTGTCTCTTTGAGAGTAAAGTTCTAATTACATTATTCTTCATTTTGTTTGTACAGTGATAAAATTACTATGACATCCTATGAGTTTTTAATTCGGATTTTATGAAAATATTTTTTAATTATAAATCAAAAAATTAAATTATTTATTGCTATTTTATAGTAATTACTCATTCTTATTATAAAGTATATTTCTAACCTTCTATACCACTACATCAATAATTTTTATTTTATCGTAAAAAATAATTAGTTTAATTATAAAAAAAATCTTTTATTAGACATAAAGTTAATGTTGAACTATATTTCTCTTATATGTATAAAAAAAATCAATATTACCTTCAGAAAAAAGAAGATTTTATCAATATAAGAACAGTCTAATAAGTAAAAAATTATAATAAAATTTAAAATAAATAAATAAATAAAAACACCAGCAGCAGTAATAGTCTAATGAGGAGCTCAATATAGACGCGAGCCTATTACACCAAATCGCCTCCCTTTGTTATGACAGAGTCTCCCCTTCTGCTTCGAGAAATTACGAGAGCTTCTGCTGCCCAGTTCAAGAATCAAGGGGGGGAAAAAAAAAAAAAAGAAGGAAAAATTCAACGATATGGCAACAGCCTCATCATCTGGACCCAGTTCTTCCAATTCAGCTGACTCGAAATCTCAGCATGACCTTCAGAAACAGGCAATTCTTTCCTTCTCTGAATGTTTAATTATTTATTTTGTGTGAAGGAAGAAGAAAAATTAACGGAACCTTGTTGGTAACTACAGATACGGAGACACGAGGTTGCTTTGGCTGAACTCGAAATTCTTCCTTCAACAAGGGTATGTTTCTCTTATTCAAAAAAGAATCTCTAGCTTCAATTTTTTACAAATTTTTTTGTTTTTTCTTTTCCAAGAATTGGCTTTAGTTTGATGAATTTCTTGGCCCTTTAGAAGAGCCATCAATTTGAGTGTTATTTCATTTATACTGAAAGGAGAGTCTAATTTGTTTCATGTTAAACTTGTGGGCAAGAATCTTTCATGTCGTATGCATATCTAATAGTTACTTAACTGTTTGATCTTTTATCCTACAAGAAGTTAACTTGGTGGAGGGATTCTCCATTGCGGGCTGAAATATATCACTATGTTGGAGATATTCCATTTATAGGGATTGGTAATTAGCATGTTAGTAGGAGTTATATATATTCTCCTAAACTACACAATGAACCATGAAGCAAGTTTTATACGGAATTCTTCTTCTAACTTTATCAGTTTTATCAATATCGGTTCCTCCCTTTCCTCTTTCAGTTCTGTTAGGTTGTTCAAGTATGTCTTGCATTCTTATCGCTGAGCTTAATTAGGGGAGCAATAGGGTAAACTTGTAATTGAATCTATGGTACTTGAGCTACTATGTCCATAAGTAGGAGCTAAATATCTGCCTTTGGATATCTAGTTTAATTTTCCCCTTATTGGATGGAGCAGTTTTACAAACTTGTACTACTTACTCTTTTCAGTAGGTTGGTACGATGTTTTTGTTTGTAAAACAAAATTGCTATTTTAAGAGTTTATATTTGTACCTATTGGTTATCCATCTGCATCAATGAGACGCAAACTTCTACATTTTATTTTAACTTTCTTTCCTTTGCATTATTGATTAGAGGTGTATGTTTGGTCTGATTTGAAAGCTTGAGCTCATAGACGGTTGAACTTTTTTGCTTTCTGACCTTTAGTACAATGATTTTAATCTGTGCTTCAGTATAGAATCATATAAAAAGAAATCATATTTAGTTGCATGGGCTTGAGGCTTTGATATGAATCTATCTTTTTGAACCTTTATTAGCACAAACTGAATTTACTTCCTGAAGATTTAGAGAGCATAGATATATTAGATTCAGGATGTTCTAGCTGTGATTGGAATGTGTAAGAAGTAGCATTAGTACAAAGATAAAGTTGAGAAGAATTTTGTGACTAGGCAATGAGCTAAATGTTGTTGCCAATTTGTTTATGTTGGTTTAAATGTTCTTTCTGGAAATGTCCTTTGACCGCTGGGGCCTTATCACATTGAAGTGCTTGCTCTTATTTGTAACTGTGACTAGAGCTGAAGATAAAACTATGTTGACCTAATGCAGAAAGAAGTTCCTATCCTAATGCACATTAATTCGTTTTAGCTTTACCTTAATGGAATAGTGCATGAACCATTCATACAATTCCAGAGTCCCTTCCTTACTGCATTATCGTGTAGGAGTTCCATTTTTTAGAGTTCTTTGTTCACGTTGAGTGTTGGGGAAACAGATAAGGCAGCATGAAAATGTTTCCAATTTTTAGAGCTCTCTCTCAACTTCCTGGACTCCAGTTTTATTCTGGACAATTTGACCACCCTAAGTAATTGTTCTTTAACATTTTCTCTCTCAATGCGCTTTAATGCGCCACGGGCTTCATTGATAGTCAAAACAACATAATTCTGGGATATCTTGCAATGTAGCCATGTTTAACCTTGATTCCCATTGTTATGTTTCTTTCTTGGCAAGAGTTAACTTGTTTATTATCGAGCACGAATGCTATATAGCTTTTTCATATACACAAATGAAATCATTCCTTTAACTTGTGGATAATTCAGGGTGTCTATCAGAGAAACGGGAATATATTTTTCCAAACAACTATCCAGAAAGCAACAGCATCCGAAAAGAGTAAGATATTTCTTCTGGCACTTGATTTAATGCTGATCATTCATGTATTATTGTTGTATCTTACAATTCTTTTGTTTTCAATTGGACAGAAGAATTGGATCTTGCTAAAGTCAAGCTACAAAGACTGAATGTATAATGATATTCCACTACACTGGCTGTGGATTATGTTCTTGGAACCAAGATTACCATAACTAAATTTTGTTCATTTCCTGAATCTCTATAGTTTAGTAGTGACTTCTGTACTAAGGCCCTTAGATAGTTCTTTGAGCATCTTTTTTACATTATTTTTAGATTGTAGAATTTTTGCTAAATACCCACTTCACGCAATATTGATTTCATTATAACTAATTTCAATTGAGGAAATATATTTAGACTGTTCTGATTCTTATTTTGCCCTCATCAGAATAGCATGTATTCTGAGCAATATTGATTTCATTATAACTAATTTTGATTCTGAAAATTACTTTTTGAAAGGAATGCATTAAGATGTTCATATTTTTTCATCATCAGAATAGTGTGTGCGTGTAAGATTTTGACTGCATTTGGTGACATAATTCTTAAAGAAGCAGATAAAAATATTTAAGGACCGAACTGGCTATTTTTTCCTTTATGTAAAAGTTCCATATTTATCATAATATTTCAGCTTAACTAATACAAAGTTGGAGTACAGCTGAAAGAACACAAATAACTCAAACTAATTCGAGGGGCGCGACCAACCAAGCTATATCAAACAGCTCGATGTTTTATTATTTACATAAGAGAGAATTATTATTATTATGGGTTTCTATTTGTTATAGTCAGCTGCATTCTGGAAGATAACAATTGCAAGAGTGACAAGAGATGCATAAACTGAATTGGGCACTTTTTGAACCACTTTTCCAACAACAGGAACACCTTCTGTTGTTCTCTTTGTAAGCAAAGCCACTGTTGGTGCCACTGCCAATGTCACAATCAATCCTTGACTTACTGTTATGAATGTATCTTTTGTTTGCTGCTGAATAAACCTTATGAATTCTTCACGGTCCAATTCTCCATCAAGGTTGATATCGCATTCCTACACATTCAAACACACTCTCATTGTGAGCGGCATGCTGAAAAAATAGAGATTATGTTGTATACGGTTTATAGAATTTCACATAAAGAAGACATTTATATACAGTCAAGGTTTCAGATCTAAATGCAATTCAAAATTCACATTTTTTCTCACAAACACAGTTTTTCAGAACATTCATTTTGCATGGCGAGGAAGATTGCCAAGTAGTAGTGAGCCATAAGTGTTGTCAGACTCATGAATCGTGTTCGAGCACCAGCACAAGATGTGACGTTATGGTGTTACAGTATGGTTACCAACTAGAAGTGTGCGAGCTAAGTGATACATCAAGAGAGGTGGGATCATCTCTAGAGTCCCACGCTCCTGGCCTGGTCCTAACTAATGGTGATGGAGTGCCCAGCGAGGACGTTGAGGCACTAAGGGTGTGAATGGGATACTCCAATCTCACATGAGATATGTGTGATGTATTTGAATGATATATAAGAATAGACCTAAGTATACCTATCTTTCATGATTTTAAAAGGAGTTTTATATTTTTCCCATAGACTAAAATACACAAGAAAACACATTATGTCCTCAATATTTCAGAATGAATGTAATAAAAAATCACAAGATAATACACAAAAGATCAACAAAATTCTGCAGCATGAATGGGGAAGAGTGCATAAGTAGTAATAAGTTATCTAGCAATAACTCAATCAGGAAAGTTGAGGAAACACCAATAAATGGATTATAACATCGTTTCTCATAGAATGTTCTGTAGTTTGTAAGATTTTACAACGTAGTCTCTTTGGATCTAATTGAATCTTAATGTTATATCAAGCAAAACTGCTTCAACTTTGAATTAACCTGCAGAATTACTACTGCAAGTGAAAGAAAGGAGTTCCTGTCCGTAAATTTTACTAGAAAAGGTCGCTATGAGGTTATCATTGATTTTTATGTTTTAAAGTATAAGAATTAAGGAGTTAAAGATCGTAGATTAATAGTTCTTTACTAATTCATGCATTAGAGAAACATAAGAAGTTCGCAGCTACAATCATGTTAAAGTAAGATGTGGCATTTAGACTATAACAAAGTGGAAACATAATTAAAGGCTGAAATACTTATAATATGAAACAGAAGGAGTAATCAGAAGGGAGAGCTATATACCTGCATCAAAATTCTAACTTGTTCCTTTGAGGGAGGATCAAAATGAGGCCCAGGCAAGTGCTTATTGATATCACTAGGAATAAGAGGTAGTCAGATGTCATTAGAATAGCAGCAAATCAATGAAGGAGAACAAAGGAAACAAAGGGTTCTATGCTATCCCCTCATTTCACGCTTTACAGAGGAAAGGAAGACCAGGACTAGCAATACCAGGGAAATCGGGGTAAGTGTGAGTTCTCATAAAATGCATTATAAACATATAATGATATTTATGTATAGAATCTTACTTGTATACAAGCAGCACAGCTATATAAAGATCTTCAAATGTCAAATTTGCCTTGCCTGTTGCATTCTTGAATCGATCAAAAACCTTGTCTGTTATTTTTTGTATTTGTCTTTCTCTCCAGTGTTTACCTATAGAGTTGGTAAAAAATGTCAAGTACTGAGTACAACATTACAAGTCTTAGTAATTTCTCAAGAAGTTTCCATGAGTTACATATTATAAATAAAAGTAAACAATTTATGAACAAACTTCAGACTTAACAGACTATTCTCCAGAGTTAATAATCACATACTACTAAGTACTTCATTAAGTAAGAAGGGCAGTGGAAAAACCACATTTTGTGCATTTAGAACTGCAATGTGATTGCCAAAACTGCAAACCAACACCTCCCCCCCTCTCCCAAAAAGAATGGGCAAGATCAACATCATTTTTGAGCAATAATTCAGATAAATGATCCAAAATCATCCAAACGACCCTATAAATTGACTAAAGCCCTGTAAAATCCTTAAAAAGATTCATTTTTTTCAGAAATAAAAGACTTATTAGAGAAAATTCTTAGAGAAGATGAATTAACAAACAAACAGAATTTATCAACTAAGTTCAACAATTTGATTCCCATTGCCAGAAATCATAATTAATGGAGCCCAATCCACAACTCAACAAAGGAAAAGAATCCCTAGAATCTAAAAAGCCCTTCAAATACTAATAAACAAAGACTCAGAAAGGTTGTGTATATAGAAAAAGTAAACCAAAGAGAAACATCTTGAAATTTCAAATCCATCAAGTTTCCCTTTCTCAATATCAATTTCTTGATGCAATAAAAACCCAATAAATAAAACCCATAAAGATATCAAGAAAACCCAGTGGTGATCCTATAATTTAGTATCAAAACAGATGATCTATTGGGATGAAGCTAGTTTTACCTTGAACCTTTTCAAGCATTTGTCCCATGGCTCTGAAGAACTGGAAGATAATGAGGCAGCCTCAATCTGCGCAAGTACATACAGAGGAGTGTTCAGGTGATACGTACCTAGGATTTAGTGAGGAAATCGTGTGATTAGGATCTGCTACACGTGAGATTTTTAGCCGTGCACGATGAAGATGGATCTATGTCATTGTCAAGTATCCATGATGAAGCAATGAAGCTTGGATACTTCTAATGATAAAATAAGGTTAAAAGATTGACTTGGATGGCGTGAACTCATCGTAGTAATTTTTTTTTAGATATGTGATAAAGGGATAATATTGAATCAATTCTTTAGTTCTATGAGGCTGAAATGAGGGTGGAATAATTACAAAGATCTTCTACAAATGAGGAGTAAGTACATTTTTTTTTTAAAAAAATGTGTTCCTCTTTGAACCAACTCAATGTTTGGTCCGTAAATATTTTTCTTTTTTTTTTTATTAACTAATTCAGGAGAATTAAATAGCACAAAAATTCTTAAACAAAAACTCTTAAACAACAATACAAAATTGATATGCAATATTAAACTAGTTCCTAATAATAAACAACAATTTATTATAGCAGTAACTTATTTTTATCCAAGTCAAGTGATTATTTTTTTTTTTAGATATATTCAAGCAATTATATAGTCATGGGTTGATTTAAGAAAAAATTGAATTATTTGTACTCCTTTAACACTATTTAAAAATGTATGCTTTAATAATATATAGTTACCATCTAATATGCCTTTTCATTCTGATTTTTACAATCAGTATTCAAATTAGAATTTTATTGGTTAGAAAACTTTTAGTTTTGAAATGAAGCATCTTCTTATATTCCTTCACTTTTTTTTATAAATATCAAAATTAAAAGGATAAATATTTAATTAATAATTGACTAAAAATATAAAAGTGTTTTTGGAATTAATCCTTTTTTCCCTACTACACTACCCCTGCTACTGTTCAAAGTGCTACAAACACACACTCTCGGACTTCCGCCCCTGATAGCCGCCCAAACCCACCTCATTGCTCGTCGCGCTGCCACCGGACGTGCGGTCCCAGCTCAGTACTCCAGCCCCAGGACTGCACCGTTTCTGCTACACTAGCAGCCTATCCGGCATCCAGCTCCGCCAGCAACAGTGCTCTCAATTTTGTGTTTTCTAGGTATATATCTATATCAAACTCTGGTATCTGTGTTGAATAATTGCTTGAATTTTCCCTGAAGCAAACGCTTGGTTCTTCTCTGTTTTTGTCTTGTGTCTGAATTATTAATATATATGAAAAAGGTTTACCCCAAAAAAATAAATGAAATTCAAGAAAGGATTTTTCGTTTTTACATTCCCTTCCTACTAAGAAAATATGAAAAAGTTGGATCTTTTTAAAGATGGGCGTCGTTTGTTGTAAAAGTTTGAGTCTTTATTGTGTAATGGTTAGTGATCGTCGTCGTTTGTTGCTAGTTTAGGATGTATTTTTCAGAACAGGAGAGTTTAGAAAAATGTATATCAAATGTTTCCCCAATGTATATATACGCCCACATGCCATATATGCCGGAATAGGCCATGGGTGGTTAAAATGAAAGAAAGCCAGGGCTTTGTAAATTGTGTGCTTGGGGGATGAACTAAAACTTTATCCTGCTCTCTTTGTTATAGGTGCTTTTTTGGAGGATAGTGAAATGGCTCCTTATCACCTTGATGAGATTATTTTGGTTCAAAATATAGATGTGGAGGGCAAAAAGTATGACAAAGGTATTGCACTTCTTTTGCATATATTCTTGCTGATATGATACTTGATACTCAATTCAGTATTGGTTTCCAGTTTTGCTTTCCTTGTATTTGGATGTACTTGTCAGAAACACTCTTGACATATTTGGATGTCACTATAACTTGTAAAAGAAATGCAATAGTCACCGGTATTAGGCTTTCCTTTTTTCTCGTGTTTAATAACTGTCTTATTTAGGTAGAGTTACTAATCTCTCTCTCTCTCTCTCTCTCTCTCTCTCTCTCTGTGCATGTCAGTCATTTTTTGTGGTGGTTAATCAATGGTGGCTTTTGTTGCATATCAGCTTTTTGGTTTCACATGCCCATATGCACTGATATACCTTAGAGTAGAAATTGTCTCGGTTGAGGCAGTTGCCAGATTGACTCGGTGTTTATATTTCTATCCAGATCTCCCACATGTTTTGTGCATAAAGGGTTTCTTTCAGTGAATGTTGCATGCTTATGGTTATCACATGGGAGGTTGATATAATTTTAATTGTTGATAAGTAATTTGTTTTGCCAGCACGGAGTGACTGGGGGGGGGGGGTGGGGTGGGGTGGTCCTTGGTAGTTAATTAAGCTTTGCAATTTGCCATCTTCAGTTGGAACTTCGATTTAAACAGCTGGAAGATGGAGGCTGTTTCTTGCTTTAGAATTTACTGCTTTTTCCCTTTTCATTAGCTAAATGGACAAGTTGGCCTTCTGGTACTTTCAGCTAACAGATTGACCTGTCTATTTCCAGTTTCTAGGATAGATGCCAGAAATGAAGGTGGTGAAATATATATGCAGTTAGATGTTCACTCCGAGATATATCCTATGCGTGCAAAAGAAAAGTACAGGATGTTGTTATCGGAGACTTTAAGCTTGGATGGTTCAGCCAGCTATCCTGAGGTACTTTTTCCTGTCTTTCTTTTCTTCGGAATATTGGGGGGGGGGTGGTGGGGGGAGGGAGTGTGGAAAGGGGCATTATTTCATTATGGTCATGTTTTTAAGCATATGCTGATCATGAAAAACGAATTACCGTTTCTTTGTCTATGAGCACTAGTTTCCTTGCACTTGTGGAAAGAACACCACTCTTATTTGGCGGATTGTAAAATACTTCCAGTTTTAACTAGCAGAAGTGCCTACTTATTTATCTTCAAGAGTTATTCCCTGAATATGACTGTTGAGTATTGGATCTACTGATCTTGAGCATTTCAATTACATATGAAAAACTTATCTATCATGTTGTCTTAGCATTCAGGACCCGGGATTTTCACAAATGGTATGCTGGTTCAATTTGATAACTGGTGGGAAGTGTTTGTTTATTTATTTATTTATTTTTTCTGATATCTGATGGAATGCCAATTTGTCTGTTTATAGTCATATTACAATTCTTTCAAAGGTTGATCTCATTGTTATTCATGAAGATCATAGCAGTATGCAGTTTTAAAGGATTTAATTTATTATTGCAATCTCCGAATCTTTTGAGGCATATGATAGCTTCTATAATTTCAGGGCAAGCAGAAATCTCTTGCAGACAAATTCGAGTATGTCATGCATGGGCTCTTGTATAAGATCTCTGAGGAGAAGTCAAAAGCTGAGACTAAAGTGTATGTATTTTAAACCTGTTCAAAAAAGCGTCTTAGTTTTGGCTATGTTTTGGTGTAGACTTTGAAATTCACACTCTCTTATAGTTCATACAATTCATTAGCTTCGAAATGTGCATCTTATTCTATGTGTCATATTTTCTTGGTCAATAATTTTAAAATACTTTAAAATGGTCATACTTCATGCACAATAGAACAAATCCCAACTACTGGGAAACTACTGTTCTTGCTGTTTGCTGGCTGATCTTTGTAGAGTCCAGGAAAAACCAATAAAAAGGGACAAACAAACAAAATGCTGACCTAACTCTACCCGTTTTATCCGGGCCATCGAGTTATTAGAATTCTTCATCTAAGGGATGTTTTAACACACTACCTGGCTATGTGCCTGGTGATTTGTATCCAACATTCGCTTGTGTGAATTTGGAAACATCAACTTACAAAAATAGTTGGTTGAGTTTGGATTTAATAACGTTGCTAGTTTCAATCGGCTGATAGTATTTATTGGTTGGTTGATTCATATTTCTTGTCCGTTTTCTTTTTGCAGGACTGCATTCATATCATTTGGAGGACTTCAGCTGATGGTGAAGGCTCCTTATTCAAAGATGATTAGGTTTAGGGTTGATCAGAGGTTGTTTCTTCTTTTGAGGAAGATGAATGATGTTTGAATTGATGGATTATATCAGTTTGACTGATGTTCGTTCTAAGGATTGTTTAGTTTTTAAGAAGAAAAAAACACTTGTTTCTCTGTCGATATTTCTCTTCTGTATTAACAAGGAAATTTAACGCTTAATTTTGAATAGTGAACTCGCATTTTGTTGATCATCAGTCAATCTTACCATTTCCCTTATGATGAGAGATCTATATTTTATGTTATAAGCAAAGCTTATTATTGGTATCTCATGAAAATTGATGGCTTTTTGGTGTCAAGAGACATTAATTCAGAAATTTTCATTTATGATAATCTTCTTTCAAGAATACACTCATTGTTTTAGTCTTTTTTATAGAGACATAATTTTGCTTAAAAATTTTAAATCTCAATTTTATCTTTTCAGTATACGAAGATAATAGTTTCTAGATTCGAATCAAGTATTTTTCGATATATAAAGATGAATCAAGTATTTCATCGAACTCAGTTTCTAGGTTTGAGCCAGGCATTTTATCAAACCCGTAATAACAACTTTTATTAGTCTTGTTCCTTGAACTAAATTCAAACACATTTACTTCCTTCATGTATCAAAAAGAGTGAACTCTTTGGGGGCCAAAACAAATTAATTGAAAGAAAAAAAAATTTCAAAGGAGTGAACTTTTTGGGGCTAAAACAAATAAAAGATGTTCTCTTGGGGCCAAACAAATAAAAGATTTTTGTGTGAGGGTTTAGTAGTCAATTTTTGACATTCCTCCCTCATTGTTTAGTCTTCGCGCTTCATCCCCGCTTCTACTTCTTCTTCGCGTCACTCCGGCGACTTCGCCGCCGCCTTCATCCTCCGCCTTCTCATTCTTTGTTTCTTCTTCTCTCCAAAGCCGCCATCATCCTCCGCTTTTATTGTCCCCTGATTGAATTGGCAACCGATTTTAACACAAGGTATGTGCAGCAGTGCTTATTTGTACATGTAGTCTCAAGATTGTGATTCGCTGTTGTGAATTTATTAGTTTTATTATAACATTATAAAAAAATTTACGATCGTTAAACTATTATGTTTGTTGTCTTGAGCTTTGTTTGCTATTTGTTGTTAGAACTTGTTTTTGTACTCTGCTGAAAAGGAACAGAGAAGTGGAAAACTGTATGAATTTTTAATAGATTTACTGAAAAGTGAAAATGAAATTATTCAAAAGAGAAATCTGAAGATATTCAATACATGCATTCATATGTCGTTCTGCCTGTGTTACGAGCGCTTGAATGTAACTTTGTTAATTTATCAAAATCGCTCTTGCATTATCCATAGCCTTTTGGATCAGTTAGTACTTAGTTACCGTATCTTAGCTCAAAGAACGAGGGCAACAGAGAAAGGGAAGTTCTTTTGAAGGTAGCTACCCTCTCTGTTTAGCCTGTGATTTCTTCATGATTCACAAAGAACAAATAAAGACAGTCCTTTAATTGTTATAATTATTATTAACATTGTTGATTCTGCTTTTGTTGTTCTCCATGATGTTATTCTTAGGGTGTATTTGGATTATATTTTGTTTGGAAAATTTTGTGTAAGAGAGGAAGTGGGCCTAAAGTTGAAAATAGATGAACTGAGGAGTGAAGTCTGTGATGATATTTCCTTTGAGCAACAAAATCAGGCTTATCTGATAAGAGAGGAGGAGAAGAAGAAGCGATAGGAAAAAGAATGTGTGCAGTTTACATTTATGAATCTGGTTAGCAGGCCCCCCAAAACCCCTAATAACCTTTCCCCTTTTACCTTGTTGAATAGGGGGTTACTACGCATACTCCTCTTTCTGCCACTTACAGGCTCATTGTAGAAAACCAAAGCTCGCACTGTAGAATTCATCACCTACTTTTCACGTATCTTAGTCCCATTTTCCATGTTTGTATTTAATGCAACTGATTTTTCCTTCCTGTATTTTTGTTTTGTTAAAGAGTTTTATTTTATCAATGCACGCAAGATGTTTGATTATATGTCTCGATGTGGTTTGTGCTTATCTCTTGGACAGTGGTGAATGAGGTGTGGGTGAGAGATGGCGCAAGGTATTATTTGGGCAACTGCAGAAGATTTAGCAAGGAACAGAGGGAAAGTAATCTTACTCTATAGACAAATTCTCCGTGCCCTCAACTCGCCTGCTTTGCCATTGAATTTGGCAGCAAGATTATCCAAGAAAGCCGAGGTGCGTGCCATTTTCATGCTGGGTTCTGAGGAGAGATCCCTACATAACATCAAAGACCTTATTGATGCTGGCGAATACTCTCTATCTTTGTTGAGAAAAGGCGAAATCCCCAAGTACATTCAATAAATGAGTGACTTCTATATGTCTTACACTGTTCATTCATTTGTCTCTATCTTTTAGTTTGTGTGAAATTAGGTAACTGATAGTGTTTATGAACCTCGGAATGAAGGTTGATTTGCTCCCAGTGTGATTCAGTTTGCCAAAGATTGTCTTCAAGAACTATTTCAAACTTGTTTGTTATCCTAGTTGAAAATTTTGAATTAGACAGCATGTTATGTTTTCACCAAAATATTTTGGCACAATGTTGATATTTGTTATCATTTGGCTTCAAAACTGTTACAGGAATTATCTGAAAGAGTTTTTTAAGTTTTAGTATATTTGTCTTTAACATAGTTTGCCACTGGAATGAATAATTCATTATATATGAGATTCTGCCAGTTAACTAAAGGGTATCTGGTTGTATAGCTTTATATATAAACAGATAAAGGAGCCTCTGGCCTCTGAAGAATACCAGTTTTGTACTAGAACAGGCTTTAGACACGAGAAAAACATAAGTGCACGATTTTATACAAGTGGATACTCCAAACTCAATTTTGATAATCTTTTAACAGTAGAGCCATGTAGAATTTAGACATCTTTCTTGATGGAAGAACTATATCCAGTTTGATCATCATAGTACTTGGACCACAGCATAACACCTCCATACTTGCCAGCATCCTTCAGTGTTGGAAGTATTTTTGAGGTAAGATCATCAGCAGGGATGAAGCCACTTCCGGCTGCATCAGGAGCTGCTGGTAACCCTAAGAAGATCTTGCCGGCAGGTATGGTTATCCACTGTTTCCATGCATCCTGAAGGTTGGTTGTAGCACCACCAGAATATTGGCAAGGTGGATTGTTATAGAACTGAACCCAAACATAGTCAAAAAGACCTGTTTTAAGAGCACCTCCGATCCATGCATCAGGATAAGGACACTGAGGAGCTGCTGTTAAGTAAACCTTCTTGCCGCGGCTGCTATAAGCAGAAAGATACCTGGCAAGGTCATCCCAGTGTTGGTTTGTTCCTCCTTCAATATCAAAGTCAATTCCATCCAGAACAGCATCTCCAAGAGGACGGGAAGATGAGGATCCACCTAAATAGTTATCCCACAGGTAAGTAGCTACTTGTCTGGCATCTTCAGCAGAGGTAAGATAATAACTCCCTGCTCCTCCTCCAATAGAAAGCATAACCTTTACTCCTTTTGCTTGGCAGGATTTGATGTCAGAACTTAAACCAACGCAGCCATTGGTGAATGGATCACAATGACCAGCAAGATTGAGCTGAGGAGTCTGCCCATTGCCAAATACTGGTAGGAAAGCTAGATTAACAAAACGATAGTTCCCTGTGGCACAAGTTTCTGCTAACGTTCCTTCATTTCCATTCTGTCCCCAGTAAATAGCAATGCTACCGGCATTAGAACCCACTGCAAGTGCAAATAACACAGAGAACATAACAGCTACTGAAACCATTGCTTTGGAGGCCATTTGTGGGCAAGTACTTTTCTGAATCTTTGCGAGCTTTGTCTTGCTTTGTTAAGTTCAGTGATGCCTTATATAGGAAACATTAAGGGGGTATAATATTGGGGCAAAGTCCATTTCTGTTCTTGAGTTTCGTGGCTGAACAACTATTCTACTGTTTGGTTAGCGTATACGGGGGTTGTAGTAATCTTTCATTTCATACTATAAAAATTCAGGATTTATGCTTATGTTTGACTCTTTTTGTGAACTTAGGCATATCGCTTTGAAAGTTGAAATGTCTTCTCTTTACCCACGTCATTTTGTAATGGAGGTTCCCTATTACCGCTTTTATAATACTCTTGGTACCAATTAGGTGTGGTTTTAGGACATGATGTTATATTATTTATCGCCTTCTAAGATTACAGAGAGAAAATGATTAGATTGTCTTTGAATTCAAAAGAATATTTTGTCAAAAGAATAGTGACAAAATGAAGCTGAAACAGTTCAAGCCTCAAACAAAATGCAACAAAGTGAGTTGCAAATAAGATTTATCTTTTTCTTAATACTTGTTGCATCTCACTAAAATTTGTATTTTTTACGTGTCATGTTGTGAAATAATAATATTTAATAAATTTTTTTATCTATCCTTTTAAAAAAATAATTTTCAATTCTTTCTAATTCTTTTAATATGAAAACTTATAAAAATAATTTTAAGGAAATAGATTAGTTTAAAAGGTATTTTAATTTATAAAAAATATCTGAAGTTTTATATTTTCTTTAAAGTTTGATATTTAGGTGTGAAAAATAAACAAAAGAGATAGAATATATACTTTCGCACAAACAATTTGGGTACTTAAAAGAGAAAAAACTCCATATTTTCAAACTAAACTTTAACTAATTAGATGGGAGAATATTAAAAAAAATTAGAATGTTAATTAGAAACTTAATCAAAATAAAAAAGAAGTTTTTGACTCCAAAAAGCCAAATAAAAAGAAGAAAAAATAAAATATTTTATTTTGCCGCCTGAAGCCGTTAAAAGCCGTTAATAAAAGCTATAAACATTTTATTCAACTCCCAATCACTTGCTGAAAAAAATCAGTGCTACTATGATAAGCCTTCCCTCTTTCCCTTCTCAGCAGATCTCAGAAATCCAATACCCCAATTTCCAGGAGTTTTCATTTGATTCTTCGCTGCTTCAGAAACTTCATTCGTGCAAATCTGAGAAAGAGCTCAAAGGAATCCACTCTCTCATCATCAAGTCAAGTCCATCACCTCAAGCCCAGCAGTTCATATACAACAAAATCCTGTCTTTATGCTCTTCAATTACTCCATTAATAGACCTCGGCTACGTCCACACTCTTTTCACTCAACTGCCTAATCCCAACATCTCGCTTTATAACAGCCTAATAAGATGCTTTTCGGGTTCTAGAAGTAAGCAAAGTTCACTGATTATATTGTTGTTTTATCATGTTTTAATTGAAAAAGGACTAATTGCAGATAACTGTACCTACCCTTTTGTCTTTAAAGCGTGTGCTCAATTGTGTGATTTGAGACAAGGAGAAATGGTTCATGCCCATGTAATTAAAAATGGGTTTGTGTTAAATTTATATGTTGTGAACACATTGATGAGTTTTTATGGTTCTCTTGGGGCGGTTATGGATGTCAGGAAGGTGTTTGATGAAAGTCCTCAATGGGATTTGGTTTCATGGACTACTGTGATTCAAGGGTATGTGAAAAATGGGTATTGGAAGGAAGGGGTCGATATGTTTTTGGAGATGGTTGAAGCAGGATATACTGCAGATGAGAAGTTGATGGTGGTTGTGATTTCGGCCTGTGCAAAATTGGGGGATTTGAGTTTGGCGCGGAATTTGCACAATTATATTTGTGATCACAGGGTGAAGTTTGATGTGTTTGTTGGGAATGCCCTGGTTGATGTTTACTTGAAATGTGGTGATACTGACTCTGCCTGCAAAGTTTTTAAGAAGATGCCATCAAAGAATGTGGTTTCATGGAACTCCATGATATCAGGGTTAACTCAGAAAGGGGATTTCAAAGCAGCCTTAAACATGTTCAGAAAAATGCAGGACAAAGGGGTCAAGATAGACGAATTTACTTTAGTTGCTGCTCTGAACTCTTGCGCTAATTTAGGGACGCTCGAGCTGGGAAAATGGATTCATGCTTATTTGGACAGGAATCGGATTGAAGTAGATGGATTTACAGGCAATGCTCTTATAGATATGTATGCAAAGTGCGGAAGCATACATGCTGCAGTTGGAGTTTTTGATCGTATGAAGCTTAAGGATGTTTATACATACACTACACTTATTGTTGGGTTGGCCATGCATGGGGAAGGAGGAATGGCCCTTAAACTTTTCTCTGAGATGCTTGACATGGGCATTCAACCAGATGAAGTAACATTTGTTGGAGCACTAACAGCTTGTACTCATGCGGGACTTGTGGAAGAAGGACACAAATATTTTGCAGACATGTCCAGGGTGTACAACATAAAACCTCAAATGCAGCACTATGGATGTATGGTGGACCTCTTGGGGCGTGCAGGGCTCATAAGTGAGGCAATTAGGTTTGTCGAAGACATGCCTGTTGAGCCTGATGCCTTTATTTTGGGAACATTACTAGGAGCTTGTAGGACACATGGAGAAGTTGAGCTTGCTGAAAGTATAATGGAACAGCTTGCTACAATGGAACCTGACAAAGATGGTCCTTATATACTCATGTCAAACATATATGCTTCAGCAAATAAAAGGAAGGAAGCATTGCAATTAAGAAAGGGAATGAAACGTAGAAAATTAAGGAAAGCTCCTGGATGCAGCTCCATTGAATTGGATGGAGCAGTTTATGAATTCCGGAAAGGTGACAAAGCGCACCCAAAATCTGAAAAAATATACAATGTGCTTAGTATGATATCCTGTCACTTGGACGCTGCAAATACATGGTGAATGATAGATAATGCTGTTCCTAATGAAATGGAGAAAAGATGAGGGATTCTTATGAGCTAGAGAATGTAGAAGTCCATCAGCTGCATCTACCAGAGAATTCACTGGTCATTAATGATTATCTACTAATCTTCTACAGCCTAGATTTCCTAAAAAAGTTTAGCAATTTCACTCGAGGGCAGCAAGTGTCATCTCATACTTTTACAAAAAGAACTAATGAGCATTATCATCATTTTAAGGTGAAGATATACAAGTTTCAAGCTTGAATTTTTATGTTGGCTTCTTATTGTGGGGGCAATCTTTTATCCATTACGGTAAGTTTCATCTTGTCATTTCCCAGATTAATAATATCTCGAAACTGACAAAATTGGTTACCACGGAGTGATTACTTGTTGCTTCTCCATGTAATCTGCTGATAACTGTGTTAATTACATTGCAGGTACGGAGTACTTCCCCCTTTCCCCAGCCAAAGGAGAAGAGTGTGTGTCTAAAATAAATTTCTGCTTACAACTTGAGCTGTACATTTCATTTCAATCTCTTGGAGTTACTTCTAATATGATGGTGTTATCTTTAGGGACTTCCTCTAGTTGTCTTGGGAAAGAACGAAACACAGTGTGCAAGATATTTCTATATTGGAAAAAATTGAAGCTAGAAAGTTGGAGTTGGAATTAATCTAATTCGACAATTTTCTAAATGATTGAGGTGTCTTAAAGTAATCTGGTTTTCCAAGTCTATCAAACTCTTATTTCATCTGTTCATGACTTCCATGTTTTCGTTCCTTCTTGTGCCCCGTAAGTAGAAAATTGGATATGTCTTATCAATACTCAACTACCTGTCCATATGACACTTTTCTATGTTGTTTACGCACCTTAGTTTCTCACAAAAACTAGACAACAGAAAGAGAAGGAAGCACACGGCTAGTTTGCTCCCCACAAAGAGTCGAGTTTGATGGCAGCAAGCAAAACTAATGTGCCGGGAAATTTAGAGTTACCTATTAGTCTAGGTGCTTGTTTAGGATTGGCAGCAGTTTTGGAACCAATTATTTAGAATTCCAATAACTACATTAGCAGTTCCATATTTGATACCATCTATCTATTGGATTGCCTAACACGGCAACTTATAATTATATCCCTCTATTTAGATTAATCTTAAATGCAGATTTCTTGCCTTGTTATCTAACTTCACGTCATTTTTTTCAGATTCTTAACCACCTACAGAGTGGACCTGCAAATCCTTTTTATCCCGGACCAGCAGATTTGTAGCTGGGAAATAGTATTTCGGGTATATTTCTTTTCACAATTTCATTTTTAATATATGGTAGTTACTATCTACCATAACATTTTTAAGCCAAACTTGCTAAGTAGTCTCTAATTGACAATTATGCCAGCCATTCTCCTGTTAATGGATTTGTTTAGGTGGGCCATCAACCACCCCTGTGATAACTTCACTTAATTGTTGAGAAGCATGTTTTGCATTTCCTAACCTCTATATGAATATATTTGATTCCAGAAGCAGAAAGAGCATGAGAGAGAGAGAGAGAGAGAGAGAGAGAGAGAGAGAGAGAGACAGAGAGAGAGAGAGAGCAGCATAAAATTTAAACTTGAAAGATGATAATGATAACCATAGTTTATGTTTAGAATATGTTTCTTAGGGTAATTTTGGAAATAAGAAAAACAGGCTAATGGGATAGTTTTTGAACGTTTTTTTATATGTCAAAAGTTATATTCTATTTAAGCTTAACTTTAAGAGAGTTTTGGGTTGTGTTTAAGTTTTCGACGTTACTCTTCTGCAGTTATTTTGACTGTTTGAGGGGAGTAAACTTTGCAACAGAAACAGCTCTACCTGTAGGACTCTTATAATACACCAAGTTCCATAGAAAGAAAAGGGCACGAGAGAGAGAGAGAGAGAGAGAGAGAGAGGGTACCCAAAATGTACAGCAATTGGCATACCTTAGCCTAGTTTGGTTCGCGGGGAAGGAGTTTGAAGTTACCCAAAAGTGTGTGTTTGCTTATACATTTTAGGATCCATTTGGATTAGAAATAAAAATGAAAAAAGTGAAGATTTTGTATTCTAAATGCATAAAAGTTAAAGTTATTTGTGTGAGAAAAAGTAGAATTCAAAATAAAAAAATGTAAAAAAATAAATAGATTTTAATAAGAATTAAAATCTAATCAAAATGAACCCTTAGTTTTTCTGTCTCATTTGTGAAATGAAATGGAAGATTGATAATGTAATTAATCTCATAATCTCGTGAATTAAACATTAAGAAAAGGAAAGCCAAGGCATCCTTCATTCATCGTTCATAACAGGCCATGCTACATAACTTTCATCGACATGATGTTAGAAAATTATTGACATAATTAAAACATTGATTTTAGGATCGAGAATTTATATTACTTTAAAATTATTGGAGATTGAATCTCAAAAAAAGACTATCTAAAATCTTCAAAACTTAATATGTATAATTAGATCTTTAAAAAAGTTGGGAGCCATAGAGTTCAATCTTTGTGAAAAATAACTATTCATTGTGTTTTTTGATAAAGTTTGATTTTGAGATTTTTGCATTGGTTTTGAAAAGACAGGATAATTTGCGAGAAGAATTATGTGAAAATAATTCTTATATTTTATTGTAGTAATTTTTTTTTGATGGAGTAAAGGAAAAAAAAAAAGAGTTATGAGTACTAAGGAGTTAAAAAATTAGGACACGAGCTTTAAATGACCTTATTTGTTTATCCAACTTTCCGGAATATTTTGTTACTGTCCTTTATTCTAATGTAGTATTTGAGGAATATTAATTTTGGCTGGAAATATATATGAATATGATTGGGTTTGTTCAGTGATCAAGGAAGGAAGGAATGGAGCATAATTACAAAGTCATTATCCTTTACCTCACAAATTAAATATCAACAATTTGTTTTCATGGACTAATAATACTAATTTGTGCTTGGCTTGATCTTAGATATTCTATCTAAGATGACTCAAACTTAAAATTTTTTATTTTATTTATCTCTTCTTTTATTAAAAAAGAATGGTGGTACAACAGAAAATACTTGAAGGAGGAGGAAGTCAGGCTACCATCTCGTTGCCCAGAAAATAACCAATCACTATTTGGTAGTAGACATAGAAAGCACAAAATTTAAATGAAAAAAGGAAAAAGAAGAAGGGTTTGTTTATTATGCATTTGGCAGAAAGGAAGGATTGAAAGCTGAACGGTGGCTTGTGTTAGTTAGGATGTCCGGTTTGCATGGAGGTAATTTAGCCACCTGTGGGGCCCTTCCAATCTCCCACACCACACTCTAAAAATTACTTGTAATTTTTATTTCAGAAACTACAAAGTTTTTTTTTTGGGGTAATTAATGATATTCAAAAGTCGTTTTATTTAATAAATTAATTTCTCTTTTAAAATAAAGTAATTAATAATTTGTTGAATTAAGTGTGTTTGATAATAAATAATTTTTAAATATTTAATATTTAAGTGTGTTTAATAACAATTTTGTAAATCACTTAATAGTTTAAAATATACTTAATTGTAGTTATAAATTTTAAATGAAAATTTAAAAATTTAATAATGAACTTTAAAATTTGAAAATCTGTTTGTTTGTAAAATTATAATATATTTTTTATATATAATTACCACTTATTAATTAATTCAGTATTTAGATTCAGACTTCAATTTTCAAATTAAATATTCATAATTCAAACTTCCGTTTTCAATTTTATCAAACGAGATTTTAGGAAGAATTGGATGCACAAGATCCACGATTACAATACAAAGTTAAAAATTCATTATAAAATCATGTCCAAAATAATTCGAATTCACAACTTCACAATTGGCATATCATCTAAAAGTATAAAAATACACAAGTCTTAGCTGATCCGTTTCTTACTCTAATTTTCTGTTTCTTAATATGTTTTTAGTAGCCATTCTTTTTATACAAATTAATTCTTAAAATTTCGTATTAATTAAGAACTTAAAACTTATTTTTATAATTATTATTTATATACAAATATTATTATTACTTAAAAAATATATTATAGAGTTAGTTAAGGAGAATAAACTCTGAAAAAATGGGTGACTTCATCCATGTGCTACTCAAATCTGCTATGGGAAGGGAAGTACCAGTTTGATTCCAAAATATAAACACTTTTGGCTAATTAACTTATTTCATAATATACATTTTTTTCCACATATTAATGTAGGATATTTTTTTCTCATAAAATATAATGTAGGACATTATTTCTCATTTTATAAAATTAATTATTTTCTTTTTTGTTGGGTTAATTTAATTTATTATTTTTTAGTACATTTACTCCATTTAATTTTAGGCTATCACATGTCCTTTTACTCCAATTTATTTACACTAAATAAAGAGTATACTTTTTAATTTTGTACTTTTCACCCTCATTATTTTATTTTATCTTTCACTCTTTTACCTTTACGCTATGTTCGGAATGCAAGAATGGAGTGAAATGAAATGGTTTTTTTCAACTTCTCTTTCCATTCAATGTTTGGTATAAAAATTAGAAATAAAAATAACCTTTCCATGGAAAAGTCCATTCTAGGAAGAAGGTCTTTCCACACTAAAAAATATGAAAATAATTTAAAAAATATTGAACTATTATACTCTCAATATATTACATAACCCTCAATTAATTTTCATATCTCATACTTTTTTTTTTTTTTATTTTGATTTTTAAAAGGATCTTTTTTAACTATTTCCAATATTTATTATATATGAATACTTACACTGTAATAAAATTGTTAAGTTTCATTTGGAGTTTTAATATGTATTAGGATATCAAAAATACATTTTATACTAGAAAGACAGATCATATTATATAATATTTCTTTCCATTATGACATAAAATAATAATTTTCCCAAATAAATAAAAGAAATCATCATTCTATTCTATTTTTTTCTTTCAAACATTGGAATTTCCATTCCGGATGAGAAAGGATTTCAAATGGTAAAGAATCCCTATTCCATATAATTCCAATGTACCGAATGTGCATTATTCTATTAAGGTATAAATAATGTATTTAAAAAAAAAGTTATAAAATTTTAATCTATTTGCAAATAATTAAAAATGATTATATTTTAATACAAAGAAAATACTTTTTATTACTCTTATATTTTAAAATTCTAAATCAGATAAAAGAGTTGATAAAGAGTATAAATGTCGAGATAAAGAGTTGATATTCTATGCAAAATATAAGAATTCAATAATAGAAATACGATTTATCAAGTTAGAGATACATTGCTTGAAGTCTTGAACCATACTTTTTTTTCTAATGTGTGAAGAAATAAAACAAAAAAAAGAAAATAGATAAAAATACTTTCGAACTATTTATATTTAGTTAATTATGCATTAACTTTTTTTAATATATTTTTCCTTTGAATTATTTATGGGTAATTATTTATGCCTTTGAACTTTAAAATATCTTTAAAATATGATAATTTTGGTCGACTAATGGAACCGAGCATATATATATATATATATTCAGAAAAGAATTAATGGATAGTTACTGTTAATAAAAAAAAAGAAAATTCAGAGACAAATATGTAGGCAGTTCTTGTGTGTATGAGAGTACAGATCAAAATCATAGTGCAGAAGCAGTAGCAAATCAGAATACGGAGATCGTGAGTGGGGACCACATCATTTCTTAATCTCTCTTCAACAAACTTCCCTAAACCAAAAGAAAGGGTTAATTTGAAAAACATCCCCCTACTTTTAATTAATTATTAATTGAGTATTTAAACTTTTAATTTTGATAATCAAATTAAAGTTATGTCAAAAAAATAAATTACGGTTGAACTTCAATTTGAATACTTAATTGCTAAAAATTAAAAATTTATTTTACTAATAAAATTTTATGTCAAAATAAAAAGTTTAGATACTGCAATTGATACATGGGTGTTTTGGAATTAACCTGAAAAGAAAGAGAAAGAGAAAGGGAATTAGCTTGCTCCCCTTGGCTTAAAAATGATTTGTTTCTACTATCCAGCTCCCCTAACCCAAACCGAACCAAACCATTGCCCTTCATTATTTGCCAATACCCCAAAACAAAGCTAAACTTTCCATCTTCCTTCCTTCCACTGCCACCCCTCAGCAGGCAGCCAACTACCATTTTCATCTTCATCAACACTCCAATTCAAGGTCCTCTCTTCTCTTCTCTTCTTCACAGTTCATTTTGTTCTGGGATTCATTTTACCCATATACATGAAATGAAAAGAAAAGAGAGAACCAAAATTATGATATTTTTGCTTTTTGGTACTAGTTTTAGTCTAAAAGTTAGGGATTGGCTATTTTTTCTCAACAAAACCAAGATTGATTAGTTGTTTCCTTTTTGTCCTCATGATTCTTTCTGTACTTACAATGAATTTTTCATGTACTTTGTCAAGTCTCTTTAACAAGTTTTTTGTTCCTTTCTAGCAGGTTTTCCAGACAAATTAAGGACCAGAAAAAGTAGGAGACACAGAATCAGAATCACCCAGTAGTACTACTGTTTTATAATTTGTGATCCCCATTAAAGATGCTTGTAGGGAGTGCTTGTTTTGATCCTCACACTACTATAGAAGGAGGAGGTGGAGGAGGAGGACTAGCTGGAGCTGAGGATGGTTTTTCCCAGACTAACTTTTCCATGGAGGGTCACTCTTTTCACCACCAGAATCTCTCCTCTCATCAACATCAACAAGATGCTGCTCTAGCCATGCCCATGGACATGGAATTTCAACATCAACTTAATATGGAGATGGAACAATCCTATAATAATAGTATTAAAATGGCACAAGATCAATCCAATAGGGGTTGGGAAGAACACATGAATTTAAACTACAGTACTAATCAACAGCAACAAGTTGAAATACAAAATTTCACTGTTCCATTGCCTGATAGTACTGAAACTACTACTCATTACCCTCCAACCCCTGATCTTCTAAACATGCTTCCTTTGCCAAGATGTTCTCCTTCATCTTTACTCCCAAATTCATCAACAACCCAGAAATCCCCATCAAATCTGTTGAGTTCATTAGGCCTTCTTGGAGATCTTTCATCATCAGCAGCAGCTCATGATGGTACTACAACAGCATCATCTGTTGTTTATGACCCTTTACTGCCTTTAAATCTTTCACCACAACCCCCTTTCTTTAGGGAGCTGATGATTCATTCTTTACCACATGGGTATAGCTTGGGAGGTTCAAGATCTGGTTCTTTGTTCAGTGGTGTAGATGATGGTGAGGCTAGTGGAGGTGGGTTCTTTCAAGATGGAGATGGGAGGAGTTATGATAATGGGGTTTTTGAGTTTACTGCTGGAATCAATTGTTTGGCTAAAGGTAGAGAGGGAAAAGATACTAAACATTTTGCCACTGAGAAACAAAGAAGGATTCAATTGAATGACAAGTACAATGCTCTTAGGAACTTGGTTCCTAACCCCACCAAGGTAACCCATTTCTTTAGAAATCCTCTAAAGTTAAAAAACAGAAGATTTCTTTGTAGACTACTTGAATTCCTTTTTGTTTCATAAAGATTTCCTGGCCTTAATCACCTGATCTTTACTATTTTTTTCTAGCTTTCTTCATTTCTTGTTTGACATTTTGTATATTTGTGATGTGAAAAGAATGACAGAGCCTCAGTTGTGGGAGATGCAATTGACTATATCAATGAACTAAAAAGAACAGTGGGAGAGCTGAAAATTCTAGTTGAAAAGAAGAGATGCAGCAGGGAGAGGATTAAAAGGCAAAAAGCAGAAAATGGGTCAGTGTTAAAGACTGAAAATGATCATCTTGATCAGCCATACCATGGATCAGAATTGAGAAGTTCTTGGCTTCATAGAAAGTCCAGGAATACCGAAGTTGATGTCAGGATTATTGATGATGAAGTTACTGTTAAACTTGTTCAACAAAAAAGAATCAATTGTTTGCTCTTTGTTTCAAAAGCCCTTGATGAACTTCAACTTGATCTTCACCATGTTGCTGGTGGCCTCATTGGTGATTATTACAGTTTTTTGATCAACTCCAAGGTACAAAAACAATCCTTTAATGCTGTGAATTTGGTTTTGGTTTTGAGAGTGCATATATATTATTGATCAATATGTTTATGTTGCAGATTTCTGAAGGTTCCACAGTTTATGCACATGCAATAGCAAACAAGCTCATTGATGTTGTGGACAAGCAATATGCAGCCTTTCAACCAACTAGCAGCTATTAGTAGGTACTTGACACCACTTAACTTGATGATATTGTTCTTTTTGGAGTCTACTTCTCTAAATTTTTACACATATTAATTAAGATGCACAGTTCTCTCATTTGGTTTCGACATGTCTCAAACCCTTTTGTTTACTTTGTTGAAAACAAGCTTGAGCCTTAACTCAGACCCCCAAGCCTTATAAAGAGTAAATATACTTTCTAACTAATCATTTTCTGCCCATTTTCTCAGTATAACCTTCCTAATAATTACAAGGATATTAAAGATGCTTCTAATTAAAATATATGTATTTTTGTTTATATCTGGCCACAGAATTGCAAAAAGTTAATCTTTATAGTTCTTGAGGAAAAATGGTTTGCAGTACTCCCTTTAATCTTGTTAGAATGATCTAGGAAGAATATTGATAGTGAACTTATTAAAATGATAATGTTGATTCATTATATTGTACCCTTTTATCACTCTTTACTGGATTTCAAATATATATATATATATATATAAATAGAGTTTTGATCAAAGCTTTTTCTTTGGCAGGTCTCCAGACACTTGAACATCTTTAGGACAGTGTTACTGACCAATGACCATGCAAGAATTCTTCAGAAGTGGACCACCGTGTCTTGTGATCTTCTACCATTACAAAAATGTTTTTTTTTTTCCCTTTTCTCCTCTAATGATCCTCCTAGCTAACTACTTGTCCTTGAATTTCCTAATATAGCACCAACCACAACTTATGCACTAATTAAAACACTAGCAAAGATTTAATATTGTGTATTATCCTGATGTGGGGTTTATCCATAATGTTCTAATCATCCCATCCCTTATATGGATGGATATATATATATATATATATATAAAATAAGAAAAAACTCAGTTGTATTGAATCAGCAAGTTAAATGAGAATTTGGACTATATATAGTTCTTAAAATGCCACATTACATATCTTGTTGACTCCTTCAGACATTCTTTTCTTTATCAGTAGTGATATGATCCACTTATATTTGAAAACGTGATTTAAATGTAGTTTTACAAGTTATATATTTCCCCTTATGAACCTGTCCAAAGTCCAGTTGAGAATGAGGCCAAAAAGAGAAAAGGAAGAAAACAAGGCCTCTAATGTAATTTGTGTAAAAGCAAGTATATATATATATGTGTGTGTGTGTGGGGTCAAAGATTGAGGAGGTATTTTTGTTGCCGGAATTGGGGAGGCAAATGTATATGAAGCAATTACCTGCACTGATTTATGGAGTTTTTGGAAGGAAAACTTGGGGGGTCAACAAAATATAAAGCGTATCAGTGTTACCAAGACTCGCAGAATGAGACTGACACGCTTTTGCTTTCCTTCCTTTTCCAATATGGATGGCCAGCCAGCCATTCATAAAAAGTTTGCATCTTATGTAACAGTATTAACATTTCTAATTTAGTATATTTTATTGATAAAATTTATTAAATAAAAAATAAATTTTAAGAAAAAAAAAATTTTAAAGGAAAAAATATATTATAAAAAAAAATATTATAGGAGATGTTACAGAAAATGTTACAGATGATCCTTACTGATTCATAAATAAAAAAAAAAAGTCTGAAAAATCATAAACTTGTTGGATTAATTATGGAAACACAGCTCATTAATTTCTTAGATGAACCGCAATATGTTGAGTCTTATTAACCATCCTTTGTGATGTTATGGCTAGTTGTTTAACGGTAACAGCATTTTTTATTTTTTCGAGCTTTTTTATTATAAAATAACTCTCTTGTACATAAATATTTTAGTAAATATAAAAAGTATTACTTATTTTGCTTGGATATTGCGCCAAGCTAGAACCCTTTTTTAATTAAAAAATTTTAAAAAAAGTTATCCAGGAAGGCCATGGCTAGGGCCCGAACTGGTCAAGCTCCTAGCCTGTGGGCCGTCCTGGCAATCCAAAAAGTTTTCAATTTTTTTTTAATTTTTACACTTTTAAACTTGAGTTTGATATTTTGGATCAGTAAATATTAAAAAAATAAGAAGCATATAAAATCGATTTTGTGTGCAAGATTTCATGTAAAATGGGCCCAATTTGTGGTTCAAACTTCAAACTTGATGAGAGGAAATTTTAACAGAGAGAGAGAAAGAGGTTTGGGGGTTGGACATAGAAATTGTCATATTTTTAATTTGAAATAGAAAAAAATAAAAAGAAAAGTACAGTTATGGAATATAATCCAAAAGGGGAAAAGAATCTGCAATATTAGTTCTGGACTTGGTCCAATATACATTTGTATCGCCGATCGCATGGCCTAATTTATTTATTTTGGTTGGAGAAAAAATGAAAAAAAAAAAAAAGTTGAGCTCTTTAATATTCACGCTATGTATTTTTCATTCTCTTTTTAAAATTTTCTTAAGTAAAAAAGGATTTTTGTAATATGTATATTTAGAATATAGATGGAATTAAAATTGTAGTTTTTGGAGTGAGAATTTAAATTTAATATTTATTTATATAAAAAATTTAAATTTATTTTTGGTGAATTTCAAAAGACAATTAATGATGATCTTAAATAGAGTAATTAATGATATTATTAGATGTGATGTGAGAGTTGATTTATATAAAGTTATTGTTTAAAAAAAATGTTATAATAACGGAAAGTAATTATCTTATAACATGAAACTACAAAAAAATATTATGATTAATTTCAAGACTATATATATTAATGGTAAACTCTAAAAGGGTTTATGATTAATTTGGAGAGAAAACTCTTGGAGAATTAGGGTTTTTGATGATGTTGAAGATGAAAAAGAAAAGGTGAGGGATAATTATAAATATAATAGTGAAAAATCTGTAAATATTCAATTTCGAAGTGATTTAATGTTAGAAATGCATGAATAGTTGATAGTGGTGCCGTTAGACATAGTATGTTGAAGATATTTATTTGTTGATATGTGAAGGGTGGTATAAATGATACGTTGCATGGTGTGTTACTTGTGCCGCAGGCAAGCAACAAAATAATAATAATAATGGGTAATTTCTGAAGGGTCCCAAGCGCGGGAATTTGTAATGGTTGGTGGGTGACCATATTGATCAATCCAATTCGAAGCTTTCAGAAGAAGAAGAGAAACTCACACCTTCTTTATTGATTTGAAATTGGTTAAGGCCGTTATAATTAATACAACCATCAAATTTTCTTCCATTATATGCACAGGCTGGGACGGAACCAGGACAAAAAGATTAGAAGCACTTAATTCACATAAGAGAGGAAAGGACATGATCATGAACTAAATATCATAGTAATACTCTAATAATACACTATGATATTAAGCTTTCAATTGTTATAAAAATCACAAGTATTTAAGATGCTAAATGTAAACTGTTTTTGTTTTGTCAAATGTGAAACTTGTTGAAGGATTCCTAAACAACATAATAAACAATTTTGTGTTTCGAGTGTTTGTCACAAAAGCTGAGCTCCAAATAAGTAGTAATTAATTAACACTAAAATATTTATTAGCTTTGAAAGTGTTGTTATAAGATAAGAAGAAATCTGCATCGTTAAAATTCAGTTTTGGAGAATCCAAGGTCTACTTTTCATGATGAATATGCATACTACTAGAAATAGAAATTTCAGAGACCTACTTGTTTTGTTTACTGATGGTGACTTCCTTCCTTCTCTTCTCAATATTCAATATTATTATTTGCTTGATTAAGACATTTAATCAAATAATTCGAAAGACCACCAAAAAAAAAAAATAAATAAATATAACAGCTATAGCATGATAGAGAAAATGAACAAAAAGGATGTTTCTAAAGAAAATAAAGAATTTATGTAAGCACAGTTTATAGATATAGAGAGTAAGTCCACCGTGAATATTTGAGAGGTCAAAAGTTTAAATCTCCCTCATGATGATGTAAAATGCTCAAATATCCCTACATAAAAAAGTACATACCTAGTACTTAGAATAGAGTTTGGTTTGAATTTTTTGTTTTGTGTCTTGTAAAAATTGAATGATTTATAAAAAAGAGATCTGATTCTAAAAGTGAGATATATGGTATCCAATCTCAGTCTTTGATTCAGTCACAGCCCGCAAGCACATATTTCCCCCAGATGAAAGCCTTGACCACCTACCTACCTAGTCCAAAGCTTTGCCAGAGACTGCTCACCTCTTTTAGTATCCGACCATAGATATTATCTCATAAAAACTATCCTGTTTGAACTATATTGAAAACAAACTTTGTCCCCAACTCAAAACATCACACCTAGAACTGGACGTCTAGGACATGAAGGATAACTTTGATACCATATTAAAAAAACGAGCTTAATAAGTCTAACTCCATCTAAAAAGTACCTCATTTTGAGGTACGATTGCCTAAACTACTAGCCAATGTAAAATTCTTAACCGACCAAGACATCCTAATTCTTGCTTCTCAAACAGGCATTGGGTCCCCAAGGTTTATTATCAGCCTGAGGAATGGGCAGTCACTGGTATATGGACAGACCATGGATGGCCTCTTTCAACTTTCAACCAAACATAGTATCCATCAAAATACATTGATTTTGTACCGTTGACACGGAACTATGGCACTTGTTATTAACGTAGGTCTTTTTCCTAACATAGTTTTCATCACCAACAGAGAGAATCATACTTCCACTAAAATCCAACTAGCAAGAAACTTTAACTTGGCATCTCATCACAATCCTCTCCAAACCATTCAAACCTAAACTCTATTATAAACTCCTTCAAAGGTAAAAGATAAGAAACTTTTTTACCATTTCAGTTATTCAATGCCGAAGAATCCATCAATTCCGCGTTCTCAATCTGCTCCTAAGATCTCAGGAACTACACCTCTGTCTTCTTCATCCTCAGATGTACCACCGCCTCCTCTCTCATTCCATTCAGACAACTCTTCCGGGACTTACTGGCCTAGGAAACTCGGCGATTTCTTAGCAAGAAAAGGAAGTTCATCATCATCATTCAAGAATCCAAAGTTAACTGAGCAAAGTCTAAAGGAGTTTAACAGGTTGAATGAAATTCTAGAGGAGAAAAAGTGCTTTAGTCCTTACTATAGAGGGCTTACCGATTCATCCCTTGTTATCAATCAACTGAGGAATTCATCGCCAAGCCCTGATACAGAAAGCCATGCTGCTGCAAGTCTTTTCAGCTCCAGCTCTAAAGGGAGATTTGTTGTTAAGATGCAAGAATGGGGAACTTCTTTCTTTCTCAGCCCTAAAAAAAAGGAAGAGCAAATTTCTCAATCGAGCAACAGGAAAACTAATAAAAGCGACAGGGAGACTAGGACCCGAACTTCATCATCATCAACGCCACCACCATCATCATCATCAAGAAGAAAAGCAGCAGCTGATAACACAGCAATGAATAAAGAAAGGACCAAGAAGTCTTTGAAAATGTCAATCTCAGAGAAAAAACAAGTTAGTAGCAGTAGTAGTGTACAAAAGACCAATGATGTCCCCTTTGCTCTGTTGTACAAAGGGAAGCCATTGAGGGAGAGAGTATCACAACCACCATCACCACCGCCAACACCACCTCATCCACCACTAAAGACAACACGCCCACCGCTGGTATCACCACTTTCAACACAGCCACCAGCACAGACATCACAACCACAACTGTCAACACAACCACCACCATCACAACCACCAGCACAGACATCAATGCTTACCATACAGAAATCAGCGAAAAAATCAGAAATATTAGAGTCAGAAACTCCACCAGCTGACAATGCTGTCCCGGAGGAAAAGACCACAATAGAAAATGACAGAAAATACATCTGGGCTGACAAATATCGGCCATTTACATTGAAGGATTTCTTATGCAACCGAAGCAAGGCTCTTGAGCTACAAGCTCTGGTAAAATATCCTGTCTTATTTGTTTTTCTCTTTCCTCTTTCTTCTATTATACAAACTACAAAACCTAACAGAACATGATCTGTTTCTCTTTGAGCACCAATCTTTTGTAGGCAAAATCAGAATGCTGTGGTCATTACATATTTGAAGGACCGCCAGGAGTAGGAAAGAGAACCATGATTTGGGCATTGCTTCGGGAAATTTATGGACCTGACAAAATACAGGTGATTTTCTAATATTTAAGACTTAAAAATCCATGAAAGACGCCAACTAAATCCATCTCTAGCATTTCAAGATAGAACACTGTATTCTATTTCTACAGCACCCTTTTCTGCTAATCACATGACATGTTATACTTCAATGTTGTACAGGCTAGAGAAGAGAGCAAGAAATTCATTCTCAAGGTAGAGTCAGTATAATTCTTTCTTACTAAACATTTTGAGCATTTCCTTTCCTTCAAAGCTTTTTATTTATTCAGTAAGTACGATTTATGAGAAGCTTAGCAGTAACCACTACTAGTATGAAGATTAGACACAGAGTATTAAGATTCGGATGATAAAGGTCAAAACTATACCTGATTTTTCTAAAGTCGAAATGCTGATCCAAATAGAGTCCGAGTTAAATTACAGGACTTACTTAAAAATAACGACCCAGAAGAGGCCCTTCTGGACGTACACACTGATCCCTAGTAGTTTTTGAGATAGGACTTGATGGTGGTCTAGAAAAGCATCTTTAGGCAAGTTTCAACTACAATAGTAACCAATATTATCTAAAATTCAATGGCAAAAATCAAACTCGAATTAAGTAAAAAGGGGGCTAAAGGATCAAGCTCAGAAACCACAACTTTCATGAAAATATATAATAGAAGTATACTCCTAACCTCCATTACAGGGGGAAGCAGTGAGCAGCATCACTGTAAATATAAAGCAGTCACCTCAACATGTCGAAGTGGATCTGTCTGAGTTAAGAGGGTATGAGAAACATATTATTGTTGAACTAATCAAAGAGAGGCACAAATCAACCAAGGGTTTGCAAAGCAATCATGCTGAATGTAGAGGTATAGTAAAACAGCTCGTTACTTTAAAGTATCCTACCATCTAAATGCTAATGACATAAAATAACCATTGGTTTACTTCATGTATAACCATGCAGCTATTATCCTATATGAGGCGGAAAAACTTCCGACTGAAGCTCACGGCTATATAAAATGGATACTAGAGCGATATAAAGGCAGTAATAAGCTCTTCTTTTGCTGCCGTGACGCTTCAAAGATCCAGCCATTGATACCACTTTGCAGTGTTGTCCAACTCCTTCCCCCTTCCACAGAAGAGGTAATAACATCAGACATCTACCTGAGTTAATTACTAACACTACCATCATACCGAATCATGGTTAAAAATTTCTCTTTCTGATTTGAACAGATCATTGAAGTACTGGAATTTATAGCGAAACAGGAGGAAATAACATTACCCCACCAGTTGGCGGAGAAGATTGCTAAAAACTCCAAGAATAACCTAAGACAAGCCATACGTTCATTTGAAGCAACCTGGCATTTCAAGTAGTATTTCTTTAATCATAGATATCACATGATGCATTTCTAACCCTTCTTTGTTTCCCAAGATGCTTTTTTTAATTTCCATCAGCATGTTCCTCATGCAAAACCATGTGTGCAGCTCATCATTTAAGGAAGGTCAAGAAATCATGACTGGCTGGGAAGATGATATAGCAACTATCGCTAAAAACATTATAGAGGAGCAAAGTCCAAAACAGTAAGTTTGATAACAGGGGCTTCCTTAGACATGTTTGAAGGCCTTTACAACTTTGACACTTCGACAAAATATGATCTCCCTCCCCCCCCCAAAATAACAAATCCCAAAATATTCTGGATTTGGAAAATCACAAATTATATACTTTACTCCCAGGCTATATAATATCCGCGGAAAGCTCCAGAATCTTATAGAACACAACGTGTCTCCAGAGTTCATTTTTGAAGTAAGCGCTTCCAAATCCTTCTCCATTGTATTAATGGTTAAACATATCAGATTAATGAAATGCTAATGGTGGTACTTTTTGCAGACTCTCATCAAAGAACTAAAGAAGAATTTGGATAAGCAACTACAGAAGCAGATTGACAATCTATATGAGAAATACCATGTACAAACTCCAGACTATTAGTTGAATTACACTCCTATAACTCTGCCACAAACAGTACGAGAGAAAATAACTGAATGTGCTCCACTTATTTCTGTCCAGAGATTTGACGACAGTGAGAAGCTTTGTGGTCAGGCGCCAAATAGGAACGAGGAACAAAGCAAGAGACTAAAGGATCCAGTACGAAAGACAGTTCAGCAATTCATGAGGATAGAAGGTAAGAGGCACTCCCATTTATAGGGCTATTTATTGTCATTTCTTTTGTTGTTCACTAGAAAATCTAACACAAAATGGAAGAAAAGGACAACATAATCCTTTATGCTGATAGCCATGTCAGTTTCCTATTCAAACTCAAACTGCCTGAATGGTTTGTCTCTAAGAGAAGCACACATATTGAACCATAACATCATCTTGGATAACCTGCTCTTGTGGTTCCAGATGATCCCTTATCTCAATTTCGTCTCAAATAGATGTGGACTCTTTTCATCTTGTCATTACATTCCACAAATTACTAGCAGGTAAACTCCCACCTAATCTGAAGACCAAATAATATTTGGGATTCTATGCCATCAAAAAGACATAACTCAGAATTCTACAATTTAAAGAGGAGATTACCAAGTTTGAAACAAGGTGGATTCCCTGCTTAAACATGTCACTTTCTAGATGATCTAAAGATCAGGTACAGTGGATAGAATAATATCTTTGTTAGCTTGATGGACTTTACATTTTACCTTCTCTTTTCCTTCCAGAATTTGTGGCAAAATTCATGAGCTGGTACAAGGGTTCAGTTATCAAGAACAAGGAGACACAACAAGCTCATGCAATCTAAAGGGTTCAATAATCGACTATGACGAGAAAATTCCTAGAAAATATTACAGCCGCCATTAAAAATTGATATAAACTGTTGCTTTAACAAGGTTGAGGCATATCTTGAATAATAGAAAAATAAATGGCAAATAAAGCAGACCTGTTGTGCATTATATTGTATAAAACCAAAAGATTACATAAATGCATCATGCATGTGTGCCCTCTGCGTCCACTGCTACATTAGTTATTCACAGTTTGGATTATTGTTTCCTCCTAATATTTTTAACATTTGATTTTAGCATGATTACAATTACCAGTACAAAATACCATATATATCAATATCTATGTACATACAGAAATCGTTCCTGTATATCTCCATAGCCATTCAAGCATTTCAAATCCAACCAAAAGATGACAGTAAAAGCAAAAGGATCCAAGATCGTGGAAACAGTAGTTATGAGATAGAGTAGAAAGAAAGGATTACTGGCAGATCAATTATGAAATGAAGCGATGGAAAACGAAATTGAGTTTCCTGTGTTTGATGGAGAGGAGCTTAAAATGAGGGAAAGTGGGTAACTGTTGAACTTCCTTTATGTCCAGGGTATTGATAGGAAAAATTGAAAGTGAAGTATTGAGTTTCAAATACATGTTTGGCACTAACCTAAATATTCTAACTCACAGGTTTCTGAAAAATTAAAACTAAACTAGAAAACATGCGTCCACGAGTGGAGAGGGTGAGGAAAGCACGAACAACTTTTGTAGCTTATTAGAATACCATTTGCTTCTAATCTTGCCTTGTTATTGATTAGTTAAGTAAGTTCCATTTTAGACCTAATGACTTTTACATGCATGTATTTTCAACTCCACAAAGACACAAGTGTCATCGACAGAAAATAAACATAAAAGATACAGGGAAATAAGTTCAAAAAGTCTTATTAGAGGAGCTACATGGTAGTGTACCATCGAATGCACAAGAGAGAGGACACTAGTGAAATTAAGATGAGCCATGATGTATCAAAACTCGTAATTTACCAATAACATACCTAATAGGACTAATAATTTATCCCACTTTCAATAATTCCAGGGACAAGCTCATCATATAGAAAGAGCAAAACCGCCTTTATGAAGAAATTTCACCTCTGAAAAGTCTTGTTATGCTACATAATTGAAACAATAAAAGCACACAAACTTTTGCTAATAACTAAACCAATGGAAAATTTCTTACAATCCAATTGCCTTCCGTACTGTACAAAGAATCCAGAAGAAAGATTTACAAAATTGATTCTATCTTGTGTAATGCTAACCTCTGAGGACAATAAAACAAGAACTCTACTGCACAGCCAGCCGTTGAAGATGATCCAAAAATACCTCAAAGCTTACGTCATCTGTAAAGATGATATCCCCTCCAGGAACAGGAGCATCAGTGTTATATGTAGCAGAAGGATTCAACTTAGCCAGCAAAAAACGAGCCTGCAGATATTTAAAACCACCAGCGTTTTAAGTAACTAAGGAGAATTTCGCTATTCAAGGAATTACTGTTGTTACCATCCCAACCAAATAAGGACAAATTTGTCATCCACGATTTCAAAGAGACAAACCAGATCTAATCCTCCAATGAAAACCCACATGGAAAGCAAAGAAAAGTGAGAAAAAAATTATGGATTAATACTCCCTCCACCACAAATTGAGTGTCGATGTCTATTTCTTGTTGTAGCAAAAGTGATGGCGACAGAAGCATAAGAAAAGAAATCTTCACTTGCCTAAAATAAACACGTTTTCCATCTCAACTTCCACAACCTATACAAGTTTTCACTCTCACATGTCCCACCATTAATCTCCTTAACTATTAAGGGTAATGTAATAATTTCAATATGCTCTCGTGCTCTTTTAATACTTTGTGCCAAGTCAAATGTGGAAAAGGATCTCTTTAGCAGTTAAGAAAGGACAGTTCAAATAATATAATAATGATGATATGACCTGGGAACCATGCTGATCACAGATGACCAAGCGAGGTACTGGAAATCTTTCCCTGACAATAGAATCTGCATCATCTTTGGGAGCCCGCAGCAACTGGGCAAATGCCTGCAATGAAAGGCATATTTAAGATTACAAAGGGTGAAACAAAATTTTCAAGCATTGGAGAAAACTTATAAGTTGAATGGTCAATAAGCACCATATTACAATCATTAGAAGGTATTTCTTAACAAAAGGAATAATTTCATTCATAGTCATAATCTTCACTCAGTTGTATAAACAACACAACCACACTTGCATTTTAGCAGAAAATTTTTTCTCATTTGGCTGCCTTGTCTACTCTGTAGTCTCTTTACCACTCCTCCTTTCCCAAATGTACCAATTATTTCAAAAGCAGACAACTATTCTTTTTAGTTAGTTTATGGAGTGTTTCTTAGGTCCAATAATAAAGCAGGCAAGAAAAAAATAACCAATCAATAGTTGAAGCAAAAAAATCCAAGTTTATGTGCAACTATCTGCCTCTAATTGGAGCTTGTAGTGAAAGGCCTCAACTTTAGTTAATTCATCCTTCTCTAGAGCAAACAAAAAGCAAAATTATGTAACTAGAAATTAGTGCAAAACTCCCAAGACCAAATAGTCAGATACCCTCTCCGTTTCAAAATACAAGCACTTTGAACCTTTGCAGTCAGATTGATTCTAAAAACTAAGAAAACTTTTGAAACAAAAAACCTTCCATACCCTTAATAAATCAAAAGAGAGATTGTGAGAAAGGGATATAATTGGAAAATTTGTAAAGAATGACTTTTGAAAGGTACTAAAATACTATGAAACAAGCTATTCTCCTCAAAAGCGCTTAAATTTCGAAATGGAGGGAGTAACCAGTTGAATGCTTTCAATATAAGTGTTGATATTGGTCTCAACCGGATTTAGCCAACATAGTAGAAAAAGGGAAGTACAATATAAGAAACATGAATGAAAATTTAACATGCCTTCCAGAAACATTCATTTTCCTTATTTTCTCCTTTTACCTTTTCCTTTTTGTTTGTTTGTGTGTGCGTGTGTGTTCGGGGGTTGAGGGTGGGGGTGCGGGGTGGGGGTGGGGGGGTTAAGTTTCCTGGTCATAAAAATATCAAGCTCATTTATCATTCATTCATCAGATTTGTAAAAGAGCAGCTGCTATGCAAAATGAGTATGGAGACCTAACTAATTCTGAAGTTTAAGCTCAAACAAATCACCTTATGTTCAGGCTGCTCATGATATCCAGCTTTTCGCCATTGAGCAATGGTTGATCCATGAAATACGACAATAGTAAAATATGAATCCAAAAGAAGGATTCTATCAGCAGCAATGGCAGCCACATCAAGGAGAACTGGTTCCGGACCAGAATGAAAAGAGTAAGAGATCAAGGATGGTTGGATCATCACCACCGAATTGGCTACATTTTCCCGATTCAAAATCATTCTGAAATACGCTGTTTCATCCGGACTGTTATTAAAGACCTGAACTCGAGATTCCATGTCAATAACATCAGAAGTCAAACATTAGCCTGGAGATGTACAAGCTGTAGGTTGAACATAAAGGATATTACACAGACACAGATATCAAAAGAACTTATTAAGTACCTGGACAAACTGAGAGCGCCGCAAATGAAATATAAACTGAGGAAAAATAGAAAATCTAGGAGATAAGCTGAAAGAAGATGGACTGTCCTTTTGGTAATCACCAAATCGTGAACATATATGTATCAAAGATTTATCCAACCATCTTATAGGATCAAATTCAGCCTGCAAAATAGGAATATTATAGTCAGGTGAATAACCAAAAGAGGATAAAGGGGAAAAAATCTCAAATACAAACAATTAGGTTAGACTCAAATTTGAACCCTCCTAGCATATATGATGGGCTAGATCAAGCGAAAGAATTTGACATCAAACCTCTAATTATTCTGGGAAAGATAGCTTGATATGCCTATAATACCTGTTACCTATAATATAAACTTACCGTTCAATGATGTGTTGAATGGATACAGTGAGGACAAAGAGGCAAAAAGTTAACCAATCCAAGCTCCAGTACAGATAGGGATAAGAAGTTCACAATCAGACAAATACTCAGGCTAATTTGAGGGTGAAATGAGGGAGGGTTGCACCTGGTGGTACATCCTCAATCACTCCCACCCCCCCCAACCCCCCAACACACGCGCACACAGAAACACACACCACCCCTCATAACACCCCAAGGGTGGAAGCAAGAGATTCGAGAATTACAAGCAGATAATAAGTAGGCCAAACTACAGCAATATGCTGCATCAAATACGTACCGCTGGCATAGCCCCTTAACTAGCATGATACGTGACTCACAGGTCACAATTCAGGGAAAGAAGGGAAGAAAGAGATCCGTTTTCATCCTCACAAATGAAATTTGTTGTATGACTCTTCCATAATATAACAAACATAGATATCTAATTGAAAGGAAACAAACATATAATGTCATGCCAGTTAATTAAAGAAAATGAATATATTAATGGTTCTGGAGAAAGCTCAGTCTGGAGAACTTCCCATGAGAAAACGCTTGGGAATGAATATATCCATGATAATAATACATAATAAACATGAAATCTAATTGGCAACCAGATCAACCTTCCTACTTATTTGTAGCAGGAATGCAAGGTCCATCCAAGATTTCATATAGCTGCCCAAGACAGCCTCTGGTCCAGATAAAATTTTAACTTCCAATCAAACAACTCTAACAATTTGAACAAAGTTTCCACTTAATAACATTAGACCCAAAGTTTAAATTGTTGCACTATAAGTAGCTTCTTCTGATCACCTTTAATAATTGAGAGAGAGACTATTACCTCAGTTTCCATTTTGAAAGAGACTTGGCGGGCCATGACAACAGCGGCAGCTTCTTGGTCAAATCCAGCAATCAAGTCCTAGAAAATACAAACACAATGTTGGGAGGAACTAAGTAACATGGCATGAATCAAAATAGAATATCATACATTCAACCAAAGCAGAGCAAGCATAGGAAACAACAGACACAACAATGACACAGATTCTCAATTTGGAAAACCAAGTGAACCCAAACTTTGATGCATACCCTACCTTACGCTTCAAAAATCCATCATAGGCATAGACAAGCTACATTATGACCTTGTACTTCTGATATACAACATTGTTTCTTTGTGTTAATGCAGAAACAGATAAAAGGGGATGGTGAACAAAGAAATTGTATTCAATCATCCAATCTAAGTAAAATAGTAGAAGAGACAGAATAAGAACCATACACATGAGTGAATAAGAACTGTTACACATAATTGATTACCAAAGGTGCTTGTAGCTTAAGCATATAAGTAGAAGCTACATGCTATTTGCTTAATAAGAATATGAACCTCACCTGTATGCTTCCTGCCCCAGCAACCCACCTTCTGGAGAGAGTAGTCGCACGAAGCCTCATTTTTCCACTGCTATGCTGATAACTGGATACAAATATATCTTATTAACACACATTATTCAGTTGGAAATCATGAGAATTGCTCTTAATTATAAGTACATACTAAGTCAAAAACTGGAAGTAAAATTGGTTGTTTGCTGATTGAGTAATAGCATCTGGGTTCTCCTTCTTGACAATGTCAAATATTAAACACAAGGATGTAGTTTTATCGAGGCCACACATCTTCCATGCTGTGGTGTTTCCTTGACCAATAACATTTTCAGAGGCCAATGGACCTTTCTGCACAAAGCACCAATCAGTGAACACACAAATGAAGTCAAAAGACGGCACTTTTGAAAGCCTTTTCTTGTACCTTCTCAAGTGAAGCACAAGGGCCGATAATTCCCTGAACTTTGATATCCTTCGAGCAGTTTACCTCAAATATACCACTATAAACGAATAACATATTTGTCAGATAAGTCTTCCAACTTAATAAAAAACGATTACCAGGCAATACCAGGCAACCACTTTTGGCCAACTCTTACACACTATGCATCTAAAAAGAATATTTTGACCAAGCATTTACACAAAATTTGTAAATAAAATGCCTTAGTTTCACTTTGTAAAAAATTATTAAATTAAAAAGAAAAGGAGCACGTGACATATGCCACCAAAAACGTCAGTAAGGGGAAGTCAAATCAAGAATTAGGGAAAAATGTAGACTAGCAATTTGTAAACTGCCTAACATTAGCAAAAATATAAGGGAATAGAACCTCCAGCTCATGAACCTCATTATCATACCGAATCAAATTTGAACTACATAATATTAATATTACCGCACAAACTGTGAAATATGCATCAAAAGAACCGAGGGAGAAGATTGTAAAATAAACTGAGAAACGACTAAAAACCTTAATTAGAAAATTATAATGGGAAACCAGGTATGCAGCAGATGCAATCATGTAACACTGGAGATGCAAAGTTATCAAAAGTTAAGCAGAGAATCAAATATACTTATGTTTGTAACATTTTATATCTTCAATAGAATGCATTTAACAAAATCTTACTTTGCAGAGAGCCCAAGATCATGATCCCCAGACTGAAACATGCGTTTTAAAGAATCCTTGAAAACTGAATGGCCAAAACTTTCTGCCAGAACAACAAATCCTCCAGTTCTCTCTATTGCAACCTTAAGCTCAGCAACCCCAACCTATAAATTCAGAGACCATCATGCCTCATGAGTACAGTCCAGCAGAGGCACTTTATATACAGCGCTTAACCATGTAAAAGTTAAACTACATAAGAATATGGTTAAGTTCTAACCAGACGAACAACAATATTTTCATATGCGAAACATAGCATTATACACCAATATTCCTATCAAGGTAAATCTCAAAACAAAAAACTCCTAATTATTCTTAAAATGAAAGAGTCCCACGTAAACATATAAAGGCATACTCAATAAGATTTATTGGATCTATGACCCTCTGAAACAGAATTACAGGTTCCATCATAACTCCGTCCCAACCCATCCCTCCTTTCGTCCAATTTTATCTCTAACAGTTCTCTGTCTTGAGGGATATGGGAAAAAAAAATTTATCATCTCAAGAATCACTTTGAAAATATCATGTGGATCTTGTTTAAAATTCTCACATCAATGTTATTCATATCCTACCATAGAGTAACTTGGGCACATAACTTTTAGTGCACTCAAAAGAGCAGCTTCAATATCTCCATATTAGTCAGGACATACATGCGTATATATTGCAAAACAATTGTTTGAAAATGGAGCAATACATGACAAAACCTTCCACTGAGATGAGAAATATCTCACGTGTTAAAATAGGACAAATTGCTATCAGCAATGAACAACAGCAAACCACTACATCCACTTATTTGAAATATCACATAAAAAGCAGATTACTACACCTGGTCAAGCGCACAAGCAAAAACATCTAGAACATGTCCTTGATGAACGAGCTGCTTAGCAAGTCCTTCATAAAACTTCACCGCTTTATGATAAAATGGTGCAGAATCTTTGTCCAGGTCCTTATGAGAACGGATTGGCTCAGACAAATTTTTGGAGACAATCTGCAATGGTTTATTTAAGACAAGAATTATACCAAACAGAACATAATCATATAACTAGACATCACCAGCAACTGCAGTTATTAGCCTCACATCCTACAGAACAAACAAAACTGCATAAACAGACTTACTGAGCCTGGCCCTTCTGTCGATGGCCCACCTAAAAATGCCATAATTCTTGCCCCGGACCCTGGAACACATAATCCCAACAGATGAGCAGCAATACTCAATGCTGTACCCGTACTCCTAGCTGACCGTTGATCGGCTGGTGCTGGCCAAGGATCTTTCTGAAGCTCCTCCAAGATCTTAAAGAAAGAACATTTCAAGGGATGGGAAGAAAGCAAATTAATAAGATGTATCAGCAACCTAGAATCCATTTCATAGGCTTATCAATGTGGTGCAATGCAATGTAGCAATTGACAATGCGGTTTAACTTCAGCAAGATTTGCACACAGATAAAAGTCTTTAGAATTTAAAGATGTCAAAATTTTAAATGTACTTATGCTAAAAGCAAAAGACCAATTAAAGAAAATAACAAGTACCAGAAATCACAGTCTAAATTTCTTCAAGACAGAACACTTTGAAATTAGATTTGAAGACTGCTTATACATAATTGGGAATTTTGAATAACAAAACCAGAAGCATACCGAATTGAGAGCAAATTCACACTGTGATGCAGGTAACAAAAACCTTGCAATGCTCTCCTGTGAAAGCCCATCTCTTGGACCAGCAATAACTCCTGCAGATGGCTTCGGCTTCTTTGCAAAGAAACCCATCAGCTCCAACAACTGATCCTTAGTGACCTCCTTTGATCCTTTGAACACATTATACTTCGTACATTGCTCAAATCCCAATTCATGAACATGCACATTTGTTCCGAAAGTGATTAAGCCAATGAGACAGTTTTCAGGCACCATTCCCAGAATCTGCTAAGAAAGATACATTTCCATTAACAGTTTAATGTAGAAAAAAGAAAACTACAAAGTCTACTTTCTGTCTTGGTTTTTGGAATAACATCATATAAACTAGAGCTAAAACAATGAAAATGTGGCAAAAGATTTCCTCCTCGGAAACTGAAGGTAGCAAGATTTTTCAAATGCTAAGGGTCGCATCTCAACGAGTCTAACAGTTTTGACATTTGAAAAAAAAAATACAAAAGCATTAAGGTAAGGAGAAAATAATTCCCCGCATTTTAAAGAATATGCAATAATCTATCATCAAAGGTGTGTTTAGAAGTTTAAATGAGCCTAGTTAAGAACGTTTTATATTTAAGATAAAAAGCCCATAATTTGTTTTATTGGCCATCCATCTACCTGTCACTAAGATTCAAATTTTCTATAGACAATACATTGCATTCTTCTTTCTACCAAAACCAGTAGATAACATTTCTTGACCATTAAATTATTATCTCCTCATATTTGAAGTTTATTTAAGGTCACACATCGCAATAAGTGAAATTCTATCAATTTTCTTTCTGCAAGATTTCCACAATTAATTGCATTCAATGGGCCCTATTATGATCCATACATAAGTGTTGTAAATAATAATTATAAGCATTTCCATTAATTAAAATTATCTTAATCAACATTCACAACAATCAGATAAGATTCTTGAGAACGATGGCAACCATATTTGAACCAAGGGGTAGAGATAAAAAACTTGTACACGATAAAGTGAAAGTTCATAGGACAGCTGCAGAAAAAAGCCAATTTAAAAAAACGGATGAATACATTAAGCATCAACATAAAACACGACGTTCTGATCATAGAAAAACTAGAAGCTATATTTTCCTTAGCCTGATCATGCTAAACAAGTTTGTAAACAATACAAACGAAAAGCTAAAATAAATTGAATTAGCATACAGTAGTAAATGAAAATGAACATATACAAGCTCCAGCTAATGGCCAATATAGCTCAACCCAAGATAGCGTCACTATACACTTAAGCAATTAATAGTAAAAATGATGAAACGTACCTGAAGTAAAGCAGATTTCAAGAACCCAATTTCCTCCTCAATAATACAAGTGTCCACCACAAACATAAAGACAGGAGGACTAGAATCCTGAGCAGAAGGAGAACTAGGATCTTCATACTCAATGCTAGTATACTGTGGGAAAAGTTCAGCGGGTAGGTTAGCATCAGAGATGGCCTGATAGTGAGGAGGGAAGTGATTGCGCTGGAGGCAGAAGCAGCAGATCCAAATTTTATTAGTGGGAGTGGAGAAATCAACTATAGCAAAAGGGTTCAAAATCGATCGGCAGTTGCGGCAGCGGAGAGGGGAGTAAGGGAGCACAGGGGTCTCCGCCGGCAGTGGCTTTAAGGGCGTGTAAATTGCGGAGATCGGGATCACGCACTGGGCCGATTCTGATTTAGTACCAGGCAATACATTCCATGGCATACGAACTGCATCTTGAGCTTCCAAGTCCAAGAACTCCGCCATGGTTGGTGGTGGCAGGTGGGTGGTTTAATTGGCGGAGACGGCTGAGGTCAGGTAGGAGGAAGCGACGGCAACTGTAGAGAAAGGGAAGCAAAGACGGGGCGGGCAGAGAGTCGGAGCAGTTAGTATATACTGTACTGTAGTAATAATTAATCCTTGTGTTTCTCGGACTTCTTTCTTTTTTTGGAAACTCATTATTTATTTATTACAAATTACAAATATATCTTTATTTATATATTCATAACTGAAAGTTTTTAACGAAGAAAAATAATCTAAATTTTTCGTTTTATTATGTCAAAATAATTATATTATATGATTTTCTTATAAATCCTCTAATCTACCTATTATGAAAATATATCACTACTAAAAAAGTATACAAGATTTAGAATTTTTAAGTTATAGAAATGTCTACATAAATATATAGAAATATCTAAATATGGATCCTTAATAATAACTATTTAATCTCTATAACTATTTTCAGTAAAAAACATAATTTTATTTTATAGTAAGAAGTTCATGGGTCAAACTCTTGTATAATATTATATATTAAAATATCAGTATTATTCAATCACTTTTCATCAAAAAAAAAAAAGTATTGTTCAATTACGAAAATTAGATTCAAAAAAAAATATTTTAGAAAAGATATTATGGTTAATATAAGTAGTGATAAAAATAGACGCACAATATAATATTAAAGGAAGACTTTAAATTTTTTGCTACAAAATTATTGTTTTCTCATAATTTTTTATTGAACTTAATAGTATGGATTACTTAGTTATGAATATATAAATGATAATGATGTATTTTTAATTCATACAAAATGAAGAAATGAAATTATAATTTGAACAAGCTATAAGGAAGAAAATGTAATTAACCTTATAAAAATCAATCACCCATCTAATATTTTTTTTTTTTTTAAGATTTTCACACCTAGTATACTTGTTCAACTAAATTATACATTTTTATTATTTCAATAATTATAATTCTCACATGATAAAATTTGATGGAAATTAATCGTGTGAGAATTGGTGAAGGGTAGCGGATTTCACCACTTGAACACTATAGTCACTAAAATAAAAAAGAGGAACTAAATTTACTGAAATGAAATGTTTGAGACTAGATAGTAATAAATAAATTAACGATGCATATCATCGTTTTTTACAAAATTATTTATAAATAATTAACACTAAATACTAAATAAAAAAGCTAGTTGAAGAATCCTAACCCCCATCTTTTTCTCCTTTTCCTTATAATATCAAAAAAAATTTAACTATCAACAAAAAATATCAAAATATTTTTTTGCTAAATAAATACTTGTCAAATGAAAAATCATAGAGGTGTCTGTCGTAATTGATAAGCTCCTTGTCGTAATTACATTCAACGCATTTCCTTCAAAGATAATGTTTACTTTCTCACATTCTGGACCTTCAATATACAGGACAATTGAGTCATTATGATTAATATATTTCACTTGAGTGTTCAAAACTCTAATAAAGGCCCTGAATATCAAAATAACGTTTACTTCCTACCCTAAGGGCTTCTGCTTCAATCACATCTATAGCCCTAGAGTGATTAATTTCAATCCAAAAATGTTACTATTTCTCATCCCTGATAAGGCTAGCACAAGCAGTATCACGATTAGCATCAAAATTAGTAGCATCTTAAATTTTAAATCTCAATTTTGAAATTCATACACCCTCTCACGAATTATTAATGCTTTTTTGAAGTTTAATACAAAAATTTCAAAATCAAACGATATGTTAGAGCAATTTTCTTGCCAATCCTTTCAACTAAAGATCAAAAGCTACTGATGAGAATTTACCTATAGACGGAACTTGTTAATAAAAAGACACATTTCTCGTTCCTCTTTCTGTTGTAAAGCAATTTGCCCATTAATCTTTATAAATAAAATTCTGCCTAATTGGGAGCATTTTCTACCACAAGCACCACTTTGCAATTAGAAATAGGTAAAGCTAATCGGAACACTACAGTTTTTTCAAGAAAACTGTGGAAATATATAAAAAATGTTAGTATTAACAGTAAAAGGCTATACATTAAAAATTTTCTCCAGACCAAACACATTCACCATCTGAGGTAGAAAAATGTCGCAAGTCTATATGCTATCCTATTATGTTATCTAAAAAATTTCTAAAAGACAAAATAAATAATAAATATTTAAATAAATTTAGATAAATATCCCTTTGCTATCTTATTATATTCTTTTAAAAATTCTCTAAAAAGCGAATTAAATGATAAATACTTAAATAAATTCACATAAATTTCTATTAGGAAAGTTAAATATGAAGTTTAGAACTTATATTCGTCAAGTTTAAACAAATTAGTATCAATAAAACTGTTTCAAAGTTTGATTGTTCAACGCATAATAAACCATGAATCAATGGCATGCAATTGTAGTCAAAATTATGTACAATCACCTGAAACCTTAATTACAACAAATGAAGTTTTAGGCACTACTAAATAATCTTTAAACACTAATTAATTAAATTAATGACATTCTTCAAAAGTAAATTTTGTTTAAAACAATGAAGAAATAGAGAACAAAGATGAATTATACATCAAGAATGAATATTTATTTGTCACAAAACAATCATATTTACATCATACATTTTTCTTATTCTTTTGACCTCAAAAATCAATCATAAACAGCCATCTTTTTTAATAAATAAAAAAAAACCCACAAAAGTATAATAAGCCTTATAATTCACAAATCAAAATACCTCACTCTTCATCTTGATTGCCATAAAACTTCCTAGTTTTACTTAATCCATGACTTCTTGATCTCTTAGAACTACTACGACGATGGTGGTGCTTTTCATCAAACTTCAATCTTCCGGTTTCTTTAAACTGTTCTTTTTCCAACGGATCAATAACACATTCTGGCAGTGGAACTGGATACCTCAACGAATCGTAACAATAGGAGTAGTACATATACTTTTGCCTAAACCTTTTCATAGATAGCCTTTGTTTAGGAGTAATTGTTGCAAAACTAGCATTTTGAAGGTGTTTATTTATTTCATTACAAGCTTGGTCTAAAAAAACCTCTTGTATAGGGTGAATTGAACAACCTTGTAATGAAAGATCAGTAAATTCAGCTACAAAAGGTGCATATTTGTAATTAGTTTTATATTTTCCACCAGAAGTTGCCCAATCTGATGCATCCCATATTGTTGCATATAAAGACATAGGCTTTGATGGATAATCTCCTCCCATTGCTTCATTTCTTGTTATTTCACGAATTGGGACATCATCTATGTAAAAACTGATGATAAAAAATACATGAATTAGGACATGAAATTCTAACCGGGAGAAAAATATCAATAAAATTATATTCAAATTATTTAATATATTTTTTAGTACACTACAAATGAAAATGAATGAAATTGACAATTATATTAGCATATGGTTAGGTTTGTTTCCGTGGTATAGTTGTTCACGGAACAAAAACTATGGATATGATCATAACAATTGTCAAAGTCAATTGTATTTTGATGTGGATTTGGATTGATAGTTTTCTTTTAAAAGCAAAATTGCTATAAATATAAATAAAATTATATACTTATTACGTATTATATATAAATTTTATTTTTCTCTAATTATTATATGGTGTCGACTTACTCACCTATTTGGTCCCTAATATATTTTTATTCTTAAATATTAACTTTTTAAACCTTTAAACAATTTTCAGGACAACAAGATAATTAATTCCTTGGTATTTTCCAACAATCTAAAGGGACATTTATGAAATCTATTATTTTTCACTTCGAAAGGAAGGTTAATTATCACCTACTATTTGCACTATATAACAATTTTGAAACAATAAGATGATTCCTTTCGTCATTTTTACGATATTTTTCGATAACACACAAGCAAGGACTAAAGTTCATCTATACAAAATATATTATCACACTATTGTGAAGGTTATATAAACAACGATAAAATTTAAACATAATTGTATGTGTCATCATCTAATTAAAAATTACTCTTAATGCTTGGTACTTAATAACGATAATTATAAAGCTTGTTATTTAATAATTGCATGTGGAATTGAATTGAAATATGTTTTTTTTTTCTAGAAGAGCAATTAAATAAAATGTTGAAACGGTCAAATTTGAAAATGAGGCGGAATTAGAGTAATTCAATTAAAGAGTGGTGGTGGTTTAGAAGAAGAAGAAGAAGGGTCTGTGACTCACATGATGTTATTAGTGGTCCACAGAATGCTATAACGATGAAATTCCTTACAAGGGTCAAACCAAAGGCGGTATCTTTCTTCTCTGCCTCTGCTTGTGCTTCCATTCCCATACATATTTGTCTGAAACCTCCATGCTTTTCCTCTTACGTTTCCTAAGAACTCAAAGTCCAATTCATCATGTGTCTTCTCAAATATATCTCCATTTGTTGTCTGTAAATTCCCCCCCAAAAAAAAAATAACAAATTTTCACCTTCATCATCATAATTCATTCGTGTATGTATGGATACTTCATAACATGACAAGGAAAAAAAAACCCAAAATAAAAAAGAAGAATTGATCACGATTGTCTAACTTTTTATATATGTTCAAATTTAGTTGCAAAAAAGAGAAAACATACATAGAAAGCAACAACAATCCCTGCTGTGTATTCTGAAGGCAATTTGATTCTTGCACTGAAAAACCCATGCTCGTAAAGATCAGATGACTTGAATCCAGAGCCTAATTTGATCATAACAAAGAAAAAAAATCATAACTTTATGACATAAAACATAGGATTATAACATCAAACATATTGAAAATTAAGATTCAGGAGCTCTGTTCGAATTAATATGTACCTGTGTATTGGTTGAGATGAAGGGCGACTCTGTTTTCCTCAGTTGATGATGTCTTGATATTATCTTCACCAAACAAAGAAGTGAAACCTTTGTTGTAAGGAATAGTTTTAATGTCAGAAGTAAAAGCAGCGTTGGCTGCTAAGATTATATGACAGAAAAACATGATCATCATCAGACATGTTCTGATTCTTCGGTACAAAATCTTGGATTTCTCCATGAATAATACTTCTTCTTCTTCTTCTTCTTCTTTTTAAGGTTCTCTCTACTGTACCAGGAACAGGGTTTATATATATATGAATTTGAGGAGGGGGGGTGGGGGGGGTATGTGTGTAATAATTTATATATATATATATATATGTGTATAGTAAGTAGTAGTTTTGAAGAATTGTTTATGGGAAGTTGGTTTTATTGGAGGGTTGAAGAAGAAGAAGATGCCTTCTTGTTCATAATGGATGGATTTTTTTTTTTTTTTTTGGGTTTTTGATATTTGGAAATAAATTTGGGTTTTTTTTAAAATGAAAACTTGGGCTAATTTTGAGGATTTTGATTTTTTTTTTTTGGCTGTTATTATGTGTGTATATATGGATAGTTTTTGGACGGTTTTCATGTGATTTAATTATTTTTTTTAGGGTGTTTTCTTTTCATGTGATTTATGAGAAGATGATGAGAAGATGATGAGGATAGAATAGAGGGCCGAATTATTTTGACCGAACTTTTAATTGGGTTTGAGAAAATAAAGAAAACAATACTCGTGATGCTTTGTGGAAAATGAGTACTAATTTCCAGAGAAGAATTCTGTATATATATATATATCCCTCGTGTATTGTTTTTCTTGTTCCTAATAACTTCCTAAAATTCTTAATTATCAATAGTTATGAATTTCACCTTTGAAAAATATAGTTTTGAATATTCTTCTGCAAGTTTTGATTTTTATTTTAATACGTGAATTATATTAAACCAAACAAATAGTTTTCACCTTTTAATTTTTTTAATCTTTACTTAGTACTAATATTTAGCTAAGCTTAAAACTATTTATGAATAATTTACTCAAAAATCTCGCTGTAATTGGATTTAATATTCCACTATTATGAATTGCATACTTGCTATCAAAAGGCGAAATCTCTCGCTCACAGGGTCCTTACCAGATTGCCCGATGGCTCTGCAGACTGGATTCCCATACTGCCGCTGCCAGCATTTGAACCATGAACATTGATACTAATTCTGCAGCCCCATAGTCAACTGAACTACGCCCATGTGTGCATCGAACGGTAAAATCTCTCACTTTTAAGGTCTCTATCCGACTGCTCAATGCCAAAGAGTTGCATACTCATTTTTAACATGTATACATGGTTAAAGGTTTAGAATTCTTTAATTGTATGAAATTTACAGTTTAATGTGTTTATTTCATTTGATATATGAGTTTACTCTTTCTTGACAATACTATTTTGCTATGGTTAAACTTGTTGTACTAATTATTTTTAGAATATTATTTTTTATTAATTAATATTTCATAAAAAGTAAGTTATTGACGAAATTTGTAGGTTAAAATTAACTTTTATTGCGTTACAAAAAAAATATATTGCTGAATATAATAGGTTAATAATATTATATATGACATGATAGTAATTTAGTGATAAAAGTACTCTTTAGTATATCAAAAGTTCTGTATTCAAATCGCGTCCTTTTCCTCATATATATATATATATATATATATATTACATTTGACCTATTCATAAAATTTGTTTGGAGTTTTTTTTGCAAAAAGATGATTGAAAATTATAATTTTGAGAGCAAATGAAGAATATTTAGAAGCTGGAGAATTATAATTTTGGTATCCAAATTGTAGATTGATTATATACATTTACTTTTGACTTTGCAAATTACATTACAATTAAAACATAGTTATCATTGTTTCATCATGAGAGTGATGAGAAGAACAATCTGTCCACATGTCCATACAATCACTTCCACTTGTTTACCCCCAACAAAAAAAAAAAAAATAGAAATTCATCATATTAGGATTGACCAAAAATTAATAAACCCATAATTGATATGATGATGATGTATTTCACTATTTCTCTCTCTCTCTCTCTCCCTCTCTCTCTCTCCTACCTTTGAACAACAAACGTTAATAATATTATGTTTTCGTTCATTAGAAGCAACTTATGTTATGTTATAATGAAGATGAAAATAGATTTTTACTTTTCTTTTTGGTTTTTTGGGTACAGCTGTGTATTCTCTGGATTGCCTTTTCTTTTTCCTTTCCTAAAATATTCATAGCTTGGTTTTGGTAATACATTGGAAGATAATATAAATTGAAATTCAAGACAATTTATCCATCCATACCCAAAACCAATGGTTTTAATTGTTGGGAAAAGTTAACCTACAAGTAGGATATATGACATTTATATTTGTCCTTAAAGTTCAAATATCTGTTTTGATATCAACTTATATCACAAAATTTGTCTAATATTATTTTAACTCATCGTGAAATTTGTATATAACATAAAATTTATACAATACGCATTTTTTGTGAAAAATTTTTACTGTTCTTGTAATTCTATCCAACTCATATGGAGATTAGTGTATGTGTAATATAACTTAAAGTATTTTGTATATACGTACAGACTCTTTAAAATAAAAAAGAAAAATAATAGTAGTTGAATGAAAACTTGTCATATTTTCGTGCATTTTATTTTTTAATCTCAAGAGGGAAACCTGCCATAGTATTTATTTTATTGATTGATTGAGTGGCATTTCTTTGATTAATAGAATCAAATTCATGATAAGAGGACTTTAGAACAATTTGGGTTTGATTTGAGCCGTGAATATAATATAATAGTTGTTGTTCAAGAATCAGAACCTCACCTATTTTTTACTTCCAGAAGAGAAGAAGCAAATCTCATTAACACAAGTAAAGATTTTGCCTGGTAACGTCTTTGTTGGCCTCAAGTAAGATTAGGATTTTAAGTGGTTACACCAACTTACCCACTCTTCTAAACACTCATTCATCTAAAGAAAATTAACCAATCATTCAATCCCTTTCCCTTAATAATAAAAAAAGAAAAGCAGCGACATTGTGTAAGAATTTCAACATCTTCGATGCGAGAATTTTCTTGCCTGCACCAAGTCTTGGGACTCCAATTTGCAGGCTGCTGAGTCACCATAGTTAACATCCTTCATTTGAATATTGAACAATCTTGGTGGTGAAGCTTTGAGACAAGAGGGATTTTACCTCTTGATACCAAACATCAAAGAAGACAATTCAAGGGGTAAGTAAGGAAAGGAAATCCAATGTATTTTGTACAGCCCTTTTTAATATCTTTCTCGTGTTCAAACTTGTTTTTGAGTGTTTGTATTTGTATGAAAGCAGCAAACCGGCTAACCTTGCTCTAGAATCTGCTGGTAAGAAGTTGCTTTCTACGCCGTTTTCTCCCCATATATATTTTTTCTCTTGTTTGAATTAACTTTGTCACTATAATGGACCCCTTTGGCTTCATTCTTGTACTCGGCTACCAAGTAACTCTCATCATATCATATATAGCCGTTGGGACCAATCCATTTTTTCTGAAATATTAAAGAAAAGAGAAAAAAAAACAAAGATAAAGATGAGGAAACCAAATAATTGGAACATAAGATAAGGAGGGTTCTAACATAATGGATGATGATGATGATGATAATGATAATATTGAAGGATAAATAAACTAATGTTAGCTATTTCTTCAATGGATGAATATAATAAAAGAAGAAAGGTTTGGGGCCATTGAGAAAGAGAAACTATTCCTAGCTGTGTAAAACAAGCAAAGTGAGCAAACCGGCCATTATATAAAGAAACAATACATATATATATATATATATATATTTCATCTGAGATTATGTTCTCCTGTTCTTTTAATTATATACATATTATGCATGATTCTTAGCAACAGGACACTATAAAATAAACAGGAATATATGCCCCTTCATGTGTCTTGTTGACTCAATGCCACATTATATCAAACACCTTGCATAACTCACTTACCCTACACCCAACTACACCTAATCCATCCACCCAAAAAGCTTCAACTATATTTCTAATCTGTTTTTTCTCATACCATGAAGCATCCCAAGTGAATTTGTATGCACATGGGAAATATCTTTAAACATATTACATTTAAACTGATTCTCATTCTAGTTAGTAAGACTACAAGAGCGAAAAAATTCTCTCCAGAAGACACAACTGCATCCTCCGGATTTGAACCTAGGATCTCTAGTTAGGCTAGCAGGGATACCGACTATCTCACCTACATGTCTTTTGATACTACATCTAATTCACTTCTTCCCCCTCCACCTTGTTCATGTAAAGTCTTATAGCTCAGTATATACATGGTTCATATGTCACAGTCCAAATTGATTAGTAGTATTAATATCAACCTTACCTCTAATTTATTCTCAAAACATCACATCAACTTATCAGATCAGCTCTTTAATATTTGGTGATTAGGAGAATATGTGGTTTATTATGGATCACTCTAGTAAAGTTAAGCCACTCCCAGAATGCCAATGCCATTAAAGTCCAAAAGCATGAGAAGAAGCACTCGTATTTTATAATATGAATGCAACAAGAACATAATTTCTTTTTGTACAAGTAACTCTAATGCTAGCTGTTGCTTCAAATGAGTCACATCAAGATACAAGTTAATAAATAAAAATTCAGCCAATCAACTTTAGCCAAAATTTGCACAAAACAAAAACTTTTGACTTATATATTTCGTATTTGTTCCAAAAGTTCTCATTTCTTATTCAGGTACTTTTAAAGCAGTAGGTTTCAAATGTTACCTGTTACATGATTCAGGCCTAATGAAAAATAAAAGTCATAAGATGCCGATTTGACCATCATGAAATGAAACAAAAGATGAAGAAACAATCGATCAAGATGAGAAGAGGACATGTACAAAGTAATTTATCTTAAATGGCCAAAAGAGTTTGAAGAAAAAATCAATTCCCACCAAACCCCCCACACCCCCCTCTCCTGGACCGGAAAGGAAAATACTAAAACAATGAAAACCCTGCTTCCAACAGCTGATGCAGTATATTTTGTATCTTTTCATGAAAGTTCCAGGCAACCATACAGTAGATTATCACATTTAAAAAATGGTACCACTTTTTATGTCAATTCTAAACTTGTATTTAATACATCATATATGAGAATTAACGCTTCAAATAAGATACAAAGTGCAACACTAACTACAAAATTAATATGCCAACATGCCCAAGAAGAGTGATAATGGAGTTGAGATTGTGAGTAAAATTGGCATCACCAGTTTTGCAGTGTGTAGTTTGCAAATTACAGTCTGGTACATGGAACACCGGCATGTTCTCACAGAGCATCATTTATGGACTTTTACTCCTCAAGGAAAACTTTGGCCTGTATCAAAAGGATTTTGAACAAGGTGATCTATCAGATATATAAAGCTGCCTCTGAATTAAAAAACATGATATCTCAAACCATGCAAAAGAACACTTTTAACATTTACCTGGTGCAGAGATACAAGTATGAAGTCATCTTGAATTACATCCATCATTTTTCCACTAAACGACAGTTACTAGACAAATATTGCCAGCCAATTGTTAATTGCTTTGTGGAAGCATCCCCTGTAAGAGCATATCAAGTACATCGATCTCCATCCTGTACCAGAACTTTCCACCCCCCGCAACTAGTAACAGTAACTTAAGTTCTCACTAGCTTGCTTTCGTGATGGAGAATTATGGGCAACATACTGCACAAGATTTCTGAAACTTTTGAGTCAAACTAAAGGATGAAAAAGGCCATCCACAACATTCCAATGCCATTTCTGGGTGCTGTGGACACCTTAAGTTAATCTAGCACCACCGATGTTTCTTCACGCCCAAGTGAACAGTAGGCATGTAATTGAGCAGAGAAATTCATGTTAATGTTCACTTCTATATCTGACATCTGTCTTACTCTCGAAAATGTGTGAATGAGAAATATGAATACCTTTTTTTGCTTGCAGAACTTTAGAGTATATGGAAGCCTTTTCACATTGATTTGTTGCACTCAACTCCTACACAATACACATAGTCATCCCGGCAACCAAAAAAAATCCTGCCACCAATCATTATAGGGGAGGAGAAGATATCTCCTTCTACGTCCAACCTAGAAAATTCCCGCACCATATGTTGACTTGTTACTCCAGTGGCATCTAAGCAGCTGATACAAAGAACTATGATACTCCCAGAACTGGTACAGACACAGACCAATCTGTCAGACAGAGTAGAACCATCATCTACTAGCAGCATGCTCTCATCAACATATGCAGATGAAATAATTGGTTGTCCAATATCATATTTCCAGAGCAACTTGCCCTTTTCCAACTCAAAAGAGTAGATGCTTCCATCTCTAGAGCATACGAGCACCTGAGAAGATAATGTATCAGATATGCAGGGTCCAGCAAATATTGGGCCCCCAGTGTTTGCCTTCCAAATAATGGATCCATCAGTATCCAGTGCAACAACACTACCATCCACCAAGCAGCAAATAATATTTCCACTCAACGAATGGATTGAAAGAGACCCAAAAATAGGTACTTCCAAGTCATGGATCCATCGTTCAGCTAAAGCTAAAGCCTTTAAAGAGATTGCTGTCACTCTACCACTTGTAGATGCCACGAAAAGTTTCTCCTGAATCTTATCTATTGCAGGTGAACCAAATATACTGCCCCCACAAGGAAGTTTTAAAATACAACAATAATTTTTGTAATCAAGAGCATACAGATTGTGGTCATACGATCCACACCAAACCAAATGCCTCTGCTTGTCTACCACGGGTTGTGATTTGACCTCACCATGAGTATGAAATTTCCAACAGATGCTGCCATCTGAAAATTGCAGAAAATAAATGTTTCCTTGGTAGCATCCAACTACAACCTGAGAGAAGTTATCTAGAACTGCTGCAGAACATTCTACCCTTCCATCCAGTTTGGCCTCCCACAGAACAAAGCCCCTTTTAGCTTCAATACAGACAAATTTGTGTGAATGAGAACCAATAAACAGATAGACATTACTTCCTTTAAATACAACAAGTGGAGATGCATCAACACAAGACTCCATGTAGACTTTCCATAATTCTTGTATGCAACCTGGTCTCTCTCCTGAACTTTGCTGATACCTAACAATTTGACTTAGATTTTCTTCTTCACATTTACCCACATGCATTGTTTTATTGCAACGGTTAAAAGAACATGCTGTGTGTAAAAAATCAGAATTCCAGAAGCAGCTGAAATTCAGATCCTTTATATCACTGCAAACACATGAATCCCTTTTCAGGTATTTAACAGGATTACCATTACTTGAGTTACTCAGGGTTCCCAGTAACCGTCTATGCGGTTTACTCTCAGGATCGCTCATAGTACCAGAATCATCGAGCAGGGCACTTTCATTTGTTTCTCCTGAATCTGCTCTCAACTTTGCATCTATTCTTGCAATGCCAATGGATAACCCTATCTTCCTTCGCAGGGCTGATTGCAGCTTCAAAGGTGTCGGAAAACTATATAGCAATTTCATATTGATTCCTAATTTATATGCAACATAAGCTGCAGATATGGAATTTCCACCCATTTCAAAAAAGTTGTCATCGATGCAGATATTCTCAACCATCAGTGCGTTGCAGAAGGCCTGAGTAGAGTAAAATAAATAAATAAATAGTTCAAAACTTACTTATTAAAGGAAATAGCAGTCCATGCAACTCACAGAACCAAGGTCAGGGAATGAGATTATTCATGTATACTACAATAACTTTTAATGAGGAAAAAGCTGCAAAAGAAATGGATAAACAACTGCAAATGAATATGTAAAGCTGGATCATTTTTGTCTCAAAGTATATCGACAAAATTAATTCCAACACACCGACAGTATATCCATCATATTTCAAGAAACTGTCCTGCAGTTGCACATGTTTAAATGCTCAGTACAAGAGATACAGTTTGGTCTTTGTTTACATATCACACTTCAAAATTGAACAGAATAGCAAAAGCATCTGTATTTTTATTTTAAAATTTTGTAATAGTTTCAATAAGATTAACTAGCATCATCAGAGTGAGAACAAGGTACCTCCCCAGTGCAACATTATCTCTGTGTTTAAAAATATTTGACCAGAAATCCATTCAAATGCAAGCCTTTGAGTTTTAGATCCCAAGTAAATTTTCTATTACACAGAGAATTCTCAAACTATTTGAATCAGAAAGCTCAGAAAAACATCAAGTCTTGTGGAGGAGAATTTCACACTTACCTCACAAGATTAGGAAGAAGTATTGGCTCCCTCATTTCAGAGGTATGGTAACTTACCATTCAAAGTGATAGTAAAGACTAGATTAGGCTGTTTTCTTTTTGTCAAAAACATAGTCTTTTCACCAAGAGATTATCTCCTTAACTCCACCTCAATATTTCACTAGTACTGAGGACAAAAGGAGCTGCAGCTAAAGTTTAACTAAAGAGGTAAACTTTCTGTGCTTGAATGCACTATTCCATATCCAGATGAATACAATCCCTCTCTTATGGTAACACAATATCTAGATTAACACAATATAGAATCCATAAGCTGATAAGCTACCCATTCAAATTTATTGAAAATGCCCTAATAGCACATGCAAGCCTTTCCTAATGATTAATCATAAAACTTTTCAGGAATAAAAGATTAAACAATTTCTTGTACTTGTGAACATGGAATTTCATAAGAAAAGGCATTCTAGGAGCAGTATGGTAAACAAGAGAACCACAAAACAAGGAATGAACTTATATCCTAAATGTCATAGACCGTAAGAAAGAAAAGCATGCTTCCACAAATTCTAACAATCAATGGCATGAAGCAAATCAATATGGATGTATATTGACAACTAAATTCATAATAAAGACTGATAACCTTTTTGACAATTTTCAAGAGATCGCTGTCCCAAATTTTTCCACTTCCATTCTTGTCATGCGCCTTAGAGCATGAAGAACTGGCCAGCAAATTATAATCCACTTTCCCAGAGGAAGAGATTGGTAGTGACTCTGTAAAGTAGATTACCCCAGGAACCATCACTAGTGGAAGTTTGTTTACCATCCACCTCCTAAGGGAAGACTTGAAATTTTCATTGCTTTTATCCTTTTGCTTTAGAATTAGATGAGCTTCAATATGAGAGATTTCCCCATTATCTCTTTTGCAAAGTACTGCAGCATCAAATATATCAGGATGTTCCCTAAATGCATTCTCTATCTCTTCTAAAGCAATCCGCTGCCCATTAACCTTTATAGTGCGGTCTTTTCTTCCTAGAAACACCAAATCACCACTTTCAAGCTGTCTGGCATAGTCACCAGTTTTAAAGTAATAACCACATCTCTGATCAACACAGGAATAACCGATAAAAGCATCTTCAGGCAAACTTACAGAGTCCAGAGGCAAAATGGAAGGATAATCAAAGTATCCAGCACAAACGCAGAGTCCACTCACATAAATTTCTCCCTCATTAGGTGCATTTTCTCCAACAAGCACCACTTTGCAGTTAGAAATAGGTAAGCCAATTGGAACACTACTGAGACCGTTGCTTCCAAGGATCAATGGCATGCGCTTGTAGTCAAAATATGTACAATCTCCCGAAACCTTAATTACAACAATAAGATTTTAGATGCTAGGAAGTAACCTTAAACGCCAATTGATTAAATTAAAGAGAAATTCTAACATTCGAATCAGAGTCATTATTGGCCCAAAAAATAGAAGTTCCAGTACACAACACACTGAATATAATAGTATCATAAGAAATCCTGGATTATTCCAGGTGTCATAGATGCAGCTGCATATAGCAGATTGATTAATCATAGGCTACAGCGCCAGGTCAGAAAATCAGTTCAATCACAAGTAACTATGTATATAACAATCTTATAAGAGCTCGTCTAGTGGTCCAGGACATCTCTCTTTCAAGGAGGCAACGGGGATTCGATCTGACCATGGGGATATCACTTTTCATTGGGAGTTGGGCAATGGAATCTTCACAAAGTCAACAGCATGTCCAAGCATAGACAAATCTAGACTTTCTGCCCAGTACAATAAGTCATACTTTCATTTTTCAAGTTTTCTTAATCACAGATTTCATCAAATTTTATTTAATTACTATTTTTAGGTTCATTTCCTGTGCAGTGATTTTAAAGTAACTTGACAAAACTTGCAGAATGGGGCTTTTGTTAGTTCCACAGTAATTGCTACACACATCAAATTTCAAGTCATAAAGCCATACAGACGATTTCGCTCACATTTATTCAATAGACACAAGGACTTATGGATCTAACATATGAAAGCAACAATCGCAAGAACAAGAAGCAGTAACAAAGTTTTATTAGTTTAACATCGGTAGCTATGTCCATACAAGCAGAAGTGAAAAATAAATAGCTTCTTCAACCCAGGTTTGCATAACACCGTTCTCCTCTGGTAAAAGAAAAAATTCTCAAAATTTAGATACTATTCATATCACCAAGCGAATAATAGGAAAGTAAATCCCTGACCTCCGTACTCCCATATAAATTCAAAAGAGCTGTTTGGGGCAGAAATTTAAGCAGACTCGTGCATAATGATTGATGAAGAACTTCACCACTCAATACAAGCAACTTTAAACAACTACGAACTCTTGCATAAATAGGGCTTTGCAGAGGAGGGAGGATCAATTTCATCAATGATGGAACAGCTATCAGTCTGGTTATAGAGTATCTCTGCAGAAAAGCAAAAACTTAAAATTATAAAGGTCCCAGATCTGGGAAGTTAGATCCTCCGCCTGCCATAAGTCTGAATCTAACATTTTTCCCTATTATAAGAAATCCAACTTCTGTTTTCCAGGTTCCAGATTACTCAAACAGAACTTTGAAAATGAGTAAGAGCCACCACAGAAGAAACACATGTAAAATGCAAGCTGCACATTGACTTGAGAGACGAGGATATCAGGAGAATTCAATTTCAGAAACATCATAATGATGACTGAAAATAAGACCCTCATTTCAAAGGAAGTACAAATACAGGTTAATATAATTGCTATTCCAAGATACATGAGAGAACCAGAAAAAACAATTTCTCAGGTATGTAATGCCATTGTTCACATCTGTATCAAGATGAAACATTAGATGCGTCACAGAGATTCCACAAAATCTTTCCTTCACTCCAAGATCACACCATAAAATGCCCAATGTCAAACTGGCCCATAGATGCCCAGCAGTTACATAAAACTGAAAACCTAGTAGGAACTTTTGGCATCCCAATCCAACAATGAACAGTAACAACTTGAGGTATAAATTTTGCACTCTTACCTGTAAAAAGTCCAGCAGATAAAAAGGATTTTCTTTTAGATAACTGACTGGAGGTATGACCAATATACAAGCTGTAAGTAGGCTTCCCAGAAATTCCTGCAGATGATCAATGAAGCTTATTGATGTCTTAAAGATCAGACATTCTTCTCCCTGCAGCGGATACAGTTCTTGCATCCATAGAAATCGGTTTAAAAGACCTGCAAAAGGGCTGACATAGAACATCATGATGCATATTAAAATTGACAGAAACTAAATATGGGAATTTTGGATAAAACTGAAATCCAGTTCAAACCTTGTTCAGTTCCACAAATGCCTTTAGGCTTCCCTGTCGACCCTGATGTGTACATCAAGTAACAAAACAATCTCGGTAATTCACTTTCACAAGGCCAGTCTAAATGTGTCAATTCATTTTGCTTTTGAGCAGTGTACTTCATAGATATAGATAAAAGAGCACAATGTCCACTATCAATTAGCCAATGTAATTTATCAAGCTCGTGGTAGCAATTGTCCTCCAATGAATATTCACACCCTATAATAAGATCAATTCTTGAGGAAGACAGAACTGACAATATCCTTTCTCTGGGCCAAGATGCATCTAATGGCATAAATGCCTCTCCACACCTTAAAATGGAGAGGACTGCAACAATATATTCCACAGAAGGTTCAATATATACTCCTACAATTCTAGGAGTATACTTATTCTTGGACATAGCAAACTGCCATAAACTTGGATTAGAAGTCCCCACAGCATCAGGAACCTGATCATTTGCAGTAGGAGACTCACAACGCCTATCACCTGCAGAAAGAAACACATATAACCATAGGCATCACCGAAATATACAGTGATCAATTACATAAAGATATGTGAACAGTAAAAACTATGAGTTAATATGCATTGAATTCCAAGTGCAGGCTATAAACAAGTCAAGGCCATACTCAAACAAATGACTCTCAAAATTTTCTCAGGACCATTGATTAACAATGTAGAGGAATAGGATCCATATTTTCCGCAAGGCATAAGTCTGTAAAAGGAAAACTTTATTAAACTTAATCCATATATCACTACATTATATAGCAAAAATTTATCTTAACAAAGAAGAGGGAAAAAAATGAGGAGCAGAAGCATGTGGTGACCAAGATGACACACAAAAAGAGTGCTCTAACGCATTCGCTATATGAAACCTGGTTGAGGTTTGATGAGATAGGGATCATCAGCACCATCAAGAATGCCCCTGAGCCGCAAGCTAAGAGAATTTACAGCAAACAGAATATCAGAGTACGTAAAGCACTGGTCGCCTTTGTAAACTGGAGGCTGTGACGACGTTAGTGCAGCTTCAATTAATTCTTCATTTCGAACTACTTCGCTATCCTGAACATCAGAATTTCTCAGAAATTCTCCGGCAATGATTTTGGCGCCACCAGCAGCGTGTATAACAGCGATTTTATCCGGGGATTTCGAAGCGGCTTTGTGGAACTCGTGTGAGATGCAGCACGCGGATAGCTTTGTCTCCGGCAGTGGCGCACGGCTTTCCATGGCGGTTCGGCGCAGAAACACAGGGGGAGTAGGAGGAGGGGTTCTTTCATAATAATGGAGAAAAAACAGAGGCGGATTTTAGATTTAAAAAAGTATTTGGGAAATTCCCCAAAATACCCTATAATATTTAATTAAGCTATATTATACCTAAATAGTTAATTTGTTTTACTATTTTTGCCCAATAACCGCCAAAAAAAAAAAAAAAAAACTTGTGCCTGTCACGTGTGATTAAGTGGAGAGTCAAAAAGTCCATTTATCTGTACTATTTTTTAATTCAATATATTTTATTAATAAAATTTTATTTAAAAAAATAAATTTTAAAAAGAATATTTTATAAAAAAAGTTAATATAGAGAATACTATATACAAAATAGTAGACATCGATCTTCTTTCCGAAAACTATGTGTCTCCCTCTCATGTGCGCCATTGTTGATTTCTGAAGGGAGGATTTCAAGCAAACACATTTGTTACTGAGACAATGTAATTGAATTGGTGTGGTGGGTCTTCATGGAGATAGCAAAATGGATGGAGAATGATATGCCATTGTGGGATTTGTTAAGACTTCTTGGATTGATAATAACCACAGTTGAAGAATCAACAACTACTCAATTCTTTTTTTTTTTAATTGGTACATTGTAAGAATTTTTGTGTTTTTTTTACTTATCATATTATAATTTCAAGATAATATTTGATAAACTTTTTCTTATAATATCTTCTCATTAATAATAAATTTCAACGTTTTTTTTTCTTTTAATACAGAAACTAGTGAAACAAACTATGAAGGGTATTTTAGTTTATACATGAAAAAAAATCTAAAATTTCATATTTTTTGTAAGGATTAATACAAAAAAAGTACTCTGAACTTTTTTCATTATGTCAATTAAGTACTTAATCTATGAATATGACAAGTAAGAGACAATTTTGTTTTTTTGGTAAAATAAATTGAATAAAAACTTATTGAAAATGAGTAATATCTGTTATGCCTTAATAAAATTTAGAAAACTTATTTTGCCTTTCCATAAGAAAGAAGTTGTTCATCAAAATGAAAGAAAGAAATATAAAAAAAAAAATCTCTCTCTTCTCAAGACTATTAAAATACCCAACTACCATCAAACCCTATCAAAAGAAAAAAATGGCGCAAGTCTCTTTCTTTTCCTTCCCTATACCCTAAAAAACCATTTATCAAAACTTCATTAAACTATTAGTCAGTAATATTTTAATAAAAATTCTTATTATGCTTATAAAAGGAAATTAATACTTTAATGAAACTAACTCATTTTTTAAGTGGTTCTTTGGATATTTAGTTATAGATAAGTGCAAAAATGACTTTTTCATAAAAAATTAACATCATCACAGTTGACCGTTAATTAAGACTACTAAAACGAAAAAAGCACTAACCATAAGGTTTAATATAATCAACCATTTATTATAGGCGTGGAATGCGAGTCACTTATTTTTTTGGGAAGGGGTGGAGGGGGTAAATGATTCAAGACATTTCATTACTTTCAAATAATTACCACCCAAATACTATATGAGTCATAGTGAATGTGACGTTCGTCGTTAATATATATTTATAGGGAATGACGTACATTAAATATTTATTTGTCAAATAATATTGTGTTTAGAAGATCGGAAGATAAATAAATAATAAAACAATTTAGTCCAACCACTATGACTATTAAAACAATAAAAAACAACAAATTCATTTTACAAGAATTTAAAATAAATATTACCAAAAAGGATAATTATAAAAAATAAAAAAAAAAAACTTTACAATCTAAAATAACAAAGTCACAAATAAGAAAAAAAGAATACTTTACAAAAACCCTTGAGGAGTTTGTTCGAGTGGTGATTGACTCAAAATATGGTGAGCAAGCAGTTGTAATTGTTAACCATGCGTTCTCTGCTTCACCTCTTGTAATGCGTCCACTCATCCTATGAAATTCAAAGCAGTCTCCATATTAATCTCAGGCAAACTTGATACGAGGCGTGGATGAATGTGAAGTTAACGACAGGAATTGCATCCGTTCTTTCCAACCTGTGTTAAAAATAATAAAATAACAATCATCAAAAGTTTCAATTTCCTCGGCACACATCTTTTGTACGACTTTGTATATCATTTTATATATCAATTTTTAATTTATAATATTTTATTAATAAAATATACTAAAAAATAAACCCTAATGCAATTTCAAAAGGGAATTTAGAATTTATACTATAAATTAATTATCCAAAACAAATTTAAAATTAGGAGAAAGAAATCTTTAAGGTCATTTACTATTGGCAAAATTTTTGAGTACTAAAATATGGTACCTGTTTTAGTTGGAGGGTCTCGACTGATCTCTAATTCCTCATTTCCCTGGTCTTTTTGTGCTTCCACAATTTCTTTTGCCCAAGTTTCAATGGAGGAATTGCACGGCCATAGTCGGATTGCTTTCAGAGTCATGATATTTTCCAGAAATGAAGGGAGTTCGAGTAGATTCTTGCAGTCGATAACCTCTAGACGCTCTAAGGGAGGAGGGTTATCTTCAACTTGCTCAAAATTCCACTCCTCAATATCCAATTTACATAAACTTAGAACTTTGAGTTTCGGAAATTCTCCATCTCTCATATGCCATATCTCTCCTTCAAAAGCTCGGATTCGTAGTTTTAGAACCTCCAGGTGTTCTAGTTTTGCAATAGTTGAAATCTCACTCCATGGAAGACGAAATTCTGACAAAGTCAATCTTCTAAGATATGGAGGAAAATGGAATTTACCAACTGGATATACAAATCCAACGTAAATCATCTTCAAGGAATAAAGTTTCTCCAGAAAATCTAATTTTAGAAAGACATAGTCCTTTTTCCAACAATCATCAGAATCAGATACTGTGCATGACAACCTTTGGAGATTGGGTAGCCTTCTCATCATCCATTCAGTAACAGAATCGCTACAAAGACATGGAGTTGATAGAGAAATCAAATTACCAAGTGGGAAGCCTCCACTCCAAGCAATTACTTTGGGAATGTCCAAACCACAATAACCAACACGAAAATGTTTCAAATTCAAAAGATTCCAGATATTATCTACTGTAATGATTCTAGATCTTTGTCCCATCACTATAATCGCCTCTAGCTTTTGGAGTGGGGGAAGTTCACTTAATATCCGATCCTGCATGGCAGAAAGAATCAGGAACCTTAAGTGAACCATAAGAGCTATGGAGGAGTTATCATCAAAATGATTTCCCTTAATACAATGGAGATCTAACACCCTCACAAGTCGGTATCTGCCCAAATTAAAGGCAGGAGATTGACTTGTATTAGTCCAGCCTATTTGGTTTAGAAAAATGGATCGAACACGAGAAATAAAATAATCTCTTGATTTACTGAATTCTATCCAATTCTCATAATCACAAACCACACGATATTCCTCATTTTTGTAGAAATTGCCCTTACCTTTCATTTGTAGCAAAAAGAAATCTTCTTTAGATTTTGTGCTAGCAAAATCATGTAAGAGATCATGAATACGACTTGCTTTCACTCCACCCAAAGAGCTTCTTTGCGAAACAATCACGAGACTTCTGGCAATCAGTTGATTCAGATAAGCTTCTGCTATGTTCTCTAAGCTATCATCAGCCTTTTGTAATTGGATGAATCCTTCTGCAATCCAGAGCCATGTCAATCGTTTTACTGGAACTTCTGCATCCTCTGGAAATGCTCCAAAGTAGAGAAAACAAGGTTTCAAATGATCTGGTAAATCATTGTAACTAAGTTCCAATACCTTTTGACATCGATGTTGTGGATCCTCAGAGATGTGTGTCTTTATATTTTCTGCAACTAGTTGCCAACGATATTCAGTTCTCTCTATCGATCTAAGAATTCCAGCTATTACATCAATAGTAAGAGGAAGGCCTTTGCAACTTTTGGCTATTTCTTTTCCAACATTTAACAATTCTATAGGACATTTTTCATCTTTCTGAAATAGCTTTGAATGCAACATCTCCCAACTTTTCAAGAATGATAATGGCACAAGTTCATGGTTAGTAATGTTACCTTTTTTATCTTGGGAAGCAATGCTATGAAATCGAGAAGTGAACATAACCCTACTCCCATTCTTATCATCCGGGAAAGAAGCTTTAATAACTAACCATGGCTTAATTTCCCATATATCATCAAGGAAAATAAGATATCTTCGGCCTTTTAGACTTTTAAGGAGTACATGTTCTAGGTCCTCTTCACCCTTCTTCACAAATTTTTCTGTATCAGCAGTTACTGCTTGCAAAATTTCTAGCAACAATCTTCTTTTCTCGTACACTTTGGAGACACATATTCTAGCACGAACATGGAAGCATGATGTAATAGAAGGATGCTCATATAGAGAATTAGCCAGAGTAGTCTTACCAATTCCAGGCAAGCCCACTATTGAGATAATCTTTAGCTCTTTTGCTTCATTACAAGTCAATTCATCACGTATCCTTTGTGCCTCATCATTAAAAGCAAGTAGTTCAGGAGTTGGATTCATCATTCCATTTCTCAAAGAATCTGGTTCTAACAAAACTTGATTGGGAATGCTAGTGATTTGATCTTGCATCAAAGGGCCATCATCACTTGGCATCTTGGACAGGACATTTCCGAGCTCTATCTTGATTATCTTAATCTCTTCAAAAATATCAAACAACTCGAACTTAAAATTCAAAAGAGGACAACCTTTGGCAACAAACAAGTCAATCACATATTCAACCTGGTGTGCGACATCATTAAAACGCATCCATTGTTCTCTGGGAATTTTTTCATTTTTACTGAAATCATCTCTTAGGCCTAACAATTCCTTTTGAAGGGCTTCTATATCATACTTTGCCGGAGCTAATATACTAGCTTTCAAGACATTCTTGGTCAAGCCCTCGAGATTTTGGAGGAGAGAACTGATAAATCTCCGTAAATTAGTTACCGGGAAATTGGATGTTGGTGGCTTGGGAACCAATTTGTCATATGCTCTTTTTGCATTTGCATTTGCTTCCTTAAACATTGCCAGCAAATTAGACAGTGCATCTCTTGATTCTCTCCCATCCCAAAGGGAGAAAATAATAGATTCTGTCTCAAGTGTTAAAGAGATGACATTTTTATAAAGAATCTTGATTAATTGCTCATAATCATCATGGGCAAAGTGCTCTGGATCTGTCCAGAATGGATCGATAGTACAATACTTGAGCGATTCCAACTCCCGATGAAGGGTTAATATTTGATTTTTGACACACCCAATCTTTTTTTCAGATAATTCAATCATATTATCAAGGAGACAATCAAGAAAACACATAATAAATTCGTGTACCTTCAAAGTCTCCGAGGCGGCAGCAATTTTGAGGGCTTCCACATAAATGTCTCTGGTTTCTGGCAGAAAGGGTTTAATCTTCTTTAGTTGAACATCAAGCTGGATTTTCATTTCTTGAACATCCACTTCATCTTTGGATACACACAAATAAAGCAAACATGAAATGTTGAAAACTACAACTTCCACTTTCTCAAGCCCTCTTTTCGCCAGAATATCAAGAAACCATCTAAAAAATCTCAAGATCTTGTCGAAAGATTCCAATTCTTTCTTCACAAGAACAATTGAGGAAGCACCCTCTAAATTGAGCATTTCCTTGATAATCTCCAAAAGGGATTCAAGAAATTCAATGAGATGAGCTTCATTTGTTGGAAAAACCACTGAAACTGAAATATTATGAGCAAGAAAATTGTAAATTTCTTGAAGATTGGGCTTGATAATCTCATCAAGCTTTTCTTGAAACAAATAAACAGCACCAAGTCTCATCTTGACTTGCAATTGAAGATCATGGCTTGCTGCTTGATATTGAATATTGAGATGAGATAAGAGAGATTTGAGATTTTCATTCTCAATTTGCCATTTTCTTGAGTAATTGAGAATGGATTTTAGAAAACTTGCCTTTAATGTGAGAATTTGACGAGTCATAGAATCTATTCCCCACCATGGATCTGGGCTCTTTAGCAATGCCAATATATCATTCTCTAATTTGGAATCCATAATTGTCTCTTTGCTTCTCTCTCTGATTTTTCCACTCTAATTTTTAGCTAACAATTCTTGCTCTTGCTTTGTGTGGCCTATATAGATGTATGTGCAAAAAAGACTTTTGAGATTTGTGTTTGCTGGCGCGAAGATTATATTTTTTTTTCAAAATTGTAGTAGAAAACAGTTAGCAGCACATGTATTTAGAAAAAAAAAAATTAAAAAAATAGCAACACATGTCCAAGTGGCCAAGTCAACCAATGCAAGTAGGAAATTATTTTTATTATTTTTTTTTTGGGGGTAAGAAAAAAGACTTTTTTGTTTTGGGAAAGAATAAGACAGCAGGAATTAATTGTAAAATACCCAATTATGAGAAGTCAATCTTCCTCAAAATTAAATAAATAAACCCTAAAATTAGAAGTCAATCATTTCAAAAAAAAAAAGTCAATAATCCTTCCTTTTTAATTAGTATGTAGTAATTTCTTACTTTGTTCATCTTTTATTTCATTAATTTTAGAATTTATTATAAAATACTTACCTGAAGTTAGAGTAGAAGTGCACTTTCAAAAAATATACATCTTATCCTTCCAAAACCATCGGTCAACAATTAATTTAAATAAAATTTCTCAATTATCTTTTATTTAAATTATAATTTGTTTCACAATAGATTCAACATCTCTTGCCCGTGAAAAAAGCTTTTTCTACCATGAATGATGTGGCATTCGTAAGACCACTCCTAATCTTCTTCCAGCAATAATAAAGTTTGAAAGTATAAGCACCTTCCTTCATTACAAGAGTTTAATCTTGTTTCGCCAACTGACTAGCGTGTTCAACTAGCTGGTCCATTCAAAGATGACTGAGCCTGTGAACTCTCTCAAATTTAGATTGATCTATTACTTAATTTATTGTTTTATTTTATTGCACAATATGTACTCTACAAAATTTAGCAACTTTTTATTGCATACTCTTAAAAAATAGATTACTTACTGAAAAAAAAAAATCAAGATAAAATAGTCTTATAAATTTAAATATAAGAATTTAAACTGTTAGAATTTGTAATTAATTTCTTACGCCAATATTACTAAAATAATAGCTTTAAGGCAATGCTAAAAGCCTAAAATAATAGATTTATTACAAGAAATTAGTGAAAGATTCTAATTCCAAATAAACATTTTACATTACATTGATATACATCATATTTTTTATTTATAAGCAAAGCAAGCAAAGCATTATAAGAAAGAAATCTAAGAGTGATTTCCACAAACTAGACAAGAAAAGAATTTGGAAGCAAAGGAAGGAGATGTTGAAGGCTTTTGCTTATTCTTCTTGTTGGTTGGAGTTGGCTGTGATGGGATAGAAATAATTGTGTTTTCATCTGCTCCATTCTCTTTCAACTTTTCATATTCTTGTAAGAATTTATTGAATGCATTTTGAACATATTCTGCTGCTGAAACAACACTCATTCCCTCTGTTAATTTGTGTGGAAAAATGCCCTTATTATTATAATGATCTCCACATAACACTGCTGCCATTTCAACCAATTCTTCTTGGAATTCACTCAATTTTCCATCTTCTTTTGGATCAAATTCCCTCAATCTCACTGCTTCTGCTAATCTTACTGAACAAATACATATACATATATATACATACACCCAACAACAAAGATGCAAAAATTAGAAACCTCTAATTTAATAAGGTATTGTTATGCACCTGGTGCATGAATGAGGATATAGGCTTCTTGTACCATATTAAGCCACGTCACTAATATTGAGAATATTTTAGATCCTTATTTTTATAAATAAAGACATGATTCACACTAAAGATCAAAGTATTTAATCACATTTGTAATATAATTGAATATAGTCCAAGATATTCATTGTGTTCACTCATGAATCGGGTCCATAACAAATTTTTTCTTTTCATAACATATTTTACAAATATGAAAAATTTTGTCATGAACTCATTGAGTTCATGAATGTTATAAACTATATTAAACATCATATTACTTTTGTAATTAATATCTTCGATTTCTTGTGCAAATCATGTTTCTTTACTTATAGAGAGGGGCCAAAATTTTTTATTAGTGATATAAATAATTTTTTTTGTAATTTTATAAAGTGGGTCCTCCCAATTCAAACATTTAATTTAACAAGTCCCAGTTTAAAAATTTTATCTTAATTAAAGATAGGCAATACTTAGACTTTATAGTAAGATAGAAAAAAAAATACTAGACTTCATTGCAAGATAGAAGATGACTGAAAAGAAAAAGAGAAGAAATAGAAAGGAAGAATAGGAAAATAACCTGGACAATCTATTCTTGGGGTGTGTCTGGTAATGAGGGAGTCAAAAGTGCCGGCCCATGCATCGCGCTTGGTTAGGAAGCCTTTCAAGTTAAAGATTTTCTTAAGGGTAGCAGGAATTGATGAATGCTCATACTCAGATGTAGGATATGGCCCTGAAGCCCCATGTAATACTGCACAAACAAAACAAACTTCTCCCTCCGTAACTTCTTTATATATATAAAAGTGACCATTTTGGTGTCTACATTAGAATTTGTTTTAAGGCTCAACTTGGATTGGATTTTCTTTTCTAAACTTGTTTTTTGGGCTCATACTAAATTATTTATTAGAGGAGTTGTGTTCCATAGCTTAAAAATGTAAAATTTTGCATTTAAAGCTTAAATTAATTTTATTCCCTCACTTAATACCCCTACCTGCTAGATACTAGACTACCAAAAAATTAAATTAATTTCATTACTTGATTGCAACTAAAGAATATATTGCAACCAAATCGGTCTTTTTAACTCACACTCTAATTGCATTATATATTTAATATATTGAAATTTGTCTAAGTTTAGGAAAAATTCTGAAATAGATCCGGTCCATGACTAGGATGTGAATCCTTTGGACCATATTAATATGGTTCAAAGAATTTATGTCACCACTCATTGACCGGGTCCATAACAGAATTTTTCTAACTTTTCTATATAGATTTTTAACTTTCACAAAATCTAAAGAAAACTCACTCCTTCCAAACTAAAACAAATCAGATTTGATTCATGATAAAATTTTGATAAATACCTGTTCCTTTCTCAATCCAAGGAGAAATGAAGATAGCAGGAACACGAACACCCAATCGATCAAACTTGAAATTATAAGGGCGAGGACCTAAAATACCATCAGGACTAGGAACACCATTGATTGGAGTTGGAACATGATCATAAAATCCACCATGTTCATCATATATAATTATGAACAAAATTTCATTCCATTGTGGACTTGATCTTAATGCTTCATATATTTCTTTTACAAATTTTTGACCTTCATATACATCATGTGAAGGATGATCATCGTTTCCTGGTAATATTTTTAGGTCAAAATACCTTTGTTCTATTACTACATAATTTGGTAGCTTTCCTTTTTTGCAATGTCTTTTAAATTCCAGATCGAATGGATGGAAGTTTTTTACATATTTCAGTTTTCTAAGATTCCTGTTGACAGAAAAAGCCACAGACAATTAATTGTATTAGAAACTTCTATTATTTTCATTAATAATAGAGAAATTATTTTCTGAAGAGTATCTCTATAGTTTTTATAAATTAAAGGAAAGATGTTGAGAGTAAGAAGAGATGATAAGAAGAAAACCTGAAGAAGAGAGTTGAGGGAGGGTACTGATAATAAATCCCAAATGAAAAACCAGCTTCATCCATTGATTCAAAAATAGTCTTCTGTGGAAATCCCTGAATCAACAACTCTGTGTCATTACTAGTAGCACCATGTGAAGTTGCCGAATGTACATACAATCTATTAGGCTGCGTTGAAGCCGGCACCGCCGCAAACCACCGATCACAAACCGCAAATTCCTCCACCAATTCTCGATAAACCGGTATTTTCTCCGGCGCGAATCCGTTCATTACAGCATCCGACATTCCTTTTTTAATTCTCTCAGCATTTTTAGCAAACCCTTGCATTGTTGGTGCCACATCTTCACCTCCTACAGCATATCATCTAATTCTAAATTAAAATTGTGCTTGTGGAAAAAGAAATGACCTTCATAATTTTCCCATTTGCTCAGGAATAAAATAAAACAAAAATAAATTCTAGAATACAATAGAATTTTAGTAAATAAAATATAGGGACATGTTTAAAAAATTTTCTTAAAATATATTAATATATTCAGGAATTTGAGCACAATTTTATACTCAGAATACAAGGAAATTTAGGGAGCCAAGAACTACCTCCGCCACGGGTGGGTGATTTCTTAGAAGATACGTTGTCGTTTTGAGTACTACTCCATGGGACACCAAAGACTTGTTCGTAAATGTCTTGAATAGAATGACCCGGATCCGGATCGACGTAAACGGAGTTATCACGGAAAAAAATATTGTGGTTGTTGGATGTTGATGATGAAGAAGTTGGCAGAGGATTAGACTCAGTGCCTGTAACGCCGTTAATTTCTGGATTAAGGGATTTCATCCAACCTAACATGTGATCAAATGAACGATTTTCTTGGACTAAAACGACGACAGTTTTGATGGGGTTGGAATGAGCTGAAGAATTAGAAGAGGCCATTTTATCTTTTTGTTTTTTGGGGCTCATCTGTTGTTAAAGTTCTTCTTCGAGTACTATCATATATTTATATGTAGAATTTTAGATTGCTTTATGGTGTGTTTTTTTCTTTAAATTGAATTTTGATTCTACAAGAAATCATAAAAACAAAATGCATTATCTTCATTTATATATGGCTTTTTTGTTAGTTCTATATTTTAGGGAGGAATAAATGAGAAACTGCAAAATTCTGTTGTTTTTTTTTTTTAAATATATCTTAACAAATTACTATATATCTTAACAAACTGACTTATTCCTCTTGTTACTGATTTTGTTTTTAATTTTCTTGTTACTGATTTTTTGTGGGGGTTTTTTTTGAATAATAAAACTGATATGGGAGTACTCGAATTATAGAATGTCATGTGGAGTATTTGTAAATATATTTTGCAGATTTCTAAAACTATATAATGTACGATGTATATAATATAATATTTTAAAATTTTTAGAATAAAAAATCTATTCATAGGAGAATTTTTTTTCTAATTTAATGTATATAATATATATATATATATTCTTTCCCGTATAATTTATTTCCCAAAGGGTGACATCTGAAATGTATGGTCCTTTGATTTTACAGTAATGGGGCTTATCTTTTGCAATCCTAAGGGGAAAGATGGGTGGGTGGCTGGATAATAACTCCCATTCTCTAAGATTACGTGCACGACGCCTTATATATGCCACAATACTGCCTTTTCCACTAATTATATAATAATTTACTCTGTTTTGTGTTATCTTGATACGAAAAGGTGCCCAAAACAGGTGGAGAATGTAAATCATAGTGACTCAACAGTCCTACAAACTGAAGACCAGGAAGTGGTGTACAAGAAATCACTTTCCACATTGGAGAGATTAAAATTCTCACACTGTCGCGGCCAAGATTTAAACTTGGCTCTTAGTACCAACTCTGCAGCTCCAAAACCAATCGAGCTACGCCATGCGGACCTTTTTGTGTTATCTAGTCCCTTAGTGTAATGCAGAAGAATTAAAAATAATTAAATTATTTAAATTAAAAAATTAAATTATATTTTAAATGTTATTAATAATTGTAAGGTTTTAGACAATGTTTAATGCCAAGATAAAGTAATTTAATACTTCATTAATTTACTATAAAATGACATATACTTCCCCGATTATAAATATAAGGAGTTTTGGATTTATATACACAATTAAGGACATTAAAACCAAAGTAAATTTTGAACAAAATACTCTCTATACTCTTAATAAATATGAGGAAAGATAAATAAAAAGGGTGGAAAAATGATAAAGAGATGAGTAAAAATAGAAAAAATACAATAACTACTCATTTGTTATAAAACTAATGTAATACATAATGGATGTCCAAATACATTCCCTGAATAGAACTTTACCTCTCAAAGCCCAATTCTAATAAGGCTTTGACTCCCTAATATTAAAGTCCACTTCTTCTAGGGTTTTACTATCTTTGTACTTGTACCTATAAATAGGATATTATAAAATACATAAATAAGATATTGATTTCTAAATATTTGTATATACTCCCTATCTGTCTTATTCTCTTTGCTCTTCTATTCTTATTTTATATTTGTATTATTGTTCCAAGCAAATCATGTGCCGCAATCATCAAATTTATAACGCGATTGTACAAGCAAACAAAATTGCTTAAAAAAAATGTAAACTTTTTGGGAGAATAAGCCTAACGAATCTATAGCTTTTTGTAAAGTCCCAAATCAATGAATCCGAAAATCTTACTTAAGCTTCTCATTATCAACTTTAGTAAAGAGAATTATTTGAAGGCTGATCCTGTACTTGTGTCAACTTTCGTTGTACCTTGGAACATTGTGGCTGCCTTATTGCAGTTTGTGGTCTATGAAAGGTAATGAAGAATCAATAGGCAGTTGATATGGTGAGACCAATCAAAGATCCTCAAGCAGCAGCTAAACGTTTAATGACACAAGCATTGGTTGAAGAATACTCAATTACACGGGCGAGCACATTTGCTTGGAAAATGATAAGATTTTTCAAAATTCGCTAAAGGTGAAAAGATTCTTCTAAAAATAAAAAGATTTTTAAAACTTTTTGAGAGGTAAGAAAAATGGAATAATTTGTTTTGTTTTATGTTTTCTTTTTAATATATGACTTGATATCATGGAAAGATCAAATCTTTTTTCATAAATTCTTGTATAAATCTATTAATCCTCAAAACGCAATTAAAAGAGAAATCACAATTAAAAAGATTTCAAACCACCGGTAGATAGTCATTATGCCCATACATATTTATGGCTACAATATCTTTTTAGTATATCAATATGCCAGATTACATCTATATCCTTTATAGAAAAAAGTTGTCCCTTTCTCATATCTCCAATATGAACCTGTTTCAATATTGAAAAAAAAAAAAAAAAAAACTCAAGTTATTACCTTTTGAGTCTAAATAATAATATTGAGTCATTGTTGATAAATATATAGAATCATAAAGTAGTACAAAACGTCAAGGCTATTTATGTGCATGTTATTTCATAGAATGAGGTTCTTGAATTTCGAGATTATAATAGATATTTGGCCAAAATAGAATAAAAACTCATGAGAAAATATGCCAAGTCTGGACAATTATTAAGTACACTTAAGTGTACATGTACACCTGAAGTTTAATTACATAAGGATAAGCAATAATAAATAAAATACGAACTTGTATAAGTTATAATATAAGTTTATTCGTAAAGTTCTTGGCAATATTGATACAAAGAATAAAATTTATGGTGGTGCATTAAGTTTAGCTAATAGCGCACTATGCTCTAAGAATTTATTTCACATCCTTGAAGAACTTGATAGACATATTTGGAGCAAGTAAATTATTCCTGAAGAACATAACATTACTGTCTTAGCGATTTTTATTTAAATAAATATATGAAATTTAGGTTGAATATATATCCATGAACGTTCTCTTAAAATTTGATATACTTATTCTTTATCTAGTTTTAATGTTCTCCACATTATGGGGAGATAGTTAGAATCAATAAATGTCATATTCCATATTGAAATATCTTAATTTATATGCAAATATTCGTTAACTAGAAGTTCTTCTATATTTATTTGCTAAAGTTGCAAATTTACTTGATATTTTGTTAACTCTACAAGAGTTAAAAAATTGAATTTTTGGATGCTTCTATAGATGTTCCATTAGAACATAAGTCTTATAACTAGTTATATTAAATCATGTCTGTGGCATGATCGACCTTTTGTTTATAAAAGTTTTTGAGAGACATAATTAGAATTGAAGTATTCCTCCTAAAGAATTTATAATGGCAAGCAAATACTAGAAGTATTTAAATCAAGTGTTTCAATTTTTTTTATTTACAAATTGAACATCGTGAAGATTAATTTATTTATCAATTTATAAAATGTTTTACATGGATATATTACATGCAATAATATCGATCAAATGTGATACATAATCCTAAAGATTTATTCAGTAAGATAACCAATGCATTAGTTTAATGATGTTTTAAATAGGGGGAGTATATAAAACATAAATGAATAGTGTACTCTTTTTCCTTCACTAGATGTGTTTCTCCCACAGGCTTTTTTCTCTAGTAAGGTTTTAATAAGACATATTCTTTATATTATGGACATCTAAGAGGGATCTAAGGGGGAGTGTTATGAAACTAATGTAATACATGGTGGATGTCCAAATACATTCCCTTCAGAGAACTATAGCTCCCAAAGCTCAATTCTAATTGGGCTCTGACTCCCTAATATATGTGTCTACTCTCTATTTCTCTTATTTTCTTTGTTCTTCCACTCTTATTATACATTTGTATTATTGTTCCAAATAAATCATGTATCGCAATCATCAAATTCGTAACATCATTGAAAAGTTAAGAAAACTTTATATTCTTGACCATCTTCAAACACTCTAAAATTAACCCCTTATATTTTTTACTGCAAAGAGTACTATTTTGAAACGAAAATCATATACGTCCAAAGAATCACAAACAGATGGAGTAAATGTAATTTATAGATTTTTCATTATTCACGGTCCATTATTTTATCACTCAGGATCGTCTGTAATATTTTCTGTAAAACTGTAACGTTTTCTTTTCTAATATATTTCCTCTTTTAGGGTTTTATTATTTTTCTTTAGGATTTATCTTTTATTTGATAAGTTTTATTAATAAAACATACCAAATTAAGAATGCTAAGGTTTATTTTTAATATTTATTTTTATTTGATAGATTTTATTAATAAAACATATTGAATTAAGAATATTATATGAAATGTTACGGACGATCGTGATTCGATAATCGGCATAATTATATTTTTATATTAAAATTGATATTATGAGTTTCGAAGAAAACCATGCATGTTTAGGAGGTATATGTTTACATTCGATTCAATCACATCATATTTATCTCATGGGATAAAAATATCATAGAACCAGTTGGTTAGTTAGTTATTATGATATCATAGGAGGTATATGTTATCGGTAATTATTGGCATTGCACACAGCAAGTATATGAAATAATACTACTACGTACGTACTAGCATGAGCATGAGCATGAGCATGAGCATGAGATGATGATGCCAAGGAATAAAAAGCATATGCTATGCGTGTTAAATTTATACCTTACATTATTATTAGGAATTTTCCCCCCCATTTTAATCATTTTATTTTGCATGACAAGCAAATGCAACTCACAAGCTATCTCCCTTCTTAAACTAAAAATAATAATTTCAAGTCACTGTCAAATATCTTCATCAAGTATAGATGATAATGTGAATTAATTTCTTATTTAGAAATTAATGTTCTTAATTGGAATTGTACAATTAGGAGAATGTGAACTGAACTTATAAAAAATTATAGCTTGATAAAATATAATTCTAACTAATTAAGGTATTAGATTGTTAGTGCCCATCTTCACTTTAAGAAGAAAAATGGGACAAAAGTGAAAAAAAAAAAAAAAAGAGAAACTTTTACGGTTTGTTTAAGTGCATTACAAACACATATTATATATTACGCTTGAAATCGTCTATTACATAAATTACAATTAAAGAAAACATATTAGAAAGTGTATTAGAAAATATATTAGACGATCCTAAATTGCATGTATTAATATGGATAACATTCGTCAAATGTGAAATCTTGCAAATATAAAATCTAATATAAATTTATTGAACTCTAAAGAAGAAGTATAAGTCTTAATTCATAGGTTTCCAGATATGAATTAGAAAAATTATTTTTGAAGTATTTAAAATTAGTTGAGACATGCTTTTATTTTTATTCAAAGAAACGAACATAATTTGAACTTAAGACATATTAACTTGAACTAAAGTAATGTTTATGATTATTCCTCAAAAAGAGAAGTAATAAAGAGAAGTAATGTTTAATGAGTAATTAATTATCTTGGAAAGAACAATCATTTATAAATGGCAAAATGATTTTTTTTTCTTGATGACAATATAAACAAACAATCAATGATCACATACTAAACAAGAAAATATCTTTTGGATAAAGGATTTTTGTGGAGGCTTTTGAGGTGGATTTGCTTCACAAACGATATGGGAATCGTCAGCTCCACACTTGAAAGCGTTATCGCATTCGTCCATGAATCTTTGAAAAGCGGTGGCAACATAATCAGCAGCCTCCACGACTTTCATGTTTTCAATTATTTTGTGGGGGAAGATGTCGTCCTTATTGTGGTCACCCTTCAAAACAGCAGCCAACTGAACCAATTCTTCTTGAAACTCACTTAGCTTTGATTCTTCCTCGGCTTCTCTTTCTCTCAATCTTTGAGGTTCCGGCAATTCCACTGTCACATTTGGATAAATCATCTCCTCTTAAAATACCGTTTAATTATTTTTGAACAAATTTGAACATAATAATTGTGAAATAGTGATTAAAAGAAGAAGGTACCTGGACAATCAGTTCTAGGAGTATCCCTAGTGAGAATAGAATCAAAGGTGCCTGCCCATGCATCTCTCTTTGTCAAGAATTCCTTTAGATTGAATATCTTTTTCACAGTGGCTGGGATTGATGAATGCTCAAATTCAGATGTGGGATAGGGTCCTGATGGCCCATGTAACACTGCATTTTCCCCAACAATATCATCCATTTTAAACAAGTGAAATCTAACCAATTAAAAAACTTGCACATTGTGCTTCCAAAGTTGTACACTATATATATATATATATATATATGAAATCAATTTTCTCTTCAGTAAATTATAAAAATAATCCTCTGACTATGTTTTTAACAACTAAATCCTTTTTATTTTTAATATTTATAGCTTCTCAACTATTAATTATTCATTTTTTAACCTAATTGTGCCACTCATGCGACAAACATGATATATTTAAACATGTGTGATTCACACGTCTCTATATTAAGAGAGATAAATATGTAACTTAATAGGAGAAATATGAGGATAAATGATTTATTTTCCCTTCAATTATATTTTGCTCTTTTTGTGGTTTGGAGAAAATGATTAATAAAATTAAGTATTTGTCCCTTGCAATACGGGCATATGGGAAGTACATGTCTAAATCTTTGTGTTCCATCAAATAATAGAAATTAATAGTTGGAGGACTATAAACATTGCAAATAAAGAAGGATGACCAAATTGTTATAAGAAAAATAGTTAAGGGGGATTACAATTATTAAAAATAAATCCATTTGGATTAGATTTTAACTAAAAAATTTATTTACTTTTTTACATAGTTTTACTTTCAACCCTATTTCTTCTCTCACAAATAATTTACCTTATACACATATGAAGTAAAAAATCTTCACCTTTTTCATTTTTATTTCTAATCCAAATGGACTTGTTACAAAAACAATAGTTGAAGGACTATTTTTGCAGTATATACTTTCTTCTACTTTTCTTCTTCAGAATTTGTTTTTTAGAATTTAAATTTATTTGTTATTTAATAAATTTATAAATTAAAATATTTTATTAAGAAAATTATAAAATAAATATTAAAGAAAATATTATGAGGCTTGAACTTACCAGTCCCACGTTGAATCCAAGGAGATACAAGAATGGCAGGAACCCTAACTCCAAGTCGATCAAACTTGAACTTAAACGGGTCAGGACCCAAAATATCATCTGGGCTAGGGATGCCATTGATAGGGATTGGTACATGATCATAGAATCCACCATGTTCATCATATATAATTATGAACAAGGTTTCATTCCATTGTGGACTTGATCTTAATGCTTCATATATTTCTTTCACAAATTTTTGTCCTTCACAAAGATCATGAGGAGGATGATCATCATTTCCCAGTAGAATTTTTGTTTCAAAGTACCTTTGTTCGATTACCACATAATTTGGTAATTTTCCCTCTTCACAATCCTTTTTGAAATTTAAATCAAACTGATGGAAGTTCTTCAAGTACCTCAACTTTCTAAGGTTCCTGTTTGGACATTTGGAAGAGGGTTAAAAGCATTATCATTTCAAATTATAATTTTATCCTTCTATTTTTATATAATACAAATACTTTTTTATCATTTACATATGCATAGTTAATTAATATCTAACTGCCCGGTAATTTCAGTAAAAACTTTTATTAAAAAAATAATTTTGTACTTAAAAGTTTAGCAGGTTTCTAAAATATTCTTTTGTGACTTAATTTTATTTCATAACCATTATTAAAATCATAATACCCTTCTAAAAATATTTTTTAATGAGTTTAGTTTGAGGTATTATTGTTTAATGTATAGTAATAAATAAAAATTAGTTACACAAATGATATTTTTAAATATATTTTTGTTATGGAATAAATAAACATGAAGGATGTATTTATAATTTATATAAAATAGAAGGATGAAATTAGAATTCGGACAAACCTATGTGAAAAAAATGTAATTAACACTAATTTAAGGAATAACATCACTATCACAAAGGTGGGATGATTAACTGGCTAATGCAATTAATTATAAAAAAGCCACATGGTCTTGGTTGGTGTAATCATATACTAGTGAAATAAAAAAGCATGGACTTATTGTTTATTATTAATGTAACTATTGTTTTGAATTACATTAATAATTATGATGCTTTATGTTAAATCTTGCAATTAGATTAATACTCAATTTTATCTTCAATTACATTGATAATGATGATGCTTATGTTTTTTAAGGAAAAAGAATTATATTATCGGCTTGTAATAAAGTCAAAGATATATGGAGAATTTTTTTGACCATTTCAAAAGGAGAAACTAGATTACTGCTTATGTTAAACTTTGTCATTAATACTTATTGTATACTAACTCTTTTTTATTTATCGCATGTTAAATATCATCTTCCCATTTTAAAAAAATATATATTTACTATTCACTTTCTTTTAAAATATTGAAAATTTTAACATTTTTTCTTGTAAAATTATGAGTTGAAAATTTTATACAAATTTTCATAATCGAAGAATTAAAAAACAGTTGAAAATTATTTATTCATTTATGGAAGTGCATAAAGTGATTTTTTTATCTGTTTTTATAATATGATAAGTAGAAAAAATAATACAAATAATGTGACTTTTATTTTTTTACTTATCTTCAAAAAAAAAAAAATTTTTGATGAATGAATGAAATATTTGGCAATTAAAATGAAAAGAAAAAAACGAGTATTACCTGAAGAAGAGAGTGGAAGGAGGGTACTGATAATAAATTCCAAAAGTTCTACCATTTTCTTCAAGAGATTCAAAAATAGTCTTCTGTGGATACCCTTTAATCAACATTTTAGTATCATTAGCAATGGCACCATAAGAAGTTGCCGAATGAATAAATAGCCTATTTGGTTGGGTCAAAGTCGGGGCAGAAGAAAACCATCTATCACAAACCGCAAATTCACTAATCAATTCTTTATAAATTGGCAATTCATCTGGTTTGTATCCATTCATTACTATTTTAGACATCCCTTTTTCTATACTTTCTGCTTGTTGAACAAATCCTTCCATTGCTGGAATAAGGTTGTTTTGGGAAGAAGAAGATGATGATTCGGATTCGGGTTTTGGTGGATAACCGAAGATTTGTTCATGAACTGCTTCGAATGAATGTCCCGGATCTGATTCGACATTACCAGATTGGTACCCGAAATAAATTCGGTTTGAAGAAGAATTGAGATCTGTGGCTGTGATTGATAATGGGTTTGATTCATTACCTGTTACGCCATCAATTTCTGGATTGATGGATTTCATCCATCCTAACATGTGATCGAATGATCGATTTTCTTGGACTAATACTACAATAGTTTTGATGGGGTGCTCTGATGATGAAGACTTGTCTGCCATTGTTTCTTCCTGGTGCGGTGTGGTGGCTCTGCTATTCGCTTGTTGACTTGTTATAGAAGTAGAGTGGAAAGGACCATTAGAGTGTGGGCTGGGGCGCTAATGATACTACTAAACTTAATCAGCTCTCTTAACTTCGAAATTGTATTTTGTGTGAGAGTTTTACATTCTTGATCGTTTTACCGATTCGTATCAAGATTAATTTGAATATGATAGACTTAAAGGTGCAAGGTATCCTTATTTGCATGCTGAAAATATTTAATCATGACAAATTTTGTTCTATACGTTAGAAAAAAGGATGTGAATCGTATCCGTAAACTATTTTAGCATTTTTTTTATTTTCTTATTTGTTACATTCTGACCGTTCTTATGTTTCTTTTTACTTATCACATTATTGAAAATAAAGAAATTGTAATGAAGATTTTCTCATCATAATCTTTTTAACACTTCAACCTCTTTTAATTTTATGTCATTGAAAAGTGCAGTATAATAATGATTCCTCGTTTTTAATATTCTTTCCATTTCATATTAACTGTCACTTGAATATACTTTTTTTGTTTTAAAATATATGTCAATTTAATAAATCAAGAGATTATAAAATGAAAATTTTATACATATACCGTTATTTATTTAGTATTATGCAAATTGTACAATATAATAAATGTTTTAGAAACAATTCAAATAAACTCATATTTCCCACAGAGAGCAATTTAGTCTGTTAACTTTAAATTAAGACATTCTAATTATATTCTTAATATTTATGTCATATCTTAACGTGATAGATAATATAAAACTGAGGAAGTATTTTTTTTATCATTTCACAAAGTGGACATGAGAGATTGGAGGTGAGAGAGTGATAAATTTATGAATCATCCATTTTTCAAGGACAAATAATTAATTAAAGAGGTGAGGCTTGGGAGAGCGATATTGAGGTAAATTAGCTTATACAAGTAAAGAATATTGATAATTTTGTATTTTTTAAAATAATATGACGTCTAAAATATATCAATTAAGTAAAAGTAGAGGGAGTAGAAGAAGTGCTTTTAATGAAGTGCGCTACCATGAAAATAATCGTTATACATAAACGTAAAAAATTATTTCAGTGGTACGAAAAGAAGTGATATTCACGCGCATGATCTCACAAGTTATATATAAATGTTCCATTTGTGATGTTCTAATGTTCCATAAATTTTGTATTAATGTTCTACGCGTTTTTCATATTTTTTCTTTCTGGATTCAATATTTTTTTTTTTATGAAACATGAATATATTCTCATAAGAATATAATGTTTGACTCTAAAATGTTTATTGGCCCAGCTTTAACCAAAAAAAAATTATTGATGTTAATATAATGAATGCATTGTGGAACATTAATAATTAAAAAGTGGAATTCCTTAACTTCAGTGACATATAACTTTAATTCACATTAAAAACATCAATTACACAGAAAAATCTAAATCTTCCTCTTCATCTTCTCCAATAAAGAGTTTCAAATGATTCTCTATTCAAATACATGGACTAAGATAAAGAAAAATATCAAATCATATGAAACACAAAACTGCTAATGCCATTGGGAACATTAACGATTGAAAAATGGAATTCCGTAACTCGAGTGATATATAACTTAATTAACACACCAAAAAAAAAACATCAATTGTACAAGAAATACCAAATCTTCCTCTTCTTCTTCTTCAATAATGATTTTCCCATGATTCTCCATACAGTGAATAAGATAAAAAAGTATCAAATAATATGAAACAAAAACCTGCCACTTGCATTGTAAAACATTAGCGATTGAAAATTTGAATTATAGTTATATTTTTGCGAAACATTAGCAATTGAAGAATTGAACTTTGTAACTCTGTGACATATAACTTTAATTTACAGAAAAAATATTAATTACACAAAAAAACCCAATCTTCCTCCTCATATTTTCCAATAACGATTTCTCCATAATTTTACATACATAATAAATTGAATAAGATAAAAATATTAAATAATATGAAACACAAAATTGCCACTACCGTTATGGAACATTAACAATTGAAATATGGAATTATAGTTATATTCTTGGGAACATTAACAATTGAAAAAAAGAACTCCGTAACTTCGGTGATCTAACTCTTTAATACACAGAAAAAGCATCGATTACACAAGAAAAACCATATCTTCCTCCTCATCTTCTCCTATAACGATTTCCTCATAATTCCTCCTCCTCATCTCCTCCAAAATAATGATTTTTTTCAAAATCCTCCATAGATTTATCTCACACGATATACTCAAGAAGATAAATGCAAAAATGCAAATAAATCACTAAAAAGATTGTTATCGTCAATAATAAAACCTGAGAAGTGAACTGCTATTGCTGTTGAAATCTATTGTTGTTGTAAAAATTGTTCTCGTAAAAAAAACCAGATGGTGATGACAAAAGAAGAAGAAACAAATAAAAGAAAAAAGAAGAAGAAGAAGGCGCATACAAGGAGAGAACTGATAAATTCTCCTTTTGAGTAGGACATCGTCCTTTTATTCCTTTTCATATTAAAACTTTACGTTTCAACAAAGTATACTCAAATGCAATGTATAATTTGCGCTATAAATGTGATAAAATTGTCAGAAGAGAACTTAAAAGAGAAACCCCAAAATGGTCATTGAAAAACAAGTCTGTGTCTCTAAAGTTGTCAAGAATAAAATTCTCATCTGCAAATGTTCTTGTTTAGTTTGAGATACAAAGATCAACTATAAGGCCATCTACAATCTGGCGCTATTTTCAATATTTCAGCATAAAAATCCCTTCAATCGGTACTACATTTTTAGCTTAAAGTTGTGTTTATTATAGTATCACGTCAGATTTGGTTAAAATTTTATTTATTTACGTACACTAAATGTTTATTCTTAATTTAATTATATTAATTTCTTCAGTTTATAAATATTAAAAATGTAAAAAATTTATAATATAATAGAATTAGATGTTACTATAAATATTTGAAATTTTTAACAATTTTAATTGAATTTTTTAAAAAATAAATTGATCTAAACAATTAAATAATCAAAACACATTAAATTATACCAATAACGTTAATGTCAACACGATTACAAATTACATAAAAATAAAATAAAACACTTGTGAGAGCAAGGTGGTTCTCTAAAGTATTAGAGAATACTTTATATCAATTTCGATGATGTTTTGATCTTATGTTTTCTTTTTATATTTTAAAATTTTCAATTAGTAATATTTAATAAAATTTGATATTTTATAATATATTATGGTTTAATTAGAGTTTTAATATATTTATATTGTTTATTTTTTAAATATTAATAATATACATCATGAAATAAAGTAATTTCATTATGTAAAAATAATTATAATAATAAATAAAATAATAAGGAATATTAAGTGAAATATTTCTTTTGAAGTGAAAAATAAATTAATTAGATAGGAATAAAAGTAATATAGTGAAATTTATTGTACTTTTAGAGTTTTGAATTGAAATGACCTATTTTCCTTGTACAACACATAGTCTTGAATAATGTTTTCTTTAGCAGAAACTTTAATAAAAGTTTCTTTCATATTTTCCTCGTCTTTTTGTGCGTCCTTTCTGTTTTGAAACTTAACTTAATTATAATCACAATTCACGCCATCAATCACTTTTAAAACTACTTCATCGGCATTATCTTAAGTAACTTTTAACCCCACCCCCCAACCCCTTTCAAAGTGGAAAAAAGGAAAAAAAGAAAAAAACATATGAACAAAATCAACACTGATCCCATATATATATATATATATATAGTATTATTTTAAAAAAAATCAGCTTTGTGTATAGTTTTATCTATAAGAGTCTTGATTCATTTTATATCAATGAATATATATTTTTTAAATAATAAATGATCAGTGTGACACTTGAAAAGTCACATGTTTTATTGAGCGTCTCTCATTTTCTTTACCAAAATCAAGTATATAACCTATAAAACTTTTAAAAAGTAATTACTTTTTCAAGTTTCATTTACATTAATTCAAATAAAACCTTTTATCCTTTCATAAAGAAAAAATAAAGCTGTCCAAGTGTTTCAAACTATTATTGACTGAAAAGTCCATAATGTAAAAACATTGCTTTCAGGTGGAGAAAATTAAATGTGAACCATTAGATTAAATTTGAATTCCTTCCATTCATTAATTATTTATTTATTTTGAGACACAATTTTTTATATTCAGTATATATAAACACATAATATTATATGTGTCAATTATTCAGTCAAAATAACATCATCTATAAAAGAAGGAAAAAGAAAATCTTATAATCTCAAATTCAAATTTTCTGGTGTTTACTGAGGTACTACTTTACCATGCAGAAGAGCAACTAACACAAGATTCTTTGATGATCAGATATGTAAATATAAGAAAATGCCAGCTGAGGAAAATTATCATTTTTATTAAATATTTATATAATAAACAAATGATGGATTATTTATTCCGATCTGTCTACCTTATTATTATTCTATTTCTAATGCGAATAAAGACAGAAAATGAAAATAAAAAGAAACATTATTTTCGTGAACTGTTTCTCACTCGGTGAATTATATTCACAATTCGAGGCAATATTTAAATAACAATCTTCATAGCAAAATCTGAATTAGTGAGAAGTTTATATTTTTAAATAACGATATTTTGACAAAATAATTGAATCAGTCTTGAATGCCGATGCCTCGAAGATATAACCAAAAAAAAAAAAAAAGTAAAAACATGATAGCTTCTTTGATGAGCGGTCAACTAGTTAAATAGGATCAACCGCTTCCATTTCCAAAAAGATGTTCTAGACTTTTGAACTTTTCAGTTTTTTATTTTAGTACTCAAAATAAAAAAAATATTAATTTTAAAACTTTAACATTAAAAAGTTAACCATTTTAATACTTCTGTCTTATTTCACAGTTAAGTACTAACAGATCAATTATATTTTTGTCAAAAAAAAAAAAAAAAAACCTTTTTGACCTATAATCTCTGAAATATCAATCCCAAACCCAACTGAACACGGGAGCCAAATTTGACAGATATATCAAGATCCATGGAATAAAAATAAATTTTTTTGATGCTCATGTTGATGGAAAGAACAGTCGCCAAACCTTAAACCAAAACCACACCTAAGTCTGCCGAAAATTGACCGAACAAAGCAAGCACATGAAAAAGACTGATTAGCAGAATTCACATTTGAATGTTAAGTTAGAAGAAGTGAATTCTGCTAATGAGACTTTTTGCCTCACCATCATCACCATATTCAAATCTTGCTTTTCTTTCCCCCATTTCTTTTCTCCCAGAAGAAACAATTTTAACTCTTCATCTCTATATTTAATTTTTTTTTTCTCCCTTCATTCTCATACTTCATAATCTCTAACACTCGTAATTAAGAACATGAAGTTCTTGTCTTCCTATACCATCACAGCCCTCGATTTTCCACCTGCAACTTTCTCCTCTTACTGTTCTTCAACCTTTTCTCATGGCCATAGTCAAGAAATCTCTTTTAAAAAAGAAATACAAAAAATCATCAATAACCCACTTAAAAATAATCGACGAACCACTTGATGGCTTGAAGAGGAGATGCGATGGTGGTGGCGGAAGATGAGGATAATTGATCAGATGTAGGAGATAAGGCTGTAGCTTTGATGGGGTGAAGTGGGTGGTTTGAATTCTAGATGTGGGTTGTTGGAATTGAGGCTGCAGTGGAGAAGAGAGGAACGAGAAATTGAGTAGAGAACAAGCGGCCATGGTCGTGAGATGGAAGGTAATACAGGTTGTCTTTAGGGTTTTTTGGGGGAGGATGAGGGATAACTGGAAAAAAAAAAATTAAAAAAATAAGTATAAAGTTTTTCTTATTGAATTTTGACAGAAAATACCCTTAATCCGTTTGTAAGAAAACTGTAAAGTTCAGATGTTTGAAGTACTTTTTACCCTCAGAGAAAAAATCAGATGAAGAAGAAATCAAAAGAACAATTACTATCTCTAAATCAATTGGAACAGTGGCCTGCATTCTTCTACACCAATGTCATTTGGACATCATCAATCTTAGGTTAATTGATTATCTTGTCCTAACATTGAATCAATCAGCTTTCCAGCTTTCCAGTTAAACATAGTACTTCCTTCCTATAAGGGGCTTTAGACTTTGTACCTAGATTAAAAGTTTTAAAAAACAATGATAATTTTTTAATTATAATATCCTTTTTACCCTCGTAAATGAGGAAAAAGATAGATAATGAAAGTGAAATAAATTAATAGAAAGATAGATAAAGATGAAAAATTTTTAATAAATACTTATTGAAAATTGTAAAAAACTGTTATGAACTTGATCATCATTAAACCAGCCTAAAGCCCCACATATTTTCTTTTACCGGAGGAAGTATGAGATACATTTCACGTTGTCATTCAATGACCAGAAATGGCAGACTACCGTCATGTACTTTTCCAGAAATGGCAGAAACCTAAGGAATTTGAGTTCTCCTAAACATTCAGTGGCTATTTGAATCGGGTTTTATTCAGGAATTCAATGTAAATTTCTCACTTTGATTCCCACATTTCTTCTCAGAAGTGACGAAAATTTTAAAACCAAACTCCATATAAAGTTAAATCAATGAACAAGAACAGGAACCAAATAGCAGAGGATGGAAAATTACTCAAAAAAAGAGCATTTTGGCTGAATCTTGAAGTTAAGCATTGAGGAAAAATCAAGAACTTAACTCAAGAAACTAAAAGCAAGATAATGCCAGATTATAGTGGTGTCCCTTTTGCAAATTCTTTAGTCCCTTGTGTATTTAACTCCAGAAACATTGTATTTTTACTACTTCCTATATTACATTTTTTTAAAAATTCTCTGTTGATAAAATCTTTACACTCTAAAATAGAAATTAGTATGCACATGCCATTAATTAACTTGCCTTATGAAAGTTAAATCTTCCTGTTGAAAATGACCTCTTCACTGCAGCAGCTGCTGAACTTCTCACTAATTCTTCTTGATTCCTTCCTGTTGTACTGTTTCCCTCGTCTAATTGACGAATCTCCATTCTCAATCCTTCATCATCTTCTTCAATTCTAAGTATATCAGCAACAGATAATGCCCCTAATGAATTTGATCTTCTAATTTGTCTTTCCTCTTCTTGATTTCTGCTTCTTGTACTATTGGATTGAAGGGGGCTTTTTAGAAAATCATCAGAAACAAACAGTTCTTGATTATGACTTATACTTTCTCTTGCTTCAACCACAAAAATCAGATCATCTGGTTGATGAATCTGAAGAGCAGATATATTGACAGCAGAGGAACTTTGAGCAGCCGGCGCCGGATTCGGCGTCGGCAATGTATAAATAGGAGCAGCATTGGCACGGCAAAGAGGGCAATTTGAATGAGATTTCAACCAAACATCAATACAAGAAGGATGAAAAGCATGGCAACATTTGGGCATAAGTCTAAGATTCTCATTTTCTTCAAATTCATTTAAACAAACAGAACATTCGGAACCTTCAACCAATTTATCCCCTTTTTTGTACTTAAAAACCGTAATTGAATTAATTAGGGTTTCATCTAATCCGGCACCGGCTGAAGAAGAAACCTGCCATTGGTCCCTGGAAATTTCAGTCCGAAGGGCTTCAACTTCTAAATCAGGGTTTCTCGACCGCCGTCTCCGGCAATACTTGGTGATTATAGCATAATAACTTACCAATAGAAAAGCGCTGGCTAAGATTCCGATTACTGCAATGATTAGAGGGGAAAAAGTGGTGCCAGAATTATCATCGCCGGAATCAGGTGGAGGATAATAACACCATTGAGGACAGTACGCGTTGCAGATTCCTTGAGCACAATCTCTGTAAGTATCATATGGTGTCCAAGCATTTGGACTCCCAACTGAACCCATATATCCAAATCTTTATGAACACCAAAGAAAAATACTTGCAAATTTGTTTTCTATCTAATTCTTTTCATGATTGATAGTGTAATGGGAAAGAGGGCAGAGAAGGGTGGTTGTGAATTGGTATTGAACTGAGGAGTAGAAGCCAAGGCCAAGGTGTCTCTTTGATGGTAAGTGAAGCAAAGTAGAGGAAGAGGTGGAAAGTTGAGGTGTCCCCTCCTCCATTTTTTTCCTTTTTCTTTTTAATTTATATTGAGGTATCTTGAAAGAACGAATACCATTTAAAATTTCGAATCTCAATTTTAAATTTATATTTTTCTTTACAAACTAACTATTCAGCTTTTTTAGAATCTTGTGTAAAGGGTTAAGATAGATTTTCTTTGAGATTCAAAACATTGAGAAAAAATTTACTTTTCGGGATGAATTCCATTTTACTGCTGAAGTTTTGTTTATTCGAGCCTTATCTGATTCTTTTTCAAAACAATTTATTGTGTATTTATTTATTTTATTAATATCAATATTTTCTATCTACTTAAATTTAGATTTATTACTTTGTAAAACTTTTTTTATTTATTTATGAGTTACATGATCTCTCAACTCTTTATTTATTATTAATAATAAACGTTTAAAAATTATTTTGATGGTAATAACTCTAAATATCTCATATTAATGGATAATCTCCTTTTTCAACAGAAAAATAAAATTAATAACCAGAACTAACTAAAGAATTATCTCATAATTTCATTCATTATAGTTCGTCAAGATTAAAATCAATTTAATTACAAGAATCCAATTAAAATCTCAAAATAATAAATACTATTCTTACAAAGAAGAAACATAATAATTGAGTAATAAAAACACATGAGGATATGTTCTTTTTTTTAACTTGACTTTATTTTTGTGTCATATCTTTATTCTGTTTGGCTTTGGTTAAAGGTTTTATATTCCTCATCCCCACATATATATATCATCATGATTTGTTGACCAAAGGAGATGAGGTTTGTTGGGTTTTCTTGATGATGAATCATGAATGTGATTAATCAACCAAGCTTTGTTACCCTCCAATTTTAGTTGACGGGAATGCACCACTTCTCCTAACAACCAGAAACACAAGCCCTCCTCCTTCTATAGAAAATGACATAATTGCCTCCAATTTCTTTATCCCTTTATTGCCATTCATTTTAAGATATATTCTATTCAAATTAACCAATTAATTAAAGTCGAGATTGGATACCATTTTTTTATAAAAAAATAAAAAAAAATTTATACTATTTCGATTAGAGTTTTCAGAATATGATAAATAAACATGCATATGATTCGTCAAGTTTTTTTAAATTTAATTAATGAATATGTTTGTTTAATTTTAAATATTCATATTAGTTACAATTGTAAATTTATTCAATAAAGATATAACTCTAACTTAAAGAATTATAAGTTAAAAGTTTAAACCTATTTATATAAAAGGCTAATCTGTCTCGAAAAATAATGTAGTCTCCTATTCTCTTATTTGCCAGAAATAGTCCCCTATATGGTTACTTATATAGATAGAAATTGGTAATACTCTAGATTTGGCTTTGTTAGTGTAATATATTCAATTAATACATACAGTTTCATTTATTTTTTAAGATATTTGCAGAATTTAGCTATATGCTAAGATATTTTTAAGATAAAAAGATTTTATAAAAAGCATTTATAACACGTATTTGAATCGTCCTATTTTCATTACTGTTAATATTCTAATAATTTTATTTTGCAAATCTCAGTATTGAGATGTATATATGCTCTCACAAATTTTTCAAGTTTACCTTAAAAATTTAAAATTAAACTTTATGCAAATATATCTAATTTTTTTAAGGGATAAAGTTTTCTAAGTTTACCATTTTCTTGATATTAGCACCCGTGATTTACTATTTCTTTTTTTTTTCTTTTGTTAAGTAATATTCTTATTTTTTTAAAATGCTGATTTACTATTCCTAATTCCTAAACAATTATTCGGATGTAACTATATAATATGAAAACAAAACTCATTCATTAAGTTAAATTTAACAAAAAAGAGGTACGTCTCTATTTTTTTTTTTAGACAACACCTATTTTAGAAAGTGTAAGATATATTTTTTATTTTATAATATTTATATTACTAAAATTATTATAAAAAATCTATTAAAAAGTATATTATGAATAATCAGGACATAAAACTTATGGGAAAACTTGAGATGCTTGGGGAATAATTTCCAAGTTGTTACGCCAATCTAGTCCCAGTCCCAGACCAGGACAACCGACATATTAGAAGAAATGAAAACGTGCCCCTACTTTTGGACAAATAAAGTATGCGACAGACAAATATAAAAGATATGTGTAAAATTTTCTTTATCTTTTTCTATACTTTAATTTTCTTCTTTTTATAATATTGTTGAAAAAATTTAAAATTTCTTTCAAGTTTTTGAAGAAGTCAAGTAAAATCTGGATAATTTTGAATATTTCGTCGAAGAAAATATCGATTTTAAGATAAAATTTTATAGTTTTTTTCAAATTTGATTCGTTGGGTTTTTTTAATTTTTAAATTGATAAAATTATAAATAAACGAATATAGAATAATGTACTAATTTTTTTTCAAGTTGCAACGATCGAATTTGAGCAAATCTAAATTTGAAGTTCTTAAATCTTGTAAAAAAAACGAGAGAGAAAGAGGGAATGAAGAAAGAAAGTAAAGGAAATTTTCTTTTAATTTTTTACACGTATCTTTTATATTTTTTTTCTTTATACTTTACTGATTCCTTTTACTTTTACCAAAAAGGTCGAGCGCTTATAATAGAAAAACTCGGATCACACATTGAAGCCGCACATGCTCTTCCCTGTAATTAAGCGTAAAATATACGCCTCGTGAAAACTGAAAAGTCTTTTTTTTTTTTTTTTCCTTCACAAATATTGGCAGACAATATTTTGATGAATTAAGATGAAAATTTTCCCCTTTTTTTACGTAATTAGAAATGAAAACTCTGTAGTAGAATGACAATAAAGTGACAAAAAGTGAGCATATTTTTACCTCTACTAATTTGTTAATATCTAAACTTATAATATACAAACATAAATCAGTATTTAACATGTATTAGATAAATGCACTCCAAATACTTTTGAACCTCCTTACTCGAGTTCTAGCTTTCTTCAACAGCTACAAAGGATCTTCACCTACTGGGACCGGCTTCGCGAGACCATTTCGGACTACACAGAGCTCTATTGGTCGTAGGTTCCTCGATCAACTAACTTACTTGAATCTTGAATGAAGAAAGACAGAACTTTGAGGAGAATCTAGTCATTTAGTCAGTTCATAACAATCTCTGTAAAGCAAGGGGTAAAGCTTCTACAATAGCTTCCCCCTCTATGCGCAAGAAAGACTAAAAGTCATACATAAACCGGCAGATAGGGGAAGGGGTCAGCATTCCTGCAGTTAAGGAAGACGAATATTTGAAGTTAAAAGTTTGACATCTCTTCCCGCGTAAAACACATATGGTCTCAAAATGTATAAAAATTCAAAATTAATGCAAGTCGTATATCTCTAAATATCAAATACTCTTAGCTTTTAAAAAAAACAATATATAAAATTCCATTTCTCCACCTATCAATGATTTTAAATACCAATTGAGCACCCAAAAAAATTCTCATCTACCCCCCACCAACTCTACTACATAAACTAAAAACTTGCAGCCCATTTGCCTTGTTGAAGTTTCAATCACAAGTCCACATTGTTTTTGTAAGCTCAATATAATATGCTTCTTCTTCGTCTTCCCCTAATTATTATTGTTCCATCTTTAAGAAATGGACAGTTAGTGTTGTTGCACCTAATCCCTATTACTCACAAATTTGGGTGAAAAAGTCAAGCTTAACTCTCAAGCAATAGTTAGATTAAGAAACCCCCTGCAGAAAAACCACAAATTCGAATACTCTTTTTTTAATTAACAAAATCGAATACTCATTGTTCCTAAAATGACTTGAATTTAATAACTAAGGGAGGGTATCTCGTTGTCAACAGAAAGAGGATAATCAGTATAGAGTTGATGCAAGTCCAAATTTATAACAGATGGGAAATGTAAAGAGAAACTATGTACGAGTATTTATCTGTACATGAATATTAATGAATGTGTGCTGTGCACCTTTTTATTATTGCAAAAACTCAGATACAAAAATTTTTCTACATTTTATTGTCTGTCAACCCTTTCCACATGCCCCTACAAAGAATAATCAAATCAATGGCTACAGAAAATCAATAGCTACCTCAAGAAAGGTAAAGAGAATTACAAATGGTTATCGACAAAATACTTCAAGATTATACGGATGTGAGTTTATTATGCTTTTACTTTCCTCTTTTCGTCCACTGCCTGCTTCAAAGAAACGGAGAACAAAAAGCATAAAAATCTAAATGAACGCAACAAAAATGATCAACAGGATGCGCTTAGGCATTACATGAATAGATTTCACATCATATGGCGAAAGAAGAATTCATAATCAAGGAAATGAAAAATGAGTCTCATGTCGTAAAAGAATACCTTGCTCTGAAAGATTCTCATCGTTAATACAAGGGTATCGCGTACTCTACAAGAGAACAACAGCAGCATCATATCAAAATCGGATACATGGAGTACTAATACCATGGCATCTTACAAGATTGTCTAGAAAAGCTGTTCAACTTAGAAAAAGATACATTACCTAACATCATTATTGTTTGTACTGAAAAAATACGATAAACCATTGGAACATGTTAAGACAAACTGAGCTGAGAGCCCATTTGGAATTTTGATCTGCAAACATGAAGGGAAATCATACGTAAGATACTCCTTAAACGACAAGTCTGACATTATTTTAACCACTTCAAATTCTCATAACATGGTTTTGTTAATAAGAGATACTTTGTGAAGAATCATTTACTATCTTTCGGGTTCATGCAAAAAGTATCAAAGTAAGCATTCCCTTTTTAATCCATTTCTCAACCGAGTCCTTCAGTATTAAACTTTGGAACAAGGAGTTAACAACTCCTACATTGCTCAAGATTATGTAAACCAAAGTAAAGACTCACCGATAACTCTCTAGAGAATTTCTCTGCAATAACCACCGCCTGTGTTTGATGAACCTTAACTTGGAAACTTGATCGCCTCAAAAATAGCGTTGTTGGCTCCCAATTCTCAGAAGATTCAATCTGTTAAACATTCGTGGAATTGATCATCAAGTAAGAGGGGGAAAAAATGAAAAAATAAGTCAAGGATATATTAGCAACTTCACGAGGAGGAAGAAAAGGTCTTTGGATAATTTCAGACTTTTTCTGACATTCTGTTCGGATTGAAGTATGTAAAAAAAGTTTAGCTGATAACAAGATAAGTAAATATCAGCGACAAAAGGAATGGGACAAGAATTTGTCTTTGTAGGTGAACATTCATGCAAAAGAGATTCAAAAGATAAGGAAGATAGAAACTTAACATTGATATGCAAGATGCAAAATCACTCTGGCTAGCTTTTCTAAGATATGTGTTAAAACTGGCAACCGTCCTTTAAATCGGAATGAACCTAATTAAAGCATGGCAAACAATCTACTCCAACAAAAGAAATTGATTCAGTTAAACAATGATCATATATGTGGAGATGAATTAGTCCAACAAACTCACCAGCATCATAACGTCAAATGTGGCTTGCCCATTTAAAATGTAGGAATCAATCTCCTGTTGCATGTCGGGTTCTGCAGAACAAAAGATAAAGAATATCACTTGCCAAAGAGCGAACAAACTGCTGAAAGTATGAAACAATTAATGATATGCACGTAAAATTTTATGCAACAATAATTACGTTAGATAATTACAATAATTATGGTGGTTAAACAATTAAGATTTCTTGTTACAGATGCTGCCTTTTCAGAACTATTTTAGATAATAATAGTTATCACTTAAAGTAGTGAACATTTTCATTGAAGTACTACAAGAGTAAAATTAAAAGCCTCAACGCATTCGAAACTCATTCTGAAAGTTACTTGCTTACCATCAGTTTCAATTCTTAGTTGCACAGAATTAGTTTGACATGGAGTTAGAGATTCAAGAAGAAACTACATATGACCAACATGTTTCTTTGTACTTGAAAAACAGTCACTGAAAAGCTTTTTCTCGAGATAAGCAGAATACCAGAACAAACAATTTCAGGATTTCAAGCATAATTTCAGGTCCGATCTTTTTATTTAATTAAAAGACTTACCGCATGTTATTTTGTTTTGATCATTTGCAAATAATCTGACAATTTCACCCTGTAAAAGAAGCATTCATTAATATTAAGCAAGAAGATAACTGAAACTCATGCAATTGAAAATGGGCAAACATATCCAACCCAACTATAGTTTGCGGACTGAGAAAACTCTTGAAAAGGGAAGAAGTTTTGAAGTGCTCAAATGTGAGAAATTCTTTTCCAAGAAACAATAGCCAACCATATCTGCTAGGGAGTTGAAGACATAGCAACTGATATACGCTTTCAACCAAGATTTCCAATATATATATATATATATATATAACTAAGTCAATTTAAAATGTTGAGCATTCTTTCTCTCCCAATTCCTTTTTGTTTGTTTCTTTTTAATGTTTCCCAAAACTATTTAGTTTGTACTTTACCAACTGTTTATCCTTTACTGATGATTTAACATTAAATTTCTCAAGATATTTTCATTTTGTTCTACAAGCCTCTGTGACTATTTAAACGTAAGAACTAGAAAAACTGATGACATTTTAATCACCTTTATTCTAACACACACAAACACAACAAAAAGAAACTCAACTACTGAAACATAAAAGAAAACAGACTCAAGAATTACCTGGCGCCCTTGGTCATCCATGGGTATGCACTCAACAGCTATAAGTTTATCAACGTCATCAGCTGTAACCACATACTCAGGATTGGTGGCCCCTGAGTAGAAGCAGAATCACATTATGAGATAAGCTTCTTATAATATCTTAAAATACAAAACATACCGAACTACAGGTCCAGAACATCATAAAAGTTCTTGTTGAACAAAAATCAATTTGATGATTACCATCTATGTATTGCCTAGTCCCATCTGGATAATGACGAACCCACTGGTGATAGTCAAACAGAAGGAAGAAAGGTGTAAAAGCTTGTACAGTGAGCAACTACAACATCTCTTTGACAAGACCTTGGTTGAATTTTACCTGAAACATACAAAGAGAAGTTCCACGTACAGGGTATCCACAGCCTAGAAGCTTGTTTCCGGGTTTAGCATCTCCAATAATCTGGAAACCTTCTATTCCAGGCCCCTCATCTGTAACAAAATTAAGATTAGTTTCAACACAAGATTATTTAGCGTGTAGAAGTTACAAGATCATTACCTTCAGAAGCAAAAGAACTAACTCCATCATGTCTCACAGGAGATTGGTAAAACTCTTCATTGACCATTTCCTCAGTTCTCATATTTATGCCACTTCTGTCAAATATGTTATCTACCTCAGAACCTATAGTGTCCCTGCAATTTTCTCTATCAGTACAATAACCAAAATCCAAAATGAAAGAAATACAAGAGGGTTTCTGAAAATAAATGCATGTCAAGAAGCTGGATTTCAAATGTCATCAAAACTTTTTAGCATTAAGCATCAAGTTTCACCAAAAAGGGGGGTGGGAAAGGGAGGAATTTCCTCCAATTTCAAGTGTTAAAATTGCCACCAAAATAACAAAGACATCTTTAAGCTAAACCCCTAGATTCACTTTTCCACTTGCAAAGGGTTGTAATTGCAATTTATTCAGAAATGTTTAGTCTATATTAGATTTAGTAGTGGAAAGCAACTTAATCTTGGACAGGCATCATTTAGTTGTCATCTATCAGAAAAGATTAGGACAACGGCTATTACAGAGAGGACAGGACTAAAGAAATCCCTACCGCACATTTCAAAGGAGAACTTGCATTTAAGTCTCAAATGAATTCAAGAGGAAGGAAGGGTGCATCAATAATTTATGGAGTTCACACTAAAAATGCTAATCATGATACAAGAACATGGAGAAAGGTACTGATTGTAACTTAAAAATGACATAAACAAAAATCAATTTATCATGACAAGTCTTCAGAATCTAGTCCTACCTATCACTATGAGATAAAGGCATTTGAGGATTATAATTATTCAATGAGTGATGTGTTCCGTGGTTTAGGATCAAGCTTCCAGTCTGTTGAGGGTGATTGTTTTGCATATATCTTGGGACAGAATCAGCGGGCTCCAAATGGCGTCCAGCTACATATTGGCTAGGTATGGTAACTTGATGAATACCCTGCAATGCACGACCGAAAAATAAAAAGAATTCCATACTTTACCCAGCCGTAAAACTAAAGAAAACAATAATAAAACATAATAGAGAAATTCTGATACTTCTAACTGAAAATAGACAAAGCAAAATGCCAATACCATGGCACTAGGATGTTGATCTATAACAGGACCAGGACCAGGACCAGGTACATCTTTATTTAGAGATCTGTTTCCAGTTTGTTTTATTGCCAGAACACTGAGCTCTGCAATATTATCCTGTAATAAAATAAATTTCTTAATTATCTATCATAAAATATAAATCTATAAGTTCTGGAAACTTTCAAGCACAACTAACACAGCATAAGACAAATATCTGATGACAGCATATGCATGTTCTTGGAACTCAGATAACTTTTCGACATTCTCACAGTCAGCAACTATCTAAACTCTCAAACTCAGACACTAAAGTTTAGGAACAGATATCTTACATGTGCAGTTTTGATCTTCAACTGCAGTTGGTCATGTAAATGCTGCAAACAAAATTGAGAATACATCAGCCTAGCATAGTGTATGTATAAGTAGTCAGGAATCTAGTTTTGTTCATCAATTGTATCCACTACTAGCTCCCAGCAGCCAAAGCGACAGTACCTAGATAAAAACCTAAGTGACCAGCTCACTGAGAACAGACAGCAGTCACATGTGTAAGAGTGACTGTAGGGTAGGGTCAATAAAGCACAGCTTATATTATCTGCATACATGCAACCATACCTTTATGCTGTCAGTAAGAGCAGAGGCATTTGTAACACGTGGCCAAATGCCATATTCATTCAGTAATCCCAATATTGATGACATGAAGACGTATCTCTCATCTTCTGCAATCTGAACCATATATAGAGGCTACAGTCAACATGTAATACATTATCCTATTAAGAGAAATATAATTGTCTGCCAGATAATAAGGTGCAGATTTAGTTCTAGTTATCCCTAACAGAATTTCATCTCTTTAGTGGAATATTATGCAATGTTCTACAAAATGAAACTTCGTCATATTTACGGCAGTAAGGACCAAAGCATTCGAGAAATAAAGCGGACTTGGACCAAGCTTTTGCAGATAAAGACAAGACACTCCTCACACAGCCTCTTCTCGCACAAAACGACCAGAAAAGATTTACATAATTCTCTCTTTCGCAGGCATATAAAGAGAATTTCACAAAGATTTGATGCTGAATAAAACTTTATTGCAGGTAAGAGAGTAAGTGATTCAAAAGAAATAGTGAACTTAAAAAATGATGACTTAATGGACTCAGAGAATTGTTCTGCAGCTCCCACCATTTGACACATATGAAATAATTACATAAGGCAAAGATGAAAGAAGGAGAACGGGATCCATGTATCCATAACAAACCGATAGAAAGAAAAAAGTGGAGATCGAATGAAACTACTCCCATTTGATTTCTTTCTTCAGTTCACTTTTGTGAAGACCAAACGGAAATACCTTTAGTTCATTAATCAATCTCAAATTTTCTTCAAGGTCGCCTTTTCTCCTGGATAATTCATTTGCGGAAGAAGTTATGGCTTCGTTTTGTTTCTCATCCAGGGCCTAACATTAACAAAGGTTACACAAACCTTAGGAAGGAAGACAGACAGCAGAGCACACAAAGGTATAGGCATCCATATAAAAATAGCTAGAGCAAAAAGAAGTGCAAGGAAAACAAACCAATCTCAACTCTGAAAACTTCCTTTCAAGTGTACGTTTCTCATTCAACAGCTGAGCTTCCTGACAATTAGTCAAAATATTATAGTTCGTCTAAGGGAGGATCCAGAGAGGTACGAAGACAGCCATAGGCGCTTGTGGAACATGCCATACCTTAATACTGGCACGAGCAATTTGCTCGCGGAGAAGCATAATCTCATGCTCTTTAGCCCTGGCACGTGAATAAAGTTCCTATATACAAGCTGAATTAGTCAAGAAAAAGAATACCAGGTCTATGCATTGAGCTTTATGTACCACTCACTGAAATTTGAAGTAAATACCATGGTTTCTTGGTCTTGGAAATTGTTAAAATTGTCATTTCCTTTCACATTAGGTATAGAATTTGATTCCATGCTCAACCTGCAAATAGTTAGATATTAAATTTGAATAAATCTAGAAAGGCACCAACCCAGAAACACTCTCATCCGAGTTACCTGCTTGCCAAATAGGATGCGTGTTTGTCACTCCAGAACTCTTTGGTTCCATTCATAGATCTGTCCTATGAAAAGCATTGTGCTAATAGTTGAGAATGGAAAGCGCTAGTATATAAGTGCCCTTTTGTTCAATCATGTGAAGTAGAACTGTTAAAATGCCACCTCCTTAAGATGATTCATGCAACAAAAGGAACTTTCAAATCACCTCCTCAGATGATTCATTTGTTCCAGGTTATCTCATTCCTTCCCAATGCCTCCAAACCATCAACCAAGATTCCCTTCAAAGTTAAATGATAAACATTTGAGTGCTAGCAGCATGTGACAGAAAACTAGATGGATAAAATGGTGGATGCAAATTAACTTGGGTAAGAATTACTCTAGAACAGAGCATAATATATCAACAAAGAATTGTTCACAAACCATGTAATCAAGAACACATTAGGAGGAGAAATTATAACCAACCATATCCATTTGAGAAATGAAATTCAAAAGGGTCGTTAACTAGCTCGGAAACTGCACAAGAACTTCTCAGGAATCAATGACAATATCAGCGTAGCTAAACAAAAAAGAAGCTGAAGTAAACACACAAAAATCCGTCCGAGAAATCAAGTTGAACCCTTTAAGAATAAAAGGTCAGAAATGAACAGAACAATCCAATAGAAAAGTAACAAAAAAAAAAAAAATCAAATCTTGGTTGTAAATAAACAGCTCAGAAACAAACAAATTCAACAGACAATCACGAATTCAAGAACAGCCCATGATAATTCAAGAAACCTTGGGACAAAAAGAATCATCAGATATCAAAAGGGAATCAACTTTCTTTACCTCTTATGTTTCAGCAGAAGTGTAGCATCGAAAGACTAATAGAATCCCAGATGAACAATCCAAGAAAAACGGTTTATGATTGTGTAGGCGTGAAACAAAGAGGGAGAGAGGAGAAGAGAAGGGGGAGGTTATAGTTTTGTGAATCGTCTGTTGATTTGTTCTGAAAAGTCAAAACGTGGGTCGTTGGAAGTAATTCCTTCAACAATTTCTTTATACTTGTTTTCTTTTTCATCTTTTTTCAAATGGCAACTGTAACTCGAAAAAAAAAAAAACAAAAGTTCTACGTATCAAAGTCCTAAAAAAAATAAAAAATAAAAACTCATGAATGAAAGAAGCGCGTGGAAAGGGTCTGAACATACATTTTTCCTTCGTGTGGGTTTTGAAGGAATGGAGAAAAAGCCAGTACTTTCACTGCATCCCCATTGTTGATTAATACCTAAAAGAAAAAGGGGGAAATTCTATTATTGATATATTCATTATATAAAAATAGGATTGTGATGTGTATTATACATACCCTTATAGTTATAATATTATATTTCGGGTAACACTTTCTTCTTCATGTGACATTTAAAAAAAACATATACTTAATATAAAAACTATAATGAGAAGAGATATAAGGAGAATGTGGACAAATTATATCATGCACTCGATTATATCTTGCATCGTCTTAGTGTAAATTATAAACAAAATCATTATAATTTCTAAACTCAAGCGTCTGATCAGATCAATTCAAATCAAATATTTCGAGAAAATCAAATCTTTTTTTCCTTTGCGTAATTTCTTCTCATTTCAGGATTGTTTTCTTTGTAACCTCATCAATTTACTAGATTTCATATGATTTATTGCTATTTTCATTTAATTTATCATCAATTATGGTCTGCAACATTGTGAAATCAATGGAGAATTATGAAGAAATCAATATTTGTGTCGTTTGTTGATATGGAGGAGTTCAATTATGATATTATCAATCATTCGTCGTGTATTGGTGATGATTCTATGCTTCTAAAATGCATGGAATAAAAAGTTACAGGTAAGACATTATTGATTTTCGATTGTTTTGTTATTTGGTGTTTGCATGTGTATCTGAATGTATGTGTGCGGAATTTTTCAACTAACAATATCGAGTTCTTCAACTAAAAATGTCTAGTTTTTCAACCAGCAATACCTATGATTATGAATAGTGGAACTTCAAACTTTTTATTTTTTTTTTGTGTATTTAGATGATTTTTATTCGTATGTTTTATTTTTAAATTCCTGTATTTTCATCATTATTTTTAATTATAATAAAACTAGTAATAGTTTCATTATAGTTTATTATGTAGTTGAACATTTATAGTTAGCAGTGCCGACTTTTATACATTAGAGCGCCTATTTTTATAATAGAAGTGCCTAATTTTTATTCCGAGAGTGTCTATATTTATTATCATTAGAAACTTTATATTCTCTAGTGTGTTGCTTTTCTTAGATGCCTTTTGTTGGTTTTTATGTAATTATTTTGTGTTTTTTTGTTTGAACTTATTTATTTAGTAATGCGTAATTTATAAGTGGAAGTGTCTACTTTCATAAGTAAGAGTGTCTATTTCTATATGTGATAATGCCTAGCTTTTGAACTAACAGTGCATATGCTTATTACCATTATAAACTTTATATCTTCTTGGTTGTTGATTTTTTTATATGCTTTTTGTTTTGTTTTGAACATATTCATTTAGTAGTGCATACTTTTATAAGTGAAAGTGCCTACTTTTAGACGTGAGAGTGCCTACTTTTATAGCTGACAGTACCTACTTTATAAGCAATTGAACATTCAACATATTCTTCCTGTTTCTTTGTTTAGATAGTTTTTTTTGTATGTATTTATATATTTTTTGTGTGAATGCAGCCGTTGTTGAAACATTAATTGAAGATTCTTTGGTTGGAACTGTTGTTTCATTTGAAGAAGAAGCATTCAAATTATATCATGATCATGTATTCAGGTTAGAGTTTAGTGTTTGCAAGGGATATCAAAAGTTCAAGGCAAGATATAAATTATAAAGGAAGAACTCAATGTAAAAAGTGGGTAGCAATGTAAAAATTATAAAAGAAGAATTCAAGTGTATTGTGTTTGTTCGTATATTTAAGTTGCAATTGTAGTAGTCAATGTATCATCAGTCGGAAATCATGTTTATTATCGTTTTGTCCTATTTGTCACTGTTAGGCATTCATGGTGTCAAAAGCAAGCGTTCTCAATTTTAAAATTTAGCATTCTTAGCTTTAAAGTTAAGTATTCTCAGTTTTTAAACTTTGACATTCCAAAGTTTTAAAACTGAAAGTGCCTAGCTTTAGAACTAAGCATTCCCAGTCATAAAACTAAGTATTCATAACTTTAAAAACCTAGGTATTTCTAATTCTAAAACTAGGCATTTACAAATTTCAAAACTAGGCATTGCTGATTTTGAAAATAGGGCATTCCTAGTTCTAAAATTAGGCATTGCTAGATTTGAAACTCTATATTCTCAATGTAGAAAGTAGGCATTTGTATGTTTTTAAAATTATAAATGCCTAGTTTTAGAACTAGACATTCCTAACTTGAAAGCTAGGCATTTCTAACTTAAAAACTAGGCATTCCTAGTTCTAAAACTAAGCATTCCCAAATTTCAAAACGAGGCACTCCTAGTTTTAAAAATTGGGCATTCCTAATTCTAAAACTAGGCATTGCTTTATTTGAAACTTGGCATTTCCAGTGGCAAAAGTAGGCATTTGTATGTTTTAAAAACTAGAAATGCCTAGTTTTAGAACTAGGCATTCTCAGTTATAAAACTAGGCATTCCTAAGTTTAAAACTAGGCATTCCTAGTTCCAAAACTAAGCATTCCCAAATTTAAAAACTAAGCACTCCTAGTTTTAAAAACTGGTATTCTTAGTTCTAAAATTAGCCATTGCTAACTTTGAAAATCGGTATTTTCAATGAAAAATGTAGGCATTCGTATGTTTGAAAACCTAATATTTCATAATCCAAGCAATTTTCATAATTTTATATATTTAAAACAGAGGAAACAGTTCATAAAACACTTAATATACAGTTTGCAACTCCAAAACACAAGTATAAAGCATATAGAACGAAACACACATAAATATATATATTCCTAGTTCTACATATAATATGAAAACTACTTCGTTGAACATATTTTTTTGTTGAAAACTACAATTTTATGGTGTTTTTTTTTTTCACGTTTCTGGTTAGGAAATTGAAGAAACTAAAAAAAGATATTGAAGAAACGATCAAAAAAATCGGAGAATAAAAGAATATAGAAGTTGTGGAAGCTTGAAAATTTCTCAAAAACTGCAAGTGGATGAATTTTTGGAAGGTGGATGGTTTTGAGCGGAAAACACGGGTGTTGGGGAATACGCGTGAGGTGCGGTCGCGGGGTAAGAGTGGATTTTTATTTTTGCCCAATTAGTAGGCTTTAGTACAACATCATCATTTATGCATTGGTTAGATCTAGCATAGTGTAACTAAGTGTATGGTATAACGACCTGAGAATATTATTGACCATTATGAGTGACATGCACATATTAATATAAATAAAATATATCATTAACAATATGTTATATATAAATAAAATAAAAAGAGATTTATTAAATAATAGGATTATGTAAAGTGCATTTATACTTAAGTCTATAATATTTTATATAACACTCTCTACTATATGTGAAATTTATAAGGAAAACGTATAATTGATGTAAAAAACATGTCATAAAAAGAGATATTAAGAGAACATTATAGACCACCATGAGTGATATGCACATATTAATATAAATAAAATATGTCATATAATAAAAAATTTAATACAAATTTAGAAATATTGACTATTTATTTCATAAACTATTTTTTATTTATTCTTTATAGCTACAAAGTTTGATTTTATTTTTTCCTAGCCATTAACTATTTTTATTTTTTCTCTTTATAGCCATGAACTATGTTTTACTTCTATCATATAGCAATTATTAAAAATAGTTAATGGCTATATTTGAGAGGTCAAAAATAGTTCATCACTATAAAAAGAAAAGCAAAGATAGTTCATGGCTAGAAAACGATAAAATCAAAGTTTGTGACTATAAAGATAAAAGCAAATATTTCATGGCTATAAAAAGATAGAATCAAAATTTGAGCATAGAGATAAAGCCTAAAATATTTTATAGGTATAAATAGCCAATTTCTCAAAAAAATTATTAAATCATAATATTACCTTTTTTTGCTAGGCAAATCATAATAAGAATCATACATTAAATTTAAGGCTAATTGCAAAATACTCCTTAAGTGGGAGGTTATAAACATTTTACCTCTCAAAGTTGAAAAATATACAGTTTACTTTCCAAAATATATAAAACGTCTGAAATGCACTTTATGTAAGTCATGTTTTGTTGCGAAGAACCCCTAAAGTTCGATATAAAAGTATTTTAGTCCATAACTTAATTTATAATTATGGTTTATTAAAAAATAATTTCATAAAATTTCTAATAATACATTTATAGTGTATATTTTTTAAAGATTGAATATTTAACTTAAAATTTCTGATTGATTATTTAAAAGAAATTAACATGATTATTTCAAATTTAATTAATGAAAAAATAAAATATTCAGAAGTAAAAGTATTTAGAGAATAGGCGAAAATTTAATATTTTCTTTGTAGTAAATACTATAAATTTAAATTTGCCTTGTTTTTTTTCTATATAGTCAAGTTTTTTAAAGTTAACTAATCAATCTTGAAAGAATATAGTCTAAAAAGATATTGATACAAACTTTATGTAAGTATTTTGTAATAATATTTTTTGGGGGCCGATAAATCTAACTCTGGAATATGAATGTATAGCGCGAAAAAAATCATTATTTTCCTTCAACTTTCTCTCTCTACACAGTTTCTCTCTAACTTCTCTTTACTCCTTCTCCACTCTAAAACTAAAATCTTTAACATTGAACTTGAATTAGAGGTAGATATAGATCATTATGAAGAATTTGTAGAAGAAAATATCAATTTAGATGTAAGAAAAGTTAAAAAAAAAAAATTTCAAAACTGGGCTCGGATCGCCCGGACGAGCCACCCGAACATGGGTGGATCGCCCAGATGGGCGACCAGCACACATCCGGGTCGCCGATCCAGGCGACCGGCTCACGTCCGGGTCGCTAGCCTGGGCGATCGGAGGTTTTTTTTTTTTTTTTTTTTTTTTAAGGAAGAAAGAATTTTTGTAGGTATTTGGAAAACTTGAAACATGAATAACTCTGCGATCGGATGTCCGTTTCACGCGTATGACCACTAGTTTTGATGGTTTCGTAAAGAGGAACGCAACGGCATCTTCGAAAAAGTGATCCGAACGCGTTTTGGGGTAAACAAATTGCGTGCAAAAAGAATTCCAATATTTACCAACTTCAATCATTTGAATTTTTAATTAGAGCAAAAAGAAGACTGCTCCTCTATTTAATTTTCAAATTGGTGCCGTAATTTTTTAGTTAACAAGAGAGAAAGTATTAGAAAATTACAAAAACGTAAATTAAAAGGAAAATAGGACGTTTTTGTGGGAACGGTTGGTGAAAACCTCCTTAAGGACATTTCCGACGCGTAGGTCTCGAAAAAATACCCGAAATGCCCGCAAGAATTGCCTCAATCGGACATGTGAGCGCAAAGTTATGCCCTGTCAAAGTTTTCGACTATACAAAACGATTTTTTTCCCCGAAACGCGTCCCAATCACTTTTTCGATGATGTCGTTGCTTTCCTCTTTACGAGAACCATCAAAACGAGTGGTCATATGCGTAAAACGGACATCCGATCGCAGAGTTATTCATGTTTCAAGTTTTCAAAATACCTACAAAAATTCTTTCTTCCTTAAAAAACCTCGGATTGCCCAGGCTGGCGACCCGGATGTCTGCTGGTCCCCCATCCGGGCAATCCGAGCCCAGTTTTGAAAAAAAAAATTTTAACTTTTTTTACATCTAAATTGAAATTTTCTTCTACAAATTCTTTATAATGATCTATATCTACCTCCAATTCAAGTTCAATGTTAAAGATTTTAGTTTTAGGGTGGAGAGAGAAAGATGAGGGAAAATAATGATTTTTTTCGCACTATACATTCATATTTCTGAGTTAGATTTATCGGCTCTCTATCTTTTAATCTATATTCTTTAAAATGATTATTTAATTGAAAATAAAAATATTTTATTTTATAGAAATAAATAAATTGTTTGAATTAGTAACTAATTTAGTATCACAAATTATTAGTATTTCTAGTAAAAAAATTTTCACCTATTAAAAAATAATTTTTCATATAATATTGTAGTATTTTACTTTCGAATACTATATTATATTATTAAATTAAATTTCAAAATTACCTTACTAAATTTTCTTAAAATAATAAAAAATTTTAAGTTAAATAATCAATCTTTTAATAATATAAACTAAAAAGATAATATCACAAATTTTATGAAAATATTTTATATTAAACTATAACTAATTAAACTAGACTATAACAATTTTATATGAAACTTAGAGAAGATTATTTTACACCAAATCATCACTTACAAGTTATAAGTATCATGAGCACTTTACAATTTTGGAGATAAACTGCATATTTTTCAACTTTAAGAAGAGAATGCATCTAATCCTTGATTTTAATTTAAAACTTACTCAATATTACTGTATGTATTAGACCTTGCACCAAACAAATCCGTATATATATTAAAATAAAACTATAATGATATGCCACTCGGCACCTAATTAGCACCAGCCACCAGGTGGGCAATCTCTTCCATGCAAAAATAATAATAATAATAATATAAAATACAATAATTCATAGGAACAAAGTATCTTTAATGATATGAAAATAATATTACAATTAGATAACCAACTAATATGATTCAATCCTAATAAAATTCAAATTGAAACATCTTACTGTATCTTAAAATGAAGTAAAATAATTAAGCATTGCATCTAAAAGTCAGTACAAAATTACAAGAGAGCACCTTACCTTATCAGAAGAAGACTGCTCAAGCACATTAAAAAACACTCAAAAGACTTATTATAGTAGCCAACAAGTTAATAGTTTGGTACAACAACAGAAAATGAATTGATTTGTAGGATCAAAACTTTAGCAGCAGAGCTCTTCTGAGACTGCAAAATGTGCAAAAGAGATGACGATTTTTTATCAACGAGCTTGCTCACTTTCATAATAATCTTCAGTTGATACCAAGCTTAGTAATCCAGTAATCAAGTTGGGCAGCAACACGTTCTGAACCTGTGGAGCCGTATGAACTGAACTTCTTGATGGCATTCTCCACTCCAAGAAACTCGTACACATCCATTTCAATGGATGGACTTATGGTTTGCAAATCATCAAGGCTCAGGTCCTCAAGTCGGCAGTTTCTTGAAACACACATGGCTACTGACCTTCCAGCAATATCATGAGAAGTTCTAAAAGGAACACCCTGGAGAAGAAGAAATCCATAAATATTTTCGTGAGTGAGAATAATATCAGGAGGATGTTATATATATACTCAAGTAGAATAACAACCAACCAACAATTGGACAAGAATGTGGAGTGTAGAGGAGTTCATGGAAAACAAGAGGTTACTACAGCTATTAGAAGAAGAAAAATTAAACTCTAGTATCTGCAGCAATTCCTTCATAGTTATGGCTTCTTATGCTCTCAAGACGCAAAAAACGAGAGTCCATCACAATGCCGTGAACAGATAATAATGCTTTTTAGAGGATCTGAATTCCAAATACTAACACAAACATTCTGAAATGTTGACACTCATTTGCGGTATATCCTTCTCATACCAAAGGCCGTGGTAAACTAAAGAGCATGCATTTCAAGATAGTTAGTTATAATATTCAAGGTTTATTTATTTATAAATTTATTCTTCCTGTCCTTGAACTTTATCAGAGGATGATCATTCACCTTTTTAACAAGGTAATCTGCTAACGTTGTGGCATCAAGATGACCAGCCGGTAGAGTTTTTTGTATCCTCTCTGGATTAAAAGTAATGTTCTGCGCAAATTCAGCTGAAACTTCGAGCATCCCCACTATCGTTTTGACACTGTCAAATACAGGTTCCTTGTCTTCCTGTTAGGGAGAAATGGTACAATTTTATATAATGAAATACGTCATTAGAAGTACTTGCGGGAATGCAGCTAATAATTATTTTATTAGACAAAAAGGACATCGGCGGGGGAATGAACATCAGAATAATACTAGCAATAGGAGAAAATTAAAAAGTTAAAAAAAAAATGAATTAACAGGATTTAGGAAGGAAAAAAAGTAAAACAAGGCACATTTTTGTTCTTGCTTTGGGTTCTGAATTCAAGAAGATTGAAATCTATTCTCACCACAGAGTTTGTTGCTAACAACAAATGAATCTATTAAAGAAAGAGCTACCTGCAGATCGCGGTTGTATGCATGAGGAAGTCCCTTGCACAATACAAGAAGTGAAACCAGATCTCCAACAACTCTGGCAGATTTTCCACGCACAAGTTCCATCGGATCTGGGTTCTTCTTCTGAGGCATTATACTGCTTCCAGTTGAAACTGAATCACTAGGAGTGATGAATCCAAATTCTTCTGATGCCCACAACACCCATTCTTCCCCTAGTCGAGAAAGGTGAATTGCAGTAATGGAGTTTGCAGAAAGTAACTCCAAAACAAAATCTCTATCAGAGACTGCATCAATGCTATTTGACACAATAGTGTTAACAAGATTTTGAGGTTGCACGAAACAGATAAATAAAGAAAAAGATATTGGTGGAAGCAACATGCAAACACAAGTATACACACTTTATAGTTCGCATTTGCGCTGTACTGTTGGCCAACATCACATGAGCAGAAAAGATCAAACAGATGTGCCAGACTGCAACATATACTTCACTTAGCTTTCACTACTAGTTGTTTCTCAAAATCTATTAAATCACCAGCAGAACCCAAAAAATGAATGGCTTTCATGTGTGAGTAAGAAAATTTCTAAAACCATAATCTCTCAAAACCAGGAACAAGAATTGGAGCTGATGAATACAAAGAGTTCCTTTTATGAGAGTATAATAGACAACAAACAACCTTAACTATCTGTAGAGTGATAAGTAGATCAAACAAGTGTTGCAGAAACATGAATGAACAGAAACACATGCATCAAACCTTCTAAACTTTTGGTCTAGAAGCCTCTTTGAGTGCCCTAAAACCCCCTTGGATGCAGTAGTACTCTAGAATTAACCTCATAAACCACTGACATTCCTAGATAATGATTAAGAGATCATGCGCAAGCTTCTTCAACATTTATCAAACTGAACAAATTGAATTCTCGATGCATTATTTCATAAAGCATATGAATTTCGTTATAACCACATTGAACCCAGACTGTTTTACAAAGCAAATATTGCAAACTGTTCAATGCGTACCTGTTTCTTAGTGGAGCGGTGAATCCCAATGCATCAGATGTCATAAATCTATCAATTGGCAGACCAGTTCCAGCTAATGCACATGCACCCAGTGGGCAGAAATTTAATCTTACTCTACAATCTTGAAGACGGCCAAGATCACGTTCAAACTACAAATTGACATTCATCGTCACATAGATTAAATAGTAGTGGAATGTAATTCTCCAGGCAAAGCCAAAAGTAAGGTCCAAAACAAAGTCCTTAACATAATAAACAATCATTTCGCAGGTAGCATAATTAAGGGCTCACGAGAACAACAGGAAAATGAACTGCATCGCAACTCTACTTAGAGAAGTAGACTACAGATGTTTTTCTTTTTGGAGGGATCACAGAAATAGATTACAACAGATTACAGCAGATAATACTAATATTTCTATAGCATTAAGGTACTCTATTTACCAACAAGTTTATACAGGACAAAATAAATTGTTTCCAACTTGTAAGAGCAACTATGCGTCCCATCAAGGTTCTCTATAAGTAACTCAGTTAATAAGAGTTAGCTCTGCATTATAGAGTCAAGCAAGGCTAGAGCTTCTTTTGTGATTTATTCCTTAACTTTTCTGTATTTCTTTATGAGATAAAGGTCTGAAAAATGACTTAGATGGTATAGCAAATAGTCATCAAAGCAGATGGATCATAGCCCAAAAGATAATTTATTTTTTTTTTTAGAAATGATCAAATGAAAAGTGTATGTCACTTAACTACCTGCTCAATATAGGCTAAGAGAAGATGCTGGAGAAGGATAGGCTGTGCTCTTTGCAAATGGGTGTATCCAGGAACAATCAGTCCCTCATTCTTTATTGCAAGTTTCAGCATTGCAACCTGCAAGTCACATTTGTAAGGATATCTCATAAGGAAAAAGCCATATACTCCTCTTATCTTAAAGCAAATTTACAAAAGCAATGGTAATTTTTAAGTATAACTGGGGAGAGAATGCAAATTGATATTTCGTACTTTTCAACAATTACACATTGCTGGGGCAAAGAAAAAAGTTACTGCCACAGATTATCAACAGTGTTTTATGAACCGAAAACTCATAAATTCCACAGATTATGAATTGCAGAGGTTTTATGGAGGATCAAGAAACTCGTACAACCTGAAGATGCTTAATGCATGCAATAATTGTATCAATAGCATCGCGGCACCACAGACGGAAATCAGTTGAGACTTGGTCATTCCGACTCCTGGCAGTGTGGAGCTTCTTTGCTGGTTCACCAATTAAATCAGTAAGGGCTGCTTCAATGTTCATATGCACATCCTCCCTATCAGTTCTCCACACAAATTCACCAGATTCAATTTGCCTCTCTATCTCGCCAAGACCTTGTAAAATACTATCTTTATCACCGTCACTTATCAAACCCTGCACATTATAGTACCAAAATGAGTACACATTTCAATACACTATTAGCACTCATCTGCGATTAAACTCAAGGTGAAACACAGAAACAATAAGAACCAACCGGGTTCGTAGTGGAACCGTAAAAAGGATAAAAAAAATGAAAACAGCAGAATCAAGAACTTTTCAGATTGACACTGCTTAGAATGACATTAACTAGATCATTCAACAAAGGGAAATCATTCAAACTTCTGAGCATCGATAACAAACTCACAAGAATAACTTAAATCAAAAGAACAACACAAAATCTGAACCTTTTGCACTTTTTTTCTCTTCAATAGCTGAAGAATCAATCCAATAATATGCTATAAAAAGCACATCACTTCCAATGCTTACTTATTCACCCTTCAAGCAAATGCAAGAATTCCAAAAAATAGCATATAGGTTCAAGAATTCCAGACCAATTTTTTACCTCGATAATATTTTTGGAGTACAAATTAAAAATAAATTAATTAATTAAAAGCTCATTAGAGACAAAGAAAATTAAAAAGGGTTCCTACTTTACAGCATAATTCAGTCAAGAAATTGGAGGAAAAAAAAAAAGAAATAGAAGAAGAAGACCTGATGGGCAAGCATGGAGGCGTGAGCTCGACTACCCATAATGTCATGCTTGTAAAGAGCCTTGTCAAATGAAATAGACTCAGTGAACTTCTCTACAGCATCTGTCACATTCTCTTCAAACCGCCCACCCCATAATTTTGTCTCCTTCTTCAATGGCCCATCTCCGACGTCCGTCATATCTTGAGCCGCACAGCGAAGCAATGTTGAATTTGCTGCTTTCAATATCCTAATTTTTTTACTTAAATAGAGGTTTCGAGGGTTTAAGAAGTAGAAACTATTAATTTTATTTCTAAGGGCTCGTTCGGCGGCAGAAGGTGGAAAAAGGGTGGCTGGTGAAGAAGAAAAGAATGAAGAGACAAACAGCGCCTCCATTCATGCGGCGGTCAGTGACGGCGGGTGGGACACCGTGCTTTATGCAGGGACGAAGCTAGCATTAAAAGATTGGGGTTGGACACACACTAAAAATGTTGACTGAATTTGATCTGCTCATGCAGTTCTGATTTAACAAATACATATTCAATCATATCTCCAATATTCTTAACTAAAAATTCCAAAATATCTCCCAGAGCAGAAACAACTCCCAGCAAAAACATCTCTAAATTACATAAAGTATCAACAAATAAAATGAACATACCTTTTGTTCTAGCCGGCGATGAGCAGCAGCGAGAGACTAGCGGCGGCGAGGGGTGGCCGCTGCTTGGAGGGGTGGAGTGAAGTAGCAGGTTAGGGTAATTTTCAATTTGGGAGACGGGTGAAATCAATTTGGGGTCTGTGGGTTAAAAAAATCTGTATTTCCCTTTTCTAAGTTAAAAGATTCTTTTATGTATTAAAAGGCCCTTAGTGCTGGAGTTTTCTTTTCTTTTTTTTTTTTTCTTTTTTTCCAACAAAAGTTCATGTGAAAATTAAAATTAAAACGTATGTTGATTTAAAGTTGGGTGGTGTAATTAATTTAAGTTTTCTTTCCACTTGGATAAAAAGGATACTTTATACTTTTCATCATGATTTTCACATCAAACGAGATTAACTTTTTTCAATTTATTTTTATAGTATATTTTTATTTCGAATCGCAAACGATTAATAAATATTATATTTGGCTAGCAAATTAATTTTAATTGCATAGTCATCAACTAAAAGTTATTAATCTTGTAAAATACGATTTTTATCACTGTTATTTATTAAACTCTACATATTATAGTATTAGAATGAGTATAGAGCCAGTTCTTCTTTTTCTCTTTACTCTCTCTCTCTGCGAAACTCAACTCATGCTATAGGTCTCTTTCTCTCTGGTCTTCATCTTATCTTGCCAAGATAAAACTTTGATTTTCGCTGAAGTTTCAATCTTGGCTGAATATCTTATTTTTAAGATGTTTCTTTATTATCTAACTTTCCTTTTGTCCACAAATCATTATAGCACTGAGTATTTTGACCAGATCTACTTCACATGAGCATAGTTCTTCTTCAATCTTCTTACATAGAAGTTTATCTCTTCTCTCACAAGAAGAAAATATTTGTAACCCAAATTAGATATGGGGCCTTCCTTAACTGTTCATCTCTGTTTTAGGCATTTTTCAATAAAACTTATTTGCCCAGGTTCTTGGGGATTGCTGCTTATGTATGAAGCTGATCGAGTTGGTCATGAGTTAGATCTGTTAATAGTGTTGAGAGATGTCTGGGATGCATTGAGGGAGGACTTAGGATGTGTTTGTTTATTTTACTCTACCCAGTAATAGGGTTATTAGATTTGGGTTTATTTTATGTTACTATAGGTAGTAGTGAGGGTCTTGTCTCTTACCCATTAGTGTATTTTTTATGTTGTTTTAATGCAATTACTTATTCAACAGCAAAAAAAAATTAAACATTTCAACACACTATGTTCTCCTATCACTGTATAGCACCCAAGCAACAATCATCAGATGAGTCAATGGACCAAAGGAGTTCTGTATCATAAAGTTTGACTTTGTATCATACATGGAAGGCTCTAGAAAGTAATGTAAGTAGGAATGACGATATTAATTATGAAAGAAAATACAACAAAATGAAAGGATACTAGATTTTATTTATTTGTATCTGAACTGAGACTAATTTAACCGTTTGGATGTGTCTTTTGAATATATGAAGTATGAATTAAACTTAAGGTGAAAGAAAGAAAATCTTAAGAACTAGCCGGGTTTATAGTGGAAATGTAAAAAAAAAAAAAAAAAAGAAAACAACTCAGCAATGATAAATTTGTTGCTTTCAATACAGCAATGATAAATTTGTGGGTTTAAGAAGTCTAAAGTATTAATTTGATTCCTAAGGGCTTGTTCGGCAGAAGGTAGAAAAAGGGTGACAAGGTGAAGGAGAATAAGAAGCATAGGAAGAGAGACAAACACTGCCTCTATTTATGCGGCGATCGGCAGTTTTTGCCAGACAGTGAGTGCACTATGTGAATGCGCTTCCAAGCAATAATGCACCTCAGTGCGTTCTCATGTAAGAACACATCAACTGAAATTTTCAATTATTGTATTTATGATTCTTTTTAACTTTTTAAATTAAAAATATAGTAAAAAATACCCTTCACGCTTTTACATTTTGTAATTCGAGATTCAGTTTTATATCATAATATGTCTGAATTCAATCTGTTTGGAATGGCATTAACTGAATTATTTATAAATTGTCGAACGAACTCCATAACTATTTAAGATATCATAATTTGACTCTTCTATATTACAAAGAAAACCATACAAATTTTTTAGCATCGATAACAAGCTCACAAGAATATCTTAACTCAGAAGAACAAAATAAAAAATATAAACTTTTGACATTTTTTTCATTTCAATAGCTGAAGAATCAATCCAATAATATACTACTGACATTCTCATTTTCAATGTATTTTATCCACACTCTCACTTGGTATAAAAAAAACAAAATTCCTTGGTCACGGCCATACGAGCTTATCCACACTCTCACTTAAGTCCCAATGTGCAAATTTTTTATCACATAATTAAGGATACTAAAAGGGAAAAAAAAAAGTTTATGTGATCCTTTTATACCATAGTTCTCATTTTTTTTTTCTTTTTGGTCAAGTCTCACATATTTTCTTTGCTCTATACTCTTTTTTGATATGCTAATATACTTGGATATATACAGGTTCTCTAAGTGTAGCTTTAATATGATTAATCAAAAATCAGTGCTATGGACGAAAATTAAATTTTTATAATAAAAAAGTGTATATAATAATATTTTATTTTTTAAAAAACAATTATTATTTAATTAACAATACATATATAGTATTCTATTTTTTAGGTGTAATTTGAACTCAAAACTTTGTTATAAGACTTTATTGTTACCATTTATTACTAATATAAGGTTTTTGGTTGCTAAATCATATAAGATGTTTAAATAAATTTATATAAATAAAATAATAATATTAAATAAAAAAAAAAGTATAAGAATAGAGTGAAAAAATTGAATATTAAAAGAAATAACGTATAAGAATTCAAAATAATTTTCTTTGACAAGATTTATAATTAATTTTACTTCCAAAATTAAACTTTCCTCTTAACCCAACCTAGTTTGCTCCTTCCCCTAAAAAAAAAAAACTCTTCTCCCCTGACAGCCCCCTCTTCCCCTCCCTCCCACCCTCCCAAAAAACCCCCCCTCTTAGTCCCCTTTCTCCATGAAAATCCCTCTTTTTCCCATACCCCAACTCCCTCCCCTCTCCCATCCCTAAGGAAAAAAATCCTCTCCTCCCCTCTCCCCCCTCCAAAGAAAAAAAAAAAAAAAAACTTTTTTCTCCAACACCCACCTCCCCAAAAAAAAATAAAAATATTGTACTTATTATCTTTCTTACTTCTCTTCTAATTTCTTAACCTTTCTTAGGCTCCTAACTTCTTTTTGTTCTTGAACTTAATTTCAAAACTATTGAGTGATGCTTTAAACCTCATCATTGAGATTGAGTATAAACAATAATTTTGAGTTCAATTTTCTAAGTAAAAAGAAAGGAATTAAAAAACTATTTATAAGCCATTCAGCTCTTCATGGACAAAACAAATATCTCCCATTTTCCTCAGTTTAATCAAAGCTTTGGCTTCCTTAATGATCTGCTAAAATATTGTTGGAGATATCACATCAGTATGTGATTCTCCTAAATTATCTTGGATTCTATAAGAGATTATTTGGTAACTAGGATACTTTGTATTATGCTATTATTATAGCAGTATTCTTTATTAGTGGTTAGTTAGAATTCTATATTGATTAGGATTAGGATACTTTATAGCCTATAAATAGTAGATCATAATGAATAAGACATCAAATCAACACAATCAATTGAAGCATTCAATATTATTCTTGTCTGCGCCCTAAATTTCTTAATAAATATGTGTAAATATATCTCAGTTTGGAGAGTTATATGTTAGGAGAATTATTAACATTATAAAACTTTGAGAGTGGCACTGATGGGCTTGGTGGAGGATTAACATATTCCATCACCTCTTCCTTTCCCATTCAAAACAAATAAAATGAGTGAATTTTCGCATGCCGCTGTTTGAGAATCTAATCAATAATAGACCATCTTAAAAAAAATTGTAATCCAAACAATTAGTTAGGGAAAAAAAACCAAACTAAAATTAAGTATAAGAATATGACATAATGCATGTAGAAACACTTTCATTAAATATTATTTGAATAGAAAAGGAGATTTACGTTAACAATAAATAATATGTAGAAGACCTTGGAAATTATAGAATGTAGATGGTTATTGAGATAGGAGAAAATAAATGGAAATGAAATAATTGGAAAAGAAATATCAGAACATAATATGAAAAACCAGAAATGAAAAAAAAGACGTATATTAAAAGAACATTAGTCATTCCAGAGAAAAAAAAATAGATATGGTAAATACTAATGAGATGGTAAGTTTTTTCAAAAATTAAATTTAATTAGATATTATGATTGGAGAGATGGAGACAATATGTATGGTTCTTATCATCTAATTTTCTAGAATTTCAAATTAACTTAGGATTGTAGTTATTATTTATAAACTAATCCGTTAAACATTTGTTATCACCCAGCATTAGTGGTTTAAAATTCAAATCAAAGGTTGAATTTATAATTAATTTAATAATGTAAAAATCTTCATAACCAATTATGTAATTGTAAAATAATTAAGAAGAAAAAATTCTAGAAAATTAGTTTAGGAATCTCAAGGGTTGGAGAGAGCTCCAGACCAAAAACCATCATCTTCATTATATATATATATATATATATATATTTGTAACTTTCAAATAACTATCTAATTAACGAGTCTCCTCAACTATTTTTTTACTTACAAACTTCATAGAATTTTTATTACCCTTCTATCTAACTTTATTTACCTCATATAATTTTTATTTTCTCTTTTGTAACTTTAAAGTAACTACCTAATTAATAAATTAACTATTCCATGTAATTAAATTCTCATTATTGTACCATAGCATTTATTGTTCAAAACTCTCCATTTAATTTTATGACTAATATTATTAATTTAGTACAAAAAAAATTTTAAATGACAATATTTACTATACATAAAATTAATAATTCATCTAAATTAAAGGGCATTTTCGGTAGTTTAAATCATCTATGACCCCCTTCCACACTTTTATAGTAGTAGAGATAGAAATTTTTTGTAACTTTAAAATAACTATTTAATTAACAAATTCTTTCAACTCTTCAATGTAATTAAAAATTCTCATTATTTTACTATATCATTTATTGTTCAAAATCCTCCATTTAACTTTATGACTACTATTATTAATTTAGTTATACAAAAAACCTTTAAAATGATAACAGTTCATTATACATAAAATTAATAATTCATATAATTAAAGGATATTTTAGATAGTGTAAATCATCCATGACTTCCTTCCACACTTTTATAATAGTGTAGATTTCTCACTTGATGCCACATGGTAATGAACCAAAGTGTAATGAAAGTGATTCTTAGGCACCATCAATCACAAAACTACCAAGCACATTTATAACTAGACACACAAATTAAAATAAAAAGTTCTTCGAATCTTATAGATTTTTCACTAACTTGGGATGCTCAATAACTATTAAGAGAACACTAAATTCTTGATGTTCAATATGCTCAATAACTATTAAGAGAACACTTAATTCCTGGCTTGCATATCCAATAATCATTTTGAACATGCTCCCTGACGGGTAAAAAAATCTATATTGAAAACCCAAAATTCTTGTTATTTTTCAAAATATAAAACCCTTCACACACATGTTTGTATATATATATATATATATATATATAACAACAAATGGTGGAGTATAGCACTAAAAGATGACAAACTTTGAAAATTACCATAAAAAAAGAAAAAAAACCTATAGGTTAAGTTTAGACACTGGTATATTGATTAAATAAATAGACTTTTCTCTTTTAAGGTAGCGTGTGTACTTTCATTCTATAGGTTACTTTCGTGTACCCATCGGACGACAACCCTTTCAATGGTTCTCTAGGGATCGATTCATTCTGCGTAGATTGACTATAATCTCTGCTCTATTTGTTGTTTGAGCCCTTCAAGGGTCAGCCCCATCGTAAGACTTTCATTAGTCAAATCGCTAAAGGAAGTATGGATAAGCAGCTTTTGGGCTAGTTTCAACTCTAGAGCTAAAGTTCACTCTTCATTGTCTCTAACCCGGAGCCAGGGACGGAACTAGAACAATATGATTGGAGGGGCTGCAGGAAAAAAAATATTGCCAGAATTTCGTCTATAAAATGATACATTCCACGTACAAAAGACACTCAAACAATTCCAAATTTACATATAATATGGCAAAAGATTAGGTAATCACCCATTATCAATGAGGAATGACCACTCATCACTCACGGAATAAGCATTACAATTATAAATTTACATATAATATAGCAAAAGAATAGGTAATCGCCCATTACCAATGAAGAGTAATCACCCATCACTCACGGGATAAACATTACAAATTCTAAATTTACATATAATATAGCAAAAGAATAGGTAATTGCCCATTACCAATGAGGAGTGATCACCCATCACTCACGAGGAATGATTACCCATCACTCACAGGATAAATACCTCTATCAAAGCTGAGAATCTTGATCAGAATGAGATGAACACGATTAGAAGACGAAATCCAATATGACCTGCAATTGATTTAGAACATTAGAAGATTAATATGAAAACAAATAACATTCATCCCAATGCAAAGAATGAAAAAGAAATCACTACTGAAAAATGATTTAAAATAGAGTTTTACATGTGAAAGAAATGATTAAGATGGCAATTTTATTCTTCGAGTTTGCATATTTTGAAACCGCTGCAAGATGTCTTCATTTTCAATACTCTTAAAAATCTCTTGCTCCACATAACAAACCAAACTGTCATTGAGAAACTCATCTCCCATCCTATTGCATAAATCATTCTTAATCGTTCTTATAGTAGAAAACGATCTTTCAACGGTCGCTGAAGCAACAGGCAAGACTAAAGCCAACTCAATTAGTCGATAAACTAAAGTAAAAAACTTGTGAGTATTCGTCTCAACCATCTTCTTTGCGAGATCTCCAATGTCAGTAAGGCCAGAGAAAGCTGCCCCATCACTCTATCTCATGTAAGAGATATATGTATCAAGTTGTGCTTTAAGCTCAAACTTATCAGAGATAGAAAAATCATCTGAATAGAACTCAAATAGACGGAGTAACTGACCCCGATCAAAATTCACAAAGGAATCTCTGGGATCAAGGCATGATATGCAAATAAGTAGCTCTGAAGTTGACTCCGTAAAACGATCATCCATTTCTTTGACCATAAATCAAGTACCTAACATTAAATAGAGAAAAGAACAGTTAATAATTTATAATATTACAAATAATTGAGTATTAGGTAATAAGTTAAAAAAACAATGAAATTAATTACCTCAAAAAAGATGTCTCGACGAAAAAAATGGTAGTAAGTCTTTGGCTACCCATCCACACTCCTGTATAATCTAGCTCAGCCTGGTAAAGGATCTTGCATGTTCGGCACGAAAATATCATTTTTGATACAAAATGCAGTAACAACACCTAATAACTCCTCCCAATAATCATCATCATTTCTGTACTTCTTCAAATCTTCCTTTATTGTCTAAATCATCCGGACAACAGTGACAATGTTTTGAGTCCTTTGTTGCAAGCACATTGACAATGTATTTGTTTTTGCCAATACATTTACCATTAATTGAGCAATGAATACAATTTCAAACTGCTACATTTTATCAATCAAACCTCAGGCAATGCCTCGACTATTGACCTCATTAGCGTCTTCATATATAATTTCAAGCACATGTGTCACTGCATCCCACATATGCAAAATCCGAGTTATTGTTTTGAAGTGAGAGCCCCAACGAGTGTCACCTGGCCGAGCTAAACTTGTTTCCTGATTTTTGCCATTTCTTGTAGCAATTTCTCCACTTTCTAGACATTTTACAAGATCATCATACTGCTTTTGTAGAAGAGCATCCTTTCTTTTACATGAAGCTCCAACAATGTTTACAATCTTAGCAAGCTACTCAAAAAAACTACACACGTGAGCATTTTTCTTTGAAATAGCCACAAGCACTAATTGAAGTTGGTGAGCAAAGCAATAAATATAATATGCATACTTATTTTCATCTAAAATTTTTTGTTTCTATCCATTAAGCTCGCCACGTGTATTAGACGCCCCATCATAACCTTGACCTCTGAGCTGTGAAATTGATAATCCATTTATTGCAAAGAAATCATCAATACTATTTTTTAACGTCCGTGCAGAAGTGTCACTCACATGTACTACTCCAAGAAAACGCTCAACCACTTCTCCATTATCATTAACAAATCTCAAAACTATAGACAATTGCTCCTTCACAGAGCTATCTCAAGCCTCATCAACCAAAAGAGAAAAAAACTTGTCACCAATCTCATTGATAATAGCTTGTCTCACTTCTGTTGAACAAGCATTAACAATTTCTTTTTGAATTTTAGGAGAAGTCAACTGATTATTTCCCGGAGCATTCAAGTTCATGACCTTATTTACTTCTTCCGATTCCTCACAATACCATTTTGTTAATTCAAGAAAATTACCTCGTCGGATTGAATTTATCGACTCATCATTTCCACGGAAAGCTAAACCCTGACTTAATAAAAATCAAATAACTTTTACAACAGCAGTTAGTCGTACACGGTAGTCAATCTCAGTTTGACTACTTTGTTTCGCTAAAATGTATTCCACATTATGTCTTTGATTTTTGAAACCCAACAACTGAATTATAGCACCAGAGTGAGGACTATTTGGAGCACCTTCATGGTTTCTAAATTTTTCTTTAGCACGTTTTCAATTTTTAAAACCAACTTCTGTAAACATATCATCACCATGTTTGTGATTTTGACCTTTAGCAAACAAATAACAACAGAAACAAAATGCTGCATCTTTATGTACACTGTACTCTAACCAAGTAAAATCTTTAAACCATATCTTCTGAAACGATCTTCTAATTTCACCAAAATCAGTTTGCAGAAATTTATGATCCCATGGTTGAGTTGGGCTTTTAGCTACATACCGTCTCCTTAATTCATCTCTAATTTCATAAGGATAACTATCAATTGGTTTACGTAATCCTGGATCACCAATAATTTCAAAATTCGAAAACTCTACCCTACCCGAGGCTTTTTCCCACTATCTTCATTATTAACATTTCCTTTATTAGCTGATTTTTCTTCAACCGGTTTAGGACCCTTCTTCCATTTTCCAAAATATTTCTCCATAGTAAAATCCTATATAATATTCAAATATTTTAAATTCACAATTCAACACATTTCATTTATAACATAATAATTAATTAGAACATAAATTACATAATAATCATATTTTTACCCAAAAAATCCTAGAAATTTTTTCACTAACAACATAAAAATTTTAGCACTCAAAAATCTATTTACCAAAATAAAAAAATTTAGCACTCAAAATAAAAAATCATAGAAATAAAAATGTTTCTGAAAACTTACTTTTTTTTTTTTCAAAATGTTTTTGAACAGAGTAGCTTTACGCTTCTGCTTCAGTACAGGTATAGCACTGGCTGCATTGCTGCCGCCACCGCGCCGCCGTGTCCATCTCCTTCCTTCCTACCGCCGATTGCTGGCTTGCTGCTGCAGCGCTGCTGTCCTGTCTCAGTCTGCCACCGTCGACACGCACACGACACCACCCTCTGCGCCGCTGTCTACTTGTTGTGCCACCACCGCCGAGCTCGGAGTCCGACCACTGACCGAGGAAGAGGGTTTACGTTTCTGTTTTCGCGGAGGGGAAGCGGGAGCGGGAGCCGGTCGGGGAGAGAGAAAGTTCCAATTTTTTTTTTTGTTGTTTCTGCTGGCAGCCCGCAGCTGCCGAGGGTTTACAAACTTTTTTTATTTTATAAATCAGTCCCTACGTTTTGGGGGGGCTAAATTGAAAAAAAACTGGGGGGCTTAAATGTAAAAAACCTAAGTTTGTTTTAAAAAAAATTAATTGCCGGGGGGGGTCGAGCCCACCCGAGCCCCCTAGTAGGTCTGTCCCTGCCCGGAGCATCATACTTTCTCCATGATGTTGTAGAACCTCGTGAATCGAGTGTAGTACTTGACTTGCTTTTCTTCTCTTATATCATTTCAAGAGCATAAATCATGTCTTTTTTCACAACCATGCTACCACGCCTACTTACTCTCGGGGGTGGAGAATAGCCCTTTAGCTGATTTGTCGTAGGCATCTGACTTTTATGTGACGAGCATATATAGGTCAAAAGGAAGGAAAAATCCACATTGAATAGACAAATAGGGTTGTTTGCAACAAAGAATCCAAATGGAGAAAATGATGGCAAAAAACATTTTCTGCAGTTTGTCTGAAGGATCCGAATCATATTGGGTTTGACGAACTGAGTACTTTTCGAGTTGGTAATGCAGAAAGTAAGTAATGAGGATGGATTAAAAAAGCGATTTTTGTTGACCCTCTATTAAGTAATCTGACTTGACGAGTATCTTTATCCTTCAAACCCAATACCTTCTTTTCGGGTGATGAATCTCCCTCGCGAAAGACTTTGCTTCCTACCCCAATCTGTGATGCAAGACCATAGATTAAGATAGCAAGATCTATGTTTCAAATGGGGCGAGAGAAGGGAAAAACCTCTCTCTCATCAAGGAAAAAAAGTATTTTTCAAAAATCGTCATCTTCTAGTGCTTTACTCCACCATCTGTTGTTAAATATATATATATATATATATATTAAATTGACAATTCTTGATTGTTAAGCTTTATTAAGCGAGGAGATATGATTTGAACATATAATAAGTGTTTTTACCACTGAGTTACTATATATATATATATTTTCTTGAAAAATTGAGTTACTGTCTTGGCACTATGGAAATTTTTTTTGAAAAGTTATTTAGTTATATGAGATTTAAGTATTATTTATTCCTGGTCTTTTTGGCGTAAGTTTGCAGAACCTCACGGGGCAGAATAAGAAATAGTACCCAAATATAAGGATCAGACTGCTAAAACTGAAACGTCTGAGACTCTTGCACGCCGTTACCCTGGGTAAAAAAGAAAAACAGAGGGTAAAATGGATATCTGTGTTTGGCTTTTTACCGCTGTAATTTGTGTTTGGCCATACAAGCAAAACCAATAGTAGTAGTACAAAAGGTCGACCCTGATCAATGACAGCGCGCGCCAGCCAGTAAAGGAGAAAATGTCTCAGCAGCAGCACCACCATTACGGCAGCTACAGTAATAGTGGTAGTAATATTCCGGTGAGTGAAGTTTACTGGTCGCTTGTGGCAAAGGCTGACAAGAAATTTTCCAAGATCCGTGATTTACCTTACTATCAACGTAACAGGTAGAAGGAACTTCTTTTTATTTAATTTTTGCGTTTTGGGTTTGTCTTTTAATTCTTTTGGGTGTGCTTAGAAGGGAGAATTTCAGTGAATTTTTGGCTTGTTCTGATTAATGCTGAAAAGAACGAGATGAATTGGGGTAAATTGTAAAGTAAAAAAGGTGATAAGAATCTTCAGTGTTAAAATTTGTATCGTCAGTGTTCGTGTATTGATTTTTGGGGTTTGGTGAAAATGGTGGACAATATAGATTAATTTAGGGGGAGGAGCTGGAAGACCTTGTTCCCTCCCTGCTCCTTCTTGCTTCCTTCATAAAATTTAGAAAAAATACCTAATTCTCTGGAGGGTAAAATTCTTAAACCACTTGTTTCATGTTCACAATGTAATGGTGTAGCAAGATTAGGTATATATGACAATTTCCCTACTGATAGTTGCATTAATTACTACACTGGATGATGGAGCAATAAACCCTGGGGCAAACTAATTGGTAGTATTTGATTATGTTATTTTTATTTAGAGTTGTAGCTAAAGCAATGGTACTGAAATCTATATATGTCTTTTTGGGGTGAAAACCAGATATGACACATACTTCTCCAAAGTATTTAAGATTTATACACAATTGTGGAAGTTTCAGCAAGAGAATCGGCAGAAGCTGGTGGAAGCAGGTCTTAAGAGATGGGAGATTGGAGATATTGCTTCACGGATTGGTCAACTTTATTTTGGGCAATACATGAGAACAAGCGAGTCTAGTTACTTGTCTGAATCATATATATTCTATGAAGCAATATTAACGCGGGAGTATTATAAAGAAGGAATGTTTCAAGATGTTAGTATTGCGCAAAAGCAGTTGAGGTTTCTTGCTCGTTTTTTGACTTTATGTTTGGTTTCATGCCGGCGAGAGATGGTAAACCAATTGGTAAATCAGCTAAAAGTTCTGATCGACGAGTGCAAGAGAACCTTCCAGGTTATAATCATGATCTTTTCTTGGCAGTTTTTATGTAAGGAGTTCCCAGTTATTCATCTCTGATTTTCTCTATTGGCTCAATTTATATGTGGCTTACTTGATATGGTGGTTTCTCAATTTTGCTTGTTTTCATGTTCCGTGAGTCAATTATCTTATTATGGTGTGAGGTTTCATAAGATCCCCTCATTGATGTTTATGATATCTAGCAACTTATGCTACATGGAATTCGTAACAGGAGTTTGTACTCCCAAATTGCATGTCTACATTTCTATATTCAGTTGAACCACGTTCTCCTAAAATAAACATGTTTCTGTTTGAAATTCCAACATTAATATCCTTGATTAAAGAATACGAGTTCCACCAATGTATGGATCCTACCACTAACCTTTTTATTTAGCAAGGATAAGGCAGTAATTTTCATTTGATCAAATGCTGTCCTGAATCTTTATCCCAATGCTATTAGCTACAAACTTCGAAGATAAGAAGCTTTTCTGTTACCTTTATTTGACAACTATGGTTTCATTTATGCGTACATAGGGTTAGATTGTTTCCCTGATGATACAGGGACAAATCAACTGCTAAAGCTGCTGATGAGTTTTTATTTTAAAAAAAGAATTCTAAATTCTGAATTTTACTTTAGTCAACAGACATGTCTCTGTGACCATAAAAGTATCGCATCTATCAATTGTGCCCTGCATATTGAAAAGGTTCATCTGATTTGATGAACCATTATTTGTTTCCATTGCAAGCTCAACAAACAAAAAGGAGTGTATGATTTTCTGTTACATACATTTGGTTAGCTTTGCAACTGTAATCATTTACATTTAGTTCCAGTGTTCTGGTATAATGGAATTTTTTTTACTGCAGTATCCTAGTTCCAAAGGACCTTCTGGGAACCATTTTCATTCTTTTGATCCTAAAAGAAATTATTTATCTCCCTTTTTGCCTAATTTGAAGAAATCACGAATATCCATATTCTTGTCTCCAGGAAACTGACTTTAGGGAATGGAAGCTGGTGGTTCAGGAAATAGTTAAATTTCTGAAAGCTGACACTGCTTTTATGAATATCAGGCCTTTGAGATATAGTGTTGTTTTGGACCTTCATCCAGATTCTTTACCAGTTGCCCTCGGGGCAAAGAGAAGACTTAAACTTAAAGATGCATTGCTATGCAGCTATCATCCTAATGAGGTTAGTACTCCTTGTTCTTTATTGCAAGAGGACTGAACATTTGTGTATAAGTTCCATTAATATTAAATTGCAATGCAGTAATTTTTTCTTTCTTTTTTTTCCTTTTGCTTGACCAGGTCAAATTTTCAGAACTCACCATTGATACTTTCAGAATATTACAGTGCCTAGAATGGGAACCCAGTGGTTCATTTTATCTGACAGGTGCAGCTCTTTCAAGTGGAGCTCCCATACCTAGTCATGGAAACTATTCTCAGGATATAACTGATCCTACCTTGCCACCTAACCCACGCAAAGCAATATTGTACCGTCCATCTGTTACACATTTCTTGGCGGTGAGTAATTATGTGAATGAGGACTCTTATTCACAATATTTGGAACTCTGTGTGCCTGTAATATGCATGTTTGGATATAATTTTGGTGATTAATTCCCGTACTTCTCTAGAACATATAACTGGATGTTGACCAGTTTGGTGTTTTTTGTTGGTGATGTTTGACAGAATTTATACCTAAGACGATAACTTGTGGATACTTATATAGAAATACTTTCTGGCAAGTAATTCTTAGGAGTACATCTGATGAAGTCCTTTTTGCAATACCTAAAATAGACTACCTGTCCTGACAGGTTTTATCCACAATTTGTGAGGAGCTTGCCTCCGATGGAATTATTTTGATATACTTATCTGCATTATCCGACAAAGGTGTGCTTATTTCTCTTCCATGATTTGTGGAGTGTTTTTTGAATACCGGATTCTTACCCTAGGTTAATCTTTTAATTTTAACATTTGCTTCAGGATGCACTGTGAATACTATATCATCTCCATCTCATGCTGGAACTACTATAGGAATCCCAGAAAACATGGAGCAGGGATCTCAGTCTCATTCGATCTACTCTGGAGCAGCCTCAGCATCTTTATTAAGCTCACAAAGCAATCAGCTGAATCCTACTCCTGATCACAATGATGTTGCCCGCTTAAATTACCACTCTGGTTGCCTCAATATTGGTGTTTCTGGGAATGGAGGTATGCTACCTTTTATGTAAATGTAGAATTGAAATTGTCGGATTACTTAGTACGAGTTGTTTTCTTTTTGTTTTATTTCTTTTCTTCTCCGCACTCTTATATCCTCACTTGGGTGAAGTAGTTGCATTTCATTTATTTGTTATTGAATCTGCTCTATATCTTCCAAAGTAGTGTGAAGATATGGCATGATGAAAGGCCCTTCCCCCCACTATTTTTGCAAATGAACTGGTCATGTATTGCAACTGTCTTGTGGTAGTGCAGCCTGCTTGTTCTAGATATATCCTTTTTCAAATTTCTGTGTTTATGGAATCAAAATGTTACTGACCTACTTGGATGACGGCCGAAGTTATTCTACAGTTTTAGAATTAATGAAGTAATGGAAATTTTATTACTGAGTCAGTTTAGTTGCTTGCAAGTAAAGGGGTGTTATTTTTGTGTAATACATTTTTGCTGTTTCTTTTGTGTAGTCTTCCAGCTTTAATGCATCTAAAATTTATTCTTCCAGGTTCGAATTGCATCTACCCTATCGACTTGGTGCCCTTTACGCGAACACCACTTTTCCTTATTATTGATAGTGACGTTAGCAGAGAATTCAAGGTACATATCCTTACTTTTGCTCCTTGTTTGAGAATGTGAATTCCATTTTAGGCGGTTATGAGACATTCTTGTATTATGAATCTTTATTCGAGTAATATTGACAACTACGTATATATACTTTTCATTAGTACTTAACTGTTGCATGAAACTACGGTGTATGGGTTTTCCCTACGCCCGGTTTTATCACACCAAATTGAGGCGAAGAAGTTCTGACTCAAAATTACTGGGAGTTTTGCCCAATAACTACATTACCTAGTTTTTACCCCAATAATTGACAACTAATGGCAGCATAGCATATGAACAGGTGATACTTGGAGCTGAAAAAGGAGAGCCAGTTGCCATGCTCCTGTCCCCAACAGGATCATTGCCTATACCATCTATGGACTCTTATCGTCAACCAAGTGGAAGCCTATTCACCACTTTCCTGACAGCTCCGTTGCAGGCTTTTATTCTTCTCCTTGGTTTTACAAGCTCTGACATTGAAATGGTTTGTTGTGTTAACCTTATTGCCTGTCTTATGAATAATGAAATATCATCCAGTGGCCATTGAGCAGTTTTCAATTCCAACTACATTTTCAGGATACATTTAACAAGGCTGAGAAGCTGCTTTCCTCATTATTCAGTCAGTGGGGATCTTCACTAGCCACATCAAACAATCTCAATCCTGTCTGGGCACAAATTTTAGGCGATCCATTCCTAAGACGACTGCTCCTAAGGTAGGTAGATACATGTTCTTTCCAAGAGGATTGATTACATTTCCGCTGTGAATTCATTAAACCCGATGTTCTTTTGTGTTCATCCCATGTGGTGATGTTGATCGTCTCTTTTTCATATTTCTGTGATTGTGCAGATTCATATTTTGTCGGGCAGTTCTGGCATTGTATTCGCGAACCCTCAGAAAGGCAGAATTCATCCCGGAATGCTTCCCTACACTTCCTGATATTTTTCTGCCATCAAGTGCTGAATCACAAAGGGCTATTTTCCAATTAGCTAAGATATTTGGTGCAACCAGCAGGTTTACCTTCAACCCAGAACTGGGAACTCTTGAAATCAGGGAAGCTGAGGAAGGATGATTAGCTCTGTGAAGTTTTGCATGAGAAAAAAATGAATAGGGATTTTTCTTGTTTTCCAAAGTACAGATTAACTAATCTTATTCAATATTGTATATGCAATGAGATTCTCTTTTGTCATCAATTTGAATTTTTGTCAAGCATTATTGAGTCCACAACTCGATTCTCGCTTATAAATTTCTCTCTCATCTTGTCTCAATTAAGGACCTCAAATTAGAAATATTTACAAGGAGTTTCTGAAAATTTGAGAATGGCGGATTTCATCCAATTTCCGTCGAGCATTGGAGGGTCAGATAGTTGAAAGTTAATAATTTTAGTCAAATTCAGCCAACTATACTACTCAATTCGATATTTTACTTGTTACACCTCCTATTTAAAACATTACACTTTTAGATTTTTTTTTATAGACTAAAATATTTTTCAAATTAATTTATTTTTTAAGACAATAATAGTGAGGTGATTAATTGGAAGTTTGGAGGAAAATGGAGAGAAACAAATATTTTTTTGACAAAAATAATCTTAAGAAGAGAATAAATATTTAATAATTATATAATTTGTTATTATTAGTAGAGATAAAATATGTATTATATAGTCATTTTAAAACTTTCTCTCCATTTCTTTCCCTTTCATCCCACTTTAGAACGGAAAGGAAATAGAGAGAAAGACCTCCATTTTATCCATCCGCTTCCCTTTCTTTCTTTCCCTTTTCTCCTTAAAAAACTCTCAAACAAAATCCCTACACACTTCATTTCCCTCACTTTCTCTTATATTCTTCAAATCTTCCCATCCAACTAACCTTCATCTTAATATAATTAAAAAGAATTGAAATTTATTTTTTTATAAAAGGTATAACAGAAAAAAATATTTAGGCGTCTGCATCTGTATCTTCGGATCTTTCTTCATACGTTGGAGTTGGAACTACAGCCTCTGCCCTCCAGCACAAATCTTAAGCTTGATCGGTGTCATAGCCTGGGACCTTGCAAACACCCACCCATCGCCCGTCGGGCGTGGTCGTCGCGTGAAGGTCTTTGTTTTTATGTGCTGCTATGCGCTTTCTCTATGATAAATTAAAGAATGATGATATGACAAATAAAGAAGTGTTGGAGCATTTAATGGGGCCGAATTGAATAATCATCACCGTTGAAGGACTAAGATGCAAATAACAGATGATAAAGATGAAATGAAGGAATCATCTTCCTCTTCCTCCGTCCCCTGCTGCCACACAGACAAAATCATCTTCTTCACTCTATAGTTGAGCACAGTTTTTTCTCATCAATCCTTTCAACACTAGTAGAAAATTCCAGTTTTTTTCCCCTTGTATATAGGATTAGGAGAGTGGTTTAATGGAGGGTGCTGTTAAGGTTAACATGAGAGAAGAAAATGGCAAATTAGGCGTTGCTTCATCGTCAATGGAGTCTTAAAATGTATTCTCAGCGCCGGTGATTACTGCCATAGCTGCCTGAATTCAGTTCCACTGGCGCCACGGTTCCTTTATTGCCGCTGACGCTGCCGTTGCCGTGGTTCTCTACTGCAATTGGCCACAAATCTGGTATGTTTTTTGTCATAATATGTGTTGTAAGTATATACATTCAATCATAACTTTTCTTGTGAGAGTTTTGGAGTACTTTACGGAGAGGATTTTAGTATTTCCATGGACTCTTCCAGCAAAAGTATAAAATTTAGTTAAGGTTTCCACCTTACAATATGGGGTAAAAAGCCTTTTTCAGAAGTATTATCAAGGAATGATGAGGAGGATAATGGATTATTTCCTCAGATTATTTTCATCTCTAAATTGGATTCCATATTGCTAGAAAGTTGAACTGGGAAATGCAGTTTGAGTAAATTCCATTTATATATCAATAGGTGCACATCTTCTATATCCATATTGCATCATTCTCCACCCTATGAGACATGCGATATTTTTTTTAGAATGAGATAAAGAGGATAATAAGATGTGAGATACATGATTAGAAGTAAATATCTAGATATGAGGTATTGTTGTAATCTGTAAGAGTTGATTATGGTTTATAGAGTATATAGGTATTGACGCTCATAAGTTGTTTAATTTGATAAATTTTCAAGTATAACTTGTACATTTATGTTGATTCACTTGAATTATGCAACTAGTAGTAAACGATGTGAAATTGTACAACAATATAGAATGAAATTGTATTGTGGAATTTGATTACTGATTGAAAAATCTCTGAGGTTGACGGAAGTATTTTCATGAAAGGAAATGTGAGAAAGTTAAGATGTTATATCTATTGTTGTTTGAAGCTTCTGTCTGTCTCATGTGTATCAAATTGAAACTTTTGAATTCTCCCTCTATTTACTTTGTTTGGAATTTCTTAACAGCTTCCAATTTAATGAGCAAAATGCTCTTTTAAGAAGCCAGCTCTGCAGCAAATTCAGTGTCTCAAGTGCATTTGCTGAAGTTAGGACTTAGGTTTCTGAATGCAACTGTAAGTACCAGTAATCAACATTTTGCAATCGGGTTCAATGGCCTTCCTAGCAATATAATTTCATGAAGGAGTGGAGATTGAACAATGTCCTCAATTTCCCTTTTCACTACTGCACAAATAGTCACACCCCCTAGAACAACCATCAAGCAGAACTATCATCCACCACCAACTGACAAACTTGCGTTTTTAATAGACAAATCAAAAACTATCAGAGAACTTCTCCAAATTCATGCTTTCCTTTTACGTCATGGCATGGAAAACCATCCAGTCTTGAATTTCAAGCTTCAGCGTTCTTACTCTTCCCTGGGTCATCTTCAACATTCAATTACCCTTTTCAGGCAGACTGAAACACGGAATGTTTACTTCTACACCACTATAATTCATAGTCACACCATTAGTGGTCTTCACAATGAGGCTTTAGCTTACTACATTCAAATGCTCAGTGAATATGTCGAGCCTAACGCATTTACTTTCTCAGCTCTTCTTAAAGGTTGTCCTTTTGAATCTGGAAAATCCCTTCATTGTCAAGCAATAAAGCTTGGGTTTGACTTGGATACGTATGTAAGAACAGCCCTAGTGGATATCTATGCAAGACATTGTGATGTTATCTCTGCTCGTAAATTGTTTGATACCATGCCTGAAAGAACTTTGGTTTCTTTGACAGCAATGATTACTGGGTATGCAAAGAATGGGAATGTTGATGAGGCTAGGGCTTTGTTTAATGGGTTGGATGAGAGGGATGTTGTGTGCTGGAATGTGATGATTGATGGGTATACACAGTATGGGAGGCCTAATGAAGCTTTAGATCTTTTTAGGCACATGCTATTATCCAAAGTGAAACCAAATGAAGTGACCATGCTATCAATCCTTTCTGCATGCGGCCAGTTAGGAGCTTTAGAGTCAGGCCAGTGGGTTCATTCCTACATGCAGAATAATGGAATCTCAATCAGTGTTCTTGTTGGTACTGCTTTGATTGATATGTATAGTAAATGCGGAAGTTTGGAGGAGGCAAGAATGGTGTTTGACGGAATGAAGTTTAAGGATGTTGTTGCATGGAACTCAATGATTGTGGGGTATGCAATGCATGGATTTAGCCAAGAAGCTCTAGAGTTGTTTAAAGATATGCGCAGGAAGTTTCTCCAACCAACAGATATAACCTTCATCGGTATTTTAAATGCCTGTGCACACGCAGGATTGGTGTCAGAAGGATGGGGCTTTTTCAGATCAATGGAAGATGAATTTGGCATTGACCCAAAGATTGAGCACTATGGATGCATGGTGAATCTTCTTGGTCGAGCCGGACACTTGGAAGAAGCATATGAGCTTATAAAAAACATGAGCATCGACAGTGATCCTGTTTTATGGGGAACATTACTTGGTGCTTGTAGACTTCATGGGAACCTCAATTTGGGTGAGGAAATTGTGAAGTTTCTTGTTGAGCATGATCTTGCAAATTCTGGAACTTTTGTTCTTCTTTCAAATATATATGCTGCTACTGGCAATTGGGATGGTGTAGCAAGAGTGAGGGCAAAGATGAAAGAAACTGGGTTACAAAAGGAACCAGGTTGCAGCTCAATTGAAGTAAATAACAAGGTACATGAATTTCTTGCTGGCGATTTGAACCACCCGAAGAGTGAAAAAATCTACAAGATGATAGATGAGATGAATGAATGGTTAAAAGCTCAGGGATATTCTCCTATGACCAATACAGTATTACACGATATTGAAGATGCAGAGAAAGAACGATCACTCGAAGTTCATAGTGAAAAGCTGGCAATTGCTTTTGGACTCATAAGTACCAAATCAGGAAGAACTATCAAAGTTGTTAAGAACTTAAGAATATGTATGGATTGCCATACTGTTGCTAAGCTCATCTCTAAAATCACTGGTAGAAAGATAGTTGTTAGGGATAGGAATCGATTTCACCATTTTGTGGATGGTTTATGTTCTTGTGGGGATTATTGGTGAAATATACAAGTGTCTTTTTGGTCCTTCGGAATCATCCTTTCAAAGCTTTGCCTCTTCTTTTTCGTCTTGTAGACCAAAGCAAATTGGTAATCGTTTATTCATAAAAATCTTAAAATTAAACTTCATCTAAATATACCCACACAGTACCAAAAGGGCACATTTAGTATCTTCTCTCTCCTTAATTGTCTAAATATACCCACACAGTACCAAAAGGGCACATTTAGTATCTTCTCTCTCCTTAATTGTCTAAAAGGGGTTAATTATTATGGGTTTATCTTGGTAACTCCCTTATCAACCCCATCGAAAAATTATCCCATCGAAAAATTGTAATTGAAATATGAAAAATTGAAATTATAAAAACATCAAACAATTCAAAATGAATAAAAAATTTAAAATTTATTTGTACATACATATCTAAGTATAATGAGCTATACATATTTGAAAACTATTGATTTAAAATTTTGGCTTGAACTCAAATGAGTTGCCTACGTATCCTCTTGGAGACGACTAGAGGAATCAAAGCCCACGTAGTTCTGATACATGTTTTAACCTCTTTTACCTCTATTTTGTACATATGATGTTGCATCTAAATCAAACCCTAAGTAGTGTATTCCCGGATATGCCCTAGTTGGTGTCTGTCATAGTCCAATCGTCCAGGCCATCTCTCGCCTTCCTCAACCCCAAAATCCTCCTTCTGTTGCTGATTAATTTCTTTAAAAAAAAAAATGGCGGAAGGAAGACACCAAGTCTGCAGCAGCTGCTGAAGAAGAGTTCGCTAACATCTCCAATTCCCTCACCAAGACTTCACATCACCACAGCAAGTGTTGAAATTTAGGCCCCAAGTTATTGCTGATAGTTTCTTCGTCCCAACCAGAAGAAGAACAGGAGTTGATTAACATGTTAAAATCTCTCATGATCTTGAAATTATCTTCAACTTCCAACTCTGCTTTTCTCCTCACCTCTTCAAGCGCTATTCTTGAAGCTTCTCTTTGTTTATCAAGCTGCCTCTTTTTTTCCAATAACACTACTCTCTCAGCATCAAAATTATCATCATCACTAGCCTCCTCCTCCTCCTCCTTCAATTTCAATAGGGCATGAGCTCCCACAAGTATTAACTCCTGTCCAGATTCAGAAGAAGAGCTGTTCATTAACATCTCCAATTCCCTCATCGTCTTGAAATTATCTTCCACTTCCAACTCTGCTTTTCTTCTCATCTCTTCAAGGGCCATCCTCGAAGCTTGTCGTTGTTTATCAAGCTGCCTCTTCTTTATTCCTTCCAATAACGCTGCTCTTTCTTGCCGCATCTTTTTAACGTCATCATCATTACCCTTCAATGCAGCATTTTTCTTGGACAAATCCGTTATGGATGAATCTGCAGAGGTTGAATTGCACTTCGGTTTCTTATTACAAGATTGGTCGCCATTAATCTGCAAAGAATCATTATTTTGTTTCCTCTTCTTCAAGCCAATATTGGTGGCAGCGGCACTGGCTAACTCTGTCTTCTTCTTCTCCTTCTTCTTCTTCTCCAATATTTGATGATTTTCAGGTTCCTTCTTCAAGCTGCTGTTGTTGTTGATGGCAGTGGCGGCAACATTCACTTTTATTTGCAGTTTTCTGTTTTTCAGCAACCTTGCCGTAAGAACACAAGACTTCTTCTTCGTCGTCATCATCATCTTCATCGTGTCATGAACAACACAAGACTAATTAGGTAAGTGAAATTAAATGAATCAGAGAATGTCTGTCTAGTGCTTTTAAGGAAAGCGGTATTACATTATGGAAACCGAGTAAAAAATCATTATCCTAATCCTAATCTAAATAGGTTTATGATATTTACAACTAACTTCATATCTTTCCAGATTTGGAGTTCTATTCCTAATCCTATTAGGTTTAGGATTTCTATTTCTATTTCTAATAGATTTATGCATATAATTTCTGATAATAATAATAATAATAATGATAATAATAATGATAATAGCTAATAGTAATGGATATGAAGCTAGCTTTATTACAGAAACCCTCCGAAGCTTCCTATGAGGCCTTGGATTCATTATGAAACTTGTTCATATGATCATATCAGGAGCTTCTGAAAAGTCACTTTTATTTTAAAATTTTTTTGAAAATAATAAATATGAAAGTAGAATACTGAAATGCTAAAGAACAAAGTGCATTGTATTGTTTTCTTTAGCTTGTTAAAGATAAATTTGTCTTGTAGTTTTTCAAAATTGATGGTTTCGTGGTGTTTCTCGATGTCCCTGAGTACTATTGAGTAATGATCGCTGTCTTAATTGGTTATGCTCAGGCGATTTTGTTATTCTGAAAAGTTGAATTCTGGTTGGGGCACCTCCATTTCCATTGGTGGGAATTCGCATTTTCGAACTTGTGGGCATCAATAGCGGATGTTGGAGGCTTATGGTATTAGCAAACATCAGACGAATAGGTCAGATTCCTTCCTGGCAATGTTTGGGACTTTTTACCACATGTATTGTTTCCTTAAAGGCATATGTGCTTGCACTTAATCTTAACACTGCAAAATGTACTGTTAATTAAGGTCTGATATTAATATAGTCTTATCTACGGAGTCCTTTGAATCAATACTTGAAGCATTTTCTTGTCACGTGTATCAGTGGCTATGGTGACTTGCATTCTTCTTTTTCTAAGATCTCACTTCATTAGTATGGATGCCAATTGTTTCCTTCATTTTCCCCTTTTTTAGATGGAGCAGCGGAGAGAGGATGATATAGATGAGAAGGTCTGGAAAGATAACTTCGATGATGGAATTCAGAGTGAGGAAGCATGTTTGGCCTTTCATGATCAGGATTACGTTGAGAAGATAAAGGAGTTTCATTTTTATCTTGACTCGGTAACATTGTTTGCAAAGTTCTTTAATCTTTACTTTGAATATGTTGGATTTGGTCAATGTTCTTGGAATTGTTCCAAATTTTGTGACTTTGACAGTTATTGTATTGAGTTTAATGAGAAGGGCAGGGAAGAATAACATCTTGAAAGTTGAAAAGGCAACAATAAAACATTGACTAAACAAGTTATGCAAAGAAACTTTAGGCTATCAATCTATTTGAGAACAATAGTTTTTCCATCCAAATTTCAGAAGCTTAAAAATGTGTCTTTCGCAGCCTGTGCATGCTAGAATAGGGCCTCTTGGCTTTTGTGTTTACTGATCTCTTACTGTATAAAAGGTTGTGACCTTCCATCTAGCTGACCGGACAACAATCGTTGGTAGGGTAGCATCACAGATTCTTGGCTTTCTTTCAAGGGATTCAAACATTATGTGGAGCAATATAATTGAACTGGATCCGGCTGTAGGTGTAGAAAGATTTTAATCATGCCAATACTGATTAATGGAGTAGAAAAGATGGTTTTTTAATCACGAAGGCCCTAGGTTTCGAATGACGACGTCTGTTAGTGACGATGTCTGTAAACAGTAGAAGCTTTCTTGTATATTACGATCATGTTAGCTGAATTAATATTCCTTCTCAGGTGACGAAGATTGTTAAACCAGGTTGTTCTCAAGAAGTGCTTAATGTGGCTTTGACTTCTATGTCATCGCTTGTCAAAATGCTCTCTGTCATGTCTTCTGGGACATATCCCCTGTCCTCACTCTGAAGAAATTCAGCGGGAAAGGAAGTTCACGTCGAAAGGAACGATATTGTGAAGTCGTTGGCCTTTTCTCTTTGCCCCGAGTTATTCTCTGTCTATAGTGACAAGGTATGCGTGGAGTTTTTCTTTTTTTTTTTTTTTCTTTTTCTGGTAAACGTGCACAAAGTTGTATATAGCATAATTTTAACAGCCTTCAGAAGATTATAAATAAGAAATGTATTGCAGAAGTACTATTTTCAGCTAAATTTCGTCTAGATGATAATATGTAACTTGATACCCATATCACTCATGGGTCTGACAGCATCTTAGGACATCCGTTTTGGCCTAACTAGTGCTGTTGACAAGTAGTAGGCGATGGTGCCAGGTCTATGAGTCGCGGTCTTGTGCTTGCCGGTGCAGCATCCCTTGCCAATTGAAATGTGACATATAAAACATTTCAATTGGCGTGGGATTCTTTAGTTTTTGGTTTGTTTTTTCATATATTGTCTGCACTGGAACAGGCAAAAGAAAGAAGAAAATGTACAATTATTGCAACAAAGTTTCAACTTCTCATATACATTCGTGAGTTACCTTTTCTTGCAGGGTTTAGGAAACAACACAAAAGACTATGACAGATTGGCAGTGATATTGAAGGAGTATGGAGTGCCAACAGTGGTTTTAAAGGTCTCTAGAATTGATTGGTTGAGGAATGCGGCTGGTTTGATCGATCCTAACTATTGGCGCGAAGCTCTTCGTCCTCGCCCTGTTCTTGATTGGTATTAAACTTGCTATTTCTCTATTTTATGAAGCCTGTTTGGGATTTTGATTATGATGTACTCTAGTCTGTAAGTTTTCTCTTATTTGCTTGAAACTTATGTATTACAGGTATTTTAGGAAGATGTTTGAGGCCATTAGTGAAGCAAACGAAATGGCGCAAGGTTTGTTTATCGGAAATTTAAATCTTTTATGTATGTTCCGTGAGTTTTCACTTGTGTATCTTAAAATTTATCATTCCATTGCTATGTCATCTGCGCTGGAAATGTTCTTTGATGATATATTTAACTATGCCTTGATAGGATTATCCAGAACTTTGCAAGATCATATCGTGTATCCATCTCTTTTGTGTTCCCTTCGCCCTTGAATAGAGTTGTTACACCATATTGACCTATGCATCCTTTTTATTCGACAGGAAATGTTACAATGCCATAATCAGGCCGATTTTATTGTAGGTGGGGCTCTGTCTTTAATTGGGCATTCAGCAGGAGGGTGGCTAGCACGAGTTTACATGCAAGAATTTGGGTTGTCAAATATTTCCTTGTTGCTGACTCTAGGAACACCACACCTGTATGTATCATTGTTTCTTGTCCGTTTTGCACTTTAAATTTTCGGATCTTGAATTTCATTTTTCTTCATTAGATTGAGTGGCAGATAGACTTTTTTCTTTTCGAAATTTTATGAGGATGCAATCGACAAGAATATAACCATCAAATGTGAATGTTCTTCCTCTCAGCCCAGCTCCAAAGGGATTGCCTGGAGTGGTCGATCAAACAAGGGGCCTATTGGATTATGTTAAAAAGAATTGCCCAAAAGCTGTTTATACTCCAGAACTAAGATATGTATGTGTAGCAGGAAGGTAAAAACTTTAGAAACTTTTACATTTATGTGTTTTCTTTATGAAATGATAATGTCCTAATCATGTATCTCATGAAGCTTATGAATATAAGCATATTCTTAAACTCTCCATGCTCAGAAACCCCACAAAAGGTTCAGCTGAATGGCTGGTCAATGTTGTAGGTATATCCAAGGGGCTCGTCTCTTTGGATCGAATGATGATGATGATGCTGAAATGGCTGTGAACACCGAACAAGCAAATCCCGAGATTGCTATTGTTAACACATCTAAACCACCATCCCCTACTATACGTGCTCGGTTTTGTTCTCCTTGTTAGAGATTTCAATGATTAGAAGAGCAAGTATAAGCATGTGGGAGAGTGCTTAAATATGGAATGAATGTTGCAGGTATGTGGGCAGGCAGATGTATGGGGTGATGGGTTGTGCCGGAAATCTCAGCACATTTAGAAGGTGCCCTTAACATCAGTTTGGAAGGAGTGTACCATTCCCCGGTTGGTTCTGATGATGTAACAAGACCATGGTATGGGTCTCCTCAAGTTGTTGAACAATGGGTTCAGCACCTTCTTCACTAGTTAAATGATAGATGATTACAACATTCTCTGCAAAATCTGCTGCCAAAACCTTTCCAATGAAGTTGGAAGGAAAGAATATTAGTCATGGATCTTCCTCTGGGCTGGCTGCAAAGTTTTCATACCAAATGGGTTTGAATTTCTTGAAGAAAACAAAATCATAAAATGTATATTCAACACTTGTTGAATGTTTTCCTTTCAACACTAGTAGAAAATTCCAGTTTTTTTTCCCCCTTGTATATAGGATTAGGAGAGTGGTTTAATGGAGGGTACTGTTAAGGAAAACATGAGAGAAGAAAATGGCAAATTAGGCGTTGCTTCATTGTCAATGGAGTCTCAAAATGTATTCGCAGCGCCGGTGGTTGCTACCAAAGCTGCCTGAATTCAGTTTCACTAGGCGCCACGGTTCCTTTATTGCCGCTGACGCCGCCGTTGCTGTGGTTCTCGTCGGCTTCGCTACTGTCATTGGCCACAAATCCGGTATGTTTTTTGTCATAATATTTGTTATAAAGTATATGGAGAAAACAATTTTTTATATATGTTATACTATGTGTTATAATGTGTTAAAATAGACAATATTTTAGTTTGAGTGTTAAAATGGAAAAAACACAAAAATTAAGTGTTTGTGACACTTTTTATCCTAAAATAAATATCCATCAAATTTACGTCACAAGGTTCTTTAATCCCCAAACATTTTATCATTTTCATTTTTTCTTTGAAATATGCTACTATATAAATAATATTAAGGTCAGTATAACGAATTAATAAAGATAAAGCATAAAATATACTATATAATCTTATAAGATTTAAAAACTTATTAGAGATTTTCAATATTAAAGAAATTCAAATACTTTTAGTACAGAAAATCTTTCTTTTTTCTATGGAAGAAGGACTCTTTCTTTCCCCTATTAGATTATTATCACGCAATTAAAAATTATAAGAACACACACACACACACACACACACACACACACAAACCTTGTTTCTTCAACACCTAACGACTCTCTCTTTTTTTTTTCTTTAAAAAAATGCTTTCGGATCAACATTATTTCAATTAAGTCAATCAAAAGGTTAAAATTGTTAATATTAGTCGCCGTCCCTTGTTTATCAAGTTGCCTATTTCTTATTCTTTTCAATAGCAGTAATATCAGAAAAACCTGAAAACGATTTAAAATTTTGGCTTGAACTCAAATGAGTTGCCTACGTATCCTCTTGGAGGCGACTAGAGGAATCAAAGCCCACGTAGTTTTGATACATATTTGAACCTCTTTTACCTCTATTTTGTACAAATGATGTTGCATCTAAATCAAACCCTAAATAGTATTCCCGGATATGCCCTAGTTGGTGTCTGTCATAGTCCAATCGTGCAGGCCATCTCTCGCCTTCCTCAACCCCAAAATCCTCCTTCTGTTTGCTGATTAATTTGTTTAAAAAAAAATGGCGGAAGGAAGACACGAAGTCTGCAGCAGCTGCTGAAGAAGAGTTCGTTAACATCTCCAATTCCCTCACCAAGACTTCATATCACCACAGCAAGTGTTGTAATTTAAGCCCTAAGTTATTGCTGATATTTTCTTTGTCCCAACCAGAAGAAGAACAAGAGTTGATTAACATGTTAAAATCTCTCATGATCTTGAAATTATCTTCAACTTCCAACTCTGCTTTTCTCCTCACCTCTTCAAGTGCTATTCTTGAAGCTTCTCTTTGTTTATCAAGCTGCCTCTTTTTTTCCAATAACACTACTCTCTCAGCATCAAAATTATCATCATCACTAGCCTCCTCCTCCTCCTCCTTCAATATCAATAGGGCATGAGCTCCCACAAGTATTAACTCCTGTCCAGATTCAGAAGAAGAGCTGTTCATTAACATCTCCAATTCCCTCATCGTCTTGAAATTATCTTCCACTTCCAACTCTGCTTTTCTTCTCATCTCTTCAAGGGCCATCCTCGAAGCTTGTCGTTGTTTATCAAGCTGCCTCTTCTTTGTTCCTTCCAGTAACGCTGCTCTTTCTTGCCGCATCTTTTTAACGTCATCATCATTACCCTTCAATGCAGCATTTTTCTTTGACAAATCCGTTATGGATGAATCTGCAGAGGTTGAATTGCACTTCTGTTTCTTATTACAAGATTGGTCGCCATTAATCTGCAAAGAATCATTATTTTGTTTCCTCTTCTTCAAGCCAATATTGGTGGCAGCGGCACTGGCTAACTCTGTCTTCTTTTTCTCCTTCTTCTTCTTCTCCAATACTTGATGATTTTCAGGTTCCTTCTTCAAGCTGCTGTTGTTGTTGATGGCAGTGGCAGCAACATTCACTTTTATTTGTAGTTTTCTGTTTTTCAACAACCTTGCCGTAAGAACACAAGACTTCTTCTTCGTGGTCGTCATCATCTTCATCGTGTCATGAACAACACAAGACTAATTAGGTAAGTGAAATTAAGTGAATCAGAGAATGTCTGTCTAGTGCTTTTAAGGAAAGAGGTAATACATTACATGCATACAGCATACATGGAGCATATATGGAAACTCAGTAAAAGATCATTATCCTAATCCTCATCTAAATAGGTTTATGATATTTACAACTAACTTCATATCTTTCCAGATTTGGAGTTCTATTCCTAATCCTATTAGGTTTAGGATTTCTGTTTCTATTTCTATTTCTAATAGATTTATGTATATAATTTCTGATAATAATAATAATGATAATGATAATAATAATAATAGCTAATAGTAATGGATATGAAGCTAGCTTAATTACAGAAACCCTCCCAAGCTTCCTATGAGGCCTTGGATTCATTATGAAACTTGTTCATATGATCATATCAGGAGCTTCTGAAAAGTCACTTTTATTTTAATTTTTTTGAAAATAATAAATATGAAAGTAGAATACTGAAATGCTAAAGAATAAAGTGCATTGTATTGTTTTCTGTAGCTTGTTAAAGATAAATTTGTCTTGTAGTTTTACAAAATTGATGGTTTTGTGGTGTTTCTCGATGTCCCTGAGTACTATTAAATAATGATCACTGTCTTAATTGGTTATGCTCAGGCGATTGTTATTCTGAAAAGTTGAATTCTGGTTGGGGCACCTCCATTTCCATTGGTGGGAGTTCGTGTTTTCGAACTTGTGGGCATCAATAGCGATGTTGGAGGCTTATGGTATTAACAAGCATCAGACGAATTGGTGAGATTCCTTCCTGGCAATGTTTGGGACTTCTTACCACATGTATTGTTTCCTTAAAGGCATATGTGCTTGCACTTAATCTTAACACTGCAAAATGTACTGTTAATTAAGGTCTGATATTAATGTAGTCTTATCTACGGAGTCCTTTGAATCAATACTTGAAGCATTTTCTTGTCACATGTGTCAGTGGCTATGGTGACTTGCATTCTTCTTTTTCTAAGATCTCACTTCGTCAGTATGGATGCCAATTGTTTCCTTCATTTTCCCCTTTTTTAGATGGAGCAGTGGAGAGAGGATGATATAGATGAGAAGGTCTGGAAAGATAACTTCGATGATAGAATTGAGAGTGAGGAAGCATGTTTGGCCTTTCATGATCAGGATTATGTTGAGAAGAGGAGTTTCATTTTTATCTTGACTCGGTAACATTGTTTGCAAAGTTCTTTAATCCTTACTTTGAATATGTTGGATTTGGTCAATGTTCTTGGAATTGTTCCAAATTTTGTGACTTTGACAGTTATTGTATTGAGTTTAATGAGAAGGGCGGGGAAGAATAACATCTTGAAAGTTGAAAAGGCAACAATAAAACATTGACTAAACTAGTTATGCAAAGAAACTTTAGGCTATCAATCTATTTGAGAACAATAGTTTTTCCATCCAAATTTCAGAAGCTTAAAAATGTGTATTTCGCAGCCTGTGCATGCTAGAATAGGGCCTCTTGGCTTTTGTGTTTACTGATCTCTTACTGTATAAAAGGTTGTGATCTTCCATCTAGCTGACCGGACAACAATCGTTGGTAGGGTAGCGTCACAGATTTTTGGCTGTCTTCAAGGGATTCAAACATTATGTGGAGCAATATAATTGAACTGGATCCGGCTGTAGGTGTAGAAAGATTTTAATCATGCCAATACTGATTAATGGAGTAGAAAAGATGGTTTTTTAATCACGAAGGCCCTAGGTTTCGAATGACGACGTCTGTAAACAGTAGAAGCTTTCTTGTATATTACGATCATGTTAGCTGAATTAATATTCCTTCTCAGGTGACGAAGATTGTTAAACCAGGTTGTTCGCAAGAAGTGCTTAATGTGGCCTTGATTTCGATGTCATCACTTGTCATTCTGGTTAGCCTCTTATGTTTTTCAGCCTTCAGTTTCTGGGAATGTTGGTTTTCTCTTCTGGGAATAATCTTCAGCTCGCCTTTTCTTTTATCTGTTCGTTTTGAGGACCATTGCTGTCATTTCAAATGCCATTAATGTTATGAATTAGGAAATTTGAAAAACTACGGTATATTTTCCATGTTCTGCTAAATCATGTGTGACCGGCCTTTTATCACAAACAATTCATCTTTATGAAATCGACCTAAAAATTCTAAAATCAAACAAAAATGAAGAAAATCAGAAGACCTGCTCTTTTCCAGAGTTTTTGTTTTGTAGATTTATATGCAATAATGGCAAGGGTTGAATTTATGTAATGCTGCAAAATATTTTTTATCCACAATGTGTTGAATTGTGGGGCAGATAAAGTGTGTTACAAAATAGTAGTAATTAAAAGGAGGAAGCAAACAACACACAAGATTTTAGATTGTTAGTCAGTATGATCTTATAGGTAGAGTAGAGCAATTTAATTAGTTTTTCTTATTTCTGTTAAATTAAATTGGTATAAGCAGTGAATTAATTAATATGTATAAATTCTAATAAATTATACTTTTGCATGTGGCGCTATGTTTAAAAAGTTTTGGATTAGATATTAACTTTCGATTGTGAGTCAAACGTTGCTAATGCTTCGTAACTCGAATCTAGATTATATACCTCTTAGACATGAATTTAAAATTTTTTTTTGGTAAATGAAATATTACACAGTTAGTAGAGATTACATCAATATTAATTCAATTAAACACCTCTTCAAAAAAAAAAAAAAAAAAAATCAATTGAACACAATTCTAATAAATGAGAAAATAAATTTTATAAAAGATAGCAATGATTTACATAATGCTTGAGTTGAACTCTTAGGATTTATCTTTTATTTGATAAGTTTTTATTAATAAAATATATCAAATTAGAAATGTTATAGGGAGTGTTACAAGAAATGTTATAGAGAGATCCGAACTGGATGGAGACTTGTATGTTTTTTGTGAAGATGAGTTAGAAGTAATTATGGCTTGGGGAACAAACATTCCTGGCTTAGCTTATGAAATGGGCCTTCGGTTTTAAAGTTGGGAAGGCAGAAGCCTTTTGGGTCCCAGAAATTAAGTCCTTCATACATTACAAAATCTTTTGGGCTTCGGTAACATACTTTAGCCCGCTAGAGTCCAAGACCCAATTATGACTATTGGATTTCAGAGCAGCAAATGTTCGCAAGGGGGGCCCTGCTATTAGAATGGAAATGGTAATTTAAACCAAAGAAAGAACGGAACGTTTTCTTTTTGTGTTTGATAAATAAAAGTAAGATTTTTTTTTTTTAATGAGAGAGTATATGTTAATTCTTTTCTTAATACAATTTGTGTTAATTTTTTAAAAAGTAAAATATGCATTCAACAAACGTATACAAATATTACGAAAATGTATGAGTTTTCGTTGCGAATAAGGAGAGTCTTTTTAATATTTATATTTAGATTTGTTCATAATTAAAAAATTATTATGATTTCTACCTCGTAAACAATTTATGTTTTTTTTATATATATATATATATATATATAATATGAGACACTGTTTTACTAATAAAAACAAATTAAGATATATTTTAGTTACCATCTGGCACTAGCTAGTTAAAATTAAGTTGGCTGAAAAACAAAGTAGCTGGAGACATGGTTTCTTGTTGGCTGGTTTAAGAACCTTCTTTGTTGAGACTTATTTATTTTTTTAAAAAGGAAAATTGTTCTCCTTTAAGTAATCTCCAGGTGACAGCTTTGCCTGTTGTATTTGGACTAAGAATTTTTCCAAAACATCTTTAATCTATAAAAGCAAAGTAGATATTTCCAATATTTTATCATGCATATGAAAAATAAGGATATAATTTTATTGGTTACTTTTGTAAAAGTAACAATTAAAATTCTACAAAAGAAAATATTTTCCAGAGAATATCTGAAATTTCTGCAAAATGCAATGCGAGTCTCATGCAGAAAAGGAGAAATCTAGCCGTCCATTTCAACATATGAAAGACTAGAGGATATTTGACTATTTATACTTTGTAAAAAGTTATTTCACTAATTATTCTTTAAGTAAATCTATATTGAAAAGAAAATATAGCAATGAGTAAATTAAGGAGAGGTACATAGATAAAGGGAGCTGTCAGTTCTAGCTTTTAATTTATGATAAAGAAAAAAATAGTAAAACTCGTGCTTAAGTTAACGCTGTAATAATCAATAATATTTTAAAATTTCTTTTTAGGCTAACGTCTTTTAACAAACTATATATATACTGTTTTTAATATTTGACTAATTATTAAATGATTAAATAAACCTTTTGTTTACAATTTTTAGATGAAGGAAGCCAACAAGTTTTAATTTATTATCGGTGTGATCTTATAATAGTATATAGTAGTATAATTTGGCTTTGTTGCTAATTTATTAGTAATACTTTTTTAAGTTACTCTTGTTCCAAGCAACTAAGATATGAAAAAAACTTACTCCCTTGTTGGAAGATCTAATTAGTTAAAAATAATATTCAAAATCACAATAATGATAAAAACATAGTTAAGGTTAAAGCCTTTAATTAAGTGCTCATCAACAAATGATTGTTTGGAAAAAGAATCATTCTGAGTTCTATGTTATTCAATCATATCATATCAATCCTTCTCAACCAATTATTTTTTTAATTATAAAACAATATCCAAATGGTACTTATTACTTAAAAAAATAAATCCAAACCCTTAAAAAATGATTTTTATATAATTTCCTTTTATTTATAATATTTAGAAAATATACCCAACTTTGCTTAGATTCTTTGTTCTCCCACCTCCTCTTACCTCATTTTAAAACTCGAAAAAAAAGTAGTTAAATAAACGGTTCTAGCTTTTTTGAAATATATTATTCCAAAGTTAATTAATTAGTGGACGGGGTAGAGGATTAAAGTTGCAATATTTTAACAATTTATTTAATTAATTTTTTGAATTAAAAAAGAATTAATTATGCAAAGCTCAAGGTCCATAGCCAGCTGGTGGTTATCATTGCTTTCATAGAGACAGAACCTTGGACTTGCTTGAAATCAGCCTAAGAGTTTGGTGGAACCAATATATATATAAAAATATTAATAATTTAATGGGAGCTAATTTTGTAATTAAAAAAAGATTAAAGAATTAAGAAAAAATGTTTAGGTAGAAAACATGGTGGGGACCTCGGATTTTAAGGATGGATTAGGGGGAGAATTAATAGGTTTTCTTTGTGTCCGTAGACGAAATTTGATTGGTCGATACGATAGTGACCCTGTTGTTGAGATTATCAAGAAAAGTTAAATTAATTAATTAATTAATTAATGTCCTAATGACGACAAAACCCCCTTAAGTCATTTTTGGAGAGAAGAAGAATGGCATGCCTTATGCCTTATGGATGGATGGATAGGATGAAAAAGATGGCCATTTTTGCTTTGATTTCTCCTTCTTCATCTTCTTCTTTGGTTTATCAACTTGTGTGGACTACAAATTTCATACAATTTTAGTCGCAAAATTATTTTTCATAAAAAATATTGATCTTTAATTATAATAACTTCTAATGTAAATTTTATCAAAATTTTGTATATTTTACTTGTATAAATCACCAAATCAGAAAAAATTTGACGATTTTTAACTTTTTCCTTTCAAATATCTACACGGTTCGTTTACATTTCTCTTTTATTTTCACCTTAATATATTTAAAAAGAAAAAGTTAGAAATTCATGATTTTTTAATACTAGTAATATGTGTAGAACTTATCAAATTTCATTTTAAAAGAGGCAATAAGAACCAGTATTTTTAAAGAAAAATTTTGAAGCTAAAATTACAAAAAGATAATTTTAAGACTAAATTAAGACAAATTAAATAATTTGGATATCAATTTTATCAATTTCTCACAAATATATAATAAAGTGTTGCTTTGAATATGAACTATCGGGTAAAAGTGGTTAGAAATGAAAAGTATTACATGTTGCTAAATAATTTAATACGCACTTACGAATGACAGTATCGTTTAATAAATTATTTTTATTAATATTTAAGCGTGACCTTTTTTTTTTTTTTTTTCCTTTTTCTTCTTTTTGTGATACTTGAGAAATAGTGAGCAGCAACATTTTTCCACAAAGCAAACAAATCCATGTAGTTCATATTATGATTGGTTTTTTAGAGATTTTGGGGGTAATTACTACAACAAGATCTAATATTGAAGGGGCATGTATTTTTTCTTTTATTTAATCTTAAGTTTGATCTTAACTTGTTTGACTTGTACATTTTATAAAATAAAGAAAAAGATAGTACAATATGTCCACAATGAAATATATTGAAAGAAAATTATTATTAAGGAGGTTGACTCTCTTAAAGAATTGGTCAATTTCTTTATCATACTAATAATAAACAATTATTACTAAAATAATTTACTCTCAATAAAAAATTTAGGACGGCAGTGCACCAAGTAATATAGGTGTAGCTCAATAATCTCTCCTTTTCTTTTTATTTTATTCTTTTCTAAGCCATAAGATTAGTAATTATAATTATTGATCTAAATTTGAAAATGCCACAATCCTACTCATAATTCATCATTTTTTGCTTCATTAAATCTTGATAAAGTTTGATTAATTGACAATACTAATTATGAATTTCACCCTATTATATAATATAATGAAACTTAGAGATAACTGCTTCTAGGTGAAATGTGATTATTATTATTTTTTCTTTAAAAAAAAAAAACTAATATAAAATCGCACAATTTTATTTGGTGAAATTTTTATAAGCAACAATCAAATGAAGTAGTATTATAATATATTTTATACATAAAAAATTAACCCTATCAAAACAATAATAACACATCTCGTATCATACAAAGTCGAAAAAAAAAAACTAATTATCTCTTCAAGTAAAACCTCATGGCGTGATTAATTACTATTGTTACCGTTAAACTTAATAAATGATATGTCACTAAATATACAAAAACAGAATTAAGGTGTATTTCAATTATTGTTATTCAATTCAATTTTTTTTCCCTTAGCGTTTCATACGTGTTCTTACAAAAGAAAAAAACAAAATTTCACAAAGTCTAATTCAAGCAATAAAAACCTCATTTTTTCAAACAAAAATAGAATCCAAAGGAAAAAGATGGAGGGGAAGTGGGAGAGGGAGAAGTATGATGTTGACAAGAACAATATATATTTGGTTAGATCCAAAAGGGGTGGCTGATTGGATTTTAGATTTCATCTCTAAATGAATTCCTTCGAAAGTGCACTGTATATCATCACTACTTAGCTCTGACCAAGGATTCTCACTCCAATCCCCGGCCCCAACCACCACAATTTGATCAGATCAGATCAGCTCAGCTCAGCTCAGCGCAACTCTTTTTCTCTGAAACTTTTGGTTGTTTTAATAAAGAGTGATCTGCTGGTTTTGTCAGTGGTCACTTGTCATCCCCCAACCCCAACCCCAACCCCAACCCCACCCCACTTGGGGTGTTTTCATAGGACTTGCTGCCCGGAAATATGGGGGGGTTTTGGGGGGACTCTTTTTTGGGGTTTTGAGAACTACTACTGAGTTAGGCAGGCAGCAGACCATGGCTTTTTGTGCATCCAAATATTCATGCAAACACCTTACCCTAGCTCCTTCCTTATCCACACACCAACTCTACCGCCACTTTCTTATTCATTTTTTTCTAAACTCAACCTTAACCATACCAAGCTTTATTTATGTGAAAAATTTATCAGAATCATTTTAACCAAATTATATATAACCTTAAACTATTTTTACGTTTATAATTATAACTCATTAATTTAATTTTATTTATTTATAATCAATAATTTTTATTTTTATTATTTTTAATTATAAATTACTTTTAATATAAACACGTTTATAATAATTTAACAATTTTATGATAACCTTCGATGCATTTTTGAGACATTTTTATTAATCTAACTTGAAAGATCTAATAATTTTTTACCATTCAATTATATTCATGTGTCAAAGTGTACCAAATTCTATCGTGGAATCACTAAATTGATATCCATGAATATCGAAAATAATTCATGCTCATAAAAGGATAAAATAAAAATTTATGGCTATATAAAATAGAAAAATAAAAATAGTTGAAGGCTATAAATAACTAGTTTTTTCAAAATTTATGAGAATCAAGTTAATTAAAAAATAATTAGATTAATAAAATCTAAATTAATCGTTAGTACAAGAGAATTACTCTTTACTTTTTATTTGTATAAGTATTTTTCTCCCTTTTAATCTAAAAATTTATATATTTTTTAATCAACAATTTAATTTTTTAAGAAAAACAACTTAGAAATGAGCAATCCTCCAAATTCCAAAATACTCCCAATTAACCGACAAGAATTTTGAAGAAAAAGCTGCAGAAATCTGTGGTTGTAAAGGGGAAGGCAAAGGTATGAAATGATACTTGTGCTCATGTGATCAAACGGATTCATCACATGATCTTATAACATGCTGTCTAAAAGAAAGAGCCACTTTTTTTTTTTTTTAAAATTATTAATAACTTTTTTAGTACGTAGTAATTACTTTTTGCTGTCAAAATACGGTTTTAATTGCTTAATTACTCACTAAGCTCTACTGAAATCATTTCAATGGCCTATCAATTCTAACAATAAACAAATTTAAAAGATTAATGAAATAAAAAGTTGGGAAAAACAACTTAATTAATTAGATTAATGTTCATAATTAAATATGGGGCGAATATATTTTTAAAATCTTACACGATGTTAAAATATTATTCCATGTAACATGAACTTGTAACCTTAAGAAAAATGAAAAGAAATGTTTAAAGGTTACTTTTTCTTTTCACAAATTATATAATGGTTGAGAATATCTCACAAACTAAATAAATTAACATTTTTATAATTTATTATAAGATTTGAACCATTTTTTTTCTTTAAGTAGATATTTTTTTAAGGGTAATAAAGATCGTTTTGTTTTAGCTCTCGTAATAGATAATGCACAAGAGTCGATTTTAAGTATGGATTCAAAGGTCTGCCTCTACCCAACCACAAGGGCTATACGCCTTGATTTTAGATGACACGCGGAGCCGTCTTTGGACGGGCGAGTTCCAATATCGAACTCATGATCATACTTGCAAAATTATCTCAACGAGTTAGAGTCAAGAGAATTGTTTATACTTAATCCTTTCAAGAATCTCTTTTAAATACCTTTTTGAGGATTATTGTAGTTAAATAATTTTAAATTTTCTAAAAACAATATTGTATATATTGATTTACTTATCAAATTGTAATATACATGAAATTACGTGATTAGTGCAATACTTCCAATATTCAGGAAAAAACGACCCTATTAAACATCATTAAAGAATACGTTATAGGTTTGACTTACTTAGAAAGATTGCTGATGAAAGTGACTCGCTATTTATTAACCATTAATAACCTTAAAGCTTGTTCTGATGACATCTCAAAATTAAGAGCTCTCGCATCAAATATTATAGAAAGAATAAAAAAAAGTTAAAAATATATTCGTTTACCTTTTCACTAGAGCTGTCTTGAACTCTGATTTTCGTTTATATTTAATCAGATACATTCTATATAATGTAGATTGTACTATTTTATTTGACCTTAATACAACATTAATTTTTTTCTTTTATAGAAAACTAATTACTGTATAAGTATTATCCCGATTTATATAGTCTTTTTAGAGAGTTAACAAGTGAAAAGAATATAAATTCTTTTACAATTTTTAATAAATATTTATTAAATATTCTTTAATCATTTTTCTTTTATTTATGAAGAATAAAAAGAATATTATATTTTAAAATTATCTTGTTTTTAAAATCATTAATTTTTTTATATAAGTTTAAAAAAGTTTATATTTTCGATCTTGGTAGTATAATATAGAGAATGTAATTATTGTATTAGAAAGAGCGGTCTTTGCGGGAAATTTGACCAAAGTGTTGAGGAGATGAAACAAAAGTAATCGGTGGTGTGTAGTGGGCGGGCGAGAATAAACATGAGGTGAATTTGCCTGCATTTGACTTTGAGACATGTGGTAGACACGTGATTCTCTTACTGGAAAGGAAAGACATTGGAGAGATGATCATCAGATGATGTTCTCTCTCTCGTGTCTCTCTGCCTATCAATTTCTTGTGGAAGTTAGCCAAATTAAAGGTTTGGGGTTGCAGAGTTTCCCAGGTATAGGTTTCATGGATGGACAGCCCAACATTGTCCTTCTCAAGATTTCTTTGAGCCTTAAAGATGGAATTCAGGGTTTGTAACAATTATCACAACAATTATTGCATATCACTTATGTAAATTGTACCACGTTTTAATAAGGGTTACGCATTTGGATTATACAAGTGCTGAGTTTACCAGATGATTAAATATTTAAATTTTTAATTGTTATAATTAGATATATCGTTAATAAAAAAATTATGAGGATAGAGTTAAACTTTATCGTATAGGGTTTGTATAAACAAAAAAACTGTATATAAGACCACGACTACCTATTGATGGTAAAGGAGATGGACTTTGGGAAAGTGAGAAATAAATTTGATTCGAAAATCGCGTATTAGATCTGTGTTCTTATTTAGTCTCTTAGTGAAATGACATTTCATTAATTAGGACCTTTCAATCTAAAAGGAAAAGACTTTAATAAAATGACTTTATATTTCATCTATTTTCTTAAAAATATATATGATAGTTTACATAGCTTGCCCTACACTACAATATTGGTTGTTCTCGATTTTACCTTGGTCAGCTTCGAAATACACATTATTTAAAGAATTTCCGATCGGATGAGTGGTCTACTGATTATCCTCACCCAAGGTTGGTTCCGCCATTGATTAGACATTTTATAATTCTAATTGATAAAAAATATATCAAAATTTTAGGGTAATTATCAATTAAATAAATATGTTTTTATACTTTGATAGTTGAATATCTAATTTATAGTTTAAGTAAATTATATATATATGGTTGAATTACTTAAATACATTTTTTATTCTTATAATTAAATAACTATTAAAAAAACTATGAGGAGAGAAAGAGAGGATGAGGACTTTTTAATTTCTTAGTAATTTGTAAATTTGATTAGAAAATTCTCTCCTTACGTTTCTATATTGGGAATAAAGTGATATATGAAACACTTGAGAATATTGGTTTAAACATATTATTAGGAGAAAAATAAATTAACTTTTAAATATAATAATGTATTGAAATTAATAAATTAACATGCATATGCACCATTTATTGCATATAAGGCACTGGTGGTTTGTTGATAAAGTTGGGAATCCACTTATATATGTTTCATGTTCTTTTGGGAGCTGATAAGATGGAGAGGCAAAATGCAATTGAAATTAAAATATAGCAATTCTTCAAAAAGTTGCTTTTTGTTCTTTCTTTTTAATAATTTATTTATCTACATTACTCATTATTCTATGGTAATAATAAATATAAATATAATATCTGCTTATAGTAAAATATGCACTATAATCTATAATTACTCTCTCATTTGTTAACTCTCTCTTTCTAATTTGAGAATAAAAGAAATAAAATTTGGAGTTTCCCCCAATTTGATACTCAACTACTCATCTAATTTATACTAAACATATATTAAAAAAAACTACTCTATATATATTAATATGAAAAAGAATCATTTTCTTTAACTGCAACTGTTTTGTCTTTCATAATTAAAGAATTCTTAATTGTGATTGATATATTTGTTATGCCTCTCAATGTATAGTTTAATTAATCTCAAAACCATTCAACATAATAGTTATATATTTTATTCAATATATATATTTTATTCATTATGTATAACTCAAAAAAGCCAAGCCATTCATGACAATAAAACTTCTAACTTGACATTTTTTAGTTCGTAGGTTGAGAAAATCACTATAAATAATGCCTATAAACAATTTACCTTTTCTTAAATTGCTCATAAATTTTTATTTAATCTTTTTATATCCACGAATAATTTTCAGATAATTATTTTTGAAAAATTATGTGTTTTGTGATAAAATACAGCTAAAATAATTATGTTCAAGTTACGTACTCATCAATACAATGAAAAATATAGGTATAAAAATGACTTTATTCATACGAGAATATGATTTAGCTATGATTATTTTAGCCAGATGTCACCATAGAATACATAATTTATCAAAATTAATTACTAAAAAATTATTCGTGGATATAAAAAGAGAGGAAATAACAATTTATGAATAATTAAAAAATCTTAAATTATTAATAGACATTTATTGTGATTTCCTTTTCAAAAGTTTATAATATAAGTACTTTATAATTAATATCACATATCTTGACTCGCAAATAATTCTTTTTGCAAAAAATGAAAATCATCTCAAGTTATGTCCTTGAGCTATTTATGTACATGAATTGGCACAAAAAGTGTAGTTTCTGTTCTTAGCATGTTGGTGCTAGAGAAAAACTAATTATTTTAATTGATCTAGGGCATTTGTTTTTCTTCTTTTTTTTGAAACATGACCTAGGGCTTTTGAGGACTAGAAAGTTTTCAAGATCTAATTCAAGTAATTAATTGAATTGAATTTGATACTTGTTAGAATAAATTAATTTAGGTTGTACTAATGAAGAAAAAGTAGATAAACTAATAGATTTCCCAAATCCAAATGTATGGAGGCAGTTATCATAACTTCATTTTTTGACCAAAACTAATTATTCTTGTGTCATCTTTGTAATCATGTTCCTCTTCCCCTTCTGTAGAACCAGATAATCCATAATTATTAATTCTTGAATATCATAAACATATATTATTATTATTATATATAAGCCACTTCTCAAGAATGGCATTCTTTCTTTCTTTCTTCTTTGGAACTACATCTCTTTTGTTGAAGGCTCTATATTTGTTTTATTATTATTTTATATATAGTTCCAACTTTAACTTGATAATTAATATTTTTATCATTAAGTTACTATCTTACTACTATTGAACGTTACATTTGTTAATGATACGATCGAGATATATTATCTAATACATCTTCTAATACACTTCTTTTATAGTAGTTTCATTAATATGTCTTATAGAATAAAATATAAATTATAAGACAAAAGAAAGTGTATCAGAGAGTATATTAAGAGATATAAATAGATAGTTTATTAGAATATATAATAGACGATCCTGAATGGTAAACGACATGATATACCAAACACTTAAAGTCTTTCTTTCAGTTGAGCGTTGAAAAAATAATACTATACAAGTCACAATTATTCAATTAATTAACCAAACAAGAATAAACGTATAATTTATTACGAAAATTAATTTATACAATACGTATTTCTTTTATATTGATAAATTTATCCTGATTTTATTCAATTTATTTTAGATCAACCTTAATGTAACAAACTTTTTTGTCACAAAGGAAAATGAAGTGTACCATGTTGTCCGCGAACTCAAGAAGGTATTCTTTCCAAACATAATTATAGCTCTAACTTATTCTCATCCAGTAAAAGTTTTTATTTTATTTTATTTTATTTTTTAAGAATCAATCTTATTGATTTTCCAAGACCCTGCAACTGTATTGGAGCTTTGAGAAGCAAAGTACATTTAACAGGTGGAGTAGGCTCATTAGCACATTTTAAAAGTGGGAAAATTAGTTTTTTTTACAGAAAAAAAAAGTTTAATATTTGCTTTATTTCACAGTAGTTACCTAACAGATGATGTTGATGCTGACTATATAAAAAACCATAAGCATTTCTTTCACCCCTCCCCTCCAAAGAAAGTTATATAAGCATCCTTGTAAGGGAAAAAAATGCCCATGAATATACATATATTCTTTCTTATTTCTATATATTAACTTTATTTTTATTTATTTATATATACATTAACTTTTTTAGAGATATGCTATTATCATCTACAGCTGATCAATTGACACTTGGCATTGAACACTTGAAGTACCTAGTTAGAGAGAAGGAGAAGGGGATGGATCTCAAAAACCATCTGATGCTTAAGACAGAAATATCATTTAAGGACTAATAATTATATTTAAGTGCATATTATTCAATTAATAATGTAATAATATAACTCCTTATATGTTCCTTGAACTCTCTCAACTTACTTAACATTAGATGTGGAATTCTTGTCACTTAATTTGACCTAGCAAAAGGATCTGACTTGATGATGCTCCTCAAGTTTATTGATAAGTAATTTACATATTTAAATTTTATTAAATTTCACCATATATGTGGGGTAATGCTAATATTATACATAAAGAAGGGTGTTAAAATCTTTCTATTACACAAAATTAAGTAAAAAAGAAAAAGATTAGTGGAAGAAAGAAAAAAAAAAAAGTTTCTCTTCACTGATATTTTGAACAAATTTTCAAATAATTTTATCGCTTAAACAAGTAATTTTTATGCATTAGTAAGGACTTTTTGTCATTTAAGCAGCAATTATAATCATTTAATATGCTCTCTATAAAAAAATATAAACCCTAATTATAAAGTAAACTCTATAAATAAAGCTTTTTTTTAAAAAATAAAATTAGAAGCTTTGCATGATATAGCCTAGTAATTTTCATCAGTCATATTCTAATATTATCTTTTTTAGAAATATTAATATTCCCTTAAAATATGCAAAAAATTAATTAATAATAATATGATTGTATCCATACTTTTTGTCGTGACAATGGCTGCAGCATTGGCCACACTCTCTCTCTCTCTTCCCTTTCTCTCTCCTCCCACTCTATTCTCTTTGTTTTCTATTCGTTCTAGGGTTTGAAAATTTCTTTGTCCTCCTCCCCCATCCATTTCTTTATAATAATAACTCCCTTATAATTTTTAACACTTGTCTCAATAATAATATTCATACTTTATAATAATTTTTCCTGTTTTCTTCTCCTTCTTCTTCTCCTTTGTACATTTATGGCAGGTTTAGACTTAGGTTCAGCTTCTCGTTTTATTTCTCAGCTTCAACGACCTCCCGATTCCGACGATCATCATCATGAATCCAACAGAAATCAATATTCCGGCGAAAACGACGAAGTTTCTCGTCTCGATTTAGTAGTTACAAGTTCAGGCGGCGGTGGCGGTAGCGGTAGCGGAGGAGATATAATAGGTCGTCGACCAAGAGGACGTCCGGCTGGATCTAAAAACAAGCCAAAACCACCAGTCATCATAACTAGAGAGAGTGCGAACACGCTCCGTGCTCATATATTAGAAGTAAGCAGCGGATGTGATGTATTTGAGTCGGTTGCAACGTACGCGCGCAAAAGGCAAAGAGGTATTTGTATATTAAGCGGTAGCGGTACGGTTAATAATGTCAGTTTACGACAACCGGCAGCTGCCGGTTCTGTTGTTACTTTACACGGAAGATTTGAGATTTTATCTTTATCCGGTTCTTTTTTACCTCCGCCTGCTCCACCGGGTGCTACCAGTTTAACTATTTATTTAGCCGGTGGACAAGGTCAAGTTGTTGGAGGAAATGTTGTGGGTGCTTTAATTGCTTCTGGACCTGTTATTGTAATTGCAGCTTCTTTCACTAATGTTGCTTATGAAAGACTTCCTTTAGATGAAGATGAACCGCCGCCGCCACTCCAGATTAATCCACCTGTTCCTGGCGCCGGGCCTGACGGAAACGGTAATAATCCATTTCCGTCCGATCCGTCTCTAGGACTTCCCTTCTTCAATTTGCCGTTAAATATGCCGAATAATGGTCAGATGCCGATGGAAGGTGGATGGAATGGAAACTCCGCCAGTGCTGGTGGCCGATCGCAGTTTTAGGTCATTATCATCTCTTCCTTTGTACATTTTTAGTTTTTTTTTTCCTTTTTTTGGAAAATTTGGTGAGATTTTAAGTTTTTATAACCTTGATTTTGGAATATTTGTGAAAATTCTCCTTAAATTAGTTGTTGTGGAATTTGTTTTACGGAATTTTTACTGGTAAGGGCTCGTTAGTCATAACCGTCTAATATTTCTTCTAATACACTTCTTCTAGTTGTGAAATTTGTTTTATGAAAGTTTTGCTCGATAAAAATATATTGCTTAGGATCGTATAATATTTCTTTTAATATATTTATTTTAGTTGTTGAATTTGTTGTACGAAAATTTTTGTTTAATATATCTTTTAATAAACAGTCATTTTAATAGTAAATTTTTCTTAATAATTTACATTTTTTTGATAGAATTTATTAATAAAATTACTTTTAAAGAAGTATATTGCAAAAAAAATGTATTAGGAGGTGTTGTAGCTGATCTGGATAGAGAGTCTATGGCTTTTTTCCAGACTAACTTCATATGATAACCTTATTGTTTAGGGCAACTTGTTGAAAAATAATACTATTGTTTACGAAATCTACGTAAATTAATTGATATTATTATCCTGTTCTATCCAGAATTTAGCTTTTTCTTTGTTAAATTTATTCTCCACTTCATAAGTTGCAAATAAAGAAAGGTTAGGTATATGTATACTTAATTAGTTTAAGAATTAATTTCTTCTGTGATTTAATTAATGGTGTTATAAAAATTGGAGTAAAATATAGAGGGAATCGTTTAAAATTTGTTGTTTTTTGCTCAATAGATTAATTATATGACATATACATTAAAAGAAACTCATTTCAGAGTTCTAAGGCTTTTCCCCTTCCGTTCATGGCTTCCTTTTTCTGCGTGTTTGTGCATGTGCTTAGTGAATAACTTTACTAATAAATTATTCAATATTTCAATTAATTTCTTGCAATTTTTTATTTATTTAGAGAAATTTGGATTAATTAATTACAGCTTCTTAAGTCTCATGAGCACATTTCCAACTCTTTGTTGCGTAAATGATTTTTTTTCTTTTCCATTTTGAGTCATATTTGAAGTATCCAAATTCAAAATTATTCCAATGAGGACCTAGAAACATGTAATTATGAGACTATACCCTATCTTGGTCTGTATTCTTCACTAATCTGGAAATTGTTATATGCTTTTTCAGTTTCAATTTATTTGTCAAGTTGTCTTAATTGGATGTTGAATAGACTAAATTTTGTAATACTTATTTGAAAATATAAGTTTATTTAAATTATCTCTAAAGATTTATTAAATTATCATTCCAATAGGGTGCATGCGAAAAAGTTTAATTTAAAAAGACAGACAGATAAATTGAAATTGAAATGGAAGGAGTGTTAGATTGCTTTTTATTATGACTGAATACTTTATTGTTTGCAATTTTCCTTCACTTTCTTTTGTCTCTTAATTATACTTATATATCCTTCCACCTTAATTGCTTCCGTCTTTAATTATATACATATGAAAAACATCCTCAACTAGCAGCTTCAAAAGAAACAGACATATTATAATTGGCATTTTTCCAGTACAACATTTAATGAAATTATAGGAAGAACTGAACTGAAACCATGAATAAAATCTTCTTATATCTAGATTTTGTGGAAAATCTTGTTATAATCGCATTTTGAAACATTAAGTATAATTTAGAGAAAGTGTACTTAAGATGGTAGAATACATTTATTAATACACTTTCTAGTAAACTTCTTTTACTTTAATTTTTCTTTAAGGTTTATCTTTTATTTTTTAAGATTATATATTAATAAATTATTATAAAGAGGTATATTAGAGTGTGTATTAGAAGATGTACTAGACTATGGGAGAAAGTGTGATTTGTTTTTATAATTAAGATGTCCAAATCTATATACAAGCACATGTCTTGTGGCTTCACATACGATGTCATCTCTCTGTCTCTCTCTCTCTCTCTCTCTCTTGCAAACTTATAACCTATATTGCCCTAAGCTATATAATGAAATTATGCCCTCCAAATTGAAAACAAGTTACAAGTTTTGTGTTTGCGCCTTTTCTTCATCTCTTGGTGGATTTATCTTCTCCTTACACTTGGTATTATTATTACATGTTTATTTATATATATATGTATTTTTATAACATATGTAGTTAAATTAGTGCTTTGGTTGAGTTACAGCCTAAGTTCCATATGAAACTTGTATGTTAAATTGCTAAGGTTAAGTTCTGAGTCTTCTTGTCAAGTGCTGATCATGAAATGAATCAAACTGGGAAATATTGTCTGCTAATTATTCCTATATATATATATATATTTTTTGTTGAATAATTAATCCTATATTTGTTGGAGTCCTATGAATTGAAAGGGTCAATGTATGTTATATTTGGTTTCTGCATTATGCTTCCATAAGACTTGAGAATTCAATTGCTATATATATATATATATATATACATATATCCAACTTCCCAAATGTTACACTTTTTTTTTTTTTTTTTTAAATTTTTTTAAAGAAAGTGAAGTTTATATATATCAAAACTCAATGTACAATTAGAAACTACGAACCATTTAGTATCTCCATAACCCCTAATAGCTATGAACACAAGGTTGAGTTTCTAACACAAAGCACCATGTATAACGATTCTCTTTAATTCCAAACTACCAACAAACTTTTATATTATTAATAATACTATTACTAATCCTAGCACAATCAGAAGTTTCTTTCGGATTATAAAAGAATTTCGAGTATGTCAAATACTATATACCACGGCGCACGAAAAGCGGCTACACGCAACTTAGATAGCCCTATGCTTTCTACAATTAGCCACTGCAAATAAATGCTGCCACATCTCAAATCGATCAGAGCCACTCTGTTCTTCTATTTAACGCCAAATTAATTTAATTATAAAACCCTTGTCGGATGGAGTGATCAAGAACTAAAAGAATTAGGCCAAGTAAGGTCTAAACCCTTGTTAAAAAATTTTTGTTCCCTTAAAGCTAATAACTACTCTATATTTTCGTCTTGTTATAAAATGTTGTTTTGTGGAGTCAAGTAGTACATGATTAGGTCAATTTATAATTAGGTCTACGTGATGATCCAACGATTAAGTTTAAATGGGTTTGCCACCAATGGGCTGCTGGACTTAAAACCTGCCTTTAATATGGCCTCCATTAACATAAGAGGCTATTACCGTAAGCAAAAGTATAAAACTATACCACGGGCTACCCAACTATTTCATTTCTTTAATTTCCTTCAATAAATATAATTTAGCAAAGTTGTTCGTGTTTATATATAGATAAATTATGTGTTGTTGAATAGGTATCAAAATCTATAATAATACATTTGTCAATTTGGTAGTAAATGATCTTTGATAAAAAGTGTATTTAAGAAAATTCATGGTTTTAATGATAAAATAATATGAAAAGTAATAATATGGTTTTAGAAGTTGAATAATTTCTTCCCTAGCTAGCATTGTGTTTATTTGTTTGATATCATTTTAATTTGTATGACGAAATAAATGAGAAAACACAAAATAATAGTCTAATAAAAATGAATTAGGCCCATAATTGGACAATTAGCCCATATAGTGAGATAAATGACCAAAGCCTTATATGTTTTTTTTTTTTTTAATTGTATTAAAAGGCTAACTCTAAAGTCCTTTATATAGGAATTAATACAAGAATAATTTTCAAGAAAAACAAGTCTTGAAATTAAACGTATGCTCTTTTTTAAAAGCTCTCAAATCTTAATTAAATTCGGAATATTAAATCAAAATCCAACTCATGATTGTTAGTAGCATTTGATGCAGTAGCAATGTTCCTACTGTCAACCCCTCCAAAATTAATACCTCACATTAGATGAGTAGTGTTATCTTGTGGGTCCCTATTATGACTCAAAAATCAATTCTCTTGTGGTATTAATATTGATCTTTCATTATAATGGTTGGATCCATGTGTATATCTTTATGATCATTGGCGTGGAAATTATCAAACAGTGGAGATCTCATATTTAACTTGTAATACTTCTATTGTCAAAACCCCTCCCCCTCCCCAACTAAAAACAAAAATCATTAAAACTTTTCATTAGACTATGAGTGTTCTTTTATGAAGTCCTATTATGAAACCTTAAATTCTATGATGTTTTGGTATTTGTTTTTGTACTACTCTCCATCATATTGATTTTCCAATTTAGTTAGATGTATATATATTCAGATATTTTTACGAGGTCTGAACAAATTTTACGTAAGATATTTCCACTTTGATTAATTATGTCTATTTTAATATCACTACAATAAAAACATCATAATAGTTAAAGAAACAAAAAAATTTGCATGAATACAAATGGGGATAAATAATCATTAATTATCTTAAATAAGAAACAAAAGATAAAACAATACTAACTAAATTAATTTGTTGCAGCCAATCCGGCAACTACATTCAGACTAGGTAGAAATGTGAAATACTACTAATGACAAATAGATTGATGAACAAAGCTAAAGGAAGAAATGTGAAAAACTACTACATTCAGACTAGGTAGAAATGTGAAATACTACTAATGTAAAATAGATTGATGAACAAAGCTAAAGGAAGAAATGTGAAAAACTGTAAAAGATAGACAAAAACCAAATATGAGATATGACTAGTAGACAAATCTAAGGGGAAGTGAAACTACATAGTAGCATCGTCATCATCACCGAATAATAATGAAAGCCAATAATCAAAACCATCGGAATCACTGGGCTGCTCATGTGGAATCACCACATTTGCATTTGGAGCAGAGCCTTGGGGACCGTTTATAGCCATTTCTGGTGCTAATGAAACATCCCAAACATTGTCAAAGTTTGCAGATGGCTCGTTTAGTACCATGGTATTATTCATTCCTAGTGATGAATTTTCGGGAAAATCCATGGGTATTTGCGGGGCAACAACCGAATCCCAGTAGTTGTCAAAGTCATCAATGAGTTGATTTAGCCCCGTTGAAGTTGTGCCCTGAGTAGCTGGATTTTGTAAATATGAGATAGGTACTCCTCGATCAACAACCGGATCATAGTAATAGTCGAAGCCAGGAATTTGCTCAATTTGCACAGTCGAAGTCGTGCCTTGTGCAGAATTGTGTGAGCAAGACACAGGTATTTCGGGATGAATAACAGGATCGTCATAGTAATAATCGAAGCCAGGAATTTGTTCAATTTGCACCGTCGAAGAAGTCGTGCCTTGTGTAGCGGGATCTTGTGAACAATTATACATAGTTGTTTCTGGATGATTAATAACAGGATCGTCGTAGTAATAGTCAAATCCAGGGATTTGCTCAATCTGCACCGTCGAAGAAGTCGTGCCTTGTGTAGCAATATTTTCTGAATAATTATTCATATACATATATGGAGCATTAATGGGATGATCATACCCATCGCCAAAGCTTCCTGCAAGCTGCGGCTGATCATTCTGCACCATGCCATTTGTGAAATTATTCAAGGGCACGTCCTCGGTATGAACCTCAAAGTCAAAACCGGCATTGTTGAAATTTGGAAATTCCTCAGTTTGCGCCATATTTCCATTCATCATGCTCCATGTGGGATGATTTTGTGTGTAATCATCCAAATGTACTTCATGAGGGGCAGCAACGTCAGGGTTATACCTATAATCACCAAAGTCTGGTGCATGCAGGAAATTAGGGTTCATGGTCATTTCTGGTGCATCTACCACAGGAACTGGAACTGGTGGAAGTAGAGAATGTTGTCCCTTAAGACTTTGTAGTTGTTGATATAGCTTCTGAATAAAAGGCTGGATTGAACACTGTAACTCGTTGAGATCGTTCGAAGTGAAGCTTCTATGTTTCTTACCTTCCACAGATTGCCACGAAAAGAATTTGATTTCCTTTTCGCGATTATTGCTGCTCAACTTCATGCATTGTTTTTTAAGTTTGTTGATCTTCAGTCGAGTAAACCCTTCTTGATTAAGCATCCTTTTTTCTTGATCATGAAACGATAGGTTTGTAAACCTTGCAATGAGCTCCTGAACCGCTGAAGGTGAAGGAGGCCAAATTTGAGCTTGCGGGTCAAAAGTATTAAAAAGTATGACGCACACATCAACACCGCAGAGGACACTTAGCTCTTCAACCTTCTTCATGAAACTCTTTTTCCTTTTATTGTAACATGTTCTCCTTCGAGATTGATTCTCAATGTAGGCTAACTTCACCTTGGTCCTCATGGATGGATATGGCTGATTAAACTAATTGAGTCCAAAACTAAATTGAAAGGAAGGGAAAGGAAAAATGAAAAGGAAAGGAAAGGAAAGGAAAATTGAAAGGAGATGAAGTGATGAACTATATAAGAGAATAAAGCAACAAGAACTTTATTCATTCATGTCAAGGTGAACAATGATCATTGAGAGGTTGGGTATTTATATAGGAAGAAAGTGGGATTTTTGGTCCACAATTTCTTGATCTTTTTTATACATTATAATAAAAATTGGACTAAAACTTCCACGTTAATTAGTTAGTTTTTCAGTTTGAAAAACTGTTTATGTCCTATGAGACAAAGAGTAAATGAGATAGATATCATGTTTTCACAGGAAAGTACAAAGTCTTTATTATAAATTTTGAAACTGTATCTGCAGACAAGGTTGCAATTTGAAAAAAATTGGTTAGTTATTTACTTAATTACTATGCTGAGCTAGCTAACTATATGGTTTATGTTTTTTTAAATTGAAAATGGAGGTCTCTAAAGAAAAAATTACCATTCATTATTATAGAAGTCTTAATACTCGCAATAAAAAAAAAATCTTAATACATAAAATATATATGAATATTTTAAACAAGATAAAAATTTTATTGTGAAATTTTTTTAGGACAAGTACTTGTATTATATAATCAACTATTTTTCATATTTCTCTTTAATTGTTTATATATATATATATATATACATACTAAAGGATTGAGGAGAAAATAACATTGTAGCAGGGTGAGGAAATGACAAACAAAGCATTCTTTAAACATAAATTTGTTCTATACAATAAATATATTGTTCGAATGGAACTATAACGTATAATTTGGTTTTGTAGCGATTTTCAACGGTGAATGCAAGTTGATTCTAACATTCCCTAATTTTTATGAAGAAAATCCAAACAAATTCTCTTGTAACGCAATAAAAGCTAATTAATTTATGAATAATTATAACTATGATGGAATATTATTTAAGCGTATATAAAGGTCCTAATAAATTAATATTGTCTAAAAATAATAAATGAACGAAATTTCAATTTGATTTTCAATTTGTGTATTCGGTCTTGGTCCATTTTGAAAAATGTTATAAGTTATTTGCTTAATTACTAGGATTGGTAACTATGATTGAGGTATTTCTAGATTAGAAATGGAAATCAAAAGTACAAATGACCATTTATTATAAAAAGGTCCTTGTAAATAAAATGGGCGTGAGTTTCTTAGTAGATCTTTACTCTCATTGAGTTGGTTGCAAAAATTCTTGAACGTTTCATCTACATGAAAATTTTATTGTGACAAAATTTAAAGGCAAGTTTTAGAGGCAACATTGCATAATGAACCATTTTGGAATTTCCCCCAATGTTGTGAATGTATAGATTGCAAATGATTAAATGTAAGGTTTAAAAGGAAGACAAAGGCACATTAATACTAGTTTTCTCTTTTTCGTTTCTAATTTTTTCAAAGAGAAATTAGCTATAAATACCTTGAAACATTTATATCTTGAAATATTTATATTTTTTTCTTTTTACGTTAAATGTTTTATTTTAATTTTTTATTCTTTTATATATTTTTTGATTTACATATCGTTATTATTTAATGTAGGATGGCGGAATACGGTGGCAGTGACCATGCTGAACGTACTCAAGTGCACACTAACAAAAGGTTAATTTATACTTTTTTAGTATGCCTGTGAGTGGGGCATGCTTACCTCGTCAACCTTCTTCATCAAACTCTTCTTCCTTTCCTTAAAACATGATTTCGTGCGAAGAACTTGACTGGACTCGTTGAATGGAATGGTAAGAATGCTCGTCGTGTAGTCGCTTTCCTATGTCCTCCCCTCCTTGTAGGAAGGGAAGTGTGGCAGCAAGATTGACCGATTTCTGAGAGTCATGAATAAGCTCCTGCTGGCTAACTGGAGACAGCTTCTTATAAAAGAAGTCGATTGGCCCGTAATGGATAGCAAGAAAATTGACTAACTCCCCTCCTGGCTACTTTCTATTTGAAAGAAAACCTGTTTGGTTGTTCAACTGAGCAGCTAAGTAACCACTATTGAATATCAGGAAATTGACTTAAAAAAGGAAAAACTCATTAGTCAATCCCGACCTTATCTCCCTGACCTTCTAAGTAAAGGGATCAGTTAGCAAATCGCCTGGCATTGAGTCAAGAATTTGAGAAAGGGTTCAGTTACCTCTTCTACAAATGCTTTCATAAAGATTTGATTTCACCGAGCCTCTCTCCGAGACAGTGCCCAGATCGTTACGCCTTTCGTGCGGGTTGGAAGTTACCTGACAGGGAATTTCGCTACCTTAGGACCATTATAGTTACGACGCCGTTCACCGCGGCTTCGGTCGCCGACTCCCCCATCAGGTCACCAACTTCCTTGACCTTTCGGCAGGCGTCAGCCCCCATACATGGTCTTACGACTTTGCGGAGACCTGTGTTTTTGGTAAACAGTCGCCCGGGCCTGGTCACTGTGACCCCCTTTGTGAGGAGGCACCCCTTCTCCAGACGTTACGGGGCTATTTTGCCGAGTTCTTTAGAGAAGTTGTCTCGCGCCTCTAGGTATTCTCTACCTACCCACTTATGTCGGTTATTTTTTAAGTCGACGGATTTTCCTCTTACTATAAATTTCATTGTTGCCAGCATTGACATGTAGAATGGGACTCTATCTTTATTCTCGTCCGATTAATCAGTTCTTGAAAAGATCTACAGACTATGGAGTGAATCAGTTGATCAATGAATATTTGATTATTTCTTCAATGTGTAATCGAATCAAACCAATTCTTACATTTTTATAGAAAAAATACGTTTGCTTCGATTTGGTACCGCTCTCGCGGCCCGCAACGAAATAGTGCTTTACCCCTAGATGCCTAATCAACTGCTGCGCCTCAACACATTTCAGGGAGAACCAGCTAGCTCTGGGTTCAAGTGGCATTTCACCCCTAACCACAACTCATCTGCTGATTCTTCAACATCAGTCGGTTTAGACTTCCACTTAGTTTCGTCCAAGCTTCATCCTGGTCATGGGTAGATCACCCAGATTCAGGTTTCGTGCAAGACTTATTTTCAATGTAGGCTAATTTTGCCTTTTTCCTAGCCATGAATAAAGAACTGATTTTAGAACTAAATAAAAGGGAACCAAGGCACAAACGAATGCCAATTTATGAGAGAATTAATATTGAAAACACTAAGAAAAGGAATGTAAAATGATCCAACAACATATGAATTAAATAGAGATGAAGTGATGATTTCCTTTTGGAGGTACCATTTTATATAGGAAGAAGTAAGTCATGCACTCCACATTTTTTTTTGGAATTTTGGATTACATTATACTATGGAATGAAATTTTTGCTTCAGTTCCAGTTTGAAAAAGTTTCTTTCGTATGAGGCAAGGAGTAAATGGAATAGATATCAGGTTTTGATCGAAAGAACAAAGCACTTAATTAGAATTCAGTAACAAAAATTTTAAAATTGTATCTACAAATAACAATTCCAATCTGAAAATATGTTGTTAGTTATTTACGTAAGAGAAATTGGTAAAAAATTCTCTTCTATAATTTACATTTTGCCACTTATTATTTCATTAGTCACTTCTGCTCAATAAATTTTTACGAAAGTGAAAAAAGCCTTTATATGGCTGCGATGGGTGGCCAATTTATGTCTTGTAATACTCATGTATCATTTTTAGTAAAGGTAAAATTGTCCATACAATTTTGCTGGTAACCACCTATCACCGCAATATAAGGGTATTTTCTGCCTTTTAAAAAGTTATTAAGAAGAAATGACAAATGAAATAAACAATGTCCTCAAGTGGCAAAACTTAAATCATTAGGACTAGCTAGAGCATTACTAGGACTAGCTAGTTAACCATGGTAGAGGTATTTCTGAATTGAAAGCGACCATTTATTACAGAGGTCGGTCCTAGTACATGAAATGAGTATGAGTATTGTAGTAAATATTTAGTCTTGTCAAGCTAGTGGGAAATTCTTGAACATCTCATCCAGATAAAAACTTGAGAAAATCACCAAAAAATCCCTTAACTATTTACACATTGTCGCTCATGTGCAAAAGGTTTTAATGACACATTATACCTTTATACTTTTTATGAGGCGCTATTTTCACCTAAGAGAGGAGGAATTTGACATATCTCGGTAGCACCAGCTCACGTGCATTGCACGATATGACTATTTGAAAGCTAATTTGTCCATCCAAAACAATTCCCTCACCATAATCAACTGAGTGTTTCCATCGCAGGGAACAACTTTGTCCATGAGAGGTATACCCAGATGGTTGCAGACTAGGATTCCCATGTAAACTTTTCCTTTATCAAAGGAAAGTTCAATATTTATCTTTAGAACTTTATACTTTGGGGAATGCCATTTCTCCTGAAGAGGAGCTAGTGTACGTAGTGATGTTTTGAGAGCTTACAGTGTGTGTCACTACGCTCAGAAATTCTTTAAACATAATCAAAGCTTTCAAAGAAATTTTGGCTTTGTTCGAACAAACATTTCCATGCTTAAGTTTTATTCTTAGAAAACTAGGGGTGAAAATTAAGTCCAGTAGTCTATGATCTGCCCAAGTCCATATGATTTAGGATGGATAAAGTTCCACCCATAATAGGTTGGACATGGATATCAAATTTAATGGGTGGACATGAGGATATCATAAATCCTCCACTTGGACAACCTATTGGGCAGCCTAATGGATAACCCAATGGGCACCCGAAAACAAACTTACAATAGGATAGAAAGTCTTTCTATCAAACCCTATTCATATCCCCTAAAAAAAAAAAAAATTTCTCTCCGAACCCCAAATACTGCTGTTTTTATTTTTTTTATCAGTACTGCGTTTTAATTGAGGTTAAATAACATCAAACTTGTAAAGTGAGATTTTTCAATCTTTCTAAAATTTGGATATGTTTTCAGAAAAAAAATAATTTGGAAATACCTTCTTCAACTCACTTCGTGAATCACTCTCTAGTAAGGCTAAGGCCATCTAAATCCCACCAATTCTCCAAATTGTATATATTATTCCATGAGGTTTGTTTAATATTGTTTTATTTAAGGCACATGTTAATATAAATTAAGATTTTAATTTCAGATATATGAGATAAAGTGTCGTGGAGTAAAAAAAAAAAAAGTATCGTGCATTTTAGAGAGAGAAAGTGTTGTGTGAACTTTAGAGAAAATTTATCTAATTGAGTGAATTTAGGAAAAAGTTTATATGTATTTTTATAAAGAAAGATGGAGATAAAAAATTAATTCAAAAAATTTTAAAGAAATTAAGAGGATGAAAATCATGTTTAAACAACATTAAAAATTTAAATTAAAATAACAATCAAACAAAAATGCCTAATAAACTATAATAGTTAATAGGATATCCATCTAGAATGCCCAATGGACACCCTATAAAATTAATATTTAGGATGCACATAGGTGACTCATTTAAATCCATTATCCATTTAAGTCTATTAGTCTTTAGGACATAGGTGGACAATTTACCCATTGATTATGTATCAATTTAGTACCATCCTGAAAGCCAATCCAGCCCGCCCATTTGCCATTCCTAAAGAAAGCATATGAGCCAAGATCTAGGTAAAACAACTGCATCTTCTTTACTTGATTCATATAAGATGGAATGACTAAGATCCTTAAAGTTTAGGACTTATATCTGGATCCATTTTTTCCCTTTTGGGAGATGTTGCCAAACTTCTTTTGAAAATCTGTAATCAAATAAAGCATGCCGATCATCTTCCATTGGGTATCCAAAATGTATACAAGATATCTTCTCATAAAGTGTTCATCTCATGAGGTCTTTTCCAGTGTGAGGATGTCTAAAAGGGCTATCTCAAGAGAAACATTTTGATTTTTGGTTGAATAGGAAGGTTGAAAATCATGTACCATGTTTTTGAATCCATGTCTGTGCTTGTGGTGCCTGGTGCACAAGTAAGACTATGCATAAAGTCCATACTAGATTTGTATCCCGATTTTTTACCGTGTATATCCCATTTAAGGTAAAGTTCCATACTAATCTATCTTTCAACCATGTTGTATTTAGAGGAATATGGATTACAGCTTCTGCTTTAGATAGAGGAACAAATGTCTTGCTATGTCCTCCCGTTAGCATATCATTAATAATGGTCAATGAGTTCAACCATTTTTCTTTCCAGACCTATGGAAATATGGTAAAAAGATGTTGTAGGTCTTTAAGAGAAAGGATCCAGTTATCTTGTGATATAGCTATGGAGAGGTCATTCCCAATTCGATATCGAATGTATAAGGATAGAATTTTCCTACCCTCTAAAAAACTACGATAAAGAAATTATGGCATGCGACCTAACAAGAGGCAGCTAGAGAACTCCTAGGATGGAAGTACTTAGTTTGGAGACATTTGCCACAAAAGATTATAAAGAGTTTGTTAAGCGCCAACATTGCTTGACGAGAAGTACAAAATTAAAAACCTCAACCCAGACCCCCTCTATTCTTTGGTTTACAGAAGTCATTCCAAGCTTTTTAGCATAGTTTTCTATCACACTCAGAACCCCCTATAAAATTGGCAAACCATAAGTATTGGGAATGAATTTCATTTGCATGTAAGAGGAAGCATAAAATGACATTAGTGGAGATGACTTGGACAATATTTTTAATGAGAATCTCTTTATCTGCTTGTGATTGAACTTTTTCTTTCCAATCATTAAGTTTTTTCCAAGTCTTACCCTTCACAAATTGGAAAGTTTTTTTATTTTTATTTTTTATGGATTGATCTATAAGACGAGGCAAGCCTAAATAAGTTCCTTGTTTCAACAGAATAGAAACTATAGAATCTTGTAACGAGATGGAACTAATTTGTTAAAAAAGAGAGAAATCTTTTGGTAATGTACCTCGTGTTTGGAATAAGAGGCATAATCTTGCAAAACTTTCTTCACAGCTTCTGCATTTTGGGTATTAGTCTTACCTAACGTAACCTATCACTTGCAAGAAGTAGATGAGAGATGGAAGGACAATTACTATTAAAATGTAGACCCAAAAGAGATTCTATCTTTTTGCGCATCGGATCATTGTAGAATGATCATCAACGAAGATGATGAAAAGGTAAGGGAGAATAGATCCCCTTATGGATACCCTGAATAAGGGTAAAGTTGGTAGAAGGTGATCTATTTATAAGAACCTAGAGAGTTACAATGTTCACACATTTTATTGTAGGGGTTACTAGGCTTAAATAAATCATTATGGATGTCATGATTACTTCTAGATAGTTCGTATCCACGATGTCAAAAACTTTATTGAGATTGAACTTGAGAGAAAAATTGCTAAAATCCTTTATCTTGCCATAGTTCAGAGAGTGAAAAGCCTCGAAATTTACTATAACCTTGTCAATTATTAACCTGTTTTCAACAAAGGTACTTTGACTATCATGAACCACAAAGGACATGAAACCCCTAAGTCTGTTAACAATAACTTTGGAAACTAGTTAATACACAACATTACAAAGATGATAGATGTCCAGCTCCGAGCATGCAAGCTCGAGAGCACTGCTCATAAATCTCAAAACACTCATGGTCTCTATTTGGCAACCGTCTTCGCTATTCCAAAATGAATATCCCAAGGTAATCATGGGTAACTTGGGCCCATGCTTATATACCATCCATACAATTCACACATATCCTATGCGACATAAGTATATCATGTTCACCTCCTCTTAACGCCTGTTGTCCTTGCTAGGTGCCTTAGGCTTAGCATTGAACCAAACAATGAGTACAGGATTCTATAGTTAGCTCCCACTGAGCACGGTGTAATACTTAGTTCCCACACATCCGACTAGTAACTATGCTCATTACTATAATGTTAAGCTCTCAAGCCTAAATATAACACCCCCATTGCAAATGGGATAAGTATCACGCTAACCTATAATTGGATATACATTTTGGTCTCGTGAGGATGGTTGCCAAGTTTTTGTCGTTGGTGCTACTAGGCTCGTGGTTTCGCTCTTGAGCCCATAGATCCAAGGCATGATATTATGATATCAGAGTATGGTTACCAGTTGGAAGTGTAGGAATTAAGCTATACATCATGACAATATGAGCCACATTTAGAATCCCATGCCACTGGTCTAATCCTAAGCTAAGTTTGGGGAACCTAGCGAGGACGCTAAGGCCTAATTAAGGGGGAGTAAATGTATCACATATTTCTATGACATATATGGGATAAGTGTGATGTATTTGTATGCTATATAAGCATGGGCTTAAGTACTCATTGTCACCTTCGGATATCTATTTTGACATAATAATGACAATTTCAAAATAGAGGTCATAGATGCTACCAGACTCATGAGTCCAGCTCTCGAACCTCCGGGTTCATAGTGTGACAATGGGTCTCAGGTCCGTGACAAGGGTCGAATTTTTAACTTTAGGTCTTAAAGTAATGTGCCATTGATAGCACTTATATTATCACCATTATTCAAAATATACTCAAAACCATGCTTTTCATCTTCTGTCCTAGTACATAATAGTAATTTTATAGAAGCATTCTTGGAGTTCGTTTGGCCCAATGTCTTTCCTGTCTTTCCCTTCATCTACATTTAATACTAATATTATCACTATAAAGTTATAAAAAAACTAAAAAACACATCATATCATAGACGGACCTTAATAGAGATGGGGGAGGTTTCATGCCCCTCCCACTCCCACTCCCACTCCCAAGAAAAAAACATATTATGCTATACAAATTATATTTTCCATTACTAATATCATAATAAAAAATTTCAGATATTGATTCTAATACTACTCAAGATTTTCTAGTAAAAATTTTATAACTTGTTATGCTACACTTCTATTATAATAATTTTTTTTTTAGGAAATTTTTTATAATTTTGAATTTATTTTTTATTTTATAAAATTTATTTTAAAAGTACTATAAAAGAGCATTGTAAAAGAAAATATTATAATTGGTATTAGACGATCTGATCATTCTATCACATGAAAAATTACTAATAGACTATTTTTAAAAAAAAATAGTATTATCCCCACATAAAATTAATATTATCTCGATAAAATATTTAAAGTAAAACTAAAAAGGCCTCAACTATACCTTTATAAAAAGTAAGGTTTTTAAAAAAGAATTAGTCAAAAAAATATAATAATTTGGTCCTTTAAAAAAATTTCAAACGCACCATGCACCATTGCGTCACAACACAAACCGGGAGTTAAACAACTATAAAATAGTAATAGTTACATATACAAAACCGTCGTATATCATTTGCAATAGTTTATTTTGTAACTATCACAAAATTATTTAGTGAGGGTTTAAAACTACCGTATTAAAAATCTCACATCAATTAATTAAAGAATTAATGATTAAACTGAAAAGCTTGGACAATCCTTCTTGCCTTGAGGTACCTTTTGAGGTGAGTTAGGTCTAAATATAAATTATAACATAGTATCACAACCATGATGCCATGATGTTGGACCACCTGCAAATGATGTCGTGCAGAATTTCACGGTCTATGGTCAGATGACCATCCTACGTGTGAGGGAGATGTGTTGAGAATCCCAATTTGTGTTACCTTTTGTGGTAATTGGGCTCAAGCTTAAATTTTAACCGTTAATCGAATTTTGGCGGGAATATTTTTTCTCCAACTTGAGCAAGAAAACTTGTTTGTCTGCCTTTTCTTAATATTTCTACATGCTAGTGAACAACCCTCAATCAAATCAAACCTGCCCAAACTTCTTGATAAACACTTCAACAGAAGTAACTAGATGATTCTAATACTTTTTAACTTGATCCTTAAAATTGATTGCTTTAATATAATTACAGTACCATTAACAGCTCCTAAATCCATTTCAAAACTTTTAGCAATCACTAAGGAGGAAAAGAAAGAAAAGAAGCTGGAAGAAGAAAATGAAGTAATTGAAGTGGTTTACAAAGTAAATTTACAATGCCCAAAATGTGCAGAAGATATTCAAAAACCTCTCTTGAGAACCCAAGTGTAATATTATATATATATATATATTTTAGAATCACTTCTCTTAATTTAACTTAATTTCTTCCCCAGTTTATATAGTTAATATGATGTTGTGGTCTTGTTACTAATTGTTGAGAACTATATTTAGATAGTTTCCATATTTACATACTTTCTATAATTCAATATTTCTATAACTTATAAATTCTACGTTTTATGCAATTTTCTAATAGTGATAGTTTTCTATAGATTAGAGGTTTAGTTTGTAACCACTATACAATGTACTCATTTTTGTCATAATAGAGCAGGAAAATATTGATTGTTTTCTCCACTGAAAACTTTCATGGTATCAGAGTCAGTTTTTGTCTAAGTTCTCAAAATGAGTTACGACAAGGAAAATGCTGGCAATATTGAAAAGAACATGGTAGAAGAAAACCATGTTCGTAAAGTAAAAAAAGATGCCTACTTTATGGCATCCTCTGATGGCCCCCGGCTGATCATAACGACAGTTCAATTAAAGGAAAACGACAAAGACAACAACTATGCTGAATGGGCAAAAGTTATATGCTTGGCCTTACAATCAAAGAAAAAATTGGGATTTATAGATGGAATAATTCCTATACTAGAAGATGACCCGGATAGAGAGGAAGAATGGTAGGAAATAACACGTTAGTGAATTCATGAATTTTAAACACTATCGAGCCTTCTATCCGTTCTCTATAAACTACTCTGAACGAGCTGATAAACTGTGGACAGATTTGAAGGAAAGTTTTTTAGTAGGGAACGGGCCCCGAAAATATGAGTTGAGAACTACATTAGCAAATTGTAAACAGCGAGGAGACTCTGTACAAGCGTATTATTCACGTTTGAAAAAATTATGGGATGAGTTAGACAACTATACTCAACTCCCATCTTCTGCAGACACAAATTTGTTAACAATTGTTATAAATGAAAGAGAGGAAGAAAGAATTTTTCAATTTTTAATGGGATTAAGTGGTGCAATTTATGAAATTGTTCGTTCTCATCTGATTCAACAGGAACCCTTACAAAAAATGAGAACAATTCTTACCCAAATTTGCAAAAAAGAACAACACAAAAACATGGCCCGAATGGAAGACAGCGGCAGTGACAGAGCAGCCTTCGCTGTCGCCAAAATAGGCGGGATGGCACCGTCACTGCGACCACCGCCATCTTCTTCTTCCTCACGGCTGGTCTGCAGCCACTGTCACCGAGAAGGACATGATGTTTTTGGCTGTTTCCTTCTCATAGGGTTTCCTGAATGATGGTCCAAATCTGGAGCAGGAGGAGCTGGCAGTTTCCATGGCAGCTCTGTTACTTCCCGCGCCGGCAGACGGAGAGGTGATGCAGCGGGCTGGAGTTCGCACAGCAGGGGGAGCATGGGTCGTGGACGACGTCTCTTTGTCGGACAAACTGGCATTGGACACAAACCGGCACCAGTAGGCGACGACCGGGGGTGGGCGTACGCAGTGAACAATGGAGCTTCTTCCTCTTCTAAAAATGGCAGCAACCAAATTGGGTCATCTTCCACAAATGGCAGCCACTGTTTTGGAAGCTTTCCAAATTTGGATTCCAACCAATGGTCAAAATTGTTGACCTTGCTCAATAATCCCACTCCCGCACAAACTGATACACTCTCGTTATGAAAATTTATGGATTTTAGATTCGGGCTGTTCTCATCACATGACTGGTAGGAAAGATTTTTTAAAAAATTTAAATACCATACATCTATACATAGTTAGCCTACGGAATGGTGATAAAGCAATTGCTCTACAAGGAAGAAAGGTTTCCTTAAATCCGAAACTAACATTACAGAGTGTAATTCCTGAGCTCAAGTGTAATTTTTCTTTAGCACAGCTAACACGAGATTTGAAGTGTTTTATCACAATCTCTGATGAATTTTGTGTGATACAGGACCGTACCTCGATGAGGCCGATTGGAGTGGGTGAGCAGAGGAATAGGATATACTTCTACAGACCCTTGTCGTTGCCGGATTGTTCGCTTTCTATAGTATTACTTTTGATTCAAGTACTTCATGACATATCCGACTTGGACATCCTTCGGATTTTGTTGTGGAAAATTTTTTAGGCTTTTCTAAGAAAAATACAACGTCTAATACTCCTTGCAACATTTGTTTACGTGCTAAGCAAATACGTGACTATTTTCTTTTAAGTCTTAATAAAGCATCTGCCATTTTTGATTTGATTGACTGTGATCTGTAGGGACTTTACAAAAGCACATCCACTGTTGGTGCTTCCTATTTCCTTACTATCCTCGATGATTACTCAAGAGCACTGTGGATTTATTTAATTGCCAAGAAAAGTCATGCAGCAAATGTTTTAAAAGACTACTTTGCCATGGTCAAAACACAGTTTCACAAAACTATAAAAATAGTTCGCAGTGATAATGACACTGAATTTCTCTGCTTAAAATTATATTTTTCCACACATGAAATAATCCACCAAACCACTATTACTGGCACGCCTCAACAAAATGGTCGAGTAGAGCGCAAGCATATTCATATTCTTAATGTTGCTCGGGCTTTGCGGTTTCAAGCTCATTTACCCATGAAGTTTTGGGGGGAGTGTGTCTTAACTGCAGAATATCTTATTAATCGCACCCACTCCTCTTTGTTACAAGGGAAGGTGCCTTATGAAATGTTATATAATGAGAAGCTATCTTATTCTCACATTAAATGTTTCGGGTGTCTTGCTTATGTCCATAATCGTGATCTACCCAAAGATAAATTCCGTGCTCATAGTCGCGTTTGTGTTTTTCTCGGCTATCCCTACAACAAGAAAGGTTGGCGATTTTATGATTTATAAAACAAGAAATTTATTATGTCCAGAGATGTGGTTTTTGATGAAACCAAGTTCCCTTATAAAAAATATTCGGATACTGCTAAAACACCCCCGAATTTCTCATTCTTACAACTTTGGGGCACAACTTTTGAGTTATTTGCACCACACCACACCTACACAAAATCCACCCCAAACTGATCTTGCTACAGGCCCACCCCCAGCCGCTGCAACCCATCCACACGTCCAAACCCACAGCCTAGAAGCAGCCCCAGCCACGGGCCCTTCTTCAGCCGCACCTTGCAGCCCAACGAAAGGTCCAAACGTTGGCCCAACCTCTATAGAAAATCCTTCCGCGGTCCAACCTACTGGCCCATCCTCCTCAGACGACCCAGCTCTAAGCAGGCTTTCTTCTGCTGGCCCGTCTCTTCCCTTTCTGCCCGATCCAGTTTCCTTTGCGCGACCCAGCCCAGCGCCCCAACCTGATCCAGACCATCCTCATCTGCATGGGCCCGCCTTAGCTTCTGGCCCAGACAATACTCTCCCTTCCCCAACTAGCCCACCAGCTTTTCTTGCATCTGGCCCAGCCCCTCTTATCCCACATACATTTCCAGCAAAGAGGCTCCACCCACCATGCCTTTTTCTCCCCTTTGGCACTAGAAAAAAATACATGTCTTAAGACGATTCCGGCACTGCTTTAACACTTCAACTGTCATGCAGCTTGGAAGTCTACTATATACCTTCTTCTGCTCCATCTTCCTCCACGGCTTTCTTAGATAAGTCACGTTATCCTCTTACAAATTTTATGAATTATGACAAATTCTCTGCTCCTCATGGCACTTTCTAGCATCTGTTGCTATGACACCGGAACCCACCAAATATTCTGAAGTTGTGTCTAATCCTAAATGGCCTGCTGCCATGCAAGAAGAAATTAATGCCTTGGTACAAAATGGCACATGGTCTTTGATAACTTTGCCTCCAAGTAAATGAGCACTAGACAGTAAATGGGTTTTCCGCATCAAATATAAAGCAGATGGTATAATTGAGCAGTATAAAGCTCAGTTGTTCATTTTGGAAAACACACAGGCAGAAGGCATTGACTTTGCGGAGACCTTTGCTCCCGTTGCTAAGATGGTTACGATTCGTACTCTCTTGTCCGTGGCTGCCTCTCGAAATTGGCCGATATATTAGATGGATGTCTTTAATGCCTTTCTCCACTGTGTTTTGTAAGAGGAAGTATATATGCGGCCCCCCTGGATTTCGTCCTCCTCACCTCGGCCAGGTTTGCAAACTCCAGAAATCTTTGTATGGTCTCTGTCAAGCACCTCGGTGTTGGTTTTTTAAGCTCACCACCGCTCTCCGTAAGTGTGGATTTTCTCAGTCCTATGCCGATTATTCTCTTTTTACTTACTCTTAGAATGGTTTTTTTTATTGCGTCCTCATCTATGTGGATGATTTATTAATTACTGGGAATTCTCTTACCTCCATCACTAAGTTCAAAGCCTCATTGAGTGCTTGCTTTTATATGAAGGACTTGAGTCCCCTTAAATATTTCTTGGGTATCGAAATTGCAAGAAATCCTTCGGGTTTATTTTTGTGCCAACACAAGTACACCCTGGAAATTCTCTCAGAAACCGGTTTATTGGGAGCCAAACCGGCCTCTACTCCTATTGAACCGAATCATCAATTGGCCAAGGCGGCTGGTCCTTCCTTCGATCAGCCAGAATGGAATCGCCGTCTCATCGGCAAGTTGATCTATCTCACTCTTACTCGTACTGAACTCACATACGATGTTCACACACTTGCTCAGTTCATGCACGCTCCTCGCTGTACTGATTGGGATGCTACTGTTCGTGTTGTTCAATATCTCAAAGGCAGTCTGGGTCGTGTCATACTTCTTCAGTCTAAGTCTTCTTTATTCTTAACCGCATATTGTGATTCAGATTGGACTACATATCCTATTACTTGCCATTCTATTACGGGATATTTTATCTCTCTAGGTGGATCACCCATTTCTTGCAAAACGAAGAAACAACATATGGTGTCACGTTCTTCTGCTGAGGTTGGATGCTGCTCTATGGCGATGACTTTGTGTGAGTTAAAATGGTTATCTTCTCTTCTTTAGGATCTTCATGTTCCTCTCACTCAGCCTATTCCACTCTATTGCAATAATCAGGCCGCCCTTCACATCGTGGCCAATCATGTCTTCCACGAACGGACCAAGCATATTAAAATTGATTGCCACTTTGTCCGATATGCATTTCAAGCTGGGTTTATTTCTCACTCTTACATTCGAAGCGCGGTCCAACCGGCTGATATACTTACTAAAGCTCTTTATCCCGCTTCTTTCCATTCACTAGCTTGCAAGTTGGGCATTGCCAACCTCCATGCTCCAACTTGAGGAGGAGTGTTGGGAACTAGATTTAGATAGCTTCTATATTTATATACTTTCTATAATTCGATATTTCTATAACTTATAAATTCTACGTTTTATGTAGTTTCCTAATAGTGATAGTTTCGTATAGATTAGAGGTTTAGTTTGTAACCATTATATAATGTACTCATTTTTGTCATAATAGAGCAGGAAGATATTGATTTTTTTCCCCACTGGAAACTTTCACTAATGGTTCTAACAGGAGTTCTAAGTGTAGATGCCAAACACGAGATAAATTAAATAATTTAATCATAGTGCTTTATTGAGACAAAAAGGATTTAAGAAAGGCTGTAAAAATAGAGGAAAAGAAAGGTCGATATAATTTCAGAGACCAAGTCCAAGGTAGAAGAGAAAGGCAGAAGAGAAAATTGTGAAAGAAAAGGTTAGACCACCTAGCCCTACTAGTAATAGAAACAATTAGAAAAAATTAAGGCTGAAGGTGATTCAATTTATTAGATAAAATGGGGTAAAATTGTCATTACAAAAAATGTACTTTCTATCCCCATTCAATTTTGGGTTAAGTCTAAAAAAGCTCCTAAACAGTAGGGGAATCGGGGATGTGTTAATTAGACGTTTAAACTTTTAATTATGACATTTAGATGCCTTTTAAATTTGAATTCAGAATTTGTTAATATAAAAAAGACTCTAAAAGTTTGAAACTTGCCAGCTAAGTAAATAAAAAATATATTTAGACAACTGATTATTTTGATTTATGGTTTTATTCCACTCTTTTTAATGATATCTGATTTATTTTAATATCTTTTTGATTCTTTTAACATAACAATTATTTTTAAAAAATATTACGGGGGTCGATAAAGGCAACTCGGGTTTCTATAAGGATAACTCGAAAAATTAAAAAAATTTCATTTTCACCTAAAAACTTCCTCTCTCTAAAAAAAATTCCCTAAACATTCTCTAGGACTCTTCACTTCAATCTCAAATCTAAGAAGATCCGACCGTCAAAAAAAAAAAAAATTTAGGTCTTCAATCTATCCTCATTTATTTACAAATTTATCGGTTTAGATCATGAAAATATGCATTTAATTTGAAAAAATCGCACTTTTAAATTCAAATTTTTTTGCCAAAAACCCCACTTTTGCCCGGGCCGGCGAAAGTGCCCGGTGACTTTCGTCGGGCCAAACGAAAGGTGACCAATCCTTTCGTAGGCCCAGACGAAAGGTCACCTGCACTTTCGTCCAGCCCTGCCAAAAGTGCAAGAAAAATTTGAATTTTTTTTATTATAAATTTTTCTTTTTTGCTCATAAATGATTATTTGAATTTTTAATTAATTTTTTATATGTGGAATGGGTGTGACTAGTTTAAAATATTTTATGTGATAATTTTTATTGTTAATATGATAATGAATTATGTTTTTGTGAACAATATGAAATGAATTATTGTTAGTGAGAAGAAATAAAATAACGGAAATGAAATAATAAATCCCGGTAAGGTCAATAAGAAAGTAATAATAAATGTTATTTCAAATGTTATTTAATTTTTGTCTATGTGGAGTAAAGGTAAGTAGTTTAAAATTGTTAGCTTATAATTATGTGTTTAATAAGAAAATGTATCATGTAATTGCTAAACTATTTGAATTTTAATTTGAATTCATCGTTATTATTGGCCTTAAGTTTAGGGTTTAGGAGATAAGATCGAATAATATATAAATTAATAAGTATTACTAAAGAATATTAGTGATGATTATAATAATATGAAAGAAATAGTAGAAATAAAACAACAGATCCCGATAATAATAAATAATAAAATAATAATATATGTTAAAGTAAATGTTGAAATATACGATGAACAGCTATTAATTAGTTTGAATATATAATAGATGGTTCGACCAGGCGGACATAGAGGTGATGATGATCTTGGTCTTGTCACAGACAGGATCGGTAGAGTTCATGGTCGCACTGTTACAACTTTATCTAGAGGTACTAGGGGCGACATAGTACCTCCGACCTCCCCGCTACTCCTACCCCTCTTGCACCTGTTTTCCATCATGGAACAGGTGCACTCAGGTCTTCTACCCAATCACCGACCGTACCTTTTAGATTTCGACCTCCTCTCTAACCACATCTATCTTATACCCCTGTGCTATATGAGGTATATGAATCTGCACATCCTGGACCTTCACACCCTTTAGACACAGTATATGATTCCTACTTGCACGCTCCCATTATACGACCACACATACCATATAAATTTGCAACCCAGGAGCCTATACTGGAGTTTAGTGGTCAGCCGAGGTAGATAGGGATAGAATTTTTTGATCAGATAGCTGGCGCCGCCCCTCATGATTCTTCATGCAGCACACATGGGTATTCTCATGCTGATTTTGGTATTTCATCATCTAAGTTTTACCTAGGGAGGCCTGCAGATAGGGTTTGTGAGGGTGATAGGGGCGTTGAGGGTGATCGGGGGCTTGGCGAGGAGCATGATAGGATCCAAGCCCTACATATTAAGGGAGAGGCGGATGAGGGAGGTGATGATGGTGGTGATGGTAGTGATGATAATCAGAATGAGGGTGAGGATGTTGGTGATGAGGATAGCCAGTGCCTGTGGCACTTGTAGCACATGCTAGTGGATCCGACGGGCATCCTCATAACGGGAAAGGGAAAGGGTTGACCGGGAGCTTTATGTCAATGATGAGTAAGATTTCAGAGTCTCGTAACAAAAGATCCGATGTGGCTCGTGAAGTTCCGGCTCCAACTCAGAGGAAGAAGAAAGTCAAGTCTTCAGACTTGGAGCAGACTCGCCAAGCAGATGGAGGACCTGTTGACCCGGAGCTCATCCCATCATACGGTGGACATGTCGCAGGTCTGATATGGCGTGGACAGGTGCATATCTTTATCTTAAAGTTACATATTATTACTATTTTTATTTTTTAATTTGTCAAATATTTATATTTATATAAATAGTTTAGGGTTTATTATTAACGGTAATAAATTTGCTAAATTTATTTGTTTTATCTTCAGGATTGTGGTTTATTGAAGTGCCGATCGCATTAAATGGCACTCACACGGTGGGACCTTACAGATGCACAGGTTCGTTCATAGGCTACCTGGACATGTCTTACACACCTGTGATCGTGCATGTTTCCCCAATTCTGCATTGATTTCAGCATTTGTTGAGAGGTGGCAGCTCGACACCAACACCTTTCACATGCCATGGGGTGAGATGACCACGATGTGGAGCTAATTCTCAGGGTGCTTGCGTATGGTCGGGTGATGGATTCGAGATTATCACGGGATCATCTAGTACAGATCGTCCAGGGTAATCTGTGTGGGTGATCTGTGTTTAACTCTGATTGGTGGTTTAGGGTTTAATGCAGCGGAGTTTCATGATGTTGCCACTAGCTCCCAGTCTTCACTGTCATCTAGTGTCAGAGTTTCTTGCTACGTAAAGTACATCCGGGGAAGTTCACTACTCAGTAATAAGAGTGGCAACATAGTTCCAGCTAGACTTTGGCCACTGCTGAAGGATGTGAGTTCTGTTGCCAAGTTAGCATGGGGTGCTGCCACGCTTGAGTATCTGTACAGGAATCTAGGGCAGATATCACGTGTTGATGCAAAGGAGCTTGGTGGGTATTGGTCACTGCTGGAGGTATGCATTTTAAATATAACGTATTTTATGTTATTTTTATATTTATTTTTTTAACATTATGTTATATTTTATGTAATTAGTTCTCATATTTATATTTAGGGTTTTATATTTATATTTTGCATTTATATTTTATATTTTAGGCGTGGATATATTTGTACTTTCCCATGTTTGCACCAGCGGTCAAACCGGGTACTGAAGCTTGCAAGCCATATATCCAGTAGTATCCCATGTTAGGTTATAAGAATGAAAATAAACTGGTGGATATCCGACTGAGATTGGATTTGATGACAGTTGACGAGGTGTGATGGACACCATACAGGACTCAGGAGATTCGGGCTTGCTGGGTTTCCACGTGGCACGGGTTCATTGCGTACTTTGACTGTGTCGAGCCGTACATGCCTGACAGGATGTTGAGACAGTTCGGGTTTACGCAGTGTATTCCCGCCCATCTTATCCAACCTCATGAGGCACACAGGTTGCCAAACAACAGGTTGTACGTGTTGAGGAATACTTTTGTGGAGGCATTATAGCTCGAGGCACCTTCGCATTTACTGACAGAGTCCTGGACTAGTGTTCCAGCTATTCCACCGAGTTCTAGTACGGATGATTACATAGACTGGTTCCTCCCCCGCATCACTCGAAGATACAGAATCCCTCCAATATTCCCCGTGGATTTCACGTACCAGTAGCTCCGGCGATGCCACCCCAAACTCTATTGGATTTGATTGCACATGAGGCTACTCGAGAGGATGTGGATGAGAGAGAGAGACTTCATACGGTTGTTGATTTACTAAGGAGGTATTACCGCGCTCCTTACTATGGTGTTATATATTTGGATACTTTGTTATATATTTTGTTACATTCTTTTTTTTATTTTTTATTTCCGAATATTCTGTTGTTCATTATTTTAATTTTTTCATGTCTCGATATATTAATTCATATTAATAACATAATTAGAAGAATTTCAATTAAAAAACATAAAATGCAAAAAAAATTAAATAGCAATAATAACATCAAACATCACGTAATAATTTATATAAGAAAATTCTAAAGTGATTAGTTAATAACAACATGCGAATGACTTTGAGGCAGATACATTTCATGGTATCTCGTAACCCAATTTACAATCCGGTTATGATAAGGGTCTGCCCATCCACTAACTCGTACATCTTGATGATATTGCCATTGCACCTGTATTAGAGGCAAAAGGCATCCATCTCGCAGCTCTAGCTGCGGGGAAAAAAAGAAACAGTAAAATAAAAATCTCCAGCTATATAATGTAAATGAATAGCAATAATAATTATAACATGATCAATAATAAATACATGTATGAAATGCTCCTGTTTTGCTGTGAATCTGATGAATAGCATTCCAGCAGTACAATCCATATTAGAATAAAGAGGAAGGACGGTGGTCGACCCAAACCGTGTAATTAAAACAACACATAAATTGAATGTATTGGCTATGACATAAAGATGATTAGGAGTATCCATCCAATAATCAACAAGCGCCGAACCGTCGCTCCAATTCATCTTCCTTATTAGCTCAGTAACACGTTCTAATGATCCGAACAATTGCACATACACGTTCATATGGTGGTGCAAATCATAAGACAGTCTTCTACGAATTTCACCCCAATGATTTTCGTCCCCAAACAAAAAATTGGATACAACCCTAAATCCACAATTACTGTCACCAATATGGCATTACTCTTCACGGTAAACTTCTCTTTAAGTTTAAAAATTTCCAAATGAGTATTTTATTTCAGCAATTTGACCTTCAATAAGAGAGTCAATATTAAGAAACACGGTGTCTAAATCACCATGGCACGTTGATAACTATAGTTTCAACATCGAATGTTCACTCTCAGTACGGTTCGTTGTCTCAACCCTAAAATGCAACACTTGAGATGTCCAAACCCTGCAAAATTTATGCTAATGGATTCAACCATGTGCTAAACAGGTAATGTAGAAAGTCCGGCCTATTTTGCCACTTACTCTTCAACACTTCCAACTTTCTCTGATATTCCTCCTCATCAATTTCATTTATTAATTTGTTCCACGACCCATTCACGAACCGTTGTGCCACTTCTTCGTCTTTAACCATCTCTGTCAACTTTGCCAACACATTCTGATCGATGTGTCTTCTATATAACATATGATATGAATTTCTGAACACATCATCAATCACCGGTATTATTCCGCTTTCCCTATCGGTAAGAATCACTAGTGGCTCACCTTCATTGAGAATTGAACCGTGCCCATTTGACATAGCAGATGTAACATATAAGTGCTTGATTTGTTGAAGAACTCATCTATATGTCATAGTGTGTTCATTGTACATAAAAGCTGTTGCCACTGTGAAGTTTTTTCTGTCGGAGTCATCCCTACAGCTTCCAATAGTGGTATATTGTACCTTAACTAAAAAATAAAGCGGAAAATTAATGATTTACATTGACAACTATTTTAAACAGACTTCAAAATATTTTTAACTATTTATTTAAAAAAAATTATTAAAAAGAAATGATCCACTAGAGTAGTTAATGAATTTAAATGTTTATGCGGATAAATTAATAAAGAAATTTAATAATACAATGATCCACTAGAATACTTACTTGTTCGTTTTATACGTGGTATCTATTATCAGTACATATGGCCACGTTCTAATCATTGCAATCAATGTCGGGTGTGCAGCGGCAATATCACTAAGTACGTTCCTCTCTTCACGGGTTCTATAGAAGACCGTGTAACCCCTTTGTGGACTTAGCCAGAGAACTTCCTCTACCGTGTTCTTCCTTGCATCCGGTTCTTCTTAATGTTCGCAACAACATTGTAAATTTTCTGAGCACTACATACATCAAAAAATTCTTCTTATTAAGGGAAGAAAAGAAATCTAAAATATTTTACTAAAGTATTAAAAATAATTCTCTTCTAACTTACTTAACTGCATAACCAACGTCTTGTTCTCGGAAAAATCGTAAGATATTAGAGGCGGCACATGACTTTTCCTGAACTGCTTAGTCTGTTGCAACTGCTCCTTCGTAAGTCTTGCAACCTGAGCATGATCGTGATGATAAACAGCTATTTTATGGTTGTGCCTCCCGTTGTGCACGAAGGATTGCCAATTTTTACTTGTTGCCATTTGCTCTCCCTTTAGTTTAAATTGGCAGCCACATTTTTTGGTCCCATAAGGTCCCGTCTTTTTATAGGAATTTATTCTTCCTCATCATCAACTACTGGTTTCGTATACTTTTTAACTGTCCCTCCGCGTTCGCAAGCCAATATGACATACGATCGACAATCAACTGTTCTTGATCTTTGATACCGATTTATGATTAAATACATGTTGGCTTTCATTACAGTTTGTTTTGCATAGTTGACCCACTCATTTTTGAAACTAAAAATTCTGTCTGTTTTGAATAAATATCCAAATCAATATATTCTTCCAGTTCTAAAAATTCTTCAAACGTATTTGGATCTTCATCAGCCAGTTAATGTAAAATGAAAATATTAGCATTATAAAAAAAATTAAAACTAAATTCATCAAACAAAAAAAAATTTCAGGAGCACTTTTGCCCAGATGGGCGAAAATTCCGAGCCACTTTCGCCTGTCTGGGCAAAAGTTTCAAGGAACTTTCGTCCAGATGGGCGAAAGTGGCCCAGAATTTTTGCCCATCTGGGTGAAAGTGCTCTTGAAATTGAAAAAAAAATTCAATCGATTTTCTTACCTCAAAACCAACATTTTCTTGCAGTAATTCTTCAGGGGACTCCATACGTTAGACTAATTTAGGTTTAATGTTCAAAGTTTAATTTTATTTTGGAGAGAGGTTAGAGAGAATGTTTGTAGAGGGAGAAAGTTTTATGTTTAAAATGAATTATTTTCGAGTTATCCTTATAGATTTTCGAGTTATCTTTATTGACCCCCAACATTATTAAAAGATCATATTTAAAAATAAAACATCACAAATCAAAAGTAAATTTAACAGGAAGATCACTATACAAAATTAAAATTAATTGAAATATGATTGTTTAAGAAAATAAAGAGGCTAATGCAAGAGACATGTAGGAAGTGAGAAATATATATATATATATATATAAATATAAAAGGGTGTTTAAAAATTTTAAAAATAAGATGTTTAAAAAATATAACCTTTTTCAACAATTAAAAGGTCTCATTAATCTCTTTCAAACTTTTTTTAGGTTACTAATATATATTTTTAAAGAAAAAATTTATATTTAAACAAAATATTCATGAATTTTTTAAAACAATTAACTAGTAATGTTTTATTATGAAACATTAGTAAAAATATTTAATAATATTCTAATAATTTTCTTTTAAATGGTTATTGTGTCATAAAATTTAAAAAAAATACTATATTTCATATAACCATTAAAAAGAATTGAACAAAATCATAAATTGATTATTTACTTTTTAATATATAAAGTTTATGTAGTGTAATGAAAAAGTTTCAAAAGGGGTGTTTTTAATATTAAAAAACTTCTAATGGTGCTAAATAGAATATCGAGAGGCATTTTGTCTTGCAATATTACTTTATTATTAGAAAATTTTATTATAAACCAGTTCCTAAATGAGTACATAAACTTTTGATCCTATTGTAACTTAGTATTCCAAAACGTTCATATCGCTACTCACGGACTTATCAACAACAGAATTGAATTAATATGGAACAGAGGTCTATATCTCACTTATACACCTTATCTACAATAGATTTTTCTACTAGTTTTAATTATTATAAATAATTATATCTTTGTAGACAAAAATATTATATTAAATATAGTGTCATATATCTAAATTAATATGACCTAATGTGACCTAAGAGGTTTATATCCTCTCATGGACCTTGGTCCACAATAGAATTTACTTTTAGTGCTCTAAGAGTTTTATGTCACAACTGATGCACATAATAGACTTAATGTGATCAAAGAATTTATATCCCCATTCATACACTTGGTCCACAACAAAATTTTTCACGAATATTAATTATGTTATATAATTAGATCTTTGTGGACCAAAATCTTTTATAAAATGTTTTATTATAAATGTATATTGATATGGCAATATGGTCCAAAGAGGTTTACATGTCCCTACTTATTAACTTGGTCAACAATAGAGTAGACTTAATGTGATCTAAAAGATGTATATCCTTACTTATACACCTAATTTAGACTAGTATTAGTTATGTTGTATGGGTATTTGTGGACCAAAGTATTTATTAAAATGGTGTATTATATATCTGTATTCAAATGACTCAATGTAATAAAAGAGATTTATTTCCCCACTCATTAACTTGGTCCACAGTATAATTGCAAGAGGTCTATGTTACTACTCTTGCATATAGTCCCAACAAAATTAATTTGATTGAAAGTCATATAAATATATCATATCTATATTAATATGACTAATCATCATCCAAGAGGTTTATGTCCCACCTAATTTGGTCCATAACAGAATTGATTTAATGTGGTCCAAGAGATCTACGTCACAACTGATGCATCTAAGTTAACGCTGAATTGACTTAATATAATCCAAGAGGTCTATATCCTCACTTATAAACCTAGTCCACAACATAATTTTTCACTATTATTAATTCTGATATGGTTTGGTCCTTATGGAACAAAATATATATTTTATTAAATATTTATTAAATATTTATATTATTTGGCTTAATATATTTCAAGAGGTTTTATGATCCCACTTATGACTTGGTCCACAACAAAATTGATAAATCTATACCAAGAGACCTATGTCGCCGGTCATGTACAAAATTAATTCAATATGGTCCAAGAGATCTATGTCCCGCACAAACTCCTAAGTCACAACAGAATTTCCACTAGTAGTAATTATACATACATATATATAAATATATAGATAATTGGGTCTTTCTGGAGCAATATATTTTATAAAATGTTGTATATATCTATATTAATATGGTTTAATATAGTCCAAGAGGTTTACTGATCTAAGAAATTTATTCCTCACACTTACATAATGTATGTATCAGAATTTTTCATTAAGTATTTATGTTATATAATTTGGTCTTTGTGGGACTAATGATTCTATAAAATGTTGTATTATATATTTATCCTCTTACTAAGAAAATATCTTCTAAAATACCCATAAATAATTCACACTTTTCTCTTTTAACCCATAAACAATTATTTGTTTAATTTCTACCATAATACAAATTTACTTTTCTTTTTTTTACCCATAAACAACTATTTGTTTAATTTCTACCTAAATACAATTTTTGATTTCGTGATAATACTAAACTATGATTTTTGGTGTGGTTTTGTTAATTGTGTATTGTCAGCAACTCGAAAATAGTATTTGGTAGAAATTAAACAAATAATTGTTTATAATTAAAAAGAGATAAGTAAAATTGTGTTTGCGTAAAAATTAAAAATATAATTATTTATGGGTAAAGAGAGAAAAATATAAATTATTTGTAGATATTTTTGTGATTTTCTCAGCTTAATAATATTGTCCAAGAGGTTTATGTTCCCACTCACGAACTTGGCTCATAGCAGAATTATCTAAATGTGGTTAAGGGGTCTATGTCACCACTCATACATAAAATATGCTTAATGTGGTACAAGGCGTTTTTTCCCCACTCATATACCTGGCCCACAACAAAAAATTTTACTAGTATTAACTATATTATATAATTGGTTTTTGTGGACCAACATATTCTATAAAATGCCGTAAATTTTCCATCTATATTTATATCACTTAATGTGTTCCAAGAAACTTATGTCACTTTTAAGTGACTTGGTTTATAATAGAATTAACTTAATTGACTTAATGCACTCCATGTGATCTATTGTGTGTACCCAGTCCACAATAAAATTCATGACTTAATTTGGTGTAGAGGATCTATGTTCCCACTCATACACCTGGCCTAGAAGTTCTCCACTAGCAATATATATAATTGGGTCTTTGTGGATCAAAATATTTTATAAAATGTCGTATATATATAGTATTATATATATATACATATGTGTATGTATATATATTGATATGACTTAATATGATTTAAGAGGTCTGCAATAAAATTTTATACTAGTAATTATTTATATAATTGGGCCTTTGCAGAGGAAAATGTTTTGTGTCTATACCTATATTGATATGATTTAATATGATAGAGGATGTCCATATCCAAATTGTGGTCTCATCCATAATACAAATTTTCACTAACATTAATGGAATTTTTTCTTTATTTAGCCCATTTTCAAAAAATGAGTACTAAATTGGCCCAGATTTTTTTTTTACTTCGGAGGTGGCCATAACGCACAGTCATTGTGCGTTATCACCTAATAACGCATAATGGTTGTGTGTTATCTGTAATAACCTGCTTAAGCCGCATTAAGAAGCATGTTTAACGACGTGGCGATGATGTGGGGATGATGTGGCACTGAGTTGTGGATAACGCACAATCATTGTGCGTTATCAGTCATCAAAACGCACGTCCATTGTGTGTTATTATTTGTGATAACGCACAATGACCGTGCGTTACCACGTTATAAACCCTAAATGCCCAACCGCAGCCGCCTCCTTTCTGGTTTCTCTTTCCTCTTCCTCCTTATTTCTTCTTCCTCCTACAAGGGCTGTTAATCGCAAGTGCGTGGGATGCCAATAATCACTTGTTCCCACTTGTTTTTGCAATTGTTAATAAGAAATCCTCCAAAAGTTGGAATTGGTTCCTTAAAAACCTGCGAGAATACATTGTCAAAGATCGCCACGTATGCCTCATTTCTGAGCGCCACAAAGGTATTTTCTCTGCTATTCAAAGTCAATCTTTATGGCAACCACTATTTGCAGTTCACCTATTTTGTTTACGCCACATTCGAGCGCCACATTCGAGCAAATTTCAACAAGGCTTTTAAGAACACAAACCTAAAAAGCTTGATGTGGCAGGCCGGAACAGAATCTAAACAATGGAAATTTGACCGTGTAATGAAAGAGATTCAAGAAAGAAATGTGGATTTTTACATTTACTTGATGAAGTTGGACCCAGAGAAATGAGCACTGTTGCATAATGGCGGGCACAGACATGGTATCATGACAACTAACATTTCTGAAACACTTAACAGTGTGTTGAAGAAAGCTAAGGTCCTACCTTTAAAAGCCCTGGTTGAACTGATCTTCAACAAACTTGTTAAGTACTTTCACCAACACCGTGAAGAGGTTGAAAATTGTGTGCATCCATTTCCAACCAGAATTTTTGACAAGTTCTTGTGGATTGAAATAAAATCAAGAGAACACAAAGTTACCACTTACAATCCACGAGAAGAAATATACATGGTCAAATATCCGATTCGGGTTTCTAGTAGGAGGAACAACGTCTATACATTGCGAATAAATAATAAATCATGTAGTTGTGAAAAATGGCAAATATATACATTGCCTTGTTCTCATGTTCTTGCAGTGTGTAGAGAAAATGGGTCAAGAGCAGATACTTATGTGCCGGAGATATATTTGTGACAAACGTACAGAAGAACTTACCAAGCGAATTTTCATCCAGTCTTGATGAGAACTTTTGGAGTGATGTTCCTTTTAATTTAACATTTTATCCTCCAAACATGAAAAAGGAATGGGGTAGGAAACAGGACAAGCGATTTCAGGGAAAATGGATTATAAAAATCCGGATTCTCCCCCAAGATGTGGCAGATGTCGCATGCCGGGACATAATAGAAAATATTATAATAACCCCGGACCGAGCAATGTATAAGTTTGCCATTTTCTTAAAATTGCTGTAATAAAACATGTTTCTATTAATGAAAATTTTCTTTCAATTTCTTCTAATTACTACATCATTGCTCTAAATTTTTACAATATCTTTAGTATTACTTCTTCAAATAACTTGAGATGAAATGGTTAAAAGTTAAATATATTTTCCAAAAAAATGATATAAATATTATTATAATAAATATGCTTAAAATAAGTTAAATATTATATATACAATCTTTTTTTAAAAAAATTATACAATTATAAGTTTTGTCAAAAATGTAAAGAAATTTTCATTTAAAAAAATAAAATAAATAAACAAATAAATAAAAACTGACGTGGTAGATAACGCACGACCAGTGTGCGTTATTGCTTTGTCATAACGCACACTGGTCGTGCGTTATCCACCACATCGGCAGATTATGAGGTGTAAGCATAATTAGATGATAATGCACAATGGTTGTGCGTTATCAATAATGATAACGCACAACCATTGGTGTTATGGCCACTTCAGGATAAAAAAAAAAAACTTGGCCGATTTAGTACCCATTTTTTGAAATGGGCTGGATAAAGAAAAATCCACATTAGTGATATTATATAACTTTTTTTTTTTTGTGAACCAAAATATTTTATAGCAGTTATATTGTATCTGTATTGGTAGTTGTGTCTTCTGAAAAGTCGAGCATTTTTTAAAATTTATGATCCACAATAAACTAATGTTTTGTGCTGGTCTTCCTTACAGATCCTGGCAAGAACAGTTTTAACTTTTGCAACAGGCTCTTGCTGAATAATATTCGATCTTACGGTCATAAGTTGCATCGTTCAATCCCATAAGGAATTGAAAACCTTTCTCCTCATCCCTTTCTTTTGTAATGACTGATAAAGTTTCAACATCAATAGTTGAAGGTAATTGAGCATAATTATCCAACTCATCCCAGATTTTTTTCAATTGCAAATAGTACACGTTTATGGAATCTCCCCCTTGTTTGCAACTTGCTAAGGTAGCTTTCAATTCGTATTTTCTCGGTCCGTTCCCAACCAAGAAATGTTCCCTCAAATCAGTCCATAGTTTATCGGCTCTTTCAGAATAATTTGCTAATCCTGGAAAGGGATTCTCGACGAATCGTCTGCTTGCTGGACTAGGCATCAAACGTCTTGCCTTGCAAAGGATTATTATCCTATTTTCTAATAGTCTACTTAGAATCGTAAAGGGCCTTTTATCAAGGGAAGAGAATATTTAGACGGGAACGGACAAAGTAAATAAAATATCAGTGAACAAGGTATCTCTCTCGCCCAGCCTTCGCCTTCTTCAGTGGCGTCCAGCGCTGTATGAATAAGCTAACCAACTAGGCATTTCTTCTCAGTCTAACAAATCTACTTTGGTTCGCCACACCGGGGTGAAGGGAGTCGAACCCAACCAAATCTTCCAGCCCAGACCCCTAATAAATAGAATCTTGGAAGAATCAATAAATATAGTCGTCTTCCTAAGTTAAGGAAGAAAAGCGTGAATGCACTTCGACTCGTTCACCCAAAAACTTTCCCCCGAACTGAACCACCTCCATTCTTTTAGTATCGTTAGAGAAGAAAATAAGTATACTTCCGTCAAGGTCGCAGTATCGTGGATAATGTACTCCTTGCAACTGAGATGGTTCACTCTATTGACCGAAAATTACTGGTGGCAATTTAAAGAAGGAAGGTTCAATCGTGTTCAAAATTCAAGATTAATGAGAGTATTTATCTCCCACCAATCTTCTTCCTTTTCTGGATCGTTTCCTGGTATCGAGATTAATCCATCGATAAATCTCAGTTTCTTCTTTGAGCGCAAAGTCAGATGCATGGCTTTGACCTATTCTGCATCATTGTTGTCTTTGTTGCTTCCTTCAATTGTACAGTTGTGATGATTACTCCAAAGCTGTTAGAAGATGCTACGTGGTATACATCCTTCTTTATTCTTCTCATATAGGATTCGTCGACATGTGTTTGATTGTCGATAACATTATCGGTATCTTGCTTGTCTTTACTTATGGCACGAGATAATACAGTGGCTCGAATACCATAAAGGTTTCTAGCGAGAAAAATAATCGATGTTTTCTTGTATTGAATCTTTAAAAACATACAATATACACTGATACATGATAGCCCTAATCTAGCCAAGAATCTAGCTACATATTTGGAGACATAAAATAACTAGGAAACTAAATATTAAAGCTGTACAGCTATTGGATTCTACAATATTCGGTATTACAACAATCTGTGAGATATGAAAAATATCCAAAGATATCTCAATAATGAAATATTTCACCTGTCCTTATTTTTTTCAAATGCATGTAATTAAGTATCAAAGTATCAAATGGTAGTTTTTCTTGAAAGAAAAGGTCTAAAGGCCCTAATTGGAGTGAACCAGAAATTATTGGTACACTTTCATATCAGTAGGGGAACAATGCGTCGATCTAAACCTTACTCTTGAACTAGGGAAGCAAGATGAAAGACGCAATTAACATTATTTTTTTTAGAGAAATAATAACTTAAAAATTTACCTTCAATTAATATATCCTTTTTAATAACATTTTTTAGTTTCTAGACATAAAACATTAACATAGTCAGCAAATTGTATACCCAACCCAGCCCAAAAAAAAAAAAAAAAAGCAAATTGTATACCCCTCCCAACATGGTACTGGAGGATTTTCTTTTGTGGACAGTATGACTTCTGATCTTTGTGTAAGTTTGTCTACAATACAAAGTTGATCTATTTTAGATTATAAAAAAGAATAGGGCAAAAGTTTTGACATTATACAAATGAATAAGACCTTTAAAAAGAATGGATGGATCAATCAAAATTGGTGAAACAATTAATGTTCGATATTCTTCTGGGTTTGAAAATTAGAATTAGGATGATAAATTTTATAATTTTTTAATTCTTTTATGAATCTCTCAGATTTATAATTAGTTAGACGCATTGACTTACCATTTTTGCTGAATATATCACTTTCTCAAATTATATTAAAAATTGTAATTGATTGTGAGTATATGGGTCTGTTTTGTTACAAAATATCCCTCCAAAGTTCAATTTAAAAATCCATTTAATGCATATGTTAATTTATAATTATAGTTCATTAAGAAATACTTGTATGAAATTTGAAATATATAATTTTTTGTCTATAATTGACTAAAGAAGGTAAAAGTTGGTTAGAGGTAGAATAATATATGTGAAAGCATGGATCATATATATGAGAAATGTAGTGATTGATAGTCGCGGAAAGAGAAAAGCAGAAACAGGAGCTACCGGGCATGGCGGTGAGGAGGAGGAAAGAAAAAAAAGAGAGAAGAGGGAGAGCGGTCGGCTGGAGGAAGGAAAAAAGAAGAGAAAAATAGAAGTATTATAGTCGGGCATGGCAATAGGAGAGAGAGAATGACTACAGTTGACCATGGCAATGAGAGGGTGAGGGAAAAAGAAAGGAGTGATCGCAATGGTGAAGGGCAAAATGAGCGAGCGACCGGCATATCAGCCATAACAAATATGAGGAATTTATGAAATTGTCATGTTGTAGTCCTCAACTTTTATTATTATTATCATTTTTTTTTTGTTCTGAACAAAGTACCATACTTGAGTATATTAGGAAAAAAATTAAGGTAGATGATACATTAGCTGCATAAAAACAATTACATTTGAAGAGATCCAATCCCTTAAATCAATAAATTAGTTCACATATTTCATTTTACACCTTAAAGAATAATATAAGCAATGAAGTCATGAAAAATATTGAAATACTACCAAATGGTTACATAAGGTACATCTTCCAACCTAATATTATAGCAGTGAGTTAAAATTTTGTATTTTAAAATTTATTATTTTTTATTTTGACCTCAAATTCTGTGTTACAATAATTTATTTTTAATTAAAACCAAAGACAAATTAAAATTTTAAACAAAAATTCAATCTGCTAAAAAAAATCAATCAAATTCCACCCATTAAAAAAATATTTATATATAGTAAATTTAACTTATTTGATGTTTGAAACCGGAATGATAAAAGAGATATAATACGTATACACTAAATATGTGCAAAGTAATACTCAGTTCATTGTATTTTTTATATGCACACAAGTAATTGAAGTAATTAAACCTTTTCTTAAATAAGTAATTAAACCTTTACCAAGAATTTTAATGTTGTCCTGAGAGGCTCTAATAACTTTTTTATTTTAAAAAAAAAAAAACAAAAAACATGTCATGTTTCTTTAAAAACGTGTCAGAATAAAATTAAGCATAAAATTAATTTATTTATATAAAATAAGAGAAAAATGAAGGTAATTCAAGGTTATAATTATATGAGATTACAATTATTAAAAATTTGTCAAAGTTACGTATATAGAATTGGTTTTTCTTCCTTTGGGTGATTGGACCAGAAAAAAATAACTTTCTTTCATTTTAAAAAATAAGTTTCCAACTTTTGTTATTAACTTTTTAATTGATTCGTTTTTTACTGAAATTGGTTACAGTTTAAGAATTTGTTTCATATAAAATATATACAATATTAAAATTGTTCGTCACATTCATTATATAATAAATTATCATATTTATTTTAATATATTTTTAATAATTCATAATAATTACTCATGCCCAAGCAAAGTAAAGTATATTTCTTTATAATTTTATAAATAGTTATTTCATATAATTTTTTTAATTGATGTATAGAGTAAACAAGCAAATCTAACAAAATCTTCTTACCTTGCCCAGACATTATTGATTATTGATCAAGAAAACCCATGAAATGAGAAACTACTTAACCTTTTGAGTTATTTTCAAAAATAATTTGTGTTAAAAGGTATAAATTAAAATTTCAAAATTATTTATAAAATATTTCACTATATTGAAATATATTTACTCTTATGCAATACTTTTTTAACAAGACAAAGTAATTAGGAAAGTGATAAATTTCGAATTACATCCAAAGAAATTTTCTGTCAGAAAGTATAAAATAAAATTTGAATGTTTTATTTATAAATATTTGATCATATAAATTTTTTATTGTTATGTATTGTTCTTCAGTAGGGGAGATCCATAATTTGTTTTGAAAAGAACAATCTTGAAATAGAAGAAAATTATCAAATAAAAAAGAATAAAAGAATAAATTTATATATATTTTTTGCTTGATGATATGTATATTTATTAAAATTTTTTCATAATTTAATCATAAATAGTATGACAGTTCGATGTTTGTAGTAAATTAGTAAATTTTTTATATCTATTTTACACTAGTTAGATTATTTCAATTTTATTTAAAAGTATAGTATTAATAATTTATAAACATGCTCACATACTTGAAGTGTACGTTATAGCTAGTTTTGAATGAATCGAAAAGTTTAGGGATCGATAGTAACCATGCACAATAAAAAGCAAGACGAAAAGTAAATAAATAAATTTTAAAAGAGGAACGAAAAAGATAGAGACAATAGTGATATAGGACGAATTTAAAGAGGAAAAAACGAAAACAAAAGAAAAATGTGAAAATCATATATTGATATATTTATATAATGAGATATGACCTCAAAACCACAATATTTATGACTACAATAATGTAAGAAAATGTGAAAATGATGTCTTGATATGATTTTATTTCTATAATGACTCAAAACCACAATATTTATGACAACAACATTGTAAGAAAAATGTGAAAATCATGTATTGATATGATTTTATTTATATAATAAGATATGACATCACAACCGCAATATTTATGACTACAACAACGTCCGGTATTTATTTAATATTACTAGGGCTTTTCCATGCTCCAAATAATTGAAATGCAGCAACATTAAGGTACTCATATCATTTCCAATCTCATATTCCATCTTCTTTCTTAAAATAAATAAATAAATGCATTTGCTTCTCTAACACCCCCTCCGTCAGAAATATAAGGAGTTTTGAACTTATATACAAAAATTAAGGATATTGAAAATAAGACAAGTTTTAAAATAAAATTTCTATACCCTTAATAAATAACAAGAGAGAAAAGATAAGAGGAGATGAAATAAATGAAAAAGAAATGAGTAAAGATAAAAGAAATTATAATAAATATTCGTAGAAAAGTGTAAAAAAACTTATACTCTTAAACATTTTAAAACCCCTTATATTCTCAAACTCCTTATATATTGTACACATTCAAATAACACCTACAATTAAATCCAGAACTTAACTAATTACATACCACCAAAATGCACAACATCGTTTAATATTCTTTTTCCGTCCAATATTCATCTTCTAATATTATATGCTCTGCTGCACTTTCTTTTACATTGATTTTTCCATTACGATTTATATTTTAGGCAATGTTTGGTTCAAATATTTTGTGGAAGAAACGGAAGAGCAAGAAAATTTAAAAATGAAATTCTAAAAAAATTAAAATCTATACATTTGGTTTAGTTAAGGAAAATATTTAAGAAATAGAATTTTTTTTTGTTTAGTTTCTATATTTTAGATGAATTAATGAAGAATAAAAATATCAAAAAAGAAAGTTTTATGATCACTGCAAAAGAAAAATATTATTACTACAATATCGACATTAATTATTTTTTATTTGAGAACTAATATTATTCCACCTTATTAATTTTTGTTTTAATACACAACTGTTTTTTTTTTTTTTAAACTTTTGCAGCAATAAATTCTTGGGAGGTTTGCTCTTTTTAAAAAAAATATACAACATTTTGTTTACCTTTCTTCATATTCTTTCGCTAAAGTGGCAGCAATGACTTGAATATTAGAAAAATATTTGATGTTAAACACGTTATTTAATTCCCTTCATTATCAACTTTTTCCTCCATGATATATCTCGTAAATCCATCATAAAAAAATAATGATAGTAATAATTAATAATACTTTGGTTTTGTTCTTTAAATAGAACAAGGCGAGTACAGAAATAATTTAATAAAATTTTATTGTTAAGAAAGGGAAAGTAATTTTAAAGGATTATATCGTATGTAGAATAGAAAATGTAGTTAATTACTTGGGGGAGAATGAAGAAAACGCAATGGGAGGACAACAAAAGGAAAGGCCAAAAAAGAGAAAAAGCATAAAAAAACAATAATCATTGTGAGTGTTAATTTTATTTAAAGAAACAAGAAAAAATTGTTATTATATAAAACTATTAAGAGAAAATTACTACAAACATCTATTAATATATAATTTTTATTTTTCTAAAATGAATCATAAGTTTTATTTTTATTTTTTTATAATTACGAACAATTTTTAAGTAATCAGTATTAAAAAATTATTCTAATGTAGAGGATTCTAACTAAATCACATCTAAATTAAGTGGTTGGTGAATATGAAACACAAAGAAGGATAGATTTGCATTAAAGAGTTGGGTGTGATTATTTTAACTTGATTTTACCAAATAACATGCATATAATATTTTTAAAAAACTTCTTGCTCAATATTGTTCATTAAAAAGATGAAAAAATTCTATGATTTATTCGGAGAAGCCTAAATTTTTAATGAGCATTTATGATGGTTCACTCAAATAATAATTTTCTATTACTTTTAAAAAAAATTTCATGAAAATACATTATGCATTTTTCTTTTTTTTCCCTCACGAGAATGTGGGCAAAGCAATTTTTTTCTCAGTTCGAATTGAACTTCTACTTATTAGGACTGTTCTTAGTTTATTTTCCATGATTTGTTCTTCAATTACTGTTGCACCGCATTTTCTAACTAGATTTCGGCTGAACAAATCTACACTAGGGAAGTGCTATTAGATTGATGAACACTTGAAAGGATGCCTTGAGATGAGTTAATCGAATTCTTGAGAAGGAATTGATCAAAGAACATAGTGACTCAATTTGTTGGAACCTATATTTAGATAGTTTCTATATTTACCTATTTTCCTTATTTTGATATTTCTATAACGTATTTTAGGCAGTTTCCTAATAGTGATACTTTCCTTTAGATTAGAGGATTAGTTTGTAACTTATATAATGTAATCATTTTGCAATAACAAAGACAGGAAAGTCAGATTGATTTCCTCACTGGAAACTTTCATGGTATCAGAGCCAGCTTTGTCTAAATTCTTATAATGAGTTACGACAAGGAAGATACTGGCAATGTTGAAAACGATATGGTAGAAGAAAGTAATGTTCGTATAATAAAAAAAAGATGCCTACTTTGTGGCATCCTCTGATGGTCCAGGGCTGATCATAACGATAGTCCAATTAAAGGAAAACGACAAAGACAATAACTATGCCGAATGGACAAAAGCCATACGCTTGGCTTTATGTTCGAAGAAAAAATTGGGATTTATAGATGGAACAATCCCTATCCCAGAAGATAACCCGGACAAAGAAGAAGAATGGTGGGAAATAACACTTTAGTGAATTCATGGATTTTAAACACTATCGAATCCTCTCTTCGTTCTTCTATAAACTACTCTGAACGAGCGGATGAATTGTGGACAGATTTAAAGGAAAGATTTTAGTTAGAAACATGTCCCGAAAATATAAGTTAAAAACCGCATTAGCAAATTGCAAACAAGGAGGAGACTCAATAAATGCGTACTATTCGCGTTTAAAAAAATTATGGGATGAGTTAGACAACTATACTCAACTCCCATATTCTGCAGATACAGACTTGTTAACAGTTATTGTCAATGAAAGAGAAGAAGAAAAAATCTTTCAATTTTTAATGGGATTAAATGGAAAACTATACAGAACCGTTCGTTCTCATCTGATTTAACAGGAACCAATGCCAAAAATGAGAACAATTCTTGCCCAAATTTGCAAAGAAGAACAACACAAAAATTTGGCCTGAATGGAAGACAGCAGCCACGACGGAGCAGCCTTCACTGTCACCAAAACAAACGGTGCGGCGGCGGTGCCTTCTTCTTCTTCTTCAAGGCTATTTTGCAGCCATTGTCATCGAGAAGGGCATGACGTCTCCGGCTGCTTCCTTCTGGTAGGTTTCCCTGAATGGTGGCCTAGATCTGGAGCTGGCTGAACTGGAAGCTTCCATGGCAGCTTCCATGGCGATTCTGCAGCTCACCGTGGCAGCGGACGAAGAGGAGACAACGTCGGGAGGACACCACACGGCAGGGGAGCACTGGCCGTGGATGGGCAGCAATAGTGACCAGGAATAGCAGCATTGGCACACAGTCGTCTTCCATAAAAGGAAGCAACAATTTTGGAAATCTTTCGACAAATAGCAGTCACAGATTTGGAAACTTTCCAAATTTAGATTCCAACCAATGGTCAAAATTGTTGACCTTGCTCAATAATCCCACTCCTCCACAAATTGATACACTCTCTGATATGAAAAATTTATAGATTTTAGACTCGAATTGTTCTCATCACATGTCTGGTAGGAAAGGTTTTTTTAAACATTTAAACATCAGACATCCATATACAGTTAACCTACCGAATGGTGCTAAAACTTTTGCTCTGTAGGAAGGAATAGTTTCTTTAAACCCGAAACTAACATTACTAAGTGTATTTTTGATTCCTGAGCTCAAGTGTAATTTAATTTCGTTAGACAATTAACACGAGATTCGAAGTGTTTTATCACTATCTCTGATGAATTTTGTGTGATACAGGACCGTACTTCGATGAGGTTGATTGGAGTGGGTGAGCAGAGGAATGGGATATACTTCTACAAACCTTTGTCGTTGCCAGATATGTTCGCCTTTTCTAGTAATGTCTTTTATTCAAGCACCTTGTGGCATATCCGATTCGGACATCCTTCGGATTTGTCGTGAAAATTTTTTTAAGACTTTTTAAGAAAACTACAACTTCTACTACTCCTTGCACCATTTGTTTACGTGCCAAGCAAACTTGTAATCATTTTCCTTTAAGTCTTAATAAAGTCTCTGCCATTTTTGATTTAATTCACTGTGATCTCTGGGGACCTTATAAAACCACATCCACTGTTGGTGCTTCATATTTTCTTACCATCCTCGATGATTATTCTAGAGCAATTTAGATTTATTTAATTGCTGAGAAAAGTCATGTAGCCATTATTTTAATAGATTACTTTGCCATGGTCAAAAAACAGTTTCACAAAACTGTAAAAATAGTTCGTAGTGATAATGGCACGGAATTTCTTTACTTAAAATCATATTTTTCTACACATGGAATGATACATCAAACTACTGTTGCTAGCACGGCTCAACAAAATGATCGAGTAGAACGCAAGAATCGTCATATTCTCAATGTTGCTCGGGCTTTGCAGTTCCAAGCTAACCTACCCATAAAGTTTTGGGGGGAGTGCGTCTTAACGGCAGGATATCTTATCAATCGCACCCCCTCCTCTTTGTTACAAGGAAAGACACCTTATGAATTGTTATATAACGAGAAGCCATCTTATTCTCACATCAAAAGTTTCAGGTGTCTCGCTTATGTCCATGATCATGTTCTCCCCAAAGACAAGTTCCGTGCTCGTAGTCGAGTTTGTGTCTTTCTCGGCTATCCCTACAACAAGAAAGTTTGGCGATTTTATGATTTACAAAACAAGAAAATTTTTCTGTCTAGAGATGTGGTTTTTGATGAAACTCAGTTCCCCTATAAAAATGATATTCTAGCAACTTTCCCCGATTTCTCTCATTCTTACAATTTTGGGACACAAAATTTAAGTTATTTGCACCAAGACCCACCTACAAAAAGCCCTTCCCAAGCAACTTCACCCCTCCCAGCCGCTGGCCCATCACCAGCTGCACCTACCCAGCCATCCGCCCAGAACCGCAGCCCAACAAACCAACCACACGCTGGCCCATCCTCAGTTTCTCTAGCCCAGCCTAGTTGCCCAGCCCTTCCGCACGTCATCCTTTCTGCTGCAGCTCTGCGCGGGCTTCTCTCTGCTGGCCCAGACTCGCGCAGCCCAATAACCCCACCCGCTCCAATCTCTCCTCTTTTCTCGCCCTGCCCTTCTTCTGTACTAGGCCCAAGCCCAGCGCCTTCCCTTCCTTCACCAGCCAGCCCACCAGCTTCTCCACAAAACCCTTTCTCTACATTTAACCCATATAACAATAGCCGGCATGCAACTTCAGCCCATTGTCCATCTCCACCCAAAATGCTTCCTACTCTTCTTGGCACTAGAAAAAGTACCCGTCTTAAAGCAATTCCTGCACAACTCCAAGATTTTGACTGTAATACAGTATGGAAGTCTTTCATATCCCCTTCTTCTGCTCCATCTTCCTCCACGGCTTTCTCAGGTAAGTCTTGTTATCCTCTTACAAACTTCATAAATTATGACATTTTTTCTACCCCTCATCGGCACTTTCTAGCATCTGTTACTACAGAAACTGAATCAACCAAATACTCTGGAGCTATGTCCAATCCTAAATGGCGTGCCGCCATGCAAGAAGAAATTAATGCCTTGGTGAAAAATGGCACATGGTCGTTGACGACCTTGCCCCCAGGAAAACGTGCACTTGAGAGTAAATGGGTTTTCCGCATCAATACAAAGTCGACGGTACAATTGAAAGGTATAAAGCCCGCTTGGTGGTTTTGGGAAACACACAAAGCAGAAGGTATTGATTTTACAGAAACTTTTGCCCATGTTGCTAAGATGGTCACTGTTCGTACTCTCCTGTTTGTTGCCGCCGCTCGAAATTGGTCGATACATCATATGGATGTTCATAATGCCTTTCTCCATGGAGATTTACAGGAGGAAGTTTATATTCGCCCTCCACCTGGATTTTGCCCTCCTCACCCTGGTCAGGTCTGCAAACTCAAAAATCTTTATATGGTCTCCGTCAAGCACCCCGGTGTTGGTTTTCAAAGCTTACTACCGCACTCCATAAGTGTGGTTTTTCTCAATTCTATGCCGATTACTCTCTTTTTACTTACTCTCGGAATCATGTGTTTTTATGCGTCCTCATCTATGTGGATGATTTATTAATTACTGGGAATTCTCTTACCTATGTTACTAAGTTTAAAACTTTCTTGAGTGCTTGCTTCCCCACATGAAGGACTTGGGCCCCCTTAAACATTTTTTGGGGATCGAAATTGCCAGAAATCCTTCTGGTTTATTTTTGTGCCAACGCAAGTATACTTTGAAAATTCTCTCTGAGATTGGTTTATTAGGCACTAAACCAGCCTCTACTCCTATTGAACCTAATCGTCAGTTGCCCAAAGCTACTGGTCCTTACTTCGATAAGCCAGAACGCTATCACCACCTCATTGGCAAGTTGATCTACCTTACTCTTACTCGACCTAAGCTTGTCTATGCGGTTCACACACTAGCTCAGTTTATGCATGCCCCACGTTGTGCTTATTGGGATGCGGCTCTTCGTGTTGTTCGTTATCTCAAAGGCAGTCTGGCAGTGGCATCCTTCTTTAGTCTCAGTCTCCTTTATTCTTGATTGCATATTGTGATTCAGATTGGGCTACATGTCCTGTTACTTGCCGTTTTATCACAGGTTTTTTCATTTTCCTCGGTGGATCTCCTATTTCTTGGAAAACGAAGAAACAACACACTGTGTCTCGTTCTTCTGCTGAGGCTGAATATCGCTCTATGGCGATGACTTTGTGTGAATTAAAATGGTTAGCTCGTCTGCTTCAGGAACTTCACATTCCCATCACTCGGCCTATTCCACTATATTGTGATAATCAGGCCGCACTTCATATCGCGGCTAATCCTGTCTTTCACGAACGGACTAAGCATTTTGAAATTGATTGCCATTTTGTCCGCGATGCCCTCTTGGATGGTTCTATTTCTCCCCTCTACATTCAGAGTGCGGTTCAACCGGCTGATATATTTACTAAGGCTCTTCACCCCGCCTCATTTCATCCACTAGCTTGCAAGTTGGACATTACCGACCTTCATGCTCCAACTTGAGGGGGAGTGTTGGAACCTATATTTAGATAGTTTCCTCATTTTGATATTTCTATAACGTATTTTAGGTAGTTTCCTAATAGTGATACTTTTCTTAATTTGATATTTCTATAATGCATTTTAGGCAGTTTCCTAATAGTGATACTTTCCTTTAGATTAGAGGATTAGTTTGTAACTTATATAATGTAATCATTTTGCAATAACAAAGACAGCAAAGTCAGATTGATTTCCCCACTGAAAACTTTCACTATTTAAGAAAAGAGGAAGCGTTTGAAATTTAAAAAATTTGTTAACAAAGATTGGAAAGCTATAAATGAAAATTTAAAATGAAGTAAATTGGATGTAAATGAAAGAATTTTTTAAATATATAACTTAAAAGATGTAAACGATTAAAAAATAATTAAAAAATCGTAAAAAGTTTAAAGATAAGTATATATTTGTTTGAATCTTGATGATACTAATCTTGAGATAAAAAATGTACGCAAGATGGATCCATGAATTAATTAATAGGCCTTGGGTCGATAAATCTAACTTGATAATGTGAATGTATAGCGCGAAAAAAATCATAATTTTTTCTCATCTTCCCTACTCTTTCTCTTGCTACACAATTTCTCTCTAACTTCTCTCTACTCCTTCTCCACTCTAAAACTAAAATCTTTAACATTGAACTTGTATTGGAGGTAGATATGGAGCATTATGAAGAATTTGTAGAAGAAAATATTGATTTAGATATAAGAAAATTTGAAATTATTTTTTTCCCAAAACTGGGGCTCGGATCGCCCGGACGGACGACCCGCTCAGGTCTGGGCAACCCGAGCCTCTCTTTTTTTAGTAAGAAAGAATTTTTGTAGTATTTGGAAAACTTGAAACATGAATAACTCTGCGATCGGAGGTCCGTTTCACGCATATGACCACTCCTTTTGATGGTTCTCGTAAAGATAAACGCAACGACATCGTCGAAAAAGTGATCTGGATGCATTTCGGGGCAAAAAAGTTGCGTGTAAAAAGAATTTCAATATTTACCAATTCTTAATTAGAGCAAAAAGATGACTACTCCTCTGTTTATTTTTTCAAATTGGTGCCGTAATTTTTTAGTTAATGAGAGAGAAAGTATTAGAAAGTTACAAAATCATAAATTAAAATGAAAATAGGACGTTTTTGTGGAAACGGTTGATGGAAACTGCCTTAGGGCCTGGACCGGCGACCGAGACTGTGCTAATCGCCCATCTGGGCGATCCGCTCATGTCCGGGTCTCCCGTTTGGGCGATCCGAGCCCTAGTTTTGAAAAAAAAAAAATTTTAATTTTCTTACATCTAAATCGATATTTTCTTCTACAAATTCTTCATAATGATCCATATCTAATTCCAATATAAGTTCAATATTAAAAATTTTAGTTTTACAGTGGAGAAGGAGCAGAGAGAAGTCAGAGAGCAATTGTGTAGCGAGAGAAAGATTATGGAAGATGAGGGAAAATAATGATTTTTTTCGCACTATACATTCACATTCTTGAGTAAGATTTATCGACCCCCTTTCGTACAAGCTTATCCTTTTTTTTATTAAAAAGTAAAATATTAAAATATATCACTTTCGGTCAAAAATATAATTTCTTATAACTTAAATTAAAATATAATTTCTTATAACTTTAATTAAATGATCAAAATTATATTTTTTTTACACATTTTCATATGCATTTATTGTTATCTATTTTCTAATTTTACCATCTTTAATTCATTTATCAACTCTCACTCTTCTCTTTCTCTCTCTCCTTATTTATTGAGGGATAAAATAAATCTTTCTATAAAAGATTGCATTGTTTTTTAAATTCTTAATTCGTATACAAAATTTAAAAGAACTTATATTCTTGGTCGGAGATTCGGAGGTAGTATTAGAAAAAGTTGTCTAACATAATGTCAATAAGGATAGAAAGTGAAAATTTCATTGAATTTTAGGTAGAAGAGTAATTGGAGATTTATGCCAGACAAAGATTAAATTAATGTGCATTGATGATCTAATTAAGGAGAGGAGAAGGAAAGAGGTGACAGACCATTTCGAACCAAACCACACCAGCACCGGTTCAGATTAGTTAGGATACCGATTTAATCTGAGTTTTTTGTATTTTTTTAAATTTTATAAAAATTATATTAGTTATAAAAGAAGTGTTATGAGATCTATAATTAAAAAATTGAAAAAAAATAAACTAAATTTGTATCTAAGTAGGCCTAGATAAGACAGAACTCTATGACAGAATTTGTACATTATGTAAAAGTATGAAGTGTATTTTTTGTTACTTCGAACCAAACCACACCAGCACAGGTTCAGGTTAGTTAGGATAGCGATTTAATCCGAGTTTTTTGTATTTTTTTAAATTTTATAAAAATTAAATTAGTTATAAAAGAAGTGTTATGAGATCTATAATTAAAAAATTGAAAAAAAATAAACTAAATTTGTATCTAAGTAGGCCTAGATAAGACAGAACTCTATGACAGAATTTGTACATTATGTAAAAGTATGAAGTGTATTTTTTGTTACTTCGAACCAAACCACACCAGCACAGGTTCAGGTTAGTTAGGATAGCGATTTAATCTGAGTTTTTTGTATTTTTTTAAATTTTATAAAAATTAAATTAGTTATAAAAGATGCGTTATGAGATCTATAATTAAAAAATTGAAAAAAAAAAAACTAAATTTGTATCTAAGTAGGCCTAGATAAGACAGAACTCTATGACAGAATTTGTACATTATGTAAAAGTATGAAGTGTATTTTTTGTTACTTAAGGAAAGGGATGTGGTTTAAACTCATAACTCCAGACATAGTAAAATGTGTTTTTATTATTGAATTACTATCTTGTAATGTATCACTGACTTAAAATTCTTTAATGTAAAGATATCGAGAAAATACCATTGGGTAAGAAAAGAAATGAAACTTTATTATGAAATTAATTGCATAAAAACGATAGAAAATAAAAAAATAAAAATAACTTTAAATATTTTGTAACAATTTTCAAACGGGACGTGGTTGTCATTTTTAGTATTAGTTTTTTTTTTTTTTCCTTATCTTGTTGGTTCACACCAACTTTTATGCTACTTATTGAAAATATAGAGAAAGAGAGGAGAAAATAACTACACGAGTTTAATATAACTTCATCTATCAACTCACACTTAAATTTACGACCTTTAGAGTAAAAAACTTTTACTAAAAAATTTTTGCACAGTTAAAATTACAAATTTTTTTTCAAAACATATTCAACTCCTCATTTGAGTTAGATATCAAAAATTGGCATATATAGATATAAGGTATTTCTCTCCAAAAGTTGATGGACTCCTAATCCTTTGTTTGGCGGACGAGAATGGAGTTAGAATAGTTTTTTTCATTTTAGTGTTTGACATTAAAATTAGAAGTAGGAATGGTCGTTCAACGGAAAAACTCATTACAAGAAGAAGGTCGAAAGACCTTTCTAAACTTAAACCTATATGAATAAAGGCCTTTTCAGGAGAGGTTGGAATTACTTTTAAAAATCTTGACCTATTATACCATTAATATATTACATATATTACGTTCAATTTTTATGTATCGTACTTTCTTTTATTTTAATTTTTAAAAAGGATTGTCTTATGATTATTTTCAATATTATATTTTGAATATTTACACTTCAATAAAATATTTGATTTTTTTTGAGAATTTAATGTGTGTGACGGTAAGAAAATTACATTTTATGCTAAAAAGGCATTTAGGTTATATTACATATAATTTTATTACATTACAACATATATGATAATTTTTCAAATAAGAAAAATGAATCATCATTCCATTTTATATTTTCATTTCGGATGAAAAAGAAATTTGAATGGTAACAAAATTCCATTCAATATCATTTCGATATACCAAACGTGTTGTACTATGTATAAAACTCATAAAACATAATTCTAATATTCACCATACACCACCAAAATAAGCGAGCTTGTTGTTTAGTTCTCAACCTAACTTGGTTGGTTTTGGACTTGGGAGTTTATATCATCTAGTGAACTTGTTGGGAGACCTAAAATGAAAATGAAAATTACATTGTTGTCCCTCCACCTGGATAACGATCTATAAATAGGATATCTTACGTTTGACTAGACAAAAAGCAAAACCATTCAATAGCACGAAAAAAATTTTAAAAAAAAATATTTAAAAAGAAAAGAAGAAGAAAAAGATGGAAGTTGCTCAAGTCCTTCACATGAATGTTGGGTCTGGAAACACAAGTTATGCAAACAACTCCTCAGTTCAGGTAATAAGCTCTTAACATTTTGTCTTCTCATTTTACTGTCTCATAGATCTGTCGAGAAGGGATAATTAAATGTAATCACTCTTAAAATATTTGAAAGTTGTTAATTTTGTTGAAAATTTTTCTTTTTCTTGGGGGGACTACTTCCTTCTCTATTTTATACTACTCCCTCAATTTATTTGCCACTTTAATAATTTTTTTTTCTGTTTCAAAATATTTTTCACTGTAATAATAAAAAGAGTAAAAAATAATAAATTTCCCTATATGCCTCTTTTGTTTCTCCCAAGATTACAAGTAATATTAACTTTAAGAGTTTTTTTTTTAGTTAGCAGGTTTTTAGTTAGATGGGGTGGGGAAGAATGAAAAAAAAAAAAGAGCAAATGGTCCAAAATTGGCCGACACTTTCAATATAAATGCCCCAACATTTTTAAACGTTTATTATAAATTTTCGACTCTCAACATTAAAGGTCTTATTCATCTATCTATGCTCTCTGTATATGTTTTTATGGTGTTTGCAGCAAAAGGTAATATTAATGACAAGACCAATAACGGACGAAGCAATTGCCGATCTCTATAGTAGTCTTCTCCCAAAAGCTATATGCATTGCAGACTTGGGTTGCTCCAGTGGACCAAACACTTTGTTAGCAGTATCTAATATCATCAAGACCGTAGAAAAGAGACGGAGAAGTTTAGGCCACAAATCACCAGAATATCAGATTTACTTGAATGATCTTCCAAACAACGATTTCAACAACATTTTCAAGTCTTTGTCCAATTTCAAAGAAAAATTAGCCAAACAGATGGGTCCTGGATTTGGATCATGTTTCTTCTCTGGAGTCCCTGGCTCATTCTATGGGAGACTCTTTCCGACCAAAACCCTCCATTTTGTTCATTCTTCTTATAGCCTCATGTGGCTCTCTAAGGTATATATATATATATATATATATCCATCATTTTTTTTTAATTCACAGAATTTCTTAACTATGCAGTTTGGCCTCCACATTTTGGTTTTTAGTGACGAATTATTTTTCTGTGGTAATACATTTCTCGCAGGCACATATTCCTTGTATTACAAGGAAAAATTAAAAAGTTCACATCTATCGTTCTTCTATTGCTCTTTTCTTGGGTTGCGGAAAATTTTCTTAAAAAATGAAAAGAAAAGATTGTTATTACAGCCATGATTTTACTGGTACAGCTACTAGAACTGCAATTTCTTCCTGTCACTTTTTTGAACTAACTCAAAATTTTTTGTGAATTATGCTAACAAATACGACACACTAATAATTTGAAATAATTTTTGATAATATGAACAAGAATGTAGACCTAAACAATTAAAAATATCAATTTTTATATTAAAAACACTACAAAAAAATCAGAACTTGTAAAATAAAAAATAAAAAAAACAGAGCTTTAAATCTGGCTAGTGCAAATTTCTTTAAAAATTTTAATTTTTTTTAATTATTTTTATTCTCAAAATTTATGTTTTCTTTATTATTTTTTTCTTTTATACAAGCAATGCAATTCTAATAATATCAACGAATACCTTTAAAAAAATTATAGTAACGAATAACAAGATTCCCCTCACTTATACCTTTTTTTTCTTTTTTTTTTTTATTTGAAAAAATATTAGAACTGGGAAATCAATTAAAAGCAACTCAAGAGAACTTATTTTTTGTAATCAAAGAACAAAGCCTAATAAGGTAATAACTTCTTTCCACAGAAAATAAAGGTAATAACTTTATTCTTTTTTGCTTTCAGGTTCCTGATTTGACAGAAGTTAACAAAGGTAATATCTACTTGTCAAGAACAAGCCCTGCAGGTGTGGTTAAGGCATACTTAAAACAATTTCAGAGAGATTTTTCAACTTTTTTGAAATGTCGGGCCGAAGAATTAGTTCCTGGTGGGGCTATGGTGTTAACTTTGTTGGGTAGAAGAAGCCACGATCATTCTAGCAAGGAGAGTGGCTACATTTATGAGCTTTTATCTATGGCCATCAATCAATTAGTATCTGAGGTATCTAATGACAATTCATGCTTTTTTATAATAAGATAAGAATAAGAGAGATAGAAAAAATTAGTATCTAAACTATTTATTTAGTTTTAAATTAGTATCCAAAATATTTTTTTCATGATTTTACTATTCTTAGAATATGCCAAATTGTTGTACTTATCACTTGATTAAGTTATCCACCTAAAGTGACTATTCTCGATTACTTGTACCTTTTATAAGCAACTAAAAAGGGGATGTTTAAAAAATTAATATAATATTTTTATTTTTAACTGTAGGATTAAATGGGAAAAACATTTTCTAAAAGCAATGTGAGTAACTTTTCAAAAATAATAGTTTTTATTTCTTAAAGCAATAAACAGATATAATTAGGCCTGAAAAACGGGTTGGTCTACCCGAATCTGGAATAAAGTTTCTGCCCTATTTATCCAGGTCTATATTCAAGGTCATTTTCATACTCAAAACAAATACGATATCGAGATAATGTTTGGACCCATATCTAACCGAGTTCCTTTTACAACCCTTACATTCTTATTAATTATATATAGTTATATTAATGCATTTTGTTATACGTATCTGTTACCTTTAATGTAGGTCTTGCTATTAAAAATATTTCATTGACAAGGTGACTAAAAGTCCACAATTCCATTTCTTAATTAGTTTAGAAAATTATTCTTGCTAAGAAAAAATTGCAATGACTAATATTTCAGGGCCTAATTGAGGAAGAGAAATTAGATTCTTTCAACATTCCAGAATACACACCATCACCGGCAGAAGTGAAATATGTGGTTGAAGAAGAAGGATGTTTTGTGATAAGTCATCTTGAGGCAACATCAGTCCATTGGAATGCATCTGATAAGAGTGAATTTTCTGCAATTGGTGAATTAAAAAATAGTGGATATAATGTTGCGAAATGCATAAGAGCTGTGACCGAATCCTTACTTGTGAGTCACTTTGGCAAAGATTTAATGGATGATATTTTCGATAAATTCAAAGAAATTCTAATAGAATGCATGTCCAAAGAGAAGACTGAATTTATCAATGTTACTGTCTCCATGAAGAAAAGAGGTTAATGAATCAATGTCTTCGTTCTGTCTCTGCGGGCTTATTCACAAACACTATATACACAAAGATAGAAAGAAAAAATTAAAAGAAAAACAATCAATCTTGTCAAATTAAGGTTGATGTAATTTATTCTATTAAATAAGGTTAAAATTCTCAATTTAAGAAAACATATATATTTTATGTCTCACTGTTTAATTTAATTTAATTAGGAAGATTGTTTCTATTTTTAGTTCCAAATATTTATATTTATGCCATTTTGTTCCATTAACTTTTATTTTAAACTTTTTTATACTCAAATATTTACATTTATCGTTTTGGTCATTTTAGACAATTTATCCCAATGAAACAAAGTGAATTTACTTTTCTTATTGAGATTTGTGAAAGTTAAAAGAGTTTATGAGAGAAGATGTGAAACTTAGAATATTAAAAGAACTTAGAATTGAAAGCTAATTATGACTGGACATCTGCGCTGGTGGCCCAACTGAGGCAGCCCAACAACAGACTATGATACCATGTTAAAATTTGAGTTTGGGCCTAACTCACCCAAAAAGGTATCTCAAGAGGGGCAGACTGTTCAAGTCTTTATAAGGAGTAATTATTTTTCAAATACTAGCCATGTGGGACTCTCAACAGCAAAAGATTAGGATTAATTTTGAAATTTTACATTAATAATATTAGGAACAAAAACTTATATTACTCCTCCCAGCCTTCTTCTTCTTCCTCGCTCTCGTGCTTCAAACCCTCACGGCCCCCAGTGGCACCCACTAGTCCGCTCTCGCCTTATTCTTCTATGTCTTCCCCTCTCCATACTTCAAGCACACATTCACACTTGATGAGTATGCAACAAAATCCATCTTTTATACCTTACATTTGCAATGAATATTTGGTAGGAGCTTAGGTAGTTAGGATTGAGATAAGATTAAGATGTGATATACTGTTATAACTAAAATAGTATAGTGAGAGATTATAGGCAATAGTTTCTCTCTGTAACTAGTTTCCTGATTCATAAGAAGTCTTCATCTGTACAAAAACTGAATTCAATAATAAACAGAATAGAAAATTCCTACAAAGTTAAACTTTATAGTATCAGAGCCAACCATAGACAAGAGAGAATTTTCCAAAAAATAAGAAATTTCTTTTTCTTGATGCTCATTAAAAAGAGGAACATATAAGTACACAGAGAATGATTAATACATCTGATAACGATGATTATATCAACGAGCACATTCGAAAGGATGCATACTTTCTTGCATCATCAGACAGTCCACACTTGATCCTCACGCAAGTACAACTCAAGGAAGATAACTATGATGAATGGGTTAAAGCGATGAGGTTGGCTTTACGAGCTAAGAAAAAGCTTAGATTTTTGGGAGGACGAATTCCAAAACCACAATCTGGACCTGCAAAAGAAGAAGATTGATGGACCATCAATACTATGGTAGGTTCATGGATATTGAATACCATCGAACCCAACCTTAGAACCACCATGTCATACGCGGAGAAGTGTGACGAACTGTGGACAGACTTGAAGGAATGATTCATGTCAAGAAATGCACCCAGAAAACTGAAGACTGCTTTAGTCAATTATAAACAATCAGGTATGTCTGTCTCCGCTTATTTTGTGAAATTAAAGAAAATTTGGGATGAGCTGAGCAACTATCAATAGTAACCCAACTGCACGTGCGGAATGATAAATGAGATTATTTAACAAAAAAAGAAAGACAAAGTTCATCAGTTCCTTATCGGTCTAGATGACTCCACTACAAAACATTAAGAACATTAGACCACATTCCGAACATTAAGAAAACATACGCGATGATTGTGAAAGAAGAAGTACATAGAAAATTAGTTCGAAGTACAGACACAGGAAGTGAAGCAGTGGTGTTTGTAGGCCCAAAAAATCAGTACAATGCACACACTATTTTAAACCGGGGCATGAAGCTAAAAATTGTTACCTGTTGATCGGGTTTCCGAACCAGTCGCAGGAACACCAATGGGCCAACTGGAGCTACGACGGTGTCGTCGCTGGAGGACGCAGAGGACGAGGAAGAAGCAACAGTAACCGGAGCAGAGGTCGCGGCAGCAAAGGTTAGGCTGGTAGGACTGGACGGCCATTGAATACAAACTGTGCAGCCACCGCAGCAACAGAGTTAATGCCACCATCTTCCCCAGTGAACCCACTTGGATAGCACATCTATCCTCAGATTCGACTTCGTCTTCAGTGACTCCTCTGACCGACCATGGATGGTTATCTTCTTCGGCCAGTCACTGATGGGCGGCGGCAGCATTGTCGTCTGTGTTATCTGATGCACAGGAATCGGAGGCGACAGTAATGGCAGACATTCAGGGACATGGTACTGCTGCCGTGATGGCAGGTTCTGTCGTCAGAATTCTGGGCCTATAGCCGGAACAGTGGAACAGATTTCTAACTTTGTTGGACAGCCAAAAATTGTCCTCTCTAGATAGTGGTACTCTCTCTGGTAGGATGGAATACAAATGGATCCTAGAGAGTGGGTGCTCGAATTATATGACAGGCAAAAAAATTTTCTTGTCAGACATTAAACCCTCACATCCATACACTGTCACACTCCCAAATGGTTCTAAAACTACTGGAGTGGAATTGGGTTCAGTGTGTCTTGACCCTACACTTAAAATTGATAATGTTCTTTGTATTCCCCAACTTCGATGCAACCTGCTATCTCTTTCTCAACTTTCCAAAACAAATAACTGTGTTATCATAATTTCTTGATTTTGGTTGCACTTTTCATATGACACCCAACAAGCATTGGTTTTCTGATTTTAAAACCCTTGATCATGGAAAAGTTTTTTATGAGAAACAATGAGGTTTGTGATGCAAGAGAATTGGAAATGTTTTTATCAAAATGCATGATTATATGTCTAGAAAATTGACCGAGGTGAGGTGTGTGCCTGATCTTAGGCGGAATTTAATCTCCATTGGAGTTTTTGATACAAATGGCTATTCCTATAAATCTGAAAATGAGAGTTTACGTGTCTGTAAAAGATCTCTAGTCATGCTCAAAGGTTTTGAGAAAGACGGTTTGTATACCTTACTTGGAAAAACTGTTTTTGAATCATCTGCATTATTTTCTAAAACTGTTCCTGAAAAAAACATATTGTGGCATTGGCAAATTGGCCACATTAGTGAAAAGGGTTTGCATTATTTACACAAACAAAATCTTTTAAATGGTAATAAAATCACTTCTTTAGATTTTTGTGGTCATTGTGTTCTTGGCAAATAATACAAACTTAGTTTTTCCACAGGCACACACAAATCCACTGATGTTCTTGATTATGTGCACTGTGATCTATGGGGTCCTGAAAAGGTACCCTCTTATAGTAGTATGTTTATTTCCTTTCCATTGTCGATGATTTTTCTCGGCATCTTTGGGTGTTTCTTTTGAAAAGCAAAGATCAAACTTTTCAAAAGTTTAATGAATGAAAATGTTTTACCGAAAATCGAACCGGAAGTAAACTAAAGGTTATAAGAACAGATAATGTTTTGGAATTTTGTAACAAAAAATTTCATGATTTGTGTGCATTGTATGGTATTGTGTATCATAGAACCATTAGGCACAACCCACAATAAAATAGGGTAGCTAAGAGGATGAATCGAACCATTATGGATAAAGTTAGGTGTCTTTTGGTATCATTTGGGGTTCCTAAACCTTTTCGAGAAGAGGCTGTTAGTACAACAATATACCTTATAAATAGGTCTCCTTCAACTGCCGTAAACTTCGAAACTCCCATAGAATTGTGGACCGGCCAACCACCAAACCTTTCAAACCTTAGAGTATTTGGGTGTGCTATTTTTTACACACCAAAAGGAAGGAAAGATAGACCCTAGGTCTTAGAAGAGAGTGTTTATATGCTATCCTAGTGGGAAAAGGGGTTACAAAGTGTGGCTCATAGGTGAACGAGGTGTTAGGGTAATCATAAGTAGAGAGGTAGTCTTCAACAAACTAGACATGCCCTGTCTTAAAACTGATCCTGAGAGTTCTACCAATATACTCATAGTTGGGAGGACACCTTCGAAACTCCTCAAGAGCACACACTAGAACTTGAAACCAATGAGGAGTCTGTTAACCCAACTAGTGTTCCCGAACCCGAACTAGGTAATTCTGATGATAATGAGGATCATCCAAAAGCACAAGCACAAGTCCTTAAAGACTACCAATTGCAAAGAGATAAGGTTTTTCATACATCGTTTCTTATGCTTTTCCTGCTGCATCGTTTGTTGAAGAGAAAGATATCTGTATGTTTTTCTGATGTTTTAAAGAGTCAAAATCGCTCTTTGTAGATGTGTGCTATGAATGAAGAAATGTATTCTTTGAGCTTGAACAGTTGGATGTTAAAACTACCTTTTTGCATGGTGAACTTGATGAAACCATTTACATGTGCCAACCACTTAGTTTTGAGGGGAAAGGTATGGAGCATATGACTTGTCTGTTGAAGAAGTTCTTGTATGAGCTTAAGCAATCACCTAGACAGTGGTATAAAAGTTTTGATTTTTTTTATGCTTAAAACTGGTTTTTGTTAAAAGTAATTATAATAGTTGCTTGTATTTTTCTGGTGATACTGTTGATAATGCCATCTAAATTGTTTCGAAATTTTCTATGCATTTGTGTAAGCCTGTTTGTACCCCTCTTGCAAGTGATTTTCAGCTTTCTTCAAAAATGTGTCCCAAAACTGAAAATGAGAATAAAGATATGGCCAACATCCCTTGTAGAATGGCTATAGGATCTGTCATTTATTCCATGATTTCCATCCGTCTTAATATTGCTTATCCCATAAGCTTTTTGAGTCGTTTTATGTCTAACCCAGATAGGAATCATTGGGCCACTCTTAAATGGCTATTGAGGTACATTAATGGGACTATTGATAGAGGCTTGTATTATAATAATTTGACCGAACAATTATATTTGGTTGGTTATGTTGAATCTGATTTTGCAGGTGATAGAGAAGGTAGAAAGTCTATCACTTCTTATTTCTTTACCCTTGTTGGTAATTAGGTTTCTTGGAAATCACAGCTGCAGCCTGTAGTCGCTCTTTCGACTATATTTCTGTCATAGAGGCAATTAAAGAATCCATTTGGCTTCAGGGTCTTTTATCTGAACTGCATCTTTTACATCCTAAAGCTTTCATATTTACTTATAGTCAGAGTTGTCTTCATTTGTGTAAAAATCATGTTTATCATGAAAGAACTAAACATATAGGTGTTAAGTATCATTTCGTTCGATAAAAGGTTTCAAATGACATTGTTAATATTGAAAAAATTAGTACTAAAGATAATCCACTGATTTTGATACTACAGTGGAGAGTTTGCTCTATGTAGGGATCTTCTACATATTGATGCAGGTTGACTGTCTTGACTGGAGAGTTAACTAAAAATGTGTTCAAGGTGGAGCTTGTAGGCCAGTTGGGCCGAATTGTTCACACATTTTTTGTCCTATTTTTTCTTCCAGCCCATATTCTATGACCCTATGATGAGTTAACTGGCCCTCACAAATAGGATTGAATATTTTTCCTTTTAACCCAAGATGTCGGGCGAGTCAGGCTGGCAACAGCCCCATCTTTTACTATGTCTTCTCTGGATGACTTAACTGTTGGTTTTTGAATAAATCTTCTAGGTAACATGGCTGTTGTTGTTGAACGAGTCTACCTTAGATGCTCTATAAATACTCACATCCTCACTATTGTTGAGTGGCCAACTCCATGTAAAGCCTTCTTATGTTACTTTTCTCTCTTCTTCTTCTCTGCAGTTTCTTATTCCTCTGTTACTGCCTGTTCTCTGTAAATTCTTCTGTTGCTGCCGCCGTTCGTCATCATTCTTGGTTGACTAAGTGCTTGGGTGGCTTGTAAAGGAGAGAACCGAGAGTGAGAGATTAGATTGTTCTTGTGTGAGGCTCATCCATTATTCTGAGGGTTTTGGTTGAGATTCAGAGTTTATAGCAAAATCGGTCGTCCGGTTTTACTCCTTGTCATCCGTCTTTTGCGTCCGAATATCTTTGTTCCCCTCTTTTACATAGAAACTGGTCGTCTAATTTTCTATGTTGGTCGTTCATTTTTTAAAACGGTCGACTGGTTTTTAGATTTTTTCGTCCGATTTTGTCCATTGTGGCAAAAATCGGCCGATTTTTGCCAGCTTCATCCAATTTTCTTTATCTGTTTCGCAGGTACTTTGGATTGAAGAAGAATCGATAGTCCCGTTTTTTTCCGGACTTCTCATCCTATGTTTGAAGAGCCATTTTGAGTTGTTATCCGGTTCCATCATCCAATTTTTATAATAGAATAAATTTATTATATTTTCATTTTTCCGCTGCTTTTGTAATAGTTAGTAGAAGGTTTGTTATGTAACAGTGCTGATCACCAGTTCATATTTTTCAACAAGAATAATACCTAATTAGAAATAGGAAAGCTGAAAATTTTTAAAAAATCAAGAATTTGAAAATAGGAAATTATTTTCTATGATTATATTTTACATGGGCAAAAGTGGCCATTGAATTAGCTATAAAAAGATTTTTTTAAAAACCAAGAAAAGGACTTGGTCGCTTGCATTAAAAGTATAAAAAGCCATGACATATATATATATCTTTTATCTATGATTTTTTTTAAAAAAAATGTTTAAACTATATATATATATATATATATATGAAAACAAAGAAAAAATCTGATGTGATACAGTTTTGCTACTTGGCGTCCACGTGTACACCTCCTTTTTTCTTTCTATTCTATTATAAAAAAATGAGACAATAATGAATTTGATATAAATAATAACAAAACAGTTTTAATTTCTGTCTTCACATTATGAACTCTTGCATGTGTTTATTCTAATTGTGGAACCAAAAAAAATTAAAAAAATATTAAATTTTTAACTTACTTGATCAAAAACATATAATAAAGATATTTATGTGTGAGGTTTACTTTTGTGATTTAGTAATCTCTTTTTCACTCTCTCTCCCCGTGAGAGACCCTTTTTCGGGTGGCTTTCAGGCTCCGCCTACCCTTTTCTCGAATGTGTGCGCTGCGCCTCTGCAATCGTTTTCTCTTGCCGTCGGCGCAAAGGGAAATGTTGCAGAAGATTTTGCATTGGAATCCAAGTCGAGAACCATCTCGGTATAAACCTCTCATGGACAAAGTTGTTCCCTATGATGGAAATACTCAGTTGATTATGGTGACGAAATTGTTTCAGATTGACGAATTTGCTCTTCAAATAGCCATATCGTGCAATGCACGTGACTTGGTGCTTCCGAGATATGTTATATTCCTCCTCTCCTAGGTGAAAATAGTGCATCGTAAAAAGTATAAGGGGATAATGTGTTATTAAAAACCTTTTGGGCATGAGCGACAAAGCTTATATAGTTTGGAGGTATTTTTAGTGATTTTCTCAATTTTGTATCTAGACGAGATGTTCAAGAATTTAACCACTGATGTTTCTTATAGGGTATAACTAAGATTAATGCAACAGGTAAGTGTACCTATCACTATAGTAATAGAGATATACCCAAGTTGTCGAACTCATGGAACATACAAGCTCAAGTACAAACTGTTTTAACCAATATCCAGTCTAACAAATTGATTTTTTTTTTTTTGAGAAACTATTTAAAAACTACTAAAAATAATTAAATGAAAGCAACAGTTTAAAGTTATAAAATTTAGAAAAATAGTTTGAATGAAGGAGTCCCCCTAACTTTTGTCAACTATTTGAATATGAAAACTCATAAACCAATGTTTGAGAGCTAAGGTTTTATCATACGAAAATCATGCAATCCCTCTCTCCAGGTGAAGGCCACACTACTCATTAACATTTAGAGGAAAATCTCTTTTCTCTCTCTAACCGATTATGAATGCAATTAGAAACTTAGGTGATCTAATAACATAAAAGTGCAAAGAATATCTCTATTCGATTTCCAACTTCTATTATCTAATCAGCTGCCCTAGATTGGTCTTCCTTTTTCAATTCCAACTAATCTTGTGAAATAGTCTATTCTGTGCAAATCAATTATCATAAAGACATAATTAAACAACAACCCACTGTAAAACAAACATCAATTTCATAAAATCCAATCAAAATTCATATCATCCAAAAGTTATGTTTCAACCCTCAATTCAAACAATGAAAGAATTAGCTACTATACATCCTAACAATGCTCAAATCAATAATAGAATTCATAATTAACAAGAGAAAAAAGGGTATATACTGAAGAAGGTTCGAATCCACAGTTCCGAAAGCCACCCTTGCTCGTCTCTCAATTCTCTTGATTAAGACCTGAAATTACTCCGTAAAATCTCTTCAATCTTCACCCAAGAACTTCAATTTTATGTTAATTATTGAGAAACTTCCTAATTGAAGAGGAATTTAGAGGGTTTTTGTTGCTAATGGTTATCTCTAATTCATCATCTCTAAACCTAAAACTGTTAAATAATGAAAAAGAGGGAAAGATTATATAAATAAAGCACAAAAATGTATTAGCTATGCTGCTGACTGCATCTACTGCGTCAGGTAGGTCGAGCCCTACCGTCCGCCATAGGGTTCTATCTAGGAATGCTTTAAGTGTTTGGGACCTATCGCGTGTGGTAGGTCTAGCCTACCGTCCGTAGTAGGCTTCTGTTGGAATCCTTCTTTTGCCTTCAATACCTATTGCGTGAGGTAGATTGGCCTACCGTCGGTGGTAGGTCTTCTACCTTGGTGTCGGCAGCTTCTATTCTCTCCATTTTCGATCCGGTGTTGCCTGTTTCCGTTTTTATTCTCTGGCTTCATCATTGGGAAGCACCTAAGATAAGAATAGATGTGAATGGTGTAAATTTTACATTTTATCCATTAAAAACATTGTAATATAATGAAAATAATATACATAAATATAATACTAAATGGCATATCAACGACCAAATGGATAAGAGTTATTACCTACTAAAATACTCATACCCATTTCATGTACTAGGACCTTTGTAATAAATTGTCACTTTCAATTCAGAATTACCTCTACCATAATTAGCTTGCAAGTCCTAGTAATGCCCTAGGTGGTCATGATTTACGTTTTGTCACTTGAGGACATTATTTATTTGATTACCCAATTCTGCCTAATAACTTTTTACAAGGCGAAAAATACCCTTATGTTACAGCGATGGGTAGTTACCAACTAAATTGGATGGAAAATTTTACCATTACTAAGAATGGAATGTGAGTGTCACAAAACATAAACATAAATTGGCCATCCATCGCGGTCATATAAAGGCATTTTTTATCCTTGTAAAAAGTTATTGGGCAGAAGTAATTAATGAAGTAAATAATGTCTTTAAGTGTCAAACGTAAATTCTACAAGGGCATTTTTTTACAAATTTCTCATAAGTAAACAATTAACAACATATTTTAAAAAATTGGAACCTTGTTGCAAATACAAATTTATATTTTGTAACTGAAATTTTATTAAGTGCTTTGTTCTTTCCAGCCAAATCTTGATATTTATCTCATTTACTCCTTGCCTCATATGACAAAAATCTTTTCAAACTGTAATTGAAGTGGAAATTTTGTTCCCATATATAATATATCAAAAGTCCGAAAAATGTGGACCGCATGACCCACTTCTTCCTCTATAAATACGGAACCTCTCAAAGGAAATCATCACTCCATCTCCATTTAATTCATATTTTGTTTGATCATTTTACATTCCTTTTCTTAGAATTTTCAATATTTCTCTCATAAATTGGCGGTCCTTTGTGCCTTGGTTTCTTTTTATTTAGTTCTGTCGGAATGCTCACTTTTGGTCCACCTTAACAGCCTCGACGGTCCCATTGAGTAATGGGAAGCAGGCTACTCCCAGAAAATGCCCGAAAATAAGACCTACACCAACTAAGTTTTTCACTAAAGCAAGAGTATACGCTGCGAGCGCCATTGGAGAAGGAGACTTACCAGTCCCATAATAAGTTAGATTGAATTCAAAAAAAGTTTTTCACGGGCAGAGACTGGCTGAAATGCCATATGACGATGATCGGCCCAAAGCCGATAGAAGAACAGATGCAGGTTCGGATTGAGAGAGAGAGAGAGAGAGAGAGAGAGAGAGAGAGAGAGAGAGAGAGAGCTAGAAAATCATGTTACAAGAAAAGGAAGAAGACTTTGATGAAGAAGGTTGAGTAGATAAGAATCTTATATGGTATTGAGGCTTGTGCCATTGTTTATAATCCTTTCGACCCAGAGCCTCAAATTTTCCCTCCTTCACATTCAGCCGTCCACGAGCGTGAATGGCTGAATGTGAAGGAGGCCAAATTTGAGGCTCTGGTCAAAAGGATTATAAAGAATGACGCACGCCTCAATACCACATAAGATTCTGCGAAACTTATTTTCTATGTAATCTAATTTTGCCGTTTTCCTATCCATGAATAAAAAACTTATTCAGAAATAAATAAAAAGAAACCAAGGCACAAAGGACTACCAATTTCAGAACCATGGTCTCTGTTTGGCAACCGTCTTCACTTTTCTAAAATGAATATCCCAAGGTGATCATGGATAACTTAGGTCCATGTTTATATACTATTCAAACACTTCACACATATTCTATGTGGGATAAGGGTATTATATTCACCTCATCTTAAAGCTTGTCGTCCTTGCCCGGCGTCTCAGGCTTAGCCTAGGACCAAACCAGGAGTGCAGGATTAGTCAACTCCCACTGTGCACGATGTAGTACTTAATTCCCACACATCTAGTTTGTAATCATACTCTTTACTATAGTTACAAGCTCTCAAGCCTAAATGTATCACCCCTATTGCGAATGGGATAAGTTTGATGCGTTTATATGCTATATAAGCATGGACCTAAGTATCGATGATAACCTATAATTGGATATATATATATATATATATTGGCATCGTGAGAATAGTTGCCAAGTTGGGGTTATTGGTGCTTCCAGGCTCGTGGTCACACGCATGGGCCCCTGGATCTAAGGCGTGATATTATGATATCAGAAGTATGGGAACTAAATTGTACACCGTGCACAATATGAGCCACCTTTAGAATCTTATGCCCCTGGTCTGTTCCTAAGCTAAGTTTAGGACACCTAGCAAGGACGCTAACACCTAATTAAGGGGGAGAGAATATATCACGTATCACGTATCCCTATGACACATGGGAAAAGTGTGATGTGTGTGTATGCTATATAAGCATAGGCCTAAGTTATCATGGTTGCACCGGATATCTATTTTGACATAGTGAGGATAGTTTCCAAGTAGAGGCCGTAGGTGTTGCCAAACCCATGAGCTCTCGCTCAAACTCAAGGTCCAGGATGTGATAATGGGTCTTAGGTCTGTGACAAGGGTCAGATTTTTAACTTTAGGCACTGAAGTAATGTATGTCATTGATAGCACTCATATTATTACCATTATTCAAAATATAATCAAAATCATACTTGTTATCTTTAGCCCTAGTAGATATTAGTACTTTTGTGGAAGCAGTCGTGGAGTACGTCTGGCGGAATGTCCTTCTCTTCATCTACATTTAACGCTAATAATATCACTATAGAGTTACAATATATATCACATCATAGACTGAGCTTAATAGAGATGAGGAAGGGTTTCATGACCCTCCTCCAAGAAAAAAGCATATTATGCTATATAAATTATTTACCTATTACTACTTTCATAATAAGAAATTTTAGATATTAATTCTAATGCTATTCAAGATTTTCTAATATAAATTCCATAACATGTTATGCTACATTTCTATTGTAATCATTTTCTTTTAAGGTTTTTTAGGATTTTATCTTTATTTTATAGCATTTATTAAAAACATTATAAAAGAACGTTGTCAAAAAAAAGTATTATAATGTGTATTAGACGATCAGATCATTCAATCAAATGAGAAGTTACTAAATAGACTTCTTTTTAAAAATAGTATTATGCCCACATAAAGCTAATATTATCTCGATAAATTATTCAAAATGAAACTAAAAAGGCCTCTAACTATACATGTATAAAACGTAAGGATTCTTTCTTTAAAAAATAAAAAAAGATAATTATTTGGTCCTTTATCAAACTGAATCTCCTCTGAGGCATGACCTGAACTTTTAGATTAACATACACCAAGCGTAGTATAATTGCAGTCATTTAATATTTTTCTGTCGACATTGTTGCATTGGTGAAATTATGAATTTGTCTTTTACAAGTATGGTGTTAGAACTTGTGAGATTTGTGGTCTTGGAATTCATAATTTACTATGTGAAGGGATAACTAGTGGGCTAATTAGTATCGTTGATTTTGTCCTTTTTCTATATTTTATTCTTGCTGTGATGTGGTGAAGGAAATACATAAAGCCCGTAGCGGAATAGGACAGAAAACTTGGAAGAGCTGATTAACATTAAAAATTTTGTCAGAATTTCGTCTATAAAATAGATCCATTTTCAAGTACAAAAACATTCAAACAATTTCAAATTTACAAATAAAATAGTAAAAAAATAGGTAATCGCCCATTACCAATGAGGAGTGATCACCCATCACTCACGAGGAATGATTACCCATCACTCATGGGATAAGCATTACAATTCTAAATTTACAAACAACATAGCAAAAAATAGGTAATCGCTCATTACCAATGAGGAGTGATCACCCATCACTCACGATGAATGATTACCCATCACTCACGGGATAAATACCTCTACCAAAGCTGAGAATCTTGATCAAAATCTTTAGATAACCGATGAGCACGATCAGAAGATGAAATCCAATATGAACTGGAATTAATTTAGAACGATTAGAAGAAAGCCTAAATTTAATAAAATAATCTTTAAAATAAATAATGTTTCAACAGAGATTAATTTAAAAGCTTACCTTTTTCTTCAAATTTGAAGAATAGCTGAGCTGAAACCTGAAGAACCCTCCCTGAACAGTGGTGGAAAATGGAGCACTGGCGCCGCACCGCAGCAGCAGCAGTAAGAAGGAGCAACAGAGGCCAGAGAAGCAACCGAGCAGGCACTACAGGCGCAGGTCCGCAGCAGGAACAGCAAGAAGGAGCAACAGAGGCAGAGGAGCAGAGTAGGTATCGCAGCAATCGCTAGTCGTCGTCGTTGTCACCGTCTCTGGTAGTCGCCGAAGGTTAGTCGAGCTCAAGACGAGAGAGAGACAGAGAGAGAGAGAGAGAGAGAGAGAGAGAGAGAGAGAGAGAGAGAAGAGGAGGAGGAGGAGCCGAGGAGGAGAGGAGGTGAGTCGAGAGAGCTAGAGAGGGATTTGGATTTTGGGGGTTGGGTGCCACGATATAAGAGAGAGAGAGAGAGAGAGAGAGAGAGAGAGAGAGAGAGTCAGGGACTGTTTATAGAAAATTTTTTTTTAGGGTTGCAGCCCAGCCAAAGTTCTGGAGCTATATTAAAAAAAAATAAAACTGGAAAGCTTGAATATAAAAACTAAAAAAAATATAAAGTTTCTGTTTTTTCCCGAAAACTCGAGCCCACCCGAACCCTGGTTCGACCATTGTATAAAGTTAGTGTGGGATACACTTTTTGGGGCAATGTCAGAAATGCCTAAAGAATAAGTAGACCCATATGTGAAAATTAGGTGTTAAATGGCTTTGGGACATTCATATATATACTTCATACATACGTACACGCTAAACTCGGAGTAAATGATATTCTGTAAAATTTCACATTTTAGATCTAAATAATTAGTTTAGGCATGAGGAGGTATGTTAAAAATCTCAAATCGACTAATTAAAAAAGTAATGAATAAATTATAAACTTAGATAATTTTCCTTCTCTTGAAATAATTTTTATAGTAAATTAAATTCCAGCTGAATTTTAATTTTAACATACGCCTAAGCAAATTCTGGTGAGAATATATTTTTCTCCAACTTCAGCAAGAAAACTTGTTTGTCTGCCTTTCCTTAATATTCTACATACTAGTGAACAACCCTTAATCAAATCAAACCTACCCAAACTTCTTGATAAACACTTTAACAGAAGTAAGTAGATGACACTCATACTTTTTAGCTTGATCCTTAAAATTAATTGCTTCAATCTCATTACAGTACCATTAACAGATCCTAAATCCATTTCCAAATTTTTAGAGCCATGACTAAGGAGGAAAAGAAAGAGAAGAAGCTGGAAGAAGAGAAAGAAGTGATTGAAGTGGTTTACAAAGTAAATTTACATTGCCCAAAATGTGCAGAAGATATTCAAAAACCTCTCTTAAGAACCCCAGGTGTGATATATATATTATAATCAATTCTCTTAATTTAACTTAATTTCTTCCCCGCTTTATATATTTCATTTGATATTGTGGTCTTGTTACCAATGGTGCTTACAGGAGTTCTTAGTGTAGATGCAAAATACGAGAAAAATGAAGTAAAAGTAAAGGGCTTTATTGAGACAAAAAAGATTCAGGAAAGGCTGCAAAAGTGGACCAAAAAGAAGGTGGATATAATTTCAGAGACCAAGTCCAAGGTACAAGAGAAAATTATGAAAGAAAAAAAGGTAAGACCAACTTGCCCTGCTAGTATCGGAAAAAAAAAGGTTTTTTTGGCTCTAAGTGATTTAATTAAATAAATAAAATGGATAATAAAAATAATAATAAATTGAGCGTAAAATTGTCGATATAAAATATATACTTTCTATCCCTATTTAATTTTGGGTTAAGTCCATAGAAGCGGATGAATTATAGGGATAATTGTATCTATTAGACACTTGAACTTGTGAGATTTAGATGCCTCTCAATTTTTAATAAAAAACTTTGTTGATATAAAAAAAGACTTCAAAAATTTTAGAACCATTATCAATTAAGTAAATAAACTTTATATTTATACAACTAATTACTTGATTTATGATTTGATTGACTCTTTTTAATAGTTATATAAATTATTTTAATGTCTTTCTGATTCTTACAACATAACAATTATTTTTCAAAAAAATTATTAAAAGATCCTATGTAAAAATAAAACATTACAAATCAAAAGTAAATTATATTGAAATATCACTATAATAAATTTTTTAAAAAATTAATCGAAATATTATTGTTTAAGAAAATAAAAAGGCTAATGCAAGTGATACATATGAAGAAATAAATTTCTAAAAGAAATTGTTTTAAAATTTCAAAAACAAGATATTTTTAAAAATTAATTTTTTCAAAAAATTAAAAGGTCTCATATCTCTCTCTCAACCCTTTTTTTTAATTATTGATAAGTATTTTTAAGGAAAAAATTTTGATATTTAAATAAAATTTTGATGAAGTTTTAATGATAATTATAAAAAATTTAAAACAATTTAGCTAATAACGTTTTTTTTAATGAAACATGAGTGAAAATATTTAAATAATATTCTAACAATTTTCTTTAAATTAGTTATTATTTCATAAAATTGAAAGAGTAATGGAATATTTCATATAACTATTAAAAATAATTTAATAAAATCATAAATTGATTATTTAATATTTTTTAATATATAATTTTTTTTTAGTGAAGTGAAAAAAATTTCAAACTTTAGGAGTATTTTTAATATTAACAAACTCTTAATTGTCCTAACTAAATATTGAGAGTTGTCTAAATGTCACAATTAAAAGTTCAAGTGTCTAATTAACGCAACCCTTATAATTCATTTTTATAGATTTAACCCTTTAATTTTTGTAAGTTTTTTTTTCTTTTGCGGCAAACGATATTTTTATGCCAATTTGATCTTATTTTGATCGTCCTTGATTTTTAAAGTATTACTTTATTAGAAATTTCTATTATAAACCAATTCATGAGTAAAGACATAAACTTTTTGACCATATTGTAACTTGATTAATATGGTCCAAAAGATGCATGTCTCCACTTATAGATTTGCCCAACAACATAATTGATTTAATATGGAACAAGAGGTTTATATCCCACTCATACACCTAATCCACAACAAAATTTTCTACCAGTTTTTATTATAATATATATAAGTAGGTCTTTGTGGACCAAAATATTATCATATAGACCTTGGTCCATAATAGAATTGACTTAAAGTGGTCCAAGTATGTCAGCCTCATACATAGACTAGACTTAGGTCTTATTTATTAAATTAATTTATAATTTAAGATTAATTAGTTAAGAGCTTACTGAATTACTTGTGTTTAATAATCAATATTATTAAGTACTTATTATTTAAATGCATTTGATAACAGCTTTTGCAAATCACTTAATTGTTTAAAATGTGCTTGATAATAGTTATAAATTTTAAATGAAATTTTTTAAACTTAACTCTGAGTGTAAAATCTGAATATATTTATTGTTTGTCAAATATTTACACGTTTTTCTATATAATTATTACTTATTAATTAATTCAGTATTTAGATTCTAACTTCAGTTTTCAGATACAGCATTCAAACTTAAGATTCAAAATTTAGAATTTAAATAATTCAAACTTCAAACTTCAGTTTCAGTTTTATCAAACAGGCTTAATGTGATCCTAAAGATCTATGTCCCTACTAATCATATACTTCATGTACAACAGAATTTTCCACTAGTATTAATTATGTTATATAATTGGGTCTTTGTGGACCAAAATATTTTGTAAAATGTTGTAATATAAATCGATATCGATATGCAAAATGCTACAAATGGTTAATATTCCTACTTATGAATTTGGTCCACAACAGAATTGACTTAATGCAATCTAAAAGGTCTATGTCCCCACTCATAACAACATAGTGTCTACTAGTATTAATTATGTTAATTGGGTCTTTGTGGACCAAAATATTTTATAAAATGTTGTATTATATATCTATATTGATATGACTTACTATGATATAAGAGGTTTATATCCCCGCTTTTGAACTTGATATATAATTGCAAGAAGTTTATGTCACTACTCTCGCACCTAGTTCCCAACAGAATTGACATGACTAAATGTGATTCAAGAGTTGATGTCCAGCCTCATGAATTTGGTCCACAATAGAACAGATTTATAATATGGTCGAAGAGATATATGCCACCACTCATGCACCTAATCCAGTACATAATTAACTTAATATGGTCTGAGAGGTTTATATCGCCAAAACATACTTTTCCACTAGTATTAATTAGGATATAATTTGTTCCTTTGTTGACCAAATTAAATATTGAATCATATATATATATATATTATTTGGCTTAATATAATCCAAAAGGTTTTCTGTCCAGTCATGAACTTGGTCCACAGAAAAATTGATATTATCTATCCCAAAGAGGTCTATGTCACTAGACATGCACAAAATTGACTTAATATAGTCCAAGAGGTGTATGACCCACTCAAACACCTTACACACTACAGAATTTTTCTCCAACAGTAATCGTGTTATATATATAATTGAGTCTTTGTGGACCAATATATTTTATAAAATGTTGATTTATATATCTATATTAATATGGCTTAATATAGTCCACGAGGTTTAGTGGTCCAAGGAATCTATTCCTCATTCATATACCTGGTACATAACATAATTTTTCATTAATATTTATATTGTTATATAATTTGGTTCACAAAGACCAAATTATTCTATAAAATATTGTATATATTTATTTTGAATGGCTTAATAATATTTTCCAGAGGCTATGTCCCTATTCATGGACTTGGTCCATAATAGAATTAATTTAATATGGTCAAGAGATTTATGTCACCACTCACTCATGCATAAAATATACTTAATGTGGAGCAAGAGGTTTATTTTTCGGCCACTCATATACCTGGTCCACAATAGGAATTTTCCCTAGTATTGCCTATATTATATAATTGGGTTTTGGTGAACCAACATATTGTACAAAATGTTGTATTATCTATTGCTATTACTTAATGTGTTCCAAGAAGTTTGTACCACCACTCATAAACTTGATTCATAACATAATTGACTTAATGTGATTCAAGTGGTGTACGTTGCGCACCTATCCTACAATAGAATTGACTTAATTTGGTACAAAGGATCTATGTGTCCACTCATATATCAAACCTAGGAGTTGTCCACTAATATTAATTATCTTATATAATTAGTTCTTTGTAAATCAAACTATTTTATAAAAAGTTGTATTATATATCTATATTGATATGACTTAATGTAATTCAAGATGATATTTATGTCATCACTCATGAACTTTGTCCGCATAAGAATTTTTCATTAGTATTAATTATGTTATATAATTAGGCCTTTTTGGAGCAAAATGACGTGTGTATACTTATATGGATATGACTTAATGTGGTATCAGAGTCTATATCCAAATTACGGCCTGATCCCCAATAAAATGTTTTACTAATATCAATGATATTATATAAGTTTTTCTTTGTGAACCAATATTTTATAGAATGTTATATTATATTTGTATTGGCAGTTATATATTTTAGAAAGGTCAAACATTTTAAAGTTTTATGATCCAAAATAACCTGACATTTGATTTCTAAGTTTTTATGTTATTCTTTTTTTTTAAAAAAACTTTTGTTAATCTTTTAGTTGTACCTATACTTTTTAGGTATTAATTTTATTTAGCCCTCTAAGAATAATACTTAGCTCAGTCACTGGAATATACACTACTCTTATGGTGGATCATTCGCCATATGATGCAAAGAAAATGAATCATTTTCAATCTTTTTGTATATCAACATTTTAATTTCTCATCATAAATATTCATGATCATTTCAAAAAACTTTATTATAAATCAATATTATAATGTAGACATATTTTAATTAATTGTGTGTTAATTGGTGGACATGAAGGAAATCATAAAGACGATAAAAATAAAGGTTTATATGCATTGTGATGAATGTGAACGCGAGGTGAAAAAGAGATTGCTAAAGCACAAAGGTAAACATCACACATAAATATCTTTATGATATTTTTTTGGTTAATTAAATTAAAATTTGATTTTTTTTTCTTTGGTTCTACAATTGGAAAAAAAAACTCATGCAGGAATTCACAGTGTAAAGACAGACATTAAGGCTCAAACTATAACCATCGAAGGGGCAATTGAGGAAGATAAACTCATAAAATATATGCGAAAAAAAGTGCACAAAAATGTAGAAATCATCAAGGAGAAAAAAGAAGAAAAGAAAGAGAAAGAAAAAGTTGAAATAAAAACTGTTGAGGGGAAGGAAATAAAAAAAGTCGAGGGAACAAAAAACAAAGAAGGAGAAATTCCTTACTTTGTTCATTATGCGTATGCTCCTCAATTGTTTAGTGATGAAAATCCTAATGCTTGTTCAGTGATGTAAAAATATGCAGAATTAAGGCCATGGATATTATTAAGAATTGCAACTTATTCCTCAATCACTCCTAACTTTTTTTACGTATCGCTAACTTTTTACGTTATTTATTTTACTAGTCACTTCCATACAACTCTTACAAGATCAAGATGGACGTTTTTTATAACTTTATTTAGGTTAACTCTCACATGAGATTTTTAATAAGGACAAATGTGTTCACCAAGTAATAAAATCAAATTGGAACTTAAATAAATAGTTAAAATCTTGTGAGTGTTAGTATAGAATTATTTTTTAATTTATTAAAAAAGAAGACGAGCTTAGTTGAAAACTCCTTCGTCTTCTTTTTCCCTCTCCCCCTCTCGAGTTAGTTATGCCACCGACCACCATCATTGTTGTTTGCAATACTTCTTCTTCATCGGTCTCATTCCTATTATATTACCTATTTGTCCGTATCTTAATATGCATATATATAAATTACATGTCTCAATCCATCGTGTTTCGTTGTATAAGTGGTTGTTAGGTTCCGTCAACAAAATAAAAAAATTCAAAATTATAGGATTTATTAAAAGTAAAGAATGAGGACTAAATTGTTAAAAAAAAAGTACTTAAGATACTATAAATATTAAAAATAAAAAAGAAAATTAAGTTGCTGCATGAAAAATACTCTATTATTTAATATCTGCAGCTGCAAATTCTGACTACTACTAGTTACTACTTAGTGGTTGGAGCAGCAGAGGAGGTAGTGTTGGTTGGATAGCTTGTTATTCCGGCGGCGGCGGTGGTGTTGTTGGTGGAGCCACCGTAGACGGACCTTGTACTGTCAAGAGCGTCAGAAAACATCTGATTATGAGAGACGTAGTTGGTGGCGCCGCTATATGGATCGTCCTGGTCAGCAGCAACAGAAGAATCAGGGTGCTTAGATTCGTGCCTTCTAGCCTTTTCTGCAGCTTTATTAACATGAAGATCCATAGATGCTTCTGCTTCTTTTGCCAATCTCATCTCATGTGCTATCTCCACCCTTGTTTTTGCCAAGTCTTTCTCCGCCTGCCCCAATTATATTCATCCATTCATTTTTCCCAAAATAATATCATGTTATAGATTAGTATCTGTCTAACTAACGTGTGTTTTAAGTATTACATTAATACATTTTACAAAATCTAACCACATCGTCTGCATATTAATACATTTTACATTAATACAAGTTATAGATTCACAAAAATAGAATTGTTTAAAATGTGAAGCTTTAAGTTGAACTGTTTAACTCGCATATTATTTCGATTAAGTACAAATGGGTCATAGGCTGATTTGACTTATATTATGTGTACTTTTTTTTTTGTTATTTACGTGTGTTTTGTAAATTTTTTATTATTAAGATGTAAGTGTAATTTTATAATTGATTGAATATTTTGAAGAAATTATTTTAATATTTTGAGGTTTACAAAATGTTTTCTAAAAAATGGAAAAAATAAAAATTAAAAAAAAAAAAAAAAAAAAAGGCTTGCAACCCGTAGAGTTAGTCCGCTGCCGCAACATTTGAAGTGTGTGGTGATGCGACGCGATGGGTGGGACTAGTCCGTTTGATATTACTATTCTATATTTACATATTAAAAATTGTTAAATTATAAAAGATTAAAATCTCAAATTAAAAATTTAATATATTTGCACGTGTATTTAACACACCTCAATTGGCAAAGTTAGATATAGATTTTAACTTTTGTTAAATTTTAAATACTAGAATTTGGTGTATCATTTAATTATAAATTAATATTTTTATACTTAATAACTTTTTTATTGATTTAGGAGAATATGATAAAAAAAATTACATTAATTTTTACACAAAATAAACAAAATTTTTTTAATAGTAACCTTAGAAAAATAATACTTTTTTAAAAAAGTATTTTAAAAAAAATATTATTTTAAAATAATACTTTAAGAAAGAAGGGCCAACAATTTAGATTATAATATTAAGAAAGGCAAGAAGGAAGACGAGGTTTTTTAACAGAACTTCAATAGGTGAGAGGTGATTTTTAAACATTCTTTTACTCACTTAAAATTAAAAAAGTACAAACAATAAAAAACAGTATATATATGTATAACGACATTTGTCTCTAATTTGTACCTTTTCTTCTTCCTTAGCTTCGGCTTTAACCTTACGCATCTCTTCCCTTTCATGCATTTTATCTTTGATGGCCTGCATTCTTCCCAATCTTCTTCCTTCGTCTTCCTCTAACAAATTTTAATTTGAATAGTGTGGAAAAAAGAAATTCAAATTATTATATATAGCTATATATATTGATGGAGGGATAGTTCACAACATCAAACACAAGCTTAATTTTCGGCCAAAAATTCTGCTTTCTTTTTGGTATCATTGTAAGAACGAAGGACAGGTGTATTTCCTTGAGAGAATTTATGCTTGTGTCACTCCATTAATGCTTATGAATGTGAATGAACGAGTCTTAGGGAATATTTATTAGCCCATTTATTTATTTTTAATTCAAATAATTTAGAGACGTGAAATATATTAACTATAGTTGATCATGTTATAGAAGTAAATAAAGAAATTAACCATTTATTGGTTTAAACTATTTTTATTTTTTTTATTTCTAATCAAAATTTTAATTTATTTTTTTCTATGCGTTTCTTATATAGAATCTAGTGCTTTTTTTTTATATATATTTTGATAACTTAACTATCTTGAAGGATTTCCTTATTATTTTTAATCAATTTGGTGGCATGTTTAAACTACGTACCAAAATACACTTTAATTTACGGTGAAATAATTAAAAGAAAAGACGTTTTAGTCTCAATTGGGTCGGGATAATTCGTTTGAGAAGATTTAATTAATACTATAACAAAGAACTTTTTTCTTCATATATATATATATATATATATATATGCAAGATCTTATTTCCAGAAATTTCTTATTCAATTTGAAAAAAATAAATTTTATTTAATCTTGATACTGCTTTGTCTTTACAAACCATAAGCATTTTTGACTAACGGAACATTCAATAACAAATCTTTGAATTAAAGAAGCTAAACGGGAAAATTAACAACCAACGTCTATTATAAGTTGGAGCTTTTTTTTTCTTTTTTATTTAGACGGAATTATAACTTGAAGCTTACAACTAATAATATAAACTTAATTATCATTAAATAAATAATTCATTCATTAGTACGATAAAAGTGGAACATCATCATAAACTTCCATGGTTCTAATTCGAATTCCATGGTTTAACATAAAAATAATAATAATGAAAGAAAAAAAAAACTCGGATCTTTTCCAAACTCTTCCATGATTCTAAGCCTCAGGCTGGGCCGAATTACCTGCAAGAAGAAAAGCAAGAACTTATTATTATTTTTTACAAAATATTCAAATTAAGAGAAATTATAAGTAGGGGTGGCACTTTCTTCAATGTTTCTGTTTTCTTTAAGTAACTTAAAAAAATGTTTTAAAAAATTATTCTAACATTTTTTATTTTAATTCGAAGCAGTTTCAAAAAACAGCCTAAAGATAATTTTTCGAAAATAACTTCTTCCAATTTCTTTTAAACTAAAAATAAATTTAATAAGTAATTTAGAATTTATAATTAAAATAACTTAAAAATATTTTATTGTAAAGAATAATGAAGTACGGAGCGTTGGAAGGTAGTTGGAATTATTACCTTGATTTGCAGAATGGCGACGACCACTCATTATAGACCATACTAAGATCAATAAAAGAAGAACAGCGATCCCTGCTATCACAAATATGATGGGTGCCATATTTGATTTTTTATCAAATTCTTTCTTCTAGCTAAAAATACTCTTCTTGTAATGATGATGGTATAATGAACTAGCAAGCTTATGCTTGGGTTTATATAATTAGAGGGGATTTATTTTTAGGAAATTGCCTAAAGAAACTATGGGAAAAGAATTTGGATTCTTTCTATTTAAAATAGAATTTTTTAGGTGCTTTCTAAATAAGTGATTCTAAAGGTGATTTTATATTTAAAATATGGGAACCAGAAAAAGATTTTGTGATTACTATGAATATTTATATGTAATTTATTGATGTTATACTCACACGATTTTTCCTTCAAACATAATTAAATTCACAATAAAAATATAAAACTTTCACGCATGTTTTTTTCCTTGCATGCTCACGTACTTACTCTCACCCTTATACATCCACATATTTGAAATAAATATATGATTGTATTTTGATTTCTAATGCTATTAATTTTTGTAGTGTTCTTAAAAAAACAAGAATTGAAATTTAAATGAATTTCATATCGATTATAACTTTACCACATAAAGTAATTTAATCATTAAAAATTATAATTTTTAGAGTTTCAATTCCATAAAATTGTAATTCTAATTCTACCAAACACAATCAAAGGTAAATTCATAATGTGTATGCAACTTTTTCTTTTAAATTATTTCATTCATAATTGTTTTTTTTAAAAAATTGTTATAATTAACCTCAAAAAATTTAATTTTTCTCATTATACCGAAAATATTTTATTTTATCTTTTAATGTCTTCAAAAATCTTCCAATAGTTTATCATGAAAATTAATATTGAAGAATACAAAATTCGGATAGCTCATTTACAACTGTAACAAAAGGTCATTTTAGTCCCTTCCTATCATTTTAACCGTTAATCCACATGAAAGGATTATGTGAAGGAATAGTATGAAGGATAATTTTAATTTATTTTCTTATTAATTGACCTTTAGAATTATATAAAGGAATTAAATTCTTGACATTAATCATCACAATAAACTATTCAAAAATTATTGAGGACATAAAAAAAATAAAATAAAATATTTTAATTATAATGAAAAAAACAGAAACTGTTTAAAAATAATTATAGCGAATTTCTCCTTTTTTCCCTATAGTTTTGTTTGGGTTGAAATGGATCCTTAAAATTGCCAAAAATAAAAATTAAAAAACAAACCCTTACAAAGACAAGCAATCAAGTATAGAGGCATATGACCTCGTTTGTTAGTAGTAGCCCTCGCATGACTCCAAATACTGTTCACTCTAGAATAAAAATCATGAAGGGAATAATTCAATTCATAAAGGCCACTCAGAATAATTTATAACATTTTTTATAATATTTTATATTTTTTTCTTATGATTTATTTTTTATTTGATAAATTTTATTAATAAAATATTATATAAAAAATATAACCGAGAGAGTGTTACAGAGAACGTTATCGGAGAAAAGAGCTATTATCCTCCATTGAACAAGTAGACACAATATACCATCAGTTGTTGATTGAGGCACCAAAGGCATTCTGTTTGATGAGTAAAATCTAGCTTCCACGGTAAGTGGAGAAGGAGAAAGGTGAGAGCAGCAGAGGGACATGGAAATGTTCCAATATCTGTGACTCCTTAATCTCAAAGACAATAGAGACATATGGGAAAAACCCACCAGGATTATATTTACCAGTATTGAAGCTAATTCTGTAAGTCCCTGGATTCAGACTATCAATCATACTAATCAACTGACCGCTTCTTCCATCTTTATCTGTCACTGAAGAGCCCTGAATTTTCCAACGACCTACATCAACCTCGTTGAACATGGATGGTGGGCGTTTCCCTTCCCAGGTTTCCAATCGTATTTCAATGCCAGAAGCTGGACATCCATGCGCAGTATCTAGAACATGGGTTGTAATAGGAGGACGAGTCCTAGTTGGGACTGGAGATGGTTTTCCTGTAGCAGCATCAGTAGCAGTCAAATGTGCTCCAATCACATTAATACGGTCTTCTACATTCAAACACTTTAGTGTCACATACATATTGTATAATATTAAGACAAACAGATCAAACAAAACGGTATTTAAGTGAAAATTCGAGAAGCAAATGCAATAGACACAAAAAAAAATCAAACAAGCAGACCGAAATAAATGTCACTAAAATCCAAGTGATGGAAGCAGACCTACTAGTGCCTTAACTTTACTAGGCATACGAGGGATCTACAATTATACCATGGACAGCTAAGAAGGCAGTGTCCAAAAACAACTAGAGACAACATTGACAAACAAGCGCAAGGTCACGAGATATAATCCCCGACCTACAGTTGAAATAATCAATAATATACCTCTCACTTTTGCATCAAACTCGTAGTCGTCCAATCACTATGAGTGTTCTTTACTTAGTTAAGCTCTTCAAATGAAATAACTAAGAGTTGGACCAAACTCATGTACACATGCTGAAATTGTAGTTCAGATTAAGCATGATTGCCTGATGTTCATCGTATTCATAAATCTTTCTACTAACCATATCATAGTTGGAGAGAATGGCTAGAAAACTGCAGAGAATATATTCTTCATTTTTTAGATTTAAGAAGACTTCCATTCGCAACCCTTATATGGTGACATGGTCAGATATTGAATAATTATTTAGATGAAAGATTTAACAACAATGCGGCATCTGAACAGCAATCTCTTTAGGTGCTAGCAGCATAATAGAAACCTAAGCACCACATCAGGACTTCAAACCTACCTCTCTAGGACCAAACAAGAACCCCTCAAAAGCAGGATGATATGAGCATGTAAAGACAAATGCAATTCTTCTCATTGAGAATCCAAACATGTAAATCTTCAAAAAGAAGTAAGATGAATGGTGCTTATAACATAATGAAGATAAAAACACTATGAGCAGAAAAGCAAATGCAAAGGAAACTACCTCCTGCGATTGTCACAATGTCAGCAGACTTATCCGGCTTAGCTCTGGTGGCAGCATCTGCTTCAACTGAAAAGAGCTTGGCAAGACGCAATTCTGTTATTTTCATTTGCTCCTGGGCAGCAATTTCAAATTCAACTATTGGCCTGTTTGGGTAACGCCTCTGCAGGTTTAAAGATTATAAACCATTACCATTCATCAGACGACAATTAAGTACACAGTCTCTGGTCAAGATCACAAATCCGGTTGCAACCTTTTATATCCTCAAGAAATGCAAATCAAACCTTACCTTTATCTCCGTAAGAATCTCAGGGGTACTCCTTCCAGATGCACAAATAATAAAGATAAAACCAAACTTTTCCCTGTAATGAACATTCCAATCAAACAGTTCCTGTATAGTAACGATGCAAATTGATCAATTGAAGTGGTCTAACATTGGTGCTCATGATAGAAGAACAAGGAAGAATAACATTTGTGCTATGGTGCTTTTGTCCCCAATATTAAAGATAATAACCAATTAATCAGAGTTAGTTCGCTAATTTAGCTAATCAGATGCATTCAATAATAAGTGGGATAGAGTTTATATTGGCTGTTAAAATCAACTTCCACGCAGAAAGAATGTGCTCCTAGAAGGCATAGTTTGACATTTTGAGCAAAAAACAGAAACAGCTGTTATTGAGGTATAGAGTACCTTCAAGCTAGAATCAGTGGCAGTGGCTAAAGCCGTTGACTGCTCACCCTTACTCCACCTGTAAAAGGAGATTTCCATGTTACATTAAAATGCCACAAATGTAGCTCAAGGACATAATGATGAAGTAATTATGTTCAATAAAACAACTTACAACCCACCACCCATACTTCATAAGGAATCTAGGTAAAAGTAGAACAACGAAAAAACTCTCAAACCCTCCATGCTATTACCATTAAGAAACTTTTTGCAGTCAACAATTACTGGATTCAAATTGCTGCAAAAAGCTTCGAAATTACATTATGACTGAAAAAAAAGATCTTAGGCTCTATTTGGATTGCATTTCAACCCAATTTTTTTTTTACTTTTTCATTTTGGGCCACACATCTTCTCTCACAAACTAGTTAACTTTCACGAAACCCAAAGAAGAAAAAATCGCACTTTCTAAACTAAAAGCCAGTCCAAACGAAGCCTAATATAATGTTTAGAAGCTAATATCAAAGAACCATCAGGCATAACAGCTTTATGATATTTACTAGAATCAAGAATCAATAGCCAAGCAGAACAGAACCCAATGACAAAATCTACTAACTGATCTCCTAATGATCAGAATCAAAAGTTCAAACCCCACAAACTTAATTACAGCTAGAGGAGTTACAATTTACAAACCAATATTCAATCATGAAAGTTAATAACTTACTGAGCACTAGTGGGGCTCTTGTTCTTCTGTGCGGAGCTTTCACCAATTTGCGGATGAGCTGCAAAAGCTTCTAGCCATCCATTAACATCAACCTAGAGAAAATTGAATTTATCAATCCATAACCCATAAAAGGCAACCAAGAAAAGAAAAAGATAATCAAATTACTGTGAATATAATTCATGTACAGAGAAAGGGACCTTATTGAACCAGATATCTCTTGCAGCAGTAACAGCTTGACTGTAATTTGAAAAAGGTCCTGCCATGGTCATTTCTTGTGCAAATTTGCTGCTTCCACAGCATGCCAAGAAATCTTTGTTGCCAAAATCGGCCATTGATTTCTTTTTCTTCCGCACTGTTTTAAGAGTACTTCTTTGAGGACTGATTAAAATGGACTATGGGATGTGATCTGGAACGGCAGAGGAAGTCAGAGCACAGCCGTCTTTTTGCAGACCAGCAAGCAATATTGTTTCTTTTCTTTTTTTTTTTTTGGGTTTTTTTTCTTTGAGGGACAAAAAAGAGAGTTAATTACATTTTCTTCAAACTATAATTTTTAACCCTCTATTTATATTACTTATAAATAATATTACTTATAAATATATCTCTATCATGTATACGTCTATAATAAATTAATCTTGCTCGTTTTAGTTAAAAAATTATTAAAAAATAATACTTTTACAAAAAGAATTTAAAATATTAATTTATGAGTCTATTTTTTATTTAGTATCATATTAAGATAAAATTACCGTTCAATATGCCCAGTAAACACATAAAAATTTATTTTAAAAATAATATCAAGATCCTAAAATATGATAGTCAATAAAAATTTGATATATGATATAATATTTTAAAAATATTTATTTTGCTATCAAATTATATTATTTTTTTATAATGTTTTTATTGAAATTAGTAGGTAGAATTATTTAGGTATGGCTATATAAATGATCAAGTGTATTTATAATTTATATAAAATTAAAGGATGCAATCATAATTTAGATAAATTTTAAAGAGATGATGTAATTAACCAAAAAACGTGAAAGCATAATTCTGAAACGACGTTCTACAAAAACTGCAGTGAACTGTGGGGACTAGTTTAGCGCAGAGAGCTATCAAGAACCATGGCTCCAGTATCTCCAATCAACTCGGAAACTGACCAGGTAAATCCTTGTTCCCTCTTTCTTTTACCAGTTTAGGATAATTTCTGTTTTCCAGATTAAAATTGTGTTCATTTTCCCCTTTTGGGGTGGGTTTGATTATGGGGTTGTTTTAATCGCTCATTTGGTTGATGAGTGGAAAGAAATGTGGAATAAATTTAAAGTTCCGAACTTGATGGTTTTTGAAGGTATATTATTGCAAAGATTCAATCTTGTTTGCCTCAAGTAAGTTTTATTTCGAATTCTACCGAATTTGTTAAGTGCAAAAGGTGCAGAAAGGATTAAAAGTTTGGGATAATTCTCAGTTTGGGTTTTTGTACATTGCTTCAGTTTCAGGATTCTCAATGGTATTATCGAATTTGATTTTGGCAGGTTTTAGTGGAAGAGAAGTCCTCAATAAGGACTTTGCTATTGAACAGACCTAAGCAACTCAATGCGCTTTCTTCTCAAATGGTATGAGCTTATGTTTTTAATATCAATATGCATCAAGTAAGTAGGAACAGATATCATTTTCTTAGATGTTGTTACTTCCTTTCATTTGTATGCAATTCTAGTCTGTTGGTTGTTCTCCACGGGGATTAATAGTGCGTAGTTATGTTTATTTCCAGTAATCTCAGAGGCACAGCTTTGTTCTTTGTTGAACCGCAATCACATAAAGAGGCCTTTTTTGTTTGTACTTTTATCAAGTATCTTTTTCACTTAGTTTTCTGTTCTTACTTTTCCCAGGTATCCCGGCTTCTGGATCTTTTTGTTGCCTATGAGAAGGATCCAGCTGTGAAGTTAATTATAGTGAAGGTATGTCTTGCTGATCTCGTCTACTGGAAGGTTAAAGCTGTTATTCTTGCTATGGGGATGTGATACTTTGATATTTCTGTTTCTCTTAAAATATTTCTCACTGACTTGTCATGGATGTTTGACTATACCAACTGCATATTCTGCTTTGTTCTTTTACCATAATTTACTTTTATAGTTTCTATTAGGAAATCATTGTCTTTATAGTATTAAACTGTAAAAGGATCAATACATCATTTGATCCTGTTCACTTTGTTTGGAACAATGATTACTTACAAATGTGCATGACTTTTTACATCTGTCATATTTGGGTCTTATCAAAGCTGTGTTTCCAATCCAGCAGTAGTCATTCTGTGTGATTCAGCCTGTCTAAGGAATAGTACCTGACTGAATTTTTTATTGAAATTATCCTGTATGATTAATTGAACTTATCTTTTTGTTACAGGGGAAAGGAAGAGCTTTCTGTGCTGGCGGTGATGTTGCTGCTGTGGTTCGTGATATTCATCAAGGTGACTTCTCTTTTGGTTCCTTACCATTTTTAACTGATCTTTCTTCTCTTGGTTATTCGGTGCTTGAATTCAAAAGAAGTAACTGTAATATGTTGAACCATATTTTGCAAGACAAGCTTGTCGGTACATTTTTTATCCTTGTTCATTAAGTTTCTTTTTGATGTGGGAATAAAGGCATGCCAAACTTAATTAACTCTTCAGAATTTGATTTATAACATTTTAAGTGACTGAAGTCGAGCTTAGAGCCATTTACTGATGAATTCAAAATAGTCAGGAATATTTCTTGGTGAATGCTTTTGGTGAATGTAGTTTACTGAACTTCTGTGAGATCACAGTGCACGATATAAATAAGATACCCCTTCTATATCTTTTGGAGCTGATACATTTCTATTAATGTTCTTGAATTCTTGCACCAGTCCTTTTAAATGTTGGACTTGAAGCTCCGGTAACTTGGATTGAAATTGAATTCAGAAAATTTTTCTATTTTTCATTTTGGATCCTACAACTGCTCTCACAAATAATTTATCTTTTACAATGCCCAATAAAAAAATACACATTTTTTTCAAACTAAATCTCAATCCAGGTAGAGCCTAGACCTGCATTTAACAAGGTTTCTAGGACCCTAGTGATACTTAATTTGTGAATCCCTATAGAAGAAAAGATAACACGAGAAATTGGTTTCGAGCTTCAGTTTTGTTAATTGAGATTCTCTCTTTCCTCTAATCAACTTCATCAATGGTTTATAGGAAATTGTCAGCTGTCCAGCATTTCGGATTTGCTAATGTGAAATTGTCAGCTGTCCATGAAAATGCTGTTAATTTCCTATGTGTATTGATATAGATCCTACCTCATTATGTGATATTTCCAACAGGGAATTGGAGACTAGGTGCAGATTATTTCCGAAAGGAATTCACCTTGAACTACTTGTTGGCAACTTACACTAAACCACAGGTAAATTCATAATCACAGATACTTGCACCAGTTATTTATGGCTTTTTCTTCTGAAGGTGCTTAAGTCTGTAACTCAACTGATATTTAAACTATTCAAATTTCTTGCCAATGGCTGGAAATATCATTTAAAGGTTTCCATTCTTAATGGAATTGTAATGGGAGGAGGAGCAGGTGTCTCGATCCATGGTAGATTCCGAGTTGCCACAGAAAATTCGGTATTTGTTTCTTCCTGTTTTGAAATATGTGTTTTTCTTTTCATGTTACGCATGCATATTTTTAATAGGTTGACCAATGCTAGTTACCTGACTTACTATTCATTGAAACTTATTTGTTCACCAGAATCGCCTCACTTTTCATACAGGTTTTTGCAATGCCTGAAACGGCTTTGGGGCTTTTCCCAGATATTGGTGCCTCTTATTTTCTATCAAGACTCCCTGGATTCTTTGGTAATCAATTGGCACCCTTCTGTCAACACCCAAAGATTTACTATATAGCTAAAGTTAGTACTACCCTTAGAGTGTGAAATTACTTTCCTCGCACGTTCTGATGTTAGTCATAATTGTTAACGTCCAGTTTATGTATTTCACTGAGGTGGAGAAATGAGGCCCACAATTTGTGTATCTTCTTGGCTGATGTCTTTCCTATTTCAACATATAGTTCTTCAATTTGTATGATAAGGTTGGAATGTGCAACCCCCATATTTAGGATTTGGATGACCCTTTGTTTGTAGTCATGGTTTTCTTGTATTGTTGTATCTGAAAATGACTGGAGTTTCAGCCGTTAGTTTGTGTGGGAAACATACTGTTTATGATACATACATTGGTGAGCTAACTTGTGGATCAATTGATTGTGCACCTTAACTTAATATGTATGGCAGGAGAATATGTTGGCCTAACAGGTACTCGGCTAGATGGTGCTGAAATGCTTGCATGTGGTCTAGCAACTCATTATGTTCCATCAGAGGTATATGTTGTTATTGCAAACTCTTGTTTGAAGCCTTTCTTGGGTGAATATGTAACTTTTTCAGACCATTCAACTTATTGCTTCCTTTTGTTTGCTATAATGTAATATTGACCATAATGCAAATTTCCCTTAACTCTCTGAATTTGAGACCTCTTAAATCTTATTTAGCTTTGCAATTTCTTGGCCTTCTATTTCTTCAGACACCGTAAGTATTGCTGATATAGAGTAGTTTCTTGGGCTTTTTGTCTCTTAGGTAATAACTTAAACTGGAAAAAGCAACCAATAATATTTAGTTGCGACATGGTTTTTCTTTTCCTTTCTTCAGGAGAGATACGGAGAGGATTTGAAATTCAGGCTTGCCTCCCAGAAGTCTAAATCTGTTTCTTCCTTAAATAGGCCCTAAGGAATTTAAAGATATGGTGACTTGATACTTAAAGCAAACTCTATGCTTTACCAGTATTTAAAGTTGAGCATTTTCAGAATTAAAATATGTCTGATTTATAGCATTTTCTTTCTTTTCACACTCATGCTTAACTTACTTCTAATTCTTTGGACACGTGTTGTATTGCTTGGCAGAAATTGTCATCATTAGAAGGAGAGTTGTATGAAGCAGAATCAAGTGATCCAGCTACTATCTCCACCATTCTACGTAAATTTTCACTTACACCGAATTTAAAAGCCAATAGTGCATACAAACGGTAAGTTATAGTTGTCAATGGGCTTGTGTAGCTACAAAGAATGATCATGAAATTGGCTTGTTCATTAGATTGCTTTAGAAATTGATTATCATTCCCTGGGTGCCCCGTTTATTCAGGATTCTAAAATGTCCACAGGTTGAATGTAATCAATTCGTGTTTTTCTCGGAGGAGTGTAGAAGATATTATATCTGCACTTGTAAGTGTCAACCTGATCAAGTTCTTGGATTCTGACATGGGTTCATCTGTTGAAACTTCTTTTTAAGGAGACCAAGAAAAAGATACTATCAATATATCTGACCAGAATCTTACTTTCTAGGAGATTGAGGCTGCTAACAACATTGATAGTTGGATTTCACCCGCGATTCAGTCATTAAAGAAAGCGTCCCCCATGAGTCTTAAGATTTCGCTCAGATCAGTAAGCGCGAATCCTCTTTTATTTAAAATTATTCATACAATTTCAGTTATCTGTCCTAATTCAACCATGTCATGATCATGTATTCTAAACTATCTTGTTCTCTTTTTGGTTTGCTGCAGATCAGGGAAGGAAGGCTCCAAGGTGTTGGTAAATGCCTTGTTCGCGAATACAGAATGGTTTGTCATGTCATGAGGGGAGAAATGAGCAAGGATTTTTTTGAGGTACAAATCCAATTTTAACCCCTAAGTTTCTTTTATCAACATAATTCCACGTTTAAAACGGCTGAATTTGTCTTAACTTTATAGGGCTGCCGAGCTATACTGTTGGACAAGGACCGGAACCCCAAGGTAGTAGAGTAAATAAATAACTCAGTTTTTTTTCTGAAGCTTTCTTCATTTTTGTTATCATAACGACTAATCATTGTGTCCTCGCTTGTGCTCTCATTTTCAGTGGCAACCGTCTAAGTTAGAGGAAGTGAGCAATGAAATGGTTGATCGATACTTTTCAAAGGTAGATGATGAAGATTGGGAGGATCTTCAACTCCTACCAAGATCAAACTTGCCTGCATATGCTATTGCAAAGCTCTGAATAACACCATCAAAATGGTAAATGCCATTTCACTTTATACCATAATTATTACATTTAACTTTGAGTTTGGGAGACCATTTTATTTTGCAGTATGTTCAAATAATTCCGCATTATTTGCCATGTAAGTTAAGTTTAGAGAGAGAAAGAAAATAACTTTACTACTAAATGCAGATTTTTTTTATAGTATAGTATTTGGATTAAGTTTATAATGTGGACAAAAAATTAATTCTTGGCATCACCATCACCATCACCCATGTCAGGACTCTTATCAAGTGCATATTTAGCTTCTGACTTGACTTTTCTGTATGAAATTAATTCCCATAAACAAACAATTGGGTTTTGAATATTATCTGTTTTATTCAAGTTTACTGTGTTGGATGTAACTGATGTGCCATTCTTATCGCTTCCTTTTCCAAATCTTATAACAATATTGACTTGTAATGCACTCGCTCACTCAATGGTCTATAACATTTCTTTTCATATTATATTTTTTTGTTTAGGCCATTTTTTTTTTTTAAACAGGATTGATACAATAGGATAGAATTGCATACAAAATGGAAATATGAAAAGCTTTTTTATTGAAAAGTTTATTTCAGGTAAAAGTGTGGGAAAGGTCTTTCCGCATCCAAATTTCTTTAAAGGAAAGGATTTTTCAAGTTAAATAGAAAAGAAAAAATATATATTGTGTTAATTATACCTCTATATGATTCTAGGAAAAACCATTACAACTTAGTTCTAAATTCTATATGTACAACAAAACTCTCGCGTATTTCTACGAGTTTTAGTTTTAAATGAAAAATTAACTTTTAACTAATGTACAAAATTAATTTTTTATCTTTTATTATTTGGTTTATATATAAATTCCGATAAAAACAGTCCATCATGCTTCTTATTTGGGCTTAATACAAGATTCATCTATCAAGTAAGGTCTCTTTGGAGGATTTGGAGAGGACAAAAACGATCAAATTAGTCTTTTTTTTTTTTAAATCTCACATCGGATAATACGTTAAAACCTTCAAAAATATATACTCAGGTAAAAATAAAATATTGTTCAAATTTGCATATTCACTATTAGTGTGCAAAAATCAAAAGTGAGTTGGGCATCCTTGATAAAACGACAACTTAGCAATGTAGCATGAGGAGTTATGTAGATTTATCTCATCATTATCACTACTAACAAAATCTTTGATATGACCCGTAATTTAAGAGAGACCAAAAGTCGAACACTGACACCTTAAAAATATAGAGGTATAAACTTTTATTTATTAATTATACCTCTATATATTGTGTTAATTAATCCTTCCCTTATTATTTATACAAAACTCCATTTTATAATTCCTCACCTCAGGGACAATAACAATAAAAAATTAAAAAAAATGGGAGTTTTTTTTTTTATACCAACCAAAACTAGGAGGACGAGGTTATAAGCAAGCAGACATATTGGACAAATGAGAGAAAAGAGAGTAACTAGTACAAAATTTTCCCTCATTGGATAATTATATTCTTAGAATCTTGTAATAACCTACGAGTATTTTAGTTTTTTTTTTTCATCTTATCATAAGGTTATCTTAAATAGGTTTATGCGTACATGGAGTCGGGCCGAAGTCCGACGGCAAGTTCAAAGGAACTAAAATTTAAATACAAATATTTAAGTGTATCATTTAATGAATAAATTAATATTTTTTACATTTAATAATTTAATTTTTATTTATTTAGCATATCGCGATAAAAAAATATACTAATTTTTATATAAAATAAACATAATTTTATTCTATATATAAAATATAAAAAAAATTTTAAAGAGGACCGACACCCATTACTGGCTTCTCCATGCATGAAATACTTTTAAGTCAAATAATATTTTGATTAATCTTTATTTGAATCAGATTAAATTACAAAGACAATAAACTTTCTTACCAAACATATAAAAAAATTGAATACTACATTTGCTCAAAATTTCACCTATCAAATTTCATTGTAGAAGACACAATTTTTTTTTTTTTTTAAATTTGCCATGATATACTCAAACCATGTATAAAATCATAAAATAAAAAGTAAATTGTTAGCCCTAAGGGCATTATTGTGTATGTTTTTTATTATGATTAACATATGTTTGTGTGATGAGTATAGCTTAGTCTCTATAGAACAAAAGAAGCATTTTTGGAGGCTAATGCTACAGTATATAAGAAGTAAAAGATCTTGGAATTAAAACATAATGAAGAAGGAAAGATCAAGTCATTCCAAGATCAAGGCATTGAAGACCTTGAAGACTTATGTCTTAGTTAGGGATATGCTAAGGTATTTTGTAAAACTCCCTAACTCTCATCTTTGTTTGTTGATCAAGTGTGAAGCTTCTTGGATGAATTTCTTTTTATAAACTATTCTTGAAAATCCAAGTATTCTTGATAGAGTTTTTTATGCCTTCAAAAGTTTTCTTATCTCTAAAAGAGTATTAAGAATACATATTTTGAAATGTGAAGGAAAGTTCTTTTTGTTTAAGGAAAACTGGCTTTTAAGTCATGCTGAAAAAAAAGGGTCATCCGATTTTTAAACTGGTCATCCGATTTTGTCATTCGATTTTTAAAACAGGTCATCCGATTTTTAAAATCGGATGTCCTATTTTAAAATCGGTTGTCCGATTTTTCTAGCTTTAGACAAATAGGTCGTCCGATGTTTAAGAGGGATCATCCGATTTTTATAGGATGAGTCCGAATCTTTCTGTTTCAAAAATAGATCGTCCGATTTTTAAGAGGGATCATCCGATTTTTATAGGATGAGTCCGAATCTTTCTGTTTCAAAAATAGATCGTCCGTTTTCTAACACCGGACATCTTTTACGGCAAAAATATTACCGTTACACAGTGTAACAGCTACTTTCTTCTCCTTCATATATATATATATTAACTTTGATCAGCTGCAAAAAAAAAACGAATGGAGGTTGAATTGAAACTTGATTGAGATTATTTTAGAACATTTAAAGAGCTTTAAAAGTACATTCTTTCAAAGATCTTCATCTCATACATACAAATAGAAAAATCTTCTTGGAGCTTCATTGTTGATCATCCATCAAAGAAGAAGTAAAGAGGTGCTTGTAGAAGTATTCCATTGAGTTGTATCTTCTTCTTCTCAAGCTCATTTGGTAACATTGTTCCTTACTCTTCTTATTCTTTTATTGTGATAAAAGGTTTGTGGAAAACTCTTTGGGTGATCCTTTGATAAATTTGTTGTATTGTTTTGTTGTGTAAACTTTGAGGTTTTTGTGTAAAACCCTTGGAGGGTGATCCTCATTGTGTTGTTGTGTAACCAACTTTGAAGATAGTGGATTTGTGAAATCCTTGGGTTGAGTCTCAAGGTAGTGGATGTAGCTCTTTGAGAGAGTGAACCACTATAAATGTTGTGCATGTTCTTTAAATTTTAGTTCTATGCTCATTTCTTGATTGCCAAAACTATAAGATTTTGTTTGGTGTGGATTCTTATCAAAAAGAGTTTTAGAATTCTTTCACAAACAAATTGGAGGTTTATCTTTCTAATCACATAAAAGATTTTTTTTAAATTAGCAAAAAACCTTATTCACCCCCTCTAAGATTTTTCATAAATAAATGCAATTTTTTTCTGCTACTTAATATCGACAAAGTATATAACCATATTCAATTTAGATATTTGTACTAGACTGAAGTAAAGAACTATAGGATACATATGTTTGAAATAAATTTTATTTTGAGAAGATTGAAAAAGTGCTGCCTAGTAAAATAAAAGAAAATGAAAAAGCACAATCTCATTAAAAAGTTGTATACATTTTCATTTTAATGTGGTTGAAGAAGGTATTTTAAATTTAGATGCTGCTACTATATTCAAGTATTTATTTAAATGAAGGCATGACAAAAACTATATCAAATCTTTGACTACACAAAACTATTCAATGGACAAACCTAACACTGCCAAAGAGTCGGTAGGCCAATGACTTTCTATGAAAACATATATAAATGAAAATAAAACTTTTTTTCTTAAATAAAAAAAGTATATTTTTTGTTAAGATTGGGTATGACCATTCAAAGAGCACACGCATTTAAGATTAAAAATTAATATAGATTGGTGGAAAATTAGAGATTTTCATGTGAGTAACATTGACTATCTTTAAATTTTCATGTGAGCAAAATAAATTTAATCATAAATATTTGCATACTTTCTTATATTTCTTTTAAAATAGAACTACAAATTTATTTATAATATCTTGAAAAAATTATCTATTTAGTTCCTAGAATTTAAGTGCTAGCTTGATATAATTCTCACAATTTATTTTCTATTATTATAATCCCTAAATAATATACGGTAAGATCCTTTGCCATTATATCTTAACTTCTGTTAAGAAAATTACACAAGCTATTTACATATATAGTAATTTGAAAGATAAAATAAATAGTATAAAATATTCTTTTCCAAAGAAATATATACATACGATGTGTAATTTTGAAAGCAAAGGAGTCTTTATTTTCTCACGAACCGGACTTCAAGTTTATTTTATTTGAAGAAAATAATTTATAATGCCTATTTTTTTTTTTTTTATGTCACCTCATGTGATTTTTTTTATGCAAATATTTAAATTTAACAACAGAAAATAAACTTTTGACAACCATATCATATCATATTAAGGTTTAAACTTTTAAAACCAAACATAATATTTTTTCTAATATGTTTTTTAAGGAAAAAAAAGAAATTAATTTCTGGATCGGTTGATTGGTGGTTAAACTAAGATTCTTCTTGACTTGAAAAGATTGGCCTTTTCTAACACACAACACAAGTGAGACAATTGGTTTGATTCTTTTGTGTTCTCTAAGACTGTCATAATCATCTCATCACCTTCTTAATTTCATAGCATTTTAAATGTATATATATATATTACCTATGAGCAACTATAAGGATAGGACTAGAAATATGGAGGAAAATAATATTTCCTTTGCCAAAATCTTATCTTACTGTCATCGTCAGAGAGTTTACTTTTTTGTAATTAATATTTTTCACGAGATGTCTATGATTTTTGTGATATCGAATTTATACATTTGTTGCAAGTTCAAAAAGGGCGCGACCAATGTGATAAAAAAAAATAGAAAAAAAAAAAGAAGCTTGAATTCTATTCGTATTTCATTCCCCAAAGAGTACAAGCAATGAAAGAAGAACATGTATGAAGAGTTTTAATAAAGAGGAAATGACCATTTTAGTTTTTAAAATTGAACTAATTTCCTCACTTAGTTTTACAGTTTTCTTTGAGTTCTTATGATTCTTAAAAAATATATATATAAATATAATTAAATTGTTCTTTATAAATTTATGGTAAGAAGTCATTATAGAAATAAAATAACTCGTCATCTTTATTTTTTTACATTTATAATAGAATAAAATTATTTATTTCGTATTGAAATGACTAAAAACTTGCAATTAAAAAAGTTACAGTAGCTAAAGTTACTGAAAATTTTATTTTATACATTAGAAAAATCTGCTTTGTAATTAATAGATTAGAAAAGTGAAAAGAATAATTGACAGAAAAATTAAATAAATTAATTATTCGTAAAAATTTCATCTATTTAATGACTAGAATTAGATAAAGATATATAACTCTGAGATGTAAAACATGTTTATTGCTTCTGTATTTTTTATGGACCATAACGATTGGAAAAAGAATTGGCTCAACTTGGAAGATTAAAATGTATTATTAAAAAAATTTGTGGCTATATGCCACGAAATGGTCATTTGAATACTACTTGCTAATTAAAACTTTTACTGTCTCTTTATGGTGAAATAATATTTTTTATAAGATATGACATTTCGTTACCATTGGAAACATATTGATACACATATATTACCGTTGACAAATACATTTTGAAAATATGTAATCTTTGACCACACATTAATATATATCAAAAATATATTATATATGAATAAAATATATTAAGTATTTTTTAAAAAAATTACATTATAGTTAAATTTTATAAAATTTATAAAAAATTATTGAATTTTAAAAAAATTTATATTTTAAATTAAAAAATAATACATATTAGCATATACTGCGTATGCACGTTAAACAAAACCCTAATAATAATATTTTAGAAAAAAAAAAAGTTACCATGTCTCTAGTCAAGGAAGGAAATAATATTTTTTATTTACCGAGTATTAAGGTTTACTTATTCGTTTCATATAGACAATAAGAAGTATATAAGATTTTTAAGTTTTTTCCTTTTTTTTTTTCTGGAAGATTATGACTTTGAGAATTTTTTTTTTCAATGATTACAAAATGTTCATCGCTTTTTTGCATAGGGTAGTTCTTGTTTTGCCTTCTTAAATAATTTATTATAGAGCAAGCCAAAATGGTATCTAGAAATATAATTTGTCCTGATTTTTTTTTCTTTTTTACTTAGTCATTAAAAAAAGTAAACGGTTCAAAATTTCTTCTGCATCATTGTTTAATCAAAATTTATCTTTATCTTCTCTTCTTTTATTTTTAAAGAATTTATTTCCTATTATTTCACTATTCTGGTCAATTAATATGAAGATGTATTATTTCTTTATCCCATATACTTTAAAAAAAAAAAAAAACATTTTATCTAATATGAAAATGTATTCTTTGTGATTCTTAAGTAACGTGCTTGACCAAAAAATATTTGTTATACGTCAATGATAAATTAGCATTTTGCTATATAACTTCAAAGTCCCTTTTTAGTAAGATTGATAAAGAAATAATGAAAGTAATTACCAAAAAACTAAGTGGTTATTGGAAGAAAAATATTTATTTACATAATTAATCAAACTGCCTTAGCAAATATTGAAACCAAGTGATTTCTTTTTAAAGTTTTACCTAATAAAAATTCATAAATTAATTAAAAAAGAAAAGGAGAACGGTCCATGAACCATTGTGATAATCGTATGTAATGAAAGAGGTTTTTACCCCAAAAAATAATGATTGATGGTTATATCCTCCCAATGGTTATATTTGAAAACAGGAAATATACTTGGAGTGCGATTTTGCAAGGAAAAATAGTTTTTATTTTTTCTTAAATAAAGTTTAAATGTGTTTCGTTTGAAGGACTAGCATATATTATCTATTTTTAACCTTTAAGTTACTCATGTGAGTATATTGTGTGGTTTTCTTTTTTTTACAGAATTTAAGTGATGGATGACCGAAGGATTTTATTAGATTTTTTAAAATTGTTTAGGGACCATAATGGTGAAAAATAAATTTTAAATATCATATCATGTAAATGTCTAAATTTTAAGGACTAAACAGGCCATTTTTCAAAAAAGGTAATGGTAAGTTAAGTAAGTAAAATATCTTTTTTAATCATATTCATGAATCATGTGAGACTCACATATTTTTTACTGCTGAATTTCGTCATGAAATTAGTGACTAGAACTAAAATTTTATGGAAATAAGTGTTATGAACTTAAAACAAATGAAAACAAATAAAAAATAGTTCAGGGACTAATATTGTCGATTTTTCTATAAAAACAATAATTTGATGTTATTTTGTGATCCCAAATAATATATCAAATTATTCAGCAAAATATATATATATCAAATTGAATACTTCTTTAGATTATGAATGTCATTTTTTTCTAACATAAGAAGTGTCACACTTAGTAAGAATTATACTGTAACGAGAATAGATAATTTAAGTAAAATTCTTAATAAAGGACGCAATAATATCCTATATGAAACGAGAATTAAACTTAATCTTTTAATTAAAATACCTCAATTTTTACTAATTAGATAATATCTTGTGGGCCCGATATGAATATTAAAATAATATAAACAAAAATAATAACACAAGAATTTTAATGGTATCTATGGTGTGTGGATCTCTTAATTAAGACCTAGGCTTAGACCTACTCCAAGTAAGTAGTAACTCTTCCAAGACAGATGGACAATATTGTTTTGATGGTCAACCTTGTTTGAAACTTGGAAAAAATGAAAAATAGACATTATTTTTTTTTGCCAGCTTAGAAATTGTCTTTCCCTTCCAAACTGCCAACTTGTAACGCTAATTAAAGTTAGCAGCAGCATTTTTCATCTTCATAAAAATTATATGCTCGTGATTGATCCACGGAACAAGTCAGACTTATTATAAAGGGCAGGGCTGCCTCTTCCTTGTGTTTTTCTTCATTCAAGAGCATTTCCATTTGCCCCCTCCACACATCTCATCCCATGAATTAAGAGCTCTGTTAAATTAATTTATATTGAAAAAAATATGTGTAGTCAAGAATTGTTTCAGCCCACAAACGCGTTTTCATCATAAACAAGTACGAGCAGTGGCGCGGCAAAATCCAATGCGGGGATGAAATAAAGTTTTGTGCTATACAGTTTATATTTGGAAAAAGTTGAACATTAAATCACAGCAGTTATACTGTTGGCGATAATAAATAATGCAGATTAAATTAGAGCCGGCACAATCAACTGAATAAAGTACGATCGAAATCAAGCTTGCCATCCGGCTCTGAATCTATTCATGGTATCAGTGCTTCCCTTGAAAGAAGGATGATAATTCCAATGAGGTAGGCAGTACTTTTAAAGTTAGAGGAAAGTAAAAGATAAATTTAATTGGAAATACAAAAATATATTTGGAAAAAATAAAAAAATTCATCCTCGTGATGCCATGAATCCGACTTAGATATATCATATACTTCTTATATATATGTACTTCGAATTAAATCTTATCGTATAATTTAATTATAAACAATAAGCTAGCCATCATTAATCAACAAGAATTGTCAACTTTATAATTAATTAAATCCTACAATTATCACGGAGCATAATTACGACCGATCCTTAGATTATGATTTGTAATTAATATCATCTCTTTCCAGTTGAGAGAAGCATCTTCTTCTATCATCTTCAAAAGGGTAAATGGAAATCATTGACATTGAAGGAAAGTGCATGTATATGCACATGCCACAGTAATTAATCAATCAATATATAATCTCTTCGTTTCCATTTGTCTTCACTTCCATATAATTCTTTCTTTTTTATTTCAAAATATTCCTCTTTTTTACAAATTAACAGAGTATTATATAACAATAAATTTTTACATCTATCCTCATTTACTAGATAATTAGTGAATTTATCTTTCAGTTAAGATAATATAATTATTTTTTAATAATTTTACACTGTCGTAAAATGACAAATAAACCCTCGTGATCATGCGTTGAGAGAAAAATATATATTTCAATCACTTACCATTTATATGTAAAAAGAAATTGCAAGAATGGATCTCAAAATTTAACGAAAGAAAATGAAAAAAATGTATATCAAAAATTGACTTTATAATTTACATATCAAATTTTTCCTTTTTTGTTTTCTGAATTTTTCACATAAACTAGCAAAAATCAATATTCAAGCCCAAATAATCCTTAAGCTCCCTTGGAAAACAAGGATATTTAGTCCAAGAATTTGCATGCATTTTGAATATCTTGATCACTCTATCCTTAGTAGTTGAAGTCCCAGCAATATGCAATATTGCCACAAGTTTCTTTACAGATCCAAACATTAACATTTCTTCCAAAACCTTTTCTGTAGGATGAGAACTACAAATCAACCATAAAATCTTAACTCCAATCTTGGTCGCAGTACTCGAAACATTCAACATTTTCTTAGAAATGGCAGCGATTCCAAGCCCGTGTTCCACGAACGCCAGGCGGCCGTCGGCACATTCGCAGATTAACTTGATCAAGTGCATAATTCTTTCACATTTAGATTTATTGGCATCCGGAAGAAGCTCGATTAGTGTACAAACTGCACCTGCTTCAATGGCTTTTAGTCTGCTTTTCTTGGATGCCTCCAGAATGTCTATTAAAACATGTAAAGCACATGAACTCGCCTTTGTACAAATCTCGTCCGATACTATCTCCAATAATGATTTAAAGAAATCGATTCCTTCGTCTTTTATTACGTGATTCCAATGATAATCGACTTTTCCCATCCGATGAAATAAAGAAACCGTACAAAATCTTGCTTCTGAACTTCCTCTTTGAAGCATAATTGCAAACGATTTAACACATTCCGGCTTCATTAATAATTGAAGTTCCTCCTCGTCTTCTTCACATAACGGAATCTGTTGTAAAATTGCAAGGGCTTCTTCGCACGCTCTGAATGCGATAAAATCCGAATTTTCAACTAAAATTTGTACAATTATCTTAACAAGAACTTCAATTCCGCCCGATTTCTTAATATCGATTTTAATTAAATCATCCCCAATCTCAACCAAACAACGTAATTTCTTCAAAGAACTAACCTTAAAAGGAGTTGACTGGTCAATTACTTTCAGCAAGGAAAGCACCTCGTCGTGCTTACCGGAAACCAGCGGCGGTGACGGAGGGGAAGAAGTGGTTTTGGATTTACCATTTTGAAGCCAAGATTGAATTAGCCTCTTTAAGGTATGATTGGGAGTGATGATCTCCATAGTAACATCAAGAGATTGCATTGTGGCAGGACACGTGTTCTTCTGATACGTATAGAACCATCTTTCGATGTTCTTACGTTCGTATGTTACACCAGTGGATATTGTTACGGGGTCCTTCATTAATTCCATAGAAATTGGACATCGGAAATGTTGAGGAAAATCCATGGCTGGTGATGACTCTGCAACTGCTGGATTATTATTACTATGATGAATCTCCATTGGAGGAGTTCATGAGGAAGGGGAGTTTTTTCTTAATGAACATTGGTGAAATGTATATATATAGAGACAGAAAAAAATGTATATGTGAATGTGAAGAAAAGTGTAGAAAGAGTCTAAAAAAAGAAAGAATAAATCAAAGTCAAAATATGAATGATGCCTTAATTAGCTGTATTTATAAACTGTAAACATGGAAGCAACTCTCTCTCTCTTTCTCTCTCTCTCTCTCTCTCACAGCAATTTCTAGTTTTCTTTTATTTTGCCGTGTTGTGATGGAAATCCGTTTTATTTTTCTTACTTACCCTATAAAAGTAAATATTATCACTTTTGCCCCATATAATAACCCCTGTAAATTTTTCTCTAATATTTCCTTTTATAATATATTTTTTTCTGTAAGGTTTATCTTTTATTTGATAGGTTTTATATAATAAAATATACTAAATTAGAAATATTACAAAGAGTGTTACACATGAGATGTTACAAATGATCTGATCCCCTATTTAAGTTTTTAGAGTGACTCAAGTAATACTCGATTGAATCCTCGTAACACTTAACATTCTAATAAGTAATTTATTAATAAAAAACCTATCAAATTAAAGATAAACCCTAAAAGAAAAAATAAATCTTACAGAAAAAATAGCACAAAATTATGAAAGATGTTACAAAAATGTTATAGAGAATGTTACAGACGATTCTGAATATGTAAATATCATCCATCTTCACTTATATTTTTTGTCAACTCAAATCTTTTGTAATATACTCTATAACACTTTTACTGTAACATTCATGATATAAATTTTTTTGGTAATAAAACGATTGATTGTCTATAACATCTTCTTACATTATTCCTTTACATCTCTAATTAATATAGTATATTTATTAATAAAGTTTATCAAGTAAAAAATAAATTCTATTTAAAAAAAAAAATTCTAAAAAAAAATTACGAAACAAATAATATTAGATAAAGTGTTACAAGACATTATGTACATGTACCTGAATCGGCTCTTAACTTGCTTATGTTGCACTAATATTCCCCTCAAAGATAGAACTTTAGTTCAACACGTGTTTAATAATTTGAATTAATGAACTTATTTTCATTTTCTTAATTTCTTCTTTTTTTTAATCTCAAATTGTAAAACTATGTTATACTCAATGTATAGTAATTATTTTATGTAGTAAGTACACAATATTATTGCAAGTTACTATATGTAATAATTAGATAGATTAAAGTAGCGAAACAAATTAGTTTATTTTAGAGATGAAATATTCAAATAATTATTTAATGAGGATCATGAAAAAGGTTGCTTCTTAATTATTTTCCTTTAGTTAGCTAGATATCATAATTTAGTACATAACGTGAGAACAAAACAGAAATAATGACGTTAGTTACTAGTCATTATTACTTGAGAAATGGTGATATAAAAATAGGGGACCCTCCTTGCAATAAAGGCAAAACTTATGGGTCAGAAGTTGAATTAGAGAAAGTCTAATCAATGGGTTTGTGCAGACCGTTTTGGGCGGTTGACTTGAGAAACGGGATTACCTCAAGTTGCGCATGACATGGATCCCTCCCGTGGTTTTGTATCAGAAATTTCTGTTTTTTTAAAAAAAAAAATTGAATTATTTGTAAGACTAATTAGTATAAAAATATCTCCCCAACCCTTAAATTTGGCTTTTCCTTTTATGGAAAACTGCACATATTAAATAAATAAATAAAAAGTATTTTGGATTGTATTAACATCTTGAGTAATATTTTTTTTCTACAATTTTTTCTTTGTTTAAGATTTATGTTTATGCTTAAGATTTATCTTTTTTTACTTAGAAGATGTTACACGTGATTTAAACCCGTCGAAAAAGCATAAAATATTATCCAAAATGAATATTTAATTACCTTATGTAATAAGATTATTATATAGTGACTATCTCGTAACTAATAATCGCTATCAAGTGTTTCAATCAAGACACACCAGATCTTATAGTTAGGCTCTTTAACCACGGACTTCCTTCAAAAATGGACACAGTCTATTTCATGTTATATCGATCTAATAACTGTCCAGTTCATTCTTTTGCTCATATTATATTACTTTCGGATGTATTTTTTGGAATGAGTTAGAAAAATATTCTTCTTAATATAACTCAACTTTTTTTTCTTGACATATAATAATATATAAAATTTTTTTTTTTAAAAAGGAGTGTTTAATTTTGGATGTAAAATTTTTAATTTATTATTGTGAAAGACACACTTGGTTACAACTTACTTTTTCAAATAGTGGTGGTAATTCCTTTGTAGAATTTAAAAAAAGAAAAAAAGGAAAACATTTTATTTGTAAACGGAATTTAATCCAAGCTGACCTTAATTAAGAATATAATTTTTTTGGGGTTAAATTAAGAATATTTGAAACGGTAGAGTTCTAAGCTGTATTCAAACCAATTAGCTTAAATAACACAGGCGAATATTAGGAACCATTCACACCTTATTTATCTCTCTCTTCATTTCCGACTGTTGAGCTGCCTCGCTGACTCTTTCTCTCTCTACATCACCACATTAATAAACCCAGAAATGCCTATATATACATGTCAACAGGTACTGATGGACTAAATGAGTTTTCCTTTTTTTTAATTAAAAAAATGGAGATATATATATATATATATATTTCAATGCCTAATGATTTTCCGCCCATTTCTTTCTTAATTTTATAATATATTTTTAAAAAAATTTTTATTTGATAGGTTTTTGTGATAAATAAATATATCAAATTAAAAATATTGCAAAGAGTATTTTGTACAATATTATAAATGGGTCGAACTAATAATTTTTCAATACCCTTTTATACAATTTTTAGAACATTACATGCAAAAAAAAAAAGAAAAAAAAAATCAAACATGCAAAATATGGTGTTTTAATTTGTGATTATTTTTGGCTTGTGAGACATTTTCTGAACTCTAAAAATTTGAGGTCTCCTAATTAGAGATTCTAAATTTAATTAATTAATACAGTTAATTTGATTAGTCCTTACGTAAAAAATTAATTTGATGGCGGATTCGTAATTTTGATCACTGAATGAATTATGTCTATCGATCGTGTAAAGGGTTGTGCCCATTGTTTTTATTATATTTAAAAAAGCAAAATGAAACCACCGAAAGGAGATGCTGAATATATTATATATATATAATTTTTAGAATGTTATTTGTTTTTTCCACAGAAATATTATGGGTGGCAGGTTTCAAAGAGACCAGGCTTGCAAATGCATGTCTTAGATTGACTCGAACAATGTTTACAGAAATTTATATGAATTTTTTTTTTTTAAGGAAAATGTATATGAACTTTCTTTTTTTTTAAGGGAAATTTATATGAACTTTCTGGTGATATATTTAATTTTTAACAATATATATTGCACTTTAATTTCAAGAATGGTTGAAAATATTATACCTAATTAACATTTGAAAAATTGTCCATTTATACACTTAAATTATATAATATTTTCGATTTCTATACATTTCTTTATTTTTTTCATTTTTTATATACCCAAACTATTTTCGTGTATTTAAAACTACCCAACACTACATTTCGCAGCGAAAACCAGCAACCTCACGTGGCTCTCATGTCACAAATGTGGTTTTGGCTTGATTTCGCGGCAAAATGTGATACCGAGATAATTATAAATGTACGGAAATAGTTTTGATATATGAAAAATGAAAAATAAAGAAAATGTATAAAAATAAAAAATATTGTATAGTTAATTAGTTATATAAATGAACAATTTCTCTTAATATTTAGAAACTTTAATATTTCTTTTTTGATCGGTATTATTTAGGAACTTTAACTGTTAGGAAATCCAAAATAATTATGCTACTCTTAATCATATACAAACATAGCAACCTATTCTTATTGATGTAAGAAGATTAGTGACAAAACCAAATTTCAATAAATTGTTTGTTTATCGACACTTTAATACAGATAAAATATATTATATTTGTTTAATTTAAGTGCAATAAATTGTATAAAATTTAATAAAAATTATTGTACTTTAAAATAATTTATTAAAAAGGTATTATGTAACTTATATTAACATGTGTCCAGATATGCGTTAAAAAAAATGGATCAATAAAACTCATATTATTTGAGTTAAATAATTTAAATATGAAATCTAGATGAAAAAATATGTTTATATTCAACAAAGTATATTTAATTTAAGACAATGCCCAAAAAAAAAAAAATTCTACAGATTGGTAGTTTTGGACGTGAGAAATAAGACAACTACTAAAAGTTTATTTTAACAATCATGACATGAACGACCACCTGTTAAAGAGGGAAGCAAAATGATTTAGGGAAAATAATTACTAGGAATCCAATATTAGATCATATATATATGTCCATGGTTTTAAAGAGAATTATAGTTTTTAAAACAACAAATTAATAAAGTTTTTCTGCTCGTAATTCAAGATATTAACCATCACATTTTGATTTAAAAAAAAAAAATCAATAATTACAGACATTACAAATCAGTATTTATAATTCAAAAATAAGTATTTACTTTGTTTTTTTAGGGGAAATATTTGCTTTGTTTATATGATAAATGAAAAATAGATCATCATGCCCTAAGCTTAATATAAGAATTAGCTTATGCGCATGCAATTATTTTGGATTTAATTAATAAATAAATTGAATATAGGTAGCAGTCAATGGTCATTGATGGATCATGGAATTACTACTTTAAAGTGAATATATAATGATGCCTTTAATAATTCTTCCATGTGAGACTCAATTAAGATTAGTACCAGAAATATTAATAAATTTAATTTTCACAAATATTAATAAAATTTTATGTTCACAAATATTAATTACTTCATGTCCATCGATCAATGGCTTCTCTGAATTTTTTTTTTTTTTTAGAAATAATTTTGCAACCCTACCTTATGTGGTAATCTTTTAAACTTCGATTCAAAAAAAAAAAAAAAAAAGATATATTTCCTGTTTAACTATTCCTTTCTAATAATCTTTTTTCAAGGGAAATGAAAAATTAACTCTAGCAGTCGAAATCGTCTAATACATATTTTAGTAAATATTCTAATATTAAAATATTATTCATTTTTTATTTATAAATAAATAAAAATAAAACAAATAAACATAATTCAAATTCAGTACTTGAAATCTAATAAAGAGTATTTCTACTATTTATTAAGCTACTATCTTACCATTATTTCCTCTCCTTTGATTGTCCTTTTATTTTCCCTCAATCCAACCTAGTACTTGCTTTAAAAATCAATTAAAAAAAAACTAGCTCATTTTGTCTTGAAAATGGGATTTATTGGGCAGAGCCATGCCATGTTACACATGCATGAGAGTATACTTGAGTCCTATGTCACGCTTTGATCATTTTGATGTAATTATTATTACTTGTCAAATTTTAAATCAACTAATTAGATTAATAACTTTTTTTTAGCTCCAACAATCACATCATCAGTCACCGACTAAAATACTCGGAAATGAGAATTCCATCCTTCATTTTTTATAAAAATAAAAAAAGAGAAAATGTCAGCACCTTCTATTTTTCTTTTTTTTAAATAAAATGTCAGCACCTTCTTGATCTAAATACAATGGCATGTTAATGTTGGTTTTTTTTTTTTTTTAAATGATTGCAACGTTAATGTTATTTTTAGTGGTTGATTCCAATTTGATCAACTAATGAACCTAATTCTTTTTCTGAATCTAATATTGTTCCTCTCACAATATCTCATATAAAATTTTCACGTATCTCTTTTACTTTTAGCGCATCTTTTATCGGTATTGTTTTCTTTCATTATAAAGAAAAAAAAAATATTTTTACTACCTCAAACATTCAGTATCCAAACTCGATATCATTTACTACATCCTATAATACACTTCTTTTATAATAATTTTTCTTCTATAATTTATCTATTAAACGACATTAAGTTTTATCTTGTATTATATAAAACTTGTTAATAAACATATTAAAAAATATGGGTAAATAAAAGAAATGCATTAAAAATTTTAGAAATTTGGCACTTATTTAGAAATTAAAGAGGAAGCCAAAAGAGGCAGAGCAAGACAGCACAGCGGACCCTTTTACAGCCTTTTCAAGTTGATAAATATCTGACTCTTCTAAATACTCGGGCCGTCTCATAAGGGCCCAACAGAGTAATTGTCCTAGAAGCCCAATTTCCGGCTTTTATAAAAATAAAAAGTAAAATTATAATTTCAACTATACGCATCTTTGATCTTTACTGTATTTCCTTAAATTAAAACAAGAAGAGTAAAGGAGGAGATGAAAGAAAGGCAGCAAAGCAAAAGTAGAGATTAGGATTTAGGAGGGAATGGAGGAGTCTAAGATATAATGACCAATCCTTCCTGTACGATACAGATCAAGTAATTTAATGGCAACCTTGCTGCTGCTGCTATGCCTACTATCATCATCATCATCATCATCATCATCATCATCATCATCATCATGCTCCTCTGCTGCTGATTGGAGACCAATACGAAAAGCATTTCCCAACTTACTGAACTCTGCTTCAATAAGCTCTAACAAATCCTCCTCATTTTCCAAATCACCATTGAATGATGAAACTGCATTATACAGAGTTCCTCGCACATCGTTCACAATGAAATCCTGCAACAAACAATGGTAAACACAAACCGGACTTCTATCAACAGTACCATATTGAACTATTTCAAGATTTGAAACACTATCCCCTGTTGAGATTGTTGATAAACTGTTGCACATCTTAAATAAACCAGATGCTTCAGTTACCTGTGTGTGATCATTTTGCCTCCTTCTACTCCTTTCCATATGAGAGCTTGCAGAAGCTTCATTTTCGTTATTAATATTTCCAATGGCGGTGAACTTTTCCCATTTCTTGTATTCATCACTCCGGTTTAGGACAGAAAGGAAATACTTGGCTAGTTCTATTTTCCCAACAATATAGTCGTTAATGGCTCCTGCAATTGAAAACCCATAACATGATAAATTGTAGGAAATTGAACTTTTTAGCAATTTAATGGACTCTCTAACAAACAAGTTGATTAGATACATCCCTAGACAAAATTTTTATTTCAGGTGTAAATCAGCTCAGGAAAAGGATACATGAAGAACCATACAGAGTTGGTGGTTGTACCTGTTAGAGCTAGTTTGAGGCACATTTCGTCAGTAAGAATCTCAGGTGGCAAAATACCAGGGGTATCCAAGACATAGATATTAGGATGACTGGCAATCTGAATAATGAAACTTATTAGAAGGCAAATAAAAAGTATTAAAGCAAGAACACTGAAACAAGAAGCACGTAATACGAATAAGATGAGGTTCACCATTCGTAGAATCAAAATCATGTACAAATAGTTGATGGGAGGCCAAAGCAATCTAAATCAAGTTTTGCCAACAAATAATAACAAAAACCGTGCAATTCGAAATTCTTGATTCAGCTTATGAATGTATAGACATATATATCACTGGATAAGGGACCTAAGTATGCATGTTGCAAGCTTCACAATCTTGAATATATGAAGTAAACAAATAAATGAAAATACTTAAACCTTTAAGCTGCTGATATTTCTTGTCTCTCCAGGTTCTGGACTGACAATGGCATGCTTTAGCTTCCCTTTCTCTTAAGTCAGAAAGCATGACGTCAGAGATCATTGATTCAAGAAAGGAACACGAAACATTGCAATATTAAATAGATTTAGGAAAACATAGCTAATAAGTTGGTTAAAAACAAAAACGGGGTACCTGCGGCACTAATCCTTCCAACTTGATGCAAAGAGTTAGCAAGAGCCGACTTGCCCACATTAGGTATTCCAACAAGCATTATTGTAAATGTACGATCAGACTGAGTGGTTTTTGTTAGTTCCCTGACTCTGGCTTGCAGAAAGTTGAGGAACTGTAAGATGTCAATCTATTTAAATAAGATAACAAATTTGTAAAGTGAAAGCTTATGTGCAAAAGCAACTATTAACTTGCAAAATAATAAACCTATAAACAAGTGCATGAGAAGTCTGGTTAAATTTTATTTACAAGCAAATAGAGGTGCATATTCGAGGTCTTTCTAAACTGAAACAAACCAAGAGAGATAATAAGAAAGGCAACTAAAAGCAAAAGAAGACATTCAGCTAGTATAATTGCTATATTCTTTTTTCAATGGCAGATTCACAAAGTTTTTGAAAAAGATTCCTATATGACAATCCATGTTGCAAACAAAGGATATTTCACTTTTTCGCACGTGTAAAACATTTCATGCGCAATAACGCATATAAAAGATGCAAATGTTATATGAAAGATAAAGATGCTCCAACAATCTGTTAAGACAGAGAGGGACAAATTTTTCCATGAGAAAATAGGCTCCATCATTACCTCATGGATGTTGTCCTTGTTATGTGCATTGACTCCGAAAGAAACAGAGTTCTGTTGGTCAAAATATGTGGTCCACTCCTGTATAACAAAACATTACTCTCTTCATATAGTCGCTTAGAAATAGAAATCTGATAAAATTCATAAGAAAATCCACAACATAATTCTACATGCAGATAATACTGGTAACTTTAAACAACGAAGCATCTCTGGCATAATGAAAGTGGTATCAGACATTTCAATTTTTGGAGGCCCCGTTCAAACTTCTTTCTTGTTTCATTTTATGTTTTTCCAAACCAACTGCCTTTATTCACAACAAAGTTAAGAAAATAATCACCTTTACATTTGATTGTTTTGCAAGGTCCATCTTGTTCAAGACTATAATGCGCCTTGAGGAACACAACAGCGCACCTAAGTGGTTGCACCCTGATGACAAAGGAACCTACGAATTGACAAGAGAAGATACCAGTAAGGAGCTTCATCAAACAAATTATCCACAACATCACAAAGAAAACAACCCGAGCTCATCTCCAGGTGTTGTTTTATATGGCCTCACCCTTGCGTCTCGAATTTCAAGGACAAGATCAACCAGAGGGATACGTTCAGCAATAGCACGAGAAGCAGCAGCCATATGGGGAGTGTACCACCAGCTTGAGCTTTTATTCTTGGCTACTTCCTTAACTCTATTACCTAACTTCTGAACTATCCTTCTGGCAGCCATGGACACTGTACAAATTAAGCATATGCGTAAGTTCACATAAGAATGCAATTCTATATTTTCGTTTGACAATTTGGTGCTCTTTAGCAACCTTCCTACTCTCTTAAGCCTAGTCGTTGGAGACAAATAAATTTCAGTTTCGTCCCTCAAAGTTGGTACTTGTCTCGATTGAGGACCTCAAAGTTGAGAAGTCAATAAAGTCCCTGACATTGAGAAAAGTAAGTCCAATCAAGTTCTTCTCTAACTCCTTATTCTTTTGATGGTAAATACACAAAGAACGAACTCTATGGAGCCAAATGAATACTAACATAATCTGGGGCCTTTTTAATTTCTTCTCCTTTTTAGTCCTCTTTCTCGCTTCTCCCTCCCACCTCTTCCCGATGCACCTTTGTTCCCCCGCCCTCCTCCCTTCTTTCCCAAGTCATCAGAAGGATCTCTACTCTAATATAAGCTTGCAATTATGCTCCTGCAAGATCCAGCAGCCGCAAAAACCAATCAGCTGGCTAATTGATAAAATTATCTTCCTGCTCCTAAAGCTATTAGAATATGATAAATTCAGCATATCAATGACCCAACTTGCACTAATATATATCTCAAGGAGAATAAAATGAAAGTTGTAAACTTTTATCACACCAGTCATAATTAACCACGTTTTGATATTAGGGAACCTTTAACGACATGGCATTATCTGATGAATCTGACTTCTCTATTTAATTGAAGCCTGACTCCAAACAATGATTTGTAAATAGGAAACATAAAGAGAGCCATAAATAAGTTGTAAGAATATGAACACATTCAACATGCATTCTATAAAATCATGGTTTTCTTTGATGAATTTACTTGATATTAAGCACAATAAGCCTCTTAAAATTTCAGAGCAATTACACATTTATCTTCTGATGCAGTTGTCAATTTTTCAAAGAAACAATTTAACAGAGGAAACACTGTCTGTTATAGTGCAATTTTTTCTTTGTTTAAGAGTCGCTAAAACTAGGACAAAGTAAAATTGTTTGAACACTTGACAATGTTCAGAGGTTACACACAGCTTAAAAGTATCAAGTTTCCCTGTAATATGGTCTGAATTAGATAATATATACAACTCGTTTCACCCCAAAGATAATCTTGGATTCTTACATTTGGGATTTGAATTAGAATATATATACAATTGTTTTCACCCCAAGTCCAATAATGAAAATTAATCAGAGAAAAGATAAAAGCTTTGGATTGTTAAATTTGGGATTCACAGAAGTTCTCTAGGTAATAGCAATACAGCATGGTGTTTCATCAGCAGGGTAGAAATAAACATCAACAGGCTTCCATCTGGTTGTAGAATTTTTTCCCAAAAAATTTAGCCAAAAAAAAGGATTTTTGCTCAAAAGAACTGTAAACACAAGAACTAAAGTGCAGAGATAAACTGAACCAGGAACCTTAACATTCAGACAAGTACGGTAAAAGATTAAATCTTTTTCCAATCGCGCGAACAACACAAAACGATTTCTCCCGCAGATACATCCACAAAATAAAAGTTCCAGGACAAGCATACAATTGATCTCCCATGGATAAATATTCAGCATTCACGACTTGCTATCAATCACGAAGCATTAAAACTTCAGCTAAAAACGTTACTTACAAAAGAATACAGGCAATTGATTCGCTATTTAATCTAATAATTCACAAGAACACTGAATAAATTTGCAATAACTAAATCAACCGAAGATAATTTCTCATACCTTCTTTAAGCCATGGGTGTACATATAATTCAAAGCTGGACAGGAGACAATTCGAACATTTTCCGAGAGTGGGGATGGAGCAGAGGTGCAGTGCGCCAGGGAAGAACAAAAGGAAGAAGAAGGGGGAAAGAGAGCTGGACAAGGAAAAGAGTAATGCTATTGGAAAGAATAAAAAAGAGGCAACTCAATAATCAAAGGATGACTTTTAAAATCGCAGGCACTTGAAGAGATGGGGAGAAAAACAAAGTTGGAAGTGGAAGATAATTTCAAGAGCTTAATCAACTTTTCTGGATGATGAAGAGGGACATAAAGCTAATCATTCATAGTATAAATTCTTTAATTGGACTTGAAAATTTTATCAAATTAAACAACTTTATGAGCCTCAATTTCCTTTTATAATTGCTTCGCAAGACAAGTTTGGTTAATTGACTGTCTATAACACATATTAGTATGACCCCCCCAAAAAAAAAACATACCAAATTTGTGGCCAATGTCAGTAACGAAGCCGATTACAACCACAGCAACGCAACAACGGCAGCGTCGGCGATCAGCGGAATTGAATTCAGGCAGCAGCTACCGGCGCTGCTGATACAATTTGAGACTCCTTTGACAATGAAGCCACGCCTAATTTGTCCTATTTTTTTATGTGCGGTTTAGTTTTAGGGTTTTCAAATTATATTTTTCTTGATAAATATCTATTTTTAAATTAAAAAATAATGCAGGTTCAATTTTTAAAAGACACAAAAAAATCAAATTATAAATACTGATCCTCATATTAGCAATGCTATCCACTCTCCACTAATATTTAGAATGGCATCACTGCATCGATACCCTCTGTATTAGAATGACAATACTCTCCAAACAAAAATAGAATGAACAACTTTGTTAAAACTCTCCATTTTAACACTTTCCAGACAAGTTCAGAATAAAAGACTTTGTCAACACTCTCTATTTTTTCAATGCTTAGATGGATTCTTCCAAAATGCTCTGTGAATGAATGCCTTTTGTCAAGCTTGGGAGCTGCAAATTCAGGCTTCAATGGCTTCTACTGACATGCTATGTAAACAAATGCTAGAGGAATTTTTAGAACTACTTTTAGCTAAACATAGCCCACAGGAAGTTCAATTCTCTTTTGCTTCTCCACTGGAAGCAGCAGACATGATACGACATGCAGGGTTTTGCCTTTCAAATCTACACAACAAGTAAAACAAAATAATGAGCAATTTCTGCTTTTCATTAATGGGGAATTACAAGAAATTTCCACATTACTTACTCATAATTCAGTTCTATTGGCAGTGATTTGGCACCTACATCTGCACAGTGCATATATATGCTACATTGCAAACTCTAAAGTATACATTGCAGACCTTCTGTGAAATTTAAAAAGAATATATTTATTTTTTCAAATTATTTTTTTCTTGATGAATATCTATTTTAAATTAAAATATAATGTAAGTGCAATTTTGAAAAAAAAAAAACTCAAATTATAAAACACTATCCAAATTTGTTTAGTTTTAACAAGAATATTCTCCAAACAAGAATCAGACAAAGATCAGAATGACAAAGTTCCATCGATCCTCAGAATGGCAACACTCCATTGATATTCCAAAGCATGTTTGGATTAAGGAAAGGAAATAGCTATTGGGTAATATATATATATACATATATATATCATTCTTTAAATTTTATATTATTTAAAGAATATAATACTTTTTTAGGGATATTTAAATAATATAGTATAATATTATTATATATATTTTTGTTATATATATTATTTTATATATTTTTGTTATAGATATTATTTTATATATTATTTTATATCTTTAAATATATAATAAAATATACACAAACTTTAAAAGTACATTTAAATTGAAATTAAAAATAAATTTATTTCTTGCAAAATTAAAAAAGAAGATATCTATTTATTCAAATTATCTTTTTCTTGATGAACATCTATTTTCAAGCTAAAATACAATACATGTGCAATTTTTATAAAACACAAAAAAAAAAAAATCAAATTATAAAACACCTGACACTCCATTGATACGGCAATTGCAACTCTCCCCAGACCCATCAATACTCTTTAGTTTAGAATGGCATCAGAATGGCAACGGCATACTCCCTAAATTAGAATGGAACACTCCCTAGAACTATCGATACTCCCTATACCAGAATGGCAACAATCCATCCCGTACTCCCTAGATCAGAATGACAACACTTTCCAAATAAGAATCCGAATGAAGAACTTTGTCAACACTCTCCACTTCATCAATACTCTCCAGACAAGGATCAAAACGAAGGACTTTGTCAACACTCTCCACTTTATTAATGCTCCCTAGACAAGGATTAGAATGTCAACACTATCCACACAAGGATCAGAATGTAGGATTTTGTCAACACTCTCCACTTTATTAATACTCACTCCCCAGACAAGGATCAGAATAGCAACACTACACATACAAGGATTAGAATGAAGAATTTTGTCAACACTCTCCACTTTAATACTCCCCAAACAATGGCTCACTTTGCCAACACTCCCCAAACAATGATAGAATTGAAAAGATCCGAATGACCTTTGCTTTGGACCAGAAGAGTTGTGGAGTTGAGGAATAATAGGAGAATTGTTTACTAAATATTAGATCTATTCTAGACTACATAAGAAGGTTATCTTTCTTCTTTACATGCACTTGGAGGAGATCTTGCCAAACAGTTATTTTTAGGTCTTTGGTGGGGCAAAAAGAGTAGGTGGCATTTAAGATTTTGCCTTTCAAGCCCACACAATGAGAAGAAAAAATATTAGTACCAATTTATGTATAAGATTTATAATGCTTACTCGTAATTGGACAGAAAATGGTGAAGAAAAATAGCTATTTCAAGCATAGCAAGATCATTCTAGACTGCTTTCGACTCCAAAGGGTAAAAAAGTTCCTGCTTTAGCTACCAAGTTCTACACATTCAGAGCATTGCACATGTTAATATAAGGAAATTCAAATTGATTGAATGAGGGGGAAGAGAAGAATAAACTTACATCCCATCTTGAAGGATTGACTTCCTATGCTCGGGATAAGTTTCAAGATCAAAGTGAACCTCTCAGAACCACTCTAAAACTTTCTTCCCTTTGAGAATGGTATAACCTGAACGAGAAGACAATCTTTTACAATGATTTCCATATAGAGGAAAATATTGGAGCTGTGCTATCCCTTTTACCTTTGTAATTCTACTTTTGTCAAACAATAATCAATGAACTTGTTTTTTCATTCAATTATGAGCAACATGGTTTTTTAGCAGATAACTCTTTAGCCAAGAAAGAATCTGCAATTTCAACAACTAAAGTAAAGAAACTTCTCTTAGCAGAAATTACTAACTCTCTAGCCAAAGAACAACCTGCAATTTCAACAATTAAAGTAAGAAACTTCTCTTAGCAGAAATTACTAACTCTTTAGTCAAGAATATGCAATTTAAACTACTAAACTTCTCAGAAAAACTGAACCATTACAGCAAAGTTGGCAAGCAAGAAACTCAAATCTAAGAAATAACAAAGTTCTGCAAATTAGAATTGATAAAAAAAACAATCCATGACAGCAAACTACAAGTTCTGAATTGGAATTGTAAACTGAACCATTACAGCAAATTACAAGTTCTGAATTGTCTCTAATTTCAACTTAAAACTTTTTGGATAGCAATACCAAAATACTCTATGAACGAAGCGTTTTTTTTTTCAAGCTTGGAGCTGCAGCAGCTTCATCCTTCGATGGTTTCTTCCAAAATGCTCTGTGAATGAATGCCTTTTGTCGAGCTTGGGAGCTGCAAATTCAGGCTTCAATGGCTTCTACCGACATACTATGTAAACAAATGCTAGAGGAATTTTTAGAACTACTCTTAGCTAAACATAGCCCACAGGAAGTTCAATTCTCTTTTGCTTCTCCACTGGAAGCAGCAGACGCTCGTCTAATTCTTGCCAAGCAATTATCTTCAGGCCTCTGGTGCGGCAAAAACTTGATACGACATGTAGGGTTTTGCCTTTCAAGCCTACACAACAAGTAAAACAAAATAATGAGCAATTTCTGCTTTCCATTAATGGGGAATTACAAGAAATTTCCACATTACTTACTCATAATTCAGCAGAAAATGATGAAGAAAAACAGATATTTCAAGCTTGGCAAGATTATTTCCAGGGCATAACCTGCTTCCTGCACCAAATGGTAGGAAAGTTCCAGCTTTTGCTCTCAGATTCTGCAAATTCAGAGGATTGAACATGTTAACATAGGAAAATTAGATTGATTGAATTAGGGGAAGAGATGAAGAAGACACATACATCCCATCTTGATGGATCAAACTTCATAGGCTCCGGATAAGTTTCAGGATCAAAGTGCACCTCCCTAAACCAGACTAAAACTTTCCACCCTTTCGGAATGGTATAACCTGAAAGAGTCTTTGTCAATGAGTTCTGGATGGAGCAGAGAAGTATACGTTAAAGAAAATATTGGGTCGTAAAACTCACTGCCGATGTTGACATCTTTCATTGCCTGTCGGAAGACCACAAATGTGAAGGTAATGACACGTAGTGTTTCATCGATCACCTTCGAGATTTTGACCAGAAAAGCAACTTTTTTAGTAACTAGATATTAGAGAACTAAAGCCAGCTTGGCCTCTTATACATATAAGAGAATAAATTACCTTGGAGAGATAGTTCATTTGTTGAATTTGTTTGAGTGTCAATCCTTTCTGTTCTGGTGGCCTGTTTTTCAGGATCGCCTCTTGCTCAGCCTGCAATTTTATGATTCAATATCTCATTATTGTAGCAATTTAAACAGTATTATCAGGCCAATTCAACTCTTCTAAATGTTCTGGTGCCAATAGTAAGTCAGATAGCAGGTGATATTAACCAGATTGATTAAGAAACTTGAAACAAAGGTGGAGAGTATAAGAGAGCTACCTTCGCTTTCTGAAGGACTTCAGGGTGCTGCTGCAGAAGCAGTGTTGCCCACATAGAAATGTGGCCAGATGATTCATGACCAGCATTTAGGTACATTACTAGAATATCAATAATTTCATCGTCATCCAGTTTTCTACCCTTCTCATCTGCAGCATCCAGCAGTGCGTCCATCATATCTTTCTTATCCGAAATTGGACTTTCCTTTCTGCTAGCCCTCCGCTTATCCACTATTACTTGAAATATGGCTACAAGCCTTTTACGTGCCTGAGATTTTAATTAGATAATCAAGTTACAATATCATAAACAGAAGGAAACCAAACAAATAATTTCCCAAATCATTCTCTATTCTCATGTGAGATTATGCATCAATTGCTTTTTTACGTAGAAACTGTGGTATTATAAATATAGTTAGAGCCAACCTTGAGTGCACTATGGTATGCAAAACCAGGAAGGTTAATGGCCATAGCTCTAACCCCATAATTCATGGTCGTGTACTCCTTTTCTAAGGCTTCCATTGCGAAATCACCCTCTGAACTCAGAAAAATGTGCATAATTATCCGAAAAGTGAGTCTTCTCAGCTCAGTTAAAAACTCAATTCGTCCCATGCCGGACCATTTCTCCAATGCTGCAACTACATTTTCCTCAATGTATTTCAGGTACGTGGACAATGCTTCATGTCCATTCACTGGTGCTGCAGTCAATTTTCGTAGGCGCTTATGTTCTTCATAGGAAATGCCAAGAAAGGACTTTTCCCCTATGAGTTTCACGGTTGCAGTTGGCCATCCAGGCATGAAGGCTTCATCATCAGTTAAGACCTTTCTGCAAGCTTCTGGTGTGGTAACAATGATACTTGGGTTACCAAACATCAATGTCTTGTACAGTCCACCACTTCCATATCTGTGATTTCATTCATAATCTAGGAGTTAAAAAAAAATTGGAAAAGAAAGAAAGCAAGGTTTGATTCCAAGTTGTAGCCTCAGTTGTTAATGCATGCAGAAAATCAGCAATGGCACTTTAGAAGTCCCCACCTTTCAATGCAATCTTTTAGTACATTTAGACATGAAAAAAAAATCAAAAGAAAGAACATTGATACGCCAGTGTAGCTGTTGAAAACTCATAAAGTAGCTCATGATGAAGGCAAAGAAAAACAGGACAAATTGTAACATGAGACAGAAATGACATCAATGCAATAAATAAACCCAAATAAGATTTAAGTTTTCAGGATATTTAAAAAGTGTCAAAATTGAAAAACATTTGAACCAGAGCCGATCAAGAATGAAAGGTCATAGTTTCTGTAAAATCTTTTTCGTTTTTCTTTTACGTTACAGGGGATGAGCCAATGAAATAGCTATAAAGAATGAAAAAGAAGGTTGCAGATCTCTTAGTCAAAGCTGAAATATATTATGGCACAAGCATTTCTTTGAATCCTAGATTGGAAAGTTTGCATGTAATGCATTTGCTAGAATACAACAAAGGTAAAAGGACACCTATACAAATGACAAAGGGATCAAGACATGAGGCTTCAAGTCCAAATAGACATCAATTTCAACTTTTTTGAATTATCTGGAAAGAAAATTTAATCTTTTATTGTTTTCATGCAGGAAGGTTTTTTTTTTTTTTTTAATTTATTTTTTTATCAAATTAAGTACAGAACAGTGACAAGACTTTGATGAATTTATGAGGTTTCAAGTAAATGAAGTACAATCACATAACGACTGAATTTGGCCATGGTACTTGAAACCCGAATCCTAAAATGAGAAGGCCGTGCATAAAGCTTAATCACAGAGTGCACATACAAAAGTCACATACAGGAAAGACAGACCTGGAATAGGATATTCACGTCAATAACTAGTTTTGGATTAATATGTACTGATATTTAGGTTTTTTTATCCAAGTTTTCTCATGTTATATCACATCTGCAAGTAATGATGGGGGAAGAGAGAACAAGAGAAAGAACCTGGTGACAAATTTGGAGATGAAAGAATCAGGATTGTTAGACTTGAAAGCTCTGAGGAAGGACAACATATTGCCAATGAAAGGCAAGCCAAGGTCACCTGGAGGCAGAGAAGACCTCTTGTGACCTAAGTTGGCTTCAAATAGCAGCCAATTTATACAACGAAGAAGCCACTTCAATGCCAAAAAACCACCAAAAAGAGCCAAGAATAGAGTGCAGATAAATCCCAACTCCATTATACAAGGCAGAGGAGTAAATTGATCCCAATTTTTGTGACAGGACCACCAATCTGACAAGAAAACCAAAGTAGGGATTTCAAGCAAGAGAGTAAAGAGGACTCAACTTCTCAAAGACAAATCCCTCCCATCAGTCTTTTACCAAGTTCTATGTAACAAACAATATAAATTTCTATGTATATGCTAATAGAAAAACAGAAAACACAGAAAAAGACAGCTAGAAAAGATGGAGGGGTGAAATATAAGTTATTCAAATATGGTTAGAGCAGAAATGCCAGGGGGGTGAGGGTACGATTTATGTACAGCCATGTTGGGAGATATATAGAAAATGAGAAGTGAGGGAGATTCCTTTGTCATCCTACACCTAATTGATGTTGTTTGTAGCATCTTTTTGTTCAAAGTTTACACTGGAAGTTCTTTGTTACATGTTCCGCTAGGCATCAAGGGTTATGACTGTTTTCATCATGTGCAAACTTTTCAGAAGCAAAAAAATATTACGATTCTCAAACTCAGATGGATAACTAATTGGTTGAAAGATCTCTTGACTTCATAGATTAAGATACAGAGTAAAATAAAAACAAAATGATATAAATCATGTATGTCATACGAGAAAGATTATTCAACTCTACCCCTTCTAATGGAAAAAGAAAAGAGAAAAACTGTAAACCCTCATCATAAAACTCCTCACATTGAAGCCTTACCAATAAGAATAGAAGGGAATATGTGCTACTTAATGCCAGAAGAGGGCCTTATATAGGAAAAGTCTTACCCAGAAAATTAACTCCACATTCACTTCACCATTTGTGTTAGGTAATATAGAATTCTCTAGACCTTGTCAAATATGGACGTTTCATTCATTAGATGCTTGGAATTTAATTTCTGAGCCCAACATGAAAATTTTACTTTTTGCTAAGTTGGCAAAATGAGTGTCCAAATAAACTTTAACACATAACAGACTTCAATTCATTTGAATGCAATAAAATTCCAACCATCTTAATCCTTCCCTTGGAAAGGAGGAAAAAAAAGAGTTTGACAGAATCATTCCCTCCAAAGAATTCAATTAAATCATACCATTCAAGTTCTTTATACAGATGCTTGGGATTTAATTCTGCATCGAACAAGTAAATTCTTTCCTTAGTATTCCATTCATTATCATCACTAACTTAACAATTTTCCATTTTAACATACTAAGATATTCTTCCATAATTTTCATTATTAAGCTAGCATTTCCATTTTTGCAGGGTTTATGAATGAGTTAAATTTTTCTTTTTGCAGGGTTTATATACCAAACTACAGTCAAAAGATGATAAAAGCTCAGGACAGATAGAAGACATTAATGGAATATAATTGCTTTATTACATCGATACGTCACTTTGCCGGTACTAACATTAAGTAGGCAGAAACATCAATTCCTGCGGACTTTCTTTTCTTTTTCTCTTCTCTTTTCCTAATTGACTCTAGGATATTTTTGAAGAAAGCTTAAAATTGTCTTGAATATATATAGTTAAAACAAACAGAAATCACTTGAAACACTTTGAATGACACGGAAAGGTTGTAGATGGTTTTTATACAATTTTTAATGATTAACAAATTAATAAATTGTGGTTTGAGCTACTTTAATTCGGGTCTGTCTCACTCTATGATGTATGAATTTATTCGTTCAAATAGATTTGATTGTAACCCTTTCATTACCCCCATAATGTATATAAGTTAAGTTTCCATGTATAGTACTTTAACCTCAAAGTTTCAAATAACTCCAATGAACTTCATGTTGGTTAAGACCAGCCCTAACTGAAATAGGAAGCTTTATAGAAACATCTAGGTCAGTTTGGAAGTATTTTGCTTTCATATAGAGGAAACACATGTAGGTGAATGCTTGGGCGAAACACCTACATTAGATAAATATATCAGTTAATTCTCCCTCTTCCGGGCGGCTACCTACTGTTATAGGTGGAACCAAACAAAAATTAATTATCGTAAAAAATTCAAGTATGCAAATAAACTTCTTGTACTGATGAAATTAAGATAGAGGGTTACAAAAAAGTATTTGTTAGGCCTAGAGGAGTTTTTCAAACACATTATTTTAAAGATCTGACCAAAAGAAAGAATTTATGGCAGTACTATCTCCATGATTCAACCAAGTCACAACACATTTCATAACCAAACGTGTGTAATATAGATGCTAATATCAGATGAAGAGGGGAAAAAAATAACCTAGCACCCACTTGGACAGAGAGTGAAAGAATTTTGCTACGAGAAAACGTAGGTTCCGGCTTACCTTGTTGCTGTTGTCCTTATAAGTGCATCGAATAACAGAGCTCCGTTGATTAAAATATGCACTCTAGTAGTCCACTCCTGAATAACAAAATGTTAACCTCTGCTGATATTCAATTAAGTTAGGAAAATAAAATCCCATAAAATGTATGATCAAGATTAGAAATAAGCAAAATCATGCCATAAAAGTTAGCTTAATGATAATATAAGATTTTTCATAGAAGGAAAATGGCATCACATATCAAAGCCTCAAGAAAAGAAAAAGAAAAAGACTACGAACTTTTTTTTCCTTTCCTATTTCACTATCTACGAACAAACTGCACTTACTGCTGGGAAGCCATCATCATTCCAACACCTTTTGTCTATAAGCCAGAAAAGTTGTAAAATAATCCCCTTCATGTTTGATGGTTTTGCAAGATCCATCATGTCTAAGAAGGTGACAGTAGGCCTAAAAGAGAAAAGGGCGCCCAAGTGATGGCAAAGGAACCCACGAACGAATAAACGAGAAGTTTCCAGTCAGGCATTTCGTCAAACACATTATCCACAACATTGCAGCTCTCATCCTCAGCCATTCCTTTTAACTGCATTACCTAACTTGACACGTGATTTGCGAATTGTACGCAGTTCTATTGGCAGTGATTTGGCACCTACATCTGCACAGTGCATATATATGCTACATTGCAAACTCTAAAGTATACAGTGAATGTTTGGAATTTTTTTTTTCCTGGCAGTGCCACTGCCATGTTTGGATTGAGGGAAGGAAAATAGCTTTTGTCTAAGATATATCATTCTTTAAATTTTATATTATTTAAAGAATATAATACTTTTTTAGGGGTATTTAAAAAATATAGTATAATATTATTGTGTATATTTTTGTTATAGATATTATTTTATATATTTAAATATACAATAAAATATCCACAAACTTTAAAATTACATTTAGATTGAAGTTAAAAATACATTTATTTTTTACAAAATTAAAAAAGAAGATATCTATTTTTTCAAATTATCTTTTTTTTGATGGATATCTATTTTCAAACTAAAATATAATGCATATGCAATTTTTAAAAAACACAAAAAAAAAAATCAAATTATAAAACACCGATACTCCATCCATACTTAAGGCTGGGGAAGAGTACTGGCTTCTGAGAGTTAGAAGACTTAAGATTGAAGAACTGTGTTTTGTTTTTAAAATTTATAATATTATTATATGAGTTCATATTCAATACCACAATAAAGATTAATTGAGGGATTAACATAACTCATGCCTAAAAAAAGAGAATAAAAGAAAAGAAAAGAAAAATCAAACAATAGCAACTATTTGACCGATTTTTTTTTTTATTTTTTATTTTTTTCCTTTAGTTTGGGAAGGGGGGTTGGGGGGAGGAGGGGTTGGTTGTGGTTTGGTCGGGAACTGTTTAAGAAATTGTTATCTTTAGATTTTATTTATTTATTTATTTATTTTTATTTATAGGGAAGGAAATTTGGTTTTTTGAAAGACTACAGAACTGTATTTAATGAAGGATTGTATTTTCTTTTTTATTTTTATATTATTATTTTTATTTTGAAAACTTATGATATTATATGAGCTAATATTCAAGATGACAATAAAAATCAATTGAAGGCTTAACATAAGTCATACTTAAAAAAAGAAAATTAAAAAAAAAAATCTAATAAGAGAAACTATTTGACCAAAACAACATTTGCTTGTTTTTTCCTTTGGTTTGGGGGTGGGGGTTGGTGTGGATGGGTTTTCTCTTAGATTAGTTGGGAGTTATGAGATATTATTATCTTTAAATTTATTTATTTATTTATTTTTATTTCTATGGAAGATAATTTGGTTTTTTAGAAGATTGCAGAACTGTGATTTATAAGAAGAGTACATAACTATATTATATTCCCTTTGTATTATAATTTTTTCGGTACTATCATAGCAAACATCCCTCTTTTCTCAAACTACGAAAATGAAATTTTCAAAAAGAAATTTTAAATTATATACCTTTAAAAGAATACAATAAAAGACTTTATCAACACTCTCTTCTTTTAACACTCTCCAGACAAACATGGATAAAAATAAAGACTTTGTCAACACTCTCCCTTTTTAACACTCCCCAGACAATGATTCACTTTGTCAACATTTCCCAAAAAAATATTGAATTGAAAGTATCATAATGACATTTGCTTTGGACTCACCTACTGTGTGCTTTTAGAAGTAGCAGCAATAACTCAATTAGAAATGGCGATTGTGATGAGTGTCATTGATTGCCAATATTGAAACCTCAAATCCTTATTATGATAGATAATCTGAAAAAGGTAATTGCAATTGAGTTTGGGAATGAATTAAAAGCTTTGATTTTAACTGATAAGTTCAATTTTCTTGGACAATTCCAATTCAGAACTGGTAGTTTGCTGTAATGGATTGTTTTTTTATCAATTCTAATTTGCAGAACTCTATTATTTCTTAGGTTGAGTTTCTTGCTTGCCAACTTTGCTGTAATGGTTCAGTTTTTCTGAGAAGTTTCTTAGTTTAGTAGTTTAAATTGCATATTCTTGACTAAAGAGTTAGTAGTTTTTGCTAGGAAGTTTCTTACTTTATTGGTTGAAATTGCAGGTTCTTCTTTGGCTAAAGAGTTAGTAATTTCTGAATATGTTTGCATATTCAGTAAGAGTTAGTAGTTGCAGGTTGTTGAAGCTCAATTTTCTTGGTTGCTTTTTGTTAGAAATGTAATTTTTAAAAAACACAAAAGAAAAAAATCAAATTATAAAATACCGATACTCTATCCATACTTTCTAGATCAGAATGGCAACACTTCCTAGACCCACCACTCTCCAAAGCCATCGATACTCCCAACATGATAACACTCTCCAGACCCATTGAAAGAATACAATATTTTTAAAAATGTTATGCTCAATAACTCCGAAATGATAGAACAATTTCAGAAATTTTGCAATCATCTTAATTGTTTTGGCCTTATACAGAAAGGAGCTCACGGTTTTGCTATTAATTTGATTTGTTAAATATAGGTATGTTTCGAATTTTGTAGTTCGGCCCTTTGGTTTGTTAAATATAGGTCTATTGGACCAAAACAACATCTTCTTGTTTTTTCCTTTGATTTAGGGGGGTGTTTGGTATGGGTGGGTTTTCTCTTGGATTGGTTGGTAGCTCACGGTTTTGGCTTTATATAGAACAATTTCAGAAATTTTGCAATCATCTTGATTGTTTTGGCTTTATACAAAAAGGAGCTCACGGTTTTGCTATTAATTTGATTTGTTAAATACAGGTCTATTTTGAATTGTACTTCGGTTCTTTGGTTTGCTAAATATAGTTCTATTGGACCGAAACAACATTTGCTTGTTTTTTCCTTTGGTTTGGGGGGGTGGGTGTTTGGTGTGGGTGGGTTTTCTCTTGGATTGGTTGGGAGCTCACGGATTTGGCCTTGTACAGAATAATTTCAGAAATTTTGCAATCATCTTGATTGTTTTGGCCTTATACAGGAAGGAGCTCACGGTTTTGCTATTAACTTTCGGTGCTTTGGTTTGCTAAATATAGGTCTATTGGACCGAAACAACATTTGCTTGTTTTTTCCTTTGGTTTGGGGGGGTGGGTGTTTGGTGTGGGTGTGTTTTCTCCTGGATTGGTTGGGAGCTCACGGTTTTGGCCTTGTACAGAACAATTTCAGAAATTTTGCAATCATCTTGATTGTTTTGGCCTTATACAGAAAGGAGCTCACTGTTTTACTATTAATTTGATTTGTTAAATACATGTCTATTTTGGATTGTACTTCGGTTATTTGGTTTGCTAAATATATGTGCCACTGCCATGTTTGGATTGAGGGAAGGATAATAGCTTTTGTGTAATACATATCATTCTTTAAATATATATATATATATAAATATAATGAAGAGAGTTTTTAGGTGAGAGCATTAGGCAATAGGTTTTTTTAGCTGAAATAGTAACCATAGATTTTTCCTAATCAAATATTTGAAAGGGATAAATTTCTTTCCTTTTTTTTTTTTAGATTATTGGATAAACTTCAAAGATTTTATTGTTTTGATTTAGCTTTATTACAATCTTAACAAACACTATGAAAGTTTACGTGCAACAACCAGTCTCCAGACAAGGATTAGAATGGCTCGCTTTGTCCACATTCCCAGAAATATGCTAGAGAAATAGGAGAATTGTGCACTAGGGAGAAATGTGATAAGAGTACTGGGAGGAATTGTGTATTTGGGGATGAGAGTTGTGGAGTTGAGGAACAATAGGAGAATTGTTAACTGAATATTACATATATTTTAGACTACATACAACAGTTATGTCTCTTCTTTATGTGCACCGGGAGGAAAGACTCTTTTGATTCTTGTCAAGGGGCGGTGCAAAAAGGGCATAGGGCACATAGGATTTTGCTTTTCAAGCCTACACAATGAGAAGAGAAAACATATTAGTACCAATTTATGTACTTGTTCATTTTATCAAGAATTGTACAAGATTTATAATACTTACTCGTAGTTTCAGATCATTCCCAGTGCACCCACCCTCTTCTCTTCTTTTTCTCTTCTATCCTCTCTCCTTTCTCCTCCATACACTACTAACATGTTTGGATTGAGGGAAGGAAAATAGCTTTTGTGTAATATATATCATTCTTTAAATTTTTACACAAAAGCTATTAGGAGTATTCACTCTTCTAATAGGAATCCCTATGCTGCTCAATCGTCAAATCACAAATTCGGCAATGAAAAAGCAAAGAAGATAATGCCTCATAGAAGCTGGTAAAATAACTCTTTAGCAAACAATCTGCAATTTTAACAATTAAAGTAAGAAACTTCTTAGCAAAAACTACATTGCAAACTCCAAAGTATACAGTGCATGTTTGGAATTATTTTTCCTGGCAGTGCCACTGCCATGTTTGGATTGAGGGAAGGATAATAGCTTTTGTGTAATATATATCATTCTTTAAATTTTTTATTATTTAAAGAATATAATATCTTTTAGGGGTATTTAAAAAATATAATGTAATATTATTGTATATATTTTCGCTATAGATATTATTTTATATATTTAAATATGCAATGAAATATCCACAAACTTTAAAAGTACATTTAGATTGAAGTTAAAAATAAATTTATTTCTTACAAACTTTAAAAAGAAGATATATATATTTTTTCAAATTATATTTTTCTTGATTAATATCTATTTTCAAACTAAAATATAACAATTCCCTAGATCAGAATAACAACACTCCCCAGACTCACCACTCCCCAGAGCCATCCATACTCCCAAGGCCAGGATGGCAACACTCCCAGACAAGAATCAGAATGAAAGACTTTGTCAACACTCTCCACCTTATCAATACTCTCAACACAAGGATCAGGATGGCAACACTCCCCAGAATGAAGGACTGTCCACTTTAACACTCCCCAGACAATGGCTCACTCTCCAAAGGGTAAGAAAGTTCCCATGTTAACATAGGGAAATTCAGATTGACTGAATGAATCAAAGTGAATCAGACTAAAACTTTCCACCCTTTGGGAATAGTATACCTGGAAGAGAAGACAATCTTTCACAATGATTTCCATATAGAGGAAAATATTGGAATCTAAAACTTACCCTACTTGTATTTAAACAGCTTTGTTTTAGTTTTGATAAGTAGACATTGTAAATACAAGGCTGTGCTATCCCTTTGTAATTCTACTTCTGTCAAACAATGATCAATGAACTTGTTTTTTCATTCAGCTCCGATTCTGCAAACTTTGTTTGGGCTGAAACTCTGCTCTCTCTCTTCAATGGACAGTTGTTTTGCAATTATCTCCTAAACTACTTGTTGAGTTTCTGCTTGACCCTGTAAAGTAGGTTTAACATTTTGAAATTCTTTTATATTTATTTTCGTCCCTCAAGATTGATTAAAGGTATGATTTGTTTATAATAACATAAAAATCAAGGTTGTTGATGAACTATGGATAATTAGAGTTAGATGGCAACAAGAGAGCATGAAATTTTGGTCTTGAAACGGCGAGAAACATGAGAATTTGTTGCTGCCTTTGAGATATGAATCTTGCGGAGGCCACTGGCTTTTGGCACACACTGCAACAACACACACAAGAAAAATAATTAAACTTTCAAGATCATTGATCAATCAAATTAAATTATATTTTCTATCTTTTATAACCTAATAACTGTTGTTAAAATTGATGGATTGGGATGCTCTGGGAGCAGTAGAAACATTGATCATAGCAGAAGCTGAAACAATGGAAGCCATTTGAATTGATGTGGGAAGAAAAAGCAGAAAACGAAGTAGTAATTAGTTTCTGCAAAACGATTTTGGTACCCCAAGATATATATGTTTGGATTGAGGGAAGGAAATAGCTTTTTGTGTAATATATATCATTTTTTAAATTTTATATTATCTAAAATATATAATACTTTTTTAGGAGTATTTAAAGAATATAGCATACCCCAATATTATTGTATATATTTTTGTTATAGATATTGTTTTATATATTTAAATATACAATAAAATATCCACACACTTTAAAAGTACATTTAGATTGAAGTTAAAATAAATTGATTTCTTACAAAATTCAAAACGAAGATATCTATTTATTAACACTTCCCAAACAAATCAAATTATTAGCAAAACCGTGAGTTCCTTTCTATATAAGGCCAAAACAATCATGATATGATTGCAAAGTTTCTGAAATCATTTTATCATGTCGGAGTTTCAGAGCATAGAATTTTTAAAAATATTGTATTCTTTCAAAGGTATATAATTTAAAATTTCATTTTCATAGTTTGAGAAAAGACGGATAGTCTTCCTAGAAATCGTAGTTCCGTAGTCTTCTAAGAAATCATAGTCTCTTTCCTAGAAACAAAAATAAATAAATAAATAAAATTTAAAAATAACAATATCTCACAACTCCCAACCAATCCAAGAGAAAATCCACCCACCCCAAACCAAAGGAAAAAACAAGGAAATGTTTTTTCGGTCCAATAGTTTCTCTTGTTATATTTTTCTTTTTTTAAAGTATTAATTATGTTAAGCCTTCAATTGATCTTTATGTGATATTGAATATTAGCTCATATAGTATCATAAATTTTCAAAATAAAAAAATACAATTATTCATTAAATACAGTTCTATAATCTTTCAAGAAACCAATTATTCATTAAATACAGTTCTATAATCTTTCAAGAAACCAGAATCCCTTCTCTATAAACAAAAATAAATAAATAAAACCCCCCTCCCAAACCAAAGGAAAAAATAAGAAATATTGTGATCTTGATTATCAACTCATAAAATATCATAAATTTTCAAAACTAGGCTATATACAGACACTGGTCCAAAAAATAATAAAATAAAAATAAAAACAAACTACAATCCTGCCATCAACATAGTTCCCTTCCCTAGAAAAATAAATAATCTCTCCCACCCCCCAACAAACCACCCACACCCCCTCGCCCCCTCCCCCAGTCAACTAAAGGAAAAAACAAGCAAATGTTGTTTCGGTACAATAATTTCTCTTGTTAAATTTTTTTAAAATTTTTTTTTTAAGTATGAATTATGTTAATCCATCAATCGATCTTTATTGTGATCTTGAATATGAACTCATATAATATCATACATTTTAAAAATAAAAACAATAAAATAAAAAAGAAAATACAATCCTTTATTAAATACAGTTTTGTAGTCTTCCTAAAATCATAGTTCTGTAATCTTTCAAAAACCAGATTCTCTTCCCTAGAAAATAACAATATCAAACAGAATTGAAAGGATCAGAATGACCTTTGCTTTGGACTCACCAACTTGTTGCTTTTAGAAGTAGCAGAATAGAAATGGCATATTGCCTCATATACTTCTTTGAAGAAAAGTTGATTTCATTCTTGACATCATGTAAGACCCAAAAGCTACTCAAACAGCTCCAAACCCAGGTCATAACTCACGGACTTGATCCCACCAATCAATACATAACCCCAAGATTCCTCTCAAAGTGTTTTCTTTTAAATGGAATTTCATATGCCCAGAAGATGTTCGATCAAATTGCAAGCAGAAATGCATTGCATTGTAAATCTGAAAAAGGTAATTGCAATTGAGTTTGGGAATGATTTTAACTGTAAATTCAATTTTCTTGGTTGCTTTTCAAGAAATTTCATAGTACTTGAAATGGGGGTTTATCTTTTTAGCTTTTTTGATTGATTGGTTCTTGCTGAATTTGTGATTTGATGATTTCTAAGTCATTCAACTAAATAGTAATTTAAATCATGAAATTCAGTAGTAAAATTTAGCAGCACTTATTAGAAGAGGAAATACTGCTTTTCTAAGTAATACTGATAGTTTTGGAGTACAATTATACTCATACTCAGTAGCAACACGGGAATTGTGCACTGGGGAGAAAACTAAAAGGGGGGAAATGTGATAAGAGTACTAGAAGGAGTTGTGCCCTTGGGAATCACTGGGAGAATTGTGCACTAGAAGAGTTATAGAGTTGAGGATCAGTAGGAGATATTTTAGGCTACACAGAACTTGGAGGAGAGACTTTTGATTCTTGCCAAGCAGTTAGTTATCTTTAGGCCTCTGGTGGGGCAAAAAGAGTACAGAGCATGTAGGATCCCTGAATCAGACTAAAACTTTCCAGTATTTGAGAATTGTATAGCTGAAAGAACGATAATATTTTACAATGATTTTTAGATATTGTTATCTTTAAATTTTATTTATTTGTTAATCTTTGTTATTATGATTTTTAGGAAGACTACAAAACTGTATTATGATTTTTTCTCTTTTCTCAAACTATGAGAATGAAATTTTCAAGAAGAATTTTGAAATTATATACCTTTGAAAGAATACAATGTTTTTAAAAATTTTCAATATACTTCATCTTCATCAATGGCTTAATTTTTTCCTTTAGTTGATTGGGGGGAGGGGGTGTGGGTGGGTATGGTTATTGATTGATTAGGGGGTATAAGAGATTGTTGTCTTCTATTTTTATTTATTTTTCTAGGGAAGGAACCATGTTGTTGACAGGATTGTAGTTTGTTTTTTTATTTTATTATTTTTTGAGCCTGTATCTTTATATTAGCCTTGTTTTGAAACTTCATAATATTTTATGAGGTGATATTCAAGATCACAATAAAGATTAATGGAGAGATTAACGTAACATACTTTATATTCATCAATTTTTGATTGAACAATATATATTTGATAAGTTCTATTCTCCCTAAGTTAATGTCCTCTATTAAAAACATGAATACATATACATCTTTAAAAAAAGAAAAAGAAAATAATAGAAAATTCAATCAATAGAAACTATTTGACCCAAACAACATTTTCATGTTTTTTTAACTGTTTATATTGATCTTGCTTCTGAACCACTGTGTTTTGTTTTTATTTTCAAAATTTTTGATATTATATGGCTTATATTTAAGATTAGAATAAAGATCAATTGAGTAATTAACATAACATACTTTAAAAAAATGAAAAGAAAAGGAAAAAAATCAAACGAAAGCAACTATTGGATCCAAACAACATTTCTTTGTTTTTTCCTTTGGTTGGGGGATGGTAGTTGTTGGAGAAATTGCTATCTTTTAGTTTTTTATTTATTTATTTATTTTTTTTTAGGAAGAGATCCGACTTTTGAGAGTTAGAAGACTTAAGGACTGTATTTTGTTTTTTATTTTTATTTTATTATTTTTGTTTTTAAAATTTATAATATTATATGAATTCATATTCAAGATGACAATAAAGATTAATGGAGGGATTAACATAATTCACACTAAAAAAAGGAGAATAAAAGAAAATAAAAATTAAACAATAGCAACTATTTGACCGAAACAAAATTTCTTTTTTATTTTCTATTTTTATTTTTAAAATTTATGATATTATATGAGCTCATATTCAAGATCACAATAAAGATCGATTGATGGATTAGCATAATTCATATTTAAAAAAAAAGAAAATAAAAAAAGAAAAATTTAACAAGAGAAACTATTGGACCGAAACAACATTTGCCTGTTTTTTCCTTTAGTTGATTGGGGGAGGGGGTGTGGGTGGGTTTGGTTGTTGGTTTGTTTGGGGGTGGGAGATATTGTTGTCTTATATTTTTATTTATTCATTTATTTTTCTAGGGAAGGGAACTATGTTGATGGCAGGATGGTAGTTTGTTTTTATTTTTATTTTATTATTTTTTGGACCAGTGTCTGTATATAGCCTTGTTTTGAAAATTTATGATATTTTATGAGTTGATAATCAAGATCACAAAGATCAATTGGGAAATTAACATAACATACTTTATATTCATTAATTTTGATTGAACAGTGTATATTTTATAAGTTCTGTTCTCCCTAAGTTAATGTCCTCCATTGAAAACATGAATACATACCTATCCTTCAAAAAAAGAAAATAATAGAAAAACCAAACAACTATTTAACCGAAACAACATTTTATTATTTTTTAACAGTTTATATTGATATGGCTTCTGAAAGACTGTGTTTTGTTTTTTATTTTTATTTTATTATTTTTGTTAGAAATTTTTTGACATTATATGGCTCATATTCAAGATTACAATAAAGATCAATCGAGGAATTAACATAACATACTTTAAAAAAATGAAAAGAAAAGAAAAAAAAATCAAATAAGAGCAACGATTGGATCCAAACAATATTTCCTTTGGTTGGGGAATGGTTTGGTTGTAGATTGGTTGGGAGCTGTTTGAGAAATTCTTATCTTGAGTTTTTATTTATTTATTTATTCTTGTTTTTGAGGAAGGGATCTGTCTTCTGAGAGTTAGAAGACTTAGAAGGCTGAAGGACTTTTTTTTTTATTTCTTTATTTTGTTTTTAAAATTTATGATATTAAATGAGTTCGTATTCAAGATCACAATAAAGATTAATTGAGGTATTAATATAACTCATACTTAAAAAAAAAGAGAATAAAAGAAAAGAAAAATAAAAAAATAGCAACTATTGGACCCAAAAAACATTTCTTATTTTTTTCCTTTGGCTTGGGAGGGGGGGTTGGTTGTGGTTTGGTCGGAAACTGTTTGAAATATGTATTATGATTTTTTCGGTGCTATCTAGCAAACACTTATACGTGTCATCCTTCTTTTCTCAAACTATGAAAATGAAATTCTCTAAAAGAAATTTTAAATTATATTATTTGTGCATTATAAATTATATACATTTGAAAGAATACAAAATTTTTAAAAATTTTATGCTCAGAAGGATTTCAGAAATTTTGCAATCATCTAGATTGTTTTGGCCTCATATAGAAAGGAGCTCACGGTTTTGCTATTAATTTGATTTGTTAAATATAGGTCTATTTTGGATTTTGTAGTTAGGTCTTTTGGTTTGCTAAATATAGGTCTATTGGACTGAAACAACATCTGCTTATTTTTTCCTTTGATTTGGGGGGGTGGGGGTGTTTGGTGTGGGTGGGTTTTCTCTTGGATTGGTTGGGAGCTCACGGATTTGGCCTTGTACAGAACAATTTCAGAAATTTTACAATCATCTTGATTGTTTTGGCCTTATACAGGAAGGAGCTCACGGTTTTGCTATTAACTTTCGGTGCTTTGGTTTGCTAAATATAGGTCTATTGGACCGAAACAACCTTTGCTTGTTTTTTCCTTTGGTTTGGGGGGGGGGGGGGTGTTTGGTGTGGGTGGGTTTTCTCCTGGATTGGTTGGGAGCTCACGGATTTGGCCTTGTACAGAACAATTTCAGAAATTTTGCAGTCAAGAGAAGGAGCTCACGGTTTTGGTATTAACTTTCGGTGCTTTGGTTTGCTAAATATAGGTCTATTGGACCGAAACAACCTTTGCTTGTTTTTTTCCTTTGGTTTGGGGGGGTTGGTGTGGGTGGGTTTTCTCTTGGATTGGTTGGGAGCTCACGGATTTGGCCTTGTACAGAACAATTTCAGAAATTTTGCATTGTTTTGGCCTTATACAGAAAGAAGCTCACGGTTTCGCTATTAATTTGATTTGTTAAATATGGGTGTATTTTGGAATTAGTCGAATTTTTTTCTTTTTTATTTTATTTTGCAGATTGGTCCAATGAAAATTCGATTTTAAACTAATATTATTCTACTTATTTAATTTTATAAGATTTTGTCCAAATCCCACTGCAAACTACTCTATCTCTTTACACACTAATCTAAATTACTTCCATATTTTAAACAATTTGAAGGGAGAATTATTTGCCGTACCAAACTACCAATGGAACAATAAATCAACCTGTGTTTGGGCAGAGTTTTTTTCAGAAAACAAAGAAAGGATCAGGCTGCAGAGTTCCGAGAATTCTAAGTATTTAGTTTTCAAATATTTGATTTTTTTTTTTGAATTCGTGATAATTATAAATTAGTTTGCAGAGAAGATGGGGATTTCAAAAGTAAAAGAAATATAGAAAGTCTATATTTATAAAGAGTGACAAGTCATTTAGTTTAGTGATTAAAAAATACTTTTTTATTAGATAAAAAATTTTTGGGTTCAAATTTATTTAATTGGGATATTTCATACTTACCATATTCATTAGTTCTCTGAAAAAAAAAGTATTCATTAGTGTTTATAAATATTAAGTTTACACATGCACATTAATATTATTGATTAGTAAAAATGGAATAATATGCAAACAAATTTACAAAAGATTATATAAATAAAAGGTGGCAATGCCGAGATGGTTAGGGGATTAGATGGTTTCTCAATGCATGGAAAAACCTTAGCAATGGAGAATGGTGGGGTTTGGAGATAAAATGAAGAAGATCCAACTATGGATCTATCTGAATTAACTCAAACCCTCTTCATGTCTTTGCTTTTGGGAACACTTGTTCTGTCCTAAACCGATCAATCCTTTTGGATATAACCACCGTCCCAATCACATTCCAAGTTTAAGTCTAATCTTAATTAGATATTTTATGGTACCACGAAAAAAATTTAAATATTTGACATTTTAAATATATCTTCTTTTGAATTAGAAATTAAAAAAAAAAAATCTTCACCTGACCTATGTCACCAACAAAGTGCTAATTAATTAAATGGGATTATGTATCAATCATGATTCATGAGACAAAACAAAACTAACAAAGGGGAGCTTAAGGATTCGGAGGTTAGGACATGGACAGAAACATAGTGATGCTTGTATTTTACATATTTTCAAACCTTTATACTAATATGTTAACTATGTATTTTATACATTTTTAGATTCTTATACTATTATGTCTTAAAACTTTTTACAAGTATACATTTTAAACCTTTTTATACAAAATTTTCACAATCTAAAATTAAAAGTCTGATTTTGCTTGTGAATTTCACCCATGAAGTTCACAAGAACATGTAGTAACCAAGTCCTTCCAGTGTGAAAGCAGAGAGTTTGGAAGGGGGAATATGCTATTGGGCAACATGACAAAAGACAAATAGGTTTAGGTCGGCAAAGCACTCTCCCTCCTATCCCATGGATCTATCTATATAAATGGCTAGCTATTATACATATATCATATAACCCCACCTCACTAGCCTTAATGCCTTAAACCATATTTACATAGCCTATATTTCACCACCCCACCAATCTTTTTTCCCTTCTCCTTTTTTGTTTTTTTCACATAAACAAACTTATACGTATAGTTTCTTATAAGACTCGAGAAAAAGACTATGAAGAGTTTGTGTCCCTTTTTAGTTTTAGTCTCTTTGTTGAAAAACCAAGTTTTTTTTTGTTTCCTTTTCAGTTTGGTATAGTATAGTGGTGGCCCCAAATATGTATATCACAAACCTGCTGATCATGGAGTTGGGATCTATCTGCATGGTATTCATGGCCATTTTCGGTGGTTTTATGGCATTGAAATGGCTACTTGGAAGTATAAATCGGTGGAGATTTGAAGCAAAGTTGGGTGAAAAGAGATTTTCACTTCCACCTGGTGATCTTGGATTGCCTTTCATTGGCAATATGTGGTCCTTCCTCAGAGCTTTCAAATCTAGCAATCCTGATTCTTTCATCGCCAAATTTGTCTCCAGGTTCGTCTTCCTTTGTTTTTTTCTTTTTCGCTTCATTGTCTGCAAATTTTGATGAAACAAACACAAAAAATCTGCAAGGAATGTCAGTGTTCAAACCTATCCCATTATAGGATTCGGGTTTCAAGAACTTTTCAATAGCAAGAAACTTCATAAACCGACGTTCGAGCCCTACAACATATTTTACTTGTTTTCACTCTCCAAAGTGGGTCTTCTTTTTAAGAGTCATCGTCTAGTCTAATATGAAGATATTATAGACTATAAGACCTCCAAACAACAAATTCCCTGGACTCAAAGATACCTCACTTGACATGACATGTAAAAAGTTTTAAGTGAGAAAAAACTAGCCATTGGACCACACCTGCCAATTTCTTTGACCTAATCTTCTGTTAACATAAAGGCTGGAAAATTTAAAAAATCCAGATTTTCAGGAAGTAATATAAGCCCAATTGGTTATGGTTCAGATGTTTATCAGTTTTTTTTAAGGCTTTTCAAAAACCCTGAAATAAAATAAAACCTTATTTGGATTACTATATTCCATTTCTGTCATTCCTTGCTTACCTCACAACTTGCCCTATTTGTCTTTCGCCTTCGTCATCAGCTGCATCAGGATCTGTTTTCCACTGCCAATGCTCTTCTTCTTCTTCTTCTTCATCTTTCTTTCTGTTTCTGAACCTTATGCTTGAGTGGTGTGCCAAACAGCCACGATTGCCCCTCTCTTTCTTTCTTTCTTTTCTCCATTAATTTTTTGGTCTAAAATGCAGATATGGACGTGTGGGACTTTATAAAACAGTGATGTTTGGTAACCCTAGTATCATTGTTACCACCCCAGAAGCAAGCAGGAAAGTTTTGACTGATGATGAAGCTTTCATGCCCGGATGGCCTACTTCAACAGTGAAACTTATTGGGGAGAAGTCATTCATTGGCCTCTCTTACGAAGAACATAAGCGTTTGAGGAAATTGACTGCAGCACCAGTTAATGGACATGAAGCATTGTCCTTATACCTGAAATACATAGAGGAAAATGTAGTTACAGCTCTGGAGAAATGGTCTACCATGGGACAAATTGAGTTTTTTAACTGAACTTAGAAGACTCACATTTCGGGTGATTATGCATATTTTTCTGAGTTCGGAAGGCGATCATGTTATGGCAGCCTTAGAAAAGGAGTACACAACACTTAACTATGGTGTTAGAGCTATGGCTATTAACCTTCCTGGTTTTGCATACCACAATGCACTCAAGGTCAGCTCCCACTATCTTTATATCAACTAATTAGTTTCTCAAGTTAAAATCAAGAAAAGCATAACCTCTCAAGTAATATCCAATTGAAATTTCAGGCACGAAAAAAGCTTGTGGCAATATTCCAAGCAATAGTGGATAAGCGGAGGGCAATAAGAAAGGAAAATACAACAAAGGATAGAAAAGATATGATGGATGCTCTTTTGGATGCTGAGGATGAGAAAGGTAGAAAATTAGATGATGGGGAAATCATTGATATTCTAGTAATGTATTTAAATGCTGGTCATGAATCATCTGGCCACGTTTCTATGTGGGCAACCCTGCTTCTGCAGAAGCACCCTGAAGTCCTTCAGAAAGCAAAGGTATTTTCCCACCTGTTGTTCTTCAAGTTTCTTAATCAATCTAAATAATATCATCATCTACTATCCAGACTTTGATTGGCAACATAACATGAAGAAGAGTTTAGTTGGACTAGAAAGACTTGTAAATTAAAATTGCAACTCTCTGATAATGAGACATTGTAAAACATGCAGGCTGAACAAGAGCAAATCATTAAAAACAGGCCGGCAGAACAAAAAGGGTTGACACTCAAGGAAATTCGTCAAATGGACTACCTATCTAAGGTAATTTATTCTGTTATACATATTGAATGTCAGGCTGCTACAGTAATTTGAGATCTATTAACTAAAGAGACTTATAATCTTAAAGGTGATTGATGAAACATTACGTGTCATTACCTTCTCATTCGTGGTCTTTCGAGAGGCAAAGAAAGATGTCAAGATCAGCGGTGAGTTTTAGAAACCAATATTTTTTTTATCACATCTACTTCTAAGCTCTATTTGTAAAAGATTATCTTTCTTCCAGGTTATACCATTCCCAAAGGGTGGAAAGTTTTAGTCTGGTTCAGGGAAGTTCACTTTGATCCTGAAATTTATCCCGAGCCTAGCAAGTTCGATCCTTCAAGATGGGATGTAAGCTTCTTCTTCTCTTCCCCCTCATTCAGTCAATCTGAATTTCCCTATGTTAACATGTTCTATGCTCTGAATTTGTAGAACCGGGTAGCTAGAGCGGGAACTTTCTTACCCTTTGGAGGCGGAAGCAGATTGTGTCCTGGGAATGATCTTGCCAAGCTCGAAATTTCTATTTTTCTTCACCATTTTCTCCTCAATTACGAGTAAGCATTATAAATCTCGTACAATTCTTGATAAAATGAACAAGTACATAAATTGGTACTAATGTTGTTTCTTCTCATTGTGTAGGCTTGAAAGGAAAAATCCTACATGCCCTGTACTCTTTCTGCCCCACCAGAGGCCTAAAGATAACTGCTTGGCAAGAATCAAAAGTCTCTCCTCCTCAAGGGCAATGTAGCCTAAAATATCTCCTATTGTTCCTCAACTCTACTAGTGCACAATTCTCCCAGTGATTCCCAAGGGCACAACTCCTTCTAGTACTCTTATCACATTTCCCCCGTTTAGTTTTCTCCCTAGTGCACAATTCCCGTGTTGCTACTTTTGAGTATGAAGCTACTTTGAGTATGAAGATCTTTGTAACATCTTAGGTTTTAATTGTACTATCAGTATTACTTATAAAAGCAGTATTTCCTCAAATTTACTACTGAATTTCATGATTTAAATTACTATTTAGTCGAATGACTTAGAAATCATCAAATCACAAATTCAGCAAGAACCAATCAATCAAAAAAGCTAAAAAGATAAACCCCCCATTTCAAGTACTATGAAATTTCTTGAAAAGCAACCAAGAAAATTGAACTTACAGTTAAAATCATTCCCAAACTCAATTGCAATTACCTTTTTCAGATTTACAACGCAATGCATTTCTGCTTGCAGTTTGATCCAACATCTTCTGGGCATATGAAATTCCATTTAAAAGAAAACACTTTGAGAGGAATCTTGGGGTTGTGTATTGACTGGTGGGATCAAGTCCGTGAGTTACGACCTGGGTTTGGAGCTGTTTGAGTTGCCTTTGGGTCTTACATGATGTCAAGAGTGAAATCAACTTTTCTTCAAGAAGTATATGAGGCAATATGCAATTTCTACTTCTAAAAGCAACAGGTAGGTGAGTCTAAAGCAAAGGTCATTCTGATCCTTTCAATTCTATCATTGTTTTGAGAGTGTTGATAAAGTGAGGCCATTGTTTGGGGAGTGTTAAAGTGGAGAGTGTTGACAAAGTCCTTCATTCTGATCTTTATGGGGAGTGTTGCCATTCTGATCTAGGGAGTATCGATGGAGTGGAGCCTGAATAGCCTTGCCAATCTGAGGATGGACGTTTTATAATTTGAGTTTTTTTTTTTAATAGATATTCATCAAGAAATAGATAATTTGAAAAAATAAATATCTTCTTTTTAAATTTTGTAAGAAGTAAATTTATTTTTAACTTCAATCTAAATCTACTTTGTGGATATTTTATTGTATATTTAAATATATAAAAATAATATCTATAACAAAAAATATATAAAATAATATTATACTATATTCTTTAAATACCCCTAAAAAGGTGTTATATTCTTTAAATAATATAAAATTTAAATAATGATATATATTACACAAAAGCTATTAGGAGTATTCACTCTTCTAATAGGAATCCCTATGCTGCTCAATCGTCAAATCACAAATTCGGCAATGAAAAAGCAAAGAAGATAATGCCTCATAGAAGCTGGTAAAATAACTCTTTAGCAAACAATCTGCAATTTTAACAATTAAAGTAAGAAACTTCTTAGCAAAAACTACATTGCAAACTCCAAAGTATACAGTGCATGTTTGGAATTATTTTTCCTGGCAGTGCCACTGCCATGTTTGGATTGAGGGAAGGATAATAGCTTTTGTGTAATATATATCATTCTTTAAATTTTTTATTATTTAAAGAATATAATATCTTTTAGGGGTATTTAAAAAATATAATGTAATATTATTGTATATATTTTCGCTATAGATATTATTTTATATATTTAAATATGCAATGAAATATCCACAAACTTTAAAAAGTACATTTAGATTGAAGTTAAAAAATAAATTTATTTCTTACAAACTTTAAAAAGAAGATATATATATTTTTTTCAAATTATATTTTTCTTGATTAATATCTATTTTCAAACTAAAATATAACAATTCCCTAGATCGGAATAACAACACTCCCCGGGACTCACCACTCCCCCAGAGCCATCCATACTCCCAAGGCCGGGATGGCAACACTCCCAGAACAAGAATCGGAATGAAAGACTTTGTCAACACTCTCCACCTTATCAATACTCTCAACACAAGGATCGGGATGGCAACACTCCCCGGAATGAAGGGATCGTCCACTTTAACACTCCCCAGGACAATGGCTCACTCTCCAAAGGGTAAGAAAGTTCCCATGTTAACATAGGGAAATTCGGATTGATTTGAATGAATCAAAGTGAATCGGACTAAAACTTTCCACCCTTTGGGAATAGTATACCCTGGAAGAGAAGACAATCTTTCACAATGATTTCCATATAGAGGAAAATATTGGAATCTAAAACTTACCCTACTTGTATTTAAACAGACTTTGTTTTAGTTTTGATAAGTAGACATTGTAAATACAAGGTCTGTGCTATCCCTTTGTAATTCTACTTCGTCAAACAATGATCAATGAACTTGTTTTTTTCATTCAGCTCCGATTCTCGCAAACTTTGTTTGAGGGCTGAAACTCTGCTCTCTCTCTTCAATGGACGAGTTGTTTTGCAATTATCTCCTAAACTACTTGTTGAGTTTCGCTTGACCCCTGTAAAGTAGGTTTAACATTTTGAAATTCTTTTTATATTTATTTTCGTCCCTCAAGATTGATTAAAGGTATGATTTGTTTATAATAACATAAAAAATCAAGGTTGTTGATGAACTATGGATAATTAGAGTTAGATGGCAACAAGAGAGCATGAAATTTTGGTCTTGAAACGGCGAGAAACATGAGAATTTGTTGCTGCCTTTGAGATATGAATCTTGCGGAGGCCACTGGCTTTTGGCACACACTGCAACAACACACACAAGAAAAAATAATTAAACTTTCAAGATCATTGATCAATCAAATTAAATTATATTTTCTATCTTTTATAACCTAATAACTGTTGTTAAAATTGATGGATTGGGATGCTCTGGGAGCAGTAGAAACATTGATCATAGCAGAAGCTGAAACAATGGAAGCCATTTGAATTGATGTGGGAAGAAAAAGCAGAAAACGAAGTAGTAATTAGTTTCTGCAAAACGATTTTGGTACCCCAAGATATATATGTTTGGATTGAGGGAAGGAAATAGCTTTTTGTGTAATATATATCATTTTTTTAAATTTTATATTATCTAAAATATATAATACTTTTTTTAGGAGTATTTAAAGAATATAGCATACCCCAATATTATTGTATATATTTTTGTTATAGATATTGTTTTATATATTTAAATATACAATAAAATATCCACACACTTTAAAAGTACATTTAGATTGAAGTTAAAATAAATTGATTTCTTACAAAATTCAAAACGAATATATCTATTTATTAACACTTCCCAAACAAATCAAATTATTAGCAAAACCGTGAGTTCCTTTCTATATAAGGCCAAAACAATCATGATATGATTGCAAAGTTTACGAAATCATTTTATCATGTCGGAGTTTCGAGCATAGAATTTTTTAAAAAATATTGTATTCTTTCAAAGGTATATAATTTAAAATTTCATTTTCATAGTTTGAGAAAAGACGGATAGTCTTCCTAGAAATCGTAGTTCCGTAGTCTTCTAAGAAATCATAGTCTCTTTCCTAGAAACAAAAATAAATAAATAAATAAAATTTAAAAATAACAATATCTCACAACTCCCAACCAATCCAAGAGAAAATCCACCCACACCAAACCCCCACCCACCCCAAACCAAAGGAAAAAACAAGGAAATGTTTTTTCGGTCCAATAGTTTCTCTTGTTATATTTTTCTTTTTTTAAAGTATTAATTATGTTAAGCCTTCAATTGATCTTTATGTGATATTGAATATTAGCTCATATAGTATCATAAATTTTCAAAATAAAAAAATACAATTATTCATTAAATACAGTTCTATAATCTTTCAAGAAACCAATTATTCATTAAATACAGTTCTATAATCTTTCAAGAAACCCAGTAATCCCTTCTCTATAAACAAAAAATAAATAAATAAAACCCCCCTCCCAAACCAAAGGAAAAAATAAGAAATATTGTGATCTTGATTATCAACTCATAAAATATCATAAATTTTCAAAACTAGGCTATATACAGACACTGGTCCAAAAAATAATAAAATAAAAATAAAAACAAACTACAATCCTGCCATCAACATAGTTCCCTTCCCTAGAAAAATAAATAATCTCTCCCACCCCCCAACAAACCACCCACACCCCCTCGCCCCCTCCCCCAGTCAACTAAAGGAAAAAACAAGCAAATGTTGTTTCGGTACAATAATTTCTCTTGTTAAATTTTTTTAAAAATTTTTTTTTAAGTATGAATTATGTTAATCCATCAATCGATCTTTATTGTGATCTTGAATATGAACTCATATAATATCATACATTTTAAAAATAAAAACAATAAAATAAAAAAGAAAATACAATCCTTTATTAAATACAGTTTTGTAGTCTTCCTAAAATCATAGTTCTGTAATCTTTCAAAAACCAGATTCTCTTCCCTAGAAAATAACAATATCAAACAGAATTGAAAGGATCAGAATGACCTTTGCTTTGGACTCACCAACTTGTTGCTTTTAGAAGTAGCAGAATAGAAATGGCATATTGCCTCATATACTTCTTTGAAGAAAAGTTGATTTCATTCTTGACATCATGTAAGACCCAAAAGCTACTCAAACAGCTCCAAACCCAGGTCATAACTCACGGACTTGATCCCACCAATCAATACATAACCCCAAGATTCCTCTCAAAGTGTTTTCTTTTAAATGGAATTTCATATGCCCAGAAGATGTTCGATCAAATTGCAAGCAGAAATGCATTGCATTGTAAATCTGAAAAAGGTAATTGCAATTGAGTTTGGGAATGATTTTAACTGTAAATTCAATTTTCTTGGTTGCTTTTCAAGAAATTTCATAGTACTTGAAATGGGGGTTTATCTTTTTAGCTTTTTTGATTGATTGGTTCTTGCTGAATTTGTGATTTGATGATTTCTAAGTCATTCAACTAAATAGTAATTTAAATCATGAAATTCAGTAGTAAAATTTAGCAGCACTTATTAGAAGAGGAAATACTGCTTTTCTAAGTAATACTGATAGTTTTGGAGTACAATTATACTCATACTCAGTAGCAACACGGGAATTGTGCACTGGGGAGAAAACTAAAAGGGGGGAAATGTGATAAGAGTACTAGAAGGAGTTGTGCCCTTGGGAATCACTGGGAGAATTGTGCACTAGAAGAGTTATAGAGTTGAGGATCAGTAGGAGATATTTTAGGCTACACAGAACTTGGAGGAGAGACTTTTGATTCTTGCCAAGCAGTTAGTTATCTTTAGGCCTCTGGTGGGGCAAAAAGAGTACAGAGCATGTAGGATCCCTGAATCAGACTAAAACTTTCCAGTATTTGAGAATTGTATAGCTGAAAGAACGATAATATTTTACAATGATTTTTAGATATTGTTATCTTTAAATTTTATTTATTTGTTAATCTTTGTTATTATGATTTTTAGGAAGACTACAAAACTGTATTATGATTTTTTCTCTTTTCTCAAACTATGAGAATGAAATTTTCAAGAAGAATTTTGAAATTATATACCTTTGAAAGAATACAATGTTTTTAAAAATTTTCAATATACTTCATCTTCATCAATGGCTTAATTTTTTCCTTTAGTTGATTGGGGGGGGGGGGGGGGGGTGTGGGTGGGTATGGTTATTGATTGATTAGGGGGTATAAGAGATTGTTGTCTTCTATTTTTATTTATTTTTCTAGGGAAGGAACCATGTTGTTGACAGGATTGTAGTTTGTTTTTTTATTTTATTATTTTTTGAGCCTGTATCTTTATATTAGCCTTGTTTTGAAACTTCATAATATTTTATGAGGTGATATTCAAGATCACAATAAAGATTAATGGAGAGATTAACGTAACATACTTTATATTCATCAATTTTTGATTGAACAATATATATTTGATAAGTTCTATTCTCCCTAAGTTAATGTCCTCTATTAAAAACATGAATACATATACATCTTTAAAAAAAGAAAAAGAAAATAATAGAAAATTCAATCAATAGAAACTATTTGACCCAAACAACATTTTCATGTTTTTTTAACTGTTTATATTGATCTTGCTTCTGAACCACTGTGTTTTGTTTTTATTTTCAAAATTTTTGATATTATATGGCTTATATTTAAGATTAGAATAAAGATCAATTGAGTAATTAACATAACATACTTTAAAAAAATGAAAAGAAAAGGAAAAAAATCAAACGAAAGCAACTATTGGATCCAAACAACATTTCTTTGTTTTTTCCTTTGGTTGGGGGATGGTAGTTGTTGGAGAAATTGCTATCTTTTAGTTTTTATTTATTTATTTATTTTTTTTAGGAAGAGATCTGACTTTTGAGAGTTAGAAGACTTAAGGACTGTATTTTGTTTTTTATTTTTATTTTATTATTTTTGTTTTTAAAATTTATAATATTATATGAATTCATATTCAAGATGACAATAAAGATTAATGGAGGGATTAACATAATTCACACTAAAAAAAGGAGAATAAAAGAAAATAAAAATTAAACAATAGCAACTATTTGACCGAAACAAAATTTCTTTTTTATTTTCTATTTTTATTTTTAAAATTTATGATATTATATGAGCTCATATTCAAGATCACAATAAAGATCGATTGATGGATTAGCATAATTCATATTTAAAAAAAAAGAAAATAAAAAAAGAAAAATTTAACAAGAGAAACTATTGGACCGAAACAACATTTGCCTGTTTTTTCCTTTAGTTGATTGGGGGAGGGGGTGTGGGTGGGTTTGGTTGTTGGTTTGTTTGGGGGTGGGAGATATTGTTGTCTTATATTTTTATTTATTCATTTATTTTTCTAGGGAAGGGAACTATGTTGATGGCAGGATGGTAGTTTGTTTTTATTTTTATTTTATTATTTTTTGGACCAGTGTCTGTATATAGCCTTGTTTTGAAAATTTATGATATTTTATGAGTTGATAATCAAGATCACAAAGATCAATTGGGAAATTAACATAACATACTTTATATTCATTAATTTTGATTGAACAGTGTATATTTTATAAGTTCTGTTCTCCCTAAGTTAATGTCCTCCATTGAAAACATGAATACATACCTATCCTTCAAAAAAAGAAAATAATAGAAAAACCAAACAACTATTTAACCGAAACAACATTTTATTATTTTTTAACAGTTTATATTGATATGGCTTCTGAAAGACTGTGTTTTGTTTTTTATTTTTATTTTATTATTTTTGTTAGAAATTTTTTGACATTATATGGCTCATATTCAAGATTACAATAAAGATCAATCGAGGAATTAACATAACATACTTTAAAAAAATGAAAAGAAAAGAAAAAAAAATCAAATAAGAGCAACGATTGGATCCAAACAATATTTCCTTTGGTTGGGGAATGGTTTGGTTGTAGATTGGTTGGGAGCTGTTTGAGAAATTCTTATCTTGAGTTTTTATTTATTTATTTATTCTTGTTTTTGAGGAAGGGATCTGTCTTCTGAGAGTTAGAAGACTTAAAAGGCTGAAGGACTTTTTTTTTTTATTTCTTTATTTTGTTTTTAAAATTTATGATATTAAATGAGTTCGTATTCAAGATCACAATAAAGATTAATTGAGGTATTAACATAACTCATACTTAAAAAAAAGAGAATAAAAGAAAAGAAAAATAAAAAAATAGCAACTATTGGACCGAAAAAACATTTCCTTGTTTTTTCCTTTGGTTTGGGGTGGGTGGGGGTTTGGTGTGGGTGGATTTTCTCTTGGATTGGTTGGGAGTTGTGAGATATTGTTATTTTTAAATTTTATTTATTTATTTATTTTTGTTTCTAGGAAAGAGACTATGATTTCTTAGAAGACTACGGAACTACGATTTCTAGGAAGACTATCCGTCTTTTCTCAAACTATGAAAATGAAATTTTAAATTATATACCTTTGAAAGAATACAATATTTTTAAAAATTCTATGCTCTGAAACTCCGACATGATAAAATGATTTCAGAAACTTTGCAATCATATCATGATTGTTTTGGCCTTATATAGAAAGGAACTCACGGTTTTGCTAATAATTTGATTTGTTTGGGAAGTGTTAATAAATAGATATCTTCGTTTTGAATTTTGTAAGAAATCAATTTATTTTAACTTCAATCTAAATGTACTTTTAAAGTGTGTGGATATTTTATTGTATATTTAAATATATAAAACAATATCTATAACAAAAATATATACAATAATATTGGGGTATGCTATATTCTTTAAATACTCCTAAAAAAGTATTATATATTTTAGATAATATAAAATTTAAAAAATGATATATATTACACAAAAAGCTATTTCCTTCCCTCAATCCAAACATATATATCTTGGGGTACCAAAATCGTTTTGCAGAAACTAATTACTACTTCGTTTTCTGCTTTTTCTTCCCACATCAATTCAAATGGCTTCCATTGTTTCAGCTTCTGCTATGATCAATGTTTCTACTGCTCCCAGAGCATCCCAATCCATCAATTTTAACAACAGTTATTAGGTTATAAAAGATAGAAAATATAATTTAATTTGATTGATCAATGATCTTGAAAGTTTAATTATTTTTCTTGTGTGTGTTGTTGCAGTGTGTGCCAAAAGCCAGTGGCCTCCGCAAGATTCATATCTCAAAGGCAGCAACAAATTCTCATGTTTCTCGCCGTTTCAAGACCAAAATTTCATGCTCTCTTGTTGCCATCTAACTCTAATTATCCATAGTTCATCAACAACCTTGATTTTTATGTTATTATAAACAAATCATACCTTTAATCAATCTTGAGGGACGAAAATAAATATAAAAGAATTTCAAAATGTTAAACCTACTTTACAGGGTCAAGCAGAAACTCAACAAGTAGTTTAGGAGATAATTGCAAAACAACTGTCCATTGAAGAGAGAGAGCAGAGTTTCAGCCCAAACAAAGTTTGCAGAATCGGAGCTGAATGAAAAAACAAGTTCATTGATCATTGTTTGACAGAAGTAGAATTACAAAGGGATAGCACAGCCTTGTATTTACAATGTCTACTTATCAAAACTAAAACAAAGCTGTTTAAATACAAGTAGGGTAAGTTTTAGATTCCAATATTTTCCTCTATATGGAAATCATTGTGAAAGATTGTCTTCTCTTCCAGGTATACTATTCCCAAAGGGTGGAAAGTTTTAGTCTGATTCACTTTGATTCATTCAGTCAATCTGAATTTCCCTATGTTAACATGGGAACTTTCTTACCCTTTGGAGAGTGAGCCATTGTCTGGGGAGTGTTAAAGTGGACAGTCCTTCATTCTGGGGAGTGTTGCCATCCTGATCCTTGTGTTGAGAGTATTGATAAGGTGGAGAGTGTTGACAAAGTCTTTCATTCTGATTCTTGTCTGGGAGTGTTGCCATCCTGGCCTTGGGAGTATGGATGGCTCTGGGGAGTGGTGAGTCTGGGGAGTGTTGTTATTCTGATCTAGGGAATTGTTATATTTTAGTTTGAAAATAGATATTAATCAAGAAAAATATAATTTGAAAAAATATATATATCTTCTTTTTTAAAGTTTGTAAGAAATAAATTTATTTTTTAACTTCAATCTAAATGTACTTTTTAAAGTTTGTGGATATTTCATTGCATATTTAAATATATAAAATAATATCTATAGCGAAAATATATACAATAATATTACATTATATTTTTTAAATACCCCTAAAAGATATTATATTCTTTAAATAATAAAAAATTTAAAGAATGATATATATTACACAAAAGCTATTATCCTTCCCTCAATCCAAACATGGCAGTGGCACTGCCAGGAAAAAATAATTCCAAACATGCACTGTATACTTTGGAGTTTGCAATGTAGTTTTTTGCTAAGAAGTTTCTTACTTTAATTGTTAAAATTGCAGATTGTTTGCTAAAGAGTTATTTTACCAGCTTCTATGAGGCATTATCTTCTTTGCTTTTTCATTGCCGAATTTGTGATTTGACGATTGAGCAGCATAGGGATTCCTATTAGAAGAGTGAATACTCCTAATAGCTTTTGTGTAATATATATCATTATTTAAATTTTATATTATTTAAAGAATATAACACCTTTTTAGGGGTATTTAAAGAATATAGTATAATATTATTTTATATATTTTTGTTATAGATATTATTTTTATATATTTAAATATACAATAAAATATCCACAAAGTAGATTTAGATTGAAGTTAAAAATAAATTTACTTCTTACAAAATTTAAAAAGAAGATATTTATTTTTTCAAATTATCTATTTCTTGATGAATATCTATTAAAAAAAAAAACTCAAATTATAAAACGTCCATCCTCAGATTGGCAAGGCTATTCAGGCTCCACTCCATCGATACTCCCTAGATCAGAATGGCAACACTCCCCATAAAGATCAGAATGAAGGACTTTGTCAACACTCTCCACTTTAACACTCCCCAAACAATGGCCTCACTTTATCAACACTCTCAAAACAATGATAGAATTGAAAGGATCAGAATGACCTTTGCTTTAGACTCACCTACCTGTTGCTTTTAGAAGTAGAAATTGCATATTGCCTCATATACTTCTTGAAGAAAAGTTGATTTCACTCTTGACATCATGTAAGACCCAAAGGCAACTCAAACAGCTCCAAACCCAGGTCGTAACTCACGGACTTGATCCCACCAGTCAATACACAACCCCAAGATTCCTCTCAAACTGTTTTCTTTTAAATGGAATTTCATATGCCCAGAAGATGTTGGATCAAACTGCAAGCAGAAATGCATTGCGTTGTAAATCTGAAAAAGGTAATTGCAATTGAGTTTGGGAATGATTTTAACTGTAAGTTCAATTTTCTTGGTTGCTTTTCAAGAAATTTCATAGTACTTGAAATGGGGGGTTTATCTTTTTAGCTTTTTTGATTGATTGGTTCTTGCTGAATTTGTGATTTGATGATTTCTAAGTCATTCGACTAAATAGTAATTTAAATCATGAAATTCAGTAGTAAATTTGAGGAAATACTGCTTTTATAAGTAATACTGATAGTACAATTAAAACCTAAGATGTTACAAAGATCTTCATACTCAAAGTAGCTTCATACTCAAAAGTAGCAACACGGGAATTGTGCACTAGGGAGAAAACTAAACGGGGGAAATGTGATAAGAGTACTAGAAGGAGTTGTGCCCTTGGGAATCACTGGGAGAATTGTGCACTAGTAGAGTTGAGGAACAATAGGAGATATTTTAGGCTACATTGCCCTTGAGGAGGAGAGACTTTTGATTCTTGCCAAGCAGTTATCTTTAGGCCTCTGGTGGGGCAGAAAGAGTACAGGGCATGTAGGATTTTTCCTTTCAAGCCTACACAATGAGAAGAAACAACATTAGTACCAATTTATGTACTTGTTCATTTTATCAAGAATTGTACGAGATTTATAATGCTTACTCGTAATTGAGGAGAAAATGGTGAAGAAAAATAGAAATTTCGAGCTTGGCAAGATCATTCCCAGGACACAATCTGCTTCCGCCTCCAAAGGGTAAGAAAGTTCCCGCTCTAGCTACCCGGTTCTACAAATTCAGAGCATAGAACATGTTAACATAGGGAAATTCAGATTGACTGAATGAGGGGGGAAGAGAAGAAGAAGCTTACATCCCATCTTGAAGGATCGAACTTGCTAGGCTCGGGATAAATTTCAGGATCAAAGTGAACTTCCCTGAACCAGACTAAAACTTTCCACCCTTTGGGAATGGTATAACCTCGGAAGAAAGATAATCTTTTACAAATAGAGCTTAGAAGTAGATGTGATAAAAAAAAATATTGGTTTCTAAAACTCACCGCTGATCTTGACATCTTTCTTTGCCTCTCGAAAGACCACGAATGAGAAGGTAATGACACGTAATGTTTCATCAATCACCTTTAAGATTATAAGTCTCTTTAGTTAATAGATCTCAAATTACTGTAGCAGCCTGACATTCAATATGTATAACAGAATAAATTACCTTAGATAGGTAGTCCATTTGACGAATTTCCTTGAGTGTCAACCCTTTTTGTTCTGCCGGCCTGTTTTTAATGATTTGCTCTTGTTCAGCCTCGCATGTTTTACAATGTCTCATTATCAGAGAGTTGCAATTTTAATTTACAAGTCTTTCTAGTCCAACTAAACTCTTCTTCATGTTATGTTGCCAATCAAAGTCTGGATAGTAGATGATGATATTATTTAGATTGATTAAGAAACTTGAAGAACAACAGGTGGGAAAATACCTTTGCTTTCTGAAGGACTTCAGGGTGCTTCTGCAGAAGCAGGGTTGCCCACATAGAAACGTGGCCAGATGATTCATGACCAGCATTTAAATACATTACTAGAATATCAATGATTTCCCCATCATCTAATTTTCTACCTTTCTCATCCTCAGCATCCAAAAGAGCATCCATCATATCTTTTCTATCCTTTGTTGTATTTTCCTTTCTTATTGCCCTCCGCTTATCCACTATTGCTTGGAATATTGCCACAAGCTTTTTTCGTGCCTGAAATTTCAATTGGATATTACTTGAGAGGTTATGCTTTTCTTGATTTTAACTTGAGAAACTAATTAGTTGATATAAAGATAGTGGGAGCTGACCTTGAGTGCATTGTGGTATGCAAAACCAGGAAGGTTAATAGCCATAGCTCTAACACCATAGTTAAGTGTTGTGTACTCCTTTTCTAAGGCTGCCATAACATGATCGCCTTCCGAACTCAGAAAAATATGCATAATCACCCGAAATGTGAGTCTTCTAAGTTCAGTTAAAAACTCAATTTGTCCCATGGTAGACCATTTCTCCAGAGCTGTAACTACATTTTCCTCTATGTATTTCAGGTATAAGGACAATGCTTCATGTCCATTAACTGGTGCTGCAGTCAATTTCCTCAAACGCTTATGTTCTTCGTAAGAGAGGCCAATGAATGACTTCTCCCCAATAAGTTTCACTGTTGAAGTAGGCCATCCGGGCATGAAAGCTTCATCATCAGTCAAAACTTTCCTGCTTGCTTCTGGGGTGGTAACAATGATACTAGGGTTACCAAACATCACTGTTTTATAAAGTCCCACACGTCCATATCTGCATTTTAGACCAAAAATTAATGGAGAAAAGAAAGAAAGAAAGAGAGGGGCAATCGTGGCTGTTTGGCACACCACTCAAGCATAAGGTTCAGAAACAGAAAGAAAGATGAAGAAGAAGAAGAAGAAGAGCATTGGCAGTGGAAAACAGATCCTGATGCAGCTGATGACGAAGGCGAAAGACAAATAGGGCAAGTTGTGAGGTAAGCAAGGAATGACAGAAATGGAATATAGTAATCCAAATAAGGTTTTATTTTATTTCAGGGTTTTTGAAAAGCCTTAAAAAAACTGATAAACATCTGAACCATAACCAATTGGGCTTATATTACTTCCTGAAAATCTGGATTTTTTAAATTTTCCAGCCTTTATGTTAACAGAAGATTAGGTCAAAGAAATTGGCAGGTGTGGTCCAATGGCTAGTTTTTTCTCACTTAAAACTTTTTACATGTCATGTCAAGTGAGGTATCTTTGAGTCCAGGGAATTTGTTGTTTGGAGGTCTTATAGTCTATAATATCTTCATATTAGACTAGACGATGACTCTTAAAAAAGAAGACCGCTGGAGAGTGAAAACAGTAAAATATGTTGTAGAGGCTCGAACGTCTGGGTTTATGAAGTTTCTTGCTATTGAAAAGTTCTTGAAACCCGAATCCTATAATGGGATAGGTTTGAACACCGACATTCCTTGCAGATTTTTTTGTGTTTGTTTCATCAAAATTTGCGGACAATGAAGCGAAAAAGAAAAAAACAAAGGAAGACGAACCTGGAGACAAATTTGGCGATGAAAGAATCAGGATTGCTAGATTTGAAAGCTCTGAGGAAGGACCACATATTGCCAATGAAAGGCAATCCAAGATCACCAGGTGGAAGTGAAAATCTCTTTTCACCCAACTTTGCTTCAAATCTCCACCGATTTATACTTCCAAGTAGCCATTTCAATGCCATAAAACCACCGAAAATGGCCATGAATACCATGCAGATAGATCCCAACTCCATGATCAGCAGGTTTGTGATATACATATTTGGGGCCACCACTATACTATACCAAACTGAAAAGGAAACAAAAAAAAACTTGGTTTTTTCAACAAAGAGACTAAAACTAAAAAAGCGACACAAACTCTTCATAGTCTTTTTCTCGAGCCTTATAAGAAACTATACGTATAAGTTTGTTTATGTGAAAAAACAAAAAAGGAGAAGGGAAAAAAGATTGGTGGGGTGGTGAAATATAGGCTATGTAAATATGGTTTAAGGCATTAAGGCTAGTGAGGTGGGGTTATATGATATATGTATAATAGCTAGCCATTTATATAGATAGATCCATGGGATAGGAGGGAGAGTGCTTTGCCGACCTAAACCTATTTGTCTTTTGTCATGTTGCCCAATAGCATATTCCCCCTTCCAAACTCTCTGCTTTCACACTGGAAGGACTTGGTTACTACATGTTCTTGTGAACTTCATGGGTGAAATTCACAAGCAAAATCAGACTTTTAATTTTAGATTGTGAAAATTTTGTATAAAAAGGTTTAAAATGTATACTTGTAAAAAGTTTTAAGACATAATAGTATAAGAATCTAAAAATGTATAAAATACATAGTTAACATATTAGTATAAAGGTTTGAAAATATGTAAAATACAAGCATCACTATGTTTCTGTCCATGTCCTAACCTCCGAATCCTTAAGCTCCCCTTTGTTAGTTTTGTTTTGTCTCATGAATCATGATTGATACATAATCCCATTTAATTAATTAGCACTTTGTTGGTGACATAGGTCAGGTGAAGATTTTTTTTTTTTAATTTCTAATTCAAAAGAAGATATATTTAAAATGTCAAATATTTAAATTTTTTTCGTGGTACCATAAAATATCTAATTAAGATTAGACTTAAACTTGGAATGTGATTGGGACGGTGGTTATATCCAAAAGGATTGATCGGTTTAGGACAGAACAAGTGTTCCCAAAAGCAAAGACATGAAGAGGGTTTGAGTTAATTCAGATAGATCCATAGTTGGATCTTCTTCATTTTATCTCCAAACCCCACCATTCTCCATTGCTAAGGTTTTTCCATGCATTGAGAAACCATCTAATCCCCTAACCATCTCGGCATTGCCACCTTTTATTTATATAATCTTTTGTAAATTTGTTTGCATATTATTCCATTTTTACTAATCAATAATATTAATGTGCATGTGTAAACTTAATATTTATAAACACTAATGAATACTTTTTTTTTCAGAGAACTAATGAATATGGTAAGTATGAAATATCCCAATTAAATAAATTTGAACCCAAAATTTTTATCTAATAAAAAGTATTTTTAATCACTAAACTAAATGACTTGTCACTCTTTATAAATATAGACTTTCTATATTTCTTTTACTTTTGAAATCCCCATCTTCTCTGCAAACTAATTTATAATTATCACGAATTCAAAAAAAAAAATCAAATATTTGAAAACTAAATACTTAGAATTCTCGGAACTCTGCAGCCTGATCCTTTCTTTGTTTTCTGAAAAAACTCTGCCCATACACAGGTTGATTTATTGTTCCATTGGTAGTTTGGTACGGCAAATAATTCTCCCTTCAAATTGTTTAAAATATGGAAGTAATTTAGATTAGTGTGTAAAGAGATAGAGTAGTTTGCAGTGGGATTTGGACAAAATCTTATAAAATTAAATAAGTAGAATAATATTAGTTTAAAATCGAATTTTCATTGGACCAATCTGCAAAATAAAATAAAAAAGAAAAAAATTCGACTAATTCCAAAATACACCCATATTTAACAAATCAAATTAATAGCGAAACCGTGAGCTTCTTTTCCGTATAAGGCCAAAACAATGCAAAATTTCTGAAATTGTTCTCGTACAAGGCCAAATCCGTGAGCTCCCAACCAATCCAAGAGAAAACCCACCCACACCAACCCCCCCCAAACCAAAGGAAAAAAACAAGCAAAGGTTGTTTCGGTCCAATAGACCTATATTTAGCAAACCAAAGCACCGAAAGTTAATACCAAAACCGTGAGCTCCTTCTCTTGACTGCAAAATTTCTGAAATTGTTCTGTACAAGGCCAAATCCGTGAGCTCCCAACCAATCCAGAGAAAACCCACCCACACCAAACACCCACCCCCCCAAACCAAAGGAAAAAACAAGCAAAGGTTGTTTCGGTCCAATAGACCTATATTTAGCAAACCAAAGCACCGAAAGTTAATAGCAAAACCGTGAGCTCCTTCCTGTATAAGGCCAAAACAATCAAGATGATTGTAAAATTTCTGAAATTGTTCTGTACAAGGCCAAATCCGTGAGCTCCCAACCAATCCAAGAGAAAACCCACCCACACCAAACACCCCCCCCCCCCCAAATCAAAGGAAAAAATAAGCAGATGTTGTTTCAGTCCAATAGACCTATATTTAGCAAACCAAAAGACCTAACTACAAAATCCAAAATAGACCTATATTTAACAAATCAAATTAATAGCAAAACCGTGAGCTCCTTTCTATATGAGGCCAAAACAATCTAGATGATTGCAAAATTTCTGAAATCCTTCTGAGCATAAAATTTTTAAAAATTTTGTATTCTTTCAAATGTATATAATTTATAATGCACAAATAATATAATTTAAAATTTCTTTTAGAGAATTTCATTTTCATAGTTTGAGAAAAGAAGGATGACACGTATAAGTGTTTGCTAGATAGCACCGAAAAAATCATAATACATATTTCAAACAGTTTCCGACCAAACCACAACCAACCCCCCCCTCCCAAGCCAAAGGAAAAAAATAAGAAATGTTTTTTGGGTCCAATAGTTGCTATTTTTTTATTTTTCTTTTCTTTTATTCTCTTTTTTTTAAGTATGAGTTATATTAATACCTCAATTAATCTTTATTGTGATCTTGAATACGAACTCATTTAATATCATAAATTTTAAAAACAAAATAAAGAAATAAAAAAAAAGTCCTTCAGCCCTTTCTAAGTCTTCTAACTCTCAGAAGACAGATCCCTTCCTCAAAAACAAGAATAAATAAATAAATAAAAACTCAAGATAAGAATTTCTCAAACAGCTCCCAACCAATCTACAACCAAACCATTCCCCAACCAAAGGAAATATTGTTTGGATCCAATCGTTGCTCTTATTTGATTTTTTTTTCTTTTCTTTTCATTTTTTTAAAGTATGTTATGTTAATTCCTCGATTGATCTTTATTGTAATCTTGAATATGAGCCATATAATGTCAAAAAATTTCTAACAAAAATAATAAAATAAAAATAAAAAAACAAAACACAAAGTCTTTCGTAAGCCATATCAATATAAACTGTTAAAAAAATAATAAAATGTTGTTTCGGTTAAATAGTTGTTTGGTTTTTTCTATTATTTTCTTTTTTTTGAAGGATAGGTATGTATTCATGTTTTCAATGGAGGACATTAACTTAGGGAGAACAGTAACTTATAAAATATACACTCGTTCAATCAAAATTAATGAATATAAAGTATGTTATGTTAATTTCCCAATTGATCTTTGTGATCTTGATTATCAACTCATAAAATATCATAAATTTTCAAAACAAGGCTATATACGTACTACTCGGTCCAAAAAAATAATAAAATAAAAAATAAAAAACAAACTACCATCCCGCCATCAACATAGTTCCCTTCCCTAGAAAAAATAAATGAATAAATAAAAAATATAAGACAACAATATCTCCCACCCCCCAAACAAACCAACAACCAAACCCACCCACACCCCCCTCCCCCCAATCAACTAAAGGAAAAAACAGGCAAATGTTGTTTCGGTCCAATAGTTTCTCTTGTTAAATTTTTCTTTTTTTATTTTCTTTTTTTTTAAATATGAATTATGCTAATCCATCAATCGATCTTTATTGTGATCTTGAATATGAGCTCATATAATATCATAAATTTTAAAAAATAAAAAATAGAAAATAAAAAAAGAAATTTTGTTTCGGTCAAATAGTTGCTATTGTTTAATTTTTTATTTTCTTTTATTCTCCTTTTTTTTAGTGTGAATTATGTTAATCCCTCCATTAATCTTTATTGTCATCTTGAATATGAATTCATATAATATTATAAATTTTAAAAAACAAAAAATAATAAAATAAAAAATAAAAAAACAAAATACGAGTCCTTAAGTCTTCTAACTCTCAAAAGTCGATCTCTTCCTAAAAAAAATAAATAAATAAATAAAAAACTAAAAGATAGCAATTTCTCCAACAACTACCATCCCCCAACCAAAGGAAAAAACAAAGAAATGTTGTTTGGATCCAATAGTTGCTTTCGTTTGATTTTTTTCCTTTTCTTTTCATTTTTTTAAAGTATGTTATGTTAATTACTCAATTGATCTTTATTCTAATCTTAAATATAAGCCATATAATATCAAAAATTTTGAAAATAAAAACAAAACACAAAGTGGTTCGAAGCAAGATCAATATAAACAGCTTAAAAAAAACATGAAAATGTTGTTTGGGTCAAATAGTTTCTATTGATTGAATTTTCTATTATTTTCTTTTTTCTTTTTTTTAAAGATGTATATGTATTCATGTTTTTTAATAGAGGACATTAACTTAGGGAGAATAGAACTTATCAAATATATATTGTTCAATCAAAAAATTGATGAATATAAAGTATGTTACGTTAATCTCTCCATTAATCTTTATTGTGATCTTGAATATCACCTCATAAAATATTATGAAGTTTCAAAACAAGGCTAATATAAAGATACGAGGCTCAAAAAAATAATAAAATAAAAAAAACAAACTACAATCCCGTCAACAACATGGTTCCTTCCCTAGAAAAAATAAATAAAAAATAGAAGACAACAATCTCTTATACCCCCTAATCAATCAATAACCATACCCACCCACACCCCCTCCCCCCAATCAACTAAAGGAAAAAATTAAGCCATTGATGAAGATGAAGTATATTGAAAATTTTTAAAAACATTGTATTCTTTCAAAGGTATATAATTTCAAAATTCTTCTTGAAAATTTCATTCTCATAGTTTGAGAAAAGAGAAAAAAATCATAATACGCTTTGTAGTCTTCCTAAAAATCATAATAACAAAGATTAACAAATAAATAAAATTTAAAGATAACAATATCTAAAAATCATTGTAAAATATTATCGTTCTTTCAAACTATACAATTCTCAAATACTCGGAAAGTTTTAGTCCGATTCAGTGGATCCTACATGCTCGTACTCTTTTTGCCCCACCGGAGGCCTAAAGATAACTAACCCGCTTGGCAAGAATCAAAAGTCTCTCCTCCAAGTTCTGTGTAGCCTAAAATATCTCCTACTGATCCTCAACTCTATAACTCTTCTAGTGCACAATTCTCCCAGTGATTCCCAAGGGCACAACTCCTTCTAGTACTCTTATCACATTTCCCCCCTTTTAGTTTTCTCCCCAGTGCACAATTCCCGTGTTGCTACTGAGTATGAGTATAATTGTACTCCAAAACTATCAGTATTACTTAGAAAAGCAGTATTTCCTCTTCTAATAAGTGCTGCTAAATTTTACTACTGAATTTCATGATTTAAATTACTATTTAGTTGAATGACTTAGAAATCATCAAATCACAAATTCAGCAAGAACCAATCAATCAAAAAAGCTAAAAAGATAAACCCCCATTTCAAGTACTATGAAATTTCTTGAAAAGCAACCAAGAAAATTGAATTTACAGTTAAAATCATTCCCAAACTCAATTGCAATTACCTTTTTCAGATTTACAATGCAATGCATTTCTGCTTGCAATTTGATCGAACATCTTCTGGGCATATGAAATTCCATTTAAAAGAAAACACTTTGAGAGGAATCTTGGGGTTATGTATTGATTGGTGGGATCAAGTCCGTGAGTTATGACCTGGGTTTGGAGCTGTTTGAGTAGCTTTTGGGTCTTACATGATGTCAAGAATGAAATCAACTTTTCTTCAAAGAAGTATATGAGGCAATATGCCATTTCTATTCTGCTACTTCTAAAAGCAACAAGTTGGTGAGTCCAAAGCAAAGGTCATTCTGATCCTTTCAATTCTGTTTGATATTGTTATTTTCTAGGGAAGAGAATCTGGTTTTTGAAAGATTACAGAACTATGATTTTAGGAAGACTACAAAACTGTATTTAATAAAGGATTGTATTTTCTTTTTTATTTTATTGTTTTTATTTTTAAAATGTATGATATTATATGAGTTCATATTCAAGATCACAATAAAGATCGATTGATGGATTAACATAATTCATACTTAAAAAAAAATTTTTAAAAAAATTTAACAAGAGAAATTATTGTACCGAAACAACATTTGCTTGTTTTTTCCTTTAGTTGACTCGGGGGGGGGGGGCGAGGGGGGTGTGGGTGGTTTGTTGGGGGGGGGGGGGGAGAGATTATTTATTTTTCTAGGGAAGGGAACTATGTTGATGGCAGGATTGTAGTTTGTTTTTTATTTTTTATTTTATTATTTTTTTGGACCAAGTGTCCGTATATAGCCTAGTTTTGAAAATTTATGATATTTTATGAGTTGATAATCAAGATCACAATATTTCTTATTTTTTCCTTTGGTTTGGGAGGGGGGTTTTATTTATTTATTTTTGTTTATAGAGAAGGGATTCTGGTTTCTTGAAAGATTATAGAACCGTATTTAATGAATAATTGGTTTCTTGAAAGATTATAGAACCGTATTTAATGAATAATTGTATTTTTTTTATTTTGAAAATTTATGATACTATATGAGCTAATATTCAATATCACATAAAGATCAATTGAAGGCTTAACATAATTAATACTTTAAAAAAAAGAAAAAATATAACAAGAGAAACTATTGGACCGAAAAAAACATTTCCTTGTTTTTTTCCTTTGGTTTGGGGTGGGTGGGGGTTTGGTGTGGGTGGATTTTCTCTTGGATTGGTTGGGAGTTGTGAGATATTGTTATTTTTTAAATTTTATTTATTTATTTATTTTTTGTTTCTAGGAAAGAGACTATGATTTCTTAGAAGACTACGGAACTACGATTTCTAGGAAGACTATCCGTCTTTTCTCAAACTATGAAAATGAAATTTTAAATTATATACCTTTGAAAGAATACAATATTTTTAAAAATTCTATGCTCTGAAACTCCGACATGATAAAATGATTTCAGAAACTTTGCAATCATATCATGATTGTTTTGGCCTTATATAGAAAGGAACTCACGGTTTTGCTAATAATTTGATTTGTTTGGGAAGTGTTAATAAATAGATATCTTCGTTTTGAATTTTGTAAGAAATCAATTTATTTTAACTTCAATCTAAATGTACTTTTAAAGTGTGTGGATATTTTATTGTATATTTAAATATATAAAACAATATCTATAACAAAAAATATATACAATAATATTGGGGGTATGCTATATTCTTTAAATACTCCTAAAAAAGTATTATATATTTTAGATAATATAAAATTTAAAAAATGATATATATTACACAAAAAGCTATTTCCTTCCCTCAATCCAAACATATATATCTTGGGGTACCAAAATCGTTTTGCAGAAACTAATTACTACTTCGTTTTCTGCTTTTTCTTCCCACATCAATTCAAATGGCTTCCATTGTTTCAGCTTCTGCTATGATCAATGTTTCTACTGCTCCCAGAGCATCCCAATCCATCAATTTTAACAACAGTTATTAGGTTATAAAAGATAGAAAATATAATTTAATTTGATTGATCAATGATCTTGAAAGTTTAATTATTTTTCTTGTGTGTGTTGTTGCAGTGTGTGCCAAAAGCCAGTGGCCTCCGCAAGATTCATATCTCAAAGGCAGCAACAAATTCTCATGTTTCTCGCCGTTTCAAGACCAAAATTTCATGCTCTCTTGTTGCCATCTAACTCTAATTATCCATAGTTCATCAACAACCTTGATTTTTATGTTATTATAAACAAATCATACCTTTAATCAATCTTGAGGGACGAAAATAAATATAAAAGAATTTCAAAATGTTAAACCTACTTTACAGGGTCAAGCAGAAACTCAACAAGTAGTTTAGGAGATAATTGCAAAACAACTGTCCATTGAAGAGAGAGAGCAGAGTTTCAGCCCAAACAAAGTTTGCAGAATCGGAGCTGAATGAAAAAACAAGTTCATTGATCATTGTTTGACAGAAGTAGAATTACAAAGGGATAGCACAGCCTTGTATTTACAATGTCTACTTATCAAAACTAAAACAAAGCTGTTTAAATACAAGTAGGGTAAGTTTTAGATTCCAATATTTTCCTCTATATGGAAATCATTGTGAAAGATTGTCTTCTCTTCCAGGGTATACTATTCCCAAAGGGTGGAAAGTTTTAGTCCCGATTCACTTTGATTCATTCAAATCAATCCGAATTTCCCTATGTTAACATGGGAACTTTCTTACCCTTTGGAGAGTGAGCCATTGTCCTGGGGAGTGTTAAAGTGGACGAGTCCCTTCATTCCGGGGAGTGTTGCCATCCCGATCCTTGTGTTGAGAGTATTGATAAGGTGGAGAGTGTTGACAAAGTCTTTCATTCCGATTCTTGTTCTGGGAGTGTTGCCATCCCGGCCTTGGGAGTATGGATGGCTCTGGGGGAGTGGTGAGTCCGGGGGAGTGTTGTTATTCCGATCTAGGGAATTGTTATATTTTAGTTTGAAAATAGATATTAATCAAGAAAAATATAATTTGAAAAAAATATATATATCTTCTTTTTAAAGTTTGTAAGAAATAAATTTATTTTTTAACTTCAATCTAAATGTACTTTTTAAAGTTTGTGGATATTTCATTGCATATTTAAATATATAAAATAATATCTATAGCTGAAAATATATACAATAATATTACATTATATTTTTTAAATACCCCTAAAAGATATTATATTCTTTAAATAATAAAAAATTTAAAGAATGATATATATTACACAAAAGCTATTATCCTTCCCTCAATCCAAACATGGCAGTGGCACTGCCAGGAAAAATAATTCCAAACATGCACTGTATACTTTGGAGTTTGCAATGTAGTTTTTTGCTAAGAAGTTTCTTACTTTAATTGTTAAAATTGCAGATTGTTTGCTAAAGAGTTATTTTACCAGCTTCTATGAGGCATTATCTTCTTTGCTTTTTCATTGCCGAATTTGTGATTTGACGATTGAGCAGCATAGGGATTCCTATTAGAAGAGTGAATACTCCTAATAGCTTTTGTGTAATATATATCATTATTTAAATTTTATATTATTTAAAGAATATAACACCTTTTTAGGGGTATTTAAAGAATATAGTATAATATTATTTTATATATTTTTGTTATAGATATTATTTTTATATATTTAAATATACAATAAAATATCCACAAAGTAGATTTAGATTGAAGTTAAAAATAAATTTACTTCTTACAAAATTTAAAAAGAAGATATTTATTTTTTCAAATTATCTATTTCTTGATGAATATCTATTAAAAAAAAACTCAAATTATAAAACGTCCATCCTCGATTGGCAAGGCTATTCGAGCTCCACTCCATCGATACTCCCTAGATCGAATGGCAACACTCCCCATAAAGATCGTAATGAAGGACTTTGTCAACACTCTCCACTTTAACACTCCCCCAAACAATGGCCTCACTTTATCAACACTCTCAAAACAATGATAGAATTGAAAGGATCAGAATGACCTTTGCTTTAGACTCACCTACCTGTTGCTTTTAGAAGTAGAAATTGCATATTGCCTCATATACTTCTTGAAGAAAAGTTGATTTCACTCTTGACATCATGTAAGACCCAAAGGCAACTCAAACAGCTCCAAACCCAGGTCGTAACTCACGGACTTGATCCCACCAGTCAATACACAACCCCCAAGATTCCTCTCAAAGTGTTTTCTTTTAAATGGAATTTCATATGCCCAGAAGATGTTGGATCAAACTGCAAGCAGAAATGCATTGCGTTGTAAATCTGAAAAAGGTAATTGCAATTGAGTTTGGGAATGATTTTAACTGTAAGTTCAATTTTCTTGGTTGCTTTTCAAGAAATTTCATAGTACTTGAAATGGGGGGTTTATCTTTTTAGCTTTTTTGATTGATTGGTTCTTGCTGAATTTGTGATTTGATGATTTCTAAGTCATTCGACTAAATAGTAATTTAAATCATGAAATTCAGTAGTAAATTTGAGGAAATACTGCTTTTATAAGTAATACTGATAGTACAATTAAAACCTAAGATGTTACAAAGATCTTCATACTCAAAGTAGCTTCATACTCAAAAGTAGCAACACGGGAATTGTGCACTAGGGAGAAAACTAAACGGGGGGAAATGTGATAAGAGTACTAGAAGGAGTTGTGCCCTTGGGAATCACTGGGAGAATTGTGCACTAGTAGAGTTGAGGAACAATAGGAGATATTTTAGGCTACATTGCCCTTGAGGAGGAGAGACTTTTGATTCTTGCCAAGCAGTTATCTTTAGGCCTCCGGTGGGGCGTAAAGAGTACAGGGGCATGTAGGATTTTTTCCTTTCAAGCCTACACAATGAGAAGAAACAACATTAGTACCAATTTATGTACTTGTTCATTTTATCAAGAATTGTACGAGATTTATAATGCTTACTCGTAATTGAGGAGAAAATGGTGAAGAAAAATAGAAATTTCGAGCTTGGCAAGATCATTCCCAGACACAATCCCGCTTCCGCCTCCAAAGGGTAAGAAAGTTCCCGCTCTAGCTACCCTGGCTCTACAAATTCGGAGCATAGAACATGTTAACATAGGGAAATTCGCATTGACTCGAATGAGGGGGGGAAGAGAAGAAGAAGCTTACATCCCATCTTGAAGGATCGAACTTGCTAGGCTCTGGGATAAATTTCGGGATCAAAGTGAACTTCCCCGAACCGTGACTAAAACTTTCCACCCTTTGGGAATGGTATAACCCCGGAAGAAAGATAATCTTTTACAAATAGAGCTTAGAAGTAGATGTGATAAAAAAAATATTGGTTTCTAAAACTCACCGCTGATCTTGACATCTTTCTTTGCCTCTCGAAAGACCACGAATGAGAAGGTAATGACACGTAATGTTTCATCAATCACCTTTAAGATTATAAGTCTCTTTAGTTAATAGATCTCAAATTACCAGTAGCAGACTCGACATTCAATATGTATAATGTAATAAATTACCTTAGATAGGTAGTCCATTTGACGAATTTCCTTGAGTGTCAACCCTTTTTTGTTCTCGCCGGCTCGTTTTTTAATGATTTGCTCTTGTTCAGCTCTCGCATGTTTTACAATGTCTCATTATCGAGAGTTGCAATTTTAATTTACAAGTCTTTCTAGTCCAACTAAACTCTTCTTCATGTTATGTTGCCAATCAAAGTCTGGATAGTAGATGATGATATTATTTAGATTGATTAAGAAACTTGAAGAACAACAGGTGGGAAAATACCTTTGCTTTCTGAAGGACTTCAGGGTGCTTCTGCAGAAGCAGGGTTGCCCACATAGAAACGTGGCCAGATGATTCATGACCAGCATTTAAATACATTACTAGAATATCAATGATTTCCCCATCATCTAATTTTCTACCTTTCTCATCCTCAGCATCCAAAAGAGCATCCATCATATCTTTTCTATCCTTTGTTGTATTTTCCTTTCTTATTGCCCTCCGCTTATCCACTATTGCTTGGAATATTGCCACAAGCTTTTTTCGTGCCTGAAATTTCAATTGGATATTACTTGAGAGGTTATGCTTTTCTTGATTTTAACTTGAGAAACTAATTAGTTGATATAAAGATAGTGGGAGCTGACCTTGAGTGCATTGTGGTATGCAAAACCAGGAAGGTTAATAGCCATAGCTCTAACACCATAGTTAAGTGTTGTGTACTCCTTTTCTAAGGCTGCCATAACATGATCGCCTTCCGAACTCAGAAAAATATGCATAATCACCCGAAATGTGAGTCTTCTAAGTTCAGTTAAAAACTCAATTTGTCCCATGGTAGACCATTTCTCCAGAGCTGTAACTACATTTTCCTCTATGTATTTCAGGTATAAGGACAATGCTTCATGTCCATTAACTGGTGCTGCAGTCAATTTCCTCAAACGCTTATGTTCTTCGTAAGAGAGGCCAATGAATGACTTCTCCCCAATAAGTTTCACTGTTGAAGTAGGCCATCCGGGCATGAAAGCTTCATCATCAGTCAAAACTTTCCTGCTTGCTTCTGGGGTGGTAACAATGATACTAGGGTTACCAAACATCACTGTTTTATAAAGTCCCACACGTCCATATCTGCATTTTAGACCAAAAAATTAATGGAGAAAAGAAAGAAAGAAAGAGAGGGGCAATCGTGGCTGTTTGGCACACCACTCAAGCATAAGGTTCAGAAACAGAAAGAAAGATGAAGAAGAAGAAGAAGAAGAGCATTGGCAGTGGAAAACAGATCCTGATGCAGCTGATGACGAAGGCGAAAGACAAATAGGGCAAGTTGTGAGGTAAGCAAGGAATGACAGAAATGGAATATAGTAATCCAAATAAGGTTTTATTTTATTTCAGGGTTTTTGAAAAGCCTTAAAAAAAACTGATAAACATCTGAACCATAACCAATTGGGCTTATATTACTTCCTGAAAATCTGGATTTTTTAAATTTTCCAGCCTTTATGTTAACAGAAGATTAGGTCAAAGAAATTGGCAGGTGTGGTCCAATGGCTAGTTTTTTCTCACTTAAAACTTTTTACATGTCATGTCAAGTGAGGTATCTTTGAGTCCAGGGAATTTGTTGTTTGGAGGTCTTATAGTCTATAATATCTTCATATTAGACTAGACGATGACTCTTAAAAAAGAAGACCGCTGGAGAGTGAAAACAGTAAAATATGTTGTAGGGCTCGAACGTCGGTTTATGAAGTTTCTTGCTATTGAAAAGTTCTTGAAACCCGAATCCTATAATGGGATAGGTTTGAACACTGACATTCCTTGCAGATTTTTTGTGTTTGTTTCATCAAAATTTGCAGACAATGAAGCGAAAAAGAAAAAAACAAAGGAAGACGAACCTGGAGACAAATTTGGCGATGAAAGAATCAGGATTGCTAGATTTGAAAGCTCTGAGGAAGGACCACATATTGCCAATGAAAGGCAATCCAAGATCACCAGGTGGAAGTGAAAATCTCTTTTCACCCAACTTTGCTTCAAATCTCCACCGATTTATACTTCCAAGTAGCCATTTCAATGCCATAAAACCACCGAAAATGGCCATGAATACCATGCAGATAGATCCCAACTCCATGATCAGCAGGTTTGTGATATACATATTTGGGGCCACCACTATACTATACCAAACTGAAAAGGAAACAAAAAAAAACTTGGTTTTTCAACAAAGAGACTAAAACTAAAAAGGACACAAACTCTTCACAAGTCTTTTTCTCGAGTCTTATAAGAAACTATACGTATAAGTTTGTTTATGTGAAAAAACAAAAAGGAGAAGGGAAAAAGATTGGTGGGGTGGTGAAATATAGGCTATGTAAATATGGTTTAAGGCATTAAGGCTAGTGAGGTGGGGTTATATGATATATGTATAATAGCTAGCCATTTATATAGATAGATCCATGGGATAGGAGGGAGAGTGCTTTGCCGACCTAAACCTATTTGTCTTTTGTCATGTTGCCCAATAGCATATTCCCCTTCCAAACTCTCTGCTTTCACACTGGAAGGACTTGGTTACTACATGTTCTTGTGAACTTCATGGGTGAAATTCACAAGCAAAATCAGACTTTTAATTTTAGATTGTGAAAATTTTGTATAAAAAGGTTTAAAATGTATACTTGTAAAAAGTTTTAAGACATAATAGTATAAGAATCTAAAAATGTATAAAATACATAGTTAACATATTAGTATAAAGGTTTGAAAATATGTAAAATACAAGCATCACTATGTTTCTGTCCATGTCCTAACCTCCGAATCCTTAAGCTCCCCTTTGTTAGTTTTGTTTTGTCTCATGAATCATGATTGATACATAATCCCATTTAATTAATTAGCACTTTGTTGGTGACATAGGTCAGGTGAAGATTTTTTTTTTTTAATTTCTAATTCAAAAGAAGATATATTTAAAATGTCAAATATTTAAATTTTTTTCGTGGTACCATAAAATATCTAATTAAGATTAGACTTAAACTTGGAATGTGATTGGGACGGTGGTTATATCCAAAAGGATTGATCGGTTTAGGACAGAACAAGTGTTCCCAAAAGCAAAGACATGAAGAGGGTTTGAGTTAATTCAGATAGATCCATAGTTGGATCTTCTTCATTTTATCTCCAAACCCCACCATTCTCCATTGCTAAGGTTTTTCCATGCATTGAGAAACCATCTAATCCCCTAACCATCTCGGCATTGCCACCTTTTATTTATATAATCTTTTGTAAATTTGTTTGCATATTATTCCATTTTTACTAATCAATAATATTAATGTGCATGTGTAAACTTAATATTTATAAACACTAATGAATACTTTTTTTTTCAGAGAACTAATGAATATGGTAAGTATGAAATATCCCAATTAAATAAATTTGAACCCAAAATTTTTATCTAATAAAAAGTATTTTTAATCACTAAACTAAATGACTTGTCACTCTTTATAAATATAGACTTTCTATATTTCTTTTACTTTTGAAATCCCCATCTTCTCTGCAAACTAATTTATAATTATCACGAATTCAAAAAAAAAAATCAAATATTTGAAAACTAAATACTTAGAATTCTCGGAACTCTGCAGCCTGATCCTTTCTTTGTTTTCTGAAAAAACTCTGCCCATACACAGGTTGATTTATTGTTCCATTGGTAGTTTGGTACGGCAAATAATTCTCCCTTCAAATTGTTTAAAATATGGAAGTAATTTAGATTAGTGTGTAAAGAGATAGAGTAGTTTGCAGTGGGATTTGGACAAAATCTTATAAAATTAAATAAGTAGAATAATATTAGTTTAAAATCGAATTTTCATTGGACCAATCTGCAAAATAAAATAAAAAAGAAAAAAATTCGACTAATTCCAAAATACACCCATATTTAACAAATCAAATTAATAGCGAAACCGTGAGCTTCTTTCTGTATAAGGCCAAAACAATGCAAAATTTCTGAAATTGTTCTGTACAAGGCCAAATCCGTGAGCTCCCAACCAATCCAAGAGAAAACCCACCCACACCAACCCCCCCAAACCAAAGGAAAAAACAAGCAAAGGTTGTTTCGGTCCAATAGACCTATATTTAGCAAACCAAAGCACCGAAAGTTAATACCAAAACCGTGAGCTCCTTCTCTTGACTGCAAAATTTCTGAAATTGTTCTGTACAAGGCCAAATCCGTGAGCTCCCAACCAATCCAGGAGAAAACCCACCCACACCAAACACCCACCCCCCCAAACCAAAGGAAAAAACAAGCAAAGGTTGTTTCGGTCCAATAGACCTATATTTAGCAAACCAAAGCACCGAAAGTTAATAGCAAAACCGTGAGCTCCTTCCTGTATAAGGCCAAAACAATCAAGATGATTGTAAAATTTCTGAAATTGTTCTGTACAAGGCCAAATCCGTGAGCTCCCAACCAATCCAAGAGAAAACCCACCCACACCAAACACCCCCACCCCCCCAAATCAAAGGAAAAAATAAGCAGATGTTGTTTCAGTCCAATAGACCTATATTTAGCAAACCAAAAGACCTAACTACAAAATCCAAAATAGACCTATATTTAACAAATCAAATTAATAGCAAAACCGTGAGCTCCTTTCTATATGAGGCCAAAACAATCTAGATGATTGCAAAATTTCTGAAATCCTTCTGAGCATAAAATTTTTAAAAATTTTGTATTCTTTCAAATGTATATAATTTATAATGCACAAATAATATAATTTAAAATTTCTTTTAGAGAATTTCATTTTCATAGTTTGAGAAAAGAAGGATGACACGTATAAGTGTTTGCTAGATAGCACCGAAAAAATCATAATACATATTTCAAACAGCTTTCCGACCAAACCACAACCAACCCCCCCCTCCCAAGCCAAAGGAAAAAAAATAAGAAATGTTTTTTTGGGTCCAATAGTTGCTATTTTTTTTATTTTTTCTTTTCTTTTATTCTCTTTTTTTTTAAGTATGAGTTATATTAATACCTCAATTAATCTTTATTGTGATCTTGAATACGAACTCATTTAATATCATAAATTTTAAAAACAAAATAAAGAAATAAAAAAAAAGTCCTTCAAACCTTTCTAAGTCTTCTAACTCTCGTAAGACGGATCCCTTCCTCAAAAAACAAGAATAAATAAATAAATAAAAAACTCAAGATAAGAATTTCTCAAACAGACTCCCAACCAATCTACAACCAAACCATTCCCCAACCAAAGGAAATATTGTTTGGATCCAATCGTTGCTCTTATTTGATTTTTTTTTCTTTTCTTTTCATTTTTTTTAAAGTATGTTATGTTAATTCCTCGATTGATCTTTATTGTAATCTTGAATATGAGCCATATAATGTCAAAAAATTTCTAACAAAAAATAATAAAATAAAAATAAAAAAACAAAACACAAAGTCTTTCGTAAGCCATATCAATATAAACTGTTAAAAAAATAATAAAATGTTGTTTCGGTTAAATAGTTGTTTGGTTTTTTCTATTATTTTCTTTTTTTTGAAGGATAGGTATGTATTCATGTTTTCAATGGAGGACATTAACTTAGGGAGAACAGTAACTTATAAAATATACACTCGTTCAATCAAAATTAATGAATATAAAGTATGTTATGTTAATTTCCCAATTGATCTTTGTGATCTTGATTATCAACTCATAAAATATCATAAATTTTCAAAACAAGGCTATATACGTACTAATCGGTCCAAAAAAATAATAAAATAAAAATAAAAACAAACTACCATCCTGCCATCAACATAGTTCCCTTCCCTAGAAAAATAAATGAATAAATAAAAATATAAGACAACAATATCTCCCACCCCCAAACAAACCAACAACCAAACCCACCCACACCCCCCTCCCCCCAATCAACTAAAGGAAAAAACAGGCAAATGTTGTTTCGGTCCAATAGTTTCTCTTGTTAAATTTTTCTTTTTTTATTTTCTTTTTTTTTAAATATGAATTATGCTAATCCATCAATCGATCTTTATTGTGATCTTGAATATGAGCTCATATAATATCATAAATTTTAAAAAATAAAAAATAGAAAATAAAAAAAGAAATTTTGTTTCGGTCAAATAGTTGCTATTGTTTAATTTTTTATTTTCTTTTATTCTCCTTTTTTTTAGTGTGAATTATGTTAATCCCTCCATTAATCTTTATTGTCATCTTGAATATGAATTCATATAATATTATAAATTTTAAAAAACAAAAAATAATAAAATAAAAAATAAAAAAACAAAATACAGATCCTTAAGTCTTCTAACTCTCAAAAGTCGATCTCTTCCTAAAAAAAATAAATAAATAAATAAAAAACTAAAAGATAGCAATTTCTCCAACAACTACCATCCCCCCAACCAAAGGAAAAAAACAAAGAAATGTTGTTTGGATCCAATAGTTGCTTTCGTTTGATTTTTTTTCCTTTTCTTTTTCATTTTTTTTAAAGTATGTTATGTTAATTACTCAATTGATCTTTATTCTAATCTTAAATATAAGCCATATAATATCAAAAATTTTGAAAATAAAAAACAAAACACAAAGTGGTTCGAAGCAAGATCAATATAAACAGCTTAAAAAAAACATGAAAATGTTGTTTGGGTCAAATAGTTTCTATTGATTGAATTTTCTATTATTTTCTTTTTTCTTTTTTTTAAAGATGTATATGTATTCATGTTTTTTAATAGAGGACATTAACTTAGGGAGAATAGAACTTATCAAATATATATTGTTCAATCAAAAAATTGATGAATATAAAGTATGTTACGTTAATCTCTCCATTAATCTTTATTGTGATCTTGAATATCACCTCATAAAATATTATGAAGTTTCAAAACAAGGCTAATATAAAGATACAGTGCTCAAAAAAATAATAAAATAAAAAAAACAAACTACAATCCCGTCAACAACATGGTTCCTTCCCTAGAAAAAATAAATAAAAAATAGAAGACAACAATCTCTTATACCCCCCTAATCAATCAATAACCATACCCACCCACACCCCCCTCCCCCCAATCAACTAAAGGAAAAAAATTAAGCCATTGATGAAGATGAAGTATATTGAAAATTTTTTAAAAACATTGTATTCTTTCAAAGGTATATAATTTCAAAATTCTTCTTGAAAATTTCATTCTCATAGTTTGAGAAAAGAGAAAAAAATCATAATACGCTTTTGTAGTCTTCCTAAAAATCATAATAACAAAGATTAACAAATAAATAAAATTTAAAGATAACAATATCTAAAAATCATTGTAAAATATTATCGTTCTTTCAAACTATACAATTCTCAAATACTCGGAAAGTTTTAGTCCGATTCAGTGGATCCTACATGCTCGTACTCTTTTTGCCCCCACCGGAGGCCTAAAGATAACTAACTGCTTGGCAAGAATCAAAAGTCTCTCCTCCAAGTTCTGTGTAGCCTAAAATATCTCCTACTGATCCTCAACTCTATAACTCTTCTAGTGCACAATTCTCCCAGTGATTCCCAAGGGCACAACTCCTTCTAGTACTCTTATCACATTTCCCCCCTTTTAGTTTTCTCCCCAGTGCACAATTCCCGTGTTGCTACTGAGTATGAGTATAATTGTACTCCAAAACTATCAGTATTACTTAGAAAAGCAGTATTTCCTCTTCTAATAAGTGCTGCTAAATTTTACTACTGAATTTCATGATTTAAATTACTATTTAGTTGAATGACTTAGAAATCATCAAATCACAAATTCAAGCAAGAACCAATCAATCAAAAAAAGCTAAAAAAGATAAACCCCCCATTTCAAGTACTATGAAATTTCTTGAAAAGCAACCAAGAAAATTGAATTTACAGTTAAAATCATTCCCAAACTCAATTGCAATTACCTTTTTCAGATTTACAATGCAATGCATTTCTGCTTGCAATTTGATCGAACATCTTCTGGGCATATGAAATTCCATTTAAAAGAAAACACTTTGAGAGGAATCTTGGGGGTTATGTATTGATTGGTGGGATCAAGTCCGTGAGTTATGACCTGGGTTTGGAGCTGTTTGAGTAGCTTTTGGGTCTTACATGATGTCAAGAATGAAATCAACTTTTCTTCAAAGAAGTATATGAGGCAATATGCCATTTCTATTCTGCTACTTCTAAAAGCAACAAGTTGGTGAGTCCAAAGCAAAGGTCATTCTGATCCTTTCAATTCCGTTTGATATTGTTATTTTCTAGGGAAGAGAATCTGGGTTTTTGAAAGATTACGTAACTATGATTTTAGGAAGACTACAAAACCGTATTTAATAAAGGATTGTATTTTCTTTTTTATTTTATTGTTTTTATTTTTAAAATGTATGATATTATATGAGTTCATATTCAAGATCACAATAAAGATCGATTGATGGATTAACATAATTCATACTTAAAAAAAAATTTTTAAAAAAATTTAACAAGAGAAATTATTGTACCGAAACAACATTTGCTTGTTTTTTTTCCTTTAGTTGACTCGGGGGAGGGGGGGCGAGGGGGGTGTGGGTGGTTTGTTGGGGGGGGGGTGGGAGAGATTATTTATTTTTTCTAGGGAAGGGAACTATGTTGATGGCAGGGATTGTAGTTTGTTTTTTATTTTTTATTTTATTATTTTTTTGGACCAAAGTGTCTCGTATATAGCCTAGTTTTGAAAATTTATGATATTTTATGAGTTGATAATCAAGATCACAATATTTCTTATTTTTTTTCCTTTGGTTTGGGAGGGGGGGGGGTTTTATTTATTTATTTTTGTTTATAGAGAAGGGATTCTGGTTTCTTGAAAGATTATAGAACTGTATTTAATGAATAATTGGTTTCTTGAAAGATTATAGAACTGTATTTAATGAATAATTGTATTTTTTTATTTTGAAAATTTATGATACTATATGAGCTAATATTCAATATCACATAAAGATCAATTGAAGGCTTAACATAATTAATACTTTAAAAAAAGAAAAATATAACAAGAGAAACTATTGGACCGAAAAAACATTTCCTTGTTTTTTCCTTTGGTTTGGGGTGGGTGGGGGTTTGGTGTGGGTGGATTTTCTCTTGGATTGGTTGGGAGTTGTGAGATATTGTTATTTTTAAATTTTATTTATTTATTTATTTTTGTTTCTAGGAAAGAGACTATGATTTCTTAGAAGACTACGGAACTACGATTTCTAGGAAGACTATCCGTCTTTTCTCAAACTATGAAAATGAAATTTTAAATTATATACCTTTGAAAGAATACAATATTTTTAAAAATTCTATGCTCTGAAACTCCGACATGATAAAATGATTTCAGAAACTTTGCAATCATATCATGATTGTTTTGGCCTTATATAGAAAGGAACTCACGGTTTTGCTAATAATTTGATTTGTTTGGGAAGTGTTAATAAATAGATATCTTCGTTTTGAATTTTGTAAGAAATCAATTTATTTTAACTTCAATCTAAATGTACTTTTTAAAGTGTGTGGATATTTTATTGTATATTTAAATATATAAAACAATATCTATAACAAAAAATATATACAATAATATTGGGGTATGCTATATTCTTTAAATACTCCTAAAAAAGTATTATATATTTTAGATAATATAAAATTTAAAAAATGATATATATTACACAAAAAGCTATTTCCTTCCCTCAATCCAAACATATATATCTTGGGGTACCAAAATCGTTTTGCAGAAACTAATTACTACTTCGTTTTCTGCTTTTTCTTCCCACATCAATTCAAATGGCTTCCATTGTTTCAGCTTCTGCTATGATCAATGTTTCTACTGCTCCCAGAGCATCCCAATCCATCAATTTTAACAACAGTTATTAGGTTATAAAAGATAGAAAATATAATTTAATTTGATTGATCAATGATCTTGAAAGTTTAATTATTTTTCTTGTGTGTGTTGTTGCAGTGTGTGCCAAAAGCCAGTGGCCTCCGCAAGATTCATATCTCAAAGGCAGCAACAAATTCTCATGTTTCTCGCCGTTTCAAGACCAAAATTTCATGCTCTCTTGTTGCCATCTAACTCTAATTATCCATAGTTCATCAACAACCTTGATTTTTATGTTATTATAAACAAATCATACCTTTAATCAATCTTGAGGGACGAAAATAAATATAAAAGAATTTCAAAATGTTAAACCTACTTTACAGGGTCAAGCAGAAACTCAACAAGTAGTTTAGGAGATAATTGCAAAACAACTGTCCATTGAAGAGAGAGAGCAGAGTTTCAGCCCAAACAAAGTTTGCAGAATCGGAGCTGAATGAAAAAACAAGTTCATTGATCATTGTTTGACAGAAGTAGAATTACAAAGGGATAGCACAGCCTTGTATTTACAATGTCTACTTATCAAAACTAAAACAAAGCTGTTTAAATACAAGTAGGGTAAGTTTTAGATTCCAATATTTTCCTCTATATGGAAATCATTGTGAAAGATTGTCTTCTCTTCCAGGTATACTATTCCCAAAGGGTGGAAAGTTTTAGTCCCGATTCACTTTGATTCATTCAAATCAATCCGAATTTCCCTATGTTAACATGGGAACTTTCTTACCCTTTGGAGAGTGAGCCATTGTCCTGGGGAGTGTTAAAGTGGACGAGCCCTTCATTCCGGGGAGTGTTGCCATCCCGATCCTTGTGTTGAGAGTATTGATAAGGTGGAGAGTGTTGACAAAGTCTTTCATTCCGATTCTTGTCTCTGGGAGTGTTGCCATCCCGGCCTTGGGAGTATGGATGGCTCTGGGGGAGTGGTGAGTCCGGGGAGTGTTGTTATTCCGATCTAGGGAATTGTTATATTTTAGTTTGAAAATAGATATTAATCAAGAAAAATATAATTTGAAAAAAATATATATATCTTCTTTTTAAAGTTTGTAAGAAATAAATTTATTTTTTAACTTCAATCTAAATGTACTTTTTAAAGTTTGTGGATATTTCATTGCATATTTAAATATATAAAATAATATCTATAGCGAAAATATATACAATAATATTACATTATATTTTTTAAATACCCCTAAAAGATATTATATTCTTTAAATAATAAAAAATTTAAAGAATGATATATATTACACAAAAGCTATTATCCTTCCCTCAATCCAAACATGGCAGTGGCACTGCCAGGAAAAAATAATTCCAAACATGCACTGTATACTTTGGAGTTTGCAATGTAGTTTTTGCTAAGAAGTTTCTTACTTTAATTGTTAAAATTGCAGATTGTTTGCTAAAGAGTTATTTTACCAGCTTCTATGAGGCATTATCTTCTTTGCTTTTTCATTGCCGAATTTGTGATTTGACGATTGAGCAGCATAGGGATTCCTATTAGAAGAGTGAATACTCCTAATAGCTTTTGTGTAATATATATCATTATTTAAATTTTATATTATTTAAAGAATATAACACCTTTTTAGGGGTATTTAAAGAATATAGTATAATATTATTTTATATATTTTTGTTATAGATATTATTTTTATATATTTAAATATACAATAAAATATCCACAAAGTAGATTTAGATTGAAGTTAAAAATAAATTTACTTCTTACAAAATTTAAAAAGAAGATATTTATTTTTTCAAATTATCTATTTCTTGATGAATATCTATTAAAAAAAAACTCAAATTATAAAACGTCCATCCTCGATTGGCAAGGCTATTCGAGCTCCACTCCATCGATACTCCCTAGATCGAATGGCAACACTCCCCATAAAGATCGTAATGAAGGACTTTGTCAACACTCTCCACTTTAACACTCCCCAAACAATGGCCTCACTTTATCAACACTCTCAAAACAATGATAGAATTGAAAGGATCAGAATGACCTTTGCTTTAGACTCACCTACCTGTTGCTTTTAGAAGTAGAAATTGCATATTGCCTCATATACTTCTTGAAGAAAAGTTGATTTCACTCTTGACATCATGTAAGACCCAAAGGCAACTCAAACAGCTCCAAACCCAGGTCGTAACTCACGGACTTGATCCCACCAGTCAATACACAACCCCAAGATTCCTCTCAAAGTGTTTTCTTTTAAATGGAATTTCATATGCCCAGAAGATGTTGGATCAAACTGCAAGCAGAAATGCATTGCGTTGTAAATCTGAAAAAGGTAATTGCAATTGAGTTTGGGAATGATTTTAACTGTAAGTTCAATTTTCTTGGTTGCTTTTCAAGAAATTTCATAGTACTTGAAATGGGGGGTTTATCTTTTTAGCTTTTTGATTGATTGGTTCTTGCTGAATTTGTGATTTGATGATTTCTAAGTCATTCGACTAAATAGTAATTTAAATCATGAAATTCAGTAGTAAATTTGAGGAAATACTGCTTTTATAAGTAATACTGATAGTACAATTAAAACCTAAGATGTTACAAAGATCTTCATACTCAAAGTAGCTTCATACTCAAAAGTAGCAACACGGGAATTGTGCACTAGGGAGAAAACTAAACGGGGGGAAATGTGATAAGAGTACTAGAAGGAGTTGTGCCCTTGGGAATCACTGGGAGAATTGTGCACTAGTAGAGTTGAGGAACAATAGGAGATATTTTAGGCTACATTGCCCTTGAGGAGGAGAGACTTTTGATTCTTGCCAAGCAGCTTATCTTTAGGCCTCCGGTGGGGGCGTAAAGAGTACAGGGGCATGTAGGATTTTTTCCTTTCAAGCCTACACAATGAGAAGAAACAACATTAGTACCAATTTATGTACTTGTTCATTTTATCAAGAATTGTACGAGATTTATAATGCTTACTCGTAATTGAGGAGAAAATGGTGAAGAAAAATAGAAATTTCGAGCTTGGCAAGATCATTCCCAGGACACACCCGCTTCCGCCTCCAAAGGGTAAGAAAGTTCCCGCTCTAGCTACCCTGGCTCTACAAATTCGGAGCATAGAACATGTTAACATAGGGAAATTCGATTGACTCGAATGAGGGGGGGAAGAGAAGAAGAAGCTTACATCCCATCTTGAAGGATCGAACTTGCTAGGCTCTGGGATAAATTTCGGGATCAAAGTGAACTTCCCCGAACCGTGACTAAAACTTTCCACCCTTTGGGAATGGTATAACCTCGGAAGAAAGATAATCTTTTACAAATAGAGCTTAGAAGTAGATGTGATAAAAAAAATATTGGTTTCTAAAACTCACCGCTGATCTTGACATCTTTCTTTGCCTCTCGAAAGACCACGAATGAGAAGGTAATGACACGTAATGTTTCATCAATCACCTTTAAGATTATAAGTCTCTTTAGTTAATAGATCTCAAATTACCGTAGCAGACTCGACATTCAATATGTATAATGTAATAAATTACCTTAGATAGGTAGTCCATTTGACGAATTTCCTTGAGTGTCAACCCTTTTTTGTTCTCGCCGGCCTGTTTTTTAATGATTTGCTCTTGTTCAAACTCTCGCATGTTTTACAATGTCTCATTATCGAGAGTTGCAATTTTAATTTACAAGTCTTTCTAGTCCAACTAAACTCTTCTTCATGTTATGTTGCCAATCAAAGTCTGGATAGTAGATGATGATATTATTTAGATTGATTAAGAAACTTGAAGAACAACAGGTGGGAAAAATACCTTTGCTTTCTGAAGGACTTCAGGGTGCTTCTGCAGAAGCAGGGTTGCCCACATAGAAACGTGGCCAGATGATTCATGACCAGCATTTAAATACATTACTAGAATATCAATGATTTCCCCATCATCTAATTTTCTACCTTTCTCATCCTCAGCATCCAAAAGAGCATCCATCATATCTTTTCTATCCTTTGTTGTATTTTCCTTTCTTATTGCCCTCCGCTTATCCACTATTGCTTGGAATATTGCCACAAGCTTTTTTCGTGCCTGAAATTTCAATTGGATATTACTTGAGAGGTTATGCTTTTCTTGATTTTAACTTGAGAAACTAATTAGTTGATATAAAGATAGTGGGAGCTGACCTTGAGTGCATTGTGGTATGCAAAACCAGGAAGGTTAATAGCCATAGCTCTAACACCATAGTTAAGTGTTGTGTACTCCTTTTCTAAGGCTGCCATAACATGATCGCCTTCCGAACTCAGAAAAATATGCATAATCACCCGAAATGTGAGTCTTCTAAGTTCAGTTAAAAACTCAATTTGTCCCATGGTAGACCATTTCTCCAGAGCTGTAACTACATTTTCCTCTATGTATTTCAGGTATAAGGACAATGCTTCATGTCCATTAACTGGTGCTGCAGTCAATTTCCTCAAACGCTTATGTTCTTCGTAAGAGAGGCCAATGAATGACTTCTCCCCAATAAGTTTCACTGTTGAAGTAGGCCATCCGGGCATGAAAGCTTCATCATCAGTCAAAACTTTCCTGCTTGCTTCTGGGGTGGTAACAATGATACTAGGGTTACCAAACATCACTGTTTTATAAAGTCCCACACGTCCATATCTGCATTTTAGACCAAAAATTAATGGAGAAAAGAAAGAAAGAAAGAGAGGGGCAATCGTGGCTGTTTGGCACACCACTCAAGCATAAGGTTCAGAAACAGAAAGAAAGATGAAGAAGAAGAAGAAGAAGAGCATTGGCAGTGGAAAACAGATCCTGATGCAGCTGATGACGAAGGCGAAAGACAAATAGGGCAAGTTGTGAGGTAAGCAAGGAATGACAGAAATGGAATATAGTAATCCAAATAAGGTTTTATTTTATTTCAGGGTTTTTGAAAAGCCTTAAAAAAACTGATAAACATCTGAACCATAACCAATTGGGCTTATATTACTTCCTGAAAATCTGGATTTTTTAAATTTTCCAGCCTTTATGTTAACAGAAGATTAGGTCAAAGAAATTGGCAGGTGTGGTCCAATGGCTAGTTTTCTCACTTAAAACTTTTTACATGTCATGTCAAGTGAGGTATCTTTGAGTCCAGGGAATTTGTTGTTTGGAGGTCTTATAGTCTATAATATCTTCATATTAGACTAGACGATGACTCTTAAAAAGAAGACCGCTGGAGAGCGAAAACAAGAAAAATACGTTGTAGGGCTCGAACGTCGGTTTATGAAGTTTCTTGCTATTGAAAAGTTCTTGAAACCCGAATCCTATAATGGGATAGGTTTGAACACCGACATTCCTTGCAGATTTTTTTGTGTTTGTTTCATCAAAATTTGCAGACAATGAAGCGAAAAAAGAAAAAAAACAAAGGAAGACGAACCCGGAGACAAATTTGGCGATGAAAGAATCGTGATTGCTAGATTTGAAAGCTCTGAGGAAGGACCACATATTGCCAATGAAAGGCAATCCAAGATCACCAGGTGGAAGTGAAAATCTCTTTTCACCCAACTTTGCTTCAAATCTCCACCGATTTATACTTCCAAGTAGCCATTTCAATGCCATAAAACCACCGAAAATGGCCATGAATACCATGCAGATAGATCCCAACTCCATGATCAGCAGGTTTGTGATATACATATTTGGGGCCACCACTATACTATACCAAACTGAAAAGGAAACAAAAAAAAACTTGGTTTTTCAACAAAGAGACTAAAACTAAAAAAGCGACACAAACTCTTCACAAGTCTTTTTCTCGAGCCTTATAAGAAACTATACGTATAAGTTTGTTTATGTGAAAAAACAAAAAGGAGAAGGGAAAAAGATTGGTGGGGTGGTGAAATATAGGCTATGTAAATATGGTTTAAGGCATTAAGGCTAGTGAGGTGGGGTTATATGATATATGTATAATAGCTAGCCATTTATATAGATAGATCCATGGGATAGGAGGGAGAGTGCTTTGCCGACCTAAACCTATTTGTCTTTTGTCATGTTGCCCAATAGCATATTCCCCCTTCCAAACTCTCTGCTTTCACACTGGAAGGACTTGGTTACTACATGTTCTTGTGAACTTCATGGGTGAAATTCACAAGCAAAATCAGACTTTTAATTTTAGATTGTGAAAATTTTGTATAAAAAGGTTTAAAATGTATACTTGTAAAAAGTTTTAAGACATAATAGTATAAGAATCTAAAAATGTATAAAATACATAGTTAACATATTAGTATAAAGGTTTGAAAATATGTAAAATACAAGCATCACTATGTTTCTGTCCATGTCCTAACCTCCGAATCCTTAAGCTCCCCTTTGTTAGTTTTGTTTTGTCTCATGAATCATGATTGATACATAATCCCATTTAATTAATTAGCACTTTGTTGGTGACATAGGTCAGGTGAAGATTTTTTTTTTTTAATTTCTAATTCAAAAGAAGATATATTTAAAATGTCAAATATTTAAATTTTTTTCGTGGTACCATAAAATATCTAATTAAGATTAGACTTAAACTTGGAATGTGATTGGGACGGTGGTTATATCCAAAAGGATTGATCGGTTTAGGACAGAACAAGTGTTCCCAAAAGCAAAGACATGAAGAGGGTTTGAGTTAATTCAGATAGATCCATAGTTGGATCTTCTTCATTTTATCTCCAAACCCCACCATTCTCCATTGCTAAGGTTTTTCCATGCATTGAGAAACCATCTAATCCCCTAACCATCTCGGCATTGCCACCTTTTATTTATATAATCTTTTGTAAATTTGTTTGCATATTATTCCATTTTTACTAATCAATAATATTAATGTGCATGTGTAAACTTAATATTTATAAACACTAATGAATACTTTTTTTTTCAGAGAACTAATGAATATGGTAAGTATGAAATATCCCAATTAAATAAATTTGAACCCAAAATTTTTATCTAATAAAAAGTATTTTTAATCACTAAACTAAATGACTTGTCACTCTTTATAAATATAGACTTTCTATATTTCTTTTACTTTTGAAATCCCCATCTTCTCTGCAAACTAATTTATAATTATCACGAATTCAAAAAAAAAAATCAAATATTTGAAAACTAAATACTTAGAATTCTCGGAACTCTGCAGCCTGATCCTTTCTTTGTTTTCTGAAAAAACTCTGCCCATACACAGGTTGATTTATTGTTCCATTGGTAGTTTGGTACGGCAAATAATTCTCCCTTCAAATTGTTTAAAATATGGAAGTAATTTAGATTAGTGTGTAAAGAGATAGAGTAGTTTGCAGTGGGATTTGGACAAAATCTTATAAAATTAAATAAGTAGAATAATATTAGTTTAAAATCGAATTTTCATTGGACCAATCTGCAAAATAAAATAAAAAAGAAAAAAATTCGACTAATTCCAAAAATACACCCATATTTAACAAATCAAATTAATAGCGAAACCGTGAGCTTCTTTTCCGTATAAGGCCAAAACAATGCAAAATTTCTGAAATTGTTCTCGTACAAGGCCAAATCCGTGAGCTCCCAACCAATCCAAGAGAAAACCCACCCACACCAACCCCCCCCAAACCAAAGGAAAAAAACAAGCAAAGGTTGTTTCGGTCCAATAGACCTATATTTAGCAAACCAAAGCACCGAAAGTTAATACCAAAACCGTGAGCTCCTTCTCTTGACTGCAAAATTTCTGAAATTGTTCTCGTACAAGGCCAAATCCGTGAGCTCCCAACCAATCCAGAGAAAACCCACCCACACCAAACACCCACCCCCCCCAAACCAAAGGAAAAAACAAGCAAAGGTTGTTTCGGTCCAATAGACCTATATTTAGCAAACCAAAGCACCGAAAGTTAATAGCAAAACCGTGAGCTCCTTCCTGTATAAGGCCAAAACAATCAAGATGATTGTAAAATTTCTGAAATTGTTCTGTACAAGGCCAAATCCGTGAGCTCCCAACCAATCCAAGAGAAAACCCACCCACACCAAACACCCCCCACCCCCCCCAAATCAAAGGAAAAAAATAAGCGGATGTTGTTTCAAATCCAATAGACCTATATTTAGCAAACCAAAAGACCTAACTACAAAATCCAAAATAGACCTATATTTAACAAATCAAATTAATAGCAAAACCGTGAGCTCCTTTCTATATGAGGCCAAAACAATCTAGATGATTGCAAAATTTCGAAATCCTTCCCGAGCATAAAATTTTTAAAAATTTTGTATTCTTTCAAATGTATATAATTTATAATGCACAAATAATATAATTTAAAATTTCTTTTAGAGAATTTCATTTTCATAGTTTGAGAAAAGAAGGATGACACGTATAAGTGTTTGCTAGATAGCACCGAAAAAATCATAATACATATTTCAAACAGCTTTCCGACCAAACCACAACCAACCCCCCCCTCCCAAGCCAAAGGAAAAAAATAAGAAATGTTTTTTGGGTCCAATAGTTGCTATTTTTTTATTTTTCTTTTCTTTTATTCTCTTTTTTTTAAGTATGAGTTATATTAATACCTCAATTAATCTTTATTGTGATCTTGAATACGAACTCATTTAATATCATAAATTTTAAAAACAAAATAAAGAAATAAAAAAAAAGTCCTTCAAACCTTTCTAAGTCTTCTAACTCTCGTAAGACGGATCCCTTCCTCAAAAAACAAGAATAAATAAATAAATAAAAAACTCAAGATAAGAATTTCTCAAACAGACTCCCAACCAATCTACAACCAAACCATTCCCCAACCAAAGGAAATATTGTTTGGATCCAATCGTTGCTCTTATTTGATTTTTTTTTCTTTTCTTTTCATTTTTTTAAAGTATGTTATGTTAATTCCTCGATTGATCTTTATTGTAATCTTGAATATGAGCCATATAATGTCAAAAAATTTCTAACAAAAATAATAAAATAAAAATAAAAAACAAAACACAGTCTTTCAGAAGCCATATCAATATAAACTGTTAAAAAATAATAAAATGTTGTTTCGGTTAAATAGTTGTTTGGTTTTTTCTATTATTTTCTTTTTTTTGAAGGATAGGTATGTATTCATGTTTTCAATGGAGGACATTAACTTAGGGAGAACAGTAACTTATAAAATATACACTCGTTCAATCAAAATTAATGAATATAAAGTATGTTATGTTAATTTCCCAATTGATCTTTGTGATCTTGATTATCAACTCATAAAATATCATAAATTTTCAAAACAAGGCTATATACGTACTAATCGGTCCAAAAAAATAATAAAATAAAAATAAAAACAAACTACCATCCTGCCATCAACATAGTTCCCTTCCCTAGAAAAATAAATGAATAAATAAAAATATAAGACAACAATATCTCCCACCCCCCAAACAAACCAACAACCAAACCCACCCACACCCCCCTCCCCCCAATCAACTAAAGGAAAAAAACAGGCAAATGTTGTTTCGGTCCAATAGTTTCTCTTGTTAAATTTTTCTTTTTTTATTTTCTTTTTTTTTAAATATGAATTATGCTAATCCATCAATCGATCTTTATTGTGATCTTGAATATGAGCTCATATAATATCATAAATTTTAAAAAATAAAAAATAGAAAATAAAAAAAGAAATTTTGTTTCGGTCAAATAGTTGCTATTGTTTAATTTTTTATTTTCTTTTATTCTCCTTTTTTTTAGTGTGAATTATGTTAATCCCTCCATTAATCTTTATTGTCATCTTGAATATGAATTCATATAATATTATAAATTTTAAAAAACAAAAAATAATAAAATAAAAAATAAAAAAACAAAATACAGATCCTTAAGTCTTCTAACTCTCAAAAGTCGATCTCTTCCTAAAAAAAATAAATAAATAAATAAAAAACTAAAAGATAGCAATTTCTCCAACAACTACCATCCCCCCAACCAAAGGAAAAAAACAAAGAAATGTTGTTTGGATCCAATAGTTGCTTTCGTTTGATTTTTTTTCCTTTTCTTTTTCATTTTTTTTAAAGTATGTTATGTTAATTACTCAATTGATCTTTATTCTAATCTTAAATATAAGCCATATAATATCAAAAATTTTGAAAATAAAAAACAAAACACAAAGTGGTTCGAAGCAAGATCAATATAAACAGCTTAAAAAAAACATGAAAATGTTGTTTGGGTCAAATAGTTTCTATTGATTGAATTTTCTATTATTTTCTTTTTTCTTTTTTTTAAAGATGTATATGTATTCATGTTTTTTAATAGAGGACATTAACTTAGGGAGAATAGAACTTATCAAATATATATTGTTCAATCAAAAAATTGATGAATATAAAGTATGTTACGTTAATCTCTCCATTAATCTTTATTGTGATCTTGAATATCACCTCATAAAATATTATGAAGTTTCAAAACAAGGCTAATATAAAGATACAGTGCTCAAAAAAATAATAAAATAAAAAAAACAAACTACAATCCCGTCAACAACATGGTTCCTTCCCTAGAAAAAATAAATAAAAAATAGAAGACAACAATCTCTTATACCCCCCTAATCAATCAATAACCATACCCACCCACACCCCCCTCCCCCCAATCAACTAAAGGAAAAAAATTAAGCCATTGATGAAGATGAAGTATATTGAAAATTTTTTAAAAAACATTGTATTCTTTCAAAGGTATATAATTTCAAAATTCTTCTTGAAAATTTCATTCTCATAGTTTGAGAAAAGAGAAAAAAATCATAATACGCTTTTGTAGTCTTCCTAAAAATCATAATAACAAAGATTAACAAATAAATAAAATTTAAAGATAACAATATCTAAAAATCATTGTAAAATATTATCGTTCTTTCAAACTATACAATTCTCAAATACTCGGAAAGTTTTAGTCCGATTCAGTGGATCCTACATGCTCGTACTCTTTTTGCCCCCACCGGAGGCCTAAAGATAACTAACCGCTTGGCAAGAATCAAAAGTCTCTCCTCCAAGTTCCGTGTAGCCTAAAATATCTCCTACTCGATCCTCAACTCTATAACTCTTCTAGTGCACAATTCTCCCAGTGATTCCCAAGGGCACAACTCCTTCTAGTACTCTTATCACATTTCCCCCCTTTTAGTTTTCTCCCCAAAGTGCACAATTCCCGTGTTGCTACCGAGTATGAGTATAATTGTACTCCAAAACTATCAGTATTACTTAGAAAAGCAAGTATTTCCTCTTCTAATAAGTGCTGCTAAATTTTACTACTGAATTTCATGATTTAAATTACTATTTAGTTGAATGACTTAGAAATCATCAAATCACAAATTCAAGCAAGAACCAATCAATCAAAAAAAGCTAAAAAAGATAAACCCCCCATTTCAAGTACTATGAAATTTCTTGAAAAGCAACCAAGAAAATTGAATTTACAGTTAAAATCATTCCCAAACTCAATTGCAATTACCTTTTTCAGATTTACAATGCAATGCATTTCTGCTTGCAATTTGATCGAACATCTTCTGGGCATATGAAATTCCATTTAAAAGAAAACACTTTGAGAGGAATCTTGGGGGTTATGTATTGATTGGTGGGATCAAGTCCGTGAGTTATGACCTGGGTTTGGAGCTGTTTGAGTAGCTTTTGGGTCTTACATGATGTCAAGAATGAAATCAACTTTTCTTCAAAGAAGTATATGAGGCAATATGCCATTTCTATTCTGCTACTTCTAAAAGCAACAAGTTGGTGAGTCCAAAGCAAAGGTCATTCTGATCCTTTCAATTCCGTTTGATATTGTTATTTTCTAGGGAAGAGAATCTGGGTTTTTGAAAGATTACGTAACTATGATTTTAGGAAGACTACAAAACCGTATTTAATAAAGGATTGTATTTTCTTTTTTTATTTTATTGTTTTTATTTTTAAAATGTATGATATTATATGAGTTCATATTCAAGATCACAATAAAGATCGATTGATGGATTAACATAATTCATACTTAAAAAAAAATTTTTAAAAAAAATTTAACAAGAGAAATTATTGTACCGAAACAACATTTGCTTGTTTTTTTTCCTTTAGTTGACTCGGGGGAGGGGGGGCGAGGGGGGTGTGGGTGGTTTGTTGGGGGGGGGGTGGGAGAGATTATTTATTTTTTCTAGGGAAGGGAACTATGTTGATGGCAGGGATTGTAGTTTGTTTTTTATTTTTTATTTTATTATTTTTTTGGACCAAAGTGTCTCGTATATAGCCTAGTTTTGAAAATTTATGATATTTTATGAGTTGATAATCAAGATCACAATATTTCTTATTTTTTTTCCTTTGGTTTGGGAGGGGGGGGGGTTTTATTTATTTATTTTTTGTTTATAGAGAAGGGATTCTCGGTTTCTTGAAAGATTATAGAACCGTATTTAATGAATAATTGGTTTCTTGAAAGATTATAGAACCGTATTTAATGAATAATTGTATTTTTTTTATTTTGAAAATTTATGATACTATATGAGCTAATATTCAATATCACATAAAGATCAATTGAAGGCTTAACATAATTAATACTTTAAAAAAAAGAAAAAATATAACAAGAGAAACTATTGGACCGAAAAAAACATTTCCTTGTTTTTTTCCTTTGGTTTGGGGTGGGTGGGGGTTTGGTGTGGGTGGATTTTCTCTTGGATTGGTTGGGAGTTGTGAGATATTGTTATTTTTTAAATTTTATTTATTTATTTATTTTTTGTTTCTAGGAAAGAGACTATGATTTCTTAGAAGACTACGGAACTACGATTTCTAGGAAGACTATCCGTCTTTTCTCAAACTATGAAAATGAAATTTTAAATTATATACCTTTGAAAGAATACAATATTTTTAAAAATTCTATGCTCTGAAACTCCGACATGATAAAATGATTTCAGAAACTTTGCAATCATATCATGATTGTTTTGGCCTTATATAGAAAGGAACTCACGGTTTTGCTAATAATTTGATTTGTTTGGGAAGTGTTAATAAATAGATATCTTCGTTTTGAATTTTGTAAGAAATCAATTTATTTTAACTTCAATCTAAATGTACTTTTAAAGTGTGTGGATATTTTATTGTATATTTAAATATATAAAACAATATCTATAACAAAAAATATATACAATAATATTGGGGTATGCTATATTCTTTAAATACTCCTAAAAAAGTATTATATATTTTAGATAATATAAAATTTAAAAAATGATATATATTACACAAAAAGCTATTTCCTTCCCTCAATCCAAACATATATATCTTGGGGTACCAAAATCGTTTTGCAGAAACTAATTACTACTTCGTTTTCTGCTTTTTCTTCCCACATCAATTCAAATGGCTTCCATTGTTTCAGCTTCTGCTATGATCAATGTTTCTACTGCTCCCAGAGCATCCCAATCCATCAATTTTAACAACAGTTATTAGGTTATAAAAGATAGAAAATATAATTTAATTTGATTGATCAATGATCTTGAAAGTTTAATTATTTTTTCTTGTGTGTGTTGTTGCAGTGTGTGCCAAAAGCCAGTGGCCTCCGCAAGATTCATATCTCAAAGGCAGCAACAAATTCTCATGTTTCTCGCCGTTTCAAGACCAAAATTTCATGCTCTCTTGTTGCCATCTAACTCTAATTATCCATAGTTCATCAACAACCTTGATTTTTTATGTTATTATAAACAAATCATACCTTTAATCAATCTTGAGGGACGAAAATAAATATAAAAGAATTTCAAAATGTTAAACCTACTTTACAGGGGTCAAGCGTAAACTCAACAAGTAGTTTAGGAGATAATTGCAAAACAACTCGTCCATTGAAGAGAGAGAGCAGAGTTTCAGCCCTCAAACAAAGTTTGCGAGAATCGGAGCTGAATGAAAAAAACAAGTTCATTGATCATTGTTTGACAGAAGTAGAATTACAAAGGGATAGCACAGACCTTGTATTTACAATGTCTACTTATCAAAACTAAAACAAAGTCTGTTTAAATACAAGTAGGGTAAGTTTTAGATTCCAATATTTTCCTCTATATGGAAATCATTGTGAAAGATTGTCTTCTCTTCCAGGTATACTATTCCCAAAGGGTGGAAAGTTTTAGTCCCGATTCACTTTGATTCATTCAAATCAATCCGAATTTCCCTATGTTAACATGGGAACTTTCTTACCCTTTGGAGAGTGAGCCATTGTCCTGGGGAGTGTTAAAGTGGACAGACCCCTTCATTCCGGGGAGTGTTGCCATCCCGATCCTTGTGTTGAGAGTATTGATAAGGTGGAGAGTGTTGACAAAGTCTTTCATTCCGATTCTTGTTCTGGGAGTGTTGCCATCCCGGCCTTGGGAGTATGGATGGCTCTGGGGGAGTGGTGAGTCCGGGGAGTGTTGTTATTCCGATCTAGGGAATTGTTATATTTTAGTTTGAAAATAGATATTAATCAAGAAAAATATAATTTGAAAAAAATATATATATCTTCTTTTTAAAGTTTGTAAGAAATAAATTTATTTTTTAACTTCAATCTAAATGTACTTTTTAAAGTTTGTGGATATTTCATTGCATATTTAAATATATAAAATAATATCTATAGCGAAAATATATACAATAATATTACATTATATTTTTTAAATACCCCTAAAAGATATTATATTCTTTAAATAATAAAAAATTTAAAGAATGATATATATTACACAAAAGCTATTATCCTTCCCTCAATCCAAACATGGCAGTGGCACTGCCAGGAAAAAATAATTCCAAACATGCACTGTATACTTTGGAGTTTGCAATGTAGTTTTTTGCTAAGAAGTTTCTTACTTTAATTGTTAAAATTGCAGATTGTTTGCTAAAGAGTTATTTTACCAGCTTCTATGAGGCATTATCTTCTTTGCTTTTTCATTGCCGAATTTGTGATTTGACGATTGAGCAGCATAGGGATTCCTATTAGAAGAGTGAATACTCCTAATAGCTTTTGTGTAATATATATCATTATTTAAATTTTATATTATTTAAAGAATATAACACCTTTTTAGGGGTATTTAAAGAATATAGTATAATATTATTTTATATATTTTTGTTATAGATATTATTTTTATATATTTAAATATACAATAAAATATCCACAAAGTAGATTTAGATTGAAGTTAAAAATAAATTTACTTCTTACAAAATTTAAAAAGAAGATATTTATTTTTTCAAATTATCTATTTCTTGATGAATATCTATTAAAAAAAAAAACTCAAATTATAAAACGTCCATCCTCAGATTGGCAAGGCTATTCAGGCTCCACTCCATCGATACTCCCTAGATCAGAATGGCAACACTCCCCATAAAGATCGTAATGAAGCGACTTTGTCAACACTCTCCACTTTAACACTCCCCAAACAATGGCCTCACTTTATCAACACTCTCAAAACAATGATAGAATTGAAAGGATCAGAATGACCTTTGCTTTAGACTCACCTACCTGTTGCTTTTAGAAGTAGAAATTGCATATTGCCTCATATACTTCTTGAAGAAAAGTTGATTTCACTCTTGACATCATGTAAGACCCAAAGGCAACTCAAACAGCTCCAAACCCAGGTCGTAACTCACGGACTTGATCCCACCAGTCAATACACAACCCCAAGATTCCTCTCAAAGTGTTTTCTTTTAAATGGAATTTCATATGCCCAGAAGATGTTGGATCAAACTGCAAGCAGAAATGCATTGCGTTGTAAATCTGAAAAAGGTAATTGCAATTGAGTTTGGGAATGATTTTAACTGTAAGTTCAATTTTCTTGGTTGCTTTTCAAGAAATTTCATAGTACTTGAAATGGGGGGTTTATCTTTTTAGCTTTTTGATTGATTGGTTCTTGCTGAATTTGTGATTTGATGATTTCTAAGTCATTCGACTAAATAGTAATTTAAATCATGAAATTCAGTAGTAAATTTGAGGAAATACTGCTTTTATAAGTAATACTGATAGTACAATTAAAACCTAAGATGTTACAAAGATCTTCATACTCAAAGTAGCTTCATACTCAAAAGTAGCAACACGGGAATTGTGCACTAGGGAGAAAACTAAACGGGGGGAAATGTGATAAGAGTACTAGAAGGAGTTGTGCCCTTGGGAATCACTGGGAGAATTGTGCACTAGTAGAGTTGAGGAACAATAGGAGATATTTTAGGCTACATTGCCCTTGAGGAGGAGAGACTTTTGATTCTTGCCAAGCAGTTATCTTTAGGCCTCCGGTGGGGCGTAAAGAGTACAGGGGCATGTAGGATTTTTCCTTTCAAGCCTACACAATGAGAAGAAACAACATTAGTACCAATTTATGTACTTGTTCATTTTATCAAGAATTGTACGAGATTTATAATGCTTACTCGTAATTGAGGAGAAAATGGTGAAGAAAAATAGAAATTTCGAGCTTGGCAAGATCATTCCCAGGACACACCCGCTTCCGCCTCCAAAGGGTAAGAAAGTTCCCGCTCTAGCTACCCTGGGCTCTACAAATTCGGAGCATAGAACATGTTAACATAGGGAAATTCGCATTGACTCGAATGAGGGGGGGAAGAGAAGAAGAAGCTTACATCCCATCTTGAAGGATCGAACTTGCTAGGCTCTGGGATAAATTTCGGGATCAAAGTGAACTTCCCCGAACCGTGACTAAAACTTTCCACCCTTTGGGAATGGTATAACCTGGAAGAAAGATAATCTTTTACAAATAGAGCTTAGAAGTAGATGTGATAAAAAAAATATTGGTTTCTAAAACTCACCGCTGATCTTGACATCTTTCTTTGCCTCTCGAAAGACCACGAATGAGAAGGTAATGACACGTAATGTTTCATCAATCACCTTTAAGATTATAAGTCTCTTTAGTTAATAGATCTCAAATTACTGTAGCAGCCTGACATTCAATATGTATAATGTAATAAATTACCTTAGATAGGTAGTCCATTTGACGAATTTCCTTGAGTGTCAACCCTTTTTTGTTCTCGCCGGCTCGTTTTTTAATGATTTGCTCTTGTTCAAACTCTCGCATGTTTTACAATGTCTCATTATCGAGAGTTGCAATTTTAATTTACAAGTCTTTCTAGTCCAACTAAACTCTTCTTCATGTTATGTTGCCAATCAAAGTCTGGATAGTAGATGATGATATTATTTAGATTGATTAAGAAACTTGAAGAACAACAGGTGGGAAAATACCTTTGCTTTCTGAAGGACTTCAGGGTGCTTCTGCAGAAGCAGGGTTGCCCACATAGAAACGTGGCCAGATGATTCATGACCAGCATTTAAATACATTACTAGAATATCAATGATTTCCCCATCATCTAATTTTCTACCTTTCTCATCCTCAGCATCCAAAAGAGCATCCATCATATCTTTTCTATCCTTTGTTGTATTTTCCTTTCTTATTGCCCTCCGCTTATCCACTATTGCTTGGAATATTGCCACAAGCTTTTTTCGTGCCTGAAATTTCAATTGGATATTACTTGAGAGGTTATGCTTTTCTTGATTTTAACTTGAGAAACTAATTAGTTGATATAAAGATAGTGGGAGCTGACCTTGAGTGCATTGTGGTATGCAAAACCAGGAAGGTTAATAGCCATAGCTCTAACACCATAGTTAAGTGTTGTGTACTCCTTTTCTAAGGCTGCCATAACATGATCGCCTTCCGAACTCAGAAAAAATATGCATAATCACCCGAAATGTGAGTCTTCTAAGTTCAGTTAAAAACTCAATTTGTCCCATGGTAGACCATTTCTCCAGAGCTGTAACTACATTTTCCTCTATGTATTTCAGGTATAAGGACAATGCTTCATGTCCATTAACTGGTGCTGCAGTCAATTTCCTCAAACGCTTATGTTCTTCGTAAGAGAGGCCAATGAATGACTTCTCCCCAATAAGTTTCACTGTTGAAGTAGGCCATCCGGGCATGAAAGCTTCATCATCAGTCAAAACTTTCCTGCTTGCTTCTGGGGTGGTAACAATGATACTAGGGTTACCAAACATCACTGTTTTATAAAGTCCCACACGTCCATATCTGCATTTTAGACCAAAAATTAATGGAGAAAAGAAAGAAAGAAAGAGAGGGGCAATCGTGGCTGTTTGGCACACCACTCAAGCATAAGGTTCAGAAACAGAAAGAAAGATGAAGAAGAAGAAGAAGAAGAGCATTGGCAGTGGAAAACAGATCCTGATGCAGCTGATGACGAAGGCGAAAGACAAATAGGGCAAGTTGTGAGGTAAGCAAGGAATGACAGAAATGGAATATAGTAATCCAAATAAGGTTTTATTTTATTTCAGGGTTTTTGAAAAGCCTTAAAAAAACTGATAAACATCTGAACCATAACCAATTGGGCTTATATTACTTCCTGAAAATCTGGATTTTTTAAATTTTCCAGCCTTTATGTTAACAGAAGATTAGGTCAAAGAAATTGGCAGGTGTGGTCCAATGGCTAGTTTTTTCTCACTTAAAACTTTTTACATGTCATGTCAAGTGAGGTATCTTTGAGTCCAGGGAATTTGTTGTTTGGAGGTCTTATAGTCTATAATATCTTCATATTAGACTAGACGATGACTCTTAAAAAGAAGACCGCTGGAGAGTGAAAACAAGAAAAAATACGTTGTAGGGCTCGAACGTCGGTTTATGAAGTTTCTTGCTATTGAAAAGTTCTTGAAACCCGAATCCTATAATGGGATAGGTTTGAACACTGACATTCCTTGCAGATTTTTTGTGTTTGTTTCATCAAAATTTGCAGACAATGAAGCGAAAAAGAAAAAAACAAAGGAAGACGAACCTGGAGACAAATTTGGCGATGAAAGAATCAGGATTGCTAGATTTGAAAGCTCTGAGGAAGGACCACATATTGCCAATGAAAGGCAATCCAAGATCACCAGGTGGAAGTGAAAATCTCTTTTCACCCAACTTTGCTTCAAATCTCCACCGATTTATACTTCCAAGTAGCCATTTCAATGCCATAAAACCACCGAAAATGGCCATGAATACCATGCAGATAGATCCCAACTCCATGATCAGCAGGTTTGTGATATACATATTTGGGGCCACCACTATACTATACCAAACTGAAAAGGAAACAAAAAAAAACTTGGTTTTTCAACAAAGAGACTAAAACTAAAAAGGACACAAACTCTTCACAAGTCTTTTTCTCGAGTCTTATAAGAAACTATACGTATAAGTTTGTTTATGTGAAAAAACAAAAAGGAGAAGGGAAAAAGATTGGTGGGGTGGTGAAATATAGGCTATGTAAATATGGTTTAAGGCATTAAGGCTAGTGAGGTGGGGTTATATGATATATGTATAATAGCTAGCCATTTATATAGATAGATCCATGGGATAGGAGGGAGAGTGCTTTGCCGACCTAAACCTATTTGTCTTTTGTCATGTTGCCCAATAGCATATTCCCCCTTCCAAACTCTCTGCTTTCACACTGGAAGGACTTGGTTACTACATGTTCTTGTGAACTTCATGGGTGAAATTCACAAGCAAAATCAGACTTTTAATTTTAGATTGTGAAAATTTTGTATAAAAAGGTTTAAAATGTATACTTGTAAAAAGTTTTAAGACATAATAGTATAAGAATCTAAAAATGTATAAAATACATAGTTAACATATTAGTATAAAGGTTTGAAAATATGTAAAATACAAGCATCACTATGTTTCTGTCCATGTCCTAACCTCCGAATCCTTAAGCTCCCCTTTGTTAGTTTTGTTTTGTCTCATGAATCATGATTGATACATAATCCCATTTAATTAATTAGCACTTTGTTGGTGACATAGGTCAGGTGAAGATTTTTTTTTTTTAATTTCTAATTCAAAAGAAGATATATTTAAAATGTCAAATATTTAAATTTTTTTCGTGGTACCATAAAATATCTAATTAAGATTAGACTTAAACTTGGAATGTGATTGGGACGGTGGTTATATCCAAAAGGATTGATCGGTTTAGGACAGAACAAGTGTTCCCAAAAGCAAAGACATGAAGAGGGTTTGAGTTAATTCAGATAGATCCATAGTTGGATCTTCTTCATTTTATCTCCAAACCCCACCATTCTCCATTGCTAAGGTTTTTCCATGCATTGAGAAACCATCTAATCCCCTAACCATCTCGGCATTGCCACCTTTTATTTATATAATCTTTTGTAAATTTGTTTGCATATTATTCCATTTTTACTAATCAATAATATTAATGTGCATGTGTAAACTTAATATTTATAAACACTAATGAATACTTTTTTTTTCAGAGAACTAATGAATATGGTAAGTATGAAATATCCCAATTAAATAAATTTGAACCCAAAATTTTTATCTAATAAAAAGTATTTTTAATCACTAAACTAAATGACTTGTCACTCTTTATAAATATAGACTTTCTATATTTCTTTTACTTTTGAAATCCCCATCTTCTCTGCAAACTAATTTATAATTATCACGAATTCAAAAAAAAAAATCAAATATTTGAAAACTAAATACTTAGAATTCTCGGAACTCTGCAGCCTGATCCTTTCTTTGTTTTCTGAAAAAACTCTGCCCATACACAGGTTGATTTATTGTTCCATTGGTAGTTTGGTACGGCAAATAATTCTCCCTTCAAATTGTTTAAAATATGGAAGTAATTTAGATTAGTGTGTAAAGAGATAGAGTAGTTTGCAGTGGGATTTGGACAAAATCTTATAAAATTAAATAAGTAGAATAATATTAGTTTAAAATCGAATTTTCATTGGACCAATCTGCAAAATAAAATAAAAAAGAAAAAAATTCGACTAATTCCAAAAATACACCCATATTTAACAAATCAAATTAATAGCGAAACCGTGAGCTTCTTTCTGTATAAGGCCAAAACAATGCAAAATTTCTGAAATTGTTCTGTACAAGGCCAAATCCGTGAGCTCCCAACCAATCCAAGAGAAAACCCACCCACACCAACCCCCCCAAACCAAAGGAAAAAACAAGCAAAGGTTGTTTCGGTCCAATAGACCTATATTTAGCAAACCAAAGCACCGAAAGTTAATACCAAAACCGTGAGCTCCTTCTCTTGACTGCAAAATTTCTGAAATTGTTCTGTACAAGGCCAAATCCGTGAGCTCCCAACCAATCCAGGAGAAAACCCACCCACACCAAACACCCACCCCCCCAAACCAAAGGAAAAAACAAGCAAAGGTTGTTTCGGTCCAATAGACCTATATTTAGCAAACCAAAGCACCGAAAGTTAATAGCAAAACCGTGAGCTCCTTCCTGTATAAGGCCAAAACAATCAAGATGATTGTAAAATTTCTGAAATTGTTCTGTACAAGGCCAAATCCGTGAGCTCCCAACCAATCCAAGAGAAAACCCACCCACACCAAACACCCCCCACCCCCCCCAAATCAAAGGAAAAAATAAGCCGATGTTGTTTCAAGTCCAATAGACCTATATTTAGCAAACCAAAAGACCTAACTACAAAATCCAAAATAGACCTATATTTAACAAATCAAATTAATAGCAAAACCGTGAGCTCCTTTCTATATGAGGCCAAAACAATCTAGATGATTGCAAAATTTCTGAAATCCTTCTGAGCATAAAATTTTTAAAAATTTTGTATTCTTTCAAATGTATATAATTTATAATGCACAAATAATATAATTTAAAATTTCTTTTAGAGAATTTCATTTTCATAGTTTGAGAAAAGAAGGATGACACGTATAAGTGTTTGCTAGATAGCACCGAAAAAATCATAATACATATTTCAAACAGCTTTCCGACCAAACCACAACCAACCCCCCCCTCCCAAGCCAAAGGAAAAAAATAAGAAATGTTTTTTGGGTCCAATAGTTGCTATTTTTTTATTTTTCTTTTCTTTTATTCTCTTTTTTTTAAGTATGAGTTATATTAATACCTCAATTAATCTTTATTGTGATCTTGAATACGAACTCATTTAATATCATAAATTTTAAAAACAAAATAAAGAAATAAAAAAAAAGTCCTTCAAACCTTTCTAAGTCTTCTAACTCTCGTAAGACGGATCCCTTCCTCAAAAAACAAGAATAAATAAATAAATAAAAACTCAAGATAAGAATTTCTCAAACAGCTCCCAACCAATCTACAACCAAACCATTCCCCAACCAAAGGAAATATTGTTTGGATCCAATCGTTGCTCTTATTTGATTTTTTTTTCTTTTCTTTTCATTTTTTTAAAGTATGTTATGTTAATTCCTCGATTGATCTTTATTGTAATCTTGAATATGAGCCATATAATGTCAAAAAATTTCTAACAAAAAATAATAAAATAAAAATAAAAAAACAAAACACAAAGTCTTTCGTAAGCCATATCAATATAAACTGTTAAAAAAATAATAAAATGTTGTTTCGGTTAAATAGTTGTTTGGTTTTTTCTATTATTTTCTTTTTTTTGAAGGATAGGTATGTATTCATGTTTTCAATGGAGGACATTAACTTAGGGAGAACAGTAACTTATAAAATATACACTCGTTCAATCAAAATTAATGAATATAAAGTATGTTATGTTAATTTCCCAATTGATCTTTGTGATCTTGATTATCAACTCATAAAATATCATAAATTTTCAAAACAAGGCTATATACGTACTAATCGGTCCAAAAAAATAATAAAATAAAAATAAAAACAAACTACCATCCTGCCATCAACATAGTTCCCTTCCCTAGAAAAATAAATGAATAAATAAAAATATAAGACAACAATATCTCCCACCCCCAAACAAACCAACAACCAAACCCACCCACACCCCCCTCCCCCCAATCAACTAAAGGAAAAAACAGGCAAATGTTGTTTCGGTCCAATAGTTTCTCTTGTTAAATTTTTCTTTTTTTATTTTCTTTTTTTTTAAATATGAATTATGCTAATCCATCAATCGATCTTTATTGTGATCTTGAATATGAGCTCATATAATATCATAAATTTTAAAAAATAAAAAATAGAAAATAAAAAAAGAAATTTTGTTTCGGTCAAATAGTTGCTATTGTTTAATTTTTTATTTTCTTTTATTCTCCTTTTTTTTAGTGTGAATTATGTTAATCCCTCCATTAATCTTTATTGTCATCTTGAATATGAATTCATATAATATTATAAATTTTAAAAAACAAAAATAATAAAATAAAAAATAAAAAAACAAAATACAGATCCTTAAGTCTTCTAACTCTCAAAAGTCGATCTCTTCCTAAAAAAAATAAATAAATAAATAAAAAACTAAAAGATAGCAATTTCTCCAACAACTACCATCCCCCCAACCAAAGGAAAAAAACAAAGAAATGTTGTTTGGATCCAATAGTTGCTTTCGTTTGATTTTTTTTCCTTTTCTTTTTCATTTTTTTTAAAGTATGTTATGTTAATTACTCAATTGATCTTTATTCTAATCTTAAATATAAGCCATATAATATCAAAAATTTTGAAAATAAAAAACAAAACACAGATGGTTCGAAGCAAGATCAATATAAACAGCTTAAAAAAAACATGAAAATGTTGTTTGGGTCAAATAGTTTCTATTGATTGAATTTTCTATTATTTTCTTTTTTCTTTTTTTTAAAGATGTATATGTATTCATGTTTTTTAATAGAGGACATTAACTTAGGGAGAATAGAACTTATCAAATATATATTGTTCAATCAAAAAATTGATGAATATAAAGTATGTTACGTTAATCTCTCCATTAATCTTTATTGTGATCTTGAATATCACCTCATAAAATATTATGAAGTTTCAAAACAAGGCTAATATAAAGATACAGTGCTCAAAAAAATAATAAAATAAAAAAAACAAACTACAATCCCGTCAACAACATGGTTCCTTCCCTAGAAAAAATAAATAAAAAATAGAAGACAACAATCTCTTATACCCCCCTAATCAATCAATAACCATACCCACCCACACCCCCTCCCCCCAATCAACTAAAGGAAAAAATTAAGCCATTGATGAAGATGAAGTATATTGAAAATTTTTAAAAACATTGTATTCTTTCAAAGGTATATAATTTCAAAATTCTTCTTGAAAATTTCATTCTCATAGTTTGAGAAAAGAGAAAAAAATCATAATACGCTTTTGTAGTCTTCCTAAAAATCATAATAACAAAGATTAACAAATAAATAAAATTTAAAGATAACAATATCTAAAAAATCATTGTAAAATATTATCGTTCTTTCAAACTATACAATTCTCAAATACTCGGAAAGTTTTAGTCCGATTCAGTGGATCCTACATGCTCGTACTCTTTTTGCCCCCACCGGAGGCCTAAAGATAACTAACCGCTTGGCAAGAATCAAAAGTCTCTCCTCCAAGTTCCGTGTAGCCTAAAATATCTCCTACTCGATCCTCAACTCTATAACTCTTCTAGTGCACAATTCTCCCAGTGATTCCCAAGGGCACAACTCCTTCTAGTACTCTTATCACATTTCCCCCCTTTTAGTTTTCTCCCCCAAAGTGCACAATTCCCGTGTTGCTACCGAGTATGAGTATAATTGTACTCCAAAACTATCAGTATTACTTAGAAAAGCAAGTATTTCCTCTTCTAATAAGTGCTGCTAAATTTTACTACTGAATTTCATGATTTAAATTACTATTTAGTTGAATGACTTAGAAATCATCAAATCACAAATTCAAGCAAGAACCAATCAATCAAAAAAAGCTAAAAAAGATAAACCCCCCATTTCAAGTACTATGAAATTTCTTGAAAAGCAACCAAGAAAATTGAATTTACAGTTAAAATCATTCCCAAACTCAATTGCAATTACCTTTTTCAGATTTACAATGCAATGCATTTCTGCTTGCAATTTGATCGAACATCTTCTGGGCATATGAAATTCCATTTAAAAGAAAACACTTTGAGAGGAATCTTGGGGGTTATGTATTGATTGGTGGGATCAAGTCCGTGAGTTATGACCTGGGTTTGGAGCTGTTTGAGTAGCTTTTGGGTCTTACATGATGTCAAGAATGAAATCAACTTTTCTTCAAAGAAGTATATGAGGCAATATGCCATTTCTATTCTGCTACTTCTAAAAGCAACAAGTTGGTGAGTCCAAAGCAAAGGTCATTCTGATCCTTTCAATTCTGTTTGATATTGTTATTTTCTAGGGAAGAGAATCTGGGTTTTTGAAAGATTACGTAACTATGATTTTAGGAAGACTACAAAACCGTATTTAATAAAGGATTGTATTTTCTTTTTTTATTTTATTGTTTTTTATTTTTTAAAATGTATGATATTATATGAGTTCATATTCAAGATCACAATAAAGATCGATTGATGGATTAACATAATTCATACTTAAAAAAAAATTTTTAAAAAAAATTTAACAAGAGAAATTATTGTACCGAAACAACATTTGCTTGTTTTTTTTCCTTTAGTTGACTCGGGGGAGGGGGGGCGAGGGGGGTGTGGGTGGTTTGTTGGGGGGGGGGTGGGAGAGATTATTTATTTTTTCTAGGGAAGGGAACTATGTTGATGGCAGTGATTGTAGTTTGTTTTTTATTTTTTATTTTATTATTTTTTTGGACCAAAGTGTCTCGTATATAGCCTAGTTTTGAAAATTTATGATATTTTATGAGTTGATAATCAAGATCACAATATTTCTTATTTTTTTTCCTTTGGTTTGGGAGGGGGGTTTTATTTATTTATTTTTTGTTTATAGAGAAGGGATTCTCGGTTTCTTGAAAGATTATAGAACCGTATTTAATGAATAATTGGTTTCTTGAAAGATTATAGAACCGTATTTAATGAATAATTGTATTTTTTTTATTTTGAAAATTTATGATACTATATGAGCTAATATTCAATATCACATAAAGATCAATTGAAGGCTTAACATAATTAATACTTTAAAAAAAAGAAAAAATATAACAAGAGAAACTATTGGACCGAAAAAACATTTCCTTGTTTTTTTCCTTTGGTTTGGGGTGGGTGGGGGTTTTGGTGTGGGTGGATTTTCTCTTGGATTGGTTGGGAGTTGTGAGATATTGTTATTTTTTAAATTTTATTTATTTATTTATTTTTTGTTTCTAGGAAAGAGACTATGATTTCTTAGAAGACTACGGAACTACGATTTCTAGGAAGACTATCCGTCTTTTCTCAAACTATGAAAATGAAATTTTAAATTATATACCTTTGAAAGAATACAATATTTTTAAAAATTCTATGCTCTGAAACTCCGACATGATAAAATGATTTCAGAAACTTTGCAATCATATCATGATTGTTTTGGCCTTATATAGAAAGGAACTCACGGTTTTGCTAATAATTTGATTTGTTTGGGAAGTGTTAATAAATAGATATCTTCGTTTTGAATTTTGTAAGAAATCAATTTATTTTAACTTCAATCTAAATGTACTTTTTAAAGTGTGTGGATATTTTATTGTATATTTAAATATATAAAACAATATCTATAACAAAAAATATATACAATAATATTGGGGTATGCTATATTCTTTAAATACTCCTAAAAAAGTATTATATATTTTAGATAATATAAAATTTAAAAAATGATATATATTACACAAAAAGCTATTTCCTTCCCTCAATCCAAACATATATATCTTGGGGTACCAAAATCGTTTTGCAGAAACTAATTACTACTTCGTTTTCTGCTTTTTCTTCCCACATCAATTCAAATGGCTTCCATTGTTTCAGCTTCTGCTATGATCAATGTTTCTACTGCTCCCAGAGCATCCCAATCCATCAATTTTAACAACAGTTATTAGGTTATAAAAGATAGAAAATATAATTTAATTTGATTGATCAATGATCTTGAAAGTTTAATTATTTTTTCTTGTGTGTGTTGTTGCAGTGTGTGCCAAAAGCCAGTGGCCTCCGCAAGATTCATATCTCAAAGGCAGCAACAAATTCTCATGTTTCTCGCCGTTTCAAGACCAAAATTTCATGCTCTCTTGTTGCCATCTAACTCTAATTATCCATAGTTCATCAACAACCTTGATTTTTTATGTTATTATAAACAAATCATACCTTTAATCAATCTTGAGGGACGAAAATAAATATAAAAGAATTTCAAAATGTTAAACCTACTTTACGAGGGTCAAGCGTAAACTCAACAAGTAGTTTAGGAGATAATTGCAAAACAACTCGTCCATTGAAGAGAGAGAGCAGAGTTTCAGCCCTCAAACAAAGTTTGCGAGAATCGGAGCCGAATGAAAAAAACAAGTTCATTGATCATTGTTTGACAGAAGTAGAATTACAAAGGGATAGCACAGACCCTTGTATTTACAATGTCTACTTATCAAAACTAAAACAAAGCTCGTTTAAATACAAGTAGGGTAAGTTTTAGATTCCAATATTTTCCTCTATATGGAAATCATTGTGAAAGATTGTCTTCTCTTCCAGGGTATACTATTCCCAAAGGGTGGAAAGTTTTAGTCCCGATTCACTTTGATTCATTCAAATCAATCCGAATTTCCCTATGTTAACATGGGAACTTTCTTACCCTTTGGAGAGTGAGCCATTGTCTGGGGAGTGTTAAAGTGGACAGTCCTTCATTCTGGGGAGTGTTGCCATCCTGATCCTTGTGTTGAGAGTATTGATAAGGTGGAGAGTGTTGACAAAGTCTTTCATTCCGATTCTTGTTCTGGGAGTGTTGCCATCCCGGCCTTGGGAGTATGGATGGCTCTGGGGGAGTGGTGAGTCCGGGGAGTGTTGTTATTCCGATCTAGGGAATTGTTATATTTTAGTTTGAAAATAGATATTAATCAAGAAAAATATAATTTGAAAAAAATATATATCTTCTTTTTAAAGTTTGTAAGAAATAAATTTATTTTTAACTTCAATCTAAATGTACTTTTTAAAGTTTGTGGATATTTCATTGCATATTTAAATATATAAAATAATATCTATAGCGAAAATATATACAATAATATTACATTATATTTTTTAAATACCCCTAAAAGATATTATATTCTTTAAATAATAAAAAATTTAAAGAATGATATATATTACACAAAAGCTATTATCCTTCCCTCAATCCAAACATGGCAGTGGCACTGCCAGGAAAAATAATTCCAAACATGCACTGTATACTTTGGAGTTTGCAATGTAGTTTTTGCTAAGAAGTTTCTTACTTTAATTGTTAAAATTGCAGATTGTTTGCTAAAGAGTTATTTTACCAGCTTCTATGAGGCATTATCTTCTTTGCTTTTTCATTGCCGAATTTGTGATTTGACGATTGAGCAGCATAGGGATTCCTATTAGAAGAGTGAATACTCCTAATAGCTTTTGTGTAATATATATCATTATTTAAATTTTATATTATTTAAAGAATATAACACCTTTTAGGGGTATTTAAAGAATATAGTATAATATTATTTTATATATTTTTGTTATAGATATTATTTTTATATATTTAAATATACAATAAAATATCCACAAAGTAGATTTAGATTGAAGTTAAAAATAAATTTACTTCTTACAAAATTTAAAAAGAAGATATTTATTTTTTCAAATTATCTATTTCTTGATGAATATCTATTAAAAAAAAAAACTCAAATTATAAAACGTCCATCCTCGGATTGGCAAGGCTATTCGAGCTCCACTCCATCGATACTCCCTAGATCGAATGGCAACACTCCCCATAAAGATCGAATGAAGGACTTTGTCAACACTCTCCACTTTAACACTCCCCAAACAATGGCCTCACTTTATCAACACTCTCAAAACAATGATAGAATTGAAAGGATCAGAATGACCTTTGCTTTAGACTCACCTACCTGTTGCTTTTAGAAGTAGAAATTGCATATTGCCTCATATACTTCTTGAAGAAAAGTTGATTTCACTCTTGACATCATGTAAGACCCAAAGGCAACTCAAACAGCTCCAAACCCAGGTCGTAACTCACGGACTTGATCCCACCAGTCAATACACAACCCCAAGATTCCTCTCAAAGTGTTTTCTTTTAAATGGAATTTCATATGCCCAGAAGATGTTGGATCAAACTGCAAGCAGAAATGCATTGCGTTGTAAATCTGAAAAAGGTAATTGCAATTGAGTTTGGGAATGATTTTAACTGTAAGTTCAATTTTCTTGGTTGCTTTTCAAGAAATTTCATAGTACTTGAAATGGGGGGTTTATCTTTTTAGCTTTTTGATTGATTGGTTCTTGCTGAATTTGTGATTTGATGATTTCTAAGTCATTCGACTAAATAGTAATTTAAATCATGAAATTCAGTAGTAAATTTGAGGAAATACTGCTTTTATAAGTAATACTGATAGTACAATTAAAACCTAAGATGTTACAAAGATCTTCATACTCAAAGTAGCTTCATACTCAAAAGTAGCAACACGGGAATTGTGCACTAGGGAGAAAACTAAACGGGGGGAAATGTGATAAGAGTACTAGAAGGAGTTGTGCCCTTGGGAATCACTGGGAGAATTGTGCACTAGTAGAGTTGAGGAACAATAGGAGATATTTTAGGCTACATTGCCCTTGAGGAGGAGAGACTTTTGATTCTTGCCAAGCAGTTATCTTTAGGCCTCCGGTGGGGCGTAAAGAGTACAGGGGCATGTAGGATTTTTTCCTTTCAAGCCTACACAATGAGAAGAAACAACATTAGTACCAATTTATGTACTTGTTCATTTTATCAAGAATTGTACGAGATTTATAATGCTTACTCGTAATTGAGGAGAAAATGGTGAAGAAAAATAGAAATTTCGAGCTTGGCAAGATCATTCCCAGGACACACCCGCTTCCGCCTCCAAAGGGTAAGAAAGTTCCCGCTCTAGCTACCCTGGCTCTACAAATTCGGAGCATAGAACATGTTAACATAGGGAAATTCGCATTGACTCGAATGAGGGGGGGAAGAGAAGAAGAAGCTTACATCCCATCTTGAAGGATCGAACTTGCTAGGCTCTGGGATAAATTTCGGGATCAAAGTGAACTTCCCCGAACCGTGACTAAAACTTTCCACCCTTTGGGAATGGTATAACCTCGGAAGAAAGATAATCTTTTACAAATAGAGCTTAGAAGTAGATGTGATAAAAAAAATATTGGTTTCTAAAACTCACCGCTGATCTTGACATCTTTCTTTGCCTCTCGAAAGACCACGAATGAGAAGGTAATGACACGTAATGTTTCATCAATCACCTTTAAGATTATAAGTCTCTTTAGTTAATAGATCTCAAATTACCGTAGCAGACTCGACATTCAATATGTATAATGTAATAAATTACCTTAGATAGGTAGTCCATTTGACGAATTTCCTTGAGTGTCAACCCTTTTTTGTTCTCGCCGGCCTGTTTTTTAATGATTTGCTCTTGTTCAAACTCTCGCATGTTTTACAATGTCTCATTATCGAGAGTTGCAATTTTAATTTACAAGTCTTTCTAGTCCAACTAAACTCTTCTTCATGTTATGTTGCCAATCAAAGTCTGGATAGTAGATGATGATATTATTTAGATTGATTAAGAAACTTGAAGAACAACAGGTGGGAAAAATACCTTTGCTTTCTGAAGGACTTCAGGGTGCTTCTGCAGAAGCAGGGTTGCCCACATAGAAACGTGGCCAGATGATTCATGACCAGCATTTAAATACATTACTAGAATATCAATGATTTCCCCATCATCTAATTTTCTACCTTTCTCATCCTCAGCATCCAAAAGAGCATCCATCATATCTTTTCTATCCTTTGTTGTATTTTCCTTTCTTATTGCCCTCCGCTTATCCACTATTGCTTGGAATATTGCCACAAGCTTTTTTCGTGCCTGAAATTTCAATTGGATATTACTTGAGAGGTTATGCTTTTCTTGATTTTAACTTGAGAAACTAATTAGTTGATATAAAGATAGTGGGAGCTGACCTTGAGTGCATTGTGGTATGCAAAACCAGGAAGGTTAATAGCCATAGCTCTAACACCATAGTTAAGTGTTGTGTACTCCTTTTCTAAGGCTGCCATAACATGATCGCCTTCCGAACTCAGAAAAAATATGCATAATCACCCGAAATGTGAGTCTTCTAAGTTCAGTTAAAAACTCAATTTGTCCCATGGTAGACCATTTCTCCAGAGCTGTAACTACATTTTCCTCTATGTATTTCAGGTATAAGGACAATGCTTCATGTCCATTAACTGGTGCTGCAGTCAATTTCCTCAAACGCTTATGTTCTTCGTAAGAGAGGCCAATGAATGACTTCTCCCCAATAAGTTTCACTGTTGAAGTAGGCCATCCGGGCATGAAAGCTTCATCATCAGTCAAAACTTTCCTGCTTGCTTCTGGGGTGGTAACAATGATACTAGGGTTACCAAACATCACTGTTTTATAAAGTCCCACACGTCCATATCTGCATTTTAGACCAAAAAATTAATGGAGAAAAGAAAGAAAGAAAGAGAGGGGCAATCGTGGCTGTTTGGCACACCACTCAAGCATAAGGTTCAGAAACAGAAAGAAAGATGAAGAAGAAGAAGAAGAAGAGCATTGGCAGTGGAAAACAGATCCTGATGCAGCTGATGACGAAGGCGAAAGACAAATAGGGCAAGTTGTGAGGTAAGCAAGGAATGACAGAAATGGAATATAGTAATCCAAATAAGGTTTTATTTTATTTCAGGGTTTTTGAAAAGCCTTAAAAAAACTGATAAACATCTGAACCATAACCAATTGGGCTTATATTACTTCCTGAAAATCTGGATTTTTTAAATTTTCCAGCCTTTATGTTAACAGAAGATTAGGTCAAAGAAATTGGCAGGTGTGGTCCAATGGCTAGTTTTTTCTCACTTAAAACTTTTTACATGTCATGTCAAGTGAGGTATCTTTGAGTCCAGGGAATTTGTTGTTTGGAGGTCTTATAGTCTATAATATCTTCATATTAGACTAGACGATGACTCTTAAAAAAGAAGACCGCTGGAGAGTGAAAACAGTAAAATATGTTGTAGGGCTCGAACGTCTGGGTTTATGAAGTTTCTTGCTATTGAAAAGTTCTTGAAACCCGAATCCTATAATGGGATAGGTTTGAACACTGACATTCCTTGCAGATTTTTTGTGTTTGTTTCATCAAAATTTGCAGACAATGAAGCGAAAAAGAAAAAAACAAAGGAAGACGAACCTGGAGACAAATTTGGCGATGAAAGAATCAGGATTGCTAGATTTGAAAGCTCTGAGGAAGGACCACATATTGCCAATGAAAGGCAATCCAAGATCACCAGGTGGAAGTGAAAATCTCTTTTCACCCAACTTTGCTTCAAATCTCCACCGATTTATACTTCCAAGTAGCCATTTCAATGCCATAAAACCACCGAAAATGGCCATGAATACCATGCAGATAGATCCCAACTCCATGATCAGCAGGTTTGTGATATACATATTTGGGGCCACCACTATACTATACCAAACTGAAAAGGAAACAAAAAAAAACTTGGTTTTTCAACAAAGAGACTAAAACTAAAAAAGTGACACAAACTCTTCATAGTCTTTTTCTCGAGTCTTATAAGAAACTATACGTATAAGTTTGTTTATGTGAAAAAACAAAAAGGAGAAGGGAAAAAGATTGGTGGGGTGGTGAAATATAGGCTATGTAAATATGGTTTAAGGCATTAAGGCTAGTGAGGTGGGGTTATATGATATATGTATAATAGCTAGCCATTTATATAGATAGATCCATGGGATAGGAGGGAGAGTGCTTTGCCGACCTAAACCTATTTGTCTTTTGTCATGTTGCCCAATAGCATATTCCCCCTTCCAAACTCTCTGCTTTCACACTGGAAGGACTTGGTTACTACATGTTCTTGTGAACTTCATGGGTGAAATTCACAAGCAAAATCAGACTTTTTAATTTTAGATTGTGAAAATTTTGTATAAAAAGGTTTAAAATGTATACTTGTAAAAAGTTTTAAGACATAATAGTATAAGAATCTAAAAATGTATAAAATACATAGTTAACATATTAGTATAAAGGTTTGAAAATATGTAAAATACAAGCATCACTATGTTTCTGTCCATGTCCTAACCTCCGAATCCTTAAGCTCCCCTTTGTTAGTTTTGTTTTGTCTCATGAATCATGATTGATACATAATCCCATTTAATTAATTAGCACTTTGTTGGTGACATAGGTCAGGTGAAGATTTTTTTTTTTTAATTTCTAATTCAAAAGAAGATATATTTAAAATGTCAAATATTTAAATTTTTTTCGTGGTACCATAAAATATCTAATTAAGATTAGACTTAAACTTGGAATGTGATTGGGACGGTGGTTATATCCAAAAGGATTGATCGGTTTAGGACAGAACAAGTGTTCCCAAAAGCAAAGACATGAAGAGGGTTTGAGTTAATTCAGATAGATCCATAGTTGGATCTTCTTCATTTTATCTCCAAACCCCACCATTCTCCATTGCTAAGGTTTTTCCATGCATTGAGAAACCATCTAATCCCCTAACCATCTCGGCATTGCCACCTTTTATTTATATAATCTTTTGTAAATTTGTTTGCATATTATTCCATTTTTACTAATCAATAATATTAATGTGCATGTGTAAACTTAATATTTATAAACACTAATGAATACTTTTTTTTTCAGAGAACTAATGAATATGGTAAGTATGAAATATCCCAATTAAATAAATTTGAACCCAAAATTTTTATCTAATAAAAAGTATTTTTAATCACTAAACTAAATGACTTGTCACTCTTTATAAATATAGACTTTCTATATTTCTTTTACTTTTGAAATCCCCATCTTCTCTGCAAACTAATTTATAATTATCACGAATTCAAAAAAAAAAATCAAATATTTGAAAACTAAATACTTAGAATTCTCGGAACTCTGCAGCCTGATCCTTTCTTTGTTTTCTGAAAAAACTCTGCCCATACACAGGTTGATTTATTGTTCCATTGGTAGTTTGGTACGGCAAATAATTCTCCCTTCAAATTGTTTAAAATATGGAAGTAATTTAGATTAGTGTGTAAAGAGATAGAGTAGTTTGCAGTGGGATTTGGACAAAATCTTATAAAATTAAATAAGTAGAATAATATTAGTTTAAAATCGAATTTTCATTGGACCAATCTGCAAAATAAAATAAAAAAGAAAAAAATTCGACTAATTCCAAAAATACACCCATATTTAACAAATCAAATTAATAGCGAAACCGTGAGCTTCTTTTCCGTATAAGGCCAAAACAATGCAAAATTTCTGAAATTGTTCTCGTACAAGGCCAAATCCGTGAGCTCCCAACCAATCCAAGAGAAAACCCACCCACACCAACCCCCCCCAAACCAAAGGAAAAAAACAAGCAAAGGTTGTTTCGGTCCAATAGACCTATATTTAGCAAACCAAAGCACCGAAAGTTAATACCAAAACCGTGAGCTCCTTCTCTTGACTGCAAAATTTCTGAAATTGTTCTCGTACAAGGCCAAATCCGTGAGCTCCCAACCAATCCAGAGAAAACCCACCCACACCAAACACCCACCCCCCCCAAACCAAAGGAAAAAACAAGCAAAGGTTGTTTCGGTCCAATAGACCTATATTTAGCAAACCAAAGCACCGAAAGTTAATAGCAAAACCGTGAGCTCCTTCCTGTATAAGGCCAAAACAATCAAGATGATTGTAAAATTTCTGAAATTGTTCTGTACAAGGCCAAATCCGTGAGCTCCCAACCAATCCAAGAGAAAACCCACCCACACCAAACACCCCCCACCCCCCCCAAATCAAAGGAAAAAAATAAGCGGATGTTGTTTCAAATCCAATAGACCTATATTTAGCAAACCAAAAGACCTAACTACAAAATCCAAAATAGACCTATATTTAACAAATCAAATTAATAGCAAAACCGTGAGCTCCTTTCTATATGAGGCCAAAACAATCTAGATGATTGCAAAATTTCGAAATCCTTCCCGAGCATAAAATTTTTAAAAATTTTGTATTCTTTCAAATGTATATAATTTATAATGCACAAATAATATAATTTAAAATTTCTTTTAGAGAATTTCATTTTCATAGTTTGAGAAAAGAAGGATGACACGTATAAGTGTTTGCTAGATAGCACCGAAAAAATCATAATACATATTTCAAACAGCTTTCCGACCAAACCACAACCAACCCCCCCCTCCCAAGCCAAAGGAAAAAAAATAAGAAATGTTTTTTTGGGTCCAATAGTTGCTATTTTTTTTATTTTTCTTTTCTTTTTATTCTCTTTTTTTTTAAGTATGAGTTATATTAATACCTCAATTAATCTTTATTGTGATCTTGAATACGAACTCATTTAATATCATAAATTTTAAAAAACAAAATAAAGAAATAAAAAAAAAGTCCTTCAAACCTTTCTAAGTCTTCTAACTCTCGAAGACGGATCCCTTCCTCAAAAAACAAGAATAAATAAATAAATAAAAAACTCAAGATAAGAATTTCTCAAACAGACTCCCAACCAATCTACAACCAAACCATTCCCCAACCAAAGGAAATATTGTTTGGATCCAATCGTTGCTCTTATTTGATTTTTTTTCTTTTCTTTTCATTTTTTTTAAAGTATGTTATGTTAATTCCTCGATTGATCTTTATTGTAATCTTGAATATGAGCCATATAATGTCAAAAAATTTCTAACAAAAAATAATAAAATAAAAATAAAAAAACAAAACACAAAGTCTTTCGTAAGCCATATCAATATAAACTCGTTAAAAAAATAATAAAATGTTGTTTCGGTTAAATAGTTGTTTGGTTTTTTCTATTATTTTCTTTTTTTTGAAGGATAGGTATGTATTCATGTTTTCAATGGAGGACATTAACTTAGGGAGAACAGTAACTTATAAAATATACACTCGTTCAATCAAAATTAATGAATATAAAGTATGTTATGTTAATTTCCCAATTGATCTTTGTGATCTTGATTATCAACTCATAAAATATCATAAATTTTCAAAACAAGGCTATATACGTACTAATCGGTCCAAAAAAATAATAAAATAAAAAATAAAAAACAAACTACCATCCCGCCATCAACATAGTTCCCTTCCCTAGAAAAAATAAATGAATAAATAAAAAATATAAGACAACAATATCTCCCACCCCCCAAACAAACCAACAACCAAACCCACCCACACCCCCCTCCCCCCAATCAACTAAAGGAAAAAAACAGGCAAATGTTGTTTCGGTCCAATAGTTTCTCTTGTTAAATTTTTTCTTTTTTTTATTTTCTTTTTTTTTAAATATGAATTATGCTAATCCATCAATCGATCTTTATTGTGATCTTGAATATGAGCTCATATAATATCATAAATTTTAAAAAATAAAAAATAGAAAATAAAAAAAGAAATTTTGTTTCGGTCAAATAGTTGCTATTGTTTAATTTTTTATTTTCTTTTATTCTCCTTTTTTTTAGTGTGAATTATGTTAATCCCTCCATTAATCTTTATTGTCATCTTGAATATGAATTCATATAATATTATAAATTTTAAAAAACAAAAATAATAAAATAAAAAATAAAAAAACAAAATACGAGTCCTTAAGTCTTCTAACTCTCAAAAGTCGATCTCTTCCTAAAAAAAATAAATAAATAAATAAAAAACTAAAAGATAGCAATTTCTCCAACAACTACCATCCCCCCAACCAAAGGAAAAAAACAAAGAAATGTTGTTTGGATCCAATAGTTGCTTTCGTTTGATTTTTTTTCCTTTTCTTTTTCATTTTTTTTAAAGTATGTTATGTTAATTACTCAATTGATCTTTATTCTAATCTTAAATATAAGCCATATAATATCAAAAATTTTGAAAATAAAAAACAAAACACAAAGTGGTTCGAAGCAAGATCAATATAAACAGCTTAAAAAAAACATGAAAATGTTGTTTGGGTCAAATAGTTTCTATTGATTGAATTTTCTATTATTTTCTTTTTCTTTTTTTAAAGATGTATATGTATTCATGTTTTTAATAGAGGACATTAACTTAGGGAGAATAGAACTTATCAAATATATATTGTTCAATCAAAAATTGATGAATATAAAGTATGTTACGTTAATCTCTCCATTAATCTTTATTGTGATCTTGAATATCACCTCATAAAATATTATGAAGTTTCAAAACAAGGCTAATATAAAGATACAGGCTCAAAAAATAATAAAATAAAAAAACAAACTACAATCCTGTCAACAACATGGTTCCTTCCCTAGAAAAATAAATAAAAATAGAAGACAACAATCTCTTATACCCCCTAATCAATCAATAACCATACCCACCCACACCCCCTCCCCCCAATCAACTAAAGGAAAAAATTAAGCCATTGATGAAGATGAAGTATATTGAAAATTTTTAAAAACATTGTATTCTTTCAAAGGTATATAATTTCAAAATTCTTCTTGAAAATTTCATTCTCATAGTTTGAGAAAAGAGAAAAAATCATAATACAGTTTTGTAGTCTTCCTAAAAATCATAATAACAAAGATTAACAAATAAATAAAATTTAAAGATAACAATATCTAAAAAATCATTGTAAAATATTATCGTTCTTTCAAACTATACAATTCTCAAATACTCGGAAAGTTTTAGTCCGATTCAGTGGATCCTACATGCTCGTACTCTTTTTGCCCCCACCGGAGGCCTAAAGATAACTAACTGCTTGGCAAGAATCAAAAGTCTCTCCTCCAAGTTCTGTGTAGCCTAAAATATCTCCTACTGATCCTCAACTCTATAACTCTTCTAGTGCACAATTCTCCCAGTGATTCCCAAGGGCACAACTCCTTCTAGTACTCTTATCACATTTCCCCCCTTTTAGTTTTCTCCCCAGTGCACAATTCCCGTGTTGCTACCGAGTATGAGTATAATTGTACTCCAAAACTATCAGTATTACTTAGAAAAGCAAGTATTTCCTCTTCTAATAAGTGCTGCTAAATTTTACTACTGAATTTCATGATTTAAATTACTATTTAGTTGAATGACTTAGAAATCATCAAATCACAAATTCAAGCAAGAACCAATCAATCAAAAAAAGCTAAAAAAGATAAACCCCCCATTTCAAGTACTATGAAATTTCTTGAAAAGCAACCAAGAAAATTGAATTTACAGTTAAAATCATTCCCAAACTCAATTGCAATTACCTTTTTTCAGATTTACAATGCAATGCATTTCTGCTTGCAATTTGATCGAACATCTTCTGGGCATATGAAATTCCATTTAAAAGAAAACACTTTGAGAGGAATCTTGGGGGTTATGTATTGATTGGTGGGATCAAGTCCGTGAGTTATGACCTGGGTTTGGAGCTGTTTGAGTAGCTTTTGGGTCTTACATGATGTCAAGAATGAAATCAACTTTTCTTCAAAGAAGTATATGAGGCAATATGCCATTTCTATTCTGCTACTTCTAAAAGCAACAAGTTGGTGAGTCCAAAGCAAAGGTCATTCTGATCCTTTCAATTCTGTTTGATATTGTTATTTTCTAGGGAAGAGAATCTGGGTTTTTGAAAGATTACGTAACTATGATTTTAGGAAGACTACAAAACCGTATTTAATAAAGGATTGTATTTTCTTTTTTATTTTATTGTTTTTATTTTTAAAATGTATGATATTATATGAGTTCATATTCAAGATCACAATAAAGATCGATTGATGGATTAACATAATTCATACTTAAAAAAAAATTTTTAAAAAAATTTAACAAGAGAAATTATTGTACCGAAACAACATTTGCTTGTTTTTTTTCCTTTAGTTGACTCGGGGGAGGGGGGGCGAGGGGGGTGTGGGTGGTTTGTTGGGGGGGGGGTGGGAGAGATTATTTATTTTTTCTAGGGAAGGGAACTATGTTGATGGCAGTGATTGTAGTTTGTTTTTTATTTTTTATTTTATTATTTTTTTGGACCAAAGGTCTCGTATATAGCCTAGTTTTGAAAATTTATGATATTTTATGAGTTGATAATCAAGATCACAATATTTCTTATTTTTTCCTTTGGTTTGGGAGGGGGGTTTTATTTATTTATTTTTGTTTATAGAGAAGGGATTCTGGTTTCTTGAAAGATTATAGAACTGTATTTAATGAATAATTGGTTTCTTGAAAGATTATAGAACTGTATTTAATGAATAATTGTATTTTTTTATTTTGAAAATTTATGATACTATATGAGCTAATATTCAATATCACATAAAGATCAATTGAAGGCTTAACATAATTAATACTTTAAAAAAAGAAAAATATAACAAGAGAAACTATTGGACCGAAAAAACATTTCCTTGTTTTTTCCTTTGGTTTGGGGTGGGTGGGGGTTTGGTGTGGGTGGATTTTCTCTTGGATTGGTTGGGAGTTGTGAGATATTGTTATTTTTAAATTTTATTTATTTATTTATTTTTGTTTCTAGGAAAGAGACTATGATTTCTTAGAAGACTACGGAACTACGATTTCTAGGAAGACTATCCGTCTTTTCTCAAACTATGAAAATGAAATTTTAAATTATATACCTTTGAAAGAATACAATATTTTTAAAAATTCTATGCTCTGAAACTCCGACATGATAAAATGATTTCAGAAACTTTGCAATCATATCATGATTGTTTTGGCCTTATATAGAAAGGAACTCACGGTTTTGCTAATAATTTGATTTGTTTGGGAAGTGTTAATAAATAGATATCTTCGTTTTGAATTTTGTAAGAAATCAATTTATTTTAACTTCAATCTAAATGTACTTTTTAAAGTGTGTGGATATTTTATTGTATATTTAAATATATAAAACAATATCTATAACAAAAAATATATACAATAATATTGGGGTATGCTATATTCTTTAAATACTCCTAAAAAAGTATTATATATTTTAGATAATATAAAATTTAAAAAATGATATATATTACACAAAAAGCTATTTCCTTCCCTCAATCCAAACATATATATCTTGGGGTACCAAAATCGTTTTGCAGAAACTAATTACTACTTCGTTTTCTGCTTTTTCTTCCCACATCAATTCAAATGGCTTCCATTGTTTCAGCTTCTGCTATGATCAATGTTTCTACTGCTCCCAGAGCATCCCAATCCATCAATTTTAACAACAGTTATTAGGTTATAAAAGATAGAAAATATAATTTAATTTGATTGATCAATGATCTTGAAAGTTTAATTATTTTTTCTTGTGTGTGTTGTTGCAGTGTGTGCCAAAAGCCAGTGGCCTCCGCAAGATTCATATCTCAAAGGCAGCAACAAATTCTCATGTTTCTCGCCGTTTCAAGACCAAAATTTCATGCTCTCTTGTTGCCATCTAACTCTAATTATCCATAGTTCATCAACAACCTTGATTTTTTATGTTATTATAAACAAATCATACCTTTAATCAATCTTGAGGGACGAAAATAAATATAAAAGAATTTCAAAATGTTAAACCTACTTTACAGGGGTCAAGCGTAAACTCAACAAGTAGTTTAGGAGATAATTGCAAAACAACTCGTCCATTGAAGAGAGAGAGCAGAGTTTCAGCCCTCAAACAAAGTTTGCGAGAATCGGAGCCGAATGAAAAAAACAAGTTCATTGATCATTGTTTGACAGAAGTAGAATTACAAAGGGATAGCACAGACCTTGTATTTACAATGTCTACTTATCAAAACTAAAACAAAGTCGTTTAAATACAAGTAGGGTAAGTTTTAGATTCCAATATTTTCCTCTATATGGAAATCATTGTGAAAGATTGTCTTCTCTTCCAGGTATACTATTCCCAAAGGGTGGAAAGTTTTAGTCCCGATTCACTTTGATTCATTCAAATCAATCCGAATTTCCCTATGTTAACATGGGAACTTTCTTACCCTTTGGAGAGTGAGCCATTGTCCTGGGGAGTGTTAAAGTGGACAGATCCCTTCATTCCGGGGAGTGTTGCCATCCCGATCCTTGTGTTGAGAGTATTGATAAGGTGGAGAGTGTTGACAAAGTCTTTCATTCCGATTCTTGTTCTGGGAGTGTTGCCATCCCGGCCTTGGGAGTATGGATGGCTCTGGGGGAGTGGTGAGTCCGGGGAGTGTTGTTATTCTGATCTAGGGAATTGTTATATTTTAGTTTGAAAATAGATATTAATCAAGAAAAATATAATTTGAAAAAATATATATATCTTCTTTTTAAAGTTTGTAAGAAATAAATTTATTTTTAACTTCAATCTAAATGTACTTTTTAAAGTTTGTGGATATTTCATTGCATATTTAAATATATAAAATAATATCTATAGCTGAAAATATATACAATAATATTACATTATATTTTTTAAATACCCCTAAAAGATATTATATTCTTTAAATAATAAAAAATTTAAAGAATGATATATATTACACAAAAGCTATTATCCTTCCCTCAATCCAAACATGGCAGTGGCACTGCCAGGAAAAATAATTCCAAACATGCACTGTATACTTTGGAGTTTGCAATGTAGTTTTTGCTAAGAAGTTTCTTACTTTAATTGTTAAAATTGCAGATTGTTTGCTAAAGAGTTATTTTACCAGCTTCTATGAGGCATTATCTTCTTTGCTTTTTCATTGCCGAATTTGTGATTTGACGATTGAGCAGCATAGGGATTCCTATTAGAAGAGTGAATACTCCTAATAGCTTTTGTGTAATATATATCATTATTTAAATTTTATATTATTTAAAGAATATAACACCTTTTTAGGGGTATTTAAAGAATATAGTATAATATTATTTTATATATTTTTGTTATAGATATTATTTTTATATATTTAAATATACAATAAAATATCCACAAAGTAGATTTAGATTGAAGTTAAAAATAAATTTACTTCTTACAAAATTTAAAAAGAAGATATTTATTTTTTTTCAAATTATCTATTTCTTGATGAATATCTATTAAAAAAAAACTCAAATTATAAAACGTCCATCCTCGATTGGCAAGGCTATTCAGCTCCACTCCATCGATACTCCCTAGATCGAATGGCAACACTCCCCATAAAGATCGTAATGAAGCGACTTTGTCAACACTCTCCACTTTAACACTCCCCCAAACAATGGCCTCACTTTATCAACACTCTCAAAACAATGATAGAATTGAAAGGATCAGAATGACCTTTGCTTTAGACTCACCTACCTGTTGCTTTTAGAAGTAGAAATTGCATATTGCCTCATATACTTCTTGAAGAAAAGTTGATTTCACTCTTGACATCATGTAAGACCCAAAGGCAACTCAAACAGCTCCAAACCCAGGTCGTAACTCACGGACTTGATCCCACCAGTCAATACACAACCCCAAGATTCCTCTCAAAGTGTTTTCTTTTAAATGGAATTTCATATGCCCAGAAGATGTTGGATCAAACTGCAAGCAGAAATGCATTGCGTTGTAAATCTGAAAAAGGTAATTGCAATTGAGTTTGGGAATGATTTTAACTGTAAGTTCAATTTTCTTGGTTGCTTTTCAAGAAATTTCATAGTACTTGAAATGGGGGGTTTATCTTTTTAGCTTTTTGATTGATTGGTTCTTGCTGAATTTGTGATTTGATGATTTCTAAGTCATTCGACTAAATAGTAATTTAAATCATGAAATTCAGTAGTAAATTTGAGGAAATACTGCTTTTATAAGTAATACTGATAGTACAATTAAAACCTAAGATGTTACAAAGATCTTCATACTCAAAGTAGCTTCATACTCAAAAGTAGCAACACGGGAATTGTGCACTAGGGAGAAAACTAAACGGGGGGAAATGTGATAAGAGTACTAGAAGGAGTTGTGCCCTTGGGAATCACTGGGAGAATTGTGCACTAGTAGAGTTGAGGAACAATAGGAGATATTTTAGGCTACATTGCCCTTGAGGAGGAGAGACTTTTGATTCTTGCCAAGCAGCTTATCTTTAGGCCTCCTGTGGGGGCGTAAAGAGTACAGGGGCATGTAGGATTTTTCCTTTCAAGCCTACACAATGAGAAGAAACAACATTAGTACCAATTTATGTACTTGTTCATTTTATCAAGAATTGTACGAGATTTATAATGCTTACTCGTAATTGAGGAGAAAATGGTGAAGAAAAATAGAAATTTCGAGCTTGGCAAGATCATTCCCAGGACACACCCGCTTCCGCCTCCAAAGGGTAAGAAAGTTCCCGCTCTAGCTACCCTGGCTCTACAAATTCGGAGCATAGAACATGTTAACATAGGGAAATTCGCATTGACTCGAATGAGGGGGGGAAGAGAAGAAGAAGCTTACATCCCATCTTGAAGGATCGAACTTGCTAGGCTCGGGATAAATTTCAGGATCAAAGTGAACTTCCCTGAACCAGACTAAAACTTTCCACCCTTTGGGAATGGTATAACCTGGAAGAAAGATAATCTTTTACAAATAGAGCTTAGAAGTAGATGTGATAAAAAAAATATTGGTTTCTAAAACTCACCGCTGATCTTGACATCTTTCTTTGCCTCTCGAAAGACCACGAATGAGAAGGTAATGACACGTAATGTTTCATCAATCACCTTTAAGATTATAAGTCTCTTTAGTTAATAGATCTCAAATTACTGTAGCAGCCTGACATTCAATATGTATAACAGAATAAATTACCTTAGATAGGTAGTCCATTTGACGAATTTCCTTGAGTGTCAACCCTTTTTGTTCTGCCGGCCTGTTTTTAATGATTTGCTCTTGTTCAAACTCTCGCATGTTTTACAATGTCTCATTATCGTAGAGTTGCAATTTTAATTTACAAGTCTTTCTAGTCCAACTAAACTCTTCTTCATGTTATGTTGCCAATCAAAGTCTGGATAGTAGATGATGATATTATTTAGATTGATTAAGAAACTTGAAGAACAACAGGTGGGAAAATACCTTTGCTTTCTGAAGGACTTCAGGGTGCTTCTGCAGAAGCAGGGTTGCCCACATAGAAACGTGGCCAGATGATTCATGACCAGCATTTAAATACATTACTAGAATATCAATGATTTCCCCATCATCTAATTTTCTACCTTTCTCATCCTCAGCATCCAAAAGAGCATCCATCATATCTTTTCTATCCTTTGTTGTATTTTCCTTTCTTATTGCCCTCCGCTTATCCACTATTGCTTGGAATATTGCCACAAGCTTTTTTCGTGCCTGAAATTTCAATTGGATATTACTTGAGAGGTTATGCTTTTCTTGATTTTAACTTGAGAAACTAATTAGTTGATATAAAGATAGTGGGAGCTGACCTTGAGTGCATTGTGGTATGCAAAACCAGGAAGGTTAATAGCCATAGCTCTAACACCATAGTTAAGTGTTGTGTACTCCTTTTCTAAGGCTGCCATAACATGATCGCCTTCCGAACTCAGAAAAAATATGCATAATCACCCGAAATGTGAGTCTTCTAAGTTCAGTTAAAAACTCAATTTGTCCCATGGTAGACCATTTCTCCAGAGCTGTAACTACATTTTCCTCTATGTATTTCAGGTATAAGGACAATGCTTCATGTCCATTAACTGGTGCTGCAGTCAATTTCCTCAAACGCTTATGTTCTTCGTAAGAGAGGCCAATGAATGACTTCTCCCCAATAAGTTTCACTGTTGAAGTAGGCCATCCGGGCATGAAAGCTTCATCATCAGTCAAAACTTTCCTGCTTGCTTCTGGGGTGGTAACAATGATACTAGGGTTACCAAACATCACTGTTTTATAAAGTCCCACACGTCCATATCTGCATTTTAGACCAAAAAATTAATGGAGAAAAGAAAGAAAGAAAGAGAGGGGCAATCGTGGCTGTTTGGCACACCACTCAAGCATAAGGTTCAGAAACAGAAAGAAAGATGAAGAAGAAGAAGAAGAAGAGCATTGGCAGTGGAAAACAGATCCTGATGCAGCTGATGACGAAGGCGAAAGACAAATAGGGCAAGTTGTGAGGTAAGCAAGGAATGACAGAAATGGAATATAGTAATCCAAATAAGGTTTTATTTTATTTCAGGGTTTTTGAAAAGCCTTAAAAAAAACTGATAAACATCTGAACCATAACCAATTGGGCTTATATTACTTCCTGAAAATCTGGATTTTTTTAAATTTTCCAGCCTTTATGTTAACAGAAGATTAGGTCAAAGAAATTGGCAGGTGTGGTCCAATGGCTAGTTTTTTTTCTCACTTAAAACTTTTTACATGTCACGTCAAGTGAGGTGATCTTTGAGTCCGTGGAATTTGTTGTTTGGAGGTCTTATAGTCTATAATATCTTCATATTAGACTAGACGATGACTCTTAAAAAGAAGACCACTGGAGAGCGAAAACAAGAAAAATACGTTGTAGGGCTCGAACGTCTGGGTTTATGAAGTTTCTTGCTATTGAAAAGTTCTTGAAACCCGAATCCTATAATGGGATAGGTTTGAACACCGACATTCCTTGCAGATTTTTTTGTGTTTGTTTCATCAAAATTTGCAGACAATGAAGCGAAAAAAGAAAAAAAACAAAGGAAGACGAACCCGGAGACAAATTTGGCGATGAAAGAATCGTGATTGCTAGATTTGAAAGCTCCGAGGAAGGACCACATATTGCCAATGAAAGGCAATCCAAGATCACCAGGTGGAAGTGAAAATCTCTTTTCACCCAACTTTGCTTCAAATCTCCACCGATTTATACTTCCAAGTAGCCATTTCAATGCCATAAAACCACCGAAAATGGCCATGAATACCATGCAGATAGATCCCAACTCCATGATCAGCAGGTTTGTGATATACATATTTGGGGCCACCACTATACTATACCAAACTGAAAAGGAAACAAAAAAAAACTTGGTTTTTTCAACAAAGAGACTAAAACTAAAAAAGTGACACAAACTCTTCACAAGCTTTTTTCTCGAGCCTTATAAGAAACTATACGTATAAGTTTGTTTATGTGAAAAAACAAAAAAGGAGAAGGGAAAAAAGATTGGTGGGGTGGTGAAATATAGGCTATGTAAATATGGTTTAAGGCATTAAGGCTAGTGAGGTGGGGTTATATGATATATGTATAATAGCTAGCCATTTATATAGATAGATCCATGGGATAGGAGGGAGAGTGCTTTGCCGACCTAAACCTATTTGTCTTTTGTCATGTTGCCCAATAGCATATTCCCCCTTCCAAACTCTCTGCTTTCACACTGGAAGGACTTGGTTACTACATGTTCTTGTGAACTTCATGGGTGAAATTCACAAGCAAAATCAGACTTTTAATTTTAGATTGTGAAAATTTTGTATAAAAAGGTTTAAAATGTATACTTGTAAAAAGTTTTAAGACATAATAGTATAAGAATCTAAAAATGTATAAAATACATAGTTAACATATTAGTATAAAGGTTTGAAAATATGTAAAATACAAGCATCACTATGTTTCTGTCCATGTCCTAACCTCCGAATCCTTAAGCTCCCCTTTGTTAGTTTTGTTTTGTCTCATGAATCATGATTGATACATAATCCCATTTAATTAATTAGCACTTTGTTGGTGACATAGGTCAGGTGAAGATTTTTTTTTTTTAATTTCTAATTCAAAAGAAGATATATTTAAAATGTCAAATATTTAAATTTTTTTCGTGGTACCATAAAATATCTAATTAAGATTAGACTTAAACTTGGAATGTGATTGGGACGGTGGTTATATCCAAAAGGATTGATCGGTTTAGGACAGAACAAGTGTTCCCAAAAGCAAAGACATGAAGAGGGTTTGAGTTAATTCAGATAGATCCATAGTTGGATCTTCTTCATTTTATCTCCAAACCCCACCATTCTCCATTGCTAAGGTTTTTCCATGCATTGAGAAACCATCTAATCCCCTAACCATCTCGGCATTGCCACCTTTTATTTATATAATCTTTTGTAAATTTGTTTGCATATTATTCCATTTTTACTAATCAATAATATTAATGTGCATGTGTAAACTTAATATTTATAAACACTAATGAATACTTTTTTTTTCAGAGAACTAATGAATATGGTAAGTATGAAATATCCCAATTAAATAAATTTGAACCCAAAATTTTTTATCTAATAAAAAAGTATTTTTTAATCACTAAACTAAATGACTTGTCACTCTTTATAAATATAGACTTTCTATATTTCTTTTACTTTTGAAATCCCCATCTTCTCTGCAAACTAATTTATAATTATCACGAATTCAAAAAAAAAAATCAAATATTTGAAAACTAAATACTTAGAATTCTCGGAACTCTGCAGCCTGATCCTTTCTTTGTTTTCTGAAAAAACTCTGCCCATACACAGGTTGATTTATTGTTCCATTGGTAGTTTGGTACGGCAAATAATTCTCCCTTCAAATTGTTTAAAATATGGAAGTAATTTAGATTAGTGTGTAAAGAGATAGAGTAGTTTGCAGTGGGATTTGGACAAAATCTTATAAAATTAAATAAGTAGAATAATATTAGTTTAAAATCGAATTTTCATTGGACCAATCTGCAAAATAAAATAAAAAAGAAAAAAATTCGACTAATTCCAAAAATACACCCATATTTAACAAATCAAATTAATAGCGAAACCGTGAGCTTCTTTTCCGTATAAGGCCAAAACAATGCAAAAATTTCTGAAATTGTTCTGTACAAGGCCAAATCCGTGAGCTCCCAACCAATCCAAGAGAAAACCCACCCACACCAACCCCCCCAAACCAAAGGAAAAAACAAGCAAAGGTTGTTTCGGTCCAATAGACCTATATTTAGCAAACCAAAGCACCGAAAGTTAATACCAAAACCGTGAGCTCCTTCTCTTGACTGCAAAATTTCTGAAATTGTTCTGTACAAGGCCAAATCCGTGAGCTCCCAACCAATCCAGGAGAAAACCCACCCACACCAAACACCCACCCCCCCAAACCAAAGGAAAAAACAAGCAAAGGTTGTTTCGGTCCAATAGACCTATATTTAGCAAACCAAAGCACCGAAAGTTAATAGCAAAACCGTGAGCTCCTTCCTGTATAAGGCCAAAACAATCAAGATGATTGTAAAATTTCTGAAATTGTTCTGTACAAGGCCAAATCCGTGAGCTCCCAACCAATCCAAGAGAAAACCCACCCACACCAAACACCCCCACCCCCCCAAATCAAAGGAAAAAAATAAGCGTATGTTGTTTCAAATCCAATAGACCTATATTTAGCAAACCAAAAGACCTAACTACAAAATCCAAAATAGACCTATATTTAACAAATCAAATTAATAGCAAAACCGTGAGCTCCTTTCTATATGAGGCCAAAACAATCTAGATGATTGCAAAATTTCGAAATCCTTCCCGAGCATAAAATTTTTTAAAAATTTTGTATTCTTTCAAATGTATATAATTTATAATGCACAAATAATATAATTTAAAATTTCTTTTAGAGAATTTCATTTTCATAGTTTGAGAAAAGAAGGATGACACGTATAAGTGTTTGCTAGATAGCACCGAAAAAATCATAATACATATTTCAAACAGCTTTCCGACCAAACCACAACCAACCCCCCCTCCCAAGCCAAAGGAAAAAAATAAGAAATGTTTTTTGGGTCCAATAGTTGCTATTTTTTTATTTTTCTTTTCTTTTATTCTCTTTTTTTTAAGTATGAGTTATATTAATACCTCAATTAATCTTTATTGTGATCTTGAATACGAACTCATTTAATATCATAAATTTTAAAAACAAAATAAAGAAATAAAAAAAAAGTCCTTCAAACCTTTCTAAGTCTTCTAACTCTCGTAAGACGGATCCCTTCCTCAAAAAACAAGAATAAATAAATAAATAAAAAACTCAAGATAAGAATTTCTCAAACAGACTCCCAACCAATCTACAACCAAACCATTCCCCAACCAAAGGAAATATTGTTTGGATCCAATCGTTGCTCTTATTTGATTTTTTTTCTTTTCTTTTCATTTTTTTTAAAGTATGTTATGTTAATTCCTCGATTGATCTTTATTGTAATCTTGAATATGAGCCATATAATGTCAAAAAATTTCTAACAAAAATAATAAAATAAAAATAAAAAACAAAACACAGTCTTTCAGAAGCCATATCAATATAAACTGTTAAAAAATAATAAAATGTTGTTTCGGTTAAATAGTTGTTTGGTTTTTTCTATTATTTTCTTTTTTTTGAAGGATAGGTATGTATTCATGTTTTCAATGGAGGACATTAACTTAGGGAGAACAGTAACTTATAAAATATACACTGTTCAATCAAAATTAATGAATATAAAGTATGTTATGTTAATTTCCCAATTGATCTTTGTGATCTTGATTATCAACTCATAAAATATCATAAATTTTCAAAACAAGGCTATATACAGACACTGGTCCAAAAAATAATAAAATAAAAATAAAAACAAACTACCATCCTGCCATCAACATAGTTCCCTTCCCTAGAAAAATAAATGAATAAATAAAAATATAAGACAACAATATCTCCCACCCCCAAACAAACCAACAACCAAACCCACCCACACCCCCCCCCCCCCAATCAACGAAAGGAAAAAAACAGGCAAATGTTGTTTCGGTCCAATAGTTTCTCTTGTTAAATTTTTCTTTTTTTATTTTCTTTTTTTTTAAATATGAATTATGCTAATCCATCAATCGATCTTTATTGTGATCTTGAATATGAGCTCATATAATATCATAAATTTTAAAAATAAAAATAGAAAATAAAAAAGAAATTTTGTTTCGGTCAAATAGTTGCTATTGTTTAATTTTTATTTTCTTTTATTCTCCTTTTTTTAGTGTGAATTATGTTAATCCCTCCATTAATCTTTATTGTCATCTTGAATATGAATTCATATAATATTATAAATTTTAAAAAACAAAAAATAATAAAATAAAAAATAAAAAAACAAAATACAGATCCTTAAGTCTTCTAACTCTCAAAAGTCGATCTCTTCCTAAAAAAAATAAATAAATAAATAAAAAACTAAAAGATAGCAATTTCTCCAACAACTACCATCCCCCCAACCAAAGGAAAAAAACAAAGAAATGTTGTTTGGATCCAATAGTTGCTTTCGTTTGATTTTTTTTCCTTTTCTTTTTCATTTTTTTTAAAGTATGTTATGTTAATTACTCAATTGATCTTTATTCTAATCTTAAATATAAGCCATATAATATCAAAAATTTTGAAAATAAAAAACAAAACACAAAGTGGTTCGAAGCAAGATCAATATAAACAGCTTAAAAAAAACATGAAAATGTTGTTTGGGTCAAATAGTTTCTATTGATTGAATTTTCTATTATTTTCTTTTTTCTTTTTTTTAAAGATGTATATGTATTCATGTTTTTAATAGAGGACATTAACTTAGGGAGAATAGAACTTATCAAATATATATTGTTCAATCAAAAATTGATGAATATAAAGTATGTTACGTTAATCTCTCCATTAATCTTTATTGTGATCTTGAATATCACCTCATAAAATATTATGAAGTTTCAAAACAAGGCTAATATAAAGATACAGGCTCAAAAAATAATAAAATAAAAAAACAAACTACAATCCTGTCAACAACATGGTTCCTTCCCTAGAAAAATAAATAAAAATAGAAGACAACAATCTCTTATACCCCCTAATCAATCAATAACCATACCCACCCACACCCCCTCCCCCCAATCAACTAAAGGAAAAAATTAAGCCATTGATGAAGATGAAGTATATTGAAAATTTTTAAAAACATTGTATTCTTTCAAAGGTATATAATTTCAAAATTCTTCTTGAAAATTTCATTCTCATAGTTTGAGAAAAGAGAAAAAATCATAATACAGTTTTGTAGTCTTCCTAAAAATCATAATAACAAAGATTAACAAATAAATAAAATTTAAAGATAACAATATCTAAAAATCATTGTAAAATATTATCGTTCTTTCAGCTATACAATTCTCAAATACTGGAAAGTTTTAGTCCGATTCGTGGATCCTACATGCTCGTACTCTTTTTGCCCCCACCGGAGGCCTAAAGATAACTAACTGCTTGGCAAGAATCAAAAGTCTCTCCTCCAAGTTCTGTGTAGCCTAAAATATCTCCTACTGATCCTCAACTCTATAACTCTTCTAGTGCACAATTCTCCCAGTGATTCCCAAGGGCACAACTCCTTCTAGTACTCTTATCACATTTCCCCCCTTTTAGTTTTCTCCCCAGTGCACAATTCCCGTGTTGCTACTGAGTATGAGTATAATTGTACTCCAAAACTATCAGTATTACTTAGAAAAGCAAGTATTTCCTCTTCTAATAAGTGCTGCTAAATTTTACTACTGAATTTCATGATTTAAATTACTATTTAGTTGAATGACTTAGAAATCATCAAATCACAAATTCAAGCAAGAACCAATCAATCAAAAAAAGCTAAAAAAGATAAACCCCCATTTCAAGTACTATGAAATTTCTTGAAAAGCAACCAAGAAAATTGAATTTACAGTTAAAATCATTCCCAAACTCAATTGCAATTACCTTTTTCAGATTTACAATGCAATGCATTTCTGCTTGCAATTTGATCGAACATCTTCTGGGCATATGAAATTCCATTTAAAAGAAAACACTTTGAGAGGAATCTTGGGGTTATGTATTGATTGGTGGGATCAAGTCCGTGAGTTATGACCTGGGTTTGGAGCTGTTTGAGTAGCTTTTGGGTCTTACATGATGTCAAGAATGAAATCAACTTTTCTTCAAAGAAGTATATGAGGCAATATGCCATTTCTATTCTGCTACTTCTAAAAGCAACAAGTTGGTGAGTCCAAAGCAAAGGTCATTCTGATCCTTTCAATTCTGTTTGATATTGTTATTTTCTAGGGAAGAGAATCTGGTTTTTGAAAGATTACAGAACTATGATTTTAGGAAGACTACAAAACTGTATTTAATAAAGGATTGTATTTTCTTTTTTATTTTATTGTTTTTATTTTTAAAATGTATGATATTATATGAGTTCATATTCAAGATCACAATAAAGATCGATTGATGGATTAACATAATTCATACTTAAAAAAAAAATTTTAAAAAAATTTAACAAGAGAAATTATTGTACCGAAACAACATTTGCTTGTTTTTTCCTTTAGTTGACTGGGGGAGGGGGCGAGGGGGTGTGGGTGGTTTGTTGGGGGGGGTGGGAGAGATTATTTATTTTTCTAGGGAAGGGAACTATGTTGATGGCAGGATTGTAGTTTGTTTTTATTTTTATTTTATTATTTTTTGGACCAGTGTCTGTATATAGCCTAGTTTTGAAAATTTATGATATTTTATGAGTTGATAATCAAGATCACAATATTTCTTATTTTTTCCTTTGGTTTGGGAGGGGGGTTTTATTTATTTATTTTTGTTTATAGAGAAGGGATTCTGGTTTCTTGAAAGATTATAGAACTGTATTTAATGAATAATTGGTTTCTTGAAAGATTATAGAACTGTATTTAATGAATAATTGTATTTTTTTATTTTGAAAATTTATGATACTATATGAGCTAATATTCAATATCACATAAAGATCAATTGAAGGCTTAACATAATTAATACTTTAAAAAAAGAAAAATATAACAAGAGAAACTATTGGACCGAAAAAACATTTCCTTGTTTTTTCCTTTGGTTTGGTGTGGGTGGATTTTCTCTTGGATTGGTTGGGAGTTGTGAGATATTGTTATTTTTAAATTTTATTTATTTATTTATTTTTGTTTCTAGGAAAGAGACTATGATTTCTTAGAAGACTACGGAACTACGATTTCTAGGAAGACTATCCGTCTTTTCTCAAACTATGAAAATGAAATTTTAAATTATATACCTTTGAAAGAATACAATATTTTTAAAAATTCTATGCTCTGAAACTCCGACATGATAAAATGATTTCAGAAACTTTGCAATCATATCATGATTGTTTTGGCCTTATATAGAAAGGAACTCACGGTTTTGCTAATAATTTGATTTGTTTGGGAAGTGTTAATAAATAGATATCTTCGTTTTGAATTTTGTAAGAAATCAATTTATTTTAACTTCAATCTAAATGTACTTTTAAAGTGTGTGGATATTTTATTGTATATTTAAATATATAAAACAATATCTATAACAAAAATATATACAATAATATTGGGGGTATGCTATATTCTTTAAATACTCCTAAAAAAGTATTATATATTTTAGATAATATAAAATTTAAAAAATGATATATATTACACAAAAAGCTATTTCCTTCCCTCAATCCAAACATATATATCTTGGGGTACCAAAATCGTTTTGCAGAAACTAATTACTACTTCGTTTTCTGCTTTTTCTTCCCACATCAATTCAAATGGCTTCCATTGTTTCAGCTTCTGCTATGATCAATGTTTCTACTGCTCCCAGAGCATCCCAATCCATCAATTTTAACAACAGTTATTAGGTTATAAAAGATAGAAAATATAATTTAATTTGATTGATCAATGATCTTGAAAGTTTAATTATTTTTCTTGTGTGTGTTGTTGCAGTGTGTGCCAAAAGCCAGTGGCCTCCGCAAGATTCATATCTCAAAGGCAGCAACAAATTCTCATGTTTCTCGCCGTTTCAAGACCAAAATTTCATGCTCTCTTGTTGCCATCTAACTCTAATTATCCATAGTTCATCAACAACCTTGATTTTTATGTTATTATAAACAAATCATACCTTTAATCAATCTTGAGGGACGAAAATAAATATAAAAGAATTTCAAAATGTTAAACCTACTTTACAGGGTCAAGCAGAAACTCAACAAGTAGTTTAGGAGATAATTGCAAAACAACTGTCCATTGAAGAGAGAGAGCAGAGTTTCAGCCCAAACAAAGTTTGCAGAATCGGAGCTGAATGAAAAAACAAGTTCATTGATCATTGTTTGACAGAAGTAGAATTACAAAGGGATAGCACAGCCTTGTATTTACAATGTCTACTTATCAAAACTAAAACAAAGCTGTTTAAATACAAGTAGGGTAAGTTTTAGATTCCAATATTTTCCTCTATATGGAAATCATTGTGAAAGATTGTCTTCTCTTCCAGGGTATACTATTCCCAAAGGGTGGAAAGTTTTAGTCTGATTCACTTTGATTCATTCAGTCAATCTGAATTTCCCTATGTTAACATGGGAACTTTCTTACCCTTTGGAGAGTGAGCCATTGTCTGGGGAGTGTTAAAGTGGACAGTCCTTCATTCTGGGGAGTGTTGCCATCCTGATCCTTGTGTTGAGAGTATTGATAAGGTGGAGAGTGTTGACAAAGTCTTTCATTCTGATTCTTGTCTGGGAGTGTTGCCATCCTGGCCTTGGGAGTATGGATGGCTCTGGGGAGTGGTGAGTCTGGGGAGTGTTGTTATTCTGATCTAGGGAATTGTTATATTTTAGTTTGAAAATAGATATTAATCAAGAAAAATATAATTTGAAAAAATATATATATCTTCTTTTTAAAGTTTGTAAGAAATAAATTTATTTTTAACTTCAATCTAAATGTACTTTTAAAGTTTGTGGATATTTCATTGCATATTTAAATATATAAAATAATATCTATAGCGAAAATATATACAATAATATTACATTATATTTTTTAAATACCCCTAAAAGATATTATATTCTTTAAATAATAAAAAATTTAAAGAATGATATATATTACACAAAAGCTATTATCCTTCCCTCAATCCAAACATGGCAGTGGCACTGCCAGGAAAAATAATTCCAAACATGCACTGTATACTTTGGAGTTTGCAATGTAGTTTTTGCTAAGAAGTTTCTTACTTTAATTGTTAAAATTGCAGATTGTTTGCTAAAGAGTTATTTTACCAGCTTCTATGAGGCATTATCTTCTTTGCTTTTTCATTGCCGAATTTGTGATTTGACGATTGAGCAGCATAGGGATTCCTATTAGAAGAGTGAATACTCCTAATAGCTTTTGTGTAATATATATCATTATTTAAATTTTATATTATTTAAAGAATATAACACCTTTTTAGGGGTATTTAAAGAATATAGTATAATATTATTTTATATATTTTTGTTATAGATATTATTTTTATATATTTAAATATACAATAAAATATCCACAAAGTAGATTTAGATTGAAGTTAAAAATAAATTTACTTCTTACAAAATTTAAAAAGAAGATATTTATTTTTTCAAATTATCTATTTCTTGATGAATATCTATTAAAAAAAAAAACTCAAATTATAAAACGTCCATCCTCAGATTGGCAAGGCTATTCAGGCTCCACTCCATCGATACTCCCTAGATCAGAATGGCAACACTCCCCATAAAGATCGTAATGAAGCGACTTTGTCAACACTCTCCACTTTAACACTCCCCAAACAATGGCCTCACTTTATCAACACTCTCAAAACAATGATAGAATTGAAAGGATCAGAATGACCTTTGCTTTAGACTCACCTACCTGTTGCTTTTAGAAGTAGAAATTGCATATTGCCTCATATACTTCTTGAAGAAAAGTTGATTTCACTCTTGACATCATGTAAGACCCAAAGGCAACTCAAACAGCTCCAAACCCAGGTCGTAACTCACGGACTTGATCCCACCAGTCAATACACAACCCCAAGATTCCTCTCAAACTGTTTTCTTTTAAATGGAATTTCATATGCCCAGAAGATGTTGGATCAAACTGCAAGCAGAAATGCATTGCGTTGTAAATCTGAAAAAGGTAATTGCAATTGAGTTTGGGAATGATTTTAACTGTAAGTTCAATTTTCTTGGTTGCTTTTCAAGAAATTTCATAGTACTTGAAATGGGGGGTTTATCTTTTTAGCTTTTTGATTGATTGGTTCTTGCTGAATTTGTGATTTGATGATTTCTAAGTCATTCGACTAAATAGTAATTTAAATCATGAAATTCAGTAGTAAATTTGAGGAAATACTGCTTTTATAAGTAATACTGATAGTACAATTAAAACCTAAGATGTTACAAAGATCTTCATACTCAAAGTAGCTTCATACTCAAAAGTAGCAACACGGGAATTGTGCACTAGGGAGAAAACTAAACGGGGGAAATGTGATAAGAGTACTAGAAGGAGTTGTGCCCTTGGGAATCACTGGGAGAATTGTGCACTAGTAGAGTTGAGGAACAATAGGAGATATTTTAGGCTACATTGCCCTTGAGGAGGAGAGACTTTTGATTCTTGCCAAGCCAGCTTATCTTTAGGCCTCTGGTGGGGCAGAAAGAGTACAGGGCATGTAGGATTTTTCCTTTCAAGCCTACACAATGAGAAGAAACAACATTAGTACCAATTTATGTACTTGTTCATTTTATCAAGAATTGTACGAGATTTATAATGCTTACTCGTAATTGAGGAGAAAATGGTGAAGAAAAATAGAAATTTCGAGCTTGGCAAGATCATTCCCAGGACACAATCCCGCTTCCGCCTCCAAAGGGTAAGAAAGTTCCCGCTCTAGCTACCCTGGGTTCTACAAATTCGGAGCATAGAACATGTTAACATAGGGAAATTCGATTGACTCGAATGAGGGGGGAAGAGAAGAAGAAGCTTACATCCCATCTTGAAGGATCGAACTTGCTAGGCTCTGGGATAAATTTCGGGGATCAAAGTGAACTTCCCCGAACCGTGACTAAAACTTTCCACCCTTTGGGAATGGTATAACCCGGAAGAAAGATAATCTTTTACAAATAGAGCTTAGAAGTAGATGTGATAAAAAAAAATATTGGTTTCTAAAACTCACCGCTGATCTTGACATCTTTCTTTGCCTCTCGAAAGACCACGAATGAGAAGGTAATGACACGTAATGTTTCATCAATCACCTTTAAGATTATAAGTCTCTTTAGTTAATAGATCTCAAATTACTGTAGCAGCCTGACATTCAATATGTATAACAGAATAAATTACCTTAGATAGGTAGTCCATTTGACGAATTTCCTTGAGTGTCAACCCTTTTTGTTCTGCCGGCCTGTTTTTAATGATTTGCTCTTGTTCAGCCTGCATGTTTTACAATGTCTCATTATCGAGAGTTGCAATTTTAATTTACAAGTCTTTCTAGTCCAACTAAACTCTTCTTCATGTTATGTTGCCAATCAAAGTCTGGATAGTAGATGATGATATTATTTAGATTGATTAAGAAACTTGAAGAACAACAGGTGGGAAAAATACCTTTGCTTTCTGAAGGACTTCAGGGTGCTTCTGCAGAAGCAGGGTTGCCCACATAGAAACGTGGCCAGATGATTCATGACCAGCATTTAAATACATTACTAGAATATCAATGATTTCCCCATCATCTAATTTTCTACCTTTCTCATCCTCAGCATCCAAAAGAGCATCCATCATATCTTTTCTATCCTTTGTTGTATTTTCCTTTCTTATTGCCCTCCGCTTATCCACTATTGCTTGGAATATTGCCACAAGCTTTTTTCGTGCCTGAAATTTCAATTGGATATTACTTGAGAGGTTATGCTTTTCTTGATTTTAACTTGAGAAACTAATTAGTTGATATAAAGATAGTGGGAGCTGACCTTGAGTGCATTGTGGTATGCAAAACCAGGAAGGTTAATAGCCATAGCTCTAACACCATAGTTAAGTGTTGTGTACTCCTTTTCTAAGGCTGCCATAACATGATCGCCTTCCGAACTCAGAAAAATATGCATAATCACCCGAAATGTGAGTCTTCTAAGTTCAGTTAAAAACTCAATTTGTCCCATGGTAGACCATTTCTCCAGAGCTGTAACTACATTTTCCTCTATGTATTTCAGGTATAAGGACAATGCTTCATGTCCATTAACTGGTGCTGCAGTCAATTTCCTCAAACGCTTATGTTCTTCGTAAGAGAGGCCAATGAATGACTTCTCCCCAATAAGTTTCACTGTTGAAGTAGGCCATCCGGGCATGAAAGCTTCATCATCAGTCAAAACTTTCCTGCTTGCTTCTGGGGTGGTAACAATGATACTAGGGTTACCAAACATCACTGTTTTATAAAGTCCCACACGTCCATATCTGCATTTTAGACCAAAAATTAATGGAGAAAAGAAAGAAAGAAAGAGAGGGGCAATCGTGGCTGTTTGGCACACCACTCAAGCATAAGGTTCAGAAACAGAAAGAAAGATGAAGAAGAAGAAGAAGAAGAGCATTGGCAGTGGAAAACAGATCCTGATGCAGCTGATGACGAAGGCGAAAGACAAATAGGGCAAGTTGTGAGGTAAGCAAGGAATGACAGAAATGGAATATAGTAATCCAAATAAGGTTTTATTTTATTTCAGGGTTTTTGAAAAGCCTTAAAAAAACTGATAAACATCTGAACCATAACCAATTGGGCTTATATTACTTCCTGAAAATCTGGATTTTTTAAATTTTCCAGCCTTTATGTTAACAGAAGATTAGGTCAAAGAAATTGGCAGGTGTGGTCCAATGGCTAGTTTTTTCTCACTTAAAACTTTTTACATGTCATGTCAAGTGAGGTATCTTTGAGTCCAGGGAATTTGTTGTTTGGAGGTCTTATAGTCTATAATATCTTCATATTAGACTAGACGATGACTCTTAAAAAAGAAGACCGCTGGAGAGTGAAAACAGTAAAATATGTTGTAGGGCTCGAACGTCGGTTTATGAAGTTTCTTGCTATTGAAAAGTTCTTGAAACCCGAATCCTATAATGGGATAGGTTTGAACACTGACATTCCTTGCAGATTTTTTGTGTTTGTTTCATCAAAATTTGCAGACAATGAAGCGAAAAAGAAAAAAACAAAGGAAGACGAACCTGGAGACAAATTTGGCGATGAAAGAATCAGGATTGCTAGATTTGAAAGCTCTGAGGAAGGACCACATATTGCCAATGAAAGGCAATCCAAGATCACCAGGTGGAAGTGAAAATCTCTTTTCACCCAACTTTGCTTCAAATCTCCACCGATTTATACTTCCAAGTAGCCATTTCAATGCCATAAAACCACCGAAAATGGCCATGAATACCATGCAGATAGATCCCAACTCCATGATCAGCAGGTTTGTGATATACATATTTGGGGCCACCACTATACTATACCAAACTGAAAAGGAAACAAAAAAAAACTTGGTTTTTCAACAAAGAGACTAAAACTAAAAAGGACACAAACTCTTCACAAGTCTTTTTCTCGAGTCTTATAAGAAACTATACGTATAAGTTTGTTTATGTGAAAAAACAAAAAGGAGAAGGGAAAAAAGATTGGTGGGGGTGGTGAAATATAGGCTATGTAAATATGGTTTAAGGCATTAAGGCTAGTGAGGTGGGGTTATATGATATATGTATAATAGCTAGCCATTTATATAGATAGATCCATGGGATAGGAGGGAGAGTGCTTTGCCGACCTAAACCTATTTGTCTTTTGTCATGTTGCCCAATAGCATATTCCCCCTTCCAAACTCTCTGCTTTCACACTGGAAGGACTTGGTTACTACATGTTCTTGTGAACTTCATGGGTGAAATTCACAAGCAAAATCAGACTTTTAATTTTAGATTGTGAAAATTTTTGTATAAAAAGGTTTAAAATGTATACTTGTAAAAAGTTTTAAGACATAATAGTATAAGAATCTAAAAATGTATAAAATACATAGTTAACATATTAGTATAAAGGTTTGAAAATATGTAAAATACAAGCATCACTATGTTTCTGTCCATGTCCTAACCTCCGAATCCTTAAGCTCCCCTTTGTTAGTTTTGTTTTGTCTCATGAATCATGATTGATACATAATCCCATTTAATTAATTAGCACTTTGTTGGTGACATAGGTCAGGTGAAGATTTTTTTTTTTTAATTTCTAATTCAAAAGAAGATATATTTAAAATGTCAAATATTTAAATTTTTTTCGTGGTACCATAAAATATCTAATTAAGATTAGACTTAAACTTGGAATGTGATTGGGACGGTGGTTATATCCAAAAGGATTGATCGGTTTAGGACAGAACAAGTGTTCCCAAAAGCAAAGACATGAAGAGGGTTTGAGTTAATTCAGATAGATCCATAGTTGGATCTTCTTCATTTTATCTCCAAACCCCACCATTCTCCATTGCTAAGGTTTTTCCATGCATTGAGAAACCATCTAATCCCCCTAACCATCTCGGCATTGCCACCTTTTATTTATATAATCTTTTGTAAATTTGTTTGCATATTATTCCATTTTTACTAATCAATAATATTAATGTGCATGTGTAAACTTAATATTTATAAACACTAATGAATACTTTTTTTTTCAGAGAACTAATGAATATGGTAAGTATGAAATATCCCAATTAAATAAATTTGAACCCAAAATTTTTATCTAATAAAAAGTATTTTTAATCACTAAACTAAATGACTTGTCACTCTTTATAAATATAGACTTTCTATATTTCTTTTACTTTTGAAATCCCCATCTTCTCTGCAAACTAATTTATAATTATCACGAATTCAAAAAAAAAAATCAAATATTTGAAAACTAAATACTTAGAATTCTCGGAACTCTGCAGCCTGATCCTTTCTTTGTTTTCTGAAAAAACTCTGCCCATACACAGGTTGATTTATTGTTCCATTGGTAGTTTGGTACGGCAAATAATTCTCCCTTCAAATTGTTTAAAATATGGAAGTAATTTAGATTAGTGTGTAAAGAGATAGAGTAGTTTGCAGTGGGATTTGGACAAAATCTTATAAAATTAAATAAGTAGAATAATATTAGTTTAAAATCGAATTTTCATTGGACCAATCTGCAAAATAAAATAAAAAAGAAAAAAATTCGACTAATTCCAAAATACACCCATATTTAACAAATCAAATTAATAGCGAAACCGTGAGCTTCTTTCTGTATAAGGCCAAAACAATGCAAAATTTCTGAAATTGTTCTGTACAAGGCCAAATCCGTGAGCTCCCAACCAATCCAAGAGAAAACCCACCCACACCAACCCCCCCAAACCAAAGGAAAAAACAAGCAAAGGTTGTTTCGGTCCAATAGACCTATATTTAGCAAACCAAAGCACCGAAAGTTAATACCAAAACCGTGAGCTCCTTCTCTTGACTGCAAAATTTCTGAAATTGTTCTGTACAAGGCCAAATCCGTGAGCTCCCAACCAATCCAGGAGAAAACCCACCCACACCAAACACCCACCCCCCCAAACCAAAGGAAAAAACAAGCAAATTTTATTTCGGTCCAATAGACCTATATTTAGCAAACCAAAGCACCGAAAGTTAATAGCAAAACCGTGAGCTCCTTCCTGTATAAGGCCAAAACAATCAAGATGATTGCAAAATTTCTGAAATTGTTCTGTACAAGGCCAAATCCGTGAGCTCCCAACCAATCCAAGAGAAAACCCACCCACACCAAACACCCACCCCCCCCAAACCAAAGGAAAAAACAAGCAAATGTTGTTTCGGTCCAATACACCTATATTTAGCAAACCAAAGCACCGAAAGTTAATAGCAAAACCGTGAGCTCCTTCTCTTGACTGCAAAATTTCTGAAATTGTTCTGTACAAGGCCAAATCCGTGAGCTCCCAACCAATCCAAGAGAAAACCCACCCACACCAAACACCCACCCCCCCAAACCAAAGGAAAAAACAAGCAAATGTTGTTTCGGTCCAATACACCTATATTTAGCAAACCAAAGCACCGAAAGTTAATAACAAAACCGTGAGCTCCTTCCTGTATAAGGCCAAAACAATCAAGATGATTGCAAAATTTCTGAAATTGTTTTGTACAAGGCCAAAACCGTGAGCTCCCAACCAATCCAAGAGAAAACCCACCCACACCAAACACCCCCGCCCCCCCAAATCAAAGGAAAAAATAAGCACATGTTGTTTCAGTCCAATAGACCTATATTTAGCAAACCAAAAGACCTAACTACAAAATCCAAAATAGACCTATATTTAACAAATCAAATTAATAGCAAAACCGTGAGCTCCTTTCTGTATAAGGCCAAAACAATCAAGATGATTGCAAAATTTCTGAAATTGTTCTGTATAAGGCCAAAACCGCGAGCTCCCAACCAATCAAGAGAAAACCCACCCACACCAAACACCCACCCCCCCCCCCCCCCAAACCAAAGGAAAAAACAAGCATATATTGTTTCGGTCCAATAGACCTATATTTAGCAAACCAAAGAACCGAAGTACAATCCAAAATATCATAAATTTAAAAAAAAAAACAAAACAAAACAAAACACAATGCTTCTGCTTAAGTCTTCTAACTCTAAGAAGCCAAATTCCTTCCCCAAAAAAATAAATAAACAAATAAAAATTAAAAATAACAATTTCTCAAAGAGCTCCCAACCAATCCCCACCCAAACAACCACCCAACCAGAGGAAAAAACAAGGAAATGATGTTTGGGTCAAATAGTTACTCTTATTTGATTTTTCTTTTTTCCTTTTTTTAAAGTATGTTATATTAATTCCTCAATTGATCTTTATTCTAATCTTGAATATGAGCTCATATAATATAAAAAATTTTCAAAACAAAAAAAATAAAACACTGTCTTTCAAAAGTCAGATCAATATAAACAGTTAAAAAAACAAAAAATGTTGTTTCGGTCCAATAATTGCTGTTATTTGGTTTTCCTTTTATTTCCTTTTTTTTAAGATATGTATGTATTAATGTTTTCAATGGAGGTCATTAACTTAGAGAGAAAAGAACTCACCAAATATATATTATTCAATCAAGAAATTGACGAAAATAAAGTATGTTATGTTATTCTCTCAATTGATCTTTATTATGATCTTGAATATGAGTTCATATAATATCATAAATTTTCAAAATAAAAATAATAAAATAAAAAAACTACACTCCTTCAATAAAAACAGCTCCTTTCTCTAGAAAAATAAATATCAATGATCAGCAGATTCAGCAGGTTTGTGATATAGATATTTGGGGCCACCACTATACTATACCAAATTGAAAAAAAAAAAAAGAAAAATAGTTTTTCAGCAAAGAGACTAAAATAAAAAAGGACACAAACTCCTAAACCAATGTTTCTGTCCATGTCCTAACCTTCAAATCCTTAAGCTCCCCTTTGTTAGTTTTGTTTTGTCTCATGAATCATGATTGACACATAATCCCATTTAATTAATTATCAATTTGTTGGTGAGCACTTTGTTGGTGACATAGGTAAGGTGAAGGTTATATCTGCACTAAAAAAAAATTGAGTGCAAATCTGATTATGACTGTTGTTTCATCATCTAAAAACCTTTTCAAGAAAAGCAAAATTATCACATCACAAACTCATATGGTTTTTTTAACTATTTGGTTGGAAGTGCTTTAATTTGCTGTATTAACAAGACGATAACAACAACATGGAAAAGAAAAGGCCAACGATCATTATAAATCATAGTTTCTTCCAAAGGAAAACAAAAAAGAAATTTAGGAAAAAATTGAAAATATATATATGTATATACCTTCTGTGAGTTTGAAGCCTTCTTTCCTTCGTACTAAGCAAGAAATAAAGAGAAAAAACTGTGATCCTTCTTCGTAAACAATAAGGAGCTTTATATAGCGAAAAATATATTACATAAGTTTATTTTTTCCTGTTTAATAAAGAAAAAGATTTACATGCACCAAACCAGATAAGGAAATTCTAGTGTAAATAGATTTACGTTCTCACTTATGAATCATTCGATTTGTATTAATTTGAGAGTTGACGAATATAGAAATTTCATAAATTGTTTAGTTGTCATATTTCAATTACTATTATTTTAATTCGAGACTAGGGTCGTATGGGATTTTGAAAAGGTTAGGGATCCCTTTGCAAATTTTGAGAACTAATTCAAAAGTTCTTGGGAGGGCAAAAAAAAATAGTAATGTGCATGTGTAAACTTAATATTTATAAACACTAATGAATATTTTTTTTACTTTTGAAATTCCATCTTCCTTCCAAACTAATTTATAATTATCACGAATTCAAAAAAAAATTCAAAAATTTGAAAACTAAATACTTGGAATTCTCAAAACTCTGCCGCCTGATCCCTTCTTTGTTTTCTGAAAAAACTCTGCCTACCCTACAACATTAAAAATACAAAAAGAAACGAAAGGCTCAAGTGATCCTTGGCAACGTCGAAGGATTGGCTTGGGATGCGTATTATTAATATATTATGTGCTCGTTCTTTGTATCTTGCAATAACATACAAAATTCACAGGTTAATTTCTTGTTTCATTGGTAGTTTGGTACTAAATTAATAATTCTCACTTCAAATTATTTAAAATATGGAACTAATTTAGAAATTTAGATTAGTGTATAAAGAGATAGAGTAGTTTGCAGTGGGATTTGGACAAAATCGTATAAAATAAAATAAGTAGAATAATATTAGATTTTAGATTGGACCAATTTACAAAATAAAATAAAAAAGAAAAAAAATCCATCTACTTCTAAAATAGACCTATATTTAACAAATCAAATTAATAGCAAAATTGTGAGCTCCTTTCTATAATAGTTGCTCTTGTTTGATTTTTTCTTTTCTTTTCTTTTCTTTTTTAAGTACGAGTTATGTTATTCAATTAATCTTTTATTGTGATATTGAATCTCAGAAGTCCGATCCCTTCCCCAGAAAAGACAATTAATAAATAAATAAAAACTAAATATAACAATTTCTCAAATAGCTCCCAACTAATCCACAGCCAAATAACACCCCCCCCTCCCGCCACCCACACCCCACCAAAGGAAAAAACAAGGAAATGTTTTTGGGTCCAATAGTTGCTCTTATTTGATTTTTCTTTTCTTTTCATTTCCTTTTTCTTAAAGTATGTTATGTTAATTCCTCAATTGATCTAGTGATCATGAATATGAGCTCATATAATATAAAAAATCTTCTAAAAAAATAATAAAATAAAAATAAAAAACAAAACAAAGTCTTTCAGAAGTCAGATCAATATAAACTATTAAAAGAAACAAGAAAAGATTGTTTCGGTCCAATAGTTATTGTTTGGTTTTCCTTTTCTTTTTTTTTTTTTTTTAAGATATGTATGTATTCATGTTTTCAATTAAGGACATTAACTTAGGTAGAACAGAACTTATCAAATATATATTGTTCAATCAAGCCATTGATGAAGATAAAGTATGTTATGCTAATCCCTCAATTGATCTTTATTGTGGTCTTGAATATGAGTCCATATAATATCATAAATTTTCAAAACAAAAAAATAAAAATAAAAAACAAACTACAGTCCTTCAGTGAACAAGGTTCCCTTCCCTAAAAGCAAAAACAAATAATAAATAAAAAGTGAAGATAACAATTTCTCACAACCCCCAACCAACACAACCAAACCCAACCACCCCCCCCCCCCCCCCCAATCAACTAAAGGAAAAAAAAAGCAAATGTTGTTTCGTCCAATAGTTTCTCTTGTTAGATTTTTCTTTTTTTAATTTTCTTTTTTTAAGTATGAATTATAGTAATCCATTAATTGATCTTTATTGTGATCTTGAATATGATCTCATATAATATCACAGTGCCTCAGCCTTAAGTCTTCTAACTCTCAGAAGTCAAATACCTTCCCAAAAAAAATAAAAACTAAAGATAACAATTTCCCAAAGAGCTCCCAGCCAATCCACACCCAAACAACCACCCAATCAGAGGAAAAAACAAGGACATGATGTTTGGTTTGATAGTTGCTCTTATTTGATTTTTCTTTCCTTTTCCTTTTTTTTTTTAAAGTATGTTATGTTAATTTCCAATTGATCTTTATTCTGATCTTGAATATGAGCTCATATAATATAAAAAATTTTCAAAACAAAAATAATAAAATAAAAAAAACAAAATATAGTCTTTCAAAATCCAAATCAATATAAACTATTAAAAAACCAAGAAAATGTAGTTTCTGCCCAATAGTTGTTGTTTGGTTTTTCTTTTCTTTTCTTTTTTTTTTTTAAGATATGTATGTATTCATGTTTTCAATGGAGGACATCAACTTAGGTAGAACAGAACTTATCGTATATATATTGTTCAATCAAGGAATTGATGAAGATAAAGTATGTTATGTTGATCCTTTAATTGATTTTTATTGTGATCTTGAATATGAGTTCATATAATATCATAAATTTTAAAAACAAAAATAACAAAATAAAAATAAAAACAAACTAGAGTCCTTCCGTAAACACAGTTCTCTTTCCTAGAAACAAAAATAAATAAATAAATAAATAAAAATTAAAGATAACAATTTCTCACAGCTTCCAACCTATCCATGACAACAAAACCCACCCACATACACACACACCCACACACCAAAGGAAAAAAAAACAAATATTGTTTCGGTCCAATAGTTTCTCTTGTCAGATTTTTCTTTTTTCTATTTTCTTTTTTTTTCAATATGAATTGTGTTAATCCCTCCATTGATCTTTATTATGATCTTGAGTATTAGCACATATAATATTAAAATTTTAAAAATAAAAATAATAGAATAAAAGTAAAAAGAAAATAGAATCCTTCATTAAATACAGTTTTGTAGTCTTCCTAGAAACGACACTTCTGTAGTTTTCTAAAAACCAGATTCCCTCCCTATAAATAAAAATAAATAAATAAAAATTGAAGATAGCAATTTCTCAAACAGTTCCCAACAAAACCACGATAAACCCGCCCCCCCACCCCCCAAACCCAAGGAAAAAATAAGGAAATGTTGTTTCGGTCCAATAGTTACTCTTGTTTAATTCTTCTTTTCCTTTTTTTTTTTTTAAAGTATGAATTATGTTAATCCCTCAATTAATCTTTGTTGTGATCTTGAATATGAACTCATATAATATCATAAATTTTCAAAAAAATAATAAAATAAAAATAAAATACAAAACACAGTCCTTCAGTCTTAAGTCTTCTAACTTTCAGAAGTCAGATCCCTTCTCTGGAAAAAAAATAAATAAATAAATAAATAAAAACTAAAATATAACAATTTCTCAAACAACCCCCCCCAACCAAAGGAAAACAAGAAAATTTTTTCTTGGTCCAATAGTTGCTTTTATTTGATTTTTCTTTTCTTTTTTTATAAAGTATGTTATGTTAATTCATCGATTGATCTTTATTCTAATCTTGAATATGAACTCATATAATATAAAAAAATTTTAAAACAAAACACAGTCTTTCAGAAGCCAAACATATATAAACAGTTAAAAAAACAAAAATGTTGTTTTGGTCCAATAATTGTTGTTGTTTGGTTTTTCTTTTATTTTCTTTTTTTTTTTTTAAGATATGTATGTATTCACGTTTTCAATGTAGGACATTAACTTAGATAGAAAATAACTCAGCAAATATATATTGTTCAATCAAGAAATTGATGAAAATAAAGCATGTTATTTTAATCCCTCAATTGATCTTTATTATGATATTGAATATGAACTCATATAATATCATAAAATTTCAAAATAAAAATAAAACAGAAATTACAACAACAATTTCTCACGGTTCCCAAAACCAATCCACAACTAAACCCCCCCTCTCCCCACCCCCAACAACTAAAGGAAAAAACAAGCAAACGTTGTTTCGTTCCAATAGTTCTCTTGTTAGATTTTTCTTTCTTTTTTCTCTTTAAGTATAAATTATGTTAATCCCTCAATTGATTTTTATTGTGATCTTAAATATGAGATCATATAATATCATAAATTATAAAAACAAAAAAAATAAAAATAAAAATAAACTACCGTCCTTCTATAAACACAGTCCCTCTCCTAGAAACAAAAATAAATAAATAAAAATTAAATATAACAATTTCTCACAGCTCCCAACCAATCCATGACAAAACCCACACACCCCCCCCACCCAACCCCCCTCCCCCCACCCCCTAAACCAAAAAAAAACAAATGTTGTTTCGGTCCAATAGTTGCTCTTATTTGATTTTTCTTTTCTTTTATTTTTTTTAAGTATAAGTTATGTTAATCCCTTAATTAATCTTTGTTATGATATTGAATATGAACTCATATAATATCATAAATTTTCAAAATAAAAATACTAAAATAAAAAAAATAAAAAAAAAAAACTATACTCCTTCAGTAAATATGGTTCCCTTCTCTAGAAACAAAAATAAATAAATAAATAAAATGAAAGACAACAATTTCTCACAGTTCCCAAAACCAATCCACAACAAAACCCACCCACCCACCCCCAATAACTAAACGAAAAAAATAAGCAAATGTTGCTTCGGTCCAATAGTTCATCTTGTTAGATTTTTCTTTTTTTTTTCTTTTTAAGTATAAATTATGTTAATCCTTCAACTGATCTTTATTGTGATCTTGAACATGAGCTCATATAATATCATAAATTATAAAAACAAATATAATGAAATAAAAATAAAAAATAAATTACACTCCTTCAGTAAACACTATTCCTTCCCTAGAAATAAAAATAAATAAATAAAATGGAAGACAACAATTTCTCAGAGTTCCCAAAACCAATCCACAACAAAAACCGCCCACCCCCCTCCCCCATCCCCAACAACTAAAGGAAAAAACAAACAAATGTTGTTTCGGTCCAATAGTTTCTCTGGTTAGATTTTTCGTTTTTTATTTTCTTTTTTTAAGTATGAATTACGTTAATCCCTCAATTGATCTTTATTGTGATCTTGAATATGAGCTCATATAATATCATGAATTTTCAAAACAAAAATAATAAAATACACGATCTTTCAGCCTTAAGTCTTCTAACTCTCAAAAGCCAGATCCCTTCCCAGGAAAAAAATAAATAAAAACTAAAGACAATAATTTCTCAAAGAGCTCCTAACTAATCCACAGCCATGTTGGAAAACATAGGCAAAAACAAACTAAAATAAAACTACGGAAATCCACCAAAAGGATCTGCACATACTAAAAAACCGATTGGATAGAAATTAGCTCAATGTTTTGATTATTCGTTGTGGAGGCGTTGTTTTGTACGCTGCGCCTTCTACTGGTATCCACGCGACGAACTCCTCTGCAAGCGATCGGGATGCTAGCCCTTCCGTGTTCCGAAAGCCGTTCGTAACCGATCCGCACTATCTCGGTAATCTGGGTCGTATTTCGGAGAGATGAGGCTAGATACTATATCGCCGTTCTAGAGTTTAGGGTTTTGTTTTTCTTTAATCAGATAAAGGACGGCCACCAAGAAAATGTTAACATAACCTTTTATAGCTGTCAATATCAAAACCCTAACTGTCATCTAATGACAGTTTAATCTCGTCCGTCTATTCCTATAATCATCCAACGGTTGGATGAGTAATATTAAGTAATTAATTTTATTTAATTTATTCGATTAAATAAAATTAATTACTTATTAACCTATCAGAAAATACAATATGGAATCTGATTCCCCTTTTGTATACGTTCAACGAATCTGGACACAATCTAGATTCATTGAATGTGGACATTATGCTCACAAGATCGTCTATGCGTGTGACCCTGTAGGTTCACTTGACGTTGGCAGTGAATGGAAAAATGTCATAGACATTTATTCACAAAACATAAGCGGCCTCTAGCAAGACATTATGCTTACCCAAGTTAAGTAAATGTAATAATAACCTAGCATCAGATTTAATATTTAGTCATTTTGTCACACGATATCCTAATTAAGTATAAGGCATGGATCAAGTCATCCTTATAAAACTTAATTAACCATTTACTTGATCACCAGACAGACTGTTCCAACAAATAATATTAATAAAACCTTATTAATACTTATTTGAGCATGGCCATGCATATTTTCCAGTCTTCCTTATCAAGTGGCCCATGGATATCTCTCTCTAAAAAGAGAGGGACAAATCCCTTCACTATCTCCAATATTCAAGCCATGACGAGAAAATAAGCCAACCAATAATCATAATGATCATCTAATTAAAAGTGATGTTTGACTATATCAAAACATATTTTTTCCACATGCAAGAAACATTAGGTCGAAGGACACCAAATATAAAACTGAGAAGAAATACTTATAACTTAAACCCATGCAATATTTCTTCTTCACTTTGGGTCATGTCCAATACAATATTCTCAATATGTATTTATGAATTAATTTTATATCTCATATTCATGATCAGTAAAACTTGACCATCAATCAACTTCACACTAGTTTACAAGATGTAATAAACTAGGGACAAATAATAATAGTATTTTATTAGCTATAAGGGTTTTACTATCAAGTCACATACTTGATGACCAAGAGTATAAAATACAATTCAAAAATACATGCTTCATAAATCATAAATGTGAGTCAATTGGTCTTAGGGCATATACTAACAATTTCCCACTTGCCCTACCACCAATTTGACATGACTCTCAAACCCATTGACCTAGTATGACTCTCATGCTTAAGTTGTGGGAGTGGCTTTGTCAATGGATCTGCGACATTGTCATTGGTGTCTACTTTGCAAATTTTAACATCTCCACGCTCAATAATTTCTCGAATGAGATGGAAACGCCTGAGAATATGTTTGGATCGTTGATGAGATCTAGGTTCCTTAGCTTGTGCAATGGCTCCTATATTATCACAAAGATAGGTCCACTCGGGTTCACAATGCTAGGAATTACACCTAGTTCCCGTGATGAACTTTCCCGATCCAAACCGCCTCCTTGGGTCGCATCAAAAGCGACCACATACTCGACCTCCGTAGTAGAATCGGCCACGGTATCTTGCTTTGAACTCTTCCAGCTCACAGCACCTCCATTCAAACAAAACACAAATCCAGATTGCGATCTAAAATCATCTACATCAGTTTGAAAGCTAGCATCCGTGTAACCATTTACAACAAGCTCTCCTTCCTGACCTCCATAGATCAAAAACTTCTCTTTAGTCCTTCTTAAGTACTTGATAATGTTTTTTACTGCAGTCCAATGCGGTTCACCAGGATTTGACTGGAATCTGCTAGTCATGTTTAATGCATACGAGACATCTGGGTGAGTGCATAACATGGCGTACATGATAGATCCAATTGCGGAAGCGTAAGGAATCTTACTCATGTGTTCTGTATCCTCCCTTGTGGTAGGACTTTGAGACTTACCGCCATGTGACATTGGCAAGAATCCTCTCTTAGAATCTTGCATACTGAACATTTTCAGTACCTTGTCAATGTATCCACTTTGACTTAGGCTAATAAGCTTTTTGGATCTATCTCGATAGATCCTAATGCCTAGAATATAGGCTGCTTCGCCTAAATCTTTCATTGAAAAACACTTCCAACCAAGTTTTTACACTTTGCAAAGTGGGGATGTCATTCCCAATTAACAAGATGTCATCGACATAGAGTACTAAGAAGACTACTGCATTTTCTGTAACCCTTTTTATAGACACAAGGTTCATCATCAAGCCAAACCAACCCCTAATCAAAGGAAAAAACAAGGAAATGTTGTTTATGTCCAATAATTGCTCTTATTTGATTTTTCTTTTCTTTTCATTTTCTTAAAGTATGCTATGTTAATTTCTTAATTGATCTTTATTCAAACCTTGATTATAAGTTCATATAATATCAAAAAATGTTCAAAACAAAAATAATAAAATAATAAAATAAAACACAGTCTTTCAGAAGCCAGATCAATATAAACTGTTAAAAAAACAAGAAAATGTTGTTTCAGTCCAATAGTTGCCGTTGTTTGGTTTTCCTTTTATTTTCTTTTTTTTTTTTTTGAGATATATATGTAATCATGTTTTCAATGGAGGACATTAACTTAGGGAGAACAGAACATATCAAATATATAGTATTCAATCAAGAAATTGATGAAGATAAAATATGTTATGTTAATCCCTCAATTGATCTTTTTATTGTGATCTTGACAAAAATTGAAGATAACAACTTCTCACAACTCCCAACCAATCCACAAAAATTAACCTTTATTTAATCAAAACTGCATTAAGAACTTAAACAAAATTAAATTAGTACATTAGAGACCTAAATTGGCAATCATAAATACACAAGGACTAGATTAGTAATTATACAGTTTTTGTCCTTTCGTTTCCCCTCTTTTCCAGAGTTCTTTTCAGATCAATTCATTTGGAGAATTTTTTTCTTTTTTTTTTTAATATCATTTGGAGAACTAACACAACAATGATTCCTCCATTGAAACAAACCTCGTCAGCAGATTTGCAAAAAAGCGAAATAATGAATTTACCTTCATATCCTTACCCAAGACTTTATCCAAGTTATACAGTTTTTTTCTGGGCCGGGCCCATTTTAAAAAAGGCCAGACTGAAGTGAGCCTCTTTTTTTTTCCCGGTTAAGGCCATAACTCACAATGATTGTGCATTATCAGAGATGATAACGCACAATCGTAGTGCGTTATCCTTAATCACCTCGTTAATCGCGTAAAAATATGACGTGAATCTTAGCTGGCGCTGAGCTGTAGATAACGCACAATGACTGTGCGTTATCAAGCTTAATAACGCACAGCCATTATGTGTTATTAAGCTGATAACGCACAGTGACTGTGTGTTATCATGTTATAAAGAAACAAACCCTAGCGCCGCCGCCCTTCCCCTTTTTACCCAGCTTTAGCCCCCCTCCCCCCTCTCCCCTCCTCCTTCCTCCCCCCCTTTTTTTTTCCCCCACCCTATTTCAAATTTTCCCCATTTCCCCACCCCTTTTTTTTTTACTCTATTTCCTCCTTTCCTCCTTTCTTCCTCCTTATTTCTCTATTTCCTCTCCTTCCCCCTTATTGTTTTTCCGGCCTCCTTCCTCCTTCATTCTTTCTTCTTTTTTTCAGCCACCTTCATCTCATTCTTCTTCCTTTTTTCATCCTTCTTTCTTCAGAATATTTTTTGTTCCTGCCTCCACCAACTGCTAGGTATTTTACTCTATTTTTTTTCTTATTATTATGTGTTGATTTCTTTTTATCTAATAAATGTGTATTTTATTTTGAAAATTACAGTTAAATTAGTAAATCTTGGAGATTTTCTTTGGAGTACGAAGGCTATTAAGGATTTGGAGTACGAAGGCTACTAAAGCTGCGTTTTAAATTTTCAGTAAGTTTTTAGTTATTTAGAATTTTTTTTGTCTATTACATATTAAGTGTGATTATTTCGGTATTTGTTGTTTGTTAATGTTTTTTATGAGTTTTATTTATTAACTTGAATTAATTTATTTTTTGTGGAAATGGGTTTTACATTTATATTTAAAATGTTTGTTATTAATGAATTTGTACAAATGTGATAATTTTATGTATGTAATTGTTTTTGAATTTAAAAAGTGATATTAGGGTGATATATTATTTTCTTTAATTTATGTCGATAATTATGTTTACTTTATTACCTTACTTTATAATTATTAGAAATTATTTAGATTATTATTTTGCATATTTCGTATAAATTATTGAGTAGAAAATATAAGAATATGTAATTTGATATTTTTAACATTTTTTTTTAAATGTAGAAAATATGAAAACAAATCTTTTTGTTGTAACTTAAAAATTGTAAAATTTAAATAATACAAAACTTTAAAATGTATTATTAAAATCCAAAATTTTACATTTTTTTAATTTTTGGATTTATGTTTAAAATTGTAGTTATTAATAAATTTGTACAAATTTGATAATTTTATGTATGTAATTGTTTTTTTGTATTTGAAAAGTGATATTATGGATAATGTTTTTTCATGAATTTATTTAGATAATTATGGAAAAAAAAATTTTAGCAACTTAAAAATTGTAAAATTTAAATAATACAAAACTAAAATATCTATTATTAAAATCCAAAATTTTACATTATGTTTTTTTTTTAATTTTTTTTTTGAAAGTGTGGTTTGGATTTATGTTTAAAATTGTAGTTATTAATAAATGTGTATGAATTTTTGTTTTCATTAAAAAAGTGATATTAGGGTTTAGGATTTTTTTCATGAATTTATTTGGATAATTAAGTTTAATTTCTTACTTTATGATTAATAGAATTTTTTTTAATTATTTAGGTAATTAATTTGAATATTAGAAAATATGGGAATCTGTAATTCGGTATTTCTAATTTTTATTTTTTTAAACAATAGAAATTATTGAAACTTTATTTTTTGCAGCTTAAAAATTGTAAAATTTTAAATAATACGAAACATAAAAATCTATTATTAAAATCCAAAATTTTACATTTTTTTTTTTTTTTGGTGAAAGTGTGGTTTGGATTTATGTTTAAAATTGTAGTTATTAATAAATGTGTACGAATTTTTTAATGTTATGTATATAATTTTTTTCATTTAAAAATTGATATTAGGTTTTAGGATTTCATTTAAAAATATGGGAACCGGTACTTGAAAATTTATAGTTTAGTAATTAATACTTTTATTTAAACTTTAAAACCGTTATAGCGAATTTATGAAGTAGTAAAATGCTTAACTATAAAATATACTATAAGTAACACACGAAAATTTATTACCAAAACACAAAAATCTATTACTTTAAATACAAGAAAACAAAAAAATCTATTACCAAAATCCCAAAATTTACACCAAACAATAAATCGTCGAAGTAGAAACTTTTTAACAGTGAACCTTAAAAACTAACAGTAAAAGTGAAATTTATTACGTAACAGTAAACCTTAAAAACTTTAGAATCTTATTTATTTAAAAATCCCTAAATCATTGATTAATTGTAATATACCTGATATTTGGAAATATGAGAACGTAAAACTATAAAGTTTACAACAGTTAAACGTAATAACAATTAAATCTTAATATTCTTGGAATTAGAATATGTTTAAAACTTTTTAATTTTAACATATAGATGTTCACAATAACTGGAAAATATAATTAATGTAGATGGAAGAAGTGTCAGCACATGTGCATCCGGAGCCCATTGTCACTGACGTCTTATCCAGACAGCACGAGCACAGATCGGCTTTGATCTGGAATGGGGATCGGGAGACGTGTTATACTGACCTCCAGTATAGGCGTTTTGGCTGCAACCTGTTCCAGTGCTATAGTGCGGCTCCCCGTAGATTGGTTGAGATTATTGATGGAACCGGTTTGGGGGGAGTCTTTAGGTGTGGTTATATTGGATTGGATCACGCGCTTATCACCGCATTGGTCGAGCGGTGGAGACCAGAGACCCACACATTTCATCTAACATGCGGTGAAGTCTCGATTACACTCCAAGATATACAGGTGTTGTGGGGTTTAGGGATAGACGGCACGGTTGTTACTGGGCCTAGTTGGAGTTTACACCCTAAACAATACTGGATTGACGTTATCAAGAGACTTCTTGGTGTGCGGTTGTCTCTCAACCACTTTTCCGGTTACAAAGTGAAGAAGGAACCATTAGAAGCATGGATTTTGAGAGCGTTCACCGGTTCAGAGACCGACGACGATCTAATCCTGCGCGCTCGTGGATTTATTTTCTTACTTATTGGCGGACACATGCTTCCCGACTTCTTCGGGAATTTGGTTCACGTGCGCTACCTCAGCTTGTTGGAGGATTTTGATGCTATTAGGACATATAGCGGGAGTAGTTGCGTTTTTGGGTTTCTGTACAGGCAGTTGTGCACGGCGGCTTTGAGAGGTGCACGACAGATTGGAGGGGCTTTAGTGTTAGTTCAGATATGGGCGTGGTCGCGTATATTTATATTGCGGCCTCAGCTGATGACGCAGATTATGGCTGACCCTCTTGCTCCTCTTGGCACAATATGGTGCACAGCATTTGACTATAGCCAGCTGCCTACGCACACTCTGGTTACATACAGAAACCAGTTGGACTTTATGCCATCTGACCAGGTATGCTTTACAATAGCTTGTATTATTTGTAATTAATTGTGTTTTCTTTTCCTTGTTACATTTTTATTGACTTTGAGTTTTGACATGACAATTTATGTGGCTCCCATATTATGACCGCCTCTGGTTCCATCTGACTTGTGGCGAGCAGAGGTGCCGCTCATATGTTACGAGATAGTGGAGTACCACTATCCCGGACGTGTGATGCGACAGTTTGCACGGGCTCAGATGGTTCCAGATGCAGTCGATACTCGTCTGGACCTGCACCGGGGAATGACAACACATCCTGAGTTACACAGCATGCTATCCATGTCGATGTCTGGAACCAGTGGCGAGTTCGTGTTAGGGATGGTCCTGTTGTAGCTATTGAGGCATAGTCGTACCCGAGTGATGAGTACATCAGATGGTACAGGGGTATCAAACGGGTTTACATTGGCAATCCAGCTAACCGTAATACCCGTGTGCATTGTTATCAACCTGCCGGCATGGACAAACGGATGATGGTAAGTTCTTATGCGTTTCAGTTATTTATATTGAATTCTAATTCATTTATTTATTTTCATTTGTTAAATCTAATTTATTTACTTATTTCATTTGTTAAATTCTAATTTATTTAGTTGTTTTCATTTGTTAAACTCTAATTTATTTACATTTGTTAAATTCTAATTTGTTTACTTATTTCATTTGTTAAATTCTAATTTATTTAGTTATTTTCTTTTTTTAGACTTCCATATTGCAGGAGGTGGATGATATGACTTCAGTGGCGATTCGGGAGCCACCTTCATCTCCTTCACAGATTGTCGCGGTCATGAAAAAAGTGCAGACGATCATCTGGCGGTGCATGTCTCCATCGGGGGTACTTTGATATGCACTTCTTCACAACATAATATACAGGCGACGTTCCCTGTCAGCCGTCGCGTCGCCGCTCCCGAGAGCACGTTCCAGACCGAGGGGTTCGTGGAGTTAAAAGGGGTGCTCAGAGACATCCTAGCCGGGGAGCAGGTGTTGGACGCCCTCCTGTACCTCCTACTCCACAAAGGCAGGAACATGTTGACCCCGGCCCAACAGTGGTTAAGAGGGGTGAGGGATCTGATGGCGGTCAACATTATGTTGACCCATTCGACAGCCCGCACCTAGATATGTCGTCCTATAGTTTGGGTTTGATGCCAGATCCCCAATCTCTCCCTAGTAGATCCGGGACGTCGCAGATGTCTCCAGCGCCCAGTTCAGGATTTACAGCATTCCAATCTCCGCATCCTTCAGCCTACAGGTTTGGGAAGTTTAGAGCACCACCTCTTCCGGCACAGCCGGTGCATCAACGCCACATCAGTCTTATCGCAGACATCTTCGTCTGACGAAGATGAGGGGCAGGATGCTCTCGGCCGCGGGCATCGTGTTGGGAAGAAAACCGTCTGATTCACGCCATCCGACTGGCCTTAGCTGTACAGATATAATTTTCTATTTTTCATTGACAGTTATATGTAATTTAAAATAAACTTTGCAGTATTCATTGTACATTTTTTAGTATTGATTTATTACGTTTATGTATCTTTATTATATTCTTATTTTGTTATATGGTAAAAATCCGGTCGTTCAAATACTTCGGTATAAAAATAACTTTTATACTTTGATTTGCAAAAACCACAAACGAAACGAAATGCTTTAATTGGTTTTGAAATAAGGAAAAAAAGAGTTTATATATCAAAGAATAAAGTTTGGTGGAAAAAAATTTAGAAAATAACTAAAAATGGGTAAACACTCAAGAAAAAAAAAAGAAAAAAATTCAAATTTATTTAGTAAACGAAAAGAGGCAGAAAATGCCGCGGTTAGAAAAAATTAAAAAAAATAAAAAAAGAAAAAAAAGGAAAAAGCTGCATGTGCATGCATGCAATTATTGACGTGAAATTATTGCATGGCTGATGAACAAGGATAAAGCACATTGGTTGTGCAATTATCTAGGAGATTACGCACAACCGTCATGCATTATCTCCTGGATAACGCACAGCCAATGTGCATTATCCTTGTTCATCAGCCACCTTCAAAATTTTCACTTCCTGCACACAACAATAATTGCATGTCGTGCACACAACAATAATTGCATGCACATGACTGATTTTTCACTATTTCACCGTCCTCCTTCACAGCTTTCTCCGGAGTAAGGACAATAATTCCCTCTTTCAATTTCCTCCAAGGACAATAATGTATGTAAACCCGTGAACCACTAAAAAATTTCGCAGCTAAACCTATGGGACAATAATTCATGTACAATAATACATATACAATAATTCAAGCAGCAAACCTTAACTTACCCCAAAATGCAGCAATCTAGCAAGCCTCATTTCTGATCGCCACAAAGGTATTTTCTCAGCTATTCAAAGTCAACTTTTGTGGCAACCACCATTTGCAGTTCACCGGTTTTGCTTAGGCTACATTCGAGCAAATATCAACAAGACCTTTAAAAATACAACCCTAAAAAGCTTGACGTGGCAAGCCGGAAAAAAAACGAAACAATGGAAATTTGACCGTGTAATGAAAGAGATTCAAGAAAGAAATGTGGATGTATACATTTACTTGATGAAGTTGGACGCAGAAAAATGGACACTGTTGCATGATGGCGGTCACAGACATGGTATCATGACAACCAACATTTTCGAGGCACTTAATAGTGTGTTGAAGAAAGCTAGGGTTCTACTTTTAAAAGCCCTGGTTGAACTAATATTTAACAAACTAGTTAAGTACTTTCACCAACACCGTGAAGAGGCAGAAAATTGTGTGCATCCATTTCCAACTCGAATTTTTAACAAGTTCTTGCGGATTAAACTGAAATCAAGAGAACACAAAGTTACAACTTACAATCCGCGAGAGGGAATATACATGGTTAAATCTCCAATCTGAGTTTCTGGTACGGGCAACAACGTCTATACATTGCGGCTAAATAACAGATTTTGTAGTTGCGGAAAATGGCAAACATATGCATTGCCTTGTTCTCATGTTCTTGCAGTGTGTAGAGAAAATGGGTCAAGAACAGATGCTTATGTACCGGAGATATATTCGCGACAAACGTACATAAAAACTTACCAAGCGAATTTTTATCCGGTCTTAAGTGAGAACTTTTGGAGGGATGTCCCTTTTAATTTGACATTCTATCCTCCAAACATGAAAAAGGAACGGAGTAGGAAACAAGGCAAGAGATTTCAAGGGTAAATGGTAGATGTGGTAGATGTTGCATGCCGGGACATAATAGGAAAAACTATAATAATCCCGGATCGAGCAATGTATAAGTTTGACATTTTCTTGAAATAGTTGTAATAAAACATGCTTATAATAATGAAATTTTTCTTTCAATTTCTTCTAATTACTACATCATTACTCTAAATTTTTACGGTTTCTGTAGTGTTACTTTTTCAAATAACTTGCAGTGAAATGGTCAAAATTTAAATATATTTTCCAAGAAAATGATATAAATAGCACAAAATAAGTTAAATATAATAAATACAGTTTTTTAAAAAAAATTATACAATTGTAAGTTTTTCCAAAACAAATTTTCATTAAAAAAAACAATTCATTAAACAAATTACTAAAAAAAACTTAATACAATTATAAGTTTTCCCAAAAGAAATTTTTGTAAAAACAAAAAAAATGTTCATTCAAAAAAATAAAATAAATTAAATAACACAATTGTAAACAAAAAAATATTTAAAAAAACATTTAAAAAAATTTAAAAAAAATTAAAAAAATAATTACGTGGCTGATAACGCACAACAAGTATGCGTTATGCCGAGTCATAACGCACACAGATTGTGCGTTATCAGCCACGTTGGCTGATTAGCTTAATTAACTGATAACGCACAAATTACATATAATGCACAATGATTGTGAGTTATAGCTTGAATGAAAAAAAAAAAAAAAAACAACCCACTTCAATCTAGCCTTTTTTAAAATGGGCCCAGTCCAGAAAAAAAACCAAGTTATACAGAGCTCGCTCTCTCTTCTTAATTCTAACTTAGCTTCTTTACAATATATATGTAAAAAAGCCAATCCTATTGAACGCTAGTTGGCCCATATAGGCTTCAAATTATATGCCTATAAAAATTTAGTTTAATGATCCCTTAATCGATCCCTATTGTGATTTTGAAGATAATCTTATATAATATCGTAAATTTTCAAAATAAATAATAAAATAAAGATAAAAAAGAAAATACAATTCTTCATAGTTATATAGTCTTTCAAGAAATCAAATTCCCTTTCCTAAAAAGAAAGATAAAATTTAAAAATAACAGTATCTCACCGCTCCCAACCAACCCCTAAACCAAAGGAAAAAAACAAGTAAATGTTGTTTCGGTCCAATAATTGCTCTTGTTTGAGATTTTGAGGTTTCTGTAATAATGTATTTTTTGGTTTCTGATGACATTTTGGGTCCAATAATTGCTCTTGTTTGAGATTTTGAGGTTTCTGTAATAATGTATTTTTTGGTTTCTGATGACATTTTGGGTCAAACTTGACTATGGTATCTTTATGTGTAATTTTTGGAGATAGCTGTGATTAGTTTTTACAAACTAATTTGAGGAAGTTGCAGCTGTCTTTAGCTAGACATTCTTAACTCGAAACAAATCTCAATCCTATACTGATCTTAGTTTGAGGATGTGGGCACCTGCTTGCTGTCGCAGCAGCAAATGTCTTTCTGCGAATTTTTTGGTTAAGTATACAGAGACCAACTTCAAAATCAACTTTCTTTCTGTAGTAGCTAAGGAGTTTGGAAAGTAATTGCAACTCTGAGTTTAGCAATTAACTGTGATTTGCTGAGAAATGTATTGCGGGGATCAATGGCCATATTAAGGAAATTATAAGTTTATTTGTTAACAAAAAAAACACAGTGCTTCAGTTGTCAGTAAACACAGTCCTTCAGTCTTTTCAGAAGTCAGACTGAAGATAAGAGTTTCTCAACCCAAAACAAGAACACAGCCCTGCAATTTCACAGTTTCTAAACCAGTAAACAACAAGGAAATGTTATCGGTCCAATAGTTGCTATTGTTTAATTTTTCTTTTTTTCTTTTTTTTTCAAAACACAAATACAGCTGAAACATGGCCCTTGAGAAGATGAAACACAGCTTTTCAGTCTTCTCAAAGCCAAAGACTGAAGATAACAGTTTCACATTTTCTCAACCAATCCACAACTAACCACCCCCACTCCCCCCAACCAAGGAAATGAATGCTTCTTTCTTTTTAAGATATGTATGTATTCATGTTTTCAATGGAGGACATTAACTTAAGGAGAATAGAACTTAGCAAATATAAATATATACTATTCAATAAAGAAAAAGATAATTAGGACAAAAATCTAAGGAACACCATAAACTGTTGAACTTGCAAAGAAAAAGTTCTGTGAAAGGGGCATTGGGGCACAAGAAGTAGACATTTAGGAACCATTTTTGGAGATGATTGGAAACTCTGTAATGGAATCTAAGCTCCCTAGCGCACAGAGTTACCGACAATTTCACGAGGAGGGTACAATAATCAGTTTGTTGAAATACATTATCAGTGTTTTAAATGGTTGTAATAGATTTCAAGCCTTCAAAACTGTACAGAGTCACATAAATGCACACAGAAATGTCACACTAAGATATATCTTGAGGAAAAATATTAATCAGTATCGTTCAATACATATTCTAATACACTTTCTCTACAATGCTCTTAACAGAAACGTTACTACAAAAGAAAGTATAGCAAGAAATGTACAAGAAGATGTATTAGAAGATCCATAGACAAAAAACACCCTTCATACTCCCACGTTTTTGCCTAATTCCCTTTATTTTTTTATGCAAAGTACAACTGAAAAATATACACGAAATAATGTGTTTCAAGATATTTTACACCCTAGACATTCTTTAATAACATAGACAATTTCTCCTCCAACGCATCTCTTCTAATCTCTGTTCTTGTTTTAATAAAGCAGAAAACATAACTCTAGTAGATTCACCACCAGTGATAAAGAAGTGACCTCATTCAAAGTTTTAAAGAAATTCATTGAAGTTCTTATTCCAATATGAAAACTTCATATAATGTTCATTCCCATTTCCCAGTCTCAAGTTTCAACAAGTATAAACACGAGCAACTTTGCTACAATGAATAATATCAACCGTGAACCAACCTCAAGAGTGTTTTTATGTTAATATCACTGCCTCAATCTTCCAAAGGTTCTAACCCAAAAACCACCAGTCAGATTAGCACAGGGAACTAAGTTGTTGTATGACAATAAATATTAAAGATTTTCCTGCCCCAGAAAGGAAAAGTCACAAGTATACAGGCAACTACACCAGATAAATATACCATCCATGATCACAATATACAAAGCAAAGGGAAGATCTCTTGGGAGGAAAAAAATAGAGGGAGATGTCAAGAGTTGTGAAGAGGGAAAAGAGAGCAGACAAGTGATGAGATCATATTTTATCATTATTAAGACTAAGTTCTTAGAATAGGATTATTTGACAGAAATTATGATGACTTTGATTCGTTATTAAATGTTTATTTACTTGGTATGGATGGATTAATTGAGAAGTTTTTATTTATATATCACAATTTAATTCACTTCAATTAGTATTTGCATGATGCAGGAGAGATATGGTAATTCCAGCTGCCAATCGGAAAGGAAAAACAAGCAAAACATACACGATACTAGTTAGCAAAAGGCCCATGGTATTACAAACAGAAAGACATTTGCTTTCGATTTTATTATAAACTAATAGACTCAAGTTCATTAAGAGGCTGGCAAATGCACATACTTGCACAGAATATCTAGTTTTTATCTTTAAATTTCAAGATATCCATATTCACAGAAGCTGCAGTTTAAAGTTAATCCTTAACATCACCGGGCAAAACGGGTTGAGCTTTCGTGTCTGGTGACTCTGAGTAGGATATTGAGATCAGCTTAGACCTATATTTATCTTCTCCATCACCTTCCACAGCTTCAACCCCATTATTATCACTTAGCTTCTCAGTTGAGTGCTTGTCAGTAGGTTCCTTTTCTGGTTCTGAATAAGATATGGCAATTAGTGATTCCCGAGTCACCTCCTCAGAAACCTCTATTCCAGAGTTGTTTCTATCCATAAAATGATTGTTTCCTGTGAACACCATAAAAATTATCAGACAGAACAATAGAGTCACATGTGACAACAGCAATGGATTCTATGCTTATTTGAAATCTTCTCACCCTTCCATATATTGCAGCATTTGACTCAGCATAGTATTTATGCAGAAGATGAAAATGTAATATATTAAACTCAGTTAAAACTTAAAAAATACTTTCCTTTGGTGTAGGTCAACAATCTTTTTATGTGCAAACAAGTTACTTCTCAGAAAAAGGGGCAAATGTCTTTGGACGTCCCAAAACTGCAAGCAAGCCACTAAAATAAGATAGAAACGAAAGGACTATCTTAAGGCAGCATAGCATCACTTAAATTATTAGGCAAAAATATCACCAACATGTTCTCCTTGTTAGTCATGATTCTCTAAAACATGCTGCATCAAATCTATACCGCCAATCATAACTCTTAACCAGATACTAATTTAAACAGTAAAGCCTGCTAAATGGCCATTTGTAAGCAACACCATTTCAGCAATACATAAATTCCCATCAACATTTTCCTGACAAAAGGCAGCCTCCAGAAGCTTTACACATTCATTGACAGCCAAAGACATCAGAATCTTCTTCTCAAACCCAAAATGACCAGTACAACCCATAACTGAAGATCTATAGCTTCTATAATGTACTGCAACAAGATCTTCTAGAGAGAGAGTCAACAGTTTTATGGGATCCATCACAAAAGTAAGATTGCAAGACTGGCTCCTTTACTGTTACTGCTCAAGGTTTTTACCCTCTTAGACACCAAATCTACAATTAGCGTAGGGACTATTTTCTCCAACCACCTCTCCACTATCTCCTAATGCATTCAACAACAATACACAACCTAAATAAAGTCATAGACTATGCACCCCAAACGTAACAATGCAACAGCAGAACCACATTTTGGTCTTGAAAACAAAAAGTTATGGATGCTTTTATGCAGATAACTCAAATATTGGCCATGAACTAAAACACTTAGAAGATAATATGTAACCCATCAATGCTATCAGAATCTAAAAGTTGGGTTCTAGAGAAATTCCGTTTAGTCCAATAATTAAAATCCCAATATAGTGGCAAAGTAATATGACCAACCAAACTCTTAAAATAAAAAATAAAAACAACATCGAAGAGGAACATATTTCCCTATTTCTCAATGTCAAGAATTGTTAATCAATGATGAATCTCTCAAAGGAAGACAACATTCAAAGCACAACAATCTCCTACTACCAATTTTAACTGAAAGCTAAGAGTGTACAAGAGCCAACTCCTCGTCCCACCTCCCAAAATTCTCCACTCCACATCTTTTGCTGTCTTGGACATAGGAAACTTCTTCAAATTCCACCCTCCTAACTACCTATTCCAACCTCATCCAATCTCAAACCATGAAACAAGAAAATGTAGGGAATACAATAGCAGAAATCCCCTGTAATTTTTCTTCTTTTTCTTGGTTCCAAAATCTTTATCTCCCCATAAGGGCCATCATTAGCATATTCCTTTTTTTTCCTTTTTTTTTTTGAAAATAATTTCAATTACAAACCTTTCTTTAAAAAAATACATTAATTTAAAATATCACATCTTTCTTTAAAAAAATACATTAATTTATGCAGCTAAGTTTCAATAAAACTTTCCTAACAATCAATTTTCATTGGCGATCGCGGCAGAAGAATTCTAACAAATAATCGTCAAAAACTCAGAATAAGAAAAGATAAAGTTTTGACGATTTCCTCATCTTTTTACGTTCCTGCTTCGATAAATTCAAGTTCCCATTAGCGCCAAATTTTATTTTGATCATAATATTAGGAACCCAAGTTCCCCACATGTAGATAACATAAATTATAGGTCGATTTACCGGATGAAAAACCAAGAAATCAATTAGAAAAATGAAAAGAAAAGAGAACAATACCTAACTGGGAATTGCGTCAACGGCTTAATCTGCTGATGACAAGCTAAGGGACAGAATCAGCAATTTTAAAATGATTCATTTATAGGAAGGATGGCGGTAGTCATGTGCGGTGCACGTGACATTGGAATTTCTAAATGTGGACGGTGGAACGCATTTTCCACGACGAAATTGTGGAATTTCAGATTTGATCCTTCAACTTTTTACTTATATCATTTTACTCCTTATTTAACGGCTAACTTGGGAAAAACCTGAGGGCAGGATTTCTTTGCAACTAGTATCTACAAGAGCCTAGCTAGCGGCTACGTGTTTATATTGCAACCGTTAGGCTTTTTTTTTTTTTTTCCCTGAAAAAAAAACCATATTTCATTACATAAGGATTACACATTTGGGACACATTGCAATGAGAGTACAATTTTAGAACACAAACCAAAATAAATAGGTTAATAATCGAGTAAATTCATTGTAGTCAAATTATATATTATAATTTGATTATATAAAAAATTAGATTATAAACAAATTATACTAAAATATTGTGTTAACAAGATATAATACATGGCCTACATTTAGTCCACGTGTCAAGCAATGAAAGAGAGTTAGTAAGAAGTACCATCATGTTCTTTAATTGACAGATAGTCATTGTCGAGAAAAATAATATAAAATTTTAATAACAATAATAGTAATAGAACATCTTTTTTAATAACCGTCCACCATCAAATTTGCAATCTGTTAATGTAAAACGTCAGCATATATTAAAAAAAATAAAATTACTATCAGCCAAATCAAGCTTGAAAATAAGGTATATAAATTTGTATATATATTAATTAATTAAATGATGTAAATATATTTTAATTTGAAAAAAAAAAATATAGCTCACACACATTCTTAGAATTAGAACAATAAAATAATGTATATCTTTTTCTTATCCCACTCACCAATAGTAAACATAGAAAAGAAAAGAGAAGTAGCTATTTTTTTAGCAAACTAATTTCATTAAGTAAATTAAGATACAATAAGGTATGGCCAATTAACCATAATCGGCTATGTAAGAGTTGATAGAAATCAAACTATGTGACGGACGAAGCAGAGGAAGGCACTGAGTTCAAATACTAGTTGCCCAAACCACTGCTCATGCGCCACTACAATTTACCTGCAATAGTTCGAAATGTATGTCTAATACTAAAAAATTTAAAACCTCTTATTATGATACTAATGAAAAAAGTTATTAACGATTGAATTATTTGCATGATATCAATCTTTTGAAAAATTACCAACCAATCGCACCGGAATAATAGACATTGAATTAAAGAAAAAACCACAACACAAAGTCATCATCGGTCTTAATCATTCATCATTACATGCGTAGAAAAGAACTTTCGCTATAGAGACTAACATCCCAAAAGAAACTACGTATGACCAACTAATAGAGACACCATTAGAGACAAAATGAATACTCATTATCTATAAAAATCTTCAATCTACTAAAAATTTTATCTGAGAAAATTACGAGAAACAAAATCATAAGACGAAGATTAGCACAAGGAAAGAAAAAACAAAAAATTCTAAATTCAAACGAAATACACATAATCCAAACTTAAAAGTTCAATCTACTTATAAAATAAAAAATAAATATAGAGGACTCCTCGTCTATCTGTCAAACAAAGAAAAAACTTATATTAAAATTTATTTTACTCATTAAAAAAACAAGTGATTAATAAGGACAAATTTGAAAATTCGTTAAAAAAAACTTAAATAAAATAAAAAAAATATTTTGCGCTTCAAATAAAAAAAAAGTCATTATTTAAAATTTTTTTTTTTTGGTGGAGAAAAAGGAGGACGACGGCTGATTTCAGAAAACAACGGCAATGCTGCAAGCAATGTGCAACAAAACTTACTGACGCCACCAATTGAAAGTTTGTAACGGCAAAGGTCCTTTCTTCCTCCCTACAACACCTTTCGCCTTCTTCTTCCTTCCTCACTCTCTCTCTTCACGTGCTCATCATCGACTTATCATGTGACACCCCCACCCCCCCCTCAAGAAAAAAAAAAAAACCCTCCCAAAGCCAAACCAAACTGCACTCAGTGCTCTAATCATCAAAACCCCCCCTGTTCTGTTACTGTCTTCCCCATTACATTCACACTTGAAAAGTCCCCAAGAGTCAACCAGCTCTTCCATTGACCTGCCAAGAACAAATCTTTTTGCTTCAACTCAGAAAACCCATTTCGGTTTCCCATCTCAGAAACTGAATAAGCCAGAAGGGCCACCTCCTCACAGTAAAGTCTGTAACTTTGTGTCTGGTGGTCTATGTGAGCATAGAAAAAATGGGCTGTTTTCAGTCCAAAACGGCCAATGTTCAATCCCCTGACCAAGAACCCTCTCAGCCTGACTCTAAACCAGATCTTGGTATTATTTTTCACTTTCTTAATCTTTCTTATTAGTTCTGTTCTTATTTTTATTTTAGTGTATTTCATGAATGTTTATAAGTTGCAAAGATTTCTTTCATTTTTCTGCCTTTTAGCTTTTGGTTTATGGGTTGATTGCATGTCGAATGTTTGATCAAAAGCATACCTTAGCATAGCTTTTGAAGGGTTTTAGTTTATTTATTTTGGCTTACTGTCTAAAAGTAGATATTACCATCTGTTTTCTTGTGTTCTCTTTCTTTCCTTTTAGGTCATTTTGTTGTGTACTTGTGTGTCTTTTCCATTATTCTCTGCTGACTTCTCAAAGAGATAAAAGATGCATCTTTTCACTTGCTTTTTAGATAAAAATTTTCCTTTTGTGTGCAGCCTAATTTCCTGTTCAATCAAATTGATTGGTAATATGTTGAAATTTTGACCTCACCTTTTCCAGAATCTTGATTTTATTGTGCATACAAATAGATTAACTTATAATTAGTTAACTTAATCTATGCGGTGGAACTGTTTTCTGATTTTCAACTTGGTATTCGTGAAGCAAATGGGGACCAGATGGATCAAGATCAAGTACCTGCATTCAAGGAATTCGGACTTGTAGAATTGCGAGCTGCCACAAATGGGTTCAGCAGTGAACTGATAGTTTCTGAAAGTGGAGAGAAGGCTCCCAATGTTGTTTACAGAGGAAAGCTCCGAAGCAACCGGCTTGTTGCCATTAAGCGCTTCTCAAAGCAGTCCTGGCCTGATCCCCAACAATTTGTGGTAGATAATTTTCCCACTTAGAGATATGCATTCTTCATACATTTTGTTCTAACAAAAATACAAATAGGAAGAAGAAGAAGAAGGAAAGCAAACTTCTGAGTGTGATGAATCATGTTTAAATTTCTGAGTTGTAAAGTTATTCATACCTATTGTTGGTTTTGGTTTGATTAATATTTTCTTTATTTCCAATTAATTATGAGTTCATATTATTTTTCTGATTAATTTGCTTGCATACTAGATATCCTTGTTTCGCTCTTCACAAACTCATTATGCAGGCAGAAGCTGCTGGAGTTGGCAAGGTTCGGCACAAAAGATTGGTTAATCTTATAGGATGTTGTGCCGAGGGAGACGAGCGTTTGTTAGTTGCAGAATACATGCCGAATGATACACTGTCAAAGCATCTATTCCACTGTATGATTTATCAAGTTTTTTGCTTTGAATCCTGTTTCTATAGGTTCGAAGCTTAATCTATTATTCGAATATATATATATATATATTTCTTCACCATTAGTAAGGAGAAATTTAAAGTGGTTGACATGAATTCTATGTTGGATGCCTCATTTACAGCAGAAAACAGATTTGTGATGAGTAGTTTTGTGCTATGCGGTGTAGCTTGAGGGTGTCTCTTGGTCTTCCTTTCTCCTACCCTTTTACATTTCGGAATAGCTCCTGAAAGTCTAGTGCTTATTTCAATCAATTCACTTGTTTAATGATATCAATTAAGTCTTCCTCTGTGTATTCTCTGATTTGATCTCCAATTGCGTTGTAAAATTCTAAATTAACTGAAGATGCTTTGAATGACTAAACTCAGCACGAACTATGGTTGAAATATGGAAATTTGGAATGCTTTTCTAAGAAGAGGACAAATGATCTCGTCGTTTGATACATAGATTATGAAATTCAACCTGCCTTGAGCACTTTGCTTATAGTGGGTATTTTTGTTTTAATGGTAACTGATTATTTCAACTTTATTCTTTTGCACTTGTTAGGAAATTATACTATGAGAAAATTATTATAAAGTTGGCTATCCTATTCAGATTCAGATTCCAGTCGGAGAGTTTGAGTATTTTGGATATTGGTTTTGTATTTTGCGTTGTTTAACAACTTAAACTACATGTTATCTGAGTTTCCTGTGTTCTATAAGTGGTAGGTGCAATACAATTTTTGTTTACAAGGGAGTTTTTATTGACTTGGCTGAAGCTGCCCTGGACCAATCATGCCAATTTTTATCCTTTTCTTCCTTTTCAGGGGATAAGCAGCCGTTGCCGTGGGAAATGCGTGTTAGAGTGGCGTACCATATTGCACAGGCTCTTGACCATTGCAATTCTGAGAACCGGAAGATTTATCATGATTTAAATGCTTACAGGGTTATATTTGATGAGGTAGCTATATGCATTTCCTGGCTATTTCCGTGTATATAAGCACATTGCAAACAGTTTTGCTGCATATTGTTTTATATTACTTCAATCAAGCATGTGTTACCTACATAATAAGGCAATTTGTTTAGCTCACTGTCCTATACAACTGCCTAGAAGTCATTTCTGCAGAAGATTCTGCGGATGAAGAAATTTCTATAACACCTTACGGGAACTGTATCTTGACTGAGCAGTGGTGTATGGGGATCTGCTGGGTTGGCATAGGGCTCAAGGGAAATGGTCTTTGACCACCTTGATTAGAAATTTATCGTTTGAGTAACAGGTTTGTCCTGTTGTATGGGACATTCATTTGAAGAAAATGTAAACTTTCATTTTATTCATTCCCCATTATAGGGTTTTTTCTGTTGATATATTTAAATTAGGACCAGACTATTCAAGAATTATGTGAGTTCACATCTAAAAATGACATTGGAAACCAGTCACCCATAAGATCAACTTTTAGTATTCACTTTGTAGGAATCTAGGTTATAGAAGTATATGGAAACTATGCTGTTCAATCTATCATCAATAATGCTGATAACTTTTTGTTATAAATTGTTTATAAATCTCTAGTGCATTTTCTTTCTTCAATCAAATTTCATCTGTTGTATACCATACCTTCCAGAGATCGATTAGTAACTGAAATTCATTTGATCAGTTTTAATTTTAAATTAGTACTCCTGTATGCTGGCTGATTGCTTTCTCTCTTGAACAGGAAGGTGATCCACGGTTATCTAGTTTCGGTCTTATGAAAAACAGCAGAGATGGGAAGAGTTATAGCACTAATCTGGCTTATACTCCTCCTGAGTTTCTACGCACAGGTGATTGTGACACTTTAAGTGAATTAGCCTTTATTTGAATTGCATCTAAATCTAAAAAAAATTTCACCGTTTTTTTACTCTAGGTCCTACGTCTTCTCTCACAAAGAATTTAATTTTTACAAAATTCAAGAAGAAAAAACCCACTTTTTCCAAAGTAAAAATTAATCCAGTTAAGCCTTACTTATCAAGATATTCAAAGTGTATCAATTTTGTCTGTCTTCATTCAAGTTGGACGTTCCAGTGGACTGGCTTACCAGAGAACCTACAGGTTTTGAGCTTTCTGTAGTAATGTATTTCTTGGTTTCTGATGACATTTTGGGTCAAACTTGACTATGGTATCTTTATGTATAATTTCTGGAGATAACTGTGATTAGTTTTTACAAGCTAATTTGAGGATGTTGGACAATCTGTGCAAGTTGCAGTTGTCTTTAGCTAGACATTCTTAACTTGAAACAGATCTCAATCCTATACTGATCTCCCATCTCCCGAGGATGTGGACACCTGCAGCAGCAAATGTCTTTCCGCGAAATTTCTTGTTAAGTATACAGGACCAGCTTCAAAATCAACTTTCTTTCTGTAGTAGCTAAGGAGTTTGGAAAGTAATTGCAACTCTGAGTGTAGCAATTAATTGTGATTTGCTGAGAAATGTATTGCAGGGATCAATGGCCATATTAAGGGAATTATAAGTTTATTTGTAACCTAAGGAGAGAAGTGAAATTTTAGAGCAAGTCAGCATAAATGCCTGTCAACAATTTATGTTTTTCTCAAATTAACCATAAACTTTTATTTCATCTTTTTATACTCACAAATAATTTTTGGGCAACTAAGTTTGACAAGTTAAATGTTATGTGGCAAAATCTGGTTAAAATAATAACGCCCAAATCACATGCTCTACGGAACAATGGAATTTTTATGGTTTTCTTTTTCATTTTGAGCTTTAAGAGAAGCATGTGACTGGGGCATGTTTATTATAGTCGGATCCCGCTGCATAATAATACGTAATTTATCAAAATCAGTTGTCTGAAAATTGTTCATGAGTATAAAAAGATGCTCTTGCTTAGTCTCATATACACTTAAGAGAGGGGGAAGAAGAGGGCTTGAATGCTTAGACCAAGAAGCTAGCTAATGTCCCATGGTTTCTCTTAGCTTAAACATTACTCAAGACTTCCATATGTTGAAGTTAGGCTTTACTAAAGGACCCGAAAAATGAAGTTACAAATTCTGTTGGAATAAGAAATCCAAAAATCAAAATTGATATAGTGCTTCTTTCCTCGTTCGGTTGTTAACTGTTTTTTATTGATGTTTTGTGTTTTACAGGCAGGGTCATTCCTGAGAGTGTGATATACAGTTACGGAACTGTTCTATTGGACCTTTTAAGTGGAAAACATATCCCACCAAGCCATGTATGTAAACCATATTTCTAGTGGATGAAATATTTGATCTTCTTCCATTTGGTCTTCATTTGTATGACATGGTTTTGTAGTTGATATCTTGCCATGCTCATGCTGTATCCTCTATTTTAGCAAATTACATCGATCTCTAGTTGTTCTTATTGAGATATACAGTTCCATAACTAGTACAGTCAAATTCACCATACTGAGTTTTTGCGTGTTATATCATTTCTACAGGCATTGGATCTAATTAGGGGAAAGAATGTACTATTGCTTATGGATTCGTCGTTGGAGGGCCAATATACCAATGAAGACGCTACTGCGTTGGTGGAACTTGCTTCTAAGTGTCTCCAATACGAGGCCAGAGACCGTCCTGATATCAAGTTTCTTCTCTCAGCAGTGGCTCCACTTCAAAAGCAGAAGGACGTAAGCTCTTTTACAGTTTCTCTAATAGTTAACATTTAAGTTGTTCTGTGTAGCGTAAGATATGAATTACGGATCTAAATTCTTAAGAATCAATTTGATTTTCCCTGTCATTTCTAGGTTGCATCGCATGTGTTAATGGGTTTGACAAAAACTCCCGTTGTGCTCCCTACTATGCTTTCTCCACTAGGAAAGGCTTGTACTAGAATGGACCTCACTGCTGTACATGACATATTGCTTAAAACAGGTTACAAAGACGAAGAGGGTGCCGAAAATGAGGTGAGCCATCTTTTTATTCAATACTTAGTATCAACTCGCGTTACAGTTTCAAGTCGAGAAATTTACACAGAAGTTGAACCAGTCATGTTTGTTTGTCTCCACATTTTCATTTATGCATATGATAAGTACATTTCTTCTCACTTTATTTGTTAGTGCATTTTAATATTTAAAATTTGCTAGATTTAACAATTGCACCCAATAGAGCTTGCTCTCACATCTTAGTGGAATTTTTTTGCTTTATGATCTTTTTAAAGCTATCATTCCAAGAATGGACACAACAAGTGCAAGACATGTTGAACACAAAGAAGTTTGGCGACATTGCATTCAGGGACAAAGACTTCAAGAATGCAATTGATTATTACTCAAAGGTGTGACTTTTGAACAGTATTTTTGTATTGTTTATAACACTTGCTTTTATCCAAGGTTATTTTGATATTCCAATGTGCGATTATATGCTATGCTTACTTGGATGGGTTAAACCCGTCATATATTGATGATTGTTATGAACCCCATCAAGACATTGTTATTAGTCAACAACGAACTTCAGTCTTTATCTTGTTGCTCGGTCATATACAATCCCTGCAATGAAAGATTAATTATGTTACTTATTTGTATGATGCACTCTTCTTGCTTCTTGCTTGCTGTAGTGGTTTTTCAAGAATTTTGGCTGCATTAGCCATGTAGTTAAAAGGGTACTTTAGTGATCGGGACTTTAGAGTTGCCTGTTGGTTTGAATACATGAATCTCATCGGATGCGTTGCTTGTGACTTACTGCTATGAAGCTTTCACATGTTTGTCTATGATTAAGTTTCGTAAGACTGATACGGTTGTTTTTTGTAATACAGCTGGTTTCGATGATGTCTGTTCCTTCTGGTACTGTATTTGTAAGACGAGCTCTATCCTACTTGATGATAGGCCAACCGGAGCTTGCTCTAAGGGACGCAATGCAGGCTCAGGTTTGCTTACCTGAGTGGCCTACTGCATTCTATATGCAGGCTCTCGCTCTTTCTAAGCTCGGAATGGAAACTGACGCACAAGACATGCTCAATGATGGTGCTTCTTTCGAAGCTAAGAAGCAGAACAGTTGGCGCAACTAGATTACAGGCAGCCCTCACGAGGCCAATCACAAATCTTGAGATATCCATCCAAGTTGAATATTTTTATATAGTCTGAATCAGGAATTCCTCCGTTTGGTTTTGTCCCAATTCGGTGAGGATATCTAACTCTTTCTTGCTTAAAACTACTTAAAAAAAAAAATGTTGTAGTAGTAAAAATAGTTGTCAATGTGAAAAATGTATAAAACAAAATTTGTTACTTATTATTATTATCATTGCCATTTGCATTAAGTTTCTAAATCTCTATTCTGTCCTTTGTTTGTATGAAGAATCAGAGAGGGAAAAAGAAAGACCCCAGTATGTATGTATATTTTTAGTTGTCTTTTTATCATACATTATGAAAAAAAAAAAAAAAAAACACGGGGAAGAAAATGGAGCTTTTCCTCAAAGGACAAAAGATGTCCCCTGTGGAAAAGGTGAGCTATCATCTATTCTGGTGGGAGGGAGGATGGCTCTGTTTCAGAAAGGTGAGACAAAATGTTAGGTGAAAACCATATGTATTTATTTGATGCTTGATAGAGCAAGCTAAAGTGACTCGGCTATGTATCCTAGCCATGTTTTTCTTTATAAATAATTAATTTTTTACAAAATTTAAAAAAGAATCTAAAAAATCTCCTTATCCAAGGACTCTTCATTTGAATTTGAATTTATTTGTTGTTTGGATATAATTTTCAAAATATATGTTATTGTTTTAATAAATTAGGAGTGTGTTAAATAAAAATTTTCGCACATATCTAATTATTGATACGTAAAAATAGGGTAGAATATAATAGTTTTTGCAACTTCTCTTTTCGTTCTTATGTTTTGGTATTCAAGTTAAAAGTATGAACAATTTTTCTATAGAATCTACACTAAAACTTATGTAAACACCTTTTCAAAAGGGGTGATTATTATATATATTATGCCTAAATGATTTTTATATATGGTATTTTCTTTTATTTTGATATTTAAAAGAAGTTTATGAATATTTTTAATTTTAGATATGAATATTTACACTTCAATAAAATATTTAATTTTTTTAGTGTTTTAAGATATGAAAAATACATTTTATACCAAAAGGACATTTAAATCATATTATATAATCTCATTCCATTTCAGAAAAAGAAAAGGAATCATCAATTATTTTATCTTTCCCATCCAAACACTGAATGGAAAAAGGAGGATTGCAGGGGTGATAAAGGATTCCATTCTATATTATTCTAGTGTACCGAAATGGTTACAATCTAAAATAAATGTTTAGACATAATTTAGATAAACTCATATTTTTGTAAAGATAATTTAATTTATTTAATCTTCAATGATGATCTAATCTTAATGTAAATTTTTTATTGAAGCTCAACTTGGGTGGATTTTAAAAGTTTGAAAAACAAAAGTATTTTCTCCTTTTAAATTCATAAAAGTTAAATTATTTATAAAAAATATATAAAATTCAAAGTGAAAAAAAAATAAAAAAACAAATCTCAAACTTAATTTCTATCCGAATTAAGTCTAAATTTCCTTCTCATTTATAAATAATTTAACTCTTACTGATTTTAAAGTTAAAATTTCAAAATCAAATTGGACTTTATCAATCACACTCATGATGACAAGCATGATTGGTTAAAATTCAAATTTCCTTGATGCTTTTTCCCAATAAACTTAATTTCTTCATCAACACACATAAACAAATGTCAATTAAAACTCTTTTTTAGTCAAACATTGTAGCAAACCAGCATTTATCCATTACCACCAAAAGAAAAGACATGTTTGGAATATGCAACATTTTATTATAGTATTATAGTATTAAACAAACAGAAAAAAATATGTCTTAAAATTTGTTCAACTTGCAAGTTGAAAACAACATTATTATGATCAATGGCGGGCTTTGTTTACAGTGGCTGCCAGTTCAAGATAAGCACACCAAAACCATGAAATAATCTCAACTAACCCCATTAAAAGATATTTGGTTGTGCTTATAATGTAGACATATCAATTTTGTCTTTTTTTTTGGCCTTTTTTGTATATGATAAGCACTAAAAAATTATACAAATTGTGATTGAGTTGGATTTGGATAGGAGCACTTGCTTTTCAAGTTCCCTTTCATTTTCACTTTGGATGAAAATGTGTAAAAAACTTGAAATGATGGGTTGGTTGGAACCCAGTCAGTTCAAACTTTTCTTTTTTCTAAAATGACAGCTTTGAATAAAGTTTTTTTAATCACAAAAATAAATAAAATTGGGGATGTCAATTGTATATGTCACTTCCAATAAAATAATGTTTTTGAAGTATTTATTTATTTGTTTATTGGGGTTCATTGAATTTGTTTTTGTAGGTATTTTGTGTTTTTATTATTGTGCAATATTTGGTTTTTCAAAGTTTTCCATTCTTGGAACTTCTTCACTTCCTAAAAAAAGGGAAACCAATATGACTTTTGCTTTCAACAACAAATAAATATGGCAATAAATAGGTTTTTCCTTCTTTTTTAAGAAAAAAAGGAGTTGTTTATGTTAGATTTTTAGATTTAATTCATGTATAAACACATTAGTATTTAAACATGTAAATATACATGTATTGTTTAATCTAATTATATATTTATTATTATATATAAATGTATATATACCAAATTAAGATAATCTATATTTATATAGATGGATCTGTTATTTTATAAAAGTATGGAGTGTCTTTATAAATATGTAGAAATTTAAGAATTGTATTGCAAAACTATGATGGGTTGTTTAGCGAACACACATATTATATTTGGACTATGATTCTTGATTACACGTACATTTAGATCATTAGCATCCTCTAAAAAGTCCCCATCTCTCTGAGGAAAATGGCTACATACGTAACAGTAATTTGTTGAGTAAGGTTTAATTATTAGAATTTTGTTTGTTTTAATCTTCCTTTAATTAAAAAAATACTAAATTAGAATTGTTACACAGTATTCAAAATGCAAGAAAAACTAGAGTATAATATCTCCATCTAGATTTATATATTTGCTAGATTGATAAGTATTTAAAAAATTAGTATTGAATTAAAAATATTAATAAATATTTTACTATATGATAAGTAAGTTTAATCTATTTTGAGGTGTAAAATCAAAATGTCACCGTCTTATCTGCTAAGAGAGGAAACAAAGGTCTTTATTAGCCTAAGTCCCCAAGAAAAATTTCAAGGCCTTGTACGAGTGGAAAATGTTGAGTAGAAATTAGTCAAAAATATTTCTTGGGTCAAAATGAAAAGATAGGATGAGAAGACAGAGCTGCTAAGAAAATGTGATTGGTAAGGGTGTTTAAATTAGACTAAGGAATGAGAGAACCAATCCAAATTATTCATCTGCCTTTATTTATATTGATTTGGATTACAACTCAACTTGAATTTTTGTTTTTGCTAAGTCATCAAAGAACTATTTAAAAATAGAACAAGGAAAAATAAATTTATTGATTATGGTATAAAATAATATATTACAAATACAAAAATATTTAAAACTAGAAGGGCTTAATTGTAAAAATATCAAAATTTTTAAAGATTTTTTTTTTTTCGGCGGTTCGTGCCAATGTAGTTCTGCCACTGAATATATATATATATATATGAGTTTGATTGGTTAGGTTTTGTTGGTCATAGTAGTATATCCCACGACTTTTGCCAAGAATTTGGCGAGATTTATTAATAGCACCCGATTTCTAAGCTGTTAATGAGAAAGTATAGGATTGGGTGTATGTGATGAGGACCACATTTTTCCACTTTTCAAGATTTAAATGAGAATGCCAAAATGTTCTACTTGACGTGCAATCTTTTCTTTTTTATTAAAAAAAAAAAAAATCTCTCGCCTATCAATTTTCATATATAATACACACTTCATATAAAGACCTCTTTGATTTTCTTTCTATTTTTTTTCTGTTCCAAATAGTTTTGATACAATACTTTTACACTTTATATAAAATTACGCTTTGTTTTTCTTTCATTTTTTTGTCTGAATAGTCTAATAACCTTATAATACAGTAGTACTTTTTTTTAACAGTTCTTTTGTAATAATTTCTTTTATAAATTATAGTTGATGCGCAATTAATAAAAAGTTAATAAAGAAAGGATAAGAGTTGGCAACTTGACATCAAAATTGCCAGCCATGTATATAGATGACACTTATTTATAAGGGACATATATATTGCATGCCAGAATCATCCCAAGAAAAATGAAGAAAGCTAATTAAGGTCAAAACCTAGGACTTATTATTAGGAGTATCATACAAATGTCATCAAGATCTCAAGTTTTTTAGGAGTTTTTTTGGGAGCCACCTCATTCACTTGCTGTTCAACCGAGTTAAGCATGCAAGCAATCCACTTTTTTTTTTTTTTATGAATTTATGTTTTTTTTTTCTTGCTATTACTATCCAAGAAGTTTTGCAAAGAAAACAATTAGAGACCTAAAATTCATTTTTTATTTGTATATCTTTATTTACTTAAATGGTTTGGATTTTCTGTAACATTTGTTATAACACAATTTCTATAACATTTTTAATATAGTAATATATTAATAACATCAGAAAATATAAAATAAAACGCTAAGAAAAAAGTATTACAATTATAAAAAATGTTATAAATAAATGATGTTATCTAACTTAAAATGAAATTTTGAATAAAAAAACCTTGAAACAAAATTCAAACATGAGGTTTAGTTAACTATTTAAATTTTCTTCAAAAGAAGTAGTTTTAAATTATTTTAGAAGATTAATTTTATAAATTTATAGAATAAAAAAGTACCAAAACTTAAATGATTAGTGATGCCTAACTCTTGTTTCAATCATTTTAATTAGAACCAATAATCAAAAGGTTGAATTAATGGTACATCAAAGGTTTGATTACAATTAATGAACTCTAAAATTAGTTGAATGTTAGCAAAAGAACCAAATATAGTTAAAGGAAACTTTCTGTATTAAGAAATATTTCAACCAATTTCATCATTTACTCATTATTTATTTATTTTTTTAAGATTCTGTCACCAAACTATGATTTTTTTATTTTTTATTTTTTTGAAAAACAAACTATGATTCTTGACAATGTATAAATTTGACAAAGTATAAAGTCAATTATAAAAAATTTTGCATTAAGTCCAAAAAAACCGTCTAAAGTATAGAAATTGTGTCAATTAAATACTTGAATTTTTAAATGTGACGTTTAAGTACCTCTCATTATTTAATTAAAACAATTAGAATTTTGTTAATATTGAAAATATCTCTAAAGTTTGAAATTAGTTGAAATTCACTACATAAACTTTATATATTAATAATTACATAATCAATTTATAGTTTTGTACAATTCTTTTTAATTGCTACATGAAATATTTGTATTACCTTTAGGTTTTATGACATAATAACGATTTTAAAAAAAAATTATTAGAATATTATTTAAATGTTTTTCTAATATTGCATAAATTGTTTAAATTTTTTTTATAATTATCATTAAAATTTTCTTTCAATGTCGAGCACATTTTTCTTTAAAAATATCTATCAATAACTTAATTAAAAAAGAAAGAGGCTGGAAAGAGGGAGAGGAGATATGAGACTTTTAAAATTAAAAAGATTAAAAAAATTTAAATATCTTATTTTTGATATTTTTAAACAATTTGTAAATTATTTAAAAATATTTCTCTTTCCTATGTGTCTCTCATCTTGGCCTCTTTATTTTTTTATATACTAATATTTCGTGAAAACTTTTCGATTCTTACAAATCAAACCATAAATTAACTAATTAATTGTCTAAATATATAGTTTATGTATTTAATTAGTAGTAGTTTTAAACTTTTGGGGTCATTTTATATTAATATATTTTAATTATCCTAATTAAAAATTAAAAGGAACTTAAATGTCACAATTAAAAGTTCAAGCGTCCAATTGACACAACCTATGTAGTATGCGTTTATTTATCTTAACCCTAACATGTTTTCTATTATATTAAGAGTTTATGTAATGCTTGTCCCATTAGTCATGTTAATATTGATTAACTCTCAATTTAAAATATAAGTTTTCTTCAGATTCAATAATTAATATTATATTTTTAGATTTATATTTTTTTCCTGAATAAATTTATATATTTTTTAAATTTATAGGTTTTCCAAGGCTTGAAGTACCATTAGTTTTATTTCTATAAACTCTATTATTCATAAAATCATTTCCAGTATATTATTATTAATCATTTTTGTCCTAGAAAAATGATAATTAAGTGTATAAATTATTACTGTATTTTCCATCTAAGCTTATAATTCTTTTATTTCTAAGAAAGTACCTACACTAGTGAGCTCAAACAAAAAGAAATTAGAGAAAACACCTACACTAGATACTAAGTAATTTTAATTATTATGATATGATTATATATATATATATATATATGTATCCTCGTGTGGGAATCAATGATTATGGGGGTAAACAAATCAGGTGACTCAAAGGTGACCTCTATTTTGTCTTTCTTCCAAATATTTCCACGAGTTGGGAAAAAGATCAGTGGAGAAAGAAAGCAAAAGTGGCAAAAAGGGAACTTCCACTCCATTCATATGACCTGTAATATCATAATATGTACTATTAAATAATCGATATTTTTCAAAAATTATAAATGGATCTATTAATTATAGACATCCTATTATTATTAATTAGATTGCTCATTAGTCTGCTTAATTAATGGGCACTCCATTGAACCTAATTTTTGTCCAACAGCACAATGAAAAGAATTAAAGCTCTCCTCTTACTAAGAGGTGATAGCTTAATTAATTAAAAATATTTTTTTATAAACGATTGAAGTGAGTTTAATTTATATTTTGATCTTCTCATGTATCAAAAAAAAAAAAGCCCTCTTTCTATAATGTATATGGTTCGTGTGTTATATAATTTTTTTTTTCCTTATCAAATTCAAACTTTTATTCTGAAAATACAAGATAGAATATTGGAGACAGTTTGAACATCTAGGAAACTAATTAGGTAAACTAATTGAGCTCATAGTAATCAAGAAACTATAGAGACAACTGCCAAGCTCTGTGCGAGATTTACACTTACCCCCTTGGATTGGTAAAGCCTCCAACATCAACCCACAAACCCCTCATTCAACACTTCACTGTGCATGTTCCGACTCCCCACACCAAACCTACTGCACTGCATAATCTATACGAGAAGAATCCGACACCATCTACCGTAAAAAACATATTGGGGATCAAGAAGACCACTCTCAATCAACAAGTCTCCCCAACCAGCCTCTTCTATGATCGAGAATAGTCACTGTCACTAGCAATGCATGAAAACAGACATGAAAGGCAAATAACTCAACACCCAAAGAACCTGAACAACCTAATCAATAGTGCCAATCAACCGCCCCTCTTTACAAACTGCCATCACTAAAACAACCAGAAAAATTCATAAACAAAAAACAATATATACTGGAAAGGTCCAACCTACAAAAACATAACCTATATATATGTACACAAGTTTCACAAGCAAAAACCGAACAAAAAACTATAAAACTCTAAAAATCTTAAACTATAAAATCATAGAGGAGATTGAGGTAAAAAAAAAAAAGTCCCAAGTCGACGGAATCAATCAGCTCATGATGAGATAAGAAAACATCGATGATACGTCCGTCCTGGATTGTAAGGATAGCATTTCTTTGGAACATAAGGATCTTACCCTTCCTCTCTCTTCTCAATGAAGCGGTTTAAACTAATTGCGTATTTCAATTTTTAAAATGTATATGTTGTATACTGAATATTTAGATATTTTACACCTAAATCATTTTTTCTTTTTTTTGCAAATAAATATGTATAAAAAATAATAAAAATTAATTTGTCACATCAATACAGCTTATTGACAATTTGTTTTCGATTTTTCCTTAATGAATTAAGCTTAATCACAATCTTGATTTTTTTTTTTTTTGATGGGTCACAATCTTGAATCTTCATACAACATAAACCAACCACAATGAAGTACTATTTTATTAATTAATTAAGAGAGGAGACATTAAATCAAGGTAGAGACAATCATGATCTTGGGACTTTTTTCTGTATCCAGCCATCTCACGTTTCCCTTTCCTTCTTTCATATAATTATATATTTTTTTCCAACACATTACTTTGTCACCATTTTCTTTTTTTTTTTTCATTTTTCTTTTTCCATCTATAGCCAGGTATAGCCTTAGTATGATATTTTTCTGATTTGATTGAAAACCGATTAATTATATAATTAACTATTAATCTAAGTTTAGTAATTTTTAATATTTATCGACACTCAAAAAATTAATATATATATCTTGTATATAATTATATCTGACCAAAAAAATAATAATTATATAAAAACTTGTTCTCACACTAAATATAAAATATGAAATGTTTTTATTATAAAATACTTTATTTTACTTTTTTTCTTAATTTTATTTAAAATTTTTCTTAATTTTATTTAAAAAATAATTAAATTTTAATTTTTAAATAATAATTAAAGGTCTCCATTACTAATTTACCGATAATTTTCATATTAACAATTTCATTATTAATAATAAAATTTTGTTTGGAATTAATACACAGCCTAATAATAATTACAAATTTGAATTATCAATAACACTCTATATAACACTTAAATATAACATCGATAATTTAATATATTATAAAAAATATAAGTCGTAAAATAAAATATATTATAAAAAATGTTACGAAACATTTCGGTGGTGAATAACACTGTCATATCCATGCCCTACCCCTCCCCCTCCTCCCATGCGTAATCTGATTCTCAAGTCCTCCCCTGAACCTCAGCTTTTAACCTAGACATGCACTCTCATTATCTCTCTATATATATCACCTCATTTCTCGCTCCTCTTCTTAATAATAATAACTAGTATCTTCTTCACATTCCAGGCTCCTCTTCATAAACTTCAAACTGGTCCCAAAAAATCTCTCCTCTCCCTATTTTCTACATATTATATCCCAATCTAGTTATCGCTCCATCAAGTGCATGTTCATATCTTTCTGCTAAAGATGGGGAAATTTTCTTGCTTAAATATTGAGAAGAGGGTTAGTACTGGATATTTATATATATTTATATTTGCTTGTTTTTTTCTTCCTTCCATTTTCTACTTCTGCTTTCTTCTTCCTCCTTTAATTATTAATATGGTTATTTTTTTTAATACAATTATTATGGTTACATTTTTTTTTTATAACATCACAAAACTTCATTAGCCAGCACAATCCGGACGATATCCAAATCAAAAAATAGACGCGATTACACGGTTACGTAAAAGTTGAAAGCTCCTTTCTCTAGGCTTATGCATTCTAAAAATAAGTTAGGAAAAATAAATATCTTTCTTGTTAATTTATATAATTATATATATACCGTGTTCATATTGAAGTCATTAATTAACTTAAATTGTAGTATGATATAGGGAATGTAGTCATAGAAATGGTAACATCATATTCCACTAATTATTTTTGTAGCACATAACGAATAATTGTCAATGAATATTCTTTTTTCTCTTTTTGTTTTTTTTTTTTTTTTGAGGTAGATTCTTGAATATTCTTATGCATATGGTTTCCCTATTATTTGAAGATGCTGAGAATAACAAGGCTGGAATTAGGAGTGTTATTGGCGCCATTCATGTCAACATTTTTTCTAAATTATTGTACTTATTTAATTTTTAATTAGTTTTTTTTTTTAAATTTGTTTCTCTACAGTTTTGAATTTTTTATATAACTTAATTTTTTTTAAAGTTCTAGTTCTGTTTATATTTGAGAATGATATTTATAACTTGCCGTGTATATATATATATATAATATTTGATTCATGCACCCAGGGGAGAGAGTATCCAAAGCCAACACTCCTTTGTCGGGACAGCATGCATGCCTTTTAAGTTAGCAGATATTCCTAATAATATTCTCAGAAAAAAATATATATTCCTAATAATATATCCATGATTGAATATTCATCATTTCTTAGAAAAGATATTTTTTTTAATTTTCATAAATATTATAAAAAATGTTACAGAAAATTTTGAATAACCTCGATTTTTTTTATAAAATTTTTAATTTCTTCATTTGCTCTCTTCTTTTTTGTGCTTCTAATTTATTAATTTGTGGATTTTCATGATCACAATCAAAAGGAGAAGAAGAGAACAAATGTCAACATAGAATCCACCCTTGATGGATCAGTGGATCGAAATGGTCAGCCAGCAGTTCGTAATGGAACTGGAAATTGGGTTGCTGCCAATTTATTACTATGTAAGTTAAAATAATAATTTTCGAGAAATTGATTATTTATAAGCATAAATTATTTTTATTTTTTTATTTATAGTAACAAATTTTAATTTTATTTTTTTATAGTTATGAACTATTTTTGTTTTTTTATTTATAGTCACAAACTTTAATTTATCTTTCTCTAAACCATGAACTTTTTTTTTTCTTGAAATAATCATTAACTATTTTTTACCTGTTAAATATAACAATTTATTAAATATAGTTCTTAGCTATATTAAAAATATCAAAAAAAAAGTTTATGGTTATTTTTTGAAGGAAAAAGTTCAGTACTATAAAAAGATAAAATTATAATTTATAACTATAAGAGAAAAATAAAAATAATTCATGACTAAAAAAGATAAAATTAAAGTTTGTAATTTGTAGCTATGAAGAGTATGAAGAGAAAGCAAAAGGAGTTTATAAAGTACTTTGTGGTTAGAAATAGTTTTTCTATTAATGTTAATTAATTTTTATAAATAATCCCATATTATTCTCACTTAGATTAGAATTTTGAAAGAAAATAATTTTAATTAATTTTTAAATAATCCCATATTTTCACTTTGATTATAAATTGGGAAAAAAAAGTTTAAGTTTAATTAATTTTTAAATAATCCCTCATATTTTCATATATTTTTCAGTGAATCAAGGGCTGGTGACATTGGCATTCTTTGGTGTTGGGGTGAACTTGGTACTATTTCTTACAAGAGTAATGGGTCAAGACAATGCAGATGCAGCTAACAACGTTAGTAAATGGACAGGAACTGTCTATGTCTTCTCCCTCCTTGGAGCTTTTCTTAGCGATTCTTATTTGGGGCGTTTTAAGACTTGTGCTGTTTTTCAAGCCATTTTTGTTATTGTAAGTCTCTCAATTATTCTTCCTTTAAATATCCCTTAAGCCATGTATTATTAGTATAGTGTTATTTTTTATTGTTGGAGTTTTTATTAATTTGGTAACAAAAAATATTTTTGAAAAAATTTAGAGAAATTAGTGACAATAGTCTCATAATTATATAAATTATCTTAACATAGTCCTAAAACTAGGTTTTTTAATCTATTTTTCTTTGAATATTCTAGTATACATTATATTTTCTGTGGCAAAATCTACAGTTAAATTCATGTATGTAGTACTTATATGAGTTATTGACTAAGGGTGAAATTATTGATTTCTGACTTTTTCTTCCTAAAAATATCAAATTCAGTGAAAATAAGCTAGGTATGTGAGTGGCTTGTGAGGGTATTTATTGAGAAAAAAATAACAATTTTATTGATTTTGCACTTGGTCACTGATACATGAAAATCAAACGATTTTAGAAAGGGAGGTGAAGACTGATATTTTGAATAAAATAGTGTTGGCATTAAAATTACTAAAAAATTAATTTTAAGATAGAATTAAAATAGATTATATAGTTTTATGAACATTTTTTCAATTTCTCAACAATTTAATAGACCATTTTTATTTTTTAACCATATGAATAAGTAAAATATGTCGTTGTGAAAAAACATTTTCAGAGAAAATAAAATTTTTTTAATTAAAAAATATATGTAATAAATAATTAAGAACGGCTCAAAAATAAATTTATTATTTAAAATAATCTAAAACAATCCAAGAGCATATATATTAGTGATTCATAAGTGTACAATTCATCATAAATCTCTCAAATTATCTGAAAAAATTAAATTGGTTTTTCTTTTTAACAATCAACAGGGCTTAATGTCATTGGCAATATCATCAAACATATTCTTAGTCAAACCAAACGGCTGCGGAGATGAACGCATTCGTTGCAATCCCCACACAAGTCTCCAAAATGCGCTTTTCTACATGTCAATATACCTAATAGCCCTTGGATACGGAGGGTACCAACCCAACATAGCAACATTTGGGGCAGACCAATTTGATGAAGAACATCCACAAGAAAGTCATTCAAAAGTGGCATTTTTTAGTTATTTTTATTTAGCATTAAATCTTGGATCATTATTTTCAAATACAATTATTGGGTATTTCGAAGATCAAGGAATTTGGGCCATTGGATTTTGGGCTTCTGCTGGATCTGCTGCCGTTGGATTATTATTGTTTATTATTGGTACTCCAAGATATAGACATTTTATACCTAGAGGTAATCCTTTTTCAAGATTTTGTCAAGTTGTTGTTGCTGCTGTCAGGAAATGGAATCTCGAAATTCCATTAAATGGGGATGAATTATTTGAAGAAAATATTGGAAAACAAGTTGCTGATAATGGTGCTAGAAAAATACTCCATACCAAAGGATTCAGGTATTTTTTACGCCCCGGATTAAATTTTCAATTTAAGATTATTTTCTTTTTATTATTTTGCATTTTATAAAATTTGATATATAAATTGAATTAAGATATGTATTTTTTTTAAGAAAAATTGAATTTAATTAAGAAAAGTCGGCTTTCAAAGTCAAATTTATATTACAAGAAGGGATGTTAAGAAATCACAACAAAAGAGAACTTAAATCTACGTCCATCTTTGTGATGTACGGTCTTATTTCATAATGTATTAATATAAGAATAGACAGAAATAGAAAGATTTAAACAATTTAAAAAGGAAGAGAGCAAATAACTAAACGAACATAAATATAATTATACTTTATTCTTATTAGCATGTGTCGGATATAGAAATACATATTTTATGGTTGGAAAATATTTACCAATAGTTTGGTTCGGAGTTGGAGAAGGGAGAGAGGGAATGACATTTTATCTTTACTAAGAAAAATATATTCATTTACTTTTAAGTTATTTGATAAGGGCGAGAGAAAGATAAATCAAATTTACTTTTTCTTTGATACACTTAAGGCGTATTGGAATAGAGTAACTGAGAAGATATGTAGATTCATAAACTGAATTTAAGACTTAGAGATTGTTCGTAAACTAACATACATCGTATATATTTTATCTGTATTAACATGTGTCTCATATACGAATATAGATTTTATAATTGGAAAACATTTAGAGTGCATTTGGAGTAGAGTTAATGATTTGGTTACTTTTCAGAAACAATTACAGAATCTAAATGCAAGTTTTTTAGTTTTAGAGAGTTGAAATTGTGCCTTGGCTAACAACAAATCTTGTCCTTCCTTGAAAAACAGATTCTTAGATAGAGCAGCTATAATTAGTTCAAATAATATGGAAGAAGAAGAAGAAAATGATGAAATTAAGAGATGGAGGATTTGCACAGTGACACAAGTAGAAGAAGTGAAATGCATTCTAAGACTTCTACCAATATGGTTATGCACAATTCTTTACTCAGTTGTTTTCACTCAAATGGCATCTCTATTTGTAGAACAAGGTGCTGCTATGAAAACTACTATTTCAAATTTTCATATTCCTCCAGCAAGTATGTCTAGTTTTGACATTTTAAGTGTAGCTGCCTTTATTTTCATCTATAGAAGACTTCTTGACCCCTTCATTTTCAACCTGAAAAGCTCTAAATTAACAGAGCTCCAAAGAATGGGAATTGGCCTTATTATATCTATTATGGCGATGGTTGCTGCTGGAATTGTTGAACATTTTAGGCTCAAATATGCTACAAAAACTTGTCCTCATTGTGACAATTCTAGTTCTTTAAGTATTTTCTGGCAAATCCCACAATACGTGTTGATTGGAGCATCAGAAGTGTTCATGTATGTTGGACAGTTGGAATTCTTTAACGGGCAGGCTCCAGATGGATTGAAGTGCTTTGGTAGTGCCTTGTGTATGATGTCAATATCCCTTGGAAATTATGTCAGCAGTTTGTTAGTGATTATAGTTATGAAAATCTCAACTTCTGATGAAATGCCAGGATGGATTCCGGGAAATCTTAATAAGGGTCATTTGGATAGATTTTATTTCCTTTTGGCTGCATTAACAACGGCTGATTTTGTTGTTTATTTGATTTGTGCAAAATGGTATAAGTATATTAGTTTTGAAGGAAGAAGTATTCATATTGAAGGGGAAAATCAAAGGGCAGAAATGCAAGTCTAACTCTTACTCGAGATTAAGGTACGACAGATATCGAATCCTTTGTGTCACGAATAAGAGATAATGTGAAGTATGTAAGGGTTGCAATGAAACTAGGAGATTGATTCTCTTGGTTGAGCAACATATTGTAATTTTGTTGAATTAAAATTCTATAATTGGATTGTATTGATCTCTTATTCTCCTGTAAAAATAGATTAATTGCATCTTTTTTCTCTCCTATACTATTTGTACTCATTCACAATAAAATAATATTTATTTTTTTACAAGTTATTCCATATTTCATAAATTATTTATTGACTTCTTATTATATATATAATTTTTTTATTTATTTATTTACATGGGTTATTTTTATTCTCTATTTATATATTTTGTCATTATCACTCATGATGAAATAAGTCGAGACAAATCACGCGTGATGTTTAAAATTTTGGTTTTAAAAAATTATAAACATATATGTTAAGCACGATTTGTCTCATTTAACTCAAATAATGATGACATGACATAAACATAGACCTGCGAATAATATATATATATATACATAAAAACTAAAAGAAACTAGTAAATAGTTATATAGTTATGTATAGTAAATTTTCCTTCTTTTCATACATTAATCAACCTACAGCATACTCAATCTAATCCTTCTTAATTGAAAGTACGATTTATATCGGAGAGACAATTGCTTCTTAATAATAAAGTAATTGCATAAATAGCTATAATTAATAGGAATTGTGTTTATACGTGGGAGGAAGCCACTAAATTAGAAGTTTTGCTATTTATGGTGATGAATTTAAAAGTAATTTTTTTAACTAATTAGTATTTTGAAAAAATATACGAAAAATTATCATTCCCAGCAAGTGCAATTTTTTTCAGAATCATTGGATTTTAGAGTTTCAAGGCATTATAAACAACTGTAAGTAGCTGAGGGTGAAACCAAGAAATTTAGGGAACGAGTAATTACGCTTAAATAATTTAAGGGTATTTATAACTAATTTTTTTTTAGAAAAGAGTATTTCTACAAAGGGATGCGTTGAAGTTATTCATTTGTCCAGGAACAATTTCAGTAGCGTACATTTCGAATGCGTTAAATCCTTCTCTGACATTATAACTCTTCTCTATCCTCTATACTGAACCACCATAACGAAAATCCCTCGATGCTTTGGTAAACTCCGGGCGATTCTCAAGTCCGGCGCGAACTGAGTCATGTGGAGAAACTCAGTGAGTTTCTCATCCAAACTCATCTCTTCTGCAAATCCCAACAAGGGTAACAGCCTCAAAACCTCGTACCTTTTTCTGCCCTCCATTTTCAATGTCAATCAGAGCTATGCAATCGGAGACTTGCTCTCTCGTTCTCAATTTTACTCCGCAGCGGCAGGCACCACCACCTCATCTGTAGCGGATTCCCTGAAACCGGATTCAAATCGGGTTTTTGGATCAGCTGTTGTCAATCCGACGTCCTTGGCTGCTTTATCAGCTTCGAAATATAGGGATGTAATTGACTTGGCCAAACATTATGGTCGCTGTTATTTCGAGCTCTCAAAAGCTCGTCTCAGGTCAGTGCTTCTTTTTTCTTTTACTATGTTTTTTTCCCAAAGGTTTTGGAGTGATTTAATAAACCACGATGAAATAAAGGTGAAGCCTTTACTGCTTTATCGAGAGCTAAAGTTTTGTGGCGTGGTAATTTAGGTTCCTAGAGAATGCTAAATGAATAAAACCAGCTAGTGAAAATCCTCACACTGAGAATTGGTTAAAATAGTATTCTAGCTGAGAAGTTTGTGGATGCCTTATGAAATATTAAGATAATAAAGATAGGAGTTATGATATATTTAGCATTGTATAGGATCATAATTGAGGGAAGTAAAAGAATTGGTTAAATGGACTGTTTAAAGTGGATTTTGTCAGTCGGATGTAGTGAAAAATTATGCTGCACTTCTTACATAACTTTCAATGTGATCCCATTTGCTCATTAGTTTGTTTTGCTCTGATATGTAATATATAGTGGGAAAGAATTTGACACCCTTTCCTAACATTTTCTTCAGCATGTTAGTCGTTGCTACATCGGGTACTGGATATATCCTTGGAAGTGGAAATGCCATTGATTATCTGGGCTTATGCTGTACTTGTGCTGGCACAATGATGGTTGCAGCATCTGCTAACACTCTAAATCAGGTTTCTAGTTAGAAGAATAATACATGTGTTAATCTTGAATATTTTATCTTGCAGCTAGAAACTTCTCGTTTAGCATGCTTTTCCTTGTGTTCTAAGATTTATTTTATCTGTTCTGCCAGTAATAGTTTCTCACTTCGCAAAACTTTTAGTTTTTTTTTATAGATTTAGAGACTTTCGATTTCGGAAGTCCTGTATTAGGACCAGGTGAGTTGTGAAATATTTTTCCAGTATTATGTGACAAAAAGGAAAAATTGCAGACTACTATAAGATCTCCTATGTTTTAGAAGACGCTGTGATTGACAATTGAGTAATCTCTGACCAGGTATACAAAGACATTGAAGCAGTATTTTGAAAAAAGAGTGACACCAAAGATCTTTAAATACCGCACAGTGAGGTTTTTATTTTTCTGAAAAACAAAGCCCATGAATATGCATTAAGCACTTTAGGATAGATTGCAAAAATATAACTATATAAAGAAACCATTATTTGACCTTTTTGAAATTTGGTTCAGGTAATAGATAGAAGGCTCCTGTTCTGGTTATGAAGTAATGTGGTAATATTGGAGGAAAGCCTATAAGGACGACACTCGATGGCAAAAAAAGTTGATTAGGTTTGTGAATGCTTGGCTGATTGGGGGAAGCAATTAGGCGGAGAAAGAGGTCTTATGAATAAACTTTTACCTGTTGGAACTGGAGAAACTGAATGAGAAGATTTAAGTCCATTTATGTGATGATGAAATTCAGCATTTCTAGTGATTATGTTAAGAAGTTTCCAACTTAAGGTGAAGGCTCCTTGGTCATAGGAGATAACTTGAATTTTAGAAGAGAAAACCTCCAGGGCTTAACTCAATTTGAAAATCTTGCTTGTCCAAATGTGAAATATTTAATTATGTTGATTTCTTTAGTTAATTCTGTCATTCCTGTGTTAGATATTGACTTTCAATTGGACTGTTGAGATTCTGGATAAATCTGTAACTGCTAGCATACTTTGTAGGTAGGAATGCATAAAGTTGAAAGTTGGCTAGTATTAGTTTTAATTTGAGTGGGGATTGAGTTGTTTCAGGGGTGGATCAGTTTGAATTTCAAGCAAAACACCTGTCCTAATGGGTCCAGCTCAAGTTTATCATTTAGATTCGATGGGTTAGAGATTGATGTTGAGTTTGAGTTTAAGGATCGTCTTTCTCAGCTGATGCATGAGGCCAGAGCTCTAGTCATCTTCTTTACACCCTTAAGCTTAGCTGTTGTTTTATAGTATGAACATGATGTGTTCTTATGGCTGGATATGCCATATGCAAAGAGTGTGGTTTGAACTCTGTTTATTTTCTTGGTTCTTGGCTTAATTGAATAAAAAAGAAATGCTTATTTTTTTTTGAAACATGCCTGTTAGGTGTATGAGATTAACAATGACTCCAAGATGAAGCGAACCAGGAACAGACCTCTACCTTCAGGTCGTCTCACCATGCCTCATGCAATCACCTGGGCAGCTTGTGCTGGCATTGGTGGCACTGCTTTACTGGCTAGCAAGGTGGTTGAATAATTTGAATGTCAAATCTGACTTCTACTTTTAGATATTGGGATCTATCCCACTTATTCTTACCACTTATTATGATGGAGGGATTGATGTTGCAACTTTTCTGACAAGGTTTTTGCAGGCCAATATGTTGGCAGCCAGTCTTGCAGCTTCTAATCTTATTCTTTATGCATTTGTATACACACCGCTGAAGCAAGTGCATCCTATAAATACTTGGGTTGGAGCTGTTGTTGGTGCAATTCCACCTCTTCTTGGGTAAATTTTGACGCCCACCTTCAATTCAAGTTTTATCTTTATATATTGATATAGATCTTCTCTGCTAGTCTAAGCCTGTTTCCTGCGTAGTTGCTGGAACTATCCAAGATACTTTTAGGAAAGGAATGTTCTTTTATTTGCTCAATACATTTTTGCCATTTGCTTCACTTTAACAACATTTTAATTATTCATTTTGTGTCTGTGACTTTGTCTTATTAACTTGATATGTTGGGAATGATATTCATTGTTTGTAGACATCCCGAGTTTTGGCCTCTAAGTTTAAGAGTATTACTGTAGTACTGCTATGCTTTTTTGGTTTTTACATGTTAGATACTTTTTCAGAAATGCATTTTTAATATTATGTGACAAAAGATTAGAAAATTGGAGTTAAAAGGAATTCCTTTTGTATCTAGTGCCAGCATGTTGTGTTTTTCTGGATATGAAGCACCATTCCACCTGCTTTGCCTAGCCATTGTACAAACTAAGAGTAAAAAATAACCAAATGGTTTTCAGATACGCATCTTAACTAGGAAATTGCAATCAAAATCTGAATCTTGGGCATTTGTTTGGATAAACGCGTCTCCTTTAACTGCCATGAAAATTCACATCACCTTCTTGTTATTGGCATTTTTCTTCAAGTAAGACTAATGCTTGCAATGTAATTCTGGCAAACCTGGGTAAGATCTCATGTATTGATAAGGGGACAAAGATGACATGTGGAACATTTTGGTGCACATGTTGTCTGGTGTAACTGACACATTCAAGTCAAAATATCCTCTAGGCATAATGCTAGATTGATTTTTGGCAACATTTTGTTCTTTTGATGTTATTGATTTGGCTCTCATCGGTTCCATTGAGTTGACGAAGTCGTTATAAACTATCCAGTTTTGGAAATAACTTTCATAAATTGATGCATGCTTACACTTGAATTCACGGGTTTAGGTGGGCTGCAGCTGCCGGTGAGGTGTCACTCAATGCTATGATTCTCCCTGCTGCTTTGTACTTTTGGCAAATTCCACACTTTATGGCCCTTGCATACTTGTGCCGCAAAGATTATGCAGATGGAGGGTAAGTGCTTAAATTTTTAAATTGAATGTGTAGAGACGACCAGGATTGATCCTTCAATTTAATATTTGAATCAAACTATGCTTCTTTCTCTGAATAACATAACATGTGTTACCTGATGATGCTTGACATTCAAGTTGGTTATATTTTGACTCGAAAACTCTCTATTTTTTAGATATCCTATGGTGCATATTTGACGTTAGTCACCATTTACTGCCTTTCTGCTTCATGACTAGAAGTCTATTAGCAGATTTCATTTGTTTGTAGGCAAATTGGATCTTTTAAGCAAACATGGATAAGAAAACTTTTTTCGGCTTTTTGGATACAAAAGATAATATTGCAAACCAAATACCTTAATCTCGTGCATCGGGTTTCAACCTGACCTTTTGCATTTCAGGGTAGAGGTCTTAGATGCAGGTATATTTTCTTTCCTCTTCTTTCATCTAATCTTGGTTATGCTCCACTCTTCAGGTTTCGGATGTTCTCTCTTGCTGATGCTTCTGGTCATAGAACAGCCATGGTTGCCTTGAGAAACTGCTTGTATCTGCTTCCATTGGGTTATCTAGCGTATGACTGTGAGTTCATGTCTATTTTGTTACAATAGTTTTCGGTTTCTTCTTTTGTTTCTTTATATGCATTTCTGTTCTGGTGACTGACTGTTGACCTCTAATTTGTTTTGCCTTGGGAAAACTGCCGGCTTCTGTTAGGTTATCTACCCTGTCACTTTGAGTTTTATCCACTTCATTTGTCATCACGTTCTCATTTAGCCCCTAGTAAATATATTAGCATTAAATAGTTGCTGCTTTTTTTTGGATTTATCAGTGGTATCTGAGTATGAATGTGCCTCTCAAAGACGTGCGCTTTTCTCATTTAGGAATTTGTTTCTTGCTGATTTCAAGCGACTATATAGCTGCTTCTCTGAAGTTTTTCATGCTCAGATAATTCACCATGCTGTTCCATTTTGGTGTTTTGATTCTAGATTCATTCTTGTGTGTGGTGACCAAGCTTATATTTAGTGAAACAAAATGTAGTTTGCAGAGTTATTAGATTCTATCATTGAGACTAAAATGAAGAGCAAATCATGACTCTGCTAATTACATTTGCAGGGGGAATTACTTCTGGATGGTTTTGTCTTGAGTCAACAATCCTGGCTCTTGCAATCAGCGGCACAGCCTTGTCATTTTACCTTAACCGTACAACAGATAGTGCCAGAAAAATGTTCCGCGCTAGCTTATTATATCTCCCTGTATTTATGTCCGGGCTTCTGCTTCATCGCCTGCCTCTTAGTGAGCAGAATTACCAAGCTGTAGAAAATTCACATGAAGAGATCAAACTCTCTTCTTCCTCAGTGTTGCTGGTAGATGAGACCGAGAATGTCAATGGACAAAATAAGGTGAAAAACAGAACAATTGGTGGACGTGGACGTGGACAGCCACCTGTTGCATATGCCTCTGTAGCTCCGTTCCCTTTCTTACCAGCTCCGGCATATGTTCCTCAATGAGCTCTGTTCTCTTTTTGGTCTTCTGCATATTTTGTTCATTTAAATGGGTTTTGATGCAGCTCATTAATTATAGAGGATTTTTGGATAGCACCAACTTTTCTCCAGTATTTCTGCTGGGAGGACAATTTCAAATAATGTGTGTATTTGGATTGTGTTTTATTTTGGGCTTTATATTGTTCCCTTTTTTTTTTTTTTTTTGGGTTGTATAAAACAAAATTTTGAATCGAAATATTTATGTTGATTGTTTTCTATCTCTATTCCTTTTGTAAACCAAGCACAAATTACAGAAAATTTGCCCTAGTAAGGGCCATGCTCATGCCCCCGGTGTATTTGAACAGAGTTTTGTCCCGAAACTGAATTAAAATTTTCTATTTTGGGCTATTGTCCATATGGAATTATATTGTATGACGATTTAGATCTAATAAATTTTATAAAATTAAAAAAAACTAATAAAAAAGGTTTTAATGATAAGGAAACTTACATCTTAAATTAAAAATTTAATATATATCTTAAATTAAAAACTTAATATATATATTAATGTGCATTAGAGAAACGTTTGGATAAAATATCCATTGAAAGTGTTCAATCTTGATTTTAATACAAGTATGAGAACAATATTTAGACATATATTTATATATATTAACTTTTTAATTTAACATATTATTTCCTTATATTTTAACAATTTTCATATTCAGCCAGAAAGAAAAAAAAAAAAGCTATTTTTATAAGGAAACTTATCTCAAATAAAATTGGTAAGTTAAACAACATTAATATATACTTCTTTAAAGTTTTAAACACAAATCAAATGTAGATTGATTTTTCAATATTTAAGATATAAATTTATTTAAATTCAATAATTTTCATTAGATTTACATTTTATAAAATTTATTAGATTTAAAATTATCATATATAATATGTTTTTATCTTTATCAATATCTATCGCGTTCCAAAAAAATATGAAGTAAATATGATTAAATAGTTTGGTGACCAAGTCCTAGTTTGGTTCGTGGAGAAGGAAGGGGAGGGAAAGGGGGAGGAGGAGTGATACCATTTACTTAATTCATTTATTTCAAAATTATTTGGTTGGAACATTTACTTTTCTCTGTTTAGTTGGGTGAAAAGTGCAATGTACTAGTTTTTATTATATATTATTTACTATTATGTCTATTGCATAAGGGAAATGTTATATATATATGTTATGACAATTTTAACTTTTTAACATAATTTATATTAATTTGTTGATGTGGAGGGGAAGAATTCTTTCCTTATTTATATACCTCCATTTTATATTGCAATCAAATAAAGCAAGTAGAATATTTAGATTATGATTTACATAATTCCCTCCTTTCTTAAAATCAAACTAAGTTTAATGACGAGAAATTTTGCCATTTGGCAGCTTAGATATGGGTTAGGTATGAATCAACACCTTCATATTTCTGTTCAAAAAGGAAAAAAAAAAAAAAAACATGTTCGTTTCGGAGGAGAAAAGACAAGAAGAACAAAGGAAATCACCGATATTTTAAAGCCCTAAACCCCCAAATTCTTCTTCAACTTCAATATACATTGCATATTCCTCCCAGCTCTTTACAGAGATAGAAAATGGCCTCTCCGGTCTTCTATGGAAGTGGAGGTCTTCTAACCTATTCGAATCCCCATTCATCTATTTCCAGCAAAAATCAGTTCGTTACGGTAAGCATTTTCTCTTTGTGAAACTCATTTTTATGGATGCGATATCACAGTGTGTAGAACTCAATCTTGATTGTGAGCTTCAATTTTGGGTGCATATATTTGTTCTGCTGTTTCTTACAGTAAGATTTGCTTGTATTTCTATTCTGGGTTCTGCTTGTAGAGGTGCAATGTTGCAGAGCCATTGAAGTTCAAGGACAATGGCAAGCCTAGCGTACCTGTTATCAATGGTGAGCGAACCGTGTTGTTGCCCAGATTTTTGTCCCCTAATCAGTCTCAGGGGCTCCAAACTCAGAAAAATGGTACAAGGCTTAAAATCTTCTCTGGAACTGCCAATCCATTACTTTCTCAGGTGAAAGACCTTACATTTCGCTCATGCAAGCGACTTGTTTGAGTGCATGTATATACAAACGTATGTATGTATGTTTGATTTGAGCATCTGTTTTATGTTCTCTTATGTTGCAAGAATGTTTATCTGAGTTAACAGGAAATTTGGTAGTTGACCCAGTTAATCTTGTGGTGGCTTATTTGGACCTTAAAATGAAAGGCAGCTGATGCTCAGGGAGTTTTTTGTTGATGGATTTTGTGATTAATGATAAGGCAAAGAAGTAGATGTCAAGCTGGTTGTTTGAAATGCTTAAGTTTAAAACAAAGTTAACTTCTTGATTCACAGTTAGGATAGTGATATCAATTATCTTAAAAAAGAAAGAAAAAGTAGAGAATGGTAATAATAAGTTAATGATTGAAAGATATTCATGATTCATGATTAGAGTGTAAATTACCTAGTAGAAAAGAGTTCTAAATATTTGTTAGAAGTATATTGCTTTGCTACCTAAGCTTATTTAGAAAAATGCTTAGATATTTCTCCATATGGTTTGTTTTTCTATTTATACTTTAGTGTTTTAGTTTTTTTCGTTTTTCTTTCAGTTGTTCGTAACTGTGTAATATGAGATGTATATTAAAGGATGGTGTGCTCTGATAACTGATGAAAAGTGAAACTGTGACAGGAAATTGCATGCTACATGGGCCTTGAGCTTGGAAAAGTCAAGATAAAACGTTTTGCTGATGGTGAGATATATGTTCAGTTAGAAGAGAGTGTTAGGGGATGCGACGTATATCTTGTGCAACCCACCTGCCCCCCTGCAAATGAAAATCTCATGGAGCTCTTGATAATGATTGATGCTTGTCGGAGGGCATCAGCTAAAAATATTACTGCTGTAATTCCGTATTTTGGATATGCCAGGGCTGACCGTAAGGTAACTTTGTGCGATTGGCTGATTGATATAGCTAATATAGTGATGTAGATTCAGTCGACTAAAAGGTTATGTGAAACAAAAGGAAGTAAACAACCACCTGAAATGTTATTTCACATAAAGTAAAAGTTGTATGTTTTGTTCTTGCTTTATCAGATTTCTGTTCATTTGGTTAAGGTACAACTGTTATACATTTTCAGTTGTTGCTTAAATCCTGTCACTTTTTTAACAAATCTGGGAGGGAAGGGATAGAGCAAACATGCATGAGCATTTCAAGCATCTATGTGCGCTAGAAATTACTTTTGTGTACTGACTTTGATTTGGAAAGTATTAACCATTACAAACTACAGAGTTTTGATTGTCCTGAATCTTATCTTCTTTTGCCCAAACCTTTTGAAAGATATTGCATTATCTTTTTGAAAGATGTTTCATGGTGCTAGTCAAGATGTTATTTCATCCCACCTCTCAATTAGCATCTGCTTGAAGGGAACCTTTTTATTGTTTTTTTTCAGACTCAAGGACGAGAGTCTATTGCTGCCAAGCTTGTAGCAAATCTGATTACAGAGGCTGGTGCAGACCGAGTTCTTGCTTGTGATCTTCATTCTGGGCAATCAATGGGCTATTTTGACATCCCAGTGGATCAAGTGCACGGGCAGGTAACATTACACTAAACCCTAGAAGCATCTAATGTTTCCATATTCAACATGTACCATAGATTTTTGTATGACACTGGAGAAAATTAGAATTCATTGATGGCAAGACCAAATTAGTGGAATTTTATTGTTTCATGGCGCTTGGTATCTAAAGTTAAATTGAATTTTTCTTATGAGCACAGCTAGATATTCTGTAGTTTACTGATTAATATTTTTTTTGGGTAACCAATTAGCCGGTCATTCTTGATTACCTTGCCAGCAAGACAATCTGTTCCGATGATTTGGTTGTGGTATCACCAGATGTTGGGGGTGTAGCCAGGGCAAGAGCTTTTGCCAAGAAGTTATCTGATGCACCTCTTGCTATTGTTGATAAAAGGCGTCAAGGTCACAATGTAGCTGAGGTGAAGTACTCTTGGAAAGAATCTTATGATTTGATTAACTTAGATTTCACTTCCCATATTTAATAAATGCTTATTGAATTCAGTAATAAAAAAAGTATTGGTTTTTTGTTGTGATTTAGATATGGCTTTTGCTTATGTACAAGAAAAGTTACCTTGTTTGCTAGTCTTTTTTTAAAAAAAATAATAATTGCCTACCAATTCTCTCTTCAAAAAGTTTTAAATGCTTGAATTATGAATTGGTGTCTAACTTTTAAACATTCCAGTGGCTGTTTTCTTGAATACTTTTTTCATAGTTCTTCTACTGATTTGTCTTTGATGTATAACCAATCTTTTGCTAAAGAATTGAACATCCATTCAGCAGCTTAACTTCCTCTTAATTGTTCAACTTAAAGACTCCAAATTTGGGAAACCTCTTTTCCTATTTGCTTTGAGGAGTTAATGCCTCATTTGATCTTCTCATATTCTTGGAAGCTAGCAAAAAAATTTCTGAAATATCACCTGATCTGTGTACCATAACTATTGTGCTACTCCTTTGCTTATGATATAGGGGGATTATTAACTGCTATTGTCTCCTTGTTAAATACCTTTAGCCATTCCTTAGTTTGATGGTGCAACAGGTGATGAATTTGATAGGCGATGTTAGGGGAAAAGTAGCAGTAATGGTGGATGATATGATTGATACTGCTGGTAAGTTCTTCATGCTCAATGCATGATGTATACTTTTGCTCTGTAAGCAGCAAATTAATGGATTGACAAGATTTTTGTTAAACTGGCACATTATATAACTCTTCCATAACCTTTTTCATGTACTCCAACTTTTTGGTATTCCAGTATAGATACTTTCAATCACTTAAGAATGGTTGGTTCACCTAGATGGACAGCCAAAACTTACATCTTATTACAAAAGGGATAGCTCTACCTAGTTTATATTTCTATGATAAAAGATGAGTTCCATTTCACATGGTAATAAATGATTTGCGGGATATTTTTCTCTTTCTGTTTTAAAACATAGTGTTGTTGCTTATGATTAGCAGATTGAATCATAGCTCATTGCAAGAACTCTGAACTGATATTTTTATATCCTAAGAGTAAACACAATGGCAGAAATACTACTAATCTAAGTTGGACAGACTCACAGATTTGTTAGATTACAAGTTCTGGAATTTCCAGGGAAAATGTTACTTGGAAGCACTTACATCTTGTCTTTATTGGTTCTTGTACAAGTGGAAAAATCTAATAGGCTGATCAATAACAGGCACTATCGTCAAAGGCGCAGCACTATTGCATCAGGAGGGAGCTAGGGAAGTATATGCATGCTGCACTCATGCTGTTTTCAGGTACTTTCAAATCCATGTCCTCCTGTTGGTTGCACAATCTAAAACCTGCGCCGCAGAGAAGCTATCTACATTTGATTCAGATTTTCAATAGGAAATGTTCTTATTTAAAATTTTCTGGGGTGTCAGTTTCACGAATAATCTTGTGGATGTATTATGAAGCAAATGTAGTCATTCATTTTTCAACTTCTTTGTAAGAGCAATAAGGGATTATTGGATTCTGTGGCCTAGAGAAGAGTTGCTGTTCTATATACCTTGTTTCTTTGTTTACTGATATAATCTTTGGAATTGTTCTGTGCTGTTTGTGGTTTATCGAAAATTTTAATTAACTTGACATTTTGCAGTCCACCTGCAATAGAAAGGCTGTCAAGCGGACTGCTTCAAGAAGTAATTGTAACAAACACCATCCCGTTGGCCGAACAGAACTATTTCCCCCAGCTTACGGTCCTGTCTGTCGCAAACCTCTTGGGGGAGACCATATGGCGTATCCATGATGATTGCGCTGTAAGTATTATTATCTTTTCAAAATGAGATTTGCTTTCACAGTGCTATTTTAAAATAGACAGCATTACATCTGATCTCACTGTTAATTGTTTTGCACTCATTAAGTGATTCGGTTTTTGCCATAATATGGATCATGCCAAGAACATATTCTGATAATTGAAACACTTGAATAAGGATTGAATAGATTTTTGAATGTTTTAATCTGCTTGCTAGTTTTTCGTGGCTTCCCAGCTCATATTGACATGTAACATTAACCTTTTGTCATGCTGTTCCTTATTTAATTATCAGGGTGGCTTCGAACCCTATGCTAGCTTGGGCATAGATTGATTGGTCCTCGAGCAACCTTTCTCCAAGTTTACAAAGTTATTATCCATTCGGAGCAGGGAAGATTTCTGTACAAATTTGTCGATAGAGCAGGCATGTTGTAGGGGCAGATTCTGCTAAATGTAAATTTTATATGATCAATAATACAATCCATTGAAGTATACAAATAAAGGAAGAACTTTCTATTGTATTGCAGCAGGATGCTTTTGATATGAATTCAATAGTACTAAATTCATGCCCAATATGCAAATGACTATTTGGCCATTTTAGCTTGATTTGTGTAACTTAGGCCAAATTCAGGTTCTTGATTATGGATTTGTAATAGCTCTCAGTTCTGCAATTGTGACCGTTATTTTGGGCAGGTTACATCAATTTTGAGATATTTATCTTAGATTTCGGTTATGTAAGAGATGTGTGTTCCAAATTTGGAATGTTTTGTATTAAACAAGTACCGGATTGGTTTTGAGATTTTTGTTTTGCTTTTCATTGGAGTTGTATGGTTTGTAAGAAGGAATACCAGTTTCAAAATTGATATATGAATGATAACCAATCATAACCATGACATCTTTCTAGAGAAACATTGGAAACACAAGTATTGCAATAGATTATTGGCATATGCTATATGCCTATCTATACCTACAAAACTCTATACTCTTGTGCCATTGATATTTGACAGATGTCTGTATCATTTTCTGTGCCCATAGAGAGGTGACGCCTCAGCAACAAAATCAACTAGTAATGTCGTTTACACTAAAAAACTGCAGGAATACAAGAGTGGAAGCAAAAAACAGAGCTGGCCAAGTTCCATCCATCCATCATAGGATCATGGTGGTTCCTCTTTTTTGGTATCCATCTTCATAAATTGAAAACCCATGATGTATCTGTATTCTCCAGTTCCAAGACAACGTGAACAGTAACTAAGTCCGCTCCCACCACAATTCCTGCACCTGCACTGCATGCACCATTCATCAATTATTTACCCATTTCTGCACAATAAAGTTGGCATCATCAATTCAACATCTCACATACATACCATTTTGGCCATTTTCCTTTTGGAAGCATTGCAAGATTTGTGTAATTTGTCCTCCCTGTTTAACACAAATTGGCATCTATTCAAAATGAAACTTTTGTAATGAATGTCTAATTAATTCGAATTTGATTTACTGAATGCGGGAAATTTTACTTTTACATAGAAGATTAGAGTGGAGATACATTACAATTTACAACAAGAATCATCAACTAATCTACCAAATTTGAGGACAGTCTCCAAACAGCCGCACAAGTTGCCCTCTGTTAATAAATAGCTCACTAGAGTTCTAGAGTGGAGACACTCTGTTCAAGGATCAGATTGACAAATCAAGAAAGGTTTTACAATTTTTCTGTATACTTCTTCCACTGCTATGCTTCCTATAGGAGAGAGAGAGAGAGAGAGAGAGAGAGAGAGGAACAAAAAGCAAACCTTTTCCATGACAATCAATGCAATCTACTCTGCCACTCCCTTCACAGATTACACAAGGTGGATCAGCCTTCTTTCTTCTTTCTTTCAGCACATTCGACTGCATAAAAACACAAATTTTCATTTGATTTCAACATCACAGCCAAAAATAGAAAAAAAAAAAAAAAGCCCTTCAATTTTTGCAAATTCTCTTTGCTTCAGGGGAGCTGGCAGAAGTTCATAATTTTCAAGATAATCCAAAATTATTGAAGAGTTACCAAATTGATTCCTATTTTCCGAGTTTAACACCTCAAAATTCATGTATTGGAAGAAGAGAGGAGAAAAAGTAACATCAGTGTATATTTACCTCAGTCCTGACTATCCATGAGGGTTTTGAAATGGAAAGGAGAGGACGAAAAGTGGAAATTGGAGGTGGATTTTGATTGGGCGGATGAGATGCATCATCAATTCCAGCATTTAAAGCTTCCAATTTAACCGCTGTGAGTATATTTTGAGCTCTTATCATCTTTTGATGGTATTTTGGCTCTTACCACCGTCAACTTCTTTTAAAGGCTGCACCTTTATTAGTATGCTATTCAGTATAGCAACAAATTACACAAGAAACTATCCCTTAGGCCTTAGCCGCGTAATTTTACCTCTTACCTGACTAATTCGGACTAGGCTTATGGGAGGCTCAGGGCTCATAGAGTCATCGGGAAGGTAGGAAGTTTCACGGCGCCATGAATAAGATTGGAACCTTTAAGCTTCCAGACATTTGCAATGCACTTATCCTGTAATTTCTATTTTGCCCCCTTTTGTATATGTCATTTTTTCTCTTTTCTTTTGTTGTTGCTAGAATCTTTCTTTTTAAAAAAAAAATTATTTTTTGATGAATCTGTTGCTAGACTTTGTATGCTGAACTGAATCCCAACAAAAAGGGGAGAAAAGATCAAACATTAATGGAAGACTAGGCTCATCCTTTCACAATCCCAACAATCTATACTTCTGTTAAGTACTTAAAAGATGAAAATCCAGAAAGATTATTGAAAAAATTTTCTGTGAATTAAGATGTTTTCTTATTCGAGATGGACATGGAAATTCAGTAATAAGGTAAAAAATAGCAAGTTTTGATCTCCTCATAAATCCAAAATTTGCGGATTTAATTGTGAGGTTGCATTGCCAGTTGGAGGTGATTTTATATTGAAAACCTGTTCTCATTTTGCTTGTGGACTGTTCAAGGTTCTTACCTGATGATAAACTTGACCTCTTACTGAATCATCTTGTGCAACTTGGATTGCACAACGGGTTTTGTGATACTCAAAAAACAATTCATGAACTTTCCTTGACTAGATTATAAGGGATTTTATACAATGATAACGGAACATCTCTCTCTTATCTTTGGAATTAATGAATCTGGTTAACGAGGATGAAATTTCGAATTGAAGGATGCTACATTGTGGCTGGCTGCTTCTCCTGTGTTCATCCGAAAGTTGCTTCTCATTTGTATGGTCTCTCTTTTCCCCTTTCTTTGTTCTAGGAATTTTGGTCCGGGTTCAGCTTTGCAACTTGGATAAATTGCTAAAACTTTGAGATCTCTTGGAGTATTCTTTTATTAATCTTGAGAAGAAAGAATCTTCTCTTTCTAGCAGCTTTCCAGGTGTGTCATACTCAGCTATCCTTCCTGTTAAGGAAAACCAGTACAAGTTAAATGAATAGCAGAACCGGAAACAAAAAAGAACTGAATATGTATTACATGACATTCTTACCATCACTAAGGACCAATACAAGATCACTGTCAATAACTGTATGAATTCTGTGAGCTATTGTAACGATAGTTCGATCTTTAAATTCTTGACTGATGATCTTTTGTATCATTCCATCCGTTGCAGAATCAACAGAGGCTGTTGCTTCATCAAGAACAAGAACTGTACTTTTCTTTAGCAAGGCTCTTCCTAGACAGAATAACTGCCTTTGGCCCACACTCCAGTTCTCTCCATTTTCAACAACTAAAGGAAACAACATATGTTAGTAGCATAGAAGAGCAAGTTTTCCTGAGCATGGCACAAAAATATTACAAAGAATAATCAAAGGTAAAGATCTGACCTGTAGTTTCTAGCTTCTCGTGTTTTGCACGCACTATATCACCTAATTGACATTTATCAAGAGCCTGATATCGAAAAGAACAAACTTGTACACTTAGTTTATTAAAAAGATTTGTGGACAATGAAGGGATACTTTTCATAGTTAGAGGAAAATTTACCTCCCAAATTTCATTGTCACTGTACTGCTCTAATGGATCAAGGTTACCTCTGACAGTTCCTTCAAACATTGTTGGATCTTGGGGAATAATACTAAGCCTAGATCTCAAGTCATGAAGGCCTATCTTTGTAATATCTACACCATCAATTACAATGCTTCCATCTCTGGGCTCTACAATCCTAAAGATGGCTTGTATGAGTGTTGATTTTCCGCTTCCTGTCCTTCCAACAACACCAACTTTCCTCTTTCCAGGAAACGTGCAGGTAATATTTTTCAAAACAGATGGTAGGTGCTCGGCATAGCGAATCTGCAGAGAGAATGTTCATTGTCATTATTAGATGGGCTTATTTTCTTTCTTTTCTAGAGAAATCAGTGAACTAATAATGTTTTGTTGTTAAAATGTCATATCAAATGCTTGCCTGCAGATTTTTAAATTGAATTGTCCCAATATCTGGCCAGTTCTCTGGTGGTCTGCAATCTTCAATCACAGTAGGTGCTTCACTGGCAATGTTTGAGTACTGAAGAATCCTTTCAACGGAGATCATTTTGTTTTCTGCGTTGCACATATTCCATATGACTGAGGCTTGCAAAACATTCAAATTGATTCCATATGTTACTGCCAAACCAGCAATACCTGCAGAGAAACATCTACTAGATGAGTTCTTCGTAAGAGGATGAAGTTGAAAGAAGAAACTGTTAATTAGGATCAGTGTAACTTTATACATCATTGTTCTTGGATGATGTACTTTGTCTTTTCACTTACTTGGATTGATTATTCCTTCTGGCAGGGTCACTAGCAAAAGAAGAGAGAAGCCAAATACAAAATTGGATAACTGATTCAGCCTGAAAGAAAGCCATTCCATGGCTGCCACATTATGAAACCAAGGTCTTGAATGGTTATCAATTAGAAGCAGGTTTGAGTCAATGAAGCGGCCTTTTTGCTCAAAAGCACGTATTGTTGCTGCTCCTGAAAGTGATTCCGCAAAGTGGTGGAGTATTGGAGCTCTCTGTATTCCTGCTAATCGTGCCAGTTCTCTTGCTGTTGGTATGTAATATCGCTGAAAATTTTCATTAGTAGATGTTAACATAAAGTTCAAGAATTTTTCTGTGAATTAACAAAGATTTAACTGAAATATAATAAACCACATAAAAGAATATCCAAAGCCTACTGTTACTTTTCATCGCCTTTTCCTTATTTTGTATTTTCATTGTATGCTGTAGAGATTTATTTTTTAACTGAAACATTGTAAAGATCATAAATATGTTCTGGAGCCAAATTCCCTAGAAAATAGAAAAATTACTATTTAGTCAAAGGTGAAAACTACCTGGTACCAAATGCAAATGGCTGTCACGGGAATGAAGATGACAAACACTTCCCATGCTACCTGTGACATTACTGCAATAGTCCCAAGTAACTGAATAATTGAGAAAGCACACCAACCTAATTTGTTTGCCATCTCCAAGTCTAGAACACTCTGGTCGGTGGACGCCTGTAGTGTACATGAAAGATATTTGAGTCTTAAGCAAAAGTAAAAATTCAAAGACAAAGGTATTAAACTAAATGATATCAAAAGTTCAAGGTTTTGAAGTTTAAAGCATCCTTCTGTAGAAGCTTTTCTTTTCCATAAATCTTTGTACTCACCCGGTTTAGGATTCTACCAGTGGGGGTTGAGTCAAAGAATGCCATTGGAGCTCGAATAATACTGTGCAGCATGTTGCTAAAGAGCTTCTCTGCAGTCTGAAGGCCAGTGATAGCGACCAATGTGGCTCGGATCAGCACACAAAATGAACTTCCAATGGCCAGAAGTATGTAAACAAATAGTATGAAATGCATTTTAACTACTGGCTCAGCATTGCCGGTAGGACAAGCCCATGCCATCCAGTAGTTGCTGGCTATCTGCAGCAGTTGGAATGATGATTGGGCCAGAATGATTATTGGAACGAAAGCACCACGTCTCACGGTAGTCAGGTAAGACATGTAAACTTCTTTTCCTATACTTCCTTTCTCTCTTTCTTCATCTTGCACCAATCTTCCTTCCTTTTCTGTTATTTCAATACAGAGATTGTGCTCTGAATCTTGCTTTGTGTGTGGAAATTCTGCATTTGTGTCAGGTTCTGCTTTAGGTTCGCATTCATCTGTTGCATGCTCAGTTCTACTTGATGTTTCAACAGTTAGAATCGAGTCTAGGGCCTGGTTATGAGCACCAACTAGAACTTCAAATCCAATCTGTTGCTTCAAAAGGTCTTCAAATGTACCAGCTTGTGCAATTCTTCCATTTTGCATCACCTGTAACAACTTACAAGATACAATCAAGAAATTATATCATAAAAAGTAGGATCCTATTTGTGCTTATTGCCTAACACGATATTTTTCTAGGCATGGAAAGCAAATGGCGACGTATTTTCTTCACCTAGTTTCAAACGTAATCGTAATTAATGTGTTGCTTTAGTGTTATTGAGGCTATCCTTAACATTATAGTCAATTTTGTTTATAGGATTAATGGAAAATTGATAAAAAAAAAAAGCTATTCCAAGTTTAGGCATACCAGGATTAAGTCTGCTGCAGGAAGAAATTCAACTTGATGGGTGACATAAAGTATAGTCTTGTCCTTGAGAATCCCCATCAGGCAATCCTGTGGAAATTACATTTTTTGTTAGAAAAGTTCATTCTCAAGCCAAACTCACAAAAAAGTTACCTTAAAATGGAACTCGTAAACCTAGTCACCTGAAAGAGTTGTGTCCCTGTATGAGCATCCACAGCACTGAAAGGGTCATCGAGGAGATATATATCAGAATCCTGGTAAACAGCACGAGCAATTTGTATCCTTTGCTTTTGGCCGCCACTCATATTTATCCCTCTTTCTCCTATCTCAGTTAGGTCTCCACAAGAGAAAAGCTCAAAATCCTTTGTGAGTGCACACGATTCAACTGTTCTTTTATACTTTTCACTGTCATAATCCTTGCCAAAAAGAATGTTATCTCTGATATTTCCAGTCAATATCCAAGCTGATTGCGGGACATATGCTTTAGTACCACTGATCTTAACAACCCCCGACTGTTTAGGCATCTCTCCTAGAATGCATGACAGCAGGCTGGACTTCCCGGATCCTACAGTGCCACAGATAGCCACTTTCATTCCTCGTTTTACTTGCAAATTTATTCCGTGAAGTGTTCTGTTTCCTGAATCACCGTCCCAGCTGAAACTTCCACCTTCTATCTCCACTGCGTACTCTGTTTGATTCTTTGGATTGTATTCAATTGCATCTTGTTGAATCTCATCTTCCTGGAGGTAAGAAGTCATTCTATCTGCCGAGACCTTTCCCTGTGCGATCACATTCAATAAATCTGGTAGGTTAAATATAGGATCTTGAAGCATCCTGAACGTTGCTAGTGCTGATAACACTCGGCCAGCAGTGAGAGGAATGCCCATTAGGACACATCCACCAAAAGTTACAATAGAAATAAATGTCGGTGAACCCCAGAAGATGAAAGTTGTTATTGCCTGTAATTTCAGTGACTTCCATAGCCAATTATACTCTATTTTCCGTAGACTTTCTAGTTTCTCTAGATAATAACTGTCCCATGCTTGAAGTTTGAGTGTCTTCATATTACGAAGAACTTCTGAAGTGGCTTTCATTCTTTCATCCTTTGCCTCCATTATTTTAGTTTGGAATCCCTTCTGAATCCTAGTCAACGGTATATTGCCAGTCATTACTAGTATAGTTGCAGCCAGTGCCACAAGTGATCCTAATCCAAGGCTGTTGTGTAGAACATATATAGCTAAAGAAATTTGAATAGGCAACATCCATATTATATTCAAATACCAGATGAAGTCTGTGATTCTTTGTACATCTACACTCATAAGATTGATTATCTCTCCGCTGGTGTGGCTTTGACGTGATTTGCTTGACAAAACGAGGCCTTTCTTATATATCTGAGATATTAGAGCAGCTCTTAGCCGTAGGCCTAGCTGACGAGCCCCAAAAATCCACTGCCTCTGTGCTATTGTTTCAACCATTTTTGCTCCAAGAAAAGCCAATGCAAGTAGATAACCACTTTCTAAGCTCCTGAACTTTTTCTGACTTAGAAAATCTACTAGGCTGTTAATCAGATAAGGGCCAACATAAGATGATGCTGCACTTATAACAGCAAAAAGGGCGTTAATCGCAGCTTTTCTTCTTGCCAGGATATATATGGCCTTATAAATAGAAGGAGTTGCAGTTCCATCTCTCTTCCTCACCTGTTCGAGGCACTCATCAAAGGAACGCGATATGAATGCAGCTGAATCCTTAATATCAACATCTGGGACTTCGTCCTGATCAAGTGGCTTCTTGATGCCGACTTCAAACAGAGGATTGAGCCAAGAAAAGGTAACTAATTGTACAATAGTAGATTTTCCATATGGACTATCCCTTTTCCCTTCCCGTTTCTTTTCAAATTTCTCATTCAGAAGTGGCGTCCTAATGCCATTTGAGACATCAACAAATATAATGCCAGTTTTTCCACGAATTGAAATGCCCAGAAGGCAGATGGACGCAAGAAGAGCAAGCATATGAACATAATCTTGCACTCTGAGGTGTTCATGGTTTATAACTATCGAATGACCATCAAGAATTGCAAATGCAAGGTTCAACAAAAAGACGGATATCCACCAAACTCTCAAGATCCAAGGTAAATTAACATGATCTTTAAGTCTTTGCTTTCGAAATAAAACAAGTAATGCAATAGCCCATGATATTACTTGTACAATCTCTGATGAAAAAGTTAGGATTTTCGATTTGCAACGAGTAAGACTAACATTATTGTTGTTTTGCAGCATTAGTAGCATCAGCAGCATCAGCAAATGAGCTCCAAGAAGCAAAATGGAGCAAAAGATACTGACCTTATAACTCAAGCCAACTTTTAAACCAATTCCTCCATATTTCTCTGCACCGATAATCATCTTTTTCCTCCTGCCTCTGCATTTTGATTGGACAATATTCCAAATGAACTGGAGCAGCAAGATTCCGAGGAACCCGAGCTGCAAGACGATTCCAGCATCCTCTACTAAGCAAGGTGAGCCTAGCTCTTCCCATACCATGTTGAATTTAAAGAACTTTGGGCCTGTGATCCATCAAAAAACAGCATATATGTATATTACTTGCGAGGGTATAACTGTAAAACCGTCATACATGCTTGGACAAAATGCATATAAATTTCATTACTTTGATCAACAAAAAGTTTCAAAATTTAACATTTCATGTATAAAAGCATGATGAAAAGACAGAAAAGGGTACTTAAAAGATAGAAATTACACTCTCTTGACATACTGTTCATAGCAGGTTTTTTCTCGCAAATCAAAATTCTTGCTCCCCCTGTAAGATATTTTAGGCCCTTTTCTTGGCAGAACTTGTTAGGATTTTAAGGTTATGATGCAATCAACCTGGGATTATTCCAACATATAGTTTTTTCAGGGAATGAAAATCGCTGGGAGACAAAGATATAGTAGCCCAGTGAGACAGATTCTATCAGACAAATATTGAAATCTATCGACATCGAAATTTTAGTACAGAATTATTCTCTCTTTAACATATGAAACGGATTCTATGGGCTGGTGAAATCCCACCCCCACGGAATCTTCAAATATATTCCCTATAATAATTTTTATGAGTCTGTCTAACTTGTGGTCCTTTAGCATAATGTTAATATAATAATTAATATGAATAAAACATATCATATGTGAACCTAAAAATCACTTAAAACAAATGGACTTTTATAAACTTATATCTTAAACTGAAAAACTAATTCATATTACTAATAAATAAAGGTTTATCTTTTAAAATTATATGTTTATTTTTTAATATTTTTTTAATAAAAATATTGCAAATAAAGTGTATTAAAAAAATAACCTGGTAATCCTATTATTTTGGTCCGTGTAATATTGTGATCAAGACTTTTCGATGTATCTTAATTGTTTAATATCAGATCGTTTAGTACATCTTTTGATGTACCACATAATACGTAATATACACGTAAAGAGAAAGTAAATGTATTAGAAAGATATTTTAGAGTATTTTTTAAGTTTCGTTATATGACAAAAGAGTAATTACAGTGGAACAATTAATTCTATTTCTCATTGAAAATATAAATTTTTTTAGTCAAAATTATAAGTCTTGTTACATATTTTTATGTGTATTATTGTATAGTTTTTTATTTTATTTTTTTTTAATTCATTTATTATTTCTCTTTCTTCTCTTTTTCTCTCCTTAAATAAGGGATAAAATAAATACCTTTCATAAACAATTATATTATTTTTTAAATCTTTAATTCTGGTGCAATTTTTAAAGGAAAGATAATAACTTTTTTGGACAAAAAAAAAAGAAAAAATTTGTATAGGCGGCCTACTTATTATTGTCCAAATGCGCGTTAAAGTGCTCCTTGTTGGACATATGCATGTATTAGGAACATGTGTGTGGCAGAGAATATTATTGGCTGACTTTTTTAATATGCTAATTAATTACCTTTTTTTTAACAATACGATTCTGGAAATAAACCCCACAGAATATACGTTCAAAAATTAATCTTGTCCTATATTTGTAGGATAGGTATATTATGGTCCTGCTTTAGTTTTCTTTATTGGGTTCATTACATTTTCTTTCAAAATTTGTCCAAATTACTGTATCATCTACATATATTATAAATAATATAAATAAATTCTGATAGTTTGTATATTCATAACTATTTAATTCTTATTACTAATTTTAGAAAATTTATTATTAATAACGATTTGGTAGGAAAATGTTAAATTTTTTTCTCAAATATCATTTCACGAGTGCAATTCGTATTTACTACCTTTTATTAAGACTATATAATACCGTCGTTTACATTTTTTTGTTATTCTAATTTTCATAATGAAGGGTAGTATTTTACTTTTTAAAAATTAAAATGAAAGTATTTGATATTTTTTCCTCTATTTTCGTAAAAGGCAAATTTTATATGAAGAAATGAGTGGGGTAGATGTGAGGTCCAAAGCAAAAAACAAATGGATTTAGATTCCAAAATATTATTTTGCATTTTTTTTGGGTGTTTCTTATTACTTCGTGTTTTTATTTTAAAATATAATAATAAATGCGAAGTAAACTTGTAAAATGATATTTTGGAAAGATTTTAAATTTTTTTACTGAAAGTCATTTTTTGATAATTTTATTTATTAAAATAATAGTAATGATTAATAAGTTATGAAATTATAAACGATAAGAATATTTTTGTAATTTATATAAAATGGAAAGATGAAATTGTAGTTTTGACAAACTTTAAGAAAAAATATAATTAACCTTTTATTATATTTGTTTTTAGTATAAAAAAATTTGATATTGTTAAAGATATAATTATTATATTAATTTTTTCAAATAATTTTAAAAAATGTTTTTTTTCAATTGTTTAAAAAAATAATAAGTAATCGGGAATTTAGAAACAGAAAGTTTCTTCAAAAAAAAAAAAAGAAACAGAAAGTGATGGCCTTGTAATGAGAACATGACATTGGATGTGTGGATCTCGTGATTGTGTCTCTTTTCTGAGCGTTTATTTGGCAGTAACACAACCAAATTAAAAGAGCTTTGTTTTCTGGGTTTACATTACTTTTTCAGAACCAACAAATTACGAAATTGAATTCTTTATAAAAAAAAATATATAAATATTGAAATTAAAATTTGAAATAGTATCAAACCTTATGCTAAATTTAGAAATGCTGAAGCAGGAAAATCCGATGTTTAATGAGTTAGTTAAAGAGTATTATGTTGCTTTTGACGGAAAAGATTAACACTTAAAAAAAGATTAGAGACTCGATTCGATTCACATCTCGAAAGAGAATTTAGAAAATATTTTGAGATTAATTATGTCAAAAAAACCGGAAAATTATGAATGCTTAATTTGGAATTTGGTAGTAATATTCTTGAATTTGTGAGATTAATGAGCAAAGAATATGTAAATCAAGTGAAGAACAAAAACAGAGATATGCATGCATGCAAGCTTATAATTAAGAAGAGAGAGAGAGAGAGAGAGAGAGATGCTTACTTGTTGAGCTGTTGCTGGCCAAACTAAACATTTTTTCTTCCAACACCAACAAAATATATATGAAGTTCTGAAGCTTCTTTCCCTCCCAGAGAAACCCAAGGCCGGCCTCTAGCTACCTGCTACTACTGAGATCCTAGATAATTAATGCCCATCAACAATATTTCCATTACTCGGGACGATCGAAAATTAGATTCAGATGGAGGGGTATATTTTGGGATCTTATAGAAAAAATTAAACATGATGATGACTTCTTCACTGTGGAGGGTATGGAGAAGAAATCATCATGTTCGTGGCTATGGTTTTAGGAGAAAGAGAGAGAAACAGAGAAATCAAAAGAGAGAGAGAATCCCACCCAGGCGATCCTTCAACTATTTAAGCGCAAGTGAAGTAGTGAAGCACTGTAATGTTATATTATATATTATACGGCCAAATTGCATTTCTTTTGTTTTATTACATATTGGGAAATTTTTATTGTGCCTAGATTTATATTTTACTCATGAATTTTTTGGTATGTATCAAGTCATATCACCATGAGCGGAACTATGATGGGGCTCAAGAGAGCCTCGACACCCCTCAAAAAATTATTTTGCTTTATATAAAAATTATGGTTCGGGTATAAATTAGTAACCCTGGTAAAAAATGTTAGAATTTTTAAGGTTTTTGATGATAATCAATAATGCAAGTCCTTTTACACTTTATAATTAATATTTATTGTATTTTTTTCATATGTAATCATCTCTTTATCATTTATTTTACTCTTTTTATCTATCTCTCTTTATTTATTTAGAAAATTCTGTTATGCATCCAGCTCATGTCCTCCACTTAGGGATCATGTGGTCTGTATTAAGCTACATCATCTTTCTCATTGCTCTTGTCTTCATAATGGGATACATAACAATAATAATAGGAGGTGATGTGATTTAATACAGACCACGTGGTCCTTTGATGGGCACATAGATAAAGTATATAACAAAATTTTTCTATTTATTAAAAGTATAAAGAGTATTTTATTACAAAACTTGTATTCTTTTCAATGTCTTTATTTATTGTACATAGTATTTTTTATTAAAGGAGTATATTTTTTATTATGTCCCCAAAATAAATAATAGTTAAATTATTATATACAAAAAATATTAATTATAGTTAAATAATATTCTAAATTTTTATATTTGAATTAGAAATCGACGTAACTTAGCTTTACCTTTTTATATCATCTTATCAACTTATATTGATTAAAAGGTTCATAAATTAGTACATAACAAAATTTATATATATATATATGATCTATGATGGATGGGGGGAAGGGAAGAGATTGGAATGATCACGTGATGGTAACTGAACTTTAAGGACATAAATTTGGCTGGTCTTTTGAACTCTTTTTGACTTGTTTTCTAGTGAGAATTTGAGGCGGCCACCTCTCTCTCTCTCTCTCTCTCTCTCTCTCTCTCTCTCTCTCTCTCACATGCATGCGTGTCACCCAAGCCTTAAATTATATAGAGTATTAGCTTCCATCCAATATTTGTCCTAAATAAATCCTAATCATCCCACTAGACTTTGCTTCTTTGAATTTAAGCCTGTGGTTCCAATTTCTTCGCCAACACTAGCTGCTAATTACCATCTAATACTATTTTTTTATTTAAAATACATTTCTAGACTTTACCGTTTCTATACATATATATATATATTTATAGATTTATTAATTAAAATATTTTAATAGAAATGTTACAAAAATAATATGATTCATTAAATCTCACGTGAAAGACTTGAGCAATCCTAATTTTCTTAAAGTATTTTTGAGGTGTATCTTCTTGAATTATTTTTGAGGTGCGGTTAGACTATACTTTTATGGTACTAAAGTCACTTAATCTAATATATATTGAGTTATTCGAAGATATTTGGTCCTGAATAATTAATTTTATACTTTTTTTATTGGGTCACTTGGTAATTGTCTAATCTTGCATAATGTTACATTTCATATGTCCAGTTTTACAAGGGAATGTGTTGAAAATGTCACATTAATTTATTAAAAGGTAAATAAATTCTATAAATTTAGACAATCATTTACTTCTTGATTTACTTTTAGAGAATGAGTTAGATTAGAATCAATTTTTAACATAGTACTCAGAACTAGTTAGTGTAATAGTGGGTCACCTATAATTGCGCAACTCTAAGTGTGAGCCACCTCGCCTAATTCCACCATTTAAATAGTGACTTTATATGTAATGAGAAATTAGTCTTCTACTCAAAATTTCTCGATTAATTCAGAAGAAATGTACATAACATAAGATCAATTATAATGTAAGACTGAATATATGAAACTGTTTATAAAATGATTCGAACTTAAATTTTTCACTTGACTAATGAATGAGTATGAGTGATTGCTATCAAACTATTCTTAATTGTCATAAATAATTCATATTTATAAATGAGAATTTCAATTCTCTAACTATTATAATAAATAAGTTGATTGGTTAGAAAAATGCAACTAGGGTTGAAAAAGAAAAAACATGTGAGTCTACTTTGGTTAGTGTTTTTTGTGTTGGAGCACAAGAAAAAACATTATATTAAAATTCTTAATGGGCACTTACTTACTTAGTGGGTTGGCCCCTTTAATTTGATAACCATATGATACTATATACTAAGTCATGGGAGACAAGACAAAATGAATTACAACTACTACTCTACTTTCTTGTTTCAATCGCTACCAAACTATTGGAAAGCGATTGATTTCGCTGTTGATTGGGACTAACCATCTCTTAATTTATTAATTATTAGGATTAATTATATTTTTGTATTACAACTTTATCTCTTTATTTTGTATAAATTATACATATATTCTTATCGTTTATATTTTTATAACTTATTAGTCTCTATTATTAATTTCAATAAAAAAAATTTGACCAGAAAATAATGATTATACAGTAAAAATTTTAAGATCTTCCTACAATATCATTTTGCAAGTTACTTCTAGTTTATTATAATATATAAAGATAATAATACATTTACTAAAATTCTTTAATTAATATAATTTTCGTAATGAATGATATAATTGTCTTAATAATAGCTTGCAAACTAATACTTTAAGAAGATTTTAACCTTTTTATTACATAATTATTCTTTTCAGATAATTTTTTTTATTTAAATTAGTAATAAGAATTAATAAGTTATGAAAATATAAATTATAAGAATGTAGTTATAATTTATATAAAATAAAGAGATAACATTGTAATTTAAACAAATTTCAAGAGAAAATATAATTAACCCTAAATATTATTACTAATTCAATTCAATGGACGCACTAATACGTAAACTTTTCTGTCCAGCCGCCGGAGTTTGAATATGGCTTTTCATCCGTATGTATTCATTCCCTTTTTTTTTCTTTTCTTTTTCCTTTGGACCAAAAGTTATATATGATTGTTTGAAACTTGGACATCAAAGTGGATTTTATTTTTTTAAGAGATAGTAATTCGATTGGCGAAATTCTTTATATTTGAATGCTCTTGTTAATGAGAGGTTTTGAATTCGAGAAATTAATATAATAAATACCGTATATCATTTGCTATTGAAAAATTTATCTTTTAAAAGATTTCAAATTGAATTGGTTGGATTAAAGTAATTTCTAACCAAAAACTAAAAAATGCAGTACATATCATGCTAAAATGTAATGTTATTACTTCAACCCGTTTCTTTTATTTTTCACTCCATTTAACATTTCTTATCCTTCTATTTTTTTATTATTATAATTATTTTTATATAATTAAAATAATTTACTTTTACAATGCATATTATTAATATTTAAAAAAATAAATCATATAAAATAATAAAAATTTAATTTAATTTAATAAAAAATAATGCATGTGTATTTTATGATATATTTTATTTTTATGTAATTTGTTATCATGTTGACGTTGATGTTGTCAAGTGTGTATGATTTAATGTGTTTTTATTATTTAATTGTTTAGATTAATTTATTTTTCTAAAAAAAATTCAAATTACAATTATTAAAAAAATTAAAATATTTATAGTAACCAAATGACAAAATTTAATGTTATTATACTGTAAAAATTTAACATGTTTAATATTTTTAAGGATGAAGAAATCAATTTAATTAAATTAATAATAAATATTTATTTTATCTAAATAAATATATTTTTAATCAAGTAAAATTGAAAAGAAAAGGAGAATCTTATAATAACTTGATGTACAATATCACGCCAGATTTGACGTGATAATATAGAAAATGGGGGTGTTTGTAGTAGCGATGGAGGAAAATTTAAAATGCTGCTGGGTTGGACATAAGTGTACACGCCAGTTCTTAAAATATATGGATTTTATTTATAATTCTTGCAGTTGAAATCCTGTTTTGAGGATAATTAATTTCAGGGGTTTTCCTGAATTTTTCAACTAGAAATTCCTATTGTAATACTTTTGAAATTATGACTTGGTGGCTTAAAAAAGTGGATAAGTATAATGCAAATATCGATAGTTTGAATTTTGTTTACTATTTATTTTGAATCTTTTATAATACTTTATAATATTTTTAATATAATATTTATTAATAAAATTTATTAAATAAAAAAATAAATTTTTAAAAAAAATATTTTAAAAGATTTTACAAAAAATATACAAATCAGACTTTAATCGAATAAGAGCCAACTCTGCATGTTACTACTAGATATTGGACTGATCTTGTAAGTATTCAATTCAATTCAATGGTAGTATTGAAATGATTAAGATTTATTACCGAATTTGGATTGGCTACTACTAATTGGCAATTGGACATTTGGCATCTGAATATCCAATATGAAGATGCCAAATAATGAGGGGATTAATTAAATTAAAAATGGGGGGCAGCGAAATTGACAGATGCTTGGAATGTGATTAATGATCCCAACATGACACAAGTGCTTGCTTGGCTTTCTGCTTCAAGAATGACCTCTTCAATGACGACGTCTCAAATGTTAAAAAAAAAAAAATGAAATATGAGTAAAAAGAGCTCCTTTTGTATATGTTGATTACACCAATTATTGGACTGCTCAAGTTGCCTCGTTTGGTCATTGCCAAAAGAAAGGTTTCCTTACCTCAAATCAAAAAATGCGCCTTTAAAATTTTCATTCTTCGATTCGAAAATCTATTCTATTGAAAAGAATAAATTGTGATAACAGACCACTTTAAAAAATAGTAAAATTTCATATTACACTTCTCACAATTCGAATTTTAAACCTTAATATGTTTAAATAACAGATAAAAGTATACTGCGTGTATGTGTAAACTCACTTTTTGATTTATAATACATATTTATATTTAAATTAAAAAAGAGATAAAAGTACCTTATGTTACATCTTTCTACCTTCTTTTATGATGTCGTGAAAACCTCAAAGTTAAACCTTAATCTAAATTATGTGTAGATAAATTTGAATTAATCAGATCAAATATACCTTTGAATATCCAAACAAAAAATAAAAAATCCATTACATATCAAATCTAAAGTACCGAAAAGAAGCACTTTTATCGCGCAATTTAGAATTGGTTTTGTCATTCTCAACTGAAAACTGCATATATAGGAATGCATCAATCATGCGGTTCGGATGCTCTGTAACATTTTCTGTAACACTCTTTATAACATTACTAATTTGGTGTATTTTATTAATAAAACCTACCAAATAAAAGATAAACGCTAAAGAAAAAAGATAAACCCTAAGGGAGAAAACATATTATAAAAGGTAATGTTACAGCAAATGTTACAATGGATCTTGAGTGTCAATCATGGGCCTCCTATGAGTTATGTTTTTTTAGCACATATTCAACAATTTTTCCACTCTTCACAATTGTAAGGTAAGAAGAATATCATTTTAAATCTTTTTTCACAAATTATCTGCATTTTACGAAATTTCGTATGAATAATTCTTTGTCATCATATATATATATATTTATACGGTACAACATAGGATTGGTAATGATATGCTAATTTTAGATTACTAATTATCAATATGGTTTATGTTATTATATATTATTACCGTACCAATATCATTTATATTATCAAATATTATTACTGTACCTTTGAAATAAAAGTCAACCCCGTTATTTGTCAATTTCAAGCGATACCAAATCCATTTAGAATTAATGTCCGTCACACGTTCAGTTACTTATCAAAATAGAGAGAAAATCATATCTATGTCATCCTTCCCTAGTACAAAATGTGTTGTTGATTATGAGAGGGTACTCTAATACGAAACTCTCCTCTATTAGGTACTTTTACCTGTTTTGTCAAATGAAAAGTTTGAACTCGAATTACTTTTAGAACAATTTTATACTGTATTGTATTTTTAATTTAGTATCCCGTAAAATTTTTTCATAAATTAATGGAGAAATCTCGATCACAGAATAAAAAACATGTAGTGTTTTGAAGTCGTGATGAACGACTAGATAGATGCTGGGAAAGGACCACTTGTACAATTGCCTACTTTTCCAAGCATGCGCTCTGGCTTTGCTAATTTTCGATAGATCCAAACAGGAATTTGCAGTACTACTTTGCACTGGCTTTCAATTTCAGGACACAATTTACTCTGCATCAATTTTCAATCAGCTACAGAAGAAAGGAGCTCGAAGCAAACAATACGACTCTCTCTCTCTCTCTCTCTCTCTCTCTCTCTCTCTCTCTCTCTCTCTCTCTCTCTCTCTCTCTCTCTCTCTCTCTCTCGTTATCAAGAAAACAGACGAGACCATATTTTGAAGATGAAAGCTACCATATTAGATTTCAATCCCTCTATGTTACATAATTTAATATATTTTTTAATATATTCATTCTTCTTATAACACTTATTTTATAATAATTTTATTAATAAATTTTATCGAATAAATGAAAGATGAATCTAAAAGAATAATTACTACAAAAGAAAATATAAAAAAGTATAGTAAAATATACTATGAGGCACATTAGAGGATCCGACTAATCTTTTTACTCAATTATACAAGTTCTTCCCGAATTAATTTCTTTCTTCCACTATTATTTATTATCAAATAATATTTTGTTGGAGACTATTCCATATAGTATGGAACTCTTTTAAATTATCCTAAATAAATTATTTTGAACCACATTCCGTTCTCCTAATATATTAAAAACATAAATTATTTTCTTTATATTATCTTTCTTGTTATTTATTTGTGAAATAATCTATCAAAGTTCATAATTATAAAAGTAGTAGTACCAAATTATTTAGTTCAATATTTCTGTGATTCTCCTAAGAATCTTTTAATAGTTTCTTTGGTTGGGTTAGATTTGGTTTGAATTATCAATCTCTCCTAACTTAATTGTTTCATGCACAGCAAAACAAATTTTTTTTTTTTTTTGAAAACGAAATCTATAGCCAAACATAGGAAAATGAATTATTATAGCATATATTCGACAATGACCTTACAATAAATTCATTATTTCTTCCAAAGGACAACAATTTAGGAGGTTCACAACAATATATATATATATATATATACACATTCTAGAGTTGGACATTGTTTGTGACTTCTAACAACCTTTACATACTATATTTAAGCTAAAATTCATGCAAACAGATGTAAAACCATTACTTCCCGTTTTTTCTTTTACTTGTCACATTTTAGACATTACATTATTTAAGAAAATATAAAATTTTAGATATTTTGCTATTGTATAGACTAGAAAATCCTTCAAAATTTTCTCTCCTCATTATTATTTCTATAAGTTTTCATAATAGAAGAATAAAAATATATTAGAATTTGTTATTGATGGAAATGTATAATAGAAAAAAGTTCATTAAATATTATTTTGGAACAACAATGTGACAAGTAAAAAAATATGAGAATTTATACAATATGACAAGTAAAAAAAGAAAATAATACTTGCTTCTTTCGCTATATATTTTATTGTTTATAATTCGAAATTTCTACTTTGCCAAAAGATTTCATTTGTACTTTATTTCATTTTTTATAATGATTTTGAGAATGAAAAAAAATATAACCTAATTTGTTCAGTGAAATGATTAAATTATTCTTTTTAGAAACTTAGAAATTTAATGTAATATTTTAATTTGGGGAAAAATGAGAAAATTCCAATTGAATTAATAGATTGACAATCTCTTTCAATATAATGAAATAATAATGTATTGTATTTTTAGTTTTACCTAACTCGAATGAGAATTAATTTATATGTAATGTGATTTAAAGATATTATATATATATATATAAATCTATTCAAAATATCCTATGATCGGTAGAAAAATGAAATAATAATATATTAATTACTTTGATGAGAGGGAGGGAATAATGATTAAGCAATAATTCAGGGTTGTTGGGGGGTTTAAAATAATGCAAAATCAGATCAGAGGGTATGACTATTGATCCGAGGATTTTAACAGTTTGTGAGGTAGGTGTGGAAATATTTATTATTAAATTTGAAGTGACTAATAAAATTATATAACCTCACTAACAAATTAATCTTTGTCTTGTAATTTTTGCAATCACATTAGATTTAGATGCATGTGAAATAATTCTCCAACCAAAAAAAATTCATGTGAAATATTATCCTCCACGCATTAAATCTTCCTTGATAATTTGATATAGAATATTTTAAATTTAATTTAATGACAATTTATAAAATTAATAGAAAGTGTTATACTCTTATATATGATAATGACGTTGAAAAATTTTTATATTAAGCCTTTTGTTCTAATACAATTGAATGCTTTGAGTCAATCTAAACAAACCTTAATTAGAAATAATATTAGATGTAAAAAAGTGTTTCAAAATATAAAATATATAAATTATTTTTTTATGAACAATAGTATGACTTAATAAAAAAACTTTAAAAAAGAGCCATTCAAAAAAGAGAAGAACTTTTAAAAAGAAAGTGACAAAGAGATAATTTAATTAATTAAAAGCTTTTTTCTTACATCACTCTTAAAGTCTCAATTTTTATATATGGTTTTCTTATTTATCAAAATAAAAAAAATAAAAATAATACATGTTACTCTCTCTCTCTAGAGAAATTGGAGAAACAATTCAACTTGTGGGGCCATCTATTTTAAATAGAGAAAGAGGAGTTTTTATTTTTAATATATCAAGAAGAAGAGGAAATGTGGTTGAAATTAAAAGAGATGGGAGTTATTTTTCCATAATTATACCAAAACAAAAATGCAAATAAAGGTAACATTATTTGATTAAAGAGTTTCCACTGTCTTTTCACTACAAAATTAATCTATTTGTGAAAATGGGAGGGAGCTCAACAAAGCCAATGTACTACGTTTTCTTTTCCATTTCCAAAACCATGTACAATCATAATGAAGTTTCACAAAAAGTACTCCTAGGATCATACACTACAAAATATCACTTGTCTCTTACTATAACTTGGAAAATGCCACACTATTTTTTTAACTATGAAAAATTAACTATACATAGTCTCCTACCTATTTTAACTTTTCTCGATTTATTCATTGATTTTTATTTTATAATTTTATATTTATGAACTATTTCTATTATTATGAAAATAGTCTCTTAAAAGGCACTTCTACGACTAAATTAATATATTAATTATATTATTCCTCCATGAATATTTTAGATTTTAAGTGTTTGAAATCAAGATTTGATAATAAAAAATGTGTAGAAAAAAGTGATTTTTTTAATTTCAATTTTATAAAAAGTAAATTTTTTATGAGATAGGTAAAGTCCAAAACAAAAAATATATATATATACATGTTTTTATTTTTTAAAATCAATCCAAATGCATGATAAACGTTTCATAATGTGTAAAATACAATAAATATAAAACATCTAGGTGACGAGAGCAAGGAGCACCAGTGGTCTAGTGGTAGAATAGTACCCTGCCACGGTACAGACCCGGGTTCGATTCCCGGCTGGTGCATTTAGGGCTAGGATGACCTCAGTGCTTCACGGGTTGACTTGGGGTCTCCCTTCTTGTCTAAGCCTTAGACGAATTCGCACACACTCGGAGCCCTTTTTTCCCCCATTTTCTTTGGATTTTTTACACTTTTTTATTTTTGGTAAATATTGGATATGATTCAACATATACTAACTGAGCTATAAATTTCTCATGATTCGTCTGCATTAATTTGAAGAAAACAATATATGCAAATTGAATCATGATCTGTGATAATAATGCTTCTAAGCAATTGAGTTATCACAAATTTGCCTCCATTAATTTAAAGAAAACAATATATGCATCAAATCTAATTTAAATAGGCTTAGTAAAAATAATCTAATTCAAATGGATCTAAAAGGCCCAAAGTCTGTAAATGAACAAAATCGAACTACCGAAATTTGGATTGATTTTTCATTTGATTAAAAAATGTATTTTGTTTTTATTAAAATTCATAAGAAATTATTTATGAGAAATAAATGTAAGATCAAAATGGAAAAAAATTAAAAGAATTGAGTTTGATCACCTTTTATTTCCGTTTCTGTCAGCCCATTAAGAAACCAAATTTGTGTGTTGGTATTGGGCCTGACTGGCCCAGATAGAATTGTAATTCATTACTTACCCCATTGGTTCAGCCCACAAAATAGAATTGCCTCGCCACCACCTCTTCCTCTCTCTTCTCTTTAGGTCTTCTCTGGCGTCGTTTTTTCTTCTCAGACACCAACAGCCAGTAATTGTTCAAGTGGCTGTAGCGGAGCAGTGACCGTCGTAATCCTCACGTTCTCCTAGCCTCTCAGCACCGACCACCGCCAGGCTCCAATTGCAGACTCATCGTTGTTGTGTCTTCTCTGTACCTCAGTAAGTCTGCGTGCAAGATTTATTTTTTATTTTTATTTTTTGTAATTTCTGGAGCTAGTTATTGTGTCTTAAATTTTGTTTTTCTGATTCTGTTATTTATTCTCTCTGAAATTTTGTTTTTCCATTATTGAGTCATACAGATGCTTAGAATCCAAGCATATTAATATAGTATATAGTATTCATGGAGTATTATTAGTCAGAACATTCATGGAGTATGTAAAATTTGTGTAGTCTAGCACCGTAAAGCTTGTGATGGTGTAACACTGAATCAGAAACCATCCTAGTTTCACAACTTTTCCTCAAATTCAGAACCAATCACCATTTAATGCTAGATGAGATACAGATTGGATAAATGGCAGTTCATCAAAAAATGTAATCATTGTCAGTTTAGACTAAATATAAACTATTTAGATTTTTATTTGTGCTTAGCAATGGGAGATTTGTATTTAATAAATTGTATGTTATTATTAATTTGTACTTGGTACATGTTTTAATACACTTTTTATTGGGATGAAAGAATACATTTCAAAAAAAAAAGTTGGATGCAAGAAATTTTGCTACATTATTAATATATTTGTAAATTATATATATTTATGACATCACCCGATACGATCAGGTTAGTTTGACCAGTTCAATCTCTGTCCATTCTGACAACATTGCTCCTCTCCTCCCCAGACACCAGCCTGTGATTGTTTAAGTAGCTGCTGCAGAAGATAGAAGAGAGAAGATGGCGGAGGTTATGTCCATGGAGGACATAAGAGCGGCTGCTGCTCGGATTGACATTGACTTTTCCCAAGTTGATCTCCACTCCATTCGCCTTCCCCCAGGCGATGATTATGGCATCATTAGGTTATTTATTAATTAACTGCAATATATTTCCATTACGTGATTTCTTTTACCTCTACCTTTCTCCCCTCCATGTCCAATTCATCCTGCAGCTGGCTGAGCAGAATTTTACATAAATTACCTAAATGTGTTATTCCCCTGTTCTTTTGTGTCTCGTACTTGTATTGTGTGTTTAAAAAATCAGCATCTTACGACTTGTTACGCAACAGTTTTGATATTACAAGGTGGCTTGATAAATAGTTTGTTTGTTTTGGTAGTGATGACGAGGATTTGAGGGAGGAGGAGGAGTTGGAATTCGATCAAGGATTCGAGAACATAATAGTGGTGGACAACCTTCCTGTGGTCCCTGAAGAGAAATTTGAGAAATTGGAAGGGGTGGTTCGGAAAATTTACAGCCAGATAGGGGTTATTAAAGAGGATGGTCTATGGATGCCCGTAGATCCTGAGACTGGAAAGACTTTAGGTTATTGTTTTATCGAGTACAACACTCCTCAGGTAGTCTGCCTTCCTAAATAATTTCATGTTCCATTATAATTTTGTTTCTTATATAGATATATTTTGATTTATTCAAAAACACCAACACAAAATAAGTGTTAGAGTTCCTATACTGGCATGGTTAGGAGTATTTCTTTTCTGTAAGATACTTATCTATTCATAATTATTGCATTTGGATGGTAATTGGGATTTTGTTGGTTGGCACCACAGGAAGCTGAACTAGCAAGGGAAAAGACCAATGGATACAAATTGGACAGGTCACATGTATTTGCTGTGAACCTATTTGATGACATTGATAAATACAGGAAAATTCCAGATGAGTGGGCTCCTCCAGAAACCAAACCTTATACACCAGGGGTTAGCTTTGTCTTTCTCCATTTCCATGTTCTACATGCTATTATTGTTCTCTTTTTTGCCATGATATATCCCTAACCTATTATTGGAATTGCTATTTGTCTGGTTGCAGGAAAACCTGCAACAGTGGCTTACTGATGAGAAAGCTAGAGATCAGTTTGTTATTCGTGCTGGTTCCGATACAGAGGTGCTATGGAATGATGCTAGGCAGTTGAAGCCTGATCCTGTTTACAAACGTTCTGTAAGTTGACTTTAACTTTGTTGTTGTGGCTTGAATGAGTTCTCAAGCCTTGCTTGACAATTTTTTTGATGATCAAAATGTAATTTCCTCTTATTTCAAAAAGGAAAAGGATTTTAAAAAATATAAATAAGTAGCAGTCCTTATCTTGTGGTTTTGCTGCATTTTAACATGCTTTCATCCCTTTTTGGTGCAGTTCTGGACTGAAAGTTTTGTCCAGTGGTCTCCTATGGGAACCTATTTGGCAACCCTTCATAGGCAGGGTGCTGCAGTTTGGGGTGGTGCCACAACATTTAATCGCCTGATGCGTTATGCCCATCCACAGGTTACTTTCTTCTCATTCCTCAATTCCCTATTCTTGTTTCACTTTTCAAGTTATTTGCTTAGCAGGTTTAATTGCAGGTCAAATTAATTGACTTTTCACCTGGTGAGCAATTTTTGGTGACTTACAGTAGTCATGAACCTAGCAACCCTCGAGATACTCATGTAAAGTTTTCTGTTTGGTCATTACTGTGTTTGAATGTTTCAATACTTCGAAAACTTTCTCATTAGGATTCCTTGCAGAGGGTTGTGCTTAACATTTTTGACGTTAGAACTGGAAAAATAATGAGAGATTTCAAGGGAAGTGCGGATGAATTTGCAATTGGTGGTGGAGGTGTAACCGGTGTTACTTGGCCTGTTTTCAGGTAACTTAGGTATCCTATTGTTAGAATATAATTATACATTCAATGTCCATCTGCGCCAGAAGTTTCTTTTTCTTGTTTTTGCCACGATCTATCAAAATTTTGACTTAAGAGAGCTTCTAATTCTCCAGGTGGGGTGGTGGAAAAGATGACAAGTACTTCGCCCGTATAGGGAAGAATGTCATTTCTGTTTATGAAACTGAGACCTTTTCTCTTATTGACAAGAAGTCCATTAAGGTTGAAAATGTGATGGATTTCAGTTGGTCACCCACTGATCCCATTCTTGCACTTTTTGTTCCGGAACTTGGTGGCGGGAATCAACCTGCAAGGGTAAGTCCAGAACTTCCATGTAGGACAAACAATATCCTGATTTATTTTTAGTTTTTTTTCCAACACTAATTCTCTGGATTTGCCCAATAGGTGAGTCTTGTACAAATCCCGAGCAAAGAGGAATTGAGGCAGAAGAATCTATTTAGTGTTAGTGACTGCAAAATGTATTGGCAAAGCAATGGGGACTATCTTGCTGTTAAGGTTGACAGGTACACGAAAACTAAGAAAAGTACGTATACTGGCTTCGAGCTTTTCCGAATCAAGGAACGGGATATTCCAATTGAGGTTTTGGAGCTCGAGAATAAGAATGATAAAATTATCGCATTTGCTTGGGAGCCAAAGGGGCATAGGTTTGCTGTTATCCATGGTGATAACCCAAGGCCCGACATCAGTTTCTACTCTATGCGTACTGCACAGCATGCTGGTCGGGTTTCAAAGCTCACAACTCTCAAGGGCAAGCAGGCAAATGCTCTTTATTGGTCACCTGCGGGCCGCTTTATTGTGCTGGCTGGGCTGAAAGGTTTTAATGGGCAATTGGAGTTCTACAATGTTGATGAACTTGAAACAATGGCGACAGCTGAGCATTTTATGGCAACAGATATTGAATGGGATCCTACAGGAAGGTAAGGACTTTGAAATACATACTAGTGATATGGAATTTGAATTGTTCTTTTATTTTTTGTATTCTTCTCTTACTTTTTGTTCGGAGTTCTTCTGCTTGGGTTGATCAGTGGTAGTTCTATTTCTAGCATTCTATTGGTTACAATAACATAAATCTGAAACTCGTAAATTCACTCATTGTGGCTTAAAATTTGCTTCTTTAGGTATGTTGCGACTGCAGTTACTTCAGTTCATGAGATGGAGAATGGCTTCAATATATGGTCATTCAATGGGAAACTTCTGTATAGGATTTTGAAGGATCACTTTTTCCAAGTAAGATCAAATTCTGTTCATTTTACTTGTTAATGTGAAGCTGTGCATTTGTTACTTTAGGTGACTCTTTGTTCCGTAAGGGCATTTGTTACCATCAGTCCGCTATTTTGTTTAATAAGGGAAAACAGGAGGAGCTTTTGTTTAGGTACTTCAAGAGTGATAAAGCAATGAATTTCTTATTTCTTCCTTAGCTGCAATATTGTGTGATGTTGTCCTGGAGCTACTGAAATGTCAGAATGTGCAACAGTTAGGGTTGCAATGGATTTGTCTCTAGAGTTCAAGAACTGTACTTCTGTCCTTCCTGTGAAGGATTTCGTGAACAATGTGATTCTCTGGTTGTCCTGAGCAAAATTACTAGTCTTTTTTTTTCCATGTTAGCATTATTACATTCTATACTGATGCACATTATCACTAATTGCTTACTATACTGCAGTATTCATGGCGTCCAAGGCCTCCATCTCTTTTGAGCCCAGAGAAGGAAGAGGAGATTGCAAAGAACCTGAAAAAGTATAGTAAGAAGTATGAAGCAGAGGATCAGGATGTCTCGCTGCAGTTGAGTGAGCAGGAGCGTGAGAAACGGAAGATAGTGAAGGAAGAATGGGAGAGATGGCTCAACGAATGGAAGCGGCTGCAAGAAGAAGAGAAAATGGAAAGGCAAGGATTACGTGATGGGGAAGCCAGTGATGAGGAAGAGGAATATGAAGCCAAGGAAGTGGAAGTTGAGGAGCTTTTGGATGTCTCGGAAGAGATTATTTCATTTGAATTAGAGTCATAGACGGAAGTAATGAATTTTTTTTGGTTGTAGCATAAGTGAGTTTGTATCTGAAAGCTGTTCTGCTAATTGAGACTAGTTCGTAACGGATGTGACAATAGTTAAAAAGCAGGAATGTAATTTTGACAAGACTTCATTTTTCCTTCTGCAGCTGTTTTTTTTGGAAGCGAACCCCACAAAACAATGGATTTAGTTGAGAAATAGAGGTTTTTTTTTTTCTTTTCTGAAGTTGGTAGATGTCACATTGTTTCTCAGAGATGTAGAACTCAAAATATAACAACTTCTTTTGATTGAACACTTGGATCTCTCAGGTGTTCTATATATATAGCTGGAGTGAAGTGGCTTTGAGAGAGAGAGAGAGAGAGGGCAGAGTTCTTCAGTCTTGAATTCTCTTTTTTATATTGATCTTAGAGACTATTTGTTAACAACTTCACATCCTAGTGCCAAAGTGCCGACTCTACCTAATCAACTAAGGACATAGCATTGGCAAACCACAATTCGTTCCTGCTTAAAGCTTCTCCTTTTTCCCTGTTGAGCTGGGCTCACGTCGATCCTCTTCGACGGAGCCATGGCTTAGCCTAACCTTTTGCTAGTAGGTTGATGGGTCGCACCCCCAGGAAGTAAATGCAAGCTGTTTCTTGGCGTAATGCATGCTTGATTGAATAGGGGATGGATTTTTAAATAGGCAATCAGTTAATTGACAACTATGATTCTCTTCTGGCTCGTCGAAACGACCCTTAATGCGCTCGGAGGCTTTTTCAGACACGACTTCTTGAAGAAAATTGAATTTGGATTTTGCATCTTTCCTTGCCTCGGAGTTTTATTAAGACCTTCAAGGTGTTGAGAATTGATTGAATCACACGCACCTTCTTTCTAATGACTAGAAAAAACAATCTCAAGAGCTTGGGCCGGTTAGCACCCTTTTTAGTGCTCCTTGAGCTAATCCCTCAGTGTTTTTTGGCATTAAGCTCAGACGGTCTGGTGTTCGAGCCTTCCTTCACTTAAACTAAAACTTGATTTAGCGGCAATTGGTCAGACGATGAACTAGTCATAAGAAGGTATGTCAGCAAAGAAGCTCCCGGACAGGGACACTCAACACAAACTTTATTGGTCTCACCACGAGGGTAAGCTCTGCCTCTTAGGGGAAGTAGTGGGAAATGGCCGATACTACTGAAAGAATTCTCCTTGCTCTATGACTACCCGCCTCTTTCATTGACAACTTCATTGCTTTGAAAGTTACGTCGAAAAGGAAAACTGTCAAATACCACAAACTCTGCATTTTTTAGTAAGGGGGTCGATAAATCAAACTCGAGAATCTAGATGTATAGTGTGAAAAAAATCATTATTCTCCCTCCTCTTCCCTACTCTTTCTCTCTCTACACAATTTCTCTCTAACTTCTCTCTACTCCTTTTCCACTCTAAAACTAAAATCTTTAACATTGAACTTGTATTAGAGGTAGATATGAATCATTATGAAGAATTTGTGGAAAAAATATCGATTTAGATGTAAAAAAAATTGTAATTATTATTTTTTCGATACTGACGCTCAAATCGGCGACTTAGACATGAGCGGATCATATCCAATTAGCTGCATTGTGAGTGTTATGTGTGATTTATGCCTCCCCCAAGCTGGTGTTTCCCGAAGCAAGCTGCTATAATGTAAGGTGCAATCGTCCAGAGACAAATGCTCAATGGAAAAGCATATGGGTGTCGTCTTTGTCCAGTTAGAAGGGTGGATTGGTTTAGACTCTTTTTTGCATTCCTTCTTCGGACCTTTTGAACTTACTAGCTGTCAGATTAGCAATTTTGCCTCATACAAGGCAAGCCGAAAATAAAGGAATTCTCTCTTTTTTATTTTGGAGTCCCTATCCGCTCGTTAGCAGCATTTCTCTATTTTATTCCTTATCAAATAGCTACTTTAGCCTCGCCTCGATTGTAAGTTCATCTTTTCCATGTCATATGAAAAATTCAAATTTGAACAATCATGATCATATTGCCCAATAAAATTTTCAACAAAAGTCCTACCTTGATATTCAATCTCTTCTCTTTGCATAAGAGCCTTCATATATATATATATATATATATAGTCTCAAAAAGGACAAAATGCTAAAGAGAAATTTCAACCAATAACATTTATGTACATTAAGGTCCATTTAAATTAGAATTTAAACAAAAGTTCGTTTACTTCTTTACACTTTTTTATTTTAAACTCCATTCCTTTTCACAAACAATTTACCATCTCGAGTAAAAAATCTCTACTTTTTTCATTTTATTTCTAATCGAAATGCACCGTTACAGTGAAGAATTGAAACTACAATATCATAATAGTAGGACAAAATTTAAGCTCATCTTTTGTGAGAGCATCTTTTCAATTCCAGTTTAACATTAATATCCTTCTTAGAGATATTCAAAATACCAGATTGTTCATCTACTTTCTCAAGGAGAAGCTTCAGCAATGGTACTGTTGAAAGAGTTCTGCAGGACCCCACCATGATCAACTTCTTCTGTTCCATGTCAGAAGAGGAAAATTTACTAACCAGTCAATCGATATTATTATAATTGGTATTAAGGAACAAGTGGTTAAATCGTCAGTTAATGATATGAAATAACACAAAGAGTTGAAGATATCATTGGCTGATAATTACAAACGTATTTGAGTCACCGATGAGATAAAAATTAGTAACAAGATGGTACAAACCTTAGCACGGGTAATGGCTACATTAATCCTGTGCCAGTCCCCAAGGAGTGAAGAATTGTAGTTTCCTGGAGTTTCAGTGGACCGTACAAATGACAACAATATGCAATCCTTATCTCTACCCTGCAAATCAAGATACAAACAAGATTTATGGTCTATGCATGTCTATGCCCGTTTCAGCTTTTTTTGTATACAACATTAATATAAAAATGCAGGCAAAAATCTCATCGCTTAGAGGCAATGTCATGGTTGAGGGTCCTGCAAATCTCTCTAAAAACATTTGATGATATATGTAATTGTTTGGCTTCAGCAAGATTTACAAAAGAAGCAGCCATCTTAGTTTAGACCAATAACTATAAAACGGAAGAACTATAACCTGATACTTGTCGATTGTATTTATTTCCAGGGATGCAGAAACAGCTTCACGGATGATATTTGCCTGAGCATTGTAAGGCGTAATTATGCCAATATGAGATCCTTCAACACCTCTATCCACCAATTTATTAACAACCTATACACCAAATAGCATGAGAAAATTAACAGTCGATTCTTCTTAATCCCAAGTCCCAAGAAGTATAGAGGCAAAAAATATGAATTATCATACCTCACTAACAATATAAGCTTCAACTGGATTTTTCACAGTTTTGCTGTCATTCGTTTCAAATGCTGGCAACAGGTCTGAATCATATCCAGATTAGTGAACAGCTGAAGTTGTGAAATATATATATATATATAAGATAATGGAGATAGCAATTTAACAAACCTGTATTGATAAATATGACAGGCCTCTCTGGACATAAGACCTGTAATTAAATTAAAACAAGATATGATTAAATATAATATCAAGAATATGTAACCGACGAAAGATCATGTTATGTCCATGGTATTCAGTCTTAAAAGAAAGCAATGCTTCTTTTAGAATGAAAATTATGACAATCCTGCACCCAAAATCCCCAATCTTTTGACCCTTCCGTATGAAAAGTAAATGTCTAATAAACGTAAAATTTGGAGGCATTTTATAATAAACCGGATAAGAAAGAAGCAAAAAGTATTCCTGCATATACCATCAAGATAATGTATGAAACCGGCAGCACAAGTGACCAATTCAGGACTCCTAAATCGAAGATAATTGCCCAGATGAGATTAACATCTGTTCATTCCTTGGGAAGGGATTAAACTAACATGTGCAGCATGCTCAGTTGATGAATCAGTCAATAGGAAATGTGGAAGCAGCACTAACAAAAGCTGTATTAACTACAAGAAAAATTCTTCTCGAGTGTAATGAAACATGCCATCTGCATGTTGCCATCTATGACTTTTATCCTTTTTTTTTCTTAGTATAATTTTTATCTGGTTGAACAGAGAGCATTTCACTAAAACATAGAGTTATCCTAAGAATACGATAAATGATTCAGCTACCTGGCTCAGCCATTCAGGTGTGGATGCTGCACCTCTGTAAGTAAGTTTTGCATTCTCTATTTCAGGGGAACCACAGCGTAGTCTATTACCATATACCAAACCATTTGATAATTCCATTATGGCTGCACACATTCGGTACTGCATGTGACAATTCAAAAGCACTAAGCTTGTTGTGACATAATGATAGGATGGGTCGTTAATATTTTTTACTGAAATGTTGAAGTAACCTGGCTTTGTAAAGCTGAAATGGCCTGGGGATGTGCTTCTGAAAGCCTGCTAAACAAGCTTACTGCCATTCCATTCTCTTTAGCCTCCATACTCTAGTAAATGGAACAAGTTAAGGAGTTCATTCATTCGTAATGAACAGCTAGAAAAGTAAACAGCTCTTAGAAAGAAGGACACACCTGGACTAGTGGTGGTAATTGGTAGTGATCCCCCACAAGGACAAACTTTGATGCGAACATTAGAGGTCCCAAGGACACCTGCTTGAGACAATATAAATTGGCTTAGCTGCTATCTTGAAGATATCTATCAACAGATCTCAACTTGTGGAGAAATGCAAGCAAACATGTAGCTAAATTTAGAAGAATTTCCCTGTAGAACAAGCTAACAACTCCAACCATTTCAGGAAGCACACAGAAATTTACTGCTAATATGTCAGCATATGCAACTTTAACCAATAAGAAGAGAGTAAGAAGTTTACTTAACGAGCCCGTAAAATAGTAGACAGGGTTGTTGGGGCACCAATATGTCCATCGGCTCCATCCTCTCAACTTATCAACATTTTATAACAATTAACCTTTCTTTTATGGCCTTACTTTGGACACATACACTAGCATATAACTATCACCATACTTAAAAAGATGGTGGTAAGAGAAAGAGAGGCACCTAAACGCTAAATAGGTGAGGAATAAAGAGGAGCATAGAAAATAGATTAATGATCATCACGGGAGCAATAGTCCTGAAAATGAGCAAACTTCCTTCATTTTATAGATATTGTATACACTCTAGTATTGCAATTCCAAAATACTGCTTTAGGGGATTTGTGACTTTGAGGTAATGCAGACCGGCATCAGCTGCACAATCCCAATTTAAAATGAAGTTCCATAGGAAACCAAAATTATTGACTTATACGAATAACTGAAAACACATACCGGAAGGGTAATTTGTCCAGCTTCATCCATGATACACACATCAAATTGCTTCTTGTTAAGCAAAGGACTAGTTATCCCTAAACATGTAACAGCAATCACTCTGGTCTGGTCTAGCTTTAGCTTTATCTCTTCAATGCTATGCATGCCCATCTCTGCAGAACGAAATTGCTGCGTGAAACTAAGATGATACAGACTAATCACAAATGCATCATGCAATCGATAGCGAAAATATCTTACCAGACAAGCAGTGCTCTTGAACTTCCTCATGTACAGCTTCAGATCTTCCAATACGTATAAAATTAATCCCCTGCTAGAAAAGGAATGACTACATTATTGAAATTGTGATTAGATACCACCAAATCTGGCGACATATATGAATAAAAGCAGATGCTCCTACTTACTATTTTCAGAGAAAAGAAAATAAGAAAAGAAACAAATACACACTAAGCCATGTACAATAAGAACGCTAGAGCTATAGATGTGCTGTAATGCTGAAGTATTATACATCAAAACTTGGAATCCTTTATACAATAACTGCAACAGGAAAATGTTTCATGTATTTACCAAAGAAAGAGGAAAATATTTCATGCACTAAAGATAGAGAAGACCTGAGCTTTCAATTTGATAAGTAAATTATCAACAGCTGAGTTGGTGTAGGACGTTAGCAAAATGGATGCACCTCTCAGTAATAATGCTTTAACAGCATGCACCATAGTGGATGTTTTGCCAGTCCCGGGCATTCCTAGTATAAGTGCGTAATCCTTCGCTGTGAGTATCTGAAATTTCAGAAAAATGTCAGCTAAAACTGCTCGCCGTAGAACATATCTTATAATGTATAAAATTACAGGCAACAGGAAGAAAGGCATAAATCAAGGGTAGAGTGATGATCATCAGTTCACCAATCAAAGTGATAATACTGATACATAACCTTGAGAATGGCTCTGCGCTGATCATCATTCAAAGATTTCTCTGACCAGATATACAAAATGGCAGGATCCTGACTAAGCACACATCCACTATCGAATCTAGGTATCTGCAAGAAAAATACAAAGTAACATTAAAAAAAATGCCAGAACATGATATACAACATGCAGAGAGGAAGATGACCTCAGATAGTGCAAAATGGATTGCATTAGTAGAACATTCACCTCCAGGTCAACTATCATATTCCTTAGGTGAGCACTCCTTTCAGTTGGCAGAAATAGTTGAACAAGATTGAATCTTCATCAACATAGAGATATACATTAGTTATGTTTCAATTATTAACACAATTCAGACATGACAGTCACAATTAGAAGGGATGAGATAGCATGTGATTCTACCTCATTATTGCAAATGAGGTCATGTTTTCATCTTTGTCAATCCGCCATGCATGCTTACTAAGATCTTGCCCACCTGAATTAGGAGTACTTCCTGGAAGTCTTAAACGCTTTGAAAAAGACACCTGGTAAAGCAAATCAGTAAACCTAATTAAAGCATTGATCAGAAGATTTGCATGTTAACAATGACTAATTAAGCATTGATCAGAAGAGATGCATGTTAAGAATGAAACCTAAGGTTTGACTAGAAGAACTTAGGGTATATTTGGATTGAAAATAAGAATAGAAATCCACTTGTTTCTTCACTCTGGACACTACACCTTCTTTCACATAAAATTTACCTTCCCCAAATATCGAGTAAAAAATCTCAATTTTTTCTCTTCTTAAATCCAATCCAAATGCACCCTTACGTTTTTTGGTCCAAAATGAATAGATGATGAATAATGTTTGCATCAGATATACTAGAGATAGAGAAGTTAATATTTTATTATCAAACAGCTGTATTTGGGATACCAAATCAGTATCCTAGACAGCATTATACAAAACTAATCCAAATTTTTGGTTGTGCTATTTCTAGTATCCATCAAGAACAAAAGACTATAAGCTAGTACACTAGCCGTTCAGTTGGAGAGTAATAGGCTGCTGCAGCACTCACTGAAACATGGAAGCTACCAACATCCACTAGGATCCCATTGGCAACAGGTAGATGGCCAGGTACAGTACTCAATATCTGGAACAGTATCAAGAAAAAAGTCAATAATTTTTTTTAATCAAAGAAAGTTAATAATAATAAAGAGGCAAATGATGGTATAAGCCAAATAATCTTGCAGAATGAAGTCAATCAAGTACTTTAGGCATCTTGGCCTAAAGAAATCCAACTTACAACCCATTTCATGAAGATAGTGACAGTAGATTCAATGTACTGTGAGACTTTTTGTAAAGTTCCGAATTACTAAGTCTTCAGGTAAATCCATGATACATAATAGTGTAATGCTGCAAACTTAAACTCTTGATATTGTCAGCCAAGAAACCATTCTACCAAGTTCTTCTAAGAATAAACCCAAGTTATACATGCATATATAACGTTTCATATAACTCATTAGAGCTACAGTAGATAGCTCAAAAACTGATTCACATAGAAGCACTTGAATATTGAATAAACAGAAAGGTAGCATCCTAAGAGACCAGAAGATGTGTTATTAATAGTTGCAACAGTTGTCTCACCCCCTCTAGACTTGGATGTAGTTTCCTTCTTAAGTGGGTTAAATATCTTTTCCTTTGACAATTTTTAACTCTAAAAATAAAGTCCTGGCAACGATTGGCTAACTGAATGACTTTCCTAACCTTTTCTACCTATAGGCGGAACGTTTTACCTCAATGCAGGCAAAAGCATCATAATCTAAAAAAGATAACCGTTTCACATAAAAATATGTAAGATATGAGAAGCTAAGGATCTACCACATAATCTCCACTCCTAAATGTGCAGTTAAATTTGCTTGATCCAGGAGAGCTCTGAGATGGGGAATCTTGATGCACAAAGCGATAAACAAAAGGATTGCCTTTGGAAAAGCCAGTCTGGGACACATTCTGTGAGGTGTCAAGAACAAGAGAGGATAGACATCCGGAATTCTGATCATTCATCAGAATATGTGAAGACCAGATCTGTTTCTTTGCAATCTGCAATAGAGAAACAAAATAGAAAAAAATGACATTCTTGATAGATTGGTTATAATGCCATGCACTGATAATTTCACGATACCTCCAATTCTTTAGCCTCCAGGTCAATCAATTTATTCCATTTCTGAAGAAAAATGGCATCTTCATTTGTCAAGTGTTGAACTAGTGAATCGAATAGATCACCTAGTCCACTACCCTCCATGGTCCCACCATATGCCTTCAAAATCAAAAGTAAAATTAAGAGAATAAACTAATCTGTTCCACAAGAGGCATATTAAACCGCCTATATACACATATACAACTGTTTACAACAATAAAGGGGAAAAGGGATGGTAATTGATAGACCATTACTGAAAAGGATTAGCAACTTCTGGTTCAGCACAAGTGAACTCATATAATCAAGTTGACATAGAATAATGATCAACCTTGGTAAATAGATGGCGAAAACATATATTTGATCCCATATGCTATAAAATCAAATGTTTAACAACATAAATTAAGAGAAAATATAGCACAACACATTATGAATGCCTAGTTATTTAGGGCTGTTCTAAATTCAACAAACTAATCCTTAATCGCAAGTGAAGGATGGCTTGATTGAAACAGAGAGTAGATAATTTAGGGTACTGAGACCATGCCACTCTTTCAGCCCACAAACTTCAACAATGAATTTCGCAAAGCATAGTTCCATTTGATATATGGTAACCATCTTCTTTTTTATCCTGTATCATAGAAAAGAGCCAAAAACTATAACCTGCTTCTAGATATTTCCTTACAGAAACGACACACATCCTCTGCCAGTAATATTGTCTCCAAGAAGTCGATTAGAAAGGTCACCAGCGGAAATTACAAAGATAAATTATGTACCAATTACAACAGCGTTCATTATTGGAGCCTCTAATAACAAGTTTATCCATTATAAAGATAACTTATGTACCATTTATGGCAACAGTGTTCGTTATTGGAGCCTTACTATAACAACTTTTTCTTATTCTTGCACATCTGGAAGTACAAAAGAATGGGACTACATTATTGAAGTACGGAAGTTATTACTTGTGTAGATTGATTTAACCAATATTATAAATACTGGGAAAAAATTATTCAAGTATGCATACAAAACATAACCTTTTGAAGTTATCTCAATTGCAGACATAATAACTTTTCATCTCACAATCACATGCATTTGATAGTATATGAAAGCAATATAAAAGCCAGAAACCAGTTAGTAGAACTAATTTATTACCTTGTGATAGATGGTACAGACATCAAGGTGACGACAACTTCTGCACATGTTTAGACTCTAAAAGAAGAGCAAAAGGGGACAACATAAGTGCGTAATGAGCTAACGAAGGTAAATAAGCAATAGGACACTGCACCTGCAGTTGTACCTGTAGCATTGGCGGTAGTTGCTGATACATTGATGCCTTAAAAAGATCATTTGCAAGTTCATTGCGGCGTATTATTAGTCCGACCAAGTCAGATCTGCGTACAGCAATCCCCTTCATATACATGTCTATTAGATATTTAGATTCAAAGAAATGGAAAGGAAACCAACGCTTTCACACGCCTAAATCTCACCTGTGTATGATCTGTGTGTAGATAGTACAACAGACCATGATCAATATTCTGCCCGTATCTGAAGAATAAAACAACAAAAGTCATTTTACTAACCTCGGGCCAAAATTCAATACGACAAATTTAAAGTGTGAAAGAAATTTGATGGACCTTAACTGACCTTTCAGACATTAGGAGTGTATACAACATCACTTGAGCACTATGCTCAACAGCATTCTGCATGAAGGCAAATTTCTCAATGTAAAGAAATCAGAGCATGTCTGGAAGAATTCAGTCCACCAGAGCTGACCATCTATCATAAAATGTAAAATTATCAGCTTGAACTTGCCTGCCCAGTGGTTCCTCTTCCAGTTTTGAATTCAAAAGGCATAACCTTCATGGTAGCCTTTTGGTTGTCCACTTCAACTTTTACATGCATAGAGGCATCAATCATCCCTTTCAAGCCAAACCTTGGGGCCCATATCATCTCCTCAATGTCAATTACCTGTTTCAAATAAATAAATAATCATTTTAAGAAAAAAAAAAAAGCTAAGCATATAATGCATGTAGGAAGATAATAAACTAGGAAGCTATAAGTTTTAAACCATACATATGATGAAATGGTGCATTAGTCATTGAAAAAAGTAAGATCAGAATTTCAAAAAAAAAACAATAACTGATATTTATGGTAAACAGATAACTTGTGTCGCTCAAAATATCCAGGTATTCCTGGAGAGGAACATTGGGAAATATCATATCTGAGTCTGCATATACTAGAAAGAAGACTGAGCAGGATGCCTGACCTCAGATATGTTAAGCTTCTTAGCTCCACCATCACATCCAAATTCAATGCCACGAGTCTTGGAACCCTACAATTATTTTGGAATCTTAAGCCCCAATAATGTACAGGAAGCATAGATGGTTGACATTCGCGTAGTCCAAATTCGAGCATGTAAAAATACAACAGCTTCATTTGTGATCATACCCCATGGATCAAAGCAGTATTAACGGGGGGGGGGGGGGGGAAGGATATACTTTGCGTGCAGATGCACAATTAAATGCAACATACCAAAATATCATCTTATACTAAGAAAACAAAATGGTACTGGTTTAGCTTTCAAGTAAAAAGTACTCTGGATGCAACTGTGGATTCATATTAGCTGATACAGAAATTTTGCACAGTGAAATGGGAATTCATGGAAAATTGTGATTGATTTGTAAAAAAATCAGATAACACCAGAATAATATCAAACTCAATAGATAATCAATTACCACAGAGCCATTCCTCACAAACAGGATGCTGCAATAAGGAAAGGTATACATTTTTTACCTGTGAATTCTTGAACATGGATATCCAGTTTAGTATTTTTGGGATTGCATCTGTCAAAGTCTTGAGTGTGTCATTTTCATTGACTGGAGTACAGATAAAAAAAGGCTTAGTACTCAATGATAAAACAGTGAAAGAATGCAGTCATACAAAGAACTCTTTGCTTACAAAATGAACTATACCAAAATAATAAGAGATACATGACTCTAATACAAGAAGCAAGATCACAAATCCATTGAAATGATGAGCCTGTTGAACTTGCCAGTGAGAAAAGCGAAATTACATAAAGAGACTACTATAGGGATCTCCACCTCCACAAGCATATATGGTCTCAAGATTCTTCTGAAGCACCACTCTTGCATATTCCTCCAAGAACTCCTTTGAAAGAGACTCTCTGATTAACCCAGCCTACAAATAAGTAGACCATGTTGAAACAACATTACATAAGCATATCTCATAAGGATTTCCAGGCCAAGAGACCGCGTAACCTTTTCTAAGATTGCTAAACATATATGAAGCTGAATTCCTCCAGAAGGAACACAGACTTAGTACAAGCTGAGAAGGAGAGTAGGTTTGCTCAGTCAAATATAATAGGACTCGAAAGTATTCCTCTGCTAAATGTTATCTTGGTCATTTTCACTGTCTTAAATTACAAATACAGTAAAGTAGATCTCTCTCATGGTACCTGAAATATCTGATGCAGTAAAGTGCCAATCACAGCTGCAGCAGAATACTCGCTACGCTTTAGTCTTTCATCCAGGACAGCACGCCTTGAACAGCTGAAACTAGCCGCAACCTTGTGGATGAGAGTGATTGATGAGAACTCGAGGAAAAGATGGCACTCCCAAACTAACAATACATGTATTAAGTTTTAAAACAGGCTTAATGTATACAAGAATGACAATACCCGAGTTCCAGAGACCAAAATATCTGGATGAACAATCAGAAAATTCTTGTCACGATTTACATCACACTTCCCCAGGCTATCAAATTCGCCAATGATGTGAACAGTGTCCCCAGGTCCAACAACACTATACAACCTGCATGAGAGAGAGAGAGGGGGCGGACGGGACTAAATTAACTAGACTAGGTGTGAAAACCAAGACCACCACAATTTTTGTAACTGAAATCCTCACTGTATACAGTAAAACATGTGCACACCAAAAAACTCAAACAATCTAAGGGAAAGATATTCCTATCAAAGAAAACAAGCACAAACAAGGTTCAACTGCATAGATAACAAGAAACTTCACATTTCAACTACTCACTGTTGAGGAACCATATTATCAGATGCGAGGTCAGTTGCTAAAATAATAACCTGTCACGATGTCGATAAACCCTATTTTAAATTATTGACAGTCCTAGAGAAACAATATGGAAAAATCTCGACCATGCATGATCAAGATACATGTATTATCTAAGAATAATCTCCCTTGCTACGCAAAGTAAACTCAGTATTATACTACTGACTGTTGAGACCTCAAGATACAATACTATAAATACGGAAATGAGATCGTATCCACTGGCAATAGCATAACGTTTTCCTGGAAAACTACTGACAAATCAGAAAACTCAAGCTCGTTTGTTGATTTTGGTGGAGTAGCTTACAGTAAACCTATAGGTTTAATAGGCAACAGCACAAACAATTGCAATGTTATGAAACATTTGTTCACTTACCATTCATCCCACAGTTGTACAATGCGCTCCTCCCCAGTTTGTTCGTTCAACAAGCGCATAATCTAACAGCCAAATTACATTGTTATCATATCACCAGCACCTATTAAACCATCAAAGTGTTTAAAATTTTGAGGTGGATTACCGACCTTACACAAGCTCTGAGAACCAAAAGAATCAAGGCAACCATGCTTCTCAGAGACCTGCATCCAGAGCAGTGGGCAACAAAATGAATTCCCGCCCATTCCTTTTCAGGACTTTAAAGAACCAATTTATAATCAAATTTTGGCGTGTACCTCCAAAACAAGAAAGTATAGATTTGAAGAAACTTCATTGTTGACTATATCTTTTGAGTTTATTACTGGAGACATCAGAGCAGAAGCAAAATTTTCGGATTTCTCAACCTCAATGCAAGCCTCTGTTTCATCACACACCGACTCTTCAACAGAAATTACATCTTCTACTTGATCCAATAATTCAATCAATGCCTGACAAAACAAACATGTAACTGAATTATCTAACACAAAAACACGAATCACTTACAAACGTACTTTGAAATGCACAATCAAATTACAAGACGGGTCAAGATATTGGGAAAAGAGAATTGAACAAATATATCATTTTTAGAACCTTTTTGTGGGGCCGTAGACCTAGCTGATACGGTACCACTCTATCACCTTCATTGTCAGCTGGCTGTAGCAATTTTTAGCACAGATCATCAGATTAATAATTTAGTTCGATATTTCTAAAACAGGCTGGTAACAGTAAAGAAGTACCTTCTCATGGCAGTAAGACAGGGAAGGCGGGGTCATGAATGGACTTTGACTACCATTCTTACTATTTCTGCTTCTGCTGTTTTCAGAACTAGAGACATTGTCTTTTATGTCCAATTTTGTCAAATGAACTATATCCAAGTGTTTTGAAGAATTTTCACCAGTTTCCAATGGAGGTGATGAAAGCCACTTTTCAAGCTTTCCTGCTTCACCAGAAGAACTCTGTGCATGGCAACATTAAAAGTAATTCGTGAAGGAAATCAACATACAGCAAAATTAGAAACAAAAATAAACACTTGAAAGTAGGCAAATAGAACCCATTACCTTTCTCTGTGAGCATTGCTTAAAATTCGTACAGTTAAACCGTGAAGACTCTGCCAAAACTTTCACCATTTCTGGAAAGTGCTTTGACATGGCATGAAGTCGCTCATTTACTGGAGAAATTCTCCATGTGATCTCTTCAGCTCCATCATCCTGACTTTGCTTTATCAGCTGGTGGCACAGCAGCCAAATGGTTAGAGAAGAGTAATTATTTCTCTTAAAGAACATTAAACAATTAGCTAAGCCTCTACCATCTAATATTCATAAGATAGCAAGAGTGCAATCTACAAACTCAAAAATAAAACAATTGTCGATCATTACCATTCCTGGCGAAAACTTGAAACGCTTAGCAGGGTTTCCCTTACAAACCTCAGGCGAAACCTCCACCTGGTCCTCTCCTTGATTTTCATCCATATGGAGAGCAACTGGCAACTGATTCTCCGTTGGAGTTATTTGAGACGGATTATTCAACTTCTTTACTTTCAAATTACCCCCATTTTCCAATTCTTCCACATGGTTAACTCCTAACTCCAAGTCATCCCTCGAGTTTTCAGTTTCACAGCTCAAATTCGCATTTTTTGCACGGCGGCCTTTTAAAACAGATTGATCTCCAGTATTTTGATTCGCAGAAACTGAATCTTTCGAATTCGCTCTCTCTGCATTCACCGCATCATTTCTAGGGCTCGTATGACTATGATTTCTAACTTCTGGAGCAAATTGGGGATTTTGAGAATGCAGAGCGGTAGTAGTGGAATCAGAATTGATGCATTGCGGATGCTTCTTCGAGTTTTGAGATTGATTCTGAGTATGGCGCTCGAAGAAATGTTGGATTCCGAATTTTGACGGCTGAGATTGCTGGTGCTGATTGTTATGGTTGCTGGAAGACTTCTTCGACGCTGAGCTCGTTCTCTTCCGAGGAGCCATTTCATTCAAATCCCTCTCAGTATATACATAAATAAAACTAGAAAGATCAAATTCAGGGTTTCAACTTCATCGATAGTAGGAGAAAACAAGAAAGCTTTTCTGAAACTGGAAACCTGCTGCTTCGTTTGGGAGGTTTCCCGCCAAAACAAAAAAATAAAAATAAAAGGAAATAGATTAGTGGTTTTGGGTATTTTATGGAGGGAAAAGGAATAACGTGCAGTCGGATCATGACGGACTCTGAAATGGGCCAAACAAACTTGGGTTGGGTTGGTGGAAGTCGGCCCATTAATATTTTCTTTTTCCTGTCAAGTCTTATTTGAGTTGGGCTGAGTTGAATTCGGAATCATGATTAGACCCTCAAAAGTTATTTGGGCTGAATTTGGACTAAAGTTGACATGGCTCGATAACATACATTATTATTATTTATAATTTTATATTATGTTACTCCTTCTAATAAAAATATAAATATATGGGGTTTTCGATCCATAAAGAAAGAAAGATCAAGAATATAATCGTTTTTTTAAATTTTTAATAAATATTTATTAAATTTTTTTTATTTTTATCCATCTTTTTATCACTACCTCATGTCGAAATATAAACAATTTCAACTTTGAACACAAAGTATCTTATTAGATATATATAAAGCAGTAATTGTTTGAATATTTAATTTTTATAAATATATAATAAAATAAATTTAAATAATAAAAATAGTTTAAAATTAAATTCTTTCATTATGCTTCAAAAACTTTTCTTAAAATTTACTATTTAGGCCGAGTCAAATCGGACCAAGCTCATATGCACTGAATTCGAACTAAATCCTTTAAAGTTCGTTGAGAATCCCACATAGCTAGTATTTGATAAATAGTTATTCCTTATAAAGATTTTGACAGTCTTTTTCTCTTAAGATCTTTTTAGAATTAGTTAAACTCAAATCTAAATTCTAACAAAGTTCTATCGAGTTACGCTGAGTTGGGAGCTCTCATATATTACGATCCGAAAGTGCTACTTCGGTGTTATTTTCTTACCTGGAATTCCTGTGTTTATTCAGTACAAGAACATTGATTAAGCTCATGAACTGCCAACGCCATACAAATGGACTGTTGATGCATTTATTTATCAGCCCTCCCTCCACCCCTCTTCTTAATTGCTAAAAAGTTTACTATACGGTTGGTTGTCTTTAAGCCTCAACTCTGCTACGACTTCCCTTTACTCGGGGGCGAAAAATTGGTGACATTGGATCATTCAGGAAATCTATGGTCCTAAAAAATAAAAGGGTATTTTAGAGAATTGGTCCATCTGAATATCAAACAGTCTGATGAGAGTGCTATGAGTAACTAAGGGCATTAACAAATTGCTTTTAAGATTTCAAAAAAATTACATGTTTAGTCCTTAAAATTTAATATTAATATATTATAATTCTTCAAGTTTTTTTTTTATAGTCTTTAAATAATTTATAATTTTTCCTTTAAGATTTTACAAGAAAATAGGGATTGTACTAGATAAAATTAAGATAAATTATGAATCTCAAAATAAAAACTTTAAAATTAAACTCTATTAATGGTAATTACCAAAGTTAGGATGTATTAATTAGTTAAATATTTGTTTGTTACAAATGATATGGTTGTTTTTAGATATAAGTAACTTTATGGGATTTGGTTTATTTAAGTGGTCATAGTTTTTTCCAAGTCAAGAAAAATAAAATACCGTAACTACATAAATAGTCTCCATTTAAATATTAAGGCATATATGCACAGTAACAACAGAATTCTTCTGAGAATCACATCAATGGAAGTCCTTGAAAAATAAATTATGGAATCTAGTTATTATGCTATCATTAGAGTAATATCTTCTCATTTCAGAAATACCCACTATTGTAAAATTGGGTTTTTATGATACACAATAAGTGTCATCAAAAGTTACTTAAGTATCATAAAAATTCGTTTGCGGCATTAATACGTCACTTTATGAAAATACTTAGAAATATATTAGCAGTACAATTTATGATACTTATTTAATACTATAATATATTGTAAAATATGACATTTTTTGTAGTACTTTTTGATAAATTGCACAAATGTATTTTAATGGTATCTCGAACCCACATATTACTATATATATATATATATTATTATGGTAAAAACAAGATTCAAACATGCAATCTCTCTTCCCATTATAAGTGTCTTAACCAGTACATTCACATATACTTTTCTTACGATTTCTCAATAAATTTTATTTATATTATATATCAATAGACTAAAACTTAATTAATTTAATTATTTATAACAAATTTATTTAAAACCTGTCTTCACTGAATAATAACAAATAACATTTTCAAATAAATATTAAATTTCTTATATTTTAGAGATTTTTCTGTAAAACATATGCAATTTTTCTATCTCCAGAATAATTTTATGAGTTAATAACTTTCTCTCTTTTTTCAATTATATAATAATGTTATAAATTTCATAAATGTAAAAAAAATTATTTTTAAAAAAACTACCACTAATATAATTATTCAAATCTTTAAATAATTTTGAAAGAGATCACAATAGCAAAAATAACAAACTTGTCATGCAAAATTTAAGACGTACAATATGGAAAGTATCACTATACTATCTTCCTATTTTGTATCTAAAATATTTTTTTCATAAATAAGAAATAAGATATGAACCTTAGTCAATTTTTTTTTTTGTTAAAAAAAGGTTGATATTTTATTTAAAAACATTAGTATTTATAAAAAAAAAATACTTTGAGTTCTTCTACATGTTTTCTATTTTAATAAATATTATAACACAAACTTATAAAGTACATAATATTAAATTGTAATTTTAACGTAAAAATAATTATGTTTCCCAAATTACTGAAATTATCAAAAGCACAAATGATTATAAATTCTTTACACTGATAAAAAGAATTTTTTTTTTTAAAAAAGACTATAGAAAGAAAAGTAAAAAATAATTTTGTGTCATATATAGTGACAAATGTATCTTCGTATGACACGAGTCTTTATTATATAGACTATCAGTGGTACTGAAGGAGTGATTTGAAACATCACGTATACCATTTATTAAGTTAAACAAATTAGGTATTCGTTGGCTTATTTATTTAGTTTATATAGTACAATTCTGCATTTAATATTGGAAGGCCATTTTCAAACTTTAGACTCAGTAAGTATTTGAGCTGTGCTTCAATAATTCTTGTGTTTTAGGAAAGTGCCTTCAACTTCAATGATAATAATATGCTGCTGTTCAATTTTTTTTCATATTTCATTTTCTTCTTGCAAAATGGTTTATTGTTGCATTAATTTCTATCATCTAATCCCTCCTATAGATATCTTTTCAATAAAGATTTTTATGTGAATACCTTTTGTAATAATTTACATTCAATTAAAAGTAAAAAAATTTTATCACAAAAATTATTTTGTAATTTTTTAATACTTTTAAAAGGCAAGCGCTAGTATATAAGAGAGAAGACCGTCCTATCTAATTTGAACTGGGCTTAGAGAGTACCATTAGAGTCTAACTTTTGCTCAAGCGTTAAGGCTTGATCTTGGGCATTAATGTCATGAAAAGGATTCGAAACTTTAATCACCCAAGCATTTGCAGTGCACATATTCAGTATATCAAGCAGTTGGATTGCAACTTGTTTATTTACAATCGTATTGATTTTTCTAACTAACTCGAACTTGGTGTGCGTGGCAGCCATAGATTCTAACTCTTAATCGAGGGTTAGAGTATAACTTTAAGCATTTTACGATGTTGTGAAGAAGATTCAAATATTTTTGACCTCTCAAGTATTTGCGATGTACTTAATGCGCCGAGTAGCTAGATTACAACTTTTTTATTTGTAATAGTTTATTTTCTTTTTTCATACCTCTAAGAGGTACCTAATATAAGTACTAGACCCTAACTAATTTGGATTCGGGATATAATGAGCTCGTATAGTCTGATTCTCGATCGAGGATTAGGATCTGGCTCTGACATTTTACAACTAATGATTCGACCTTCTACTTCTCATCTCGCAATACTCTTATTGATTACACTTGCTGATTGCACCAAGTCACTGGATTGCAACTTTTTTATTTATAATATTTGATTTACTTATTAGAAATAAATCAAATTGTATATAAAAAGGTTAAAAAATAGTGTTAAAAAATCTAAATAATAAAAAATAATTATATAAAACATGTGATAGTAGAAGATTCTAGTTGTTCTTTTAGATAGCAATTCAATGTTTAGGTTGTTGACTAATAATAATTCATTGAAATCTAAAGACTAATAATGAATGGTTCACAAGATTAGGGATGAAAGACATAAAAAGGTCTTAGTCTACTTTGCACTTTTAATTAATGTGATGATTCCATATCTTAATCATGGTTGGCAAAGACATTGATACAATATATATAAATAAAAGGAAAATGATATATATGTTTTTTAGATTTTAGAAAGAAAAAAAAAACGTAAATCTCTATAATTAATGAATTTTCATTTTTTTAATTAGTGTGTGATTATTATTCTTCAATCATTGAGGAAAACTAAAAGGGAAAAAGTTACTCTATTCTAAGAGAGAGTGAAGCTTTTTTAAAAAACAATTGCAGAATTGTGTTGAGTTTTTTTTTTTTTTTTTTCCTTCTGCTGATTTGAATCTTATTGAGAATGAATGAATGAATGAATAAAAAGATAATTAGAGAGATTATTGTTCCGCCGCTTGTTTTTGTTTGTTTTTCTTTATTTTTTATTTGTTTATTATTATTATTATTATTATTTCAATTGATAATAAAAAAGGGATGGTCTTCTGTGACCCTGCCTGCAGCTCTTTCTTGGTTTTTTTTTTTTTATTTAGTCCATTTTAAAAAAATTGGTCCTAAATAGGCCCAAATATTTTTTTAATCCTAAAGAAGCCATAACGCACAATCATTGTGCGTTATCAAATGAGAAGCTAATCACCACCTTAATCCGCATTCGATGCTGAGGTGGATGATAACCCACAATGGTTATGCGTTATCTTGATGATTGTGCGTTATCTTGTTTATGTTGATTAGGAATAAATAATTTTTGTAGGTATTTGAAAAACTTTAAACATGAATAACTCTCGACCGAATATTCGTTTCACGCGTATGACCACTCGTTTTGATAGTTCTCATAAAGAGGAACGCAACGTCATCATCGAAAAAGTGATCCGGACGCGTTTCGGAAAAAAAAAATCGTTTCATATAGTCGAAAACTTTGACGGAACATAACTTTGCGTTCGGACGTCCAATTGAAGTGATTCTTGTGGACATTTCGGGTATTTTTTCCACCAACCGTTTCCACAAAAAAAGTCCTTTTTTTTTTTTATTTACGTTTTTGTAATTTTCTAATACTTTCTTTCTTATTAACTAAAAAATTACGTCGCCAATTTGAAAATTAAACAGAGAAGCAGTCTTGTTTTTGTTATAATTAAAATTCAAATGATTGAAGTTGTTAAATATTGGAATATGTAAGTAGGTTATTATTAAATAAAATCTCATGCACTTGTTGAATAAGATTCAATGGTGGTTTATTGGTAAGTCTTCTATGTTATTTCTCATGAGGTCAAGGGTTTAAATTCTGTTATAAGACTTTTTTTTAAGAAAAAAAAAGATTACAAGACTTAAAAAAAAAAAAGATAATGTGGCAGATAACGCATATCTGCCACTTGGGATGTGATTAAGTGATAACGCACAATGGAACCACAATTATTGTACGTTATGGCCAAATCAGGGATAAAAAAAAATTTAGGCCACTTTAATAGCCTGTTATAAAAAAAGGACTTTTTAAGAAAAAAAAGCCGCTCTTTCTTCCCTTTTTTTTTATTTTCTTATTATTGTAAAATCCTATGTAATATTATTCCGTTAACACTTTTTATATAATATTATATAAATCTTTATTAATTTTTTAAAAAATATACTTAAATCTGAAATTATTAGTTGAGTATCAAGTTTCTATTTGAATAATTTGAATAACTACAAATGGAAAAAGGTAAAAGTTTATACCGTTAAAATTTGTATGATTATGAAGAAGACCTTTATTTTGTGGGAAAAACTATGACCTGCCTTTATAAAGCTAAAACTAAAGTGTTTTACTATTTTAAAAATTTTGATTCTAACATTTAAGAATGAAAAATGGGTCAATAAATCTAACTGGGGAATATGAATGTATAGCGAAAAAAATTATTATTTTTCCTCCTCTTTCTCTCTCTACACAATTTCTCTCTGACTTCTTCACTCTAAAATTAAAATATTTAACATTGAACTTGTATTGGAAGTTTAGGGTTGATCATTATAAATAATTTGTAGAATAAAATATCAATTTAGATGTAAGAAAATTTGAAAAAAATTTTAATTTAAATAAACAATTCTAAAAAAATTAAATGACAGAATATACAATTAACAGATTTTGAAAGATTTTTCAAAGGTAAGGGTGCATCTAGTTTGGATATAGAACCAAACACTTTTTTTTTTTTTTATTTCGAAACTCACTTCACTTTCTCAAACAATTTACTTTTCACCAAAAATTACTTTCAAATTTTACTCCAATTCACATATTATATTTCTTTTAGTTATCACATATGACCAATCTTCATATTTTTTATTACTTGTCACACAGTAAAAATAATACAATACTTAATGGGCTTTTCTCATTATACATTCTCATTAAAAACAAAACTCAACATCATTTTATTCTTCTAATATAGAAACTTATAGAAATAATAATAATAAGAGAAAAGAGCTTCAAGGGCATTATAGTCCACATAAGAAAAAAAAAAAACACTTAAAATTCTGTATATTTTTAAAAATAATGTAACGTCTAAACAAGAATATAGCCAAAAGTACTCTTTACATTTTTAAGTTTTGTTAATATAAGGACTTTTTTTTTTACTAATTATGGCACTCAACTTTTTTCTATTAGTTAGGAATGCTACTCAATTTTTTTTTGAATGGGCAAACCCCCCCTCTCCCCCAAAATACATTAGTTTCTGGTATTTTGGACGAAGATTATTACGTGAATTGCGTATGGTTTGTTCATAAAAGGGTAAATAGGCATTAAAATAAAGTGTCATTATTTTCTAATCAATAGTCTCGTTATGCTATGAAACATACATCTTCCACTACATTGTTTTCCCTCAATTGTGCTTGTATCATTCTTTTGTCACTCTATAAGAGTAATATTCTACATATTTTATACTTTTTATAAACAAATCATGAATGATTACGTTATAATTTACGCACAAAGATACCAGAAACCTCCTATTGAATATTTAGCTATATAAAAAGAACATGTCCAAATTGACAACAACGTAAAAAGGTAAAAACTACTTTTAGCTATATTCTCTATGTGAAATTTGCTTACGAATCGTTTATAACATTTCTTATATCACTCTTTGTAATATTTCTAATAATAATTTGATCAAATAAAATATAAAATGATATTATAACAATATTACCTAAGATATTAATGGAAATGTTAAGGACCATTATGCTAAAATATGAGCGAGTAAAAAAGAACATGTTAAGGCTACTAGTATCCAAAATGCTCCATTAATGCTCTCTGTTTTAAGAGACGTAGAGGAGAGAAAGTTGTCTGTCTCACAGTTGAATGTCGGCATCTTGGACAGCACCCGCAGACTGAAAAAGTCGACTTTTATGAGACGGATGCAATGCAATGCAAGAACCCCAAAATAGAATAAACAGTCCAAATTTTGAATCTAATTTAAGAAAGTCTATTCTTTTAGGTAACAGAAATACATTAATCAAAATAAAATAAGAAAATGACCTATTTAATCTCTAAAATTAATATTGATATTGATATAATTCTCAAATTTACTTTTTATTATTATAATTTTTTAAATAATTTATGACAATTTAATAAGATTCATTTGTTTTAAAAGACTTAAATATAAAATATCACATCAACTACTTAAATGTGACGATATAAAGATTAAAATAGATATTACTAGTTATTTCATTAAGAAAATGACATGTAATGCGTCATTTTTAGCGGGAAAACAATTTTGATTTTCCCTCAAATTAAGTTTCAAGTGTGTTTAGTTTGAGGAGAATGACTTATATTGTCTATTTTACCATTTAAGATTATCTTATCACTTTGACGAAATTTAAGAGTTAAGCGATAAAAAAAGATTTTATTGGATTTATGTAAATTGTTTAAGGATTATAATTATAACGATGGAAAATAAATTATTCTAAGCTATTTTTCTTTAGTAAATAAGTAATTGCTCAAATGAAGAGAGATACATTCCCTCTATGAAGAGTTTAATTTGGTCCCCCAAAAATTGATATTGACTTGCCTAAACATTTCACATGCAAATTAAAATCCTTATTAACATTTTCAATTTGTCCCAATTTGATAGGTGGCCGTAATGAATCCCCACTTAAAATGAAAACAGTCTCTACCTACTTGAATTGGATTTAATTTTGGAAAAAATGAGTCTTTTTTTCTTTTTATTTACGTTCATAAATATAAAATGTTTGTCATATATACAAACTAGGAGTACTAGAATGAAAAAATGGACTAACTTTATTTTTTAGAAATGGACCAAGTAGTTTGTAAAAGGATGGAGAGCTGAAATTCTTTTGCAGGATACGAGGTTATCTATAATAATAAAAAAAAGTAGGGACTCTTTACAATAAAAACAATTTTAAACTTTTTTCTCCAATACAAAGAAAGAAGAAAAGTTGAGGAATTATGATAATCTGACAACTTTATATGTATATGTAAGGATAGTCTCATAATTAGAAATTAAAAATTACATCTATGAAATCGTATTTGATTGGTAAGAATTAAATCAGAAATTTAACTCTGCATTATGCAAAAATATGTTGATATCTTTTACAAAGTTTATTTTGCCTATTAGTAGGATTGTACTTTTCTTTTGTACTCTAAAAAAAAAAAAAATACATAAAGTAACAAATAGAATCCCTTTAGCAACAAAAAAACAAATACAACAACATTAAGTCCGGATTCACAAAATACTCTAAAAATGAGGGAGATAAAGTTCCATCTAAGATCAATGTTATATAATGAAATGCCAAATCTTATATCTTGAAAAAGAATGCATACAAAAAAATATAAATGTGGTCAAAGAAAAAAAAATAAATGTAATATATTGATGTAGATATTTTATGATTCAATTTAAATATATTTATAAAAAGAGGGAAAGAAAACTTAATTAAATATGAGGATTATTAAAGTTAATGATTAAAGTATTATGTTTGGAAATAGTAATTGATAAAAGTTATATACTCTTAACTTTTTCAAATCGTAGAAAAATTATTGTTGAAAACGCTATAAACTGTTGTTTTGAACGCTAACACTTTACTTCAACTTGTCAAAAGTTAAAACAATTTCAATCGTCAAATATTTTATAATATTTTATAAATAGCTTTTAAAATTTAAAAGAAATTTTGAGAAACAGCCTTGAAAGAGATACTTATGGATGAATATCTACCGAAATAAATATAATATACTATTAAGATTCAAATCTGCCTACTCACATAAGATCGATCGCACAACACTTGCCCAGGAAAAGTAGGTTTGGGACCATTACTTGCATATAAAAGTGTTAGTAATATTTAGCAAAAAAAAAAAAGAAAAGAAAGTGTTAGTAATATTTTTCTTTTGGTCAAAAGTTAAATAAATAAATAAATACGTCTAGTTAGCAAGTAACACAGAAAAAAATTTCTGTGTCCGTATTGATGACACGGTTGAGTAATCTCTCTCTCTCTCTCTCTCTCTCTCTGTTTCTTTATCTATATAATAATGCCATTCTGAGTAGAAGATTGGAGAACAAACAGAAACAGTAGTACAGATCAGGAAAGTTTTGGACTGGTGCAGCACAACACAAGAAAAATTATAAACAATATGGCTTCAAAACCAGGGATTCTCACAGATTGGCCATGGACTCCACTTGGCAACTTCAAGGTACTCACTCACTCTTCTCCTTCTTCTTCCTCTGTAAACTTTCCTTTTCCCCGTACCTCGTCGTTTCCATTCTCTTCTTTATCTTCTTCTTGTGCAGTGCCGTTCAATTGGTTTGCTCTTCATGTTTTTTTCTAGAAAATAATTTCTCTGGAAATGATTTTTTTTTTTTTTGTTTGCTATTTGGATGTCAGTTTATTCTAAAAAATATCACTCGTTTATGAAAATATCTGCATTTTTTCACATTATTTACTAGTAGTAGATATTTTATACATTTTTTATTACGATTTTTTTAAAATTTTAGAGTCAAGTACGATTCGGACACCGACCAATACATATATATTTATATATATTTTTCTGTTGGACGTCCTATGTTTTAGTTAAGCAAGAGATTGGAATTAAGGAGTGATATTTTATAACAGAATGTTTGGGATTATGACGGCAAATTTTATTTGTTTTTGCATCAAATTAATTAATCATGATTTGAAAAAAAATATCATTATGAAAGATACGTATGTTAAAACGTCAAACTCATGCATACAGTTCTTTTTAATTACATTTTCCCCCTTGAAATCTGTTTAAATTACAATCCTTTCTCTATTTTATATAAATCATAATTTTGTCACTTATATATATATATATGTTTATTTAACATGTGCCTCTATCACATGCATTAAGATAGATTAACTTTCAAATTTAACTTATAAGTTCCCTTTGGTTCGATAATATCTATTAAAATTTTAGATTTTTTTATTATTTAACTACCATAAAATTTTTAATGGTTTTTTTTTATCTACCTTAACTATGATTTAACTAAATTTCATGAAGATTTTATCCCCATTAAAGGTTACTTTAGGAATTATATACTTATTCTTTATTAAATTTTTAAAGATAAAAGAAAGTGGGGGAATAATTATCCAAAAATAAAGTTTAAGACCTTAGTTATCTAAATTTTCTACTTTTTGGAATTTCTTTTAAACTTTATGTTTTATTTATATATAAAATTTTATCTATATTAACATGTGCTATCGAGACACACGTTGGATATACCCTTATAAATTCTTACTGTGAATTTGTATAAAAAAAAAATCATCGCATATTATCTTCGTATATTCATAACTTATATTAATCCTTAACATTATCTTTTGACAAAAAAATATATATACATGATTATATTTGCAAATTTAACAAGTAGAGCAAGAAATTATTAGAGTATTAATTAATATTTCTCTCTCCATTCAATATATTCTATTCCCTCGCTTTCAAAACGTCCAACTAATCTACCTCCGAGTGAATGGTGGGAGCAAAAAGCTCGTGTCTCTATCCTTAGATCCAATGATTTTCTTTACGAAGTTAATTTCAATTTGGTCCTTAAAATTATATGCATTTTTCAATCAAAGATCTCAAAATGCTAGTATGCAAATTTGATCTTTATAATTGACAAAAATACTGTCAATTAAGTAATTTCACATACAACATTTGAATATTTAATAATATATAAGGAATTACGTAGAGTTTATATGCAAAAAAATTAGCATCATAAGATTACAATGTTTGATCTCTTTTTTCATTCGAAACAAATAATAAAGTGAACACTATTGCTTAATATTTATAGTGGCATATGTGTGTTTTTTATTAAAAATAAAATTTTTATAATGTACAGTGTTAAAACTAAATAGTTTTTGAAGCAATCTTAATATATTGTATTTTTTATTTAACCATTAAATGTTATTAACATGTACCAGATAAAGTTTTTAATTGGAATTATTTTTTCCAATTATAAAAATAAATTGACACATTTATACTTTGATATCCTCAATTGAAAATTATATTAATAGTGAGGACCAAATTGAAATTAACCCTTCTTTAAATGACGGTATGCTGTACTATTAATTTCCCACTGCCACAGTTGTACTTCCTGGCAACACTTCTAGCTTTTTCTTCAAGTCGTACTAGTATTTTTCTTTTTTGCTAAATGTAGGTCTGGGCACTTTATTACTGTTATTTATAATCAGTAATTAGCAAAAAAAAAGTTAATTACATTTGAGGTTCGTAAAAATTACAAATTTATTTTTCGTTTTTTGCTAATTATAATTTTATTTTTTTAATTTTTGTATCAATTATAAATTTATTCTTATTATATATATATATATTCATAACGTGTTAATTCTTATAACTAATTTCAATAACTTTTTTTTTTAAAAAAACAATGCCTCTATAGTAAAATTAGTAACCTTCTTAAAATACTATTTTGCGGATTAAATTCTTGTTTAATATTATATATATTATATATGAAGATAATAATATTATTCATTATGAAAATTAGACCTAGAAAAAAATATTTTCTAAAAGATATTATGACCTTAATATATAATAGTGACTATAAATATATGCACCAAAATGATACTTTAGCAATATTTAAGTTTTTTCCTATAAAATCATTGGCTTCTAATATTTTTGTATTAAAATTAGTAATAAGGATTAATTAATTATGAATGTATTTATTTTTTAATAAATAAAAAAATTATGAATGTATTTGTAAGTTTATAAAATAAAGATAAAATTATAATTTAGACAAATCTTAAGGAGAAAAATGCAATTAACCAAAAAAACTCAGTTCTTGAGATATTTTCTTCTCTCTTATATAAAAAAAAAAGAAAAAGAAAAAATGATTGAGATTTTCTTTTATCACTTCTCCAGTCTGACAGATTCTCCGTCCGTATTTGCTTCACGTCTGTCTCCGTCTGGTGTCCGTCAACTTTTTCATTCTTTTCTTAATTTTTTTCCTAGAATTTTTTATTTTTCTTCATTGGATTGGATGAAAGAGGTATGGACTAATTTAACCCTAATTTTTGTTGCACTGAAACAACGTTAGACACGGTACATGAATATTTAAGTGACGGGACCTTTATGGGATGGGTAGAAAAATAAATAAAGACAGCTTTTTTTTTTGGGATCTAATTATTGAAGACAGCTGTGGAATAGTGTTTGATTTTGATTTAATTTCATTAAAAATTGTATTATTTGTAAAAAATAAACATAAGATTTAATGGGATGAATTTGCATTAAATATGTATTACAATAAATATAAGCTAACTAAATGCAGAATATATCTTCTTTTGGTGTCATTTTAATAATTTCTTAGCACTATTAGTGTGTATGATTCACTTTGAAATACGAGGGAATCGTGCTCATGATTGAAAAATTAAAGATAATTTATAGATAAAAAGTGTCTTAGAACAATTATAATAATAATAAAAGAAAAAGCTAACTAAACATTCAAGGGTCATGGTTAGAATTTTATAATGATAAGAAAATAGTTCTGTTGATTAATTAGTAACACTAAATTTTATGTCATCATTCAATTCATATTCTTGACCTTTTATACATTAAAAAAGGTCATAATTCTGACAAAAATTTTACTTTGCCAAGAATGTGAAAACAAAGAGGATGAAGTTGATGCTGAGAATATGTATCATATATTAACTAGTTAGTCTAAGTAATTTATTTCTTTAAATTGACTAAATATATATCATATTAGAGGCTTGAATTTGAATAACATACCTTCTCCCATGTATAAAACAATTAGTAATTATTTTACTCCATTAACTATTTGGCTTATATTTTTTTTTTCAAAATATAGTTTAAACCTAATCTGACCTCTTAGTAAGAAGTGTTTCCAGACTAATACTAATTCAAGCCATTTCATGAATAAAATGTGACTAATTAATCAACCAACCAACAAAACTACTTGTTACAAATAACATTTTGTTATTGCATCGAAGCATTTATATTACTTAATTTTTTCACTAAGGTAATATTAATTTTTTAAAATAAATATTTACTTGTCATAATACAATAATTTCAATTGTGGTATAGTTTCTCCTTAAAATCCATATAAAAATATTGGTACTAATGAAATAATTTTTGATTTTGACGTGGTTTGTATATATGATGAAGTACTTGGTGTTGGCTCCATGGGCAATTCATTACACATATTCATACATGGTAAAGGAGAAGGATGAGAGAAATCTAGCAATGTTTTTCATTCTACCATTTCTACTCGCAAGAATGCTTCACAATCAAATTTGGATTTCTCTATCTCGCTATCGAACAGCAAAAGGAAATAATAGAATTGTGGATAAATCCATAGACTTCGAGCAAGTTGATAGAGAACGCAATTGGTGAGTACTCCTCTAAGTTTTTTTTTTTTTCCTTTTTCGTTTTAAAATAAAACAAAATAACAAAAATGCCCTTGAACTACTATAATTACGTTTAGCTAAGCATGTTTTAAATTTTTTGAAAATAATTTTTGCCTTTGAACTATTTACGGTCAGGTGTTGTTTATGCCTTTCACTTCTAAAATTTGTCCATTCTGGTTGAGTAATTGAAACTTACTTATTGCATATCATATTGCTGAGCACAAAAATTATATGTTTACTTCTTTTTTTCTAACAACATGCATGTGATAATTACTTGATTAAAATGACCGAATTTTAGAGATGTAGAGTCTAAACGACACTATATAAATAGTTCAAAATAAATGTGTTATAAAAAAATTTCGGGCATAATTAATTAAACATAAATAGTTCAAGGTATTTTTTACTATTTTTTCTAAAATAAATAGGAAATAAGTCATTTTGGTCCACAAAATTAGACTAATTTTATTATCTGAGCCTGCAAATTTATTTTCCGTCATTATGATCGTTAAAGAACATATACTACAACCAAACTGCTTCTTTTAAGTATATGAAATAGGGACTACTTTAGTTGCATTTATATACTTAAGAATTATAATGATTGGAAAAAAATAAAAAGAAAAAAAATTATTAAAATTTGTCAGACTTGGAAGGGCAAAAATGTCATTTTACCTATTTAAAATAAATAATTGAATTTCTTGTTAATTTTCAGGGATGACAATATAATATTTAATGGGCTGCTATACTATGTGGTGGGATGGCTTAATGAAGAAAGGAGTATTAATGTACCAATTTGGAGGGCAGACGGATTAATAATATCAATGTTATTGCATGCCGGTCCGGTGGAGTTTCTTTATTATTGGCTTCACAGGGCGTTGCACCACCACTTCCTCTACTCTCGCTACCACAGCCACCACCATTCCTCCATCGTCACCGAGCCTATCACTTGTAATCTTCTTTCATTTATCTTATCTACTAATTATTCATTTCCTTCTAATTTCACCTTTCTAAATCCCTATTTTTTTAAAAATATTATTGATCATGATTTTTTTATTATATATAATATAGACATAATCAAATCTTAACCGTGATAATTTATAGGAAGAGAAAGTCTAAAATGTTAAAGAAGCAAATTTAAAGAAAAACGGATAAACCTTTAAAAAAATAGTTATTAGTACTTTTTTTTTAATTTTACCATTCTTTTCATACAATTAATTGAATTAAAATATTATTTCCTATACTTTTTTTTGGTGAAAATATTGGTGGCAATTATCAATTATGCCCCTGTGATACGAGTAGTGGAAAATAATAAATTAGTCCGGTTATGTATAAAGTTTATAAGTAAAATATAAATATTTTAAAATATCTTAAATTATATTAGTAAGAGAATATGTCTGATTCAAGAATTTTAATAGGATGAAAAGGGTTTTAAGAGGGTTATCAAGTATGTAACAGAATTTTATGAGTTCGAATAGTCTTTAATATTTTTTATAATGCTTTTTTTATAACATTCATAATATGATATATTTTATTCGTAATAAAATATATCAAATAAACGATAAATTTAAAAAAATATTATATAAATAAATATCATAAAAGAATATAATAAAGATACTGAGTTGAATTTCAGTAAGGAATATGTGTTTCACTTGAAACACATGGTATAGTGTTGATTTCCTTTCAAGACATATCTAGAAAAATTATAATTAAATATATTTATTTTCCAATTAATTTTGATATACGAGAGGTTCTACGTGATTGGTTTAATTACACATAACCAATTTAATCTAGTCACAAGAATTGAGTGGCCGCCCTTTCTCAAAAAAAAAAAAAAAAATTGAGGGGCTGGTCCAAATGCGTATTTTTTGCGGTCCAACAATACATTTATTAATACAATTATTATACATTTATACTAGTACCCCAAACATTCCAATTCCACATGTCTTATACATATATATATATATATACATCCTTTTTCATTTAATAAATGGTCCCAAATCAAGAATTGATCATTCGAAAGGACCGCTCATCAATTATAGAAATACCGGATAATTTGGTCCCAACCGAGAGTTATTATACGTATAATTTATTTTTTATTTTTTAATACCTATTAGACATAATTTGGTCCCAACCAAGTGTTGGTATGTATCTATAAGGTTTACCATTTTGATTAGAATTAATTTACGAAAAGTTTTCAAGTCTAACTTTTAGATGAGAGTTAAAGAGTTAGTTTGAGGCTTTAATGACATTTTGAGAAGGATTTGAATTTTCGAACATCTGTAAAATATAATTTATACCCAATAATTAATAGTGCATTTTTATAGTGCCATGAAAAAGATTCGAACCTTTGACTTTTCACATTTTTACTGTGCGTGATAGATATTTAATTGGTTTTTCAATATAATTTATATTATTTGATGTTTGCATAATTGTATTAAATTTTGATAAATAGTATTAATATATACTTGTATATTAAATTAATTATATATGATTATTGATATATTATTATTGCGATGAAAAATTATTTTGTAGAGGTCCACTTAGAATAGATATCAGAATGAAAAAATGGAGAGTTTTTAGCTGAAATTCATAAGAGGTAAATTGTTGGTGAGAGGATATATGGACCTCAAAATAAAAAAATAATAAACAGATTGGGTTTTAGCACCCAATCCAAATGGACCGCTATATAAACTTAAACTACATCCATTTACATTAATCACGTGGCTAATGTAGTTGAATTTGATTTAAAAAATTTATATCCTTACATATTGATGGGGTCTACCACACAATTTTCTTATCAACATATTTCTTTTCTATAATTAATTAGTAATTACAATTATTAATTATGTGATATATTACTACTAACTTATATTCATGTCCTCGCTTATTAGTCTGATTTGTAACAAAATTTTGTTTATAAGAATATTTAATTGTGTAATTCTTGATATGTACATCTACTAATTACTCCGGAATTACAATTATTTTTCTTTCGTGTGATATATATTAGTACTAATTACTCAAGGATTAATTTGTAATTTGGGTCTTCTTTTTTTTTTGGGCAGCTGTTATTCATCCATTTGGAGAACACATATCGTATTTTTTGCTGTTTGCAATACCACAAGCCACAACCTTCTTTACAGGGACAGCCTCAATTGTATCATTTTTTGTTTACATTTCATACATTGATTTCATGAACAATATGGGACACTGCAACTTTGAGCTCGTCCCTAAGAAGCTCTTCTCCATTTTTCCTCCTCTCAAGTATCTCATGTATACTCCCTCGTAAGTCTTCTCTTCAACATTTCTAATGGCATTTTGAGTCAATTTCTCCAATATTTTTACTAATCGAATGGATTATTTATTTATTTTTGATGGTGCAGGTTCCACTCTTTGCATCACACACAATTTAGAACAAATTACTCACTTTTCATGCCATTTTATGATTACATCTATGGAACAATGGACAAATCTTCAGACACATTATATGAAAATTCACTAAAAAGACCAGAGGATTCACCAGATGTTGTCCATTTAACGCATTTAACTACATTAGAATCCATTTATCATTTGAGGCTTGGTTTTGCTTCCTTGGCTTCAACTCCTGAGGTTTCCAAATGGTACTTGTGGTTAATGTGGCCTGTCACTCTTTGGTCTGTCATGGTTACTAGAATATATGGTTCCACTTTCACCCTTGAGAGAAATATCTTCAAGAACCTCAATTTGCAAACTTGGGCTGTTCCTAAGTATAGCATCCAAGTAAGTCATTCTCTTTTTTATGGGATTTTTCATTGAGGGTTTCTAGATTAGTTCTTGATCTTGGTTATAAATATGTTGTTAATTATATATTGCAGTACTTAATGAAATGGCAAAAGGAGTCGATTAGTATTTTGATTGAAGAGGCTATATTGAAAGCAGAGGATAAAGGGACTAAAGTCTTGAGCCTTGGTCTATTGAATCAGGCAAGTTTTTTCTGCCTTTTTCTCTCTAATTTTCTGTAAGTACAAAATTTGATCTAAAATTGAGGATTTTTGGACAAATTTTCTCCTCAGGAAGAAGAGTTAAATGGGAATGGAGAACTATATATCAGAAAGCATCCAAATCTAAAAGTGAAGTTGGTTGATGGAAGTAGTTTGGCAGTTGCTATAGTTTTAAACAGCATCCCAAAGGGAACTACACAAGTTTTATTAAGAGGAAATCTCTCCAAAGTTGCTTATTCAATTGCCCTGGTCTTATGCCAAAGAGGAACTCAGGTATGTATGTATATATGCTTCAAATTCCACTATATATATGGCTTTAAAGTTTTTGCATTGTTATGGACTTCAACTCATTTGAATGTGAGTGATGTTGTAGGGATCAGATCCAATTAATTGGATCAAATAGGGATTAAAGTGTTATTTATTATGGAGAGTATTTGTACAAATGAAAAATTCAGTTATGCACCAGATTCCTATCCCTATCTATAGATCATGTGACATATATCAAGCTATATCACTCTTCTGGTTATTCTTGTCTCTATAATAGAAGACATAATCAATAACACTGAGTGGCTGATAAAGTTTAATACAGGTCACATAGTTCAAGAATAGGGACATGAACTTGATCTATATCAAAATTTTCCTATACAAATGAAATAATAAAGAATACATTTTCCTTGTGTTGATATTTTTAATCTCGCTTAAACCAATCAATTACATAAACTTTGATAAAATAAACTCTTTTGTTGAGGTATTTGCTTCAACATTATAAGTTTCAGGGACTTATATCAAGGACAAATTAAAGGAGCAGTATCTGTTCTGACATTTAAAAAAAAAATCTTTTTCTTAGTATTCATTTTTTAGATTTTTAGAAAAATTTTCTTTAAGTACGTCTTTCCGTGAACTTGCTGTTTCTGTTCTCTCGGTCCCATATGATCGGAAGCCAATGTCCCGGGACTCATTCTGACTGAAACAAAGCATTTTGAAAATTTTCTTTATATAAATATCCTATTTCAAAAGTTAAAGGTATGTTGTTTCTGTCCTACATTTATCTTGACTAATGAATTATGAACATGTAAAATCGTTGAAGGTATTCACAATAAATGATGAAGAGTACAAGAAGCTTCATTCAAAGCTAAATCCTGAGGCAAGAAGCAATTTAATTCTGTCAAAATGCAACTTTCCTAAGGTATGTGTGTATATATATATATATATATAGAGAGAGAGAGAGAGAGAGAGAGAGAGAGAGAGAGAGAGAGAGAGAGAGAGAGAGAGAGAGAGAGAGAGAGAGATTTATTTTGATAGCCTTTTTTGTCTCTGTTTTGTTGATAGAATTGATGATAAATTTGAACAGGTATGGATAGTTGGAGAAAGATTTGGGGAAGAAGATCAAATGAAGGCACAAAAAGGCACCATTTTCATACCTTTCTCCTCTTTTCCACCTACCAAAAAACGCAAGGATTGTTCATATTTCACTCCACCTGCTATGTTTGTTCCTAAACATTTCGAGAATCTCGACTCATGCGAGGTAATTATTTCATATATGCCTTCACCAATTTCTCTTCCTCACGAATGATTTTGGCACAACTCCAATTTTTCAAAATCATCTTGATCTGATCCCACTCTGTAAATAAAATATTAACCATAACTTAATTGTTTTCTTGTGTGGTGGGCTTAGAATTGGCTGCCGAGAAGGGTCATGAGTGCATCACGCATAGCTGGGATTTTGCATGCTTTGGAGAATTGGGAAGTGAATGAATGTGGAAACAACATGTTCAACATCGAGAAAATATGGGAAGCCAGTCTGAATAATGGGTTTCGTCCCCTCATCAATTCTTAAAAAATATATGCATTTTCCTCTGCACCTTCTTATCAATTTCTTTCTAATAACCTAAGCTACTACTCTTAATTCTCCCAGAGTTTCCTGTATCCATGGATGATGCCCTTTCATACTTCATTCTATATATATATAACTTGCTATGAGTTAATGTAATATAAACTAGCTCGAAACTTGTTTTGAGGTGTATGTTATTTTAATTTTAATATTACCATATTTATGATCATTTTTGTACATTTTATGATTAGTGATGGTACTAAAATTTAAATAGTGATTATATTAAAAAAAAGTTATAACAACATTTATATATTGTATGACAAGAAGAATAATTAATATATTAAAAAAATCTCAAATCTAGTTTTAATTTTACAAGAATTGATTAATTTTCGTGTTTGTTATATTTTGAAACTAATATGGCTTCATTTTTTATACATATAAAAAAATATTTCTGAACGTAACGCAATAAACAGTATATGGTTCCAAAATTCCAATATATATTCATTTTTTTAATTTCTCAAAAAGTATTTTTTTTAATATAAGAACTATTGGTAGTATTACACATAAAAATAATCAATTTAAAAACAATCTATTTTTTGATAGTTTTTTAGTTTTTGTTACTGAAATTAATAATAAGGATTAATTAGTTAAGAATATATAAATAATAAAGATATATTTATAATTTATTTAAAATAGAAGAATTAAATAATAATTTGGATAAACCTGGGAAAATATAGTTAACCCTATTGTTTTGCTAAAAAATTAACCCTAACTCGTATACTATTAATTGATTTTGGATAGCTAATATAATGGATTTGGCTAAATGATATATTTCAGACTATTACTGGCGGAAGTCTATCAAAACCGGCCCAATTCTCAGTGGACAAAGGCCTTCTCTAGGCAGCCTCTCCCCCCATTGGGTTTAATTTTGGATTGTTCAGATTTGGGCCCAATTGTCAGAACGCAAATGTGCTTGGGCTGCCTTTAGGAGTTTTTTGGAATTCATTCAATTTTTTTCAATTTTAGTCTTGCATTTTTTTTTTCACATATTATTTAATTTTTACAAAATTTTAAAATATTTTACCTTTTAAAACCAAAATCTAAGTCCAAATAAAGCCTAGAGTTGCTCATTTTGCATGGCCCCACGCTCCGGTCTAGAAATATTACTCTTCTGAGAGAGTAGTTAAATATAATTGGATCTTGAATTTATTTAAAGTTAAATAGTTTGTGAAATAAGAAAGTTAGCTATAAAAGTGATATTGCTCTTATTCTATTTCTTTAATCAGGAATAAGGGATAGATGCTTCGCCGGTACATATATACTTTTAAAATTTCTTTTTTATAAGCATAGAAATTATAGTTCGTTAGATACACCAGATAGCAGTTACAGTCCGTTAACTACAGTCCATTAACTATATAAGATAATAACATTAGCAATATTAGTTACATTAACTAAAGAAGTTGTCGTACGAACTCGTCTCATTTAAACAAAGCCTCATCATCGGTCACTAGCAACTTTTTCAAGAGCAAGGAAAAAAAAGATAAAGTGTAGTGTGATAACTCATTAGTACTAGAGCGGGCAATTCAATTTAATGAGTAGGGAGCAAATGATATGATTTCACAAATGGACTTTTGATTAAGAAAAAAAATAGAAAAGACAAAAGGAGTTTTGGATCTTCACATTATTTGGCAAGAAAAAACCTTTGGATAATTTTGTTTGTTAATTAGTAATTTTAGTATAGATTGCCAAATAGTAAAAGGAGTAATGGAATTGAAACCAACTAACTACTCTTCAACCTCTTTAATTCAATTGTATATATCCATAGTAAAGAATGAGCTGCCAACCCCCCCAACTGTTCCTTTTTACCACTTGTAAAACAATAATAACTATAATGATTTCTAACTACCACTCAGGCCATTTTAGATCAAATTAAAGGCTATTTAGCAAATAATAATAACAATAAAATTAAAGGGTAAAATAAGTAATGTATTAACACATTCGATGTGCGAGTTTAGGACGAGATATACTTTTATTCGTCTCCATTCCAGACTTGTTATGTTTCCTTTAGAGTAAAAGATTTATAATACTTGTTTTACTCTTTAAGTTACTTTATACGAGTCAATTGCCTAGTTTTTTTTTTTTAAACAAAAGTTAAGCATTTAACGACAAATACATATTATTGGATTGTGTTATAAATTGTTTAAGAATTATAAAGATAAAAAAAAAATGTTGGGGACCATATTATTATTGCAAAATTTAAACTTTTGGAACTAAATATATTATTTTTCCGGCCATTTTCATATATGCCACTTTAGAAAAGAAGGTATATACTAATTAAAAATAATAATTAAGTTAATTCTCCCTCTGTTTCATATTATATGTCTTCTAGACATACTTTGTCGTTTCAAAATATCTGTCATTTTAGTTAATTTAAGGGAGTACTAAAAAAAAATTTTCAAATATTACTTTTATCTTATTGAAATTTTTATATAATTATCTAGAAAATTTTATTAAAACTATTATAGATGGTTTGAATTGGGAGAATTTTTTTCTTGGTAAAAAAAAAAGAATTGGAAAATTTTTTTGAGAAAGCAATTTGGGGTATGAATCTGTTTATTGGTGTAAGTAATGTAAAATGGTACACCAATTCAAAAAAGCAATTTAATTTTAATAAACGATCTTATTTATATACAATACAAGTAGAACTGATCACTTCTACTCAAACTCAACTCAGGACACGTGTGCGGCTCTCCCACCCATAATCACATTACTATTAAATGCCCATTACTCCTCCAAGCAATTTCATTATTTTATTTTATTTTTTATTATAGGTCCGATATTTTTTTTATGAATAAATAAATATATGGCAAAAAAAGCTACTTTATTATTATTATTATTATTATTATTATTTTAATGCATTGGGATGGGATGAGAATACAGTTAAAAAAAATACTTTTTAAGAGAAATATAATTTTTTTGTCCGTTATTATTGATCATAACATACTTCTTTCTATTTCATTTAAAGTATAAAAATCCTAGTATTATATTAGTCTAATTTAACTAGAGTTGCGCTCTTCCAATTGAAAGATTAGAAATTCAATATCTATTTAATGCATGATTTACTTTAATTTTTAATAAAATTATCTCTCTTATTTAGAAAATATTTAATGATTTATTCTTGTTATGATGTATCTTTTACTAAGTATAGCACATTTTAGTAATATATGTAAAAGGTTTTATCACTTACCTCTATTATTAATAAGGATATTATGGTAACATACTTAAATAACTATTTTGTCATGAATTGTAATTTTGTGAACCATAAACTTTTAAGATATTATGTTTCAAAAAACAAAAAAACATTTAAGATATTGTACGAAGAAATCAGTTAAAAATATCCCTTCATAATTTATATTTTGTCATTTGATGACATTATTTTTTTTGTTGGCCATTTCTGTCAAATAATTTTTTATAATGGTTAAAAATGTCCATTTATTGTCGCGATGAGTGTTTTTTTGATAATTTATTTCATGTAACACTCACATGTCATCTTTAATAAAGGGCAAAATTATCCAACTATTGATTTGAATGCCAACATGTGATCAGAATGGGTTAAAATGTCTGAATAGTGTATTTGGGTCAGTTCATGGCTCGGATTATTTCTACCATTCCAACTGCTGGTTGGCGCTTATATTAATGACTAGATAATTTTATCCTTACTAAGAATAACATATGAGAGGCACGTGACACAAATTGACCAAAAAAATCATCAATTCGCGCCGTATATGGACATTCTCGGCCAGCATAAAAAATTATCAGGCATAAGTGGCTAATAAAATAAATAATATTCGTAAGTGAAAAAACGTAAATTATTCATAAGCATTTTTGGCCAATTTTTTTATTATATATCTTTTTAAAGTATATATTACCTTTTTTTTTCCTGAATGTATATATATCTTACATTATATATAATAATGTATTGTTACAAGTATAACGAATTCGATAACTAATGGTTCTACATTTCTCAAAAGGAAAAAGTGTACAAAGAATTCACTCCTAATATTTCTTTTGAAATGGTTAATTCGGATGTATGATTTCTTATATTATCTATTAAGCTATCGCATTTCAATATTTGTAAAAAACATTTACAAATATTTCTTTATATATATTTGTATATATATATTTTCTTTAGTTTTGTTAAAATATCTTGAAAGTTCCTTTTATATACTCAAAGTTAAAGTTGGGAAGAGCTAGTTAGTCGAGGACAGTGTCTCAACATTCAATGGGGTCATTTGCTACTACAACTGAAAAATTAAAATTAGTTCATTAAATTCTTAGTCCGTAGTCTTTTGTTTTTTTTATTGAATTAATTATTTTGTCGTCTATGTAGAGGACACATATACCATGGATAGAACTAATAGATATTAATTTTGAAGGGTAAAAATGAATATTACGAAAAAAAAAAAAAAACAGCAGGGTGAAAATTAACATAAATTTTTTAAAAATATTGATTGGCGAATTTTGAAAAAAAATGAAACAAAGAAATCTAAAAGAATGATACACTTCATTTTTTTTTCTACAAATGTTATGCGACAAGACAATTGCCCGCTCTTTTTTTTTTTTTTGGTCCCAAAAAATTCTAAAAAATGTCACAAATTTTAAAAAATAAAACATATTGGAATCAATCGTTGTCTCGACCTTTTGGTTCCTAATATTAAAGTTAGAGTTGGATAAGCCAAGTTGATTAGAATTAAGTAACTCTTCTTATATATAATTTCACATTCTTTTGGCATAAGAATTACTCCTTATACGGAGGAAATTGGTTAAGCCGTTTGAAAGGTAAAAAAGACTTAATTTTTTTGTTATTTTATAAATTTTTAAGTTTTAGTCAAGTTATTTGTTTTGAGGAAGCAGTTATAATTGAACTTTAGACTTTATAAGTTTAAAGAACTTTTTTCTATTTTGCATTCTCATCAATACTGAGTTAAGTAAATTTGTTACTCATCTTTTCAAATAGACGTAGTTTAATTGATGTAGGATTTTGGGCCTATGTTTTCTCAATATTTTTTTATTTTTTCAGCCCATTTTTCCTCTATTCCCTATGATGTTGTTAATGGGCCTCATCAGAAAGATAAGGTTTGAATTAGTTAGAGATGCCGGGTCGGGCCAGGCCGGACAAACCGGGTATTTCTACCCTCTCCTCTCCTCGATTCTCACACACAGCCGTTGCTCTTTATTTTTCTTTCTCTTTTCTCTGCCGTTTTGAAAATTACAACTCCGTCTCTTCTCCTTCACTGTGACCACTGCTCTCCTCCGCCTCTTCGGCTTCTGTGCCGCTGCCTTGGTCAAATCGATTGTTGGCTTCTCTCGATCGGCACCCGATTGTTGTTCTCTGTTTGAAGGGAAAAACCGAGAGGTTGTACAAAGAGAGAGGGAGAGAGAGAGAGAGAGAGAGAGAGAGGAAAAACCGGTGATAACTTGTGATTTTGTGGCCCTTGACTGAGGGAATCCATTCTCCAACAGATCGTGCCGTTATTTCTACCGTCGGCGCCTCGACACGGTTCGTTGTTTCTCGCTGCTGCTCGGCGCCGTTCGGTCTTGGCGTGGTTTCTCCGCTGGTGGTACCAACACCGCAGCGGTAGGTAAATGTTCATATGATTTTTCTAACAGTTGATTGTGGGTTGTTTTTCGGTCTTGCCGTTCGACTTGAACTGACGGCTTAGGGGAAAAAAAGAGGAAGTTTTTTGTAATAGTTAGGGCTGTTTTTATTTTTGTTTATTATGATAATTTGTAATAGTAATTAGATCCAACAATTGAACCATGTAAATTTATATAAAAATTCCTATATATATCTTCTTTGTATTATTTATATACTAAGAGTCATATTAAGAGTATTATTTTGTCTTATCTGGTTTATTTGTTTTAAATAAAAAATTACCATCATGGCAAGCAAGGGCAAAGTTGGATATAAATTCATAGTTGAAAAAAGATGTAGAAAAATGAGAATGGGCAGGCAGGAGATGCCATGATGCTATGCTATAAATGAAGAGTTTGGTCCGAAAGCTGCTAAGTTTTTCCATATAGAAATGTACTTTGAGCATTATTGCATGCCAAAATAGGAAGTACATTAGCTGTAGAATTATGAAAGAAAAAAATGGCATTGAAAAATGGTTCTTCAGTTCACGTGGGACTATGACTATGGTATCGTAGGAATACAGATTCATTCAATTTTGGACTTGAAATCTGCTCATCCATCTCCTTCATCATCATAATAATAACCTACCAAAAATCATACAGAATCATACGTAAGTGTATCTATTATTATTCACTGCAAAATTAAATGAAATGAACTTTTGTTTGGTGCTTTAGCCTTCCTTGTATCTCTCAAATATTCTCTCATCTCAACTACTCAAATCACTTCAATAAAATTTCATTTCTATTTTGAGAAATTAGGTATCAAAATAAGACTGTCAATCGCAACTATGTGAATCAGACTGAGCTCGACTTCAGCCCCGCTGATTACTTAGCCAGAAATGATGATTTTTTTTTTAAAAAAAATTAATTGAAACACAATGAAAGATAATTTTAATTTTAAACTACTTTTTTTATTTAATTTTATACATTTATAATATTCAATATTTAAACATTTAATCTTATATATATATGCATGTTAACATGCAAATTTATTACAAATAATAAAAGAAGTCTTTCAATAATTTTGTTTGGAATCAAGCTTTTTTTTCTAATTTAATATTCATTATACTATTTCTTAATTGATAGATAATTATATTATATAACATATATAACTAGAATATATAATATAATAAAAACTTTGAATGTTGAATATATGTATGTTGTAGAAACTAATTACTATTACATAAAACTATTTACTATTACATGCCAAAAAGAAAGCAAAACAGTGGAAAAATAAAAACTATTATATTACAAGGCTTTCTTCTTCGATCAAAACAGAAAGTCGATAAAAAAAACCTCAAGGCTGTTAAACAACAAACGGTTAATAATAATAAAAATAAGAGAAACAACATAGAGGCACTTACCACCACCGCGGACAGTGACCGCCGGCAGAACGATGACAAACCGAGAAGCAGAATGGACGCCAAACAGCGGCTGTGCCGCGTCGATACGTCTCAGGTAAGTGCACAAGTGATCAGACCCTCAGATCTAAGCCTCAGCCGTGATAAGAGTCACCGGCGATACCCTCTCTCTCTCTCTCTCTCTCTCTCTCTCTCTCTCTTTCTCTCTCCTGGCTCTCTCTAGCACACCAAGAAAAGATCCAATAACAGGGTTATGAACAGAAAAACAAACCGGCGGCGGTGATGACGTTACAAGAAAGTCGATGGACAAAGAAGAGCAGCGGCGAAAGCCGTGAAGAAGAAAAAGAGAAGAATAATAACTGAATGCCAACAGTCAAGGAGAAGGAGAAGGAATAGAATGCAAGAGAAAGAGAACGGCTGCATAGGAAACGAGGAGAGCAGAGGGATTAAATGAAAGAGTCACCAACGGGCAGTCCGGGTGGCCCTGTTCGGTCTGGCGCGGCATCTCTTGACTCAGTCAAAATGGACACCTACTTTTCAACTGAGGCCCAAATCATCATTGGGTTAAAGATGAGCTTGAAAATGAAAATATTGGGAAGATTCAAGGCCCAAAAGGCCTCCAATATATATACACCATCCAATCAAATTTAGACAAGTCGAGTCTACTTAAGTTGGAGGTGGACTTGAATTATTTTTTTACTTAACAAATACACATTGAATCGTCTGTACCACTTTGTGTATTATTATGTGTACCACTTACTAATTTCAGTATATATTATTAATAAAACTTACTAAATAAAAAATAAATCCTAAGGAAAAATAATAAACCACAAGGAAAAAGTATATTATAAATGGAAATGATACAAAAGGTGTTACACACAAGTGATACAGACAATTCTATTACTAAAAAATAAGACCGAACTTAGTAAATTCGAATTCAAATAGAATTCGACTTGAAAAAAGTTATCTTGACAAATTAGACCTCAAACTGAATCGAAACCCTTAATAGTCCTAATAAAGAATCATAAATCATTTTACCTTTTCTCATCGTCTTAACGATGATGAGATCGATTAAAAAATACAGTGAAGAAAATATCTTTCTAGTGTGGTGAGGCCTAGTTGTTGCAACCTAGGCAAAATATCTTAATTACATTATGAGCTAATTTGGTTATGCATGTATATGTGATATTGGGTCAATTTATTATAAGGCTGTCGCTAACCAACGAGCTAAATGAAACATTAACATATTGAGGTATATTTAAAATACTAAGCATTTGGCAATCTCCTATGGGTTGATCTCCTATGGCTGGTTGGAGTTGGAGAAATAGGTAAAGCTCTTTGGATAATTATAATCATAGGACTACACCGAGGAGATTAAGGTCAATATTAGTTGAAATAACAATAACTCATTATCTTTCTTTTGGTGTCCTAATCTTATTGGTTCCTTACTTATTTTAAGTGTCACATTAATTATTATAATTAAATTTTAGTACATGAAGAGCAGCTTATCAGCCTGTGGAACTTGTGGGATGTCTTAACTTATTTGGCAACCTGCCCTTCTTTTCATAAATTATTAAAACACATTAAAAATTGAAGGGAAAAAAAAACATGTCATTTTGTGACAGCAATTCACAAATAGGAAACCAACCCTATCTCCCACTCCAATTTGTTGTCCACTTAAATGATGGCTTATAATTTCAAAACTCCCCATCCGCTTTCTTTTTTTGTGTCTTGAAAAGGATAAACATATGCTTGGATTAAATCCTAAGTGTGATTTGTGGGTGTATAGATCAGTTTTTAATTTGGAAAAATAAAGTTTTTTCTAAAAGAATATTTGTAAAAGTTTATGAAAGTTTCCAGTGAAGAAAACAATCTAAATATTCTTAATTTATTATTTTGAAGGAATTACATTATATAATGGGTTACTTTCCTAAACAGTTAGGAAAGTAAATATCCTATAAGATTTAGGATTTCTGCATATATAAATATCTAAATAAGAGAATGCGCTAAATATAGAAGCTGCTAAATATCTAATTATGGAAGCTACTAAATATATAGTTATAGAAGCTACTAAATATAAACCTCAGACTTCCAAATATTCTACTTGAGAGGAAGAAAAGTAAAAGGCGTATAGCTATCAAAATTAATACTATCATCTATTCATATTCAACTATTATTTTTTTATATTCAAAAATTATATTTTTACCCTTTAATATTTATATTATATAATTATTGTATTTAATTTTTCTTAAATAATAAAAATAAATAGTAAACATCTCTATTCATTTTGAAAGAATTTGTTATTTAGTTTAGCGTATATTGTGTTCGACTTTAGATTTTTTTTTTTGCATTTTAGTAATTTACTTTTTATTTAGAGATTTGTCATGTTGGTTTAAGTTTAATAATGTGATTATTTCATTTTATAGTGATGATTATATATATATTTAATTTGTAAATATTTGTTTAGAAAATAGATTAAATTGCTTTCACTAACACTTTGTTCTAATCCGTTAGTGTTACAAAGGTTTTTTTATAAGATTGCCACTTTAAAAAAAATAGTCATTAAAGTAGTCGTAAATTTTTTTAAAATTCTTAATGGGGGTGTGCGTTATTTTTAATGATAATGCACATGCTGTATGCGTTATTCATAATCAGTTATTAAATCCCAATATTAATCTTAATTAATGATGTGGCAGTGGAAGGCACACTCTATATGCGTTATCGAAACCACGAAAATCCCTAGCGTCCCTCCGCCGTCTTCATTTTCTTATTTTCTCCTCTTCTCAACTCTCCTTCTTCTCTCCTCTTCTCCTTCCACCGCTGCAACTCTTCTTCTTCTTCCTATTCTCCTTCCGTTGCTGCAACATTCTGTTGCATTTAATCCCATTGTGTACGAGTTTTAGGGGGCAAACACCACCTGTTCCGAGCACTCATCATCTATATTTTATGCCTGCCAGAGCATTTATTTTCTTTTTCATTGCTACCTAGATCTTTCTTGATAACAATAAGTTGTCTACTCATCATTTTGATCCTGAGTTGGATTTCAAAATTTCCTGCCCTGCTTTGCATTATTATTGTTCTATAGATTTTTTTGTATGTCCATTTTAAAGTCATGAGCTAGGGCACCTGAATCTTGTCTATTTAAATTGATTTCGCCTTCAAAAAGGAAGAAGAAGAGAAATGGTGAATGAGAAAGACTGAATAGCTAGCTTGAGTCCATTGCATAAAGCAGCAGTGTTAAAAAAAATTGATGTGGCAAATAACACACAATTTAAATGCGTTATAAAAATGGATAATGCACATATTATGTGTGTTATTTGTCACATAACATACTTACCAAATAAAATTATGAATTAGTGATAACGTACACGGCATGTGTGTTGTCCTTAATGGCTAAAATAAAATTAAAGAAAATATTGTAGTAATTTTTGTGGCTTTTTAAAAAAATATGGCCAATAATAACAACAAAAACCTGTTATGAATGAAGAGGGCCAATTAAGAATTGTCGAAATTCAATGAACTTTAGTTCAATCTACACCGGCGGCAAAATTAATTTTTAGGTTAGACTTTGGGGAAAAAAAAATTTTGCTTTATGGGAAACAATTCTCAGACAAAATACTAAAACAATTCGAGGATAGTCAAATAATTCTGTGAAATTAAGGAGTGATATTAATTGAAGTTAGAGTGCATGTTTCCTAAACTATTGATGTTTTTCATTTCTCTCTCTTTTTTTAGTTAATACCTTTTTTAGTTATGATATTATGATCTTAATATATACGCAAAATGATATTTTAAGAAAATTTTTCATTTTTTTTTATCAAATGTTACTTTTTGATAATCTTTTTTATTAGAATTCGTTATAGGAATTAATACATTATAAATATATAAACTATAAAAATACATTTATTATATTACAAAATTAAAAAAATAAAATAATATTTTGGACAAACCTTAAAGATAAAAATGTAATTAACCCTTATATATTTTATATATATTTCGCATAAAATGCCAAAAATCTTTTGAGAATTCTGAGATCTCACTTTCTTACCGAATAAAATTGTTTTGACTCTGCAAGGATAGCATTAATTTGCTGCCTTCTTTTTCTGTCTGTTCCTCGTCCCATATTTGGTCAAATTGTTTGTGGCTTTAAGTTAAAATAAGTTAAAGTCCACATATAGGTTTTTTTATTTTATTTTATTCTAAATGTAAATGTGGTATAGATAAAAAAAAAAGTTTATATATAAATTATCGCAGACATATTCACACAAAGTAATTATAAGATAAATAATGCGTATAAAAAAACTCATGACGATCAAATACATAATAAAATTAAGTTAAAATATGAAAATATGAAATATAAATAACCTATATACATTTTGATATTGTTTACGGTATCTTTTATTTCATATCTTTTTTATCATAAAGTTCGGAAAAAGACAAATATAGGTTTACTCAAGCTATTCTTGTCTTTTATCAAAATCCAAGAAAATCTTGACTAATGATTTTTTTTTCCTTTTTATATTTCATAATCAAACTTAATTGTTCTTAATTTAGAAAGGAGTTAGATAAATAAAGTGACTATTTCTAATACATAATTTTTTGTTCTTATCTTGAAATATTTATATCCAACCCAAAAAAAAAAAAAATCCAAACAAGTACGTAAATTATCATAAACCTAATCTTGCATGCTCTCTCATATCCTACACTTGATTTCCTTTCCTTTTTTTTTTTTTTTTTTAAAAAAAGGTTCCTTTTACTACTCTCCTTTTCTATTTTTTTTTCCTTTCCCCTTAATGGTACAAAAATAACCTAAGCAATTAAATAATATCACCTTCCTGAGGAGAAAAATTATATGAGAGAAAAAAATATTAAAATGTTTATGCTTTTTAGCCAAGTGTTTCACACAAAATTAATTAATTGAACCAGACAGCTCTATTGATAAAAAATTGTTTATGAATGGCACAATATCATTTTAATTTTCCCTTCTTTTTTGGGTAATAAGTACTATACAATATAATATGAGATTGTTTCCTAAAATAAAAACACGACATCCTTCTGAAACCATACATATGTTTCTCAATAAATTTTTGTTGGATCAAAATTAATGGGATTAAATGAAGGTAAAATTGTTAACATAAGAAAAATATATTTTTTATCCTCTATTATACAAGTTCCTCCTATAATAAATGATTTTTACCCTTATTTGTTCGAATTGGGAAAATAGCCAATTTAATCTCTGAATTTAGCCCTTGATATAATATGATTTTGAAAATTTTGTTTTCTGTCATTATGGTCTCTAAACAATTTAAAATAGTCCCCTAAAATCCTTTGCCCTTCAAGCACTTAATTTCAGTCAAGAAAACCAAATAAAATGCTCATTTGAGATAACTTAAAGGGCAAGATAGATATTATAAAGCATTCTCTCCAAACAAAACACACCTACTGAAGCATAGTAAAAAAAAAAAAAAAAAAGATTGTTTCTCATTCTAAAATCGCATGTCAAATGTATTATTTTTAACCAAATGATTTATGATAATTATTTTACCCTTCAAATTATGACACTTCAGTACGGATTGATAGCAAAAAGATTTTATTGAATTATTATAAATTATTTATGAACCATAACGATAAGAAATAAACTTTTAAACAAACTATTAAGTAAAGACATAAATTTTAGAGATTAAATTGATCATTTTCTCGTGGAATTAATTAGATTTACATTGATTCCTATAGCATCTCTAGTATACTATTGTTTGTTATATTTCCATAAAAATTGATACTATTGGAAAACGTCAAAAAAAAGGTTAAGACTTAATAGAGATATGGGCATGTGAAGGTGATACGAGATGTGAAAGTTTCCAGTGGGGAAAACAATTCAAAGTTTTCTATCTGATTAATAGTAAACAATGTACATTATATAATGTGTTATTGTGACAAATCCTAAATAGAATATGACTAGGAAACCTAAACAAATTACAACTTATAAATATACTTTATCTAGGACTTTATAAGGACTAATCCTAGTCCTATAATAATAATAATTATTATATTTACATCATAATCCTTAATACTCCCCCTCAAGTTGGAGCATGAATATCAGAAATGCCCAACTTGGATGCTAATCGATGAAATTGTGTGGGATGAAGAGCTTTAGTGAGGATATCAGTTGGCTGAAATTCACTGCGAATATAGGAGGGAAAAATAAATTTTGCTTGAAAACCATTACGGACAAAATGATAATCAATTTCAATATGCTTGGTACGTTCGTGGAAGACGGGATTTTCGACAATGTGAAGAGCAGCTTGATTATCACAATGTAAGGGAATGGAGTGAGTTATAGGCACACGAAGATCACGTAGTAGGCTAGATAACCACTTTAACTCACATAAAGTCATCGCCATAGAGCGATATTCAGCTTCGGCAGAAGATCGAGAAACGGTATGTTGTTTCTTCATTTTCCAAGAAATAGGAGACCCACCAAGTGAAATAAAATAGCCGGTAATAGATTGTCTAGTAATTGGACAGGTAGCCCAATCAGAATCACAATATGCAGTCAATAAAAGTGGAGATTTAGATTGAAGAAGAATGCCACGACCAGGACTTCCCTGGAGATATCGGATGACTCGAATAGACGCATTCCAATGAGTTTGGCGAGGAGCGTGAATAAACTGAGCGAGTGTGTGAACAGAATAAGCAAGCTCAAGCTTACCAATGAGTCTGCGGTATTTTTCTGGATTTGTAAAATAAGTATAAGTGGCCTTGGCTAGCTGATGATTGGGTTCAATAGGTGTAGATGCCGGTTTTGCCCCTAACAAGCCAGTTTCGGAGAGAATTTCCAAAGCGTACTTGCGTTGGCATAAAAATAAACTCGAAGGATTTCTTACAATTTCAATACCTAAAAAATATTTGAGAGGACCCAAATCCTTCATACGAAAACACTTATTCAATGAAGCTTTGAATTTTTGAAGAGTTGGTAGTGAATTTCCAGTAATGAGTAAATTATCCACATAAATTAGGACGTATAAATAAATGTTCCCTCTTGAATATGTGAAGAGAGAATAATCTGCATAAGATTGAGAGAAACCACACTTTTGGAGAGCGGCAGTCAGTTTTGAAAACCAACACCGAGGAGCTTGGCGAATGCCGTATAAAGATTTTTTCAGAAGACAAACCTGTCCTGGGGAAGAGGAGCAAAAACCAGGTGGCGGTCGCATATAGACTTCTTCTTGTAAATCTCCATGAAGAAATGCATTGTGGACATCCATTTGATGGATGGGCCAATTTCTAGCAGTAGCAACAGAAAGCAAAGTGCAAATTGTGACCATTTTTGCAACGGGAGCAAATTTGTCTGTAAAATCAATACATTCCATTTGTGTATTTCCTAAAATCACCAAGCGGGCTTTATATCGTTCAATGGTGCCATCTGCTTTGTACTTAATACGAAAGACCCGTTTACTCCCTAGAGCACGTTCTCTAGGAGGTAATGGCGTTAAGGACCATGCGTCATTATTTTCGAGTGTATCAATTTCTGGACGCATAGCGGTACGCCAGAGAGGATTAGAAACTGTTTCAGAGTAGCTAGTGGACTCGGATTCTGTAGTTATAGATGCTAAAAAATGCCTGTGGGAAGGAGAAAATTTTTTATAGTCCACAAATTGTGTTATAGGATAAAGGAACGTACTTGAGAGGCCTGAAGAGGGTGAAGGAGTAGAGGAGGAATAGGATATAGCATTACAGTCATAATCTTAAAGTCGAGCAGGAATCTTTTTAGCACGAGTACTTTTCCTTGTTGCAATTATTTCCGTGGGCTAAGAAGGAGAAGACGCGATGGTTGGATTTGCAATTGAGTCCTTTGAGTGGTTTGGGCCAGCCAATTGCGTGCCGGGCTGCACCTGTTGGATCGTGCCATCATCAAAAGGAATCTCGATTGGGCCAGGCGAGTTAGGCTGTGGTTGCTGGGCCTCGTCATCAAAAGGAGTTGGGCAAGTGGTAGGCGTTGGTATTGGAATCCGTAGGCAAAAACAAAGTAAAATAAAACTACGGAAATCCACCAACAGGATCTGCACATACTAGAAAAACCGATTGGATAGAAATTACCTCAATGTTTTGATTGTTCGTTGTGGAGGCGCTGCTTTGTACGCTTCACCCTCTACTGGTATCCACGCGACGAACTCCTCTGCAAGCGATCGGGATGCTAGCTCCCTTCCGTGTTCCCAAAAGCTGCTCGAACCGATCTCGACTATTTGGTAACCTGGGTCGTATTTCGGAGAGAGGAGGCTAGATACTATATTGCCGTTCTAGGGTTTAGGGTTTTGTTTTTTCTTTAATCGGATAAAGGATTTGGCTACCAAGAAAAGGTTAACATAACCTTTTATAGTCATCAATATCAAAACCCCTAACTGTCATCTAATGACAGTTTAATCTCGTCCGTCTATTCCTATAATCATCCAACGGTTGGATGAGTAATATTAAGTAATTAATTTCATTTATTCGATTAAATAAAATTAATTACTTATTAACCTACCGTGAAAAATACAATATGGAATCGATTCCCCCTTTTTGTATACGTTCAACGAATCTTGACACAATCTAGATTCATTGAACGTGGACATTATGCTCACAAGATCGTCTATGCGTGTGACTCTGTAGGTTCACTTAACGTTGCAGTGAATAAAAAAAATGTCCTAGACATTTATTCACAAAACATAAGCGGCCTCTAGCAAGACATTATGCTTACCCAAGTTAAGTAAATGTAATAATAACCTAGCATCAGATTTAATATTTAGTCCTTTTGTCACACGATATCCTAATTAAGTATAAGGCATGGATCAAGTCATCCTTATAAAACTTAATTAACCATTTACTTGATCACCAGACAGACTGTTCCAACAAATAATATTAATAACACCTTATTAATACTTATTTGAGCATGGCCATGCATATTTTCCAGTCTTCCTTATCAAGGGGCCCATGGATATCTCTCTCTAAAAAGAGAGGGACAAATCCCTTTCACTATCTCCAATATTCAAGCCATGACGAGAAAATAAACCAACCAATAATCATAATGATCACCTAATTAAAAGTGATGTTTGACTATGTCAAAACATATTTTTCTCCCCATGCAAGAAACATTAGAAACATTAGGTCGAAGGACACCAAATATAAAACTGAGAAGAAATACTTATAACTTAAACCCATGCAATATTTCTTCTTCACTTTGGGTCATGTCCAATACAATATTCTCAATATGTATTTATGAATTGCTTTTATATCTCATATTCATGATCAGTAAAACTTGACCATCAATCAACTTCACACTAGTTTACAAGATGTAATAAACTAGGGACAAATAAGAATAGTATTTTATTAGCTAGAAGGGTTTTACTATCAAGTCACATACTTGATGACCAAGAGCATAAAATACAATTCAAAACTACATGCTTCATAAATCATAAATGTGAGTCAATTGGTCTTAGGGCATATACTAACAGTTGGGTCTGAGGAGTCAGGAGCGTGGGCAGTCCTGTTGGGCTGTGTGGGCTTCTCCTTCCTTTGTCTTATTGGGCTTTTTCTTACTGGGCTGTTTGACTGAAGTTCTGTGTTATGAGGGGATTTGCTCCCCCTTTCTTGTAAGCCTATTATTTGTTCACCAAAATTGTAAGATTTTACAAAATATGGAGTACACTTTGGGGTTTCCAAATCTTTGTAGGGAAATTTTGTTTCATCAAAAATTACATCTCTTGATACAATGAACTTCTCCCTTTTTAAGTCGTAAAACCGCCAACCTTTCTTATGGAGTGGATAACCAAGAAAGACACACGTTCTGCTCCGGGCTCGAAATTTATCTCGAGGAACATCATGATCATGAACATATGCTAGACACCCAAAGCTTTTGATGTGAGAGTATGAGGGTTTTCTGTCATAAAGTAGCTCATGAGGGGGTTTTCCATACAATAATGAAGAGGGTGTGCGATTTATAAGACACGCAGATGTCAATATATATTCTCCCCAAAATTTGATGGGCAAATTAGCTTGAAACCTCAAAGCTCGAGTGAGATATAAAATATGTCGATGTTTACGTTCAACCCTTCCATTTTGTTGTGGGGTGCCAGTAATAGTAGTTTGATGGATTATTCCATGGGTTGAAAAGTACGACTTTAGAGATGTAAATTTTGTGCCATTGTCACTTCGGACTATCTTTATAGTTTTGTGAAATTGAGTTTTGATCATAGCACAGTAATCTTGTAGAGTAGATGCAACTTTACTTTTTTTTTTCAGAAATCAAATATATCCAAACAGCTCTAGAATAATCATCTAGGATGGTAAGAAAATATGAAGCACCTCTGGTTGACACGATCTTGTATGAGCCCCACAAATCACAATGAATTAAATCAAAAACTGTAGATACTTTATTAATGCTAAGAGGAAAACAATCACGAGTTTGTTTAGCATGGAGACAAATGTTACAAGGAGACCTTCCAATTCTAGAGGTTTTAGAAATACCCAAAAAATTATTCACCACAAAGTCTAAAGGATGTCCCAACCGTATATGCTATAATGTACTGGAGTCGAGAACCGTGCTAGAAAAAGCGTACAATGCCTTCCATTCCATAGGTTTGTAGAAGAAAATCCCATTCCTCTACTCACCCACTCCAATCGGCCTCATCGAGATACGGTCCTGTATAACACAAAAGTTGTCAAAAATAGTGATAAAACACCTCGAGCCTCGTGTCAATTGAGACAAAGAAATTAAATTGCACTTAAGTTCAGGAATTAATAACACTCGTTGGAGTTTTAATCTAGGACTCAAGGAAACTGTTCCCTCTTGAACAACAAGAGTCTTGGCACCATTAGGTAATCCAATAATGTATGGACAAATAGGTTTTAAATTTTTTAAAATTATTTTCCTACCAGTCATATGGTGAGAATATCCTGAATCCAAAATCCATAAATTTTCCATACTAGATAATTTTTCGGATTGAGTATTGTTTGAGTTGTTTAAGGCAGTCAACAACTTTGGCCATTTGGAAAACAGTTCGGTCTGTTACTGTAGCTCGGCCCGCTCAGCCCGATGTTGTCTTCTTCCTCAGCAAGACAGGCGCCGCTGCTTTAAGCTTCTACCGCTGCCATTCCACGCCAGACTGAAGCTAAGTTGGCCCAGGCTTCCAGCGGTCGTCCTCCTTCCATCGCGCGTGCTCTCGCCGTCAGCTATCTTCTTCCTTGTGTAGATATGCCGCCGCGCCTGCCGCGCTATCCTCTGTTGTTTCTCGCCGGCAAAGTCCCGCTACCGGTGGTGGGTTGAGGTGAACTCCGCAGCAACCACTCCGGGTATCCCACCAACTGGAAGCAGCCGGTGACGTCGTGTCCGGCCTTCTTGCAATATGTATAGTAGAGTTTGGAAAAAGGTGTTCTTCGATCTGCTCCGGTGCCGGCGCCGTCGCCAGTATAGTCCCCTACTCGTGTCAGATTTTTATGTTGTTCTTCTTTGCAAATTTGAGCAAAAATTGTTCGTAACTTGGGCATGGGCTCTTGTTGAATCATATGGGAACGGACAGTGCCATAAATTGCACTATTTAATACTATTAAAAATTGAAAAATCTTTTCGTTTTCTCTTTCTTTTATGATAAAAGATAAGAGTTCTGTATCTGTGCTGGACGGGAGTTGAGTGTAATTTTCTAATTCATCCTATAATTTTTTCAATCGTGAAAAATACACATGTATCGAATCTCCGCGTTGTTTACAATTTGCCAACGCAGCTTTTAGTTCGTATATTCTTGGCTCGGTGCCAACAAAAAATCTTTCCTTCAAATCTGTCCATAATTCATCAGCTCTCTCGGAGTGACGTATGGTAGATCGAAGAGAGGGTTCGATGGTGTTGAGAATCCAAGAATTTACCAGGTTATTGATTTCCCATCATTCTTCCTCTTTGTCTTGGTCATCTTCTGGAATGGGAATTATTCCATCAATGAATCCCAACTTCTTCTTTGATCTCAAGGCCATGCGCATGACCCTTGCCCATTCTGCGTAATTATTGTCCTTCTCGGTCTCGTTTAGCTGGACTGTTGTTAGAATCAATCCAGGTCCATCGGCATATGCTACATAATAAGCATCTTTCTTTATTCTGCGAACATTGCTTTCTTCCACCATGTCATTATCAACGTTGCCAATATTGTCGTGACTCATTATGAGAGATTTTAGACAATTGGCTCTGATACCATGAAAGTTTCCAGTGAGAAAAACAATCCAATGTTTTCTGTCTGATTGATGGTAAACAATGTACATTATATAGTGTGTCATTGTGACAAATCCTAAATAGAATATGACTAGGAAACCTAAACAAATTACAACTCATAAATATACTTTGTCTAGGACTTTATAAGGACTAATCCTAGTCCTATAATAATAATAATAATAATTATTATTATATTTACATCATAATCCTTAATAAGATGACATTTTAAATCCAATTTTTTATTTCATTTAAAAAAAATCATTTTTCATTTATTTTTCTTCTGATTGGTAAACCTCCTGAGGCAGCAGCTAGCTATATATATTAAGGCCTAAAAACGAGCAAATATGAATATGTCATAATCTCAAGGCAAGAAGAAGAATGGCTACTACCCCTGGCTTTCTCACTGACTGGCCATGGACTCCTCTTGGCAGTTTTAAGGTTCTTCTTCTTTCTCCTCTATTTCATTTCTTCTTCTTTCTCCTCTATTTCATTTCTTCTTCTTATTCTCCTTCATGAAATATTTCCAACCTTAGCCACCTCCCCCCAACCCCAGAAGAAATCCCATTTTTCTGGATCAAAAGTTTTCAGATTTTATATTGCAGGGTATTTTATGTATATATGTACAGAGTTATTGACTAATTTCTTATTATATATATTTTATATTTTTATTTTTTTATACATAATCTATTTTAGCATCTTTGTGTATACTTAACATCATACAAAACGGTGAAAGTTGGACATATATGTGAAGTGTTTTTGAGGGAGATGAGAACATGAAGATGCTGAATTTTGCCATTTGATGCGGTGCACACACAGCGCAAAAAATATACAATAGCCGATAGTGGATAGTAGAACTCTTATCTAATGAAGAATCGGCGTGAAAATAGATTATTTATATAAAAATGAAAAATATATATGATAAAAAAATCTGTCAAAAGTTTTTATACATTTATAAACGGTTTCATTTATAATTTTATATTATATTTTAAAGTTTATGATACACAATGATAAATCAGTGAGAGAGTAATTAGATATGATGAACAAATTAAAATGTTATTCTTAATATGTGATTGTTATTTTTTTTGTGGCATTATTATATTTTATTTTAATTTTTCAGTACGTGGTACTAGCGCCATGGGTTGTTCACAGCTTCTACTCTTTCGCGACGAAAGAGGAAACTGAAAGGGACTTAACCTATTTACTGGTATTCCCATTTCTATTATCAAGGGTTGTTCATAATTTGGTATGGATAAGCTTTTCTCGTCATCGAACGGCAAAAGGAAAGAATAGAATTGTTGATAAAACTATTGAATTCGAGCAGGTTGACAGAGAAAGCAATTGGTAATTTATTAATTCTTCTTCTCCTAATTTTAATTTTTAATTAATTAGGTCTAATTACCATGGTTTTAAATCGAAGAAAAAGGACAAGTTGTTACGGAAGATTTTGTCGTTGTTTGTTAGCTAGGATTGTTAAGATTATGTGGTCAAATTATTATTGTTATTATTTCATGATCATGTCACTATATATACATATATAGATAGACATACTCCACGCACATGATATATATATATATTCAAGAATTATTATAAAGTTGATCTTAATTTGCCGAAGAAAGTTTTTAGTGAAAAAATTTTTATGGATATTTTTATTATCTTTTATCTTTGAACCGTGTAAAGCTAAAGAGCTATATAGAGCACATGCCTAATACAACTTTAACCATATAAGTTTAGATATCTAACACAGACAGACAGAAGAGAATTAAAGAAATTAGATAAATATATCTTAAATATCTTAACGGCCACTAATTTTTTTGGTGTTGAAAGAGATGAATTAGGATTTGATAGAGATGAATATGGATTCTACCAATTGTTGTTAATCATAGGAGCCAAAGTATAAAAACTTCCAATGATGGAATAGAACAAAGGGGGTGGCTTAGCATGTCTCCCCATCAATTCTATAAATTCCTTTTTGAGTTTCATTTTTTTTAAAGGATTTTAGATATTTTACTTTAAATTCGTCCGTTAAATTTTTTTACAAATTAGAAACTTTTTAAATTAAATGTCTTATTAGGTTCATAGTTTAGATATGACAAGATAATAGAAGTACACTTTACTATTAATAAGTAAGTTAAAAATCTTGATTTCGAATCAGTTCTTCCTTTTAATATTGTATAAAAAAAAAAAGTATTACTTCCAAACAGAAATATAAATCTTTTTTGTGGTTGAATAGATTTTAAAAATTATAAATCTTTTTTTGGCTGGGGAAAAAATATAAGTCCTCCACTACTATTTTATTATGTAAATTTTTAATTATATCTATTCATTCTCCCCCTCCCTCCCTCTCTAACACTATTTATTAAGGGTATGAATAAAATATCACTTCAAAAAAATTTATATTTATAATTAATGGTAATACTCTATTTGTTTTTTTTAATTATCATATTTTGAATATCACACTCTTTAAAAAATATAAAATTTTAAATTTTTTTATATAAATTAAAACATTTTTTCAAAATTTTCTCAATTCTCATTATTATTTGTGTTGGTATTGGTTGCATGCAGGGATGACCAAATAATACTAACAGGACTACTTTTCTACATATTCAACATGGCAACTCCAATGGCTAAACATCTGCCATGGTGGAGGACAGACGGCGTCGTTATTACAGCGTTGCTTCATATGGGACCTGTTGAATTTCTTTACTATTGGCTTCACAGAGCTTTACATCACCATTATCTTTACTCTCGCTACCATTCTCATCATCACTCCTCCATTGTTACCGAGCCCATTACATGTAATATAACCTCTCTCTCTCTCTCTCTCTCTCTCTCTCTCTCTCTCTCTCTCTCTTCTTCTCTTAATTAAACCACATTAATTTGGATTGGATTTCTAAACACACAAAAACAAAAACAAAAAAAGTCTTTTGTTTTCAACTTTTTACAAAGTAAATGTCGTTTCTCATCCCGACATATTTTTTTCTGTCAATTTTAATCTCTAATTATTATTAATTTTATTTGTTTGAGATCTCAACTAATATATGAGTAACTCTTTTTGATTATTGAACGATTACTAACATGTTTAACCGATTGTCAATAATTTATTTTTGAATATATTACATTTTTTGTCCATTTCATTTAATATATATTTGAAAATAAATTGTTGATCACAGATTAAACATGCCAAAAATCATTTAAAAGAATAAAAAATTGTTTGTTGAGAACTAAAAAATGTAAAAAAGATATTAATTATTTACATCTATAAATTTTTTTATTTTATCTTTTTTTAATTATAAAATAATATTCTTTTCTCTTTATAGTCATAACTATTTTTTATATTTTAGATAGTCATGAACTATTTTTGTTTTTTTAGAAGTCAAAAATAGTTCATCTATAAAAGTTTGTGCCTATAAATAGAAAAAACAAAATAATTCATGATTAGAAAAGAATAAAATTAAAATTTATTACTATAAAAAATAATTTATAACTATAAATAACTAATATCTCAATATAAAATTAATAATTGAGAACTATAACTAAATTCTTTTACCTCTATTGAAACTACATTTTCTTTCATGACAGACTGATACGCAAAATATAATCTTTATCCTAATTTATTTCTTGCAATATTGATTCTAAATTTTTTTGTTTGAATAATTTTATTCGTAAATCTTTGATATTTATAATTTATTTGAAATAAAAAGATTTTTGAATTAGAATAGGAGGAGAAATTTTGTTGATTTAGTTTTGGGTTGGTTTGCAGCTGTGATACATCCATTTGGGGAGCACATGGCATATTTTGTTCTGTTTGCAATTCCGATGTTGAGCACAGTATTTAGTGGAACTGCTTCAATGGGGTCTCTTCTTGGTTATATTACTTATATTGACCTAATGAATAATATGGGTCACTGCAACTTTGAACTTATTCCTAAATGGCTTTTCTCCATTTTCCCACCTCTTAAGTACATCATGTACACTCCCTCGTAAGTCTCTTCTTTCATCTCTCTCTTGCTTCATCTCTTTTTTCTTTTTTGTTTTCATATTTATCTTGGATTAGGGACTAATTTAATTTGATGAAAACAGATTTCACTCTCTGCATCACACTCAATTTCGTACAAATTACTCACTATTCATGCCAATATATGACTATATCTATGGAACTACGGACAAGGCCACGGATACTCTGTATGACACTTCATTGAAGAGAGATGAAGATGCAGCTGATGTTGTACATTTAACTCATCTCACTAACCCAGAGTCAATTTACCATATTCGCCTTGGATTTGCATCTTATGCTTCTCAACCAGAAACCTCTAAATGGTACATTTGGTTAATGTGGCCATTAACATGTTGGTCTATGCTCATTAATTGTATCTATGGACGTACTTTTATTATTGAGAGAAATACCCTTGAAAAGCTTAAGATGCAGTCATGGGCACTTCCAAGGTACAATGTGCAGGTATGATTGTACCCTCTTATTCTTGATTGATGGCATAAAATAAATTGTTTTTGAGAAGTACTTTTTTAAACTGTTCTGAAATTGTTATATTACTCTTTAAAATAATTACTTTTTGTATTAGAAAAGTTGTTTTAGAGATGTTTTTTATTGTTTATTACATTTGTTTATATAAAAGTTGTAGAAATTTATTTTTTAAAGTAACATTAGATGTGTTTACTGTTCTTACTTAATGATGCAGTTAAAAGTGAAATTGTTATGTTACTTTTTAAAATAATTATTTTAAAAAAGTAACAAGTAATCCTCCTCCCTAAGTACTTGATTTGTCACATTTGTTTGATTTGTGATTTGAATGGCAGTACTTTATCAAATGGCAAAAAGAAGCTATCAATGGCTTTATTGAGAAAGCAATATTGGATGCAGAGGCAAAAGGAACCAAGGTGTTAAGTCTTGGTCTTTTGAACCAGGTAATTATTACATTTATTTCCATTAATTATTGATAAAATACCATTTAGATTTCTTTTGTTAGCCAAAATTGACCAATTTTTCTTTTGATTTTTTGGAATTGATAAATGTTTATAGAGTGAAGAACTTAACCATTATGGAGAGCTTTATATTCAAAGAAATCCAAAGCTGAAAATGAAGATTGTGGATGGAAGTAGTTTGGCAGTGGCTATTGTCCTTAACGCTATTCCAAAAGGAACTACACAAGTCCTTCTTAGGGGCAACCTCTCTAAAGTTGCATATTCCCTTGCTTTTGCTTTGTGCCAAAAGGGCATCCAGGTAATTTGTTATTTACCTTCTCAACAACAATCTACAAAGGACATATATGACATTTCATTATCCAATTAATTCAATCCCAATCCATGTTTTTTAGGACCAAATTTTATGCATTTACCCTGTAGTCTGCTTTTCTATGACTTCAAATTATTAGATACTTTTGAGCTGTATATTATCCCTTATCGTATCTTTAAAAAATTTGAAAAAAATAATTATTTTTTAAAATTATTTCTATATATTGATATTGTTAAATAATAATATATTATATTAATTATTTTAAATAATTTTTTAACTATTTAAAAAAAAAGTATAAGCAATCGAAATCGAATAAACAGGCCCTATATAATACTTTTTGTCCCGTTAATTTTGAAAACTTTCTAGTAATTAAATACTTAATTTTTATTGTCAGGTGGCTACTTCAATTGAACGGGAGTATGAGAAGCTTAAGCTAACTATAACTTGTCAAAATAATTTGGTGCTTGATAAGAGCTTTACTCAAAAGGTATATATAGCAAGCATCTCTCAGTTTATCCTCTTTGAGGCCATCATATATATAATTTTTTAATCCCCAATATTATTCATATGCTAAAATAAAATGGATTTATGATATAATTGGTAGATATGGGTAATTGGAGATGGATTAAGTGAAGAAGAGCAACTCAAGGCCAACAAAGGCACCTTTTTCATTCCTTTCTCGCAATTTCCTCCCAAAAAATTGCGAAAAGACTGCTTATACCACTATACTCCCGCAATGCTCGCTCCTTCATCTCTCCATAATCTCGACTCTTGTGAGGTAAAAAAATAATCATATTTTTTTTTCTCGTATTATTTACGAACTTCATATAATATAATCAAAGTCATGTACGTATATATATCCCATTGATCAAACTCATGTCTTTCTTTTGATCGACCGATACCTAATTTGAAGTAAAACTAGACTTGTAAAATATTAAAAAATGAATTTAAAGAAAATGGTTTAAATTTATTTGAAACTAACCTGTAATCTTTCTCAACCGTTAAAATTTATCTAAAACTAACCTACAATTAATAAAATATCCCTTTGATTACCCTTTGGTTTTGTCCTTGAGCTAATGAAAATGTTGTTTATTTGCGTTGGGACAGAATTGGCTGCCAAGAAGGACACTAAGTGCAAGCAGAGTAGCAGGAATATTACATGGCCTTGAAGGATGGAATGAACATGAATGTGGGGACTCTATGTTCGACATAGATAAGGTTTGGCAAGCCAGCCTTAAACATGGGTTTCGTCCCTTGGCTCCTCCAACTACAAGCACCTAATCTATATTATATATGGTCATTGCAGAATATTTCAGAAAACCCCCTCAAATCTCACATTAATTTCAGTTTTTGCCACATATTTCTGGTTTGCTTCTTAGAAGTTATAGGATCAATGCGTATGGCTGCTGGAATCCATAATATACATATTTATGTTTGTTAATGTAAACTTGAAAAGGGCTACAAATTAAAGTATTTGCATGGTATTAGTAAAAGATACTATGTTATCTCCTTGGGGGCTTGAGTTTCTTTTTCCCCTTCATCTTTTAAGTAATACTATATATTATGTAGTCCTTCCGTCCGCCTTATAAAGATAGGTTCATTTTCATCTTTCTTTCGTCTCAAATTATAATTCTGTTTTCTTTTATAAATGATAATTAATTTGTTAAAAGTCCTTTTATACTCCTCACTAAACATTTCTATTTACTATTTTTATACATCGGCAAAGTGATACAACTGGAACCCAAAATTTATGGTCCGATAAGAAGTGATTTTGTCACTAAACTATTATCTTAACACGAGATAATTTTGATATTAACATGAAATGTTCCTTGCATATTGTAATTTGGATAAGTTGTATGGCCAAAGAATTAAAGGCTATTTTTACGAAAATATGATTCAAATCATAATCTTTATTCAGTAAAGAGTATTTTTTTTATTATTAAACTATTACATGCAATTTTCCTTTTAAAAAAACTATTACATGTAATATTATTTCAATCTTTTTTATATATCTTTTTTATATATGAAAGAAAAAGCTTAGTAAGATTTACTTATATTACGGAACTACTCCATTTTTTTTTTTTTGGAATTAATGTGAACACTTAATCCAAAAACTTGAAAAGTCCAAAGATGAATTGAACAAACATAAAGAGTTGCTATCAATAAATGTGATGGGTGGTCTTGTACCGCTCATTTAATATATCACTCTTTACACTATTATTTTATAATTAAAAATTATTTTATAAAATATATTAAATTAAAAAATAATATAAAAAGTAATATATAAAATAACACGGAGTTAGCATCATTTAATATATCATTACAGTATTATTTTATAATATATTTTTAATTAAAAATTATTTTATAAAATATATTAAATTAAAAAATAATATCAAGAGTAATATATAAAATAATATAGAACTATTCTGCCGGTGTCCGGTAGTACTGGTGGTGGGGTATTCGTACGACCTTTTAGGAATTAGGATTGCGAACTTTTAGTGAGGGCGTGGGCCCAGTCAGATAGTCTCCCAAAATCTCATTCTTTCAATTCACGTGAGTGAGTGGGCCTACATCTGTATTTGGGCCTGGGCCCAGTCAGAGGTCCTCCAAATTCCGACAATTTTCATTTGTCATATATTCTTATTGATTTTGGGTTTTCATCTATAAGGCACCAAAATAGTAACTCGAAAGTGATTTATCAACCAAACATATGCAGGCCGCCGATTCAACTTTAATGTTTTGGAAAATAAAACTTTTTAGTAGGTTAATAACTCAAAAAAGAAAAAAAAAAAAAGTTAATAACCCATACGCCAATATAAAAGTAAGGGCCTTATCTGAATAGCAAGAATTGAGAACTTTCAATGTAGAAGTTATGAGTTCATCTCTTCTGGTAAGTTGTTATAAAAAATTTTAAAATAAAAAAATTTATGGGTGATATTTAGTGAACAAAAAAATAAATGTCGGTGAAATGAACAAAAAAAACTTTTCTTAATTTTTTTTGGATAATAAATGATTCTTGCGACAATAAAAAATTAATGACAGCAAGATATTACCTATGATTAATATACTATAAACTTATTGTTATTTAAAACAAATAAAAAACATTGAAATCGATATATTTTTAGAATAAAATATCTCTAATATCTTTATATTAATATCCTTATATTCAAATATAATAATTTAACTTTAAATATGCAAAAGTTACAATAACTTATGATATAAACACTCCTCACTTCCTTTAAAAAAAAAAAAAAAAAAAAGAACACCACTTACTTACTAGAGGTTTTAAATTTAGACTACATCTCTTCAAATATGTAAAATAAATCAGAAATTTAATAATGAAACGAGGGCTTCGTTTAACAGTAGCTACTTGGGCTTAACAAATGCAGTTTAAGGGCCTGTAAACATTTCTTTGTGAACTCCTTTTCCAGCCCAACTTTTAGGCGGCCCCCTTTTGGTTGGTCTTCATATAGGCTTTTTCTTGTAAATGTCAAAGTAGATCTTTTAGAATCTTACTATCTCTTCCCATAAATTGGCTATATTTGAGAAGATATTTATAAGAAAATTGATACTTCATTCTAGAATTCTATTTCTCTCTCTTGTATTTATATATATATTCTTCCTTGTTCAGGTGGCTGTGGCTTCTTTTGGTTTTTGTTTTGGTGTTTAAAATCCTGTTTAAGAGAAGTTTTATTTTTGCTCATTATAGATGTTTAAAATGAGTTATTTGATTGATATAATATGGTCCTAGGACATAATAAGTGCATCTTGTAGTTGGGAGGAATCCAGAGAATTGGTTGAAGAGAGCTTGGTATGCGTGTATGGTGGTTGTTTTGATTTCAGGTGCTGTAATGGAACAAATTTATAACTTGTTCGAATGCAGCATCATTTTTGTAATGGAAATATTGGAGAGTAGAGCTATTCTGTTTTGCATTTCTTTCCTTGTTTCCTCTGTAGGCCAAAAAGAAGAAGGACAAAAAGAGAAAGATAGAGAGATTATCTTGGGGTCGATCGGGCTAGGAACCGTCATCTTTCTGCAATAGAGTAAACAGATTTTCTCAAATGCATAGTTTGTTATGATAGAAGAGAAAAGAAGAGAAATCCTAAATTATGAGAGAATAAAAGAGAATAGAATGTAGCTTGAAATATTATTTGAGACTTTTTTAGTAGATAAGGAGAAAACATGTTTTGTCTTTTATTTGGTAGTTTCAAGAGAATTGAAAAGGAGGAGTTTTTGCCATATTTGGACAGTTTTAAAGAAAAAAATGCTATTAAAGTGGGTCGTCAGAATTTGTTTAATGTTCCTAACGCAACCAACGTGTGCGTTAATCATTTATGATAATGCATACCGTGTGTATTAACCCTAATCCAAAATTAAAACCCATTATTAAACTTCTCCCTCGTCCTTCTAGCCATTTCTTTAACACAAAAGTTTTACGTTAAAAGTTGTAATACAAAAATAACATTTTTGTTTGAGGAAGAGATGTGGTTGATTGTTGGGATAGATTACTGAGTTCAATTTTCAAAATTAGATATTTCAAGACAATTCAATAATTTTGTAAGCCACAACTGTTAAACACTATGTGTGATATATATATATATATATAAAAACAAAAATATAAAACAATAATACCAAAATAATTTTAAGGAAATAGAAATTAAACCCGAGTCTTGAATAAACTTCAATTTCCTTAAAACAAATTCGTTCTCTCTACCGGAAGTGCAAGAGATATGTTAGAACGTCTGTTTCCCAGGATAAAACGGGTTTCGGAAAATCAGTTTAGCACTTGAAACTGTTTTCTCTTTGAACTTGAACAAATTGATGATGAACAGGAAAAAGATATATGTATGCAGGTTATGAGAGAATGCTAGACAATTGCAAAGAAAATTTTTTTTCTTCTCTTCTGCTGTGGAGACAGCAGTATTTATAGATGGAAAACTCTTCAACTGTACATTGAATTAGTTTTGTACATTGAATTCATCATTCAGCTGTTACATTGAATTAGTATTATACACTGAATTCACCCTTCAGATGTTTCATTGAATTAGTTCTATACACTGAATTCATTCTTCAACTATTACAATGAATTAATTATGTACACGGAATTTAGCAATACAGAATTAATTCTATATTTCAGTATCCATGAATATGGTTGTACATTGAACTCAATAGAAATGAATGTGGTTGTTCATCGAATTCAACAGCCATTGAATCCAGACAAAAGAAGAATTTGACACATAATTTGGTAAAACCGTGGGTCTGATAAGGCTTCGTGTTCTTTTCCAATGTGGGATTCAAATCCCTTACTTGCCAACATTCTCCTCTTTAATTTTTTTTTTTTTTTTCATTCACTTCCTTTTTCCAAATATTTTACAAAAATCCCCCACATGAATGATAAAAAATTGTTTTGACTCATAGTTTATGTTCATCAAGTGACTTATGCATAGGAAAAGTAGGTATTCGCCTTTGAACTTTCCTCTTGTAACATATGTATACTTTACTAGCTGTCTAGTAAATATGATGTCCTTGAATTGTCCTGCTTTCTTATGTAAAGAGTCCACATATTTTACAAATAAACCATTTATTGTTCAGCTCTCATGGTTTTGTTCATTTTGACCATGAACACGTCCTGGTTCTGCAAGAGTTTCTAAAGAATTGAGCCTAGGCAATTCTCCTTCAAAGCGGCCCTACTTTTCTCTCACATAGGTGATTTCTTAAATATATATACATATATATAATCATTAAAGCAACATAATGCTAATCTTAACTATTCCATCACTGTTAATACGACAAGAATAAGCTGAGGTTTCCCCCACAGTGACACTCTAAGTCTTACAATTAGGTTGTCCCTTTGAACCTAGATCTTGGGATCTCCAGTCAACTAGATAGGGTTTTCCTTCATAAAACTTTATCCTTCATAGATTTTAATCCTATTTCTGTTGCCAGTCTTTCAACCGCCTCTCTATTTAACCCTTTGGTTAACAGATCCGCGATGTTTTCTTTTGACTTTACATAATCAATCGAAATAACACCTGACGAGAGACGTTGTCTAATAGTGTTATGTCTGCGACGAATATGTCTAGACTTACCATTGTAAATGGCATTCTGTGCTCTCCCTATTGCTGATTGGCTATCACAATAAATGCAGATTGGGGGCACAGGTTTTTCCCACTTAGGAATATCCTCCAGGAAATGGCATAACCATTCAACCTCTTTCCCACACTTATCTAATGCAATGAATTCAGATTCCATGGTGGATCTGGCAATCACTATTTGTTTTGAGGATTTCCATGATATAGCTGCTCCAGCTAGTTTGAACACATATCCACTAATGGATTTGGAATCCTTTATATCTGATATCCAGTTAGCATCTGTGTAACCTTCTAACACAGTTGGATATTTGGTATAGTGCAACCCATAATTCCGTGTATACCGGAGGTATCTCAATACTCTTATTATTGATGTCCAATGTTCTGCACTATGATTACTCGTATATCCACTCAATTTGCTTACTACATAAGTAATATTTGGTCTAGTGCAACTCATTAGATACATTAAATTTCCAATTATCCTTGCATATTTAACTTGAGAAACACCTTCTCCCCGATTCTTGGATAAATGAAGACTAGTATCTAATGGCGTTCTCACAATTCCAGAATCATTCTTGTTAAATTTTTTTAAGAATTTTTTCTACATAATGAGTCTGGCTTAAAACTAATCCATCTGTTGTTCTTATGATTTTAATACCTAAAATCACATCAGCGAATCCCATATCTTTCATGTCAAATTTTGAATTCAACATGTTTTTAGTAGATTTGACAATTTTGTCATTACTACCAACAATGAGTATGTCATCTACATAGAGACATAAAATGCCGTATTCATTTTCCGTCTCTTTGATATAAATACACTTATCATACTCATTAATCTTAAATCCACTAGAAATCATTGCGTGGTCAAACTTCTCATGCCACTTTTTCGGCGCTTGTTTCAAACCATACAATGATTTAACCAACTTACAAATTTTCTTTTCAGTACTTGGAGATTTAAAACCCTCGGGTTGCTCCATATAAATTTCTTCATCTAATTCCCTATTCAAGAAAGCTGTTTTAACATCTATCTGATATATATTTAGATTTCTTAAGAATGCAATAGCAAGTATCATTCTTATTGAATTTATTCTCGTCACAGGAGAATAAATATCAAAGTAATCTAAGCCTTCTTTCTGTCTATATCCTTTAATGACAAGCCTAGCTTTATACTTATCAATGGAACCATCTGGTTTCATTTTCCTTTTAAAAAATCCACTTAGACCCTAAGGTCTTACATCCAAGTGGGAGATCCACTAACTCCCAAGTATGATTCTGCAGAATAGAATCAACTTCGCTTTTTATGGCTTCTTTCTATAGATGTCCTTCTGAAGAAATCACTGCTTCATCATAAGTTAAAGGCTCTTTTTCTAACAAATAAGTCTCAAAATCATCTCCAAAAGTTTTTGCTATTCTTGGTCGTTTGCTACGCCTTAGTTCAACTTCTTGAACTTTCGTTGGATCTTGAAATTCCTCATTAACTCGTTTTAATGAACTAGATCCACTCATGGACTTGCAAGGAAACACATTTTCCAAGAAAGATGCATTTCTCGATTCCATAACTGTGTTTTTATGTATATCTGGAATTTTCTAATCATGCACAAGAAATCGATATGCAGTACTATTATGTGCATACCCTATGAAGATACAATCCACTGTTTTTGGACCTATATTTATTACCTTAGGTACTGGTACAGCCACCTTTGCAAGACACCCCCAAACTCGCAAGTGTTTATAGGATGGTTTCTTTCCGCTCCATAATTCATAAGGAGTTTTATCTTGTTTCTTGCTTGGTATCCTATTCAAAATATAATTACTAGATAGGATAGCTTCACCCCACGTGTTTGATGGTAACCTTGAACTTATCAACATCGCATTCATCATTTCTTTTAATGTGCGATTCTTACGTTCAGCTACTCCATTAGATTGAGGAGAATACGATGCAGTTACTTCATGAACAATTTCATGTTGTACACAGAAGTCACCAATTGGTGCCTCATACTCTCCATTTCTATCACTCCTTAATCTTTTAATCTTTTTTCCCAGTTGATTTTCAACTTCATTCTTATAAATGATAAACTTTGCTAAAGCCTCATCTTTACTCTTTAGTAAATACACATAGCAAAATTTTGTACTATCATCAATAAAGGTTATAAACTATTTATTACCTCCACGTGTTTGAACATATTTCAAATCACATACATCACTATGAATTAGTTCTAGTGGTTCAGTCCTTCTTTCAATTTTGTGGAAAGATGTCCTTGTCAATTTCGCTTCAATGCAAATTTCGCATTTCTGTTTTAAATCGATTTGGAATGTTGGAATATGGTCCATATTAATTAATCGTCGTATTGAATCATAATTAACATGACCTAATCTACCATGCCATAAATGGGAAAACTCAAGCAAATAAACAGAAGGAGTATTTTTATTGATCATGGTCATTACATTAAGTTTAAATAACCCATCGGTTGCATACCCTTTTCCTAAATACATTCCAGACTTGCCAACACATTTTCAAGTGTTAAGACGTTGCCCGAAGTCATCTTTAACAACACCTTTCCTTGACCTTCAATAGCAGCTGAAGCAGAATTACCCATGTAAATCTTTTCCCCTTGAACTGGCTCAAAAGTTGAAAACAAGTCTCTGTTAGTACAAACATGTCTGGTAGCACCGGTGTCAAACCATCATTCTTTCGGGTTGGAATCAACCATGTTTACTTAAAAACCCACTGCAACTAAATTCAAATCATCCACTCCTTTATTAATGTAATCAACCATATTTGCTTCATGATGTTTCTTAGAAGAACGACAATCAAAAGGCCTGTGACCTAATTTGCCACAGTTAAAGCATTTCCCTTTAAATTTTTGTTTCGGTTTGGAAATATCACTAGATACATCGATCTTACCCTTAGTTTTGTGATTGTTGAACTTGGTTTTATTTTTCAAATTTTTTTCCATGTTCAACAATATTAACCTTTGGATTTGAAGAACTCATCATTTTATGATCGGCATTTCTGTTGTCTTCTTTAATACGAAGTCTAACAATAAGATCTTCCAAAGGCATTTCCTTCCGTTTGTGCTTGAGATAGTTCTTAAAATCTTTCCAACTAGAGGGTAGCTTTTCTATCACAGCATCCACTTGGAATACTTCACTTAAAATCATTCCTTCTACAAGTATTTCATACAAAATAATCTGCAATTCTTGCACTTGACTTATTACAGTTTTAGAATCAACCATTATATAATCAAGAAACCGTCCGACAACAAATTTCTTTGTGCCAGCATCCTTAGTTTTATATTTCCGGTCTAATGATTCCCATAGAGCTTTAGCAGTTTTATATGCACAATACACAACATATAATGAATTACTTAATGTATTCAAAATATAATTACGACACAAAAAATCAGAATGATTCCATGCATCAATAGCAGTTGCCGTTTGTGCATCGTCAATATCCTCTGCCACCACAGGAGCTACCTCTGTCAAGAATTTTGCCAAATTCAAAGTAGTCAGGTAGAAAAGCATTTTCTATTGCCATCTTTTAAAATTACAAACTAGTAAATTTTTCTGGTTTTTCCAATTGACTGGCTGGAATTGTTGGCAGAGCAGTAGCAGCAACAATCGAGACATTTCCCGAACCAGAAGTAGCACTACTCACATTAACAGTGTCTATTCCGGTTGCCATTTCAGCAAGAGTAGAAAAGAAAATCTGTTTTAAGATTGTAAGCCACAACTGTTAAACACAGTGTTATATATATATAAAAGAAACAAAAATATAAAACAATAATACCAAAATAATAGTAAGGAAATAGAAATCAAACCCGAGTCTTGAATAAACTTCAATTTCCTTAAAACAGATTCGTTCTCTCTACCGTAAGTGCAAGAGATGAGTTAGAACGTCTGTTTCCCAAGATAAAACGAGCTTCGGAAAATCGGTTTAGCACTTGAAGCTGTTTTCCCTTCGAACTTGAACAAATTGATGATGAATAGGAAAAAGATATATGTATGCAGGTTATGAGAGAATGCTAGACAATTGCAAAGAAATTTTTTTTTCTTCTCTTCTGCTGTGGAAAGAGCAGTATTTATAAATAGAAAACTCTTCAACTGTACATTGAATTAGTTTTGTACACTGAATTCACCCTTTAGTTGTTAGGACTATACACTGAATTCACCCTTCAGCTGTTTCATTGAATTTGTTCTATACACTGAATTCATTCTTCAGCTATTACATTGAATTAATTCTGTACGCTGAATTTAGCTATACAGAATTAATTTTATATTTCAGTATCCATGAATATGGTTGTACATTGAACTCGATAGAAATGAATGTGGTTGTTCATTGAACTCAACAACCATGAATCCAGACAAAAGAAAATTTTGGCACATAATTTGGTAAAACCGTGGGTCTGATAAGGCCTCATGTTCTTTTCCAATGTGGGATTCAAATTCCTTACTTGCCAACATTTTCCTCTTTAATTTTTTTTTTCATTCACTTCCTTTTTCCAAATATTTTTCAACAAATTTTTACTTAAAAATCTTCATTGACGGGAAGAAATTTAGGAATATCTTTGCTTCATTTCTCTCCTCTTTCCAATTCCCTTTCTAAAACACTCACCCAAACAAAAGGAGAGAACCACCTCTCCAAATCTTTTCGATCCAAACTAAGGGTTAAAGGACTGGCTTGAGTCAAGAAAGGTAGAAGAAGAGAAGTAATTTAAGGGATTAGCTTGAGAAAAGTGAGAAGAATAGAAGTTAAGTTACATCAAAATAAAGATTTGAAGTTGTCGATTCTATAATTATAGTTAAACTCTGTATGTCGTAAGTCAAATCTAAATTTGTAAGTGTGGCGAGTGTATTTGCATTACCTTTTTGTCTAAGACTTTTTGAGTCAAAAGTCAATTTTATTTGGATAATATTGGACGATCCTATAAAGTTTGGCCCAAAACTCAATGAAAAAGATCGACAAATAAATATATATAATATTATGTTTTTATATATTATTTATAATATTAAATTTTTAATTGTATAATAAAATTTTAATTATTATGAGATTGGTTAAAGTGTCTATTCAAATTTGAGTCATATACTAATATAAATTATAAATAGAAAGTTTTAAATTCAATTAGTAAATTTATATTAATTACATTTTATAAACTCATACTTCAAATAAAAATTTCTAATTAAATTTACTTTTTATTTTTTCTCTTATATTTTTAATTATTAGTGTTATATACTTTTCTTTTTATGATGCCGAAATATTATTTAAAAAATATGTCTATACACATATTTTTTTACAAAGCATGTTACAATAAACTAGACACGATAAAATAAAAACTCGAAAAAAATTCGTGTTCCACTCAAACTCGAAACAAAGTATTAGAAAAATAGGTTTGGTAATACGGGACTCAATTAAGTCACGGAAAGCTCGATTTGATTAAATCAAAGCCTGTCTCGACTCGAATCGTTCGCATCTCCACTGATAATCTTGAAAGTATCTTTTACGTTTTACTAGTAAGCGCTCCTATTTCTTTTGTTTTTTTTAAAGGACTAAAACGCTTCTATCCTCCAAACTCCAGGACTATTTTGCAATAAATAAAAAAAAAAATCGGCATTGAAAGCACGGCTTGCTTGAAATATATTCCCGCGCCAAAAGTTCTTCGCCAAATCAAGAAAGTCTAGTCCAAATCAACTAAGGATTAAGAACTAACATCCAAATCCTAATCTAATCCTACTGGGAATCGAACTTAAATCTTTCCCTATAAAAACCTAATCAACCCATATCAATCCTTTCTCACTTTCTTCTTCTTCAAAGAAAAATCCGAAATTTTTCGTCCGACAAAAAAATTCCTCAACAATGGCAAATTCTTCTTCTTGCGATCTCTTTGTAATGGCCACACAAAAGGAGGAATCAATTAAAAAACCCTTAGAACCCTCTATTGATTATCCCTCTTTCGTCCATCTCGATATCTCTGTTTCAACCTGTTTTTGCCCTGCTGCTGGTAATCCCTTAAACAATCACAAGGTTTTCAAAGGGGTCACCTTGACTGGAGAAAAATCGCTCCTTTCTTCAACAATTGCCTCGCCGAATGAATGTAAGGAAAATATTAAAAACATTCTTGTGGATTTGGGAGTTCCGATGGATTTCTGCGGTTTTAATTGGAGACATAAATATGTGACTAGTGATGAGATTCACGAGATGCCGAGAGTTGAGGACATGGATGGATTGCTAGAGAAATTGTATCGGTTCTTGTACGAGGTAAAGACAGAACAGGCGAATGAAGATTTTAGTTTCTTGCCTGTTAATTTGGCGATTGTGAAGAGGGTTGTGGTTAAAGATGACGATGAATTCGATATTTGGTGCTCTGCTTTTCAAGAAGAGACTGACGATGCTTTTGCAAGAACAGAGGATGATTTGTTGAATTCAAGGCTTTGAAGCTAAAAAGGGTTAAGGATTTGAAGCAAAAACACGATTAAGGATTAAGGAAAAGACATGTTTTGAGAAATTTTTTTTTTTTATTAGATTTATAGGATTGATTGAAGATATATAGTCGAACTTACCATGATTTTTTGCTCTTTTTGTTAACTTTAGAAACTGATAATAATAGTTTTGGTTCTCAAAGAAAGGAGATGATAATTCTTTTATGTTAGATATATATTTAAAATATGATTACTATTAATTCTAAACTGTGTATAATTGTGTTTCCTAGTTGTATTTAGGATTTGTCACTTGGACAATCTATAAATTGTACACTATTCTCACATTAATAAGACAGAAAACATAAGATTGTTTTCCCCACTGGAAACTTTCATGGTATCAAAGTCAGTTGTTGGGCTGCCCGAGTTGGGCCACCCGCGCAGATGTCCAATCCTGCAAAATTCCACGCACTAGATGTTCATTCCTGGGCATGAGAGGGTGTGTTGAGAATCCCACATCGGCTAATTAAAGAAAATAATTACTCCTTATAAAAACTTGGGCAGTCCTCCCCTCTTGAGGTACCTTTTGGGGTGAGTTAGGCCCAAGTCCAAATTCTTCTACAAACCTATGGAATTGAAGGAATTATACACCTTTTCTAGCACAGTCCTTGATTCAAGCACATTATGGCATATACGGTTGGGACATCCTTCAGATTGTGTCGTCAATAATTTTTTGGATAATTCTAAAGACTCTACAACTGGAAGATCACCTTATAATATTTGTCTACGTGCCAAACAAACTCGTGATTGTTTTCCTCTTAGCATCAATAAAGCATCTACAATTTTTGACCTAATTCATTGCGATCTATGGGGCCCACATAAATCCAAATTCACTATAGGTGCTTCATATTTTCTTTCTAGGCTATTTGGATATATCTACTGTCAGAGAAAAGTGAGGTTGCCTCTATTCTTCAAGATTACCTTACTATGATCAAAACCCAATTTCACAAAACTGTCAAGACAATCCGTAGTGATAATGGGACAGAATTTGCACCCATAAAGTCGTATCTTGCTCACCATGGCATAATCCACCAAACTACTATTGCTGGCACACCACAACAAAATGGAAGAGTTGAGCGCAAGCATCGACATATCTTAAATGTAGCTCGGGCATTACGATTTCAAGCAAATTTACCGATAAAATTTTGGGGAGAATGCATTTTGACGGTTGGGTCCTTTATGAGTTGCTATACGAAACGAAACCATCATACTCTCACATTAAGACTTTTGGGTGCTTAGCTTATGTTCATAACCACGATACCCCAAAAGATAAATTTCGAGCCCGCAGCAGACCGTGTGTTTTCCTTGGCTACCCTCTTCATAAGAAAGGATGGAGATTTTATGACCTGCAAACAGAAAAATTCCTTGTGTCCCGAGATGTGATTTTGATGAAACAAGATTTCCATTCCACGAAAAATCAGGTACTTCAATTTCTACATACTTCACACAATTTTACAACTTTGGAAAACAAGTTTTGGGCTCCAAGCAACATAGTATACAAGATAGGGGGAGTTTAGCACATAGCGCACCTAGCCCAGATCAAATAAATCCTACCCACAGCCCACCTGCAAACCCAGATCCACCAACCCCTTCCTGCAGCCCACTAACCCACGGTCCAGCTCCACTATTCCCTTCCCACAGCCCACCTCCACTTTCACACCCTGATCCACACCTCCCTTCCGGCCAGCCAAATACACAACCCCGCAGCCCAGTTCAGCGAAGCCCACCACCAGCCTCTCCCGCAGCCCCATTCCAAACTAGCCCAAGTAGCAATCCACATCCGCCTCCTTGCGACAAACCAAACATTGAGCCAACTTATAGCCCACTTTAGGATGATATTCCTGCCAGATTGCCGCAAGACAATCCGCCAACTAATGCACCTAGACGAAGCACTCGAATTAAACATATTCCAACTCGGCTCCAAGATTATGATTACAATGCCATATGGAAGTCCTCTATATCCCATTCCTCCTCTGCTCTCTCACTCTCTTCGGACCTCTCAGGTACGTCCCTTTATCCTATAACAAAATTTGTAGACTATAGTAAATTTTCTAATACACACAGGCAATTTTTAGCATCTGTAGCAACGAAATCCGAGCCTACCACTTATTCTGAGGCAGTTTCTAGTCCTCTCTGGCGCACCTCTATGCGCCAAGAGATTGATGCTCTTGAACAAAATGGTACATGGACTTTAACCTCCTTGCCTCCTGGAAAACGTGCACTGGGGAGTAAATGGGTCTACCGAATTAAGTACAAAGCAGATGGCACCATCGAGCGATATAAAGCCCGTTTGGTAATTTTGGAAAATATACAAATAGCAGGTATTGATTTCACAGACACCTTTGCTCCCGTTGCTAAAATGGTCACCGTTCGTACTCTACTTTCCGTTGCCACTGCTCGCAACTGGCCTATCCATCAAATGGATGTTCACAACGCATTTCTGCATGGAGATTTACAAGAAGAAGTATATATGCAACCACCTCCAGGATTTCGTACCTGTTACAAAGGACAAGTCTGTCGTTTAAAGAAATCTTTATATGGTCTTCGCCAAGCCTCTCGATGTTGGTTTTCAAAACTCACCACCGCTCTCCGTAGGTATGGTTTTTCTCAGTCTTATGCAGATTACTCTCTTTTCACATATTCTCGAGGGAATATTTATCTATGTGTTCTTATTTATGTGGATGATTTACTCATTACTGGAAATTCCCTATCCACACTTGAAAAATTCAAAGCTTCATTACATAAGTGCTTTCACATGAAGGATTTGGGATCGCTCAAATATTTTTTGGGCATAGAAATTGCGAGAAACTCCACGGGATTATTTTTATGCCAAAGAAAATACACATTGGAAATTCTCTCTGAAATGGGTTTATTAGGTGCCAAGCCGGCATCTACTCTTGTGGAACCTAATCATCAGCTGGCAAAAGCATCTGGATCATTGTTTGATAACCCAGATCGCTACCACAGACTCATAGGCAAGCTAATATATCTCACACTCACTCGCCCCGAACTCGCATATGCTGTACATACACTTGCTCAATTTATGCACGCCCCTCATCATGCTCATTGGGATGCTGCTATCCGAGTTGTCCGTTATCTGAAAGGGAGCTCTGGACGTGGCATTTTTCTTTCCTCTAACTCTCCTCTTTCGTTAACTGCATATTGTGACTCCGATTGGGCCACCTGCCCGATAACTCGACGATCTCTCACTTGTTATTTTATCTCTCTTGGTGGGTCCCCTATTTCTTGGAAGACAAAGAAACAACATACTGTTTCTCGTTCATCTGCCGAAGCTGAATATCGCTCTATGAATACGACTTTTATGTGAACTTAAATGGTTATCTATTCTCTTGCGGGATCTTCATGTCCCTGTCACTCGCCCCATTCCATTGCATTGTGATAACCAGACTGCTCTTCATATTGCTGAAAATCCTGATTTCCATGAACGCACTAAACATATTGAAATAGATTGTCATTTTGTTCGTGATGCTTTTTAAGGCGGTTTTATCTTTTCTGCATATATTCGAAGTGAAGAGCAACCTGCCGATATTCTCACTAAAGCCCTTCATTCGACACATTTTCATCGATTAGCTTCCAAGTTGGGCATTTCTGACCTTCATGCTCCAACTTGAGGGGGAGTGTTAGACATATATTTAAAATAGAATTACTATTAATCCTAAACTGTGTATAATTGTGTTTCCTAGTTGTATTTAGTTAGGACTTCTACTTCTAATATGCTTAGGATTTGTCACTTGGACAATTTATAAATTGTACACTATTCTCACATTAATCAAACAGAAAACATAAGATTGTTTTTCCCACTGGAAACTTTCATTTTATTTTGTCTATTTTTGTGATAGAATGATGCTTGTTTTTATTTAATTTTTGTATCTTGGTAAAATGAATGGGAGGGAAATTAGTTATAAATAGGTATGAACAACTTTAACTTTTCTATTTAAAATTTTAAACTTTTTTGTTTTAAATTTTTTCCTAATAATGAGCTTTTTACGCAAATATACGACGGATGATGTTGGACTTGAGAATGCCTAGTTCGATATGGGGTAATTATATATACAAAAGAGTGTTATAATTTTGTAAAAAAAATATATTTTCAGATTTCAAATTTCAGAGTTAAATAAAAATATTCATTTGAAATTTATAACTACAATTGAGTACATCTTAAACAATTAAGTAATTTGTAAAAATTGTTCGTCAAATGCACTTAAAATGTTAAGTTTTTAAAAATGATTTATTATCGCACTTAATGTAATAAGTTCTTAATTAATTAATTTTAAGAGGTAAATTAATTTTGTTAAACAAGGCCTAATCCTACCACTTTACAAGCTAATGAAGAGTAATTTTGCAAATTAAAAGGATATATATAATAGGGCTAAGAAGGGTGAAGGTGTTATTTGGAGTCAAATGGCGAAATTACTCTTAAACTTCGACATCACGTTCGTATTTGGAAGAATTCCAATAATATTTTTGGTATTTAATTAGAGAAATTTTCTTTAAATTTGGAGGAAAATTTTCAGGTATTTAAATAAAATTTCATATAAACCTAAAAGTATCTTAAGTTTTCAATTAGATCAGATTGTTTTGTTTAATAGAGTGATTATGAGTTGAGTAAGTGAAATATCCTTTTTAACCTTGCTTATGAATTATGTGAAAGTCACATATTTTTTATTGCTAGATTCTATTGTAAAATTGGTGTCTAGAACTATAATTTTCTTGAAAAAAATCTTTAGAAATTAAAAAAAATTAAAATATAATTTTTACTCTTTTATTTAAATGTCTTTTCAAAATTCATGTAATTCCTATCCTCTTCTATGTAATGAAATAATAAAAAAACTCTCCAAACTCCTACTACGTTTCATTATTGGAAAATAGTTTAAGAGTAGTAAATAATTATTTAAATAATACAAAAAAAATTAAAATATAACAAAAAAAGGTTAAAATATAATAGGTAGAGAATAATTTTATTTTAAATAATTTCATAACAATTTGTAAATAATTTGAAAAATAAAAATAATTTTCTATCGTAGGTTGGTTGCCGAAGGAATGTGCAGGATAGGTTGGGCTCAACAAAACAAGGCCCGAAGAAGTAGCCCTTCGGCCTTTGGGGATAGAACTTCTTCTGTGTTAGTAGTCGGAGTCGGAGGGTAAAATCTGAGCCCACGGTCTTGTTTTCTAAGTAAAGGCAAATTCTTAGCTCTGCTAATTGAATTAGATTTTGCTTGCCTGTGTGTAGGGACGAGATTTGAGTTTTCTTCTTCAGGAGCTGCTTCTATTTTAATTTTCAACTATCAGATGACATCTATGGAGTCCGAAGATGTCGTTCGTCGCCGTACGGCGATCACAGATTACCGGAAGAAGCTCCTCCAGCATAAGGAACTAGAGTCTCGAGTTCGAGGCGGTGAATTTTTCCTTCTCTTGGTTTTTAACTCGATCCAAATTTCTAGGTTTGATACTTTAATTGTATATCCAGTAGACAAGCTTTGTATGCACTTTATTTGAACTTGGATGTTTTTGTTTTTTGGGCAAGAAGTCCCGAGTTTGAGAAGGTGTCTTTTTTGTTCTTTCTATTATTAATTATGTAGGGTTTAACTAATTTGTCTACCGCCCGTACTTGTATTTATGCAAGTATCGAACTTTTCTGGGCAAAGTCTTTTCTTTGTTACGTTACATTATATGATTCGTGATTGAGTATTTGAAGCAAGTAAATTCTTTGAATTTTGTAGTATGACTACTTGACTAGTGTCTATAGTTCAATGGTTGACAACCAAGATATCAGGCTATATTCTTTTCCCCCAATACTGTATTACCTCTTGTATATGAGATCAATAACTTGTTTCAGGGTTAGTTTTGAAAGTTTTTGGTGGTGGTTGGACATCCATGGTTTAGTTGGATTAATGGATGAGATCGGGTTTTGTGTACTTCCATGGTCTTTGGGTTTCTTATGATTGATAAGCATTACAGCTGAACAGTAGCAAAGCTTATGAAAAACACTTTATTACGTGCCTTCAAGCTTTGGCAAGTTATGATTAGTTGCACTTTTTTTATTTGTGGTGGATGTTAGATTTAGTTATTCAGAAGTCATTGGGTTTTGTTAGTTCTAAAATAAGAGATTGATGGCAGCGAAAGATTCTTTATTCTTTCTTTACCTAATGTCTCTTCTATATGCTACTTTAATTCCTCTTTGATGTGCATTTTAGCAAGCTCTGCATAAATGTGCTTACTTATCAGTTCTGGTCCTTATGGAGCTCTTCAGCTTTGTGTTTATAAATTCAAGTTCACCTCTTTTTTTCTCTATGTTCTGTTTCTTGCACTGTTTCACGATCATAACAAATGTATTTGGTTAGTTGTTTCTTTTACCCTCAAGCATGGTACATAACTGGGTTGTGTGTTTAAAAAATGATATGTGCAGTGCGGGAGAATTTGCGTGCTACAAAGAAAGAATATGCCAAAACAGAAGATGACTTGAAGTCACTCCAAAGTGTTGGGCAGATCATAGGTGAAGTGCTAAGACCACTGGACAATCAACGCTGTAAGCATTCTCTTTTTAATGTTTGGCTTTTGCTTTGATGTTACTTAATGTTGTACTTTTATCAATGCTTTTCTTTCTGGTACATATTGTTGAAGCTTTTTTCATGTATATGTTCTGTTAACTCAGATGCATGAGAAAAGAGGCTCTGTGGCCAATTCGATGGCTAATAACTGGTCCTTTAGCATCCTTTATTCTTTTGTCTTCTTGTCCAAAGGCTTTTGTTTTGCTATATTATCTGGTTGTGCTTTTACTTTACTCCTTGAAGGAACTGGAAGATGTTTACTGATTCTAATTAATGTCTGTGTCTTTCCAGTGATAGTTAAGGCTAGTAGTGGCCCTAGATATGTGGTTGGATGCCGCAGTAAAGTGGACAAGGAAAAACTTACCGCAGGAACTCGTGTTGTCCTTGATATGACCACTCTCACAATTATGAGAGCACTTCCTCGTGAAGTTCGTACCCTAAACTCTTATCTCACTAAAGTTTAAGTTTATGCAATTCTAGAATATGATTCTTAAGAACAATGATAATATTTTCTTTATAATTATTTTTCAGGTTGATCCAGTTGTATATAATATGCTTCATGAAGATCCTGGGAATGTTAGTTACTCTGCTGTGGGTGGGCTTTCAGATCAGATCCGAGAGCTCAGAGAATCTATTGAGCTGCCTTTAATGAATCCTGAACTCTTCCTTAGAGTGGGTATTAAACCTCCCAAGGTAAGGTTTTTTAAGATTGAGGTGATCTTTGATTTTCTGTTTCATCTTTGGCATGTTAACATGCCTTGTTAGTTCTGGAAGCTGATAACTTCAATGAAAGCTTCAATCGTTGATGCTTTAGGGTGTTTTACTCTATGGACCTCCTGGAACTGGTAAAACATTATTAGCCAGAGCTATTGCCAGCAACATAGATGCCAATTTCTTGAAAGTAAGAGTTATTTATTTAAAATGAATGTCAGGCTGTTGACAGTGTATCTGGGCTAAAGTTGACGGAATAACATGTATCTTAATAGGTTGTCTCCAGTGCAATCATTGATAAATACATTGGTGAGAGTGCCAGGCTGATAAGAGAAATGTTTGGATATGCCCGTGATCACCAAGTAAGGACTTCAATCTCTTTGATATTATTAGACTTCTCTTACATCTTTGTCCACAATTATTTCCATTACCATGTTATGGAATGTGCTTAGAACTTTTTCCTCTGCTGTGTTTCCTCCTCCCCCGTACTGTAAACAGCCATGCATCATATTTATGGATGAAATTGATGCCATTGGTGGGCGTCGTTTCAGTGAAGGAACAAGTGCTGACCGTGAAATCCAAAGAACACTAATGGAGTTGCTCAATCAGTTGGATGGCTTTGATCAACTTGGAAAGGTTTTTTTTGAGATCTTGACTGGAATCGTTTTTTAAAATAAATATAAACACTATATCCACCCATTGTATATCGTATTGTTTTATCTTCCTATTTGTAGTCCAATAACCATTTTTTTCTAGGTAAAAATGATTATGGCGACAAATAGACCCGATGTCTTGGACCCTGCTCTTCTTCGTCCTGGTCGGTTGGACAGGAAAATAGAGATACCATTACCTAATGAACAATCAAGGATGGAAATTCTCAAGATCCATGCTGCTGGAATTGCTAAGCATGGTGAAATCGACTACGAGGCTGTTGTCAAGCTTGCTGAGGTGTTAAAACTGCTAACTGTGCTTATGGGTCCTACTCCCAGATTTTGGCAAAAGTTTTGTTTACAAAGTTGTGTTATTGCAGGGTTTTAATGGGGCTGATCTTCGTAACATTTGCACTGAAGCTGGAATGTCAGCTATTCGTGCAGAGCGTGATTATGTGATCCATGAAGATTTCATGAAGGTATTTTCAGCCACCTGTAAAATCACGTAGGATCTTGTACTTTTACAGTCCTGTATGTGCTAATTTTATTCTCTGAGACTGGTTTTATGAATCATATGTTATTGGGCAATATGCAGGCTGTTAGGAAACTTAATGAAGCAAAGAAACTTGAATCAAGTGCTCATTACAGTGCTGATTTTGGTAAAGAGTAAGTTTAGGTCTGTCAATTCCAAGAAACTGGAATCAGTGCTCATTATAGTGATGATACATAGAACAGCACCTAGTGATGCAGCTGTATCTGCCGGGATTAGATCTTACTGTACTATGTCATGGTGGATAATCATCAAAATCAAACTTGAATTAATTTCCTTTTTTGTATGCTTTAAACAGCTTCATTTGTTGTTATTTTTCTTGTACTACTGTCATTTAAATTTGGATATGTTTTGAGAAAGAAAATAACTTTGATTAAAGTGAGACATCTGATAGGAATTACTAAATTTGAGAACGCAGATTTCTGTATTCCTTTTCTAGTTTCAATAGTGTACTCAAACATGATCGGACACTGTATGAAGTTGGTAGTCTTTTCAAAGGAGTTTTAGTTAAATTTCTTGCTTAGGATTAAGTTATAGGTCAGGATACTTTATTATCTGATCATATTTGTGGTCTTTGCCAAAAGGTCCATCCAAGCTCGAGAGTTTGGTCGTCCTCTATCCAATATAGGACTGGGGTCATTAAGATCCTTTCTAAAAGGGAATAAAAAGAAGTTTTTAAGTAATCAAAGGTCCATTTATAGAAGAACAGCACAACAGGCCTCTGCTTTGATCTTCGCTTACAAAAAAGAAAAAGAAAAAAAATCTCATTTTGTACTATAAATTTTATTTTAAATGTTTTTCTTATCTCAATGTTTAATTTTAATTTTTTATGATTTAAAATATTTTATATTTTTTTCATTTGAGCAACTTTTTATACCCTTATATTTTATTTAATTTGCATATTATAATAATAAATATGGTAACATTTTATACCTTAAATCTTAAATATTTTTAATTTGTATATTATAATAATTATGATGAAGGATAGTAAAATTCATCGGCAATTAACACGTCCTACTCACCCCACACTTGAAAAAGTGTCAAATGGACATTTTATTTTAATTTTTTATACTTTCAAATATTTTTTAAACTATGTATATTATAATTATAATAAAATATGGTGATATTAGTAGCAATGAGCACATCCTACTTGGGTAAAGTTATAATAAAAGATTTAGAATATAAGAAGAAAAATATAAAATATTTTAAGACAAAGAATTAAAATAAAATATTTAAGATATAAAGAAAAAAATATAAAATGTTTTAGCACGTCTATATAAACTAATTTCTCTTTATTGCCAATTAATTATGTTAGCAATACAATTGGAGATATATTGATGAGATGGTGTTGGGCCCTGTCTCAAATTTATGAGGTAGAAGCTTTGATTCTCCCTGTAATGAGCAACAGGCGACTTTCTGCCATTGTGCTAACTGGAACTGCCAACTGCAGACAATTGGGATATTATGGTGTTGTACTTTGTTGATTTACTGTGGAATCAGGGCCATTGTAGTGCATCAAGAGCTTGCTGGTGAAGTTGTTTGTCCCCAGCAGCTACTACATTAAAACCTGCAAAGATAAATGAGAGTCGTTAAGGAAGACGGACTATTAATTTCATGAGTAGATTTCAAATTTTCAGTTGTGAGTGCCGAAAATTGATGACAACTGAGAGAATGGCGATAAAGAACAGTGCGAACTTGGGGCACGAGAATCAGCTGATGCCTCCCAGTTAAGATCATGTCCTTTCCAATCAGTAATTCTGCCGCCAGCACCCTCTATCACTGGTATCAGTGAAAGAAAATCATATGGCTGGGAAAAAAGAACTGTTCTCATCAGTATCAAAACAGCAGAATAAATCTAATCTTCACACAAATGAAAAATGTGAAAGACCACATTCATGATTGATTATTCCAACTGTCGCTTAAAAAAAGACGATTTTCTCATGAGAAGCATTCATCATTTATTGGTCAAAGTAACACAGATACACAACGGTGGTGCAAAGTGCAATAGTTCTGCAGGCTCATCTACTTTTCCAGCTACCAGCTTTATAGCTTTATATTAATAGCAGTGATGGCCACGAGTCTTGTTTCCAGTAAATCTGGTTATGCTAGTACAATGGTGTGGAAGAAACCTCTCCAAGAGTTGAATCAGAGAGGTTGTAAGAGGAGATCTCGACTTACCTTTAGACCAGACTCGATCACAAGATCCACGTAACCTGTAGCCAACAGAGCATAGGCATAACAATCACATCCATATAACGGCACTTTCACCTGTAATCCAATGAGTATTATACTGTGAGATTGTGTATCTGATGCAAGCCTCAAGAATAACTTGCATATTACTGCAAAATGTATGTCCCCAAAGGCAAAAAAGACACTATACTACAGAGATAAAAAAAATATAAATGAAAAAAATGTGAAACAAGATTTTGTTTGGACATCACTCGCAGGATGGAGAGAATGAATCATCATATGTTAAAACCTGTGTTTGAAAGCTTCCATGAACACACAACTAGTGACCACACTAGATCAAGAGCCAAAAGTAAACCCCAATGCTAAAAATGCTCTCAAATCTTTGAGGTTGCTTTCCATCTTAGAAGAGAAGCACACGATTTCTTCCAAGGAGTTCATGGCAAGTATCTAAACTTCATTTACTTAATACAGAAAGTACTTAAGAAAATCATGGTAGGCTGCAAAACAGGGCTTCTTTTTTTTCTTTTTTTTTTTTGGCTTCATTATGCCTTTGTTAAGTAAGAAAAACTAGGATGAACTATGTCAAATAAAAGCTCAAACTGCTTCAGAAACAACACATGAATATATCAATTGTCTGACTCAATGATACCAAGGATTCAATGACGTGTTCAAATCAGAATAGACTTTTGCGTGGATTGATTTTGTTATTGCAAATAATCCAATGTTTTCCAAAAAGCCAATTTTGAACCTCCAAACCCCCCCCTCTTTTCAAAAAAGAAAAGAAAAAAAAAAAGAAAAAGGGGAACCAATTCAAGTACACCCTTTTATGGTAAGTCCAGGGACTTGTACTAAATCTCAGAAGCAGTCTCACTATTATTAGTGCATACGACAATGCAAAGTTACTAAATCGCAATTAATGTCAAAATATATGTTAAAGGAAACAGTTCCATATTCATAGTTCCAAAAGAAACTTTTCAAATGTTGCTCAAACATGTAAGGTCTGACCTTGTCCCGAACTCGAGTAAAGGCCACCTCAGCTTCTCCCTTGAATAGATGGGGGCTTGTTGTGTACCTAACATAGGAAAAGAAAGAAAGCAAATTTGTGATATCTCAGAGAAGAAGTCCTTATTTCTTGTTGAAGATTTGCCACAATCAGGAAATGATGAAATAGAGATGGTTTAGTTAGCCTTTAGTCGCTAGAGAACAAGTTAGGATTGGATGCACAAACTCACAGATACGCTTGTGAAAGTTTTCCACATTTGCGTGTAGAGATCTCTTGTCCATTTAAAGTAGTTTTCCTCCCACTTAACCCAATCCACCTCTCTCTCAAAATAGGTTGATCAATTATGCCAAGAACCTGCAAGGAAAGGGAGAAAAGATCCCTGAGAAATATGTATAAGCTGTATGTAAATTTTTCCGCCACTTATTCGGATCCACCTCTCTTCTCTTTCGTCCATTTATGCTGTTTGTAGATTTTCGTGGTTTCAGGCTTCAAGCCTTGCAATGACTTTGGGGTAACAAAATCATTGCATGTCTGATGTCACGTTACATGGTGAAAATAATCAGAATGTACCCACCAAAAGTCCAACATGTTATCTATAAGAGTTTCTTAAAGAGGCAGTACCTTAATCCTAATTTAAGTTCTCTTATCAAATATAATCCCTCAGGAACATATTTCATAGAGTTGTTTGGGAACCAAGTTAGTCCATATAAATGGTATAGGATATGGCTAAAGGGATTCCTGTTTAAATAACTACTAGCTCCCCTTCTGTCTCATTCCTCCATTTAGTGAAGATATCCCATTGCTCACTAAAAGTAAAGAAATCCAGTGTTCTTACAGGAGATATCTTCTTCATGAGCTATAAGAAGGAATTCTGTAGACAGTAGTTTCTTTAGGAAGAGCAGCAAAATCATGATTTAATTTGACAGGATATTACGGACACGGGAAACAACTAATTATAAAGAAATCTAGAAACAAGCAAATGATGGGGATTCATACCGGTTTACCTTTGTAACACAGAGCAATTAGAGTCCCAAACAAAGGCTTTCCTGTATTAGAAACAACGGACAATGTAATTGGCAGCAGCAGATCGTTAACTGACAGTAGTACTACAAGAAGAATATAGACAATACCTGTAATAAAACTCTTGGTTCCATCTATTGGATCTAAGACCCAAACATAGTCCGCAATCTTATCCTTACACCTCCAACCATTTTCCTCTCCATAACTGCAATAAGCATAAGCATAAATAATATGAATCTAAAAAATGTTTGCATTTAGTTTTTCTTTTCACCCTTATCATAAATTTTTGTTCTAAGTCCTTGCTGCTAGCTTAACATGACATCATTTCTTACGGACTTTGTGAGTTGCCATCCAAAACCAAATGAACTACAAGGTCAATTGACTAGCTCTTTATTTTGGGGTCGCAATATCACTTCTTTCCTTCATGTATATAAAACAAAAAATTGCAAAATTTTAAATCTCAGGAAAAAACCTGCAAGACCGTAACTTTGTCCTTATTTAGCAAGCTAAAAGACCAAAATTTGCTCCATCTTTGAACAAAGAAAACTAACATTGCATGATGAGGAAAATGCTCCTGTATAATGCGCACCATCGCCTCCTCCGCCGCTTGATCAGCAATTGTAACCGGACCTAAAAAACGAGAGAGTATTAAACTTAAAACGGTGCACTCATCTTTCAGCACTAGTTCAAAGAAGCAAAAGTAAAACTAACTTAAATCCTCTTTATCTAGAATGTCGAAGCTCTTCCGAAAGTACATTCGAATAACTTCCCCGGAAGCATCAGCAAGCTTGTTAGCGACTTCGGCAAGGCGATCCAGGTCGGAATCTTCAAACCCTACCTCGACGGTTCCGACGTGATTCGAGATTGCGGAATTACAGCTCATACTTCTGGAATGGATATCAATTTGCCGTGAAATTAAAGGAAATCCGGGAGTAGAACGACGAATTACGGTGAAAGTTGGATTAACGATATTGGAAGGAAGAAGGAGCGAAGGCGAAGAGAGAGTAATCAGACGAGACCTCTGATTTTGAGAAAAGAAATTAGCTTGAGAAAGCATTTGGAGATGCATTTGAGGGTTTTAAATAGGCGGGAAAAAGTAACAGAGGAAACAAGGAAGAAGTGAGTGGCTGACTGGCTTTACACTGTAAATCGGAAGTGGAAGAAAATGAAAGCAAAGGAAAGAAGGCAACTCCCAGGCGTGACGTGAGTGAGAGAGGTCATTTGATTGTGAACGAGAGACGCTTGTGCCCCCTGACTCATCTTGCGCCGTTAGATGCTCAATTTTCTTTCCTTTTAAAAAAAAAAAACCAATCAATATTATTTTTTTCAAAAAAAAAAATCATGCAAAAATCAATTTTAATATTTTAAAATCAAATTAGAGATTATTTTATTCAAAATATCAGGTAAGAATAGTGAGGTGCATAATGCCAGAATGGATTTTAAAACCATTGAGGGTTTTAATGCTCTTCTTTTCGCTTTAGTGTTTTTCTTTTCCCTAAATAATGTTGTTGTATTATTATTGCTCCATCATTTTCCTGCTAAATACTTTCATGCTAAGTATTTTCTTTTCTAACGTGCTTAGTTAGGGCATAAATTTAACCTTTATTTGTGCCTTCCTCTCTAAAAGCAATGAAAATAAGGTAACAGATCTCATAGACTTTAATAAAGTGTGTTGGAAGGAAGATGTAATCAGACATTCCTTGCTTCATTATGAGACTGAAGCAATTTTGTAGATTCCTATGAACCTTATCAGGTCCAAGGATAAATTTATCTGGAATTTTATCCTAAATAGTATCTACACTGTAAAATTGGCCTACAAAGTAGGTATGATCTACATGAGCTTGATTGGCAGGAACAATGAGCAATCAATAGTTAATCAAGAAGCTAAACTATAGAATTCTATTAATAGACTCCTGGTGCAATTTGAAGTTAGAATGTTCCTCTGGAGAGTTGTTCTAAATATTTTTTCGATAAGAAATATTTGTAGGAGAGGTTTGTCTATGTCCATTGTAGTTTCTAATTTGAAGATGACAAGCACACTCTATTTGAATGTAATTTTGTAAAGAAAGTTTGGAACTATCTACCCTATGGTAAAAAGTGGATACGCCCTTCTACTCTCAGTTTCAAGGACCTTGTGCATATTATCTCTTTGCCACGATCCTGAGGTTGTCGCTCTTTGCTACATGTGCTTGGTAATTTACTATGCTCGAAACAAATTACGGCATGAAGGGACGTGCTCTAGCGAAAGTTTGATAGCCCAGAAAACCTAGCAATATTATGAAGAATATTGGAAGCTTCGCCATCAGTCGACCCCTTTATTTAGAGGAAGGTTTTATGTCCCTTTATGGAGGATCTGGACGACGTAGCTTTTTTAGAAGGAATCATTTGGGCATCCCTTTGATGGTGAAGGCTCTTCCTCAAGTGGGCAGGTTCTTAGTAGAATATAATGATATTTTAATATTGTTGACGAATATGTGGTTGGTTCCTCTTTCTCTACAAGGTTGATTAATTATTTGTGGTTTGCTTTTAGCCATCAGCAACCTCTTACCCTCTGGTTGCTCTCGCCTATGAAGATGACTACTCAAAGCTAGACACTTTATACTCCTATTTCTTTAATGGCATAGATTCTTCTTGCATTGTTTCACGATTCATCATAGGTTATTTTACTCAATTTTTCATTAACATAGTTAAAAAATTTTAATATAAAAACACCCCTAAAATGAAATCACTGTCAATTAAGTAAATAAACTTTGTATTCATATAACTGATTATTTGATTCAACTTTTTAGACAATTTTATAAATTACTGTAATACTTTTCGATTCCTATGATATAATATTATTTTCAAAATTTAGTGTGACATTTTTTTGTATTAAAAAAGTTAAAAATTAATATCTAAAAAAAGAAACATTACAAAATATAAATTGTTCTAAAATATTTCTATAATCAAATTTTAAAAATCCTTACATATTACATATTACAAATGAGAAATATTAAAAATTTTAAATTTTTTTTAATTCCCTCTCCCTCTATTTCTCTCTCCAACCTCTTCTTAAACAAACATTGATATTTGTTATGAAATTAATATATACATGGTGGATGTCCAAATACGTTTCATGAAGAGAAGTAGACTTACAGAATACTAATCCTATTTGGATTCATGATATCCCATTAATTTAGCTTAAATCTTTTAAGATTCTACTATCTCTTGTATCTTGAGCTTATAGATAGACCATATAAGAAAATATTAATAAGAAAATTGATATTTGTTTCTTGTCTTATTTATCTCTCTTGTACATTTCTTTCTCTATATTCTTCCTTTTTATATTATATTATTCTTCTAAGCAATCGATGTGTTACATTCATCAAATTTATAACGCATTACCAGCAGGATTGCCACGTACCCATCAACAAAGTACTAGATACTCATGTCTTGCGGCCTTGAATGTTTATTGCGAACCACCCAAATTTGCTTGACATGTGATCAAGCAAAGACCCAAAAGCCATGCATATCTACTTTTCCTTCTCTAATTTTCCAATTTAAGATGTACTTAGCAAGCTGTGAGGTCACCTATACTCTATGCTTGATGGACGATTATATGGAGGCAAGGGCAACCATCCAATTTATGTCGTGTCCCTCGTATCAATTAAAAGAAATCACATATGAATATTCTTTTCTTATTAAATTTATGATACTTTGAAGGCTAAGTATTTGATTCATAAAAGATATTTTAAAAACTAAAAGAAATGCACAACTACTTGAAGATGGTCGTATGCCAATACCTATATTTATGACTATAATGTTTAGGACCAATCAGTATGCAAGATTCTATATAATCTAAAGTTTTTCTTAATTAAAATGATACAGCTAGAGAATACTCTTGTTTTCTTATATTTCAAACATGCTCCCATAGTAGCAACAATGAAATTAAGGTAATTGGTTACCTTTTAAGACTAAATAATAATACATATTACGATATTCCTAATAAATTTATATCATTCCCTGAAGCGAATACAATTAGATATTTTATTTGTAATTTATACTTATGATTATAGTTTTTTTATAATCATGCTAATATTTATGATGACTCATTAAACCTAATATTTAGATTATCACAAGAAGTGATAAGTTAATAATGAAAAAAATAAAATTTATAATTCCAAATAAATATTATTGGTACAATATTGATGAGAATTTGTAACGTATATGTAGTACTTTTATGCTACTAATAATGGATCTTGTTTTAAAGTATTAAAGATGCCTATATTTGTATCGAGTCAGTTGCTCAAAATAATTAGAGAAGGAAATTACTTTTTGTTTGTGATTTTACATGAGTTCTTGCATATTATATATATATATATATATATATACTTCTTGATTTATTATATATTCAAGTATAGTGAAATAGAGATATATTTAGAGAATGAATGGTAGTATAAATTAAAACTTCAGAAGAGTTAATTAATAAAAAGTTCCAGAAGAGATAATAGATTGAAAGTAAAGCTCCACAAGAGCTAATCAATAAAATGTTTCAAAAGAGTTAATATTTTAAAATCTCCAAAATAGCTAAATATGTAGAAGATATTTAATTAAGAAGATATATATAATATCTAGAAGATATTTAATTAAAGTTCTAGAAGAGTAAATTGACCTAGGAGGTCACATGATAATTATGTTATATTATCTTGATTTATAGAATAAATGTGAATTACATACACTACATGTTCTCCATCGTAATTCGCCAAAGTTGATTTAATGCATCATTGAGTAAACTTGAAATTTACTTATTAAAAAATATGAAATGTTGACATGACCGGTTGAACCGTTTCGGATCATTAAAATATGAATTGTCATAGAAATTCGTGACAATATTTTTATGGAACCAGAAGTTCCTGATTAAACAAAGTTTATTTGCACTACCAATTTTCAAGGCAAAATAATTTTGTAAACTATCAATATTTATTTAGGGTTGAATGTATTTTGGGAGACTATATCGTTGATGCATCGACCCATGGTCACATATATATTGTTAAATTGCAAGCTACAACTTTGCAATTTTAACAATGAGTTTATGTTTTAGATTATCTCATTAACATAATTCGTCCTAATATTATTAATGATGTTGCATTATTGTATAAGTATTGAACATTCCTACAAAACATGTCCATAGACTTAGTAGATTGTTTTATAAAACCATAAGTACCTTGAAATTTATTTACATATACATTTTGTAGTAGTTCTTATTCTTATTTTGTCAATATATTATTTTTCTCTCCTCATTGTAATTGGTTCATGTTGAAAACCTAAATATTTTGCCATCTTAGCATTAAATATGCGATACATAAATATATTACTCCACCCCAATACATTTAATATAGGTATTAAAAGGAGAATGTTGGATAAATGCCAACAATATTTGGGTTGCTTATTTTTTCCCAATGATGATGTTTGGACCATGGACCTTACTATCCTTGGGCTTGGTTTATTTTGGGATGCCAGGTTGGGTCAAATTTGACTAGATCCTTGTTGACCCTCAAGCTACCAACCAACTCTTTAATATCCCTCTTTTAATTTCTCTTGGTCCCCTCCCATCTATTTTGACCAGTCCTCTCGGACTTCTCTTCTCCGTACTATCGAAATTCTCTCTCACTTGGAACTACTATATATACATATTATTCTCCTAACCCCAAACCTACCTCCTCCTCTCTTCTCGCATTTTTCAGTCATCTCTCTTCCTCTCTTGAGAGCTCTTCTTCCTCCGATTGCCATTGCTTCTCCGGTGTTCTCCTTTATCTAAATTTCGTCGGCTAATCTTACTTGACTGATTCTTGTGAGAACTACTGAAGTTTTAGTAATATTCTTTGAGAGATTTATTAGAGAGTTCCTTTGAATTATGACGTTCAGTACTCTGAGGGACGATTTACTATTCTTCTTCTTGAGCTCTTCCCTTCTACTAATTGTTTACTTCTTCTTGAAGATCATCGATTTCTTATTTATTATCATGTAAGCTAAGAAAGCCCGATTCTCTAGGCATTACGGCAGAACGTGAATCGATTTTTATAATAGATAGGTTAATCTCTTTTTATCTTCAATATTGGTTGTAATAATAATTAGTGTGTTTGAGGTTTCCGTCTCTTAACAGAGGAGAAATTATATAGTCAGATAAAGACAAAAATATGTATCTCATTTTGATCCTCATAATAAAGTAATTTAAACCAGAAATTCAAAGGATTAATAACCAGACATATTTATTGATAAAAGAAAATCAGACATGGAATGCTCCTATAATTTAATGTCCCTGAAGGACAATCTACCACTTCTTATGATTTTGAGACACATGCAAAATGTGGCAGAATAAATTAGTTCCAACAAATCCTTGCATATGTAAAGGAGTAATAATTTAAGATGGTCCTATGTGATTAAATCGATTAGATGAAAATTCTAGCAGAATTTTCTATGACATGACTTTATTATTATTTTTCAAATGAAATTTAAGTACTTGAAGTTATAATAATTATGAATCTCATTGTATCATATCATTATATAAATAGATGGAACAATATACTAGCACGAAACATCGATAATAATTCTGTGCATATTATGATTAGAATGAGGATATTGAATTAAGTTTGCAGACTCGAGATTCTAATAGATATTTGACCAAAATAAAATATAAAGTTCGCATGAGAAAATATGCAAAGTCCGGACAATTATTAAGTACACTTGAAGTGTACATGTATTCCCTGAAGGAATTATACATTTGAAGTGTAACCCCATAAGGATGAAAATTAATAAATAAAATATGAACTTGTATAAGTTATGATATAAGATTCTTCGTAAATTCCTATTAGTATTGATTACAAATAAATAATATTTATAGTGGTGGATTGAGTTTGGTATTAGCGCATTAAACTCTAAGAAAAACTATTAAAATAAAATATAAGTAGTATAAATGTGAAAACTATTAAAATATGTATTAATAAGAGTTATAAAATAAATATAAATTATCTAAACCCTAAAATATAAAAAATAACATAATTCATGTTACATTTAAAACACATACCTCTAAACGCCTGACCCATATTCCTGTACACATACGCAAGACAGACAGCACCCCAAGCGAACCTACCAACAGAACTCACATTCTGCAGCAGTTGCCATAGTCTGGTAGCAACATTGTTGCAACTCTTATCACTGAAGAGTGAGCTACCCAAGATGTACTGCAGATAGCAGGCAGCCCTGACAAGAGGCGACAGTGAGAGCTTCAGAGCATTACACCCTAAACCACCGGTGAGAGCTAAACCCAGATCATCCTAAACCAGCTATACCAACTACTCCTTGGATAATCTCGAATCCACTACCGCACCATATGCAGGAACCCGAGAAAAAGCTCCACATCGTGTAGTGTAACGGTCATCTCACCCCATGACATGTGGAAGCCGTTCGTGTCAGGCTGCCACCTCTCAACAAAGACCGACAACAATACAGCATTGGGGTGCTGAAACATGCATGATCGTAGGTGCATAAGACCAGACTCGGAAGCCAAGGGCCGAACATGTGCATCAGTAAGTTCCCAACATGTGAGTGCCATATAACGCGATTGGAACTTCAATGAACAACAATCCTGAATATAAAATAAATTAATTAATATAGTTTTATTACATTATTATACTTTATTTATGACAATAAAAATATTTTATAGATTAAAGATTAATAAAAATAATAATAACATGTAACTTTAAATAAAGAAATGTACCTGTCCACACTATATCAGACCCGCTACATGTCCACCGTATGATGGGATGAGCTCCGGGTCAACAAGACCTCCTTCTGCTGGGCCTATCTGCTCCCAGTCTGAAGGCTTCACTTTCTTCCTCTTTTGTGTTGGAGTCGGAACTTTACGAGCCACTTCGGGTTTTTTGTTACGAGACCCTGCAATCTTACTCATCACAGACATAAAGCCGCCGGTCAACCCTTTCCCTTTCCTGTGATGAGGATGCCCGTCAGATCCATTAGCATGTGCCACAGGTGTCACGAGCACGGGCTGCTCCTCATCACCAGCATCATCATCCTCATCTTGATCATCATCACCACCATCACCATCACCTCTCTCATTCGCCTCTCCCTCAATATATAAGGATCTGACTCTTTCTTGCTCCTCTCCAACCCCTATCACCCTCAAAGCTAATATCATCCTCACATACCATATCTGCAGGCCTCGACACATAAGGAACAAAAGATGAAACACCATACTCAGCATGAGAATACCCATGTGTTGCATGAAGAATCCTGAGAGAAGGCGCCAAACATCTGATAAAAAAACTCAGCTCGTATTTGTCTCGGCTGACCAATTAACTCTAGTATAGGCACATGGGTGGCAGATCTATATGGTATGCGATGTCGTATAGTGGGAGTATGAAGTATGGATCATATACTGTGTTTGGGAAGTGTGAAGATGGCCGTGCAGATCCATATGGCTCATATGGCACAGGGGTGTGAGACAGATTGGGTTGGAGGGGAGGTCGAGATCTAAAAAGTACGGTCAGTGGTTGGGTAGAAGACCCGGGTTCACCTGTACCATGATGGAAACCAGGTGCAAGATGGGTAGAAGTAGCAGAGAGGTCGGAGGTACTATGGCGTCCCTTCACACCTCTAGACGAAGCTGTGACAGTGCGCCCCTCAACTTGACCTGTCCTGTCCGTGACAGGACCAAGATCATCATCTCCTCTACGGCCGTTAGGTCGAACCATCTGTTACTTATTCAAACTCGTTAATAGTTATTTATCACATGTTACTTTAACATCTATTATTATTTTATTATTTATTATTATCAGATCTATTATTTCATTTCTACTATTCCTTTCGTATTATTATTATTATTCATCACTAATATTCTTTAGTAATAGTTATTAATTTATATATTAATTCAATCTTACCTACTAAACCCTAAACCTAAGGCCAAGAATAACGATCAATTAAAATTAAAATTCAAATAGTTCGACAGTTACATAACACGTTTCATTATTAAACACATAATTACAAACAAACAATTTTAAACTAGTTACATTTATTTTACATACATAAAATTCATTTCATATTACTCACAAAAACATCATACTCATATTAACAATTAAATATTATCACATAAAATATTTTAAACAACTAGTCACAGTCATTCTACATATACAAAATTAATTGACAATTCAAATAATCATTTATAAAAAAAATTTAATTAAAAAAAATTAATATGCACTTTCGCCAGGGCTGGATGAAAGTACATGGAAACTTTCGTCCAACCAAGTGAAAGTTCCATGCACTTTCGCTCCAAGCCGGCGAAAGTGCTGGAAAATAGCCCAAAAAAATAAATTTAAAGGTCTTATTTTTTTAATATTAAAGGGATATTTTTACGATATAAACCGTTAAAATTGTAGATAAATGAGAATGATTGAAGAGCTAATTTTTTTTTTCAATTTTGACAGTTATATCTTTCAAAATTTGAGATTGAATTGAGGAGTCCTAGAGAGAGTTTAGCAAGAAAATATTTAGGTGAAAATGAAAATTTTTAAATTTTTTTGAGTTATTGTTATAGTTTCCCGAATTGCTTTTATCGATTCCCAACTTATAACAAACAAAATATTGTTACTGATTACATGAACTGTTGTACGTTTATTTGTTGTTAATATAAAAATCCATTTTCTACGGAAATGGTAATTAAACAAACAAGTATTAGTTAGTTTAACAAGCATTAGTGTTAGTTTAACTAACAACTTACCAAAAAAAATAATTAAGAATTTAGTAATATAAATATTCTTTATCAAATAAAAATTTCTTATTGGAACCTGTCCTTGTGTCAAAGGTATCAAAGAATATAATCAATGGACCATAAGAATAAAAAGTCATTGAACACTTTTTACATTATTTGAGAAGATGTTACAAATGATATAAAATATTTTTAAGGGTTAATATTAAAAAAGTATCTTAAATTTTATTTATTATATTAATTAATTATCTAATTTTTAAAATTAATAATTAAGAAACAATTTTATTTTTTTCATTAAAATAAATTAAACAAAAACAAATCGAGTATGAGCAATGTATATTATACCTTAATAAAATTTATAAAAATCAATTTTACCCTTCTCTATGAAGAAAGTTGGTATCTTTCTCTTCTTTCTCCAAACTTTAAAAAACCATATACTATAGTTTGTCGAACCATTATTGTAGCTTAAAAAATCATTCTTTTGCTTGCAATCAACTCTAAGAGGTAATGGATATTATAGAGATTAAAAAATTTCAATCTCCAACATTTGTGAAATTGTTAAAAAATATTCTAGGAAAGATTAATACTAAAGAAGTACCCTAAACTTTGCCAAATGCCAAAATATCTTTATGATAATTTCATAATTTTTTTATTACATTTATTCCCTCCATTTTAATGACTAGTTTTCCTCTAATGAAAAGATAAAATTAATTTTTCAAATTTTATTAGGGCATAACAACATCACTAATTTTTGATTAGTTCCTATTCAATTTGTTTTATTAAAAAGACAAAATTGTCTCTTAATTATTATTTTCAAATATTGATTAAGGTATTTTTTGCTATTACCCCTATTTCGAGTCTCATCTTCATCCCTTTTCCCACACACAATATTTAATAAGTTCTTCTTCATTCATAAAATGACAAGAAAATGTGCCAAATACCAAATTTAAGCAAAACAATATCAACTATCAGGAAAAATTATTATCTACAAATATGAATAACACTATATAAAAAGAAAATTTACAAAGGAAAAAGAACGTATAATAGATTTTTTTACAACTCCAATATTTGAAAGTTTCGACTAATTTAAAAACTTCTTTTTTAGCATTGATTTACAAGTAGAGGTACTTAAATGATAGAAGACTCGTTGTTGATCTACCACTTCTTTGCTCATAAAGGTATAATCTAAATGAGTGTACACATTCACAAACATAACAATAAGAGGCGTATGTTTGGATGGAAGGACCTTTTACTTTTTAGATAGTTCAATTTAACAAGTCGAATGAAAAATTTTAAATTTAAATTACTTAAAATTCATCTAATTCCATATACTAATTTTATGCTGCGTTTTGGGTACTTTTGTGACCACCGTCGTTCCCGAAATAGTGGATGATTTTTGAATGCCGTGTTTCAAAAGATATACACAAACATAACTTACAACTAACGCATTCCTTGTAAGTTTTCAGTCATGAGCAACGTGAGTTCTGAATTTAGAGGATTACAAATTTTTCTGAGGAAAAAATCTTGAGAAGAAGAAACAAAATTGAATGAGAAACCTCGTTTCTGATTTTGCCGACTGGTAATTAGCTGAGACACATTTCTTCTGCACAATGGACACGTGGATTTAGATCGAAACCAAACGTCAATACAATCAACGTGGAAACAGTGGTGGCAATTCGGCAGCAATCTGTACTTTTCTCCTTTATTCATCTCGTTCAGGCACACCGTGCAATACATCGCCGCCGTCGTCTCCGTGCCGGTCGCCACTCTGAGGCAGTGATCGCTCTCGCGACGGAATAACCAGATCCGCTTTTTCATTGATAGAAAACAGAGGAAGAGGAGAATTAAAATTAAAATAATTAGAATATTGGTGGTTATGTAAATATTGCTTGTGTTTGCCGCCATCGCCGCCGCGGCCGCCATGGATTGTAGCTGATACAGGATATACTCCATGGCTTGTCAAAATTAGCTTGAAGAAGAAGATCTCTCTCTATCTCCGGTTAGTTCCTTCTCTTTGATCAATATGAAATGCGGTGGCGATCGTTCACTATTTGGCTTTTTATGGATGGGAAAAGTATGCTTTAATTGTGTGGAGGGAGATTGAGCCTTTAAGGTTATAGTGTTGTAAAATTGTTAACTTGGGTGTATTGGTGGTGCCTTAGAAGTAAGATGCATGAATTTATATACAATAATATGGATTAAGACTAGTTATTTTAATGGGCATCGGGCTTCAAACAACAATAAAGAAATATCATACTTCTCTTTTTATTATTATATTTTAATTATACCCCTAAACAATTTATATATCCTCCATATTAACTTTTTATCATTTCATATAAAAGAATTCAATAAGATTCGAATATGTGAGACATTTGTCAAGAATAGAATAGTGCATTAGAGGTGTAAATGGGTCTAAACCTTCTGAGTACTCCCAAATTTATACTAATATCCTTATAGTGAAATATGAACCCAGACCTAGACCCTTTGGGTATAAAATTTATAGACCAAGATCAGACCCTTCATGGTAGAGTCTAAGGTAGGGTATGGATATACTCGTACGATATTTTTTTATTTTTTTCTATTAAACAAAAGTATATATAAAAAAATTTTCAGAAAATCTAAAACCTTAAAAAATCATGCCTCAAGTACATAAGAAACATCAAATGGAGAAAACAGTAGTACTGATGTCTCAAAGAAGGAGAAATGTTGAAAATTTTCACTTCTCTTCTCTAAACTAAGAAAATAAACCACTCAATATCATAAATGTATAAATTATGTATTAATAAAAAAATATAAAAATAATATAATATATTTATATATATTATTATTTTATTATAATGGGTACACGAGTACCTTGTATCATCGTGGCATGAGTACAGATATGGATACATGAGTATAAAATTTTAATCTTACCCATTATAAATGGATATAGACGCGCGCGAGTACGGATAAAACTCTCCCCGTTTACAGCCCTATAGTGCATGCAAATTCATTTTAAGTGTGTTGGGTGTGCCCAGTAAAATAAAATTATAATATGATAAGTGATAAAATATTTTTTCAAATAAAAAAAAAAGTGATAAACTCATATGAAGAGAGGTATAAAATTATTGAAATGATAAAAAAGTAAAAGGAAAACATTCAATGACAGTAAAAGAAATATAACCCTTTTCAAAAAAAAAAAAAAAAAAAGGAAATACAAGTTTCTTGAATGACATCTTGAACTGATTTTCCTAAATTTAAACTACCATATTTTAGCATATACAATTATTTGTATTAGTATCTGCCGCACATAAGATTGACAGACTCTATAATATATATATATATATAATTTGGTACTTTTAGAAGAATTCTTTTGTGTTTGTGCAATATTTTTTTAATATTTGATCAAATCAGATTCTATCACACTAAAAAGGATCAATAAGACAAAGACAACATTCTATAGTGTGATTAATATATATATATATATATACATATAATCTTTGCCCAAATGAAAAGAAAAGGAACGAGTATAATGTCTTTGTAATTATTTGACCAGAGAACATTACTCCCTCAGTTTTTTTTAATTGCCTTAGTTGGGAATTCTTATATTTTTTTATTTGTCGTATTGTGATTTAAAAATAATATTTAAAAAACTTTTTTTATAATATCGTCCCATTAATAACAAGTTTCAATATCTTTTTATTCTTCTAATATGAAAATAATAATGAGGAGAGAAAAAATTATGAAAGACATTCTACTTTATACACAGAAAAATATTTAAAAATTTTATATTTTTTAAAAAACGTAATATTCAAAATGTGACAAGTAAAAAAATTCGAAGAATAGTTTGTAAACATAGGCAAATCAATTTCCTTAATATATTTTATGTATATCTACTGCAAAATACGAGTTTCTTTTTACAAATCTTTTCTACATGTGAACTTAAAAGACCAGTGAAATGTACAAAGGAAAAACTAGGCCAAAATTGGCAGTAATCTCTTGCTTCTCATCATCAATCTGTACTTCACACATTTTAGAAGCAAAAGTATGTTTTTGGCGTACTCCACTATCTATCTATCTATATATACACAAATAAATGCGTTCTACTCTTTTATTGTTAATTTATGCATTATTACACAATTAAGACGAAGAATTAGTATATTATGCGAGTGCAATTTAATATATATATAATATCCGAATTAATCTCATCCATTTGTGATCGATTGTGAGGATATTGAATACTTTGAATAGTAAAATATATGTGGAATTGCAACCATTAAGGTTTCTGTTCATCCACTTGAACATCAATTCATATGATCATGTACATTGTACAAGATTAATTTTTTCTTTAATAGTAAGTAATATTCTTATCTTTAATTTCAAAATAAAGTCATGTGATTTTTTAATTTACGTTTCATAAGAATAAATTTTTTTTTAAAAATAGCATTTTTTTTATAATGAATAGAATTTAGATTTTTGATTTGTTATTTTTTTGGAGAAGGTAAAATAGGTTGAACATAAATTCAAAGTATATATTCCGGGAAAAAAAGACAACAACAATAAATAAAGAAAACAAATAAAAAATAAAGAAAACAAATTTTGTTAACGGTAGTATGAATGGGGAAGTAATTCTTTGTGTACATTAAATCATAACCCTCCAATCTGTAAAACCATTTAATTTACATCTTATATTTAGACGTTAAATAGTTTCGTAAGATTCGAGGAAGTAGAGATTTTGCCTTTTTTAATTTCTATAGAAATAGACCCAACTTGTCTACAAGTTTTCCATTAATGGGCCTTCATATGAATATCGATTCATATTTTTATTCCTCTCTTGGGCCTTATGTGAATAGCCGATAGCAAATATGGGCCTGTAGAGATGATTTATAATAGTAGTATTCAAAGAGTATTGGGCCTCTTTGGGCTGCTCGGAAGAACAGCCTGAACGCGTTTAGCGGAGTGGGCAGAGACCAATATGAACGCAATGCTTATAACGCATAAGTGATGCGTTCATGGTTCATTTAAGTAAAGATAGGGTCAGACCTGTTAGAAACCCGTATTTCTTCCATCACTGTTCTTCGTTACTACTCTCTGCGACCGCCATTGAAGATGTCTGCTTGCATATCTTCAAAACCCCATTTGTCTTTCTCTCTTTCCTCTGAGCTTCTTTCAGAAAAAATAGAAAAACCAACAAATCTTTCTTGGTCTTCATCTTTCCCACAGTTGAATCTTTCCATCTATACTTCACTTAGCCCTTCAAATATCTCTCATAAACAGGTTTGGGCTTTGCCGATTTTCTCAACTTCTGTCTTTCTTTGTTTCTTTTCTTTTTAGCTCTTCTTAGTAATGCTGTGTATTAAATTTAACGATTTTTTTGGGTTTCTGTTCTTTTGCATAATACACCTTAAAGTAGATTAAAAGTGAGTTTTGTGCATTGAAAAGCGTAATTATTTTCCAATTATTTGCATTTGGGCATTCACTTGTTAGAAGAGGTGAAATCTGAAATAGAGATATTTTGTTCACTTGGTTTGAAGGTTTCAATCCTTGTTTTCATTATTTTGTTCAAATATTTTCTTTTTTTCCCCCAAACTATGACTTAGATAATGTATAAAGGAGGATAAAGGAGTATAATGTATAAAACAGTGTGGGAATTTCTACAATGAGGGGGTGGTTACCAGGTTCCGGGACTCGAGTCTGCAGGACTCCGCCCTGATTTAAATCCTCTGCAGGGCGAGAGATTTTCGCCTTTAGTACTTGTATAATTGATAGAATCATAGGACACCAACAGCAAAATAAAACTTGAAGAGTTTAGGTACTGATAGGGACTGACCCTGCTAAGGATTAATCAATTGCTCCACAATCTTTGGATAGTCTTTTTTAATGCAGATGAAGCCTGTCTTTTGGATGATTTGCTAATGGAATTCCTCGGACTTTGAGAATGTGTGTAGTGAATAGATTTTTGGTTTGGATGTTGTTTACTAGAATGGAATAGGAGGTTACACAAGTTAGCATCTTTTATAGACTGTTCAAGCTTATGTATGAGAGAAAGAGAATAGATATCTCTAGTGGATTTGATACTTTCTTTATTCTGATTTCGTTGTTCTTGTTGCAAAATTTCTGAAAGATCATTGAATTTTGAAGTAAAGCACATGTTCCGGGAATCTTGAATATTTAAATGTTTGCATTCAACTCAAAAAAACAAGTGATTGTTTATGACAAAAACAGACTTCTAGTGTATCAACTAGAAGCCGGAAAATGCTAGAGTAACTTGAACTCGGGGTATTTGTAGATAACCAAGCCTCTAGGCAACGCACAGTTCACACTTTTGTGTTCAGTTAAAAAGAAAAGTAAATAAAGCTCACTTGGAAGTAAACTAACATTTGGTTTTTGTTCAGAGGTTTATTGTTGAAGCAGCCTGGACGAGGCGATCATCAAGTGAAGCAGCCAAGAGGCCGAACAGAAAGTCATGGAAACAAAGAACAGATATGTACATGAGACCATTCTTATTGAGTATCTTCTTCTCAAAACGGTTCATTCATGCGAAAGTGATGCACAGGGGAACCAGCAAAGTTATATCTGTTGCTACGACCAATGCTAAGGATCTTAGGAATTCGTTGCCATCTCTTACCGATGAAAATGCTTGCAAAGTAATAGGAAAATTGATTGCAGAGAGATCAAAGGATGCTGATGTCTTTGCAATAGCATATGAACCTCCAAAGAATGTAAGAATTGAAGGGAGGCTTGCAATTGTTCTTAATACTATTGAAGAGAATGGTATTATGTTTGTTTAGACTTTTTATGTCTTAGCCTTTTGGTGTTTTCTTTTTACTGCATCACTTCTTGATATGGAACTTGGAAGTTCTGTACATGTAATTTGTACATGAGTTTTGGATGGCCCCTTCTAGAGTTAATTGGAAGCTATCTATTCCTTTTTTTTGGGGGAAATAGTCGCGAAATTAGCTCGAATCTTAAAATATAATAGGGAGTAGCTGAGGGGAACATGTTCAACTTTAACTTCATGGTCCGAAGATAATTTGGAGCATATTTGAAGCGTGCAACAGCATTGGCTTTACGACTTCATTTGATGCTATTATTGTGTTCATGAAACGGTGTCTTTTTTTTTTCCTCCTCAATCTAATCGTAGTCTCAAGGAGAAACGTTAGGTTTCACGACCGATGGAATTGGAAAGAGATAGTTGTAGGTAACTTCATAATTTTTCCTTTCAAGCATGTGGCAAATTCTTCAATGCACAATTCTGGGAAGCCTCAAAGAAGGAAAGCCAAAAACAAAATTCTCAAAATGTAATCTTACATAGAAAGTAATTCTCGTCCTATCCAAAACATTCCATTAAGTTACATAGAAATGTGGTAAGGTACTAACTCAGTGTTAGAAACACTTGTTACCCAAGATTTTCCACGATGTATTTAAAAAAAAAAAAAAGTTGCATACAGATGTGGTAAGGACACTCTTGTTTCTCCTATTGCCTATAAATTGCAGTGATTTACAAAAGGAGTGTGCACTTCGTGCCTCTAAAATTGCACCTGAGCTACAAAAGGAGTTCCATTGATGTGTCGTTTGTGGGCACTGGGGTTCCACCCCCATCCTGCTCCATTGCCATCCCAAATCTCAACTCATTCCTGGCTGGTGTATCCATCTGAGTCTCTGATTTCTGATAAAGTAACAAGCAAAGATCAACTTGCCTACATATGAGAACACTGACCAAATCACGGACCTGGAAAGACAATTGAAACACAAATCGCTAAACAATAATGAAGTTCCATAAAATTTAATAAACCAAAATAAGGTGTGAGGCTTAAAAGCTTAATCAGTGAACTAGCATGTAATCAAAATGAAAAGAATGCCATATTCTTAAAGATACGGAAATAGAATCCAACTTTGTAATCTGGACAGAGTATAATGATCAATTTGAAATATCAAAATGCTTTTTGCAAGTACGCGTGATCATTGCATTTCCTTTTTATTATCTCACTGTTCTATGTCTGAATGTCCAGTAAGTATCATACTTGTGATGTTAACAGGTATATCTAAAATAGAAAAACAAGACCGTGGAAACCAAATGCTTACAAGTCACTAGATTATCTGGCACAAAAAACAGGTTCTGCATCCATGGTTGGCTGAGTTCTTCGAGTGTATTTTAGAAGTAAGCCTTCTGATGTAAGTCCTGGCACTTTCAGGTCCCTGCTAGTTGGCAACAAAGAAACATGCAGCTGCTTACCATGTATAGAGTTGAAAACAGAGTAATGAAGAGTGTTGAAAAAAGCAGAAGAAAAATAAACAAAATCAGACCTAACATATGGCTGTAGATCCTTCCATTCCCACTTTGGCCTCTCTCGAAAAAGTATAGAAAAGCGTTCAGCAGGAGAAAATGGCAGAGAAGATATGCTGAAGCCATAGATCCAAGTCTCTATGCCTAGCTTTTCTGTTAAAATTTCCCCTCCCAGCATGTCAACTGTTGGATGCATCCCGTCAGGAACCTTCCTCACCCACTCCTCCATGAATCTCTCCATCTTCATTTTTCCACCTTCTAGGATTCTACGAGCAAAATGCACACAAACTCGTCTCTCATCCAGCCTCCATATACAATTGTCACCAATGCCCTCATCCACCTTATTACCATAGATTTGCAAACAGTGCTGTGCAATTTCAGAAGGATAGCCATCTACCTTCAACACACTAATAACTTCATGTTCACTAAGAGCATTTGGGGACCAGTCATTCAGCACCATATTATGTAAAAGCATGTTTAGAACTCCATCCTTGTAGTTTTCTTCTAAAATTCTCCAATATCCATTTATCTCTACCGCAAGAAGTGATTCTAACCCAGATCTAAGCTCCGTGTCACTAGCTTGAATCCTGCTAACAAGATTGTCCCATGTGTATAAACCAGATTTGTCTTTCCCTATACTATCTAATTCATCTATTTCAAAAGTATCATTAATGTTGTATGGATTTTGAGAAAGAAGCAATTTTAGCTTATCTAATCTTGGAGCAACTTCAACAAGTTCCATATTACCAGGTGCTACTTTGATCACTGATGCAACTTTCATCTCATCACTATCTTTCTTACCGCATTCTTGCAAATTTCCATCCAAAACAAATTGGTCCGAAGGGGGTATAAGAAATACTGAATTTGACGTTCCAACGAACTTAATTGAATAGGTTTTGGACTGAGTACATAAAACTGCATCTTCATCAGGCTGACCTCTTAGAGATACTCTGACAAAGTAAGCACCAAAAAGAAAAAAAAATGTCAAGATGTCACCCAGTATATCACACTATTGGATTAGGATAAACATGTGGTCTACCTTTCATGCAGAATATCAGTGAGGAGCTTCTCATCAACCTCAAGGAGCATTACGTTATCATGAGGACCAAAGCACTGGTGATAAGCAATAGAGATACTGAAATTCGGTTCAAGATTTAGGATTGCATCTGCTCCTCCTTCTCTGTTATCTGGACTTTCAAATTCCATCCCCAAAATCTTGCCCGGTGAGTAGTAATTTGTGAGAAACAAATTATATATCTGCAAATATAAGCTGTTTCCTTCCCTTGTTTTTTCAAGCCCTTGGCCAAAGCAAAGCCAATAAAAAGTCTGTTACCAGCATAAAGGAAGTCATATACCAATTCATTTCGTATGAAGTAAAGAATAGCAAGAAGAAAGTAAAGCGCACAGTTATGAAATACCCAGCCACAGCCACAATAATCTACAATCTCAAGAAGAAATAATAAAAATTTCCACACTTTTACAACAGCAGGTTCAAGATATCCCGACCAGAAGAACCCTAAATCGCGTATCAGGTGCATAAATTCAATAAATGTGTTAATAAACTCATCTACTTTTAAAAAATCAAGAGGAGGACAATTTACCAGAGAATGACTCCCAATTTCACCTGACTTCCTTCCAGTAGAGCGTTCGAGAAAATCTAGATCCACCCTGAGCTGGAACGTGGTTCCACAGTGGAGGAACTTGAGGTTCACAGCAAAGCTCGAGCTGGAAAATGACGTACCAATAAAACTATTAACGAAGGAAGTAGAGAAGCTTAGGCGAGGAGGAAAGGGGCGTAGTGATGGTGCCGGAGGAGAGGACGGGTTGGTGAAGAAAGGGGCTCGATAGTGTTTTTGGGAATTGGAGGGAACTCTGCATTCTCCCGCCAGTAAACAAATCTTAATTGACTATTGAGCCCGGATTTTTAACAAAATTCCAAAAGAGCCATTATTTTTCAGATATTACACTTAGCTCCCCATAAGAGACTGATGTCGTTTATTAAAATTTTCAAGGCCTTCTACCGGTTAGGTAATAAATCATCAATTTAATCTTTAATGTATTAATAATCAACATTGGTCCCTAATATTTCAGCTTTTTTTAAAAAAAATATTTAAATTTTTTGACACTTAACGTAGTAAAATTTGTAAAGTAGTTGAGTAATTTATGAAACATATAATAATAAAATAATGTAAAATTTTTTTTATATACTTTGAAAGAAGCTGGATTGAAAAAACATTTTGTATTTAATATAATCAAGTGCATTGAGCATACTTTATTTGGTCAAATTGATTGGGCTAGATAGTTGAAGGACCTAATTGTTAAATTAAAATTGCATTGGAACTTAAATAGTTATAATTAATCAATGAGATTAAAATCGTCGAATATAAATAGAGGAAGGACAACTTGGTGATTTACCCACCTATTATTAGGCTTTGTTTGGTAATCTATATACTTCTCTACTTCTACTTTCGGACGCATTATTAATTTTTTCCATCAGCCTCCTAAAACTAGGTTATTTTGCGAGGTTTCTGTAAAATTTCAGTGCCTGGAGGAGTGATCTTGTTGGTTCTGATGGAGAAGGAAATGGAGGAATTGCTCTCTTTTAAGAATCCCAAGGAAGTAGAGGATCTTCGTTCTGTGGATAGTCCAAGAAGAACTCTGAGTTTTTCCAAGAACAGAAAAGGGACCGTTTCCTTTCCAGACGACAAAGCTTCAGGATTTGGTGTTTCTGGGGAACATGGTCCAAAGCCTTTAGAAGTTTATGGTTTTGTTGGTTCCATTACTACTGTAGTTGCTGCAGGTTCCATTCAATTATCCTTATTTTCTCCATTATAGACTTCAATTTCCTTTGGATTTTTTTCTTAGGTGATAATACTCGATTCTTTTCGTCTTTTTTGGGCAGTTATGTTTTTCATATGGGCATATGTTCCTGAAAATTGGTTGCATTCTGTTGGGATTTTCTACTATCCAAGCAAGTGAGTAAGATAAGATGGATAACTTCGCTGGGTTTTATTTACATTTTCCAATTGGTTATGATCTTGTCCATGAACAATTGATTTCCCTCATGTCAAGTTAAATTATTGAATTCTTTGAATATGGATGTAATTTCTTGATTTGCTTGACTTCGAATTCAGTAAAGATACCCTTTTTATGCAATTATTTAAGAAATTGACTAATTTGAAGTTTATATATGTTCTAAAATGAGTGGCAAATTTTTAACTTTGTTGCTATTTGAATCTGTGATAATAGAGTTGGCTCTTGTTTGAGTAGGAAAATTAGTACACAATAATGATACAGAAATGAATCAAGGCTTCAAGATTTTGGGGAACTAGTAATGAGGTTAAATGATTAGAACTTTAACACATGAACTTGTGGGCAGTTGGTAAGCAGGCTTTAATGCCTATACAAGTTCATGAGTTCAATTCCTATGCCATGTTGAAAAAAGCTCTTGGACAGGCCCTAACACCTGAGCTGAATCCGGATTAGTCACGATTGTGTGTACTTTGTAAAGTGCCTTTCCCATATATCCTTTAGAAACAATGGTTCCTCATCCCAACCCACACAACCACCCCCCCCAAAACCAACTTCTGGAATCCTACCTCTATGATCTGCAAGTGCCAGCTGTCAAGTGCATATCAACACATTCCCCCTGTTGTCTGCAAGTGAAGTTTGTAACTTAGAATACATCTTAGAATTTGCATTGTTTTTAAGAAGTTGGTTTTATGTTTTCTAGGTATTGGGCATTGGCGGTACCAGCTTATTTAATGGTCACAATAGTACTTGCGATTGTACTTTATATTGGCCTGAACTTCATGGCCACTCCTCCTCCAACTTCATTCAGTATAATGTTCGGTAATCTCGGACCTTCTCTTCTGGTATTGAATTTGAAAATCTTATGAGTTATATGATGAGCAGGAGTTCCCCTACTTTTCAGTATGAGAGACACTTGTTTTTATTTAAAATGAGTTACAACTATTAAGCATAGTTTAATTGAAGAGGCATATATACAAGGAACTTTTTACTGTTAGATTTTCTGAGTGCTAGAATATGAGTGTGAAGCAATTGGTAAATGAATTACCTTATTCTCTTTATTTAGTGATCGGATTTTTTTGCTTCGTGTTTTGCAGATGAATTCACAAGAGAACCCTTAATCAGCATCCCCTCAATGGATGGTGATGATCAGCCCATTGAACCTATATCTGATATTGGAATCAACAAAATTAATCAAATCATGTTTAATGACTTAAAGTGACTTGGTTGATCTATCATAATGTGAATATGTGATCCTTGAAACTTCAGCATTCTCCTTACGTCATCAACTGCGAGGAGGTCTTACTGAGAAAGGTGGCGCTGAGGGCCGGAGGTGGAACCCCGTGGATTTGGATGTCTTGTTGTATATACATATGGCTAGATTAGTAATGTGAGAGTTTGGCGTGCTTTGCTACTGCTAATTGTTCCAGCAGGCAGCAAGTTCATGGTAGGGTGATGGAGTTTGAGATCTGATCAAGGCAAGCATTTTAATTGGCCTCTTGATGCAATGGGTTTTTGAGCTTCTTTCTGGTTTTTGGTTTTGCCATTTTGGCATAAAGGAAAAAGGGAAGAGTTTTGCAGGTTTAAACAACCTAGAAATATTCCTATTTGCTGGAGATTGTAGTCCACAGACCATATTTCTGACAATGCATTTCATTATGGATGTGTAGACCTTTCTGAAAGTTGGTTTGGATGTTCTACTATTAGGCATTGAAAATGTACATTCACAAGTTACAAAAGAAACATTTTAGAATATTGATGCACAATATTATACAATAAAGATTGGGATAAATTTCAATTTGGTTCCTAAAAGTATGCATGTTTCTCAATTGAGGGCTTTAATTTACTAGTCTCTAAAGAGTCTTTGAGTCTTTGGGAATATTAAGATTGTGTCAATCAAGTCCCTCTGTCATGTTTTAACAATCCATCCAAGTCAGTTAACTATTTTGGGCTTAAAATGTCCTTAGGTTAATGTTCAGAGTTTTTTCCATTTCTTCTTCTTCTCCAAACCGTCTCCTAACCAAATCCTCTGTCTAGGTCAAAAAAATTATCCTCCTCCTCTTAAAACTCCTACCTAACGGGTACCACCTCATTTTTTCCATTTCTTTCCTCTGAAGAAGACCCCGCTCAGCTGCCTCTTGCCCTCTTTCGCCTCCCCACATTACTGTCGTCCTATTATCTTCTAGAAGTCATAACTTCTTCCTTCTTTCTCTCTGTTTGTTTCTTCTTCTCCCTAACCTGTCATCCTCTCCTCCTTTTTCTTTGCATCACTCCAGCAACAGAAATCGCCTTAGGCGTCCAAATTTGAATCTTTAATTTTGTGAACTTCCTTAAATAGAAATGAAGGAAACTCAGCAATATGACCACCAGTAATCCCTCCATTAATCCCCACCCTTTTTGCACAAAGAATCCCAACAACTAATTTCCATTGAATTGGGTTTTATATCGAATTGCTTTATTTGGTTAAGTCGTTATGTTTTTGAAATATTTTTTGGCTGAAAATTGTGTTTTTGAGATGATTATGCGAGATTTTGTTGGGTTATGTTTTTGGTTTAGTACTTTATTTTATAACGGATTGTAGGTGGGAAATGGTTTACTTTGAGATGATTATTGTGCTTTTGAAATGAAAAAATGGGAGACGACATTGCCAAGGGTAGAAGAGTATAGAAGAAGAGGACGGAGTTGCAGATGCACTGTGGTGAACAGATGAGGAAGGAAATTGAGAATCTTTTAAAACAAGATCCTTGATTGAGACAAATCCATATTTTCAGGGACGAAATTGAAATTGATCCTAAAGATTGTAAAATCATTTCCAGAGTATATAAGAGCAGAACTTTTGTCAAATTATCAAGCTAGTGTGATCACAAGGCAAAAATACATTAGCTACACCTCACAAACAGCATCAGGCAAACTACATTAGTCTATAGGTATAACATGGAAGAAGATACTACAAAATTATGCATCCAAACTTATATAGGAGAGAACCTGCTATACATCGGAACACCTCAACGCTAGGATGGAACTAAAAGTTACTGGAAACGAGTAACTTGAAGCCGAAAGAAACAGCATGCTGACTGAGGGGAAATCAAGAGCGCGCTCATTTAGAACCAATCCCCGAGGAGCAGCTTGCACTGTCATTCAGGAATAGCTATTGAAATACCAGCACAGATCACCAGTAAGCATGGATATATGGGGTACCAACTGCTCAAAATCTGAATTCTTAGGTGCTTTCTTGATAGTTAGACACAGAATAAGGAAAGATTAAGACGACGCCTCCAAAATTTCTTCATTGCTGTCTTGGTTTTGGATCATCGCTGATTGAGAAACAAGCAACTCATGCACCCTACTCTTCAACTGTATTAGTATCACAAAAATCAGAAAGCAAATGATGATGTTCCTCTTAAAACTTACATGAACTAAAGGATTAAGATCACCACTTTGAAGGACTTTAAGAAAAGACAAAAAGCAAGAGAAAAACGATGGGAAATGTACTAATAGAACTAACCACAATAAGTTCTTTTCTACCTGACTACAAGAAAGGAGTTTAAACAGTTATCAATGCGCCAACAGTTTCAAGATCCTACATATACAATCTAAATGGTAGCAACTGTCATGTTGCTTGATTTCTAAGCAATAAGCAAATCATTAAAACATAAAAGCATGTTTTCCTAATAGGCAATGTTTGCAATTTCTTTTGTAATAAATTAAATAAAAAATGAAACCTACATCTTAATGAGTGAAAAAGAGAGAGAAGTACCTTCTACTAGGTAATGAGGAGGAAACTCTTTTATAAAAACTAATATAATGAGATGCCAAGTCAATACAACTAGAACAGATAAAAGGCTAGCAAGTGGAGGGGAAGAATCCTCATATTCGGTCAACATTGCTAACATACAGGAAACTCCAATAGGGTTCTTTTGCAAATATTGTTTGAAAGGCTTATTAACAAGATGTAAAAATGACAAGCTCTTAGACTGCCATTTTTAAGTTACAAGTCCTAAGTTTCAGAGAGAAATTGCTAAATATCCAGCAAAACTTGCTCAAGCATAAATACAAGCTAAAAGGAGATCACGCGGGGAAGAAACGCTGAAAGAGAATATTACCTCACCAAGCCCAACTTCATTCTTGACTGATACTCGTATGGCTCCATCAGGCCCCATTTTTCGATACTTAGCAAGCTCAGGATCATCATTCTTACCATCCTCGGTTATGAAGAATACAGGGGATTCTTGCAGCAGATCACATTTGGATACAACATCAAGCCAAAGATGGTCAGGAAACCTTTCCTTCATCTCCTTATAAATAAGATACTGCATAAACAAATAGTCTCCGTGTAAAATAAGTTAACAAATTTACATGCAGATGGGAAATGAATAATAAGAGTTTCTCTGATTCACGTTTTCAAATTGCTTGATGACACATGTTTGAATCCGCAATTCTTTTTCAATGAGAGAGAAAGACTCTTCAACTTAGATATGTGGCAATGGAATCCGGTAAATTAATAGAACTCCTTGTAGCAATTTGAGAGAGGCCATATCTCCACTCCCAGTTTCAAGAATGTTGCAATTTTCTGAATATAAAAGAAATGAATGCAGTGCAACTAAAGAAATACAATTGGCTTTTCTTTCTCATCTGCAATGATGTGAAAGACAGTACAAAGACTATCATATTACATATTCATTTTCGTCAGAGTGACTCATCGCTCACCTCTCAGTTGGCAAGAAAAGTGATGCATAACATTTCGGTGGAAACTACAAGTTAATAAAACCAATCTTGGAACGCAGTAAATTTTGATGATTTTGTGCTGATATGGTCAATTTGTTAACACTGTATGCCAGCACAGTGTCAGAAAAAACACCTGTGTAATTTGGCATTCAGAGTTCATCAAGGCTTTTTTTTTTTTTCCTTCTCTCCTTGTAACACTAATCGCAACCCACACAAAGAGTTACCCAATTTGAGAATTTATGTGGAAATGAGTGAAATGGTATATACCTGATCCGAAGGTGAGGTACCACATTCTCCAGAGAGATCATGAACATAAAGTACAGCAGTTGGCAAATGAGAGAGAACCGCTAGCGTCAACTTTTCCAAGTTATTCCTTTCTTCTGCAGGTCCATGCAGTAAAGATGTCATTGCAAGCCTAAGGACACAGAACATAAACATCCAAGATAACTAACAAACTTGAAATTAAGTTTTTTTGTTAAAACCGTAGTGTTAAAGAAAGTCAACAAGTTGGTTCTATAATGATATATGGGTAACTGGTATGTCGCTAACTCCAGAATGTGATTTTTCTGAAAGTTCATAGAATCGTAGCGTGGGAAATAATTTCCATCATCCAGATGAACTAATTAAGATTTCATTCTCAGACACTGTATAAACAAAATCATTGCCAAGTAATATTGATCTTCTAAATTTTTAAATGAAAATCTTCTTACTATAAACTGCAACTTGCAGTCAACATTGATCAGTTTTTGCAAGTTATGTACCTCATCCAAATCTTTGAATTACACAATATCATGTGGCTATATTTGCTTACAATAAAGCAGTTGGTCCTCAAACTATCACTTAGTTGTCCGAAAGTTTGAAAATATGACCTCTAAAATGGACATGGCAATTGACAAATGCCTTATTTCATGACATTGAGGAATCATCTGTTAGGCCCAGAAGAATGTAACATTGGTTGTGTTTTCTAAGTGGCAACCATATTAGTAAGAAACTAAACTTAAAAAAGAGAATCCAAATTGGTGTTCCTACAAGTGTCTTACCATCATCTCTACGTAGGAGACCAGGAGTATCTGTTACCTGAGACCAAACAATGAGATAGACAACATGATAAAAGGACACCTAAACAATGAGAGAAAGCAATAATTTAGATAATTAACCTGAAAATTCTGGAAGCTCAGAGTAATATGACCCATCAAAATTCCTCTTGTTGTGAATGGGTAATTGCAAATCTGAAAGAATTAGAAGAGAAGGACTAAGGGTTCTGAGAATGAATATCAGACAAAAGTTTAGTACTTAAGATGCCTACATCAAGGTAATAATTCAAAAATCATACTGCAATCTTAATTAAAACAATAAATATAAAAAATTCATCTGGGTGCATACCTCAGGCTTCCCTGTTGAAAGTAAACGGACCAAAGATGATTTTCCGACATTAGGAGCCCCAACAAGGCAGAGAGTTGGTGTTTCTAAATCAACAACTGGCATTGCTCGTAATGTCTGCCATCATATAAAAACTAAAACAACTTACTAGAGGATCCATTAGAGTGATATCTTACTTAAATGCTTGTGCTTTTTAACTAACAATTACCTTGGCAATGTTTAACAGTTCATCAACCACTTTTCCATCCTGATGGAATATTTCTTCGATCTTCTTCATTCCCTATGGAAAAAGGACTGCCAGTAAGAAATGAGAAAATTACAAATCAGAAGTTCAGGTACACTAGTAGCATACCTCAATCAATCGCTCCTCTGCTTCTCGCTTTGACACTGACTGTACATGAAACCCAGAAGACTACTTAGATAACGAAAAATAACTAAAGACAATAAACAATTTTCAAGACTAGCAGGATAAATACAAATCCTAGATTAGCTTAATAAAATATCACACTCCATCATTTCATAAAAGCAAACATGTTTTACGGGCATGTCAGTAACCAAAATTTTCTAAACAGTTCTATCTTTCAAAGTCTTCAGATTAATCAAGCTCCGTTCAAGGCAGTCATGTCCTACACATCTCAAATGAAAAGAAAAAAAAAAACAATTCTATAAATGTCTAGATATTGGAACTTCCAGGCAGAAAACTTCAATAAAGCTCATGAATTTCTTAATTACAAGACATAAGTCAAGAAACGTCGAAGTTCTCTGTAAAAATGTTGACTATGAGTAATGCTATCCAGAAAAGCATGTTTTAAAAGACTCGTAATTTTTAATTGACTTTGAAGATGAAATCTGCAGCTTTTAACTTAATGGAACCTAGTTTACAAAGAAGAGAAAAAAGCAATGAAAACCCTACCAGCTACACTATTTGTGAAGAAAGTTTATGAAAATAAACATTTCATTCTAGCAATGGCTAATCATGGACGTTTTCATGAGGTTAGACAGAGACTATCTTATACCTAAGGAAAAAGGATTAAAAAAATGTTAAGCAAGGCTCTTATCCCCACTAAATGGTTATTACTTCAGAATGATGTTGATAATCCTTGGTAGTAATTCCATTATTATAACTACAGCCAATGTAGGCACTTAATGTGCATAATCGAAATGGTATACTTTATCCATTGAGTTCAAACCACCAAACCTAAGTTTTCCATCTAGGGAATCACTGTTAGTAATGGAAACCACTCCAGCATAATGTTAGCATATTCTTTTCATGCTCAGATTATGTCGGCCAAAGGGAATATAAGAAATTCTAGAAAACTGTGTTAAACAAATATGGATAAGCTATTTTTCCTATCCTCTAAGAACATTGAACTCAAAGTTCTCTACAATTCAACTGATAATGAAGCCTGGATACCATGTCCACCAGATTTCCACCAACATTTCTTCAACTTCAGAAAGATACTGCCATTGTTAGGGGTATATACCAAGAAGCAAATCTTTGAATGTTTCAGAAAAACCAAAATAAGAACCTATACTTGTAATTGTGCTGACCCTATCTTGTTCAAGCTAAAATTGAAATCCAGCTGGTAGTCTATACTTTCTGCTTTGAAAGAACTAGACCGTCATCCGTACCACCAAAAAAGAACAAGAAAGAAAGAGCTGCTTATTCTGACAAGCTGCATTACAACCTTAGCACAAATTGCAGCATGTTCCTTCCCAACTGATACCACCTTCTTCCTCAAAGCTTCAACCTTTCCCAGCACCTGTCAAGCATAAAATCATAAATTAAACATAAAATTATAATATGAAATACATATAAATGTGAAGTACGAAAAGGTTTTCAAGTTAAAACATAGAGGCATTGCTTGTGAAGAATAGTGAAAACAAGAATCCATCATGAACAAACACAGTTGAACTTGTAGAGGTGTCATTAACAATTCAGGCAGAAAAGCTTTAACAGAAGGATGACGATAACTAGGACCATCACCTTTAGAATACCATATATAGACATGTTCAAAAAGTTTATCTGCTAAGAAAATTTGTGCAGTATTTCAGCAGCAAAGGGCTAAAGTACAAAAATCATGCTTTAGAAGAGATTACTAACAATTACCTCTTCATAGTTTCCATCTCCAAGAGTTAACTCAATTAACGATCTTTCATAAGGGTGCAAATGCTTCTTGTTTGGGAAGTCTTGCTTGTATGTCCTTAGGGGAACAGCAAGTTCCTGTGGAAAGAAAAGATACCATCTTGAGTTTTTGCTTCCAATGAGGACATGGTAAGAAGCTTCGGTTACTACCACATTGAGAATTCACCTTCATTAGTGCATCAAGTTGTTTTGCACCTCTATTCCTCTCTCGCTTAGCGACATTAGCAATGCCTGTAAATATTTAAACTACAGAATAATTGATACCAAGATCTGCATTACAATCTATTGGGTTACAAAGATTTCTAAAAACTGCAGGCAATATGAAAAAGGGTCAGCTAATTACCCTTTGTAGGTCCAACCCTCTTTGCCTTCCTCAATGCTGAATACAGAATATCTACATAAGGCATCACCATGGGCAGCTTTTGGAATGCACCAACATTATTAGCTCCAGCTGAGCTTTCTTTCTAATAAGAGGAAAATTAGAAATCAATCCATAACATTCAGATGAAATCAAAATCAGCCTTTACTTCCTAGCACTGAAAGCAAAAGAGAAAGCAGGACAAAGTATTGCACTTAAATCCCAACTAAAACAAATGAAGGGGGAAAAATGTAAGAGCTCTAGAAACTCTACAAAGATTCAGGAACTATCCAAGGGAGCTCCTTTAATATCTACAGAAATGTTTGATTGGCTTGTCTTAGAAAAAGCATACAGCTTGACTAAAAATGCATATGGCTAAGAATGCTTTAAAGTCCAAATCAGAAAATAATTCATAATTCCATGACAGAATGATCCTATAAAAGACATCAGTAGAGCATCATCAGATATCAACACCATTAAAGCTTTAAAAGAATAAATGAGTCTCAATTAAACAAATGAAAATTCATTTTCGTATAAAGAAAAATCTCTTGCAAAGGAACTACCTTTATGCTATTTTGTTGTTTTGCATCTGAAGTTGGTACATAGCTTCCTTGTACAACTTCATAAGTTGTAGTTTGCATATGCTTACATGAGCACAATGTTGGATTTACAGCCAGTTTAGGCATCAAATACAGACCTGCAATTATAGCTTCATGCTCAGGAAACATTTAAAATAGCAAGAAAACTGACGCAGAAAAGTCAGAAAGAGGCTCATAGCTCGAACTAACAATTGAATAAGAACTGCAATACAAGAAATGCGAAAGAAAGAAACCAAATTTGACAGTTAGCAAAGAAAGGCCTACATTCTGCAATAAACGTTCATAATGCCACGGAAAACTTAACCGAAACAAAAAAGAACCGCAAAAATCAAAAGAACTAACCAAAAATACGAAGAAACAAAGATAGAAAGAGAGAGTAAGAGAAGAGACCTTTAGGAAGCTTGGAGCGTCGAAATAATAGAGAAGTATAAGGAATCTGCCATAGCTGCAAGAGGTTTGAGGTCCCGCTCATTCTCTCACAAGTCAGTGACAATGGGAGCAAGGAAGGTCCAAATAAGCCCCTTAAAAGATGGGTCTTCAGGCTTTTATAGTTTGCAGAGAGCTATGTGGGCTGGGTCGGACTTTCTCCTTTTCCTTCCATCCAGGCCCATACGTGCTGGAATTTTTCAATATTTTCCTTCGTTGGGCTGATTCTTTACTACAACCGTACTTCAATATAATAAATAAAGGGCAGTTTGAATAGAGTAGTTCAATTGGTTTTGAGGTTAAAAAGAATAAAAATTATTAATATTTAAATCTTGATAGTAATAGTGTAAAAATTTCGACATCTTTAATGTGCAGTGGTGGTTGATAGTGCATACCAGAGCATGGCTTCTAAACTGAGTCACCATGATTCAGGCCAACAGAGGCCCTAAAGATGAAGAATTTCGCATTTTTTATAACAGTAAATAAAAGCTCAACTTGAATTGGATTTTTATTTTGAAAATGGTAGACTTGTTTGTTAGAGTCCGTGAAATATAAATTATTTGTAAGGAGAGATGTGCATTCCAAAATAAAAAGTGAAAGAATTTTATCTCTGAAGGTAACCAAATTGAACTGAAATCTTTACATCTCAAGACTTGTGTTATTTATGAGAAGGGTTAACAATTAAGTGTATCTTTTCAAGACAAAGTTCATGGTATTATTTTTATTGAATGTTAGTCTTCCCTCTATGTTATTATATTTCTTTTGATAATTAATTTTCTTTTTATGAAAAAGTAAAATTAATTTTCCAAATTTGAGTAGGACATAACCGATATTATTTATTTCTGATTCGTTTTTGTTTTATTTATTTTACTAGAAATACAAAATTATCTTTTAATTGTCATTTTTAAATATTAAGCATTTAATTGACATAATAAGTAAAATTTAAAGTACGCTTTTAATATTAACTCTTATGAAATTACATATTAATTCTTATGTTATTTATTTAGATTTAATTTATTTTCATTATGTGACAGACAATTTTGTCTTTATTAAAAAGTTTATGTGAGTAATACACAATAAAAACTCAAAAAAAGACTAAAAATTATTCATTTTTGTTGTGTAAAGATAATTTCGATTATAATAAAAAAAAAGGCGAATTTGTCAATAATAAGTGCCCACCTTAGATCCTCTTGGCTGATAAATCTTCTTTTTAATATAAACTTTTATTTCCTTTATTTATCGTTTTAAAAAAAGAGAAGTCCTATGCGATTCCATATTAAAAATATATATAAAAATTGCTTATAAAAAAGAAAGAAGAAAGGAAAAAAAAAGGAAGTGGTGGTTGGTGAAGTTAGGGGCTGAAGAACAAAATACATCTACAAAGAAACAGCACCACCCATAAATTTGGAGATACGAAGAAAGAGAAAAGAAAAAAATGAGAGCTTCTTCTAAAGATTCTCCTTTTGCTCTCATCATTCTGAAGCCCTGCTCCTCCTGATCAGCAACATTATTTTGGGACTATGCCAATCGTTGTTGGTTTTCAGATTTTCTCTGTTTCACCAATATTCAAGAAAACAGCCAAAACCCACTTTCCTTCCACTCCATTTTATCACACAATGAGTGATTTTTGTACTTCTGTTGCTAGCGTTTCTCCTAAGTTGCCCACTTCATCAATTTCTCAACCAATGCAAAGGTATGAATTCGTGCTTCATCAAATTTATGTACAGAAATTGGTTTTACTCTTGATTTTAGTGAGGAATGGATGCGTTGGGGATTATGAAATTGTTAGCTTTTACTTGTGAATTTAGGCTATAAAGCGGAAATAAGGGTACCATATTGTTGTTAGAGAAGTTAGGGATTGTTTTGATCATGAATTACTTGTAACCTATTATTTGAGAGTCATGGACTAGTTCATGCACTAATTCGGGAGGGATAGGAGAGACAAGGTCCCTAAACAGCACAGCAGCACAAGGCTGCCATACGGCATTAAACCCATTTCTAGTAACTCGAACTCTAACTTGACATTAAACCCATTTCTCGAACTCTAACTTGACATTAAACCCATTTCTAGTAACTCGAACTCGTGATTTCTAACTTGATATGACAGGTAGTGATACTATGGGGATCGCGCTGTCTGACCACACCCACCTCTTGCCGATCATGAATTACTTCACATAGTTGATGGTCAATGTATAATGGGATTATTGAGCTAAATTTCCTATTCTGATTTATTTGCTTATCAACTCCCAGTGAATTCTGTTCATGAAATGAATTTCACTTGATGCTTACTACTGTGATATTTATGCCCAAATTGTGATCTCAAATGCTGCAAATTCAATAGTCTTAGCATAATCATCAAAAAAGGAGTTTCTAAGAGAAGAATAATATGAGGAACCTAGTAGTTTCATGATTATATGGGAATTTATTTACAATCACCTAAGCCACGACTCCCCGGAACTTATCTTGGAAAATTTGAGGTCCAAAACGATAAGCTAAGATTCTAATGCATCATTTAGAGTCTAAACGATGTATCAAAATTTTCATATATTTTGTCCATTCTTTACCTAGTTAAAGATGTATCAAATGTTTCATATGAAATTCTTGCCCTCAAAACTTCCGTATCTAGCTTCGCCCCTGCTTTGGACAACTGGTCTATGTAATTGGTTTCCATCAGATGATATCCTAGTACTGAATGGTTGCCCTTTCACAAAATTTTTTTTCCAAAGATATGTTTTTACTTCATAGTATATTTACGTTTTTCCTGTTCGATCAATTCATAGAATTAATCTCTACCTTTCTTCTCCATGCCCTGCTTCTGTTCAATATGCAGCATATCATGTTTGGCTTTTAGGATAATCTTTATACATCATGTCATGCTTCAGTTAAGCATCTTCGATCAATTTCCTTTTGTAGCGCTGTTTTTGAGAAATTTGTGTTATGCATTGTTCTTTCCATGTTTGTAAACTTGATTAGAACTAACAGCAGTTCCATGTTTCTGAAGCAAGCACTCCCTCTCTTTTCTTGCTCCCCTGGAGGCCATACTGTTTGATATTGATGGCACGCTGTGTGACTCAGATCCTATACATTATTATGCATTCAGGGAAATGCTTCAAGAGGTTAGATTTCTTCTTTCTTTTTCGTTTTTCTGTTTTCTTGCTTCCCTTGGAAAGGACTTGACTGTTTATCTTATAGGTAGATTTCAATGGAGGGGAGCCAATAACCGAGGAATTCTTCATAAAGAATATCAGTGGAATGCATAATGATGAACTTTGTCATGTCCTTTTTCCAGACTGGGATTTCAATAAAGCTATGAAGTTCATGGAGGACAAGGAGGAAATGTTTCGCAGGTATATATGCCTAAACTTCTATGTCCTAGCATGGACTTATGTTAGTCTTTTAAGTTGGTTCGAAGTACTGATGAACAAGGTACATAACATACACAGATTGGCTTCAGTACAACTAGAACCTATGTGCGGGCTTGAAAAGTTGTGCAAATGGATTGAAGAACGAGGTCTAAAACGAGCTGCTGTTACTAATGCTCCTAGACCAAATGCTGAGCTAATAATATCTATGCTTGGCCTTTCCAGTTTCTTTGAATTGCTGATCATTGGAAGTGAATGTGAAAGAGCAAAGCCTTTCCCCGATCCCTACTTAAAGGCTCTTCAAGAACTAGGAGTATCACCGGAACATGCATTTGTCTTTGAGGTTTGTGATCTAAACAGATTCTATTTTGAGCTTCTCAGAGATTCTATTTTTGCGTTATTTGATATATATATATATATTTGTCTATTTTCCTCGAAAAAAGGATTCGAAATCTGGAACAAAAGCCGGGGTAGCAGCTGGGATGCCAGTACTAGGTTTAGCTACAAGGAATCCAGAAGAATTACTGAGAGAAGCAGGAGCAACTTTTGTTATCAAAGATTTTGAAGACACAAAGTTGTGGGCAGCTTTGGAAGAGCTATAACACAAGTCATTAAGCCTGTTCTCCATTACTTAAAATAATTTATTTTTAGTTTATTTTAAGTTATAAAATATCTCTCAGCTACTTTTTTATATATACTTTTAATTTAAAATAAATTAAAAATAGGTATTTTTAAAAAAGTTATCCTAAAGGTGCTTTTTGAAAATGTTTTTACTTATTATTGCTATTAAAATAACAAATATTTAAATAAATTCTTTTAAAGCTAATTCTTTTTGAAGTATCATTTTTCAGCGGTTTAAAAAAGACAGAAGCAATGGAGAACAAACTCATAGCCAAAGAAGAAGTTGATGCAAAGGATGTGTCCAAATTGCTCATTATTGTGAACTTTTATATGCAAAGCCATTCTAGACTATTTTTGGTTGATCATGAAATATTTTGAGTGAGTCTAACTTATATACTCTACTTACACAAAAGGCGTATTTAAACTATACTATACTCAAACTAATCTACATTTAAATTCGTGTAAATTGATTGGGACTGCATGGGCCTCCATAAAACAGGGCATTTTGTTATAGAATAGGTTAGTCCATGCCCCAGCTTAGTCCATTTTGGCACTCAGAACCATTATGCTGCCCCCTTATGCTGCAAAAATACAGTTCCAAAAAATTCAAGCAATCCGAAATTAAAAACTAAACCATTGGATGGTAGTCTCAACAGAACAAAATTTTTAGGGCTTCAGAGATGATCCAAGTCAAAATGAGAAGAAAACCAAAACTGATACTGGCAATATACAAAACATAATACGGTAAAGACACGTAAGAGAGGACAACAAAAACTAGCAAAATTCTGAGTTACTATAAGAATAAGTTGTACAACAATAATGAATTTGTGTTAATTGACTCCACAATCAGGAATAACTCCATTCCCAAATCAAGCAAAATACTATGATACAAGACAAGACATCACTGCCATTACTCTCTCACCGAGCCCATGATACAGAATCAATCTCGTCTCTTGCTTTCTTGTATAATTCAAGCCTTTGTGCACACTGCTTTCTCCTCTCCATCAATGCTGGATCTTCATCTAGTAACTCTAAAAGCTGCTTACCCTGAGCAAATTAGACAAGACATACCATTAACTTATGTGTTGACACAGATTGGCTAAAATCCAGAAGAGAAATATTTGAACGGTCAAACATTTGTTTTCCTTCATCTTTTTAGACCTTCTCACACCTATACCAAATCCTCAACAAAGGAGCGACTAAAATAATCTCACATACCATATACAAAATCAAAAGATTGTTCAGATTCATAATAACAGTATAGAAATGAATTCATGTCCTTGAAGAACAGAATCTGCAAAATCAGACTGGCATAATTAAGTACTCCATTTTATGTTGGGTTCTAGAGTCAGATGTTTTCCCTCAAGAACGCTCCCCCAACCCCTCTAACCTTTTGGGTAGCTGTAGGAGTTGAGTAATGATCTTCTACACTCATATCTATAATTTTGGGTCAAACATAGCCTAAAAGTACATCTACATGTCCTGATTTTCAAATTGAAAAAGAGAACTTTTGTTGAAACGTTATTTAGAATACAAGGGATACAGAATGAATACCTCCTTCTTCCCAATTTGAGTATAGAAGTAGTTCAATAAAGACTGTTTTGCTTCTTTAACCTGACAATAAACCACTGCCTTCGGGATCGTATTCTTGAGAGTTTCAGACACCATGTTGACATATGATGACACATTTGATCCTATTCTCCTGAAATGACCTTCAGCATACCGGTCCACATTTGACGCAGGAGCTGCATTACCACCAGGTGCAGTACCCCCTTTCTCAGGAGTCCTTTCCACTTCCTGGGGAAGTCTCCTAAAGAAATCCACTGTCAGGTACGAAGATTCCATGTCCACCAATCTGATAACAGTCTTCTTACTTTCATCTCGGAACTTTTCCAATGCCTCATTGGCTGCTGCAGCGATTGCTTGTTGCAGACTTGGAAACCGCTTTAACTCCTGTCACACAATTAAGGAAAAGAAGTATTAACCCTAGTAATAGAAGAAAAAATTCAACTCAAGAAAATAAGGTGTTGACCTGACCTGGCATTCTCCAATCGACCTTCTCACAAGTTCCTTCAGAACAAAGTGAACCTGAACAAAGTTCCATTGATTAGGAAACAATATTACCAATAAATACAAGGAAAATCCTCATAAACCCAATGAACACGAACGTCATCAACTTACGGCATCTACAGAAGCTTCAGCAGGGCCTCTAAAATAGTTTAATGAGCCCTCAATAAGCCGCCGATAACCTTGCTCAGGCGCAATCAAGTGTGGCTGGTAACCATCTGCTTCTGAAACAATTTTCCTAACATTTTGTATCGAGAGATGCCGATCAAATGGAAGCTTCTTCAGTGCAGCTGGGAGCTTATTGTCAAAAACTCCATAAATCTGGTCTCCACCAGGTCGGCTGTTGCAGGGAACAAACCCAAATACTAGTTTAAAGAATGCTAGAAGATAAAGTTGCAAAAAATAAAATATAATGACATCACAACCCTCAGATAATTTGCCAAAAATTATTGACACCTTAGAATGGTATTAGATACTGGATAGATTAGTGACGAGTATATAATCAGTGACTAGTTTTAAGAACTAAACAAAACGACGGAATCAAACACTTCTCTGCCCAACGTAAGATATGTTTACAAGATTCTACTATAATGCAATGGCACAAAAAGTTTCAAGGATAAAAAAGTTTTTCATGAATGAGAACTATATTGAAAAAAGGATGACAGGGAGAGGCGGGGCGAAGAATTTCATACCCTCCATCCAGATGCTCCTTAAATATCTTGTCAAAAGCACGACAAAGTTCCAAGATAGTGTATAGCTGGGCCTGCAATCAAAATATCTCGGTAATTTCACAATAGATTTAATGTGGGAAAAAAAAACTGAAGATACGAGCAACTCACCCCAGCATCAACAGCTATTGGCCTTCCAAGGTGGTCCATCTCAGATTCAAGTTCCTCAATGCTTTTATTAATCAAGGAAGTGATACTTGGTATTCTTGCCCTTATTACAGACTCCAGATGCTGAAATTCAAATGGTAACTCATATAGTCACCTCTCCGATTACTAAAATCAAGAATTAGTCAAGAAAATATGGATATAAGTGATATACCTTTGAAAGAAGTTTTGCAAGGTATTCAGAACCCATTTTACTTGCCAAATGCCCATAGTCAGGACTAGTAGCAAAATATTCACGCTCCCTTCTTCTTGCAGCAATCATATCAACATTCTTGTTGATATCAGCTTGTGACCGATTGACAATACCCACCCAAGGATGTTGCAAACGGTAAGATCTTCCTTCAAGCACCTTCAAAAGATAAAAAGAATCAATTTAGTCAGTAATAGAATAAGAAAATTAACTCTCTTTTTTTTTTATATATATATATCCCCTAATTTTTGTTTAGGTAGGAGGAAGGCAAGAGAACATAATTTGGTAACAGCATGTGCATAGAGATTAAAAGATAAGATATCAGGCATAAATTTATGCTTTATGCGGTTGAACGAAATATTTTAACATCCCTCAATTTCGTCATGTGCATTTCCTCAATTAGCACCAAGACCAATCTGGATTTGCTATCTCATATTTTTGGAAGTAAATATTAGTTATGTTTTAATAGTAGAACTATTAATTTATCCATGCACAATATAAGAGAGGTGAACTGACATCTAAAGCATTGGTTCCTTTATCCATCAAATCTAGCTTTGTCAGCACTCCAAATGTTCGTTCACCTGCACAAGTTGCAAAATTACACGGTAAAAATAGGGACACAATCGCTACCTCGTGATACAATACAAAGCGCGTCTCTAGTTTAAAAAGTTAACAGAAGCATACCTGATGGATCGACCTCTCTTGCAAGTTTGATAGCATCTGATGTTGCAATATCTTGATTGGCTGGGGAAATAGCCAGGATGATGCAGTTCGGCTGCATTTGAGTAACATCATATGTGTCAGCAGCAAAATACTATTGATTAAGTGCATGTGGAATTTCAAGTTGATCCAAGAATGGACTCATACCTTCTCAACATATGTTCGGACCATGTTTTCGATGTCTTGGACTATACTCTCTGGCTGTCCCTCTGAAAAGAATAATAAACATCATTGGATTGGATGAGGCTTGTATCGATAAAAAAACCCATAAATATTAAGTTTAACAATTGATTAAAACATAATATTAATGAACGAATGCTAAGGACATACCAACAGCAACCTTGGTTAAACCAGGTAAATCAATGAGGGTTAAATTAACCACTGCAAAGACATAAAAAATACATTAGCCAGTTAGAGAGAAATTATCATCACAAACGAATTAAAAGAACTAAAGAACAGTCAATATATCAACAATAAGACAGCATAAAAGTCGGAAAAGAAATTCATAGATTTTTTAGATTTGATGAATGAAAAACATACCATTTGGAGAGTAAATACTAAGGTGTATAGGAACAGGAGAAATTTGTTTTGACTTCCCTGTGATTCTGTCAGTTTCGTCCGCAATTTCCTTACGCACCAAAGCTGCCCAAGAAATGTAAAGATAATCAACATGCAAATCTAGCAAGTCAATACTTACAGTATTTAGAGGTTTTGTGCTAGCATACTTTGAACATCAGAAGAACCCAGATTTAATCTCTGCTCCCTCTAATTATAAATCTATCTTAATCATTCAAGAGATTGTGTTTTAGAATATGGTTAAGAAAAGATGAGAGGTGACCAAAGCCGGGGCTAAAGGGGCTGCCTCAGAATTCGGAAAGTGTCTCTGCCAGGGGGGGCAGGAGCTTCTGAGCACATGCTTAGAGTGCTTAAAGTCAAGCTGTATAAGTGGGGGTTACTCTTGGACGAATTAGCTACTAACTGAGAACTGTACACACAAATTCCAAGAATATGTTATTGTTCCATATCCTCTGGTTAAAGCAAAATTACAATAAGCCTAAACAGAGGGTGATGTTTTAACCTTATGTACCCTATATGGAGAAAAAGAAAAGGAATCTCATTAGAATAGACAAACCTAAATGTCAAGGCCATATTTCAGGTTGAAGAACAAAGTGTGGAAAGGAATATCAAGCATCTTGCAATATTTGCCAATCCTTTCACTTCAATAACTACCTTGAAGTCATTAATCAATCAAGATACATGATAAGATGAGAGTCCTTGTCAATGGAGTTTGACGTGTGTGAAGATGTTAATTACCCTAACTGAGCATACTGCTCCTCCTTACATAACACTGACTGAGTTCCAGAGAACCAAGCAGCTTGGTGAATAGAAGGCACAGAACAACAAAAGCTTAAATAAAAGACAATTAAATATTGACATACCAAAATCAGTAAATCTTCTCCTTGGCAAATGACCAAACTCAGCATACTCTGGCTGTCCGTCATCTGTCTTTTGAAGTTGTAACACAAGAGGACGCCTTGTAACAATTCCTGCAAAAAAGCAAAATGGGCTTTTAGATAAACTTCAATGCATCATTTTAAAATAAAAGAGGAAGGTTACAGCCTACTAACCAGATCCTCGTGGAAGGAAATCTCGTCCGACTATACTCTCCAAAACAGATGACTTTCCAGAACTCTGCAATCAGCCGAAACAAAAATTAGTAATCTCGGAGGAAAATATCAAAGCAACAACGATGATAGAATAATTTCCCAGCTAAATCCAAGATAAATTAGTAAACAGATCAAAATTCAACTTTTTACTCAAAATAACTTCCACAGATAATCTTTCACCAGATCTGCTAATTTCTTGCTTTAATTAACATAGTTAGCCCATTTTGCCGGCTGGTCTCTCCATCTAGTAAGTCCCCCGGCTCAATTTACAACATTTAATCTCACATAGAACTATCGGTACATGAAAGAAAGAATGAAGTACAATTTGGTAGAAAAAGAAAAGTGACCTGTCCTCCGACGACAGCAACCGACGGCAGAGCATCCCAGAGAGAAGAGAAAGCGTTGTCGCCGCCACCGTAATCACCGAGGGCAGTACAAGCCCTCTGAATCCTATTTACTAGTCCAATCAAGCTCTCCATGGTCGTCATATTGGCCTCAATATCCTCCCTTTGTTTGAATCAATATCAAACTAAGAACAGATCTTCAGTGAAAACTTGAGCTCCAAATAAATCAAATTCAATCAAAGAATTTCTACACTGAAAAAACTTGAAAATTAAGCAAGTAAGAACAAATGGAAAGAGGGGTGGAGAATTGAGAGGACTTGCAATGAACGCGTGTGGAAGAGCGTTGAGAGCAATCAAATGAAGACTTGAATTTAGCGAAGAGGAAATATAGGCTTGCGGTATTATTCCTTTTATCGTCTTTTTTTTTTTAAATGCTTTTTTTTTGTGAATAATGCATGCATTTATTAGTCCTTTTCAGAATAAAAAAATATAATACTAAAATATATATAATTTTCCAAAAAAGGGAAAGAAGTATAAAAAAAATAAGAAAGCATGGCAATTGTTATGAAATTAATAAATAAAAAAAATGGATTATGATTCTCTTCAATGAATAAAGAGATGACTTGTTTTTTATTGAATAGTAGATATATAACTCTTCGATCATAAAAAATTATATCATTTATATAATTAATATATGAATTTATAGATAATGGCTTTCTTTTTTCTTTTTTTTTTTTACCGAGTGAATCATGTCTCTATCTTTACTCCTAAAAATAAAGTAAAGATCACTTCAATCGTAAAGTATGTTTATAAGAAAACTTTTCAGATAAATATATCTATGTATATTATTGGGATAAGTATATTATTTGAATAAAAGATAATTCAAGAGATATAAATTAATTTTTGAAGCCATAATTGATAAAAGTTCAAGTTTATATAATCCATTCTGTAAACTATTATAAATTATTTCTTTACTATTTTAGATTTATGAAATATTTTATAAATTTAATTTTTTTTATATGTATAATCACTTTGAGTATAATTTCTAGTAATGTATCTTTTATATAAAATATACAAGTGTATCATAATTAATTATGATGATAGATAAATTTAAAGAAATAAAATTTTTTACGTAAAAAACCTCAAAACAACATTTGCAAATATTTTGTATAATCGGTGGATGAATTTCGGATATTTCCCAACAAAAAAAAAAGTTGCGGTTGAGCCGGTGGACGATAAGGTGCGTCAGGTGGGTGGCATTATGGATGGTTCTGGACCGTTTATTAGGGTCTCAGCATTTTTCTTTTTTTATTTGGAAATATTTTTTTTGAAAAATTTTTTGTCATGTTTTCTACTTTTTATTATATATATATTTTTTCTTCTTGAGGCCAATATTTTTATAAGGCAACGTCTTTGAAAATTTGAATTTTGAAGGCTTCCAAGAGAGTACTGCATAGCTGTTGTAGACGTTGTAGAGAGCTTGTGGGTCACAAGGTTTTTGGGCTCTTAAAGTTACTTTATTAATCATTTTCTGCACTTGGAAAAGCCGTTGCTTGATTCAAGAAAAACAACAAAACCCAACGGGTTTCCAATCCAGGGGACCAGTGTTTTCTTTTCTTTTCCTCCCAACTTCACCGGAATTTCCCTATTTTACATTTTCAGGGCTCTGAAATAAATAAAAGATTATCTATTCATATTAAAATTATCAGAATTCTTACCATAAAAATGATAGTAATTCAATAATAAAAACACTCATTGTCAAGTCAAAAATCTTGCGTACGAACCATCAATTTTAAATAAATTCAGCATAATGCAGGAAACAAAAGCAAACGAAATTAAGCATTGACCACATGTACATTTGTTTGCCAATGTTTGAATTACAAAATCTTTGAACAAAATTAGTTTTAGTTTTATTTTTACAGGAAAGGCAAGGGAGTCAAAAGATGGACATGAATTAATAAAAAAAAAAGGAATACATGACCATTGGATAATGACCAGACACATGTTTGCTGGAGTAAACTAACTTCCACTATGAACTATAAACGATAAAATGAAGAAGATGGCGACCTCTAAGTCAAACAGGATGATGCAATTTAGGAATGGATTCTCTGGGCAGAATAATTGGAAGAGGGGGGGCGGGGGGGGGGTGTTGTTCTTCTTCAGTCTTGCTTGTATATTAAGGTGGGATATTCAGGACTCCACATATTGTTTTCAATGAATGTATTAATTTCCTCCTGCAAATTGTTCAGAAAATACTTTGTGAATAGAATGAGAAATTCCAAAATAGTAGGGAATAATCAGCGGATATGTAGCGCTAATGTTTATTAAGGTCCACAAATAGGTTAACTTTGAAGTCATGCACAAAGTATAATTTATATGAATCTAAAGAAACAAAAGGTTTCAATAAATTTATATCTATTCAAGACTCAAGAGAAGAAGCGCCACACCTACTTCCCCCCCACTCCCCAAACACACACACATACGCACACACACATACACAAAAACACCCCAAAAGAAATCAAATGTCAAATAGATGAGCATGATTAAGAATACCTGGTTAAGTCTACATAACTCTCGGCTATCTATATCACGGTATCCCTCTGCAAGATCCTCTTCTATTGCTTCCTTAATCACAGCTGCAGCTACCTCCTTGGTTATATCACGTATTCTGCACACATGAAACCGGTAAAAGAAATACAATAGTAAATAAAAAGAGAAACAAGAAAGTGGCTCTGTCTAAAGAAGTTTCAACTTTTAACCGAATGCCTTTAGTTCATAAAAGACTTTCCTACCTAGATATTGGAGGATAAATTATCCCATTGAGCACCTCCTCTTCCGTCATATATGCGGCTAAGCTGTAAGATGGAAATCATTGTGAGGCAATAGGAGTTTAATACAACTACAGCAGTTATAACTTTTTAAAAAGCTCTTCAAGGGGAAAAACAAATCCAAACAAGGAGGTACAATATGAAAATACCATTCAGCTGCTGCTTGTAACATGCCATCAGAAATTATTCTAGCTCCAGCAAGCAAGGTGCCCAATCCTATCCTGCAGCACATAAGGGGAAAGTTCATGATTCAAGATAAAGAAAAAGAAAATTTAAAGCTCTGATCATTCATCAAGGATTTGATGTTAGTTCTCACCCTGGGAACAGGTACATGTTGTTTCCCTGATTGCAGTGGCCAACGCGACCATTTCCTAAGGCATTGAAAGTTGCCATCATGCATCATATAAAACAAATGCAAAAAATCTGGCAAAGATTTATTAATTTACAAAAACAACAGATGACCAAATTCTCAGTTGTTTTATCCCATTTTAATGCCTTTCATTCTGCTATACATGTTTACAATGAAAGAACCTTTTGACAAATATAACTATGTAACAACATCATCTTAAATTCTCCTTGTAACTTTCCATAAAGTAGAATGTCAACCTATGTCATCTTTCATAATTGATACTTCTTTAAGGAATTCCCAAAGAACTCGTAATATTTTATTTTTTTTTTTTATCAAGTTCGTAATATATTTGTTTAGTCTATAATATTTTTTCATGAAAGAAATATCACATTTCCCATTTTTGCCCCAAAATAGATATATTTCTCAAACAATACAAGCTTGTAAACAAGATGTAACTCAATACAATATTAAGATAGATTACTTTCTGGCGGCAAGAAAGTAAAAGAAACATCAGTTATGTGCAAGACACAATTTCAACCTGCATTTACAAGCAGGCAATCTTAGGGAATCAAATAAGAAAGGTAATTTCTTGATTTCTTCCTGAAAGCAAAGCACTTGAAGAATTTGACAAGCATGCTACTATCATTAAGGCAAGGGATCACTGAAAGACAAAGAGATAAACTGCTCAAATGTGAAAGAGAGATATGGTTTATGATAGCTAGGCAAAAATCATAAGACATACCTAGATCTACATTTTTGAAAGGGCTGCCACTTGCAAATATAATGTTCTCACCAACAATTGAAAATGCTTCTTCAGGAGTGCATTCAGCTACCAAAATTCCAAACAGGAGTTAAACAAAGCAAGAATAAAAAGGTTTGCACATTTCTCCTTTAGCATGGAAAATGGTTACCATTTGTAGTTGGGTTTGACATTGGAAATATTGCTGGTCTGGTTGAAGTTGATTCCTTAAGGGCTTCTAATACCTGAAGATGGAGAAGCATTTTCCATAAATAATAAGTAAATAATGCAAGAAATCTGCAAGAAGCTGAATGGCTGAAACTATACTTCTAAGCTACAAGGAAGAAAAAGAGGAAATAGCTAAATATAGAATGCCAATCAAAGTAGCAAACTAAGAAAATAATAATATATTCAGAAAAGACAAACAATTTAGTAGCCAAAGATGGATAACTAGTTCAAATTGATCATTTGTCCTTCATATATGGGTTATCCTGATGCTAAATGAGGTAGTAATGAAGAATACTTCTAAAAATGATTTTCTGTACTCAAGTAAGCTGTAAGTTTGGAAGGAACTTAATCTGAGAGAGTGGAACTAGAGAATTTTATGCAGTACTACTGGAATTCGTATGACAACATAAAATACAATGCACGGCAAAATCATGTTTCTAAACAGTAGTTCACGGAAAAATCAAGTTTTATACTAAACTTCTCTCAAGCATTGCCTGAAAGGATCGAAAACAAAATGTAAGAACCAAATGGAAGGATGACTCAACAGAACAGTTAACTTGCAATAATCATGATTTCAGGAAGTTCAAACTCATTCAAGTGGCAATCAAGAATGAACAATAGCTTAAAATTGTAAGTAAAAGTAACCCATCCCCTGAGAATGATATTAAAAAATAACTTCCCAAGGAATGGACATGATCATGGAAGTTAACTGGGAAAATCCACCACTGGTTTTCTGGAGAATAAGTTGAATATATTTGCAATAACAAAAGACAGTTTGTGGGCAATTCAAGTCATTTTCTGAGAATCCCAACTAAAAATGATTGCTCTTTAGAAACAATTTCAGACAGCAGACGGCAAATGCAGGCAAAAAATGACTTTGCAATTGCTCCACACAGAAAAATCAGAATAGATTTCATAAGTCAGCTTTTAACTTCAAAATTATGTCTCCAGCAGGAAAATCCTCTCCAAGAACCAGACCATATAAGATATACCTCTTTAGAGAACAGGCCTCCAACAGCAGACAAACCAAGAAGCACATCTGGCTTTACTTTCCGCACCTGAAACAAATAGTCAACGGATCCATCATTTGAACAAAATGGAAAACCGAAGTATCTTTGGAGTGACAGGAACAATGATGCAGTTCATCAACCTTTCTGATGTTAAGAACCAAGTAAATTCGGTCTTCTATAATTGACTATTTTCACTGAAAGTAATGACAGACTGTAGAGTTGAGTACTTGAGGAATAACATTTAGGGCGCTTGTTCAAGAAAATGCGTTGAGTAAACAAGTGACTAAGCAACTATACGTTCTCAAACACTGAATACAATATTTAATCATTGTACATCGTTTTCTTTTCTTTTCTTTTTGATGAATCATTGTAACTCTTAAAAAGATGGTATATAGACGAGAAACTTGGCATATCTTTTTTTCAGAAAGTTAAAGATCTCTTCATTGAATATTATCAAGAAAGTTTGAATTCTCACTAACCACATCCACAAGACTTGCCCCTTCCTTTAGTCCCTGACGATCAGCTTCATTCACCTTCCTCGCAAAAGGACGTGCTTCTAGATCTATATTTTCACGTGCCTCGGTAATTAGTCCCTAGATTCCCACAAGAAGATGGATCATCTCATATTTTCTCAGTAACTTTGGAATCTAAAAGAATTGCCAGGAGAAATGAACCGGAAAATGCAACAGTTTGCTCACATTTGCATCAACCACCCAAAATTGACTCCTAGCACTTTCAAAAGCAATTTCAGTATTTCCCAACATCCTTGCCATTGTTTTTCTAGCAGCATTAAGAACACCTATTCCTGCACTGCATTTGGAACAGGAAAGAAACGTATTGGTTACTCACAGGAGCATAATATTCATGAAGAACAAAACACTTATAGAAAACATATTTAAAGCTCTTCTACTGCCTTTACATATGAGACCTTAACCAAAAATAGATAAGAAAAACTTGGTTTACTCAAAAGACTGTTGACGTCTACAACTTTTCTGAGATTGGCTGAATTATGAAAAAGCTCAGACAAGAATGGCACAAAACAAACTTTGGTCAAAACTAAAAATCAGCTAATTTTATAAGAAAGAGAAGAGTGCATCCCTGTTGCAGATCATGAAAAGGTGAGACTAAACAAGCGCCTAATAAATTTAACAATGAAGCACAATGCCTAGGATAGCAAAATCAGAAGGCTGTGGCACATAAAAAACAAAAGAAGCTGAAAAATCTTGCCTCTTAAAATCAAATCAATTTATTTTCAATGGAACAAAGACTTTGGCATATGTATTTCTTTCTTTCATGGTTTCATTTCATTGACTGTGGCTGCACCCATTCACCACTAGATAAATTCCTTTTATATATGGTCTTACTCTCTGCTACATCGCACCTAATCTCAAATATCTTTACCATTTAATGAGGTTACATTTGTTTGATCAAAGTGATTTGGAATCCTTGGGCAGATGGCAACAGAATTTGTTAAAATCAAAATTCTTCAAAATGACAACCTACAACAAGCTCAGTCATCTTACATCATCCAATTTTAAATGTTTAGAAAAAAGAATATCACAGACTGCAAGCACTATGACACTGGTACAATACCAGCAAGGTCAAATGTACCCCAACCTCCCCCCGGGAAACCCCAAAGAAAAAAAATATATATATTAACCTATTATTTCTAAAAGGAAAAAGTTTACCTCCCAGCACCAGCAACTACAATCTTCATCTTAGGGAAGTCAATCATTGGCCTTCCTTGTGCCCTTACAGCACCTAGCAGACCAGCTATTGCAACTCCTGCTGTTCCCTGTGATCAAAACTGACATTTTACATCTTTTTACTTGACGTGGTGGTGAGAGTTTGAATGCCCAGCATGTTAAGTGACTTCTATTGCAATTATAAACACATCGAGCAAATTTCAGGATAAAATTCTATAGAGATTAATATGGCAGTTTGAATCTAAACCTAAGTTCCATTAATCAAATTAATCTAGTGGTTCCTATGATTGAAAGTTTTGTAAAAGCAAAAGGGAGAAACAACTCACTACCTAATCTAGGTAAGAATAGGACACTGGAAGACATCAGTCAAATACTTTTCGGTCCAAGCATGTGCACAATTATCCATGAAGCAAGAACCATTACAAAATAGGATTCTGTGATCATTAAGGGAAGAAAACACTAAATATGTAGTAATTGCTCAATGCTGACAAATCAGTAGCTCAAGCTAGAAATATTTTTTCTCTTATAATCTTCTCTTATCTAATTTGCTTAAATTCCCAGGTCCTATGACTTTTTTATCTTTCAACCCGTGCTCCAGTATATCTCATAGAAATTGATATTTCTACATTAGCCAGCCTGCAGAGCAAATATCTTCTCTCAAGCAGTTATTCCATTGATAGATCCCTGCATGCTTCTGCATTCATTTTTATTCACATATTACCTCGTGTTTGATCAAGAATGCCTTCTGTTGTAATTTTTTACTGTTTTCGAAAGAAAAAAGAAAAGGATATCCATAGAAGGAAGTTTCTTTTGGAAAGGGTTCTTACCTGGACATCATCATTAAACATTCTGTAGGTATTCCTATAACGCTGCAACAACTTAAAGGCCCATTTGCTTTGAAAATCTTCAAACTGTAGATCCAACATGCAACTAATATCAATTTAAGAATAAGGCAAAGAAAGTAAACTCAACAGCATAATGAGATAACATGGAAGCTATCCATTATCTCTGAATAACAATCGAAGTAAACGTTGAAAACGTACCTGAACAATTACATGTGGCCACCGAGTGAAAACAGCTTCCATAAATTCATCAATGACTGAAATATATTCATCTCCTTCAAGGCGATGTTGTTGCAGCCCCAAGTCTAATACATATAGAAAAAAAAAATTTTAAATAATAATAATAAACAGACCAAGACACATAATTCTCTGACTCTTAAAAATATTATTTTCGAGTTAGCCTGTCAAATTAAAAAGATCAGAAGGTAAGTCGCACTTGTTATACATAAGACTTAATGGAACATCTAATTCTATTGCAGCTAAAAACTAGTGGATGATGAAAACTGTTAAGCAAAGCATGGATTACATAAATTGCCCAGTGGCAAACATGAAACATCAAAAAGAGTTCAACCAAGTAGTTGAATAATATTTATGAGAAGTTATCACATTATCAAAAGGTTAAACTGTTAGAAACAAATTGTATATTATACGATCAATCCTCTAAATGCCTCCTCACACATGCAACAGACTCTTTTGATGACATGCAAACTTTGACAATCTAATGTTATAGGAATCCAACGTCTTACCAATGCAAAGAGAGTCAACTTTCCATAGACAAAATTTGCCACATTTCTAACACAACAACATATACATGAGATAGAAATTTCACCAGACTTCAACAGAAAACCAATGAAAACCAAAATAACTTTCATGCTATCCAGAGAGCAGAACATACTTAGCAAATGATGTGAAATTTCATGAAATGATCAGGCACTCTCACTATTAATAATCAAGCAAAATTAAGAAGCTGAGGTAAGACATGCAAAAGAAAAATGTTCTGATACAAAAAATCAACGCACAGTGGAGCTTTAAATTCACTGCTTCCAAAGAGACAAAACAAATGGCCATCAAGCTGTAGTTAAAGTGCTGTAGCAGTGATTGGCAGAGAGAATATACTTACACAAGGGATCTGCCAGAAGTTTCTCATTATTAGTTCCAACATCAATCATAACGGGAAGTACCTACTCAGGAGAGAATATAAAGAATAATTACTGGACAAATATGAGAACAAGATAGTAATGTTTCATCTAGAAGTAGGAGAGAAGCTTCAAAATCACCAGAGATCATACCATATGGTGAACAAAGTGGAAAAATGCATTTAACTTCATTCGGATTAAGATGTTGTGGTAAATATCTACTGGGCATACTGTAATGTACCAACCTCAACAATGGCACTAGTAAAGTCCCAATCATGAGCCTTGAGAAATTGGACAAAAGTTCAACTAAGCTCAAAATTGTTTTGCAGACTTATTTATTAGAACAGCAAACTACAGCAGGTTGCATGAAAGGTCAATTCTCTCTAGCACATTGATATAGGATACCACACAAATGAGCAATGATCAAAACTTCAGTCGCAAGATTTAAGCTCAATGCCCAATAGCAAAATCTACTTCTTTGCAGTACCATTTTTTTCATTATTTTAATGTGGAATACCTAATAGTTTATGCAGAAATAAAAAAAGAAAGTCCATATCCCATATATTAATTATATTTTCCAATGTACTTGGGCACAAGAGTCATTCTTACTCTCTGAGGGTTTATCCCAGCAGCAGCAACATAGAGATCCAGTTTCCCTATCGCAATTCCGATACCCTGAACACCCTGATCTCCTAGACCTAATATCCTGCTTCCATCTGTAACAACAATCATATCAACCTGCATCAAAAGTTCACCACAGCAAGAAACTTTTACTGAACTTTGTACTGAAACCTTATTGGTACTAGCTGACCTTCACACGATAAAACAATCACACCCAATCTATGGGAAAAAGAGTGACGAGGTTAATTCAAACAGCCATATATATTTATAAAATGATTTAATTTATTTTCATAAAACCACATCATAATATATATATATATTTCGCTGTCTTCAGCCAATTGGCAGATAACTCTTTCCAAAATAACTGAGACTTCTGACATATCATAGAACATGGAACAGAATTGACGAGTGCTACGAACCTGTTCAGATGGCCAGTTATATACCATTGACATCATTTCTCCACGGTCTTCAGCACTGAAATACATTCCCCTTGGCCTTCTAAACAGCCCACTATAATTCTGGCAAACAAGACCAACTGTGGGAGTATAAACTATAGGTGCATATTCCTCAATGTTGTCAATTAAAACCTGTCAGCATAAATTAAAATCCACACATCAACATATGGTCAAGTTTAATTCAGTAGAACAGATAGCTAATAAGTCGTGATTTATCATATCACACAGGTTTCCTCTGGTTCTGAGTTCTTACTGAAAGAAAAGTCAATAATTAAATATTTTAAATATCATAATCTCAGAATAATAACAAAATTATTGAAAGGGAAAAAAATAGCTACTACTTGAAGAAAATATCTACTGGATTGTGAAACCAACAACCTAAAAGGGCATATCACAAAAGTTACTATAAACAACTTAGGAGCAGCAACACAGCAAAAGAGTATTTGTAACAACAGCCATTGCTGTTCCAGCTCTTTCATATATCAATAATTTGACAACAAAGTCCAACACAGAACAAGATCAAATAGAACTACTGCAAAGTTTATAAGATTACTGACCTTATAATACATTGTCTCGTTTCTGTCATGCAAGCGGTTTAGGATGCGCCACTTGGCCAAAGCATTAGGATCAGACGGTCCATCTCTTGCATTCACTTCAAGCCTCTTAAGGTCAACCACTATTCTCCAGAGGAAGATAACACGTGTTTGACAACATTATTCAATTACACGTAAAAGGATAACAGCAATCTAGTAATCATTCTAATAACCGCTTGGTGCACTATCAGATAAAGCTATAAGTGAAAACTCATTTGCCAAAAATCCTAGCTAAAAGCATTCAAAAATCTAGAAAGAGTTATAGAAGCAACCACCAAAAAAAAATAATAATAATAATAAAAGACAAAAGAATAAGATGGAAAGAATAAAATGCCACACTCAGGGCCTGAGCTTTCAGATTCAACTTAAAAATAAAAAAATAAAAAATAAAATAAATAAATAAAAACTAGGGTGTATTTGGGTTGAGTTTTGGTTTGAAAAAATGAGTTTTTTTCTTTTCAAAGTTTGTGATATGTGAGAGGGAGTGTGGGGCCAATTGAAAAATTTTTTGAATTTTGTTTGGTATCCAAATACACCTAATATATCTCAGTTTGCAGAGTATCCAAATCTTTCCAGTCTGTTCTTGATTAAGAAGTTAAAAGTCAATCTTTGAATCAGATAACCTTAGCAGGCCGAAATAATAAAATTTAACTAACTGAAGAAAGAAAGGATTTGATGATTCTTTTTCTTACTTTCCATCTCATCCTAAAGTTTCCAAGTTGAGAAAATATGTACGTCTTTTTTCCACAAAAGTCAAATTAATGAACATGTCAACATTGGTTATTTGGAATGCAAACTGCAATACTTTATGCCTCTTAAGTATCAATGAGATAAGCTCTGGTGGCTAGAAACTTACTGAATCGCTCAATTTGCTGTTTGGAAGACATTACATTTGGAGGCAGAAGCCCACGAAGATCAAGGCGATCACGTTCTGTCATGGAGAATGCTGTTCCCTAGCATTTAGATAAAACTGTGTTTAACAATATGTTTCACTCTTCCTTTTTCCCACAATTCATATGGCATAAAAGGCAAAGCTGGAAGAAGAAACAATGTTTCCAAAGTTTAAAATTCAACCTAGAAGACTTGCATATTGTCTTCAACAGCACAAACTCTGTTTTATACATCCAAAGAGAAGCTTATTTCATAAATTTGAAATTTAAGGAGCAAAGGCATCCTAAACCACAGGTATAGATGAACAAAAAATTGCACAATTTTCTGCCACCCTTTATCTTTTCTTTTGTCTAATTTGAATGATATGAGTTTCTTATCTTGTCAAAAACAATAGCAGTTACCAAACACATGAGACTAGGTAATCCCCTGCATTACTCCATATACAGTTTTGAACTGTCTCCACAAAGGAAACATACTATTTTCAAGGTAATAAGAGGTAATACCAAACAACAACATTTGCTTAAGAAATCATGAAATATGAAAAGGGAGGTAGGCATGTAACATACAACTTCAACCTCAAAATCTTGAACAAAAGAAAACCTGCAATGCAGGGATCAGAATCAGACCAATTAAATTCAAATAAGTCCAGAATCTGCGTTCAAGGTGTTATAAACCTGGAACAGCCGATCATACACTCTATCCGCAGTTACTTCTAGCTCACTCTTAGAACACATTGAACTTAACAACAGGGCAGCCGTTCCTATTTAGTCACTCAATATATTCATTAAGCTCCTTTTTCTATATTGTTCCATCGAAATCACAACAACAACCTCCTGCAATCATATACTTAGTTCAGAATTCTGATCTGAAACTTAAACAAATTGTTAGCACCTATATCTGCATAACCAAAACGAAATCACTTAAAAAAATATTACTTGTAACAAAAAGCACCGAAGAAAAATATCCTACTCAATCCAACTAAAGAAAATTGCAATTAAATAAACACTATCTCTAACCTTGTTGAACCATGGATCATGAAGAATATCGAGACTACGTTTATGAACAATTGTAGGACGGTGACCTTCTGTCGTGGTAAAACATCTCGTGGAATTCAAGTTTCCCGCGGTAACTCTATGCTGTAAACGCTTTAGCAGCGCCGATGACAGCTTCAGCTTATGCGAAAAATTACGCATTTTTCGTGTAGAAAATCCGGCAAAGGAAGAAACGGAAACAGTGAGAGATCAGAGCTGCTGAATATTAAACCCTACAATTGGGAGATTTGTGGAAATGGAAATGGAAGTTGCAGTATACAATTTTAACGCAGAGCCACAGTCAGAACTCGGAAGAGTGTGAAAAAGTTGAGATTGATTCTCTCGTTATTGAAAGTTCGATGGTTCATTCTTTTTGTTGTACGTTGTCCTTGAGTTGTTGTACTTTGTGCTTAAGTTGTTGGACGTCGTTCTGGAATTTTGGCCTTGACGAGGGACTTCCGTTGAGCCCTTTGGTCTCGGATCGAGTCAACGAAGTCGGGCACGTAATATCATTTGTCACTGCTTAATAACTTGATTTTGGGTTTTGGCTTTGGTCAATTGGGAAAAATCAACCACCGGCCTGATTGATAAAATTCGATTAAACGAAAATGCTTCCATAATTATATTTTCATTTCTCTTAATATAAAAAGAGTATTGGTTTTTTTTTTTTTTGTTTGATGAGTTGTGATGATTAAATTGGGTTTAATCTCAATAAGTTTTAGCGAACTTACGATGATTAAATTAGGTTATGATAATGTATTAAACAATTCTAATTGTTGCTTATTTGGAAGATAATATTGAATTCAATCAAATCTATAAAAAAAAATAACTTGAAAGAAAAATATTTCCTTTGATATTAAATTTGATTTCTTTTTTTTATACATTGAAAAAATAAAAGTATGAATTGAATTCATGACCTATATCATAATTTCAACAAAGGTCATATGATATTTTTTCATACAAAACAGATCAGAGAAAAAAGGAAAAGAGCATCATTATCTTTTTTTTTTTTTCTATTATTCAATTTTTATAATTAATAGTAAGTTGAGTTTCTCCATATAAATTGACTTATTTTCTCACTCTCTATGTTTATTATCTAAAAAAGAAAAAACATTGTTAATGAAAAATTAATAACAAATTTTCTAACTTACTTTTTTTTTAAATCAAAACTATTTATCCTTAATTTCACTTCTTCCTTTCATCCCAACCTTTGGTCTTGGGATGGGAAGAATGAAAGAAAGAAGTGAACTTAAAGGTAAATAATTTTGATTTAAAAAAAAAAGTAAATTAGAAAATTTAGTATTAATATCCATTTTGCCTGAAATTTTTGAGTAATAGGAAAAGGAAAAACTCAATTTTATTCTTTTTGTTTCAGTAAAAGAAAAGGGTATCGATAAAATACGCACAATAATATAAAAGATTACATGTAAAAAATTTTTAAAAAGAACATTTCACTCCCTCACTTTCTCACTCCACCCCATATTCTCTCAAACACTCAATAACTTCAAATTTAGATCTGCTCAAATTCGACCGTTGAAACTTTAAAAAACAGTCAGTAAATTATTCTATATTCGTTTACTTACAATTTATCTGTTTAAAAATAAAAAATATACAATGGATTGAACTTGGGAGGGGATACAAAGTTAATCAAAATTTTTGGCTATCCCCCAACAAGTGTGATATTGTATTTTTTATAATTATTAATGTTATATATGTTCTTATATTAATTATTTTTTTATAATTTTTACACAATTATATTATTATTTATAGCTAATTTTATGAGTTATTTAACATACATGTTTATGTTCATGTTTAAAGTTCTGATTGTTTAAATTTAATAATGTAATAATGTTCAATTTGAAAATTTTTTTTATGGATTAATTTATTTTAGTATGTCGATAATTGTTATTATTAGTATTTTATGTCTTTGTCATAACCTTTAAGTTTGGATTAATTAAAAATTAACTAATATCTAAATAATATTAAATAATAATTTATATTAATTTGGTTAACAATTTCCTTTATTAATAATATATCGAAATAATATATTTGGAATAATAGTACTAATACCTAGTAAATATTAAATAATAATTCATATTTAGCTTGGTTAATAATTTACTAATAATATATTAAGGAAAATGTTAGGATTAAAGGAGAATAATAGTTCTTAAGTAGTAATTAGAATGATTTAGTTTACTAGTGTCATTAAATTGGCTAATAATATATTTAGAATAATAATACTAATAATATATTAAGGAAAATGTTAGGATTGGAGGATAATAATATTTCTTAAGTATTAAATATTAATTAGAATGATTTAGTTTACTAGTTTAATAATTGAATTTTTTAGGGTTTACCTAATTTTATTAAGGAAAATTGGAAAACAATAATTAATAATTAAATAATAAATAAAATATTAAAATTTAATAATGTAATAATATCGGTTTGATATTTTTTTATGAATAAATTTATTTTAAGACGTCGATAATTGTTATTATTAGTATTTTATGTCTTTGTTATAATCTTTAAGTTTGGATTAATTAAAAATTAACTAATACCCAAATAATATTAAATAATAGCCGTACCATTACAACTTCCTTTCAGGCACTCAAGGTCCGACATAGCACTTCAGACATCCCCACTACTCTTTATATAGCTGGACATAGTATATTTTATGAACCTAGTGTGCCCCTGTCTTCTATGCATCCTTGTCCTACACCTATTCGGATGCGTATGCCTCCTCCTACATCACATGAGCCGTACAATCTGATACCATATCCATCATGTGACTCTACATCTGTATAGCCTCATTTATTTTACCCAGGATCATCTTCCTATGATCCTTATGCGTCTAGTTCTTCTAGTCACCCCTTATGTCTGGACCGCATACTCGTTTCTAGGACACCCGTGCATAGCGGAGATTGACTACTGATAAGCATCATGTTCTGCCCCTGGACACATCATTTTTTGATGACCTCATGACAAGACACTCGGCATATACCACATACTACCATGACATATATATATAGGCATTGGGGTTCCTTCATATTTAGGCACGATGGGAGAGACTACTGGGATGAGGGCGGCGATGAAACCGTTATGGTAGGGGAGACTACAGTTAGGGGAGCGGGGGCGGCAAATGTTCAGATGGATGAGGAGAGAGAAGATGTGAGACATGAGGGGGGAGATGTGGCTATTGACTCGGATGACGATGATAATGATGAGATGAATAATGAGGTCTCCCATACGGCATCGGGGCGTAGGACTGCGCCTAGTAAGGGGAAATCTCTTATGAGTAGTGTTAAAGGCTAATGATAGGGTCCTGCTCTAAGGCGGCCGGTAGGACTACACAGTGGGGTAGATGTCCTGATCCTGAACCTATCGATACTTCAAACGCGGGACAAAAAAAAAAGGCCAAACAACTGAATCTAAGTTGGCAGTAGCAGGGACCTACGAGGTCCCTGGATTCTGGATATCATTCTTTTATATAGTGAACACATTGTCGCAGCTATATGGCACGAACAGGTATAATTTGTTTATTATACAAAATAAAACTTCACATTGGCCAATTTCACACCTTCCGAATGTGTCATTTGACCGAATGTGACAACTAATCAAAATACACCCATTCTCTTTTAGGAACAGGATAAAGAATAAGGTAGGGTCTTTTAGCTAAAGAACAATATAGAAAGCAGAGTCCAATGTACATGTTTGAGCTAATTATTGGTTGGTAAGGCTGTCAATCAGTAGTCCAGATTGATGATTCCACAAAGACTACCCGCAAAGAAAAGCATTTCATGGGGCAGGGGCAAGAAGGCGCTACTAAGTTCATTTTCACATTGCATTTTATGTTATTGATAATCAATAAATATTCTTTGTATTAATATTTTTCTTGTTCTAAATTTTATATATTTTTTCTACCCAGGAGCGTGGTTTACTGAAGTTTCCTTCGTGCCATCAGACACTGACTTCGTGGACACTTAGTCAGCTAGAGGTTAGGGAGATGATAAACATCTAGACTGGTCCATCTGCAGCCCTATATATATTCCATCACCCCATACTGCATTACTGTCCACTTTTGTTGAGAGGTGGCAGCCAGACACAAACAACTTCCATGCGCCATTTGGCGAGATGACTATCGTACTTCACGACGTAGAGCTGATACTTGGCATACCTACTTACAGTCTAGCTGTTGACACCGAATACACACGTGAGTAACTACTCGACATCATCAATAGTGACTTTGATGTCTGGTACATTTTAGTGGGCAATGATTATTTCCAGCGTGGTAGCATTGGACAGCAGGATGTGATACATACTTTTGAGGATTTAGGTAGTCCTTGGGTAGTCACCTTGAGGACAGGTTAAGGGCATCATGCTATGTGCTTTCTACTGTGGAAAATTCTCTTCCCTGACAAGGATAGGATGTCCATAGTGAATTACAAGATGTGGCTATTTATGAAGAATCTTAGACGGTATAAAAAGATGGCTTAGACTGTTGCGACTTTGATATACTTGTATCGAAATCTTGGGATTGCATCACGAGCGCATTTGAAGGAGCTAGCAAGGTGTTGGAAAGAATGTTATAGACGTAGACCCTCTTCTGGAAAATATGACTACACATAAATTGAATGCATTTGCAGTAATGCCCTACCCGGTAAGCACCTTGTATTACCCTAAAAGTACGGTATTCACGAACGTAGAGCTTGGGTCTAATGTACTGGAGTTTACGAATATCTTTTAGTGGATTATTTTGTTTACTATGCTTAGCATGCATATTTTAAAGATTTGAATACTTAACATTGTCGCATAAGGTTTAAAGTGGTGAATTTAAAAAAAAGATATTGTGTTAGGAAAAGAATATTTTGAAGAATATTATGAAACAATATTAGATATGTTAGACTTTTTTTTTTGACTTAGTTTAATATTATTATTATTTTTATTGCTATGATTAGTGATAGTATTAATATTGTTAGGAAGTAATATTACTATTTTATTATTATGATTAGCGGTAGTAGTAGTAGTATTGTTAGAAAGTAAAAAAAAAAAAAAAAGAAGAAAAAAAAAGGAGAGCAAGTCATTTTTTCCCCATTACCACGTGCCCCACCACTTGTCAGCTCCTCACTACCCCATAGTCTCCATATATATGTGAAGAGATAGTCTCCATATATATGTGAAGAGATGGAGAAAGTTTGTTTGTTTTTCCTCCTCCTCATTCCAGTGTACCAAAGGGGCTCCTAGGTAAGTTTTGTTTTGTTTTCTTTTTTTAGTTAGCTTTTGCTTTAGTTAGGTTCTATGTATAATCTTATATTTAGAATTAGTAAGCTTTTTCTTTAGTTAGCTTCTATATAGTTTATAGTCAGAAAGTATTATTGATTTGAAGAATTTGAGAGATGGTATAATTTAGGGTTTAATTGGTTTAAGATTTTCATTTAATTAATTTTAGTCTATTTGGTTCACTTCATTTATTTATTTTCAATTATTTAAAAAATTTCCTTAGTATTTTTTTCCTTAATATTTAAATGATTTAAATGGATAGTTAGCATATATTTTAGTTGTGAGTTTAATTCTTGATTTTTTATATATATTTTAAGAAATTTAGGCGCTTTGAGTTAGTGTACAAATTAAAAATTCTTGAGCTTATAAGATTTTGGGTCTTCTTTAGGAGTTAATATATGTATATAAATATATTCTAAGATTGCTAAGGAGATATTTATTTTTAGCTAGTGTATAAAAATGATGGAATTCACAATTAAGTTTTTCTTTGTTTTTGTTGTTACCCTATTTATAAGATTATAGCACAAAGTCTACACTCAAATGAGTCAACAAATCAGCCTAAATATTTTATCGGTGTTGCTGGAAATGTCTATAATCTTTTGATAATGCATAGTTATGCATTTTATAAATGTCTACTACTTTTGGGGAATATAACATGGTATTATTTTAAATTGAAGATATTCTCCACAACGTGTTTAATTTGTACCTTAGAAATGCTAGGAGCGGTGCTCCGCATAGGTGTGTTTACTTTAGAAAAGGTTTTTTTTTTTTTTTTTTCTAAAGAAGAGTTATTATTACAAGTTAAGATTGTTTTTGTGTTGTTTAGTTACATGGTTAGACCTAGTAGATGTAAACTTGAAATATTTATAAAACCTGAATTTGCATGTCTTGACTGACGGATGAGAATTTTGTTATTCTAAAGCAGTTATAACTTGAATTTATGTAAACGGTCGAGCAAGTGGCATTTTGATTTGTAGATGGATTGAAAACCCCATTCCAACCAGGGACGAAGTCTTTGAAATGATTATGTGTAGTTGGAAGCGTTAGAGGATTGCACTGTACGTGGCTAGTTTCTCGTACTAGGGTCTCTTTCAATGATGTGAACGATTACAATTCTGGAGGATGGATCCACTTGAAAGGGGACATAATACCGTTGAGGGCTTGACCTAACTGGTATTGTGTCGAACATCGCATCATGCTCTGCAATAGGACGGTTGCCTAGTGGAGAGTCAGGAAGGGCTCGTAACTAAGGTTGGTCTCAGGGCACACCTAGCAGGTGCCCGGAGATCTATAGCCTAGTTTTATGTACTAGGAGAGCGCGGTTGTTATGATAACCGAGCACTTGTATAGTGTTTGGTTGGTCATGACTACGAGATGCTGGAACTTGTTTCTGTTAACCTCGTTATACGTTCCAAATTCTATTCGTGGAGCCTAACTTTTACATGGCACGATTTTTTAATTGGGGTATAGAAGCTGCACTGATGTGTCTTTATTCGCTCAAACTTCCCAGTTGCACTCAAACCCCTTATATAGGTTTATGTGCACTTTTAAAGTAACCGAGGAAATGATTTCTTTTGACCTTGCATGAATTGTTTTAAGAAAAAATTGCATCGTTATTTTCTAGAAAAGCACGAAAGCACATACTCACGTGGGCTCAGTGAGTGTTCGCTCACCTCTTTAAATGTCATGTTTTCCATATGACTTGGGATGAGAAACAACGCAATAAGCTGTTAGAGTATTTTGCACGGAGTTTTGGGGTGAGAACATGCTTTGTATAGCACTGTCAAACAGGCCAAACCGGATCGGACCGGACCGGCTCGCGTCAAGCCCATACCTAAACGGTCTGGTCTGGTCTGGGCTCATTTTTTACGGGCTGAAATTGTATAAATCTATATCTGTCCGCAACCAGCTCGCAAGTTTTTTTTTTATTTCTTTTTAAACTTAAAAAATATTAAAAATTAATTTTATTTAAAAATATTCAACTAATTATAAAAATTATACTAACTTCTAAATAAGAAACATAATAATTACATATAAATAACACACTATTTTTTGATAAAATTATTTTTAACCTTAAAAATATATTAAAAATTAATTTTCTTTAAAAATATTCAACTAATCATAAAATTACATTAATATCTAAATATGAAACAAAATAATTACACACTAATAACACCTAAAAAAATGAAAAAGAAAAAAGGGCCAGCACGCGAACCGGACCGATCTGGCCCACAAAATCCCGTATCCAAAACGGTCCGGTCTGGTCCGGGCTCATTTTTTACGGGCCTAATTTTACAAATTCATATATGTCCATACCGCGGGCTCAGGCCCGTATTGACACTGCTAGCTTTGTACATTCATTTTGGGAAAGATACTTGTATTTGTTTTATGCTCGACCAATTGAAACGTTTTTTTTTTTGTTTTTTTTAAGTATTTCCTATGTAAGAGATGTGATAAGAAGTTCTCTGGATCTTATGTCATGATTTCTCTATCTGTATTCAGTTTCTTTTTCTGTTGCACAGTGTACGTATATGTTTCTAAGTGTTAGTCAGGTTTTGCATTAGTTTAGATGTTTGTAGTTTAGTACCGAGAGGCACGCTGGCACCTTACTCAATCACAGTTAACCTAGCGGAAGGGGTTGGAGATATCACATTTGCGATGACGTAAGGACTCTCAAATGTATCCATCCAATAATCTTCACTGGTTCCGAGTCCATACCAATGCTCATAACTTTTCATGCACCTGTAGTAACTATCCAAGCCTCCAAATAAAGTGATGTACAACTACAGATTAGCTTGTATTTGATTCCACATAAGTGTACGGACCTCAAACCAGTTATTTTCATCGGCATATACATAATACGATACTACCCTAAACCCATAGTTTACATCACCATCTACGTTCACTAAGACACTAGTGAAAGGATAAACGAAAGAGGGGAAAACATTTGGGTAAGGGAATCTCATACCCATCTCTGGACCTGCAACACAATACATTCATAATTTAAACAAAATAAAAGCATAACAAAGCATATTCATAATTTGACTATAAATATTTAAACAACACAATATTTGGAACATAATAAAAAGATATAAAGAAAGGGCAACTCATACCTACTGATGGATCTGCAACAGATGAATCCGATGATAGTCATGAACTGCGTCTCCTGCTACGACCTCTACCTCTACCTCTCGCTCCAGGTGCACGAGGCGGCCTACCTCTTCCTCTAGTCCCCAATCCTGATCCCGAACCAGGACCTGACCTAAAACCCAATCCACTAAAGGACTTGAATGATGCTCTAGAGGCAATTTGTATGTGCTCCCAGTAGACTTGTCCCTTTTTATTGAATCTTTCTTATGTTGCGCTTTAGTGATAACCTTGTCAGGAGGAGTACTTACCAGCCCTTCAAGATCACCCGGAATAACGGGATTTAAGATTTTCCGGGCACACCGATGTAACTCCTAAAACAGTGACAATGGTTTCTACTTGAACTCCTCTACAATACTCGTGAAATCATAAACCTGGAAATCCATATCCACTTCTTGACTCGACGGGTGTTGAGATGATACTATGGGACCGATGATTTCAATCATCCTCCAGAAAGGGTTAATATCTTTCTCTACTGGGCGATGACAATGTCATCACGGATCCAGTAGTCGCGAAGTCATATCTTTAGGTTATGGAGGAGTGTGAGGTGACCATATCATAAGACAACTCTATGATCTCTGACCATGGATGCCTAGAGTTTGCTAAGCAGTTTCTAATCAAGAAAGGTCGGGTCAACATTAGTCTTGTATCAGTCCCGATGGTTAGGGCTCTAGTACATAGTCTAGATGTACGATACCTAAAGGCGCACCGAAACAACAGTTGATACAGGCAAAAAAAAGATATCTCGGTAACGAAAACTATAGAGAGCTGATACTATCATTACCACCCGGACAATTAGACATCCAACCCGTAATCGCAACGACCCAATTGCAAGAGCGGAGCTCTACCAACTGAGCTGAGAGTCCAATTCCAATAAAGGATGAAATTGGCTGCGGATGTCTTCTCCACATTCTTATCGGGTGATCCAGGAATTTACCTATGATTTTTTCACCATTCAATCGAATCCAATTCACTTCTTTCAGAGTCGATTTTCTAATTCGAGTGGGGATCCTCGTACATAGTGAATAACCAAATTCCAATTGAAATGAAATCTGTGAATTTCTAATGATTGCCGTGTTCTGCATGCTGGATCCTCCCAAATCCAAAAGCCAAGGGAGAGACTGCATCCCTTTCCTTCGGAGCCCCCTTGATCGAATTTTGCTTCGCTGCGCCCTGAATCAATCAATAAGCTCCTAGAGAATAGTCTGTTACAGAAGATTCTATAGCAGTAGCTTCATCCCGCCGGGCGCGGTTCTTCTGAGCTCTCCCCGCTAGATGTTTTCCAGGCACACGATCGGCCCAAAGCCGATAGAAGAACTGATGGAGATTGGGTATCCGAAGAAGTTGATGAACGGCCCAATGCCATAGTGCGATACAGTCAAAACAAGGTAGTCTAGTAAGAATAGATACCTCGGAAATAGGTAAACTTATCAACAGATTCTCCTTCCGGGTCCTCACAAGAGGCACATCAAGGTGGGGGGGGGGGGGGATTCCATTCCCCGACCTTCCAAGCTGTCTTTACTTCTTATTGGCAAACCAATTCATGAAATAGAAGATCAGGAAGAAGAACGTAACAAATTAAGAATGATTAGGAAGGGCTGGACCTCTCTTGGTTGACCGAAGGCCTTCCTCACTTGGATCAACTAAAGCACCAACAAGTTCTTCGAAAGTTCTTCGATACCTTTGCCCATCCGTTCCTATTGATGGAATCCAAGCTGTGAAAACTAGCTTATTGACGGTACACGCAGAAGTTGTGAACCTAAACCCTATCTGAGGGTAAGGTTCCAGTAGTTGTGCCCGAACTTTAGCCGAGAGTCCCCAGGCTGGAAGTAGGACGCCGAACTTCAAAAGATGATTGCACTTCGCAGCCTTAGGATCCACATTCCATTCGGAATAATTGGTTCAGCATCAACCCCGAGATTCTTTCCCCGACAGAGAGCTTCCAAGTGGTCTCAATCTAAGACAAGGGCGGGGAGAAAACATAGCATGTCGCAATAAAAGCTTGATTCGAGGCGTCAGCAAAACACTGCCGTCTGTTCCAAAAGCAAAAGCCCCTTAGCGCCCCGGGAGCAAATCAAGCAAGAGCAGCGAAGGGGCATGCCTTCCGAGTGAATCGATCATAGAGCGCCCTGCTTTTCGTGAAAAAATACCAAGTGAAGTGGAGGGTTTCTTCAAACAACAAGGGGCTGGGTCTACCGTCTTTTTGATAGAAATTAGCACTTTTGTGGATTACGGGTGGAGGGCTATGAGCTCTTTCACTCAATCCCGGGGGGATTCTCCTCACTGGAATCTTTATATGTATATGTCCCAATAATACGCTAAGAAAGTATAAACTACGTAGGCCCGGTTGTTTTTTTGTGCAGCAAACAAAAACAAATAAGTAATAAAAAATTTTCACGACCCGTGGGCCTTCTACCTCCACGCGGCATTGCTCCGTCAGGCTTTCGCCCATTGCGGAAAATGTAATAAGCTGAAATCCATTCACATGAAAGGAGTTTTACATCGACCTGTCGGGAAACTAGACAGCCATGAGCCATAGGTAGAGAAATCATGAACGGGCGAGGACTTCAACTTCGATGTAGTTGTACATAAGCAAAGCGTTGAAAATTGATGCTTTTTACTCATTTGCGGGATTCATCCTATATTTGTCGGGGATTAATACACCACCTGCAAGACCATAACGTATCGCATAGCAAGCCTCCGTGCAGTGAAGGCGGAGATCCTCTTTCAGTTCTGAGGGAGGCGCATCTCGTTGAGTGTGGAGAAGTATTGGGAACCCCAATTTCTTTCTTCGGAGCCGTTGTCCCGTCAAAAGTCCGGTTCCTTCGCGAACGAAGTTCAGAATCAACAAGGGTTCGCTCATTTCCCATCTCATGGAAAACCCTTTTCGCTCCGCCACAGTCACACCGAGACTACTATTCTAACAGCTACCGATTCTCACCTGGGGAGAACGAAACTACCTTTAGAGTTAAGCTAACTCAATCAAATGATATTGAGCATGTTTCCCATCCGATATGCTGAAATATAATATAAAAAAGGCAATGGGATAGAAATAATGAATCGTAATGGAAATAGAGTTCAGGTTCGAATTCTGAGAGCGGGGTGACGAGTGAAAGCTTCTTATTCAGCCTTAGAGGTGTTGATTCTACGAGATAGATGCCCAGTTCGTTTGTTCTCTCCCAATGCAGGAGTCTGAGTCGGCCTTCAAGAAACTAAACAAAGAAGGGGGGATGGCAAGGTATCAATTGCGTTGCCGTAGGGCCATTTACGTAGCGTAAGGAAAGAGAATCTTATGGAAAAGAGGGCATCTAGCGGTCGCCGGCTCCCCTGTTATCAGGTCACCAACTTCCTTTTCGATATGTTTCCCCGGAAGGGAAGATCTCGCTTGACTGACCATACGTCTTAAGCTATCCATTCCTTCGGACGCCTTCGCCATCCTCGGAACGGGGTTCCCTTCCTTCGGAAGAGCCTAAATGAGGGAGATTTTTTTATTCTGTGTTGGTGTGGGTGGTGCTCACTGGAAAAGGTGGTCTGGAAGCTTCCTCTCTCCCAGCAAGCAAGACGAGATCACCACTTCTCTCAGTAATGGACTGAAATTCTTGCTCCCATTGGACCATTTGTATCTATATGCATCAGGATTCTGATTCATGGATCTCTCGGTTCGAGAAATCTAACTCAAGAGGGATATAACTATAGTACCTGATGATCAACTCGCACGTGCAAGGAAACGCGTGTGTATTTCGTATAAAGTGTCTGCATAGATTCTCCGGATCACTACGAACCTTCAGAACTCTTTCTATCTCCCTGTAAATAATATTCATGGCCAAATGACTTACGTTGTCCACATGGTTTTTACCACCTAATTACTTCTTGCATTATGCTTCTCAATTATCCGTGAAGATTCCAAAGTCTTCTTAATCTCAGCTACCCGCAACTCAATTTGAGGATAAATTCTGAGGAAAACTATATCCAAGTCACCACACGATGTATTAAGCCAAGCCTTGAGTGTAGAATGTTGAGCTTCAACCTGATTTGTCGTTTTCGAACCGAAATGTAAAATCTTACCAGTCCAAACTCATACACATTTTGAGGCAAAATCCAACCATGTATCAAACAAGTGCTCCAAGAAATCCGACCTCTTATGCCACATATCTTTTAAATTATTCAATCTCTCTTCGTATTCTGTCAAATCCGAGGAGTTAATAAATTTTGCCAAGTTTTAGGTATCCACATTGAAGCTCTTTGTTCTTCAATGCCCATAATCAGTAATCTTCCATATACATATTGATCAATATACCCCGACACAACATGTGGTAGGATTGATTATACACCTCCTTAATCAGAGGTATCAAATCGAGCTCCTTATTGGTTATTATCACTATTGATTCTGGCGAATCAACATATAATTTCTTAATTTGTTCCAGAATCCATCGATAGGTTGTAGCTTGTTCATTTTACAAGAACCCAATGACTATTGTGAAATTCTTACTTGTTGGAGTCATCTCAACAGCCACTAGCAAAAGCGTGTTGTACTAACCATTTTATATAAACATTATTATTTAAATAGAAAAAAGAAGGCAAAAAAATGTATATATTATCTTAAACCCTAAACTAATAATAACATAAAAGAAACTAATGTCATAACAAAATAACATCTAAAACTCTTAGATTAAACTGAAATAATAACGCAAAAAATAACTAATTTAATAAGACTACATAAGTTATAATAACTCAAATTTTACGTATTCAAAGAGGTATTCAAAGAGGGAGATTAAAAATTTAATCAAATATGAAAATATTCATATTATATATACTAAACTAAAATAATATCACCTTACCAAACCATCAATATATTTCAAATAATTAACATCTAAAATAAGGGAATATGAAGCTCACTTGTTTGTCTGGTACATTGTATCCAATATAGGGCTGTAAATGAGCCAGGCTGCTCGCAAGCTGCTCGGTCAAAGCTCGGTTCGAGCTCGCTATTGATCAAGCTCGCTAAGCAAACGAGCGGAGTTCGAGTCTCATTAACACTACCTCAATAGCTCGTCGAGCCTATCAAGTGAGAATATATAATTATTTTTACTTTATTTTAATTATTATATATTATATTTCTTTAAAAAAATTGAATTCAAGCTCGAGCCAAAATTTTAAAACTCAATCAAGCTCGAGTAGAATAAAAAAGTGTCGAGTCGAGCTCGAGTTTATGTGAGCTCGAGCTCGACTCGACTCATTTAGACTCTTAGCCCAATACAAGTACAAATGGCCATGTCCTTAACATTTGAATTGATATCGGGTGTGCAACAACAATATCATTAAGATATTGCTCTTGTCACGATTTCTATAGTAGCAAGAACAATTCCAAATAGCACATAAATGTAATACTTCCTCTACAACATTGCGTTCTTGCATCCTGTTCTTCTTCATCTTTGCACGGACATTATATATCGTTTGAGCACAGAGAAAAATACAAAACTAATAACTATGAAAACTTTATCAAATTATTAAAATAAACGACATAAAATTAAATTACTGTAATACAACATACCTCACAACAATTCTCATTTTTTCCACGAAGACTAACCAATATATTCTTAGGCTGCATAAGACACTTGGAAAATTACTCAACCTTTTTTAACTCATCATCTGTCAATCGTGGCGCCTGGGCTTACCATCTTGGGCAGTTAATATCCAATATGGTCCATCTACCGACTGCTCATATTTTAAGATAAAAGGGCAATTATACTTCTTCGTTCCATACAAGCCCCACATTTTTATAGGAATTTCATTGTCATTTGGCTCATTTTCCTTCTTTTTTCTTTCATCTCCGCGCTAATAACCAATAGTGACATATGTTTGATGATCAATTAAAGTTTTTGCATTACAACGAGTCAAAAATATTTGTTCACTCCCTTTGCAACTTCTCTTGCCCATTCAACTAATTTCACTTTCGATTAAAAATACTCACTTATTTTATACAAATGACTGTGATCAATATAATCAACCTTATCTAAAAATTCCTCTAATGAATTCGGATCTACCTGTTATAACAATTTAATAAAAAATAATTTTACTATAACAATTTAATAATAAAAAAATAACAAAACAAGAAGTCATATTCATAATTTCAAAAATTAACAAAATAAGAAGCCATGTTCATGTAATTTAAAAAAAAACAAAACAACATATTCATAGAATTAAAAAATAACAAAACAACATTTTCAAATTTAAAAAATAAAAAAATCATAAATAAAAAAAATAAACATAATATTCATAATTTTTTAGAAAATAAAAAATAACAAATTAATAACTAAAAAAAATACTGTAGTGTAATTTTGGCCAGTTGGGCCAAAATCACCCAAGAATTTCGGCTGGGTAATTTCAGCCACTTAGACCGAAATACACTGCAGATTTTTAAAAAAAATTTACCTCAAAAATCGATGTTTTTTCTTCGACAAAACCTTTACGATTATCTATGTTTTACTTGAATTTTTAAAAAATTAAAAAAAAACTTTGAATTTCTTTTGGAATAGAGAGAGAAAGTGAGGAAGGGAAATGTTTTTTTAATTTTTGTGCCTATATTTTTTCTTGTATGTACTTTATCGGTACCAAAGAAAAGAAAAAAAAAAAAAGTTGATTGTATGGGCTCTCAAACTGAATAAGCCTAATCCCTGTGCTCCATTGGGCCTACGATGTAGTGATCTATCTATAGTTAAACCCTAAAGGACAATTCAGCCTTTTCTATTTCCCAATAGCAAACTTCAACGCGAGGCGGATTTCATGTGGGTTTTCCTAACATTGGGCCCAACTGTACTGAAGCCCATTACCCAAGGCCATCTGGTATTCCAATAGTTCAAGCGAGCTCTGAAGATGGGCTAACGGGTCTTAGTGGGCGCTACAATTTGGCGGTAAGTACAAGAGTTTTTCCCTTCGATCTGGTAAGAGAGAAAAGCATTGTTCATGACCAATGGAACCCGGCAGAATCCGGGCTGGGCCCCCGTTATTTTGCTTGTAACGAGAAGCACTGTGAGCTGAGCCTGAGGGACCAACAGGATGAAGATTGTTCTCCCTTGTTTGATTGGTAATTTCTAAACAGACTTTGTTAAGGATAGAAGAATTACGAATAACATTTTGGTAGCTGAAAAATTCTTTGAAAAATTCTTCAGGAACAACCATCTACTATATAGAACGAGGTGATCCTTACAATAATAATGGCCCTTACCTTTTACTTGGGAAAAACAATAGTGAAGAATACCACAAAAGAGGTTTGATCCAATGACACGAATTCCTCACTTAATTATTTCATTTGACATGTTAAATGAGGGATTTTACATGCCAACTTTGTATTCTCCGATCTCTCTCAATTATTCGATGACATTTCATGGACATATATATAATTGAAAATCATTTGTGGGACTAAATAAAGAAATTAGTCAACTTCTAAGGACCAAAATGATCATTTTTCTCTAATTAAATACAAAACGATTTTTTTTTTTAAAAGATTCATCCAAAGTTATAAGCCTTATTACAAAAGACACTAATTATTTTTAATAAAATTCATGCAAAGTTATAAGCTTATTACAAAAGACTATTTTTTTTTTTTGGAGAACCGAAAGACACTATTAACTCAATGATAGAATAGAATAAAAACCATGCGTAATACATAAATTAAACTCCCATTATCTTGTTTAGAAGGTATCAATACATGTCACCCAAAAACTGTTTCATTGGGCGTATGACTAATTATTATTATTATTATTATTATGAAGGAACGTATGGCTAATTATGAATTATAAAATGATAAGCTTGGATACATTTCTGGATCATTATTAATTAAACTGCGGTCAATTAATTCAGTAATTTTAATGCTATGGGTAAAAAAAAATTAATAAAGAGAAAGGGAGAGGCAATAAAATCTAGTACCTTGTAACATCAACTCAATGTTATTAAAAAGAAGAAGAAGAAAAAGATAGAATGAACAATTATTAATAAATTGCACCTAAAAGTAATAAAAAATACCCCTCGATTCAAAACAAAAAATTTCTATCATCTCTTACTGACTATATTTAAAATAAGCTAATATAATCCAAGTTGAAATCTAAACCATTTGCCAACTATCCAATTAGAACATCAATTTTAGTTTTTTTTCTTTTTAAAAAATAATTACTAATCTAAAAAAAACATAGATTTTCTCAATCAAGTACATCAGCAGCAGCAAGCAGACAAAGAATGAGCCTTGGTTTTCCACTAAGTTTATCCATTTTCTATTGCACTATTTTATTGAGAACAATAAACAAAAATAAATTCTTACTTACCCACAAATTAAACAAAATGATTAGGATGATGATGATGGCGGAAGCTCAAGTTTTCTAATTTTCTTCTTTTATTATTATCAATAATATTAAGAAGGAGATGAATCGAACCAATTATTTTTACCAAATCACATCTATCTATATATAAGCCCACTTGAATGAATTATTTTATGAATTAATATTCGTAATTTAAGATCACGTGATATATTTGGCATTTTGGTTCAAAAGTACCCCCTCTTTTTTTTTTTTAAAGGTTCAAAAGTCTTTGAATAAGTTTATATTTATTTATTTTTTACATGTAGAGGAACGGGACTTTGAATAAAGTGCATGATTTATCATAAATAATATGAACTTTTTAATTAATTAAGTTACATACCTTAAAAAAATTAAGCTAGAGAAACGATTTAAAATCAATTATTTTCAATTAATTTTAAATTAAAAACTATTTTTAGTTGTTTTCTATTATTTATTATATTTTCTCTTAGTTCAAAAAAGTAAAAAAATTATATTTGAAAAGCTATTATGGAAGTTCTTTTCATAATAAACAGAAGCAATAAAAAAAACAGGGGTTTAGTCACAATTCAAGTGTGAGTTAAGAAGCATAAGAACATTGTCAAGGAACAAAAAGATATGTGTGTTTTTTTTTAAATATATCATAAAAGTGTCAAATAATTAGGAACTTGTATACGATTTTGATTAATTCAAATTTAACTTAAAAAGCATTCACATAATTTAAATTTTATTCGAAATATTAAGATAGTTTTACCATTATCTTCTTAGACATTCAAAAAACTCTTATTTATTACGTCAAACTATTGATTCATTTTTTACTTTTTAATATATTGAATTTTCAAAGAAAGAACGCGTAAAAATTTAGAATCTTCTACTCCATAAATTGATAAGTAGTATTTGGTTTTGAAGTTTTTTGTGAAGACCGTGGAAAGTTTTAAATATGTATATATATATTTATTATGTATATATATATATTTATTGCTAGGTCTTAAATGCATATAGAATGGAAGTCCTTTGCTCAAAGTAATTGTGTGAGTCAAGAAAAAGAAAATTAAGAGGGCAATTTATGCAAGAAGTAGGCTTATATATTATGAATGGTCATGACTAATTCTCGTGAAGGGTACCTACGAAGAGAGATATAAATCACTCATCTCCAAAAACTGGTGGAGAAATATTGATCAAGTGATGGTTATTGGACAACATCATGTGTAAAGGGAATTCATGATCATCATGATGTTCACTTCCAAAGTGTAGTTCAATATCTATATCATTTATATGATGTTCGTGGATATATATATATGCTAACTTTTGCAAAAACCTAAATTGTTTGCTATGTTATATATGATTTTCAATGATGATAGTGTTTGATGGATTTAATTATATGTTGTTTAAAATAAAATAGTTATTAAATTGACAATTTAATATAATTAGTGCTGACGTAATGAGAAATATATTACAAATGTCACGAAAAATTTAGAGTTTAAACTTTTTTCTATGTCAAATGCAAACGTTTTACAAATTGAATATGAATTAGTTACAATATGTACTCTTAGATATTAGTGGTATTTCAAACATATTAAATAAAATAGGTTGGTGTGGAAATTTATATTTTATACTACCTTATAAAACTAGTAGTGTTTAAAAAAATAATAAGTAAATTCAAGCATTAATTGTGAGGGATTGGTTATATACGTTGCAAAGGGAAAAACCAACAGTGTTGAATATCAAAAACCAAAAATGAAGAACACCGTGTTAAACAATAAAATAATTTTCTTAAAAAGAAATTAAATTGAATGATTCATTTCCCCTTTTGAATATAATATATATTTTAAGACTTAAAAAGTAATTCTCTAGTTCCTTGAAAAAAAATTCTGGATTTTGAAATAATAAATTTTGTTTTTATGTATGAAGAGAAATGAAAAATATGAACCAAATGCAAAAATTATATAATTTGATAAAAAATGTTTCTATTAAAACATAGCCAAGATTATGTTAAATGTTCCCCTAAAAAAGATTATGTTAAATGTTGAAAATATATTTTTCAAAAGAATATGTTTATGCGATATGATAGGCTTAAGATAAGATATTAAAATGTAATGAACTCAATATCTAGATAAATAAAAGATTTTCAGAAAATAAAAATAAAAGTGGCATACAAGAAATAATTAATAATCCGACAGGAAAGAAACCTTAGGTTTGACCAAATTATAGTGCACTTGCGTTAAAAAAAAAAAATGGCAGGTAACAAAAGGCATAATGAACAATTGGGTAGTGAGTCTTTTCCACACTTAACAGAACTACCCACGTTGACTTCCTAGACAAAAAAAAAGTTCTTATAAGCCTACTCCCAATTAACCCACATAATAGCATCACAAGAAAAAAGCCATACAACTTTTTCAAGAAAGCCCAAAAGGATTGCTTTGGTCCACCTCCACCCATAATATACACGCTCGAATTGTGTTTACTATTTTGTGTATTATTTTCCATACAAATTTCTAATTTAATTGTTTTACTAACAAAATTTATTAAATAAAGATAAATTTAAAAAAAATAAATTTTAAGTAAAAAATATATTATAAAAAGAAAGTGGAATAAAAAGTGATATACAAAATTGTTCAGACAATCTTAAGATATAATATATACTCTTTTTTTCTTTCTTTTTATTCCTTCTTTATTTTTTTGAACATATTTCTTCTTTAATTAGTGCTATTATTTTTCACAAAATAAATTTTCTTAAAATAAATAATAGTAGAATTCTTTTACAGATTTGATTCCTCTTCATGTTGCTGCAAAACAATTAGGATTAGACCGAAACTTCTGAGTAAAAGTCAAACTTTATGAATGTTCTATAAAATGAGTATAAATTAGCTAAGGTCGTGTATTCTTTGACAATCTATCCTTGAAAAACTAGGTGTTCTTGATAAAGTTTTGATGTTTTAAATGTATTACACATTTCTTAAAGAGTATCAAGAATATATGTTTTAAAATGTGAAGGAAAATGTATATTTTACAAGAAAATCGATTGTTTAATTTTCTGTCATAAGTCTAAAACCGGTTATTCGATTTTCTGTTACTGAGAAAATCGGACGTCCGTTTTAGTTTTTCAAAATGAAAAAAGGGTTATGCGATTTTAAAATTGGTCATCCAATTTTTCAAGAATATTAAAAATCGGTCGTCCGCTTTTAAAAAGGGTTATCGAATTTTCTATTCATAAGAAAAATCGAACATCCTGTTTTGAAAATCGGTTTTCACTTTTACTGTCAAAAAATGACCATTGCGGTGACAGTAACGACTAGTTTTTATCTTCACATATAAAATGGTATTTTGTCATCCATAAAGAATAAAGAAGTTGAGAAATATTTACTAACAATTTCAAGAGCATTAAAGCACACATTTTTCTAATCTTCTTTATCCTACAAAAATAAAAAGAAAAACCTCCTTGGAGCTTCATCATTAATCATCTTTCAAAGAAGGAGAAAGAAAGGGAGCTTGTAGAAACAGTAATTCAAGTTGTATCTTTCTCTTTTCAAGTTTCTTTGGTAACATGATTCCATCCCTACTCTTCTATATTATTTTTAATCTCTTAGGTGATCCTTTGGTAATGATTATATTGTTGTATTTTATAAACATTGAGGTTTGAATGGAAAACTCTTGCAGGGTGATTCTCATTGTGTTTTTATAAAAAACTTGTGATTCGTGGATTTGTGAAATCTTTGCGTTGAGTCTCAAGGTAGTAGATGTAGCTCTATTGAGAGAGTGAACAACTATAAATACTTTGTCTCTTTTCTTTGTTGCTGGCCTTTTTCTTCTATGTTTATAGTTTAATTATTGATTATAAAAGAATTTTGTTTGGCTAGGAATTTTATTAAAAAAGAGTTATTAAATTCTTTTTCAAACAAAATCGAAGGTTTATATTAAAAATTGTCCAAAAAGTTTTTAAATTAGCCAAAAACTTTATTCACCCCCTATAAGGTTTTCCAATACTAATATTCATTCTCCCAATATATATATTTTTCGATATTCTTGAATATATAATAAATCTAAGGGCATATGTACAATATGCAAAAACTCATCTAAAATCACAAATAAAAAGTAGTTTTTTCCTCTAATAATTTCAAGGAATTGGCTACATTAACAAGTCTATATATCAGTAGACATGATTAATATATGAGATCAATAATAACATAACATAAGAAGTAAAAAAAATCTGTAGTATGTTATATTTCTTTTCTAATCAATATTTATCAGATGTTTAAAATTTCGTTTGACGTATTTTCTAATCAATACTTATCAGATATTTAAAATTACGTTTGACGTACTACAGTTACGTTACAAACTCTCTATTATATTGCACCAATAATATCTGTTTGAGATTATATGTTCTCTTTTCCTTTCTCATTATTATCACATCTGGTGATAATTTAGATATTAGTTTTACGAGTCATAACAATTACTAATTATTATAAATAATTAATCAATAATATAACATATTATAGAAATAAAATTTCTAATTGCATTCACTGCAGGGAATGAAATAAAATTATTAAAAATATCATAATATATCATCGATAATCGTTTATTCAGTCTCAAAAGGTGATCAATAACCTTGAAATCTTCTCTCTCAATGTCGCTACTACATGAACATATTTGAGATATGTAAAACGAAATATTATCTCTATATTATTTTAATTGAGAAAGAATATAGGTCAAATATAATATTGCATATTGTTTTCGCAGATACACCTAATGATGATAATGAGTATTGACATAATGACCACCTTATGGTGAGTGTGTCTTCCTTTCAGATTTTATCAAAACCTTTCTTAATAGAGTATTGAGCCTTCAGGGCCCCATAAATTAATGAGGAAGGAAATCTTTATAATCGTGATTTCTCATTTAATTGCGTTTTCAGTATTTAAATAGATTTATACAAGAATCTATGTAAAATATTTGATATTTCCATGACATCAAGTTATATATTAAAAAGAAAACATAAAACAAAGAAAAGATTCGATTTTTCTTCCCTCAACAAGCTTCAAGAATCTTTTTAACTTTAGTTAATTTTAGAAAATCTCCTTCAAAGTCTTGTTCTTCAAATAATTATGTCATCCATACAATCGTGCTGATAACGTGTTATGAATTTGATGATCGCGACACGACAAATTACTCGAAATAATATAATATAAATATGAAGAACATAGAGAAAGAAAAGTTCAAGAGAGAAAAGTAGAACTCAAGAATTAAGTATAAATTTAGATCTAACTAAATCAATAGGAATATCATGAATTCAAATAGGATTAGTATTCTAAAAGTCTAGTTTTCTTCGAGAAACATATTTGAATATCCACTATGTATTTATTAGTTTAATAATATTTACTTAATTATGAGTTAAATAATTAATTTTTAACCAAACATAAATAGATGATTTATTGAAGATCATCCTCAATTACCAGAATAAAACTTTGGAAGAGTCAAGTAGGATCATTAATTCGATTATTTGACAAACTTATATGAGAAACAAAAATATGAGTAGTTATTTTCAATACCATAAATTGAGAACCGTCTCTAGAAGAAAACGTCATAGAAGAAATAGTCAAAATAAAAATAAATATTGGTTTTTGTTGGTTCAACAAATTAATTTCTCAGCAATGACAAGAGGAAAAAATCGAGGCTTTTTTATTTTTCTCATTAAATTCAACAAAAAAAAAAAATGAAAAGGAAATGTGATGAAATTTTAATAAGTTGAATATTGTTGTCAACTCAGAAATTGTCATCTCAATATCATAGAAGTTTTTGTCATGACATTTTAAAGTTCATTTGCCCTAGGCGGCTTTGTTCTTGTTAATGCTAAATTATATACTATAGATTTTATGTCCTTTCTCCTCGGCTCTATATCTAAATACAATCCCCCTAATAAATCGAAATAGTGTGACGTTGCTCAACCCTCCGCATGTATTATAATCTAATATTTAATTCATTTGAAATTAAATGTTTTTATATATATATATATCTATATATAATGTACCTATAAGAAAGTATATGTTGAATTTCAAACGAAAAGGGTACTTTATTTTTAAAATAATACGTGAAAGGAACAAACTTTACCATATGTATTATAATCTAATATTATCTTTCATCTTTGAAGTTTGTCTGAACTATAATTTTTTCCTCTATTTTGTATAAATTACTAATATATTCTTATCGTTTATATTTTTATAACTAAATTAATTCCTATTACTATGATATAATAATTATGAGAAAATAATAATTCCTATTACTAGTAAAAGATTATGAGAAAATAATAATTTGGTAGCAAAAAGTGTAAAATTTTTCTAAAATATCATTTCATGTATCTAATTATTATTTACTATGATATGATAAGATTATAATACATTTTCTAAATTATTTTATTAGCCCAAATTCCATAATGAAGGATGTTATTGTCTTAATATAATGATAATAACTAAGAAGTAAACTCGCAAAATGATATCTTAAGAAGATTTTAAATTTTTTACTACAAAATTATTATTTTCTGATAAATTTTTTTGTTGAAATTAGTAGGGATTGATTAATTATGAAAATATAAACGATATAGATGTATTAGTAATTTATACAAAATAGAATGATGAAATTGTAATTTGGATAAATCTCGAGAAAAAAATGTAATTAACCCTTTGTATTATTTTCATTTTTTCTGAGAAGATGATCTACAACATATATTTATAAAACTTTAACATAAGGGGTAAGATTTAAAAGCAATAATATCACCAAAAGATACATTATTTTTCCTAAAATTATGTGCTCAATTACAATCCTACAAAAATGAGAGAGAAATTTTTAAAAGGTTTCAAGAAAAAAAATTTTAAAAAGAACATAACAATCTACATTAATTAGTAATTTAACTTTCACTGTATCAATTATTATCATTAAATAAGGTCTTAACTATTGTTATTCGTCCAAAATCTAATGCTCAAGGTTGAGACAATAGTAATTTGGCATTATTCTTGCTAGGCAATAGTTTTTTAGATTCGATTTATGCCTCAAATTTCATTATTTAGTAAAAGGCAAAAAAGGGGACGAACTTGCTTGATTTTGACTAGTAGAAATTGTTTGCCATTTTATCGGAGGTCGGTCTTAACGAAGCTTTTGGCTCTTTAATAAATAAATAAAAATTTACAAAATCTTTTTATTGAAAACTAAGCATGGGTTACAAGAGTACGTATATTCTTCCTCCTTCAAAATTGAATTGTCGTTGAAAAATTGCAATATGACAAAATATCTTTTCTTCAATTAACTTCTTCAAATTTCTTACAAAACTTGTGGTACTATTTTTTATACTCCTTGTGGTACTTTCATAGAAACCAAGGCACACAAGCTTGGAATGAAAGGAGAGATCAAATATGGGACTTTCTCCTTTTGGTAGACTTTTCCTATGTTTTTAGTCCTCAAAAGTACACCTACAATTTCTAAGTTGGAAAGAATTCGGACATTTCATATCATATGGCTATAAAATTAACAATTTATTTTAATACATTTGAATTTAAAATTTTTTTATTGAATTTTGTAAAATATAAATTATTTATAAAATGAAATGCGATGTGAAAATTTTACGTCGGCCATGATTTAAAACTCTGCATTTGTTTTTGGTGCTATAGTAATTGAATGTGTATATTTTTTATATGTGTCAAGAAAAGGAAAGAATAAGAGTTAAGTTTTTGCAGATATTTTGATCACGAAATAAGAAACTTGTAGGCCAAAAAAAAAAAAAAAAAAAGGTTATTGAGTGTGGCAAACGTTCTTATACATTATATTAGTTTAATTTTAATCAAAGTATGACCTAGTCTAATTTATGAAAAAACAATAAATGATGTTTCATTCATTTTCCAAATTTAAATGAAAGGCTATTGCTCAAATGAAAGGTCTCAAATTAACCACATATGAGGTACTAGTATGGCAGAGATCCAAACATCAATATGTTAAATCACAATTGCTACATGGGGTTTTTTTTTTTTTTAATACGTGTGCGATACACATAATGTGAATTAATAATTTTGCTAATGTTCAATAAATTTTATTAAATTTATAATTTTTATAAAATTAATTAAACTGGAATTATAATATATATGATATATTTTATATAACAGAACCTTATTATATTTAAACACACATTGACTAGCACATGCACAAAGAGGTATTTTTCTTTTTTGTGGAACATAAAGAGATCACTAAAATGTGAGACAAATAACTTATCATGAATTTTCTTTCAACTTTTCCTCTACTTCACTAAAATTTGAGGAAAATATTTTTACTCAATTTCAATTGAACTTTTTCAAAGAAACACTAGTTTATTTTCATAATATTTTTTGTAAAATCTTTTATAAAAAAATGAAATAATTTAACCGCACATAGAGTTTAGCAATTTTAGAAAATTATTCTATTTTACCAAGAAATAGTATTTTTTAGATTTTATAAAATTGATGAGACTTAAAGTATCATATATATATATAAGTACATTTTATTCTAATAGAATAGCTTATCACATTTTTATTTTAGTTTTAAAATTTTGAAAAAAATTACTTTTAAAAGTTGCAGTTGCGGCACTCTTTAAAACTGCTTTTACTCGGTCATATCTAAAAATTAACTCCGATAATTGAAACAATCCTATAATATTCTTTCTTCCTCCAATTTCTTTTTTTTTTTTCTTTTGAAGATTTCCGATTTCATGAATTAAACTAGCTATTAATCTAAAGGATTACTCAAGATTGATATGGTAAAAATAATCATATATTCATTACTACTCATACTATTTACCGCACTTTATTTGATTAAATATCCAATTATTATTAATTAATTGGGAATTAAGAAGAAGAATCACGAAGAGTAATGGTGGGTATGACTTGAAAGTGGGAATTTAAACTTATCACAAAACAAATGAAAAAGTAATAGGGACGTAATTTGATGGCGTGATTCTTTTACTTTTATAATTAAAAAGGTATATAGGAGAGGATGTAAATTAAAATGTAAGTGGAGGTGGACGGATCCCAAAACGGACAGTTTGGGATGTAAATAATGTTATAAAGTTTATTTTATCATCTTATAAATTAGTTTATTACAATTTTACTATAAATTAAACTTTTATCCATATATATCATTTATAACTTTGTACAAATATAATACTAAATTATATGTAATAAAAACCATTTACATTCCACTTTTCATCCCAACCAAACGAATGAAAATAGCTATGAATTACTTTTGTCTCCCTCCTACTAAATTGTGGGCTTTTGGCAATATTTTCCAGCTCATTTTATTCTTTCTCTATGATGTTACTATTGGGCCACAATAGAAAGATAAGATTGTTTGAACTGGTCAAAGATGCTGGGGCGGGCCAACCCGGGCTTGCTTGTTGTGACTTGACCTATTTTTACTCACGACAGCCGACTCTCTATTTTCATTTCTTGGGTGAGAGACAGGAACCGATGATAGTTTTTCATATTATTGTGGCCCTAGACAGAGGGAACTCATTTTTACTGATCTTGCCGTTTTTATCTTTGGCGCCTCAACATGACTCACTGCTTCTTGCCGCTCTTGTCTTGGCTTGGTGTTTTCATTGGTGGTACCAACACCGCGGCGGCAGGTAGGGGTATTTTTGTTTGTGGCAATTGTTTTGGTCTTACCTTTCGGCTTGAACCGATTGTTCAGGAGGAAGAACGAGGAAATTTTTTTTGTAATAGATAGGACTGGTTTTACTTCCGCTGTTAATTATTTGATTATTTCTAATAGTAAAATAGATTTGTGTAGTAGTAATTAGTTTATAACATAAACAATTTTGAACTAAATAAATATACTTCTCCTAATAGAAGTAAATAATGTCGCTCTTCTCTCCCTTCTTCTCCTCTTCCCCTTCCTCGAAACAAACTAGGACAAATATAAACTTTTAAGTTTAAATAATTTGAGAAACGATTTAATATTACATATCAATTTTATATTATAATTTGAGACTTTGTAATCCTCCAACCCTTCTTGAATCAATCCATAATTTACAAAAAAGAAACACAAACAAAAAAGAAAAAGTGAAAAAACAGGTAAAAAGAGGTAAAAGAAATCACACGAACCTTTGACCAATGTTAAACACATCATTTCTCATCATTAAAATACTACCTTCAGAGACAAAATGACAGATGACATTAGCATTTCGTCACGAACAAACAAACCTTAGCTAAAGATAGATTAAACTCCACAAAATTCATCACTCTTAGTGACGTCCCAGAATTTACTATTTATGAATATTCACGTCACCGCAAAATCTGCTTCATCGAAAATTTTATTAATAATATGTTCATTAAAAAAAGGATATTTATTAATATAATTTATAAATTGAATAAAAAGAAATCGTTGAAATAAAAAGTTAAATTAGTAAAACAAGTTTCAAAATTATTTATTTGTTTTAATTTAGATACAAAAATTTCAATTTAATATTATTTTTTTAATGCTAGTCTTTAACATATATTTTAATATATTTGATAAATTTATATACGTAACGTTAACGATTTGCAAAATGATACAATTTTTCCTTTAAAGAATTATGCAAAATGATACAAATTTTCCTTTAAAGAATTTCTTATATTATGATAAAAGTACTTCTTATCAGATCAAGAGTTTTGAATTCGAACTATATCCTATCCCTCGATATTTATATATATTAAAAAATTTATTTGTATTGCTTATCAATAAAAGAAATTAAAAATCATCGACTTTTAACTTTTCCTCTACTTTTATCTTAAATCATTTACAAAATTTAAGATAATTTTTTAAAATTAAAGTCTATCCAAAAACACTTGTAAGGATATTTAGTAAAAGAAAATACAATATTAATAATTTTTGGATTAAGTCGAAAAAACTTTGAAGTTAGGGGGTTCATCTAAGGTCCTTAACTTTTATTTTTGGACAACTAGTCGGTTAGCTAATTATTTTTTACTTTTTAAAACTAATGAAAATAATTCTATAATTCTTAAAACACTCTTTAATGAAGAGAAAACTTTAGAATATAAGTTTGAATTTTCAACCTAAGACCATAATTATTCAAGAAGATCGAATAATAATGTTCTTAATTAACAAAATTCAACTTTGATGAATTTTCATATTAAAGTTTTTGAAAATTTTATTTCCATTAAAGGTGAAAGACGTTGGAGGATAATTGTATAAAAATAATAAAATTCAAAATTTTAATTAACCAAACCTCCTAACTTCGATGTTTTTTTTTATTTAACCCATAATTTTACCTTTAGTTAGTAGCATCATGCAAAAATTCCTCATATAATTGTGTCCTAACAAGATGATGGAGACAAATATTTTGGATGACAAATTATTTTGAAACTAAAATTATATTTGTATTTGTTATATCATTAATTTTTTTTCGAGTAACTATTTTTATATTTTACAGTTTAAGTAGAGGAATTTGACATTTGGCTATTATAAGCATGCCTATATCACATATAAATGGAAATAAGGGCATTTCGTCACCTCAAGTCATCTTGTTATGGTCCGCATGTGACTTGAGTGTGATCAAAATAGCCCAAATTTAGTAATTTACCACTTAAACCATAAATATATCAAAAATGTTTAAAGAGATGATGGTGTAAAAAGTCGATTTTTTTTTTTTTTTTAAGAGAAGAGTATAGTAATTATATTAAATCAGCCTCATAGAAAAACTATCTAATGAATCACTGCTATTCAAATTAAGTTATCATGCACAATAATATTCTTATAGCGCCTCACAGAAACAAGTGAAGACATGGAGCTATGAAAGATAAATAAAATACATTGCATGTGTCTCAAAGAATTAAGTTGTGTCTTATTAGATAGAAAATTATTAACAACACTTTTGCAATCGTTCTCTATATAAAAATTAGTACAGTTGAAGTGCTCTGCAACGTGCTCAATGATAAAAGGACTTTCAATGCCAAAATAATTAGCATATATGATTTCACAAAAAATCGCCTATTCCAACTTCTCTAACTCAGTCAGCATCAATAATAAATTTTAGTTATACTTCAACCAGAGGTTACCATTTAGGGTTAACTCTAACCGTATGAGTATCCAAATGTGGCCGTTGTTGTCATTTCCACTTCTAATTGTGTCATTCGATTTTGTTCCAAGAATTTGGTTCCCTGTTTTATCTTTAATATCTCCCTCATCAAATGAGCTCCTATAATCGTCACAAAATTCTCCTATTGAAAGAGGGTGAGAGACAACATTTTTTTTCCCGGAAAAAACAACAAGCAGCAATAAAGATGTCTGAGAGTGATAAAGAAGACTTTTTGAAAATCATAGAATTTCTATATATTAAAAAAAAGAAAATCATAAAATTTCTACTACAAAAGAAGCTGATCATATATGTGTCCTAGGGGTGTAAATGGCCAAGTCGCTTAGTCAAAGTTCAATTCGAGTTCACTGTTGACCGAGCTTGAGGCGGCTTGTTAAGCAAACGAGCCGAATTTGACTTTCATTAACACTTATTTGATGGCACGTCAAGCTTATTGAGGCAGAATATATAATTTTTTACTTTATTTTAATTATAATATATAATATAACTTTTAAAAAATTGAATTCGAGCTCGAACCAAAATTAATAAACTTGATCGAGTTCGAGCCGAGCTCGAGTTGGTTAAAAAATGTCGAGTCGAGCTCGACTCGTTTACACCCCCTAACGTCCCCCAAAATATTAAGTTGTGTCTTACTAAAAAAAAAGACAATCAACGACACTATTACAATAGCTCACAAGATGAAAAATTACTACAATTGAAGCGGTATACAATACAAAGATTTTCAAGAATACTCATAATTAGCCAAGATGTCGTTTGGTAACGCCCAAATGATTTGCCTATATAGTTTCGCATCAAACCGCCTATTCCATCAACTTCACTAATTCAAGCGGTATCAACGTTAATTTCACATGTACTTCAATTAGTAGTTGCCATTCAAAGTCAAAAGTCATCTTTGAAGTAATCACAATCCAAATTCGGGCTCCTATTTCATTCCCGCTTCTACTTTTATCCTCCGATTTTGTTTCAAGAACTTAGTTCCCTATTTTATAGTATCTCTCTAGCCAGAAAAACTCTTATAACGGTCACAAAATTCTCTAATTAGAAAGAAGTGAGAGGTGTCATATTTTTGCAGAAAAGCGACAAGTAACATTACAGACGGCTGAGGATGATTTGCCTATATATTTTCGCATCAAACCGCCTATTCCATCAACGTCCCTAACTCAAGTGATATCAACGTCAATTTCATATATACTTTAATCAATCAGTAGTTGCCATTCAAAGTCAACTCTAAAGTGATCACGGTCCAAATTCGGACTCCTGTCGTCATTCCCGCTTTTACTTTTATTCTCCAATTTTGTTTCAAGAACTTAGTTCCCTTTTTTATAATATCTCTGTCGCCAAAAAAACTTCTTATAAACGTCACAAAATTCTCTAAGTTAAGAAGTGAGAGGCGTCATACTTTTGCAAAAAAACGACAAGTAACATTACATATGGCTGGGGATAATTTGCTTATATATTTTCGCATCAAACTGCCTATTCCATCAACGTCACTAACTCAAGCGATATCAACATCAATTTCATATGTACTTCAATCAATCAGTAATTGCCATTCAATGTCAACTCTAAAGTGATCACGGTCCAAATTTGGACTCCTGTCGTCATTCCCGCTTTTACTTTTATCCACCAATCTTGTTTCAAGAACTTACTTCCCTTTTTTATAATATCTCTCTCGCCAAAAAAACCTCTTATAACCGTCACAAAATTCTCTAAGTTAAGAAGTGAGAGGTGTCATACTTTTGCAAAAAAACGATAAATAACATTACAGACGGCTGAGGATGATTTGCCTATATATTTTCGCATCAAACCGCCTATTCCATCAACTTCACTAACTCAAGCGGTATCAACGTTAATTTTATATGTACTTCAATCAGTAGTTGCCATTCAAAGTCAACTCTAACGTAATCATAGTCCAAATTTGATCTCCTATCGTCATTTCCGCTTCTACTTTTATTCTCCGATTTTGTTTCAAGAACTTGATTCCCTTTTTACAATCTCTCTCACTAAAAGAACTTTTATAACCGTTACAAAATTCTTGAATTGAAAAGAAGTGAGAGGCGTCATATTTTTTTAAAAAAATGACAAGTAACAATACACACGGTTAAGAATGATAAAAAAGACCTTTTAAAAATTATAAAAGTCCTACTATTTCATAACCCATAGGATATTGTTGAAGAAACTCCTATACATGGAAGGTGAGTAGAATCATTTTAGCAAGAATATAAATTGTTTATTGACATTTATATAGTGATTTTTCTTTCTTTTTTTTAAAGAAATAAGTTAAAAGAAGAAAAAAAAAAATAGTGTATTTAGTGTTGCGTAACAGAGCCGTGACTGTACCTTTCTTCCGTCAAACTGAAAGTAAATTATGATTCTGGTGTGGTTTTTATAAATTCCATTAAACCTCGTGTCAGCATTCTATCTTCTTCTCCATTTCTTTTTTCCTTTTTTTCCTCTTTTTCTTTAATTTAAAAAAAAAAGCTACATAAAGAAATAGCATCTGAAGAAGTCCCCTCCTTCTCTCATTCATCATAAAAACTTCCACCCACCACCTCTCTCCCCTGCTCCTCTGTCTCACACAATTCATCTTTTTCTCTGGAAAAAGTGCAGCAAAAGAAGAAGAACAAGAAGACAAATCCTTCCCTGTCATTTCTTCTCCTTGTTTAGATCCTTCAATTCTCACCAAATACAAGAAAATCCACCCACACGCCCATCTGTACTTACCTTTCTTTCTGTTTCTCTCTCTAAAACAAAATCTAAATGTTGAAGCTATTTTGTGAAATTGAAGCCATCAAAATCCAATAAGAATTTTGAAATTACAGGGAGTTTTTGAAATTATGTATATGAATTAGTAATTTGATTGAGGAATTTCGTGATTTTTGAGTAAATGAGGTGCAAGAAGCATGTTACGGATCTTAGTAGCACTATAGGCGTATGTGCGTCTTGTCTACGCGACCGCCTATTTGTTCTCATAGCAGCGCAGGTTCAAGCACAGGCACAGGCGCAAGCTCTTGAAGATCGTCGGAAATCTGATTCGAATCCTCCGCCGCTAGTCTTTCCTCGTTCCGTCTCGCCTTATATTTCCCGCCGCAAATCGGATACCACCGTAGACGCGTGGAATGACGCTCACCATCATCATCATCAACAGCAGCAGCAGAATTATCTTCCGGATCGGCGATTCTACAGTACTCCTCAAGTAGGACCCACAGGCTCCGTAGTTGCAGCTGGTCCTTACTGCAAGAAGAAGAAGAATGGGAGATTTACTTTATTTGTTAATCTCTTTAGATCTAAATCCGAAAAATTAGAATCCGAGACTTCCGGTTCGGGTCAGATTCCGAATCCAAGGGAATCATGTACGGTTCCTTCGGCTTCGGCTTCTCCGTCGTGGTTCTCCACAATGCTTCCCGGTCGCCGAAAGAAGCAAAACCGGACTTTCTCGGTTGACGAATCGACGATCGGAGGTCGTTCTAATCAGAGAAGAGTCTGCCGCAATCCGGACAGAGGAATGTCTCCCGCTAGATTCTCCGACGAGGAAGACGAACATTGCCATAATGGATCCAGCGGCTACTCTTCTGAGTCTTCGCAACAGTGGAAACAAACGCCGAGGCGAACTCCGGCATGGACGGGACCTGGAAAACGAGGAGTCGGGGGGAAATCTGCACAGTGTAGAAATGTTTCAGGAATGGGTTTCTGCTTGAGTCCTTTGGTTCGTGCGAGTCCGAGTAGGCATTGGAATCAGAAGGGAATTCCGCCGGAGATGGTAGTTTCCGGCGATGTAAGAGTGGTTCCGGTGAAACCTCATCTGACCAAATCCAATGCGGCATCGTTTTGTAAGAACAGGTCCAGAAAGCTTGCTGATTTCGGGAGGTTTCATCACAACCGTTGATTCATCTATTCATAGTTGACATTTGACCAGTTCGACGGTTGTCTTTTATTATGTTGATAAATATATATAGTTCGATTACGGTTTTGCCCTTGCAGATTTTCTGTATTTCTTCTCTCGTCCTGTATGTATGCCTTGACCGTATACCTACAATTGAATACATGGAAAATGACAAAAATATTTTTAAAATTTTATTTCGCGTCACAATTGGATTTTCATTTCTTTTTTCCCCTAAAAAAATAATAGAACTCAAGTGGATTGGGATATTTGGTGGCTTATAAGAAAGTGGGCATGGCGGATGATGTTTCCAATTTCTATTTTTAGTGGATATGATTTGAATTTGAGATTTTTCTTAAAAGAATTGTAAAACAAATTATTTGTTGTTGTAGTGTGTTTCAAATTGGAGGTTTATTTTGAGTTTTGAATCAAAAGTTTGTCCAAATAAGAAATTTGATTTGAGATTTTTATCTATGTTTTGCTTTTCATATCTTTAAGCAAAAGTGTATTTTAAAACTTTTATCAATTTTGTTGGCATTTCATTGGTTAATAGGCAGTCGAATAAATTAGTATTAGAGAATGTCTAGACGATCTTAAGTGGTTAATAGGTCTTTTGGTTTTTAGTTATAGCTTTTGGTGACATTTATTTCATAATTTTATTTTTCAAAATTTGGAAATGTGGGGAAAAGGAAAATGAAGGATTGGGAGGGCAATTTTGAATTCGTGAAGTTTTGTATGAGTCACAATAGATTAGTATGAGAGAATGTCTAGACAATCTTACGTGGTTAATAGGTCTTTTGGTTTTTAATTATAGCTTTTGGTGACATTTATTTCATAGTTTTATTTTTCAAAATTTGGAAATATAGGGAAAAAGAAAAGGAAGGATTGGGAGGGCAATTCTGAATTTGTGAAGTTTTGTATGAGTCACAAGAAGGAAGAGCATGCCACGCTTCAGATTCACGATTTTGAGAGCGTAATTACGATCTTAGTAACATCCACGACCCAAACTTGATAAATGTTACATCCTTCATTCATGGATTCAATAATTAACCATATGGTATCAAAACATAATTACTCGTCGAATGTTGAACGCATGAGAACTAAATATTATACCATGTGTCGTGGGAATCACTTTTAGAATCCTGCACTCATGATTTAATCTTAGGTTAAGTATGAGTCCTTAATAAAAATATTAAGACCTTAAAAGAGAGAGTGAATATATTATTACTATTTTACATAAAATAAATATAATATATTTATATAATACACAAGTATAATCTGAATACTTAATTATATTAAACTTAGTTATTATCATACTTATAAATTACGTTCGAGTGTTCGAGTATAAATGAAAGGTTGAAATCCTACTTTCTACCTAGTGTAAAAGAGAAAAAACGGAAAGCAAGTGTGGTATTAGTGATATATAGGGGGAGGTGGAAATTGGGACCCTCCAATTTAAGGCGAATGCGGTGTTGTTGAAGAGAGAATAGGGTACCCACCACCACTAGCACCACCATCCTCAAGTCCTCTTATGGTGTTGATGCAGAAGAACAGAGCAGGGCCATATTTTGAGTATTAATTAAAAAGTCAGAAGGGGTGTATTTAGTATTAGAGTCTGACCAGACAAATGCTTGTGGCCTTACTACTTCTTCTACTACCACTAATGATTCAACAAAATTAATGAAAATGTTTTTTCCATTACCAAATCCTTAGTTTTTTTCATGGGGGACCAAAAACCTTAGTTGTGCTTTATTGTCTGTCAGCAAAGTAGGTACCTTAAAAATCAACTTCAACGCACTAATTTTTCACAAACATCATCTACTAGTACTTCAACTACTGTTTTATTGCCAAAAATCTTTGTCCCTAAGGTCTTGCTTATTGTCTTTGAATTTTACCAAGGGAAAGATGTTTTTCATTACATGAATTTAGTTAAAGGATCCAAGAGCACGAAACAAGGGTGTTTGGACTTCCAATAATATGGGAAACCAGAGAGGGAGAAGGAGCAGAGTATTTGTATAACTTATTCTATTTCAATCATCATTATGACGACGTTGAAATGTTATTTACACGTGAAAAGATCTAAATGCAATTATTTTAAACTCGTGTAATTTTTGTAAACAAGGGTATGTTCAGTTTAAATTATAAAATGGAGAACTTGGAAAGAATTATTTTTATAACGTATTCTATTTCAACCTTTCTTGGCCTTTTGGTTAAGTTCAAGTGTATTCTATTTTAGTCATAATAAGACGTACATACGTTTGCACATGAAAATATTTAGATGCAATTATGTTAAACTCGTATAGAATTATAAATAAGGGCATGCCCGGTTCCAATAGAATGGAAACCAAAGAGAGAGGATTGTTTGTGTAGCGTATTCTATTTCAATCATCATGCAATGTGCAAATGCATGTTTGCATGTGAAAAGATTTTGATGCAATTATGTTGAGCTTGTGTATTTTTTTTACTAATTATAGATGTCACACATCCGATTTTAATCATTATGTAACTTGAAGATTATGAGATTGTAATTGAGGTGAGTAATATTGTTATATCTTCTTATTAGTTATTTTAATAGAAGCCACATGTTTGGCTTGAATGGTTGCAAGATAAGACACTTATATATAAAGGAGTAGTAAATTAATTTTGTGACTCGTTAATATATTTTTATTTGTTGTTTCATAAATTTGACGTGTTAATATTAATAAGCAACAATGTTAATATTGTATAATATATGATATGATCATATATATTAGATGTTTCAAGAGATGCACATGTTTAATTCCAATCATTATAATATAATGTCGTGCAAATTTTGTGTGTGAAAAGAGAATTATTTGTAATGTATTCTATTTCAGTTAAAGGGAATTCAGTCTCCTAGGAGCATTCAGTCCCCATAAAATGGAAAGTAATCGAAAAGCATTGAGAGAATGATTTCGTGACGTTTCTATTTCATTCATTACGACGTAAGAAGATATTTGCATGTGGAAAAGATCCAAAGTTCTATTTGTAATTATGTTGAACTCGTATGTTTTATTAGTGATAAATAATACGTGTTCTATTTCAATCATTGGGATTACTATTTGCAAATCCATAAATTACCTCTGTAGTCAATAGAAGTCTCATTTCCCTCTTGTCTTTCTCACTCTACCTTCTCTCTTTACAAAATATTCTCTCCACATACTCTCTCTAAAAGTTGAACTCAAATTCATGATTCTGAATATTTGAATCTGCAACCATTCCTTCCCACCCGAGCAACTCCTAGATATTCAACCCAACTTTATGATTCTCTCCCAACACAATATTGTAAGCTTTTTTCTTCTCTTCTCTCTAATCCTTCTTTACCATGGTCGACGGAGAAGGATAGATACAGAGGACAAAGCAAGTAAGGAAGAGAAAATATTGCGAAAAATATATAAGGGTTTTATTTTGAAAAAATGAAAAGAGAAAAGAAAAAATAAAAATGAAATAAGAACAAACTTTCTTCCTTATTATTTGAAAAAAATATCCTTCCTTCGTTAGTATTTAACTGTGATATTGGACGGAATTGCTAAATTTGATAATTTTTTTAACTCTAAGAGTTAAAAATAGTTTTTTAATTTGAGTGCTAAAATGAAGAAAACGAGAAAGTTGAGGTGTGTGTGGCACTTTTACCCTAAAAATTATAGAAAAAGTAAAGTTTTTTTTAAAACTCCGATTAGGAAATCAGGCAAGACAACTGGTGCTGGTTAGACCACCACCGAATAGATCAAACGGAGGTGGCCAGGCCGCAACTGGGTGGTTCATACAGTCATAGTTCAAAGTCCCTTCTGATCATCTCAGCCACACACTCTTCATGACTCTACACTGACAGAGTAATCAAAGCCTCATCATCCCCATAAAAGCTCCGGTTTCGTTTAACAACTTGATAATTCCTCTGGATCCATTAATCGTCCAATTCCTCGGGAACCACATCATCAATATCCGTCATCATAAAAAATAGTACATTGTAACGTATTTTATTTCAACATTCCTCCGCATTTTGGCTAAGATCAATTCTAATATATTTCAATCATTATGTGACGTACAAATTTTTGCACGTGAAAGATTTAGATGTAATAGTTATGTTGAACTCGTGAATTTACATATATCAGGTGTTTGATTTCAATCATTATGTAGTTTGAGGATTATAAGAGATTGTAATTGAATGAGTAATGTTGTTATATCTTCTTGTTAGTTATTTTAATAGAAGCCACGTGTTTGGCTACAATCAATGTAGAATACAAGGTTATTAAAGAGGTGCGGTAAGTTGACTTTATGACACATAGTCTTTTCTTATTTATTGTTGCATAAATGTGACTAGTTGATGTTAATAAGCAACAATTCTAATGTATAATGGAGAAAACGAGAAAATTGACGTGTGTGTTGCACTTTTACCCTAAAAATTATAGAAAAAGTAAAGTTTTTTTTGAAACTCCGAGAAGGGAATCAGGTAAGACAACCGGTGCTGGTTAGACCACCATTGAATAGATCAAACGGAGGTGGCCAGACCGCAACTGGGTGGTTCATACAGTTATAGTTAAAGTTCCCTTTTGATCATCTCAACCAAACACTGTTCATGACTCTACACTGACAAAATAATCAAAGGCTCATCATCCTCATAAAAGCTCCGGTTTCGATTAACTACTAGATAATTCCTATGGATCCATTCATCGTCGAATTCCTCAGGTACCACATTATCAATATTCTTATCATCATAAAATATAGTACATTGTAACGTATTTTATTTCAACATTCCTCCGCATTTTGGCCAAGATCAACTCTAATATATTTCAATCATTATGTGACGTGCAAGTTTTTGCACGTGAAAGATTTAGAGGTAATAATTATGTTGAACTAGTGTATTTACATATATAAGATGTTCTATTTCAATCATTATGTAGTTTGAAGATTATAAGAGATTGTAATTGAATAAGTAATGCTGTTATATCTTCTTGTTAGTTATTTTAATAGAAGCCACGTTTTTGGCTTCATTCAATATAGAATACAAGGTTATTTAAAGAGGTGCGGTAAGTTGACTTTATGACACATAGTCTTTTCTTATTTATTGTTGCATAAATGTGACTAGTTGATGTTAATAAGCAACAATTCTAATGTATAATGGAGAAAACAATAAAGTTGAGTTGTGTGTGGCACTTTTCCCCTAAAAATTATAGAAAAAGTAAAGTTTTTTTAAAACTCCGAGAAGGGAATCAGGTAAGACAACCAGTGCTGGTTAGACCACAACCGAATAGATCAAACGGAGGTGGCCAGACCTCAACTGGGTGGTTCATACAGTTATAGTTCAAGTTCCCTTTTGATCATCTCAACCAAACACCCTTCATGACCCTACATTGACAGATTAATCAAAGCCTCATCATCCCCATAAAAGCTCCGATTTCGATTAACAACTTGATAATTCCTCTGGATCCATTCATCGTCCAATTCCTTGGGAACCACATCATCAATATCCTTGTCATCATAAAAAATAGTACATTGTAACGTATTTTATTTCAACATTCCTCCGCATTTTGGCTAAGATCAACTCTAATATATTTCAATCATTATGTGACGTGCAAATTTTTGCACGTGAAAGATTTAGATTAATAGTTATGTTGAACTCGTGAATTTACATATATCAGGTGTTTGATTTCAATCATTATGTAGTTTGAGGATTATAAGAGATTGTAATTGAATGAGTAATGTTGTTATATCTTCTTGTTAGTTATTTTAATAGAAGCCACGTGTTTGGCTTCAATCAATGTAGAATACAAAGTTATTTAAAGAGGTGCGGTAAGTTGACTTTATGACACATAGTCTTTTCTTATTTGTTGTTGCATAAATGTGACTAGTTGATGTTAATAAGCATCAATTCTAATGTATAATGGAGAAAACGAGAAAATTGAGGTGTGTGTTGCACTTTTACCCTAAAAATTATAGAAAAAGTAAAGTTTTTTCGAAACTCCGAGAAGGGAATCAGGTAAGACAACCGGTGCTGGTTAGACCACCACTGAATAGATCAAACGGAGGTGGCCAGACCGCTGCTGGGTGGTTCATACAGTTATAGTTAAAGTTCCCTTTTGATCATCTCAACCAAACACTGTTCATGACTCTACACTGACAAAATAATCAAAGCCTCATCATCCCCATAAAAGCTCCGGTTTCGAATAACTACTAGATAATTCCTATGGATCCATTCATCGTCGAATTCCTCGTGAACCACATTATAAATATTCTTATGATCATAAAATATAGTACACTGTAACGTATTTTATTTCAACATTCCCCCACATTTTGGCCAAGATCAACTCTAATATAATTCAATCATTATGTGACGTGCAAGTTTTTGCACGTGAAAGATTAGATGTAATAATTATGTTGAACTAGTGTATTTACATATATAAGATTTTCTATTTCAATCATTATGTAGTTTGAAGATTATAAGAGATTGTAATTGAATGAGTAATGTTGTTATATCTTCTTGTTAGTTATTTTAATAGAAGCCACGTTTTTTGCTTCAATCAATGTAGAATACAAGGTTATTTAAAGAGGTGCGGTAAATTGACTTTATGACACGTAGTCTTTTCTTATTTATTGTTGCATACATGTGACTAGTTGATGTTAATAAGCAACAATTCAAATGTATAATGGAGAAAACGAGAAAGTTGAGGTGTGTGTGGAACTTTTATCCTAAAAATTATAGAAAAAGTAAATTTTTTTTAAAACTCCGAGAAGGGAATCAGGTAAGACAACCGGTGCTGGTTAGACCACCATCGAATAGATCAAACGAGGTGGCCAGGCCGCAACTGGGTGGTTCATACAGTTATAGTTTGAATTCCCTTTTGATCATCTCAACCAAACTCTCTTCATGACTCTACACTGATAGATTAATCAAAGCCTTATCATCCCCATAAAAGCCCCGGTTTCGATTAACAACTTGATCATTCCTATAGATCCATTCATCGTCGAATTCCTCGGGAACCACGTTATTGATATCCTTATAAATATAAAAAATAGTACATTGTAACGTATTTTATTTCTACATTGCTCTGCATTTTTGCTAAGATCAACTCTAATATATTTCAATCATTATGTGACGTGCAAATTTTTGCACGTGAAAGATTTAGATGTAATAATTATGTTGAACTCGTGTATTTACATATATCAGGTGTTCTATTTCAATCATTATGTAGAGTGAAGATTATAAGAGATTGTAATTGAATGAGTAATGTTGTTATATCTTCTTGTCAGTTATTTTAGAAGAAGCCTCATGTCTGGCTTCAATCAATGTAGAATACAAGGTTATTTAAGGAGGTGCGGTAAATTGACTTTATGACACATAGTCTTTTCTTATTTATTGTTGCATAAATGTGACTAGTTGATGTTAATAAGCAACAATTATGATGTATAATGGAGAAAACGAGAAAGTTGAGGTGTGTGTGGCACTTTTACCCTAAAAATTATAGAAAAAGTAAAGTTTTTTTTAAAACTCCGAGAAGGGAATCAGGTAAGATAATCGGTGCTGGTTAGACCACCACCGAATAGATCAAATGGAGGTGGCCAGGCCGCAACTGGGTGGTTCATACAGTTATAGTTTGAATTCCCTTTTGATCATCTCAGCCAAACTCTCTTCATGACTCTACACTGACAGATTAAACAGAGCTTCATCATGCCCATAAAAGCTCTAGTTTCGATTAAGAACTTGATAATTCCTATGGATCCATTCATCGTTGAATTCCTCTGGAACCACATTATCAATATCCTTATCATTGCAAAAAATAGTACATTGTAACGTATTTTATTTCAACATTCCTTCGTATTTTGGCTAAGATCAACTCTAATATATTTCAAACAGTATGTGACGTGCAAATTTTTGCACTTGAAAGATTTAGATGTAATAATTATGTTGAACTCGTGTATTTACATATATCAGGTGTTCTATTTCAATCATTATGTAGAGTGAAGATTATAAGAGATTGTAATTGAATGAGTAATGTTGTTATATCTTCTTGTTAGTTATTTTAGTAGAAGCCTCATGTTTGGCTTCAATCAATGTAGAATACAAGGTTATTTAAGGAGGTGCGGTAAATTGACTTTATGACACATAGTCTTTTCTTATTTATTGTTACATAAATGTGACTAGTTGATATTAATAAGCAACAATTCTAATGTATAATGGAGAAAACGAGAAAGTTGAGGTTTGTGTGGCACTTTTACCCTAAAAATTATAGAAAAAGTAAAGTTTTTTTTTTTAAAACTCCGAGAAGGGAATCAGGTAAGACAACCGGTGCTGGTTAGACCACCACCGAATAGATCAAACGGAGGTGGCCTGGCCGCAACTGGGTGGTTCATACAGTTATAGTTTGAATTCCCTTTTGATCATCTCAACCAAACTCTTTTCATGACTCTACACTGACAGATTAATCAAAGCCTCATCATCCCCATAAAAGCTCCAGTTTCGATTAAGAACTTGATAATTCCTATGGATCCATTCATCGTCGAATTCCTCGGGAACCACATTATCAATATCCTTATCATCGTAAAAAATAGTACATTGTAACGTATTTTATTTCAACATTCCTCCGTATTTTGGCTAAGATCAACTCTAATATATTTCAAACATTATGTGACGTGCAAATTTTTGCACCTGAAAGATTTAGATGTAATAATTATGTTGAACTTGGTATTTATATTTATTAGGTGTTCTATTTCAATCATTATGTGGTTTGACGATTATAAGAGATTGTAATTGAATGAGTAATGTTGTTTTATCTTCTTGTTAGTTATTTTAATAGAAGCCACGTGTTTGGCTTCAATCAATGTAGAATACAAGGTTATTAAAGAGGTGCGGTAAATTGACTTTATGACACATACTCTTTTCTTATTTATTTTTGCATAAATGTGACTAGTTGATGTTAATAAGCAACAATTCTAATGCATAATATATGATATGATAATATTTGTTGTCTGAAGAAATGTCACTGGTTTAATTTCAATCATTATAATATATTGTCGTTATAAATTTGTGTATTAAAAGTTATATCTAACTATACAATATGCAATGAAAAGAATTATTTGTAACACATTCTATTTCAATCAAGGGCATTCGGTTCAAGTAAAATGGAAAACCATGGAGCAAATTATTAGTTTAATGTATTCTATTGACTAAATATTGTTTTCAATCCCCAATATATTTATCTCGTTAAGGTTTCGTCCCAAATTTTAGTCTTTTTCGGAAATCAACTAATTTATGAGCAACCTATTTGTCCTTTTAGAGGATTTCTGACAGTTTTGAACGATAGTCAATGATTTTATTCCTGTTAACAAGGGTAACAACGGAATTTCACGTGAGAGTGGTAAACATTTTCCCCCAAATCATTTTTTTCTTCCTAAGTTCTTCCCTCTTTGAACCAGATACCGAAAATTACGGCTTTTTCAGCCCAAATTAAATTAGAAACCTCCATAAATTCTTCATCTTTGTAGCCCATAGTCTTTAAATTTGGAATGAGACATGGACAATGATGATGAAGTTGCATTTATGGGTTTTGATAGAAACTTGAAGCCTTGTTCAAGCATTTGATCTAGCTTAGGAGCTGGAGGACAGCGAAAAAGATCGAACTTTTCATCCATGTTAGATTCCGGAAAGTGTCAGGAGTACTTTGAATAAGTTATCTAAACTATTCTAGACATGTGTAAATGTCCATCTCCATTCCCCAATTTGGTAGCTGCTAATTATATATTTCACTTTTTTTTGATAATTGTATTAGTTGAATATCTGATATACGAAAGCTTAGTAATTTAACAAAATCCATAATTTTCCTTTTTTTTCTTTGATCAATGTTAAAGAACGTTGTGCAAACTTTGTGATGTTAAAAGCTATAACTAATTATACAATATGAAATGGAGATAATTATTTGTAAGGTATTCTATTTCAATAAAGGGAATTCAATCTCCAAGAACGGGAAAAAAAGGCAGTTAGTCCCCGTAAAATGGAAAGTAATCGAAAAGCATAGAGAGAATGATTTGTGTGACGTTTCTATTTCAATCATTACAATGTAAGAAAATACTTGCACTTGAAAAAGATCCAAAGTTCCATTTGTAATTATATGGAACTTGTATGTTTTATTAGTGATAAATGTCATGTGTTCTACTTCAATCACTGAGATTACTATTTGCATTCAATAGAAGTCTCATTGCCCTCTTGTTTTTCTCTCTCTACTTTTTCTCTTTACAAAATATTCACTCCACATTCTCCCTAAAATGTTGAACTCAAATTCATGATTTTGAATTCTTGTAGCAAATATCCATCTTCTTGTTAGTTATTTTAATAGAAGTCACGTGTTTGGCTTCAATCAGTTTAGAATACAATGGTTATTTACACAGGGGAGGTAAATTGATTTATCACACGTTAGTATTTTCTTATTTATTGTTTCATAAATGTGACTAGTTGATGTTCATAAGAAACAATTGTAATGTATAATATATGATATGATCATATTAGTTGTTTGATGAAATATCACGTGTTTAATCAATCATTATAATATATTCTCGTTATAATTTTGTGCATGAAAAATTGCATCTAACTATATAATATATAGTGGAGAGAATTATCTGTAACATATTCAATTTCAATCAAGGGTATTCGGTTCCAGTAAAATGGAAAACCATGGAGCAAAATAATTATTTGTTTAATGAATTCTATTGACTAAATGTAATTTTTAGCCCCAATGTATTTACTCGTTACGGTTTGGTCCATAACTTTTTTTTTTGGTTATCAACTAATTTACGAGCAACCCAATTGGTTCTTTTTTATGATTTCTCGCAATTTTGACCAGTGGTCAACGGTTTCAATCCGGTCAACAATGGTAAAAATGGAATTTAGCCACTAAGTTTAAAAAAAAAAGAAAAGGTTTTTTACTCTCGTGAGAGGGTAAACATTTCCCCCAAGTCATTTTTTCTTATTCAGTTCTTCCCTCTTTGAACTAGAAACCAAAAATTAGGGCTTTTTTTTTTTTAACAAAAATTAAACGTGAAACCTCCACAAATCTCTTATCCTTGTACCCATAGTAATTTAAAGATCTTCGAACTTCGAAAGAGACATGAATAATGATGATGACTTTGAATTAACGGCATTTGATGGAAACTTTAAGTCTTGTTCAAGTATTCGATCTAGCTTAGGAGCTAGAGGATAACGAAGGAGATTGAACTCTTCTTCCATGTTAGATTCCAGAAAGATTCAGGAGTACTTTGAATAAGTTATCTAAACCATTCTTTAACCATTATAGACATGTATTGACGTCTATATCAACTTCGCAATTTGGTTGCTGGTAATTATAAGTTTCACTTTTTTTTTTTTGATAATTGTATTGGTTGAATATCTTACATAAAATTCAGTGGTTTCTTATAATATCTTTTCTTTTTTTCCTTTGACCAATGTTAAAGAATGTCGTGCAAACTTTGTGCATGAAAAGCAATAACTAATTATACAATATGCAATAGAGAGAATTATTTATAACATATTCTATTTAAATACATGGAATTCAATCTCCCAAGAAAGGAAAAAAGGCATCCAATCCTTGTAAAATGGAAACTAGGTAATCTAAAAGTATAAAGAGAATTATTCATGTGACGTTTTTATTTCAATCATTACCATTGAACAACGTTTGCACGTGAACAAGAAAACCTATCTTTTATTCAATCAAATTCAATACACTCTCTCAGAAGACAAAAGACAAAATAATCCTAGCGCGGTGCAAAGAATGCAGAATTGTTGCCCCTCAAAATCCATCGGAGGAAAAACTGTGAATAAGATGAAGGGAAGGAAAAAGAGAAGCACTAAACAAGCTCCACCAATACCATCAGCTGTTACGGCGGGTAATTATGGCATAGGGATATTTGAAGATGGTCAAGAGGTGCATTCGCCCCCATGTCTTGATGGGAATGAGAGAGAGAGGGGGCAGCATGAATCCAGAGGAGCCCAGGTAACGAAGCCGCTCCTTCCGTATCTAAGAGGAATGAGGAGACGATTTCTGTGGAGGCTTCGGTCGGTGAAGAATAGGAAGGTGAAGAAGGAGGGTGATAGAGGGTATAGAAAGGGTAGAGTCAGAGCGGATTCTATTTACTAAATGTTTGTTTTAGTTACTAATATATTTATCTTGTTAAGGTTTGGTGCATAATTTTTTATCGAGTAATTTATGAATAGCCTATTTGTTTCTTTTGTACGATTTCTAGAAATTTAGACCAGTTGTCAACAATTTTATTCCGGTTAGCAAGGGTGAAAAAGGAATTTCACCACTCAAATTAAAATAGGAAGGTTTTTTACTCACGTGAGAGGGGTTAAAATTTCCCCCAAATCCTTTTCTTATTCTTCAGTTCTTCCTCCTTTGAACCAGAGACAAAAAATTAGGGCGTTTTGAAACTCAAATTAAACCTAAAACCTCTATAGATTCTTCATCCTTGTAACCCATAGTAATTCATAGGTCTTCAAACTTCGAAAGAGACATTGACAATGATGAAGTTGTTGCATTCATGGGTTTTGATGGAACTTGAAGCCTCGTTCAAGTATTCGATCTAGCTTAGGAGTTAGAGTACAACGATGGAGATCGAACTCTTCTTCCATGCTAGATTCCGGAGGGTTTTAGGAGTACTTTGAGTAAGCAAATATCCCTCCATTTCCTGTTTGTTAATTTTATAGAAGTCACCTGTTTGGCTTTAATCCATATAGAAATACAACTATTATTTACAAAGGGGAGGTAAATTTAATTTCTAACATGTTAGTACTTACTTATTTATTGTTTCATAAATGTGACTAGTTGATGTTAACAAGCAACAATTCTAATGTATAATATATAATATGACCATGTTAGTTATTTGAACAAATGTCACGTGTTCAATCAATCATTATAATATATTGTCATTAAAATTTTGTGAGTGAAAAGTTGTATCTAACTATACAATATGCAAATGAGAGAATTGTTTGTAACATATTCTATTTCAATCAAGGGCTTTCAGTTCTAGTAAAATGAAAAGCCATTGAGAAAATTATTTGTTTAATGTATTCTATTGACTAAATGTTGTTTTAGTTACTAATATATTTATCTTGTTAAGGTTTGGTCCATAATTTTTTTTTATGTTTTTTTATTTTCAACTAATTTATGAACAACTTATTTGGTCCTTTTGCAGATTTCTGGCAATTTTGTCCTGTAGTCAACAATTTTATTCCGGTCAACAAGGGTAAAAATAAAATTTCACCACAGAATTTAATATAAAATGGTTTTTTTACTCACGTGAGAGGGGTAAACATTTTCACCAAATCCTTTTCTTATTATTCAATTCTTTCCCGTTTGAACCAGAGACCAAAAATTAAGGCATTTTCAAACCAAAATTAAACCTGGAACCCTCACTGATTCTTCATCCTTGTAACCCATAGTAATTCAATGGTCTTAAATTTGAAAGAGACATTGACAATGATGATGAAGTTGGATTTATGGGTTTTGATGGAAACTTGAAGCCTCGTTCAAGTATTCGATCTAGCTTAGGAGTTAGAGGACAACGAAGGTGTGAACTCTTTTTCCATGTTAGACGGAAATGCCTGACTTATCAATTTATCTGGTAAACTACTAGGAGTTCATGTAGTCCACGCCGGATTAATCGTATTATGGGCTGGAGAAATGAACCTATTTGAAGTGGCTCATTTCATACCAGAGAAACCTATGTATGAACAAGGGTTAATTTTACTTCCCCACCTAGCTACTCTAGGTTGGGGAGTAGGTCTTGGGGGAAAGTTGTAGACACCTTTCCGTACTTTGTATCTGGAGTACTTCATTTAATTTCTTCTGCGGTTATGGGCTTTGGCGGTATTTATCATGCGCTTCTTGGTCCTGAGACGCTTGAAGAATCTTTTCCATTCTTCGGTTATGTATGGAAAGATAGAAATAAAATGACCACAATTTTAGGTATTCACTTAATCTTGTTAGGTCTAGGTGCTTTTCTTCTAGTATTCAAGGCTCTATATTTTGGGGGCGTGTATGATACTTGGGCTCCGGGGGGGGGAGATGTAAGAAAAATTACTAACTTGACTCTTAGCCCGAGTATCATATTTGGTTATTTACTAAAATCGCCCTTTGGAGGGGAAGGATGGATTGTTAGTGTGGACGATTTAGAAGATATAATCGGAGGACATGTATGGTTAGGTTCCATTTGTATACTTGGTGGAATCTGGCATATCTTAACTAAACCCTTCGCGTGGGCTCGACGCGCACTTGTATGGTCTGGAGAGGCTTACTTATCGTATAGTTTAGGGGCTTTATCCGTCTTCGGTTTCATTGCGTGTTGTTTTGTCTGGTTCAATAATACAGCTTATCCTAGTGAGTTTTACGGACCCACTGGGCCAGAAGCTTCTCAAGCTCAAGCATTTACTTTTCTAGTTAGAGACCAACGTCTTGGGGCTAACGTGGGATCCGCTCAAGGGCCTACTGGTTTAGGTAAATATCTAATGCGTTCCCCAACCGGAGAAGTCATTTTTGGAGGAGAAACGATGCGTTTTTGGGATCTGCGTGCTCCCTGGTTAGAACCTCTAAGGGGGCCAAATGGGTTGGACTTGAGTAGGTTGAAAAAAGACATACAACCTTGGCAAGAACGGCGTTCCGCAGAATATATGACTCATGCTCCTTTAGGTTCTTTAAATTCCGTGGGTGGCGTAGCTACGGAGATCAATGCAGTCAATTATGTCTCTCCTAGAAGTTGGTTAGCTACCTCTCATTTTGTTCTAGGATTCTTCTTGTTCGTAGGTCATTTGTGGCACGCGGGGAGGGCTCGTGCAGCTGCAGCAGGATTTGAAAAAGGAATTGATCGTGATTTTGAACCTGTTCTTTCCATGACCCCTCTTAATTGAGATAAGATAAGATAGGACATCCAATGCTTGAAATAGGAATAATCCCTTTCATTCCATCATAGGCCCTGGGATAGGTTCAATTTAAAATCTTTTTTTTTTTCAACTCATTTATATAATCATAATCTATTTTTTGGCTTGGCTCGGTAGGATAGCCGAGCCATTCTCCCCTCTTTATGATACTAGTCCGGGAAAAACTAATAAAGAAAGAACCTATTCAAAAAGGAGAGAGAGGGATTGGAACCCTTGATAGTTCTTTGTTTAAAACTATATACCGGTTTTCAAGATCAGGGCTATCAACCACTCAGCCATCTCTCTGAAAGACAATTTTATTTTATTCCTCTGAATAGAACCTGACCATAGGGATGCACCACTATCTGTAGAAAGAAAGAAAGACCTCGAGTGGGAATTTGCCGATGGATCTATCTATCCATATATATGAGCACATGCATTTGTGAAATAAATTTGAAATCCAAAATTGCATTTCCCTCAACCCCATGTATGGTAAAAGGGTTAGTAATAAGTTATATAGAATCAATGGATTCATGGTAAAGTAAAATCCCCTTGATGTATTTTATTACAATTTTTTGGCTAATAGGGGATCAAATGGTATAAATTCTTTTGTTGGTAGTTTGGAGGATTAAAAGCATGACTCTTGCTTTCCAATTGACTGTTTTTCATCAATTGCTACTTCATCAATCTTATTGATTAGCGAGTCCATTGTATTTGCTTCTCTTGATGGTTGGTCGAGTAAAAAACATGTTATATTTTTCGGTACCTCATTACGGATTGGGTTAGTCTGTCTAGTCAGTATTCTAGAGTTCACACCTTATATTTTTAACCATTATAGACATTTATTAACGTCTAGCTCAACTTCGCAATTTTGTTGCTGCTAAATATAAGTTATATTTTTTTTTAAATTGTATTAGGTGAATATTTGACATAAGATAGCTAAGTAAGCTAACAAAATTCATTTTTTTCCTATATTAAATTTTCTTTTTTTTTCCTTGACCAATGTTAAAGAATGTTGTTCATACTTCGTGCATGAAAAGCTAAAACTAATTATACAATATGCAATGGAGAGAATTATTTGTGAGGCAGAGAGGCAGGCAGGCGATAAGTGAGAATTAGAGAGTGAGAGAATTAAGTCAAGGCCTTATGGTAAATAAATTATGTATTCACTAAAAAAATATAAAAGTAATATAATATATATTATAATTTTAATATGACGGGTATACGGGTATGAGTATCATAATACCTTATCCAAACCCATTTAATAGAAGTTATATGGGTATGGGTCTGGGTCCATCGGTGTAAAATCTGAACCTTACCCGCTATAAACGGGTATAGACACGGCCAGGTACGTGTATGACCCGCCCCTTTTACAACTCTAAAGAGAATGATTTGTATGAATTTTCTATTTCAATCATTATGACGTAAAAAATGTTTCTATGTGAAGAAGATCCAAATCTCCATTTGTCATTATATTGATTTTTTATGTTTTGTTAGTGATAAATGTCACGTAATCTATTTCCATCATTGGGATTATTATTTGCAGTCCATATAAGTCACATTTCCCTCTTTTGATTCTCTCTTTAATTTCTCCTTTACAAAATATTTTAATCCGTTGGCGCTGTAAAATTTTGAACCCAAATTCTTGATTTTTAATTTTTGAAAAATATATCCATATTCCTATTAGTTATTTTAATAGAAGTCACGTGTTTGGCGGCAAACAATGTAGAATACAACAGTTATTTACAGAGATGAGGTTTGTTGACACATGTTAGTATTTACTTATTTATTTTTTCATAAATGTGAATAGTTGACGTTAATGAGTAACATTTCTAATGTACAATATGTAATATGATCATATTAGCCGTTTGAAGAAACGTCATGTGTTTAATCAATCATTATAATATATTTTCATTTCAATTTTGTGCTTGAAAAGTTGTATCTGACTATACAATATGTGAATGGATAATTATTTGTAACATATTCTATTTCAATCCAGGGCTCTCGGTTGCAGAAAAATTGAAAAAAATGGAGCAAATTATTTTTTTTAATGTATTATATTGAGTAAATGTTACTTTAAGTCCCTAATATATTTATCTAGTTAAGGTTTGGTAAAAAAATTTTTATATTTTTTTTGTTAATAACTAATGACCGAGCAACTTATACAGTCCTTTTGTACGATTTACGACAATTTTTATTCGTGGTCAACGATTTCATTCCGATCAACAAGGGTAAAAAAGGAATTTCACCACTCAAATTAAAATAAGAAGGTTTTTTACTCACGTTAGAGGGGTTAACATTTCCCCCAAATCCTTTTCTTACTCTTTAGTTCTTCCTCCTTTGAACTAGAGACAAAAAATTAGTGCATTTTCAAACCCTAATTAATCCCGAAACCTCCACAGATTATTCATCATTGTAACCCATAGTAATCCAAAGGTCTTCAAACTTCGAAAGAGACATTGACAACGATGATGAAGTTGCATTCATGGGTTTTGATGGAACATGAAGCCTCGTTCAAGTATTTGATCTAGCTTAGGAGTTAGAGTACAATGATGGAGATCGAACTCTTCTTCCATGCTAGATTCCGGATGGTTTTAGGAGTACTTTGAGTAAGTTATCTAAACCATTCTTTAACCATTATAGACATGTATTAACGCCTATCTCAACTTGCAATTTGGTTGCTGCGAATTATAAGTTTCACTTTTTTTTTTTATAATTGTATTGGTTGAATATCCGATAGCTAAGTAATTTAACAAAATCTATTGTTTTCCTAAAATAAATTTCTTTTTTTTCTTTGACCAATGTTAAACAATATCGTGCAAACTTTGTGCGTGAAAAGCTATAACTAATTATACAACATACAATGGAGAAAATTATTTGTAATATATTCTATTTCAATAAAGGGAATTCAATCTCCAAGAAAGGAAAAAAAAGGCATTCAGTTCCAGTAAAATGGAAATTAAGTAATCAAAAAGTATAGAGAGGATGATTTTTGTGCCGCTTATATTTCAACCATTAAGACATAAAACAACGTTTGCACGTGAACAAAAAATCCTATCATTCGTTTAATCAAATTAAAAACAATATCTCAGAAGACAAAGGATAAAAATTCCTTGCACAGTGCAAAGAATGAAGAATCGCCGCCCATCAAAATCCATCGGAGGAAAAACCAAGAATAAGATGAAGGAAACGAAAAAAACTACACAAGCTCGACCAACTCCATCAGCTGTTATGGCGGGTGATTATGGCATAGGGATATTTGAAGACGGTCAAGAGGCGCATTCGCCCCATGCCTTGATAGTATGAGAGAGAGAGAGAGAGAGAGAGAGAGAGAGAGAGAGAGAGAGGGGGCAGCGTGAATCCAGAGGAGCCCATGTAACGAAGCCGTTCCTTTCGTTGTTGAGAGGAATGAGGAGACGGTTTCTGTGAAGGCTTGGTCGGTAAAGAATAGGTAGGTGAGGGAGGAGGGTGATAGAGGGTATAGAGAGGGTAGAGGCAGAGCGGATTCTATTGACTAAATGTTTGTTTTAGTAACTAATGTATTTATCTCGTTAAGGTTTGGTCCATAATTTTTTAATTATTTTTATCGAGTAATTTATTAATAGCCTATTCGGTCCTTTTGTATGATTTCCAAAAATTTATACCGGTTGTCAACAATTTTATTCCGGTAAACAAGGGTAAAAAGGGAATTTCACCACTCAAATTAAAATAAGAAGGTTTTTTACTCACGTGAGAGGGCTTAACATTTTCCCCAAATCCTTTTCTTATCTTCAGTTCTTCCTCATTTGAACCAGAGACGAAAAATTAGGGCGTTTTCAAATCAAATTAAACCTGAAACCTCCATAGCTTATTCATCCTTGTAACCCATAGTAATTCATAGGTCTTCAAACTTCGAAAGAGACATTGATAATGATGGAGTTGTTGCATTCATGGGTTTTGATGGAACTTGATGCCTCGTTCAAGTATTCGATCTAGCTTAGGAGTTAGAGTACAACGATGGAGATCGAACTCTTCTTCCATGCTAGATTCTGGAGGGTTTTAGGAGTACTTTGAGTAAGTTATTTAAACCGTTCTTTAACCATTATAGACATGTATTAACGCCTATCTCAACTTTTTGCAATTTGGTTGCTGCGAATTATAAGTTTCACTTTTTTTTTTTTTTTATAATTGTATTGGTTGAATATCCGATAACTAAGTAATTTAACCAAATCCATTGTTTTCCTATTTTAATTTTTCTTGTTTTCGTCGATCAATGTTAAACAGTGTCGTGCAAACTGTGTGCGTGAAAAGCTATAACTAATTATACAATATGAAATGGAGAAAATTATTTGTAACATATTCTATTTCAATTGTTGGAATTCAATCTCCCAGGAAGGAAAAAAATGGCAATCAGTTCCCATAAAATGAAAAATAAGTAATCTAAAAGTATAGAGAGAATGATCTGTGTGCCGCTAATATTTCAATAATGAAGACGTAAAACAATGTTTGCACGTGAACAATAATATCATATTATTCGTTCGATCAAATTAAAAACAATCACTCAAAAGAAAACGGAAAAAAAATCCTTGCTCTGTGCAAAGAATGAAGAATCGTTTCCCATCAACATACATCGGAGGAAAATCGTGAATAAGATGAAGGGAAGGAAAAATAGAAGCACTAAACAAGCTCGACCAACTCCATCAACTGTTACCATAGGTGATTATGGAGTAGGGATATTTGAAGATGGTCAAGAGGCGCATTCGCCCCCATGTCTTGATGGGAATGAGAGAGAGGGGGCAGCGTGAATCCAGAGGAGCCCAAGTAACGAAGCCGCTCCTTTCGTTGTTGAGAGGAATGAGGAGACGGTTTCTGTGAAGGCTTGGTCGGTAAAGAATAGGTAGGTGAGGGAGGAGGGTGATAGAGGGTATAGAGAGGGTAGAGGCAGAGCAGATTCTATTGACTAAATGTTTGTTTTAGTAACTAATGTATTTATCTCGTTAAGGTTTGGTCCATAATTTTTAATTTTTTTTTTCGAGTAATTTATTAATAGCCTATTTGGTCCTTTTTTAGGATTTCCAAAAATGTACACCGGTTGTTAACAATTTTACGCCGGTAAACAAGGGTAAAAAGGGAATTTCACCACTCAAATTAAAATGAGAAGGTTTTTTACTCACGTGAGAGGGCTTAACATTTTCCCCAAATCCTTTTCTTATTCTTCAGTTCTTCCTCCTTTGAACCAGGGACAAAAAATTATGGCGTTTTCAAACCAAATTAAACCTGAAACCTCCATAGCTTATTCATCCTTGTAACCCATAGTAATTCATAGGTCTTCAAACTTCGAAAGAGACATTGACAATGATGAAGTTGTTGCATTCATGGGTTTTGATGGACCTTGAAGCCTCATTCAGGTATTCGATCCAGCTTAGGAGTTAGAGTACAACGATGGAGATCGAACTCTTCTTCCATGCTAGATTCCGGAGGGTTTTAGAAGTACTTTGAGTAAGTTATTTAAACCGTTCTTTAACCATTATAGACATGTATTAACGCCTATCTCAACTTTGCAATTTGGTTTTCGTGAATTATAAGTTTCACTTTTTTTTTAATAATTGTACTCGGTTGAATATCCGATAACTAAGTAATTTAACCAAATCCATTGTTTTCCTATAATAATTTTTCTTGTTTTCTTTGATCAATGTTAAACAATGTCGTGCAAACTTTGTGCGTGAAAAGCTATAGCTAATTATACAATATGCAATGGAGAAAATTATTTGTAACGTATTCTATTTCAATTGTTGGAATTCAATCTCCCAGGAAGGAAAAAAATGGCAATCAGTTCCCATAAAATGAAAAATAAGTAATCTAAAAGTATAGAGAGAATGATTTGTGTGCCGCTAATATTTCAATCATGAAGACGTAAAACAATGTTTGCACGTGAACAATAATATCATATTATTCGTTCGATCAAATTAAAAACAATCACTCAAAAGACAACGGAAAAAAAAAATCCTTGCTCTGTGCAAAGAATGAAGAATCGTTTCCCATCAACATCCATCGGAGGAAAAATCGTGAATAAGATGAAGGGAAGTAAAAATAGAAGCACTAAACAAGCTCGACAAACTCAATCAACTGTTACCATAGGTGATTATGGCGTAGGGATATTTGAAGATGGTCAAGAGGCGCATTCGCCCCCATGTCTTGATGGGAATGAGAGAGAGGGGGCAGCGTGAATCCAGAGGAGCCCAGGTAACGAAGCCGCTCCTTTCGTTGTTGAGAGGAATGAGGAGACGGTTTCTGTGAAGGCTTGGTCGGTAAAGAATAGGTAGGTGAGGGAGGAGGCTGATAGAGGGTATAGAGAGGGTAGAGGCAGAGCGGATTCTATTGACTAAATGTTTGTTTTAGTAACTAATGTATTTATCTCGTTAAGGTTTGGTCCATAATTTTTAATTTCTTTTTCGAGTAATTTATTAATAGCCTATTTGGTCCTTTTTTAGGATTTCCAAAAATTTACACCGGTTGTCAACAATTTTATTCCGGTAAACAAGGGTAAAAAGGGAATTTCACCACTCAAATTAAAATAAGAAGGTTTTTTACTCACGTGAGAGGGCTTAACATTTTCCCCAAATCCTTTTCTTATCTTCAGTTCTTCCTCCTTTGAACCAGAGACGAAAAATTAGGGCGTTTTCAAATCAAATTAAACCTGAAACCTCCATAGCTTATTCATCCTTGTAACCCATAGTAATTCATAGGTCTTCAAACTTCGAAAGAGACATTGATAATGATGGAGTTGTTGCATTCATGGGTTTTGATGGAACTTGATGCCTCGTTCAAGTATTCGATCTAGCTTAGGAGTTAGAGTACAACGATGGAGATCGAACTCTTCTTCCATGCTAGATTCTGGAGGGTTTTAGGAGTACTTTGAGTAAGTTATTTAAACCGTTCTTTAACCATTATAGACATGTATTAACGCCTATCTCAACTTTTTGCAATTTGGTTGCTGCGAATTATAAGTTTCACTTATAATTGTATTGGTTGAATATCCGATAACTAAGTAATTTAACCAAATCCATTGTTTTCCTATTTTAATTTTTCTTGTTTTCGTCGATCAATGTTAAACAGTGTCGTGCAAACTGTGTGCGTGAAAAGCTATAACTAATTATACAATATGAAATGGAGAAAATTATTTGTAACATATTCTATTTCAATTGTTGGAATTCAATCTCCCAGGAAGGAAAAAAATGGCAATCAGCTCCCATAAAATGAAAAAATAAGTAATCTAAAAGTATAGAGAGAATGATCTGTGTGCCGCTAATATTTCAATAATGAAGACGTAAAACAATGTTTGCACGTGAACAATAATATCATATTATTCGTTCGATCAAATTAAAAACAATCACTCAAAAGAAAACGGAAAAAAAATCCTTGCTCTGTGCAAAGAATGAAGAATCGTTTCCCATCAACATACATCGGAGGAAAATCGTGAATAAGATGAAGGGAAGGAAAAATAGAAGCACTAAACAAGCTCGACCAACTCCATCAACTGTTACCATAGGTGATTATGGAGTAGGGATATTTGAAGATGGTCAAGAGGCGCATTCGCCCCCATGTCTTGATGGGAATGAGAGAGAGGGGGCAGCGTGAATCCAGCGGAGCCCAAGTAACGAAGCCGCTCCTTTCGTTGTTGAGAGGAATGAGGAGACGGTTTCTGTGAAGGCTTGGTCGGTAAAGAATAGGTAGGTGAGGGAGGAGGGTGATAGAGGGTATAGAGAGGGTAGAGGCGAGAGCGAAATTCTATTGACTAAATGTTTGTTTTAGTAACTAATGTATTTATCTCGTTAAGGTTTGGTCCATAATTTTTAATTTTTTTTTTCGAGTAATTTATTAATAGCCTATTTGGTCCTTTTTTAGGATTTCCAAAAATGTACACCGGTTGTTAACAATTTTACGCCGGTAAACAAGGGTAAAAAGGGAATTTCACCACTCAAATTAAAATGAGAAGGTTTTTTACTCACGTGAGAGGGCTTAACATTTTCCCCAAATCCTTTTCTTATTCTTCAGTTCTTCCTCCTTTGAACCAGGGACAAAAAATTATGGCGTTTTCAAACCAAATTAAACCTGAAACCTCCATAGCTTATTCATCCTTGTAACCCATAGTAATTCATAGGTCTTCAAACTTCGAAAGAGACATTGACAATGATGAAGTTGTTGCATTCATGGGTTTTGATGGACCTTGAAGCCTCGTTCGAGTATTCGATCCAGCTTTAGGAGTTAGAGTACAACGATGGAGATCGAACTCTTCTTCCATGCTAGATTCCGGAGGGTTTTAGAAGTACTTTGAGTAAGTTATTTAAACCGTTCTTTAACCATTATAGACATGTATTAACGCCTATCTCAACTTTGCAATTTGGTTTCTGTGAATTATAAGTTTCACTTTTTTTTTAATAATTGTACTGGTTGAATATCCGATAACTAAGTAATTTAACCAAATCCATTGTTTTCCTATAATAATTTTTCTTGTTTTCTTTGATCAATGTTAAACAATGTCGTGCAAACTTTGTGCGTGAAAAGCTATAGCTAATTATACAATATGCAATGGAGAAAATTATTTGTAACGTATTCTATTTCAATTGTTGGAATTCAATCTCCCAGGAAGGAAAAAAATGGCAATCAGTTCCCATAAAATGAAAAATAAGTAATCTAAAAGTATAGAGAGAATGATTTGTGTGCCGCTAATATTTCAATCATGAAGACGTAAAACAATGTTTGCACGTGAACAATAATATCATATTATTCGTTCGATCAAATTAAAAACAATCACTCAAAAGACAACGGAAAAAAAAAATCCTTGCTCTGTGCAAAGAATGAAGAATCGTTTCCCATCAACATCCATCGGAGGAAAAATCGTGAATAAGATGAAGGGAAGGAAAAATAGAAGCACTAAACAAGCTCGACCAACTCCATCAACTGTTACCATAGGTGATTATGGCGTAGGGATATTTGAAGATGGTCAGGAGGCGCATTTGCCCCCATGTCTTGATGGGAATAAGAGAGAGGGGGCAGCGTGAATCCAGAGGAGCCCAGGTAACGAAGCCGCTCCTTTCGTTGTTGAGAGGAATGAGGAGACGGTTTCTGTGAAGGCTTGGTCGGTGAAGAATAGGTAGGTGAGGGAGGAGGGTGATAGAGGGTATAGAGAGGGTAGAGGCAGAGCGGATTCTATTGACTAAATGTTTGTTTTAGTAACTAATGTATTTATCTCGTTAAGGTTTGGTCCATAATTTTTTAATTTTTTTTATCGAGTAATTTATTAATAGCCTATTTGGTCCTTTTGTAGGATTTCCAAAAATTTACACCGGTTGTCAACAATTTTATTCCGATAAACAAGGGTAAAAAGGGAATTTCACCACTCAAATTAAAATAAGAAGGTTTTTTAGTCACGTGAGAGGGCTTAACATTTTCCCCAAATCCTTTTCTTATTCTTCAGTTCTTCCTCCTTTGAACCAGAGACGAAAAATTAGGGCGTTTTCAAACCAAATTATACCTGAAACTTCCATAGCTTATTCATCCTTGTAACCCATAGTAATTCATAGGTCTTTAAACTTCGAAAGAGACATTGACAATGATGAAGTTGTTGCATTCATGGGTTTTGATGGAACTTGAAGTCTCGTTCAAGTATTCAATTCAGCTTAGGAGTTAGAGTACAACGATGGAGATCGAACTCTTCTTCCATGCTAGATTCCGGAGTGTTTTAGGAGTACTTTGAGTAAGTTATTTAAACCGTTCTTTAACCATTATAGACATGTATTAACGCCTATCTCAACGTTTTGCAATTTGGTTGCTGCGAATTATAAGTTTCACTTTTATTTTTTTATAGTTGTATTGGTTGAATATCCGATAACTAAGTAATTTAACCAAATCCATTATTTTCCTATTTTAATTTTTCTTGTTTTCTTTCGATCAATGTTAAACAATGTCGTGCAAACTGTGTGCGTGAAAAGCTATAACTAATTATACAATATGAAATGGAGAAAATTATTTGTAACGTATTCTATTTCAATTGTTGGAATTCAATCTCCCAGGAAGGAAAAAAATGGCAATCAGTCCCCATAAAATGAAAAATAAGTAATCTAAAAGTATAGAGAGAATGATCTGTGTGCCGCTAATATTTCAATCATGAAGACGTAAAAGCAATGTTTGCACGTGAACAATAATATCATATTATTCGTTCGATCAAATTAAAAAACAATCACTCAAAAGACAACGGAAAAAAATCCTTACTCTGTGCAAAGAATGAAGAATCGTTTCCCATCAACATCCATCGGAGGAAAAATCGTGAATAAGATGAAGGGAAGTAAAAATAGAAGCACTAAACAAGCTCGACAAACTCAATCAACTGTTACCATAGGTGATTATGGCGTAGGGATATTTGAAGATGGTCAAGAGGCGCATTCGCCCCCCATGTCTTGATGGGAATGAGAGAGAGGGGGGCAGCGTGAATCCGGAGGAGCCTGTGTAACGAAGCCGCTCCTTTCGTTGTTGAGAGGAATGAGGAGACGGTTTCGTGAAGGCTTGGCTCAGTAAAGAATAGGTAGGTGAGGGAGGAGGGCTGATAGAGGGTATAGAGAGGGTAGAGGCGAGAGCGGATTCTATTGACTAAATGTTTGTTTTAGTAACTAATGTATTTATCTCGTTAAGGTTTGGTCCATAATTTTTTAATTTCTTTTTTTCGAGTAATTTATTAATAGCCTATTTGGTCCTTTTTGTAGGATTTCCCAAAATTTACACCGGTTGTTAACAATTTTACTCCGGTAAACAAGGGTAAAAAGGGAATTTCACCACTCAAATTAAAATAAGAAGGTTTTTTACTCACGTGAGAGGGCTTAACATTTTCCCCAAATCCTTTTCTTATTCTTCAGTTCTTCCTCCTTTGAACCAGGGACAAAAAATTATGGCGTTTTCAAACCAAATTAAACCTGAAACCTCCATAGCTTATTCATCCTTGTAACCCATAGTAATTCATAGGTCTTCAAACTTCGAAAGAGACATTGACAATGATGAAGTTGTTGCATTCATGGGTTTTGATGGACCTTGATGCCTCGTTCAAGTATTCGATCTAGCTTAGGAGTTAGAGTACAACGATGGAGATCGAACTCTTCTTCCATGCTAGATTCTGGAGGGTTTTAGGAGTACTTTGAGTAAGTTATTTAAACCGTTCTTTAACCATTATAGACATGTATTAACGCCTATCTCAACTTTTTGCAATTTGGTTGCTGCGAATTATAAGTTTCACTTTTTTTTTAATAATTGTACTGGTTGAATATCCGATAACTAAGTAATTTAACCAAATCCATTGTTTTCCTATAATAATTTTTCTTGTTTTCTTTGATCAATGTTAAACAATGTCGTGCAAACTTTGTGCGTGAAAAGCTATAGCTAATTATACAATATGCAATGGAGAAAATTATTTGTAACGTATTCTATTTCAATTGTTGGAATTCAATCTCCCAGGAAGGAAAAAAATGGCAATCAGTTCCCATAAAATGAAAAATAAGTAATCTAAAAGTATAGAGAGAATGATTTGTGTGCCGCTAATATTTCAATCATGAAGACGTAAAACAATGTTTGCACGTGAACAATAATATCATATTATTCGTTCGATCAAATTAAAAACAATCACTCAAAAGACAACGGAAAAAAAAAATCCTTGCTCTGTGCAAAGAATGAAGAATCGTTTCCCATCAACATCCATCGGAGGAAAAATCGTGAATAAGATGAAGGGAAGGAAAAATAGAAGCACTAAACAAGCTCGACCAAACTCCATCAACCTGTTACCATAGGTGATTATGGCGTAGGGATATTTGAAGATGGTCAAGAGGCGCATTCGCCCCCCATGTCTTGATGGGAATGAGAGAGGGGGGCAGCGTGAATCCGCAGGAGCCTGAGTAACGAAGCCGCTCCTTTCGTTGTTGAGAGGAATGAGGAGACGGTTTCGTGAAGGCTTGGCTCGGTAAAGAATAGGTAGGTGAGGGAGGAGGGTGATAGAGGGTATAGAGAGGGTAGAGGCGAGAGCGGATTCTATTGACTAAATGTTTGTTTTAGTAACTAATGTATTTATCTCGTTAAGGTTTGGTCCATAATTTTTTAATTTTCTTTTTTATCGAGTAATTTATTAATAGCCTATTTGGTCCTTTTTGTAGGATTTCCAAAAATTTACACCGGTTGTCAACAATTTTATTCCGGTAAACAAGGGTAAAAAGGGAATTTCACCACTCAAATTAAAATAAGAAGGTTTTTTACTCACGTGAGAGGGCTTAACATTTTCCCCAAATCCTTTTCTTATTCTTCGCTTCTTCCTCCTTTGAACCGAGAGACGAAAAAATTAGGGCGTTTTCAAACCAAATTAAACCCCGAAACCTCCATAGCTTATTCATCCTTGTAACCCATAGTAATTCATAGGTCTTCAAACTTCGAAAGAGACATTGATAATGATGAAGTTGTTGCATTCATGGGTTTTGATGGAACTTGATGCCTCGTTCAAGTATTCGATCTAGCTTAGGAGTTAGAGTACAACGATGGAGATCGAACTCTTCTTCCATGCTAGATTCTGGAGGGTTTTAGGAGTACTTTGAGTAAGTTATTTAAACCGTTCTTTAACCATTATAGACATGTATTAACGCCTATCTCAACTTTTTGCAATTTGGTTGCTGCGAATTATAAGTTTCACTTTATAATTGTATTGGTTGAATATCCGATAACTAAGTAATTTAACCAAATCCATTGTTTTCCTATTTTAATTTTTCTTGTTTTCGTCGATCAATGTTAAACAGTGTCGTGCAAACTGTGTGCGTGAAAAGCTATAACTAATTATACAATATGAAATGGAGAAAATTATTTGTAACATATTCTATTTCAATTGTTGGAATTCAATCTCCCAGGAAGGAAAAAAATGGCAATCAGTTCCCATAAAATGAAAAATAAGTAATCTAAAAGTATAGAGAGAATGATCTGTGTGCCGCTAATATTTCAATAATGAAGACGTAAAACAATGTTTGCACGTGAACAATAATATCATATTATTCGTTCGATCAAATTAAAAACAATCACTCAAAAGAAAACGGAAAAAAAATCCTTGCTCTGTGCAAAGAATGAAGAATCGTTTCCCATCAACATACATCGGAGGAAAATCGTGAATAAGATGAAGGGAAGGAAAAATAGAAGCACTAAACAAGCTCGACCAACTCCATCAACTGTTACCATAGGTGATTATGGCGTAGGGATATTTGAAGATGGTCAAGAGGCGCATTCGCCCCCCATGTCTTGATGGGAATGAGAGAGGGGGGGCAGCGTGAATCCGCAGGAGCCCGAGTAACGAAGCCGCTCCTTTCGTTGTTGAGAGGAATGAGGAGACGGTTTCGTGAAGGCTTGGTCAGTAAAGAATAGGTAGGTGAGGGAGGAGGGTGATAGAGGGTATAGAGAGGGTAGAGGCAAGAGCGGATTCTATTGACTAAATGTTTGTTTTAGTAACTAATGTATTTATCTCGTTAAGGTTTGGTCCATAATTTTTAATTTTTTTTTTCGAGTAATTTATTAATAGCCTATTTGGTCCTTTTTTAGGATTTCCAAAAATGTACACCGGTTGTTAACAATTTTACGCCGGTAAACAAGGGTAAAAAAGGGAATTTCACCACTCAAATTAAAATAAGAAGGTTTTTTACTCACGTGAGAGGGCTTAACATTTTCCCCCAAATCCTTTTCTTATTCTTCGCTTCTTCCTCCTTTGAACCAGGGGACAAAAAAATTATGGCGTTTTCAAACCAAATTAAACCTGAAACCTCCATAGCTTATTCATCCTTGTAACCCATAGTAATTCATAGGTCTTCAAACTTCGAAAGAGACATTGACAATGATGAAGTTGTTGCATTCATGGGTTTTGATGGACCTTGAAGCCTCATTCAGGTATTCGATCCAGCTTAGGAGTTAGAGTACAACGATGGAGATCGAACTCTTCTTCCATGCTAGATTCCGGAGGGTTTTAGAAGTACTTTGAGTAAGTTATTTAAACCGTTCTTTAACCATTATAGACATGTATTAACGCCTATCTCAACTTTGCAATTTGGTTTCTGTGAATTATAAGTTTCACTTTTTTTTTAATAATTGTACTGGTTGAATATCCGATAACTAAGTAATTTAACCAAATCCATTGTTTTCCTATAATAATTTTTCTTGTTTTCTTTGATCAATGTTAAACAATGTCGTGCAAACTTTGTGCGTGAAAAGCTATAGCTAATTATACAATATGCAATGGAGAAAATTATTTGTAACGTATTCTATTTCAATTGTTGGAATTCAATCTCCCAGGAAGGAAAAAAATGGCAATCAGTTCCCATAAAATGAAAAATAAGTAATCTAAAAGTATAGAGAGAATGATTTGTGTGCCGCTAATATTTCAATCATGAAGACGTAAAACAATGTTTGCACGTGAACAATAGTATCATATTATTCGTTCGATCAAATTAAAAACAATCACTCAAAAGACAACGGAAAAAAAAAATCCTTGCTCTGTGCAAAGAATGAAGAATCGTTTCCCATCAACATCCATCGGAGGAAAAATCGTGAATAAGATGAAGGGAAGGAAAAATAGAAGCACTAAACAAGCTCGACCAACTCCATCAACTGTTACCATAGGTGATTATGGCATAGGGATATTTGAAGATGGTCAGGAGGCGCATTTGCCCCCATGTCTTGATGGGAATAAGAGAGAGGGGGCAGCGTGAATCCAGAGGAGCCCAGGTAACGAAGCCGCTCCTTTCGTTGTTGAGAGGAATGAGGAGACGGTTTCTGTGAAGGCTTGGTCGGTAAAGAATAGGTAGGTGAGGGAGGAGGGTGATAGAGGGTATAGAGAGGGTAGAGGCAGAGCGGATTCTATTGACTAAATGTTTGTTTTAGTAACTAATGTATTTATCTCGTTAAGGTTTGGTCCATAATTTTTTAATTTTTTTTATCGAGTAATTTATTAATAGCCTATTTGGTCCTTTTGTAGGATTTCCAAAAATTTACACCGGTTGTCAACAATTTTATTCCGATAAACAAGGGTAAAAAGGGAATTTCACCACTCAAATTAAAATAAGAAGGTTTTTTAGTCACGTGAGAGGGCTTAACATTTTCCCCAAATCCTTTTCTTATTCTTCAGTTCTTCCTCCTTTGAACCAGAGACGAAAAATTAGGGCGTTTTCAAACCAAATTATACCTGAAACTTCCATAGCTTATTCATCCTTGTAACCCATAGTAATTCATAGGTCTTTAAACTTCGAAAGAGACATTGACAATGATGAAGTTGTTGCATTCATGGGTTTTGATGGAACTTGAAGTCTCGTTCAAGTATTCAATTCAGCTTAGGAGTTAGAGTACAACGATGGAGATCGAACTCTTCTTCCATGCTAGATTCCGGAGTGTTTTAGGAGTACTTTGAGTAAGTTATTTAAACCGTTCTTTAACCATTATAGACATGTATTAACGCCTATCTCAACGTTTTGCAATTTGGTTGCTGCGAATTATAAGTTTCACTTTTTTTTTATTTTTTTTTATTTTTTTATAGTTGTATTGGTTGAATATCCGATAACTAAGTAATTTAACCAAATCCATTATTTTCCTATTTTAATTTTTCTTGTTTTCTTCGATCAATGTTAAACAATGTCGTGCAAACTGTGTGCGTGAAAAGCTATAACTAATTATACAATATGAAATGGAGAAAATTATTTGTAACGTATTCTATTTCAATTGTTGGAATTCAATCTCCCAGGAAGGAAAAAAATGGCAATCAGTCCCCATAAAATGAAAAATAAGTAATCTAAAAGTATAGAGAGAATGATCTGTGTGCCGCTAATATTTCAATCATGAAGACGTAAAGCAATGTTTGCACGTGAACAATAATATCATATTATTCGTTCGATCAAATTAAAAAACAATCACTCAAAAGACAACGGAAAAAAATCCTTGCTCTGTGCAAAGAATGAAGAATCGTTTCCCATCAACATCCATCGGAGGAAAAATCGTGAATAAGATGAAGGGAAGTAAAAATAGAAGCACTAAACAAGCTCGACAAACTCAATCAACTGTTACCATAGGTGATTATGGCGTAGGGATATTTGAAGATGGTCAAGAGGCGCATTCGCCCCCATGTCTTGATGGGAATGAGAGAGAGGGGGCAGCGTGAATCCAGAGGAGCCCAGGTAACGAAGCCGCTCATTTCGTTGTTGAGAGGAATGAGGAGACGGTTTCTGTGAAGGCTTGGTCGGTAAAGAATAGGTAGGTGAGGGAGGAGGCTGATAGAGGGTATAGAGAGGGTAGAGGCAGAGCGGATTCTATTGACTAAATGTTTGTTTTAGTAACTAATGTATTTATCTCGTTAAGGTTTGGTCCATAATTTTTAATTTCTTTTTCGAGTAATTTATTAATAGCCTATTTGGTCCTTTTTTAGGATTTCCCAAAATTTACACCGGTTGTTAACAATTTTACTCCGGTAAACAAGGGTAAAAAGGGAATTTCACCACTCAAATTAAAATAAGAAGGTTTTTTACTCACGTGAGAGGGCTTAACATTTTCCCCAAATCCTTTTCTTATTCTTCAGTTCTTCCTCCTTTGAACCAGGGACAAAAAATTAGGGCGTTTTCAAACCAAATTAAACCTGAAACCTCCATAGCTTATTCATCCTTGTAACCCATAGTAATTCATAGGTCTTCAAACTTCGAAAGAGACATTGACAATGATGAAGTTTTGCATTCATGGGTTTTGATGGACCTTGAAGCCTCGTTCAGGTATTCGATCCAGCTTAGGAGTTAGAGTACAACGATGGAGATCGAACACTTCTTCCATGCTAGATTCCGGAGGGTTTTAGGAGTACTTTGAGTAAGTTATTTAAACCATTCTTTAACCATTATAGACATGTATTAACGCCTATCTCAACTTTGCAATTTGGTTTCTGCGAATTATAAGTGTCACTTTTTTTTTTAATAATTGTACTGGTTGAATATCCGATAACTAAGTAATTTAACCAAATCCATTGCTTTCCTATAATAATTTTTCTTGTTTTCTTTGATCAATGTTAAACAATGTCGTGCAAACTTTGTGCGTGAAAAGCTATAGCTAATTATACAATATACAATGGAGAAAATTATTTGTAACGTATTCTATTTCAATTGTTGGAATTCAATCTCCCAGGAAGGAAAAAAATGGCAATCAGTTCCCATAAAATGAAAATAAGTAATCTAAAAGTATAGAGAGAATGATTTTTGTGCCGCTAATATTTCAATCATGAAGACGTAAGACAATGTTTGCACGTTAACAATAATATCATATTATTCGTTCGATCAAATTAAAAACAATCACTCAAAAGACAACGGAAAAAAAAATCCTTGCTCTGTGCAAAGAATGAAGAATCGTTTCCCATCAACATCCATCGGAGGAAAAATCGAGAATAAGATGAAGGGAAGGAAAAATAGAAGCACTAAACAAGCTCGACCAACTCCATCAACTGTTACCATAGGTTATTATGGCGTAAGGATATTTGAAGATGGTCAGGAGGCGCATTTGCCCCCATGTCCTGATGGGAATGAGAGAGAGGGGGCAGCGTGAATCCAGAGGAGCCCAGGTAACGAAGCCGCTCCTTTCGTTGTTGAGAGGAATGAGGAGACGGTTTCTGTGAAGGCTTGGTCGGTGAAGAATAGGTAGGTGAGGGAGGAGGGTGATAGAGGGTATAGAGAGGGTAGAGGCAGAGCGGATTCTATTGACTAAATGTTTGTTTTAGTAACTAATGTATTTATCTCGTTAAGGTTTGGTCCATAATTTTTAAATTTTTTTTATCGAGTAATTGATTAATAGCCTATTTGGTCCTTTTGTAGGATTTCCAAAAATCTACACCGGTTGTCAACAATTTTATTCCGGTAAACAAGCGTAAAAAGGGAATTTCACCACTCAAATTAAAATAAGAAGGTTTTTTAGTCACGTGAGAGGGCTTAACATTTTCCCCAAATCCTTTTCTTATTGTTCAGTTCTTCCTCCTTTGAACCAGAGACAAAAAATTATGGCGTTTTCAAACCAAATTATACCTGAAACTTCCATAGCTTATTCATCCTTGTAAACCATAGTAATTCATAGGTCTTCAAACTTTGAAAGAGACATTGACAATGATGAAGTTGTTGCATTCATGGGTTTTGATGGAACTTGAAGCCTCGTTCAAGTATTCAATCCAGCTTAGGAGTTAGAGTACAACGATGGAGATCGTACTCTTCTTCCATGCTAGATTCCGGAGTGTTTTAGGAGTACTTTGAGTAAGTTATTTAAACCGTTCTTTAACCATTATAGACATGTATTAACGCCTATCTCAACTTTGCAATTTGGTTGCTGCAAATTATAAGTTTCACTCTTTTTTTTTTTTAGCATTGTATTGGTTGAATATCCGATAACTAAGTTATTTAACCAAATTCATTGTTTTCCTATAATAATTTTTCTTGTTTTCTTTGATCAATGTTTAACAATGTCGTGCAAACTTTGCGCGTGAAAAGCTATAACTAATTATACAATATGCAATGGAGAAAATTATTTGTAACGTATTCTATTTCAATTGTTGGAATCAATCTCCCAGGAAGGAAAAAAATGGCAATCAGTTCCCATAAAATGAAAAATAAGTAATCTAAAAGTATAGAGAGAATGATTTGTGTGCCGCTAATATTTCAATCATGAAGACGTAAAACAATGTTTGCACGTGAACAATAATATCATATTATTCGTTCGATCAAATTAAAAACAATCACTCAAAAGAGAACGGAAAAAAAAATCCTTGCTCTGTGCAAAGATGAAGAATCGTTTCCCATCAACATCCATCGGAGGAAAAATCGTGAATAAGATGAAGGGAAGGAAAAATAGAAGCACTAAACAAGCTCGACAAACTCCATCAACTGTTACCATAGGTGATTATGGCGTAGGGATATTTGAAGATGGTCAAGAGGCGCATTCGCCCCCATGTCTTGATGGGAATGAGAGAGAGGGGGCAGCGTGAATCCAGAGGAGCCCAGGTAACGAAGCCGCTCCTTTCGTTGTTGAGAGGAATGAGGAGACGGTTTCTGTGAAGGCTTGGTCAGTAAAGAATAGGTAGGTGAGGGAGGAGGGTGATAGAGGGTATAGAGAGGGTAGAGGCAGAGCAGATTCTATTGACTAAATGTTTGTTTTAGTAACTAATGTATTTATCTCGTTATGGTTTGGTCCATAATTTTTAATTTTTTTTATCGAGTAATTTATTAATAGCCTATTTGGTCCTTTGGTAGGATTTCCAAAAATTTACACCGGTTGTCAACAATTTTATTCCGGTAAAAAAGGGTAAAAAGGGAATTTCACCACTCAAATTAAAATAAAAAGGTTTTTTACTCACGTTAGAGGGCTTAACATTTTTCCCAAATCCTTTTCTTATTCTTCAATTCTTCCTCCTTTGAACCGGAGACAAAAAATTAGTTCGTTTTCAAACCTAATTAAACCTGAAACCTCCATAGCATATTCATCCTTGTAACCCATAGTAATTCGTAGGTCTTCAAACTTCGAAAGAGACATTGACAATGATAAAGTTGTTTCATTCATGGGTTTTGATGGGACTTGAAGCCTCGTTCAAGTATTCGATCCAGCTTAGGAGTTAGAGTACAACGATGGAGATCGAACTCTTCTTCCCAGCTATATTCCGGAGGGTTTTAGGAGTACTTTGAGTAAGTTATTTAAACCGTTCTTTAACCATTATAGACATGTATTAACGCCTATCTCAACTTTGCAATTTGGTTTTTGCGAATTATAAGTTTCACTTTTTTTTTTAATAATTGTACTCGTTGAATATCCGATAACTAAGTAATTTAACCAAATCCATTGTTTTCCTATAATAATTTTTCTTGTTTTCTTTGATCAATGTTAAACAATGTCGTGCGAACTTTGTGCGTGAAAAGCTATAGCTAATTATACAATATGCAATGGAGAAAATTATTTGTAACGTATTCTATTTCAATTGTTGGAATTCAATCTCCCAGGAAGGAAAAAAATGGCAATCAGTTCCCATAAAATGAAAAATAAGTAATCTAAAAGTATAGAGAGAATGATTTGTGTGCCGCTAATATTTCAATCATGAAGACGTAAAACAATGTTTGCACGTGAACAATAATATCATATTATTCGTTCGATCAAATTAAAAACAATCACTCAAAAGAAAACGGAAAAAAAAATCCTTGCTCTGTGCAAAGAATGAAGAATCGTTTCCCATCAACATCCATCGGAGGAAAAATCGTGAATAAGATGAAGGGAAGGAAAAATAGAAGCACTAAACAAGCTCGACCAACTCCATCAACTTTTACCATAGGTGATTATGGCGTAGGGATATTTGAAGATGGTCAGGAGGCGCATTTGCCCCCATGTCTTGATGGGAATGAGAGAGAGGGGGCAGCGTGAATCCAGAGGAGCCCAGGTAACGAAGCCGCTCCTTTCGTTGTTGAGAGGAATGAGGAGACGGTTTCTGTGAAGGCTTGGTCGGTAAAGAATAGGTAGGTGAGGGAGGAGGGTGATAGAGGGTATAGAGAGGGTAGAGGCAGAGCGGATTCTATTGACTAAATGTTTGTTTTAGTAACTAATGTATTTATCTCGTTAAGGTTTGGTCCATAATTTTTTAATTTTATTTATCGAGTAATTTATTAATAGCCTATTTGGTCCTTTTGTAGGATTTCAAAAAATTTATACCGTTGTCAACAATTTTATTCCGGTAAACAAGGGTAAAAAGGGAATTTCACCACTCAAATTGAAATAAGACGGTTTTTTACTCACGTGAGAGGGCTTAGCATTTTCCCCAAATCCTTTTCTTATTCTTCAGTTCTTCCTCCTTTGAACCAGAGACAAAAAATTAGGGCGTTTTCAAACCAAATTAAACCTGAAACCTCCATAGCTTATTCTTCCTTGTAACCCATAGTAATTCATAGGTCTTCAAACTTCGAAAGAGACATTGACAATGATGAAGTTGTTGCATTCATGGGTTTTGATGGAACTTGAAGCCTCGTTCAAGTATTCGATCAAGCTTAGGAGTTAGAGTACAACGATGGAGATCGAACTCCTCTTCCATGCTAGATTCCGGAGGGTTTTAGGAGTACTTTGAGTAAGTTATTTAAACCGTTCTTTAACCATTATAGACATGTATTAACGCCTATCTCAACATTGCAATTTGGTTGCTGCAAATTATAAGTTTCACTTTTTTTTTTTTAATTTTATAATTGTATTGGTTGAATATCCGATAACTAAGTAATTTAACCAAATCCATTGTTTTCCAATAATAATATTTCTTGTTTTCTTTGATCAATGTTAAACAATGTCGTGCAAATATTGTGCGTGAAAAGCTATGACTAATTATACAATATGCAATGGAGAAAATTATTTGTAACGCATTCTATTTCAATTGTTGGAATTCAATCTCCCAGGAAGGAAAAAAATGGCAATCAGTTCCCATAAAATGAAAAACAAGTAATCTAAAAGTATAGAGAGAATGATTTGTGTGCCGCTAACATTTCAATCATGAAGACGTAAAACAATGTTTGCACGTGAACAATAATATCATATTACTCGTTCGATCAAATTAAAAACAATCACTCAAAAGACAACGGAAAAAAAAAATCCTTGCTCTGTGCAAAGATGAAGAATCGTTTCCCATCAACATCCATCGGAGAAAAATCGTGAATAAGATGAAGGGAAGGAAAAATGGAAGCACTAGACAAGCTCGACCAACTCCATCAACTGTTACCATAGGTGATTATGGCGTAGGGATATTTGAAGATGGTCAAGAGGCGCATTCGCCCCCTTGTCTTGATGGGAATGAGAGCGAGGGGGCAGCGTGAATCCAGAGGAGCCCAGGTAACGAAGCCGCTCCTTTCGTTGTTGAGAGGAATGAGGAGACGGTTTTTGTGAAGGCTTGGTCGGTAAAGAATAGGTAGGTGAGGGAGGAGGCTGATAGAGGGTATAGAGAGGGTAGAGGCAGAGCGGATTCTATTGACTAAATGTTTGTTTTAGTAACTAATGTATTTATCTCGTTAAGGTTCGGTCCATAATTTTTTAATTTTATTTATCGAGTAATTTCTTAATAGCCTATTTGGTCCTTTTGTAGGATTTCCAAAAATTTATACTGGTTGTCAACAATTTTATTCCGGTAAACAAGGGTAAAAAGGGAATTTCACCACTCAAATTGAAATAAGACGGTTTTTTACTCACGTGAGAGGGCTTAGCATTTTCCCCAAATCCTTTTCTTATTCTTCAGTTCTTCCTCCTTTGAACCAGAGACAAAAAATCAGGGCGTTTTCAAACCAAATTAAACCTGAAACCTCCATAGCTTATTCATCCTTGTAACCCATAGTAATTCATAGGTCTTCAAACTTCGAAAGAGACATTGGCAATGATGAAGTTGTTGCATTCATGGGTTTGGATGGAACTTGAAGCCTCGTTCAAGTATTCGATCAAGCTTAGGAGTTAGAGTACAACGATGGAGATCGAACTCTTCTTCCATGCTAGATTCCGGAGGGTTTTAGGAGTACTTTGAGTAAGTTATTTAAACCGTTCTTTAACCATTATAGACATGTATTAACCCCTATCTCAACATTGCAATTTGGTTGCTGCAAATTATAAGTTTCACTTTTTTTTATTTTTTTTATTTTTTATAATTGTATTGGTTGAATATCCGATAACTAAGTAATTTAACCAAATCCATTGTTTTCCAATAATAATATTTCTTGTTTTCTTTGATCAATGTTAAACAATGTCGTGCAAATATTGTGCGTGAAAAGCTATAACTAATTATACAATATGCAATGGAGAAAATTATTTTTAACGTATTCTATTTCAATTGTTGGAATTCAATCTCCCAGGAAGGAAAAAAATGGCAATCAGTTCCCATAAAATGAAAAATAAGTAATCTAAAAGTATAGAGAGAATGATTTGTGTGCCGCTAATATTTCAATCATGAAGACGTAAAACAATGTTTGCACGTGAACAATAATATCATATTATTCGTTCGATCAAATTAAAAACAATCACTCAAAAGACAACGGAAAAAAAAATCCTTGCTCTGTGCAAAGATGAAGAATCGTTTCCCATCAACATCCATCGGAGAAAAATCGTGAATAAGATGAAGGGAAGGAAAAATGGAAGCACTAGACAAGCTCGACCAACTCCATCAACTGTTACCATAGGTGATTATGGCGTAGGGATATTTGAAGATGGTCAAGAGGCGCATTCGCCCCCTTGTCTTGATGGGAATGAGAGAGAGGGGGCAGCGTGAATCCAGAGGAGCCCAGGTAACGAAGCCGCTCCTTTCGTTGTTGAGAGGAATGAGGAGACGGTTTTTGTGAAGGCTTGGTCGGTAAAGAATAGGTAGGTGAGGGAGGAGGGTGATAGAGGGTATAGAGAGGGTAGAGGCAGAGCGGATTCAATTGACTAAATGTTTGTTTTAGTAACTAATGTATTTATCTCGTTAGGGTTTGGTCCATGATTTTTTAATTTTATATATCGGGTAATTTATTAATAGCCTATTTGGTCCTTTTGTAGGATTTCAAAAAATTTATACTGGTTGTGAACAATTTTATTCCGGTAAACAAGGGTAAAAAGGGAATTTCACCACTCAAATTAAAATAAGAAGGTTTTTTACTCACGTGAGAGGGCTTAACATTTTCCCCAAATCCTTTTCTTATTCTTCAGTTCTTCCTCCTTTGAACCAGAGACAAAAAATTATGGCGTTTTCAAACCAAATTAAACCTGAAACCTCCATAGCTTATTCATCCTTGTAACCCATAGTAATTCATAGGTCTTCAAACTTCGAAAGAGACATTGGCAATGATGAAGTTGTTGCATTCATGGGTTTTGATGGAACTTGAAGCCTCGTTCAAGTATTCGATCCAGCATAGGAGTTAGAGTACAACGATGGAGATCGAACTCTTCTTCCATGCTAGATTCTGGAGGGTTTTAGGAGTACTTTGAGTAAGTTATTTAACCCGTTCTTTAACCACTATAGACATGTATTAACGCCTATCTCAACTTTGGAATTTGGTTGCTGCGAATTATAAGTTTCACTTTTTTTTTTTTTTTTTTAATAATTGTATTGGTTGCATATCCGATAACTAAGTAATTTAACCAAATCCATTATTTTCCTATTTTAATTTTTCTTGTTTTCTTCGATCAATGTTAAACAATGTCGTGCAAACTGTGTGCGTGAAAAGCTATAACTAATTATACAATATGAAATGGAGAAAATTATTTGTAACGTATTCTATTTCAATTGTTGGAATTCAATCTCCCAGGAAGGAAAAAAATGGCAATCAGTCCCCATAAAATGAAAAATAAGTAATCTAAAAGTATAGAGAGAATGATCTGTGTGCCGCTAATATTTCAATCATGAAGACGTAAAGCAATGTTTGCACGTGAACAATAATATCATATTATTCGTTCGATCAAATTAAAAAACAATCACTCAAAAGACAACGGAAAAAAATCCTTGCTCTGTGCAAAGAATGAAGAATCGTTTCCCATCAACATCCATCGGAGGAAAAATCGTGAATAAGATGAAGGGAAGGAAAAATAGAAGCACTAAACAAGCTCGACAAACTCAATCAACTGTTACCATAGGTGATTATGGCGTAGGGATATTTGAAGATGGTCAAGAGGCGCATTCGCCCCCATGTCTTGATGGGAATGAGAGAGAGGGGGCAGCGTGAATCCAGAGGAGCCCAGGTAACGAAGCCGCTCCTTTCGTTGTTGAGAGGAATGAGGAGACGGTTTCTGTGAAGGCTTGGTCGGTAAAGAATAGGTAGGTGAGGGAGGAGGGTGATAGAGGGTATAGAGAGGGTAGAGGCAGAGCGGATTCTATTGACTAAATGTTTGTTTTAGTAACTAATGTATTTATCTCGTTAAGGTTTGGTCCATAATTTTTAATTTTTTTTATCGAGTAATTTGTTAATAGCCTATTTGGTCCTTTTGTAGGATTTCCAAAAATTTGTACCGGTTGTCAACAATTTTATCCCGATAAACAAGGGTAAAAAGGGAATTTCACCACTCAAATTAAAATAAGAAGGTTTTTCACTCACGTGAGAGGGCTTAACATTTTCTCCAAATCATTTTCTTATTCTTCAGTTCTTCCTCCTTTGAACCAGAGACGAAAAATTAGGGCGTTTTCAAACCAAATTAAACCTGAAACCTCCATAGCTTATTCTTCCTTGTAACCCATAGTAATTCATAGGTCTTCAAACTTCGAAAGAGACATTGACAATGATGATGTTGTTTTATCAAGGGTTTTGATGGAACTTGAAGCCTCGTTCAAGTATTCGATCCAGCTTAGGAGTTAGAGTACAACGATGGAGATCGAACTCTTCTTCCATGCTAGATTCCGGAGGGTTTTAGGAGTACTTTGAGTAAGTTATTTAAACCGTTCTTTAACCATTGTAGACATGTATTAACGCCTATCTCAACTTTGCAATTTGGTTGCTGCGAATTATAAGTTTCACTTTTTTTTTTTTTTTTTTTATAATTGTACTGGTTGAATATCCGATAACTAAGTAATTTAACCAAATCCATTGTTTTCTATAATAATTTTTCTTGTTTTCTTTGAGCAATGTTAAACAATATCGTGCAAACTTTGTGCGTGAAAACCTATAACTAATTATACAATATGCAATGGAGAAAATTATCTGCAACGTATTCTATTTCAATTTTTGGAATTCAATCTCCCAGGAAGGAAAAAAATGGCAATCAGTTCCCATAAAATGAAAAATAAGTAATCTAAAAGTATAGAGAGAATGATTTGTGTGCCGCTAATATTTCAATCATGAAGACGTAAAACAATGTTTGCATGTGATCAATAATATCATATTATTCGTTCGATCAAACTAAAAACAATCACTCAAAAGACAACGGAAAAAAAAAATTCCTTGCTCTGTGCAAAGAATGAAGAATCGTTTCCCATCAACATCCATCGGAGGAAAAATCGTGAATAAGATGAAGGGAAGGAAAAATAGAAGCACTAAACAAGCTCGACCAACTCCATCAACTGTTACCATAGGTGATTATGGCGTTGGGATATTTTAAGATGGTCAAGAGGCGCATTCGCCCCCATGTCTTGATGGGAATGAGAGAGAGGTGGCAGCGTGAATCCAGAGGAGCCCAGGTAACGAAGCCGCTCCTTTCGTTGTTGAGAGGAATGAGGAGACGGTTTATGTGAAGGCTTGGTCGGTAAAGAATAGGTAGGTGAGGGAGGAGTGTGATAGAGGGTATAGAGAGGGTAGAGGCAGAGCGGATTCTATTGACTAAATGTTTGTTTTGGTAACTAATGTATTTATCACGTTAAGGGTTGGTCCATAATTTTTTAATTTTTTTTATCGAGTAATTTGTTAATAGCCTATTTGGTCCTTTTGTAGGATTTCCAAAAATTTATACCGGTTGTCAACAATTTTATTCCGGTAAACAAGGGTAAAAAGGGAATTTCACCACTCAAATTAAAATAAGAAGGTTTTTTACTCACGTGAGAGGGCTTAACATTTTTCCCAAATCATTTTCTTATTCTTCAGTTCTTCCTCCTTTGAACCAGAGACAAAAAATTAGGGCATTTTCAAACCAAATTAAACCTGAAACCTCCATAGCTTATTCATCCTTGTAACCCATAGTAATTAAAGGGTCTTCAAACTTCGAAAGAAACATTGACAATGATGTTGAAGTTGCATTCATAAGTTTTGATGGAACTTGAAGCCTCGTTCAAGTATTCGATCTAGCTTAGGAGTTAGAGTACAACGATGGAGATCGAACTCTTCTTCCATGCTAGATTCCGGAGAGTTTTAGGAGTACTTTGAGTAAGTTAACTAAACCATTCTTTAACCATTATAGACATGTAATAATGCCTATCTCAACTTTGCAGTTTGGTTGCTGTGAATTATAAGTTTCACTTTTTTTTTTTTTTTTGATAATTGTATTTGTTGAATATCCGATAGCTAAATAATTCAACAAAATTTATTGTTTTCCTATAATAACTTTTCTTTTTTTCTTTAACCAATTTTAAACAATATCGTGCAAATTTTGTGCGTAAAAAGCTATAACTAATTATACAATATGCAATGGACAAAATTACTGGTAACGTATTCTATTTCAATAAAGGGAATTCAATCTCCCAGGAAGGAAACAAAAGGCATTTAGTTCCCGTAAAATGGAAATTAAGTAATCTAAAAGTATAGAGAGAATGATTTGTGTGACTCTTTTATTTCAATCGTTAGGACATAAAACAATGTTTGCATATGAACAAGAAATCCTATCATTCGTTCAATCAAATTAAAAATAATTTCTCAAAAGATAAAGGGAAAAAAGTTCTTGTGTGTGCAAAGAATGAAGAATTGCTGCCCATCAAAGTCGATCGAAGGAAAAACCGTGAATAAGTGAAGAGAAGGAAAAGGAGAAGCACTAAACAAGCTCCACCAACTCCATCAGCTGTTACAACGGGTGATTATGGCATAGGGATATTTGAAAACAATCAAGAGGCACATTCACCCCAATGTCTTGATGGGAATGAGAGAGAGGGGGCAGCGTGAATCCAGAGGAGCCCAGGTGAGAAAGCCGCCCCTTCTTTTGCTGAGAGAAATGAGGAGGCGGTTTCTGTGGAGGCTTCCGTCGGTGAATAATAGGTAGGTGAGGAAGGAGAGTGATCGAGGGTATAGAGAGGGTAGAGGCAGAGCAGATTCTATTGACTAAATATTTTCCTTAAGTTACTAATATATTTATCTCGTTAACGTTTGGTGTATAATTTTTTATGTCTTCTTTATCAACTAATTTTTGAACAACCTATTTGGTCATTTTGCATGATTTTTGGCAATTTTGACCATTATTAAACTATTTATTACTGTCAACAAGGGTAAAAATCGAATTTCACCATTCATGTTAAAATAAAAAAGTTTTTTCCTCACGCGAGAGGGGTAAACATCCCAAATCCTTTTTTTATATCAGTTCTTCCCCCTTTGAACAATAGCCTAAAAGTTAGGGTGTTTTCAAACTCAAATTAAACCTTAAACCACCACATATTCTTCATCCTTATAGCCCATAGTAACTGAAAGGTCTTCGAACTTCGAATGAGACATTGACAACGATGACGAAGTTGCATTCATGGGCTTTGATGTAAACTTAAAGCCTCGTTCAAGTATTCGATCTAGCTTAGGAGTTACAGGACAATGAAGGAGTTCGAACTCTTCTTCCATGTTAGATTCCGGAACGTTTCACGAGTACGTTGAGTAGGTTGTCTAAACCATTCTTTAACCATAATAGAAATGTATTAACGTCTATCTCAACTTCACAATTTGGTTGCTGCTAATTATAAGTTTCACTTTTTTCTTAATAATTGTATTGGTTGAACATCCAATACACGATAGCCAAGTAATTTAACAAAATTCATTGTTTTCCTATAATAAATTTTCTTTTCTTTTCTTTGACGAATGTTGAAGAATGTTGTGCATACTTTGTGCATGAAAACCTATAACTAATTATACAGTATGCATTGGAGAGAATTATTTGTTACGTATTCTATTTAAATAAAGGGAATTCAATCTCCCAAGAATGAAAAAAATGGAATTCAGTCCTCGTAAAATGGAAATTAAGTAATCCAAAAGTATAGAGAGAATGATTATGTGAAGTTTCTATTTCAATTGTTACGACGTAAAACAATCTTTGCAGGTTAACAAGAAAACCTATCTTTCGCTCAATCAAATTCAAAACACTCTCTCGGAAGGCAAATGAAAAAATCCTAGCTCAGCGCAAAGAATATAGAATCGCTACCCATCAAAATCTATCGGATAAACAGCCGAGCAGTATATTATGGAAAGGAAAAAGAGAAGCTCTAAACAAGCTCCCCCGACTCCAACGGCTATCACGGCGGGTGATTGTTGCGAAGGGAGATTTGCAAATGGTCAGGAGGCGAATCTACCCCTGTGTCTTGATAGGAATGAGAAAGAGGGCATTGTGAATTAGAAGGAACGCAGTAACGAAGCTGCCCCTTTCGTTGCTTAGAGGAATGAGGAGGTGGGTGTTGTGATGGCTTCGATCAGTGAAGAAAAGATAGGTGAGGAAGGAAGGTGATAGAGGGTATAGAGAGGGAAGAAGCGGAGTAGCGGACGGGTGATAAGTGAGAATAAGAGAGTTAGAATATAGGGTTAGGGCCTTAGGGTAAATAAATTATGTATTCATAAAAAATATAAAAATAATATAATATATATATAAATGTATTACAATTTTAATATGACCGGTATACGGGTAAAAAAGATTGGGGTATCATAATACTATGCCCAGACCCATTTAATAGAAGTCGTACGGGTAAGGGTCTGGGTCCATCGATGTAAAATATGAACATTACCTACTATAAACGGGTATGATCCGGTCAGGCACGGGTATGACCCACCCTTTTTACAGGCCTAAAGAGAATGATTTGTCTGACTTTTCTATTTCAATCATTACGGCAAAAAAAATGTTTGCACGTGAAAAAGGTGCAAAGCTCCATTTGTCATTATGTTGAATTTTTATGTTTTATTTGTGATAAATGTCACGTAATTTATTTTTATCATTGTGATTACTATTTGCAATCCATAAACAACTTTTGTAGTCAATATAAGTCTCATTTCCCTCTTGTCTTTCTGTCTCTACTTTCTCTCTTTACAAAATATTCTAATGCATCGTCTCTATAAAATTTTGAACTCGAATTCATGATTTTGAATTCTTGAAACTAATATCAAGCTTCCTATTAGTTATTTTAATAGAAGTCGCGTGTTTGGCTTCAAACAATATATAATACAACTGTTATTTACAGAGGGAATGTAAATTGACTTTATGACACATTAGTAATTACTTATTTATTTTTTCATAAATGTGACTAGTTGACGTAAATGAGCAACATTTCTAATGTATATATATAATACGATCATATTAGTTGTTTGAAGAAAGTCACTTGTTTAATCAATCATTATAATATATTGTCATTACAATTTTATGCGTGAAAAGTTGTATCTAACTATACAATATGTAAATGAGAGAATTAAGGGCTTTTCGTTCCAATATATTACAATTTTAGTTGTTTGAATATATATATTTCTATTTCAATGAAGGGCTTTCAGTTCTAGTAAAATGGAAAACCATGGAGCAAATATTTGTTTAATGTATTCTATTGACTAAATATTTTTTTGCAGTTACTAATATATTTAACTCGTAAATGTTTGGTCTATAATTTTTTATTTTTTTATCAACTAAATTATGAACAACCTATTTGGTCCTTTTGTACGTTTTCTAACAATTTTGATCGATGATTACGATTTTATTGCGGTCAATAAGGGTGAAAATGGAATTTCACCACTCAAGTTAAAATAAAAAGGTTATTTACTCACGTGAGAGGGGTAAACATTTCTCCCAAATGCTTTTTTTTATTCTTCAGTTCTTCTCGCTTTGAATAATAGACCGAAAATAGGGCATTTTCAAACCCAAATAATACCTTAAACCACCACAGATTCTTCATCCTTGACCAATGGGAACTCTAAGGTCTTCAAATTTCGAATGAGACATTTACAATGATGATAAAGCTGCATTCATGGGTTTTGACGGAAACTTTAAGCCTCATTCAAGTATTCGATCTAGCTTACGAGTTAGAGGAGAATGAAGGAGATCGAACTCTTCTTCCATGTTAGATTCCTGGAAGTTTCAGGAGTACTTTGAGTAAGTTGTCTAAACCATTCTTTAACCATTATAGAAATGTATTAATGTCTATCTCAACTTCGCAATTTAGTTGCTGCTAATTATAAGTTTCACTTTTTCTTTTCTTTTCTTAAAAATTGTATTGGTTGAATATCCGACATATGATAGCCAAGTAATTAAATAAAATTCATTCTTTTCCCATAATAATTTTCTTTTCTTTTCTTTGACCAATGTGTAAGAATGTCGTGCATACTTTGTGCGTGAAAAGCTATAACTTATTAAATAATATGCAATAGAGAGAATTATTTGTAACGTATTCTATTTCAATAAAGGGAATTCAATCTTCCAAGAATGAAAAAAAAAGGCATTAAGTCCCCATAAAATGGAAATTAAGTAATCTAAAATTATAGAGGGAATGATTTATGTGACGTTTCTATTTCAATCACTACGATGTAAAACAATGTTTGTGCATGAACGAGTAAACCTATCTTTCATTCAATCAAATTCATAACACTCTCTTAGAAGACAAAGGGAAAAAAATTCTAGCGCGGCGCAAAGAATGTAGAAGATGAAGTGAAGGAAAAAGAGAAGCTCTGAATAAGCTCCCCCGACCCCCCCGACTGTCACGGCGGGTGATTGTTGCTGAGGGAGATTTGCAGACGGTCAGGAGCCGCCGTCCCCATGTCTTGATAGGAATGAGAGACAATTCAAAGAAACCTAGGTAACGAAGTTGCCCTTTTCGTTGCTTAGAGAAATGAAGAGCCTGGTGCTGTGAAGGCTCCAGCCGGTGAAGAAGATATGGGTGAGGAAAGAGGGTGATGGAGGGTATAGATAGGGAAGAGGCAGAGCAGCGGGCAGGCGATCAATGAGAATTAGAGAGTGAGAGAATAGGGTCACGACCTTAGGGTAAATAAATTGTGTATTCACTAAAAAATATAAAAGTAATAATATATATTATAATTTTAATATGACGGATATACTGGTATGGGTATCATAATACCTTGCCAAGACAAATTTAAGTGAAGCTATACGGGTATGGGTCTGGGTCTATCGGTATAAAATCTTAACCTTACCCGGTTAGGTACGGGTATGACCCGCCCTTTTTACAACCCTAAAGAGAATGATTTGTGTGACTTTTCAATTTCAATCATTATGACGTAAAAAATGTTTGCACTTGAAAATAATCCAAAACTCCATTTTTCATTATATTGATTTTTTATATTTTATTAGTGATAAATGTCACATAATCTATTTCCATCATTGGGATTATTATTTGCAGTCCATATAAGTCACATTTCCCTCTTTTCTTTCTCTCTCGACTTTCTTTCTTTAAAAAATATTCTAATCCACCGTCTCTCTAAAATTTTGAACTCAAATTCATTATTTTGAATTCTTGAAAAAATATCCATCTTCCTATTAGTTATTTTAATAGAAATCACGTGTTTGGCTTCAAACAATGTAGAATACTACTATTATTTACAGAGGGGAGGTAAATTGATTTTATGACATGTTAGTATTTACTTATTTATTGTTTGATAAATGTGATTAGTTAATGTTAATGAGCAACATATCTATGATATGATCATATTAGTTGTTTGAAGAAATGTCACATGTTTAATCAACCATTATAATATATTGTCATTTCAATTTTGTGCGTGAAAAATTGTATCTAACTATACAATATGCAAATGAGAGAATTATTGGTAATATATTCTATTTCAATGAAGGGTTTTCGGTTCCAGTAAAATGGAAAACCATGGTGCAAATTATTTGTTTAATGTATTCTATTGACTAAATATTTTTTAAGTTACTAATATATTTATCTCGTTAATGTTTGGTCTATAATATTTTATGTTTTTTTATCAACTAATTTATGAACAACCTATTTGGTTCTTTTGTACGATTTTCGATAATTTTGACCGGTGGTCAACTATTTTATTACTATCAACAAGGGTAAAAATGGAATTTCATCACTCATGTTAAAATAAAAAGGTTTTTTCCTCACGTGAGAGGGGTAAACATTTTCCCCAAATCCTTTTCTTATTCCTTATTTCTTCCCCCTTTGAACAATAGACAAAAATTAGGGCATTTTCAAACCCAAATTAGATATGAAACCGCCACAGATTCTTCATCCTTGTAACCTATAGTAATTCAAAGGTCACTTCGAGTTAGACATTGACAATGATGAAGAAGTTGCATTCATGGGTTTTGATGGAAACTTGAAGCCTCATTCAAGTATTCTTTCAAGCTTAGGTGTTAGAGCACAATGAAGGAGATTAAACTCTTCTTCCATGTTAGATTCCGGAAAGTTTCAAAAGTACTTTGAGTAAGTTCTTTAAACCAATCTTTAACGATTATAGAAATTTATTAACATCTATTTCAACTTCGCAATTTGGTTTTTTCTGTTAATTATCAGTTTCACTTTTTTTTAATAATTGTAAAGGTTGAATATCTGACATACAATAGCTAAGTAATCTAACAAAATTCATTGTGTTTCTATAAAATTTTTCTTTCTTTCTTTCTTCGACCAATGTCAAAGAATGTCATGCATACTTTGTGCATGAAAAGCTATAACTAATTATACAGTATGCAATGGAGAGAATTATTTGTAATGTATTCTATTTTAATAAAGGGAATTCAATCTCCCAAGAATGAAAAAAATGCATTCAGTCCCCGTAAAATGGACATTAAGTAATCTAAAAGTATAGAGAGAATGATTTGTGTGATGTTTCTATTTCGATCATTATGACATAAAACAATGTTTGCACGTGAACAAGATAACCTATCTTTCGTTCAATCAATTATAAAACACTCTCTCAGAAGACAAAGGAATAAAAAATCCTAGTGCAGCGTAAAGAATGTGGAATCGCTGCCCATCAAAATCCATCGGAGGAAAAGCCAAGCAGAAGATGAAGGGAAGGAAAAAGAGAAGCTCTGAACAAGCTCCTCCAACTCCACCGGATGTCACGGTGGGTGATTGTTGTGGAGGGAGGTCTGCAGACGGTCATGAGGCGAATATACCCCCGTGTCTTGATGGGAATGAGAGAGAGGGGGCAGTGCGAAATTAGAGTAGGTAACGAAGCCGAGCCTTTTGTTGCTGAGAAGAATGAGAAAGCGGTTGCTCTGAAGGCTCCAAGTGGTGAAGAAGAGATGGGTAAGGAAGGAGAGTGATGGATGGTATAGAGAGCAGAGGTAGAGCAGAGAGCAGGCGATGTGTGACAATGAGAGAGTGAGAGAATAGGGCTAGGGCTTTAGAGGAAATACATTCAGCATTCATTAAAAAATATAAACAATATAATATATATCAATATATCAATATTTTATTATGATAGGCATACGGGTTTGGGTATCATATTACCTTGTTCGACCCATTTAATAGGAGTTACATAGGTACGGCTTCGGGTTCGTCGGTATAAAATCTGAACCTTACCTACTATAAATAGACCCGGTCGTTACAGGTAGCACCCGTCCCGTTTACAACCCTAAAGAGAATGATTTGTGTGATGTTCCTATTTCAATAATGATTTGTGTGATGTTCCTATTTCAATTATTATGACGTAAAAAAATGTTTGCACGTGAAAAAGATCAAAAGTTCAATTTGTAATTATGTTGAATTTGTATGTTTTATTATTGTTAAATGTCATGTAATCTATTTCCATCTTGAGATTACTATTCGCAGTCCATAAACTACTTTTGCAGTCTATAAGTCTCATTCCCCTCTTGTTTTTCTCTCTTTACAAAATATTATATCCATCCTCTCTCTAAAAGTTTGAACTCAAATTCATTATTTTGAACTCTTGAAGCAAATATCCATCTTCCTATTAGTTATTTTAATAGAAGTCACGTGTTTTACTTCAATCAATGTAGAGTACAACTATTATTTATAGCATTCAAGATCCTCTGTAACATTTCCTGTAACATCTCCTGTAACATTTCCTTTTATAATATGTTTTTCCCCTTAGGGTCTACCCTTTTCCCTTAGGGTTTATATTTTATTTGGTAGGTTTTATTAATAAAATATACCAAATTAGGAATGTTACAGAGAGTGTTACAGGAAATGTTACAGAGGATCCGAACCGTATTTATAGAGAGACGTAATTGACTTTATGACACATTAGTATTTTCTTATTTACTTTTTCATAAATGTTACTGGTTGATGTTAATAAGCAACAATTCTAATGTATAACATACAATATGATCGTATTAGTTGTTTGAAGACATGTCATGTGTTTAATCAACATTAAAATACATTGTCTTATAATTTTGTGCGTAAAAAGTTATATCTAACTATACAATATGCAATGGAGAGAATTATTCGTAACATATTTTGTTTCAATCAAGGGCTTTTGGTTCTAGTAAAATGGAAAACCATGCAGCAAGTTATTTGTTTAATGTATTCTATTGGCTAAAGGTTGTTTTAAGTCCCTAATATATTTATCTCGTCAAGGTTTGGTCTGTAATATTTTGTGTTTTTATGTTATCAACTAATTTATGAGCAATCGATTTGGTCCTTTTGTACGATTTTTGGTAATTTTGACAAGTGGCCAAGATTTCATTCCAGTCAACAAGTGCAAAAATGTAATTTCACCACTTAAGTTAAAATAAAAAGGTGTTTTGCTTTCGTAAGAGGGGTAAAAATTTCCCCAAAATCATTTTCTTCTTCCCCCTTTGAACAAAAACCAAAACTTAGGGCTTTTTCAAACCTAAATTAAACCTGTAACCTCCATAGATTCTTCATCCTTGTAACCCATAGCAATTCAAAGGTCTTCATACTTCGAACGAGACATGGACAATGATAAGGAAGTTGCATTTATTCGTTTTGATGGAATCTTGAAACCCCCTTCACCTATTCGATCTAGCATAGGAGTTAGAGGACAACAAAGGATATTGAACTCTTCTTCCATGTTAGACTCTAGAATGTTTCAGGAGTACTTTGAGTAAGTTATCTAAACTATTCTTTAATGATTGTAGACATGTATTAACGTCTACCTCAATATCACAATTTTGTTGCTGCTAATTATATGTTTCACTTTTTTTTTTTATAATTGTATCAGATGATTAAGTGACATAAGATAGCTTAGTAATTTAAAAAATTTCATTGTTTTCTATAGTAATTTTTCTTATTTTTTAAGACTAATATTAAAGAGCATCGTGCAAACTTTGTGCGTGAAAAGCGATAACTAATTATACAATATACAATGGAGAGAGTTATTTGTAACGTATTTTATTTCAATAAAGGGAATTCAATCCCCCAAGAATGAAAAGAAGGCATTTAGTTCCCGTAAAATAGAAATTAAGTGATGTAAAAGCATGGGAGAATGATTTGTGTGACGTTTCTATTTCAATTGTTATGGCGTAAAACAATGTTTGCACGCGAACAAGAAAACCTATCTTTCGTTCAATCTATTGAAAATGCTCTCTCAGATGACAAAAGAAAAAAATTCCTAGCACTGCACAGAGAATGAAGAATCACTGCCCATCAAAATCATCAGAGGAAAACTCGAGAAGAAGGATGAAGGGAAGGAAAAAGAGAAGCTCAGAACAAGCTCCACAAACTATACAATATGCAATGGAGAGAATTATTTGTAACATATTCTATTACAATCAAGGGCTTTCGATTCCAGTCAAATGTAAAACCATGGAGCAAATTATTTGTTTAATATATTCTATTGACTAAATGTAACTTTAGTCCCCAATATATTTATCTCGTTAAGGTTTGGTCCAAAATTTTTTTATCTTTTTTGGTTATCAACTAATTTACGAGCAATCCATTTGGTCTTTTTCTACGATTTCTGGCAATTTTGACCAGTGGTCTACAATTTCATTCCGGTCAACAAGCGTAAAGATGAACTTTCACCACTCAAGTTGAAAAAAGAAATGTTTTTTACTAACGTGAAAGGGGTAAAAAAATTCCCCCAAATCATTTTCTTCTTCTTCACTTCTTCTCTCTTTGAACCAAAATCCAGAAATTAGAGCTTTTTCAAACCCAAATGGAACTTGAAACCTCCACATATTTTTCATCCTTCTAATCCATAGTAATTCAAAGGTCTTCAAACTTCGAATGAGACATGAACATTAATGATGACTTTACATTAATGGGTTTTGATGGAAACTTGTAGCCTCGTTCAAGTATTCAATCTAGATTAGGAGTTAGAGAAAAACGAAGGAGATCAAACTCTTCTTCCATGTTAGATTCCAGAAAGCTTCAGGAGTACGTTCAGTAAGTTATCTAAACCGTTCTTTATCCATTATAGACATATACTAACGTCTATCTAAACTTCACAATTTGGTTGCTATCATAAGTTTCACTTTTTTTTTATAATTGTATTAGTTGAATATCTGACATACAATAGCTTAGTATTTTATAACAAAATTTATTGCTTTTCTATGATAATTTTTCTTTTTTTTCTTGGACCAATGTTAAATAATGTTGTGCAAACTTTATGCTTGAAAAGCTATATCTAATTCTACAATATGCAATAGTGAGAATTAAATATAATGTATTCTATTTCAATGGGAATTCAGTCTCCCAAGGACAGAAAAACAAGTCATTCAATGCTCGTAAAACGGAATTTAAGTAATCTAAAACATAGAGAGAATGATTTGTATGACATTTCTATTTCATTCACTACTACATAAAGAAATGTTTGCACATGAAAAATGTACAAACTCTATTCTTAATTATGTTGAATTGTATGTTGTGATAAATATCATGTAATCTATTTCCATCATTGGGATTACTATTTGTCATCCATAAATTGATTTTGCAGTCAATATAAATCTCATTTCCCTCTTGTCTTTCTCTCTCTACTTTCTATATTTACAAAATATTCTATCCACTATCTCTCTAAATTTTTTAACTCAATTTCATGATTTTAAATTCTTGAAGAAAATATCCACTTCCTATTAATTATTTTAATAGAAGTCACGTGTTTGACTCCAATCAATGTAGAACACAACTGTTATTTACAAAGGAGAATGAATTGACTTTATGAAAACGTTAGTATTTTCTTATTTATTGTTTCATAAATGTGACTAGTTGACGTTAATAAGCAACAATTCTAATGTATAATATATATAATATGATCATATTAGTTGTTTGAAGAAATGTCACGTGTTTAATCAATCATTATAATATATTGTAGTTAAAGTTTTGTGCATGAAAAGTTGTGTCTGACTATACAATATGTAATGGAGAGAATTACTTGTAACATATTCTATTTCAGTCAAGGGCTTTCGGTTCCAGTAAAATGGAAAACCATGAGCAAATTATTTATTTAATGTATTCTATTGACTAAATGTTGTTTTTAGTTCATAATATATTAATTTCGTTAAGGTTTGGTCCATAACTTTTTATGTTTCTTGTTATCAACTAATTTACGAGAAATCTATTTGGTCCTTTCGTATGATTTTTCGAGAATTTTAACCGTTGGTCAATGATTTTACTACGGTCAACAAGGGTAAAAATGAAATTTCACCACTCAAGTTAAAATAAAAAGATTTTTTACTCATGTGAGGGGTAGACAGTTCTCCTAAATCATTTTCTTCTTCTTCTTCAATTCTTACTTCTTTGAACCGAAGAATAAAAATTATGGCTTTTTCAAACCCAAATTAAACCTGAAACCTCCAAAGATTTTTCATCCTTGTAACACACAAGAATCAAAGGTCTTCAAACTCTTCTGAGTTAGAGGACAAAAAAGGAGATCAAACTCTTCTTCCATATTAGATTCTGGAAAGTTTCGTGAGTACTTTGAGAAGTTATATAAACCATTCTTTAATTATTCTAGACATGTGTTAACTTCTATCTCCACTTCGCAATTTGGTTGTTGTTAATTATATGTTCACTTTTTTTTTATAATTTTATTGGTTACACCTGACATAAGAAAGCTTAGTAATTTTACAAAATTCAATGTTTTCCTATAATAATTGTTCTTTTTTTTTCTTTAACCAATGTTAAAGAATGTTGTGCAAACTTTGTGCATGAAAAGCCATAACTAATTATGTGATATTCAATGGAGAAATCATTTGTAACGTGTTCTATTTCAATCAAGCAAATTTAGTCTCCTAGGAACAGAAAAGAAAAAAAAAAAAGCACATGCAATCTTCGTAAAATGGAATCTAATTGATAAACATAGAGAGAGTGATTTGTTTAACGCTTCTATTTCAATCATTACAACGTAAAAAATGTTTGTACGTGAAAGAGATTCAAACCTCCATTTGTAATTATGTTGAACTTGTATATTTTATTAGTTATAAATGTCACGTGTTCTATTTTAATTATTGGAATTACTATTTCAGTCCATAAATTACTTCTGTTCTCCATAGAAGTCTCATTTCCCTCTAGTCTTTCTCTCTCTACTTGCTCTCTTTAGAAAGTATTATCTCCATCTTCTCTCTAAAGTGTTGAATTAAAATTTATGATTTTGAACTACCGAAGCAAATATAGATAAAGATGTGAACATGACCGATGATTGGTACTTGGAAAATGTCGATTTAAAGGTAAAATTGAAACAAAAAGTAGATAAATTTTAAAAAAAATAAAACAAGAAGAGAACCAAGTAAACCACCCAGTGTCAATTCGACCACCACTGGACACATCACATAGGGGTAACCGAACTGCACTCAGGTGGTTCATCCGGTTATAGTTTGAATTTCCTTTTTATCATCTCATCCAAACAATACTCTTCACACTGTATTAATAGACTAATCAAAGCCTCATTATTCCCATAAAAGTGCTGGTTTTGATTAACAGCTTGATAATTCCCATGGTTCCATCCATCATCAAATTCCTTCAGAACCACATTATCAATACCCTCATCATCATGAAAAATAGCACTGTGTAATATATATATTCTATTTCAACCCACCTCCGCATTTTTTGCTATGATCAAGTCTAATCTCTTTCAATCATTATGTGACGTGCAAATGTTTGCATGTGAAAAGATTTAGATGTAATTATGTTGAACTCGTGTACTTTTTTATTGATTACAGATGTATATGTACGATTTCAATCATGATGTAGTTTTAAGATTATAAGAGATTGTAATTGAGTGAATAATATTGTTATATCTTCTCGTTAGTTATTTTAATAGAAGTCACGTGTATAAAAATTTCCCCTAAATCATTTTCTTCTTCTTCATTTCTTTCCTCTGTGAACCACAGACCAAAAATTTGGACCTTTTCAAACCAAAAATAAATTTAAAACCTTCATAGGTTCTTCATTCTTGTAACCCATAGTAATTCAAAGGTCTTCAAACTTCGAACGAGACATGGACAATGATGATGAAGTTGCATTCATGGGTTTATATGGAAACTTGAACACTCATTCAAGTATTCCATCTAGATAAGGAGTTAGAGGACAATGAAGGAGATCGAACTCTTCTTCCATGTTAGATTCTGAAAAGTTTCAAGAGTACTTTGAGTAAGTTATCTAAACCGTCCTAGAGTAGTGTTAACGTCTATCTCCACTTCGCAATTTGGTTGTTGCTAGTTATATGCTTCACCTCTTTTATTATTGTATTTGTTTGAATATTTGGCATGGGAAAGATAAGTAATTTAAAAAAAAAAATTCATTGTTTTCCTATAATATTTTTTCTTTTTTTTTCTTTGGCCAATAATGTTAAAAAATGTTGTGGAAATTTATGGGCGAAATGTTGTAACTAAGTATACAATATGCAAAAGAGAGAATCATTTGTAATGTATTCTATATCAATTAAGGGAATTCAGTCTCCCAAGAACAAAAAAGGAAAAAAAAAAGCATGTAGTCCCCATAAAATGGAAAGTAATCGAAGAGCATAGAGAAAATAATTTATGTGATGTTTCTATTTTAATCATTACAACCTAAGAAAATGCTTGCACATAAAAAGGATCCAAAGCTCCATTTGTAATTGTGTTGAACTTGTACATGTTTTATTAGTTATAAATGTCACGCGTTCTATTCCAATAATTGGGATTACTATTTGCAGTTCATGTATTACTTGTGTAGTCAATATAAGTCTCATTTCCTTCTAATCTTTCTCTCTCTACTTTCTCTATTTACAAAGTGTTCTCTCCACTTTTTCTCTAAAATGTTGAACTCAAATTCAGTATTTTTGAATTATTGAAGTAAATATGAATGAAGATGTGAACATGATCCGTGTTTGGTGCTTGGAAAACATCAATTTAAAGGTAAAAATCATACAAATAGTAAAGAAATTTTAAAAAAAAATAAGAAGGGTACAAGGTAAGCCACCCGGTACTGGTTGGACCACTACCGAATAGATCACATGGGAGTAATCGCACTACAACTAGGTGATTCATCCGGTTATAGTTCGAATTCCCTTTTGATCTTCTTAGCCAAACAGTACTCTACACACTATATTGACAAACCAAGCAAAGCCTCATCATTCCAATAAAAGCTAGTTTTGATTAATAGCTCGATAATTCCCATGGTTCCATCAATTGTCAAGTTCCTTTAGAACCACATTATCAATACCCTCATCATCATAAAAAAATAGCACTGTGTAACGTAAATATTCTATTTCTATGCTCCTCCGCATTTCGGCTATGATCAAGTCTAATATATTTCAATCATTATGTGTTTGCACGTGAAAAGATTTAGATGTAATTATGTTGAACTCTTGTACTTTTTTACTGATTACATATTTACATGTTCAATTTCAATCATGATGTAGTTTTAAGATTATAAGAGATTATAATTGAGTGAATGATATTGTTATATCATCTTGTTAGTTATTTTAATGGAAGTCACGTGTATAAATATTTCCTCCAAATCATTTTCTTCTTCTTCTTCAGTTCTCTCCTCTTTGAACCGGAGACTGAAAATTTGGGCTTTTTCAAACCCAAATTAAACCTGAAACCTTCACAGGTTCTTTATTCTTATAACCCATAGTAATTCAAAGGTCTTCAAACTTCAAAGGAGACATGGACAATGATGATGAAGTTGTATTCATGAGTTTTAATGGAAACTTGAACCCTCGTTCAAGTATTCAATCTAGCTTAAGAGTTAGAGGACAACAAAAGAGATCGAACTCTTCTTCCATGTTAGATTCGGGAAAGTTTCAAGAGTACTTTGAGTAAGTTATCTAAACCATTCTAGATTAGTGTTAATATCTATCTCTACTTCGCAATTTAGTTGTTGCTAATTATATGTTTCACCTTTTTTTTTATGATTGTATTTGGTTGAATACTTGGCATACGAATGATAAGTAATTTAAAAGAATTCATTGTTTTCCTATAATAATTTTTCTTTTTTTCTTTGACCAATAATGTTAAAGAATGTCATGCTAGGTTTGTCGGTGAAAAGCTATAACTAAGTATACAATATGCAATGGAGAGAATCATTTGTAACGTATTCTATTTCAATTAAGGAAATTCAGTCTCCCAGGAACAAAAAAGAAAAAAAACTGCATGCAGTCCCTATAAAATGGAAAGTAATTGAAAAGTATAGAGAAAATGATTTCTATGACGTTTCTATTTCAATCATTACAACCTAAGAAAATGTTTGCCCGTGAAAAGATCCAAAGCTCCATTTGTAATTATGTTGAACTTGTATATGTCGTATTAGTTATAATGTCACGTGTTCTATTCCAATAATTGGGATTACTATTTGCAGTTTATATATTACTTCTGCAGTCAATAGAAGTCTCATTTCCTTCTAATCTTTCTCTCTCTAATTTCTCTCTTTAAAAAGTATTATCTCCACTCTAAAATGTTGAACTCAAATTCATTAGTTTTGAATTATTGAAGAAAATATGAATGAAGATGTGAACATGATCCGTGATTAGTGCTTGGAAAACATCGACTTAAAAGTAAAAATTATACAAATAGTAAAGAAAATTTTTTGAAGAAAAAAAATGAGAAAGGGACCAGGTAAACCAAGAAAAAAACTGAGGTTTGATCCATAATTTTTATGTTTTTTTTTTCATCAACTAATTTACAAAAAACCTATTTGGTCCTTTAGAACAATTTTCGAGAATTTTGACCAGTGGTCAACGATTTCATTCCAGTCAACAAGGATAAAAGAGAAATTTTAACCACTCAAGTTAAAACAAAAGGTTTTTAACTCCGCAAGGGGGGAAACATTTAGCCCAAATCAATTTTTTCTTCTTCAGTTCTTCCCTCATTGAACTAGAGACCAAAAATTAGGGCTTTTTTACTCCCAAATTAAACCTAAAATCTCCACAAATTCTTCATCTTTGTAACCCATAGTAATTAAAAGGTCTTCAAGCTTCAAAATGAGACATGGATAATAATGATGAAGTTGCATTCATGGGTTTTGATGGAAACTTGAAACCTGGTTGAAGTATTCGATCTAGCTTAGGAGTGAGGACAACGAAGGAAATCGAACTCTTCTTCCATGTTAGATTCTGAAAAGTTCCAGAAGTACTTTGAGTAAGTTATCTAAACCATTCTTTAACCATTATAGACATGTATTAACGTCTATCTCAACTTTCCTTTTTGGTTGCTGCTAATTATAAGTTTTACGTTTTTATAATTGTATTGGTTGAATATCTGATATACGATAACTTAATAATTTAATGAAATTCATTGTTTTCCTATATTAGTTTTTCTTTTTTTCTTTGACCAATATTAAAAATGTCGTGCAAACTTTGTGCGTGAAAAGCTATAAAAAATTATACAATATGCAATGGAGGGAATTATTTGTAACGTATTCTATTTCAATAAAGGAAATTCAGTCTCACAAGAATGGAAAAAAGGTATTCAGTCCCTATAAAATGGAAATTAAGTAATCAAAAAGAATAAAGAGAATGATCTATGTGATGTTTCTATTTCAATCATTACGATGTAAAACAATGTTTGCATGTGAAAAAGACAACCTATCTTTTGTTCAATCAAATTCAAAATGCTCTATAAGAAGACAAAGGAAAAAAAATCCTAGCGTTGCGCAAAGAATGAAGAATCACGGCCCATCAAAATCCATTGGAAGAAAAGCAGAGAAGAAGATGAAGGGAAGGAAAATGAGAAGCTGTGAACAAGCTCCACCAATTTCATCAGCTGTTACGGCAGGTGATTGTGGTGAAGGGAGATCTGCAGGCAGTAAGGAGACGAATCCGTCCCCGTGTCCTGATAGGAATGAGAGAGAGGGGGTTGCGCAAATTCAAAGGAACCAGGTAATGAAGCCGCCCCTTCCGTTGCTTAGAGAAATGAGGAGGCAATTTCTGTGGAGGCTCCGGTCGGTGAAGAAGAGGAGGGTGAGGAAGGAGGGTGATGGAGGGTATAGAGAGGGCATAGGCAGATCAGCAGGTAGGGGATGAGTGACAATGAGAGAGTGAGAGAAAAAGGTTAGGGCCTTAGGGAAAATAAATTATGTATTCATTAAAAAATATAGAAATAATATAATATATATAAATATATTATTATTTTATTATGACGGGTAAACAGGTTTTGATATTATAATACCTTGTCCATACCCATTTAATAGAAGTTATGCATGTATGGGTTGGGGTTTGTCGGTATAAAATCCTAACTTACCCGCTATAAACAGGTATAGACTCGGTCAGGTACAGGCAAGACCCGCCCCGTTTATAATCCCTAAAGAGAATTATTTGTGTGACGTTTCTATTTCAATCCTTTGACATAAAAAAATGTGTGGACGTGAAAAAAATCCAAAGCTCTGTTTGTAATTATGTTGAATTTGTATGTTTTATTAGTGATAAATGTCATGTAATGTATTTCTATTATTGGGATTATTATTTGTAGTCCATAAACTACTTCTGCAGTCCATATATGCCTCATTTCCCTCTTGTCTTTCTCGCTCTACTTTCTCTCTTTACAAAATATTCTCTCCACCTTCTCTCTAAAATTTTAAATTCAAATTCATGAATTTAATTCTTGAAGAAAATATCCATCTTCCTATTAGCTATTTTAATAGAAGTTATGTGTTTGGCTTCAATTATTGTAGAATACAATTTTTATTTATAGAGGGCAGGTAATTTGACTTTATGACACGTTAGTATTTTCTTATTTATTGTTTCATAAATATGACTAGTTGAGGTTAATAAGCAACAATTCTATTGTATAATATATATATATAATATGATCATTTTAGTTGTTTGTAAAATTGTCACGTGTTTAACCAAAAATAGTCACGTGTTTAATCAATCATTATAATATATTGTCGTTATAATTTTGTGCATGAAAAGTTGTATCTAACTATGTGATGGAGAGAATTATTTGTATCATATTCTATTTCAATCAAGGGCTTTCAGTTCCAGTAAGATGGAAAACCGTGGAGAAAATTATTTGTTTAATGTATTCTATTGACTAAATGTTGTGTTTAGTCCCTAATATATTTATCTTGTAAAGGTTTGGTCCATAAGATTTTACGTTTTTTTGCTATCAACTAATTTACGAGCAACTTATTTGGTTCTTTTTTACAATTTTCGGCAATTTTGATCGGTGGTCAATGATTTCATTCAGGTCAACAAGGGTAAAAATAAAATTTCACCAATCAAGTTAAAAATTAAAAAAAAAAAGTTTTTTACTCATGTGAGAGGGGTAAACATTTCTCCCAAATCATTTTCTTCGTCTTCAGTTCTTCTCTCTTTGAACCAGAGACCAAAAATTAAGGCTTTTTCAAACCCAAATTAAACTAAAACCTCCGCAGCTTCTTCATCCATGCAACCTATACTATTTCAAAGGTCTTCAAACTTTGAATGAGGCACGGACAATGAAGATAAAGTTGCATTCATAGGTTTTTATGAAAACTTGAAGCCTTGTTGAAATATTCGATCTACCTTCGGAGTTAGAGGACAATAAAGGAGATCGAACTCTTTCTCCATGTTAGATTTCGGAAAGTTTCATGAATACTGTGAAAAGTAATATAAATCATTTGTTAATCATTCTATACATATTTTAACGTCTATCTTTACTCCGCAATTTTGTTGTTGTTAATTATATGTTCACTTTTTTTTATAATTTTATTGGTTAAATACCTGACATAAGAGAGCTTAGTAATTTTACAAAATTCAATGTTTTCGTGTAATAATTGTTCTTTTTTTTTTTCTTTAACCAATGTTAAAAAATGCCGTGCAAACTTTGTGCATGAAAAGCTATAACTAATTAGAGAATTATTTGTAACGTATTCTATTTCAATCAAGCGAATTCAGTCTCCCAGGAACAAAAAAGAAAAAAAGGGCATGCAATCCCCGTAAAATAGAATCTAATTGAAAAGTATAGAGAGAATGATTTGTTTAACACTTCTATTTCAATCATTACGACGTAAGAAAATGTTTGTACGTGAAAAAGATTCAAAGCTCCATTTGTAATTATGTTAAACTTGTATATTTTATTAGTTATAAATGTCACGTGTTCCATTTTAATAATTGGAATTACTATTTTCAATACATAAATTACTTCTGTTGTCCATAGAAGTCTCATTTCCCTCTAGTCTTTCTCTCTTTAGAAAGTATTCTCTCCACCTTCTCTCTAGACTGTTGAATTAAAATTCATGATTTTGAACTATCGAAGCAAATATGGATAAAGAGGTGAACATGACCGATGATTGGAGCTTGGAAAACGTCAATTTAGACGTAAAAATTATACAAAAAGTAGATAAATTTTAAAAAAAAATAAGAAGGGGACCAAGTAAACCACCCAATATCTATTGGACATCACTAGACATATCACACAGGGGTAACCGGACCACACTCGGGTGGTTCATTCGGTTATAGTTTGAATTCCCTTTTTATCATATCAACCAAACAATACTCTTCACATTGTATTGATACACCAATCAAAGCCTCATTATTCCCATAAAAGCTCTGGTTTTGATTAACAGCTCGATAATTCCCATGGTCCCATCCATCATCAAATCCCTTCAGAACCACATTGTCTAGCTCGATAATTATATGTTTCACTTTTTTTTTATGATTGTATTTGGTTCAATATTTGGCATACGAAAGATAAGCAATTAAAAAAATTCATTGTTTTCCTATAATAATTTTTCTTTTTTTTCTTTGACTGATAATGTTAAAGAATATCGTGCAAAGTTTTTCGATGAAAAGCTATAACTAAGTATACAATATGCAATGGAGAGAATCATTTGTAACGTTTCTATTTGAATTAAGGGAATTCAGTCTCCCAGGAACAAAAAAAAAAAAAAAAAAACAGCATGCAGTCCCTATAAAATGGAAAGTAATTGAAAAGCATAGAGAAAATGATTTCTATAACGTTTCTATTTCAATCATTACAACCTAAGAAAATATTTGCACATGAAAAAAATCCAAAGCTATATTTGTAATTATGTTGAACTTGTATATGTCGTATTAGTTATAAATGTCACGTGTTCTATTCCAATAATTAGGATTACTAGTTGCAGTTCATATATTACTTCTGCAGTCAATAGAAGTCTCATTTCCCTCTAATCTTTCTCTCTCTACTTTTTCTCTTTACAAAGTATTCTCTCCACTTTCTCTCTAAAATGTTGAACTCAAATTCATTATTTTTGAATTATTGAAGTAAATATGAATGAAGATGTGAACATGATCCGTGATTGGTGCTTGGAACACATCAACTTAAAGGTAAAAATTATACAAATAGTAAAGAATTTTTTTTTAAGAAAGAAACTGAGAAGGAGACTAGGTAAACCACCCGGTGCCAGTTGGACCACTACCGGACAGATCATATGGAGTAACCACACTACACCTGGGTGGTTCATCCGGTTATAGTTCGAATTCCCTTCTGATCTTCTCAACCAAACAGTATTATGTACACTGTATTGACAAACCAATCAAAGCCTCGTCATTCCCATAAAAGCTCTAGTTTTGATTAACAACTTGATAATTCCCATTGTTCCATCCATCATCAAGTTCCTTTAGAACCATATTATCAATACCCTCATCATTATAAAAAATAGTACTGTGTAACGTGTATATTCTATTTCAACGTCCCTCCATATTTGGTGAAGTCTAATCTATTTCAATCATTTTGTGACATGCAAATGTTCGCGTGAAAAGATTTAGATTTAGTTGAACTCGTGTACCTTTTTTATTAATTATAGATGTCACATGTTCGATTTCAATCATGATGTAATTTGAAGATCATAAGGGATTATAATTGAGTGAGTAATAATATCTTCTTGTTAGTTATTTTAACAGAAGTCACGTGTTTAGCTTCAATCAATGTGAAAGACAACGGTTATTTACAGAGGGGAGGTAAATTAACTTTATGAAGCGTTAGTATTTTGTTATTTATTGTTTCATAAATGTGACAAGTTGATTTTAATAAGCAACAATTCTAATGTTAGTAAATTGACCGCATTAGTTGTTTGAAGATCATTATAATATGGTGTTGTTACAATTTTATGCATGAAAAGTTGTATCTAACTATACAAGATGCCATGGAGAGAATTCTTTGTAATATATTCTATTTCATGAAACGCATTCGGTTCCAATATAATAGAAAACCGTGGAGCAGGTTATTTGTTTAATGTATTCTATTTCAATTATTATAACGTAAGAAAACATTTCTTAGTAAAAAAGATTTAAAGCTCTTGATGTATTTCTATTGAACTTTTATGTTCTTATTAGTTACATATATGTCACTTGTTCCGTTTTAATTATTATATAACTTGAAAATTATAAGAGATTGTGATGGAGTCAAGAATATTTTCATATCTTCTTGTTAGTTATTATAGAAACCACGGGTTTGGTTTGAAACATTTCAAAATATAATGGTTATATATATAGAGGGAGAGTAAATATATTTCGTGAAACGTTAGCATTTTTTATTGATTGTTTTATAAATGTGATGTACATGATGTATATGACAACATAATATGAGTTATTTTTGAGAGATATTACAAGTATGATTTCAATCATTATTATTATGTAATAATCGTGCAAATTTTGTGCATGAAAAGTTGTATCAACTATACGATGTGCAAAAAATAGCATATTTGTGCCATGACCACATCTAAATAAAGGGGAAGAAATTGGATAGGAGCCAAAGGCTCGAATATGCCATCCCAAAGGAGAAAATTTTATAGTTAAAAAAAATAAAAAAGACTTGAGAAAACAGTGAAGGCACACAAGTCCTCAAAGGTCCTAATTTTATTACTAGGGGCATAAATCAACTCTTTCAATTTAATTTGTATGTATATATGGTTATTTTTAATGTCTGTATATGTTATAATAGTTAATATTAATTAATTTTTTAATTTAACTTTTTAGAGTTTAATAAGGTTTAAATTTTATCAAATCTATTTGATTTAAACTACTATTATAACATAATTTATTCTTATTAATGTAGGCTTTGAAATATATAAATATACGTTACATAAAAAATTTTATATTTTACTGTATCTATACATAATCCCAGAGGTGTAACAAAATCTTAATCCAATTGAAAAATAAAATGGTAATTAATAATAGACTTATTAAATTGAAGTTCGAGTTGGGAAAACGTGAGAAAAAAAAGTTGAAAGCACTCTATTATTATACAACATTTGTTTTAAAGGAAAATGGTGATTATAAAAAAATTTCGAATTCATCTTTTGATAAAATCCCCAAAAAAAATTGTTTGGACAAATTTTATTGTTCAAATCTGATAAAGCAAAGACAATTGGGAATAAATTCGTTACCTTCTCTTTTTAAGTTTCCTGAAGTATTTTACAAAATAAAGTTAATTGGCAGAATTCACTTTAAGATTGAGCCATTTCCATTCAAAATACAGAAAACAGATTTTCAAAATATTCTTACTTTCTTTTGCTCTTCTTCTTTACCTTTCTTTCCTATTTATGTACGGGATTGAATCCAAAGACTTGGGGGATTCTTGAGATTTCCATTTCGTTACGCACGGCCAATTTAGATTAGACTCGAGTTTCAAACTCAACGAACATATACATACTATATACATGTTGATTCGGATCGGCTATAATATCTCGTATAATATTCTTTTTGTTATAACAAAAAATATTATAAAAAATATTACGAATGATATGAGTGTATGCATATCACTAAATATTATATAATACATATTTTATCATGTTATTTAGTATACTATAAAAAGAGTGTAGCTGAGGAAGTATTATTAAATAATCTTGACTGCAACATATATTCGAATTCAAATAGAAGAAGATTGCAAGGAAAATATAGAATAGAGTCAAATATATAATTAAAATATTGAATTTGAGTTTAATTTCACCCTTAAAGATAAAGATACAAAAAATGTCTTAATGTATAAAAAGTTTATTATTTGTTTATTGATTTGTCAATGTAGAATTCTTAACATTCCTCATGTACACTTTATAAAAGAAGTTCATTTGTTCACTAACTAATCAACGTGAGATTCTCAATATATATACACTCAATTCTTCAGTAACATTATTTTTTTATATTCTTGTTATATAACTTTTTATTTTATATTTATATTTGAGTTTATGATTTACTTTTATACTTTAATATTTATGAATAAAAATATTATAATAAAATAATATAAAAATACATTATAAAAGATATTATAAAGAATTCAATTCAAACCATCAAATATATAGAAGTCTGTCTCTTTTGATGTTTTGTTAGGTTACCTTTGAGTTGCAAGTACGGTGTATAAATGGAGCCTTGTATAAATCTAGTTTAGAATTCAAGAATCTTTCCAACCTATTAGACTTTTAAGAGTCCAGAATAATATATATATATATGTGCATTATTTTATTTATTTATTTTGAGAAAGTGCATTATTATTTTGTGTTGATTTTTAATATGTAGGTTTCTTCTTGTTTGATAGTAAATTGGAATAGAGAGTATATGAGCTGTACTTTCACTCACCCATTACTAACTTCTTTGCCTAAACTTATCAATAAATCCAAACAGAGCCAGACAATCCCCATAACTATCAATTTAAAACTTTTCAATCAATTTAATTAGTTCTAATTAATCCCCTTTTTTGTTTATTTAATTTAAACTTTTCCACCATTCCATTTGTCCACTTAATCTATTTTACAAGCAGCTCTAAATTTAAAAGAAAAAGGGAAAATATCTATTTAGCCCTTAAAATTTAGAACTTGACATAATATGATTCTTAAAATTTACATTTTGTCATCATAATTTTTAAACAATTTACAGTAATCTAACAAAATTCTTTTTTTGTAAAAATTTAACTTCTATAAATTGCACAAAATGAAAGACGAACTTCATGCCATGACAACAAATCAAAGTAACGGTTGCAAAAGGCATAACTTCAAAAAGTTCGTATCAAAATTCTAGAGCCTACTATCACGGCAAGTGTATATAATGAAATGAATATCTTTTGGAATACAACTACGCTTCCCTAGTAGCTTTGGTGATGTATTGCTAATTGTTAGATTTTGAGATGAAAACACCATTTCTTGGACCAAGCTTACAGAAAAAATTAACTCCATCAATCAATATGATACGAGAAAAAATATTAATATATATATATATATTCTTACATGATGATTTACTAATTGAGAAAGGGAGGTAACACCAGCAAAAAATGTTCGAACACCAACACTAAAATGTTGTTCATGACCAATGTCAATACTTTCATCATATGAAAAAATACTAGACTGGTATTCAATCAGTTCAGACTTGGCAAGAAGTAAGTGACGCCTAACAATCTCTTCTAAAGCATCATCATTAACTATACTCATCAAAGAAAAAGAATCTTTCATCAAACTATTCAAACGAAAAGTAGAAGAAGACGCAAAAGTAACATCACTTGGGACACTATACTTGCTAAACCCAATTCCTTATTTTGCACCTTTGATCAAGAGTTAAGCTTATATGTATGATTCTTAAAGCATGACGACACCACTATCCCAAAGTATCAAACATGTGACAACTACAAGTTATGTTATTATTTGCTGAATCAAATTGCACAACATAGCTTTGATCATTTTCACTTGTTTGCATCCTATAGATTTGGACATATCCATTAGTTGTCACATGAACATCCTTTTCAGATATACTCTGCAAAAATTCATCTTGAAATTTTAAAAAAATTAAATAGTTCTTGTATAGACTTTAGCTGCATAGTTTAAAATTCCACAGTTGTGTATCAATATCTTAGGTCTAGCTCAAGTTTTGTAATCATCACAAGACTCAGTATCACGCAATTCCTTCACTCTTACTTCATACTGGTTTGCAAATTCAGTAAAAGCCAGTCTTTTCCTCGCAATTTCATTGAAAATTCCATCTGCACTTTCACTTCTTTGACTGGATTTAATGTCACTAGAAAACATATCGAGATTAAATGTTGGACAACATTTCTCCTTCAATCCATGCAACCTCTTGAGCCAATCATCATCTCTAATGTTAAATTCATCAATCATTTTTTTGCCAAATAAACTGAAACTCACTTTCAAATTCAAACTTTATTAAAATATCTCCTGAACTCTGGTTGCTGAAGAAGATGAGTAATTTTCTTCACTGCATTTTTTTCAATATGCCATTCACATAAGTGATAACGTGAATTAGGCAAAAACAGTTTTTATTGCAATTTCCATTGCATGATTTTGATCATTGAAAATTGATATTGGTGTTTTTCCTCCCATAGAATCCAAAAATGAATTAAACAACCACTAAAATGAAGTTATAGTCTCGTCATGTAAGAAAGCACATCCAAAATATATATTCTAGCAATGGTTATTCATTTGAACAAGTGGACCAAAAATTATATTCCATTTATTTATTATATATGTAATATCGAAATTTACTACATCTCCAAAACATTCATAATGCCATCTCGACACACCATCCCTTCAAAAGACATTAGATAATCTACCACATCATCAAGTTCAAAAATACAGAAAAAATTTGCATCCTCTAATTGTCTACTCTTAAAATAATTAGAGTGCATCTCCAGAGTTAACCAAAATCTATAAAATAATATTCTTTTTTCTATATAAATAATAATATGATGAAATCAATATTACAAATGATAAATCACAGTGGTGCAATTGATATATTACCCGATAGCTCACCTTCGGTTTTGGAATTAATTTTTAAATTTCAAATGAAAAGAACCTATTCTTTTATTGGTAAATGAAAGGCACCTATTTGATTTTCTTTTTTTTTTCTGAAAAAAGCACCTATTTGATCTTGATTCCTTTGTACTTTGGGTCTCATTTGGCTTTTTTTTTGGCACGAAGTCGATCATTGTTCGTCTTTAGCGGTAAAAATTTTATCTGAAATCGTCAAAAATTTAGTTCCTTCAGTGAATCATGTGATGACCCACTTTAATGAGGTGATTTATTTTGTTCAAGTATTTTAATTTTATTGGACAGTGAATGATTTATGTCTATAAATTAATATTTTATCACCATAAAATTTTTGTATGTAAACGATTTGTGTGATATTTTATAAAAATGAAGTGTTTGATAATAAAAAAAATTTATTAAATTATCATAAATTATATAAAAATCATAACCACATTACCAATGGATGACTTAAAATTTTAAGACCAAATATGCTATTTTTCATTTAAAAAATCCTCAAAGTGGATTCCCTATCCCACTTGATGGATTAACATCTAACGAAAAAGAAAGAAAACAGACAATTTTGGGAGTTTGGATTTGGATATATCCAATTTGTGAGTTTGCCATAGCCTACTTTGGTTGAATTTTGTTGTGTAGTCTTTTTCAAATGGTGAGTTCAGAAAAGTGATCTCCAATAGTGCTTCTGAGCTATTGCATCACTTACAGTGTACACAATCATTGTGGTTGAAATTTTGCCAAATATGACATTTCAAGATTTTACCAAAAAGGTTTCCCTAATCATGAGCATATTCAACTTAGGTCTCCAAAAAGTATTCAACCCCTAATTAAATGGACAAAAAATTAATACTATTTCATTGCATTTTTCTCTATTTATTGGGCATGTCAATATAACTTAGTAACTTAATGGAGATTTACTTTGAGATTTTTTTTTTCAAAATGGATTTGAAGATTTTATTACTATTAAAAAAGAAATTACACAATGTCACTATCTTGTATTTACAAAAACTCTATTACATGTTGAAGCAAAAAAACTTGTTTAAAATATTTATCACATTTTCGTAAAAGAAAAATCAAGTTCGAAATAAAAATCTTGTATTAAAGGTAATTCTAAAACATTGTTCAAATTATAGAAATCATAAAAATTATAGTGTTAAACCTAGAATTTAAAATTTAAAACTAACAATATTAACCAAGAAATAATATCTAGATATTAATGAAATTTTGACCTATAGATACTAGCTAAACTTCATGGATATAAGTAAGATATGAGTAGAAATAATTGCCAAGTTTATGTAGTTTTAGCCAAGTGCATGACTTTACTTAAGAAGATATTTTACTTTTTAAAAAAAAAAAAAAAAAGTGTTTGATGAAATCAAATTGGTGTCCGTTATTGACTTGTGTTTGAACAACATAAACCAAGTCAATATTAGCGGATTTTAGGAACACAATTTGCAATTTTCTAGCTGACAAAATTGCTTTTATAAGCCCATTGTACTATTATATTTTTTCGGAAGAAAATATAGGATATCATTAAACATTTAAATTTATATTAACGGTAATAGCAATATAATTTGAGACTCATTTGAATCAGAAAAAAAATGGTCTAGAAAATCAGCATATTTCTGAATTGAGTATAATATATAGGTGCCTGTGTGGGTGTAACTTAATTGATTGTGAGATTGAAAAGTTAATAATGAAGGTGACATATAATTTTCAAAGGGCATGATCCATGCTTTTGAGTTTTTGTAAGGCATGCTTTTGGATTTGAATGGTTGAAAATGATTTGCTTATTGTTTATTTGACTTAAGAAATAGTAAAATGATTAAACTCAGTAGAATCTTAAGCAGTAATTAAGATTATCTTGTCATTAGGATTAGGTTACTAATTATATATTATTGGTTAAACCCTTATTACTATTCTATTAATCCTTCTCGTTTGATACTTTCATTTTGATATTTTGAACTCTACATTTATATTTTTCTTCATTAGAGTTTGACTCCAGCCTAAAGCATAATTCATCCTCATTTTAATACTTAATCATACGAATTAAACATCTTTTAAAAAAATTCTCTCATATAGTCTTCTAAAGTTATATGTCAAGTCATACGAATTAAACACGTAATATATAATACTATCTTTGAATAAACTTTTAAATTCGAGTTGATAATTTCAAATAATAATAATGTAAATATTTCCGAATTTTGAATTGTATAATAATTTATACTTTTTTTTTGTTTCACAACATAACACGTAAATAATTTCCTTTGTATCCTTCAGCTTTCAAACTCTATTATTTTTATTTATTTATTTATTGCTAAGTAACTTTGAAACTCAATTTGGTGACATAAACATTGAAGATTGTCACAATTCCCACAATCCTTAAACTTTGATCTCAAAAGGTAAAATTTTTCACCTTCAGAATTCTTACTTAATTGTCCGACATTCATGTATAAAAAATTATTAATTATGGTGATTTAACGACTCTCTGCAATTAGGAAGATTGAAATTTTCAAATTCAAACTTTAATTTTTTGTACCAACTAAATTCCAGTCATACTCGCCTTGAATCCTTAATCTTTGAAACTCTTTAGTGGCATAATATTAAAAAGCTAATAAATATTAAGGATGCAATAATATTCAAAAGTAACGAACACTTCAAAGATTTTAAATAGATGGAGGGAATCATGTTTCTTAATTATGTTTAATAAGTAAGATCAATATTAAACATTTAATTGATGATTGAGGTATATATGCAAAGCACATGCGTGGAATCAAATAGTCAATAAATGCAAAACAATTATTCATTAAAATTAAAAGAGTGGTCCTTTCCACCATCTTCTTGATTTTCTAATATTAGTACAAAACAATTAATATTAAAAGTTAACAATTGATCAAAAGAATTTGGCCTCTTTATGTTGGTTTTCGATTAATTAGGAAAAGTTTGCACTACCAATCCTTAAAATTTACGTTTTCCCAAGTGGATTGCTTTGTCTTTTGTCCACAATAAGTGTGTGTTTTTTATTTTATTAGATTTTTTTTTCAAAAATAATCATTTGAAAAAAGAAAAGGTATAGATTTTAAGCTACTTTTGGAACTACATCTACCACTAATGACTAATCAGAAACCCACACTCTGCTTTAACTTTTAGGTAAACTGTTAATTCTACATTTTTCAAGTCAACTTAATGCCAACTTTCACTTGATTATATTAAACTAGGAGATATATATATAATTATATATCATGTCCTTTTTAATTTAGAATAAAGTATTTTATAATTTCATTTCATTTTTATTACCCATTTTAAGTAAATAAAAAAGAAAACTTTTATTATGCATATAGTTCATGTCTTTACTTATGAATCATGTGGACTGTCATAATAAACAAAACGGAATGATGTGACTTAATACATAACAAATGTTCTATAAATGAAAAAATAAAACAGGTCCATAAAAGAATGTTTCTTTCCAGGGAGGCATTTTCAAATTGTAACTTATCGACCATGTTTAATTATATAGATGTAAATGGAGCACTTCGTCATAAATATTCGTAAATTATTTTAACTAAATTATTTATAAGAAAAAATGTCTATAATTTATCTGTATTAAAAGTTTGGAAATAAAATATAATACAAATATACACGCACCAACAAGGTGACATCTCTGACAAGTTTTTTATTTATTTTTATCTTTTGGGGAAAAGACAAGAGTTAAAATAACATTTCACTATTTTTAGGAAAAAACAAAAAATAAACCTTTCACTACGTATAGGTTTTGGGCTCAATCCAGAAAAAGAAAAAGAGAATAACAAAAAAGATGCTCTCAAATTATTTCTTATTCTTTAAATATAATTATTTTTTATTTTTCATAACTTCACCATATTTTTATCCAACTCAATATAACACCGCCTCAAGAAGTTTTTCCCCTGAAAAAATTTTTTAAAAAAAAACCTGAAGTCAACTATTTAAAAAAGACAAAAACTAAAGTCAACTTGAATTGCCACTAATCAAGGAAAAGAATGTCATAATTGTTGTTCCCAAAAAAAAATAATAATTGTCATAATTGAATGTCTTTTCCTCACTAAAATATGGGGAAATCATTTATTATTTCTTTTGTCAAGTTTTTTAGAGGACTGTTTATTTGAATTAATAAATAAGTGAGGAAATCATTTCCGAATCTCGATAAACGGTCCCTTCAAAAAAAATTAAAAAAAATTCTGATAAACGGTATTTAGATTAGTGTTTTAATTGAAAAAAGTGAATTCTTTATTGAGTTTCATAAAAATTTAAATTTTTTATGAGACAGAAAATAAGACCCAAGGAGAAAGTGAGAAGAAGGGTTGGTGAAAAATGGGTGTCCAAACAAACCTCGGGCCTCTATATTGGGCTGTCGAGATTTGGAAAGCCCAAGGAAAGTGTATCCAAAGAACACAACCGTAAGCCCAGCTTCCATGAAATCTGGCCCAAGAGTCCAGTAGACTAGCTAAAGTCTCCTATTCCACCTTTAGTTCTCCTATGCATTCAAATTCAAATCCTCTGTAACATTGACTGTGTATAATAATATGTTTTTCCCTTTAAATTTATTCTTTAAGGTTTATATTTTATTTTGAGTATTATAGAAAATGTTACAAACAATTCAAATTATCTGAACATATAGATAGTTTCCCGGGCACGTGATCTTGTGACGATACCCGTCAAATTCAACGTTTTAAATTTGAGTTAATGACGAAAATAATGACGGAGACGTTTAAACAACCTTTTTAAAACTGGCATACAACATTAAACCATTTTCTAAATAACTCGAACTCATGACTTCACACTTAACATGTCAGACGAAAGTACCTAAGTAAGGAAAGCCGCACTATCATACCACCGCACCATCAGACCACTGCCTCTTATCAGTAGATCACAAGTTTAAAGGAAAGAAAGCCAAAAACTACCAAACAACACACAAACATCTGCAATAATTATGGAATATTTATCTTCAAAGATGAGATCATCTAATGGAACTAACCCAAATATCTTCACAATTTTTTACAATTCCAATCCAAAACTAATCAGCACTGTGATGACTCATGAAGGTTTTCTACTGCATCGGTTTGTGTGTTTCTAGCCTCAATATCATCAAGGTAATTCTGATAACTATACGAGGCAAAACCCCAAAATGCCATAAGCAAAGCAATTACCTTAATGCCATTCATCTTGTCATGGAAAACTATGACAGCTGCAATAGGAGTAACTGCCAAAGACAGAGTACTAATAACATTTGAGAATAGAGAAGATACCACAAATATCAATCCAACGACGCCGACGGAACAAATTTGCCAAGCTATCGCTGTCCATACCAAAGTCATCACGTATGAAAGTCTACCAGTGGCGAAAGCATTCATTTCTCCATGCAATGTCTTCCATTCCCCGCTAGCAAATAGACCAATAGTGGAGACAAGAGTCGCTACCAATGATGTATAGATTTGCATTTCCAAAACCACAGAAAATGTTTCTTTCTTTATGACCTTCTCAAATGAAACTTGCATAAGAGAGAGTAAGAGAGAGTACAAAGCAGATGCTGCCAGTGTAGTCACGAAGCCAATAATGTATTTTCCCCTGGAAACACCAGGTCCACTGGATTCGTCATTGACAGCAAGGAGACAAGCAGCAAAAGAGAGTACTACCACGGAATTTAGAATCAGTATAGTGAACTTCTGTTTATTGATAAACAAAGAGAAAATGGCATTGAAAGCCAACTGTGTTGCACAAATGAGGGCATAAGTAGAGGCAGAGAGGTATAAGAGCCCAGTCGAGTACAGCATATTATCCCCTGCTACTACTACGCCAAGAACAAAGTATATCAAAGAAAGAGTGGTAATTGAAGGTTGGTTAGTTGCAACAGAAGGTATCTCTGTGGAAGGGATGAAAAAATATGGGATGAAAAGAATGGGAAAAGCAGCTGTTTGAACAATCGTGGCCATCCATTTACTATTTCCACCCTTGTCATAGTAAAATCTTCCCAGGACAACAGATACTGCTTGTCCGACAAGCAGAAAAGCTATATTTACAGCAACCAAAAGCCACCATTGCCAGCGTTTAAGTTTGGCAAACAGATAAGGATTCATTGAAGTACTAGCCTTCTTCAAGATTGGTACTTGATTATCTGTTATGAACAGAAAAGATGGAAGGCATTTAACATCAAATTCTAGCGTATACATGTGAATATCGTAGTTTAAGACAAGATTAAAAGTTTTGGGATAACCATCAACCAAATAATCAAGGAAAAAGATTTTTAAAGGATTAGCTTAGCAAGAATAGGATTTCATCCCATTTGGTAATTCATGTGTCTCATTGTACTGCTAGGTTGATGCACAAATATATTTTGAGACTGAGAACATTGCAAATAGGCATATATAATTTCACTTTGCCAATTGAACATTCATGTGTATCACTGCATTGCAGGTTTCGTGCTGAGGATATTGTACGTAGACAGTGTCAGTGCATTTGATGTCCCCACTCCGCACCACACCACAATCCACAAAAGCACACAAAAGCAAGACAAAATTCAATACAAAAGTTAAAATTTTAAAAAATTTAAAAAAATGAGCGACATGCTACAAACCGGAGATTCACAAAGGCTGCAACAGGTTTCTAAACTTTACAGTGTGAAAGCATTTCAAGTTCACAAAAAGCTATTGAAAATACTTTTCATCCAGAAATAAAACATTGAATTTAGGTGGTTAGTACTTTTCTAGATCCTTCACATACACAGATTTCTTGGACCAGTAGAAAACATCCAAGCCCAACAAAAATGGAATATCTCTCCTTATTATGCAAACTGAAATTAATATCTCAACAAACTTTTGTAGGTGTTCTTTCTTCTATAGGAAACTCAAGCCAAAAAAGTTTAAAAAAAAAATAAATCAACCTGATATATGGTAGCAACCACCATTACACACCAACAATCTAGTCCTCCAATTTTCCCTAATAAGAATATACCCCAAATAGCCAGAAACTAATTTTCAACTTAAATCACATGTTACATAAAAAGGAACATACATAACCTCAAGTTAATTAATTCCTACACCTCTTCAGCTAGTAAAGCAACTGCTTAAACCAAAAAATAAAAAATAAAAAATGCTAATTCACAGGCAACTAAAGCAAGTGAACTTTGTTTTGGTAATCATCATTTATTGTAGTTGGTATAATTTGCAGAAACAAAACAAATGGTTGTTCTTAAAAGCAAAAAACAGTTAAATAAGGCTTAATTGAGTTTATCCACATTAAGAAACTCTTAAAGAGTTTTAATTAATGGATTCAAGCAAACATCACTAGCCAATTACAACTCCTTCCAAGTTTAACATAACACGTCTCATTCAAAACAAAAGCCAAAATAGGAAAATATACACTCGCAAGTAAAATTAAAAAGATAATTAATAAAAAAAATAATAGAGAGAGAGAGAGAGAGAGAGAGAGAGAAGGGAGCGGACCTGACATGTTGGCTGGTGGAAAGGTAGAAGGAAGTTCGATCGGGTGAAAAGCGCAGCCGCTGCTGCTGCTAAAAACTGAGAGAAAATTGATCAGCGCCAAAAGAGTTGCTTAAGAAGACCAAGAAAGAGAAAAAAAAAAAGAATCTTAATTAATTAGATTTGTTTGGTCTTCTCAGGTGAACTTTCGAACTCGAAAGAGAGTGGAAAATTTGATTCTGTGGGAGAGAGAGAGAGAGAGAGAAAGGGGTTTTACGATGACGTATCGCTTCATCTTTCCTATTTGCAATCAAAAGCCCCAAAATAATTGGCGGTGTTCCTCTCGTGACTGAGGCAGTTGATACCTTTGACTTCTTCACAACCGCTGCAACAATGCCTCCTTTTTTAGGCTGCCACGTGCACTCTTTATTGGCCTACTTCGGCTTCTCATGAATTTTTCAAGAGGTGCGTGATGATACGAGGTCCATCACTTGCATAATTTTTGTTTATCGAATTATAAAATAATTATGTAATGAATTAAAAAAGTATATTAGATTAGAAGATCTACAAGATAATGATGATGAACGATGTAATCAAACCCCTATGCATAGAGAAGGCATTTTTGAACTATACCACAATTAAACTAATCTCCATGCAGCAAACTAAAGATATGGGCTATTATTGATACCATTTTTAAGGGAAACGCTTGATTCAAGGTTCTATAAGATATGAACAAGAACAAAACACAATGATACAATTTCATAAGGGATGACTGAGCTTAAAAGGAACCAATGATTGTCATAGGAAAGGTAAAGTGATGCGGTCAATTTTTCCTCATCACAAATGTTTGTTGTCCGTCCAATTTCGCGGCAGACATTTTGTGCTGTAGACAGAATTAGTTCTTCGAATTTAAAGTTGAAGGGAACTCATTGAAAGCTGAAGGGAACTCGCTGCTATGTGCACATATTTGGACAAGACATCATTCCTAAAACTCCATACAAATTTCTCAAAATCTCGAATCTTCTCTAAATAACAACTCAATTCTTACAATTAAAATGATAATAATCTCAATACAAACTCCATTAAAAACAGCTGGCCAGGCTCATGAGAACTAGGATCAGCAAGGAAATTCATACAACAAAAGCATATTCTATAGCACCCCACCCTTTTCTCCATTATCTATGTACGTTTCTAATGTATATATTCTAAAGCGATGGACAAGACATGAGAAACCAGGGAAAGCATCCAGACTGCACCACCCCAGTTAACAAAATCCTGGCAGGACTAGAATAAGAAACAAAGAGACAGCATTTTCAAGCGTTAAAGACATCAAAATTTTAAACTTTAGGTCCAGATACAAGAATATAAAATTGTTCAAAAAAGGGGGACAAAAAATCTGAATATGAGAAGCTACAGATAACCGCATAATCATACATATAAGAAGATTACAGAGACTAGAGCTAGTCAACCTACCAGTAAAAATGACAAATTCCTGATATATCTGAGTTCCAATATCCTGATGATCAATCAAACCCAAAATTCAAATGCTATCGGCAAGCTTAAACTTTACAGATACTTGAGCACCCAATCAAAGAAAATGTATACCAATGAAGCAGATAAAGTCATTTTCAGTTGAGCATCATCAACAGGCACATCCACCTGATTGTTGCTGTGCCTGAGATGCATTTGTGTTGCTAGACTTGAGGTTGACATCCACCATATCCTCTTGCTTGGCAGAAGAAAGTGTCTCCATCCCTGGTAAGGCTGCAGCAATTTTCCTAAATAGTGCCTGCAAATCAAATCACAAAGAAATGTCAATAAAGACCAGAAGTTTCAAAAGTAAAATAATCTTTCGTCATGGATAAGGAAAATTATTTCATTGGCTCAACTCTCTTTCTAAAAGACCTCGAAACATGGTACTTAAAAAAAACAAAAAACAAAAAAAAGGACCTCTAAAAATAGTCAATTACCTTTATATTGAACCCAGCCTTTGCACTGGTTTCAATGAACATGACATTAAGGTCCCGAGCTTTGGCTTCTCCTTCCTCAATTGATACTTGTCTACAATGAGCACAAGGAAATGAATGTATGAGTACCGATAATGCATAAAAGAACAGAAGAACCAAGACATGCTCCAAATTATATACCAATGTTAATTATGAGAATTTATCCAAAGTTTGTTCTCAATGGTTTACATTTAAATCTATCGAGCAGAATTCAGATACTCTCTTCCTACTTGTGCACTTACTCCTCACCCTGCCCGCAAATAGAAAGGAAAGGAAACGAGACTCTCAGGGGAAAAACGAACAAGAGAGAGAGAAATATAACTCGATGCATAAAGAAGAAGTGCCTCTTCTCAGACTCCTTATTCCTCATCCAAATTGAAAGTTATACCAACTGCAGTCCTGAATCAATGATGAAGACCATCATATCCAACGTTCACAGCCCAAATCCATTCTTTGCTATTGAAGGAACAATATAGTGCGATGTTTCCACTTGGAGAGCACAAATCAATTTGGTCTGAACCGGGATCAAATTTCATTACTGAAATGTCAATAATTACATATTGGGTACATTATTTAGGCCTCCAGGCTTATAAAAATCTCTGCTTAGAGCACAAATCAATTAACAACCAAAAATAGGACTCCATTTGATATGCTTGATTAAAAATCCCCAAGTTAGAGAATGACATGTTCTAATTTCCCCTTCACATTACTTGAAAACATCTTATTGGCAGTTCGGTTCGATGTTTTCTTAAGTAATAGTCCAACTACTTTTCCATATAGAGTAGCATTGTTAGTTATAATAGAAGCATTTCCACTTCCTAATCCTTACTAAACATGCTTCAGAAAACTGCAACCCATACAGAACTGAATTTTCTGTCATCACACTTTCCAAACTCCGCATATCGCCTATAATAAGTTTTGATGGATCATAAATTATCTTTGACATGTTACAATAAACTTATTCACATCTTTCATAGAAGGAAAACTTTCTGCTCCAATACTGTGCTGCTGAAAGATACACTCCATTCGGATAAGACCAACATTAAATACAAAAGAAATAATAAAGCACAATCTGTTATGCAATAGGATAAAGAGGAAAGCAAATCAGACAACCCTAGCAACCCAACCATGATGAGATCACTTGCTCCTGACCATGCAAAGTAGAAAAAGGGAAACATAATACAATTACACAGAAAGGTGAAATACGATTATCTTAGTCAAAGTATTTTCCATAACTATTATACAGAAAAGAAAAAGAGAAAACTACACTCATTTACCTCTTATCCACAAGGTCAGTTTTGTTGCCAACAAGGACAATGATGACATCACTGCCTCTTTCAGTGCGAACCTCCTCAATCCACTTTGAAGTGTTCAGGAAAGACTGTCTGCCTACACATCGAAAAAACTAGACTATAAGCATATAATAACACAAGTAAATGGTAACAAGAAGTCTCAGGAAGATGACATAGATCAAAACTAAAGCTACTATACATACAAGGAAATTAGAAAGTTCTTAAGTGATTGAAAAAAGAATTTAACCACACCAGAACACAACTTAGACTACTTTATATTGCAAAAGTATCCCGCCTTTCCACTCAACTAGGGATATGTCATATACACCAGCTTTAAAAAATAAAAAAGAACAAGTGTAATAAATAAAAGTTGATGGAAAATAGTGGTATACTTGCAACATCAAACACAATGACAGCAACTGAGGAGTCCCTAATATAGCTTGGAATAAGACTTCGAAATCTTTCTTGTCCTGCAGTATCCCTGCACAAGGACAAACATTAAGCCTTAAACTGTTGATAAATAAAATCTATGATTGGAAAACCAGAGGCTGGAAACTGAAAAAGGTCCACCCAAAAAAAGTTGCACCTATCATCCCTATTATAATAACTAATCCTCATTTTTCTAGGATTTCTCATCAAGGTTGCATGCTGTATTTTCCAGTGAGACAAACAATTGAACCATTAAAGACAATTCTTGAAGCCTCATCTTCCTTCCCATGATGTGTCTTAAATGTAATACTTTCATTTTCCAGCAAAGATCTAACAACAGAACCCAAAATGCCCACAACAGAACTGCAAAAATCTCACAATTTTTGAAACAGAATAATGAATTCCAAACTATTTCCTGAAATAAAGCATTTCTTACCAGAGCTGCAATCGTACAGTTCGGTCTTCAAGATACATTGTTTTGGATAAAAAATCAATACCAATTGTAGCCTGCAAAACAACAAAGACAAATAAAAGTTCAACGTTTGGGATGCCAGGTGTGAGAAAGAATATATCCATTTGAGTTTGGTCACATAAAGCCAAATAAATGGCAGAATTTGATGCATGCGCAATCTCTTACCCAGAAAAAGAGGGCAAAAAAAAAAACAAAGTCAGCATTCTATAGAATACACTGGTACAAACTCAGCCATTTCTGATTTGTCAAACCAAAAATAATTCTTCTCCATGTATAAAAAGGATAAGTAAAAGTACTAGAGAGGTCTCTCCGTCTTTTCCTTATCTTATTGCTGAGAAATCTACTAGTAAAGCAGCAAGCTTCTCTTCTTTTTATGTTGTCATGCTGCATTTCCTCTTTCCCAGGTATGAAACCCAAGCATACTCCAGTAGACTCTTCTTTGGTTTAATTATCTGTTTATTGTTTAACTGAAACTTAAAATCAGTTTCCCTTGCCACTGTGACTAGATGTATGCTGAACAAAATTTGATAAAAAAAATACTTGAGAAATCTCCAGATCAGTAGACATTGCCAAGCAAGGACCAAGTATCATAATTTCCCTTGTACTAAAATTCTTGACTGAAATCCAAAGTGGAAACCAGATATCCTATCTAAGACATCCACGTACAATGAAAATGACATTGTAGTGTAAATGCATAATGACGGGAAACAATTCAAAAAGAACAAATCATCCCAAGTGCAAACTACCAATTCTTTGGGAAAATACCGCCATCTTAGTATTTATCGGATTCATAAATGTGATGCAGCTACCTCGATCTAATGGCCACCAGGGTAAAAAACTTACACGCGAGCCTCCTCTACCAGTTTAGCTGAGTTAGAATCAAGTAATAAATTGATTTTAATTCCAATAAATTAAAATGAAAAGTTAAATTGCACTGCAATTTTCAGTGAGCAGCTTTCTCCGTGTACTTCAATGTAGATCCAATGGATAATATAATATAAGTACCAAGTATGAGGAGGAGAAAACGCCAATGAAGTAAACTAAATCAAAATCAGACCCGGAAGGCATGATAAAAACGCAAGATCATCACTTATCCACACTGAGAATAAAACAAATTGAAATCTTAAACGGAATAAAATTGCACCAATTCAAACAGATCCACGAGACGAAACTAATTAACAGTCAACAACAATCAAAAACAAAGTCATACCTGATAAGTGTTATCGAACTTATCGTACATGAATCGAGTAATAATACTTGTTTTCCCGACGGATTGATCTCCTAAGAACACCAACTTATACTTTGCCAAAGCCGAAACCGGAGCCATAAATCGGATCTAATGAATTAAACAAACAATTGACTGGACCTTGCGAAGGCGGATCGCAGCAGTATTTTCCGACGAATTAAGACTTTGAGATCTCGCCGGAAAATGATCGAAGAAATCTGACGCGTTTCCTTAATAAGCAGAGATGAATTCTGCTGCGTAGCAAACAGTGAGAAATGAGTGGGGTTAGGGGTTGGAGAAATGTATAAGCTTACAATGAAATCACCTTGCGCGTAATGGGGGTGTATTTGTTTATGAGGATGATTCGGCGTTCGCCGAACAAGGGAAACAAATACGAGTTGCGCACATGACGTTACCGTCATTTATGTGCTGGATTTTTTTTTCTTTTTATTTTTCAAATTTTCGTTTTAAATGTTTTGGGATTTTCAGTAGTGAATTGAATATTCAAACGTTTAATTTTAATAATTAAATATAATAGTGTTTCATTAAAATAATTATTGAAAAATTTTTTATTTTGATAATCCATTATATAAATTAGGATTCCGTTCAAAATTTTTTTAAGTTTGATAATCCATTACATAAATTAGGATTCCGTCAATATGTAAGACGTTATATTTTTATTTCTCACATGTAATATTTTCTATAAAAAAAAAATTTATAATATGTTTTTCTCCTTTTGCATTTAGCCTTTTCCCTTATAATTTATCTTTTATTTAGTAGGTTTTATAAATAAAATATATCAAATTATAAATGTTACAGAGAGTGTTACAGGAAATGTTACAGAAGATCTGAACCGCTTTTTTATTGAACCATAACTTGTAACACTTTTTGTAATATTCCTAATTTAATATATTTTATTAACAAAACTTACCAAATAAAAGATAAATCCTATGGGGAAAAGATAAACTCTAAAGGGAAAAATATATTATAAAAAGAAATGTTACAGACGATCTTGAGTGTATAATATGAATACTTAGATTATTAAAATTAATCAAAATTAGAAGTTTAAATACTAAATTTAATGTTATTAGATACTTTACCATCCAAAATCAGTTGAATGTTATCTCTATTCTTTTGTTATGAGTTATTGAGATAGAGCTTGCATGGGAGTATAGTTTTGAGACTGTAGAGTTAGTACCAAAAGTTGTAGAGTCACCATGATTTATATCATGCACCTGAGCATCGAGCAGTCCTATAACCCTGAGAATGAAGAATTTTGCAATTTTTGGTACCGAGTTATTGAGTTAGATTAGAATTGTTTGATAGAGGGAGGAACTATTTGGATTGATTTTAAATTCACATTTTTTTCAAACTTTTTTTATCTTGTCTTATACATTCACTTACAAACATCTTTAACTTTTATGAAATTAAATAATGAAAAACTCACTTCTGAAGGTTGTCCATTTCTTGGTAACTCAGAAAGTTTAGAAAAGTTTTTTGGTCAAATTCAATTAAGATTTGGTATTAGTGACTATCAACTATTTTGTAGTGAGATCTTCTAAGATATATTTTGATTCACTCTATAGTGTATTTCTTTTATAATAATTTTTTTTTAAAAAAAATTATTTTTCAGAGTTTTGAATTTATTTCTTATTTTATATAATATATTAATGAAATTATTACACGATAAGTGTTACAAGTATATATATATATATATTAAAAGGTGTATTATATAATTTGATCGATCATCTTGCCACAAATCTTTTTAAACTTTTTTCTTTTGATAGATTAGAGAAAATATGTAATTTGAACTCAAGTCTTCTAGTCTGGTAAAAAGGATTAAACCTACCACACCAATTTGACTATGTAATATAGATTCGGGTTTCAAAAGAAAAAAAAAAAAAGTAAATCACCATATATGTTCATTAACAATTTATGCTATTCTCAAATTCTAATTATTCATAAACGTTTATTTCATCTTTTTATACTCATGAACTATCTTTAAGCAACTGATTTTTAACAAATTATGTGTTATGTGATGAAATATTAGGGTTGTAAATGGGACGGGTCTTACCCGTACCTGCGCGGGTCTATACCTGTTTTTAGCGGGTAATTTTTAAATTTTATAACTGCGGACCTGTACTTGTACCCTTACCCGTATTAATTCCGTTATATGGGTCTGAGTAGGGTATGATAATGCCTAGACCCGTATATTCGTTTACCCGTATTAATAAAATAATAATATATATTTATATATAATTTATAAATTTTTATATTATAATTTATATTATATTATTTATATATATTACATTATTTATATATATTATATTATATTAATAACTGTTGATGTGAGTTTTTTTTATCTTTAGCTACATATTCATAATTATCTCTATTTTACATACACTTGTAATATATACTCACTTCTATATTTCTTTTGTATGAGACAAATAGGATATCCAAAATACAAATGCTTTTATTAATATATTGTATTGAACTAGAACTTTTGTTCTTATTGGATTAATGTAGTGTGAAGATTTTATGTGTATTCGAACTTTTAATCATTTGAATTAGAGACATTAAATGATTGTATTTGTTAAAAGAAATGTTGAGGGAGATTATGTTAATCATGTTAAAATTTTTATTTTAGGGTTGTACATTGTTTTATATATTTTTGTTTAATAGAAAAAATACAAAAATGTCATACGGATACGAGTTTACCCAGGCCCTACCCTGACCCTGGAGGTTCGGGTCTGGGTCCAGAAATTTTATACCTGGAGGGTATGGGTCCGAGTCTGGGTCCAAATTTCACTATAAAGGTACGCACTTGGGTCTGAGAGTACCCTGAGGGTCTGAACCCGTTTACAGCCCTATGAAATATGACTAAAATAATTATGCAGAAGTCATTTGCTCATACGAACAAAGTCATTTTTACACCTCTATACTTTTCATTTATGCCTTTATTCTGGTAAGTACATTATTTGAACATGATGATTTGAGTTGGATTTTTACCATATAACACATAATTTAAAAAAATTAATTGATAAAAATTTATTCGTGAGTATAAAAAAAATAAAAACTTATAATTATTTTGAAAAAAAAAAATAGTAAAACATCATTGTATCTAATGTGGACCCAAAGCCATTGTACATGATCCCGCTCAATCCGCAGTTTATACCATGTATCCAAGTACACCATGCAAGGTATACTCACTTATCAAAATTTTATCGTTTTGATTAGCGATTTAATTATTTTATTATTAACAAAATCAACAAAAATCTTCCAAATCCACGAGCTTTATCCTTCCCCGCGCTTCTTCTATTTTTAAACATATTTTTCCTTTCTTTCTGCGATCTTCTTCTCCCATCACAATTCTACGCTGTTCAGATTGCTCGATTTCATCGGATTTCATGTGATTTAATTCAATTGGTCATTATTAATCATCTGCAACATTGTGTAATCAATAGAGAATTTTGAAGAAATTAATATTGTGCCGATTGTTAATATGGATAAGGTCAATTGTGATGTTTTAAATCCTTCTCGTGCAAAGATGTTGTCTCGATGCTGCTGGAATCTATTGAAGAAGACTTTACAAGTAATACATTGCTTATTTTTTGGTTTGTTTTGTTGTTTTTTGTATTAGAGAATGGATGTATGTCAGTGTTATATGTATGCTGCTGGAATCTATTGAAAAAGACTTTACAAGTAATACATTGCTTATTTTTTGGTTTGTTTTGTTGTTTTTTGTATTAGAGAATGCATGTATGTCAATGTTATATGTATAGAGGATGAGAATTGTGGTTCTTCAAACAATTCCAATTGTGAAGTTAGAGTGGAAGGAATTTCACGTAAAATATTATATTTTTCTAATTTGGTGGTTATTTTCGAGAAGTTGTGTTGTATATATGTGTACCTAGTTTGATTACAAAGTGTCCCTAGTTTGATAAATGAGTGTGTGCCTAGTTTTGTAATAAATTGTGCCATTTGTTTTATGATTAGTGTAAATTTCGAATTTTTGTTATGTTTCTATTTTCTAAACCTTTTTTACTGGTTTTAATGTAATGTTTGTTTTGCTTTCAAGCGTATTTCAAATTTTAATATAGTTCGGTATCATTTCGTTTTAGTTATATTACGTATTTGAAATATAGTAGTTAGTATGCCTAATTTTGTAAGCAATTGTGCTAGTTTTTAAACCGTGTGTGCCTACTTTTAAAACATAGTGTGCCTACTTTTATGCATAAGTGTAATATTTAATTTTTATTTTGTTTATATTTTTAGACATTTTTGTTAGTTGCAATGCAGTGTTTGCTGTGCTTTCAAACGAATGTTAATTTATTTTTAGTTGTGAATTGTTTTATTTTATTTGTATTATGTAATTTTATGTTGTAGTAGTTAGTGTGTCTATTTTTATAAATCATTGTGCTTAATTTTTAAACTATGTGTATCTATTTTTGAACCAGAGTATTTATATTTTTATGCATAAGTGTAATATTGATTTTCTGTTTTATATGTTTTGTTTTTATTTTAATGCAAAGCAATGTTGTGCTTTTAAACTTATATATGAATTTATTTATGTATTTTTATAGTTTAGTTGTTAAATTCAAGGTGTTCTTACTCTTATAGATAGTGTGCATACTTTTGTAACTGTTTGTGCCTAATTTTATAACAGAGTGTGTCCATTTTATTAACAATGTGCGCGACCTTATTTGAACTTTTCTACATTCATTTACATCTTGTATGTGTTTTAATTCTCATTTTTTTTAATGTTCAATACAGTTGTGACAAGAATATCGAATGGAAATTCATTAGTTGGGATTGTTGTTTCATCCGAAGAAGATGCATTCAAAAGAACAGATGGTTGGTTGGGTTTTCTTGTTTGTCATCTTGTTTTGGTATCTTGAGCTTGCTCAAAATAGCAAACGGTTTTGCCTTTTGAGATGTTAATCTACGACGTATGACAATAAATGATTGTTAAATTATAAAATATTTGTATGGAATGACACGTGTACTGTTTTTATTCATGTATTACTTTACTTTTGCTGTGCCAAAGTCTTGTCGTCTTGTGGCACATCAGCACATACATCATGGAGTTGTTTCATTCGGGTTTCTTCGCTATTACATTACAGTTGTTTAGTTGTCATTAGAATGTGTACATATTTTATGTAACAGTGTGCCCATTTTTATTACTCTTGTGTGCTCAAGTTTACACTTGAGTGTGCCTACTTGTCAAACCATTTGTGCCTACAATACACGACACACAGTTTGTATTACTTTATGCATTTTGTGTTTTTTTAAACAAACTTTTGTCCCTTATTTATATGTACAGGTAACTAAGGGTTAATATAGCAATAAACATGAAAAATAGTACACATAAAGTAGTGTCTACTTTACTATAGTTGTGTGCCCAATTTTATTGTTGAATATATTTACTTTTCAAACCATTTGTGCCTACATTATATAATACACAATTTGTATTCATTATGCATTTTGTGCCTCTTTTATTATTTTTTGTACCCAATTTTATGTGTCAGGGTACAATGAGTTGATAAGCAAGATTAAATATGGCAATAAACATGTAAAATTGTCACAATAAATTAGTGTGCATACTTTTGTACAACAGTGTGCCCACTTTTTCTGTTGAGTGTGCTACTTTGTAAATTATTTATGCTTACATTATATAACACAGTTTTGTATTGTTTATGCATTCTATGCCTCTTATACAATCTTTTGTGCCCAATTTTATGTGTAGGGTACATAAATTGTATAATAAAGATTGAATATGACAGCAAATAGGTAAAATTGTCACAAAAAAGTAGTATGCCTACTTTTCAATAATTATGTGCCCATTTTTTTTATTGATTGTGTCTACCTTGTAAACTAATTTTGTCTACATTATACAACATACAAATTGTATTTTTTATACATTTTGTGCCATTTTTACAATCTTTTGTGCCCAATTTTATTTGTGAGTATATGTGTTGCATAATAAAGAGTGAATATAGCAGTAAATAAGTAAAATATCACAGAGAAAGTTGTGTCTCTACTTTTCAACAAGTGTGTCTGCCTATTTTTTTTATTGAGTATGCTTATTTTGTAAATCATTTGTGCTACATTATACAACATTGTATTGTTTATGTATTTTGTGCCCTTTTACAATCTTTTATGCCCAATTTTATATAGGGTACATGTGTTGCATAATTAAGAGTGAATATACTGCAAACAGGTAAAATATCATAGAGAAAGTTGTGTGCTTACTTTTCAACAATTTTGCGCCCATCTGTTGAGTGTGCCTACTTTGTAAATTGTTTTTGCCCACATTATACAACACACATATTATATTGTTTATGTATTTTGTACCCTTTTTACAATCTTTTATAAGCCTAATTTTATGTGGGGTACATGTATTGCATAATAAAGAGTGAATATTGCAGCAACCAGGTAAAATATCAAGTTGTGTGCCTACTTTTCAACAACTGTGTGTGCCCATTTTTTCTGTTGTTGTAAACCATTTGTACCTACATTATACAATATAAAGATTATATTATTTATGCATTTTGTGGCATTTTTACAATCTTTGTAGGCAATTTTATGTGGGGGTATATGTGTTGCGTAATAAAGTATGAATATGACAGCAAACAAGGAAAATATCACGAGAAAGTTTTGTGTATACTTTTCAACAACTGTGTGCCCATTTTTTCTGTTGAGTGTGTACTTTTTAAACTATTTGTACCCACATTATACAACGCATGTTGTATTGTTTATGCATTTTGTACCATTTGTACAATCTTTTGTACCCAATTATATGTGGAGTACATATGTTGATAATAAAGAATGAATATGACAGCAAATAAGTAAAGTATGATAGAGAAAATTGTGTCTAATTTTTTACAGTTTTGTGCCTAATTTTTAAACCATATGTGCCTAATGTTATATTACAGTGTACCTACCTTTTAAACCATTAGTGCCTACATCATATCAGACAAATCATAAAAAAATGTCATAATACAACTTTTTATTCAGAGGAGATGATGGCTTTTTTTCTTGAAAAAGTCCTTTTTTTTTTAACAGGCTACTAAAGTGGCAAAAAATTTTTTTTATGCCTGATTTGGCTATAATGCACAACGGTTGTGCATTATTAATTAGGATAACGCACAACCATTGTGCGTTATCACTAATCATATCCTAGGTGGTATATAACGCATCTTCATTGTGCGTTATCTGCCACATCATTTTTTTTTTAATTTTTAAAAGTCTTGTAATTTGAACCCTTGACCTCATGAGAAATAACATAGAAGGCTTACCAATAGACCACCATTGGATCTTATTCAACAAGTGCATGTGATTTTATTTAATAATAACTTACTTACTTACGTATTCCAATATTTAACAACTTCAATCATTTGAATTTTTAATTAGAGCAAAAAGAAGACTGCTCATCTATTTAATTTTCAAATTGGTGGCGTAATTTTTTAGTTAACAAGAGAGAAAGTATTAGAAAATTACAAAAACGTAAATTAAAAGGAAAATAGGAGATTTTTGTGGAAACGGTCGGTGGGAAACTGTTAAAACGTTTCCAACGCGTAGGCCTCGAAACAATAACCGAAATGCCCACAAGAATCGCCTCAATCGGACGTCCGAGTGCAAAGTTATGCCCCGTCAAAATTTTCGACTATATGAAACAATTTTTTTGCCCCCAAACGCGTTCGGATCACTTTTTGACGATACCGTTACGTTTATCTTTACGAGAACCATCAACAAGTGGTCATACGCGTGAAACGGACATCCGATCGCAGAGTTATTAATGTTTAAAGTTTTTCAAATACCTACAAATTCTTCTTAATCAACATAAACAAGATAACGCACATGCACAATGGTTGTGCATTATCATCCATCTCAACACTTAACGCGAATTAAGCCCGTGATTAGCTATAACGCACAACCATTGTGTGTTATCTCATTTGATAACGCACAATGATTGTGCGTTATGGTCTCTTCAGGATTTAAAAAAAAAATTGGGCCTATTTAGTATCCATTTTTGGTTTTTTTCTGGGCCCGGCCCAATTTAAAAAACCCCGGATTGAAGTGGGCCTTTTTTTTTCCCAGCTCTGGCCATAACGCACAATGGTTGTGCGTGTGCGTTATCAGTTAATTAAGCAAATTAGCCTATGTGGCTGATAACGCACAATGAGTGTGCGTTATGACAGGGCATAACGCATACTCGTTGTGCGTTATCAGCCACGTAATTATTTTTTTTAATTTTTTAAATTTTTTTCTATATTTTTACTTTTTTTAATTTTTTAATTTTTTAATTTTTATAATTGTTTTTAATTTTTTAATTTTTTAAAAATGTTTTTTTTAATTTTTTTATTTTGTTATTTAATTTATTTTATTTTTTGAATGAACATTTTTTTTGTTTTTAATCAAAATTTCTTTTGGGAAAACTTATAATTGTATAAGTTTTTTTTGAGTAATTTGTTTAATGAATTATTTTTTTTAATGAAAATTTGTTTTGGAAAAACTTAAAATTGTATAATTTTTTTAAAAAGACTGTATTTATTATATTTAACTTATTTTGTGCCATTTATATCATTTTCTTGGAAAATATGTTTACATTTTGACCATTTCATCGCAAGTTATTTGAAGAAGTAATACTAAAGAAACCGTAAAAATTCCGAGCAATGATGTAGTAATTAGAAGAAATTGAAAGAAAAATTTCATTAATATAAACATGTTTTATTACAACTATTTCAAGAAAATGTCAAACTGATACATTGCTCGGTCCGGGGTTATTACAATTTTTTCTATTATGTCCCGGCATGCGACATCTACCACATCTTGGATGAGAATCCGGATTTCTATAATCCATTTCCCTCTGAAATCACTTGCCTTGTTTCCTATCCCGTTCATTTTTCATGTTTGGAGGATAGAATGTCAAATTAAAATGGACATCCCTCCAAAAGTTCTCACTCAAGACCGGATGAAAATTCGTTTGGTAAGTTTTTACGTTTGTCGCGAATATATCTCCGGTACATAAGCATCTGTTCTTGACCCATTTTCTCTACACACTACAAGAATATGAGAACAAGGCAATGTATATGTTTGCCATTTTCCACAACTACAAAATTTATTATTTAGCCGCAATTTATAGACGTTGTTGCCCCTACTAGAAACTCGGATTGGAGATTTGACCATGTATATTCCCTCTCGTGGATTGTAAGTTGTAACTTTGTGTTCTTTATTTCAGTTCAATTCGCAAGAACTTGTCAAAAATTCGAGTTGGAAATGGATGCACACAATTTTCTGCCTCTTCACGGTATTGGTGAAAGTACTTAACTAGTTTGTTGAATATTAGTTCAACCAGGGCTTTTAAAGGTAGAACCCTAGCTTTTCTTCAACACACTGTTAAGTGCCTCGGAAATGTTGGTTGTCATGATACCGTGTCTGTGACCGCCATCATGCAATAGTGTCCATTTTTCTGCTGAAGAATACTGTGATTGAAATGATGCAAATCCTAAACCGGGCACGGGGGGCATCTGCGACGTCCCGGATCCACTAGGGAGAGATTGGGCATCTGGCGTCAAACCCAAACTATAAGAAGGCATATCTAGGTGCGGGCTGTCAAATGAGTCGACATACTGTTGACCGCTACCAGATCCCTCACCCCTCTCAACCATTGTTCTTGCCTCTGTGGAGCAGACGGTACAGGAGGGCATCCAGCTCCTGCTCCACGACCAGGATGTCTCCGAGCACCCCTTTTAACTCCATAAGCCCCTCGGTCTGGAACATGCTCTCAGGGACGGCGACCCGACGGCTGAACAAGGAACGTGGCCTAGATATGGTGTTGTGAAGGAGTGCATCCCAAAGTCCCCCCGATGGAGACCATGCACCGCCGGATGATCGTCTGCACTTTCTTCATAACCGCGGCCATCTGTGAAGGAGATGAAGGTGGCTCTTGAATCGCCACTGAAGCCATATCATCCACCTCCTGAAAAATGGAAGTCTAAAAAAAGAAAAGAATTTAACAAATTAAATAAATAAATAAATTAGAATTCAACATAAATAACTGAAATGCATAAGAACTTACCATCATCCATCTGTCCACGCTGGCAGGCTGATAACCATGCGCATGATTATCACGGTTAGTTGGATTGCCGATGTAAACTCGTGTGATACCCTTGTACCATCTGATGTACTCATCACTGGGGTACGACAATGTCTCAACAACTACAGCAGGACCATCCATAACACGAGCTCGCTACTGGTTCCAGGCATTGATGTGGATAGCATGCTGTGTAACCCAGGATGTGTTGTCATTCCCTCTCAACTGGATTCGGTGCAGGTCCAGATGAGTATCAACTGCATCTGGAACCATCTGAGCCCGTGCGAACTGTCGCATCACACGCTCGGGATAGTGGTACTCCACTATCTCATAACATATGAGCGGGACCTCTGCCCGCCACAAGTCAGATGGAATCAGAGGGCGGTCATAATAAGAGAGCCACATAAATTGTCATGTCAAAATTCAAAATCAATGAAAAATGTAAGTACGATAAAATAACACAATTAATTACAAATAATACAAGCTATTGTAAAGCAAACCTAGTCATATGGCATAAAATCCAACTGGTCTCTGTATATAACCAGAGTGTGCGTAGGCAGTTGATTACAGTCAAATGTTGTGCACCATATTGCTCCAAGAGGAGCATGAGGGTCGGCCATAATCTCCGTCATCAGCTGAGGCCGCAATGTAGGTATACGCGACCACGCCCAAATCTGAAATAACACCAAGGCTCCTCCAATCTGCCGTGCACGTCCCAAAGCCGCCGTGCACAACTGCCTATACAGAAACCAAGAATGCAACTACCCCAGCTATATGTCCTAATAGCATCAAAATCCTTTAACAAACTGAGGTAGCGTACGTGAACCGAATTCTCGGAGAATTCGGGAAGCACGAGTCAGCCAATAAGTAAGAAAATAAATCTACGAGCGCGCAGGATTAGATCGTCGTCGATCTCTGAACCGGTGAACGCTCTCAGGATCCATGCTTCCAATGGTTCCTTCTTCACTTTGTATCCGGAAAAGTGGCTGAGAAACAACCGCACACCAAGAAGTCTCTCAATAACGTCAATCCAGTATTGTTTAGGGTGTAGACTCCAACTAGGCCCGGTAACGACCGTGCCGTCTATCCCTAAACCCCACAGAGCCTGTACATCTTGGAATGTAATTGAGACTTCACCGCACGTTAGATGAAATGTGTGGGTTTCTGGTCTCTACCGCTTGACAAATGCGGTGATAAGTGCGTGGTCCAATCCAATGTAACCACACCTAAAGACTCCCCCAACCCGGTTCTGTCAATAATCTCAACTAATCTACGGGGAGCCGCACTATAGCACTGGAATAGGTTGCGGCCAAAACGCCTACACTGAAGGTCAATTTAACATGTCTCCCGATCCCACCCAGATCAAACCGGATATGTGCTCGTGCTGTCTGGATAAGACGTCAGTGACAATGGGCCCCGGATGCGCATGTGCTGGCACTTCTTCCATCTACATTAATTATATTTTCCAGATAGTGTCAATATCTATATGTTAAACTTAAAAAGTTTTAAACATATTCTAATTCCAAGAATATTAAGATTTAATTGTTATTAAATTTAACAGTTGTATTATCGAATAAATGTGCCTAGATTTTCGTTTCTTTAAAATATTGAAGTTTGGTGTTACTTATAGTATATTTTATAGTTAAACATTTTACTACTTAATAAATTCACTATTACGGTTTTACAGTTTAAATAAAAATATTAATTACTAAACTAAAAATTTGTAAGTACCGGCCCATATTTTCTACTCGCAAAATTTATATGAAATATTCAAAATAATTATATAAGTAATTATGAAATTTTCTAATAATCATAAAGTAAGAAATTAAACCTAATTCCTTACTTTATTCATGAAAAAAATTCTAAAACCTAATATCAGTTTTTAAATGAAAAAAAAAATTATATACGTAATATTATCAAATTCGTACACATTTATTAATAACTACAATTTTAAATATAAATCCAAGCCCCACTTTCACAAACAAAAAAAAAATTGTAAAATTTTGAATTTTAATAATAGATTTTTAAGTTTTGTATTATTTAAATTTTACAATTTTTAATTTGCAAAAAAAAAAGTTTCAATAATTTCTACTGTTTAAAAAAATAAAAATTAAAAATACCGAATTACAGATTCCCATATTTTCTAACATACAAATTAATTATCTAAATAATTAAAAAATATTTCTATTAATCATAAAGTAAGAAATTAAACCTAATTATCCAAATAAATTCATGAAAAAAATCCTATACATTGATATCACTTTTTTAATGAAAAAAAATTATATACATAACATTATCAAATTCGTACACATTTATTAATAACTACAATTTTAAACATAAATCCAAACCATACTTTCACAAAAAAAAAAAAAAGAACATAATGTAAAATTTTGGATTTTAATAATAGATTTTTAAGTTTTGTATTATTTAAATTTTACAATTTTTAAGTTGCAAAAAACAAGGTTTCCATAATTATCCAAATAAATTTATGAAAAAAAACATCAACCCTAATATCACTTATCAAATGCAAAAAGACAATTACATACATAAAATTATCAAATTTGTACAAATTTATTAATAACTACAATTTTAAACATAAATCCAAAAATTAAAAAAATATAAAATTTTGGATTTTTATAATACATTTTTAAGTTTTGTATTATTTAAATTTTATAATTTTTAAGTTACAACAAAAATATTTTTTTTCATATTTTCTACTATTTAAAAAAAAGGTTAAAAATATCGAATTACATATTCCAATATTTTCTACTCAATAATTTATACGAAATATGCAAAATAATAATCTAAATAATTTCTAATAATCATAAAGTAAGGTAATAAAGTAAACATAATTATCCACATAAATTCATGAAAATAATACATCACCTTAATATCACTTTTTAAACTAAAAAACAATTATATACATAAAATTATCACATTTGTACAAATTCATTAATAACAAACATTTTAAACATAAATGTAAAACCCTATTCCACAAAAAATAAATTAATTCAAGTTAATAAATAAAAATCATAAAAAACATTAACAAACAACAAATAACAAAATAAGGAGGAAATGAGGAGAGAGAGGAAATAAGGGGGTGGTTAAATAAGCTGGGAAAAAAAAGGGGAGGAAAGGGGGAGCAACGGCCGCGAGCTAGGTTTTTTTTTTTTATAACATGATAACGCACTATGCATTATCAGCTTAATAACGCATAATGGCTGTGCGTTATTAAGCTTGATAACGCACGGTCATTGTGCGTTATCTACAGCTCAGTGCCAGATGGGATCCACGTCAGATTTTTACGCGATTAACACAGTGATTAGGGATAACGCACAACAATTGTGCGTTATCATCTGTGATAAGGCACAATCACTGTGCGTTATGGCCAAAACTAAAAAAAAAAGACCCACTTCAGTCCGGGGTTTTTTAAAGTGGGCCAGACCCAGAAAAAAAACCCCATTTTTTTAAAATGGGCCCAATAAAGAAAAAAACCGGAGATGATGCTATTTTGATTATTTATCAAGTCATATATGAAATTTTACAAGCAATTTTACAAAAACTTCAATTTCTAATAATATAACACCTAATCAAATAATAGGTACATAAAAAAAAATCACAATAAACAATGTAAAATTCTCAACTTCTTAATTGATATTTATTTGTTTGAAGAAGCTCCGCTAGAAGATTTTTCATGTTCACTTGAGTAACTCTCGAGTTGCTTGAAGAATTCATATTTGATGGTTTTTTTAGTGAATAAGTAAAAATTAGAGTATAATGAAAGTGTGGAACAAAGAAAACTTAATAAATTTGTGATTTAATCGTGAACTTTTGTAAAAAAATCAAAAAGAAAATCGCATTTAGTTTTGCTATTGTTGAGTATGCATTTTTTTGTGTTAGTAGATGCGTGACTAAGGTGTGAGTTGAGAGTGAAATACACGCAATGTTTTTTTAATTAGATACACATTGGTGTACTTAGATGCATGTTATAACAACCTAGCCCAATCTAACTGTCCCGTGCACATTGAGAAAGTTTTACAAATTTTCCCTTGCTCCTAAACAGAAATGAAATTCTCTTTGGGCCATCATTAACCGCCCTGCAGAATATATAACATCACAAACCTTCTGATTTTGAATCAAAACCAACAAACACACTAGCACCATTCGGATCATCCATTTCCATTCCATATAGAAGTAACTGAAAACTGAAAAATCTCAAAAGCGCTGCACTCGCTCTCTCTACAACTCTATCTACAGGTACTGCTCTCTTTCTGTCTCTTTTCGCACACATCTTTTCAAAAATTTCAATGCGTTAATCGTCAATTTCATTGAATCGAGTTCGATATTTAATTCACATTGCGTTTATTGCTATCCGTGTAAGCGAATGTATACCGATTGTACATTTTTGCCGATATACTCTTCCTTGCTGTAATGGCGGAGGAGAGTACGATAAAAATGTTTCTGTTTCGGCTTTTGGAGTTCTTGTTCCAGCTCCTGAAAGATTAGATTATAAAGAAGAGTGAGATTAACGTATTTAGAAAATATGCACCGTTGATTCACTGTACGAAGGGCCGAATTAAGCAATTGAGTCTCGAATCGATGAGTAAAATGTTGTTTTCTTCTCACGAGTGTGAAGTAACATGAATCTAATTTGATTGTTTCATGACTTTAGACTTATTGATGACATTCTTACCGTGTTTATTTTGTATTTGCGTATTAATGTATTACAGTTTTTTATAGGTTGATTTCTTCTGCCTTTACTTTCTAACTGAAATTTAATGCTAGCATCTTGATAATTTTGCTTAGTTTCCAGTCGTTCTTTTTATTTCTTTAATTCTTCATTATTTTGTTCCTAAATGTTTCTAATGTCCAATACTTTTTCGTTTTTCGTTCCAAATAATGTCGATGTTTCACTAATAAAAATACTTGGTTACTGATGGAGTATGATAGGCAACATGGCATGGTACATGACGCTGGTGTGGATATTGACTTTTGTGCACATATGCTACTGCAATTTCTCCTTTTCTGTTATATTTGGCCTATTGTTTTCTTCGTGCATGTTTTGCTTCCTGCAGCTAAAAAGTAAAGATTTGTTTGGATTGAGAAGATGCTTCCGTTTGAGTCAAGTGACGTGAAGAGTAAGTTGGACTAATACTCTATCTTATAATTATTCTATATGCTTCTTTCTATCGTTTTGAAGCAATTATTCTTTTTATTATGGCTCTTTCCCTTATCAGTGTGGTGCATGTTCTTTTATTGAATGTGAGACATGATTTTTTTTTTTCACCTATTTCATTTTTTCTGTTATAGTTTTGGACTTGGATATTCCACTCCAGTGGATAAAAATGAGTTGATAGATCTCCTAAATACAGGAAGCATTACTAGTTGTGCACTACCTCTCAAGGAGAAGGAAGTAAACTTATGAACTCAAGATTTTTCTATTGCTTAGTCATGGGATCCTCCAGCGATATAACCAAATAAATGACCTATGAAATTTGATAGAAAAGGATGTTAGAATGAAGAGTGCTTTCTTATTTTAGACTGAACGATAAAGTTTAGTGATCGCAAACCTTTTAATGTCTTGTCAGAGAATATTTCTATGAAAACTGTCGTTTGTGTTTGCTTATAAACAAAATTCTACATTATCTTGCTTGATACCATTATCTTTGTCAGCACCATAATGTGCATGTTTCAGACGAAAGTGACAACTTTACCAAGCCATTAAGAAGTTGTTACATATGCTATTGTCCCTTTAAGTTTGAATACTGAGATTCAACTACGTTCCTAGGCAATTCTCCACTTACCTGGTCAAAGAGCATCAAATTATTCCATTTTACTCATTCTGTATATCCTCTCTTTTATCTCTTTTAGTTTAGATTATGGTTTTCTAATTTTTAACTTGTCCAAGTAAACTATCCTTGATACTGTTATTGCATTTCAAATTATGAACAGAGATCGGGCTAGGACTGACCCTCTTTGGTGTACTGTTCATTGTGATTGGAGTGTTATGCCTCTTTGACAAGGGCTTTATTGCAATTGGAAATGTATGGAAACATGTCCTCTAAATTTGATGCCGTGACTATATGTCTTTCTAACTGTTTCTGTTGCTATTAATCCTTGATCTCATTTCTGTGATGGTAAGATACTCTTCCTATCAGGAGTGACCTTGACCATTGGAGTGAAACCAACCATACAATTTTTCACGAAGCCTCGGAATTACAAGGTCCTGACTCCTGATCTTTGTGTCTCTTTTTTAATTTTTTAATCATGTTGACTGAATCCTGCATTTTGTACATTTAAATATAGGGCTCGGTATCATTTGGTGTTGGCTTCTTCTTTGTTATCATTGGATGGCCTATATTTGGAATGCTTGTGGAGACATATGGTTTTATTGCCCTCTTCAGGTACTGTTGATGTTCCAAGTAGACAGTGTAAGATTTCTTTGAGACTATTATTGGCTGCTAACAATGAAATATTTTAAATTTCAGTGGTTTCTGGCCAACAATAGCTGTTTCTGTCTCAAGGATACCAATTGTTGGTTGGATATTCAGTCAACCAGTTGTGATATCGGTATGATATGTGATGTATATGAATGTTGTGCCATTTGCTATCTTTTTGGCTAAAAACACTTAAGACTAAATGCAATGTAGCTGTAGTCTTGTATAATTGATGGAGTTGATCAGGGAACTTGTCATGGATGAAGTAAAAAGTAAATTTGTCGGAATGTACTCCAGTGAGTATTGCAGCTTTATTTGAGTCATGTGTGTTCTGGTGAATTGGCTCTAGAGCTATGTCTTTGTTATCTCTCATGAAATGAATTAATGTGAAAGTTGAATTAACATCACTTCTCCCATTTCTATCTTTTCTATTTGTGCTATGCTTTATAGTAATAACTCTAAATGATCTGGTGAACACTTTAAATATCCAATATTACATGAAATTGTTATTGAGGACATGGCTTTGAGAAGTGTTTTATTGCTTTACATGCAGTTCTTTGAACGTGGCAGACCGAAACGAGTGCCAGTCTAAGGATGCTCATTCAACATAATATAGAGATAAGTTGACCACAGTTCATTCATTTGAAGATAGCAACAACGCAAGATCCAAATGTCCAAATGAGCACTCTTCGTTCTTGCAGTTGATGTTGTTTATAGACAAGCAATCTTTATACGTAACATCTGTCACGAGCCATATGTGGGCTATCTCCATATTTTTAGCTCCAGAATTACACTGAATCTGTCTATATCTCTTGCTACAGTGACCATCTGATTAATGCTGAAATTGCATTCATTTACCATGTTTCTAGTTATAGCACTTTTACTACTTCAGCCATATCCTTGTTATATGTTGAAAATTTTGAAAGTTTTACATTGTAAAGGGTAATTTGATAGGACGTGATTGAGGTTGATGGTAATATTTGAAATTTCACCCATATAGCTCCTACAATCTTCATTTCATTAATCAGTTGTTAAGTTTCTTTAGGGTAATTTTGATGTCTTCAATTTGATTAGATTGCGTTTGAGGGTTTTAAATGATATATTGGCCTATATAATTTGTTCAATTTCATCGGCTAGTCTCATAATATTTTTTTTCTAATCATTTATAGTCTTAAATGTTTTATATGCTTCTTAAAGAATTTTGTTACCAGTCACATATAAACTCTTGCATACACAAAACAGGTGTTAGTTTATCACGTGGCAAAATAAGAACATATTTAGACAAAAAAGAGTCTTTATGTTGTACATAAATTGTTCAGGATTATTCAAGGCGAAAATAAAATTGAATGATTCTTTGACATGAAAATAAATACTAAATACTTCAGGGACTTATTGAGCAATTTTTCCTTTTTCTCTCAAAATTTTTAAAAAGCCACCGGGTGCAAATGGAATTTACCGTTATAACCCACCTAACCAGTTTCCATTGACACCCAAATTCCTGCGTATTCCCAATTCCCCCACCCTTAAAGATACTACAGTCCTCATCAGTCGACAGGAGGGGCACAGACAATGGCGTCGGCTTTGAGATCGAGCATTCTTCGCCACTGTAGAATCCCAGTCTCTAAAACCCTAACCCTAAATGGATCCAAGCTGGGCGGCATCCGATTAATGTCCTCTCACGGCGACGATCACCTCGACAAAGAAGAAGTCGTTGCAAGAGTTCTCGATGTCGTCAAGAGCTTCCCAAAAGTTGATCCTGCTAAGGTCTTAAGATTTCTCATTTCCCTGTTTTCTTCTTTCCTTTTTTTTTTAATTGTAAAAAAAAAAATTAATTCCCCGTCCATTCTCGTTAGGTTCCTCAGATAATGCTCACATTTAGCCTTTAATTATCCCATTTTAGTGGAATTAATCAGTCTTTTTTTCCCTTGAACATTTCTTTCTATATCTGAGAAGTTTTGTTGTTTATAGTTTGTTTAGAAAACTTTCTGAATTGTTGCTCTAATTTGAATCTGTTAGCAATATGTAGATTAATTGACCTATTAACTACTCAAAGCTGCAATTTTGGATAAGATTCTTATTTTGAGAGTTATTTCTCATTTTCTTGATTATGCTTCTTATAGTTGAAGAATCAACTAGTTAAAATGTGCATCAAATGTTGGACATCATGGCCTCAGCTGTTGAGTGTTTTATAATATATTTGAGGCCGGATTTCGAAAGCAGGAAACGTACAGGTTTAATTTTCTAGAAAAGCAGTCAATTGATAAGTTGTATATTAAGCTTTTGATTCAAAAGATTTTGATCATTTTCTGTTTCCATCTTAATTTTTAATTTTAGTAGAGTGCTAAGTTTTGCAGTTTAAAAGTCTACTGTATGCCTTAGTCGGTGATGGAATGAGAAAGCTCCGCAGTTTGGAAACCAGGAGTGGATATGTACTTATGCAGCTGTAATGTGGTTTGGCGAATGTGTAATTCTTACTTGAGATAATTTTTTTATGGCTTCATTTAATCCTTTCAGTACCGGTCTTTAGGTCTACTTAGAATGTTCTGTAGTTATTTTTTGAAGCATAACTTTTGTCTAGAGGAGATTCTCAAAGTCACGTGGAAGATGAGTCCATTGGACACCACTTCTTTTAACTGTTTCAGTTATTTGATCAGTCAGTAATTGTCTGGCCTATGAATGAATAAAGTGAACAAAAGATCAAGTATAAACTTTCGCATAGTTAGCTAGAAACTTTCAGCATTATTCAAGATAAGGTTTATTTCAGTAACACCCTTCCTTGAGAAAAAGTACTTCCATCTTTTTTCTGGCGCAGAGGCGTGAGGGAAGGCAGCACTAGACTTGCTGCTGGTAGTATTTTGGGACAGGGAGTTGACTTGGTCTACTGATGCCACTGAATACCAAATATGTTTCTTTGTGAGCTGAATTGTACTTGTGTCTGTCATAATTCTTTGGATCAACTTCTCGAGATACTTCTAGTTTTATCTCTCTGGCAGAAGACATTGGAAGCTCTTCTGCTATTAAATAATGATTAGAAAACCTTTATAAGATCACATAGGTGATATTTGCTATGTATGTCCTGTGAGAACCTTGCTGAACTTTATCAAGTTCGAGACTGTTATATGTTAAAGTACTCCCCAAAGAAGGTAAATGTATTGTGATTTCAACACCTGAGTAATTTATGTAAAGGTTTTTTCTTATCTGAAGACTTGCCTGAGAAAAAATCCAATCTATCCTTTTACAAATCTATCTCCATGAGTATTTGTTTCAGTTGTAAGTAGTGACGAACTGTAGCTTATTGTTGGAAACACCATATTTGGCCTTGACCCAAGAAACCTGATTATATGAAATGAAATTCTATTATTGACTATTGTACTAGAAGTAGGGGGCCCATTTTCATTTGCAGTCTAGCTTGAGGCTACATGTTAGAAGTAGTACCTTCTAAGCTTAAGAGCCATTTAGATACATGTTACATAAGCATTTTGCTCTGTGTACAGTTCTAATTTGTTGGAGACTCACTCAATGTTAGAAAGCTGGAGTTACTGATCTTCAAGCAATTTTCATGATTGTAACTTTCTTGCTAAACATAGTAGATACCTGTTTTCATGATTTCGGTTTCAGAAAATAAAATATCCATGTTTAACTACAAGAGCATTAGAAATGAAATCTGAGTTCAATCTCTTGTGCAAAATCTGCAGGTTACACCTGATGTTCATTTTCAGAAAGATTTGGGCTTAGATAGCTTAGACACTGTGGAAATTGTAATGGCTCTAGAGGAAGAGTTTAAGCTCGAGATTCCAGATAAGGAAGCTGATAAGATCGACTCTTGCTCTCTTGCGATTGAATACATCTATAACCACCCAATGGCTGGTTAACTTATGTTAGTTCCTTTTTATTCAACGATTTCTTTGATAAACAGTGTTAGATAATGTCCCGTGTTTGTTCTACCAGTTGAAATGTGAAGTTCAACTACACTCAAGGAGTGGAAAATAAATCAACTCATTTCAAGATTAGTTCTCTGGAGCTTTGGACCATTGGTTTCTTATACTTCTTTTCTTCAAACCCTCCAAAATTTTGAGTGAGATAATGACATTTCCCTCTTCTTCTTGAGATTTTCACGTTTCTTTTTTGCCTATATTGTTACGAAGGTTTATTTCTGTATTTTTCAAGTGCAAATACTTTCTTGAAAATTTGCATCAGATTCAAACCATAAATCTTAAGGATATCTGAAAGAGAAAAATAAATTTGGACTGGTTTTTTTTTATTTTTATAATCCATATTTCTTTTTATTTATTATCTCGGTTTACAGGCTGTCCAGTGTAGAGAAACTGATCTCAGGTCCTGCTGTCTGCTGAGCTTAGAATTTTCTTGTACCAAATCAATAGAAAAAGGAAAACTTATGTGCATCACTTTTTTTTTTTTTAAATACCTCAAGGAGGTGTTGGTATTCAGAGGCGAATGACTTTAATTAAATTCAAATTTGGGTTAGGGAATGCCGGTAGATTTAACTTTTACTTGAGAATTTGAACTTGGTTATGACTATAAACATTTTACGTTGTTATAAAGGAGTTTTGAACTTTCAATCTCTCATATACATTCGCAATACTTTTTTATTATGAAAATCAGCAATTGTTATATATTTTTGTTTCAGCTAGTTTTGGAATTATAGAGTCAATTCCAAGAAAGCCAAAATAATCCAAATCCCACAAAATTTACCATGGCCCATATATTTCACCTCTAACTAAGGCTCTTCTTGGATTGAAGTTTATTTTTTAGTGTTTTTTTTAATCAAATTTTCATTTTGGATTCTACCATAATTAGTTTAATTTTAGATTAGTGAATGCTATGCATAGTTGCATCACTCTGGATTTTTTATAACATTTATAAAGTTTATTAATAAAATTATTATAATAATAATGTTATATGAACTGTTACAAACAATACTAATCGAGATGCAAAAGTCATCGGACTATTGAATCATGGTTAAGATATTTTCAGTAATTCGACAGTATTTGCTTAAATCTTCATATTTCATTCGAAAAGGAGATATCAATCTTCTTACCTTAAACGCATCTGAACAGGCTCGAAGTTTTGTATGAGCATAAATAACTTGTGTTCTTGCATCCATATATTTCTGATTCCTTAAATTTCCGACAGCATTTTGCAAGAATGAAATTGCTTCACTATAATCTTGATGACAATTATGCAAAACCTGATTAAAATAAAAATCCCATCTCTTTTCTTGGAATTCTTCTCTAATTTCCTCTCTTGTTTCTAACACTTTGGTTCCTACTAGGCTTATCATAGATGAAGCTAAATGGAACATATTTTGTCTGCCATGACGATGTGAGGTTGAATAAAGAGTGTTCTTACAGAAATTGTAGTTTACGTAATTTCTCTCGATTTTTGTAATTCGAGTACAAACTTCATCGATTAAATCTTCGGCTTGGATTTCATGGAAGATGAAGAGGAAAATTGAGACAAGAAAGATGTTGGAGAAAGGCTTCATTTTTTTTTTTTTAATCATCTAAGTTTGTACTATGTTGTTCTAAAGCTTGGGGGATTTTATTTAATCTGTTGGTGAAGAAATATGTATTAATTTTGGCATTTAGTGGAGTTAAAGAATGCATTTAATTCGTTCCATATTGTATAACGTAAGTGGTCATGGTTTGTTTCATCAACATTCAATTTAATCCGGTCCATGACTTGGTACAGTCGATAAATGTACTGTAAATGATTTAAAAAGTTAAAATTTTTAAAAAATTTTCATGACATCGTGAAATGTTCAGTGTCAGGTTCTAATCCACAAGTAAGACCAAAACTTTGCAAAGTACTTCGTAGGCTAAATATATCCTGAGTCCGGATTAATCAGGATCGTGTATCCCTTAATATTTACAAATTGTATTCAACGGCCTGAGTCCATTGATTTTATATGCATATTGTCAATGCTAATACAAGGTTATGAGTTTATAATTTCCGTCGGCCAAATCCGGATTAATGAGGATTGTATATCCTAATTACTCGATACCTCTTAGAGGTAAGAGATATCCAAAAAAAAAAAAAAAAAATTCCTCCCCAACTGAGATGGTGTGGTCAACTAAGGTCCTGGATTTAATGTTTGGAAAAGGAGTCTCCAACCTCTTCTTACTATTAAAGTTGATGGAAGTAAATTTATAATTTCTAAAATATTCTTTAATAGAGACAAAATTTTAAAAATATAGGTCCGAATTGTCAATTAATGTCATACTTATTAAAGAAGACTGAATAATTATATCTTTTATTGACAAATTTTCAATTTTGGAGGTTTTCAAGCTTAAAGTTATGAAAACTTTTCTCTTATGAATGATACTTTAAGAATTATACACGTACTTTCATCAATTTTTTTAATGTTAGGAGGAAATCTAAAAATTATTTATCCAAAATAGAAGTTCAAAATCTTAATTGACTAAACCTCCTAGTATTAGAGATTTTTCAAACATAACTCAAAATAATTTATTTAGCAGTAAAAATAGATTGATACGTGGAATATCAATATTAATATAAGGTTATTAAGTTCATATTTTTGTTATTGTAACGCTATATGTTTATAATCTACCATTGTAACGTTAAAAAATTTAAAAGAAAGACTTGTTGAATTGAAACATAAAATTAAAGAGGGGTCTTTAGTTATTTGTCTTAATTGTTATGGAATAGGGAGACATTTTGATGTTCAGTGCCTAATTTAACAAATGAAGCAATTAAATTAAATTGGCAGAGAGAAAGGGAAAATGAATGGTATAGTAGTAGTAGTAGTATTACATGATATGTGTTTTTTAGAGTCACATGATTAGTTTTAACTATTTTGAGGAAAGAAGTAACCATTATATATGTAGTATAACATTAATGCCAATCTTGCCAAAGCCTCTTCCTACCCCATGTTGGCCCATATTATCGTTAAGGGAAATCAAACTAGAAAATTCTCTCATGAAATAGGTATATATTTATATAATATTCTTTTCTTAATTACTTACTTAAATCTTTTTTAAGATAGGATTTTATTTTTTATAAAGGTAGATTTAATCTGATAATTTGACGAATTATTAAGCGTACTGCAAATGTCTGTAAGAATTGTAAGGTTCGAGTCTTCATCATGATGTTGTAGAATGTCCAAAGTCTTACTTCCAGAGGAAGAGTTGAGACTTTCTGAAATACAAACTTTTCGTAAGTCAAATCTACAAAAGTCAAACTCTTATGAAATAAGTTCAAATTAATCAAGATTGTGTATTCTTGAATATATAATACACACCTCTCTAAAAGGGTAAATTTATCAAATTATATTATTCCAACTCTCATCAATACACAAATCAATCAATTTTTGAAACTCTAAGGGCGAGAGATTCGATGGATTTTTGTTGAAATTTTGTTTCCATATATTTATTAAAAAAGATTGTGGGGATTAAAATTCATTTAAGTTTTAGATAATAATCTGGTTTTTTTCTTTGTTTAGTCACATTCTCAAGAAATGGATATTAAATTGGTTCATTTTTTTTAATCTTGTAATGGCCATAACACACCATCATTGTGCATTATCACTTGAGATAACGCACAATGGTTGTGCATTATCACTAATAACCAGATTAGCCCGCATTAAAAATCATGTTTAAGGACATGGCGTAACCGTTTGCTGAGATGGCGTTGAGTTGTCGATAACGTACAACGATTGTGTGTTATCAGTAAGTATAACGCACTACCATTATGCGTTATTACTAGTGATAATGCACAATGACCGTGCGTTATCATTTTATAAATCCTGCTGGCTGCCGCACCTCCTTCTTTTTTCTTTCTTATTTCTTCCCCGTAAACCTTTCTTCTTTTCTTCTTTCTTTGTGCTGCCATTCTTCTTTTCTTCTTTCTTTGTGCCCCCGTTCTTCTTTTCTTCTTTCTTTGTGCTGCTGCCGCCGCTGCTTAGTAAGTCCTTTTCCTCTTCCTTTTATTTTCTTCCTTCTTCTTATACTTATATCTTCTCTTCTTCTTATACTTTTGTATTTATTTCAAAATTTACAAAAAAAATTTAGTTCAATTTTTGAAATTCAAGTTTGAATCGGTAAGACTTTCCTTGGAGTACGAAGGTTGTTATAGTTTTGTAGTGGAAAACGGTAGACAGAGCTTATCGGTACGAAGGTGCATTTTTAATTTTTGATAAGTTTCTATTTATTTAAATTATTTAGTGTATTATGTATTAATTTTAATTATTGTTTATTTGGGCTTGTTAATTGTTGTTTGTGAATCATTTTTATGAATTTTATTTTGATTATTTGTTAATTTGAACTAACTTATTTTTGTGCAAGTAGGGTTTGGGTTTATGTTTAAATTTGTTGTTATTGATAAATTTTTGCAAATTTGATCATTTTATATATATAATTGTGTTTTGTATTGCAAAAGTGAGTTTAGGGTGATGAATTATTTTGATGAATTTATTAGGATAATTAGGTATTTTTTTTACTTTACTTTATGATTATTTGAATTATTTTATTTATTTAGATAATTATTTTGCATCTTTCTTAAAAGTTTTTTAGTAAAAAAGATGAGGATTTGAAATTTGGGTTTTTTTATCTTCACTTGTTTTTTTTTTTTGTAATTAATAAAACCGAAATTTGAAAATTTAGAGTTTAGTAATTAATTGTATGCCATTATCAATATGAAGACTTTTATTTTTAAAAAAATATATATGGACTAAACTCTAATATTGAATTTACCAAGTAGTAAAATACGTAGCTATAAAATATAGCATCAATGACCCTAAAAAACATAAAAATTCTAAACTTTAAATAATAAAAAATTTAAAAATCTATTATTAAAATCCTAAATTTTACACCAAACATTAAACCGTAAAACTCTAAACTTTTTAACAGTAAACCCTAAAAACCAAAAATCATATTATCAAATCCTATAGCATAGATTATAAAAACCTTAACAAAATCTAAAAACCCAAAATCATAATATTAAAATCGATCAATTTTAAACATTAAACCGTAAAACTCTAAACTTTTTAATAGCAAACCCTAAAAACTCGGAAATTGATATTTTAAACATAAACTGTAAAACTCTAAACTTTGCAACAGTAAACCCTAAAAACCCTAAAATTGATATTTTAAATATGAAACTGTAAAATTCTAAACTTTTTAACAGTAAACCCTAAAAACTCAAAATCATAATATTGAAATTCTATAGCGTAAATTATAAGAATCTTAAAAACCCTAAAATTGATATTTTAAACATTAAACCGTAAAACTCAAAATTTTTTAACAGTAAACCCTAAAATTGATATTTTAAACATTAAACCGTAAAAATCTAAACTTTGCAACAGTAAACCCTAAAAACCCTAAAATCTTAATAGCTTAAACATTAACCGTAAATTATGAAAACATTAAAAACACTAAACTTGATATGTTAAAAATCATACAAACCCTAAAACCCTAAAATAAGTTTACCATAAACAACACACCTTAAAGAGTTTGGAATTATAATTTATTAAAAAAATTTTACTTTAATTTATAGATATTGACCGTAACTCAAACTGTAAATAATGTAGATAGAAGAAGTCCCAGTCCACGTGCATTCAGGTCCCATAGTCCCTGATGTATTGACAAGACAGCACGAGTACTGGTCTGGGTTGATATGGAGTGGGGACCATGAGATGTGTTTCACTGATCTTCAGTGTAAGCGTTTCGGTTGCAATCTATTCCAGTGTTACAGTACGGCTCCCCGTAGGTTGTTAGAGCTTATTGACAAGAATAGTTTAGGGGGAGTGTTTAGATGTGGTTACATTGGGCTCGACCACGGTCTTATTACCGCATTAGTTGAGCATTGGATATCGGAGACTCACACATTTCACATGACTTGGGATTCTAAAATTGCAAAGGATGCATATGGTTCCTATTTTACTGGAATAGTGCGGAAAAGTTGGACATTGCCAACGACCCGAATGATTTCACATAACGAACTGGTAAGGAAAATGTTAAAATACCGAGATATGGATCCCAATCTCTGGATTGTTCGAATGGCAATGAGGGTGCCTTCACACTACAAAGTGCATCGTATGTTTTACTTTAATTTATATAGCATGAACAATGATGAAGAAATTTGTTATCTATGGACTATTCCACCTCACCACGCGAAGGAAGGGATTCATATTCTCATTGAATTTGAGCAGATCCCGCAGCATAGTATTCCAATTACATATGACAGAAATATAACAAACATGACCGAACATATTACAGCGGTAACACAGATGGTTTCTGATAAACCGTCTATGTTGTACACTACCGTCAATAACGACGACGATGAGGTTGATGAATCGGACGGGGATGATACCGTTTCTAGTCAATCCGAATCAGATGATAATGACCCGGAAGAAGGAGAGTTATAAACTCCCCTAAACCCTGTAAATCCTGTAAACCCGGTAACTGAAAACATAGTGCCCTAATGGGAGCCAATGATTCAGCAGCGCTAGGTATGACTACACACATTCTGGAGCATTCTTAGATATGGGCTCGGGTTCTCCTATAGATGACCTTGTAGAATCTGGTACTATACGGTTACTCGATTGAAACGATTCCATGACTGACATACAGTTAGGCATGAGATTCGTTAACAAAGTGCAAACAATAAGTGTGGTTTGTAAATGGTCCATCAGTGTGGGACGTGAATACCGAGTTGTTAAAAGTAAAAATGATACATGGATTGCGAAATACTACCATCAGTAAAAATGATAATTACTGTTCATGGTACATCCATATAAAAAAGAAAACAACGCACAGTCAATGAGAAATAATCAGATTCGTAAAAGAACACACATGCCTTGTCCAAATTGAACAAACAAGCACAGAAACTTATCCTCAAAATTTATTTCAATGTCAATATCACACCTAGTTACCAATGATCCTGAGATACCTGTGTCAAACATCATTCAAGAAGTGCAGGTATTGTTTCAAACGGGTTATACTTACAAGCAGGCATGGTATGTTCGAAAATTTGCCATTGAGAGGGTTTTTGGTAGCTGGGAGACAACCTTCAACATTTTACCGAAATACTTACAAGCTGTATAGGATTTAAACCCAGGGAGTGTATAAGAATTTTTGCATCACAGAACAAGCAGTCCCCCTAATTATGTTTTCAAATTTGTTTTCTGGTATTTCTCGCCATGTATAGACAGATTTCCATATTATCAATCGGTGATTTCTGTAGATGGAACACACCTAAGGGGGCCATACAAGGGTGTGCGTTTAATTGCAAGTACGTGGGATGTCAAAAATCACTTATTCCCACTTGTTTTGCAATTGTTGATAAGGAATCCTCCGAAACTTGGAATTAATTCCTTAAAAACTTACGAGAATACATTGTCAAAGATCGCCAGGTATGCCTCATTTCTGATCGCCACAAAGGTATTTTCTTTGCTATTCAAAGTCAACCTTTATGACAACCACCATTTGCAGTTCACCGGTTTTGTTTACGCCACATTCGAGTAAATTTCAACAAGACTTTTAAGAACACAAACTTAAAAAGCTTGATGTGGTAGGCCGGAACAAAATCAAAACAATAGAAATTTGACCGTGTAATGAAAGAGATTCAAGAAAGAAATATGGATGCTTACATTTACTTGATGAAGTTGGACCCAGAGAAATGGACACTGTTGCATAATGGCGGTCATAGACACAGTATCATGACAACCAACATTTCTGAAGCACTTAATAGTATGTTGAAGAAAGCTAGAGTCCTACCTCTAAAAGCCCTAGTTGAACTAATATTCAACAAACTAGTTAAATACTTTCACCAACATCGTGAAGAGGCTGAAAATTGTGTGCATCCATTTCCAACCCGAATTTTTGACAAGTTCTTGCGAATTGAAATGAAATCAAGAGAATATTGTGTTACTACTTACAATCCGCGAGAAGGAATATACATGGTCAAATTTCCGATCCGGGTTTCTGGTACGGGCAACAACGTCTATACATTACAAATAAATAATAAATCATGTAGTTGCGAAAAATGGCAAACATATACATTGCCTTGTTCTCATGTTCTTGCAGTGTGTAGAGAAAATGGGTTAAGTGTAGATACTTATGTGCTGGGGATATATTCGTGACAAACGTACAGAAGAACTTACCAAGCGAATTTTCATCCGGTCTTGAGTGAGAACTTTTGGAGGGATGTTCCATTTAATTTAACATTTTATCATCCAAATATGAAAAAGGAACGGGGTAGGAAACAAGGCAAGTGATTTCAGGGAAAAATAGATTATAGAAATCCGGATTCTCCCCCAAGATGTGGTAGATGTCGTATACCGAGACATAATAGAAAAAATTGTAATAACCCCGGAACGAACAATGTATAAGTTTGCCATTTTCTTGAAATTATTGTAATAAAACAGGTTTCTATTAATGAAATTTTTCTTTCAATTTCTTCTAATTACTACATCATTGCTCAAAATTTTTACAATATCTTTAGTATTATTTCTTCAAATAACTTGAGATGAAATGGTTAAAAATTAAATACATTTTCCAAGAAAATGATATAAATATTATCATAATAAATACGCTTAAAATAAGTTAAATATTATATATACTGTCTTTTTAAATAAATTATACAATTATAAGTTTTGATAAAAATATAAAGAAATTTTCATTTTTTAAAAAAATTTAGGGAATTGTCAACATTGAAAGAAAGGGGAAGAGGCAGGGGCTTAGTTATAGCTCATTTCTTAATTATTCTATTTAGCCGAGTTCCAAAACTAATTATTTCATTAATCCTCATCTCTTCCTTTCCCAAGGCTAGCTAGGATCTATTATGACATAGCCGCGAGGCGCTCAACGGACCTTTAAAACATATAAATTAAGCCGCTAGAGCAAAATCTATCTTTTCTTTTTGGTCCTATCGAAGCTGAATTGCCACCTGCCACCCCATCTTTTCTTATGTTATACCTCTCTCTTCCTATCGAACTATTGAACCTCCGTAGAGCGCGGAATTTAAAAATAAAATAAAAGTAAAAAATAAATAACTGACGTGGCAGATAACACACAACCAGTATGCGTTATTGCTTGGTCAATACGCATGTGCGTTATCCGCCACATCGACGGATTACCAGGATTAAGCGTAATTAATTTGATAACACACAATGGTTGTGTGTTATCAATAATGATAACGCACACAGATTGTGCGTTATGACCAGAATAAGAATAAAAAAAACTGAACTACTTTAATACCCAAATTTGATGGATGGCATATATAAAGGAAAAAAAACCTAATAATCTTGTCCAAATCTTTAATAACTCTTTCATCTTGTGAAAGTGATTGACATTAGTACATAAATCTTGTCCAAATTTTAATGTTTGATTGCACTTGAACCCACAAAGAAGCCATGATCATCAAAGCCATTTCTTTTTTTTCTTTTTTTTTTTCTAATAAGAGTAAGAGATACCCACTCAAAATGACCAGTTAATGAAGAAAGTGTAGTTGCCATTTCCAATTCCATAGGAGGTTGGTTTTATTTTACATTTTGCTTTTCAAAATATTCATCACTCTTTGTTTTAGCTCTTTTGGACCCATCGATCCTTATGAAAAGCTCCTTTGGAAAAGTAGCATCATTCATGATCAATTTCAAAAGGACTTTGTGAAAAGTAAGTTGATCTTTTCATTTAAGATAACTTTTAATTTATCATCACAAAAGGATCATTTAATTATAGATTGATTAAAAATGAATTATTTATTGTGATATGGGAAAGCTTCTATCTTACATGAAAAAAAAAATGAAACGGTATAAAAGTTACATTTTTTCTTATTTTATCCAAATTTAGAATCAGATGAGTTCTTTATACTTCCTTTAATAAAAATATAAAAGGTTTCAAAAATTATTTTATTTATTTATTAAGAGTGTAGAGGATATTTTATTTTAAAACTTAACTTATTTTCTGATCAAGGGAGTAGTTAATTATATAGTCATAAATAAACATATGACTTCCGTGAAAAAGATAAGAGATTAATCAATAGTTTTTAACTTTTTGTTAATGATGAAGAAATGGTTCCAAAAGTTCCTAACATAGTGATGGGATTAAAAGGAAGCATCATGATTTTGACTAAAGAAAAACAATGCCGTTTGGGCTTCCAAAGAAAGCTTTATATACCTTCCCAGAGGCCCCTCATCACTCACACATTATATATATTATGCTTATTCCTGCATTCTATCAAATATTCTCAAACTTCATTTTTATTTTGAAATAATTTTTTAATTTATGAGGAAAAATGTGTCTAAAATGAAACTCAATCTAAATACACATCATATCTCTCGTTAGAAAGAGTTACATCGGGTATTGCATCTCTAAAATGTTAATTAAAAGAAAAGTTGGATAATTGTCCGTCTGATATATACAGTAGAAAACGTAATGGAAAATTTATCTATGCAACGGGGACGGGGAAAATCAGAGAATTTGAATTTGGGAAGCCCAATTTCTTGGTGTAGCTATGAAGGGAAGGGGATAGATAAGATGATCAAGTACAAGGCACTCCACTTAGCATTTGCTTTACAAAGTAAACTATATACACTCATAAATACTTGTGTTCTCACATATATTTATCCATTATTTTCAACGTTTATTTTTTGTGAAATTAAAAAAATGAAAATTTATATACACATACAAAGAGCGTAAAACTTAAAAAGAAAAAAAAATTGCGTATCTTGCGTATTTTGATAGTAATTCAACGACAATCCGTCTTGTCCAATACTTTATATCTCCAGATATATCAGAAGATCTTGTTCTAACGATGAGTTTGAAAAACCGTTTCAATCACATGATGTTATCATTTATGATGAAGATCACCACTTATCATTTATACCAAATTTGAAGAGAAATGCTTTGGCGTGATATGATCATACTAGTACAACGTATCATCATTAGGACTTTAGGGTGCGATCACACCAATATTAATGCACCATATGACGTCATCAGGACTGTAGAGTGCGATCAAATCAGTAGTAATGCATTGTATCATTATACATACAGTCAGTTTAATTATACATGGTTAAAAGAAAAAAATAAAAGAAAGAAAACTAGGATAATAAAAGGAAAGAAAATAGTAAATCAATCACGAAAGATTACATTCTAAATTAAAAATAGGAAGAAAAATCATAATCAATCAGAACCTTTCTGAATCAAATTCATAATAGACAAAGAAATAGCAGACAATTGAAAAGTAAAATTATTCCTCTTGGTTAATGGCGAAACCAAACCTTTTCTTTCCTTAAATCCATCTTCACATGTTGTGGAAGCATCCATTACAGAACTAATTTGAATATTAGCATCATAAAACCTTTTCAAATTGTAAGATTTCATAGCTCTTTTGATCGAATCGATCGCATCTGAATAAAGTTCAAAACAGTCATCCAAACACGCCTTTTCAAAAGCCGAAGAATTTTTGTTGAGGTTTTTGAGAAGATTCTTAATAAAACACCTCGTATCAGTAACGTTGTACCGAATTAATCGAATCGAAATCATTCCTAAACCTCGTAAACTAGCACATTGACTTGCTGGTGCTGCTTGTAATGATGTTTTACAGAAGAAATAATTTATGTTTGGATCTCCTTTTGAAGAGAGATTGCAGGTTTTATTTATGAGTTCTTGGGTTTTGATTCCATGGGTGAAGAAACAGAGGAAGAAGAAGAGGAAAAACAGAGGAATGAATAACGCTGTTGGCTTCATATTTTTCTTGTTCACTGTATAACAAACAATGTTGTTCTTGTTTTTCCCTTGTCAGATGGTATTTATATAGTTGGTAGGAAAATTGTTTGCTTGTATTTAAAGACCTCTTTTTTTTTTTTTGCTTTCAAAATAAAAAAAAAAAACCCTCCTTTTTTTTCTTTTTTTAAAAAGTAACCAATTTGGTCCTTCAAAGTTTGGCAAATTTTATTCGTTGGCTTCACAAGATTTTCAGTCTCATATTTTTTACGTGCTTTATAAAGAATTTTGCGAATCACCATAAGTCATAGCAAAAATGTTGCACACTCAATGCACGTGTTGTTCTAATTTTGATAAAATAGGGAACGTATAAATATTTTCTCTTCAAGGTTGGTTTCAACGGATTTTCATTCTATCAAATTTCAATTATGAAAATTATTTTTCGGAGGAGAAATATTTGGACTTTAGCAATATTTCACTTCTGAAAATTACTTTTTGACGGGAAAATGCTTGGATGTTTCTTTTTTATAATCGTCAGAATAGTATGTACTTTGATGTTATAAAATATAGTGACGCGACGAAATTTTTTAAAAAATATGTAACAATATGTAAGATTATAATAATTAAAAGAATCTTGTGGGACTAACGGATGAAATTGATCAAACTTTAAGGATCATATAAATCATTTTTACTTTCTTTTTTGCTTTTGGGATAAATTTGTTACTGGTAAAAAAATAAAGTTTGTAAAAAACATGTCTTATACCTATGTCCTAATTTAACCACCGTGTTTTCACGCAAATATTTCGTTTTCCTCCTTAATTATCTCTTTTAAGATCTTGTCTCAATGCTGCTTTATTTCCTTAAACGATTTTTAATTTATTTGTAGTTTTTTTATAAGTTGCCAGCCATGTGTGATCATACTAATGATGATGGGGAGAATATAAAGGAGACTATTCGGATCAATTGTTGAACGCTCATTTTTATTTTCTCTTATATATATATATATATACATATCTTCTAATTTCCTAACTTTATTTCTTTACCCTTCTCTTTTGGGTCAAAGATTATGCATATTATTAGTTATATATGTAATTTTATACTAATTTATATGTTTTAAAGTGTTTTCTTACTCTTATACCAATATATTATGGAGTGTTTCTAGATTACAATTCTTATTTTTTGTTATTTTTTGGAAAGCTTAATCTAATTCTTTTAACGTGATTTTACATATTTATATTATAGATACGGGTAATGTTATACAAAGTTAGATGTCGTGAACTTTTAGAAGGACCAAAATTCAAAAATAAAAATTTAGTATATCATTTAATTACAAATTAATATTTTTTGTACTTAAAAACATATTTTTTATTCATTTGGGGGACCATGACAAAAAAATATTATATTTTTATACAAAATGAATATAATTTTATATCACGTATAAAGTATAAAAAAAATAAAAAAAGACAGAGACTTGTGCTTCATAGCTTCATTTGATTACGGATAAAAATCGAACTTCTAATCTTATATTAATATTAGCGGTCACTTACCTAAGTGCACGAAACTATTCAGGTAATTCTACCTTTGTGTTTATTATTCAATCAAATCAAATGGTGCATTAATTAATTAATTAAATAAGGATTTATAAGGTGGTAATTTGGTCTTTTTGAGTCACTAAATGATAAAAACAAATTGAATGAATTGTTGCATCATTTATGGACATAGAGAGAATAGACATGACAATAAGCAGAGGGCATAATAAGGGGGTCAGGAAAATTTGTTCTCCAGTTCATTCATTTGGAATTTTGACTAATTTTTAACAAAGTTTCATTAGCATTGCTTATTATAAATTGGAAGTGAAAAGACAAGTTAGGATAAGAGTTCATACGCAACCTACAAAAATACAAAACAAAATGGGCTGGCTTTGCTCATCTATTGAAAAATGCAACCACAAAAACACTTCAACTTATGGGCAATGAAAACAACAAATAACTTCTCCAAAAGAAAAAATAATAATTAAAAAAACACCAAAATGCAAGCATATTTAGAGTTATATATATTTTAGGTTAGTATAGGGTAGCAATTTTGTATTTAATGTCTATTTTAGAGCTTGGTATATGATCATGATCAATCTAGACTCAGCTGAATTATAAAACTCTCGCAATGAGAAGGATTCAAACGTTTGACCTCCTCAGACATTCATAATATGCTTATCACTATGTCAAAGTCATCGAATCATTTACTTGCAAATTATACTACTAATTAGATCATATCTTCTTGGCTCGGGTATATGATCAATCATTTATTAGAGAAGTTTCGTTTATCTTTAAAAAAATATTTCTGTATAAATATTCTAAGCTTCCAATTTTGTTAGGATATACTTCCCACCCTTTCAAGGTCCATAAAAATACTTAGCAATTTAATCAACTTTTGTTCTTTTATTTATTTATTTATTTTTCCTTGTAAATATTGTAGAACAACAAAGAGAGTTGAGTGTAGAAAACCCTAGAAAAGAAATGGTTAATCTTGGAAGCAAATGAACCATCCTATTGTTAGGGAGCCAATGTCAAGTGATGATAAAGATAAAAATGAGTCATTAGGAGAAATGCTTTTGGGTGAACATTGGCATCATCACACAAAGATGAACACATTCTCTCTCTCTCTCTCTCTCTCTCTCTCTCTCTCTCTCTCTCTCTCTCTCTCTCTCTCTCTCTCCCCCCCTAAATCTCTTGCTTATACGCATCCACATATTCCCATGCTCTTTCTAACCTAAAAATAACCACTTTAGGAGTTTGGAATATAAGATAAGAATTTCAGTCTCTATATATGTAGAATATATAGACTAGTCATTATAATTCATAACTTTATTATGGGAATTTGACTCTAAATGCCATTAAAAGAATTGTCCAACTTTTCTTCACACCATTAAACTTTAATTTTTATTTTTTTGTACCACTGGATAGCTTTCATTCTTTTATATATGTTATTCTATTACCTCTCATGAGAAAATTCTGTTAGATTAGCACATTTAAAGTATGTGAGACATTAAGGATAAATTTGTTTACACAATCTATTCTCAAGTGTATTAAACATACCAAATATCACCATATTTAATTATAAGAAAATGATAATGTGGTATGAAAACAAGTAAAAAATTGTTCTATGGCACAAACAGTGAAAATTAAAGGTTAGTGGTAAAAAGAAAATTAATATATTTCTTTACTGATATTTTGAACCAATTTTTCATCTATTATTAACAAAGTTTTATGAAAGAAAAGTTTTAAAATGTTGTACTTTTCTAGAAGATATGACTTTTAATACATATAAATATAAACAATATAATGCTCTAAAATTTATGATTCATAAAGACTCATTCATTACAGAAATTTTTAAATAACGATACTCTTTCCATTTTTTTATTTTTCACATTGTATTAAATCTCGTATTTTTTTTACTTGTTACACTATGATCCCAAAGTAATATTGAATGAACTTTTTCCTTTGTATGCTCCCACTAATAACAAATTCTAACATATTCTTATTCTATCATGAAAATGAGCAGAAATAATAATGAGAGAGAAAATTTTAAAGGATATTGTAGTCTATATAATAAAAACATCTAAAATTTCGTATTCTTAAAATAGTATAATCTCTAAAATGTGACAAGTAAGAAAAAAACGAATGGCGTAATATGTGTACAATATATCCTTATTTGTTGTTTCATGTACAAATAAAGATGTTAAAACAAGGAACAAGGTTCACATGTAACATGAAGAATTATGTTTAATTTTTTTCTAATTAATACCTCAATAAACTCCTTTAATTTACAAAAAAGTAAAAAATAAAAAATAAAACCAGAGTTAGGAATTAAAAGAAGGTTTGGATTTTGTCTAGTTTTCTTCACTTAGATAATAAGACTTGTGAGGAAACCACCCATACCCAGATAGAGATGATCACTACCAAAAGTTGAAGCCTTTTTTTATTCTTGAAGAATTTTTTTTAACTAAGGCAGTGTTTGGAGACTGCTCAATCTCTCTTCAATCACCAAGCCAATGGCGTGCTGCTAAAACCTCATCAATCAAGTCGAAATTAAAAATAAATGCATATTTGAAGTATAGAAACTATCAATTCGCACTTACCGAACAAGGATTTCAAGAGAAATTCATCATCCAGTAGGAAAAAAAAAATTAGCAGGGGAGAGGAATAATCGAACAAATACAATTAGGCTTGCTTTATTTGTCCAAAGCCAAACACTTCCTTAACTTAATCCCACATCGATTTTTTAAACTCAAAACCAGCAGCATATAAAACTCAAACGTGTGGTGCCAATCGCCGAGCTCAGTAGCGTGGGTTTGTAATCCAAGTGGAGGCAATAAGGAGATGGGACATTGGTCCTGACCAGAGGGTAAGGTTGTTGGGGGTTTAATGCTGGCCCGCCCGTTCCAAGCTGAGAGTGTGCTGTGCGGCTTGGGCGGAAGCCTGGGCTTCACGGTCCCTACAGTGGTGGACAAAGCGTGAGGCTGGTTTGACAGAGCAGCGAAAACCATCCGCTCTCTGCAGTGGAAGGATAACGGGCTAGTGCCTCCTCAGCCTACTAATGCCCAATGGGCGGCCCTGATTGAACCATCTCTTTTGTCAAAAATTTTCAGGGCCATGCGGCTTTTTGTATTTTTTTAATGAGCCCACAGAGACTGGGCCCAAATGTATGGATGGATAAAGAATTGTTAATGGGGCGGGGTTTGTCCGGCCATGTATTAGTTGGGCCTAGCACTTGGGGGAGTGAATAAAGTATTGGGGTTCAATTTGGTAATTTGAGGGAAGTTATGGGCCACCAAGAGGAAAAAAGAAAAATTGCCAAACTTGGAAAAGAATATAAGTTAAAGAAATTGATAAAACCTAGAGATTTTGAAGGGTATTTTTAGCTTAATTTTCAAACTTGAAAACATAGGATAGAAACCAGCCAACCGCTTTTTCCTTTCAAACATAGTCACACTCAGATAAGGAACCTACTCTTTATACACTACTCTCTCTCTACTCACTGTTTACAGCCGGCCGGCCACCGAAAGCAGCTTCGGCGGCGGTTGAGATGGCGAACCTAAGAACAGCAATGGACGCCGCATTTTGGGACTTGAATATATCAACTACGCAGTCCCTTGACGGCGTAGCTCGGTCAATTCCCGGTGAACCCATTCCCTTAGACGGCAGCAGAGCCAGCAGGGCACTAAGAATTCAACAACTAGCTCTTTTGAGAAATGGGTTCCCTTTAGGTATCATTCCCACTTGGTCTCCAACCCCTCATAAGGAATTGGGTTCTTTTGCCCTCAATTCAATGTTCAAAGTTTGCACACAAAATTGGTAAGTCAGTATGGTTGTAATTGCTTTTTAGGTTTTGGAAGTTTTTTTATTTTTCTAGTGATTGGTATTCCTATTAAAGATAATTGTGGAAGAAGAAGAGTAAAATTTAATTGCCAGAAACTGAAATGGTTCTGTTTTCTTTGTCCTTCATTTTGTCTGAGGTATTATAGCTATTGGTTTCTTTGTGATATTTAATGTGCTATTTGAGAGTCATATTTTCAATTTCATCCTAATGATTGTGTTAGAAAAGAATGTTTTCTCTCAAGGGCCTGTGTCTGATTTACATGTCTATTTGATTCACCAATGCACATACAGGTGGCTCGGAGTTATTGGACAGTTTCGTCCCAAAAAATTGATATCATCCCTTAAAGCTGAACTATCTGCTGTAGATGAATGGGAGCTACCTGTATTTAAAGATGTAGCTAGGCATTTCTTAGACAAATCACTCTATTCAATTGGTTTGTGCTCTCAGCTAGCTTTGACAACTTCAACTTCGTTAGTTTTGAGCTCGGAGAAGCATGGCGAAAGGAAAGGACGCAAACATAGAGCCATGTTATTTCACAAGGCAATGACAAAACCTTGCTAAATCTTGTCTATTTGAGTTTCTTAGAATATTTCACCCATTTCCCAACTACTTGCTTGAAAGTATACATAGTTGTTGTAGGTAATTTTGTTTCCATTTTTTTTGTTAGATTTCTAAAATGGAGTAAATGTAGCAAATTGAACAACTTTTGCAAGCATTTCTACTTTCAAGATTTTTATTTCGCGCTCTGCCCTTTTGCCTGTCATTTTTATTGTCTTAACAGGCAGGTCTCCACCTATTAATGTGAGGCCTGAGACATAATTACTCGTAGACTTGTTGAAATTGCAAATAAATTCAAGGATTACATGAAATTTGGCTAAATGAATAACTTGCTATCAGAAGCAACAAGAAAGTTCTGTGCTGGTTAGAGTGCCAAAATTTTCTTTCAGAGATAAATGAGTTTTCAAATTTCCTCTTCTTGTTTTGTTTTTTGTTCTAAAAGAATTTGTGTGGAACACTGTTATTTGCTTTTCTAAGAACAGTACTGCTCCTATTACAGGTACGCACAATGAATATGACCACTCCATTTTTATACCACTTTGCGAACTTTGTGAACTTTGTTGCTTGCATTTGTCTGGTGTTGGTTTCAATTTCTCAATAGTTGCAGTTTGAGATTTACTTCTTCTGTTTTTATGTTTTTCTTTCACTTGCAGCTTCCTAGTCATGATATCACATTTGAAGCAGCATGGCCTGAGTTGTTTATAGACAGTAAAGGAAAATATTGGGAAGTACCTGAATCCGTCTCCTTGGATTGTTTATCCCTCGTATCAGATTCTGGATTGCGGTATCGCTTTGGCTTACATAAAAACAGTGGTGTTCCCAAGACTGTTAATTCCTCTATTGCCGAGGCACCTCTTGCTCTACTACCAGGATTTTGCGCTAAAGCTGCCTTTTCTTATGAGAAGAGCAAGGACCTTTGGAGACAGAAAGAGACAAAAGAGGATCTCATAGTGGAGACACCTGCGGGGAAGTTTTTCCGCCCTTCATATGATGTTCGTCTTAAAGAACCTCATGCTGCAATATCTGGAATAATTGGTAATCCTGCCACCATAACACTGTTGTTCTTGCTTTATAAATGTGTAGATTCTTGTCTTATTTTCTTGGTTGATTTTTTATGCTCTAAAGCTAGACACTTATCATGCTCACAAGGACGGCTTTTCTTCTGTATCCACCCACTAGCAGCAATAATGATGATCGTCAATTATGACATGAATTTAGAACATATAGCTGTTGTATGGCGTAGTATACTTTTGCACATATCATCATTGTCGTGATTTTAGAAAAGCACTTTTTTGACATGTATTTGGGGACGTGAAGTAAATCTATTTTCCTGGTGTTCTCGCCTGAATGTCAAGCTGCTGATCTGTGGTAGTTTTAAGTATTGTGTCTTTAAATCCATATCCGGTAGCCACATATGCTACATTTGTTAAACTTCCTCATGTACAATCAGGAAAGCGTTTCTTCTAGCGACCAACATAATTGTATTGATTTGATCAATAAGCAGTTCTAGAAATAAGGAAGGTTAAACCATTTCTTTGTCAATCAATTATATGCTTTCTTGTTGGAACTTGTTATTGCTTGTGCGGCAAGAATATATGTCTGGCATACTTTCTAATCTTATCCGTTTAGGTGCTGCTTGTGCGTCGTGGTTCTGCGGTGGGAAGAGCACTCTCAGTGCTGATTCAAGCGAAGCAGGAGATGATTTGAATTACAAGTCCGGAAGTCCTTTCAGTGTTGATCTATTTGCTTCAGGTTGCTATACCTTCCAGCATGGGAAATTCAGAAAGTATTTCAGGGACCTAACGAGGATAGATGCACGTCTTGATGTTCCTTCAGCTTCGGCTTTATTGAAGCAGTTTTCAAATATTTTCATGAGTTCTAATAGAAATCCCATGGATTTAGCATCTTCCCCTAGACTCAATTTCATTTTCCAACAGCAGGTAAGTATGTTTTGTGAGTGCCTTTTGCCTTTGTTCTTTTTGGGTTGCAAGTTTTTGCTGGTCTTCAGCTAATTCTCGTGTTTCTTTCAGCTTTTTTCAGAGTGTTTCTTTCAGCTTTTTTCAGAGCATTTCCCTTTTCTTCTAGATTTTAAATTTCTTCCCTGTTTGGGCGAAGTGAGATGATTTGTTCTCCGGTGGTTTTCTGTTGGTGTCATAGGTTGTAGGGCCGATTGTAGGCCGACTAGATTCCAGGTGGTTGTTGGCTGATTCAACGACTGGTAGAGCAGGTCCGCGTTTGGAAGATGTTATATTCAGCCTGAATTACTCTCTGAGGCTTCTGCACTCTGGGAAAGTGGTGGCATGGTACTCTCCTAAGAGAAAAGAAGGGATGATAGAGTTGCGTCTCTTTGAATTTTGAGTCTTTCTTTCATGGTTTTATTACTAGCTCTGAGGTGTCTCTGTATTTCAGGCAGTTTTGTTTCCTTACGCTGTCAACTAGCTTCCTATAAATAATAAACTTGTATTCAACAGATTTTCAAGCAGCTTTTTTAATGGTGGGTGCTATCTTGGTATTGATCGAGAGTTGATGTTTATTTCCAGAGAAAATTCTGCTACGATCCAAGGAGAATATGTTTTTTTTACTTGTATAAACCGGTGAAACTATATTGAAAAAATTAGGTCCAAACCTACTCCACCCATTTTTCAACAATAATGTCTAATGTAGCTGGGTAAAAGTCCCATTTTATGGCCTCAGTTCATGGATGTCAGAACAAAATACTTCAAATTAAAGTGCAATACTTGAAAGAGGATCTTCTCTTTTTAGAAGAAAGGTCACACACTAAAGTTCATGCTCCAAGAAATTACACCAGCAAAAATTCTAGCAAAATTGAACTTTTCTCTCCTTACTGCATTAGTTTGGCAGAGAACAACAATATAAGATGTCAAAATAATCATTCTTGCGCCCAAGTCTAAAGAATGGAAGTCTATTGTCTTCGCTTCCCAATGCTACGGACAAACTCATTCAACTAGAGCAAGCAAATCACCAGCTTTACAGAAACAATGCCTGGCCTCCGTTCCCAAATCCACCTAATACATATTGAAACTCACATTGATCAATAACCAAGTGGAACAGCTGAAATCTAATGCAATTATGAAAGTTTGAGTTGTATTGACATATTTATTAGCACCCCAAATGGAAACACTCTGTGATAAGTTTTCGCACTCTTTAGCAATCATCGGAAAAGAAGGGGGGGGTAATAGTTGATCCAATGTGCCACAGAACTTAAAGCTACCATGACATGTATCCAATTATCGCCGAGGCAAGTTGTCATGCAAGTAAAAAATCTGATGTGACTCGTGAGATCATTACATCTTTAGTTTAAAGAGCTCAATACATGATTTCACTCATTGGAATGCTAAACGCATAAACATTTAACCAATATACTAGTGTCTGATATCAACTAAATAGGTCGGAATGCATTCACATCAGTCCATTGCTTAATGAGTTCCTATTAACAAACAATAAGAGAAATTACTTGTCTCAGCTTTTAAAAGCTGCTATATAGATTAAATGGTCTCTTTATTTGCCAAAGCTGTTTCTGAATCTCTATTATAGGACCATTAGTATAAACGTGACTACAGAGACACCTCATGTAAGACAAATAAGTGCAGTAGAATTCAGAAGCAGAGATTCTATATGCATCTAAATCACATACCTCGTAGGCATTTACGTCAGAGAAAAGAACCTGCAAAGGATATTCATCTATTAAGAAACAGGACTACAATTATATCTAGTGAATATACATTTAGATCAGTACCAGAACTATCAAGTTGCATGAAAGAGTAGGCAAATCACACTTGAAATTAATGAATAGTTTGAACCTACCTTCTTCCCGGCATTCACTTCTCCTGCCTCAGCGCCAACAGAAACCACCTAAAGCAGAGAAGCAATTAAGCATTCACAGAAGTGAACAAATTGTATGTAGTATATCCTTGCAACACATATTTCCATCTAACTCACCTCTCCCATGAGATATCTCTCAAATTTTACTGCTGATTTGGGTAGCAAAACTCCTCCCGCTGATTTCTGAATTAAGACACACCAGGCATTAATGACACCCCAGCAGGGTCTTATTAGGATATGAAGCACTCAAGTAGTATAAAAGAATAACCTTTCCGGTTTTATAATAGGATTAATTTATCAAGAAAAAGTGAAACAAAAATAAACCATGAAAGGGATATCGCTAGGGAAAATAGAAACATGAATAGATGATCCATATTCTAACTCACATTCTATCAGTCCTAGAAATCAGTAAGCAAGAAGCAACCATAGGAGTACTGTCTCCAAGTAAAAAGACAAATTGCTTAGATAATAGCCATCTCTAAGTTAGTTTTGGTCCAATATATGAATCCTTTTCTCTCATTCAGCTAGTGTAAGGTGTCCGAACTGTTCGGATCGTCTGCACGACTTTGTGCATCATAACGTATACTGCAAAGAGCAAAAATGCATACAACAGAAAGGTAAAAGCCTTCAACCAGATAATGCAAAATATGCAATTAAGTAATTCTCATTTTCCTTTTCTTTGAGGAAACCGGTCTTCAACCTAGTAACATCATAATATTCACCTTGATGGCCTTATTTTCAATTCACTTGCTGACAGGATTTAAAACAAATGTAAAAGAACAACCATTTCTTGGATTGACATTTCCTCAATTTCAAGCAAGGTCGAAATTGGCTTCAAGCAGAAACAACCTCAATTCAGGTTTCCCAAGAATCAAGAATATCTCTTTTTTGTTTGGTCAATTTGTGTAAACATAATCTCCACAACCCTTATTCCATAGCATCTACTCCTAGTAAATCTTCACAAGGAATATGAAAATACCTCAGGTAGCTCCTCCAACCTTATCAGAACTCTATCGGCTTGCGGGACAACCTGTTATCATCCAAACAAAAACCCAATTAAATCTTTCAATCTTCAAACTCCACTCTCTATCCAAATTCCAAAACACATTTCTTAATGTACTCAAAAAACCTTGGTGGGCTCGAATTTTTTTGCAATTGCATTGACTCTAAGAACATTATTCCTTCGCAAACCTGTTTTTGACAATCAAAAACACCAGAACAAATCAGAAATAAGTGGGCCAATTAAGAACAAATAAATTCCTCAGAAACTAAAGAATTACCTGTGTGTCTTTGGTTGGAGATTGAAGGAAGATTTGGGGTTTGATGGGCGAAGGGTTTTACTAGTGTAATAAAGGAAGAGGCCATGGTGGATAAGGAAGAAATAAAGTTTGCAGCTAAAGGCAGTCTCAGTCGAGTTAAATTGGGAGGAAATGAGCGTCGTATGGTATGGGGTAACCTACTTCAGAGGAAACGGAGCATTTGTGTGCCGTTTATAATCTGATGATTGGTTTACGTTCTATTCTAGAGGGTTCGAATTTTTTGATCCGTCAGTGTAAACCCGTAATGGTTTCGGATACTACAGACAGACGGGTCTTGGGTTTTTTGTTTTTCTTTCTTCTTTTTTTTTTATTTTTTATGAAAAACACTCTCTATTTTTTCATATAAAATAAAAACTTAAGAGAATATTTTTTAATATGTAAGAGGTGAATAGCTTGCGGGATTTTGCTTGGAATTGATAAGGATAATAAATAAGATCGAATCGTCTATTATATTTTGTATATTATTTTTTATAAATCTTAAAAATAAATATATTATAAAATAAAAGTGATACAAAGATTGATATATAGTAATGCAAACAATTTTGGGTGAATAAATAATTTATGGGAAGGAAAGTTTTATTTTGGATCCAATTCATGTTTTTATTCATGTGAAATTTTTGTTGTAACAAAATAAACAACCCTGCATGATTCATGTGTTGATTTTTTATGAGTAAGTATGTGAAACTAAAAGTAAAAAAAAAAAATTAGAGAATACAGTAAAAGAAATCATCAATTTTTTTATTTTTTTAATTTTAGGCTTATTCTTTTTTATTACCATATACTACACAAAATTTTTTTTCACTATTTGTACTATTCAATATTGTATGAATGATAAAAATATTTCCAATAATTATGTGAATTATACATATTTTTATTTATAAAAATGTAAATAAGTATAATATTGTCCTTATTATATATAGTGACAGAACAATGAAGGGCTTGGTTCCCCATCTTTCAATTTTTTTTATACTTTTACAAAATTATGTTCATTTATGTATAAAAACTCAAGTGTATTTTTTATCATAATCTATAAATAAATAAAAATTAAATTATTAAATACGAAAAATATTAATTTATAATTATATAATCCACCAAAATTTTTATACGAATTTTTCTTAAAATTAAAAACAGCTTATGTTATGTTCTTCATTAAGGACAATTATTGGAGACCTTTCAACAAATTTTCTGACAATGGTGGGGTGGGAACATTCTATATAATCCCTGAGTGCTACTCGGGTCTCTCCCAAAAAATGGCTTTATTTTGTTATAAAAAAAAATTAAAAAAAAGAATTAAACTGCTGCTTGGGACCACAATTCTTGCTTTTGCCCTCAATCTCTGCAAGCACTCATCAGTGTCTCCTTTCCTTTCTTCCTAAATCCCTTGCCTTTGTTTTTCTTTCCATGGAAAATTTATAACCCATTATTTTGAAAACAATCTTTCTGCATTTTCCATGTGGAGTCTTGAAGAACAATGTTAACATTGTCAAAGTAGACCCCTTTTTTTCAAGAACTCAGCTTTTGTTCTTTGTTTGTTTTGCTCCAAAAGAAAAATCACTTTTTGGAATCCGATGATGTTGAAGAAGATTTGTTTTCTTGAACAAATTGCTATTTGCAGTCTTCTTCTGGCAGCTGCTGTTTCCTCCAAGAACCATGGTAAATATACCGCTTCTTCAAACTTCAGCTTTCTTAAATGCCTTTAGCAATATTATCTTGTTTCATCTACCAGAAGTATGATTTATTTCTGCAGTTAATAGGACTATTAGCTTGAGAAAGTTTGATACTTTAATGTGCTAACTTCATAACATATCTCTTCCCTTGAAAAAGGTTTGTTCTTTGTTGTTTATGTTGGTTTATAGCTTTTATTTGGTGCTAAGAACAGAGGAATCTTGCCTCTGAAATATAATGTGCTTCATCTGTTTGTCTATGAGTATAAATATAGTTGCTTCTTATTGGTTTGGATTTGAATAGGCTGTCCAAAATACTTACAGTATTGATCTTATTAATGTGGTTTGGATGAAAAGTTTTTTTCTTTGAGCTTTTTATGAGTATCAGCTATACATAATTCAATGTAGTTATAGTGGAATGTATGCTAAAATCTCTGTAATTACAACTCTTGAAATCTGTTTGAACAATGGCAAGTGCTCTAACTTCTCTGGACCTAATGTGACAATCTTTGAAGATTTAGGCTTGATTATGGCGCACAGGTGAATTATTCTGAATTTTTTTCCCTTCTTTTCTCGTGCTCGGTTTAAGCCCTGTGGAATAGAGATTTTGGTAGTATTTTCTCTCTAGCAACTGGTTTTTATCTAAGAATCTCCGTTTAGTTTCACTGGGATATAGGAACATACTGCATGCTGCTTGAATTCAAGTGCTACTGTTGGAAACCAACCAAGCTGTAATTAATCGCTTTAAGGCATTAGGGAAATGAATGAATTGGAGTTACTAAGATGATTCACTACATGGCTGACTCATGGAAGCTTTAGTATTATCGTAGAATCACACTGTTTGAACACCTTAGAAAACCTGAGAACAGTGGAAGTAGGGAGAGGAAATGATCTGAATGATCTTAAGCATTCAGGTAGTAACTTGATATCGTTGTTATTAGTTGTAATACATTTCCAAGATTGGAATTTGGTGACAACAAGCTCTGTGATCAGCTTCATAGTACTTCACTAAAACAGAAAATGAAAGAAACATCATTTTGTGTTGCAAACACTTTTCTTTTCTAATTTTCCCTCTTTAACTGTTAGAGATATAACTGTGCAATGTAAAACTGACTCTGTTAAACGAGAGTGATGGAAGTATTATGATTTGGAACATGCGTTTAATGGCTCGACTTCCCAAGAGTATACTTTTCTGTTAAAACATGTATAATCCTAGCAACAACACTTATAAAGGCCTTATCATATTACTTACATCATGCTTGAACTCAGAGAAATACAAACTTGGAGAATGCTCGAGGAAACGATGAAACTCAAAAATATGCTTTTTGTTTGGTTTATTCTTATACAGCTTCTATTGTAATGTTGCATTTGTTATGTTCTTCAATAGGAAATCCAGCGGATGATCTTGTGGAGATTATAAATAAGAACCGAACATCTCAAAAACTTCCTAAATTGAGTAACAGCCCCGGTCTTGGTTGCATCGCATTACAATACGCAGAGGAATGTCAATGGAACTGCAGCAACGACAACACTATAAACTGTCAACCTTCAGAAGATGATTTTACCGAAATATTTGCTCCTAATTGTGGCGTAGAGCTACCAACTTTCGGAACCATATCAGGACACATTCTTGGCTGTCAACACAAACATCTTACACCATCAGAAGCCTTCTCACAAGTACTTATTCAAGACAGAAAATCTCTCTCTATTTTAAGAAACAGGACTCATAACGAAATTGGAGTGGGCATATTTAGAGCACATAAGCATAAAGGTCCATACTTTTGGTGTGTGTTGTTTAGTAATAACAAGGCGAATACTACATTTGTTCTTGAGGATCTTGGTAAAGGTATCAGACAGAAGAAAGGATGTTATAGTGGCACCGGTGATCCTTGCAGCACAGCAAACACAAAAACTGCAGGCTTCTACAACATTTGGATCTTGGTATTTTCCTTTCTACTACTTTACAACAAATTTTGGTGAAATTATGTAAGAATCTTCTGCATGCTTCTTGAAAATTTCATCATTATGAATGCCATTTAGATCATTTCTTTTAAGCATTTGTAAGTTTCTCTATAGGCCATAATGTTCATGTTTTACTATTTGGGTAAGTTGAATGCTTAAGACATGGGGTGATAAGGAGTCATTGACTTGTCTAGGTGGTATATGGTAGGTGATAAGGTTCTGATAATCAAACAGTTCAAACTTGAGGGCTTATCAGTCTTTGATTAGGTAAAAGGTTTTTGGTATCTCTGTTTTGTGTTTTTAAGATTTTCCTTGTCATAACATGTGTTGTGCTTATGATTGAAGTCCATGAGGGCGAGAGATTTTGCCTTTTTTGTTTCCAAATGTTGTGTTTCTGTTCTGGAGACTCATGTGAGGAGGATAGTTGGAAGTGCATACGTGTAGTTGTATCTATTCATTTAGACGTTAGAAAGATTAGCCTCGAGTCTAATTTCATCTTTAAAAGGTATCTCTTTTGAGGCGAGAGAGAGAGAGGAAAGATTGTCCAAAAACTTATAACAAATAAATTTGTTTACTAAGCAATTATGTAGGACTAAGTTTCACAGTATGGCATTTTTGCAGAATGATTTGGTAGGAAAAGCAATTATATCTTTTATCATTGTGACTTCACTAGCAGATGACTCAGAGGAATATTGCCACTTTCAAATAGGCTCACCAAACAAATCTAAGTTCTAACCATATAACCACATGGAAAATCCCAAGAAATCCAACAGAGGCCCACAAAAAAATGCAAAGTACTCTCTCAATATATTGTTGGCCTAAGACAAATATCTTTCAGACTCATATTTTGTCCATTTAGATTAAAAATAAATGAAAAAAATGGAAATTTTTACTCAAACCTATAAATTATTTATGAGAAAAGAATGAAACTTAAAATAAAAAAAAATGTAAAAAAATAAATGAATTTTAAAATTAAATATAATTCAAATGGATTAGTTTTTTTCTCCTTTGGTTTGGTTGTAATGTACATTTCTTTTTTTCTAAAATTAACACCCAACATTTCTTTTCTATTTTTTAAATAGAACAGACAAAGATGACGAATTGACCGGGCGGTATAGTGCATTACATATTCTAATAGCTCATCAAACTCGATCCAACTCGCAAATTCTGCTTTCAATTACCTGTAGAAAGTTTGAGATGGGTTCCAACTCGAAATTCAATTTTTATTTACACATATTTTTAAAAAAATTATTTATGTATATTATTAAAAACTAAAAATATATATTGTATGGGTTCAAAAACTCAACGAGCTATTGAATCAATCTTACAAAAGATCAAACTCGGCTCGATTGCGCAAAGAGCTCATTCGAATTTTGTCAAAGCAAACTTGAATTGAGTTTTGAATGAGCGGCTCGCAAATCACTTACGAGTGGCTTGATTCATTTACACCCCTATTTAATACATTTTGTAATACTATTAAAGAAAAGTGTATTAAAAGATGTATTAAAATACATTTAGATTAAATTTTGTGAACATAAAAAAATTAGTTGTACAAGTAGTTTCCACAAGAAATGACACTTTTCCTCTTATTGATCAAATTAATTAAATCAATATTAATCCATATAGTTAGTCTGAGTAAGGACTCCATAGAAATGGGGAAAATCCAATACTCTCTTAGTTTCAAAATAATTGTCTTTTAGAAGTTAAATTTTGTTTCAAATAAATGTCCTTTTACAACTCTCAACAAACAGTTATTATACTTTTTATAATTTTATCCTCCTCTCTCTTTATTTATTTCTCCCATCTCTCTTTCTTTATATTCCTCTCATATTTACAAGACATATAAATATGTAAAATAATTCTTTAATTTTAAGATCTTTAATGGTTGTCACAAGCTAAAAGGCATTTATTTCGAAACAGAGAAAGTACAATATAGTATATTAAATAAAGTGTGCATCCACTTTTATTTTTATTGTAACCCTGCTTACTCTAAAAATTTTTTAGAACAAAACGTCAATATTTTATAATTTTAAAATTTTTTTTATGTCAACCCTAACTTGTGTGTGAATTGCACTGTTCCATTATGGCATCCTTATGTCAAACTCACTTTTAGTTTAATTTTGAATTTAGTGTAGCCAATAATTTATACTTTTTCTTTCATTTTTTTATATTATTTTTATATTTGACCCGCCTAATTCTCCTCTACTAAACATCCACCAATCTAACTCCTCAAAGTTAGGACTGCCTTTATCAATTTATATTTTTTATGACTAAATGATTAAAGCTATCAACGATGATAGCGAAAGTAAAAGTACCGAACGTAAAACGAGAATACACCTACTATTTTTAAGGTTCTGAATCCGCCACAACATATGCTATAAGTCTTTTTAAAATTACTTATATAATGCAAAAGGGGTGAAAAAGAAATATTTCTAAAATTACTCCCTAATTCTCTCATAACATAGAAAAAAGTGGGAAAAAGAGTTTGTTTTCTTAAGGGAAAATAGTTTATTTTGTTTCCCTTTCCTGCCCTCGACTGAGCTCTCGTGAGGTGATTAATATCCTTTCGGTTCAGAAAGAAATCTTAAGACTAGTTGACTCCCCAACTTCACGTTCTCTCCCTTAACCACGCATACACCACTTATATATATATATTTTTTTTTAATCCAATTATTTAATTAAATAATAGTTGTTTCTTTTTTCTTCAATCAGAAGAATTAAGCTTAAATAGAACAAAAAATTATGCAGAAGCAAAAGCTGACAAAGGAGAAGGACCTTTTGTCCAAGGGATCCTCTTTATGTGGTTACTCTCTTAGTTTAATTTTTTTTAACCAGCTATCCAAAAGTTATCGAGGAGGAAGAGTTCGGAATGTACAAGATTCCAAACAATAGTATTGGACTGATATGTAATATTAAATAACCTCTTAAATAGTAATTCGGATTCAAATTCTAAGTGAAGAGAGTCAAATTATCGGATCACATACATGTTATTCTCTTAATAGTAGGTCACACAAAGTTCTCCTATGGGAATTTCACTTTAAGACTTTTTTGGCTGAGGTGGATAATGCGTGCACTGCAAGTTAATCTTCTTCCTCACCCCTTAAAGACCATTTATAAAAGCTTTGGCTTTATAATCAATCAATGCTCATGAACCTCATTTCTCGCTCTCTTTTTCTTTTCTTTTCTTAAATAAAGAAAAAAAATTAATTCCTTATACTTTTTACATTTTCAATTTTTTAACATCAATTTTCTATTTTTTTATACTATACTCAGGTCAAGAGTGGAGCCACACACACATATATATATATATATATATGAGATTTAAATTTAAATAAAAAAATTTGATATCTCATTTAATTTTAAATTATTGTTATTTTATTTAATAACTAAATTTTTATTAATTTCAAGGTGAGCAACTAGAATAACATAATATACTAATATCTAAAGCATGAAAAAGTTTGAGGGGGTCCATGACCCTCTTCGGCCCTAATAAAGGTCTGCCCATGTATATACTCACTTTAGCTCATATTTAATTTATTTTTTCAATTTATAAATAAAAAAACATAGTCAAAATAGAATTGGCATATATATATATATATATATTATTCATGTATGAAGTTTTTGGTTTGATCGAATGGTGGTATCTCTGTAACATGGTATTCAAATATAAGCATTGAAGGAAATGACTTGAATTCTTAATTGTTGGAACCAACTACTTATGGGTTGTACCATTTATTATGTGCCAACTTCATTCATGTCTTTTTTTCTTTTCTTGTCCAACATGTCCATTATACTACTAAAAATAAAACTCTCAAAACAATACTCTTAGATTAAAATACTTTTCAAAATTTTCTCCCTCATTATTATTTATACAAGTTTTTATATTAGAAGATAAAAAGATGTTAGAATTTTTTATTAATGAAAAGATATAATAGAAAAAAGTTTATTAAATATTGATTTGGAATCACACTGTGACAAGTAAAAAAAATAGAATTGATGGTCAATTAATAGTAAGTTGATATATATATATATATATATATTTATTGGAGTAGAAAATTAGACACGAAAACAGCACTAGTTCGGGGAGATGGGATTTGTAAGAACAAGTATGGTATGGTATGGAGACAGAGGGCATGAGAAAGGATTAGATAGATCCATGTTTGTAGGAAGGAAGGAAGGAGGGTTTGATTGTGTGTTTTCTTTTAAGGTTCCAACGTGCAGCTGACCTAACATTAATAATACTTATGCCGAAATGGAGAATTAAGGTCACATGTAATTCAAAAACCCTGCTTCTTTTTTTTTTAATAAAATCAAAACCCTGCTGGTTGGACTTAATTGGAGCTGATGGGTAGAATTTAGACACTCCTACCGTGTTTTAGACTCATTGAGAATAATCAAGAATATAAGAGGAATTATAACTTTTAATAATCATTTATTGAATTTTTTATATTTTTACTCTTCTTTTGATTAATTTATTTCATTCTTACTATCTATTTCTTTCTTCATTTATAAACGATAAAAAATATATTATAATAAAAAATTTGTCTTGTTTTCAATATTCTTAATCTATGTGCAAAGGGTTAAAACGCCTTATATTTATAATCGAAGAGAATAATATATAACAATACTACTTTCTGTCAGAAATATAAATACTTTTGAATTCTTATACACATTAGTATTTCTGAAATCAACATCAAAAACTCAATTTACCCTTTTCTCTTTTATCTAAACCTTCTTTTTCTTTCTCCTACCTTAAGAGTCTAGTATTTAAGAATTCAAGTCAAGATATTAACTAATTCCAACATTCTAATTAAAATTAATAATATTTTAAAAGGATTATTAAATTATTATAAAAAAATACAAAAAAAACTTATATTTTTAAGCATCATAAAAAATCTTAAAAGAAACTTATATCTAGTTGTAATTTAAAACCATTCTACTAGAATTTTTGGCAATATCAAATATATCGTGTTTCGTAAGCATTTCTTTGGTCTTCCGTTTTCCCAAAACTACTAATACTACATTGATAATACCAACATGTCTTCCACCATGACGCAAGTAATTTCATGGCTATATTTGGATATAAATTATATCCCAAACCTAATCCATAATTTCATACATAAGAACTGCTAGTAACTTTACAAGCAATTCAATTTTTATGAAACTAAAAATAAAACTCTCAAACTCAATCATCTGAATTATTTAATTTATCCTGTATGATTCATTAATAAGAATATTATAAAAAAAGTGTTAAATAAAATGTATTAAGAGATACTTTTTAAAGACAGACTTAAACTTTATTTAATATAAACATCTAACTTTCTCATAATTAGTGTAGGAAAATGGCAATGGAGAAAGTGGTAATAATACAAAATAGTTTTATGATAACGGAACTAACCATAATTTTTCCTGAAATTAGATAAAGAAAACAAATAATAAAAGCACTAGTTAATCCTACGTTAACGAATGAATATGAATATGAATGGGCCCTAAAATTGTTTTTCCATGTGTGAATGAATAGCTTTCGGTTTCAGTTTTGGTTAAACTAACTGCACAAACACAAAACCTTATCTAATTAAAACTTTGACCACCACTTTTTTAGCTTACCAAGTTCAACCAAGTGCTCTAATTCTTTTCGATAACTAAAATTATCATTCTTTTCGATAACTCAATATTCGAGAGTTATTAATTAATTAAAAAAAATTAAATGACGTATAATTTTTTAACAATAATATAAGATTAATATACAATATTAAATATTTTTACATAATTTAAACTCAAAACTTCTTATTTATTATACTAAGTAGAGATTTTTAAATGATGCACCACATACCTCCTCAACTTACTATAATTCTATATCTCAGATTCTACCGCAGAATATTTATGTATTTCTTGCTCAACTCAACCAAATTCATATTGTACTTTTAAAAAAACAAAATAAATTCACATAAATTTTAAAAAAGGGGATCTAAATAATGAATTAGCTATAATATAGAATCACTTTCAATCCTTCAATCACTGGAAAAGTTTTGCTAAATTCGAATTCGGAAATTGGAAAAAGAAAAGAAAATCATTATATTTGACTTTGATTATACTATAATCACTAATTATCACCGCAATTTATGTATTTTAAAAAAATGAAATTATACGATATCTACAGTCACCTTTTGCTAAAATCCACCTGGAAAAAAGGAACGAAGTTCGTGAGGTGGAAGCAGCAAAATTTGAGGGGATCTAAAATGACGATACTGTCCTCGCCTATGTCGTTCAATTTACAACTCATACCCCTGACAGCCACCGAAACAGTTCGCTGATTTCTTCCCCAATTCGATTCGCCTCCAAGTCTTCGATTGGGACAACCACGTCGCTCCGGCGACTGCTTCCCGAGAAAAATCTACCGGAGCTCCGAAATGACATAGTCCGCGACGAGAAGGAGCCGAGCCTATCCACGTAATCTCTCAACCAACTCCGCCCTGCGGTAACCTCTCCCGCCAAGCTCTCTCCTGGTGGCGCAGGAACTGGAATTCCTAATGACTCCTTATCCACTGAAGTACACTCGGAGGAGCCTCTCCTATGTGTGGAGTCAACCGAAACCTCATATCCATCATCAACGATGTACTCAAAGGATCCGATTGAATAAGACCTCCGACCGTCAGCGGAATCAGACCTTCCATGCCGACGACTGACGCTACCGATTTCAATCCTGAAGCTTCCGCCATTATTGTTTCCATTTCTTCGAATATCATTCTCCGGTAGAATTTTGCTGAGAACTTCAGAATCCGTAGGATTAACAGACGAGCGACAAAGAGGACAGGTGAGGTTAGAGGCGAGCCAGGTGTCAATGCATCTGGCATGAAACGCATGGCAACAGAGAGGCAACAAGCGGAGCTGATCCTGCGCCTCGAATTTAGACAAACAAACAGCGCACTCGACTCCGGTGAGATTTCCAGTAACGGAACCGAAAGTAAACAAAGGCAGAGAATCAAGCAAAGTATTAGACATAACGCGGCGTTCGTCGAAACATCCAGCAGTAGTGTTTCCGTCGTTGGCGGCGACAACATCTTCGGGCGAAGTCACCGAAAACGTTCGAGGAGAAGCGCGCCTGTAGCGCCGGGAGATAAATCGGAGGAGAAGGTACAGAGTAGCGGAAACGATAATGGCTGATGCAATAACAATAATAACAATCACTATAGACGAAGAGGGAGAAGGTGAGGGAGTGGGCGTCTTGTCTACGGTGATACCAGATAACTGAGGCTGATTGACGACGATTGTATCACCACCAGCATTGGCGGCAGCGGGAAACGTAGGAGGCAGTGGAGGTTGAAACATAGAATTCATTGGGAAATTAAATTTGGGGGGAAGAAAAAAGGGAAGCGGTGGTGGTGGTTTTTATTAGAGAGGAATGAAGAGAACGTATTTATGACTTGATGAAGAAGAGGAAGGGAAGTCACGTGAGCGGCACGGAGGGAAAGGCCTGGGCCTTGGGGGGGTGGTTATTAATACGAAGGAGGGAGGGGGTTGGGTAATGATGATGGCTTTGGTACGGATGAAATTTGGTTTATGTGTGTGGAGTTGTTATGGGGAAGAGAGAGAGAGAGAGAGAGGGAAAAATGGTGGTACGGGAGAAATGCAGAAAGAAGAAACGAAGAGGGGTGGCGAAGAGGGAGGGAGCAGTGTGCGTGGGATGTGCGGTGTCGACTGGTAGCATTAACTGGTTTTAGCCTCTGCACTTAATTCACTTTCTGTTTTACTGGCCCCACTTAATTTTAATGTTGCTCATTTTGAATTTCACTATTCTGAAATTTGATTATAAATATAGGGAGTTTTACACTTTAACACATAAATTAAAAAATTTAATATATAAATTAAAAGTTTTAAAATGAAGTAATTTTTTAATTATAATAATTTTTTTACTCTTTATAAATAAAAATAAATAAATAATGAGAATAAATTAAATAAATAGAAAGTTAGATATATATGAAAAAATTCAACAATTTTTTTTTAAATCTTAAAACCTTTTATATTTTTTATTATCTTTAATAGGTCTAGAATCTCTTATATTTCTTATTTAAGAGAATATCATGTCCATATCTTCACTTATAAATCTTTTGTCTTATAAATTTTTTGTCAACATTAAGTCAAGTTACCTCGCTTGTTATTCTTATTTTCATAATTTGGAGACAAGAACCATGATAGGGGTAATGTGTCTTAATACAAAGTCAAAAGGCGGTAATTTAGCAAAAAAAAGTCAAAAGACGATTGAGATCGTCTAATACATCTTCTAATATACTCTTTAGTACACTCTTTTTATAGTAATTTTACTAATATAAATCTTATTGAATAAAAGATAAACCCTTAAACTTACTATTAAATGATGTGTATAGAAAGTATATTAGAAAACGTACCGGATCATCTTGAGTGATGAAAAGGAAGTCTAAAGGGAGACATGAACTTGGTCTATAGCATAATTTTCTATTTGAATTGGCATTTGGTTGCAAAAAAGGAATTTTTTCTTGAGATTTGTGAAAATTAGATGGTTTGTGAAAGAATATGTAGGATCCAAAATTAAAAAAAAAAAAAAAAAAAGGATTGAAAGCCAATTTAAATAGATCCGAAATTTTCTCTAAATAAAGATACAAAATAGAGATGATGTATTTTAATACTTCCTCCAGTCATAAATAAAAGGGGTTTAAACCTTTGCACACAAATTAAAAGTCTTGAGAATAAGACAATTTTTTAATTACAATATCATTTTCTACCCTTTATAAATGAGGAAAGAGATAGATAGTAGGAGTAAAATAAATTAATACAAAGATGAGTAAACATAATAAAAATTTAACAAATACTTATTGAAAATTGTAAAAACTCTTATATTCTTGATCATCTTTACCGGAGGAAGTATAATCTAAAGGGTCCATGTATCTATTGACAGACTAGTTCCGTAACATATTTTTTAAAATAAAAATATCATGTTATGTATCCGATACATAGATAGAGACATGAACTCGACAATATTAATCCAAATTATTCACGTGTTTAATAATGGAATTGTGCCTGAGGTAAAGGGAAGAGGAGTGTATGTTAGAGAAAAAAAAAAACAATACAAATGCAATGTTAGAAGAAAATAAGAAATCTCCTTGACACTTGACAGTTATCTTTCTCTCCATTATTTTCTATTTTTTCTTTTTGTTTTTTCCATTTTAGAGCATTGGGAAATGATCAATTCAACCAAAAAAAATATAGGGTAAGAGGGGATGGACTTTCATATTGCAAAAACAGGAAAAAGCTTGAGAAAAATGGTATCTTATGTGTTGTTGAAAAATAATGAATCTTGAAGTTTTAAGGAAAAAATCTTTGAGTTCACTATATCTACAATGTTATGTATTCATATCCCAAAAAAATAAATTTATAGGGAATTAATGTAATTGCAAGACTGTGTTCAAGCATTGAGATTAATTTTTAGGGAATTATGTAATATCTATTAATAATAATTTCTTAAATATATATATTTTTGGGTGTAGGGTGGAATTTTTATTTGGGCTCCAAGAGAAATCTTTTGGAGGTTTGAGTGGTAAAATTTAAAGAATGACGGAAAAGAAAAGGTCATTGTCATTGCTAAATTAAGAAGAACAACTTTAAGAATTTACTTTTACTTTGACTCCTCTCTTCTCTTTTGATGCCATGATTTCCAAAGAATTCCTTCAACCCCCCAAATATTAATGTGATCATGCAACTAAACTTATTCTTCATTCAATTTGTTGAAGTTAAAGCTTATAAAGTGTTTGTCTCCATCTTATTTTACTCTTTTCCTTTACAACTACTTGTTGGATTTTTCTTTTCTACTCGTTGGTTTTGTTTCTGATGTTGGTGTTAGAATTTTTGGGCTTAGGCCTAACTCACCCCAAAAGGTACCTCAAGAGGGGAGGACTGTCAAGAGTCAGCCCAACAACTGGCTCTGATACCATGTTAGAATTTTTGGGCTTGGGCCTAACTCACCCCAAAAGGTACCTCAAGAGGGGAGGACTGCCCAAGTCTTTATAAGTTGTAATTATTTTCTTTAATTAGTCGATGTGGGATTCTCAACAGTTTCCATTTGTTTTAATTTTTTTTAAAAAAAAACTTGTATGATCAAGATTGATTCAATTATTTTAATTACATAAAGATAAAATTGTTAATACAAGAAAACGATACTTTTTTCGTCTCTTATTTGCACAAGTGTATGACAAGAGTGGAGACCTTCCGACAAAGGTTCGTTGTCCAATTCCTGTATGTTGCTAGATATGTTAGTCTCATTTTATAAGGTTTATTTTCCCTCTTTATAGAGTTGTAGTTGGATTTATTTGTGATATTTAATCTTCATCAATTGTATAAGTGATTTCATATTAAATGATATTTTTATCCTTATTTAATCAAATTAATTGAATCAACACTAATCCCTATAACATCAATCTAGTTTCTTTTTTCTGAGATTTTTATCACATTTCATTTCACCGAATAAACAAATACAATCAGTGCAGTACAAGGTAAAAGGAAACTATATTAAATCAACATCTCAATATGAATTTTATTAATAATAAAAATCTAGCCCCTATCCAATTTGATTAATGAAAGAAAGAAACACTAGAAAGGACCAAAAACCCAAGTGTCTTAATACAAGAAAATCCAACTTGGTTTAAATTGCTTTTACTTTTTAAGAAACTCCAACTCAAAGTGTTTGTTCATTTCATTGTTAACTTTACATCCAAATTTACTCTATTTTTTACTTTCAATTTGGCTCAATAACTTTGTTTTCTAACATACACATATAGAACTCAATGCTTCATTATCGGTTATTATTTTAGTTATATAACATTTCAATACGGAATTACTTCTTGATTGAAAATTATCTTTTTTCAGTTATAATCCAAGAGAATAATCACTCATTTTAACCAAATTTCACATTCAAATTATATTAATTATTATTCCCCAACTTAAATAAATGACATTTTTTTCCTATGCTTAGACATTTAGAAAGAGTTTTACTTACATTGGTATAATTATACATTAATTTCTTTGTTTTTGTGCTTAAAAAATTATTTACTTCACATTTTTCAGCACTTCTTTTATGTAATAAAAAATAAAATCACAACCACTTCTATTTTCAACTCTCCAATTTAAAGTAAAAAAAAAAATGTTAATAAACAAAAAATTCCATATCAATTTGTATTGCATTTTTTGTGCACATCACAATCTCTATCTCTAATTATCAAATTTTGCACGTAATTCCTCAAATTATTTGGTCAAAAGTCCTAAACAATAAAATAACTCGTGGTTTATTACAAAAATTTCTACAATAGCAATATATAAATAATATTTTTTTTTAATTTAAATTAATTTTCACATCCATTTTATTATTTATGATTAAATCTAGCCGTTTTATTGTCAAGGCTTCTTAAAGGGTAAGGAAAGAACCAAATGAGGGAAGGCATTGGTCGTCTTTCTACATTTATAAGTGTTAATTTTTTTTTTGAATTTATTGATAATTTTTATGATTTCATCATCAACATAATTTTAAATAGATTTTTTGCCTCTAACTTGCAATAATATTTTCTCAATATTCGTAAGACTTGAATCCTATAATTTATTTAAAAATATAAAGATTCTTCTTATATGACTCTACCTATTCGTTTCAAATAAGAGATACAAATTCAAATTCAAAACGGTCACACTAAACACTATAATCGAATCAAAAACCATGGAATCAATTTGTGAATTATCTGTTGGATCGGAACAGTTTAGCAGGTTAAATACGTTTGTTACTCTTGAAAAGATCAATACTAACTTAAATATAAGAAATTTTTGAAAAATAATTTTTTCGTCTCTGATTAGTCTCTGATTAATCTGATCTTGTATATTTATAAACGCTCAGTATCCATCATCTTCTGATTGAACCAACTCTTGCTATCTATCTAGTATATATAAAGTATTTGTTGACTTGATGATCGGATGCTTTAACTTTTGGAAAGCAACTCTTAGATGATCAGAGAGAGAGAGGAACAAGAATTTTTGGGCTATGAGATCTTATATTGTATAGCTTCTTTCTTTGTTAGCTACATATATACCAACACCGACAGTGAACCAAATTCCTTTCTCTTGATGCTTTGCCTAAAGTTTGAGCTATTCTTTCTTTCTTTGCCATGCCCAAATAATTACAATGTGGACTTACAAAATAGAATTGTGGCTTAAAGCCCTCCAATGGCTCTTTCAAGAAGTATAGTAGGGTGTCAACCTTATGCTGCTGTTTAGAGATCTTGTATTTTATTGTTCCTTCCCAATTAGTCAATAACTTTTGAATACAGAGTAAGTGGACTGGCCAAAAGATTGTACAGCAAAAATCACAATTATAAGAGCTAATTACCCTTTAAACCTTCTAGCTAGCTAGCTAGCTAGCTATTATTTGCTCAACATTATTGAAAAGCTACTCCAAAAGCGGTGAATCTAGTGGTTGTTAGCCTAGCTAGTAGATTAATCTCTTTTGGAGTCAATAATTTTTACTATAATTACCTACTTTGATACATTTATCAAAGTTACATGTGCATAATTTGATTGAACTAGATTTAATCCATGTAGTTTCTTTTGGAAAAGTAAATTACGTTTTTAAAATTAAACAAAATAATACGTGTTACATCAAAAGGGAATTGGCCGGATCATTCTAAAATTACATTAGAATTCAGGACTTTTCAAGTCCATAGAAGGCTGATGTTTCAGGTGAAGCTGACGACTAAAGCCCTTAACTCAAATATGTCTTTAGCCTCATTCATCAGTCACTCAACTTATACATATCAGATAATAAAATTTAAAATGAAGAGAGTAAAGTAAAAATAGAACTTGCAACTCTTTAATCGAGAGACTTAAATTTTGGCTAGAACAAAAGGTCTTAATGGTCTTATTAAGTCAAATTCTAATAGGACAAAAACAAAAATTTATTCATATTTCTCCCATCTAAAATGAAAACAGAAATGAATATTACTGATTTTTTTAGTTTCCAAAAGTGCATAAGTTTTGCTAACATGAATTAATCAAAGTTAAATTTGCCAAAATGACAATAGACGTGGATGGAGATAAAAATCTCTTTTTCGAGAAAATGCTAAAGGGACAGTTAGTTAAATTAATGTCACTCATATAATTAAATCAGATAAAGCATGATAATTCAGCTAATAAAAAATAGTTTCTACTGATTAATAATTTACTTGTCACATTCTATTAATTTCTATATTTTTTTACTTATTACATTGTAAAAATAATGCAACATTTAATAAATTTTTTCTGATTATAACCTTTCATAGAAAATAAATTTTAATCATTTTTAACTCTTCGTATAATTTGAAAGGCGTTTTTGTGATATTTAAAATGTGATTATTAATCAAAATTTGAGGAAATACCTTTTTTTAAGGGGGAAAAAAGAAATAGGTATTGGGGATATGGTGGGCAAAGGTAGAAATGGAATTGTTGTTAAGTAGATGCAAGTTGATAAGGTGTCATTAGTAACATCTAAATTTAATTTTTGGCAGAAACAGAAAATGACGTGTAATTTTGTCAGTACACTGTTTGGACAACCAACGCAGTGCTGCTGGTGCACAAGCATACCCAAATTAGTACTAATTCTGCCACATCATCTTCACCATTACACACTATATATATAATTCTTAGCTTTATGTGAATATTTTATGAATATGTTATGATTAATGGCTATACAATCAATATTCATTCAATTAATTGAATAAAAGGGGTAAATTTATCATTTAGAAAGTACATGTATTTGATATCAGTGACAGACCTATATTATATTAAGCGATTATTTATTTAGTCAGAAACATCATGAGTATGATGTATTTTGGTGGTATTTTTTGGATAAAAGTGAAGGTAATTAACATTACAAATCAGGACGAGTTATAGCGCTATTGAATTTTTTAAAAGGATTATTTTACTTTTTTTTTTTTTAATTGAAAGTCTGTGAAGAAATGACATCGTTTCATTGAAGGTCTCTTTCAAAAAAACATGAATCTGACGGGTACTATATTACAAATATAAAACTTTCTTTTTTCTTCAAATATATTCCTAAAATTTATTCCTCACTTCTCCTGATCCTAAAAATACAGTATTCTCCCTCCATTGCCAATTACTGCTCATCGCCCTCTTTCTAGCCATGAGATAAACAAAACTTAACCCTCATCTTCAAATCTTTGGTTCCACCCTTTTTGGCATGATGTTTCTGCCACTATTTGATACCATATAAGTAAATCAAATAAATATTAATGAAAGTTATGATTTTAAATAATAATCCAAAATTTTCTTTATATGAGGGTCGTAACCTAACTTATATAATGTCTGTGTAACATATTTTATAAATCATCTATTTTCGTGTCATTACCACATCTTACAGTAAAATCTGACTTTAATTTCACGTGTCTCTCATAAAATTAAATCTTATATATGTGAGGTTCAACATTAGATTTTATTGTTTAATATTGTATAAACAGTAACACATAATAGATATTTCTGAGATATACTATAAAAGAATTTAAGATTTCAAAACGGTTCTCATATTTAAGTATTGCTTCTTGTTTTAAGTTTAGTACAAATGAAGGCATTAGAGAGAAGATTAATTTATGATTGTTTCTCCTCTTCCCCATGTATGTATATATATAAATATAGCAGGCAGAGAGAGAGAGAGAGAGAGGGGGTTGCAGGGGGTATTGCAGAAAGAAATAAAAATATACGATAATGATAATCATATTAACTTGGATCATACTCTTGGCATGCTCTTCAAACTCAAGAAAAAAACAATCGTACTTGTAGTATTTTTTTTCTGCGGCAGAGAGAGAGAGAGAGAGAGAGAGAGAGTGGCAGCAGGCAAGGCAATGTGTCCTGAGGAGGCAAAGGAGTGCCTGAGGAGGACCTCATTTCATTATCTTTATGTGATAACCCGCATTCAATATTCCCAACTAATCTTATGCCCTACTCTTCCCCCCAACTTTCAATAACATGACAAATATATTTTGGCTGGTGGGGTTGGAGAGTTTTGGGAGGGGGGATTTGAGTCGGGAAATTATTAATTGTGTCTTTGTGGGAGAATTTTATCGTTTTGTGATCTTATCCTATATCTCGGTCAAATGGCAAAGAATTATTTTGAGTAGAATTTGGGTTCTTTTGTGTTCTTGTTTGTGAGTTCTATTCTTTCATTGCTTTAAGGGCAAACAACATTTCAAGTGTGGGGGAGTTTTATGGGTGTAATTTATACTCATATTTTGGTGTTGATTTCATATTTAATTTTGTTTATCTTGAGTATAAATTGTGGGTTTCAAGGAAAATTTACTTCTTTTCCACTTCTTGTATGTTAGGATCAAAAGAGGAGTTTAAAGTGCTCAAAAAATGAAGAAAAAATAAAATCCCAACTCAAATTGTTTGAAGATAATGAGTGCACAATACTGGGGCCTACGGGGCATACAACATGAGGCAAAACATGGATGTGCGCAATCAGAAGACTCCAGGCACCAGTACATAAGGAACCTAGGCGCCCAAGACTTGCCAGAATTTTAGAAATTTCCTTTTAATCCTTTTGTAGATCTTCTTTTGTTATTTAGCAATTTCTAATATATTTAAGTAAGAGAGAGTTAGAATTAGGGTTTAGACAGGCTTTGACTAACCTCCTTTTTAGTTCTTCAACTCTTAACTCTAACGAAAGTATTCGGAACAATTATTGAAGATTATTCATTGAATATTAAAACTTTAATCCAATAGTGATATTTTCTATCTCTTTAATCTTCTTTAATTACTTGTTTACTTTAGTTATAGCTATGTTCTAATGCTTATATAATCAAGAGTAGGCTTTATGTGATTTATTTGTTGATTCTATATATGTATTTGTCAATAGTAAATGCTTTGTTATTATTTTTAATCGCCTGATCACTAATAGATTGAACTAATTAAGTTAGGAGATTCGGAGAGATATCTTGACTTAAAGATTAAAATAACAAAGTCATAAATTGCATGCAGAATAGAAGCATATCTGGTGCGCTTTGTACAACAAATGAGTATTGATTCTTAATGCATTCTTTTAGGTTAAAGTTCATATAGGAATATAATGAATTTGCCTAATTGAATAGGTTTAATAGACATCTAAGAGAGTTATTAAGCAAGATGGATTCATTATGGATAATAAACATAAAGGTGAAATTGGTGAACTAACGTATTTTAGATGCTTTTAAAATTGAATCTAGAACTTTGTTTAGAGTGTATTACAGATTTTATTTCTATTTAATTTAATTATAATTACCAACTCATCACCCTATCACTCTTTGTTGGCCAGATAAAGTAGAATTAAACAAATTTGATAATCAATAAACTCTACTTATCCCCTTATTACTTGACTACGGCCTAGCATACTTGCTAATTTATTTTGCATGTATCAGTCTAAGGGGAAGGAAAGTACATAATGCTGTGAAATGGGGTCTTAATGTTGTGTTAAAATCACAACAACATTTCAATAATTCTGTAATATTACAGAGGTAAATGTGTTTTTGCAGACCAAGTAATCCTATTATTTATTCAATTGTTTTACCTTCTATTACTATGTTTTACACGGAAACAGCATATATATACACATTTAGCTGCTTAGATTTCATGTATAAACCCCCCCCTGAATACAGTAAAAAAAAAAAACAGTACAAAGAAGACCTGCACAATTTTTTGGCTGAGGAGAAGAGATAGCTAAGCTAAAATCTTTATACTATTACAGTTATTGCTTGTATTTATATGTATTTATGTATATTTACAGCTGCACTAATCAGTGGTTGGGACAGATTCATTTGCAGGGCCTTCACAAACATTGGATCTGCAGAGTGGGCATACCCTAATGACGCGAGCAAGGAAGTATATCGTATTAGTGGCTTCGTGTCATAGTACGAGGGGGGGGGAAGCAAGCCAGAAGTTACGCGAAACTTACCTGTTTATTTCTTTAAGCCATTTATCGACACATGACATGTGGAATTCGTGATGGCAAGGGAGAACCCTTAATTTGTCCCCGTCATCATACTCGGCTAAGCAAATGTAGCACCTGTCAATCATGAAATTGATTCCTCAATGTAGGGAAATAAAACCAGTCAAGTTACTATATTATGTAATCCATAATGCTCATCATATTCTGGAAAAGGATGTCCCTTTTTGTGCTCTGAAAAAAACATTATTAGGCTAAAAATGGATCATTTCCAGATGTGCCCGACACGCCTGGAAGTCATTTAGGATGTAGTTTCAAGTGAATTTACTGTAGACAATCTCACCATTAAAAACACTAGGTAAAGTTTGCAGCAAGGACATCAAACTCATAACACAAGAAACAAAATGAATATATGCATGTTAGGTGGTTTCTCAAATAACTTAAAAGAGTTACATACTGCGGCATTTCACTTGGGCTGCTTTCACTGGCTTCTGATCTTTTGTGGTACTTTAGAGAAAATGAGTCCACGGTAGACTCTGGAGCCGGAAGTGTAAGCATAGATAGTGAAGATAAAAAAGGTTGTTGATGAATCTCATCCAAAACCTGTATATCAGACCAAATAAAAAGTTGAAGTCATCGATAACTAATGAATATCAGTTTCAAATAACTTAATGCAGATCAGCAGTAGAAATGGTAAAGCAAATATTAAAAATCTTTAAAAAAGAATTAATTATATATAAAGAAAATGGCATTTTCATTTCGAGGAACTTTGTTATTCTTTTTTAGAAAAAGAACTCAAAAGAAGCCTTTAGGCCTGCTTTTGAGAACGGCCATTCAACCTCTCGTCAAGCATGTATATATAGATGAAATGATCAGACACCTAAGGTAGCTTTTCGCTTCGTTTTTCTTTTTTATATTTTGCCCTGCGTGGGGGAAGCAAGAAGCGGCTCATTTTAAGCAAAGAAGACAACATTTCAGATGGATTAGCATTAAAGCATATACGAATGCATATCAATCAATTTATATTTATTTCTCACACTTCTACAGAGATAGGAAGATATACACAGTGATCAAATAAGCAGTCTTCTACTTTCTCAAACTACTGTGGTTAAGAACTGTATGTAACTTAGTGTGAAGAAGAGCTATTGAGTATTAAGGATCTACCTCAAAGAGAGCCTCAGCAAGCAGGATTATACGTGAAATACTTGCAAGGGTACCGGACTCTTCAGCTGAGAAGAATGACTCACAAGAGCATGTACCATGAGGATGGAGACCAGAAGCACAAAAGGCACTGTCTCGACCTCTCTCCCCATTGCCACGGAGAACTCTTTCTGAGATCTGTACATAATAAGAAAGTCGTTAATAAAAATGACAAGAAAAGCATAAAACAATACTAAGTGACTAATTTAACAAAGCTTAACAGTTATGATAATATTTCTTTTTTTCCTTTTCTCTTGGCCACCAAGTATATATCTTAACATATTGCAGACAGACTAACTTCATTCCATGGTTCAGCAAAAACATGAGTGTCTGAACATAAGTATATAAATTAATGCAAAATTCCGTTCAAATCTAATATGAAGTCCACCTTCATGTGATAGGATATGCGGTAATAGATTATGCTTCAAGGACAAAGTCAAATCGGCATCAAACAACCGCTTAACAATTCAATAACTTAAATTTCTTCAAATGGTCCAAAATGGTTTGAAGACAAGCAACTTCAACCAAGCGCTGGAATTCAGTCTGAAGTTTCAGGGGAAAGGGCTACTACTAACCTCTCTTCAACACTCGATACTCTAAAAATGAGCATAAAAGATTAGACAACCATATGTCAAAAGCAAAGAATAAATGCCATCCTTCCAGCTAAAACTTAGAATACTGCCCCCAATCTACATTGGAAATTGAATAGGGATCAAGACAATCTCAACAGTAATAGAATGCACATCTTTAGGTTTCCAGAGAGAAATAAGTCAGAAATTTTTGTCTATTCAAGTCTCTCTGCTAGCAGAATTTAGAAGGGCTATGACTTATTAGCTCATACAATAGTTTTTGTTACAGTTCCAAGATATGCAGATAGTTCTTTGCATAAGACTGCCAGCAATTCAAGGCAATGGCTTCATCCAGGTTTACAATGGAAAAAGGTTTGCATGTACAAATCGTAGACAACTAGACATAGGCCAAAAGAAATTTAAAAAAAAAAAAAAGGAGTCTGATTAATTACATCACAGGTAATCAGATGATGAACAGGTAACATATAGTTGTCCACATGTTGAACAACAAAATGACATACAATCAGAGAACAACAAAGATTAACTTCCTCACTGAAACTCGCAGTTGAGGATTCCTTTGAAGCACTCATCATAATACAGACAAGAAATAAAAATTGAAACACTAGAATGATTGGAGGGAAATAAACAGTCAATTTCCTGCTGCATGGTCACAAAACCTCCAGTCACATCCTATTACCAAAATGGGGAGGCAGAGGGCAGAAACACTAAGATAAGGACATGAGGTCGGGAGGGAAAATTAATTTTTGGTCAATCAACTTGATTAAAAAAAAAGGAAGATAAGAGAAAAGGATGAATACAACAAAGCAGCACACAGCATCATGACAGAGATTTAATCTCCAAGAACACAAAAATTAGCAGGAAACATTCATGAGCAGTAGACATGTTTTTGAGGAATAATATCAGGCTAGCCAAGAGTTTTAACCAGTAAATAAGTTTCCATTGAAAACATTGCCAGCATTGAATGGTCTCCAAAATAAAGTTTACAATACATTGAAGATAAGGATATGCCCCTACCTCCGATCTTAAGAGCCATCTTTGTGCGCTTCTAAGACGACTTCTAGAACTCAGATACCTAGACTGATAACCAACTCCATCATCATGGAAATCTCCACTCAGATCAAGAAGCCATCTGTCATGAGAACCTAGATCTTCAGCATAACCTGTGGCGAAAACTATGGTAGGGAAGTCACTACTCCTGCGAGAACCATGCCTTGATACTGCATCCCAAAATAGCCTTCTATTACTCCTCCTTGTTTCACGGCTGTTTATTTCACCAGTTGTACTAGATAAGGTGTTGAGAGCTATACTCACCACATCAACATGAAGCGCATCTCCTCTTCCCATGTTATCACTTTCAGATGTATAAAGTCCTGAACTAGAAGGCACTGCCATTTCAGAGTTACCATCCCCAGAAACATGGAAATTTGTTAGAGCAAAAGGACTGACAGTTGGAGGCCTAGGAATCTCAGAGCCCAGAACCGCAACCTCGTTATTTTCTTCACAATCTACATCTGGATGCGAATTCAAGTGATCCAATATCAAACTACTTGTATTTTCATTTTCTGAACCAATCAATGGCATATCTTCCCTCCCTGAGACATCAGCATCAACACTGCTTGCATTTGGAGAGACCAAATTTTGAGATGGCTGTTTAGAGAAGCATTGTCATTTTTTCTTTTCAGAAATGAGAACTAGGAATAACAGTCAGAACTTACCTGGAAAGCTAATTCTTTATCATTTGAAAGGTATGTTTGCATGCCACTAGCTTCTCTGTTTATGGTAGGAAGCAAGGTTTTTTGAGTTGTGATGTTGCTGCTATTAGAAGAGGATCCAGTCTCACGTTTAGAACTGGTGCTTGTAATTTCTGAATCAAAAGAGGAAGAAGATTCTGCTATGGAGTTCCACGAACTATCAGTGTCTGGAGCTAAATTTATAGCTGAACTTACAGGTGATTCCTGAGGACAATCTTCAATCTGCAAGTGACAACTGAAGAGAGTTATCAAAGAAGCAAAGTTCAATGCATTTCTCAGTTACTATACCACATCAGCTTAACTAATGCAAAACCCGAAACACAATGATCACACAAGATTAATTGATACAAACAAGAATCCTTTTCATGTTAACAATTTCTTTCATAGAAAGAACAATAATGGGAGATTCATATAACACAAAGACGAAACAATTATAAACTTTGCCAAGAATTGGGTAATCAAGTTCTAAACCTTCAATCAGCTAAATCAAATGGCAAAGTCAACTGATAACGAGTAGCCACACCTATTTGCACTAAAATTTCAAGTTTTAACCAATTGAAATGAAACAAATAAGAATCAAAAGGACTAATGATATCCAAAAAACATAAATGTTCAGAACACTCCAAGATAAAGCTAATGAAGAATCAACAAGAATAGTTATCAGTTGACTAAGCCCCAAGTTAATGATCAAACAAAAGATAAAATACCCATCTCGGTGAACATCGAGTTTCTTATTCCCCATCATATAATCATAGTAAACTTCAATATCATCAGATGATCAATCTCAAAATTCCGAAAAAGTTATGAAAATAGAGAAATCATAAAATTCCAAAAATCCCTCTTCAATAGAAAACCTCACTGTCACAGAAACACTGCAAGAACTAGAAGAAAAAAAACAAATAAAGACTCGAATCATTTGTAACTTTTCTTGGTAAAGTCAAACCGACAAAATTAGGGGGATATAATCAAGGGGGAGATGTTGAAGTACAAATTGATAACTAAAATCACCTGAAGAACTGAGCGAGAAGTGGAGGAACCACAGATGAGGAAAGAGGAGAGCTTATGCTTGGTCCGTTTGAGTCTTGACCCATGCCCTCCAGATGGTTTTGCTGCTGCTGCTGATGATGATGGTGATGATGAAGAAGAAGAAATAGAATCCGGGCGGCTAGAGCTGGAACCCATGTTTAGTTTTCAGTAATCAGAAATGAAAGAAGAGAAAAACTGATGAGTTTTTGAAGAAGAAGATCAAAGAGTGAAAATGGAAATGGAGTTTTTGTGTGTGAAAGAAAAACGACAAAAGTGGTGGTGGTGGTCTTTGCAAGTAAATTAGAAATTACAACGATGCTTCCTTCGTGTGGCAGAGAGAGAGAGAGAGAGAGATTGCCAGCTCGGATCACATTCACCCTTCACACCATTTCTTTTTTCTTTTTTTTTTTCCAATTTGAAATACTCCTTTTTTTTGTTTTATGGCATCACATTTTTTAACATTACACTTATATAACAAAATACGAAATTTTATATATTTTTTAAATTTTTTTAAGATACAATGTCAATGTGATTACGTGTATGGATGGAATTGAAACGAGACGGGAGGAGAATCAAGAATCTCATCCCCGTCCCAACTATTTCATATTATATTTTATTCTCGTTCCGTTTAAAATTATATCGAAATCTTCGTTCCCGCCATCCCTAATTAAATAAACGAGACGAAAAATCTTCATTTAACTCTATCAAAATATACAAAATTTTAATCTTATTTAAATCTCTAATTATATTGTTAATCTAAAAACTTTGAAAACTATTTATATTATGAAATAGATAAATTAATATTACTAATAAAAGAATCAAATATTTATAATGAGGAGATAGGAGACGAGGAAGGATATAAGATGAGATGAGACCAACCGAAAATGAAACGGGACAAAATAAAATCTCATTCCCATTTCATCCTCGTTTTATCCCGTATTTTTTATCCCATCTCCATCCCCCCTTTAATTAAAATAAAAAAATTCCTCCTTCATTCGGAAAAAGATAGGACGAATCCTCCCTTTGGGAGAGAATTTTGCCATCCCCAAGTATGTGAGTGATATAATTTTGACTTCTGTCTCCTTCCCTTTGAAAAAAAAAAATTTGTCAAGTTTCAATATTAATTATCTTTTAAAAAAGTAGGGAATTAATATACTTCAATTATTTTTTAATAATTATTTTATACATTATCTTTAATTTCATTTATTAATATACGTAACTTTTTTTACACGAACAATTGTTTCCTAATGACCTTTCCCTTACTTTTTTAACAATTAAAAAATATTGTTTATGTATTTACACTACTTAATAGCTCTGTTTTTTTGGTATTTTTTTATTTTTTTTGTAGTCCAATATATATAACATCAGTTCATGTCAAAGATAACATTATAGATCAATTGAAACCAAACATGATGATAAAGGCATTTTAACCTCATAAAGTGTTTCTAATTAATGACATGGTCCTTTTTAATCCAAATATAATGAAATCCGACAAGAAAAAAATATAAACACTTTCTAAATTGAATAAAGACAAAATGAATACTTAAAAAACGTTATGTATATAAGTCCTCAAGTATACGTTAGGAAGAAAAATACAGATTAATCCTGCTATAACCCATTTCGATTGAATTTACAATTTACTCCTGCTTTTTCGTATTGGACAGAAATACCCCTCTTCACTCTCCCACAAAACACACAGAAATGGGAAATTTATAGCTAAAGAGCTAAAAGAATTACAAAGTAGAAGGAGATTTGAGAATCTGAGTGAGTTGCCAAATCCAAGAGTACATAATCCCAAATGAACTGTATATGGAGATCATCATAAGTGGTAAAAATGGAAGCTTATTACCAAGAAAAATGGGATGCAGAAATTGACCCCATATCTCAACAATCAAAAGACCTAAAAGATATAATCTTCCTAACCAGCCAATAACAAAATCTGAATTCTTGGAACCAGCAGCGGCACTGCGTGAACTATCATCTCCCTTATCGGCGGATGCATTTGCAGAGCAGAAATAAGAGGAAAACCCAAGCCACGTAAGTACCGCGTGTAAAATGAGTAACAACACTTTAATGGGATATTCTTGAGCTTCGTATAGAAGAGGGAACAAACAGTAATGTGATACTGCAAAATGAAATAGGAGAACCGTGTTAGTCGTTGAAGTTTGAATCTGTAACATCAAATAAGAGCACAATGAACATTGACAAGATAAATAACAAATTATATTTTCTGGTATCTCATTAGTACTTTGGATTGTGAAAGAGAGAGCTCATTCGTCTCCTTCCTAGTGTAGGGCTTCCAAGTATTTTCCTTAGATTCTAGCACACTCATAGAAGCACTCCTGGTGTATTTTGTTTACCTTTCCATGTAATCTTAATCTACTCAGATGAGGGCAAGTTCCTACATTTGATGACATGGGTATATGTACTGTATAACTTGAACCATTTCACACAGGGAATATACAGTCTCAGATACTTGGTCCAATAAATTCCTTCATATGATAGTACTTGATAGGCTAATAATGCTTAATATCTGTTGCCATGCCATAGAGTAAATTAAGATGCACATGTGCCCAGAGAAATTTCCAAGTCATTTACCAACAAAAAATGGAAAAATTTCCAACTTTTCTGACACCAAAACTTGGATGAACATAAACATTTGTAGATGAAAATGCTGAGCAACCATACCTATAGACAAAAAGAAGTAATGTTTTGCATCTTCCACACTTTGCAAGGCGATAATGCCAAGAGGGATCACAAAGTGAAGTGATGCCTTCTCATGGACATGCCACCCAAATAGAAATCCGCATGTGTAGGAATAAGCAACCCATCTAGTGATCATCCTTGATTTGGGATCTTTCCAGGCTTTGATAAGAGAAGGAGATATTGCAAGCAGGACCATAATCAAAGTAATCGACGGAGTTATCTGCATTTCAGAGTTAACTAATTTCAATATCATCCTATGAAAAAAGTAAAAAAAAAAAAAAACAGATGCAAAAGAAGCCAAAAGAGTCAAAATAACCGCCAACATTCATGTTTCTAAGGCACAGTCATCAATTATTCTTGATATGATATCCTTTTGTGTATCCCACAACTGGTCCATTTCCTTTGGCCATTTTGTATTTAGTTGCATAATGAAAGAAACAGTAAACTGCCTGATTTTCCATAATTAATTGTTTTTCGATGTGGAGGGGAGCTCTCCCCCTCCAGATTTACATACAACCCACTTTTACATTGCAATCAACTGATGTAAATGGGACATTTATGTCCTGATTTGCGTCCCTTCCCCTTCAACCCCCCTCCCTCTCCAACCAAACTAGGACAACTTTGATGATCCTGGATCAGTAGGTTGGTTGTCAGCTTGACAAGAGAAACTGAAAAGAGATTGACTTATGCAGCATCTGATAAGAGATAAAAAAAAAAAAAAGGTTACCGTAGGCAAGACTGCAAAGGGTGAGGAATCCCCCACTAGTCCACCAGTGAATGATGCTGTTGGTGTTTGGATGTTGAACCCCAGCTTTATTAGCAAGAACGCAAGCAGCTTATCTAATATGATATAGAACACCCAGAAATTCGGAGCCCAGTAAGCATGACAGAGTCCCCTACCGAAAGGAAACATGCGACGAAAAACTTGCTGTATCTGCAAAGCAACTTTCAGAATTACATCAATTATACATCTAGAGTAGTTTATACATCTACATATTATACGACAGGACATGGAACGAACAACATAAAACATCCACATCCAAAGGGTAAATGAAATCATCCATATCATGTTTCGTGCTTGGCAGGAGTATTAACAGTGTCATGACAAGCATTCTCCCAATATATAATCCATCATATGTGAAATATTAAGCAAAAATTGAAACAACTAGCTCACACCAAAGGAAAAAAGGCAATATTTTAAGTTTTTCTTCCTTATCCTGTTAATATTAGGCTTTAAACAATTAAATTTTAAGCAAATTATCCTTATCAGTCAAAAATCTACTCACATCAATTGAAGAAACAAATCAAAGCTCAATCAAGCAGCGTAAATTTTAATACAAATTTATTCCATGTCGAAAAGAAAAGTACCTGCCCGTGATAAACAAAGGGCCCATAAGCAGCAGCGAAAACAGTCACAACCACACTCCCCATCACCACCAACTTCACAAACCCTCTAACGAGCCCACCCCTGCAATAGTGCCTGAATAGATACACAAAATAAATGGGGGCAGCCACCGCAAACAGATGCTTAAAACAGAGCAAAACTGCAAAAAGAAATCCTCCCATCAAATCCTTCCCATCCTCTAATGCTGCAAGGGACAACAAAAGCATTCCCAAGAGAAATCCATTGTACTGGAAATGCAAATGGTCCACAATGATCAAACCCGGGGACCAAATTAACAAAACCCAGATGAGATATCTCTCTTTCAGCTCCAGCTTCCGAGTAACTTTGTAAACTCCATAAAACAGAACAGAATCGGATAGGATAACAGAAATCCTTTGGAAGAGTACAGTAAAGTGGGACTTATAGTCAAGGCCATTGGTGAGGTGGACCATGGTTGGATCCACCAGGGAAGCGAAAAGGGAAAGGAAGTGCTCGAAGTGAGCAAAAAATGGTGGATAATCGAGGGTCCATTGACTGGTCTCGTCGGAGTACCATTGTGAGAGAGGAAGGGAATGAGTGATGGCAAGCCAATTGCGGTGGACCTCGAAGTCCGTGCTGTGGTAGGCTGGGATCACGAGGAGTTTGACGCAGCTGGCGATAAGGGAGAACCACACCAGGTGCAGGTGATTTGAGGTGGGGAGCGACTTCTCAGTAGGGATAGCTGGGATCTGGGGCTTGTGATGTGTGGTTTTGGAGTGGTTCTTTCGGTGGTTCATGGCTGTAGCAGCCGTGGAAGTGGTGCTGGGTTGGGGTGGAGGAGGCGGAACTCGTTAGCGAGTGTCGGGAAGGATAAATCTCAATTTCGTCCCTCGAAATATAGAGTTGCCTCAATCAAGGACTGCATTGTCTCTAAAGAGTCCTTAGAAATGTTAGATCCGTCTCAGTTGAGTCCTTCATCCAACTTCTGTCAAGAATTAAATGGTCAGAAAATAAAGCCAATCTTTGGGAAAATTTGAATAATGAGCAACTATTGGAGGAGAAATAGAAGTCATTTCATTCACATAAATGGCGTTCTGCATTTTTCATTTCTCTATTGCAAAGAAGCTTTATACAAAAAAAATAGCATAGATTGGAGAAAAAACATCAAATTCCAAAATCAATAGATCAATTATGAATGCACTTGAAACCCCCAACCCCCCAACAAATGCACACCTATACTATGAAGAAGATGGTACAGAGTTCATCACCAATCCACCAAAAATTAAAATATGCTTTTACAACCTTTTTGGCCTCACTTCTGTGACATTTCTAACAGTCAGACAAATAGACTAACTAATTGGTTCTAAATGAATAATCAAACATCTTCATCCTCCTCATCTTTTTCTTCTTTAGCATTCATGATGAGTATGGAAAACATTCTCCTTAGAGAACATTTCTTCCCACAATCGTTAGTGTTTATTGGAATTGCTTTATTTTGAGTCTTCTTAAGTCTAAGCTTTGGCATGAATTTAAGTAATTTATCTTTCTCTTACATTTCCACCAGCATCACGCATGTAGCTATTTGTTCCAACCAAAAAGGTTTTACTAAGAGGGAAAGATTTTCAATGCCTGTGCTCAGGATATGGCTGCCATTCTTCCTAGTATCTAACTCAATATAACTGGTGCTACTGTAAGAAATTAGAAGAAATTTTACTTAGCATTGTCTCATTTTCATACAAATACTGCATAGAAGTGATCTTAAGATGTATTTTGTTTGCACAAAAGAATTATGGGCAACCAACTTTCCTGCTGTTGAACTTCCCCCAGTCTAAATAATTGTTATTAACTAGAATCACAGAACAGACACATTTCTTGAAATGAAAATGCACAAAAAATAAAATCGACAAAAAAATGTAAAACATAAAAAGAAAGCAGAGAGCTTACATATAATTTCCAAAGTCAATTACTTTGGTTTTAGGTGGAGATAAAGCCATTCTTGCTCTGATTGATCCCCAGTCAGCGCAAGTCACATATCAGATTAGTTAGAGAGAGAGAGAGAGATCTCACAAGCGAATGTAGAAGAATTAACAAACGAATAAATAGGAGGAGAACGAATGTCGGCGGAAGGCGTCGGGCGTGGTCGGGGTCTGATCAGATAGAAGATGAGGAAGAAGAAGACAGTAATGGTGGGAGGCGATGGAGGCGCTGCAGCGGCGTGAAGTCTTATTTAAGAGGGGATGAGAAAAAGACTAACTAATTTTTATTTTCTAAAACTTTTAGGAATTCTACAATGACCTCAATAAGATTTTTGGTGTTCATTTAAACCCCTATAGAGTTACATTGATTTGAAGTGTAAGTAAAGACAATATAAGGACTCGCTTGACACAATTTTCAATATATCGAAAGAATTTTTTTATAGAACTTACCATTTTTAATTTATTAACTTTCATATTTTGAATGATAAAATCGAAAAATATTATTTTTTAAAGCGACAACAAAATGAATAGATAATGGATAGGAATTAAATGACTGTAATAGTACGTCCATTCTCTTTTTTTTAGTCAGCAAAACATTCACATTTGGGAATTTCTAAACAAGAAAAAACATTAGACAATGTGTCATTTTTGTCCTTCAACTTATTTGGATTGTTCAATTTGGCTCATATGAGAGAAGATTTGTTTGAAGTTATTGACTAAAAACTATTTGAGTGCGAAATGTTGAACGAAAGGTGGATCAAATCCTTATTGAGACAGGTTTCTATTTTACAAATACTATTTCAAGATAATTTAACTTTAAGATCTTTGATTGAGGTACCTTTATATCTTGAAAGCTGAAATTTAGATTTATTCGACAGGAAATTAAGATGAATGGGATTAAGTGTACACGTAAGCAAGCATTCATCCACGTCATGAAATGAAAAATCATATCTCGTTGACACAGACTTGTCATATTATGGTAATGTGTTGAAATTTTGTTGCATATAACTACCTTTGCTAATTTTAACTTTGTATTGATTCTCAGTCAAAATTGTTGAATTTCATAAAAATATTAGAAAAGAAAAAATGTATTGAGGATGAAACAAGATCAAAATTATCTTTTGGGGAAAGTTTAAAAAAAAAAAATTACTGAGGACTAAATGCAGGATTAAATCTTGATATAATTAAATATAATTTTCTAATAACAAGAAGCACCAGTGGTCTAGTGGTAGAATAGTACCCTGCCACGGTACAGACCCGGGTTCGATTCCCGGCTGGTGCATTCGGGGGAAGACCTTATTGCTCAATTGTGGTGGTTGACTTGAGGTCTTCCTTCTTGTTTTATCATCAATACTTAGACAAATTTGGCACAATTCGGAGCCCTCTTTTCCTTTTTTTCCTTTTTTGCCCAACAAAGTTGAAAAAACAAAAGATTTTCTTTCGAGTATTTTTACACAAAACAAACGTCTTTTTAATGTATATTTTTGCAAAATCCTCTTCCCCTTTTCCTTCTCCTCTTCCAAAAAATCAATGAAAGAAAACCCAAAGAGAATCGGACATATTGAATGATACAGTACTGAAAATATATACATTTCGAGTCCACTTTAATAGAGTTTAGTTTTGAAATTTTTGTCTTAATTTTCGTAAAAGTTGAAAGGTTTGTGATAAGAAATATAAACTGAGATTGCGATGTTAACCCATCACAAATGTAAAGGTAAAAATAAACAAGAATATAACATACTTAATATTTAAAGTTTACATCTTTACCTGATATGATGCTCAAAGTTTATTTTTAGCGTTATGGTCCCTAAATAATTTACAACAAACTAATAAGACTCTTTTTATCGTCAAACACTTAACTTTCATTACAAAAAAACAACAAACTAATAAACAATACGATGTACTTATGTGAGGTGTCTTGAAAGGTAATATAGACATTATAAAGTCATTTTCTACAAATGAAATTCTTCTGAGACCTTATTTTGGAAAAAATAAAAGTTATTTCCCCTTCCAAAATCGTACTTTACACGTGCTTCTTTCGGATAAAAATATTACACACGTAAATAGTTTTTTACTTTATTCGATGAAAGTTAAATATTTGACGTCAAAAGGATCTTATCATATTATCCTAAATTGTTTAATGACCATAGTGACATAAAATATAATATTCATATCATATCAAATCATAAACTTTAAGGATGTTATTTTTTTATTTACCAAAAAAATATTATTTAAAAAAAAAGACTTCAAGATCTTTGTTATTGAGAGAGCTTTCTATTTTATAAGAATTCTTCTGAGACAATTTAACTTCAAGATCCTTGATTGAGGTACCTTTATATCTTGAAATATGAAATTGAGATTTATTCGACATAGAATTAAAATGAATAGGATTAAGTGTACACGTAAGCAAGTATTCATCCACGTCATGAAATGGCAAATCCAATCTCGTCGATATGGCCTTGCCACATTATGATAATGTGTTGAAATTTTGTTGTGTACAATTAATTATCTTTGTTAATTTTAACTCTGATGTTGACTCTCGATCAAAATTGTTGAATTCCATAAAAATATTAGAAAAGAAAAAATGTATTGAGGATGAAACAAGATCAAAATTATCTTTTGGGGAAAGTTTTAAAAAAAAAAAATTATTGAGGACTAAATGCAAGATTAAATCTACAGTTAAAAAGCATTGTAATTATAATTAAATATAATTTTCTAATAACACGAAGCACCAGTGGTCTAGTGGTAGAATAGTACCCTGCCACGGTACAGACCCGGGTTCGATTCCCGGCTGGTGCATTCAGGGCCAGGATGACCTTTTAGTGCTCTATGGGTTGACTGGGGTCTCCCTCCTTTGTATTATCTATAATGAGACAAATTTGGCACAATTCGGAGCCCTCTTTTTTCATTTTTTCCCTTTATTTTTTGCCCAAGTTAAAAATAAAATATTTTCTCTCAAAAATATATCAACTTCCCTACTCATATGGTTTCCCAAAATCTATTATAAAGAAATGTGCGAATCAAATTTATAACTTCATATAGTAAGAAACTTTTTTATTAAATTGAGATATTAATAAAATGATAAATAAGAAGGCTCTTATCCGTGCTCAATCAAATCTATACTCGTTTGTAGTAGATAATATTCAAATTTTATATCGACATATTCAGATCATATCCAAACCTATATTATATATATTATTTTTATATTTTTTGTTGAATATAATTTATTTTCTTAACTCTATCTCTATTGAAATGAATCACTCATAGTTGCTCCATATTCTTGTTCTAAATATTGTATTAATAGAAATATGGCTAAGAATAGTTGCTCAATATTGCTATCACTCTCTCTGTTTCTCTCTATCCTCAAAAGCTCCGCTAGATTGTCTTCTCGGTTAGATTTGGTTACGGCTTCGGCCAGAGATTGAATTCTGGTCACAATTCTCCTTTATTCTATGCTTTTTTTTTTCTCTCTCTTTGGTAGTCTTATTTAGGCTAAAAACATGGATCAGTAGGCAGTAGTTTAACGTTGCAAAAAAGTTTCATGTAGTGGTTTGTGGTGGTGCCTTTTGGTTTGTCTTTCTTTGTACCTTCTCTACCCCGTAGGCATCTCATTTATCTATGTTTTTGTTTCCTTTTCTTTGCCCATGTTTGGTTTGTGTAAGCCCTAAGAGCATATTTATAATGTTTTGATTATAATTAACAGCTTTATAATAATTAGAAATAACTTTATATAAAAGAATAAAAGATGCACAAGAGTAGTCTCAAGGATAATCTACAAAGAAGCAACAGATCACTCAAAACTACAAGTTTTTATGAAGATGAAGTGATTAAGTTGAAAACTTTGAAGCCAAGAAGAATAGTTAGGGGTATCTTATAAAGTATTTATATAAAACTCCCTAACTTGTTGCTTTGATTCTCGATCAATTATGTTAGCTCCTTAGAAGAAATATTTTTGACAATATTATCCTTAAAAAAGAAAAAACCTTGTGTTTAGTAAATTTGTGAAATCCTTGAGTTGAGTCTCAAGGTAGTGGATGTAACTCTATTGAGAAAGTAAACTACTATAAATCTTTTGTCTCATTTGTCTCTCTTTTGTGATTTGCATATTATCTTATGCTTGTTTAATTCTTATTCATAAAAGAGATTTTATTTGACTAGGAATTTTATTAAAAAGAGTTTCTAAATTCTTCTTAAACAAAATTGAAGGTTCTATTTATAATCGTACAAAAAAATTTTAATTAGCCAAAAACCTTATTCACCCCCTCCCCCTAAGGTTTTTCAGTTAGGTTGTGGTCTGATGTTGTATTTGTTCGCTAATCAAGTTTGGATTGAGATTTTTGAAAAGAGAGCATGTTGTTGCATGTCTTCCGCTGTGGAGTTTTTGGGTTTTGTCTTAGAGTTCTTCGACTGCTCTTCCTGCAGAGATAGGATGGTGGTGGAGAGATTTTGGTTTCATTGCATAACTTTGTCGCTGCATAATCTTCTTCACCGGAGTGAAGCTTCTGCCAGCCAGTGATATCGGCGTTTGCATTTGGATGCCCCAAATTAATCCGTGTTTTTTTAGTTTGTTCAGTTGTTTTATAGCTTGTTGAATTTTTAGTTCCAGTATAATTTGAAACTGCAAGTTTCATAAACTAATAGAGTGTTAGTCTATTTTAAATTCAGTTTGACTATGTTAAACTTTTAGGTTTGGATTAAATATACCTCCTCATTTTGTACTAACTTAATTGTATTAGAAGACTTATGTCTTTTATTAATAAAATGATGGATGGTTTGAAAAAAAAAATAGAAATATGGTTGTTTCTAAATATTATATTTAAAATAAATACAGCTATTGTAATTTTCAAAATATTGTATTTAACATATATATGACTAGTATAATTTCATTAGAAATATTGTATTTAATTTAGAAAAAATGTATTGTAAATATTACATTTAACATAAATATGATTGTTATAATTTCATAAAGGGAAATAGCTATTCTAAACGGGTATACATGTACCCTACTCTAGCCCTGGAGGGTAGATCTAGGTCTGATACAGAGTATCGTACCGGTCTGAACCCTTTACACCCCTAGTTACCAATTGGTCACTAATTTGTCTTCATTAATTTGAAGAAAGTAATATATATAGTAATCGAACTCATAACGTATCATATCATAATGTAAATTTCTAACCCAATAAACCACCAAATTGTTACTTTCTCATACGATTTTTCCCAAAATCCTTAATAAAGAAATTACTAAGTTAGATTTGTTATTTAATCCGTCTTGATTAATTAATTTTAGGTCATTTTAAAAACACATTTAAATTTTTGGTCCTTAACATTTCTTTTAATACATTATAAGAGGAAATGTAGTTTAACCACAATATTTAATATATTAAAAAGTACTTCTCCTATTGAGTTATTAACTTGACATCTAAAATTTTTTATACTTTATATTGTATTATACACATTTTATGTAAAAACTAGTATCCTATGGGATTCCCCTTGGTCTAATTTTTTGTTTTTGCCCTCAAATTAATTAAGTATATATATAAATTAGGACCCAAATAAAATTTTTTTTCTAACTAAAATATAATCCAAATGCATCTTTAATCATCATCATTCTTTTAAGCTTTAGGCGGGCCGAACTATTTAAAATTTCTACATTTAGAGAACAGATCCCTATTGTTCTCTAACTTGTTCTGATTTTGCAAATAAATAAAAATAAATAATACATGAAATTTAAGAATCACTATAACTCACTCTATTTAGTTCGCTACCGTACTTTGACATGTGTCAAAGAGATATTGTGACATTTTATTTTGTCTTTAACTGTATGCTTATTTTTCTATATAGGTTTTTCTTAAACGAATCTACCTTGTCTCATAAATATAAAAATTTATATTAAAGAAAAATGAATTTGAACCCGAGATGGGCACGAGCTACTCACAAATACTTTTTTAATTATGGATCTATTACCCGAAACCCATAGGTACTATATGAGATTGGAATATGATTTTGTTTGGGCCATTCATAAATCAATTGACGAATGGATCTACTCCATTTGTCTTTTTGTTAGACAAGATGTATTGAACTCAATTTCTCCTCAACAAATAAGTGTCTGAACCACCAAAATTCTGTCTAATAGAGAGATAATTGGCATATTTAGTACTGCTTCTTTAATCACAGCAATACCATGGTAAGGTGTAAGTCATCGTTTCAAATCCGATAAAAGCCACTAGTGTAATTGAATTTTGTTTCCTATCAGGTCACTTCAACAATTTTCGATGGTTATACGAGTATTCAAAATTTCATATTGAGTTATATTTTTTGATTTTACAAGAAAGGCACACATGATTTGAAATTTTTTTTTTTTTTTTAAAAAATCTATGCTTATTGGAGGTGAGACCTCGTATCCGAATTCCAAAAGAAATTGGGTTTACTAATGGAAGTGGGAGAGCTATCAGTATCATCAGATAAATTAGACTCATCATCACTTAAATTAAAAAAAAAAAAAAAATCTAATGAAAAATGCACCGAGCTTAGTCATCATCATTCTTTTTAGTTTTAGGCGGACTTGAAGCTACCTAATCTTGAAGTCAACTTGAAATATTTTAAGCCCCATTTCGGATCGATTTGTAGTCCTAATCGATGGGCGACGCCTACCCTTCCCAATTACCCAAGTTGAACTAGTATTTTTTCTTTTTTTCTTTTTTTTTCTTGAAGTCCAAGTTGAAGTTGATAGTAGAATAAAATAGTATAGTAGGAAGGTAGCTAGTCCTTATAAGCGTTGACATTTAGGGAGTAAACAAAGGGGCTCATCATTAGTGGTCTCTTTGTCAATGTAATGACTTGATTCTTTCTATTTAAAAATTATAAATATGATAAGTGAAAGATTTTGAATTACTCAATTAATTTAAAATTTATTTAAATTAGAAAGAAGAATGAAAAAAAAAATTTTATTTAAGATGCGTAAAAAATAAATTTTTTGTGAAAGAATAATTGAGATTCAAAATAAAAAAAGTATAGAAAAATAAATAAATTTTGAATTTAAAATATAATCCAAGTAAACCCATCTGATGTGTGGAAACCTGTGCTCTCTGAATTCTATTGGATTATTCAATTAACTTAAATAGCTAGTTAAAAGAAAGAAAAAAAAAGTGGGATTATATTCTTGAACTAGTCGTTGGGTTGGTGCCACTTCCTTCTATAAATACCACTCGACTAAAATTGTTTTCTCTTCATTATTATTATAAATCCTAATTTTATCCCAAAAGAAAATGTCTGAAATTATTCACAAAATAGAAGAAAAACTCCATATAGGCCACCACCATGGCCAGAAGAAGGATAATGACGATCATGGCGTCATAATAGACGGTGGAGTTGATTTTCATCGTGTGAAGAAGCATGGATTGATGGGAAGGATGATGAACAAAATCCACGAGCATCACGAGAAGAAGAAGGAGAAGAAAGAAAAATTTTTTAATTTCAACAAGCATAACAATAATGGCGGCGGCCACGAGGAAGGAGAAGAAGAAGAAGAAGAAGAAAAGGAGGAAGAGGAAAGTGATGAGAGCGAAAGCAAGAACGAGGACGCCGCCGCTGCCGAGGAGGAGGCGGAGGCGGCAGAGGGTGGGGAGGAAGGCGGCGGTGGTAATGTGTGGGAGCTAGTATCCAGCTTGATGGTAAGTATAATATAATTAATGTATATGAATCCCAAATTGGGATTTTTGATTCTTTTTCTTCCTTGAAATGAAGAGTTAACAATCTACATTATCTTAAATTTTGTATAGGAAAGCATATAGCGAGTCCTCGGTGATCAAAGAGGTTTTCTGCGGATTCAATCGACGGGATCTGTTTTTCATGTTTTCATATCACCTGTTTATATTCTACTTTATTTGGTATGACATTAATTGTTTATGAGTTTGTAAATTAATGACTTTTAATAAAGATAATGATTCTGATTTTTTTTACGTCATTGTAATTTGAAGATCATAAAAAAGTCTAGTTTTGTGATGAATATCGTGTGTTTGTGATGACTATGTTTTATTTCTGTTACTTTATGTAATTCTTATGATTGTTTCAAATCTGTTATAGAAAAAATTTCAGAATTGTTTTAATTGTAATTAATTATGTTGTTGATCCATTCTATATCAATGCATATTGTTTTTTCACCAAAAGAAAAAAAAAAACCGAGGAATTTAAAAATGTATTAGTCGGAAGTGTCTTTTTATTTTTGAACATAAGAGGTGCCACATATTATTAGTGGAGATTAAATTTGCATTAACTATTGTATTACCAACGCATGTTCTCTTTTTGCATGAAAGACATTCACATAATTTAGAAATACTGTTAATATTAATTAACTCTGTATTTTGTTGTTTTTATAATAAAAATTTCTTCAACATATCCAACAATGAATCACAATGTTGTGAATACTTTGAAATAAAAAGGCATTGTCCTCCACACTTCAAAAGTAATGAGGCATAAAATAAATAAAAAAGCATCGTCCTCCACACTTCAAAAGTAACGGGGCATAAAATAAACAAATCACATAATCGACAGGCGAAAGTTAGAACAAGAGAGAGAGTAAAGAAAATTCTGGATACTCTTTCCCTTCTTCTCTCTAATATAGGGCCATGTTTGATATTATAAATTTGGTAAAAAATAATTTAACAGTTAACTAACGGTTCAAGAGGTTAAGTGGACATTTTGTAATTTTTGGACTAAAATGATCCTAACCTATAATTTTAAGGGAGTATTATACATAATGGTTCCTACCTTTTATTATCAATGAACACTCTTTTTTATTGAAAGAAAAAGTAATGTGTGTCTATATACAACGGTAAAATAGTATTTTAATATAGAAACGTTACTTTTGACCAAGTTAAAGATTATGAGTTTGAATCATATCTCCCTCTCTTACAATATATAAGATTTTTTTTTTTAATGTCCACATGCATGTCACATTACACAAGCATTTGTACATGGTGGAATGATCCCATAATTTGCCAAAATTGACTGAAGTTTGAACGTAATGTACACTTTGCCCTTCTTTTTAGTTTTTAGTAAAGAAAAAAAGAAAAAACCACATTTGCTTTAGGAGGCAGCAGCCCATAATGACAGCAAATGAACTTACACCAAAACTTAGGAGCAATTTAGTGTATCATTTTATTTTAATAATTTCTTTTTTTACTAAATAAATTAACTTTTAGTGATTTAGGGGGCCAAAATAAAAAGTATATATTAATGTTATACGAAATAAATATAATTTTATATTATATAAAGCCAAAAAAAATTGGGCTCATTGGCCAAAACCAAAAAATTATATATACATTTCAAAGGAGTATAATATATTATGTATTGTAGTAGGCTATTTGTTTTTTAGGTTAAATATTTATTTTTACTTAATGTATCAATTTTGTTGAGTCGATGAAAGTTTTACTTAAGTCATATTTAAAAGTTTAAATGCTTCGTTCCAAAGAAGAAAAAGAAAAATTTAAAATTTTATTGTTATAGTTTGATGCGTTCGTTAATGAATATGCAAGTTTAAATATGAAATAACATAAAATGTATAGATTGCTTTCACTATAATATTTTATTTTAAAATTTTTTTTTTTTTTTAAATTTGAAATTATACTTTCAAATATTAAGTGTTTTCCTATTAGAAAAATGTCGATGTATTATTTAGGGAATTTGTAAAAGAAGTTATAACTTCATTATCACTGGTCAAGGTTTGATTCCACTTAAGATCATCTATTACATCTTTTAGTACACTCTCTAATATACTTTCTTTAGTAGTAATTTTTTTCTAAAGGTTTATCTTCTATTATTCTTTATAATTTATATTAATAAAATTAATATAAAAAGAATTTATTAAAAAATATATTAGATGATCCTAATTAGTTTAATTTACATTCTTGTCTACCCAATGTATTTAATATAACTTAGATTATCTAATTAAAGAAGTGATAGAAATTTTCAAAAAAAATAAGTTATAGAAAATTAAAACTATTTGATAAAGATATTATTTAAGTGAAAGAGAGCAAGGAGCACCAGTGGTCTAGTGGTAGAATAGTACCCTGCCACGGTACAGACCCGGGTTCGATTCCCGGCTGGTGCATTTGGGCGAGGATGACCCATAGTGCTTCATGGGTTGACTAGGGGTCTACCATCTTGTCTTATCCTTAGACGAATTCGCACACAATCGGAGCCCTGTATTTTTTCCTTTTATTTTTTACCCAATATAGTTAGAAATAAAATATTTTCTTTGAATATTTTCACACAAAACAAAAGAAAAATATATAAACTTTCCAACTCCTATAGTTTCCAAAAATACATGATAAATAAATGTATTTATCGAACTTATAACTTATCATATGGTTAATAGGACTATAAATGAGAAGAGCTTTATCTGTACATTTGTGGAAGATAAGGTTCAAATTTTATACTGACAGATTCAAATCGTATCCATACCTATATTATATTATTTTTATATTTTTTATTGAATATAATTTATTTTCTTAACTCTATTATCTATCTCTATTGAAATGTATCACTCATAGTTGATCTCTACTGTCGTTTAAATATTGTATTTAATAAAAATATGGCTAAGAATAATTGCTCAATATTGTAAAGTTGTATAAAATATACATGTTTGAATGTGAAGGAAAATTTATATTTTATAGGAATACTGATTGTCCAATTTTTTGTTCTAAGTCTATAACCGGTCATCCGATTTTCTACTACTAAGAAATTCGGACGTCCAATTTTTGAGTCTTCATAGAAAAAATAGGTCATCCGATTTTTTCAAGTCTTTTAAAAATCGGTCTTTCTATTTTGAAAAACGCTCATTCGATTTTCTGTTCATCAAGAAAATTGGACGTCCTATTTTGAAAACCGGTCGTCTAGTTTTTACATTTACTATAAAAAAAAAGGATCGTTACCGCTGATAGTAACGATTAGTTTTTTACCTTCACATATAAAATAGTTGATGATCAGCCATAAATTTTAAGTGGTTGAAGAACATTTAAGAACAATTTTTTGAGTATTAAAGAGCATATTTTAAACCTTCGTTATTTTATTAAAACTAAAAAAAAAAAGACTCCTTGGAGATTCATTATTGATCATTTTTCAAAGAAGGAGGAAATGAAGCTTGTAGAAGCAAATTGCAAAAGTTGCATCTTATCTTATCAAGCTTCTTTTGTAATATTATTCCATCTCCACTATTTCATTTATAATTGTGATAAAAGGTTTTGTGAAAAACCCTTTTAGGTGATCCTTTGATAGTTTATATTATTTTGTGATTGTGATCTTTGAGATTTGTGTGTGCAAAACCTTTGAACGATAATAATCCTCATTGTTGTTTTTTTTGTAAAAACTTGTGTATTAATGAATTTGTAAGATCCTCGAATGAGTCTCAAAATATTGGATGTAGCTCTATTGAGAGAATGAAACACTGTAAGTCCTTTGTCTCTATTTTGTGGTTTGCATATTATCTTTATGCTTGTTGTTTAATTCTTATTCATAAAAGATATTTTATTTGGTTAAGAATTTTATTAAAAAGAATTATTGAATTCTTTATCAAACAAAATCAGTGGTTCCATTTGTAATTGTACAAAAAAATTTTAATTAGCCAGAAACCTTATTCAACCCTCCCCCTAAGGTTTTTTAGTTTGGTTGTGGTCTGATGTATTTGTTCACTAACAAGTTTGGATGGAAATTTTTTAAAAGAGAGCATTTTGTTGCATGTCTTCCGCTGTGGAGTTTTTTGGGTTTTGTCTTTGGAGTTCTCCAACTCCTCTTCCTCTGGAGATAGGATGGTGGTGGAAGGATTTTGGTTTCACTGCTTAACTTTTCCTCTATTTAATCTTCTTTGTTGGAGTGAAGCTTTTGCCGGCCAGTGATATCGGCGTTTGCATTTAAATACCCCAATTCAAGCAGTGTTTTTTTAGTTTGTTTCAGTTGTTTTATAATCTGTTGAATTTTTAGTTCCAATCTAATTTGAAACTGCAAGTCTTGTAAAGTAATAGAGTTTTAGTTTATTTTAAATTCAGTTTGACTTTGTTTAAGTTGTAGAGTTGCTGCCACAATCACATAGAACAAGAAGCACCAGTGGTCTAGTGGTAGAATAGTACCCTGCCACGGTACAGACCCGGGTTCGATTCCCGGCTGGTGCATTTTAGGGCTAGGATGACCTTAGTGCTCAACGGGTTGACTTGGGGTCTCCCTTATGGTCTAATCCTTAGACGAATTCGCACACACTCGGAGCCCACTTTTTCTTTTTTCCTGTTTTTGCCCAACAAAGTTGATAAAACTGAAGATTTTCTTTTGAGTATTTTTACACAAAACAAAAGTATTTTTAATGTATATTTATTCATAATCCTCTTCCCATTTTTCTTCTCCTCTTCCAAAAAAATAATGAAAGAAAACCCAAAAAGCAATGGGACATATTGAATGATATAGCACTGAAATATTGAAAATTCAAATCTACTTCGTCTTAATTTTCATAAGAGTTAAAATATTGTGATAAGAAATGCAAGTCTAAATTGAGATTTGAGATGTTAACTTATCACAAATAAAAAGGAAAAAAACAAAAGAGGACTATAACATACTTAATATTTAAAGTTTAAATATTTACATGATATGATTTTCAAAGTTTATTTTTATCATTACGATCTCTAAACAATTTACAACAAACTAATAAAACCCTTTTGTTATCAAACACTTAACGTTCATTACAAAAAAATAACAAACTAACAAACAATCTGAGATACTTATATCAGCTGTCTTGAAAGGTAACATATACATTATAAAGTCATTCTTTACAAATGAAGTTCTCATGAGACCTTGTTTTGAGGAGAAATAAAAGTTGTTTTTTCTTTCAAAATCGTACTTTACGTGTGCTTCTTTTAGATAAAAAGTTTACACACGTAAATAAATTTTTTAGTTTATTCGATGAAAGTTAAATATTTGATGTCAAAAGGATGTTATCAGATTATCTTAAATTGTTAAAGGACTATAGTAACATAAAATATTTTATAGTTTGAGAGTTATATCGTATCAAATCATAAATTTTAGGCACATTATTATTTATTTTTTGTGTTTAAAAAAAAATGTTATTTAGGAAAAAAAAGGAAAAAAGTTATGGCATTTGATGAGTCATCCTCCAAAAACCCAATCCAAAATCCTCCAACAACTGTTATTATTTAGACAGAGGCGACCCAAGTGCAGCCCCCAATCCAATCCCACCCACCACATCCAATCACACCAGACCCTAAACAAATTAAAAAAAAAAAAAACACTAACAAAATGGTGTCTAATCTTATTTTACACTTAATAATCTACCAATCATATAGTTTTACATATTTAACCTCAATTTTTTAAAAAAATACCTTTTAAAATAGTAATAAAATAATCCATTTCAAGCAAAAAATATATATATTCTTGCTTATAAACTTATATAATTGTGAAATTATTTTTAATTATCTGTTTATATTCATGAATTTTTTAATGTTTTTTATTTTATTTTTAAGTATAACTATTATTAATATAAAAATTTTTATGAATAGTTCACAGTCAATTCGGATATTTTGACACATTTTTATAATATAATTTTATGGATTTTAGGGTAGATTTAGATAGAGTTTGAGTGGATTATAAAAGTTGTAATTGTTTGAGAGATAGAGAGTGAATTCCATAACTGAAAATTTCATAGCATTTCGAGACAAAACTCAATATAAACAAAGTTATTTTTACTATTCAATTCCATCCATGTACAAAATGCACCGAATTTTATCGTGAAAATAATTAAATAGTTATATGTATGTAAAAAATAGTTAATAATTTTTTTCGCACTATACATTCATATTTTTGTGTTAGATTTATCTGCCCTTAATATGCAATATATATGTGCAATCATAAGAGGGTTTTTACTAGCACCTGTTTGGCCTTGTTTTTATGCAAATCTCCAGCAAGAGCATGCGTTGTCCCCGTTGAGACCTAATGCGTTAACACATCACCGAAACGTTTGCCGCACAAATCGACAAATGAACGCATTAAGCCCCCTTTAATCATCGTATTAACAATTTGTAGAGTATAATAAAATAAGGCAAACAGGTGAAAAGGGGCCATCGTCACATCACAGAACCCACAGGAGAAAGAAACTCCGAACGCCAGACTACCCCTTCCCTCACTCTCTCCGACTTGCGAGCCGAGCGAATTTCCGATTGCTGCCAAGATGTTCCGGCACGCCACCACCCGCCTTCTCGGCCGATCGCTCAGAAGGCGGCCTTTCTCCTCTGATGTCCCGGCGGCTCAGGTTGCGGACGAGGCTTTTGTGCAGGCATGGAGAAATACGGTTCCTAATTTGGAACCGCCCAAAACCCCTCTGTCATTTATGCAGACCCGGCCTCCGACGCCTTCTACTATTCCGTCTAAACTCAAAGTCAATTTTGTACTTCCTTACAATTCGGAGCTATCGAACAAAGAGGTTTGTTGTTTCCCCGATTTTTTGAAACTTTGCATTTTCTTCTCAAAAGGGAGTTTCGTTTAAATTAGCGCTTTGTTGTTTGTATCTTGTTTTACCTTTTTTGGGGTGCATTTTATTGCTTGATGATGATTATTATATTCTGGTTTGGTTTTATTCTGAATGATCTTGTCCATTTTTTTTTCTTTTGTTATTTTCTTCGGCCTTCCTGATAAATAGCAAAATCAATTGTAAGTTCCTACGTATCCAGCTATATTTACTAGTGAAACGAGTGATCAAATGGGAATAAGATTTTTCTGTTTGGTTCCTTTTTTAAAATGGGCTGCTGTGGTGATTTGCAACTTGAAGAGGTTCCTATTTGTCTTGCTATAAAGTCATACCCCAAGTATATATCTCAAAGTACATTATGGTCTTATGGACATGGAATCATCATAAAATGTCTTGTGGATTGTAGTGTTATATTTTTACTTGTCAAAACACAAAGCATACGGCATTTGATGAACCTTTGGGGTGTTATAGACAATAATATGCTCTGCAGGAGTCTTGTTTGAAGCCATTTTGGCCTCATAAGAAAATTTTCTTCATGAGGTTGATATGGCATCTATCATACAGTTGCATCATTTATCCATTGTTGTTCCAGAGTAATTTAATCATCTTCATGCAGTTTATCGTTCTTTGTTGACATATTACATAGATACGTAGCAATATCTGCATTTCCAGAGAAGTTCCATTTTTAATTAAAAGAAGCACGGAATTTCTATGCTCATGGCTCTTCAACTTGATTTTTATTTATCCATTCTTGCTATAGTGTGAAGCTAGTGGGCATTATAGCTAGGTCTGGGTTCCGTTGACCACTTTGCTGCCACCCATTTTACAGCCACTGATCTATATTTAGAAACTTTTCAAATCAGTTGCTTTTGCTTCCCTTCTTGTTTCCTTTCTCTCAATCACTTCTTTATCTTTGTGTGTATACAAATATATACCTATGGGTTATAACTTCTGTTGGTTAGTTTTTTTACCTCGTCATGATTCCAGATATTATTGGCAGCCACTTGGAATGAGGTTCCCAAAACTCAATGTTCAAATATTTTTGAAGCAGTGACATAGCTTTTAACTTAAATTGGTTTTTACCCGGGGTAACTTCACACCTTTACCTCAAAATCTGCTGTCCTTGACCTCTCATAACAATCATCTTAAAATTGACCGAGGCAAAAGTCAAAACATTGGTAAGCACACTATTGCATAATGGACTTGCTGCTTATGGTTCTGTACTTTTTCTTTGAACTATTGGATCTGAAACTTTACAAGGGACCAAGAGATGTCTTTATTTTAAATGCTTGGTAGGGAGTTAGAAGGTTTACAGCACCTTTTGCTCAGAGTTTCCATTGAAGTCAATATCGGTATTTATGGACTTTGATTTGCTGCTTCCTGATGTTTCTATTGTCTACCAAAGAGTTTGCTGGTCAATTAACTCTTTAGAAAATGCATGTTTGCATCTATGACCCAAAGTAAGCAAAGAGGCTTATATATGGATTCAAGTTATTCTTCAATTTAAGTAATGGTTTACAGGGACTTTTTTTTCTCGTTGATTTTGTTCTCTTGTTTGAGATGGCCCAACTTCTTGAATTGCATGTTTCTTACAAGTTAAGCCAAGAGTGCAGCTGTTCAGGAAAAGTCTAGGTGACCCAATATCATGCATAGTTATTGATTAGGAAAGATTATAGTAGTAAGTAGGTAATGTCGATAAAGCGTTTTCCATTATTTTCAGCTTTATAGGGGCCTTTGAGGAGGAAATTCTCAGAAAGCTCTGTCCTCAGTTCTGCATTGTTTGTTTCATCAACATTCTTTTTTGTGCTTCTAGTGTAATTTATTACTCCTCAGAAGTTATCAATTATGGGTATTGATAATTGGCCAACTTCATCGTGATAATGAATATTCTCATGCAAAACTGCTTTTGTGTTAGATAATTTTAAGTTTTTCTTTTCTCATTTTTCACCTTATGGAAATGAACGGTAAAAGCATCATATTGTTTTGTTTTTCTGTTTTTTTTGTTTTTTTTGTTTTTCTTTTTGGTTGTTGCAGTTAAGACTAGATTCAATGCAAATGTAAGAGGCTTGATATGCTCGACCTTCCCTTTCTTATAACCCTTTAAATGTGAATAGCTGTGGAATTAGAAACAATTCCTAGTACTTTAGAATGTGCAGCAGTCACTAAAGGATAAATACTTAAAAAAAAAAAAAGAGTAATCAATATAACTGCATGAAATTAGCCTAACTTCAGATTGGCTTGAACAGCTTCAATTATGCATGGAAAATTACTCCTGTGCTAGATTTGTTTCTCTGGAACTTCATGCTCTGGAGTATGAGGCTGAAAGGGTCTAAATCTTGTTGGTATGAGAGGCCAGGTATTGTTATGGAGGACACTAATTCTGAGACATTAGTAATGAGAAAGCACGATGTATATCCTTGAGTAGCTGCAAGTGGTCAGTTTCTCTGTTAAGTTTAGAAGAAATGGAGGAAAACCTAATGACCTCATTGTTTAAGGAATTGAGAGCTTCCTTGAACTCTAGTATGCTATTGTAAGGGGAATACTGCAAAAACATTTTCCTCTTTGATTTTTTAACCATGAGAAACTTGTTTCCGATTTAAGGAAATCATAATCACATATGTTTCAAATAACAAAAATTGTTGACAGCAAAAGTGTGAACTATTAAAGGCTTTGATGCCCTCAGATTTCTTGAATTGTTTCATGGAATCATACTTCCTCTGGTGCTTCCTCGATTAATTGATGATGTACTAGTTTTTTATATGGTAGAGTTCAACTTCATCATTTTGATTAATGAAATAATGCTGGCTTCTGCTGCGGGGGCAATTTGTCGTTCTTGAATGACTGCTGAAGTTGAATACCAGCTGTACTTCTGGTTGCCTTCTGAGAATCATTAGCAAGTCAAGACTGGAACCTTCTTGTTATTTGATAGGCTGTAACACCAGTTATTTCTTCCTCATAGGTTGACATGGTTATTGTCCCAGCAACAACTGGACAGATGGGTATTCTTCCGGGACATGTTTCGACAATTGCTGAGCTACAACCTGGTCTTCTCTCGGTACATGAAGAGAATAGCGTGAAAAAGTATTTCGTCAGTGGTGGTTTTGCTTTCGTCCATGGAAACTCCATTGCGGACATCATTGCTATTGAGGCGGTGCCAATCGACCAACTTGATGCATCTGCAGTGCAAAAGGGACTTGCTGAGTTCACCCAGAAGCTGTCTTCAGCCACAACAGATTTAGAGAGAGCTGAAGCCCAGATAGGGGTGAATGTGCATAGTGCTCTCAACTCTGCTCTCGCAGGCTAGCCTAAGGAGTACTTCTCCTTAAACTAATAATTTGCTCAGTTTTTATTTGTAGAAATTCCTTGTTGGCAAAATTAGATCTCTAAATGGCAGAAACAATCGTTCTTCTGTTTTCATCTTTGCCCCTTTTTGGATATGGAACGGTAAATCTTAAATAGCTTCATAGTTGTGGTTCTCTTGAAAGTTAAAGCAACACTCTTGGAAGTAAATTCCAAAATCTCAATCCTCCATTTTCTAGGCCCCTCCCATTTTTGAGCTTTATTCTCTTGGCTTACAACATTTTGGTCATCTTATGTTATGAGCAGATTTAGTAAGCAAACTGTTAATGTAGACGTAAAGTGATGAGTTACATGGTATCTAAAAAGCTTTGAATTAGACGTTCTTCTAAGGAAGCGTTGGAGTTTCTTAGCACAATTCGGATACTGTCTAGATTGCTTTTACCCATGGATAGTTTTGAGTTAGGCCTTCTTTTGAGTCAAGGTTGCACTTAGCAAGCACAATCCGGTTGCAGTCCTTTTACTTGTGGATAACTTTTGAGTTAGGCCTTCTTTTGAATAAGGTTGCGAGCACAAACAAGATGCAATCCAAGTTGCTCTTAACCAAACTTATAGCCATATTCGACGCGTTCATAATTGGCTTTAGCATCTCAAGTCTCAATCTCCGGCAAATGTAATTATTGACAAAACAAAAGTGTAGAAAACTAAGGTGTAATCCTCAAATTTTCTTCACCTCTCATCGAAGCTATCCCTTTGGATCATCTTGGTTAAGCAAATTTGGCCTTCACATTTGAAAGTGATCCAACAAGGATAAGTTTTTCAAGACAAATAATTAAAGCAACAAGAGAAAAAAAACACAAAATTCCACGAAAAAAGTTCTCTGGAAAACTTGGGAAAAATGAAAAGAACAGATTTGTCTTGTGATAAAGGAAAATGAAATAAGATGGGCATAATAGGGAGGGGGTGGTCCGTGGTCCTCTTCCTCTCCTGTTATTGCATCTGTTATTTAGAGTAGAGAGAGGATGAATAAACCATGAAAAATGATTTAAATTAATGATTGAATTACGACAAAAATGGGGTCCCAAACTTGAGTTCAACAAAATTCCATTATTGTTCACCAGGTGCATTGCAAGAACATAAAGCATGGAGTGGAACCCCAAAACTATAGGTATGGGAAATGGCAGGATTGATGGGAAATGAGTGACCAAAAAGGACCTTAAAGATATATATAAATGATAAAAGTTTTTTATTCAACTCAAGAAATCAAAATTGAGTTTAGATGGAGTTTGTTTCTGAATTTATGTTTTGAGTTTCGTAAAAGTTGAATAGTTTGTAAAACAAAAATTATACAAGTGTATGTGAAATGTTTTCGTTAAGTTTTAGAATGAGATGATGTCATCCGATTACTCGTATATAATATGAAACACATTAAAAGAATGAATAATAAGTAAGATATTATAAGATTGAAATCCTTTATCTAAAACAAAAGAATCAAGCTTTGTGGTGAAGGTGCTTCTACAAGCGTTAATTTGTTTGTCCTGCAAAATTAAATGATTTTTCTAATTAAAACATTGACATTTGGATAATTGTTCGGAATCATATGCAAATCCCTCTATTAGCAAAATTAAAGCCTTGCCTTGTATAAGCTATTCTATTATAGAATACCGTGAACTTCCTGGCAATTATTCAAGGATATATAATCGCTCTCCTCCTTCACAAAACAGATAAATACAGAAAGTAATTTACTCCTTTGACCTATTTCTTAACCAAGATTGTTTTATCTTCTAATATTGTCATGAAATAGTCTAGAAACATTCTCTTAATATTTCTTTAATTAATAATATATAATTTTCATTCCTCCTCACAAAAATACTTATTTTATCATAACGAAAATAATTGTGAATACTAGGACCATTTCCCCTAAATTAAATCTAAATAAAAAAATCAGAAAAGTGTGGTAAACCAAAATAATTTGTTAGAAAACAACCATTCACTTACAATATGCTTTTAACATAAATATATTCCACGTACTATTGAGAATCTCTGTCCACGTAATCAACTTAAAAAGTATTGCAATAATTCGTATATAAATTATCCTTAAAAAAAAAATGGTTGAAAGTCACAATCTAATTTCTTTTCATTAATAGTTGTAAACAAACAAATGGTCACATGATAACATGTTTCTGACTCACTTCCACCAAGCCTAAATTAATTATATATATATATTCTCACAATTATATTAATAATGTTATTATTACATAAGCATAATTAGGACGACTTCACCAACTTGCTACCTTTAAGAACAAAATTAAAACACATGTTTAATAAAGTGGAAACATCATATTGACTTAAAATTATTATTATTAATAAAAATAATAATTATGAGGGATTCTCTCCCTTTATTCCTTTTACATCTCTTCTTTTTAAACACTTTTAGTTTCTACAAGTTAATAATTAAAATAATAACTCAACCAAATTACTATAGTAAATCCATATTTGATTTCAAGAAAATGAGTTATAGAATTTGGGAAAATGATATAACCTAATGCATTTCATTCCCTTAAACATTTTATAATACAAAACTATTTGTATGGTGATGTAGATTTTATAACTTAAATTATTTGTACTTTTTTTTTATTACAGTTAAAAAATTTTATGTTATTTTTTTTCAGATATTAACTATTTTCAACATCACATCACATGTATAATAATTTAATAATTTTACGATAAAATTTTTAGTATATTTTGACAAATATATATTACACATATTGCCAATTAAATGAAAAATAACTAAACCCTCAAGTTACACTACAGAAATATGCTAAAAATTCACTAGAATTTACTATGAATCATTAAATTATTGTCTCTGTGATATTGAAAATAATTTCTACCTAAAAAATAGTTTAAGTTATAATTAAATAACCAATTTCTTTACAAATATATACATATATATTGCTAGGTAAATATATAAAAATATTTTGAAAAGTTAGCTATTTATACTTATAATATATATTCACTTTTAAATTTTATAAAATTTTTATTTTTATGACTTTAAATAACTTACGATTTTGAAATTTTAGTACGCAGGATAAAGACCATTAAGTTTTTCTAAATAACGAATTGAATAGAAAAAATTATCCTCTTAAATGTTTGTAAATGAGTTTCCATAGTCAGATTCTACTGCATCTCAGAATCTTAAAATTGCAAATAGTTTATAATGATTATAAAAATAAAATATTTAAATTAAAACTTGAAAAATAAACAGAATTTTGTATAGACAATTTCTCAAATATTTATATAAAACATTTTTTTTAATGAATATTTAAAGGGTGATTTGTATCGAGACTTATATTTAATAGTTTTCATAATTATATCAGCTCCTATATTTATCTCATTCTTTTATTTTAAATATTTTTATATTTAGAAATTTTAAATCTTATAAGATATTTACTTTTCTAATTGTTAAGAAAATAACCTATTACTTCAATATAATAAATCAAGAAAATTTAGATTATTTTACTATTTTGAAAACTTTCAATTTGGCAGGAATCTTTAGCTACGAAATCATGAGATTGACAGCATATAATCTTCACGACTTAGAGAGGAGACAAATGATGTATGACCAATAATTGAGGAATATCATCAGATCTCCACCGTTGATTTCCATTGACCTCGTGAATTGTGACACCTCCCAAGATCATTGAACGAAGAATTCAGAGCTCTTTCTTTATTTATTAAAAAACTCGCCACGTATACACCTCTATTTATTGGGGGTTATTTCCGTGGTGGCGTGACGAAGACACACGTGTAACGGGCAGCAATTATTTAAATATAAAAATGAAAAAGAGACGTTGGACTATAGTTGCCCGGTGGGGGCAACGGGCAGAGAAAGGGGGGAGTGGGGACAAGGGAGACAATGACCTTGAAATTTGAGCCCGCATGTACAACTGGTCTGTTTGTGGGTCCCACTGCCTTGAGGATTCTAATTGGTAGTTTATGTAAGAAGTGGGACCCAGTATTAGTGGGTTGTGGGACCCAGTCCAACGCAGCTCCGATGTGGGATTTGACAAAAAGGACAGGGACGTGGGGACTCCTTTTGGGAAGTTATGAAAATTGTGGGGTGGCTTTTGGAGCCATCATAGATAAAAACCATGGGTTTTAAATGTGGTTTTGGTTTTGGCATTAAAAAAAACAAAAAGACGATTGCTTTTTTTTTTTTTCTCTCTATTAACAATTTTCGTATTACAATATTATTTATGTCTAAAATTTTGACAGAATTAGTATTTGCTTCGATTTTTAAATATTCTTATATATAACTTATGAACACGAATCTCTAAATATGAAACAATGAAAAGTATATTGGCAATATTTATTTATTTTCAAGTAAAAAAAATAACAACTTGATATTATTATTGTATACGAAGGTTTTAGATAAAATGTCATTTGAAGATATCGTGTACAATGATGTTAGAATATAAATAATTACTTGTAAACATTTTGTATATATAAAAAAATAAAAGTAAAAGTAACTAATTAATATTATAATGTGAAAATTATTTATGTATATTTATAGTTCTTTGTTTTTTAAAAAATTCATAAATACTTTGTTATTACCGTGATAAATTTTGTGCTTTTTAGAAATATAGATGAAATCTCCTTAAAATATATATATATATAAAGAAACATAGATGAAATAAATATATCAATTGCAAGCATGTGAGTGAGTCCTCGGCATTAATGATGAGTTGTTGAAAATTTTTAAAAAAAGTTGTTGGACATTTCACTTTTGTTTGTTTTGAAATAATTACATATTAGTATTAATTTTTTTATTTCAAAAAATAATTATCAATTTAAATTGAGATCTAGGGAGTATTTTTGTATTTGAATTTTTTTCATACTTTTACTAGTATTATGATCTTTTTAGAATTATTATTAAATCGATTTATTATTTGGAAAAAAAAAGATTTGACATAGTAACATTCTTTGAGTCAATCAGATATACTAAATACAAAGACTAAATATTTATAATTTGTTTTCCTAATTAAAAATATAATAATATTTCTTTTGCTCTTTATATTGTATAAATGTTTGTGCAATTTCTTAAAAAAAGAAAAAGTTAGTGCAGTTTTTGTAGTTGAATAAATCTAAAAGTGCAATATAAAATATAATATGAAAAGCAGACTCTTGTGTTTTGTGGCAGAGGTTTGCCTGAATATGTTCCCTAAATCTTATGGCAAAAGAAAATTATTTAAAGTTGTATTTGCTTTTCTCTATGAAAATATTTTAAATTAAGCAAATCTTAAAAAGTTTGTGACTAAAATCTAAAACCAATACTTAATTAAGTTCATGCACTTCAAAAGATTCTCATAAATATGAGGGATCAATTTTTGCTAAAAGTAATGTTAAATAAAGCAATTTTATATTTGGTAAAAAAAAAAAAAGAAAAGGTACATTTTACTCAATGGTGGCCAGATGGTACATTGTACTTCTTCCCACTAAGATTCAATCACTTGGATTTTGGAGGAAGGTAAATTAATTTTTTAATTAAAAATGTAAATATAAAAAAAATCTAATTTTTAGATAATTTTTAAATTTTATACTATTTTAGTAGGAATTATAAATTTGTTAGCCAAAATTAGATTGTCAAAATATAAATTCTTTTACACATTAGAATGTGTATTTATTGTATAATTTTCCCGCTCTTTAATTAATTTATTATCTTCACTTCCTCTCTTTATCTCTTCTTATTTATTATTTATTGAGGGGTAAAATAGATATTTTTCATGAAAGATTACATTATTTCTTAATTCTTAATTCGTATACAAAATTTAAAAGGATTTATATTCTTGACCGGCGGTATTAAAATTTATTAAAAGTTAACTAACATTTTTTAAGAAATTTAACTAACATATTATATTCCTTGTGTTTTTTTTACTTGTCGTATTATGGTAATTCTTGTGTTGTTTTACTTGTTATATTGTGGTTACAAAACTCTAAGACAATGATTAATTAATTTTTTCTATTGTATCATTCCATTAATAATAAATTCTAACATTTTTTATTTTTCTAAATTGAAACCAATAAGAACAATAATGAGGAGAGATAAAAGTTTGAAGGATATTCTACTTTATATAAAAAATATTAAAATTTTGTATTTTTTTAAATAGTATGATATTCAAAATGAGACATGAAAAAAATAAAAATATGTTTTTATTTGTATTGTATTGATTTCGAGACCTACATAAAACAAATCTATTATAAAATTAATCTTCTAGAACCCCGAAAAGTATTTTTCTAGTGGTCCTAAAGTCCATTAAACATTGGTGGTCTCTACAAAACTAGCTAACAAGATAATTGAAAAGATTAAAAAGAAAAAAGATAATTGAAAAGATTAATTTCATTTACTAGAAATAAATTTGATTGGTTGGGATCACACAAAACCTATGCTCCATACTCCACTCAATTAAAACCCATTCTCTTGCCCGAACAATATATAAGAGCTCACTCGTCTCCTATTGCCTTCCCCTCCCTACCTAGCATTATTCACTTCTTCTTTCCTCCTTTATTCCTTTGTTATTGCAACCTTTTTTTCATCGAAAGAAAAAAAGAAAAGAAAAAAGAAAAATGAGGTCTGCATTATACTATGTTGGATGTGATGAAGAAAATTACCAACCCCATTTTCTTGATTCTTGTTCTCTTTGCAGAAGACCATTGGCTCACAATCATGATATCTTCATGTACAGGTTAGTAATTAATTTTATAGATTTTGAAATGGTTAAAATCGTATAATATTTAATGCTGGATTTTATACGAAACTAATTTCTTAAAATTCTTCTTTTATTAAAAGATGTATAACTACTATTCGAGTCGAATCTGAATAATATTACGAATTCATAAAAATATTGGATGGTTCTGAGTTAGTTAGAAGCGTGCAATATTGAATACTAAATGGTAATTGAAAGTAATTTATTGAATTTCTTGTTTATTTTCTTCATATAGTCTAGTCATAATAGTATTATCAATTAATAAAAATATTGGAAAGTTATAAATTAATTAAGGTTGTGCAATATTGAATACTTGGTGGCATCTAAAATTAATTCGAATTCCTTATTAAAATATATATCAATACGATCTGAATCGAATCTGAATTAGTATTAATTGTTGATAAAGATACTGGATAGTTTTGAATTTGTTAAAACTGTGTAATATTAAATATTGTATGGTATTAAAAAATAATTGTTTTGAATTTCTTATTTATTTTCTTTATGAAAATATATGTCGAGTTTGAATTAGTATTACCAAATTATAACAAATTTTGGAAGAATTCTTGAAATCTAATATGGGTTTTGGAATATTTTTTTTGTTATTGCAGAGGAAATACACCATTTTGTAGCCAAGAATGCAGGCAAGAACAAATAGAAATAGATGAGGCAAATGAGAGAAGATGGAAAGTATCATCTTCATCTTCAACTAAGAGATCAAACACAAAGAACAGAAGTAATACGACGTCGGATTCAAGAAAAGAATCTGATCATACAAACAAACCTGTTCGAACAGGAGCTGTTGCAGTGGCCTAATTAAATATTTTATATATAAATATTTATTTACCAATTAAATATATATAATATGGGCTTCTAATTATGAAGAAAAAAATAATAATCCAAGAAATGGTTGAGATTATTGTAAATTAATGGTGGGTTTTTTTGGTGGAAAAATTGAAGAAAAAGAAGAGAAATTGAGAAAAGAGATGCCCAAATCAGACAATTTTGTTTCTTTTTTTTTTGGGTTTGTTTTATGAAAAGGTTGTTCAATGTTTATACAAGAAGCGTCCTTAATTGGGATGGCATGAGTTGTGTAATCCTTGTACTGAATTATCTTTCTTTTCAATGCTAAAACAAAGAAAGAAAACCATGATATAACATGGCTTTTTTTTCATGTTTCTGTTACATTTTTTAAGTGCTTTAATTTGATGATATATTGTGATTAAAATAGTAATTTAATGAAACTAGACTTTAATTAAGAACCTCGGCAGATTGCTAAGGGAAGTGTTCATATTAATATAATATTATGAAATTTTAATTATGATATATGACGTTATATGTTAACAAAATTTATGATTTGAATCTTTTTAAAATTAAAAAAAGAAGATTTCCTAACTCAACTTGAATCTGAAATAGTATCACTAAAAATAATATTGAAGTTGTAAGAAACAATGATATTTTTGCATACTTTTTAACTTAGATTAACTTTTAAACTTTGATGAAACTCTAAAACAATTCAGATAAATTTCTCAAGATATAATTTATATTATTTTAGTTGATCTTAATAAAATATAAAATATTCATAAAAGAAAAAACAGATAATTAGAGTTTTAAGAGAAAAAATTCATTTAAACTTGGGAGGTCTTTTTTTTAATAATTTGATATTAATACTGTTTCTTAAATGATTTAAATTTAAAATTTTTCATTTAATAAATGTCAGAAGAGGAAGACTACGCATCTCTAGTTTAATCTCAGGGGTTTACAAACTAATAAAATCAGTTAAAGATGAGAGTTTGGTGGACATGGAGAAAAAGTAGGGTCGGATCTGGCCATGATCATGATGACATATGAATATCAAGTTCCTTTCCTGACCTAATTTGGTGAGTGAGGACGATGACTCATCATATATATATATAATATTATTAAACTTTTTTATCTTTTTGTTTTTAATTAGAGCAGTGCGTGGTTACAAGCTGGAGCAAGATTTTGTGGTCATGGATCATCAATTATATTATTATTATATATTAAAATAAATAGTTTATTTAATAATACGTTTAAAAATAAGTAGTAAAAAAATTCAAATGGAATCAACCTTAGTCTGATTCTGTGCAAAAGAGAGAGAGAGAGGGGGAATATTAAAATGTCTATGTTCAATGTACCTCATTTACTACTACTTTCTTAAACAAATATACACGTCATTATTATTATATATATATAAAAGGGAAATTAGTATATGTTAGCTAATTAATTAACTCTACCTATATTACAAACTAATTAATTGACTTAACACCAAATATATTTCTTAGAAAAATAAAAGTAAAAAAAAATTGCATATCTTTATGTCTGCATTCTCAGTTGTGGGCTTAGGCCCAATCATATCCCCATCGTGGGCCTAAAAATGGCCCGTAAAATACACTTGAGAAAACAAGGCCAGCCATCGCCTAAAAAAATAATTACTCAGGCCCAATAGATACTAAAAAGGTGGCCTCCTAATAACTGAAACCCAAGGGAAAGGGAAAAAAGAACCCGAAAGCTAAGGGGTGTGAAATTGGATTTTATGATAAATTAAGGGATTAAAACGTAAAATTCTAAAAGGGATGTTCCCGATGAAGTAAATCCGCCACCAGCTAAACCCGCTTAAAACCCTTCCGAGAAATTCGCCGGGGAATCCCTTCTCCGGTGGCCTTCTGGCGAATCTCGCGGATGTCTGCGCCTGCGCCTCGTATGCGCACAGCTCTCCAGGTCTCTTCTCGTTGTGTTCGAGTTTCTATTCTGCATTTCCTTCATACTTTTTATCCTTCATTTTTTAAGCTGAATTCCCATTTTCCGCATTCAGCTTGTACTTATTCTACTAACTCATCTGATACCAAAGATTCAACCATTATTCATGACAAGTTTGATTTTTTTGAACAATTCCTGTCTTTTCCGCACCTTTTGAACTCAACAAGAGCTGTAATTAATCCAATTGAAAGTCGCAGAGTTATTACCGGATTGTCCAGAATGATTAAACAACAACAGGGGTATTTATTAGAGGGATTTTCAGAAAATTTTTGCCCTTACTATCTTGTGAAAATCTTGAAAGCTTTTGATGACAGACAAACTGCATTTGCATTTTGCAAGTTGGCGTTAGGTGACCTCTCTGAGGCAATAATAGTACAGTCATGTTGTATTGCCGCACATCTATTGGCTGCTGAGGAGTTAAGGTTGATGGCACAGGATATACTTTCTTGGATTATCAGGAGAATTGGAGAACACAGGACTAATGAAGTGGTGGAGTTTATGTGGCGAGAGCACCGCAGGTACGAATCAGATTTCTCAGTTCTTGATTCCCTAATGAGGGCCTTCTTGAATGCAGATATGGGTTCTCAAGCATTGGAGATTTTGGGTAGGATGAGGGAGATTGGAGTCTGGCCAAGTTTATCTACAATTAGCATTTTATTTAAGTTATTATTCAGAGTTGGTGATTGTGGTAGTGTGTGGAAGTTGTTTAGAGATATGATCAGAAATGGACCTTCCCCAAATAATTTTGTGTATAATGTGATGATTTTTGGCTTCTGTAAGAGAGGTTGTATTAGAACTGGAGTTAGCTTGTTACATGTAATGAGGAAATTTGGTTGTGAACCTGATGCTATTTCATTTAACATTCTCATTAATGCATATTGCATAAGAGGGTGGACTTCACATGCACTTAGTTGGGTGCCTTACATGGTAGAATGTGGTTGTAAACCGACTCCTGCAACATTTAACACCATTATTCATGCACTTTGCAAGGAGGGAAATGTTGTAGAAGCTAGGAATCTCTTTGATGGGATGCAAGAGTTGGGTGTTTCACCAAGTACTGCAACATATAATTCTCTTATGGATGGTTATATTAAGGCAAGAGATATAGTTCAAGCAAGCTTACTTTATGAGGAAATGAGACAAATGGGTGCTACTCCTGATGGTGTGACTTTCAATATTCTGGTTTCTGGACACTATAAATATGGAAGGGAACAGGACGGAGATAGATTGTTAAGCCAATTATCTCTGTTAGAACTGATTCCAGATTGTACATTGTTGGATGTATCAATTGCTGGATTATGCTGGGCAGGAAGGTTGGATGAAGCTCTAGACTTATTAAAGAATATGCTAGAGAGGGGCATACCTGTTAGTCGTATTGGTTTCAACTCCATTATTTTTGCTTATAGCAGGAGTGGGCTGCACGATAAAGCTTTTGAAGTTTATAACATGATGGTTGAGGTTGGCCTGATTCCTTCTGCTTCCACATTTACTTCATTGCTGTTAGGTCTTTCTAAGATGGGGAGGCTGATAGAAGCCAAGAGTCTTATGTATAAAATGATGGAGAAAGGCTTTCCTATAAACAAAGTGGCTTTCACAGTGCTTCTTGATGGATATTTTAAGAAAGGGAATGTTATGGATGCTGAATGCCTGTGGGAAGAGATGATGAGAATGGAACTGGCTCCCGATGCTGTTGCTTTTTCTGCCTATATCGATGGACTTTCAAAAACTGGCTTTGTTGAAGAGGCATATCAGGCATTACAAGAGATGATAAAGAGAGGACTGGTGCCAAACAATTATGCGTATAATTCTCTGATTTCTGGATTCTATAACTGTGGAAAACTAAATGAAGCATTGGAGTTGGAAGTGGCAATGAGGCAACGGGGTCTTCTGCCAGACGTCTTCACTATGAATATTATCATTAGTGCACTTTGTAGACAGGGCAGAATGAAGTCAGCAATAGATGCATACATTGAAATGTACAGGTATGGTTTAAAACCAGATATATTCACTTACAATACTTTGATTAGTGGGTATTGCAAGGTATTTGACATGGCAAATGCAGCTAATCTCGTACTCAGAATGCACAGCTGTGGATGGGATCCTGACATTACAACCTATAACATTAAGATCCATGGTTTGTGTAGCAATAGGAAAATGAATCAAGCGGTTACAATGTTTAATGAGCTTATCTCCAGTGGAATAGTTCCAAACAGTGTCACGTACAACACCCTATTGACTGGTGTTTGTAATGATATACTGGATCGAGCAATGATTTTGACAGGAAGGTTACTTAAGACGGGATTTGTGCCAAATATAGTTACAACAAATTTATTGTTGTCGCAACTCTGCAAACAAGGATACCCACAGAGAACCTGGATGTGGGCACAGAAGTTGAGCCAGATTAATTTTGAGTTTGATGAAATAACATATAAAATATTGGACAGAGCACAACATGATATGCAGGAAAATTTTAAATTGAATGAAACTACTGGAAAGAGCCTCTTTCTGGACTTTCTTATGTATATCACCTATGACTATATATATAGGAACAGTGTTTTCAGCGAAAACAGTGAGTATTCCTTTCAACCAAGTGATTGTGCAGCTAGTGGGCAATCCAAGATGATTCGGATGGCAGCTTCTTAGAATTCTGTGATTGGTTTACATCCTTCTGAATGGAGGTGAAGAAAAGGGAAAAACGTGAAGAATCCAACTCTTCAGTTCTGCCCTTAGAGAGATGTCAGATGAAGGGCAAACACTCGAAAAAGATAAACAAAGGAGCTATTCAACTTGTTAGTAACTGTTTAAGGCAGTAGAAGAGTTCCTTTTACAAAATCATCCCGTAGCACATTGACACCAAGTTTGGGTATTTTTTAAGCATTGGCAGGTATTTGTCTTATTCAGCTACTGAAGTATTCTTCCTTGTTTTCTTTTTCGGGCACATGTCATGTTGAAATTGATCACATGAGTAATTCAAATCTTAGATGTTTTATCTTATATTCTTTACAACAGTATCTACATTGTTGTTTGTCTCTGGCAATTATTATGCTTCTATTAGAAATTGCCCTGTCTTTCATAATTATGAGTTTAAGTATAGAGATTGATCTACACTACTTATAAGGTTTCAATTTTGTTTAATTTTGAACAATCTCTAATTGCCTCCTTTAATGTTTATTTATTCTTCATGCTTACAAGATTTTAAATTGATTTAAGGCCCCGTATATATTACATCTAACAAATGTCAAACATGGTGTCTCCAGAATTGTATAGTTTTTCATAATTCTGATGATCTAAATTTTGATATCTGATCTAATTGAAGTTGAATAATTACGAATATGATGCAATTGAAGATATCCAGTAGCACATGTTTCAAATTTGATTTATATAAACTATCTTAAATGGTGCAAGTTCGATTATACTTTCGCCTGTTGCAACTATATCTTTGCATAAGTACTGGTTTTGCAGTCTGATAATGTCAATCTTTTGATGCATCCATATGGGACTTCTACAGTAAGTTGATTTGCAGAGGAGTGGAGTTCCACGAAAGTGCTGGACGAGTCTTTTGTTGAGAAGCTGAGGTTACAATTAAACGGATATAGCACAATATGAACTAAATAGGAAAAATATGTGATAACTTGGGGATGAATAGAAGACACAAAGCTTGTAGAGAGAGCTTGACAAATGGAACCAGCTGCCATGACAAACGTTCAGGATAGAAGCTTTAAATTGGTATGAGTTCAGCTGCATATTTTTTGTTTTATTGCTTGCTTGTCTTCAATGAGTTGTCACAATATAATGGTTTTTATCTTGGCACATTCCAAGGTAAAATTGCTGAAATGGGCAAAAGATTATTACTCAATTGCTTCAGAAGAAGTTCCAAGGAGCAACAATTACATGTGAGCTTTCTTTCTTTTATAAGATTGGTAGCATTCTTCTCATTTAGTAAGATCGTCTGGGCTGGACAAATTAACAAACCTGGGATTCACTTTACTTCAATTTTGTATAGTGAAACTGTTGTGAGAAAATGTCAGTAGTCATTTTTCCTTGCTTGTTAAGGCTGTACAATCCGTTGTAAATTACGTTTTTTTGATGTGTCCCTCTTTTCTGACATTTGCCGGCATGATGAAAAGTTGTTCAAATGAAAATCACCTAATGCAGTGGCTGCAGTTGTAGAAGTTATTCTCATTTCTTACAATCTCGCGCTATTTATGTGTTCTAGCTAAAATCTGTGTATTCTCACGTGACAAAGTTTCATTATAAGAATGTTTATAAATTGAGCTTGGGTAGAAGGAAAATTTGCCATAACTTGATGCCTTAATGCCTTAACATTTACAAAGAAGATAAACCAGTGTTCCCTCTGACAAGCTTCGTAATCTCAGGCAAGAAACTAACCTTAACTACTAAATCTCATTGTCCCAACAAATTTTATTTATTACCAGTTGACTGTTGTCTGCTGCATCCTTTTTTAGTACCTTTTTAAGTCACCTTAGCCCTCTGCATTAACATAAACCTTCTTCTACTAATCCCACCAACTTGTTCACTTAATTTAGCCAAATGTGCCAACCTTCTTTTAGCAGATTCCGATGCTCCTGTTGTGGTCGGCCTCGGTGACTTTTCCTCAACTGGTGGACTATCTTCAAAACTCTCAAAACCTGGGTCGGAATTGTTTTCTTGAACTTCAACTGAAACATGAATTATCTGTTTTAGTGTTTCCACCACTTGGCTCATCTTTGGTCTCTCTTTAGCACTTTTTAACAAGCAACTATCAGCCAATTTGGCAATATCTTGAGCAGCTTTTAGAGAGTACTGACTTTGAAGCCTTGGATCCATTATCATTCCAAATCTTCTGCTATTAGCAGGGTATTGTTTCACCCAATCCAATAGTCTCTGTTCTGATCGGGGTTTATCTCTTTCTAGTGATCGCCTGCCTGTTAATATCTCGTATAATACAACTCCAAAGCTCCAAACATCGCTCTTACTAGTAAGATGTCCTGTCTCGATATAATCTGGTGCTGCATAGCCATATGTCCCCACAACCTAATCACAAAGACAAATTTGAATTGTTTTCATTTTGCATTTGCTGAACATGAGATTTTCTGCAATTGCGAATATTATAATAAATATATTGACCTACCGCGGTAGAAACATGAGTTTGTCCACCAGTTGGCCCTTGTCTGGCAAGTCCAAAGTCTGAAAGCTTTGGCTTGAAATCCTCATCCAGTAGCACATTTGATGACTTAAAATCTCGAAATATCACCTGAAACATATAATACAGACAAACCATCAACATGCAACGTCCAGTACGTTAAAACAGTAACGACAAAACATATAAAATAAGCGTGCCTATAACTTAAGCGAATTACTGCTACCAATGCAGGCAAATAAGCGCGAAAACAGGTTAGGATAAGAAGCTTAATGCAAGGAGGAGAAACAAAACCTGAACTTCCAATTCTTCATGCAAATAGGCCAAACCCTGAGCTGCACCAAGTATTATCTGCAATCTAGTATCCCAAGATAAAGCTGGAAAAGCCTTGTTGAAAAGATGATCTTCGAGGCTTTTGTTAGGCATGAACTCGTATACAAGTAACCGTTGTATACCTCTTTCTCCATCTACAGCACAATAACCAATTAGTTTGACTAGATTTGGATGCTCAACAACACCTAGAAATTGCACTTCTGCTACCCATTCTTTGTGACCCTGCATTATCAGAATCACATTTCCAGTCAAATTTGGTTATATGTAATACGAAAACAGAAGTCGAGTAGCTCACTGCATACACACAGTAAATTCCTAAGCCTAAAGTACACAAACTCTGCACATCATCCTTTGAGAAAGCCAATTTGCGAAGATCACCTAGTTAGTTACTCCTATAACTTCTTCCAATCAAGAAAACTGCAGAATCCTTTCATAACATCACCTAGAGTACTCTTTTATCGCAAGTCTAGCTTACTCCTATAACTTCTTCCAATCAAGAAAGTTGCAGAATCCGTTCATAACTTACTTCACCTAGAGTACTCTTTTATCGCAAGTCTAGCAACAATATACTTCAAGAATCGGGACAAGAAGATAGTTCAATTTGTTAGAACTTAGAAGCTATTCTTAACAGACAACACTTCTCGAGTTCAATTCACATCCCATCATAGTACCTCTTCCAACCAACACTACCCACCTCCCCCCCACCCCCACAAGAACCACAACATCACATTATAAATGTGCATGTTTTTGTAAAGAAATGACAATTACATGAATATTTCATGATTTCAGAGATGGGATTTCAACTACTATACCTGGCTGAGAAAGTGAACTGGCAAAGATCATCCTGGTCAGTTTATAACTTGCTTTATACTTCAAGGATAGGGACAAGGAGATAGTTCACTTGGTTAGAACTTAGTAGCATTTCTTAACAGAAATAGTTCTCGAGCTTGATTTACATCCCATCATAGCACCTCTTCCGACCCCCACCCCAAGAATCACAACATCACATAACATATAAAATATGCATGTTTTTGTAAAGAAATGACATAATGACTTCATCATAGGGTAAACTAGGATTTTAAGAAGAAAAAAACCATACCTGATAGCCATCTCTGTTGAGTTTTTTAACAGCAACAATAATTGAGCCACCTTGTCCATTGACAGGTTTAATTGTACCTCTAAAAACACTTCCAAAACCACCTTCACCAATCTTAAGCAATCTACTGAAATTGTTAGTGGCTTGAACAAGTTCTGGATAAGAAAAAACCCTCAAATGCTGAGCTTTTTCTTCATATAATTCAGTAAAACTACGAGGCGAAGTTGCTGAACATGAAGATTTTGTTACCCTTTCTGTAGCTGACATATCAGATTTACTTTCATCTTTTAGTATTGGTGCTGATCTTTGCCCTCTACTCTTTGTCCTATCTTTAAAGTAATGAAAACACTTCATCCTTCTCTTCAGATTAAGATAAAGTTTCAGCATTCAATTTTGCCCTTCTCAACTGCCATTCAACTACTGTTCAAAATGTATAAGGAACGACAATTGAATGACAAAAATTTCTCAATTTCACCAAATAATAGCTAAAGGATAAGCTTTTAAGGAGATTATAGGAATGTCCAGAAAGAAAATACACTGGAAAAGGCCAAGAAAAGATGGAAATTTGATAAAGATTCAAACTTTTTGACTAAAAAAAATAAACTTCAAAATGAAGCTGCAGAGCACAAGATTGAACACTAAAAAGGGGTTGGAAAAAAGAAAAAAGACAACCTAAATGGAAAGAATTGAAAGAAAACAAAAGAGAAATAAGGTACAAAAGGCAAAATTGTATAGAGCTTTAAGAATATGAAATGAAATGTGAATATGCTGAATCATTGGTGACTTTTACCTCTTGTAAGCTGTGACATATGCACTAATGTCTTCTTCTTCCTCTTCTTCTGTATTCTTCAACTGCAACCGCTTAGACTCTCTCTCTCTCTCTCTCTCTAGCCCTGAGTTTTTTCAAACTTCAACTTTTAATTTGTGTTGCATAATACAATTCCTAACCTTATTTTTAAGTCTTTGAAACAAAAATTCTTGAAACCCTTTTGGTTTCTTAGCAAGAAATTGCAGAAATCAAAGAGTAAAAACTGTTTGGGTTCTGAATTTGAAAGCTTTTTCTTGAGAGGTTAGAAGCAGATATGGACAAAATATTTGAAGGGATTTGTTAGTCTTGAAGATATGCTGCCAAACTTGGAAGGTCCCACGTTTTCCGGGAAGGTGCTTACCTAGTACGTGTACTGTACATATGTTTAGCTGTTCAGTGGAATCTGGAAGAAAGGGCTGCTCAAACTGAACTACTGCTAGTATTAATTTATGGAAAATATTTAGAGGATCAACATTGAAATTTTTAGCCCTCAGTATCTTCAAGGGCCATTCCTTATTAAAGAGTTTAAAAATTTTACATTATTACTATTAAAATTTAAATATTCATCCTCATTACTAATTTTATAATCTCAAAATTAACTGAGCTATGTTCACACATGCTGTGTAGTCCCCATTATTAGCAGAAGGTTTTGTACACAAAAAAGACCATTTCGCTCCTATTGAATTAGTAAAATTGGCTCACATAATTTATTTATTTTTATAAGAAAGGAAATGAAACCATCAACCATGGTCAAGATCTTCAAAGGGAGGGACAATGTTTCTTACAAGAAACAATAAGTCATCAACAACAAATTACATTAACTTCTTATTATGCCTTCAAGAGTGGAAGTATAAAATTAACAAACAAATTATTCACCTCCCCTTTCAATTCAAGTATTCTCCCTCTTTCATATTATCAGTTGCTTGAAGATATTTTATCTATTTTAAAATATTTTTCATTTCAATAAACAAAAAGAGTATCAAATAATACTTTACTATATATATATTATACTTTTATCTTATTAGAATTAAAAAACTATCTAGAAATTTTTATTGAAATTATTTATGATAGTCAAATGATATTTTAGTTCATTTCCTTTTGAATATAAACAAAGATGATATGAAATGAAAGGAGTATATCAAAAGCAATAAGGTACTCTCGAGAAAAAAAATTAATAAGGTAAAGAGTTAATTAAAAGCACATTTTACTAAAAAAGAAATTTTGAATTTAAATATATATATATATATCTCTAAAGAAAATTGTATACATATAGTTGGCATTTTGATATCATGTTAAAATCTAGATTTGAATCTAACTTCGCACTAAAAAATACCTTAAACGAAATCAGATTGTCTAATTTAATTTTATATAGAGTTCATATTTTCATTAGCTATATCTCATGTAGAATTCTGAATAAAAGTTCATAATAATAGTTACACCATAGATTAGTATTTTATTGACTATTGAGGTTCAAATTTTTCTTTAAGGGTTAAATTTAAAACGGTACCCTTAAGAAATGGATACTAATATCATTTCCAAAACATGGTAGGTCAAAAATTATATAGGTTGAAAGAGGAAGACATAGCATTAATTAATGACTTTGTACTACTTTACTATCTCATAAGTCAACCACACTTGTATTAAACAACAATGGATGAACAAAAAATTTTCTTTTTAGGTCAAGTGAAAAATTACCTACTCCAATGATTTTGCATATACTAATGGATTAATTACATTTTCTTCCTTCTTAGGGTTTATTCAAAATTAAATTTACATTCATCTATTTTGCATAAATTATAAATACATGTTTATCGTTAATATTTTTATAACTTATAAGTCCTACTACTAATTTTAATGAAAAATTTTATCAAAAAATAAATATTATGAAGAAAAAGTTTAAAATCTTCTTAAAATATTATTTTGCAAGTTTAATTTTTATTTATTATCATAATTAAGACAATAATATCATTCATTACTAAAATTAGACTAATTAAAAAATTTTTAGTGAGAGTATTATTATCTTTATATATGACAATGAATAAGAAGTAAACTTGCAAATTAATATTGTAGGAAGATCTTAAACTTTTTACTGTATAATTATTATTTTTTGATAAAATTTTTTAATTGAAATTATTAGTAGAGATTAATAAGTTATGAAAATATAAACGATAAGCATATATTTGTAATATATATATATATATACAAAATAAAAGGATGAAATTGTAATTTTGGACAAATCTTAAGGGAAAAAATATAATTAATACTATACTAATTAAATATTCTAAAAAGTAAATAAAATTTTCGTCTAAAAATAAAATATACTTTTAATTAACAAAGAAAAAGATAAATGAATAAAAAATTTTGTAATAAATATTATAAAAAATATTAAAGATTTTATAAATTTATAAAATCTTTCAAAGTATCTTATATTATAAAACAAGGGAAATAGTACCCATTAAAAAAACAAAAAGTGGGAGATCCATTTTCTTATAATATGAAGGGGACACTCTATGGTCCTTATTATGCCCCTTAGGAAATAAATTGGAAATCGAATTAGGAAAATATATATATATATATACATACACACATAATTGCAATGGTATTTGCAATGAATAATGTTGGAAAAAGTCATGTAAATAGTTCAAAATGGCAATAGCAAGAAAATTAAGGATTTAAAAAGTCAATATAACATTTCCACTCCAAAAAAAAAAAGTCAATACAATATTTTGAGAAAGAAAAATGAAATTTTCAAGAAAATGAAATTAAAGGATAAAAAAAGATGAACCCAATAAGTTTGGTCGTTTTCAAATAAATATGATACTATTTGGGCGTGCAATGCAAGGAGGACGAATTAATATTCATAGTTAAGTCATTTTCTTTACATCTTTTCTTTGTCTTCTATTTGATGACTAAAGACTTCCTCAATGAGGGTTAGGTTGCATTTGAAGTTTGACTTGCCCCAAATAAACCATTAATATATATATATACATATCATTTCAGATATTACTCTATTTAAGAAAATACGAAAATTTCTATATTTTTTTCTAGTGTGAGTTAGAATGTCTTTAAAAAATTTCTCTCTCCTCATTAATATTTCTATAAGATATTGAAATTTGTTTTAATAAGAGTATATATTAAGAAAAAATTTATTAATTATTATCTCAAAAATCATAATATGACAAATAAAATATATATAAAAATTAAAAAAATATGACTAGTAAAAAAATAGACAGAGTATATATTAATAAATAAATAAACAAAAACTTCTGTGGCTGATTTTTAGTATAGTTGACATATTATAGTCAACCAATACAACTTTGGGGGTTGGGGGATAATAATATGCCTTTTAAGTCGATGAAAATGTCTTGCAACATTAGATGGAAAAATTCATTTTATTTAGAAGAAAATTGCGAAATATATCAACACATATATGCATAATATAGAAAAAAAAAAAAACAATTTGAGACTTGCTCAAACTAAAATACAAAAAATAAAAAACACAAATTAATAGAATACTTAAGTAGATAGTCAACAACACTATTTTGCTTCCTATTAACCTTAGACAAATAAGGAAAAAGTAAATTAAGTACTAAATTATGAAAAATATTAGAAAAGACTCCCAAATGAGATAAATCCCTCTCATTGACCATTTGAGACAGTCACTTTCAAAAAATTCATATTTAAGATGACTTTTGGCATTATTATTTTTATAGGACCTTATTTTCCCTTTTTTTTTCATTTTAAGGAAAATATATAGCACAAGTATATTTAAAGATGTGCTAGAGAATTTAAGTGATATCATCCACTTGTAACTTTAAAGGATTATGTTGATCATATTTTCAATCTCAAACAAAATACTTCTTTTTTTATTTGTCAAATTTTACTAATATTGGTATTCTTTATTTGTTACCTTGACGTTAATGCGACATTCTCTTTCATACAAAACAAATGTCAAATAATTTTAATTATTTTAATATAGAAACTTGTAGCGTAATAATGAAGAGAAATAGTAAGACAGTGAATAAGTATTTATATGAAAAATGAATAATCTGTATTTATATTATCTGTTGTTCAAGACAGTGAATAAGAATTAAGAAAATGATTGAGTTGTTTGAATTCAAAAGAAAAGAGATTAAATTATCATTTCATTTGATTAATAGTTTTAATAAAAGTTTGTAGATAATTGTTTAATTTTAATAAGATAGGGGTATACATAAAAAAGTATCATTTAATCTTTTTTAATTTATTAAAATGACATATTTTTAAAATAAAAAATATATTAAAAAGAAAAAACGAAAGATAATATGAAGCAAGTAAAATATTCTGTTCTTTTTTTTTTTAAAAATGTGATTTCTAGATGTGAAAGAATAAAAAGGAAATGGGGAGCATATATTTGAATCCCATCCTTGCATAAGTTTGGCGAAATTGTCCCCAACGGTTTTGGAAGGTTAGCGGGGGTTTTGTTTGTAATATTTCTTATAATATTTTCTGGGACGTTATTAATTTAATATGTTTTATTAATAAATTATACTAAATAAGATATAAATTCTATAGAAAAAGAAAAATTTTAAAAAATTACTTCTTCCCATCAGAAATATAAGAAGTTTTAAATTTATACAATAGAATTGGACATTGAAAATAAGACAAGTTTTGAAATAAAATATCATATACATTCTTAATAAATAAAGGGGGTCAATAAATATAATTCGGGAATCTATATGTATAGCGTGGAAAAATTCTTTTTTCCCGCCAAAATGTATCTCTCTATCTAACCCAATATATCTAACTCAAAACTCAAATATTTCACATTCAACACAAATTCAAGATATATATATATATAATTTTAAATATTTTTTGCAAGAAAATATATATTTGAAGGAAAAAAAATAAAAAATTTAATTTTTCTCAACTAACGCAAGTTTCTTCCAGATAGAATTTTGCCCAACCTGGCAAAATTTGCTGAAGAATTTTGTCCAAGTTAGTGAAATTCCTTAGAAAATTTTGTTCACTTGAGCGAAATTCATTTCAGTGAGTTTTTTTTAAGATAGGCGAAAAGCAGCTCCTGCCTAAAAGAGCGTACTGCATTCCCCGTTCCGAGAATTCTATTGGGATGGAATCTGAAGCAATGGAATTGTAGCTACTGCAGATATTATTGTTATGAAAAAGAATACCTTAATTCTTATATGTACAGGAGAATTTTCTACCTCCATTTTCGATTAAAGAAATAGAATAGAGACAGTATCGTTTTGGTAGCTATGGACACTTGAAAAAAATATAATTCGGGATTAATGTTACAGAAAATGCTTCCAGTTGTACCGTACAATCAAGAAGATATACTTTCCCACAACAGTGGTTTGGGATTCCAAAAGTGGTTTAGAAGAAATGGGACATGCACGCATACCTGGTACTCTACGATTGGCCCAACAACCCACATTGATTTTCCAACGTTGATTTCCAGAATCTTTTCTTCCAAAGTCCCACGTATTGTGCCTACTTATATTCTTCTCTTCTGTTTTGTTTTGAGGACTTTTTCTCTTCACAAAACAAAATCTCCATTTTTTTCCCAGAAAAATACTTTCAATTTTCGATTAAGATATGCACTCGAAACAATGGAGATGAAAAAAATAAATGATGGGTAACTTTGTCAAATGCGAACTCCTTGTGAAAAAATTGACCTTATTTAATGGTTAAAAATATAAAAAATCTTAAATATATACACAACAAATAAGAACATTGCGAACAAAATGAGTTATAAATCAAAATATTTTCTACATTTTTATTTCCTATATTAATAATACTATTAAAATAGTTTGTTATACAAATAAAATAACAATGAAACAACAAAAATAGTAAGATAAAGAATTAATTTGAGTCTTGAAATAATTTTAACTTCCTTAAAACAGATTCTTTATCGATGTTAATAATGCTAGAATTGTGATAGAATGTTTGTTTCCAAAGATAAAATGAGATTGAAAAATTTGTTTAGCATTTTTAGTTACTTTTCTCAGCAAACCGGAACAAACAAGTGTTGATGAATTGAAAGGAAAATTGTGTGCAGAAAGACCAATGCAATAAGAGAGTTGGAAGGAATTCTGAACCAAAACTTGTATTATTTTTTTTTTTTGAACATCAGCTCTATTTATAAGCTGAAGAAGTTGGTAGATTTAACCATTGAATTCAGTGGTTACAAGCCTTTAACCACTCCTATAATGCTAAACAACTATATATGTATAAAATTTGCATTTAATATTTTTTTATATAGTAAAGTGATAGATATTTTATAATCTTGAAAAACAACTTCTAAATATTTACTGCATAAATATATTGCTCAAAAATGGTAAGACGTGTCTTTTGGGGGTTTTTTTTTTACATTCTCTCTCACATTAAAAACAAGAAAATGTTGAAATACAAAAATCTCAATCACCTTTTGCTTCTTTCTGCCATTAAAGATTAAAAAAATAGACTAGTCTTAAGTGGTAAGTAATCTCCAACCAATTTCAAAATTTCCAGATCAAAGAAAATATAAAATTAAAAATATTCATTATGTATATGGATTAAATTACTCTTAACATCAATCTCACTTAATTTATCAATATTTAAAAAAAATTAAAATTTTAACTTAAAATTTATGTAGAATAATAATGGATGATGGAATGGATATTGAAAATGAGTACTAAAAGTTATTGGTAATGAGTAATTACATTTTTTCATGACATAAGAATTGAGATAGATTAATATATTGAAAGGATATAATAAGAAGATTCTAGTTGAAATTGTATTGTTTTTAATAACGTAACAAGTAAAAAAATACTGAAATTCCCACGATGTTATAAGTAAGAAAATTAGAGGGGGTATTAAATATAAGTATTTGGATAAAATTGAATTTAGTGATAAAAAAATTCCTCAAAATTGTCAATACCGTATTTACTTAAGTTGCATTTTATTTCTAAGCTTATTTTTTGGTTTTATCCCTGAATTAAATTTGTGGACCAAAAAGTAATTTACAATCACAAAAAAAGATAGTGCTTCCTAAAGATCTCACGTGTCAATTACATAAGAAAAATTTTTCACACATTAATTTATTTTAAGGCAAAAAAATTAAAAATAAATTTAAAGACAAAATACGACTTAAAGTATTAGTATATGAATATTTTGAGAAAATTAAAAATCTTGAAATGACATTCCTCTAAATCACCCTAGACAAGTGAACTCTGTAGGTAGTTATGTCGTATTTTGTGGTGACAGACTATTTTCTAACAAGTGATTCTAGTTTAGGGGTAAAAATAAAAACGAGTTTAGGGATAAAATGCAATTTAAACGAATAGTATAGGAATTTTTTTGAGAAATTTGAGTTCAACTCAAATAAACATTTTAATTAAAAACATAAATAATGCTTGAAACCCTTAAAAAAAAAAAAAAAGGATATATATAGAGTTACTATTTTTTCTTACCACATGTTTGGTACATTAGAATGATATTGAATAGAACTCTTTATCCCTCGAAATCATTTTTCATCTTGAATGGAACGAAATCTTGTTTTATTCCATTACTTGATAGGAAAAGGTAAAATGGAATAATAATTTTTTTTGTTTGTTTGGAAAATTATTATTTTATATTAGAATTGAATGAAATAATATATAATATGACTTAAATGCACTTTTAATATAAAATGTATTTTTCATACCTTGACACACACGCATCAAAGTTTCAAAAATATTAAATATTTTATTGAAGAATATTCATATATAAAATTGAAAATAGTTATAAAACAACTCCTTTTAAATATTAGAATAAAAGATTTAAAAAATTAATTAAACGTAATATATATAATATATTGAGAGTATAATACTGTAATATTTTTTTAAAATGATTCTCACTTCTTATGAAAAAGTCTTTCATAGGATTTAGTATGGATAGGCCTTTTCACATTCTTTCTGAAATAGGTTTACCCAAAAAATACGATTTTTACTTCTGATTTGAATATCAAACATAGAATTGAGAAAAACGTAGGAAAATTCATTCCATTCCATCCCAATCCTGCGTACCAAATATAGCGTTAGGTCTGTTTGGATTGGAATAAGAATGAAAATAAGTGAATGTAAATTATTTGTGAGAGAATAAGTGAGGCTCAAAGTAAAAAAATATATTGATTTTAGATTTAAAATCTAATTCAAATGGACCCGTATCCATTTAGATTAGGTTTAAAAGACAATTCCTTTTCTTTTTTTTGTACTTTAGATGCGGCTTCTCATTTCACAAATAATTTATTTCTTATACATTTTGAATAAAAATTCTTTATATATTTTTTGTACGTATTTCCAATTCAAGTGTAGCTTATTTTTCGTTTAAAAAAATGAAATTATTGGACAAAAATGGTTAGGGAGGCAAGGGGGCATTTATGTCAATCAAAATGAAACCGAACCTCTCTGTCTTTACCAGGTACCAAAGAATTGCAATATTTCTTTTTCTTCCTGCTAAAAATGGAGAGGCAGTGGCAGGGCAGGGTAGGCTATCAAAAACTACCTCCCATTCCCTTCTCTCCAATTACCAAAAAAACGGCCTCCTTCCTTCTTTTCCCGTCTTTCTTTATCATCTCTGCAAATTTTTCCTCTTTCCTTCAATTCTTCCACAATATTATCTTCACAAGTAATTCTATTATTTTGGTAACTTATTATTCTATTATTGGGATTGAAGAGTATAAAATTTTTAAATAACAATAATAAATTTATATGCAATATTAAACTGCTTTTTAAATGATTCGAATTTAAAACTTTTCAATTAATATATTAAGCGAAGAATTTTAAGTGAGGGAGAGAACCCTTATCAATTAATTCTATTATTAGCTCTTTTGATCTCCCAAAATCTTCACCAATCATCATACTTTTCCCCGGTTCTTGAAAAGTTCAGTGTTTGGGTACTCTGCGAAAGCTGCAAATCTTTTTTGAAAGGCAGCAAACTAAAAGTTTTTTAAAAAATGGCTCCTAAAAATTTACTCATTAATATATGGGTTAATGCTAAAATACCCTTAAAGTTATATATTTATTTTCTTGTTTTTGCAGAGAGAGAATGTCAAATAACCAGAAAAAAAAAAGACAGTTTAATTACTAATTTAGTATGCTAATACAAGTTAGTTGAGTAGTAAAAAATATTTCTTGTTAAGTAAGGTTTTGAGTTCGACTCCCTCATTTAATGTATTAAAAAAAAAGAATTACTAATTTAGTACAATAAATTAAAGGTTAATGCCAAAACGCCCCTTAAATTTTAGGACCATTCTAAAAATTAAAAAACAATTATTTAACTCCTAAATCGTTAGTTAACTGTTAAGTTATTTTTTTATTAAATTTACATTATCAAAAATATTGAGGTAAAAAAAAAGTATAGAACTTGCTCTTGCCCTTGCCCTCGCTCTCGATCCGCCGCTCTATCTTCTGTCTTTTTCAAAACTAGGGTTGAAACAATAGCAAATTCTACCGATAAATCTCTTAACCTACACTGTTGAATCGGAGACATCAAGATTCATCAGGTAAGATTACATTTAATTATTAGCGAGTATTAAATTATAACGTTTCATTCTTGTGATTCGGTTAAATTAGTAATTGATTATTTTTCCCTTTCTCTTTCTAACAAAATCTCTACCAAATAATAATAAAGTCTTTTGTTTTTTTCCTGATAAAGGCTTTCAAGGTTTAGAAGTGGTGATTTTGTGTATTTCTCCATATTTAGATATAGTTAGGTAAGGTTTGATTTTGAAATTTTTGTTTTGAATTTCATTAATGTAAATTGCTTGTAAGGGGAGACATGAGTCCTAAAATTGAAATTTGAGATTTAAAACTTTGTTCAATTTCATCTTTAACATTTAGTTTATATGTTCCTAAAGCTACGGTTAAAAATAATTTAACAGTTGATTAACGGTTTAGGGAACGTTTTTTTAACTTTTGAACTAAAATGATCCTATAACTTTAAAGGGTATTTTGGCACTAACCCTTAATATATTGCACTAAATTAGTAATTTTTTTATACAGTGGACGAGAGATTTGAACTCAAAAACTTTACTTGATAAGGATACTTTTTACTATTAAGGGGCGTCTTTTTTTTTTTTTTTCTTCTGGTTATTTGACATTCTCTCTCTCTTCAAAAACAAGAAAATATTTTACAATATGTAAGTATACACTAGACTCCTATACAAGTTAATCCTTAACAAATGTAGTGATAATTATGTAAAATCATGGTTTACATCCTTCATTTGGATATCAGGCAGTCTGATGAGATTCCTTGAAAAAAAGGATTTCGTCTTTTGATAACAATGATTTGAAATCATGTTATTACATTTTTCTAAGTAATTTTTTAAAATTGTTTATACCTCTATGACTTTTTGTAAATAAGAATTGAAGATGATTGTCTCTTTATTTTTATTATTAATTTTAGTACATTTTGTCTACTATTTACGTATCTATCTTTATGGTTGTTCGAATTCTCTTTTTTTATTCTTTTATTATATTAGAAAAAAAATTAAAATGATTCTAGTTGTAATATTCTCAGCAAATTTTATATCAATAGATAGTCTTTTTATTCAAGCAAATAACACATGATGTGAAAATAATTATTGTATATTAAAATATCAAATAAAAATTTTAATTAAAAGAATAAATAAAAATTTGGACATATATAGAGTTAGTTGTTTAATCTTTAAAAAAGAATGGAAATTATTGGGGAGAAATGTTTGGTAAACAAAGGGACATTTATGTCAATTCACTCAAAATCAAACACAACGTCTCTCTCTCTCGCGGCAAAGAATGCAGGCGTTGGGTAAGAAAAAAACAGCTGCCATTCCCGCCAATTGCCTAAATATGGATTCCTTCTTTTCCTGTCTTATCTTCATAATTTCTGCACATTTTTCCTCTTTGGTTCCCTTCATCTGTTCACCTTTTATTCTGTTTTCAGTCCCTTTTGATCTCCCAATTTTTTTTTTTACTGCCTATTCTATGATTCTATCTATCATCACATGACTTCTACCCGTTCTTGAAAAAAATCCAATCTTGATCTTGAAAAACACCCTTTTGCTTCTGAATTTTTTTTATATCTGAGTATATACAGAAACCCTTTATCAAATCTTTTCTATAATCATTTCTGCAAGCTAAAAAAATGGCTAAAGAAACTTTCAAATTCTGTACAATAGGCCAAAGGGTTAAATATAGAAGAATCAAGAAACAACAAGGACAAGAAGAAATGGAAAGAATGCCCCTTGATGAATACTACAAGTCCTCCCGTAAGAAGAAGATTAAGGAAAAATCAGTCAAATATGAAGAAGATAGAAGTAAAAGGAGAGGAAAACAGCACAAGAAGAAGAAGAAGAAACCAGGTAATTTTTCATTCACATCATCTGTAATATATTTTGTGATACTTTCTATGTAACATTCATAATACCGTCTTTTATTAATAAAACCTACAAACGATAACCTTATGATACAGAGGATATATTACAAACGATCATGAATGAAAGTTTAGGATTGAATTTCCACACATATGTTTAGTTTAGACATCTTACCTTACAAATGTTGAAATGTTTAATGTTTGCAGTGTCTGATGACGATATTGATGTTACACCACTTGGGGTTAAATATGTTGGGCTGGTGCGTCCTCCTACTGCTGATACTGATGATACTGAAGAAAGCAGTGATCAAGGTAAAGCTGATGATACTTGGCATTACTTAAAAAACTTTTCTGATTCTTACTAAAACAAAATGAATGCAGAACAGAAAATGCTCATTGTGATCTCAAACTATTTTCGCATGCCAAAAATTGACCAAAAAGAAGAAGAATATGCTGTTTATTAACTTCGTTTTTTGTTAAAGATATGGTATATATAATGTGTATCATATTGTATCTTGGATTAACTTCATTATATTTTAGAAGTTAACACACACGCACACATATATATGTATATATGTGATTGTATATATACCTTCGCCATATTAATACAAGATGAGAGATTCAGTGCTTGAACTTTTCCATTGATGATCACAAATTTTAACACTTTTTCCCCTCTTTTTGTTGCAAAAAATTCCCCCAAAATTTTAGGCTACAAGTCAAAGACTACTAAAGTTCTGAAAAGATCATCAAAGAAAGCCAAGTCTGGAGAAAACAAGAAGAATTTGTTCAGTAAAAAGCGGAAAAGATGGGATGAAGAAGGTAAAAGTAGTGGCAGTAATAACATTTTCATAATATCATATTTTAACCTTATGATACAAAGGATCATGCGTGAAAATTTTATGCTTAAGTTCCACACATATGTTCAGACATCTTACCTTAAAACTGTTGAAATGTTTAACGTTTGCAGTGTCTGATGATGATGATGAGGTTGAATTTCTTGGAATGAATTATCCTCCAAATGTTGCTGTCAACAGTTCTCCTAATGCTGAAACTGATACTCAAGAAAGCAGTGATGAGGGTAAAGCTCATACTTGTGCATTACTTAACTCTTCTGGTTCTTTCTAAAACATGATGCTCATTGTCAACCTAAATCAAAATATTGTGGCCGATTGTGATCTCAAACTATTTTTTGCATGTCAAAATCGACCAAAAGTGGCTTCAAGTTGCGCGATGTCAACAAATGTCGTGTTTAAGTGGCTTGCAGCGATCAAATTCTGCAAGTTTGTGGCAATTCTGACAATGCGAAAATGGTTTGAGGTCATAGATTTTGATCTAATCTGACAATTAGAAAATATAGGAGTCATTTTGGACAAATAGGCTAGCAGTTCACTTGATCTCTAGCTAGAGTAACACGATATTTGGCTATGTAAAAGCTGAATTATGTCTACTAATTCATATCTCTATGGCAAATCTGGTAGTCATTTTTCAAATGAAATCTCATAAGCTAACAAACATAATTGCTCTTTTGCATGCATAAGAAATGCAATTGATATTTCCAAGACTCCAACAAGTTTCTTAGTAACTCTAGCTCTTCTTTCAGGCAAGGACAACGTGGTTATTATAATATCATCTGATGAAAGTTCAGAAGAAACCAAATCATTTTCAGATTTTGCTGCCACAAGTGGACAGAGAGGTAAAAGGGTAACAAATGAAAATGGAAACTATAGGTCTGGCATTGATTGCTCAAAACAGAAAAGCTCAATTTCAAGAAGAGCAGGAAAGGATCTTATAGAACTTGCAGATGCAACTTCTTTTGATCATTCAAGTGAATCTTTGCCCTCTGCTGCTGCTGAAGATGACAAATCTGATAATGATTCAACTGAATCTTTGCCCTCTGCTGCTGCTGAAGATGACAAATTTGATGACCCAAATGAGCCTTTAACCTCCAATGATTCTGAACCTGATGATTCTGAGGACGAGGATCTTGACATAGAACATTCCATGTCACTTGCTAGTAAGGAATCATCAAGCAGCTCTGTTAAAGGTAAAGATAGAACGATGTATGATAGTAAGGAATCGTTGAACTCTTCTGAAGATGATGCTGATGACTTGAAAAGTTTAGCTGAGGTTTTCAAAGAGAAGTACAAGAATAGAAGTGTTCAAGAAGGAACTACTCATGTACATGTTCTTAGTAGTGAATCTTCAGGTGGTCATGGAAAGGTGATCAGGCAAGAACAAAGTGAAGGAACTACTCATGTACCTGTTCTTAGTAGTGAATCTTCAGGTGGTCATGGAAAGGTGATCAGGCAAGAACAAAGTGAAGGAACTAATCATGTACATGTTCTTAGTAGTGAATCTTCAGGCGGTCTTGGAAAGGTGATCAGGCAAGAACAAAGTGAAAGAGACATTGCAGATGAAATACCTGAGATCCGTACTCCTCATCAAAATGAAAACCTCTGTTGCGATGATTTTGAAGAAACAAAGTGTTCAAGAGTTTGTGTTGATGAGAGTGGATCTTCTGTTAAGGGCAGAACAGGTAGTTCTGATATGCAAGAACTGTGCGGGAGAGAGTTCTTAAATGAACATGATGAGATCCTTGGTGATGATACTGTAGAAGAAGTTACTGGCTCCAGAGACAAAGGAAAAGCAAAGGTAGAGGATTTCAACTCAAAGCCAGTGGAAAAACAAGAAAATTGTGCATGGGAGATGATTAAATATCACAACAATGCAAACTTGAATAATCAGAATTTCCAAGGGATGGAAACATCTTATTATTGGACCGGTTCACCTGAGAAGAACGAGTATGCATTCAGCAGTAAAACTAACCAGAACAAAAAGAAAAGTAATCTATCTGGGCTTCTTATTGGTTCTATGCTAAGAGGAGGTGGAATTTTCCTAGAAAACTCTTGTGAGCCAGAAGCAAAAGATTCTTGTGAACTAGAAGGAAAGCAAGATTCTTCCAATGCACGCACTCTACCATTGAAATTCAGATTCGAAGATGAGGAGACAGAGATTGTTGAAAAATCAGAATACGAGAAGATGACGGAAGACTTGTTTTCTGAAATGTACTTTTGCTTGTGTCCAGATTTCAGTAACAACCTTCCAGAGGTATGCTAAATTCTACTTTGTTTGGTACCTTTCTTGATCTTATCACAACTAAATTTCCTTGTTGGGAGTTGGTGAACTTGATTTTGTTTTATCTGCAGGATGGCAATGCAAAATCAAGTGTCTGGACTGTTGAGGAAGACCAAATGAAGTCCTGCAGCGAAGGAAAACACGACTTGGTTATATGGGAGGACCTTGGAGAGGTTTGCATCTGCTGTGGCCATGTGGAGCGTGAAATGAAATATATATTACCTGATTTTGTAAGTACAATCTTCTAAAATTTTGTTAATGTATCTAGCTAAGTATTTCTCAAATCTGGCTTTACTTCTTTTGAACAGGCAAAATTACCAAGATCAAAGCGGAGAAAAGGTGTTGTCCAGCGGGAGCAATTTTCATGCTTCAATGCTGATGATTTCACAACTTCAGTGGAGGCTCCTAGGGAGTCATTCAATGGTAGAGATGGAACAGTTTGGGACATTATACCTGGTGTTAAAGAAACAATGTATCAACATCAGCAAGACGGCTTAGAGTTCCTTTGGAGAAACCTAGAGGGAACTATAAATCTGTCTGAACTAAAGAATGGCAATGCAAGTAATGTTGGGGGATGTATAATTTCTCATGCTCCAGGAACAGGAAAAACCCGCTTGACCATAGTTTTTCTTCAAACATACCTGAAACTATTCCCCTATGCTCGGCCAGTGATAATTGCTCCCTCAGGTATGCTTCTTACCTGGGAAGAAGAGTTCAAGAAATGGAAATCTGAGTTTCCTTTCCATAACCTTAACAATATGGAGTTATCAGGCAAGGAAAACAAGAAGCTTCTTCATATCATTTCAAAGGGTACATCTCAAGTCAGATATGCTCGTGCAGTGAAAATGTATTCATGGAATCAGGGGAAAAGCATTCTAGGAATAAGTTACCGCTTATATGAGATCTTGGTCGGGGAAAATAGTAAGAAGGCTGTAAGAAATGTTGATGATGAGGAAACTGAAGGGTTTAGAAAAATCCTTCTACAACTGCCACAATTGGTAGTCTTGGATGAGGGACACACGCCTAGAAATCAAAGGAGTTGCATCTGGAATACATTGTCAAAACTCCAAACAGAAAGAAGGATCATTCTCTCTGGAACTCCATTTCAGAACAATTTTGGGGAGCTTTTTAACACATTGGATTTAGTAAGACCAAAAGTTGCTTGTGATCTTGCCAAGGAAAAAGCATTTGCCGAGATTATCTCATCAAGGGAGATGAATGAGAAGAAGAAGAAATGCAGAAACCGGGGAGCTTCTTTGTCCAGTTCAAGGGAAAAAGATGTAGAGAAGTTAATAGACAAGCTAAAAGAGAGAATGGAACCTTTTGTTCATATTTACAAAAGCAGCAATCTTCAAACTAGTCTTCCCGGGTTGAGAGATTGTGTTGTCCTTCTAAATCCACCTCTGCAGCAGAAGTGCTTCATTGATAAAATTGAGCATAACTCCAAGAGCAACTTCATGATCGAGTATAAAGTCGCTTTGTTATCTGTCCACCCGTCCTTGCTTCAGCATTGCTCGTTATCTGAGATAGAAAATTCCAAAATCGACATGGAAATGTTAGCAAGGTTGAGGCAGGATCCCAATGCAGGTGTCAAAACAAGATTCATCATGGAACTTGTTCGCCTCAGCAAAGCTTTGAATGAGAAAGTTCTAATATTCAGCCAGTTTATCCAGTCATTGAGTCTGATAAAGTACCAACTCATACAACAATTCAAATGGCAAGAAGGAGTACAGATTTTTCAAATGTATGGCAAACTTGATCAAAAGGCAAGACAATGGTTCATGAAAGTCTTCAATGATCCTAACAGCGAAGCTCAAGTCATGCTTGCCTCAACCAAATGCTGCTCTGAAGGGATAAATTTAGTTGGCGCATCAAGGATAGTTCTACTTGATGTTGTTTGGAATCCATCTGTAGAACGTCAAGCTATAAGTCGAGCTTACAGGCTTGGACAAAAGAAGGTCGTTTTCGCTTACAATTTGATAACATCTGGAACAAGTGAAGCTGAGAAGTATTGTAGACAAGCTGAGAAAGATCGTTTATCAGAGCTCGTGTTTTCTTCTACTAGTACCAAGAAAAATGATAATCAGCAGAAAAGTTGTTCATCATCATTCAATGACAAAATTTTGGAGGTGATGGTTGATAATGCTAACCTGAAGAATATGTTTGAGAAGATCATCTATCAGCCAAAAGAGGTAAATCTGGTTGAAACATTTGGTTCTGTTTCTCAGCTCCAATGAGGGAGGAGGGCTCTGCAATACTTTTTGATTGGTTAGAGGCTGTTGTTGTTCACACAAAGCAGCCTTTCTGATTGCTTACTTACATGGTAGCAATTGATACTTTTTTGTGTTCTTTGAAAGTCACTTCATTTTAAGTTCCTAAAGATTCATACCATTTACAGACTATGAAACTGCAAATAGCTTGTTAAATCAGATATAATATACTTTATGGTTTCTTTTCTACTCCATTGATTCATGATAACTTGATAGATTGCTCCTTATACTAGTGACTGCCGCATCATTCAAATTTTTGCTACCAACTTCCAATAATAAGATAATAGCCTACCATGGTGATGAGTGATAGAGAATAAGAGAAAGGGAGCTGGAGAAATGGCTACCACTGTACCACATCCAAGATGGTAACATAGTGTCCTACCATGGTGATGGCATCCAAAGAAGGCAACAGGCGTGCACCCGCTTTTCCGAGTCCCAAAGGAGAAACGAATCATATGATCTGATAACCCAATATCTGACTGAGAGTGACGCAAATATACAATTGAAACTTCATAATTGGAAACCAAAATGATATTTGCATGATAGAAGAGGGAGGTGATAAATTTGATGCTCAATTGAACCTTTAGTAATTGCATTAAGTTTCTAAAGGAAATAATATAATATTAAAACATTTAAGATAAACCCTCTACTATACCATCCCTGTCTGCCCATAAACAAAATATAATTTGCAAACTCATAGGCAACCCTAAAGAACTAGACAACGGATTTTTATCTACCAGAAGATACAAATGAGCATCATCAATCTATTTCTAAATAAACTTATCTAGTCTCCATGATTTGCTAGAACCTGGTGGCCTGAAATTTTCTAACCGCAAGTTAGAGCTTGACCGAATCTCTGTCAATACAGAATCGCCTCTTTCTGAAGTCATTATCTCCAAGATTGTTCCAAAAACATCCGCAGCAAGTCCTATTTCTACGAGACGTCCTTGCTCCTCTCCACCTTCGTATATTAACCGTGCAATTTCATGTAATGGGATTATGTTTTCCAGTATTATCTTAGCAAAGATGCGACCGAGAAACTCTGCTGCTTTTGGAGCATCGTTGACAGCATCCTCCAATGTCATGAGTACTGATTCGAACCTGTAGTACATTTATTTTGTGTACCAGTCAGATCCCATAGAGAAACAAGCACAAGTTTATTGTGCCACTATCCAGTTAAATATTTGCTTACCCACTGATTAGCTGATCTTGACTTAAGCTGATTTCGCGAGATTTTGTAAGATTGATGAGAAGTCTTGCTAGAAGATCCCTCTCCAAGTCTTTCCGCTCGAATGAATCAGTAACCCAGAGAGATACCATTGATGGATAGAAGCTTGGGTTGTTAAGATCCTTGATGCACAAAGCGACTTCATTTTCATCGTTTGCACTGCATACACAAGTATGTCAATGAACATCTGACAGAGTAGAAGAATATTTCTTGAGATAACAGGGTCATACCCTATGAAACAATTAAAAAGAATATTTAAAAATTCCATCAATCTCGCTAGATGTCTAATATTCATGAAGCATGCTCACCAATCAAGCAGACTAAGAAAACATATTCTCTTCACCCCAAAGAAACACAATTCAAGTTCAGCCAATTGAGAGAATATACAAACAAGCAAGAACAGGACGGTGCTGAATTACTTGCTACATACTCCCCACAACCAATTCCTTATCCCACCCAAGTCAACAGCTTTTAAATAGTTATAAGTAATAGTATGTGTTATACATGCCAATCCACAACTAGCAGAAATGGATATTCTAAGCTGAGTAGTGGGGAATAAAGGGGCAGGCAGATCTGCAGGATAGTCTACAAGCTAAATTAGACATGGATATATTAATTCAAAGAAAGTCAGAAAGAAGCGTAACCACACAAACTAATTGAATAAGAGAAGCAAAAATGAATAGTATGATAGGACAGGTTTTTAACAATCATTACTAGGATAAGACAGGTTTTTTAACTTTCATTACTAGGATAAGACAGGTTTTTTGCGATCAGTATATGCCTGTTCATCCACTTTGCTACGAGTTTTTTGGGCAATAGGATCTGGGGTTTTGGGGGGACACTACATTGGGAGATTTACAACAGGAATGGACTGCTTGATTAACAATTCTATTCTACTTTCTTGAGGATGCCTCACCCTTTATATTATCCAAAAGAATACGACAATGTATAGCCTCTTTTCACCATATAAAGTACTCAAACACATGCTATAACTGTTATGTATTCTATTTTTTCCATTTCAAAAGCAGGCTTTATTTTGTCATGATCAAAAGAAACTAAGGGATCCAATTTAGGTGAAAGTCAGTAGTCCTTTTCTCAATTAGATAAGATTCAACAGAAAATGAGAAATCCAAACACACAAATTGAATAAACATTCACTACTCCATTAAACCATCCTTTTTTAACCAGAATCTATAGATGCGATGCTATCTCAAAACTAAAGATAATTCTACTAAACATTTTAACAGAAAATAAGGAGACTCTTCACATCAGGAGATTTATGAAATGCAAAACAAGCGACCTGCAAAATCATTTTGACCTCTGTCCAACATATCCAGTTCACGAGACAAGCATATAAAGACAAATCAATAAAATCTAATTACATTCATAATTTTATAAAATCTAACTCCAGGCATTCTTTTCCTATGAAACTCTCCTCCGATAAGAAGGGAAACCGAGATGAAAACGATTCTAACCCTATTCATCCACAATCCAGACTGAAAATTTCCTGAAAAGTTGGCTCCTTTCCATGTCTATGAATATCCCTAAAATTAGGCTATACACATAATAGTTATTCTACATACTATTACACAACTGTATTATTTAGACCTAATAAAAAATCCTAAAAATTAGATAATACAACCAGAGTGATAGTACTTTGTCAATTAGCAAGCTACGCAGAAATGCCTCAACACATACAGAGATAGCAGCAGTAATCCAACAGTCAGGCCATGACTACACCTAGAATAATATATGCCCTCTGGCAACAGGAAATCATCAAATTATCCTGCGGAGTCCTCTAAACTATTTGTTATCAAGTGGATACAGTCATAAACAGTAGGCTAAAGATAAATCTAATTCCTTGAATAGAAATATGAGTTCAATGGCACGGTTATTAAATCATTAATGCACCTACCAACAAATAGGTCCAACCACCTAAACCTTCATGTGGTTTCAATAAAATGCAATTGAGCAAATAATCAAGTGTGCACTTATAAAACAGAAACATGTGAATATAATGAAATCGTAAGATTAATTAAACCTGTAAAACTCTTTTATTGCAGCCATGGACATGTCCCGCAATTGATCTTCTTGCCACACCTTCTCAGGAGGAACATTAGAAGTCAAGTTTTGGCCCCCACCTCGTCCAGGAGGCGATAAAGGAAGAGATTTATCAAAGCCACGATCTGTAGTCCTACTATCTCTACTCCCAGAATTCATATTCCGCTCCGGGGTAGCTGATTGATCATAAACAGATGCACTAGCAAACCTTTCTGACATGTGTCTCGGCAACAATTCCTCTCTTGCATTATAGGCCGACCTATCAGAAATAGGATTGTAACCATTCAGCCCAGCTCCCATTCTCCTAGAATCCACAGAACTTTGTATGTCTGAGGGGACGCCTGAGGAAGCTGGCTGACCTCTAAATGACATCCCCCGTGCAAGACCACCTTGAGGTCCAAGGGTGATTGATTCATCACCAAGAGGTCGCTGAGGCAGAGGAACGGACAATCCTCTATTATCCAAAATATGTCTCTCGTCTATCCGAACATCCTGAGCACCATACCCACGGAGCTGGGGAGGCACAGCACGGAAACCACCCATCTGGGAGTTTGGTGAAGCCAAGATGTTTGATCCCCTAGGAGAAAAATCCATAGGTTGGCCCCTTCTAACTGAGGAACCCATACTTGGAGTACGAGCAAGCCTAGTTGCTTGGGCCTGCCGTTCTTGGGCAGCATCCCGGTGCACTTCCTCAATCTTCTTTGGCCCTTCAACCTTCCTTCTCTGTTGCCATTTATTTTTTCTCAAATCAATTGCATCTTTCAGCATGAACCTCACTCTAGAAGACAGTTTCATGTTATTTGATAACTTTGCCATCATATCAAAGTAAGCATCCATGTGTTCCTTGGCCTTTGGATGATCAATCATCTCACCTATTGTGCTCATCAATTTGCACAACGCTTCAACATTCTCCTCATCAGGATTCTGATACTGACCCAACAATTTTTTTATGCATTCATGCATTATCCTCTCCGTCAACATTTTCTTTTTGTAGAGCTCTCCTATTAGTCTTATGTTACCAAGCATTCTTCTTCGTGCTTTTAATCTCTTCTCCTCTCTTTGCTCTTCAGATTGTTTAACTTCGCCTTCCTCCTCAACTTTGTTTGCCTCTTCTTCTTCTCTTTCTCCTCTCTCAAATTCTTCCTGACACTTGTTCAATAGTAATCTCTTAAAAGTGATCTTTTCACTGTCCACACTCAAATCTGGCAACTCCCCAGCAAGGTGATGACAGAAATTCGCATACATCTCGCAGAAGGTTGGTTCCATCAAAGCCTTATCAAATATCTGTGAAATAACCCCAGTTAAAGTAACAGCATTGTCAATGTTAACTTGTTTAACTTGCTCGAACAATTTCTCAAAATTTTGAGGAGTTAACTTGTTCAGAATAGCTTTCAGTTGCCTCTGCTTTGCTTGTTCCTCGTCTGTTATTTTACCAACTTCATACTTCCTTTCTGCCTTGTGCATTATCTGTAAAGGTGTCTGTGGAGAAGGCATTAAACCTTTTTGGAAAGCGCTTCCTCGCTGCCACCTCTCAGAATCAGGACTATTTCTAGGCATCCCAATTTGAGGACCTGGAGAGGGCAGTGGCCCACCAAGAATGCCTCCAGGATACTGCATAGGTGCCTGCATCCGTGGGTTCCTTAAAACACCGTAGTTCATTACTTGGCCGGGTCGGAACCCAACAACATTAGGCCCATAACCAATATCCATACGCATATCACGTCCTGTCATAAGAGGCCCAGGCACTTTACTCCATTTATCCTCATCCCCCATGCCACTTCCACGACGATCTTGTCGAGATGCAGAGTTCTGCCTGTCAATAATTCTTCCAGATGTATGGTAGGACTCACGTGAAACATTAACATTAGAGACCATTAAGGCTTCCGCTACATCAGGTGCAAACTCAAACCCATCAGGAAGATTAGTACATTGCTCTGCAAACTTAAGCAGGAAGTCTCTTGAATACTTTTTAGTCATTGTTCCATTGAAATCATCATTACTTCCAACAATCTGGTTCCCGTTCTCCGAAGTTTCCAATTTTGGCGTAGAAATGTCTGCAGCATCTTCCCAGTCATCTGGCTCCACTTTAATCTGACTAGCTTTCTCATTTGAGACATCTTTCAGAGATGCATGTGAAGTTACCGTCTCTAAGTTACTGCTGGGGTTGTTTTCTGCAACTTCATCAGAAACAACCACTTCTTTCTTTTCCTCCGGACCCTTGTATGCCATATATAAATCCGAAGTTGGTGCAATATTGTCTAATTTTTTAAACAATTCTTTTCTTTTTTTCTTCCCTCTAGGAGCAGTGGATTTAGCAACATTTGAATCAGTGGAAGACCTCTCCTTGATGATGGATGATGAAGTAACAGAGCCTGTAATGTTATGTTCAGCACTTTCCTCTTCGCATCTAAAATTTTCTTCTGAATAAGCCGTAACAGATAAAGGCATTGACTCCTTCTCTGGGCCAGAAGATTCCGCACTAACGGCTTCTTTAGTATCTAACATATCAGGCCTACTTAGAGAAGAATCCAAGGAACCTGCTTTCACATCGTCGTCAATTTTACCAATAGCTGACAAGACTTTCTCACTGTTATCATCATCTGGCACAGAAGTAGATGCTGCAACCAAATTGTCGTTATCATTTTCAACAGAAAGACAGGCAGATCCTTCAACCTTTCCCTGCTCCGCTTCCATTGACTCCTCTTCTGTTCGGCCACTAGAATTTGGAGGGATAGATGATTCTGAGAACACCTCAATACCCTCATTATCTTTTTTACGGTCCTCAGGTAAGATTGATTCTTGCTCTCCAGATGTTCGAGGCTCTGAGTGGTTCCTTTCAACAACTCTACTAACAGAGACTTTAGATGACTCGGAAGACTTGCTATCCTCAGCTTGTTCACGAATTGAATCAGAAACAACTTGCTCAGACAAAACTGCAATTGACACAGATTCTTTTGGAATTTCTGAAACCATACTAGTAATGGATGAAGCAGTCACTTTGTCTCCTAAAGTCTCAGGTTCCCGAGACTGAAAGTCTGAATGAGTTGTAGATTCTCCACCAACCTACACAAGAAAGGTCCAAAACCACAAAGGAAGTATAAGCTTCATTAAGACCATAATCCACAGGGGGAACAAGCAAACATTACCTGATCCAAGGGATCTGCATTAGTGCCCAACTTTTTCTGTCCACTTAAAGCAAAGTCAGGAACATCCACAATTTCATGTCTTGAACCTTCACCACTAATCGTTGCTGCTGAAGAATCCTTCGGAGGAACCACTAAAGCACTAGGCATTGAAGTCAGTGCTGGACTCTGTAAAGTATCAGAACCTGATGATAAAGGAGCCTTGCTTGCCCCAGGCAATGACATAGATGTTGGGCCAGGACCAGGTTTCACTGTCTGCAATGAGATCTCAGATTCCTTCAGAGAAGGCCTTGATAATTTAAGAGACTCCGCCTTGGCAGCCCGAGGTGAACCAACTGAAGATGCAGGTTCTTTCTCTACATGAGAACTAGCAGCAGGTTTCACTGTCACCTGAAAGGGAATTGACAACAGGGATAATAAGTCCAGGCTGCAAATGGGAAGAAAGCATCTAGCAAATCACATGAAAAGTCAGTGCTACATATGCAGGGACACAATTCAACAAGAACATCCAGAAACATTCTAAGCATAAATGAAAGAGCATGAATGACCTGATTATATAATCTTCCTGGCTGTGATGTAGGAGGATGAGAACTACCGTGAGGAAGAGAACTTGGAGTTGGAAAAAAGAGGGCACTGGGATTATAAGAATTAGGGTTAGGATAGTAGTTAACCGCATGGGCAGGTGGAAATGATGACATGGGCTGTGATTGAGGAAGCATATTAGGATGTGACCTCGGGGCAGGAGATCCGTCAAGCCTCAGTTCTTCATGAGTTTCTGGGTGTGTAATCTTTACAGCTTTCCGAGGACCACCAAACTTCCCAGCCTGCTGCTGGGGAAATTGTGGTCCCATACTAATGCCAATGCTACCCATTTGTGGCGTGAGCTGGGGTCCCATCTGAGGTGTAAAATTTAGAGCCTGTCCCTGATGCATGATTCCTTGCGTCTGCATTGGGTGGGGTTGAAGACCAGAAACAAACATTGGTTGCTGCACAGGTTGATTTCCAATTGTTAAGGGCATTGGCATTGCCATCGGTAAAGATGCGCCTGACATGGCCTGCGACTGAATCTGAGGGTTAGGGCCCCCAAACTGAACAGGCACCTGCGCCTGGTGAAAGGGCATTTGCATTGGCATCCCTTGAATTGGATGTACCGAAGGCTTCTGAGTCTGAGATGCAGGGGCAGCGGCTGAAATTGGAATCTCCCTCTTGGGCTTCACTGTAGCATGACCCTCAACAATATTTGGCGGGTCAAGCATTGCAGCATCCTTTCTCGGTAACTGCTGTTTGGGAATGGATGGAGGAGGAAGGTTTGGTGGAGGTCTTAAAGAATCATGACGAACCTGCCAGATAAAAGACCATAGTGGAGTGAGAGTTGTCAAAAACAATTCAACTACTATTGATTGTCAATATCAAAAGAATTAGCAACCAAAAACTGAGGTTAATGAATATGGACAGTATGAGATCCAGCAAGTTATAGAAAGTCAAAGAAGGGGTACATACTAATTAAATCTTTTTCACTGACAGTTCATGCAAACTAGTTCAAACATGGATCACCGATGTAAAAACGAAACATAGTCACCTCTGGTGTGGATCAAATGACATGATTCCATTCCCTTAACAAGCTAAAGGTGAACCAAGAACTTCAAGTAAAACATGAATAGTAAACGATCTGAAGGGAGGTCAGTATTGCAAACTAGAAAATAATTCGGTCAACACATCAAAAGTCCAACAAGGCAAATTAACAGATCTGCAGAGCATAGAAGACAAAAAAAAGAAACAACCACATGTACATTCATGGGGTCAAAAAATGTGACTAAGATCAACAGAAAAGAGCCAATGTCAGTTTGCCAAGAAAAGTTTGCTTCACATATTTCTACAAAACCAAATATTCAAGAAGTTGTTAACTCCCAGCTTGCGTAGCAAATGTTCCTCCATATAACAGTCAGTCCTTCCCATATTTTCTATATGAAAGATGCATGATCTTAACTTAACACACTGGCAGCTAAAGCTTACCAACCAACATTCAGTTTCATTGCATATACAGTCATTAGCCAAGAGGACCACAAACCTGGTCACGTTTCTGCTCATCTAAATTCGGCGGAGCTGAGCTTGTCCGAGCAGGGACCTACAAACATATAGGACCAGGCTTTCCCTTCTTAGGCATGAGAATACTAGATGTTTAATTTGCTCAAGTAACAGGTGCATTTGTGTGAAGAATACTTTACAGCTCATGGTAAAAAAATTACCTGCATCCCGTTCATAAGTCCAGGATTTATGGATCCAAACTGAAGGGGAAATGACTTCGATGCCTCTACTGGGACGTGGAAAACAGAGGAAAAGAAATTCGTTATGTACTCTTCAATGATGGAAACAACAAAAATGTAAACTAGTAAAATCACAATTCAGGAAACAACAAAAATGTAAACCAGTAAAATCACAATTCAGGAAACAGAAATAACAGCTAGGCTGGAAAAACATATCAATTAGCAAAAGACCAGACCTTTTGCTGGTGTGACAGGATTTGGGGGAGGCTTAGAGTCGGAACTAGCTGCAGACACATTAGACGGTGGTACTCTCGGAGGAGCTCGGGTGGCTTTGGGGGTGGCCATATCTGCTGGCTTAATTGCAGTTGGCTTAACATTTGAGCTTGAAACTGGAGCATCAGACATTCCTACAACAAGGAGATGGAGATGAATAAATTGAACAAACAAAATCATTTGTTGGGGGTATGATGAAGAAATTTCACTTATATTCAACCCCAACCCCCCCCCAAAAAAAAGAAAAGCCTACACATTACCAATATAAATTTTGATCCCTAGACTATAAATGAGTGAATGCATGGTGAATAAGATGTCTTTCTAGTGTAACTTTCAAACTAGAACTGATGTCCATAGATAAAAGGATAACTTGCCAACAAATTAAGCAAATTCAAACCAAAAATCATGAATTAATCCTATAACATACCATGAGAAGATTGGTGATGCGCATGAGCTCCATTCTGCACAACACGCTGCCCAGGCTGAGTATTAGAGTCCGAAGTCAGAACAGGGACACTGGGAGTACTTGTTCTGGATTGCCCTCCTTGCACATTATTATGCTTCTTAAAACTATCCACAATGTAATTAAAAACAAACGGCAATTAGTTCATCAACAGTAACGGAAAGCTAGAAACCCTAGCTCCCTTGGACACACATGTCAAATATAACTATGCAGGCGTCAATAACAAATACGCATACTATGTGAACCCAAAAAAAAACCTAAATTTACCTTCTGTTAGAAGTAAGGGACGGATTGTTGTTGGAAGAAGGAGGAGGGGCAGTGGCGCCACCGCCGCTGCCGCTACCTTTACTGCCGCCGCCGGAGAAGTTACGATGTTGATTGGATCGGCCTGATTTTCTGTACTGCGAAGACTCGGTCCTATCACCCCTGGATTGATTGTGGGACATATATCCAACCTCAAAAACCGCTATAATAAAAATTTTCCTGTTAGATCCATCGATCAAAATCAGAAATTCAAAAAATACCAAATAAAATCCCCAAAAGTAATTCATACAAAGAAATAATAAACATAAATTAAACACCAACCAAACAATTTCTAAATAAACACGAGTTGTATTGATTGTATTGATTACAGTATATTTCCCCTAGGGTTACCTGAAGAGTAGAGTGTGGATGAGGAAAAAAAAAAAAGAACCAAAGAAAAGGATTAGGGTTTTTACTGAGTGAAATCGATGGCGGGAACCATGACAATACAGTAAAGAAAAGAAGAAGAAGAAGAAGAAGGGGAGGAGAAGAGGCAGAGAGAAGAAGGGAATGGTGAGTATATGATATGTGTGACCTTAAGTATCCTTCTTTCGTAAGAGAGAGAAATAGAGAGAGAGTGGGTGAGTTGTATGTATTTGTATGTATATACCAGGTAAACCTTTTTGGAGATTTATTTATTTATTTAAATTGTTTGTTTGGATGAGGTGGCGAAAAAAGGTAGGTTTTTTAGGAGACGGAAAACGAATGCGTCTATGCTTTGCAATTTTTTTTCAATTTTTTTTATTTTTGTTTAAATTTTATAAGTATTTTACAAGGCATGATATTTATTTAATAGTAGTACTAAATAAAATTCTTATATAATTAGGAGTAAGAGAAAAGATTTGGTAGGAATAGAACTTAGGCTCACCGACCTCGTTTCTTCACGCGCGGCCAAAGATTGTATACGCGCCGACACCTTCTCCATTCGGCTGTGATGTCCACTTGGTTGGCTACGTGGCTTTATACACTAGGAAAATATCAGTAAATTTTACGTAAAAAAAGAAAAAGTAAATGTCTTAACCTTATATCTAATAAATCTTCTCTAAATTTATCAAAAAATCTCAAATAATATATAAAAAATGCAGGTCTATTTGGATTCAATTTGAATCCAAATTTTTCACTTTTTTCTTTTTTTTAAAGAGATTTTTACTTTTTTTTCTTATAAATCTTATATTTTTCTCAAAATTTATGAGATTTAATTAAAAAATTCATTTTTTAAAAATAAAAAACTAGTCATATTTTTACCTTAATACAATATGGTCTCTACTAATAGGGAGAGTATCTTAATAATAATAATGATAATAATAATAAAGAGAGAGTATTTTTTAAATAAGGAATATAATCTTTTTGTAACATAAAAACTAGATTTTGTGTTGATAGGTTCAACTAATGAATCCTAAAATATAGATAAACAGTTTTGACATTTGAATTCACAAAATCATCAGGTGGATCTCCAAAGCTACGATATAAACAAACTTTTCTTTGCCAATGCTACACTACACTAGATAATTCTATAACAAAAATTAAAAAGAAGTCATGGAAGCTTTTGTATAGCAATATATGATACATTTTATTCATATTAATGTGTTATAGGGATATTTGCGTCTCTCATAATGGAAATAGTAAATCCGAGAAAATAAATAATGGAAGAGTTTGTTTAACATGTGATCGTATAACAATATATGTTATGTTTTATCCATATTAATATGTTGTAGAGACACTCGTTGCTTTAATAATGGAAATAGTAAAGCGGAAAAAATAAATAATAGAACATATGTTATAGAGATCCCCATGTCTCACATAGTGGAACTAGTAAAGCGAAAAAATAAATAACAGAATGATTTGTTTAACACGTGACTGTATAGCAATATAAAGGATAATTATTCTCATATTAATGTGTGCTATAGTGACACTCTCCCTCCTAATGGGAATAGTAAAATAGAGAATTTGAGTTGTATTATATTACGAAATTTAATGCGAAAATTATTATTATCAAAAGATTTGTAAATTGAGAATCACATTTTTTTCACAACTAATTAACTTTGTTAATAGAATTCTCAAAATTAAACCTATTCTATCTCATCTACAACAAAAAAATTATTTTAAAAAAAATCCTAAGATAGCTTCTAAAAAATAACTTATTTTAAGTTATAATCAAATTTAATAAGTAATCAAAAACCATTTAAAAACAACTTATAATCTAAAGTAAACTCTATTTGATTTTTAGTTCAAGAAAATATATTTTTTTTTATTAGAATTTACAAAAGTAAATTATTTGTGGAAAAAATACTAATCCCATAATAAAAATGAAATTCTTCTCGCTTTAAAACCAATCTATTTTTCAGCTCATTCTGGAAATTATTAGAATTCCATACCTGTCCAGATTATCAATCTTCAGTAGAGGACAATGACACTAAAAATCATTAACAAATCAACCAGCAGAGGCGCTTTAAAATAATAATAATAATGAATAAAACCAGCAGAGGCACCATGGAATCAGATTTTACATTCATAATCAATGAGCTACTGCAAGAATAAATCTTAACATGCTTTCAACAAGAAATTGTGAGCATATATATAAAAGAAAAGAACAGAAAGAGATGTTTATTTACACAAATCTCGCGCTATACTAGTCCTCATAGATTCAAATACAATCAACATTCCCGGCGTTTACAAGAACCTAAAGCAACCTCGGGCAGTCGAGCCACGACCAGCAAAACAAACCACCTCGACAAAATGTCACAATGAAAATGGCTTAGCATACACATCAAAAGGTTCACAGGATGTTAGTTGTGGCTCCTGCACACAAATAAAACATGATGGTTAGAGATTTTCTCTTGATTTTACATTTTCAATGATTTCAATGAAATAAGGTTTCTATTCAAGTACTACTTAAGTTTGATAAATTGGTTCTGAAAGTCGCTAATCAACAGTATCTGTTCAAGTTCTCACCGGTTTCTATCTACAAAACCATTCAACTACTTCTAGTAATTTTTATGTTGCATGAGACAGTTAAAAAGTTAGAGGCTCATTACTTTGCCGAGGATGGAGAAACCAAAACTCGCAAGTAAAAAGGGGCACAAGCAGGTTGCTCAAGATTAATTGCGAAGTAGTAACAGTTATATTCCACAACATGAGCTTCTCCAGTCTGTGATCATTAATATGAGGATCCATCTAAGATTTACCTTTTTTCTTTTTTTGCTAAGACATCTAGATTTACATGTGTGCATACATTTAGTTGTTCATAAATCTGATGAGCATCAGTAATTCATTTAATTTTCTATGCAGCGTACATAACATTTAGATCACCAAGTTCACGTTCAGCAGACCAGTGGATTGAGATCATCAAGATTCTGAATTATGCTAAAATCATTCTGTAGTGGCTGCAAGGGCATTTATAGATACTCTTTCTAGATCATTTCAACTTCTAGTTGTAATAATTACTAACTTCTTGACTCTCTAAGACATAGTGAAGGAAGGTTCTCCCTCCATTAAGGATCATTTAATAAAATCAATTGGATGCTAGAGCCAGCTGCAGTATCAGAAAGGAATACCTGTCGAAGTCCACCACTGATACTACCCCCTGTCAGAAGCATGGTAATGACAGAGGTAACAGCACCACCACCTACACCTCCAGAATTTCCTACATCCCTAATGGCATTCCGCATTGCAGTTAATATGCTCCCATATGTAGTCCCATGTCCACGCTCAATAGCTTGAATGAAACAGAAAGTCATAGCTCCAGTTGAGGTGATTTTCGAGAGAGCCTAATCACATATAATAGAGTTTAACTTCCACATCAGTATCTGAGTTAATAAAAAGAAAGAGAGCATGCACAGGGTCTCTTTTATTGGACTTACTGATGTATCAGCTGAAGTTTGATCATCATCGCAGCCACTAAAGGAAATGACTTCACCACCACTTGTTCCTTTCCATACACCTGATCTAGGACGATGGTCCTCCCATACATAATGCCCACTCCTGGTCATGAAATTGCAAAAGATGTAGCTAAAAAATGAAACTAACCACACGAATACAAGAAATTGTAAAGCAAAATTTTAGATATTATACTATAGCAAATAATTACAGTTATAGGTTTTATTAAACAATGATGAAAGAATAAACTTTAGCAGTTAGGACAAGAAGCTGCGTGTTTCTTGGAATTGCCAGACAAACCAAGACTTTCCACCTTTTTGCAGATAGCATTGGAAATAAACGTAAGACAAGCAACCATCCACTTAACCCATCTATTTACATTTTGCCTCAACCTATAAATCACAGAATGACAACAGGGAGGATTAACTGGTACATACAGTAGGTATAATCAAATTTCTTCAGGATCATATCTAGACCTGTACAAGCTGCAATAAAGAACCTTCTAAAATCATGCAAATCATCATATCATAGCAGACAGAACCCGCTTGTCTTCACAAGATAAAGCTTGTCTAAAGGAACTCTTCCCTTGAAAACCTTATCATATCATTTATTTTATATATCTTGGCAGCTAGAATAAGTTCACATAATTCCTAAGATAGCAAATCAGAAGAAACTGGAAGTTCAAATTCCTATAAACAGACCTGTTCATTCTGCAAAGAAATGGCAAGTCTAGGACTGTCCCACTATGACAAGCATCAATTATTGCGTGAAGTTTAACACCAGGAAGAAGAGGTTTAACAATTGTCGCATTGATTTCATCATCGACGATCATACCCTGTGTTTCAAAGTCCAGGGGACATAAAGTTTCATCATATCCATCAACTTCATCACCATTATAGTTCCTTTGCCTTGATCCGTGACCAGAATAGTGAAACACCAGAGAGTCTCCGGGTTGACATCCTTGTACAAGCCAAAATAGTGCCATCCGTATGTTGTACTTGGTAGGAATCTTGTAGGGATCAGTCTCCTCTTCTGTAGATTGGATCGAATGAGAAGTAAAACTTATGTGTAGCAGAAAAGATACAAAAGGAGGCATAAGGGTATCTCACAACATATATGGCATGAATTGCACAATGCAACCTGCTGGAAAGCTCAAGACTCAATAAAAGGGCTCAAACCAATTCCAAAAATTTCTTTAATTTCAAATAGAATATCAGATAACATCTTAATCCATGTGATAAAATGTGGTGAAATGCAGCAATGAGAGCTGATTCCCTAGAGGAAAATACTTGATAGCTAGGTAGCTGAAGTAAGATAGCACAGCCACCCAAGAAGTTGCACCAATAAGCATTTGAAGGGCACATTATGAAAGACAAATCCAGAGTGATGAAAGTCAAAGATGAGTAAGGCAGAAATAGAAAACATCAAGGACAAAAACTACATCCTACTTCATCAGATTGGTGAAATTGCTCCTGAATACCCCTTGCTAGTCCAAAATGACTCTGAACATCAATTTTTTAACTAAGATCCCTGTAATTTAATGGTGAAAATTTCAGCAGACATTGCGCCGCAGGTCTAGAATATTATTAAAGTACAATCTTAAGTTACAAAGAGATGCGAAAATATAGAGAAAGATGTTAATAACTTGATGAAGTAGAAAAATAACTATGTTGGCAGATAAGAACTTGCCAACAAAAGGTCCATTAGCTTTTCATGCTTCCTGCTACTTTTGCTTGATTTACCCATTGGATAACTTAATTATATTATGAAAGACATAGATATATACTCTTTCTTAAAACACATCTAAGTTCAAATACTAAGTAAGAATTCTACAGGAGGAATTTCATCTAGCACATAGCACACCAATGATAGAAAAGATAGAAAACAAACATAAACAACTGGGAGATGGATTCTAACCAACTTGTCTGAGATTAAACACATTTCAGATAATAACAGATGACTTTTTTCTGCTTGTTGCAACTTCACAAAAGCAAAACAGGACATGTGTTCTACTTTTGGGACAAAAATATTCACCTTTCTGCAGCCCTCAAATTCATATTCAGTTCCCTTCTATGTGCAACAAAACAATCTAGCTCACAATTACAATCCCCGTTAAGCATCATCATATGCGTCATGTAAAATTCCTGATGAGAATCCACTCACTAGTATACAAGTATAAAGTATTTTTCTTTATCTTTTGTGATCATTCCCTAAACTCAGCCGAGTAAAAAAGAATGGAAAGTTGTCCAACAAGCTAACTGTAAAAGGAATTTAACGCCGATTTTTATATATATTAAAAAAAGGAAAGAAAAAATCCTGACACCTAGAAATCGAAAATAAAGTACTACTCCAGGGAGAATATTCGAACTCTATCAAAATCATCACAAAATCACTACTGTAAGAAGAGCACACAGATATAAATATATTCTGCAGGCACTTAACTATATATATAATAAAAAAAGATAATTAATTTTACCAGTGAGCATAATAATAGAGGATTCAGGAAAATTGAACTTATTGATCAAGAGATATCGCATACACTTGGCATCATTAATACATCCTTTAAGCTCATGCCGGGAGAAACGATATGATATGCCAACGATCAAAGCCTTTTTACGGCCGTGAGCATTAGGTGGCGGACCAGGTGGAGCGTGATTATAAGGAGAAGGCACAGAAGAAGAAGGAGGAGGAGACGCGTAACCGTGATGAGATTGAGAATGTGCAGGTGGAGGAGGAACGGCGCGTGGATCAGCTATATTTGTAATTGCTTGACAAATAGCACAACGTATCGATTTCGCACCGTGCGGTAGCTGCAATGGAGTCCGGCAGTTGGAGCAGTTCACCAACATCATCATGGTTGACGAAATCAACAAACACGGATCACAGAGAAGAGAAGAATTTGAATGTTTGATTGAAGAGTGAGGGTGGAGAAGTCGGTAATAGAGATGTATTCTATTGATCGTTTTCTGCCGTCGCGGCGGAGGAAGGGGTTTAGAGATGGTGGCCGGCGAGGAAGGGGTAGTAGGAGGGGAAGGAAATTATGCAGATGAAAATAGAAAAGCTTTGGGGTAAGTATTGCGTTACCGGGGTTTTGGTCAAATGAAATGAAAATGTGGTTAGCGGGGAAGAAGACCATCACGTATTTAAAACGCGTAACACCAAAGAATATTGGTTAATTTTTTGTTTTTTTACGAAATTTGTACAAATTATAATTTTACCTATTTATTTTGTATAAATTATAAATATTTTTTTATTATTTATATTTTTATAATTTATTAATCTTTATTATTAATTTTAATAAAAAATTTATTAAAAAATAATAATTATATAATAAAAATTTTAAAATGTTCATATAATATTATTTTACAAGTTTATTTCTTGTTTATTGTTGTATATAAAGACAGTAATACTATTATTAAAATTTTTTAATTAGTCTAATTTTCGTAATGAATGATATTATTGTCTTAATATATGATAATAAATAAGAAGTAAATTTGCGAATTAATATTTTAAAAATATTTTAAAATTTTTACCATATAATCATTATTTTTTGATAAATTTTTATTGAAATTAATAGTATTTTAATAATTTATAAAAATATAACAATAAGTATGTATTTATAATTTGTACAAAACAGAGAGATTAAATTGTAATTAACTCAAAAAATATATATCAATTTATCATATATATTAGATTCCGATAAAAAATTATTAATATTAGTAAAAGTTAAAAATATTTTAAGTCATTATGTGTCATCTAGGATAAAGACAAAATAAAAAAAGGAGTGCTCTCCACCTTCCATTTGCAAGACATGGGCGATTATTGATGCTGTTCCAAAGGATATCGTTATAACAGGGTTCATTTTCATATTTATATACGTATATATTGAAGGAGAATATCAGTAGAAGAAATGTATTATTTTTAGTAAATTTTGAACTTGAGTAATTTGTGTAAAATTATTAAAAGTTATACAATCAGATTACTGAGAATAAGTAAGAATTTATTATCTATTGTATCAGTTAGAGTATTTATATTTACTGAAGAGGGTCGAACCTTCTTAAAGAGAACGAGATATTTGTGTCTTAGTCTTGTAGTATTTTATTTTTGAGTATTGTCCATTATTATTCTTCTTTTACATATAAATTTATTATTGTGTTTTATTACATATTGTCCCAACACTTAATTTTATTAATAGATTTCAAGTCTTTCGATTTTTTTTATTAATAAATCTCCGGAATTCATTCCCCCTAAAAAATTAGAAAATATAAAATAATATATATACTTTTTAAAGTTCAAACTTCACTTATATTTAAGAAGAAAAAAATAGTTTAAGGGGTAAAATGACCACATATATTTAAAAACAGTTATTACAATTAAATAATAATATAAAATATATTAAACGATCTAAAACTCATATGTTACAACTTAATTACAATATACATATCACATAATACAACTCATAAAATAAAAAAAAAATAATTTTTACAAGATATTGGTTAAAGCATAAGTAGCCTTAGCACTCGTAATATGTGGCGCACATTCAAAGGCCAATATTAATGTTCTTTCTTATTCTTCTTATGACAGTCAACTTAAAAGTTATATAAAGCAGGACTATTTATTTATTTATTTATTGCTTCTTGTTAATTTTTCCATTATAAACTTATGGGATATATATATGTAAGGGAATTAGATTCCCTGTCTTTTTTTATTCTAAAATTGGCAAGCCACGAGTAAGAAAAGGAGCCAATAAAGTTATGCAATTGGCAAGGAAATTCCATATCCAATTAAAAAGTTTTGTTATAATGAATTAGCAAGAATTGAATATTTAATTAATAAGTTAATAAAATTCAAAATTAAGTTAATTAATAGTAATTTATTAAGCAATAAATCTTGATTCGATTCGAATCACCATCCCTAAGTTATTTAAAAAACCTTAGAATAAATATTTATATTTTTACAAATCAAAGAGGAAAAAGAGAGAAAAATAAGCACCCGTAATATCTATATTATTTCTTGTATTATTTCGTATAATATTTTATTTTATAATATATTTTTTTCTTAAATTTATTTTCTATCATTTTTATTTTATATAGTAGAGTTTATATTTTCTAAACCATGTCCAAATACACCCTAAAGCCCATATGCTTCAAATTGGGCCATTGGTGAAGACGCCCATTAAATCCAAGGCTCAAAGAAAATGGGCCTCCTTTAATTTCAAGTCACGGGCTTAGGTCAAATCCGACAGCCCAAAAAATAACGTAATCAGACTATATATATGAAGCAAGTAATGTTCAATTAGGGTTTCTCTGATTGCAGGTAGGGTTTCTCAGTGTCATCCGCAGCTCGTCTCTTTGCTGAATCCTTGAGCCGTCCACCATGGTTAGCTCCCACTATTCAGTTTCTATTGTTATGAATTTCGTGGATTTTATTCGATCATCGAAGTTTCATTTCATTTCCTGACTTTCTTTTCTTCAGTTTGTGGGAATTTCTTAATTTGTTTGTGTATGTGGTCTTGAGTAAGATGCAGTTTAATAGTTGAAGTTTTCTTTTATGGGATTTTGGATATAAGCGTCGGGAATATAATGTTATTTTGTCTAGTTTCTGACATCAGTTGGATAGGCAATCATCATGTTATTTTGTGTATCCCACTAAAGAATGAATTGAGGATGAGGAAAAATTATCGGCTTTTGTTTCTGAAGCCAGTAAATTTAGTAAATTTTTCACAGATTATGACTAACTTAGTGAAACTAGAAAAAAGTGAATGCTTTATAGTTTTCACATTCGGTTTTGGACCGTTTCTGCTATAATATTCTTAGCGAACTATGATTCTGTGCAAAAGTTCTTGTTTGAGATTCTCATACCCTTAAATTTGACTTGTTATCTGGGCTCCACAATGTATGGTACATTTGATGTTTCACTAAAGTTTGGCCTTTGAGGTGTGAACCTCTGAGATACATATGGTTACATACGGTTAAATTCCCTTTCTAAGCTAACAACATGATTTCTGGGTCAGCTGAAGAGCATGCGAAATAATAATGCTTTTGAATCCTTCATCAGTACATGCAATTTAGGTTTTCTTATTGGTATTCATTTGTAATTTGTTGTACGGATGACTAGAAATCACTAGATTGATGCAGAGGTGGATCATGCATTTTTACTGTTGAGATATTTTTTTTTTTATTTAACTCCTCTCTGTTTTATTGTTGACCCTTTTACATCTTTGATATTTGATTCTTGCAGACCAAGAGAACCAAGAAGGCGGGTATTGTTGGGAAATATGGTATGTGCTGAGTGCTTCCTTAGTATAAATATTTTAATGTTTTCTTCTGAATTTGTGGATACTATTCTTTTATGAATTTTCAGCTGTGTCATTTCATACTAGCAATTCGTGTTGGATTGCTCATGTTTGGTTCCTGAACTGAGAACTATTAAAACATAAAACAAGCTAGGAAGCACTACTATCCTGTTATAAGTTTTCAGTTGTCATTTTACACTAGTAGTTTTTGTTGGTTTTGCTCATGTTTCAGTCCTGAATTGGGAATACCAGAATATATAACATGCAAGCAAGCAATTTAATCTGATATTTGTGTCCTGGAATTACAGGTACCCGTTATGGTGCCAGTCTGCGAAAGCAGATTAAAAAGATGGAGGTCAGTCAGCACAGCAAGTATTTTTGTGAATTCTGTGGGAAGGTATAAATTTCTTCCTCATGGTTTTAGCTATCCAACAATCCAAGTTATTTTTGTTTTGGTGATACATGAAGGTGCTGTTTTGTAATTAGCAATCTGATTGAAGGTTCTTTCATGCAGTATGCAGTGAAGAGAAAGGCTGTTGGAATCTGGGGATGCAAGGACTGTGGCAAGGTCAAAGCAGGCGGTGCTTACACACTAAAGTAATTCATTTTCCTTCTATAATGCAAATATCTGCCCATTTGTTTCCATGATTGAAACATCTAATGTGTTCTCTCTTGTTTTTGGCAGTACTGCTAGTGCCGTGACTGTTAGAAGCACTATCAGAAGGTTGAGGGAGCAGACCGAGAGCTAGATCTGGAACGTCTAGGATGATTATAGCTTTTGTTTTACAGCACCAGAATTTGACATTTTCATCTATGTTTAGAATCAATCACTTTTGTCGAATTGATATGTAACATCTTAAAGATATTGTGTTCTCCTAAAACAATTTCAGCTCATGTTTTTGACACTGCGTAAGCTATTCTCATATTTTTTCTATGTTATTTGAACAACTGTGAGAGGTTTCATTTTTGGTTGCTTTCTGAAAAGGCCCTAAACCTTTGCTTGTATAGTTGCTTCGGGCTATGCCTTGTTACTGGGCTGGTATCACAATTTGCCTTGATACAAAAGGGCCTATACAAATTTTGGTGTACATCTTGAATGGTATTGACAGAATTTGCCTCTTCAGGGGGTGGGGGGCGCATCCATACCAAAAGGCACCATTGGGTCACATAAAGATGTAAACAAGCTGAGCCCATTGAGCTCTGTTCGATAAATATAATAACTAATAAGTTTTGATGAATTATCGAACCAATGCAAAATGAGATTTGTAATCAGGCATGCTATAGAATTCATCCATACCGAACTTGATAAGAGCAATTGCTGACTCATTTACACCCTAGACTGTCACCCATTGATTATCAAAAGGGTATTATATTTGTTGAGGCCAATCAAAATCAATTAGCACAAGTAAAACCCCAAAAATATGAAGATTCTGACGAGCGAAATGAAACGATGGTTGCTTTTCTGGTAATGTTACAACAATTTCTCATTAACCATATCATAAGATACAAGGCCGACTGGGGGTTGAGGTTTACCTCAGGACCAGCTCTCTATTTAACTACTACCTACACTTTACAAGCCAAAATGAAAATTAAAAAAAAAAAAGAAAAATGAAGAGGAAAGAGTTGGCAAAAGGGATTTTGCCTCCCTCTCTCTCCCTCTCTCTCTCTCTCTCTAGCTATTAGGCGCGGGGGGGGCAAGGGGGGGGGGCGCAGGGGTGGAGGCCATTCTGCTTAAAACTCACTCATCTTTCATACACCAGAAAAAAGGTGTAAAAAAAGAACTCCCTCTCATGTTAGCCAGCAGAGATGTAAACTACATTAAAGGAACACTACTACTTTTGCTTTAACATAATCAAACATGAGAAGAAGCTTTCGGCAATCCATCTTAGGAAACGCTTGCAATGCCAGGAAGGGGAAGCTCATCACTGTTACTTCGGAAATGCATTTGCTTTTGAACGGCTTTTACTGCAGCAACTCTAGCTGCATTGGCAGCCTTGTTAGCTGCTGCTACAGCACGATTCACTCTTTCGTCCACCTTTGCAACGTCATAAGCTTTCTCTGCTGCTCGGCGTGCTTCCTGCAAATTCAGACCAACATCTACTCTTTCATTCCTGAACCATCTGATCTAAATGTGGTGAAAATAGATTGATAACTGAAAACTCACCTGAACTGCATTCAGCACTTTCGAGTGATAAACAGCTACTGAAGATACAGGGGAAGAGATATTGTGTGTGCTAGGGACATCAAGAACTCCATTTTGCCAGTGACCAGACTGAGTTTCACCGTTCCTGAAAGTATACATCCCAAGCCCTTGTCTTCTACCCTCATGCCAGGCTCCTTCATAACGATGGCCATTTGCAAAACAATAAACTCCGAATCCATGCATCTTGTCTGCAAAGTATTCCCCAGCATAGGTGTCTCCATTTCTGAAACACAGCATGAAATGTTCAAATCTTGGTCTCAAGAATAACAAATTAGACATGCATAAACATACACTGCCATTGTTAGATGTTTAGAGCAGATATTATTTGTTCATCTCCAAACTTTACCAGGATAGCAGTACTAAGTATTTTAAACATGTTCTGCCGACTAAGAAAGGCATTCAAAATGAGAACTAGGAGCTGCAATAGGAGAATTAAGCAGATATCCAGCCACGGGAAGACTTCCTCAAGCCCTAACACTATGGAAAACCACACACACATACGTGCACAGAGAAGAGGAGAAATTTAACCCACAAAGAAGAGGATGATGAGGGAGGTGACCACCATGAGGTAATTATTAAGATATTAAAACAGTACTAATATCTTTTATCTTAATTCCTCCAAAAGAGAAGGTAGAAAGTTACATAACAATACTTCAATTAGCAACCGAGTTAGGGAAAGCATCAAAAGATGAACTTTCAAAGATCTGAATTGAATAAAAATAAGAAGCTTGAGAAAAATGTAAGAACGCATCCAATCCTTCAGTGTATTGTGGTCTTCTTACTTGTCTCTAGGTTAATGCAAATAATGATAAGATGTCACCTAAAAGAGGAACAGCATGAAAATAAAAAGGAAGCCGTAGCAGAAAAGAACGGATAATATCTATCCTGTCTAAGTAAATTTTTGCTATGACCCTCAAGAGAGAGAGAGAGGCAAAGGCGGACATGGGAGAGCAGGCAATTAAAATCAGCCTAAGTTCACAAATCACTGGTAAAAGATTACTATTAAAGGACGAAATTATCACCATCACTTCTTATTTTTAATCCACGATGACTTACCATTTTACTGAAATTGCCAACAGGAGAAAGCACTATAGTTAAAAGAGCTAGCTGCCAAGGAGAGTACAACAACTTATCTGGTACCAAAACATAGATAACTTGAATGCATGAAAACAGAAAAAATATATGGTTGTAAAATATTCACATATTCATGAAGCATGAACATGAAGGTAAAACAATGTCCCCGTTGAGTATCAATAATACTTTTAACACATTTCTCCCATTAATTAAACACTACCAAATGTATCATGTGGAGATTCCCCATCCATGATGTAGTAGAACTACTGGCTCTAACCTATCACTTGCAAATGATTCATCCTTAGAGAAAAAACTACTTATATCATATTGTGACTGGAGCTTCAAATTTAAACAAATCACAGAATTTAACCATTCTTGGCAACCAATTAAACTGAGCATCAATTTGTGGCATATTGAATCAACCCCTATATTTACCTGAAATGGTAGTGGCCAAGGCCATGCTTGACACCCCACTTGAATTCACCAACATACCGGCTACCATCATCGCAAGTATGAACACCACAACCATGACTCTGCCCGTTAGACCACTCCCCAGCATACACATCTCCTGTATAAAACCTATATACCCCAAAACCATGTCTAAGCCCTTGTCTATACTGTCCCCTATAGCGGCTGCCCCTTGCCCATGTTTCAACCCCATATCCATCATACTTACCATCCACCCAATCTCCTTCATATCTTCCACTCATGTAATAGTAATAAACTCCACTTCCGCTACATTTGCCCTTATGAAACTCGCCCTCGTACACATCCCCGTTACTATATGCCTGCACCCAACACCCGGAAGTTGTCTTCTTTTCTGCCTTGGGCCGCGACCCAATTGACCAAAACACCGGTAAAGGTGGCCTATTAGTACCAGAAACTTGGTTCGATGACGAAAGCTTAATTGGCAATGATCGCGCGAGGAATAGCCGAATGGAGGGAAGCCTCGGAACGGCCAAATTGAGAGAAAATAACAGAGCGGCCGAGAAGGCAAAGGCAGAGAGAAAATCAAGAAAGAAAGAGTGGCTAGGATGGGAGACAAGAAAGTAGAAAAAAGGAAGGGAAAGAAGAAGGACAAGGCGGAGGTGGATGCGGAGTCTACGAAGCTGGAGGTAGCGGAGGAGGCGATGGCGGTGGAAAAGACTCAAGAATCCGTGCAAACGCTGAGTCTTGGCATGTGGGGCAGAGGAGAAATGGTATTTATGAAGCGAATTTGACAAAGTAGGGGATTTGATCATAGAATTGGAGGACTTGGTCGAAAATTGAGATTGGCCCAGATGAGGTCTCTTATGAGGGGTGGTCTTGGCGGTGGTGGTTGTAGAGGTAGGAGAAACGGCGGGGGCAATTGGGTCATTTTCATTGATGATAATATGAAGACTACTACCTTTATTATTATTGTCAGAAATGGATGAAGAAGGCGAAGATGGCGGCGGAGATGTCAGAATGGGACCAAAATTTCCGGCGAACTGAGGAAATATAGAAGAAATTTGGGGATTATGTTGTTTATAATGAAGAGTAGGAGATAAAAGTGGAGGCGTAGGATTGAAATCGGAAGAGATGCCGCTGCTTTCTTTTCCGATCTGAACTTCAGATTTCTTTTGATGCATTACATATCAAAACACAAACCCCAAAATTCAAAAATACAAACCCACAATTACAGTAATAATTCCAACAAGAAAAAAAAAGTTGAATAATAACCGCCACAAACTGGAAAATTTCAGCTTTTTTTCCCCCTTTGGAACTCTGCGGTCAATAATAAGCTTCTTTCCTTCAAATTCTTTTCCCTTTTGTTTGTTTGAAGAAGAAGAAGAAGAAGAATAAGAAATAGGTAAAATTTGGATTGGTGGATGTTTTTCTTGGTACCACTGGTTGTGGTTTTAGAGAGAGAAATAGTGTGTGTGTTTGGTGGGTGTTTAGTGTGTGTAGTTAAAAGAGAAGAGAAAGAGAAGAGGAGAGCGGAGAGTGCGAGGATTTAATGGTGTCTGAATTTTTTGAAAGCAGAGGCGAAGACCGGCCTCTCTCTCTCTCTCTCTCTCTCGCTCCCCTCTTTCTCTCTCTATATATATTTTTGTAAGTTATGAAAGGGGAAGCCAAGGGATGCGGACTTTCTAATCTGCCCCTTACCCTTTTCCTACTTCTATTTTTTGGCCAAAAATTATTTTTATGATTGGCTTCCAAGGCATGATTACATTTAGTTTTGCAAAAGAAAATCATATTTGAACATTCATAAACTACACACTCCTTTCTCATTATATACATTCATTTTATATTTTGCTAATTATATATATAAATAATTTTCAAATTTTTAAAAATATTTCATTTTCATATTTCACGATAGAATCAGATGTGTCTATACATGTCTAGTACATATTAGTTAATTTGACACATGCACCAAATGTGTCTAGGTACACTTGATTTCACCGTGAGATGTAGAAATTAAATATTTTTAGATACTTAAAAATTATTCATATATATAATTAGAAAAAATAAAATTTAAGTATATAGTTAAAGAGTATGCAACATCTAACTTTCATTTTAAAAAGGAAAAAAAATAAATTTTTCGTTCCCTTTTCCTAAAAAATTTCCAATCCATTTGATTGATATGGGTGAAATCCAAAATTTGAATATAATGAAAATTTGCCAACAAATTAATTTACTACATTTTTCTTGAGAATCATTCTATAGAAATGTGTTGGACTCATTCTATCATTAATTAAATGTTTGAAGGTTTTCTAAAAAATAAAGAGTAATTTTTTTAAACTTGTGTTTCGAACACGTATTGATATAAATTTATTTTTCAATTTAGAATCCTAACTTTTTTTTTTTCTACTCTCTACATAATTTTAGATGTAATATATTTATTATGTTTAAATTATATTGTAATATCATAACTCGAAAATAGAAACATTTCTTATCAAGTAAAAAATTTTAAATTCAAATTACATTTTCTTCTTTGATATATAAAAATATATATAAATTAATATATATAGTATATTTTTATGTATATCAATATGCATATACGTGTTAGGCAAACCTAATAATAAAGATATGATTGGAAATTTTTGGGAAAAAAAAAACTTATTAGCATTATCTTTTTTCCCTAAATAAACTTATAGCATTATCTTCATGATCAATTGCACTCAAGATTATCTGTAACATCATCTGTCAAAATTATCTGTAACATTATCTATAAAGTAGTTACATATCATTACAATATTTTCAAATATATCCCAACATTTTTTGTGGTCCTAAAATTTATTTCTATTAAACATTGTAATCTTCCCATTAAGCAATTTAATTGTCTATGTGTTTGACCACTAGTTTAGCTCAATTTCCATGTCATTTAAACATAGGAGAAAATGTGTTCTTTGTGTAGCTCAACAACCAAGAATTGATGATGGTTTTTTGAAGGTTCACAAAATGCTATAAAAAAAATTTGTCTTAAAAAATATTTTGCTGATTTTGCCTTCCATATTTAGCTCTCATATTAATTGCTGAAGATTATAAATTTTGAATTAAAATCATCAATAAGTACGTGAAATTTACTCTTATTTAATGAAATAAATATTGTGACAGCTAAAAGAAGGAAAAAAAAAACTATAATTCTAACATATGGGGGCATTTTCGTCAAGTAGAAAGTTGTCCCTCTCTATCATGTCTAGGCACGTGCCTTCCCTTCACTTGCCTGGTAGGACAAAAAATCTTGGTACTAAAAGAGATAGAGATAAAGCTACAAAAGTTACATAAAGTACCCCACATTTCTTCGAATTGACATATAGGCCCCTTCCAGATTTAGAATGTTGTAAACAGTCTTAACACTTAAGCATCCCTTTTCTGTCAAATCAGAAAACAAAGGGTTAGTTATATTTTATTCTTTTGAGGTTTGTCTAAATTATAATTTTATCTCTTTATTTTACATAAATTATAAATACATTCCTATCATTTATATTTTTATAATTTAGTACTTACTACTAATTTTAATAAAAATATATTAGAAAATAATAATGTGGTAAAAAGTTTATAATATTCTTAAAATATTAGTTTGTAAGTTTACTTCTTATTTATTATCATATATTATGACAAATATATTTTTTATTATAAAAATTATACGGATTAAAAAATAGTGAAGATATTATTGTCTTTATATATGATAATAAACATGAAGTAAACTTATGAAATAATATTGTAGGAAGATTTAACATTTTTACTGCATAATCATTATTTTCTGATAAATTTTTCATTGAAATTAGCAATAGAGCTTAATAAGTTATGAAAATATAAATGATAAATATGTATTTATAATTTATATAAAATAGAGAACAAAATTATAATTTGAACAAACTTCAAGGAAGAAAATGTAATCAACCCATAAAAAAAAGAAAGGAAGGAATTCTTGAGCATTTCCTTCTCTATTTTTTTATTACTAGTATAATTTATTTTAAACATATTACCCCATCCGTTTCAATTATCTATTTCTTTTTTTCTTCAAAATATCTATTATTTTAGTAAATAAAAATATATTAAATAAAAAGTTATATATACATTTATTTATTAATGTAATAAATGGTTAATATTCAAATAAACTCAGGTTACATTCACTCAAAAATATAAGGAATTTTAGCTCCATTGAGGATAATCTAAAATATAAGAGGTTTTACAACATTCAATAAGCATTTATTAAATTTTTTACATCTTTACTTATCTTTATATTCCTTAATTTATTTCGCAGTCACTATCTATCTCTTACCTCATTTATGAAGGGTAGAAAGGATATTGTAATTTAAAGCTGTCTTTTCAAGACTCTTAATCTTTATGCCTAAGGCTAAAACTCCTTATATTTTTTATCGGAAATAGTAATAATTTAGTCTATTTATAAATCAATTAAGACAATAAAAGGTACTAATTTCATTTTATTTATTTATCACATTGTGTCAATTTTCGTATTTTTTTACTTGTCACGTTATGATTCCAAAATAATATTTAATAAAATTTTTCCTATTATACACTCGCACTAAAAACAATTCCAACCCTCTTTATATTCATCTAAGTCTAACATAGAAATTAGTACGAATAATAATGGAAGAGAAAAAATTTAAAGGATATTATAGTCTACTCAAGTTTCATATTAACTGTCTTATGAACTTACTTTTTTTTATTTTAACTGTCACTTTAGTTAATCAAAGAAATATTAAATGAAAAATTTGCACATATATCCTTATATAGTATTATGAGATGATACAAATGCTTAAAAACTCATATTCTTCAGGAAAGATAATTTAACCTATTTAACTTCAAATTTATGCAATTTAATCATATTTTAATGTGATAGATAAAATGAAATGAAATGAAAGATATATATAACTCATTTTACCTACAATAGAATTTTCAACAATTTCCAATGTTATTTTTTAATTGAATGTGTTAGTGAATTATTTAGTCCAGAACCTCCACTAGAAAAGATTAATTTTGCTTGGGAAGCTCACACTTGGCATGTAATTGCATGACATTGGGACATGAATGTTCTTCAATCTGTCGAATCTTCTCTTTTATTTATACGGTTTGATTGATAGTCCCAATTAATATCAACGTTTTAAAATATTTATTTACTACTATGGAAAATAATTATTTCATAAAGATTCTTTACGTATATATTTTATTATACATCTTATAATACAATTTCTTTAATAATAACGTTTCACTTATATTTATTTTTATAATTTAAGTTTTATATTTTCTTTTACATGATTTATTAATAAAATTACCATAAAAGAAAAGTATAATAAAAATTGTATTAGATAATCCTAATTATAAATATTTGCATTCTTTTTTTTTTTTTTAATAGTGGAATAGATATTCAGTTTCTTAGAAAGATACATTTTGAAAATATATATATCTACCTAAATAGTAAGATTACTTGTATTTTGACCCAAAAAAAAAAAAAAAAAGCAAGGTTACTTGTATGAGTTATAAAATCCATATATATAACTCAATATATATGATTCAATTCATAACTCCTAATGAAATGTCATAAAAAGTAAAAATTGGATACTTTGTATTTTGCCATCTATTTCAAGATTTTGAAACAAAATTGAAGAGGTACATGATTGAATTTGTTTGTCCAAAAAGGATTATGAAATGGACTTGAGAAACACACAAAAACTTGGACCATATATTCATATTTAGACTTATAGACAAAGAAATAGTAGTAGAATTCCAAAAATTCTTTGAACCATTAAAGAATATGGAATAATAATTGAATATAGGTGTTCTTAGCTATTTATTTTTTCTTTTATCGGTCGATGATATTTAGAAAAATATTATAATTCCTTGAAAAGCAAGTTCAATTAATTAAGCATTTCAAGATTAGGTAAAATTTGAACAACTTATTATTATTATCATGAGAATAATATTATAATTTTCTAGAAGATTATGCAAGTCAACAAGGCCCATTTAATAATTCAACTAAAAGAAGAAAATACTTGTCTAACTCATTTATTATTTGTGGAATAAAAAAAGTCTTCTCCCAAAAAATTTCTAAAATGATTGAGATGATATGAAGCCAAAAAAATTACTTGCTTTTTTGGTTAGTAATAATTTGGTGCAATGAGTAGAATAACAAACAATTTCATCTTTTTACTTCTTCTATAATGTTTTTGCAAAGACCCATGGTTTTCAAATACCTTTTCTACCATAATAATAACATATGATACAAAATCAGCCAAATTTTTTGAAAAAAACAAGAGATTCCATAAGAGAAGTAGAAATTTCTATCATTTTACATAATTCAACATATTTTATCTTTTCAATATATATATATATATATATTTTTGTCTCCAACGATTGAATATTATTACTTTATTTTACATAAAAAGTTGAATATTCGATTCTAATTAAAGCGATTACGATTATATATTTATTCTTTTCTTACAATAAAAAAGTATATACTTTATTTTGTTTAGCAAAAATAAACTTTCACTACTAAATGAAAGAATATTATTAGGAATTGTTACTTTTTTTATAATAAAAAGAAAGTGTATCCATGTATAGCTATAGTTATATATATATAGTTTTGGTTAAAAGTGATTCCTAGGAAGATGAGATGAGATGAGAAGAGAAGAGGGGAAGAGGTATATAGTTTTTGGTGGAATACATTTTCATTTCCTTTCTATGCTAAAGCCTAAAAGGAAAAAGTTAAGGGGGGAATGGAAAAGCTCTTTTTTCCTTCTAAGAATTTTCCCTTCTTGCAAATGGTGTTAACGTGGCCCGACCCGGCCCGATTCTTTCTCTTTCTTCTTCTTCTTCTTTGAATGATATAAAAAAATAAAATAAAACTTTTTTTGAATGCTAAAAATAATGTTTAAAAGCACTTTAATTGTAACCTAATTAGACATTGGAGGTTGTAAACAAATATGGAAAAAGTAATAACTTTATGTATAATATTTTCACACCTCAAAAATTTGCAAATTAAATAGTCTAAAAAGGGGTGAAAAGCTTTCAGAATATTCAATTTTTCATAACAAAAGAAGGTTATAGATAATACAAATTTTACTTTTTTAATTTGAAATCAAATATTTAATTTATCGAATATAAAGTGAATATTTATTATTGAATAAAGAAATGATTAGGATATTATCAACTTTAATCAAAAGTCTCGAATTTAAATCTTGAAAATACAAATACAATTATATTTCTATTTTTTGCTTTAAAAGTTCATTCAACCTATTAAATAAATTCTCGTACTCATGATAATCAGACATTAAAAATTCTATTACAACATTACGTAAATTTATATTCTCTCTTTATTAAGGTTATATTTGCAATTAACTTTAATACTTATATAATCTCTACTAATAACATGTCGCATTTTGTACTTTAAAAAAATATTTTTTTTTACGTTGAAAAGAGAATGTGGTTTGAATAAAAACTTTTTACATATTAAATTACTGTGAGAAAACTGTCTTTTTTTATTTTTTTTTTCCTAAGATCAAAATTAAAACTTATGAAACAATACATCAAGTTATCACCTGAAATCATATAATTTTTTATACATAGATCTATCTTTCTACTCCAAAAAACATAAAAAATATATATATATAGTAATTTAATATATGAAAGCTACCTGCTCCTTGACTTGATCTACCATGGTGCATGATCTTTTTGCTTTTGACTAAGCAAAGATAGTTTAGTAAGAGGCTTCAAAGAAAGTCCAATAAATAGAATTCTTGTGCAAAGGTCACCATTTTCTTTCATTATCAACTTTGGCTCTTTTCCATCTTCAATTCCATTATTAGTATCTAATTCAAATTCTTTCTAACCTAAACAAATTTACAAGATTGACATAGTATTCTTAGTACATGAATTTGTGTTTTTCGTTATCATTGATGGGAAATTATAAAAAATTGAATCGGTTTGGTTTCAAAATACAAATTTGAAACAACTTTACTTTTGCATGACTTGAAACAAAAATATATTTAATCGAACAAAAGAAATTCCGACTATTATAGGACTAAATATTAGTAAATATTTTATATCAGGTTAAAAATAGAACGTGGACTAGTAAGAAGAATCGTATAATACATCTTTTAAATGAATATCTAAATATTTTGAATTATTGAAATATAGAAATTTGTGTAATTTCTATTATGAGTCTCTTTAATTTTTTATTTTTTCTTTTAAAAATCCTTTTTCGGATATTTTTTAAACTTTTTGAGTTATCCTATTAAAGTAGATAAATTTGTAAAAGTTTATATTTAACCTCCTAATATGACAGAGAGAGAGAGAGAGAGAGAGAGAGAGAGAGAGAGAGAGAGAAGCTTGGGAATGAAGTTGAAATGATTTGGGTTCTAATTATTTCAAGTTCAAAATGATTTGATATTAAGAGGAAGAGGAAAACAAGGAAAGAATGAAGGAAGAAGACAAAAGGGAGAGAGAAAGTCAGTGATGAAAGAGATAGCAAATTACATTAGCAAAGTGACAACAGAAGAACTTATCTTATTAATTAATATCAATCGAACCCTCAATGAAATTATCTTATTATAATTGGTTTTTAGATTCTCTCTCTCTCTGTCTCCCTGAATTATTATTGTTGTTTTCCTGAGGAGGATGTATGCATGTTGTAATTTTCTTCATTTTTAGACCTCATCATCACTCACAAAAAATCTAGGGAATGTGTTAAGCTTGTGATTTTAACACCTACCAAATCCCACACACATGCTGCCCTCAACACCTATCTTACTACAAATCTATCTATTCGCTATTGCAAAAATTCTGTTACAAACCTGATTTATAAGTAAAAATGATATAAACTTGAACTGATTCGTGTTCTTAAGATTTGACCATTCATTTTTTTATTTTATTGAGTGGTTTAACTGAATTGATTGAGTCATATCAGACATGAACCTTTTAAACTATATTAAATCACATTATCAATATAGTTAAACGCATGAATAATTTTAATATAACTTAATATAATTTAAAGGATTCAATCCCCAATCATAAATTGAGTTTATAAAAAAAGATTTCTAATACAATAGTACTAACTTATTTTTAAAAAATTGTTTATGCTGATCATGGTTAATAAAATATAGAAATAGTAATTGAGAAAAGATCTATGTTACACAAAAGATTCCAACAATACAGCACCTATTTAGACCTCAAGGAAGCTACATTTATAAAAAAAGATTAATTACTGCATCCGTTTCATAATATAAAGTCTGATTATCACTTCCATATGTCCCACCAACCACACCAACAGAGCACAAAAGATGACTTCTTTGTAGAGCACGAGGAACTAGGCTTTTTATTGGTAATTTATTATTCAAGAACTATCGATTAATACAGAACGAATACAAAGATACACAAGTGAAGAAGAGTCATGTTATTTAACCACACACCTCTTGTCTATGCCCCATGACCATGCTTTATATGCCCATATGAAAAGATCTCAGGAAACCCATGGGAATATAATGGCATTATCCTCCGCATATTCCCATGTTTCCCCTCCTCCCTACAACCCTAAAACCATTATCACACAAAAGTGCTACAAATCCATGGCATGTGTTTTTGGATAACATTTCTTCTATTCAGAAATCTAACGCAAAACTTCAATCTTGTATGCAATGCAACCCACATTTTCTGATATACACAATACAGTTCTTAAGATAGAAACCTTGGACAATAATCACAAATCCAAACTCCATACGAAACATAGTTTATGATGGATGCTAAACATGATTTTGTGTGAAGGAAAGAACAAAAGGGCTTATTATCTATTGTATCCAAGAATTCAGGATTCCGCATTTATAACAACATAATAAACAACTACTTTTTATACCAAACAGCGATGGAATTATATCCATAGCCAGTTCACAAGAAACCAAGGGAAAATCCATCTCTATTTGAAAATTTTACTGTAACTGATTAAGAAAGGAGCATTTTAAAGCATGAAACTACAACGAAAAAACATTTCGATGATCATTTCTCACTCGGGAAAGGAATAAGCTTACAAACGCTCTTCTGTATACAGATAAGATTTGTGCAACAAGTTTGCTTGCCAGATACTCTAGAATTTGCATTTATCATCAATGAATCAATTTGCACATATCAAGCACTGCTGCCCTTCACCTGGTTCATAATAACCGTTGATACATTTTATGGAAGCAGGATTAGAACCACCGCAGGCCCAATTTTCTGAGAACTCAACTTCATGCAGCAGGAACTTCTGTCTCAAGGCTTGTGGATCTTGAAGCCAAAAACTCTCGGGACATAACTCTGTGCTGGCTTTTGTGGCTTAAGATGCCCATAGGTCATTAAGAATAAATGAGGAAATGTTGTTCCAAAGTAAGCGCCATCAATATCTTGAATCGTAAAGGAAATCATGTTATTCCAAAATATAAAACATTCTAAATTATAAATCTGAAATAATAAAAGCATGTGGCAACATTACAACATATCTAAATCATTTTTCCCCGTCTTGTGGCTGTAATTGCAATGACAGACTTGATATGCTACTCAAGATATAACTACTTCAAAGGGAATAAACAGCTCAAATGAATCCAGAGACTAGACGAGGGCATCAAGTGAAACAAACACCAATACGAAAACATAAACAAATCTCCAACAACTTTGGCCCTTTTGGAACTATACAAAATATGTTTTTTGTTTGATGAATAGAAACTATACATGATGTAGAAGCCTATGAAAGAATGCACATGATATCAAAAGGTATTACTCCCTCCTTTCCAAAATATAAGTTGATTTGAAATTTGAACATTTGCATAATAGTTAGGGATGCAGAAAGCTAGAAAGTTAAAGTTAATGAATATTCTCTTTATTAAGTGTTAAAGAGAAATAGGATGATAAAACGGGACAAGTCATACTGGGAAAGGATAATTATTACTTCTTGAAATATGTAAATTGACTTGTGTTTAGACAAGGAGATTTAAGGCTAAAACAACACTTATGTTGAAAAGGAGGGAGTAGTAGTTAGAAGGAAGTTATTAATGAGATATTACATTCTGGACACGAGCACAGAACAAAAATATAACATAAAAACATTAAACAGAAGAGAAAGAAAGCTTTAAAGGTTGAGGTAATATAAGGATACTGCCTTGGTACTTGGATCGGGGATAATAAATATCTTCACATTTGGGGCAGTAGATCTTCACAGTACTTGAGCGTGGAATGTCTGACTGGCCTACTGGAAGGCAAGGCTGACCAACACAATAAACCCTTGGGCATCTACCAAAATCATAGTTTTTGTACTTCTCCAACTGAAAAAAGTTTACATCACAAATTAGCTGAAGCATAGATATAATATAAAGAAACTTCAGAAAAAGAAATGCACGAAAAAGGTGAAAACAATCAGAGCTTATATTACCATTGCAGCCATTCCTTTGCTAGTCAAAATGTACCGAACATGAATCAGGCCATACAACATCTCTGCTGCTGATTCAACCAACTCATTCTGTTCCTCAGTGAACATATCACCTGTTCACAGAGATAAAAATAAATTCTATTATCCCCATGACCCAATTCACTAAAAGAAGGGTTTATGTCCTGTAAAATTAGCATCTAAACCAACAGGTTAATGAAATTGGAAAGGGAAAGATATTTCTTCCATTCAAATATGAGGTAATTTTAGTTACTTCTGTAAAGTAAAGACCATAATGTTAAAGCAAATATCTAGCGCATTATGAACTAAAATGAAAAAATATAATCATCACTACAAAATACATGCCTAATAACTGCCTTCCTTATTATAGTCAGCGAAACAAGAAAGCTTACACACATATAGACAGAATAAAGCAGCCAAACAAAAACACAGTATTACATAGTTAACTAAAAAGCATAGTATTTAGGAAAAAAACCTAAAAGCGTTTTTTTTTTTTTTTTGGCTAAAGAACTAAGAGCATATTAAGTGAACAAAAGACGGAAAACAAACCCTTAATGGACTACTTATTTAAATTTTCTAGAAAAAGTCAACATATCCTTTCTCATCTAGTTTGCTTTTCCCCTAATGGTTGTTTAAGGCCTCCGGCACAATGAAGGCTTCCTTAACCAAAGTAATATTTTATCTTTTTCCAAGAATCACAAATTCACAAATATTCACTTCCTAATGAATAGTGAATATATTTTTTCTGCTAAACATTGAACAATCAGTAATGACATCCTAAATGAATAATCAAAACCTAATACAAATTTGCTTAGAAGGTACAATCTATCCTACCAGAAGATAATACTTCATTAATATTTCATGTAGTAAATGTGGTAGAATGTTGTAGAAGATGTCCCTTAATGTTTCCCCATGCAGTACAAAGGAATTGGGGTTGAGTGAATATTTTAAGCATTCTCTGATAAACCAAAGATGGTGAAGGATGCTTCGCTTCTTTGAGCAAAACAGAACCAGATTCTAATAGAAACACAAGGACTGGGCCTTTTTCTTTTGCCAAAAAGTCTCTTACCTGTGATAGACATTCAATTACCAGCAGATATAGTGTGAAATACTAAATACAGTTTCAGGCTGCATCATTTGCAGTTTCTTTTGCTTCAGCTGTATTTTGCTTTGTAAACAATATAGGCTGTATGACAAGTGACATCATCCATAATTGCTCAAATGAAATCCATAACCCATACTTCGACTAATTCAAAGCTAATTCCCAACAATTCTCAATGTATCAACCACTCATATCCTGGTATCTGGCAAGATTGTTCTCTATTAAACAAAATATTAATACTTATACCAACTATTGAAGATATTACGATGCCACTTATTAGAAATCTAAGAATTTGAGAGTTTATAAGCCATCAAAAGGTGATATGATATATGATATTGGTGTAACCTGACAGAAACACAACAAATTCTCAGAAGATGAGACAAGAATCGTTATCAATAACGCCTTTCTTAATTAGAGACACAATCAATTGAAATTCTTACATTTCCAGCTAGTGAAACTCTTTTTCATTTGGAAATTGAGCAAGCAAGTGAAAGACACAACTTAAAGAAAGCTCCAAAGGATGGTCAACACAGCTAGCTGCCGGGACCACGAGGAACACTCTCCTGGGAGGGGTTTAAAACATTAAGAAGACTACTAGCACATCATTTCACATTATATACCAACCCTTTTCATGGACCATATACCATTTATATGGTTCTATGTACAGCAAGTAGTTCGCAGACAAAAAATTAACGACTAATGGAAAATTCAGATATACTATTCCAACATCAGCAGAAATCTCTAAAACCCTCTGAAAAGAATGCACATCAAATTGACACAATTTACTAATGTTATAACAGCCATCTATGTTCCAAATGACATGTGCATTCCATTCTAATATGGTCTAGATCCATTATTAAATGGATAGGTGAAAACAAATCCTCTCCACCCCAGAAGAGTACCCGAATAATTTAGTTCTATTAACTAAAAAGAGTAACTTTGCCTCTTTCTTACAATTGACGTCTTTTCAGAAGCATCTTCTCAGATTAAGAACCAAACTTCCCCACCCCACCAAAAAGAAAAGGTAAATCAATCACTCAACAGCTTCAGCTAACACATCATTCTAGCACACCAAGGAAAAATTGTAATCGTGAATTCTAAAGATCTAGTCTATATGAAACAATATATCAATATTTGCAGCATACTCTATGCGGTTATACGACATATATAACCTAGGTTCACAACAATGTGTAAAAACAAACCAGAACATCAGAAGGATCATGAAATAAATGCTCACCGTGAGAGGACTCAACATCAAGAATTAAATCAAGTGCATAGTCATAGTACGGAACTTGACTGCTCAAACCGCAGAGATTAAAGTCATCCTGAATATATTCATCATCAACCTCACAAAAGAACTCATTCCCTCGCAAGTTGCAAAACCATGAAATCCATGATGTGTCATCCCCATCAGAACCACTAACATCAGATTCTTCACTATCTGTTTCAGATTCATCTAAAAACAAACAAAATAAAATCTTGATTAAAAAAGATTCAAAATAAACAACGAAATGAATCACTCACCTCATAAATTGGTGGAAGAACAGCTAGATGAAGATGAGATAAACAACAACTACATATGTTTCCATTTGTGATATTGGGAAAAGGATAATTAAAATTTTCCCCATGAGAGGCAAATGCACATGTGAAGTCATAAAAGTAAGGCCTTAACATGAAGCAACTAGCAGTAGATCTTGATTCACAGAAATGAGCCGAGTAGAACCTAATGTTGTAATATTCAACATTGTGCCAGTAGACATCCAGGACGCAATCATGCAACATTATCAAACTCTATAATCCATACTAACATGACTAGTGGACCATTTTCTATAATCATGATGATATCTATCTAAAAGTTTCAGTCCCGAACAAATCATGGACGCATCCTCGGAAATCTAATAATCTCTTGCTATATCAGTGATCATCACAGGTAAACATCAGGTTATTTTGGGGCTCGTACAACCAACTTCAGACAAAATACTGGTTCTCTAAGCAAACAGAGGCGGATATAATGGGCAAATCTAGAGTATAGACCAGAAGCTTAGTGCTGTCAATAATCAAAACTAGGAAAATTAATATAAGAGCAAATGGACGAATTTTAAATGACAGAAAGAAAAAGACTCAAACATTCGGCATTGAAATACTTATATGACATGTTATACATTCAAACATAACACTCGAACACCACATATCCACCAATAAACACACAGAGTCCATCGAAAAATATGTTCCGGCAATCAGAAATGAATCAGGAAAAATGACAAATGATCATTAAACTAACCTTCCGAAGCTTTAATCTTGTTAGTTGTAAGGGTAGAAGACGATCGATTATCACGATGGTCAAGTTGATGCTGATGCAACTTTCCAGCAACGGCGGATGTAGACGGAACAGCAGCAACTGCAGAAGACTTGTCCTTTAAACCCCTTGATGTCGATGGCGAAGACTTCTCTAAGTGCTTATCCAAAGCATCATTGATTCTCTTCCGATCCAAAGACGATGATGGACCTCCAACGATCTCCGACTTCGATGAACCTCCTATTCCTCCTCCTCGATCCTTATACATGATTTTTTATAAAAAATTTTCTCGCTATATATCTACCGATAAGTCTATGTAAAAATTTGTATGTGTATATGCATGTATGTATGATTATGTATAGGTCTGGATCGAATGCGGAGAGGGAGAGGAGATAGTATCCTAGAAATTGGAGAAGTGTAACCCTAGATTCGGAGGAACAGAGGGAAGGAGAGGACTGGCTATGGTGCGAGTTGGAAATGGAGATGGAGACGGAGATAGCTAGGGTTTCGTCTATCTCTACATAGAGAGAGAGAGAGAGAGAGAGGGGGGGGAAGACACGATGAGCAGCTCAGAGAGTTTCTCTTTTTTCTCTCCCCTCTTCTTTTGTTTTCTTGCTGTTGATTTTTTTTTTTTTTTAATTTATGAGGAACATTCTTCCTTGAAATAGTAGTATTAATATTAGCTTTTTCAATATTAAGATTATTGTTAATTGTTTTAACATTTTAAAATTGTTAAAAAAATTATCTTGAAGAAATCTATTTTACAAATTTTAATATGAAATTCTGTTTTTTAACCACGTTAGGAAAAAAAAAAAAGTACTATCAAAATATTTTTTAAACTTAAAAGGCATACAAAATAAGCGTAATAAATTACACTACACATTTTTTTCTACTAAAATCACAAACTTTAAAATAAATTTTCACACCTTGGCCTAGCTCAAAAGGTGATTAAGAAAAATCACATGTGGCAAAGTAAATGCTGTTTTGTTTGTAAATAATGTATTTACTTCTTCTTGACCAAAAAAAAAATGTAGTTGCTTCTTTTCTAATTTCTTAGTTTATTTTGATATAATTCTACTTGATTTGTAATTAAATTGAAAAAAAATTATGTTAATTCAATAAAGTAATTAAATTTTAAAAAATGAAATTATTTCTGTGATATATATTTGATTTTTTTAAAAAAATTAAAAAGTAAAAATTACTTCAAATTAAATTTTAATAAAAAACACTGATAAACTTCATTGTGACTTGAGTAAAAGAAATTAAAGCTTTACTTGATTTGCAATTTTTTCAATTTTTACTCAATTTTTCACTCACAAAATTTTAAGAAAAGAACTACACTTTAATCCCAAAAAAAGAATACGGAAATCTAAGTAGAACTTATATATCATTCTATGCACCACATTATTTTCAGAATATATTTTTCCTTTAACATTTATTTAGAATGATACAGAAAGTAATACAGAAAATTCGAATTAAAAAAGAAACATGATTCTTATTACTACTTTGTGTACCATTCTACCTACTATCTTCTATTTATAATATATTTTTTATATAAAATGATACAGAGGATGGTACACAAAATAATACGAGAGATAAGGCAAAAACACAGCAATCCAAGTAAGCTTATAACACCGAATATCTCACTGGTCTAAATTCTAAAACCATAATATCCCTTGCTTGGCCCGCCATTGTATTTCCATTTTCCACAAATAGTATTCAGATGGCTCCTTACTAACGGAGCCAAACAAAACTAATAGCTCCTAAATTCTACCTTCAAAATATCAAGATAACTATTGCCCTTATTCTATTTTGACAGGCCACAATTTCTACAAATATATATATATATATATATATATCAGTGATGATAATTTTCTGTTGGGAAATTGGGAAGAAGCCAAGAATGAACACTTCTGTATTCTTTTTTTTTAGCAAAATGATTTCGTATAATTCTTACAATCAAAATCTTGCAATCTTGGGAGAGCAAAACCTGAAGCTGTAGAAAAGAGAGTTGATCAAAGACATGAAAAGCCACTGTCAGCAGACGTAATTTCAAGAGCTTGCTTTAGATTGAAAAGCTACACACAATTGAGTTATTGTACCCATTAAAGATTCAACTGCATCAGTGATATAGCTAGATAATGCAAATGCACATGTGGCAGGCATGTCCAAACCAAAGTTAACAGAGAGATAAGGAGACTGCAGAAAGAGACAGACTCCAAGATGGTAAGATCATGCATAGAACTAATCATGAGAAATACCTTTTTCAGTTGATTCTTGATGCTACTAAAAGTGATGAAGACAAAGGCATCATGCGCATCTGTATTGCTCCATACAAGTTCATCATTGACAACTGCAAGGATATAATATACTTTGCAGGGTAAGAGACCACGGCTATCTCTGCTTCCTGGTGCTTGATGTTACTGGCTGCATATCAAGAATGGCAAGCTTGAGCGTTCAAGCAGAGGTGCTTGAACTCTGTGGTAATGAGCCTCCGGATGCAGATAAGCTTGATAGCATGAAAAAGGTAATGGGGGATAAACTTTAAGCACGGAAAACGCACCCTTTTTGATTGGTTGGCTTTCCTCTAGACTTCTTGGAAAAGAATTCTTCCCAAACAAAACAATAGATTTTTTGACTGGAAAGAAGCATGCTTTGCAATTCATCAAGTGGATACAATCTCTTCAATCATCTATAGCATGAAAATAACAAGGAAGAACATGAGACAAGGTAGAGCTACATCGCCAAATGTCTAAGAAAAATGAAATATGACTGGTTATTCAATGAAACATGAAATATCCTTTACTGTCAGCTAACAGTGATAATTCAAGGGGCGCTATGTCTTTAGCCACCCGTAGCCAATGTGATGAGAAAAGCCTTGTAAGACATCAAATTCACAAGCATCCAAATTCCCCAAGGAATAAATGTTCAGATCATCACACGATTTTTATATCAACATCCTCAACTAAGGGGAACAGATGCATATCAATTCAATCAAGAAAGGTTCTCCAGGGAATTGCAAAAGCCTGTAAAATTCCACAGGCATACATGCCCTTTGGGATGAGGAGTCGTACCTGTGCAGGCCAACATTCTGCTACAGTATAACTAATGGTGATTATGTCCCTAATTCTGTCACGGTTTAGTTTCCCTCTGTCCGCAGAGTATTGCAATTCCCCTGTTTTCGGATTGGTCATAGAGGCTGAACATGGAGTTAAACTTCAGTTCAAACGACTATTATAGGATATCTTTTCTGCAAGGATTAACTGCAATTCTTATGGAGACAAAAGACCAGCAACAAATTCAATAAAAGGTTGAAATCTGGGACTTTTGATGAGTGAACAACTCTATTAATCTTACCTGTATAGGCTACTTGTAACTTGTCCTATTATACTCCACAGTTTTTTTCTTTGAATATGCTACTGTGCTATAGGGATCGAGGTGTTGGATAGCCATATAAGGAATCCACACAGAATTCCTACAACTATGAAAAGCATGACAAACAGCAGCAACATAGCCTCTGCATTCCTCTAAAGAGACATCTTGAACAGCCAGAAAAAATTGAATATTCCACAACTCTATGCATCCAACAAGATAACACTAGAACTAGTCCCATGAAACAAAGGAAAAAGAAATTATAACTACCAGTAATAACACTGTTCCACAACTCGATGCATCCAACAAAATAACACTAAAACTAGTCCAAAGAAACAAAAGTAAAAAGAAATTACAAAACTACCAGGAATAATACTATTCGTTAATATTGCAAGCATACTGAAGGAGCAATTATATAACATGTTCTCCTAATTTTGAACAAAAGTTTCAACAAAACATTCTCAGATCATGTGGATAACTATATGAGAGTAGAGTCCCAATCCTGTTTACTTAACAACAGATTCTCACCATTCAAATTAACAATTGAATCTTACATCACGGTTTCCGGTATAGTATACATTTCAGAACACCTGCAAAAGTGGAAATGTAATCTAGGGAATAACCAACTCCGACTTCTTAACTGTAAAAGCAAATTAAATGAACTGAAAGCTTTTCCTCTGTCAAGAGAACGTTTACACATTGATTACAAAAGGCTGCAATGGCAAAAACATTGCCTCACTGGTATAGTTTGAGTTTGTTGCAGGACTAAAGAACTTGAAGGGTTTATTATTCTTAGATGTCAAGGAACGAAACATTTTTCTGCAACTAAATGACATGAGAGATGTCCACAAGCCGAAAAAATATCACTGAATCTTCCACAAAAGGTGAAGTAATCATCCAAGTGAAGAATTCAAGAGAACAAAGACCGACTCCTATTACGCTCCAGACGTGCTTCTCTCTGTCACAAAGAAGAACAAATAAATAAAAAGCTCAATATATCAGACATGAAGTTTTACCAGCTTTTGCATCTGATAGATCTTATCTCATTCTTCTCAAATTTTGAGCAATGAAAGGTAGAACCCCTCAGAAAATGGGAACAATAATGGGGAAATATAGTATAAAATTTTCATACCTCTTTTTTCTTGCATTCCTTGTAGACATCAAAATGCTCTTGACATTTACTTTTATCAGAATTAAATTCTTCTAAACCTGCAATTGTTTAATGGAACAAAAAGGTCAAGTGAAACAATCCAGCAGAGAGGTTCGACAAGACTTCTTTTTCCTTTTGCCCATCTTGGGTCCTTTCTACCTATACTTTTCTTGAATTGGTAAGCTCAAAAATTGCAAAGCGTTGAACTTTTAATGTTCGAGCACCATAATATAGCCCATAAGCCACATAATTAAACAAACTCATTAATTGAAGAGCAAGATTATTGGCATCAAATATAAAAGCAAGCAGACAAAAATCCCTTTTGTCTTGTATAATTAAATTACCCTAATGATCAATCCTCTAAAGAGCTGACTTTACTTAGTATCACAGAAAATAATTTCACGTTACTTATTTCTTCTGCGAGCTAAAATTCAAAGAAATTATCCATATTCAAGAGAGGGAATTTTGGGGAAATTCAGTGAGGCGGTGCTTACACTTGAGAGAAGCTGTGTACTGAGCGTAGCACATGGAATCGGCGATTCTGGCGGCACTAGCATACGGCGGTGCCTGTGATTGAGCTCTCGGAGACGACATCGTTTTAGTATTTTCCGACGTAGATGACTTCGCCGCTCGCGTGCTGCTGCTGCGACCCGTCGACGCCGAGTCGACAGCGACTATAAATAGTTTCCTCTTGGCGCTTTTCTGGATATATTGAATAAAAGCGTGGAACTTTTATTAAGAAAACGTTGTCATAAGATGAGAGGATAAAAAAAATTAAAAAAATCCTTTGCTTTACCAAAAGAAAAAAAAAGATGAGAGGATCAAAATTAGAGAAGAAAAAAAAAAACTCCTTCAATTTATTTATTTTTTAAAAAAATACTACAAGGCATGAGTTAATTGTTATATAGAATAACTAGATAACAACCGTTTATAGTCGAATTATATTTTATAGGTGAAAAAGTAAAAATTATTTGTATGTACGGATTAAAGAATTAGGTCAATAAATTTATTTAGAAACAAAATTTTTATTTTTTTCCTTTAAAATAAGTAATAGGTTAGTGAGTGTTAGAGATTGAACAACAAGTTTTTCATCGTTTGTTTGATGACCATAGTGGTAGGAAATAAAAAGTGTTTTAATTAAAATGTTTCACATATATAACTTTCGGACCAAATGTAATTGTAAAAATAAATTATGTGCGTGATAACAGTGTTTAACTTTGTTACTTTGTAAATTATTTTGTAGAAAAAAAAAAGATTTACTCATAACCTATTAAGCTCACAACTTATGAATAAAATAGACTATTTTTCCAATTAAAAAAAAAAAGTGCTAAGATTCTTTTGAGAAGGGAGTTAAAAGTTGTTGTCAGTTGCATAGTTAATTCCAAGGTCCAAGGGTTTAAATTCTAACCGTGGGATTTCATTTTCTTTAATTATGGTTGTGGTTGTCGGGGCGGGAGTAGAGGCCATGAAGGGGAACATTTTTTTTAGGGTTTACGATTTATTTTATATTATAATAACTTACATTATAAAAAATTAACATAGTGATATAAAATATATTTAAAACAGTTAATATAAAAATATAAACAATTAATATTTATGATTAAAAAAATTTGAAAAATATGACAAACAAATGAATTGGATATGAATCAAAATATATTTAAAATAATTAATATAACAATATAAATAATATTAATAATTTTAAAAAAGCTTTGCGCATTTTTTCTTGATTTTGCATGAGAATAAAAAAATTAAAAAAATTGTATGAAGTTCGAGTGTTGGGAGTTATGCATGAGAAAAAAAAAAATTGCGTGAAACTGGAGTGTTTGAAGCTTTGCATGACTAAAATTAAAAAATAAAAAATAAAAATACATGAAGCTGCTTTGAGTTTGGCCCAAGTCATTGACTACTTGTGCCTGACTTGGATGCCGTTTCGTCCATGGCCCAACATTCTTCATAAAAATTCGTTTTTTTTTTTTTTTGCGACTTTTAAGTTAAAAGGGATATTTCTTATATAAAATTATTAAAATTACTCGTATTTATTTTTAAAATCTTCTGAAAAGTCAAGTTAAATTTAAAAAAGAAAATGAAAAGGAACAAGGTTAAAAAAAGAAAATATTTTGATAAAAATTATTTTGAAATTTTTTTATACGTTTCTTTCATATTTCTCGCATCATTTATGGATATTTGTATATATGGGATCCATTAAAGGGCATCACCCATTATCATTATGGGCTCCACTCCCTTTTGTTCTATCACATCTATAACTAATTCCCTTCACAGCCTCCTCATTGAACAAATACATTTATTTAATTCGTATTAAGATTCATTAACTAATTCGATAAGAATTGAATGTTATAATATTTTTAAACAATAGCATAATATGGCATGAAGCTTTAAATCACGTAATGAGTGACTTTAATTCATGACTTCTTATTTACTATATCAGATAAAAATATTTAAATAAAAAAGATCGTACCTCGAACCACATGCTACCAGTCAAAATCTTTCTTTTTCATTTAAAAAGAATAAAAGACAATTTCATAAATAATTGATGTATTACTTGAGATTGGCGATAACAACAATGAATTGTACCAATTTAATTCCTTAGCTGGTTTGCTCACCAAACAACAAAAATACTATGTTTGGTTATATATAGCCAATGAGGGAGTACTATAATACTAGCAAAGTTTCTTCTCGGCATTATCTTAGAATAAAGTTCAATAATAAAGTCAACAAGTTAATTATTAATGTTAACGTTGACGTTTCTCAAACGCGTGGAATCTAAGCACATACTTGTATTGTGAGACCACTTCTAAAATTCAACATGGTATCAGAATATATGGCTACCAAATGGATTCTTCATTTGGAATAATTTTGACACTTGACGAAAACGTACAAGTTTTAAAAATCTTTATCTCAACATGTAACGAGTATAATTACCAAATTATAAGTATTATCAGATTTCTAAATAATCTCCAAACTCACGAGTCTAAATGTGACAGCAACAAAATAGTAAATTTAAATGAATGTCAACAATTTTAGGAAGACGTAGATGTTCTAATAAGAAGAATGTTTGTGTTGTACAATTTGAGAGAGAGGAAATTCTTTAATTTCTTGGTCCAAGTATAATGAAAATAAGTTCATTTTCTATTAAAACTATCAATAAACTCATTTAGGATTGACTGTATAACTTCTAATAACATTTCTTTTTATACTTTATCTGTTTTTATTTAATTGTCACATTTTAAACTGAAAGTTTCCCGTGAATAAAATAATTTTTTTTTTTGCTTTTGGTGAATCAATAATATGAATATATACAAATTACAAATCAACAATTGTTATCTATTTTATTTTTCCCTTACGATTTACCTATTTTTTCGGTTAAGCTTATTTTCTATTTAATAGTTTTATTTAATAAGAATTGTCTTTTTTCCAAAATAGTGTCTTTTTAAAAGACAAAAAATATTTATTATAGTTTTAAAATTGTTTTCTCTTTTTTTATTTATTTCTCTCATTTTTTAAATTTTTTTCTTTATATTTATGAATAAGATATAAATAAAGTAATTCATTACCCTTAATATGTCTCACAAACAAAATAAATTCACTTATTTTTTAAACGAAGAAAGTATACATGTTAGGGGGAACGGACTATCCGATTCCAGTAGACCTCGTAGCAGCAGATCATTTGATGGGGGTGGTTGTGGTTAGCTCTCCTCATGTTTGGAAGAAAGACTTGTAGCAGCAGAAATTAATGCAGTTCATGATGAATATGATGATGAAGTTAATTATAGTAGGAAAATGGAAGCGCGTGAAGTTGTTTTGGATTAGGGGTCCGCCATTTCTCCTTTTGCCGCTCTGACAGCTCAAAATAAAGTTTCCTGCCGAGAAAGGCTCATAGAAAATCTTGTTAGCTTTTCTTGTCCCCCACTGGCTCCTTATAGTTTCAATTCTCTCTCTGTCAATCAAGGTCATGTTCAGAACAGTAAACATTCAAATTGGTTCCCTTTGATTCTGTTTTTTAGTTCAAATTTTATGAGAAACTGATCAAATGAAGTTGTGAGCTTTAGGTGTATGATGAAATGACTAGTACAAGTTCTGTTGCTAATACTAGTTCTGCTGCCTCTGCTACACAAACAACAGCAACAAAGTTCATCAAGTGTGTTACTGTTGGAGATGGAGCTGTTGGCAAAACATGCCTTCTTATTTCCTACACTAGCAACACTTTTCCAACTGTATTCTTACTTTTTTCTTGAATTCTCTGTCTTGTTTGGTCTAAAATTATGCAATTCTTGATGTGCTCTTGATTTTCCCCCCTTTTTGGGTCTGTTTGGTTTTTGTTCAGGATTATGTTCCAACAGTTTTTGACAACTTCAGTGCCAATGTAAGTGTGGATGGACAGACCGTGAATCTTGGTCTCTGGGATACTGCTGGTACCACTCTTAACCATATCTTGGTTTTTGCTTAAAAAAGAAATGATGTTAGCATCTGTTCATTGGGCAAAATTTTTAATGGCTAATCCTCATTAGCTCTGATTCTCAAAATATGGACAGTGCTTGTACAGCTTTTGCTCATATCTTGGTTTTTGAAAAGGCACAAATGGATTCACTTGTCTTAAATTGTAGAAGCTGTTAGCATTTGTTCATTTGGCAATTGCTTATATGGGCCGACTCTTGTTAGCTCAAATCTTTAAAACATAGATCTTCAAACCTTTTCTTTGAACTAGTAACGTTTGGATCTAAATTTGAACTCTTGTTGATTAAAATTCTCATCTCCTTCAACATTAGGCTTCAGAATTGGAGAGTTATCTGTTGAGTATATTCTTTTTAATTGAATTGCTTAAAGTTTTTGAGTCAATTACCTTGGTTCCTTACTGGCCCTCAAAATTGCCCCCATTTCGAAGCTTGAAAGGAAAGTTGTAAGTCTAGTTAATTTTATGTAACAAATGCTTACTGGTTTTACTTCTGTACTGCAACGATCAACAAAGGGATGTTAGATATCCTCATAAAACATTTCTTCAAAAAGTGCTTCTCTTTTAAGCATGATCCCTTATGAAGCCTGTAGCAAAGTATTCTACACAGAAGAAGAATCTAAAACAGAAAATTGGTAGAATCTGTTGATGATATCGTGGTCATAAAATTGTTTTGCTTTTCTTAAAAGTAGAAATTAAAAATAATCCATGATTTGACCATACTATTATTCATCTGTTGGAGTGATGAAAAAACCATGTGACTGGATGGTCAACCAAAGACAATTACTAAAGCCCCCCATGTTCCCCCCCAAGAGAATATGCAGGGTAATTGGCACTAACATGTTTATAACCATATCTTTTCAACATAAGTTTTTCTGCACATAGAGAGGACAAAATTCAGCAAAAAATGGCCATAAAGAAAATTGTCTCTTTAGTTATGGAGAAAATATTGATTAATCCTGAGAATTATGGTTGTCTTCAACTATGAATTTACTTATTTCAGGTCAAGAAGATTACAACAGACTGAGACCTCTTAGTTACAGAGGGGCTGATGTTTTCCTTCTTGCATTTTCTCTCATAAGTAGACCAAGCTTTGAGAACATATCAAAGAAAGTATGTAACTTTCCCCCTTGAGTCTCAAATTTATTTCTTAGCAGTATAGTCAGAATTCCTCTCTGCTTATGGCTTCTTGTTTTTTCTTTCTCCTGGTTATGTTGGAGAAGTGGGTCCCAGAGCTGAGGCATTATGCACCATCAGTGCCCATTGTTCTGGTGGGGACCAAACTAGGTATTCTTCTTTCTGCAAGATTTCATTGCTTCTGGTAATGGTGGTTGTAAAGATGTGCCTTTTGCTTGTGCATAAAGTTTTCAAGAATTCCAAATATGTCGAGCAATAATATTCCTCTCCTTTTCTTTTTCTTTTTCTAAAGTTAAATTTTCTTTTGAGTTTTTGCCTCGTACTAATAGAACTTGGAATTTAAGCCATAGTGCATCCATTAGTTAGAAATATAAGGTACAATACGTTATCAGCAGTGCTGTCAAATGCAATGTGTATATTTATCCTGCTATATCTGTTTGAGCTTGAATTAGGCTATTTTTACCTAACTGAAAATTGTGGCGTTCTAAGTGGTGATCAATATCAGCTTATGCCGACAAACTAAACTGTTCTCTTGAAAAACGGTAGACTTGGCAATTACAGCGATTACAGTTGATACTAAGACGTAAAAATGTGCCAACCCATTTTCAAGCCAGACGCCTTTTATTTTGTCATAAAACAATTATGAGGTCTCTCTCACTCTTGTTCATTATTTTTGTAATATTTATTATTTAATGGAGTTCACCGGAAATTCAGATTTAAGAGATGACAAGCAGTTCAAGCTGGACTATCCAGGGGCATACACAATTTCCACAGAACAGGTAATTATTTTTATTTGAGCTTTCTACTTCCCAAAGAATCAGTTTAGCTTGTGAAATATGAACTTTCCTCCAGCAAAAATTGCAAGAAAGAATAATAAAGAGGTAGAATTTTCAAATTCTGGTTCACACAAGACCACAATAAGTGTCGTGTTATGTTCGTATTGAACCCAACATGATCCTGGCCTCCTTGGGAAGTTACTTTTGATGATCTTTCTTCCGCTAGCTCCATGACATTTGATCTAGATTATCTATTGTTAAAGGGATGATTAAGACTCATGTCAATGGTTCCGTAGTCCACATTAACACTCTTTCTCAAATCTAAGGATGTAAGAGCCAACATTCAGAATAACGGGAAAGGATTGGGAAATCTTATAGATAAAAGCTTTTTGCATGTCTTTTGAGTTTTGCCTTTTTACCATTGGTATTGACTATTATCTTGCAGTTTAAAGTTCTGCTGCTAAACTATATTAGTTCCAGAGGAAATACCAAAACTACTGATGAAATCATTTTTGCAATAAAAGTTGGAGTCAAGCAATTGTATCATATGTTATGTTTACTCATTCCAAAATATTCAGGGGACAATTTCTTCTAAGTTCTGAAGAATTTTCCATTTTCTGATCATTATCTCTTACAGGGTGACGAACTAAAGAAGCAAATAGGAGCAGTGGCTTATGTGGAGTGCAGTGCCAAGACGCAACAGGTACTTCATGACCATGTTTCCTCTTACTCCCTTATTATGCTTCACAAGGATGGGTGGTGGGGAACGGCAGCCCCCTCTCCTCCCCCCCCTTATTGCACACGTATTAAGTTTTGTCATCCCTTAAAATTAAAGTTCTAGTTCCGTCTATGATGGTTCAGTTAGTTTGATGAATGAAGTTAATAATGTGCAGAATGTGAAGTCTGTTTTTGATGCTGCTATAAAAGTCGTTATACGGCCACCAAAGCCAAAGAAACAGAAGAGAAGACTGAAAGCATGTATTCTGCTCTAGAGTTTCTTAGTGAATTTGATGCTGATTCTCTTTGTTAGGTTTACTATTGGGGATTTGGAAGAAAAAGAAGGTTTTCTGTGTATTCTTTTGGTCTTGGGGCTATATGTATGTATGTATGTATGTGCCTTTTTCTTGGTTTTCTCTGATCTCACAGCACCTCAGTGTTGTTTTCTGTACATGGTCTTTGTTTTTATCCAGAAGCAGGTCATCTTGAACCTTTTTTTTTTCTTACATTAAAAGGCCGGTTTTATTCAAATTGGCTTTTAATTCGAAAAAAATAATGTTTTTAATTATATTTCGTTGAAAGTTAAATTATTTGAAACAAAATGTGGAACTCAAAGAAAAAATAGTAAAAAAAAGATTGAATTGAGAATTAATCTAAACAGAGCTGTGTTTTTTTTGCTTATTATCAGCACTTCCATGTTGAATGCATTTTCAATTAAGGTAACGATTATTTTTACATATATCATAATTTATCATTATTGAGAATGTATCATATGATTTAGTCCATTTTAAGTTTCAAGACAATTTAATTATATTTTTATATTTATATCGTGTTTAGAGTGACAAATAAATTTAAACAAAAAAAATACAACTACCTCACGAAAATACTTGTTTAAATGTATTTTCGGTTTAGAATGGACTGTATTATTTAATAAACCAACCAAGTTTGATAGTTAAACATACTAACATTTAATATAATAGATTATTATATTTACAAAATAAACTATTTCATAATAGTATTTTAATTGATCTGTTATTTGAATATATATTTTTTATTTTAATAAATAAAAAAAGTATTAAACCAAAAAATTCACATATATCATATTTATTATTATTATTGGTGGTATAATTTAATTCAGTCAATTAAAACACCAAAATTTAATTAGTTTTTATTATTGATATTATATTTAAAGTGACAAATAAATTTAAAGGAAAAGAATATAGAACTACCTCATGAAAATGCTTGTTTTAAATTTCTTCAAGGCCAGCTTCAATTAAAGTCATTGAAGCTCTTAATATCTGAATAATGTTTCTTCACATTTTCCATTCATTGGGAATTGGAACAAATAATGTATCTTTGTTTTTATGTTTCGAAACTAAGGTCTTAAGATCGCGTGACTTTTTTTCTGTGTTTGATAAGAATAATTAAATATAGTATTAGTTTTTCGTTTTTTTAAAATGTTTTTTAAGCTGGAATTCTGTATAATAATTGAATTTGTGATGGAGTTATAAAGAATTTGATGATATAGTAGATGCTAATCTACCTTATGTCCATGCCTATGCCGGTTTCATCGCTGCTTCATATTTTTGTACTTTTCAATTTCATACTTTTTACATAGATATTCTAAGGGTTAGGACATAGGGTTAGGTCTGGGCCAAACTGCCCGCACTAAAACAGTTTGGTCCAGACTGAATTTTAACGGACCGAAATTCTTATAATCTATACCGGCTTGCGGTTTCAGCCTGCAGGCTTTTTTCTTTTTTTTTAATAAAAATTATTTTTAAACTGAAAAAATATTAAAAATTAATTTTATTTAAAAATATTCAATTAATCAATAAAAAACAAAATAGTTACACATAAATAACACATTATTTTTTTATAAAAAATATTTTTAATCTTAAAAAATTAAAAATTATTTTTTTAAAAAAATATTCAACTAATCATAAAATTACACAAATATGTAATATGAATGTCTAAAAAAAAAGCTAGTCTACGAACCGGACTGAAAAAGTCCGCACCCAAAACGGGCGGATTGGTCCAAACTGACTTTTTACTAGCATAATTTTGGAAATTCATATCTGTCCATTTTACAGAAGGTCCTAACCGGTTTGCAGGACTAGGCCCATTTTGATCGTGCTAGTTAAGTGCTAAACACTTCACAACATCATACTAACAATGGGTTTGCAGTACGCTTATTTATTGAGCTAATTTTTTTTTTTTTAATTTATTGAGCTAAGCTAGATGTGATAAGTTATTTACATAGTTTAGAGGCCAATGTAATTTACATATTGTTTAACCGTTTTCTTATGGGCTCTTGCTTCGCTGTACTGTCTTTGGGGCCTTTCTTTGCACCATCAACTACTACTTAGGTTAGCTACTTGAAGCTTTGTTGCAACTATCAACTAACCACTTCAAAGTCACAACGACCCTTTGAGAAGTAATTCATTATTATTTCTTTTAGTAAGTCATATCTACTTAAAGCATTTCACTTATCGAACTGCTATATTCGTTGCATTTTAAATAAAAGAAATGAACGGTATCAATTTTGAATTTTTTTAAAGAATGTTGTTTGTGTTAAAAAATCGGGATAGAGCATGAAAGATTTTCATAATTAGAGTTATCAAATTCAAGCGGATATGCCTTGGGAAGGATTTGAGACGGATGACTTCACATATTTATATAGGAATTTGTAGAAAGGTAGCCTTTTGAAAGGGTAGGAAATGTCCACTTAGAAAAAGAATCATATGAAATAGAAAGGGTAAAATACCAATGGGAGAGATCTCAATCTTGCAATAGATAAACATAGCTATGAGATGATCATCTTAGGGTGATCCTTTTGTCGACGGATGCTCTTATTACACTCGTAGTCTCTGAAGGATGAGAACCAACTATGTAGCATCTACATCGATAATTTAAGTATTGTATACGTCCTTTACAGAAATTACCCGTAATAAGGATTTTGCAAAATGTTACTTTATATGTATATATATATATATATATATATGCATATATGATAATTGAAAGCTCATTTGATATTTGGTATTTAGAAATATATAATTTTAACTAATCAATATTCAATCTATGAAATGTCGTTAGAATCTAATTATTGCAGTTCATGAATTTAAACTGAAGATTCAAACCTTCAAATCTCAAATATTCATTGTGCACTTAACTAGTAAAATAAAATGATATATGGAAATTCTTTCACTACAACCATAATTCAAAAGAGCACTTCAAGTTTTTTAATGTGGTTTTGAATAAAGCAAATTTTATTTGAGGCAAAATAATTATACAGTTTGGTAAAAGTCCTTATCAGAGATCTAAGGCTAGATGCACATTTGCTGCAATTCCCCCATTCCCTAAGCCCAATCCTCTCTTATAATATAGTATAGACTTATACTATTTACTCAAAAAAGAAAGATTTTTGAAGAAAAATAAAAGCTTTTCGAGTGTATAATAAATAAAATTAATTTATAATTAAATTAATTTCTCTAAAATATATTATATATAACAATTTAAGTTTAATAAATCTGATCAAAATTAAGTCATGCTCGAGGAATGGGTTAGAAAAAAGACAAGGAAAAATAATTCTAGAAAATATGTAGAGTTCTCACCCATATAATCAAAATGAAAAAAAAAAAAAAAAAAGGGTAGACTTTTTGAAAACTTTGTTTGAATGGTTCAAGCGTAGAGAAAAAGGAGTAAGAAATATATGGGAGGAATAATATTCAAATTGAAACTTTTGGCCTTCAATTAAGCTGCAAATCGAAGACCAAATGACCAATAATATAGGAAGAAATATTTTCATTTTTTTTTCAAACACGAAACTCATATGTATTTCTCCTATAACCATTGAACTTGGACTAATTTTATTGGATAAACGATTCACTTCATAAATCCTAATCCCAATCAATTTTCAAATTAAATTTCCAATTTTATTATTAGATTTTCCCCTTCATATAAGGTTTCAAATTTTTGTAAGATTTAATAAAATGGATATGTTTAGCACGTGTTCACTTGTTAATACAGACAATATATATTTATATATATAGTAATTTAAGTATAGTAAGTACGACTTTGGTGTAGTTCTCCTTGCGTGGATTCTTTTCTATTAGGAGATATGAAGTTGGTGATTTCTATATAACAATTATTGCCCTATAAAATTTTTACAAGTTACATAAAATGACAATTAATGGATATTATGGTAGAATTTGATGACTTTTCACACCTGATTATCATGTACCATTGTAAAGGTATCTTATCCTTTTAAAAGACTAAACAAGATACATTTTACCAAAATTATATCATTAGGATGGATCGAGTTTAACTTGTATTTGACCTGAATAAAATATATTAACTTTTAAAAATAAGACAAAAATACCCTTACAACAGCATTATCTATAAAAAATCATCAGATTCTGCTATGATGTTCATTAATTGCCATTTTTTGTAACTAGTAAAATTTTATGGATATAAACTGCTAAAAGAAACTTTTATGATTACAAATTGAAAAGTATAAACAATATATCAATATAATTTATTAATTTCTCAAAAAAAAATTCCTATAAATTTTAAAATTCTATTAAATTATTGAATCCTAAACAAACTCGAATTTTAATTTGAAAACTTAATAAGCACTGTATATCTCTAGATCTAAAATGAACATAAGATAAATCTTAATAAATCCTACTTATTATATATATAGTATATCTTATCCCTATAAAATATATTTGAAACACATTATGTTACTTGACAAAATCCTATTTTTAATATACTTCTTGTTTTTGAAGAAAATATATATATATATATATATTGGTTAAGACCAAGAGGTGTTTCTTCCCGTGACATTCCTACTTTTTTTTTATTAAGTCCTCTTCTTCAGGAGACCTAACCTTTTTTTTCTCTCCTACATTTTTTTTTCTTCTTCTTCTTCTTCATACTCCATACCATATATACATATATATATACAGAATAATTTCTTATTAAGCTAAGAAAATTATGGATTATTCAAAGAAGAATTTTATCAATAATATTGGTATTTTGTCTATTCTATTAGTGATCACCTTCGTCCTCCTCTGTTCTTCTTGGTCTTCATCAAAGCCATCTTTAGCCTTCTCTTTCCTGCAAAAACGCCCGCCCCGCCCGACTTCATCATCACCGGTAAGCTTCATCATCTCTCTCTCTCTCGCTCTCTCTCTCTCTCTCTCTCTCTCTTTTTCTCTGATTAAATAATTCGTAACAAAATCAATAAAATCTGGAGTTTTGTTATTGTTTTTTTTAGTTGTGAAGCAAAATAGTTACGAATTATTTACAATTTAATTGCGATTTTGTTACTAAATTACTTATAACTTGATTTCGAAAGATTGTGATTTGTTACAAATTACTTATAGATTTTTATTTTTTTTAAGAACTGGCCTGGGCTAATTAATGTTAAGTTGGTAGATTATATTTATCATGGAGATATTTATAACTTTTGAAAGATATCATATTTTGTATTTCATTTTGTCTAATTAATGTAAAAATATTACATTAATATGGATTAACTTCCTAATTTAAAATATAAGTTTTTTTAGAATGAATTTTTATTAGGTTTTTAATTAAATTTTATAAATACAATATACAATATATAGTATATTTTATTAATATATAAGTATGTTTTTAGGTATATTAATAGATAATATAAGTACATATTATTTATAATTTAGTAAATAATAGATGACAATATATCCCTTTATTAATTTAAATAACTTAGTAAATAGTTATGAATTACTTATGATTTTATAATTTTACGATTACTTATAATTTAGATTTGAAAGAAATCACATTCTTCTAACTAATTCGCACCAAAATTTAAAAATAAATCACATTTTTTAGGTAATAATTTCTTCTTATATTTCTTTACTTGTAACCAACTAATAAATAATACTTAGAATCATCTAATAATAAATTCTCGAAATAAATAAATTATATTTTGTAAGTAATTCGTAATCAAATCTGTATGCATGAACTGACAATTTTAACCTTTTTGATGATGTAGGATGTTACAAAACCAAAAGATGAATTAGAAGAAGCTTTAACTAATTCATCATTGGGGGATGAAGAGGACAAGACTGTAATTATAACTATAGTAAACAAAGCATACGTGGAACCACACAACGATCAGTATCCGACAATGTTCGATTTGTTTCTTGAAGGTTTTTGGGTGGGGGGAAATGAAACGAGGTCGTTGCTTGACAAATTATTGGTAGTAGCCATGGATCAAACGGCATACGAACGGTGTAAATTTCGACGTTTGAATTGTTACAAGTTGGTAACTGACGGCGTTGATTTTGCTGAAGAAAAACTTTATATGTCGGCTGATTTTATCAAGATGATGTGGTCAAGAACTCTTTTTCTGTTAGATGTTCTTAAACGGGGTTATAACTTCATCTTCACGGTAATTATTTCTTTAATTATTTACTCCCTCTCTTTTTTTCTGTTTACATATTTTTTCTGTTTTTTATTTTACTTAGTCAAGAATAGGAATATTCTATAAAATTAAATAGTATAATGTTTAAAATATGATAATTAAATAAAAATAGAGGAAGTATTTATTTTGGTTCTAATTATTTTTTTTCATATGTCATGAGTAGGACTGTTTAAGCCAATAATTAATTAATGAAGAGATTAGTTGTAGGAAATTAATTTTTTGGATTATAAGGAGAAAAGTCAGCAAATGGTGACTAGAGAGGTTCGAATTATTATTGTTTGAATTTTTTGAGGAAATTATTGAGGAAGAAGAGAAGTTTCATTAGGAGATGATCTCATTATTAAAATATTTTGCTTAAAGAAAATTTTTGAGTTAGAAAGAGATATGAAGGAGGAAAATTAGGTTTTCATAGACAATAATAGTTAAATTCTTCAAAAATATTAATTTGTATACATAATTTTAAAAGAATTATTACTTAAATTATGTGTCATACTATAAGATAATGTTATGTTTTGTGGAGTTTTATAATATATATATACAGATAATACTTTATTTATATTTTATTTACTCCTTCAAAGAAAAAAAACTTATTTAGTAATTACCACGCATCAAATTAACTTTTATACCTTTCATATTGTTTTCTATTATACAAGTAATCTAATCTAGCCACTCTTTTACTCTTTTCTACATGTTTCTTCCTTTCTCATTTAATTTCTATTTTTTAAGATAAAAGGGTCTGAAATATTATAGTTAACAATGTATATAAATTTCACATATATTATAAAACAAAGGAAATACCTAATATTTAGGTAAATAGTATTATAATTTTATCTTTTATCATACTTTCAATACATTGGACTGGGCCCTTCAAAATAATACATTGGATTAGGATATACTAATAATTTTCCCTAATTTTGTTTCTATTTCTATTCTAATATATTTGGTGTACAAAATTAAAATGAAGTGGCTGAAAATAATTTTTTCTAAAAGAAGTATTAAAGCTAAGAAAGTTTATATAACTCCTTGTAACATTAAATGAAGAAATATATACAAATAAGTTATCCTTCAAGAAACCAAATAGGTTAACTATTCTATGGAATCTACCAAAAAAAAAAAAAGATAGACTATTATTGTGTGGCTGAGTTGTAGATTGAAGAACCGTAATTTGAAGGTGGATGCAATATCATAAAGAGAAGAGAGCTTCATATATCTATGATCCTCCTACTATGTCCTCAATCTAATTAGGAGGATACTTTTAGAAAAAAGAAAAAATCTAATCTAGAGGGGGCTTAGATATTAAGATTTAGTTATGGATTTCATTGGTAAACAAAGAATTTTCATTGTGTACAATTTTGCAGTGAATTTCATATGTAAAAGAATAATTTCTTCTATTTTTAACGTCTAAGTAAATGATTATTTTAATATTTTTGTTTGCAGGATACAGATGTATTATGGCTAAGGAATCCATTTCCAAAACTAAACTTGATAAACTCAACTGATGATTTTCAAATAAGTACTGACAGATTTAATGGCGATCCAAGATCACAATTTAATTTAATCAACACTGGCTTTTACCACATTAGATCCAATAACAAGACAATATCATTATTCAATACTTGGTACGATGCGAGAAAAAATTCATCCGGTTTAAAAGAACAAGATGTATTAGCAAATCTTATTCGCGAAGGAGTTATTAATCAATTAGGCCTGGAAGTAAGGTTTTTGGATACTCTTTATTTCAGCGGTTTTTGTAGCAATAGTAAAGATGCTGGAGTTGTTTCTACCGTCCACGCCAATTGTTGCCGAACCATAACTGCTAAAGTTGCAGATTTGACTACAGTTTTAAAAGATTGGAAAAGATTTAGCCATTCTATGGCGACGGTTACAATCACAAATGTAACAGGAAGTTCAAATGTGTCCACAAACACTGATAGTAAGGCAAGAAATGAATTTCAATGGTCGAGGCACATTTCGTGTGAGCATTCTTGGGCAAAGCCATAAGATTAGTTCGGAACTTGTTTCGGGTTTCTATTTATATTGTGGAATAGACATTTTAACAAACACTTGGGATGCAAAGATAGAAAAATCCCACTATAGCTATTAGAGTACCTCAATGTGATCAACTTTGAATGTGCACCATTTGAGTGTAAATAATCTTACCTCAAAGTGATAATTGATCAACCTAAATTCTTGTTTTTTCATTTTTTGTTTCAATTTTAGATAAGTGTTCTTAAGTTTCAGGGTTCGATAAATTGTTAATTAAGGGATTAATTGAGGAACAACTTGTAACAATATATAATTTTTAAAACTCATTATTTAATTTTCATATTGAATTCATTTCCAATTTATCTAAATCTTTTTAAGTTTCCTGAACTTTTTCATGTTTCTGCATTATATTTCACATTCGAATAATTTCCCCTCAATCATTGTTTTTTTTTAAAATGAAATAAATAAATAGTTAAGAGTGATCGTAACATTAAATAGTTGTTCATAGAAGTAAAATGATATAAAAACATATAAGTTGATTGGTGTAAAATATATTAAGAAATTTAAAATGATTTAGAGAAATTGTGGCAGAACTTGATAAAAAATTAAATCATAAGATTTAGAAAATTATGCATTTGTCCCAAATTACTCCTCAATTGACATTAAAAAAAGAATGGTCCTTAATTGACAATTTATCAAACTTATGAGTACTTATTTGAAATTAACATTTTTTTTTTGCTTAAACATTTAAGATCCCCCAAAAAAATAAAAAGCATTTAAGTTATATATTGTAAAATTTTATTCCATTTATAATATTAAATAATTTTTTTTTGCCAAACACATAAAATGAATCATTATTTACTCTAACTTCTTTATCTAGACAATGAAATGAAAAGAATATTTAAACCCGTTATGGGTGGAAATAAATTTTAAATGGAAAACTACTCTATCTAATTTTATTTTATTTTAGTGTATTAAACTTGCGAAGAGATTAATGTCAACTAGCTGAAAGAAGAAGGCAAATATTTTTTTTTATTGACATTAATGTATATTAAATATTTGCACTCTAATCACCTTACCATCATGTATAAAAAAAACAATTGTGTTGATGTAGGATGATAGTGATACAATTTAATAGGATCAAATATATTATTTATAGTGGTTTAAATATAATATTTAAAACTATAATGGAGAAAATATTACATTATAAATAATTAATATTATAAATTATAAAGTTAATTCACATTACACACTACACTTATTCTTCATTATTTAAAATAACATAGTTATGAGTTTTTATGTCATAAACTATTCTAAAAAGCTATAATCCATCACTTATTATGTATATTTATTGCTTTTGAAAAAAATTGAAAAATTATTATGAAAAGCTATTCTAAAAGTGCTATTTAAAACTGTATTTAATTACCACTAAAAATAAAAAAAATATTTACATTAATTTGTTAAAGCAAAACTTAAAAAATAAAATTTTTAACCAATTGAAAGAATCACAAATAAGTAAGAAAAGGTCTATAATCAATAAATTATTTAATTCTAGATTATACACATCTAAATAACAATTAATAATTTTTTCCCAGAGGAAGAGTAATAATTTAATAAATAAAATCATTTCCATTATTTGACATAAAGATAGAAAATAATGAAAGATACTATCCTATTTTGGTAAACTATCATAACAATATATCATATTTTTTTAAATAAAAAAGATAATTCTTGTACTCTTGCATATAAAAAAAAAAAAAATCTTGCACTCTTCCTCAGCACTTCTCGTTTTTTTACAGTTTGTTACACTATAGATCATTTATGATTTTTTCTTTTTTTGTTTTTAGTATATTTGGATTAATTAATCCAAATAAAATTATGTTGGATTAATTTTATTAAAGAAAAATACATAATTTACAAATTTTTTTACTTTGAGATTCATATTTACATTTTAAGACAAAATTTTGATTATTTTTTTATTTTGTCTCATTTTCTTTACAAATAATTCAAGTCATAAAATTCAATAAATACTACTTTTAGTAAAAAAATTGAGTTCTTTTGGACTTTTCATACGAATTAAAGATTAAAAAGTAATGCAATAAAAAGAGAAAAACAGAAGAAAAAAGATAATAAACTAATTAAAAAATAAATAAATTATAAAACAAACAATAAATATACACTAAAAATATATAAAAAAATTTATAATTTTGACAATTAAATCTCTATTAAAAAGCTCATATTTTCCACCATAGTATTATACTAACACATATAATTTTGTTTAAAAAATCACTCAAAATAGAGTTGTGATGTAATCATATTGAGCTGGCAACACAGTGAGGCGGTTCGGTACCTATTTTTCGGACAACCCATACGATGAACCAGAAAGACCAGAAAACCAAGATTTACTATGTTTAGGATGTCCAATCACAAGATTACACGTTTCCTGTTTACTATGTCAGTAATGGATTGGTTTCTTTTACTTGTTTCACCTAGAACGCAAAATGACCAAGCTTTACAAAATGCGTTTATACAGTTGTGTTCTCTTCTAAACATAATGCGTACTTTGTATTTATCCGCGGAGAACAGGTCAGACCCGTATATATTCCAGTTAGGGTTTCTCGGCGTTGGTAATCCTACATTCGTAGACCTTCAATCTTTTTCTTCTCTCTTAGTAAATTTGAGATAGATTAACGGGTATTTAAATCAGAGATTGTCTGATTAATTTGTATTTGCCTTTTCTTTTTCTCGATTCTTGAAGATTTTGTTTTCCCCTAATTTTATAAAATTATGCCTCCGAGGGCGGTGAAGAGGACTCCGGCGGCGGGCCCGGGGTCAAAGAGAGGTGGAAGAGGCGGGCGAGGAAAAGCGCAAGCTCAACCTCAGGTGCATCCAGTTGTTGAGGAACCGGTGAAGGTAGAGGAGCCGCCGACGGAAGTCAAAGAGGAAGCCTTTGAAGAGAAAACGCCTCCTCCGTTGGTTGTGGAGGAGAAGGACGTGGCGGAACCGAGTAAAAAGGTGGAGCCAGAGACAGAGCCTGAAGTTAAATCAGAGGGCAAGAGGGTGGTTTCTGTGAAGAGTAAGTGAAAATTATTGCCTTAGTGTTCTTTTCCTTTATGCAACATAAGACTGGCGTTTTCAATTGCTGATTTTTGAGTATTTGGGATAATATAGAATTGGTTTTACGTTTATTAAATAGTTGTTAAATTGATTCAGATCTTAGCTATTTTATGAGTAGTTATGTCAACTTGTTTGCGTGCAGAAGAGTAGCATCTCCCAATTGAAGGTCTTCTTTCATTTAGTGTGATTTGTTTATTTTTTTTTATGTGAAAAGATTGTTTTATTCTTGTTTTCTTTCAGAAAGGCTATGATCCTTTCTACTACTTTAATATTCACGGTCCTTTAGTTATTTTAGGGTGGCTTGTTTCTTTGTTGGTGCGCAAAGATCGCCTCTTGAGTACCTTCTGAGGAAGGGTATAGTTGTTTTCTTGAGAATTTAATTTTTGTAGGGGATATCGTATATCATATAGTTAAGTAGGGTAAAATTCCAGGCCTTCTTGAATTTGCTAGATTTTTGCAGGTTGAATAAGAATATTGGAAGGATATGTAATCCCACTGATCTTGTTTCTCTTTTGATGCACCACCTTTTGGTCAGGGAATGGAAAGAAAGCGGGAGAACTAGAGATTTTAGTGAGTGAGAACTTTTAGTGAGAATGGGGTTCATAGGGAGAATTATATCCTTTTTGTTTTCACTATCCCCTGATGGCATGAAATGTTATGCTTACTCAATCAAGTATTGGGTTATATGTAACTCTTTCCCTGGCTGCATTGTTTGTTGGATTTTATTCAGCTTGGTTTACACACTCTTGAACTCTTAGTATGTGATTGTTGGCTGAATACTTGAGCTAAAGGTTGGATGAGATTTATAAGAAATTAAAACTGAAAGGTGTAAGAGAACAGACAGAAAATATTATAGTTAGTTGTATTTCCAATATGGAGATTGAATAGAAACTTGTTAAACATGTTGAATTGCACGCTACAAAACGTTCATGTAGTAAAATTTCTGCACAGAATGTGTTCCATAAGTGGACTTCATTTTCTGGTAGATCTCTTGAATTTTTCTTAATGGAGGAACACACTATTGTTGCATGCTAATTCCACTTCGGAATGAATTTGAAGTCAACTGATAAATCTCATTTCTAAGTTGGTTCAAAAGGGAATGTAAAGTTTCTATGTGATTTCTCCTCTAGACAAGGTTGGATATCTTCATCTTGTTTCTTTTGACTGGCAGAAGATGAAGATGTGAAAGAGTCTGTTGATGAATTTGAAAAAGGTGAAAGGTTAGATCTAGAGGATAATGATCCTGAATATGAGCCTGAGGAATATGGTGGTGTGGATTACGATGAGAAGGAAATGGAACATGAGGATGTTCCGGAAGTGGGTGATGAAATAGAGGAAGATCCTATAGAGGGTGAAGTTGGTGAAGAGGAAGAGGGAGACCTGGTTGAGGAGGAAATTGAGGCTCACGAAGAGGATGAACATGCAAGAGAGGAGCATGTTGAAATGGTTGATCATGTAGATGAACATGAACACCACGAGGTTGTTAATGAAAGGCGCAAACGGAAGGAGTTTGAGGTTTTTGTAGGCGGCTTAGACAAGGATGCTACCGAGGATGACCTTAAGAAAGTCTTCAGTGAAATTGGTGAGGTTGTTGAAGTCAGGCTCATGATGAATCCTCAGACCAAGAAGAACAAGGGTTTTGCGTTCCTGCGTTTTGCAACTGTTGAACAAGCAAAACGAGCTTGTACTGAGCTCAGAAATCCAGTGGTACTTTTCTGATCCTGTAGTTCTGCTGGCAATTGATTTTTAATCATATGTTAAATTATGTTTTTGGCATCCCAAAACTTCAGGTTCATGGGAAACAATGTGGTGTTACGCCAAGTCAAGACAGTGATACCTTGTTTTTGGGTAATATTTGCAAGACATGGACAAAGGAAACTGTAAGTAGATTAGGATAAATCGATTTTTCTGATGAAGCATCTAGTTACATTCCCTAATAAATATTAAAGAGTGTGAGCTCTTTGAGTTACTGATGTCCAACTGATCTTCAATGTGCTTCCAGTTGAGAGAGAAGCTAAAGCATTATGGCGTTGACAATATTGATGATGTGACATTGGTTGAAGACAGTAATAATGAGGGAATGAATCGAGGCTTTGCGTTTTTGGAATTTACTTCTCGTTCAGATGCCATGGATGCTTTTAAGCGTTTACAGAAGAGAGATGTTGTGTTTGGTGTTGATAGGCCTGCTAAGGTTTCTTTTGCAGATTCCTTCATTGACCCAGGTGATGAGATTATGGCTCAGGTAATGTATTCGGATTAAGCTTCTATACTTAAATCAAAAGGGCTACTGTCTGGTGTTAAGTTTGTTCCTCCCCAATTCAGCTCTCATAGTATTTGCTTGTTTTTAGGTGCCTGTAACTCTTTGAGCAGGTGTTTAAGATCTTTTCTTCTGGGGGTGTCATGGTTATTGTGCTTCTTTTATTTATATTTAGATCATTTTCCTTGGTGTGGATGCTCTTTTGGACCAATTTCTCTGTTTACTTTTGTTTTAATATCCTACTATATGCGGTGTTTTGAGGAGGAAGTTTCAGCACAAATGTAGTTCTTTGATCATTCCTAACTTGGTGTGCCATGTGATTAGAAAGTTTGTTCTGCTGTTTGTTATCTGGTGCTGACTAAACATTTGTAACTTCAGGTTAAGACAGTGTTTGTGGATGGGCTTCCTGCTTCTTGGGACGAGGATCGTGTGCGTGAACTTCTAAAGAATTATGGTGAGATTGAAAAGGTTGAACTTGCTCGGAATATGCCATCAGCCAAGAGAAAGGACTTTGGATTTGTCACGTTTAGCACCCATGATGCTGCTGTTACTTGTGCTAAAAGCATCAATAACGAGGAGTTGGGTGAAGGGGATAGTAAGGTTGGTGCTTTATTCTTAATGCTCTTGTTTGTTTGCAAATGAGTTACTGAAAGCAGTTCTATTTTAGGCTAAAGTCAGGGCCAGACTATCAAGGCCACTTCAGAGAGGCAAAGGGAAACATGTTTCTCGAGGTGATTACCGACATGGACGTCCTCCAGTTCGAGCTGTAAGGGGTCCATGGAGCCATCCAGTTTCACGTAGCTTTCCTGTGCGTGGAACAAGAGGTGCTCCAGCTCGTCTACCACCTGTAATGGATCGTGGATTTAAAAGGACAGTTATGAGAGATCGACGACCTGTTATGTCTATTCCACCAAGGCCAAGACCGGTTGCTCCACCACCAAGGTCCTATGATAGGAGACCACCCGGTATGCAGATTGTTTCTGTTGTATGCAACTCTTTTGTATTTTTCAAAATGCTGATGCTAATAATATGCACCTGCACCAGCTCCTTCATATCCCAAGAGTGCCTTGAAAAGGGACTATGTGCGGAGGGAGGAAGTTCCTCCTCCAAGGAGTAGACCTGTTTCAGGTTACAGTTCCAGAGATCCTTCTGATAGGCGCATGTCATATCGTGATGATTATTCCTCTCGTGGATCTGGCTACCCTGATTTGCCTAGAGGTCCTTCTCGTGCAGCACCTAGGAGAGATTATGTCGATGATGGATATGGGCAACGGTATGAAAGGCCACCTCCAGCTTACCGTGAAGCACGTGGGCGTGAATACGACTCTCTTTCTGGTTCAAAGCGTCCTTACACTGCCTTGGTGAGTAAAATTGCTTATATGCACTGCAGTACTGGTTATTATATTTCCTTGCTATCTATATTGCTTGTTGAATGTGAGATCTTAGAGAACTGTGGTGCTTGGTAGGATGAAGTTCCTCCACGCTATGCTGATCCTGGGGTTCGCAACTCTCGTGCTCGTTTAGACTATGAACTCGGTGGCAGTTCTTCACAATATGGGGATGCATATGGTGATAGGTACAGCTTTTCCATGCACTTATTCATCAGTTTTTCCATTAGATGTATGTGGCTGCCTCTAAATTGTAATGTGATCTATTTTTAGGCTTGGGCGATCTAATCTCAGTTATAGTGGCAACCGAAGCTCTATGTCTAGTCAAGATTCACATGGGATCTATAGTAGTCGCCAGGGCATGAGTTATGGTGGAGGTTTGTCTTCTGATTTATTCCGTAGGATTTACTGTTCTAAAATTCGACTTTGTAAATGATGTGATGCAGTTGTAATATGTTTCTTAACCTTTTTTGAATTGTATCTCATTTGGGTGTTTTAGCAACTGTAAGATCCTAAACGTCTCTGTGTGACCTGTAATACTGTGGACATTTTTTACTCATTGGATCATGCTTTGCAGGTTCTTACAGCAATAATGATGTTGGCGGAATGTACTCATCCGGTATTAGTAGTGGGGACTACATGTCACGCAGCGGTGATGTATGTTCTTTAGCTTTATATTACTGAATATGATACTTACCTATTATCTGCTCTTCAGCATTCTTATCGCCCTCTCTCCCTCCTGAACTAGCAGGTTAGTGGTAGTTCCTATTCTTCACTTTATTCGAGCCGTGGCTTGGGTGGCAGTAGTTATATGGGAAGTGGTGGCTCTGGATCATATTATTGAGGTATGTGCTTTTGCTTCTCAATAGTATAACCTCTTACTATAGAAACTTTATTTCTGAAAGACTGTGTAAGCACCCAATTTACTTCTGGTTGCTGCATTATTTGGGAATATGGTTTTAAGGAGTGACAAGTTCTGTTTCTGCTGTATGAGAGCTATGAATGAAAAAGGAGCATCTTGGTTACATTTAAACTTGTATGGCACAGATCTGACTGATAAAGAGGCTAGGATTGTGCATCCTTTGACGCTTAGCATTTTGATGCCCTCATTTGAGAAGGAAGCATTATATCCAGAACTTGAAGCCTCTGTGGTTGGAGGAGAAGATATTTTGCTAGTCAATCCCAATGCTACTCTGTTCTCCAGATCATAGTTTCTCTGAAGTGTGGGTTTCCCGTAATCTGATGTGTTTCTTCTGTAAGGAAAACAGGGATGACTGTTCATGCTTGTAAAAGATTATTTTATGAAGGAATCTCCTAGTAAGATTCACCCGAATCTCAGAGAGGGGGAATTTTTCTGCATCATTCATGTCTGAGGTCTAATGATATGGTTTGAAATGCTTAAGCTGCTTTTATTTGGTCCATTGGTACAGTGCTTTGTAATGCAGCAAAATCACAAGATACCTAAAGAACTTTGAACGCAGCATATGCAGTTTGGTTGCAAGCAGTATAGGTAGTTTGAACGACCTTATTTGTATTTATAGTTTTAACCGTAGGTTTTTAATAGGCAATGAAGAGATTGAACCATTTGCTTTATCTGCTGTCTCATCTCAAGATTTAAGGCTATATTATTATCGGTATGCTGTTTAAGCATCTACAGGTCATATGCACTTTTGTTCCCATGCAATAAAAAGAATCTCAAGATGGGATTTGGGTTCAAGTTGGGTGAAGGATAGTTGCTGGAACTTTTGGTCATAGTTAATTGTTTATAACTACTATATCTTGTAGTCTAGTTTTCTGATACCTCCATCAAGATGGACATCTTGGAGTTGAACATAGATGGTTCGCTAGTTGCTACTGAAAAGTTTTGCCAAAAGATATCTCAAGAAATGGTTGGTTTGAGTAAAATGAGTTGTTCTACATATGGTTTGTTGATTGCCTTGTTGTGTGTTTTGAACGGATAATGATTTTTAATTATTCAGTTTTGCTATATTAATGCTCGAAGCATTTTTAACTGGATTGGTATTTACAACTTCCGAGTTCAAGCAGGTTGAGCATGTTCAGTCTTTCTGTGCAGCAGCCAATGGATTTTGTCTTGTTCATGATGGAACCAAGTTGATGATAGTTTTTCTACACAAGTAGGATTTGATTTTTGGTTGAGAGAAAACAGGCGGGATGCTGGATTAGGTTTTTTTTAGATAGGCTTAAGTATAGGTATGTTAAGCAAAGACCCTAGACATCTAGTTGGAAGAAAGTTTGCCATATGGCCATTAAAGAGTTTAATTGTCTGGTTGGATGGTTGAACCCCTGGAAAGAAAGAAGTTGGCCATGAGAGCTGTCTAATAGCAGTCGGCAAGATTGCTCATAGAATGCTTAATGTTGTATAGAAGAGGCCACACTTTGTATGTTTTAGTTACTGGCAAATTTGGATTGAACTTTGTTGTTGCCTCACATGAGGGTTTGGGATCATGTTTGGACATATCTTGGAGGGTTTTGTAGGCTCTGTTCTTCCTTTTTAGCTCTGTCTCCATATTTTTTAACGCATTCTTTAGTATATTATCTAGACTAGTACATCATGAATTAGATTGTTATATTAGTTAAAGTCCATAATTTCTCTTTAGTTGGTATATCAGATGATCTGAAGTGAGCTTGACTGCTGCCCTGATGCATTTTCTTCTTTTATCTTGTGTGTTTGTGATGACAACAAAATGTGGGGTGACAAGGAAATGGTCTTTGGGGGTTTATTCGGCCCTGCATTTGCTGAGATAATCCAATGTGTCATTTCTTTTGGTTGTTTCTCAGGTTGATCTGTTTTTATATTGTAAAATATTTGGTAAATTGTAGAAATCATGAGTAAAATGTTTGTTTCATGGGCTCTAACTCTTTACATGTGCTCTTGGGGTTGGAGTTGTTTTTGGTATGGTAGTTTAGCTTTCTTGAAATAGTTTGAGAGCTGTAAGTGTAGTTTGGCACCAACGAGGCTTTGTAGTTGTTTAGGTTTGTGCCTCTTTGCCGCAGTGATGTATTCGGATGATCTTGAATCCAATGAAATCTGGGCTTTTTTTAAACAAAGATATGTGAATCGGTTTGTTGTTAGTGGAAGTGCATACTAAATCTGAAAATTCAAAGTTTATAATTTTAAATACATGTTAAATATTGAAATGATTTGTAAAAACTGTTATAAAAAGTATTTTAAAGATTAAAAAACTTTTTTATTTTATTTTGATGGGTTGATTCCTAAAACCTCTCTGTACTTATATTGAAGCGTTAATTGATGCCAGAGCTCTTAAAATGGAAAATGATCTATCTATTTTAGGTTTCCGTTGGAAAAAACTAAATGTAGTTGATGGAAATACCAATTGGCTAAATTACCTATGAATGGTGGAAGGTAAGGAAACAGAGGTTTATCAGAATTTAACTTTTAAAAAAGTACAAAAATAATCAATGATTGGAAATAACGTTATTAGGGGTAATGGAAAACAGGTTCATGATGGTCTAAGAAATACAAATGATTGATTTTTTAGCCTAATATGTGGGATTTATATTTGTCTGCATGAATTTTTTAAATGAATAGTTAACTTAGATATTTAAATATCAATTTTAATTTTTCTAATGAAAAGTTAATTTAGTATTTAATTATCAATTTTAAAAATTTAGAATTTCAATTGCTACTTAGATTATAACAATATAATATTTTATGGAATTAACATTTAATAATAATAGTATTAGTAGTAGGCCATACTCCTGAGCGCCGTTGTCAAAAGGAGAAAAGAAAAAATAGTAAGAGGCGTACGAGTTAAATTTTTTAGAAACGTTTTAATATTGTATGTTAATCTTCTACATTTTCATTCATTTTAAATCAGTTAATGTTTTTTTAATAGTTGAATTAAAAAGATAAACTTTTAGGTGTTACAACAGGAATGATATTTGTTAAAATTTAAACTTATTTATAACGTTAAAGACAACAAGGATCCATGGCGCAATGGTAGCGCGTCTGACTCCAGATCAGAAGGTTGCGTGTTCGATTCACGTTGGGTTCAAAAAACTTTTTTTTATGTGTCCTTTTCTTATTTTAAGGCCAAATGAGCAATTCTTTTTTTTCCTCTTCTGGTTTGGGTTCAAAATTTTTCTTTAGTTTGGGTCCTTCTCTTATTTTAAGGCCCAACGAGCAACTTTTTTTTTTCCTGGTTTGATTATAAAGTAACGTAATAGTTGTGTACGTTTTTTTATTGTATAATTTATAAAAACATGCTTTATGTTTTTGATATATTTTTTTTAATTGGATAATTACACCTCTAGAATCCTTCTTTTTCTCCTTCTCCTACTAAATAATCTTTTTGTAATTTTTGAATTGCCACAACTCCACATTACGTATATACCAACTCACAAAATGGAGAAAAATCGATAATCAAATAGTTGTGACGGGCAGAAAGGAAGTGCAGATCTGTTAGGCTCAAATCTTGAAATTTAGCATATGTGGTTGTATTGGAGTACATATGATTATTTGGATCTCCTTGAGAGGATTACAACCCCTTTTTAGAACACTCTTTATTTACACCTTTGGATTGATCAGAAGTTCTGCCACCTGTACTCATTATTCTAACATAGATCAGGTGGGCAATATATAATTTCAGATGGCAAGTTGGTTTCTTTAATATAATGAATAGAATGAATAGATAGAGATCCTCATTCTGTTAGTATAAGAAGTTCCACACTGTTTGTACAAATTACATAAGTATTAGTAAAATTGAATTTTCAATCTTTAATTGAAAGGCCTCATTACTTATTAGGTAGACAAAAACTTTACATGGCATAGCCATTTATTAAGAAAAATAGTCTAATTGCTAAACAAAATAGACTATATTGTTTAATATAATCTCAAAATTTCTACACACGTGTGTGTATATATAGTTCATATAATGTGTGTCCCTTAAGCACATATTAAGATGTATTTAATTTCCAATTTAACATATTAGTTTCCTTAAGGTTCAACAATTTATATGAGATCTTTAGATTTTATATGATTTTATTATCATATATAGTATGTTTTATTCATATATGAAATGTTTTATCTACATTAACATATATCCTATAAGCACATGTTGGACAAATCCTATATAATGATACATTGGAAGAGAAAAGTGTGAACCAAATCTATAATCTATCACATGGTAGAGGGCGTTTTTAACTAAGTGAGTTATTATCTTGTCACAGACTCACACGTATGACACATATGGCACATATGAATATATGATGCAAATATAATTTTTTAAAATGTAAAGGACTAAAGTGAAAAAGTATTACATTACAAACTTGTCAAAAATGATGAGGTATATAAATGCCAAACCCATACCCGACTCCACGGTATGAGGGTCCCATAAATGGGCCACCGCTGGCCATCCAAGAAAACAAAAGCGCAGAGGGGGCGGGGAGTGGGGGCAGCTCAGCAGCTCATCTCTCTCCACCCTCCTCCAAAAGGCCCAAATGGCCACAAAACGCCCATCTCAGCCTTCATAACTCACAATAAGATGAAGCCAAGTCAGAGCCACCCACGGGGGTTGGACGGTGGCGTGCCCCTTTCTCAATATCCATTATCGCAACCAACAACGAAATCCATTCCATTCCATTATAGCCCTAATTAATCTCTCTCTCTCTCTCTCTCTCTCTCTCTCTCTCTCTCTCTCTCTAAAATCAAAGCAAACCCCACACGCCCACTGTTTTGAATTGTGGAGAGAGAGAGTGGGATGATGGATAGTTTTGGGTGCGTTTGCGTTGCGTACTCCTCTCCTCCCTCCCGATGCGCACGTTAGCCTCCCACCCCCCCACCACCCCACACCCCTCCCTTAGCGGTGGCCTCATCTCATCTTTCTAGATCTCCAAGTCAGCCGCACCCACCCCCCCACCCCCCCTTTATACCTAAACCTATTGTCCGCCTTATCATTCATTATGTCCACCGCCACTTCCTCCTCCTCCTCCTCCGCCTCCTCCTTCTCCTCCTCCTCTTCTTCTCCTTCTCCTTCTTCAACCCACTTTGTTCTTTTACCTTTTCATTATTTTGATATTACGAATCTGCAACTATTTCGATGGCCGGATCGTCCCCATCAGGGCAAGATCATCCTGGAGGAGCATCATCCCTAGAGGGCAAGCCGACGGTCACAATTGCCACCGCTGCAGCGTCTCGCAGACTCCCTCCGCCTTGTTGGTCTCATGATGAGACCATAGCTCTCATTGATGCTTATAGGGATAAGTGGTATTCTCTCCGACGCGGAAATCTTCGAGCCACGCACTGGCAGGAGGTTGCCGACGATGTTGCCTCCAGATGTCCGGTTATACCTCCGAAAACGGCCGTCCAGTGCCGTCACAAGATGGAGAAGCTCCGGAAACGCTACCGTGCTGAGATCCAAAGGGCCGCTCCGTATGGTGGTTCTCGAAGCCACCGTTACTGTTCTGCCTGGGTTCACTTTAAGCGGATGGACGCCATGGAGAAGGGTCCTTCCGCATCCGCAGCTGCTGCAGTCGATGAGGATGAAGAGGAAGATCATGAAGATTCACGTGTTAAGCCAATTGGGGATATATATAGCAATAATAGTAATCATAATACCTATAGCTATAAGAATACTAGTAACAACCGCAGCGTGCTTCATGGCTCTATGGCAAATGGGGGAACTGGCTTTCGTATTAGGATCCAGGGAAAGGGGAGTGGACCTTCTTCCGCAAAGGTATATAGTAAATTTGATGAGATGGTTGGCCAAAACCCTAACTTTAATGTGAACCCAGGTGTTAATTACGGTTCTAATAAAGGTACAAGAGATGGGTTTGGTGGGAGAGCTGACATGGGTAAACGGATTGTTGGAGGGGATGTAGAAAAAGGGGACCCTGTTGCCGAGATGGTGGCTGCAATAAAAGTGTTGGGGGATGGGTTTGTGAAGATAGAGAGAATGAAAATGGACATGGCAAGAGAGGTTGAAGAGATGAGGATGGAGATGGAGATGAAAAGGACTGAAATGATTCTTGAATCTCAGCAGAGAATCGTGGATGCATTTGCAAAGGCAATATCAGAGAGGAAAAGCAAGAAGGTGAAGAGATCAACCAATGCGGAATGTTAGATGATGCAATGCAGTTGTATTCCTTAGCTGAAAGTTTTGCTGAGTTCATGGTTGGGGGAGGTTGAGACTTTTGATTGAAATCGATGAACCTTGTACAATGGAATGAGGGGTGTAAGCTTTTTTTTAGTTTTTGTAAGTTAGTAGTTAGATTTTTATGTTCCTTCTTTTTGTTTGTGTTGATTTTGGTTCTGGATAAATTTTAGGACCTAATTTTAGTTTGTTGTTTGAATTGATGTAGCTTCTCACCGAAATGGTGCCAATTTAGAAATATAGTTATTTTCTTGCCAAGTGCATGGTAATGGCTGGAGATTGTGTCATTCATGATTGCAGATTTTGTTATTCATGATGATTTTCCTTTTGGTTATTCTGTTGATTTTATTGAGACCATTTGTTTATATATTTATGCTAGTGTAGCTGAGACTTTCGATTGAAATCGATGAACCTTGTACAATGGAATGAGGGGTTTAAGCTTTCTTTTAGTGTTTGTAAGTTAGTAGTTAGATTTCGCTTCTTTTTGTTTGTGTTGATTTTGGTTCTGGATAAATTTTAGGACCAATTTTTAGTTTGTTGTTTGAATTGATGTAGCTTCTCACCGAAATGGTGCCAATTTAGAAATATAGTTATTTTCTTGCCAAGTGCATAGTAATGGCTGGAGATTGTGTCATTCATGATTGCAGATTTCGTTATTCATGATGATTTTCCTTTTGGTTATTCTGTTGATTTTATTGAGACCATTTGTTTATGTATGTATGCTAGTGTAGCTGAGACTGTTGCTTGTCAATCAAAATTGTATAAAATGGGAAACTTTAGGAGACTTTTCCTTCAATTGCCATAATTCCTTCTCCCTCGAGATAACCCATATTTTGCTGCATGATGAATGTTTTATTTTGGGAGATAATTTCGTTTAACACAGATATGATGCTTGTTCTTGAGATTTTCTTTTGATATGGTTTGTTCATTTTGAAACTTCTGATTGAAATGGATGAGCTTTGTGCAGGGTAATGTGAGTTTAAGATTGCTTCTAGTATTTGTAACTTAGAAGTTAGATTCTTATGTTCCTTCTTTTTGTTGTGATAATTTTTGGTCTATATAATTTTAGGACTCAGTTTTTTGTTTGTTACCCTGAATGACATAATGTGGTGCCAATTTAGAAATGTAGTTATTTTCTGATAAGTGAATAATAATGATTGCAGATTTCATTATTAATGATGACTTAACTGTCGGTATTTTATCGATTACGTTTGAGACCATTTGGTTTCTATGAAATTTGTGCTTGCATAGCTGTTTGCTTGTCAATCAAAGTTGTATAAAACGGGTAACTTCAGGAGACTTTTCCTTTAACTTGCTGTTATTCCTTCTCCCTCAAGATAACCCATATTTTGGTGGATGGTGCACGATTTATTCTGGGAGATCATTTCTTTAAAACTGATTTTATGCTTGTTCTGGAGATTGTCTTTAGTATGGTTTATTGGTTTTGATTCCTTTGGTTGAAACGGATGAGCTTTGTGCAAAGTAATGAGGTTTTAGACTTGTATTTATAACTTAAATGTTAAGAGATTTATGTCCCTCTTGTTTGATTAATTTCGGTTCTAGATAAATTTGAGACTTGGTTTTAGTTTGTGGTTTGCATTGGTACCTTCTCACTGAAATGGCAAAATGTGATGCAAATTTAGAAATGTAGTTATTTTTCTCACCAAGTGCATATTAATGACTGCAGATTTCGTTATTCATGATTGCTTCCCATAGGTTACTTTGAGAATTGTAGACCATTTTCTCTTTTGTGAAATAATTTTGCTAGCATCAAAAGTTGTATAAGACGGGAAACTTTGGGAGAGTATTCCGTTGACTTGAAGTAGTTCTCCCGTAGGATCAATCATTTTTGGTGGATGATGCATGCTTGATTCCGGGAGATTGTTTTTTTAACAATGATGTTATGCTTGTTCTGGAGATTGTCCTCGTTATTGTTTTTGTTCTATCTATGTAACAGTAGTTAGTTAGTCTCTTCTGACAACCTCTAGTACATATCTATCATGAACTCTTTTGTTCAGATGTTGATCTTATACTAATTGTATTACACACATGTATCTTTCCATAATGCCTGGGCGTTGAGTCTCATTACCACTCAGGTGTTGTACTTCTGTCATTTTTCCCTGCTCTGGAATCCTCTTCTGTTAATTTTCCCTGTTCATTACTGCTTGGAATTCTAATTGTTTTGTTAATTTGACTAGATTATCAACAGAACTGTTAGTATGCACCTGCTCCTTTCGTATATAGGTTTCTTTAGATTAGGTCCATCCTCTGGAAGTTTTGCTGCTTGCCAATTGAAAGATGTCAAGTCTGGGAGACTGGTGTTTTTGCATTGACCAGTGCCTGTGTTTATTATACTTTCTTGAGTCTTTTTTCTTTTTCGTTTCTTTGTAGAAGATCCTGTATACAAATTCAACCCTTTTTATCCTTTAACCCAAAAAGATGTAATAGATATGTTTTTTATATTTATTAATCTTTGGTCAATTCTTGTTTGTTAGCACAATTTCATTCTTCAAAATGTGCTGCTTTCCCATGTCAAATGATGAATAAATAAACATATCATTATCTTTGACTTGTTCCACAAAGAGATTTATTTGTCAATGTCATGAAGTAAACATATTTATCTTGTTCTATCATGTTGAATGAGTTCTTCAGCAGCATTTGAAATTTTCTTCAAAATTCCCAGTGAGCTGCTTTTTTGTGGGGGTGAAACCCAAAGGGAATAGCTCTATGTTCCCATGGAAAATTACCTTTTGTGAATGATCAATGGATAGAAGACTTGTTGAAGCTGCTCAGACAGGTAATGTACCGGCTTTGCATATTTTGATGAAAGAGAATCCCCTTCTACTCCGGTCTGCTGCACTAGTAGGTGGTGAAACTCCTTTGCATATTGCTTGTATCGGAGGCCATGTTGATTTCGTGAAAGAGGTCATAAACTTGAGTCCGGAGTTGTCTGAAGAACTAAACCGAGATGGTCTAAGTCCTCTGCACATCGCTTCAGGTAATGGGGATGTTGAAATTATTCGAGCCCTTTTGCAGGTGAACAGCAATCTGTGTACAATCATGGGCAAAGAGAGAAGAATTCCTCTTCACTATGCAGCAATCAAGGGCAGAGTATATGCTATTAGACAACTTCTTTCTTACTGTGCTGATTCTATTATGGGCGTGACTGCTCGTGGTGAGACTCCGCTGCATTTGGCTTTGAAAAACAACCAATTTGCAGCCTTTAAGTTCCTAGTAGAATACCTTAATCAAAATCAAAGGGAGGACTTGTTAAACAACAAGGACAATCAAGGTAATACTATTTTGCACTTGGCAGTGTCAAGGAAGCAATATGAGGCAAGTTTTTTACTTATCTTTATTTCTAGCATTTGCTGATTTTTATAAGCTGAACAGAACTGCATTGCAAATGCAGATTGTTGAATTGGTGCTTGACAGAACTTATTTTCCTGAGGGCACAGTGGACGTGAACTTCCTGAACAAGAAGGGATTAACACCTCTAGATGTTTTGCTGATGGAAGGGGGTGACAACGAAATTGAGGAAATGCTCAGAGAAGCGGGGGCTGTAAAAGCTGAGGACTTGCAGCCTCAACAGCAAGTAGCACTGTCTCCCAACGTGGTTGTGACAAATGAAACACCACCAACTAATGACCGGTTAAGGCAAGGCCGTACACAATCTCTTTCAAAACAGCTGCAGAACTACTTCAAGTATGATAAACTCAGAGATTCTCCTAGTGAGGTTAGAACTACACTGCTTGTGTTATCTGTCTTAATTGCAACAGCAACCTATCAAGCTGTTCTCAGTCCACCCGGAGGGATTTGGCAGGATGATTATTCGCCTAGTAACAGCACCAACAATGGGACTACGTACTCTAGAGCGCACATAGCTGGACAGGCGGTAATGGGAACTAATAATATGGTTTCTTTTGGTTTATTTCTGATCTTTAACTCTATTGGGTTCTTCATGTCTCTTCACATGATAAATTTCCTCACTATTGGGTTTCCTCTGCAAATTGAGTTGCAAGTAAGTATTGTTGCACTTGCAGCAACCTATGATACTTGTATGGCAGCATTAACACCAGTCCGATCATTGTCCATCAGCTACACCATCATATCCGCATTGCTACCCATCTTCATAACCATATCAACAAAGGTGATCAGAGATAATGCGAAGAAAGCAAGATGCACGCTGAGGCGGGTGACCACTTGGAGTTCTTGAATACAGGTTAGTTATCCGAGCCCTTGTGAGCCCTTTTCATGTTTGTTTTGGAACTGAATTTAGAACACAAATTCAATGAAGATTTTCTCCTTGATATTTGTTATGGTATATGAAAAAGAACTATAATTCACTTCCAATCTGCTAAATGTTTGTAGATGTTTTAACTTTCATGATGCCATTGATGTCTCCTAGGATGTAATATTTTTCATCTGTGCTTTGCTTGACTACTCTCTCTGCACTGGATTTAGAAGAAGATCAAGAAATGAGTAAAAATTACCATAAAATTGTAGTTAAAAAACAGACAACTAATTACATTAGGAAACCAAAAGTCCATAAATCAAGAAAAGTCTATTATTACCGATTACTAGTATTTTAGTAGTAGTGAAATGTGGAATAATAGTTAGGTAGAAGTTAAATCAAAGTAGAAAACGACCCACACTTATGTATCTCTACTTGGCATTGTAAGTGAGAAGTCGTTCGAGTCACACAGAGAATAATTTAATATGGGGTATTATGTCTTTCAATCTCTTCTGGATTAGTCGATAACTTTTAAATAGCGTTTATTAAAAAGTAAAAAACAACCATCTTTATGTGTTTATATGTTTACAGTAACGACTAACATGGTAAGTTTACAGTCTTTCAATAAATATTTATAGCTTTGAATAAAAATTAAATTCTTGGATTATTAATTCTTGATTGTTGTTTTCTTGAGTATGGAAAATAGCAGCAGTGGAGCCTGAAGAGGAAGAGTATATTTGAAGGGAGAAGTAATAGCTGGGGAAGTTGACCTGAAGTATTAAGGCTTCAATGGACTCTGAATCACCGCAAACAGGGACTCAAGAATTTGGTCCCGCGGGGGAAATCCAGGGATTTCGCCTTTTTTTTTACCGAGAGACTCAAGAATTTTGGTTTTCTTTGGCACTTAAAAGTGTTACGATCACTTCATTAAAATACTAACAAAATTTCTACATTTAACCAGTTCAGTTCATACTTGTTTTGTCAAAATGATAACGTAATATTTTTTTTGTTTTTTTATTTGTCACATTTTGTTTTAGGATAATAATTTAATGAATTTTTTTCTATTATACTTCTTTATTAATAACAAATTTTTATATTTTTTTACTCTTCTAATATGAAAACAAGTTGAAATAGTAAGAAAGAGTTAAAAAAGTTTAAAACATATTTTAATTTACAGACAAGAAATATTTAAAATTTATATTTTTTAAACAGTGTAATGTTCAAAATAATGTCCTTCAAATTTTTCTCTCCGCGCATTGTTATTTCTACTTAGTGTTATGTTAAAAGAATAAAAATATGTTGGAATTTGTTATTAATGAGAGTGTTTAATAGGAATTAATTACATTTTCATTCTTGAGTTTGTTTAAATTACAATTTCATCCATCTATTTTGTATAAATTAGAAACACATATTTATTGTCTATATTTTTATAACTTATTAGTCCCTACTACTAATTTTAATAAAAAATTTTATCAGAAAACAATGATTATGTTGTAAAAAGTTTAAAATCATCTTAAAATATTAGCTTGCAAGTTTACTTCTTATTATCTTTTATTATGGAAATTAGACTAATTAAAAGAATTTTAGTAAAGGATATTATTGTTTTTATATATGATAAAAAACAAGAAATGAATTTGTAAAATGATATTGTAGGAAGATGTTAAAATTTTTACCACATAATCAAATTTTTATAAGAATTTTTCATTAAAAATAGTAATAGAGATTAATAAGTTATGAAAATATAAACAATAAGGATGTATTTGTAATTTATAGAAAGTAGAATGATGAAATTATAATTTGGATAATTTTCAATGAGGAAAATGTAATTATACAAAAATTTATTAGTATTGCCTAAAAAAATATGAGAATTTGAAGAAAGTGACAAATAAAAAGATTGGAGGTAACAAACTCTATATAATATAATGAAAACATACTAGTAAATCCTAAAACTAGAAAATAAATTTTAAGAAAAGAAGAAAAATGCATAAAAGATGTATAATGCTTTGGAGTACCCTTAAACAAAAAAACATGAAATTGCTTAGGAAGCGATGGAGTTTCCGATTACTGGCATTAACAACAATGGAGGCTGGGGGCCGTGATGATAACTCAACAGCTTCAGAACTTCTAATAATGGCGTATTTCCAATATGATCCACAAGGAAAACTCCATTTCCAGTACGAAACACTTTCTGGAACTTCAATCATGGCCATCAGTAATAAACCATCCTACTTATATCATTCATCATTTCAACTCGATCGTTTTGGTTTCTCTATTTAACATGATTATCTTATTCACTGGTAGATTACCGATCAGATTAGGGCAAAAATTGAATTAGTTTTTGTGATGTTACGCGAGCTCTGTGTGTGTGTGTGTGTGTTGAGGGCTGAAATATTTGAATCGTGAAGGTGATTCAACTGAATAGGACAAAAAGAAATAGATCTATTTGTAGACTAGTTATTGTATGATTTCATTTCAATACCAATGGTAGATTAATTTGATATTGTGCCTCAGATACTTCACCATGTAAATCAGTTTCTCATCCCATTCTTATTATGTTCTGAATTCCTGGACTTGCATTTACATATTTTGAACAAAAAGCACTTATCTATTTCAGAACCTCTTGCAGTTGCAGGTAATCTGTTCACAAAAATGGCTGAGTTGAATCAGAAGTTCAAGAGAGGCAAGAAGCCTGCTGCCGGTAAAAGTAGCTTCTGACAATCTCTAGTACATATTTATGATGAACACTTTTGTTGTGTGAGGATTGGATAATTGGACAAACATAATTAGTTCACATGTTGATCTTATATTAATTGTATTACACAGGTACATTTCTATCATGCTGGGGCATCGAGTCTCATGACTGCTAAGGTGTTGTATTTCTGTTATTTTCCCTGTGCGCTGTTCTGAATTCTAATACTTTGTTAATTTGGCTAGATTATCGACAGAGCTGTTAATATACACTTACTCCATATCACAAGTTTGCAAGCATTTCTTCTCTGGTTGTAGTTGTGAATGTGAAAAGTTGAGTGTTTGACTTAGTATTTAAGGTAACAGAAATTAGAGAGGAGAATGGAGACTGCCTTCAGAACATATGTGCCAATGAAAAGGGTATAGGTTGCTCAATAAGAACATTTTTGTCATCTAGTTGCTAATGCTCATCCATGGTGCCGTTTGAACATACATATATTTCTTTTTTGATATGTTGAAACCTTCTACCTAGTCATTGCCTCCCAGACCATGCTAGTTTAAAAAATGTAGCTTCAAACTTCCTCCTGCCTGTTGTTTGGTTTTTTGCCAGCGGGCCACAAGTTCTTGGGTAATTTAGAATGTGGTGTCTCAAGCTTGAAAATTCTCTTGCTAATATAGGGAATAATAGCCTTCGGGGATTTTTGGGATCATAAGTTGCATTTCTTACTCTGAATTAGCTTTGCTTTGCCTAGTAGACTTGAAGCCTTTTTGTCGTATTTCAGATTCCATTTTCCTTATCCAAGGCTGTCCAAAAAGTGGAGGTCAGGAAACAACCAAGGGCTCAATTGCTTGATGGTGGCTAGAGTTATTTACTAGATATGGTAAAATCCTTTCATATAGTTTTGGTTCTTTTGATTAACTCCACTCTCGTGGGAGTTTTGCTGCTTGCCAATGGAAAGCTGGCAAGTTTGGGAGACTGTTGCCTATTACCTGTGATCAACTATACCTTCTTGAGTTGTTGTCATTTTTTTTGGGCCCTATTGCACCAGGTAGCATTGTGATCATTGTGACCTAAGGATCCAACAAACCTATATTCTCTGTCAAATAACATCTTTTTTATATTTCTTAATCTTTGGTCAATTCTTGTTTGTTATCATGACTTCATCCTTCAAAATGTGCTGCTTTCCCATAACAAATTGATAAATAAATAAACATATTATTGTCTTTGACTTCTTCCACATAAAGAGATTTATTTTCTTCTTTGTTTTCTTTTTTTTTTTTTGATAAATAAATAAAGAGATTTATTGTCAAGATCATAAAGTAAACGCATATATCATGTTCTATCATGTTGAATTTGGAAGTTCTTAAGCAGGACCTGAAATCCTCTTCAAAATTTCTAGTAATCTGCTTTAAATAGCTCTACCTTGTCATGGAAAACTACCCTTTGTGAATGATCAATGGATAGAAGACTTGTTGAAGCTGCTCAGACAGGAAATGTCCAGGCTTTGCATATTTTGATGAAAGAGAATCCCCTTCTACTCAGGTCTGCTGCACTTGTAGGTGGCGACACTCCTTTGCACATTGCTTGTATTGGAAACCATGTTGATTTTGTCAAAGAGCTCATAAACTTGAGTCCGGAGTTGTCTGAAGAACTAAACCGCGATGGTCTAAGTCCTCTGCACATCGCTTCAGCTAACGGGGATGTTGAAATTATCCGAGCCCTTTTGCAGGTGAAAAGCAATCTTTGCACATTCAAGGGTAAAGACAGAAGAATTCCTCTTCACTATGCAGCAATCAAGGGCAGGGTACATGCTATTAGAGAACTTCTTTCTTGCTGTGCAGATTCTATTATGGGCCTGACTGCTCGAGGTGAGACTTCGCTGCATTTGGCTTTGAAAAATAACCAGTTTTTAGCCTTTAAGTTCCTAGTAGAGTACCTTAATCAAAATCAAAGGGAGGACATTTTAAACAACAAGGACAATCAAGGTAATACTATTTTGCACTTGGCAGTTTCAAGGAAGCAATACGAGGCAAGTTTTACTTATCTTTCTTTTTGGCGCTTTCTTCTGTGCTGATTTTTATAAACTGAACAGAACTGCATTGCAAATCCAGATTGTGGAACTGGTGCTTGACAATACTTATTTTCCTGAGGGCACAGTGGATGTGAACTTCCTGAACAAGAAGGGATTAACACCTCTAGATGTTTTGCTGTTGGAAGGGGGTGACAACGAAATTGAGGAAATGCTTAGAGAAGCTGGGGCTGTAAAAGCTGAGGACTTGCAGCCTCTACGGCAAGCAGCACTGTCTCCCAACGTGGCTGTGATGACTGAAACACCAACTAATGATCGGTCAAGGCAAGGCCGTCAACAATCTCTTTCAAAACAGTTGCAAAACTACTTCAAGTATGATAAATTCAGAGATTCGCCAAGTGAGGTTAGAACTACACTGCTTGTGTTATCTGTCTTAATTGCAACAGCAACCTATCAAGCTGTTCTCAGTCCACCCGGAGGGATTTGGCAGGATGATTATTCGCCTAGTAACAGCACCAACAATGGGACTACATACTCTAGAGCGCACCTAGCTGGACAGGCGGTAATGGGAACTAATAATATGGTTTCTTTTGGTTTATTTCTGATCTTTAACTCTATTGGGTTCTTCATGTCTCTTCACATGATAAATTTCCTCACCATTGGGTTTCCTCTGCAAATTGAGTTGCAAGTAAGTACTGTTGCACTTGCAGCAACCTATGATACTTGTATGGCAGCATTAACACCAGTCCGACTGATGTCCATCAGCTACACCATCGTATCGGCACTGCTACCGGTCTTGATATACATATCAACGAAGGTGATCAGAGATAATGCAAAGAAGACAAGTTGTGCCCTGAGGCGTGTGACCCCTTGGAGTTCTTGAATATAGGTTAGTTATCTAAGCCCCTGTGAGCCCTGTTCATGTTTGTTTAGGAACTGAATTTAGAACACAAATTCAATGAAACTTTTCTCCTTGCTCTTTGTTATGGTATATGATTAAGAATTATAATTCACTTCCAATCTGCTAAATCTTTGCTTGCTGTTGAATATGGACCTATGAATGTACTGTTTATAGATGTTTTAACTTTCTCGATCCCATTGATGTCTCCTAGGATGTAATATAGGTGTTACTTTCATCTGTGCTTTACTGCTCTCTCTGCACTGGATTAAGAAGATCAAGAAATGATCAATCAATATTTCTCTTCACAGCTTATGATGGTTAACAGGTTTCAAAATAGAGAAATGTGGAAACTAATTACATTAAGAATTCAAAAATCCATTATTACCAGTGTTAGTTTTGGATCCCACATTTTCTCTTACAAACAATTTCCTTCCACGAACTTCAAAGAAAAAAAATACTCAAAACTCAAATTTAAGCTCTACTAGTTCGGTGTTTTTTTTAGTTTTAACTCAAGTTTTCACTTTGAGCCCCACCTCTCCTCTCACAATAAATTTAACTATCACAAACTCCAAGAGAAGAAACTCCACTTTACTAAAAAAAACAGCTATCCCAGTTGAGCCTAGTTAAATCAAACTAGAAAATTACCATCTTTATGTGTTTACAGTAACTATTGACATCATCACAAGTTTAGAAGTCTTCCAATAAGTATTTGTAGCTTTCAATAAAAGGTAAAAATTCTTGGATTATTAATTCTTGATTGTTGTTTTCTTGGGAATGGAAAATAGCAGCAGTGAAGCCTGAAAAGGGAAGAGTATATTTGAAGGGAGAAGTCATAGCTGGGGAAGTTGACATGCACAAGTATGAAAGCTACAATAGACTTTGTACATATTCCAATCAGAGACTCAAGAATTTGGTTTTCTTTGACACTTAAATTATTCACAAATCAGAAGCCTCTTCTTGTTGTTGTGTAAAAATCAGTTCATTCATTGATTTAACCAGTTCAGTTCATATCTGTTTTGTCAAACTGATAATGTAAAGTAATATTAGAGTCAAGCTAGGGAGGGATGAAATTAATAATAGGAGAAAATGTTTCAGCAGCATCTTCTGGAGAATTAATTCTACACCAAATTTTTACCAGAAAATTTTCCAGTTTCATAATCCATAAATGTTCCATCATAAACCTAAAAAAGTCTATTTAAACATACAATTTTCAGGTAAGAGCTTGATGATGATATCATCATTATCATCATAAACAAGTTCTTGTTTTACCATGAGAAGATTCAAAACAAGTTTTTCATTATATTATGCTATGAAATTGTCCCCTTTACGCCACAAAATGATAATATATATAAAGTAATGGAGTCAAAATATCACAATTAATAAACCAGGCAAAATATATTATAAGATTATTTACATTTTCATCCTTTAGATTTATTCAAATTATAATTTCATCATCCTATTTTGTATAAATTATAAATACATTTTTATCGTTTATATATTTCTAACTAATTAATTCATATATTAATTACAATAAGTACTTCCATCCAGTTTGATTGTTAAATATTTCTTTTAACCATTAAGACAAAGGCAAATAATTGAAACCCTATAACTTCTAATATTATTTTTGGAATTGAAATAAAAAATAAAAAACAATAAGAACGAAATAATACATACAATCTAACTCATCTTCCTCCACCTCCTCCTTTCTCCCCCTCCCCGTCTAGCAGGCTCCGCCGGCCGGCCGGCCGGCACCACCATCCTCCCCATTTTCCAGCCTTGCTCCACTAAAAAATTCTGCCCATTTTCCAAGTCTTCATCTCTAAAATACCTATAATACCCCTTTATTAATTGTATAAACTTCTTATTCCAAAACTTTATCTTCTCTCTCCTCTTTTTATATTGTAAAACTTTGTTAAATGTAAATGAGTTTTAGGTTTTTAAAATTATCAAGTAGTGATACATTAAATGAATAAGAATAATTTTGAGAAAAGAATTTATAAAGAAAAATTACTTTATAATATGAAACTTCAAATATGACAACTTTAACCTTATATTATAAAATAGAAGTAATATCTATTAATGCCAACGGAGATGAATCATCTTTTTATCTGATGGGAACTTGTGTGGCCAAAATAAAATAAGCTGCCATAAGCTTTGCAAGTGGAAAGTGGAAAAGTTATACTATTTTCGATTAAAAATATAAGTCATTTTAAACTTATACACAAAACTTAAAAAGGAAGAAAATAAGGTAACTTTTGAAATAATATTTCATTTGTATCCTTAATAAATAATGAGAGAGAGATAAGCAAATGAAATAAATAAATACGTAAATAGTTAAAATTTTCATGATAAATATACGTGTAAAAATGACTTATATTTTTTACCATCCATTTACCCTTAAAATAACTTATATTTTTTACCAAGGTTTTAATTGGAAAATATCACCCTCAAGTGGGAGGGTAGAAACATTTTACATCGTGAAGTTTAAAAATAACCAGTTTATCCCCTAAACTATGTAAAATGCATAAAATATTCATTCATATAAGTTATTGTTTATTTTAAAATAACTTTAAAGTTCAATATAAAATCATTTTAGTCCATCACCTAATTTATAGTTACAGTCCATAAAATTTGTAATATTATCTTTTACATCTATATTCTTTAAATATTGATTATTTAACTTTAAAAACTTTATTATTTAAGGAAAATTAAAATGGTAATTTTAAATTTAATTCAATAAAAAATAAGATATTTGCACGTAACGTATTAAAATAATATACGAAAATCTAATTTTTTCTTTACAATAAATATTATTAGATTTGAAATCACCTTATTTTTTTCTTAAATAATCAAATTTTTTAAAATGATTAAATAATCGATCTTGAAAAAAGATAGATTAAAAAGATATTATTACAAACTTTATGTACGTATTTTGTAATAAAAAATTTTGTCTATATTTTTTAAAATAATTATTTAACTCAAAACAAAAGTATTTTATTTTATAAAAATAAATAAATTTTTTTAAAATTTATCACTAATTTATTATAATAAATTAATCCTATTTACTATAATAGAAAAAAGGGAGGGAGTATTTCAGATTCCGTCCAAAAAAACAGTTCCTAATCGCAAGTTTGAAAATCAAATTCGATGAAATGCTATCGTTACTCATAGCTCAGATGGGATTACTGATGTAAAAAATGGATGTAACTTTCCGGTAGGGAATGTCTATACTTATGGTTTGTCTTTTATTTTATAAAATTTATATTAATCAAATTATTACAAAATAATTTATTAAAAAATATATTAAACAATTCCGGTCATTGATTTTCCTTACCAAAAATTGACTTTAAAAATGAAAAAAAACGTAATTCGTATCATTTATAATAGAGAATTAACTATATACACTCTAAACTATTTGCCGTAATCGTAGAGAAATAAGGTTAACTCCTATGATAATGAGCACATCTCGGTCATGTACACATTAAAAAATCATTATAATTATAACGCAAAATATTTAAAAATACAAATAATTAAAATAAAATATTTAAATTATATAAATAAAATCATAAAACTTTTCAGAATCATTATAGCTAATTTCTCTTCATAATTAGAAAAGTAATAAAATGTGATTCTTTTTTTTTGTGGGGGGGGTTGGGGGGGGAATAAAATATGATTTGAATACCAAACTAAAAGTCCGATTGAACTATTTGGGTGCCGTGTTCACACGCACACCGATGGTTCATTCAGGCCTTGTTAATTTTTTGTATATTTATTTCAAAATTAATATTTTTAGCCACCAATTATCTTTTTATATTCAAAATTTATATTTTTACTTCAAAATTTTAAAATGTTGAATTTGAGTTTATCATTAGAGAAGTTAAACTTGTATTTTTTTTTTTCTCTAGAGAGAGAGAATAGAGAAAGAGAGGGACAAGAGGCAAAACTACAGAGTAATTCAAATAGCAATCTCAATTTTTCTTTGGTGGTTCGACTGAGTTTATAAGTTGGCACCAAAAGAGAAATCTCTGGCCTATAGGGCCTCACCAGACTGCCGGATGCCTAGTGCCCAGGTGGAAGATGTAAATTATAACAGGTGGAAGATGTAAATTATAATGATTCAGGGGTTTTGTAGACTGGGGGCCAAATACTAGTGTACCGCTACTAGCATTTGAACCTTGATACCAACTCTGCAGTTCCAAAACCAATTTAGCTACGCCCATGCAGGCGACTAAGTTTATAGCTTAATTGACAATGTTGAAGCAATTGATACTAAATTCACATTTCTCTAAAGAGTTAATGTAAAAAAAGTACCATAAATTTTGTCATTATTAATTAATAATCTTTGAAAATAATAATTAGGGAATTATTTTTCTTTTTCAATAAAATAAATTACATAGAAACTGATCAGAAATGAGTAATGTCTATTATGTCCAATGAAATTTAGAAAACAAACTTACCCATCCAAAGGAGAGACGCTGATCATCAAAGTGGACAGAAAAAATATAATAAAAAAATTGTAAAAATGTTAAAAAGATACGCCGGCAAGAAATTAATATTAAAAAGGTTTGTCAGAGTATCTTTTTTTACAATTTTACAAATTGTAGAGGTTATAATTTTTTAATCCATATAATACCCTTACCCCTTACAATTGATTGCAAGCAAAAGAAGAGTTTCCTTAAGCCATAATAATGATTTAATGAAGCTCTGGTATATGATTTTTTAGGGTTTAGAGAGGGAAGAGAAAAAGCATCACGCCATTTTTTCTTCTGATGGAATTTAGTGGTAGTTGAGTGGTCTGATGGTCTTGGAAAGAGAGAGTATTCCCTTCATTTTGATGATCAACTTCCTTCCTATGAAAAGATAAAATTAGTTTTTCAAATTTTATTTGTGCATAAAAGACATTACTTATTTCTGATAAGTTTTCGTTCAATTTATTTTACCGTAAATGTAAAATTGTCCCTTAATTGTCATTTTCAAACATTAGTTACTTAATTGACGTAATGAGTAAAGTTCATAGTACTTTTTCGGTATTTACCCTTTTCTAAATACACCAAAAACATACTCTTCAGCCCCGTTTGGTTCAAGAATTTTGGTGTGGAAAAGAAAACAGTTTTATTCAGAAAAAGGTTTTCTTCCTTTTGGTAATAAGATAAAACAGTGAGAAAAATTAAATGAGGAAAATTGTATGGAAAATTTACTTATTAAATATAGGAAATCATTTTCCTCACAAAAGTGTGAGGAAAAAAGAAAATGAAAAGGTAAACCTTGTTTTGATATCCCTTACATTCACACTATTCAAAATTCATACACACTTTGAATTCACGACTCATTCTCTCTCTAAAAAACTTAAGAGACTTTCTCTCTCTAAAATTCATGCTCACTTTCTCTTTCTAGAATTCATGACACTTTCTCTCTGTAGAATTCACAACACTTTCTCTCTCTAAAATTTACGACGCTTTTTTTCTCTAAAGCTTAAGACATTTTCTTTCTCCAAAATTCAAGCTCATTTTTCTTTCTAAAATTCACTCACTTTCTCTCTCTAAAATTTATGATAATTTCTCTATCTATAATTCACGACTATTTCTTTCTTTAAAATTCACGACACTTTTTTTCTCTCAAATTCACGACGTTTTCTCTCTCTAAAATTTACGATAGTTTTTCTCTCTAAAACTCACACTCACTCTCTTTAAAATTCATGTGTAATTTCTCTCTCATTAACATTAATTTCTAATTTAAAAGAAATATCATAAAACACCAATAATATTTTGTTAATGATAGAAATAATCCTAAATAAATATAGATATATATTTTTTAGTGTTATCCTTCTTTTTCATAATTTTTTTCTTTTTATTTTCATATTGAAATCCACAAAACAAACAAGAAAAATTGTATTTTCATAATTTTCCTTATCTTACCGAACAATATGTGAATTTTAATTTTCTAATTTTATTTTCCTTTTCTCTCTTTTCCTTTTCCACACCAAAATCCTTGAAACAAAGACCTAAAAGTATGTTTTTGGCAATTATGTGTTTCTCCTTATGTAATGCACTTTGTCTACTGTGTTACAGGCGAGCATTTTAGCAGAGATTTCTAATCTATAATTCCTATTGAAACATATACTCGGAATGTGAGTGCAGGAACGATTTTAAAGTAGACTTCCTATTCATTAGATAGAGAAGATCGCCAAGACTTCGTGATATGCTACCGAACTTATTCCAATTCCAAGAACTCGGATCGGATCGGTATATCAATAACGATTCAGTCCTTGATGAATCCTGATAACCCTATCATCTTAGCTTGGGCTCAATCTTGCAAAATGCAAAATAAGTAAGTTGTAACTCAATTTTATCTTCAATATTTAAATCAGAAAGAGATGTACATTTAGTAAAATAATAATAAATAAAGAGAACATAATTAAATAAAAGATAATACCATTAACATATTGAATCTTAACATTTTGATAGGATAAAAGATGCTAGATTCTTATAAAATTTGAACTTTTTTTATCACCCAAGTCAATTGGCCTTAACAATGACCCAAAAATAACTTAAATCAAAACTCTTCTTAGCTCAAAATTAAAAAGCCCAGTGGATTGGTCCTATCACTCCTCTTCATTCACCTACTCGGAAAGTTCCAGGGCGGCTTGACGCAATTGAAATTGAAAAATCTTTTTTTGTTTAAACTAATTAAAAGTAGAAAATCTTTACCTTCTTTAGCTCCATAGTAATTATATAAGCATCTATGCAGCATTACTGCAATTGTCATAAGGAAATCGACAGGAAAAGGCTTGGAGTAGTAGTTACGAATTTGGGGATTTTGATTCGTACTTACTGAAACGACATGGAGGACGTCGGATCCCTTGAGAAACAAAATCATGATGATATCCAGATCCGACCTAATTCCGAGCGATTAACCAAATATTTCAAATTCCGACCAGAAGAAGAGCCGCGATTCGAAGTACGGAACACTCTGCTGGTGGTAGCGAGTCTCATAACAACCGCAACTTACCAAGCGGCGCTTAGTCCTCCTGGCGGTCTTTGGCAGGATGGAGATAACGCCGGGACTTCAATAATGGCAACCAAAAAATTAGCATCTTTCGTGATGTTCGTCTTCTTCAATTCAGTTGGATTTTTCTTATCTCTATTCATGATTATTGCTCTCACAGGTGGATTTCCGATGAGAAAAGCTTTGGCAATCGCCGCCCTATCATTAATAATAACTTACGATGCATCCATGGCCGCCATAGCTCCTAATAGAGTAGTAACTTGGATATTTTACGCCATCTTTGTGCTTCCGATTATTGCAGGATTAGTCATCAGAACTTTGAAAGTTAAATTCGAGGAAAAGCAACCGCCGACTCCCCGGCCTCCAGTGTAGCCCAAAAAATATGCTCAGAATTCTCATTCAAATGCTACCTTCAATTTGTAAGGGATTTTACACTCAGGACAAAAATAGAGGCAAAGTAATTTTTATACTCTTAGTAAATCGAGTAAGCAAAGAGAAATATATAATAAACATTTAATAAATGAACAAATAGATTATTGTAGATGAAAATATAATAGATATTCATTAAAAAGGTTAAAATTTATATTTTTTATAAAAAGAAAAAAGGTAAGATATCTTGAACTGTGGCTGCGGTAACAATTTTAAATATTTTATATTCTTTTATGTACTCTAGTAAATTAAGTTTTTTTTCCGTCTCCTTATATAAATGATATTTAGCGGTGTCAAAATGAGTTTAGGTCCGTGCACTGGCCTAAACCATCCTCGAAATGGATAGATATGGATTTCTAAAAATAAACATGTCAAAAATAAGTTCGGACCAGACCGACTCATTTTGAGTGTGAACTTTTATAGTCTATAGGCTGGTCTATTTTTTAAAAATTTATTTATATTTTTTAAAATTTAGACATTAACTTTAATACATTATACATAAACTAAACATGATTTATGTGTAATTATTTTATTTCTTATTAGATATTAGTGTAATTTTATGATTCGTTGAGTATTTTTAAAGAAAATTCATTTTTAATTTTTTTTAAATTAAAAAATAATTTTTATAAAAAATTATCCAGCCTCGTGGGCTGGACAGTTAATTTGCAGGTTAGCTGCGAACAAATATGGTTCATATAATTTTCAACCCGTCAAAAATGAGTTTGCACCAGATTGAATCGTTTGGGTATGAGTTTGCACAGTCTGAACCGATCCGATCTAATCCAATTTGGATCGTTTGATACTGCTAATGGTGCTTTCTTTGTTTCAATAATACCTCCCTTGCCGACCTTTGCATTTTAATATTTACTAGTCCATTCGAACATCTAATAGTCGGGTGTAATAATAAATAATGGACTATCAAATGTATTTCACTACACACGACACAAAATAAAACTATTCTTGTGCCTAACATGTGATACGAATGTAATGATACAAAATATAAAAACCATCTCTTGTCCAAATAGACATGAATTTAAAATTAACTCACCATCATCTGTTCGGCTCTAAGTATTTGAAAGCTGAAAAGGAGGGAGAAGCCAAATGGAATTCCTTGTAATTACACAAGATACACACAAATTCTTGATTTAACCAGTTCAGTTCATACCTGCTTTAAGTCAAAATGATAATGTAACGTAATATTAGAGTCTAACACATAAACCTAAAAAAAAAAGTCTTTTTAAACATACAATTTTCAGGTAAGAGTTTGATGATGATATCATCATTACATCATAAACAAGTTCTTGTTTTACCATGGGAAGATTCAAAACAAGTTTTTCATTATATTATTCGATGAAATTGTCCCGTTTACGCAACAAAATGATAATATAAAGTAATGGAGTCAAAATATCACAATTAATAAACTAGGCAAAATATATTATAAGGTTATTTACATTTTCATCCTTTAAATTTATTCAAGTTACAATTTCATCATTCTATTTTATATAAATTATAAATACATCCTTATCGTTTATATATTTTTAACTAATTAATTCTTACTACTAACTTTAATACAAATAAAGCTATAAAAAATAATAATTTTATAGCAAAAGGTTTCGTGTTTAATCTCAACACTACCATATATTAAGACCACAATACTATTTCCTTTTTTTTTTTTGTGAGTCTGATTTTATAGTGAATGATTTTTGTTGTGTTAATTTTTAGTACTAAACAAGAATTAGTCTAGCAAAAAGATTTTGCATGAAGATTTTGGCCATATTTTCTATTACTTAAAATAAGTAACTTTTAGCTTATTTTAAGTTATAAGCTATTTTTAAGTTATTTTCGATTGCTGATGATATTTTATTTTAACTTAAAATAAGCCAAAAAAAAGCTATGTTTGAGAAGCAACCTTAGGGGTACTTTTTTAAACTGCTTCAACTTATTGATGTGATTAAAAGTAAATATTAGAATATTTTTTTTTTAAAACATCTTTAAAATCACTTTTTTTTTTGCTGCCTAAAAAAGTAGAAGTAATTGAGAACAGACGTTTAAACTTTTTGTTACAAAATCATTATTTTTTGATAGCTTTTTGGTACTGAAAACTTAATAGTACAGTTTAATTAGTTATAAATATATAAACGATAAAGAAGTATTTATAATTTATACAAACAAATGGATGAAATTATAATTTAGATAAACTTCAAGGATGAAAATGTAAATAACCCAATATTAGCTTGAAAGAGTATAAATAATTGCATATTACAAATGAATTTTGTAATCCTATCTTTAGGTGAGAAATTAATGATGAATAATAAGAGGGTTCTTGAAGCAGCTCAAACAGGAAATATTGAAGATTTGCATAATATGATAAGAGAAAATCCCCTTCTTCTAAGATCTTCATCCTTAGTAGATAATAATGAGACACCTTTATATATTGCTAGTACAGGAGGCCACATTGATTTTGTCAAAGAAATCATAAAATTAAGGCCAGATTTTGCTTTAGAATTAAACCAAGATGGATTTACTCCATTGCATATTGCTTCAGCTAATGGTGATTTAGAGATTGTGAAACAACTTCTGAAGATCAACTCCAATTTATGCAAAATCAAGGGAAATGAAAGAAGAATTCCTCTTCATTATGCAGTCATCAAAGGTAGAATACAAGTTATTAGGGAACTTTTATCAATTTGTCCTGATTCAATTGTGGAATCTACAATAAGGGGTGAAACTTCACTCCATTTGGCTTTGAAAAAGAACCAATTTGAGGCCTTCATATTTCTTGTGGACTTTCTTGAGAAATCTAACAAAATGGATGTTATGAACAACAAGGATAATCAAGGTCATACCATTTTGCACTATGCTGTTGAAAGAAAACAATATGAGGTAGCTTCTTCCTTACCTTCAACTTTTCCGTGTTTGGATAGAGTTTGATTATGATATTTCTTTTTTTTTTCAAAAAAATTATCATCGTTGTTTATAAATGCTTTTTTTTTTATGCATAAATATTTAATTTATACCCAAATACGATTTTTGATTAACTGATTTTTATCAAATTAGTGAATACATAATACTTTGAAAAATAAAAGGGGAATACCTGGCAGAAGACGTCAAAGAGGCACTTTTGTCCATTCATGAATTCTTGAAATGCAGGAGTCGGTTCAAATTAGTTCTAAGTTTTTAACAAACTTGATCCGATTCAAACCCACGAAAAAAAGAAAATAGTGAAATCCCAAGACATGTGGGTTGGGTCACTTTAGAGACTTGAAATTAAGTTTGGGAAATGGTTATATTTTATAAATGGACAAAATTACTCCCTGTGTCACGTGGCAAATGAATTAGTAGTGCCATTCTTCCCTTGTGTAATAACTAATTTGATAGAATATGTGAATTGGAAATATTATTTCGATATAAATTAAATGAATAAATTTGATGGATAAAAAGAGAAAAACATACATTATTTGTAGACAATTATATTAATTTTCCTTTTTTTTTCCTTAATGTTTCGTAAAGTTTGAATGGTTTGTAACATAAAAGATTACTTGTAGGTTGTAAAATTCTTGCTGGATGAAAACAACTTGAGCAGAGGCACAATTGAGGTAAACTCCTTGAACAAGAAGGGATTAACACCCTTAGATGTTTTATTATCCGGCGACGGCGACAGTGACATTGAAGAAATGCTCAGGTTAGCCGGAGCTGTTAAAGCCGAGAACTTAAATTCGTCATCTCATAACATAGTTATCACAACACAAAATCCTTCAAATAATCAACAGTTAACAAGACAAAACAGAACAAGAGTAGAAAAACCTCATCAATCCCTTTCAAAACAATTGCGAAACTACTTCAAATATAACAAACTTAAGGATGCCCCAGGCAAAGTAAGAGACACATTACTTATTCTCTCTGTACTAATAGCCACAGCAACTTATCAAGCCATATTAAGTCCGCCAGGTGGTGTTTGGCAAGATAACAATAATGATCAAATAATTTCACACAAGGCTGGTGAATCTATAATGGGATCTCATAATCCAACAGCTTATGGTTTATTTCTAATATTTAACTCAATTGGATTTTTTATGTCAATTCATATGATATATTTTCTTACCATTGATTTTCCATTACTAATTGAATTACAAGTTTCTTTAATCTCACTTCTTGTAACTTATGATACTAGTATGACTGCAATAGCACCAAGTAGCAGGATTAGTACTAATTTCACCATTTTGTCTATAGTTTTACCTTTCGGGATACCTTTAGGATGCAAAATACTTAGAAACAATTCAAATAGAATTGAATTTGTATGTAAAACAGTATTGAGTTGGATGAACAAGTTTATTGTTTGGAGATGGATTATTCAAGTTTTATCTAGAGTAGTTTGTATTCTTAACTTAGCATAGATCTTAGAGGATAGAATTGATCAAGATAAAGCTGATAATATAAAATTATTATGTAAGTTTTTTTTTATTTAAAATCGTTTGTAGTGTTATTTGGAACATCTCATGTAAATTAATATATTAGAGAGTGTTACACGAGAGTGTAAAGAAGATTTTTCTTTGATGTTGTCAATAACTGGGCTGGATATCACTATCCCCTCTTCATTGGGCTGCATCACACCATATTAGCTTTCTGCAACTCGGATCCAGATTTCTCATGACCTGTACTCATGGCAGAAGGGCCAAGGGAAATCTGGGCTCCTTGAGTTCCCCTTAAAAGGCTGTCTTGCTTTTACATTCCGTTTTGATTTCTTGACAACTCGAAATAATTGATGGATTTTAAATACAATTTCATGTGACTATTTGACAACTCGAATAATTTTACCAATTTTGAATGCAATCCTCAACTTCATATGACGATTTGACAATTCAAAATAATTTCACCGATTTTATCAATAACTACACGCCAAAGATTTGATAATTCGAAATAATTAACGGATTTTAGTGCAAACCCAAAACCCTATATATAACGAATTAAAAATCACCCAATTTGGAGATCACACAACAACTTTCACAATATGTTATTCCTATTCTATTTTCTAAACTTTTAAACCCTTTCTTACATTTGTAATAACCCCAATTCAATCAATTTATAAATATCTTTTTTTTCAAAGTGTTGTAATGTGTTAGAGTTTCTATTAAATATATCTTCTTTGAATTTCTTCTAAGTACTTCTTTATAAATATTTTACTTAACTTGATTATAAATTATTATAATAAAATTTACAACAAGTAATAAAAATTTAAAATACTTTAAATTACTTCTTCGTACTTTTCTTAATAAAATTTTCCTTTTAAAATTGTTATAATTATTGTTGTAAAATATACATCAAATAATATTGATAAAAGAATACTGTCTTTTTTAAAAAAAATTATAATTATAAGGTTTGCAAAAAAAAAAATTTATGAGTTTTGCCGAAAAATAAAAAAATTTAAAAAAATGATTTGACATATGGTGAACTTGAAATGGTTTCTAATGTAATTTTTCTTGAAGTTTAATAAGAATAAATTGTTCGGGAACGATATGTTTTAAAATTAAAAAAAATAAAAATGTTTCATTTTTAAAAACCATTCAAATTGAGTCTATAAAAGATATATCCGTTCCAAAATATAAGTTTGTTTAAATTTTTTTTAAAGGAAAAGATCAACTTTCAATTAAGTAGGAAATTTGTTTGCTATAATAATAGAATTTGCAAAACGTGGTATCTTTTCTATCCTATATATATATATGTATAGTATTCGAGATATTAGGAGCATATTTGGCCAATTAACATGTCGGAACATTTATATCTCTACTAATATAATTTAACTTAGCATTCGAATTTAAAGTTAATACCTCTTGGATTCCTTCCACCGTATGCTCAAGTGACAACATTAGGCAAATGAAATAAATGAATATGTATAGGTTGGGATCGTCTAAAATCGGTTGAGATCGTCTTATACATCATATAGTTACTTTTGTACATTCCTAATTCCTATTTTATTATAATAGTTTTATTAATAAAAATCCTATATAATAAAAGATAAACTTTAAACTGTAAAAGATAAACCCGAAAAGAAAATTACAATAAAAGATAAACTTAAAGAAAAATTACTGTTAAAGTAATTATACTAGAAGATTTAATAGACAATTCCGAGTGGTCTAATATATCTTATAGTATGCTATAAATGCTAATAAAAAAGTTATTATTAAAGAAAATATATTAGGAAATGTACTATACGATAATGAATGTATATGTATAGTTATAAATTAGATAATAAATATTTCTCGTACGTATAAAAAATTTATATTTTTTACCTTTCATTTCGCCATTTAAAAGATTTATATTTCTGATAAGAGATATTAATAATTTTTACATAAGTTTCACAAAATAATAATTTAATAATAAAAAATACTTTTTTTAATTTAAAAGTTGGCTCTATTTGAATTGACTTTTTGTTAGGAAAAAACGAAAATTTGTTTTTAGAATTTGTGAAAGTTCTTTTCAAAAGAAAAAAAAAATTCGTGACTCGAGAAGGAAAAAAAAAGTTAACAAAAAAAATTAACGCCAACACAATTAGAGCCTTATATTTGAACACCGCTGCTCCATTAAAAAAAAAAAAAGTTCTTATATGAACCTACCAATTCAACACAAATCATCTTTGATCTTTGTCATTTAGATAAATAAAAGTCTCATAATTCTATTTTAGTATTATTAATTTGCAGATAAGTAATGTTTTATTTATAAAAAAAAGTAAAAATAATGTGATTTGGTGATTTTAATTTTAAACGAGGGTAAGTTTAACTAGATAAACATTGAATACATGATAGTGATGTGTAGTATGACATAAAACACTTTTTTTAAAAGTATTTCTATTTCTCTTATTAAGTGAAATGCCTTGAGTATGTCATTTGAAGCGACTTTATGTTTAATTTTCAATTTTATGTTGTAGAGGTTAAAAAAACATTGAGTAAGATTAATTGAGGATGAAATTAGAAAGATAAAAAAAAAAAAGAAAAAAACCTCTTTACCCCTTGGTTATACAAGTAATTTTTGTCAAAATGACAATTTTGTCCCTTTCTTGTTGGTAGATTAATGTACTCAATGTTAATATTTTATTATGTTTTTAGTAACTCAATATTTGAAAATAAAATACAAGATTTTTAAATGATAACACAAAATTATCATGCACTATTAAATGATTCATTGAATGATTAGAACATCTCTTACTTAATATATCAATTAATTGCGTCATCTGATTACGTCGTACAACTACTCTTCAAACAAAACGGAATCTTTTCCGGATAGCATTTGATGGGAACTGTGAGGCCAAAATAAGCCATGTCTCCGTCTCCGGTAGCTATCGTGGTTAGCCGGTAAGTAAAAGTCCACCACCCGCCGTGCCTAGTTTGCATTCTTCGTGCTACAAATAAATCCATTGCTCCTCTCCCTTCATTTCAATGCTTCGCAAGTCCAAAGTGGAACACTTCTACATCAAAAATTGCAGTATATATAAAGATCCATCTATCCATTACAAATTGCAAATAGAAACATTTTCAATAAGATAATCTCAATTATTTACACCATTGAAAAAACATGGCGGCGCCTGAAAACCCAACACCCGAGCGATTAACCAAATATTTCAGATTCCGTCCCGAATTCGAGCCGCGATTCGAAGTACGGAACACTCTGTTGGTGGTAGCGATTCTCATAACGACGGCAACTTACCAAGCAGCGCTTAGTCCTCCAGGCGGTCTTTGGCAGGATAGTTCCCAAGGATATCCGGCCGGTACTTCAATCATGGCGGCTAACAGGGTAGCGTCTTACGTCATGTTCGTCTTCTTCAATTCAGTCGGATTTTTCTTATCTCTATTCATGATTATTGCTCTCACGTACGGATTCCCGATGAAAACAACTTTGGCAATCGCGATTAACGCTTTGATATGGACTTACGATGCATCCATGGCCGCCATAGCTCCGAATAGAATTGTAGAATGGATATTTTACGCGATTTCTATAGTTCTTCCGCTAATTGCAGGATTGGTTATCGGAACTTTGAAAGTTAAATTTGAAGAACCGCAACCGGAAGCTCCCAGGCCTCCTGTGTAGCCCAAAAAATGAATGGGCCCAAGCCCAGATGCATTGGATCCTCGTATAAAATCCAGTAGAGAAGACCAGTCACTTTCTTTGGTCCTATGATAGCGGCCCCATGGTATACTTTAATACACTTAATACACATTATTTGTAATAATTTTATTAATAAAAATTTTATAAAATAAAAAATTATATTAGATAATATATTAGACAATCTTAAATGTAATAATATAAAAGGTGTATATTAAATAGTATAATACAAAATATATTAGAAAATGTATTAGACAATCCCAACTGATATTATTCTCTTTTTATTTTATTTTTCTTCGTTTCCATTTTATTATTTCCTTTTTTTTAAATTTTTTTATTTATCCCACTCTATCATAACTATTTGACCAAGAATGAGATGAAAGTAGATGGGGGAGAATTGATGGTATTATAAAGGGAGATATAGTGTGATCTACTCACATATATGTTGAGAGCAATTCCTCAACTATATTAATGTCTTTATATCTAATGCACATTATCTCTCTCAAATTGAGGCCTTTTTTACTATTAATTTCTTCCCACATCCACAAAATTCTTCCACTTTAAAAGGGTAATTCTGTACTGATTTATCTTTTAGTTAGAATCCCTTTATTTTCTTATGTAATTTTAGAAATAGGAATGGAGTTGCGACACTCTTATATAGTTCATGTTTTTATATGAACTAAAATACCTACCAAATCAATTACTCGTCTTATTATACTTTTACAAGTTTGCATGATAAATTAATGGATGGAATTAAAATTATTTTTAGTAAAAGAATATAGTGAAAAAAGTTCTTAAATATCATTTTTTAATATGATAATTATTTATTTTTGATATTATTATTATTCTTTATTGCCATCAACAATTACCATGATAATAAAAATATTTTAAGATAAATTTCAAATCGATTCCAAAAGATATGACCTCGTATCAATAGAGAATTTGAAAAAAAAAAAGTCCTTCAACACGTAAAAAATTAGTATCAATGGAGCCTCTCACTATATGAAAGTTTCCAGTGGGAAAACAATCTTATGTTTTCTGTTTTATTAATGTGAGAATAATGTAAAATTTATAGATTGTGCAAGTGACAAATCCTAATCAGATTAGAAGTAGAAGTCCTAACTAAATACAACTAGGAAACATAATTATACACAGTTTAGGATTAATAGTAATCCTATTTTAATTATATGTCTAACACTCCCCCTCAAGTTGGAGCATGAAGGTCAGAAATGCCCAACTTGGAAGCAAATCGATGAAAATGTGTCAGATGAAGAGCTTTAGTGAGAATATCTGCAGGTTGTTCTTCACTTTGAATATATACAGGAAAGATAAAACCGTCTTGGAAAGCATCATGAACAAAATGACAATCTATTTCAATGTGTTTAGTGCGTTCATGGAAAATAAGATTTTCGGCGATATGAAGAGCAGCCTGGTTATCACAATGTAATGGAATGGGGCGAGTGACAGGGACATGACGATCCCGCAGGAGAATAGATAACCATTTTAGTTCACATAAAGTCATAGCCATAGAACGATATTCATCTTCGGCAGATGAACGAGAAACAGTATGTTGTTTCTTTGTCTTCCAAGAAATAGGAGACCCACCAAGAGAGATAAAATAACCAGTGAGAGATCGTCGAGTTATCGGGCAGGTGGCCCAATCGGAGTCACAATATGTAGTTAACGAAAGAAGAGAGTTAGAGGAAAGAAAAACGCCATGTCCAGGACTCCCTTTTAGATAACGGACAACTCGGATAGCAGAATCCCAATGAGCATGATGAGGGGCGTGCATAAATTGAATAAGTGTATGTACAGCATATGCGAGTTCAGGCCGAGTGAGTGTGAGATATATTAGCTTGCTTATGAGTCTGTGGTAGAGATCTGGGTTATCAAACAATGATCCAGATGTTTTTTTCCAGCTGATGATTAGGTTCCACCGGAGTATATGCTGGCTTGGCACCTAATAAACCCATTTCAGGGAGAATTTCCAATGTGTATTTTCTTTGGCATAAAAATAATCCCGTGGAGTTTCTCGTAATTTCTATGCCCAAAAAATATTTGAGCGATCCAAAATCCTTCATGTGAAAGCACTTATGTAATGAAGCTTTGAATTTTTCAAGTGTGGATAGGGAATTTCCAGTAATGAGTAAATCATCCACATAAATAAGAACACATAGATAAATATTCCCTCGAGAATATGTGAAGAGAGAGTAATCTTCATAAGACTGAGAAAAACCATACCTACGGAGAGCGGTAGTGAGTTTTGATAACTAACATCGAGGGGCTTGGCGAAGACCGTATAAAGATTTCTTTAAATGACAGACTTGTCCTTTGTAACAGGTACGAAATCCTGGAGGTGGTCGCATATATACTTCTTCTTGTAAATCTCCATGTAGAAATGTATTGTGAACATCTATTTGATGGATAGGCCAGTTGCGAGCAGTGGCAACGGAAAGTAAAGTACGAAAGGTGACCATTTTAGCAACGGGAGCAAAGGTGTCTGTGAAATCAATACCTGCCATTTGTGTATTTTCCAAAATTACCAAACGGGTTTTATATCGCTCGATAGTGCCATCTGCTTTGTACTTAATTCGGTAGACCCATTTACTCCCCAGTGCACGTTTTCCAGGAGGCAAGGAGGTTAAAGTCCATGTACCATTTTGTTCAAGAGCATCAATCTCTTGGCGCATAGCGGTGCGCCAGAGAGGATTAGAAACTGCTTCAGAATAAGTGGTAGGCTAAAAGCATGTGTGAATTAGAAAATTTGCTATAGTCCACAAATTTTGTTATAAGATAAAGGGACGTACCTGAGAGGTTCGAAGAGGGTGAGAGAGCAGAGGAGGAATGGGATATAGAGGACTTCCATATGGCATTGCAATCATAATCTTGGAGTCCAGTCGGAATATGTTTAATTCGAGTGCTTCGTCTGGGTGCATTAGTTGGCGGATTGTCTTGCGTCAATCTGGCAGGAATACAATTGGCTCTGATACCATGAAAGTTTCCAGTGGGGAAAACAATCTTATGTTTTCTGTTTTATTAACGTGAGAATAGTGTACAATTTATAGATTGTCCAAGTGACAAATCCTAAGCAGATTAGAAGTAGAAGTCTTAACTAAATACAACTAGGAAACATAATTATACACAGTTTAGGATTAATAGTAATCTTATTTTAATTATATGTCTAACACTATACGTCATTAGAGTAACTTGGTAACTTCAACATCCATTTTGTCATTCGATCAATAATATTGGGTTTATGCCTTATGGAACTTCATGAGATGTTATTGAGTACGGTTTCAGGTGTACGTGAAACTAAAAACTTTAATTGGTTAGAAAATATGTCCAAAGAGACTCATAAAATATTAAAAATTTTGGAATGAACAAAAGGGATCTTTGCAATTATTTTCTACACATAAAGTCTGTTTATTTTAAATAACGATAAACTGTTAAGTTAAGTTATACTTCATAGTAACCGAAGCTATTTTTACATAAGATACAAATAATTTTATCTTTCAGACGTATCATTTAATTAAAACTTATTTAACGATCATTTTATATGTATAATGTATCCCAAGTCGATGAGCAATCTTTATCATGAATATTATATACTCTTTTTTTTTAGAATATAAAGTCTTCTTAGAGTACTACTACTTTCAAATATTATTTCAAGTCAATTTGTATTTTGATTAAAAAAAAAAGAAAAAGAATAAAGTCAATTTGTATTATTTTATATTTTAACTTTTATTTTAAGTGAAGTCAATTTGTATTATTTTGTTTTTCTTTTTTTTTCTTACCGAAAATAAAATGTGGAGCGGTTGTTAAAGGCTTTGAATTTGCAAGTGAGTGCTCAATGCTCATATATAAGAATAGGACCGACACCGAGTACAAGCTCTAGTTTGCTCAGTGGTAGTGGAGCACACGAAAGGATAAATAAAATAAGATAACATTATTTTTTTAATATAATATTCGAGAATTATGGAGTAATTAATTAAGATTAAAATAAGTTTTAGCTTTTCATAATTTGAAAAAACCTCTCTTTATTTTAAAAAGTAAGAACATGAGATGGTCTCAAAGGCAGAAGCCTATAAACGTCGAAAACTTTTTTTTTTTTTTTTTGATAACCTAAGCCTCCGAGAGACATGACTCTTGGTATTCTTTATTCTCTACTACTGATTCTATCTTATAGATGTAATCAAATTGGATCAGCTCAGTTTTCCTTCTTTCTATTGAACTACTAAAATTACTGAAAATATTGTCAAAATGCTAGACTCCGCTGATGTCCCAATTCCCATACGCAGTATAGAGGTTGAAGGGAGATGCTTTACTCCTTAAAATACAGGCAAGGAGAAGAAGATTTCTTCTTCCATATAGATGGATATATGATCTATGGGGCGACTTGATGATATTATTCTTTCAGAAAGTTATTGATTAGTTGAGGTTGACCTTCAAAAGTTATCGAGTAATTCGTAAAGAATAGAAAAAAACTTTAACTCTTCGTAATACGGAAAAACCTTCATCTTTGTGCGAAAAGGTAAGAAAACGCTGAAAACTCTTTCTTTGCATATGGATTGATTAGTAAGTGTTCTATTCTATTGCTTTATGACGGGGTTTAAGGTGTATTTTGTTGCACTAAAAGAGGTTTCACAAGACTCTCAAATAGTAGTATAAAATTGGTATATTTCTGAGTGATTCGAACTTAAAATCTCTCGTTTGACATGACATATGGAGATATCTAACAGAATAAGATTATACCAACCAACCACACCCTATCAATAAAAATAAACTCATTTACCTTCGTTAGCTTCATAGAATACTATATATATAAGGATCCATTGCCATACAAACATTCAGAATAAGATCATTAAGGTTATTAATTCTCACATTAATTTTTTTTCCAAATGGAGAACCGGCCAAATTCGGAGCAAATAACAGAGTATTTCAAATTCCGTCCAGAAGAAGAGCCGCGCTTCGAAGTACGCAACACAGTGCTGGTGATAGCCATTCTAATAACAACGGCAACTTACCAAGCATGCCTTAGTCCTCCTGGCGGTCTTTGGCAAGATAATTCCGATGGACATCGCGCCGGGACTTCAATCATGGCTACCAATAACATAGTATCATAGACTATGTTTGTTGTCTTCAATTCAATTGGATTCTTTACATCTCTATTCATGATTTTTGCTCTCACAGGTAAATTTCCTATGAGAATAGCTTTGTTCGTTGCACTGAACGCATTAACATGGACTTTTGATGCATCCATGGCTGCCATGACTCCTAATACAATAGTAAGGTGGATGTTTAATGCCCTCTCTATTGTTCTTCCGTTTATTGTAACTTTTGTGACCGCATTTTTGAAAGTCAAGTTCCAGGAAACGCCACCGGCGACTCCCAACAGGCCTCCGGTGTAATTTAAGTAATCTGCAGATTGGACGTGATATCTACATTCTTGGAATTGACTTCCCAGAGTTCTTTAAAAATGTCCTAGGGTCATCTTGAAATGGTTTTTAATTTTAGAAATATGTATTTTTTCTTGAAGTGAATAAAAATAAATTATTTGTGAGACAAATATGAGTTTTAAAGCAAAAAAATATTTTCGTTTTAAAAGAGTCATTCAATTTGAGTTTATACTTTTTATTATATCCTATATCCGCATTTCTAGTTGAGAGGTTTTAACTCTTATTATTTGTATGAAAAATCAAAGCAAACCTTAAAATTATATAATAAATAATTCTTGATATGTGTAAAATAACTTATATTTTTTACTATTTATTTAACTTTTAAAAAACTTATATTCTTTTTTTATTTTTTATTATTTTTTTAGTTGGGAGTTTCGATTCGTAAAATGTGATACTGTTTGTGCTTATTTCGAATGATACTTCGTACACATCAAAAGAAATGTTGTAATTCGAATGATAAAAAGTACTTGTACCACGAGTTCACTGCATTACCACAAAAGATTTATATTTTTAACGATATAATTTTTATATTAAATTTCATAGAATAATAATTTAATAATTAAAATACTTTTTATCAAACCTTATATTTGAAGTTTGAATATCATTGCACACTCCAATAAATAAAAAAAGTTGTTATATGAACCTATGAATTCAACACAAATCATCTGTGTCATTTAGATGTATAAAATAAAAGACTTATAATTTTATTTTAGTATTATTAATTTGCAGATAAAATAAAATATCTCATTGAACTGACTCGAAGCCTAGAACCGAATGGTCTAGCTCGCATACAAGTCGTGGTCTGGTCTCTAGTCCCGGTGGTGTCCGGTAACAAGTCACCGTGGATAGTTTGTATTTGTCGTCGCCGATCCAGCGCTCGCATATGATGACAATTCCTTCTCCTCTTCCTTCCTCTCGTCGGAAAGTTCCACTGCGGCTTGACCCAGTCGAAATTGAAAATTCTTTACCTTCTTTAGAGCTCCATAGAAATTATATAAGCATCTCTGCAGCATTACTGCAATTGCAATTGTCATAAGGAAATCAACAGGAGGAGTTGCGAATTTGGGGATTTTGATTCATAGCTAGCAAAACGAAATGGAGTCTGTCGGATTCCGTGAGAATCGAAACCACGATCTCCAGGTCCAACCTAAGTCCGAGCGATTAACCAAATATTTCAGATTCCGACCAGAAGAAGAGCCGCGATTCGAAGTACGGAACACTCTGCTGGTGGTAGCGAGTCTCATAACAACCGCAACTTACCAAGCGGCGCTTAGTCCTCCCGGCGGTCTTTGGGAAGATAGTTCCCATGGATATCCGGCCGGAACTTCAATAATGGCAGCAAATAAATTAGCATCATACGTCATGTTCGTGTTCTTCAATTCAGTTGGATTTTTCTTATCTCTATTCATGATTATTGCTCTCACAGGTGGATTTCCGATGAGAATAGTGTTGGCACTCGCCCTCCAATCGTTAATAATAACTTACGATGCATCCATGGCCGCCATAGCTCCTAATAGAATAGTAACTTGGATATTTTACGGCATCTCTGTAGTGCTTCCGATTATTGCAGGATTAGCCATTGAAACTATGAAAGTTAAATTCGAGGAAAAGAAACCGGCAGCTACCCGGCCTCCCGTGTAGCCCAAATATGACCCGGCCCAGATGCATTGGAAAATCTTTTGTATATTTGAATATAAATTTTAGATTTTTGTGAGTTTAATTTGAGCTAAAGTTAAATAATTTATGACAAGAAATATGTGGTACAATGGTTTAATCCCTCACTTAAATACTTAGGACTTGAGTTCGAGTTCCTTAAATAGTGGTTCAATACTTATGATTTCTTTCGAATTAGTTGAAATTTGTAGATAAATTGCTAATGTAAATATAAGATCACTAAAAAAAATTTATTTTCTGTAAAAGAGTAAAATGAGAAAAGTTTATTAAGTAGGCGTAATATTTTTTCACAAATATAACAAATAGAAATAGAAAAATATGGGTAATGATAGCATGTGAAAAGAGAAAATGTTAAAGGGAAAACTATTTTTCATTAAATTCTAACATATTAATTAAATAATTATATAATAATAGTAATATAATAGTAGAACCACCCCTTATCAGATTAAATGACATGGGTTCGAATTATATCCTCTTTCTTTAGTATATAAAAAAATTGTATAATATATAACAATACTATTAAATTAAATAGAAATTATGGACATATTCAATATCGGGACCCGATAAATACAACTCAGGAATCTATAAGAATAACTCAAAAAAATTCAAAAAATTTTATTTTCACTTAAACACTTTCTCTCTCTTCACCTAAACACTCTTTAAGACTACAAACTTCAATCTCAAATCTTGGAAGATCCCACCGTCCAAATTAAAAAAAAAAAATTAGTTCTTAAATCTATTCTCTTTTATTTACAATTTGACCGTTTTAGATCGTTGAAATATCTGTTAAAAAAGGAAAAAATCGATTTTGTTTTAAAAAAAATCTGCCCGAACAGTCTTTCGCCGTCGATGATCAGAAGTACTCCAACACTTTCGCTGGCGACGTGTGAAAGTACAAAAAAAAAATTTTAAACATTTTCATCCGTTACCGGCCAAATGCCGGAGTTCTTTCGCCAGTGGTGAACAGAAGTACTCCAGCACTTTCGCCGACGACGTGCGAAAGTGCCCTTTTTTTAAAATTTTTTAAAAATATTTAAATGTTTTAATTTTTTTCATAGTATATTTGATTATTTAATTAATTTTGTATATGTAGAATGTAATGTGATTAGTTGTTTAACATATTTTATGTGATAATTTTTAATTGTTAATATGATTATGGATTTGTGAACATTATGAAATGAATAAAATAATGAAAATGAAATAGGATAAAAATCGATAAAGTGAACAATATAGTAATAACAAATATCTCTAATAATGTTATTTAATTTTGTCTATTTATAGTAAATGTAACTAGTTTAAAATTGTTTGCTTATGATTATGTGTTTAATAAGAAAATGTGTTATGTAATTGCTAAACTATTTGTATTTTAATTTGAAATCATTGTTATTCTTGGCCTTAGTTTTAGGATATAATTCTAAGATTGAATAATTTATAAATTAATAAGTATTACTAAAGAAGAATATTAGTGATGAATAATAATTGAACGAAAGAAATAGTATAAATTAAATAGTAGATAATGATAATTCTTAATATAAAATAATAATGTGTTAATATGATAAACAAGTATTAACGAGTTTGAATAACTAATAGATGGTTCGACCTAGCGGCCGTAGAAGAGATGCTGATCTTAGTCCTATCATGGACAGGACATGTCGAGTTGAGGGGCGCCCTGTCACAGTTTCGTCTAGAGGTGTGAGGAGGCGACATAGTACTTCTAACCTCCTTGTTACTCCTACCCCTCTTTCATCGTGGCACAGGTGAAGCTGGGTCTTCTACCCAACCACCTATCGTAGTTTTTAGATCTCGACCTCCCCTCCAACACATCTTTCACACACACCTGTGCCATATGGATCTGCACATCCACCTTCACACCCCACAGATACAGTATATGATCCATACTTACATGCTCCTACCGTTGTGCAACCTCGCATACCGTATAGATATGCCTCCAAGAGCCTATATTGTACGATAGTGGTCAGCCGAGGCAGATAGGGGTTGAGTTTTTGGATCAGATGCTTGGAACCGCCCGTCAGGATTCTTCATGTAGCACACACGGGTATTCTCATACTGAGTATAGTGTTTCATCTTCTGATCCTTATGTACCGGGGCCTGCAGATAGGGATTTTGAGGGTGATAGGGTTGTTGGCGAAGAGCAAGAAAGAGTCCGATCCCTACATATTTAGGGAGAGGCGAATGAGAGAGGTGATGATGATGGTGATGGTGGTGATGATAATGGTGAAAGTGGTGATGATGATCAAAATGACGGTGGTGATGATGGAGATGAGGAGCAGACCGTATATGTTGCACCTGTAGCACCAGCTAGTGGATCGGACGGGCGTCCTCGTCATGGAAAAGGGAAGGGTTTGACCGCCAACTTTATGTCGGTGATGAGTAAGTTTGTAGGGTCTCGTAACAAAAGACCCGAGGTGGCTCGTGATGTTCCGGCACCGACGCAGAAGAGGAAGAAAGTGAAGGCGTCCGATTGGGAGCAGCAGCAGAGGGAGACCCTGTTGACCCAGAGCTCATCCTATCATACGGTGGACATGTGGTGGGTCAGATATGGTGTGGACATGTATTTATCTTTATGTTAATGTGACATGTTATTATTATTATTGTTATTATTCTTTAATCTGTCAAATGTTATTTATTATGATAAATAGAAAAAATAATATTGGAATAAATATATTGTTATATAACTATATAAATTTATCTGTTTTATCTTCAGGATCGTTGTTTATTGAAGTGCCGATCTCGTTATATGACTCTCACTGGTTGGGACCTTACCGATTCGCAGGCTAGGCCCTTGGCCTTCGGGTCCGGTCTGACGCACTTACGATCGTGCATGTTTCAGCACGCCAATGCTGCATTGTTGTTGGTATTTGTTGAGAGGTGGCAGCCCGACACGAACAACTACCACATGCCCTGGGGTGAGATGACCGTTACACTGCACGATGTAGAGCTTATTCTTGGGGTGCCTACTTATGGTGCGGTAGTGGATCACAGATTATCATGGAGCAGTTGATACGCGTTGTTCAGGATGATCTGGGTTTAGGTCTCACTGGGGGTTTAGGGTTTAATTCATTGGAGCTTCACGTCGTTGCTACTAGGAAACAGACTTCACAGTCACAATAGGTCAGAGCTGCATGCTACCTACAGTACATTTTGGGTAGCTCACTCTTCAGTGATAAGAGTAGCAACATTGTACCTGCGAGACTATGACAACTTTTGATGGATGTGAGTTCTTTTGAGAGGTTCGCATAGGGTGTTGCCTGTCTTGCATATCTGTACCGGAATCTGGGTCAGGCTTCCAGGGCTGATGCGAAGGAGCTTTCAGGGTGTTGGTCACTATTAGAGGTGTATGGTTTAAAATTAACGTTAATTATGTTATTTTTTATATTTTAAGAGTTTTATGGTTTAGAGTTTATTTATTTTATATTTCATTTATATTCCTTTTTATATATTTTTATTGAATTTATATTTTATATTTTAGGCGTGGATATATTTGTATTTTCCCAAGTTCGCACCTTCGTTTAGACATTCTTCCGAAGGATGCAAGCCCTACATGCAGATGTTTCCGACGATCGATTATAAGAATAAGAGTAAACTGCTGGATATTCGCTTGAGATTGGATATGATCACAGCTGATGAGGTTCGGTGGATACCGTACAAGACTCAGGATATTCGTGATTGTTGGGTTTCCACGTGGCATGGTTCATTGCATATTTTGACAGCGTGGAGCCGTACATGCCTGACTGGATTCTGAGACAGTTCGATTTTAGGCAGTGTATTCCCGCCCACCCCATCCAGCCTCGGGAGGCATGCCTCCCGTCGAACAACAGGATGTACATCTTGAGGAACACTTTCTTCGAGGCACTGTAGCTCGAGGCACCTTCGCACTTACTAACAGAGTCATGGACTAGTATTCCGGTCATTCTAGCGAGTTCCTGTACTAATGATTACATGGATTGGTACCTCCCTCCCACTCACTCGAGGATTCAGAATCTTGATAATATTACCAGTGGCTATAATGTCCCGGTAGCTCCCGCCATTCCACCTAAGGCTCTCTTAGATTTGATTGTACGTGAGTGTCACAGACAAGATATTGACGGTGATGAGTTCCGACACAGGGTTCGAGATTTACTAAGGAAGCATTACATAGCTCTTTAGTAAATCTTTATGTATTCGGATATTGTGTATTTCTTTTTTTTATTCCTATTCGTTATGTATTACTGATTTTTTGTGATATTCATTATATTTATTCCCTCATGTTCTGGTTTATTATTGCATATTAATATAATTACATGAAAAATATAAATAAAAAAAAACTCCGAACGACAAATTGTACAAAATATTATTAACACTTTAAAAAAATAATATATTATAAATTACAAATTGCAATATTATTACATAAAATGTCTCTGCGGATACATTTCACTGTATCTCGTTACCCAATTGCCATCCGATTACGATATGGGGCCTCCCATCCGCTAACTCGCATATCTCGATGATATTCCCATTGCACCTATAATGGGGACAAAGGGCATCCATCTACCAACTGTAACTGGAAAAAAAATACATACACTTAATAAAATATCAGTGTGCAATAATTCAATTAATATTAATAATAATAAAAATTTATTAATAATAAATACCTGTATAAAATGTTGCAATTCCTCTATGAGTCCAATGAATATCATTCCAGCAGGCCCATCCATATTTGAAACAAGAGGCAAGACAGTGGTTGACTCTGACCGTGCAAGAAATACAACGCATAGATTGAATGTGTTAGCAATGACATAAAGGTGATCAGGGGCATTCATCTAATATTCAGGTGGCGCCGAACCCTTTTCCCAATTTGTCTTCATTATCAACTCTGTCACACGTTCAACTGAGCCGAACAATTGCTCATATACGTGCATACGGTGCCATAAATCATAGCTCAATCATCTACGAATTTCAACCCAATGATTTTCGTCCCCGAACAAAAAATTTGATACAACCCTATTACGCCGATCCGACAACCGAAAAGGCAAAACCTATTTACTATTACAAACCGCTCCTATTTATTATTATAGATTCCAAATGAAAGAAGCAAAGCAGAAGGGCAGAAAACCTAATCTATTACAATCAGCTTCTGCTTCTTGAACGTCTTCTAGAAGACAGATCGGAGTAAAACAGTAAAAACAGAAGCGTTAGTAGTAAACAGAATAAAAGCTGTAATCTTTACCTCGAGACCCTTCAGGTCTCGGTTAGAGCGGCAGCAGCGGGAGCCGAACGAGCTTGGCGAGTTCGGCTTCTGTGTGCGCAACGAAGAACAGCCAAGGAGTGTTCTTCCGATGAAGAACGACGGGAGTCCCTCAGGCTAACCAGTGGCCTCAAGAACAGCTCTCAGTCTCTCTCTCAGCAAAGCCCCTTTCCTCTCTCACCCAGCCACACGCATGGTACCACGAAAGTTAACCGGCACAGACCAGCGGAGAAAGAGTCCCGAAGGGTCACACAGAAAACGAACAGACAGACTGTTCGAAAGAAGAGAGAGGGAAGACAAAAGGTCAGAGAGAGCTTAGGGAGGCAGTGGCGGCTCAAGCAAAATGAAGAGGAGATTAGGGCAGGCTGAGGAGAAAATAAAATATATATAGCCAAGTCACACCCGGCCCGCCCGACATCAAAGGCCTGCCAGCCCACTTCCACTCTTAATGAGGCCCACCTGGTATTCATCATTGGGATAAAATGAGGGCTGAAAGGGAGAAATGAAAAATATGAAAAATGGCCCAATAGGCCAACAAACCCTAAAACCACAATTACTATCTCCAACCACATTCTTCCAGTTTTATATAAATTGATACATAAACCCTGAAAATGCATTCTTGAAAGGGAATGGCACTGGCGGTGAATCCGGACTTATAACGGTTGATAAACTAGACCTACCACTGCTCCGTCCTCTGCCCCTACTCCTACCGCTATGAGGCGGCCTACCTCTTCCATGAGGACTATGATTAGAACCTAAACCGCTACCAGACCCAGAACCTGAACCGCTGGACTTTCCTATTTTCCTATGTGAGATGGAGACGTATTCCCAGTAAGACTTATCCATTTTGGTAGAATTTGTCTTCCGTCGTCCCTTTGTGACTGCGGTCTCTCCCAGGTTGACAAGGGCTGACAAAGATCATCAGGCAACACCGGATGTATAACACCTTTGATGAGTCGCCTAACTTCCCAGACATTAGAAATTGGACTAGTACTAATTTCCTGTAACAGTGAAGTGAGATCACGCATTTCGGATTCCATATCTCTATAGTGTTCTTAGAAATATCAGAACCAATTTCTAGTTTTCTCCAAAAGATGACAACATCTTCCTCTTGGATTGGAATTAAATGTTGGCACCGATTAACAAGTTCACATGCACATGATAGACCGTGCGACTTCCTTAAATAATGCAGACAATTACTGCCCGGTTCTTCTACCATCTGATGTGCCTTCTTTAACTCATCCATTATATTCTTCAAACCCAAATGACTAATTTTATTACACAAATTCTTTATGATGGGATTACTCTTGGCACCGTACTTCTCTTTAAGTCTTGAAATTTCCAAAGAGTATTTAATTTTTGTGATTTGACCTTGGATGAGAGAGTCGATATTCAAAAATACGGTGTCCAAATCACCGTGACACGTTGATAGTCACAGCTTCAACACCGAATGTTCACTCTCAACACGGTTCGTTGTCTCTACCCCAAAATGCAACACTTGAGAAGTCTAAACCCCGCAAAATTTATGGGCAAATGTATTTAACCATGTGCTGATTAGGTAATGTAGAAAGTCAGGCCTGCTTCGCACATAGTCTTCAACACTTCTAACTTTCTTTGATATTCCACCTCATCTAGTTCATTAATTAATTTCTTCCACGAACCATTAACGAACCGTTGTGTCACCTCTTCATCTTTCACTATCTCTGTCAACTTGGCCAACATATTCTGATCGATGTGTCTTTTACATAATATATGATATGAATTGCTAAATACATCATCAATCACCGGCATTAGTCCACTTTTCCTATCGGTAAGAACGACTAGAGGCTCTCCTTCATTGATAGCTGAACCCTGACCATTTGGCATATCAGATGTAAAATATAAGTGCTTGATTTGTTGAAGAATACATCTGTATGTCGTTGCCTGTTCATTGCACGTAAAAGCTATTGCCACTGTGAAGTTATTTCCTGTTAGAGTCATCCCTACACATTCTAATAATGGCATGTTGTACCTTAATAAATAAGTAGAAAATTTAATTATTAACATTCACTAATATTTTTTTCACGGACTTAAAAATATTATTAACTATTTACTAAAAAAAATATTTTAAAATTTAAATGTTTGTGCAAATAAATTAATAAAGATATCTAATAATACAATTAATCCACTATAATACTTACTTGTTCATTTCATACGTCGTATCCATTATCAGTACATATGGTCACGTTCTAATCATTGCAATCGATGTCGGGTGTGCAACGACAATATCACTAAGTACGTTGCTATCCTCACCATTTCTATAGAAAACAGTGTAGCCCCTTCTGCCCTTAAGCGGAGAACTTCCTCTACCATATTTCTTTCCTGCATCTGGTTCCTCTTAATCTTAGCAAAAACATTGTAAATTTTCTGGGAACTACATACATCAAAATTTTATATTTATTAATGGAATAAAAAAATCTAAAATATTTAAATAAAGTATTAAAAATAATTTAATAATTCCCTTAACTTACTTAACTGCACAACCGTCTTGTTCTCGAAAAAATTGTAATATATTGCAAGGTAGAACATGACTCTTCCTGAACTACTCGGTCTATTGCAACTGCTCCTCCGTAAGTCTTGCAGACTGAGCATGACCATGACTATTAACAGCTATTTTATGGTTGTGTCTCCCGTTTTGTACGAACAATTATCAATGCTCACCGTTCCGAAGGAATGGAACCCCCTTCCAAAGGAAGGGAACCCCGTTCCGAAGATGTCGAAGGCATCCATTTTACTTGTTGCCATTTGCTCTCCCTTTAGCTTAAATGGACAACCACATTTTTTTGTCCCATACGGTCCACACCTTTTTTTCGGTATTTCTTCTTCCTCATCATCGACTATTAGTTTTTTGTATTTTTTAATTGAACCTCCGCGCTCACAAGTCAATGTGACATACGGTCGACGGTCAAATGTTCTGGCTTTCTGATATTGAGTTATGATTAAATATGTCTTCGTATTTATTGCAATTTGTTTTGCCCACTCTACCAACTCATCTTTCAAACTAAATATTCGGCCAGTTGTAAATAAATGTCCAAGATCCATATATTCTTTCGGTTCTAAAAATTCTTCAAAGGTATTTGGATCTTTATCACCTTTTTAATGTATAATGAAAAGTTAATATTACAAAAAGAAATAATTAAAAAAAACAAAAAACAGAAAAGTGACAGGAATTTTTGCCCAATTTGGGCGAACGTGTGCCCAAAAATTTGAAAAGAAATTCGATTTCTTACCTCAAAACTAACATTTTCTTGCAGAGATTCTTCAAAAGGATCTATATTTTCTTCTAATTTCGTTTGGTAATGTTCAAAGTTGGGAATTTTTTTAGAGAGAGGTTAGAGAGAAAGTATGTAGAGAGAGAAAGTGAAATGATTTTTTTGAATTTTTTTTAGTTATCCTTATAGATTTCCGAGTTATCTTTATCGCCCCTAACATCACGTGATTCAATATATTACAATTTTTAGATAAAAAAGACTTGTTGCAAATTAATTTTTTGTTTTATACTTAAAAAAAAGTATTAGAAGATCGAAAACCCTTCCTTCCATAGAAAACAATTTGGTACTGATTAAAAAAAAAAACAATATGGCTTAGCAAAAAAATAATAATAATAATAAATAATAAATAAAATTGCATGTTGTGTTATAGGGTTATTTATAGGTGGGCTGGCAGGGCAGGCCGTAAGACATGGACCAAATCCAACACTTGATAGGGATAGCATCCGTATAAGGGCTAATTCCCAAAGTTAAATTTGGGCTTCAATAGGCCCAGAATTTGTGTTCAATAAGCATCTCTCATTCTTTTGAGTGAAATTGGCAAAATTAAAACCTTAAATCACAATTTTTATCCTAATTTCATTTCAAAATTATTTTTATTTAATTTTAATCTTAGAAAAATTAGCTATATATACCCATAACTAATGTCACTTTTCTGTTCATACTTCAAAAAAAAATTTCATACCTATAAACTATTTACAATTTTACTGATATGATAAAATTAATCCTTAAATCATAAACTTTATCTTAATTTAATTTTAAAATCATTTTTATTTAATTTTAATTTTCAAAATTTCATACTCATGAAATATTTACAATCTTGACAATATAATTGGCTGTTTCTGACACATTTTAGGCATACGTCATGCAAGTATTTTATTAAAGATATTTTGGTTCTTAGCGAATATGTACAAAAAGATGAAGGAGATGTGTATTTGTTGAGTGTATATTTTTAGTTTTTATTGTGTAGTTATAATTTAATCATGAGTTCATATACAACCACATATCTAAAATATATTGAAAATTGTCAGGAAATAATAATACGTTATAGTACATATTTATATATAGTTTATACTGCGAAATGACAATTTTATCCTGATAAATGACTAAATGTTACCATTTAGAATCACTCTTAATCATAGTTTCATTCATTGTTCGAGAATGACTTACAAGACGTTACTATTAGTACTAGCAACATGCATTTTGAGTTGAAGTTAGAATGTTGTCATCTATATTCTTCTAACACTAAGTTGAGTGTTCAAATAAGCGGCTTGAGTCTTTTCTCTGATCAAGTATGAGGAGTTATAATTTTGCTTCCCCTAAAAATTATATCTAAATAAAAAGTAAGCTGTGATCTATTATATTTAACTTTTTGTTGATTCCCGTTTAAATAGTTTGAGTCCTTTTTTTACAAAAGCGTAAGGAGTTATAATTTTATTTCCTCTGAAAATTATATCTAAATAGAAATTTATCTTTTTAGATCGTGAATGTAGATTCATTTATAAATGAATGTGTATTTGATAAAATAATACAAATCTTACATTTGAATTTTAATTTTAAGTTAGATAAAAAAAAATTTTCAAAATTTAGAATTTGAAGGGCTAGGTAGTTAGTGAGGACAAGAATATCTGAATGTGTCTTAGTTCATCTAAAAATTTCTTTCACGCATACAAGAGAAATATTTGAATTTAGAATGACATATTATATAAAAATTACAAAAAGAAGTAATGTATCACTAATAAAAAAATTCTTTAAAAATTAAGCGCGGCCTTGGTCCCACCTAAGACACACATGTATCCCCTCTTACATAGATGTATATTAAGGATTAAACACATTAAATTTGATATCATTAATGTTATTTTCTTTTTTGTTTATATATATATTTTCGTATTTTCGCTACCCGTTATTCCCAACAAGTTGGAAGAATTAAAATTAGACAGCCTTTTTTTTTTCTTTTTAATGAAATATTAAAAAGGGCAACTATTTTACAGGCAAAAAGGATACCATTAGCAAGAAGAATATCCTCACACTATCTATCATGATATATATATATATATATATATATGATGGAAACTAGAGAAGAAGTCTTCTGATTATTCTCCTAACTAATAAAGAATTATAACAAAGTCCAGATCGATTAACCCAAAAAAAAAAAAAATGACAGTCTTTTCTCTCTCAATCAAACAAAGTGGGCACATGCAAAAACCCAATTCATGATTGCACATGTTATATGTTCCCTTCTCCAATATCACTTACAACTGTCAAATTACCTTCTCTTGTGTCTTTCCCTTTCCAAATATAACCACTACATTTTCCCACATCCAAGCCTTTTGGTCTCTTCTCCCATCCAACCTTCAGATATTCTCATCGAGAATTTCACGTAAACTAATGAAAAGATTAAAATTTTTTTAATAAATTTAAATAATCTTTTTTCTTTTAAAATATTTTTTAAGATGGGTTAATCTCAGACGACCCTCAATGCCTACTTATCACCTCACTCCCCACCCCATGCATGTTGGCCAAGCCGAGGTCTTGCCACCATTCATGTCCCTTTCCACATTGGGTCTCCTCATCACTTTTGCCAACCTGTGAACTCTACTCACTACCCCTTCTCACAACCACACTTGCTCAGATAATAACTGAATTATTTATAAGAAGAGACGTGAATTTTCAATTTAAAATTTTTAAGTTTTAAAATAAAATACAGTATGAATATTAGGCAGGATTATCTCGAAATACTATTAAATAAAAACTTGAAGTTAAACTTTTGCTACTATATATGATCTAGATTTGTCCAACCTCCAAAAAGGAATCACAATGGAAACTACTTAAACAAGCTAAAAACCAAAAGGAAACATAGTAGAGCTAAGTCACATTACAAAACTTAGGCACACAAAACTGTACATTCCCATTAATTTGAGTTCAAGAAAAGCCAAATCAAACTAAAAAAAAAAACGAGCACTTACAAAACTTAGGCACACAAAACTGTACATTCCCATTAATTTGAGTTCAAGAAAAGCCAAATCAAACTAAAAAAAAAAACGAGCAAAGAACCAATGGGAGATTGGTTCTATACTCTAAAAAAACTACATTACAAGTTAAGTTGAAAAAGAAAAAAAACACTTAAACAGCAGCAAGTTGTTGTTGCTGTTGTTGATGGGATGATTGATCATCTTCATTGAAACATAAGTGAAGTTTTGATGATGATTTTCCAACAACATACAAAGTTGATTCTTCATTAATGTTAATTGTTGGTTGTAATAACATTTCCCTTTGTAGGTAAGAACAGTAAGTGTTAAAAGTTGGAGGAGTCACATTCAAATGGAATCCTAATCCAAAAAGGAAATCCACTTCAAGAAAGTTCATCTCTGTTGTGCTTATTCCTCCTACCTTTGCATAGTATGCATTGTTGTAATACCTGCAATTTTTCAACCATTATCAACATGATCATGTTACTGCCCATTACTTAGAAATAGTTTCTTTTAGTACAAGAGGTAACAAGTTACGGACAAAGTTACACAATATCAATCAAATTAGGTGCGCATTATAAAAGAAGACGATATTCTGCATTATACAAGAGTTGGAACACTCAATCTTTGCCCAATAGAGCTTAGCTCTTACCATTAAAACATTATGAAAAGTTTAAGATAAAATTCTTAATAAAATGGCAATGTAAATCAAAATCAAAACTTATCGTTTGTAAATGATTGTTTCTAACTGACTGAATTACTAGTGAAAACAGACTTGGTTTTCATGGGTTTTATATGCTAAATTCCAAGTGTGTAAAGCTGGACCTTAGCTTTCAGCAATAATTGTAAAATGCCTTGACCATGCAACTAACAAATTTGGAATCTACCCTTTATACCCTTTTTCACCATACTTTTTGGTTAGCTGTCTTTCTTTCAACAAGTTTCAACTGAAGATCCAAAAATTAAAACAAAAATGGAAAACAATAATCAACCTGGATTTTATTTACCGAAGTCAAAACCTCAATTTTTTTTTACCATATCACACGAATTGAATGAATGAACACAAAATCAAAAACATTCCCGATTATCAAAAGTTCCCCAAATTCAAAATCCTCTGTTTCTCTGCAACAATTCTAAACAAAAACATTCAAGATTCAAGAAATTCACCAAAACCCAGATCAGAAACTGTAAAACAGAACATAATTTCATCAAAATCCAAGTACCCCAGATAGGAATTTAGCGATTTAAAGCAGAATTTCATCAAATAATTGACAAAATTTAGAGAATTAACTTACATATCATCCATGAATTTTGCAGCAACCATAACACTTGTAATGAGCAATCGATGAACATTGAATGAATTGATGGGCAAAGCGGGTTGGCGTTGAGTAAAACGATCGAGATAAATGTAAGCCACTATAAAGCAACAAGGGCTACAATTGGCATACTTGAGAATTCTCTCTAGATAATTCTGAATCGAAATTGTTGGCCTAGTTAACCCATGAAAAACTGAGATTTTCTGGGGTTGAAATCTACGGTTGAGATCGTTTGATTCCGCCGCCCTCTGAAGTAGAGAAGAAAGGAAGGTAATTAGCTTCGACATTACATTGGGACTCTCCAGCTCTGCCATTTTTGCTGCTGTTGAAGAATGAATGAATGAAGAAGCCTTTTGTTGCTGAAATGGAATTTATATATATAAATAAAATTTTGTTATTTTTTTGTTAAAAAAAAAAAAAAAAAAGAAAAACTGAACTTGGCGTGAGTAACAACCTGTAAGAACTAATAAGGAGAAGGGGATGTTATTCTGGTTGGTGATTGAAGGAATTGACAAAAATGCCCTTGGGAATTTGAATTATGACTTGGGAGTCCTCTTCTGATTTTGAAAAGTTTGTGGATTGATTCTTTAATTTAAACTCAAGTATGTAAAAGAGGGGGAAAAAAGATTGATTTAAGTTGGGTTAATGAGTATTCTCTTTTTTGTTTTCTTTTAAAAGTTTTAAAAAAACAAAATTTTATTGCTACTTTTGATCATAAAGTGATTCTTGGATTAAGGACAAGTATTGTGGTATTGGATTTTATAGTAATGAATCATGTGATTACATGTGTTTAGATGGGTTATATATTGTGAATTATAGGACCCATCTAAGTGTATTTCATGTGTCTTGATTCTATTCAAGAACTAGGAGCCCACAATTACGATTTTTTTTTTTTTTTTGATGTTTTAACATTGGTGGATTATGTGATTCTTGTCTTCCAATGCTTAATCAAAATGGGACAGAGGGATTTTAAATTAAAAAAAAAAAAAAGATTTAGAAGGGATCACAAATTAGATCGTGTTCTTTGTTCAACTTACTATTATGTGCAGGGGAGTAAAAACTAAAATCATCACTCACAAGTTAGAAGACTAGAAGATAAATTAAAGAATTTTAACAGATATATAAATCTCTATTTACACACTAATTAATTAATGCCACAATTAGTATATTTATTGGTTTGTCTCCTTTTATTATATATATATATATATACGGGAAGACAGAATTTTATTGAAATTTTAAGTTATATTTTATAAGGAGGGAATTCAACGTTACATTTCTGTCTTGCTATTATTTATTTAACAACTAAAAATCTAAAAATTCATAACTTTAAACATTCTTTCACTTAAGGGATATTTAAATCGAATTTATAATATTTTTACTAGATAGAAGAGTACTATTATTCGTTTGTCACATTTAATAAGTAAAAAATTGAATTTTGAAAAATATATATAAAAAGAAGTATTATAGAAGAAAAATATTAATAAGTAGGGGTAAATAGCTTGAAACAAAAGATGAATGGAGAATCTAATCACAAAGGATCAAAATTGTAAATTAATAAATTGGATTTGGTCATACATCCAACCTTCAAAGGCCAACTCAATGTTGAGGTGGAATTGCTGGCAAATTCAAAATTCCACGGAGGGCAAAAAGGACAAATCAGAGAAGAAATTGAATTAGAGGACGTCATTTAACTTTACAGCAACATATCAATCCCTTTCTTGCAATTCTAACATGCTGAGAACGTACACTTATCCTTGCATTTTGTCCTCTACCACTAGCGGTGTGGTGTGGAAATGGCCTAAACCTGCCGGTCCATTTGAACCGTCTGCGAAATAGATTGTTATATATTTTTAAAATACACCCGTTATAAATTTATTCGGATTAAATCGGTTCATTTTCAGTGCAGACTTTTACGATTCGGTCTGAAAAGTAATATTTTTTTTATTTTTATATTAATCTTTTGTATATTTTTAAAATTTAAACATTATTTACATGTTATTTAGGTATATTTATTTTGTTTTTATTTATATATTAATACAATTTTATGATTAGTTAAATATTTTTAAAGAAAATTAGTTTTAAATATTTTTTAAATTAAAATAATTTTTATTTAACAAGAAAAATTTAAAAAGCTCGCGGACTAGCCATAGACGGTAAGGTTTGTGCTATTTTCAACCCTTCAAAAATCAACACATGCCGAATCAAACCGTTTGAACTCAGGTTAGATGCAGTTCGATTTCAGATCGGTTCGATCCGTTTGACACTTCTATTCACCACTACATCCTCAACCAATTTTTTATATTTCTAATTATATCTTTCCAATAATTTATTTTAAAAAACATCAACACAGCATTAACATTAAAATGATAGGGATCAAATACTAATTAATTCACGAGCAAGAATAAAAATGAGCATTTTAAGTACAAATTAATTAAAAATAAAATCAGATATAAGCATTACGAATATAAATAAGTTAAAATTTTATATTCTTGAATACTAAGTACTTTTTTGAGTTCAAATTAGTCCAACATACAAGTAATTGGAATCTTCATACAAAAAAGCAGCTTGCCTTGTGGGATGAAAATGTGAATTAAACATATATATATATATATATATATAAGCAGTACAATGTATGACTACTATACTAGTTATACTATAAAATTATATAATTTTATTTTAAAGTTTAACAAATTGAATTTATCAGGATAAAAATGATGAGTAAAGAAATCATTTTTGAGATACAAGCTATGAGAAATAACAATGTCCATTAACGAAGATTGTAAAAATGATGCCCCAAATTTCTTTTTTTTTTTTTTTTAAATATTATGCTAAAAAAAATTTAAAATAAATAGGAAGAATAGAAGAAGGTTGAGGCATTTGTTTTCCTTTGAAGCGAAACAAGAAGAAAGCGTGTGGCGTATGAAGAGATCTTTCTCATCCTAGCTAGCTGTGTCTAGTGTGGGCGTGTAGCCCACAAAACAACATTCGAAGTCTAAAAGCATTTTCTTTTTTTCATAAATATAATTTAAGAATTTATATGTATATCATAAAAAAATTTATTTTTTCTCATCAAAACGAATCTCTCTATTTCAAAATCTATTTTTTTATATTCAATACAAATTTAAGAATATGGATAATTTTAAAAAATTTTTGCAAAAAAATCAATTTTAAGGCAAAAATCTCAAAAATTTATTTTTTTCAACTTTGTTGAGTTTCTATTAGATGAGAGAAATTTCAGGAGAAACTCGTGTCAGTTCTTTTTTTAAAAAAAATAAAAAAAAACCCCAACGAAATGAATGGGTGAATTCTCTAAAAAATTTCATTAACTTGGTCAAACTTCCTTAAAAAATTTTGCCAAGTTCGATGAAATTTCTTAGAGAATTTTGCCTATTTGAGAGAAACTCTTGACGTCATACCATCAAAATTTTCTGACTTGATAAAGAATGATTCTACTATTAAAATACTATTTTATCACGAAGTTCAAATGCCCTAATAAGATAACTTATTTTTTTTATTTACTTTATGATTATTAACAATTGCCTTAATGTGTATAATTCTTTTTCCAGATAATACGAGATTCTAAATGACCTCCTACACTTAAATTAATTATAATTCAAGTCGAATACATTCGAATTTAAAATCTATTATATGATAAAAAGTTATTCTATAATTGGATTATCGTCTTATAACAAGTTTAAACACTCTAATATAAATTTTTCTTAAACCAAGAATCTTATTATTATACAACTGCATTAAAGTATATATAATTATTTTTCCGATTATGATATATTCTAAATAACCCCGTACATGCATGATAAATATTTTTTAAACTATATTATATTTAAATTAATTATAATTCAAGTCTGAATATAAGAGAAAAATTATAAAAAAAATCTATATTTATATTTTTAAAATTTGAACTCGAGATTCTCAATTAAGATATCTGAAATTTCAATCATCGCACCTAATTGTCTTTTTTTTTTTTTTCTTTTTTTGCTAAATGCACCTACTTGTCTTGTGTATATATTGTTACCCTTTAATGCAATGCACCCCATCCTATCATATAATATGTCGATCCAACTTATGTCTCATGTGTTGCCCATGTGATGTGAGTATCCTCTTTAACCATTTATTTTTTAAACCTCATACCTTTTGGTGTCCTACTTATTTATTTATTTATATGTAGCCTACTTTTTACTACTTTTTAATTTTAATTTCTCTCTTAAATTAAGAGTCATATACAATTACACAGCCATTAATTCGAAAACTATTCAAGATGATTAATTAATTAATAAATATATTAGAAGAAGATGATATATAATTGATAAGGGGCCTTTCATTTTAATAATTAGACCTAACCTTCAACACTTATCTCGTACCTATCAATAAGAATAAAATAGAAACTAGAAAATAAAAATAGATAAATAAGAACTAAATGTATGTAGGATGATTTTAAAAAGATATATATTTTTTAAAATTCATATAAACATAAATTATTTATAAAAAATATTAGAATCCCAGATAAAAAAAATTAAATCTTTTAACAATTATATCCAAATATCCCCTTACTCTTCAATTTTAAGACTTTTTTCTTTCTCTTAGTTTTGAGAAGTGTTCAGTATCCGATATTTAAGAGTAAGTAATCTTCACTAATTCGGACTCCGTGTATAGAATACTTGTAAATTAAGGCATGATTATGTTTCACAACACCATGAAGATGATTTGAACTTTAAATTTTTCACTCGGTCTTTTTTTTTTAATAATATGATTTGGAGAGTAAGGATACAAGATCCACAAACAACATAAGATTAATATGCAGTACTTAAAACCTTTCACTTAATATATTAGGTGAAAATATTTAAATGATGAAAGTCATGTTATCGGATCATATAATTTTATTCGTATAGAAGGGTGGGTCCCGACATTGAATTAAAGAATGAACCACAAAGATTTGGAGCAAGGGCCAATGAAAGCTAGCCACGAAGTCCATGAAAATGAGTAGCTAAGAGTCACATGTTGTCTCATGCAAACCCACGTTACATGGTAGCATGTCTTTACATGTATGGTATGCTACTTAACATTTTTCATGTGATACCAATTTGGTTGCCATTGCAATTTGAAGCCATCACTCACGCCCATGAAAGGAGAGACGAGACCACTATCTATATATATATTCACAATAATATTTGTTAGAATCCACACAAAAATTCGGTGTTTTGTGCCATATTATAGTGCTCCCAATTTCCCTACAAATCGTTTTTGTTTCTCCATCATGGTGGCCAACCCATGCAAATTGCAATGCCTATATATTTATTTCTTGAAATTCGTTTTAAGTTTCTTGAATATGGATTTTAATTTTAAAAAATATACTTTTTTAATATTTAGAAAGTATATTGAACCATTCTTCTAACTAATGACTACTACTTATAAAGTATTGTTTATAATCATAACCGATCATTTTGCTTGTATACTTGATATATAATTATAAATAGATAATTTTATCTCTCTCTACACATATACACCAAATTAAGTGTTAGCTATACAACAAAACATAACAGAATAAGTAGAATTGGGGACAACCTCCATTGCAGTCCAAAGCATTTCACTGAAAGACTTTTTAAAAAATAACATAAATCTAACTGGTACTATGTTATAAGTATAAAATTTTCTTCTTCCAAAATACATTCTCACATTTCCAGTTAAGTTTTTATTTCACGCTTCCCTTAACTCTAACAAACATAGCAGTCTCTTTTCCTTCTAAATATAATCTCCAGTTCAGCCCAGCTTCCAGTACCCATTGCCGCTATCCACTGTAGCCCGTTTGTAGGCGTCGTCTAGACTGAATAGCACAAAATTTGACCAATCCTCACGTTCGAGATAAAAGGCATCTTAAAAGTATTGTAAGGCATAACATGATTATGCCAGCGTTCCAACAACAAACGAACAATATGCCCAAATAGTTGCGAATTTTGGCTTAGATCTACTAGTGTATTTTAAAAGAAAGAATTGTGCCCATAAACCAAAACAAAATATGAAAATTTCAAAGTACGAATATTATCTGAATTCAGCATATCTTATCATGTGATAATGTTAATCTTGTTATGTTTGAGGAGGCTCAATCTCATGTCTGGGGAAATCAGGACACCAATCATACTATGATTGAAAAAGAAAGGGAAGAGCATAAGCATATTATTAGCTTCATTTCAAAGATGGAATCATATTTATTGATCAATAGAAGCTATATATATATTGCACTATGTATTAGGTTATGTAACAACATTATCCTGCAAATACAAATTAAGACCAAATTAATGATCAATAAATCTTGTCAGATCAAAACTCACACAATTGCCGGATTAAATGAGGGTAAAATTATCAATACAAGAAAAATTTACTTTCCAGCTCTTATAACATCACTCATTAATGATTTCTTGAATCTAATCCATGTAAAATTTTTGTAAGCAAAAACAAAGAGATAAACCAAGAATGGAGAAACCCCCCATGAAGTTGTGATACTTCTATCTTATGTGCGATAATTATGATGTGATAAATAATTTAAGATCGTGGGCTTAAACATCAATGATAGTCTTGGAATTTATTTTAACATAACAAGGATAATTACCAAATAGTTAACTGTATGTAAGGTCCATGAGAATCTGGGGGACTAATCACATAGTTATATATGATGTACTCTAGGGAGTGTTTTGCACTTCATCTTTCAAATGCAAATTCATAATATTTGACTAGCAGTTTACGAGACAAGAACACAGGTATGCCTGATTGATGCTCTGGGAAATCTAGTAGAGGCAAAGAGAAGAAGTGCAGCCTTGTTTAAATTGGAAACCAGATGAACCAGGGGGATTCTAGCAGAGGCAATCCAATAAATGAAACAAATCAACAATAATGCTTCAGGATACTAGTAAGATAGTTTTATGCTAAGCACTGGAATCATTGTAGTAAATTATTCTATGAACAAGAAAGTAGAAATCATTCAACCGTTCTAAAGATGAACTAAGTCATCCAGGGATAGCAAGACGAGGGTAAAAGTTATAGAGGTGTACTGGTGAAACTAAGCAAAAACACCCATCAACATACATATTGGGAAACCAAAAGGTGGAAACAGAAAAGCGCAGGACCAACAGGGTAACAACATGTTCCAAAGGAGCACCCAGGACCTCAAACAACGACGGGGATGAAGAAAATTTCAAATAATTTATAAAGAAAAACCTATTACTGGCAGTATAACTGACTGCAAACCTGCAATAGTCAATCCTATTTTTTTGCAGTTTAGGAAACCACAAGATCATAAAGCCTATAACAAAGGCTGGAGATTTCTGTTATCAGCAATAGTAGTACTATTCTTGTTCTCACATGAAAGAAGACAAGTAAAAATTGTGAACTTCATGAAAATTCGAAGTACATACCCTAACCTAATTGGAGTGGCAGAAGCTTGAGGTATGAACATTTATCTTGGAAAGGCTTTGAGATTTATATTCCCCTGATTTACAATTCTTAAAATCCGTTTGGCTCGCAAAGATCATACTAAACAGTTACTGCTTCACAAGCTCCCTTGCAATTGGTTCAGGAGCATATCTGCACTATCATTATTGTCATCTTCAGTTCTATCCTTTGCTGTAGGAGTTTCACCTCCACCGGATGCATAATTTTCATTGTCAAGACAACCCACTTGCCTTAACATCCCCAACAAAGCCTCCTTGCTTGCTACATCCCCTTCTTGTTCACAGATCTCAAGAATGTTAGTGACGTTCGTAGGTTTTGGTTTCCAGCTCTTTGAACCACCAGTTGAAAAAGCATCTTTAAGGTATGACAAAGCCTCAGGAATTCTCCTCTCTCTGATGCGACCTTCTGCAAGAATCTCCCATGTTGTTGAATTTGGCTTTCCTCCATGTTCAATCATCTTGTCATAAAATGCCGCAGCCTTGTCAGACCCTTGCCTAACATACCAACCCAGTAGAAGGTTCCCTATTCTAGGGTCATATCTTGACTTAACTGAAATCCATTCCTCATAGATCTTTTCTGCAACTTCAATGTCATTCAGTCTAATTAAAGAAGATATCAGAGCATGGTAACCCAAATTTGGTATGGTGGGAAAGGTTGACTTGTAAACATCCCATACACGAAGAACTTCTTCCTTTTTACCAACACTACCATAGAGACTAATGAGATAGTGATACGGGATGCGATCACGACCAGTGATTCTGGCCTCAATTTGTTTTAAACACTCTTCAGCTTTTTCCAACTGCCCCAGTCTAATGTATAGTGTAGCCAAGGTGCTGTACGTTGTCCAGTTGGGATTGATGGATGTATCCAGTTTCATTTGTTCCAGTACTTGTTCCATCTTCTCCGCAGACCCTTGTGAACCACAGCAGGACAACCAGATGTTGTAGGAATACAAGTCCAATCGAATCTTTTTCTCCGTCATTTCTGAAACCACTGACTCAACCTTGTCGAATTGTTTAAGGTTCATGTAAAGCGTCATTATCACATTGAATGGAAGAGCATGTATAGCATAACCTCTAGTTCTCATTTTCTCCATCAAAGATTCAGCTTTTTCTGCCATTCGAGAATGCACATAAGCATTTAAAAGAGCACCATAAATACGTTTGTCCTTTAGAGAATCCGGCAGCTTCAAGAAGTATTCTTCAGCACTTTCAATACCTCGCACTTTAGCTATTAAATCCAAGTGAATAGCAGTGTCACTGCTGGTTAATCTAAATCTCTCTTCCCTGTTGTTCATCCACTCATACACCTGTTGATCACATAAAATAAAATTCTGTTCTGAGAATGCTGTTAAAGTATTACAGTCCTTTTATACCACTTCGGTAATGCTCATATAACTATAAATAAACATAAAAGCAATACGAATTGGAGAAGGACCCCCTAACGCTCAACCAGGGGAGCTTCTTTCATGGCCAGAAATGCACTGCTTCAAGCAGGCAACCAATCAGAAACAAACAGTCATTAAGAACTCATGTTCATCACTATTAATCTCAGGGATAGTTATCAGGCTTGATCAGCAAAACAAGCATAATAACTGCCAAAAGCAGAAAATAACCATGATATCCTAGATTTCGCAGAGGAATATGAAAGTCTTTATAAAGCTCACAATTAAAAGCTCAGCCTTTAGAATTTCAACCTAAACTGAAAATCAAATGAAGGATCATTCCAGCATAATTCGGCAATACAACAGAAACTACTGGGTCAATTTTGTATCAAGTCCCCAAATTGATTATCAAATTAAGCTATCAAAGTCCATAGTTTATGAACCATAAAAATAGTTAACAAGAGAGGGAATTTATCAGAATTAAGTCCCTTTATACCTCTAGAGCAAGCTTGAAACGGCGGAACTTTCTAAGTTCTTTAACAATCCTGCAAATTTCCCATTTTGAAAGTCTTTTCCCCTCATTCTCCCACTGATTCAAAACACTGGCAGACCCCTTTTCCGGGTCCTCCATCATAGATATTCTCTTGTAAACAGCATTCCATTTCAGCTCCGGTCGCCTCTCGTAATCCATCGTTCCGTAGCTGTGCACCTGAGATATTGAACAAGTAAAGACTGGATTTTTATGGTTTGAAATGGGTTTAAGAATGGTCGAATCAGAAAGCCCATATGGGAATGAAATTGAATAAGATAAATTCGATGATAAAGAGCCATGGTGGTTGCAGTAAACATGGGAATTCAAAGGAAGTTTGGAAGTTGAGGGCTGAAGCAACATTATTGGGACGGCAATTCTTGAAGGATTTCTTCCAAAGATGTATTTGTGGCAACTGCTTGGGTTTCGAGGCCAGGCAGAAGCAGATAAGAGCTCACTAATCACTCCGAATGACCATAGAGGGTTTTAGCACTTTTGAGCTCTCATATTTCCAAATGTGCACACAATATTTTATTGTTATTAGGCTTAAAGCCCATAATAATCCAAAAATTCCCCCAAGCCACTTCATTTTTTCTTTCCTTTATTTTTATTTCTTTATTTTTTTTGGGGGGGAGAGTGGGGAAGAACAATCCACTGTCTTATATCAGCATTTTTTAACATATTATATGGTATATATAAAGAGAATTCGAAACTTTGACTAATTTGGAGCATTTCCCTATTGAAGAAGAAAAAGAAAAGAAGAAGACATCGAAAAAAACTCCCTCCATTCTACTCATTGAAACCTCCGCTCTCCCTAGCTACCAGAAATCACATCTCTTCTTTTTCCTCCGCCCTTCTCGTTGGCAAGTGGCTAGCCCACCTGGGTTCTCCATTTTACCGATCGAGTGGGGGTGGGGTTTTCTAGTTTGTAGATTTAGGTCCTTTTTTCTTTTTGTACTTATCCTTTCTTCGTTTAGGTCAATTTCAACCAGATCTAGAAATCGTTGCCCATGAAGATGTTTCTTTGATGAGGTGGATCAATTTCAACCAGATATAGAAACCTTTGCCCATTGAGATGTCTCTTTGACGAGGTGGATGCTAGTGGTGTTCGTGATGGAGTCCTAATTTTTTTTTGGCGCATCGATTTGCAAAGAAGTTTTAGAGGCTCGCCAGGTCTTCTGACGGGGCTTTCATGCTCAGATGTAGATATGTCCTCCTTTTTCTTAGTTAACTTGTTTGTTTATTTTATTATGTTTTGGGTCTGTTATTGGTAGCAATGGCTTCTTATGGCTTTAGTCACTCAATTGTTTCTTATCTTTAATAGTGTTCTTTGTTTGCTATGCCTGGTGTAATAGCTAGTGGCGGAAAGAATATGGTTTTTATGTTTTTGCTTCGCTTTGCTGGTTTTATGGTCCGATGGAGACACTTTTGCCGGCTCTTCTATACTGGCAATACTGACGAAAACGCCGATCGAAGGGAGCTCAGTTTTGTGACTTTTGATTTGGTTGCCACATGTGTGCCGATAGCGTATGTGTCAGTTTTTTAGTTTTTTTTAAATAACTACTATACGGGTTACATGTCCCTTTCTTGGTTTAACCAAAACTGTTGTCATAGCTTGGTATGTTGTAGATTGTAGCGGTCTCTTGCCGGTAGGGATCGTTCACATCCTCAAGTACGCACCTTTTATAGTATTGTATAAATAAAAATGTTATAGAATAAAAGATAAACGCTAAGAGAAACTTATTATTAAAAAAAGTGTACTAAAGGATCTACTAAAGAATGTATTAGACATCTTGAGTGGTCTCTCGCAATAGAAGTTAGGTATTAGCTAATAGATCTAAGTTTGATCTGACTATGTTGAACTTTAAGTTTAGATGAAAGCATTTCTCATCATTTTGTACTTTGTTTGTATCACAAAAGACTGAATGTCTTTAAATATGAAATTATAGTTTAGATTATATATATAAGGAGAATTTCATCATATGATGTGGATTGTGGGTAAGAAAGTCCCTTTAACATTTCGCTGCTTGTTGAAAAAGTGTTAGGTAACCTTCTCAAAGCTCGCCTTCTATCTCTTCTAACCTTGTTCTTCAACTTCTCTCTGTATCCTTCCTATGCCTCCTCTTTGTGCCTTTTCTAACCCTAACAGCCACATCTTGGCCAGATTCCTTCAATTTTTTGCATCCCCACCCTCTCTTTTTGCCACAAATTATAATGAGTTTTCTTCCATGCATATTTCTTCATTTTTCCAAGACTAAGTACCAATTTCCGACTCGATTATTTATAGATCGAGAGTTTTTATTTTCTTTTCAGATTTTTAAACTCGGATCAGATCTTGACTTTTTAGTTATTAACTTCTTTTGAAGATTCTTGAGATTGTTGATACATCCATAGTCTTTTGGATCACTGCTATAGGAGATGTTAAAGCTAAATTCCCGTTATTGTGGTTCATGAATCGGTGAAAGAAGTGTTGCGAAAAAACTATTATATATTTATTTATTTTATTAATATTAGGACGTTTTATCCACTTAAGGTTTCTTGGGTGTGAAATTTTATATGTTGTCATGATTTTAATATTATTGTGTAATTTTTATTTTTCTTATATGAAATTATTCCTTTTCTTCAAATCTCCCTTTCTAGGTAGAAGATCATCTTTTATTTTTAGCCAAAAAAAAAAAAAAGAAAAGGAGAATTTCCTTGAATCATACAAGATTGGGAGCCCATTCTAGTCTACAACATTGACATCACAACTAACAAAAGTTAAAAGAAAACCTTGTATTTTCTTTTCTGCAAGCGGGAAAGAGGGTAGTTTTTAGTGTCATTTATAGTATTTTCCATAATAATATCCTTGTTATTTTGTGGGAAAACAGAGATAGACTATTAACTGTTGTATCTATTCCAAGAAAAATAGAGAGTAATTAATGAGACTCTAATATTGTAAATTTCATGACTTTTAAAGATGGTTTCATCGCAAAAAAATTTACTTTTCTCACTTGAGTTACAACACAAATACACCCTAAAATGGTTCAATAGCTAGAAAATAGAAATACTTGATACTTGTATTAAACATTGAAAGTCAAGTCTTTAACAAATAACAATTCAACATTAACCACATATTAAAAGGGAAGACAGAAGAAACTTCTTGTTTTATTGTTCATCCCCAATCATTCCACTATTATAATTTTGGGTAACAAGAAACCACAGCATTCTCTTGACTTTACGGTTCATTTTGTGTAATAACAGGAAGAAGCGACGAAGACTCCTCCTCATTCCCAGCAGCAGCCATTCCAGAGCCATCCTCAACCTTCCACAGAAGTGAATGTGCCAAAACGATGGGCGAGGCAGATGCCAAAGTCACCAACAGATGAATAGCAGAGCCAGTAAGTACAAGTTCAACACCAGTAATGATACTAAGAAGGAAGAAAACAAAGCGTTTATCGATGATTTTATGAAGGAAGACAGAATTCGGCAGAGCCCTCAGCAGAAGAACATACAAGAAAGTTATTTCTTTCATGATTACTAACAAGATCAAAGAAACTTTCCTCTTTGGAATCAAAGCAATGAAAAGAACAATATAAATGAAGAATAAATAGTATAAACCGAAAACTTTGAAGTTTGTTGAGATTCTGGCAACTGCTGCTTCTTCTGTAGAAGGAAAGCTTAATGGCCAGAGAATCTTGAATAATGATGATGATGATCCATTTTGTTTCATCGGAATTCTGGTGGTTTGGGATATGGGTTCTGTGGTTTGAAGGGTTGATGGCCTTTGGACAACAGAAGTATGAATGGACATGTTTATGGGATGATTCAACAAGAGATTCAATTGCAGTATCAAAGTGTAGTGTAATGTTTGGGGGATTTGCAGGTGATTTTTATGAATGAATTTGCAGATGATATATGGTGACAAAACTAGATAGAAGTCAACGCACCGTTCACGTCATTTTAGACTTGGTCATCTCTAACTCTTAAGGCCTAGTTTGGGAGTTTAGGAGATGAAGAAAATAATGTGAGTTGATTTATTTATTCAAATATTGTTTGAGAGTTTTAAATGGAATAGGAAAGAAATAGAATTTTTTTATTTGAGAGTTTGGAGAGAAGTGAAAAGAAATATAGCTTTTTGACAAAAGTAACCTTAAGTAGAGAGAATAAAATATTTAACGATTATGTAATTTATTATTATTCATAGGGATAAAAATATGTATTTCACATCATTTTTTAAACTTTTTCTACATTTCCTTACCTTTCATCCCTCTTTAGAAAGGACAGAAAATAGAGAGAAAGACGTTCATTTTCCCCCTCCTTTTCTTTCCCTCTCTCCTTAAAAAACTCCCAAATAAAACCTCTACACCTCCCTTTCTCTTCTCTCCAAATCTTCCCACCTTTGAGAGTTTAGGAGAGAAAAGAAAAGAAGAAAACTTTAAATTAAAAGAGAAGAGAAAAGAAGTGGAGTGGTTTACTAAATATTGTTTGTGAGTTTTGTATAGAAAAGAAACGAGATGTATTTTTCTTATTTGAGAGTTTGGAAAGAAGTGAAGAAAAATATATATTTTAACTAAAATAACCTTGAATAAAAATAATATGATAATTAAAAATGATGTGATTTATTATTATTGCAAAGGTATTCGATTTTTTTTTAAAGCAACCCTCTCATCCGCCTCTTTCTCTCCACTTATAGACAGAAAGGATTAGGGGCTTTCAGAGGACACATTATCATTCCATTTCTTTTCTTCTCTCTTCTATTAAAACTCCCAAACACAAAGCTTTCAATCTTTTCTTTTCTTCCCAAATCTCAACTCCCAAACTACCCCTAAGAAATTTTTTTTTTTCTTTTTGAAGTAAACCTATAGATATCATTTTATTCGGATGGAGAAAGATACAAGCATTGAAATGCACCTAAATAATTGGGGATAGATCTTTAAATCATAACTCGCAAAAAGTAACTCATGGTTACTAAACTATATCTTCGGCTAGTTATTTTTAACACCACTGAATAATACTAAAGAATAAGGCCAACAAAAACCAAACTAAGAAACATAAGGTTGCCCTTCACACAAACGCAACTCTAACCTCAAACTAGAGTTTAATGCCCCAACTCAAAACACACCCCAGGCCCAGCAGGGCAAACAGGCAACACAAGGGGCCAAACCCACATAGCTAGGTTATTGGGGGAGAACCCTAACCATAGCCGGCTTGGTGATGCAGCTCCCGCAACCACTGGCCTAGGCAGAGCGATGGCCTTTCGAAAACAATTTGGTAAAGACCACTCTCAGTCACCGTCTTTTTCTGTCGGCAAAAAAATCCGCTGGTGAATTCGACCAACTGCCGCAGCTAGACCAACCCCCTAAGAGGCCACAGATCGGGCACAAGGCTTTTCTATTTTGAGACGTTTTTCATTATCCTTTAACTGCATGAGAAAGTGCAAAACCCGCCCCTAGTATGGACTCATTTGTGTATGGAACTCAATACAGAATTTTTAACTTGGAATCCGCTCCACTCCTTTCACAAGCGATTATTAACTTTTACGAATTTCTTAATCAATCTCTATCCAACCAAATTGAAAGACTCGTGAGAATGCCCAAAGAAAGGCCAAATACATAGAAATAGAGAGAATAACTTGGTTTAGAGCTTCATTTTCTGCAAAAGTTGTACACAGATGCAAGACAACAATGGGAACCCTACAAAACCGCATCTCATGCTGATTTGCCTAAATATACAGTATTTTCCATAGCCGTTTATAGAAACTACACAGGTGTTTCAATCTTGAAGCTTCAACGTAACCGATTTATATGTCCAACGACGTCCAAAGATGATCAATTTTCTCTTCTAAATTCCCAAATGAGCAGCAGAAAATATAAACTAAATAAGTCTGAGATTAAAGGTCCAATACCTTCCATGAATCCACAAGTAACATTCTTTTCAGCAGTAGTTACTAACTAGACCTGCTTTCAAGACGATGCAAACATTTTCTCGAGAACATCTAGCATCCTGGCCACTGACTTTGCATGATTTCCGTGTTCCTAACATTACCATGAACGAAAACTTTGGGTTCCTTGACCTGCAATTTGTAGAAAAACAAACAAACTTAATCAATATGCTAGAGCTTGGGAGAGATTAGCTTCCAAATGAACCACCAGCTTACCAGTAATATGGGAGGAAATGCAATTTGAAGTTTTGCCCTTGAGAACCCATCTATGCTAAATAGACACTGGAAACCACTAATGTTCCGATGCTCACTGTATGCACAAGAATATTACAAATGGCATCACTTAGAAACAGAAAAGTTAGTTACAAAAATGGCTAAACAAACTAAATACTCTACAAAATATTAAGAGATGAAAAGAATTTCAATCCACAACTCATTTGGTAAATTATTAAAAATTTAAAAGGAAAGACTCAGTACTCACTTCAAAAGATATGTGAAATTTCTCGTTTCAAATTCGTCCACAGGAATTCCTTCTTCTTTAGAGTACCTGAATTACAAATAGAAAAATTAAGAACCAGACACCTAATATTGAAGGTGGAAAAAATTCCAAGAACCATGAGGAATGTAGAGAAAAAATACTGCTTGGAGAGAACCTTAGTGATGGAACAATAAACACAACCAAATATTACCAAAACATAGTCCATAAATGAGTATGCTGGTAGATGCTACAGGATATTAGTCCTCAAAATTCAAGAGACCAATAGTCAGGATCTCAAACACCTCAAAAATTCAAGATACCAATAGTCACTCTTAGTTTAACTCTTAAAAAGTGATAATATAGGAATTTAGCATTACAAGATGATAGCTAGCAGAAGGACTTGAATACTGATGATGCATAAAAGATTTGAACTCAAAAACATCAGAATACTTTAGACACATTAGACCAGGTCATCATGATAGCAATTAATGATAGAATGAAGCAAATACAGAAATATACCTCCATGGATAATCATTCTCACAAAAGCGAGAAATTCCATTCATGGCAGCAAATGTGTCAATGTGAACCCAAAGCTCCTCGGAATTATTTGGCAAATGGCCTGTAAATGACATGCCAAAGTTTCTTAGAACTAATGCTCTTAAAGCAAACTATATACTATTTACACCTCAAACAAAGGAGCAAAAAACAGAAAAAGTAATAAAAACCTTTCATTGCTAAGATCACTACGAATTGAAAACTTGGTTGTTCAGCATTCTGTAATTATCCATACTGTTGTTCAGCATCAAATTGAAAACTTGAAGATTACTACGAGGTGAGTAGACAAATGAAAGGCAAAAAGATGAACAAAATGGACCCGAGGGGAGGAAGGGAATAAACATACTAAATTTTGACAGTTCATGGCTTTTCAAGATTTACAAGAGATCATCAGTAAAAACTATATAATTCTAACTTATGCACCAGTTTCCCGACAGCAACTATCCAAAATTTGGAGCACAAAGTACATTTAAGTTTACACATGCAAAATATGGAAAAGGCAAGTTCCCAAGAGAGGAAAAAAGCTCACCATTCCTATGTAAATCTTTTAGAGCATGACCGCTTGGATAATTCTCATATGATGCCATAAAAGTCACAGTGGTGTACCCTAGACTATAAAGGTTCAAAATGAGTACACATTAAGCAATATAGTTCAGCATATTCAGCATTAAAAGGATCTTTTAGAACCTACCTCAAAAGGAAAGATCCCAGCATAGCTATATAAATATATTTCCAGAATCCTTTCCTTCTATTGTTATATCTAAGTAAACATGGAAGGTTAGAATAGCATCATATTAGTTGGCAGATCTCAAAACCAGATATAAATGGCCAATAGATAAAGATACAAAAGATATATAGAGAAAGAAAAGACCTAGATTACAGTTCTAGTTTCTCAATCTCATTTAGTTACAGAGCAGGAAAAACTTTCATTAACATCCTTTATCAGAAACATAAGAAACAAACCCTGAAAGAAAATTGTGAACAAACATGTTTTTCCATCTAAATAACAGTAACTTACTAGTTTTCTACAGAAACCAAAACAGTAACACTCACTTCACACCCTCCCTAATGTCTGAACATGCTCAGACATGGAATGGAATTCTTGAGTCAACCACAGACAAATCTCTCTTAACTCTCATTATAACTAATTGCTTTTCAAACTTAAATTCAGAGTTACATATTTTCAATTAGCAAGATAGTGATTAGGTCCTATGCTGTCCAGTAATTATCATAAACATTCTACCATATCTTGAACAAGAGTAAACTAACATGAAAGCTCTGGTATTAAATTGGACTTAGAAAATGCTCAAGAAAAAAGAAAGCAAAGTTCTATAAGTGCTGCGACAAGATTCTAAGCATACTTCATCATCAGGTCAAACTTTTTATTTTTTATTTATCATAGAGCAGATTATAGTTCGTTCCCAGCTCCAAACACCAAAAAGAAAGAAGAAATTTTTTTTTTAAAAATGTGCCCTATAAGATAACAAGATGAAGTATATCCATGTTTTAAAAAGGACTGACCTAGAACCCCTAACTAAATCTTCAAAAAAGGAAAAAAAAAATTCTTTTAAGTAATGAAGATGGTTATAAGGAAAGAATTAAGCCCATACACTCTGCTGGCTGCAACTGAGGCTGACAAATTGAAGATTGGAAGGGAACTGATAATGAAACGAAGTTCCTGTCACAGAAAGAACCACTATTACATTAATGCCTGCAAGTCTGTTAATATTAGGTGAACCACTGAACTGGGGAGTTGCTAACTGATACCTTATGTGGGAGCTTGGAGTAAAGTAAAACAAATGAGAAAGCTGGGAGGACATAAAACAAAACCCTTCTGTCAAGAAAAGCCCCAAGCTGCAACCAAAAAGACATTAAAAGAGTGGGGAGGCTAAAGAACAACTTTGAACAAATACTGAGAGAATAACATTCTCAGTTATCACTTGATTTGTAATACATTCATCTGGAATACATCTCTCAGGTAGCAGCCCTACTGGGAGTAAGGTAAAAGTTTTAAAGATTAGTCATTCAACTAAGATTCACACTCACCAGAAAGAGGGGATATGCAGCAAGTAATGAACGGGGAAGTGCTGAAGAGAAGTACCAGTAGAAAGGATGAGTCTAGTAAAGACAATGTCAAGGACGATGCCAAAAAATAAAAAAGAATCTAAGAAAAGGATGTTTCTCAATCATAACCTATCATGATTACGAAGCACATGAGCATTCAAAATATATCAAAAAATAAAAAATAAAAAAATACATTTATAAGAGATGGATAAAGGATGAGAACAAGTAGTAATAAAGGCGAGCTGTCAGTAATGCATGTTTATTTGACTCCTTAAATCCAATTTCCATAATAAATATTACCAAATCTTACTACCATATTCATGTATGAAAATAAGCATACAAACAGATTGACAAGGTACGTGTCCCAAACATTTCAAAGTGGGGAGGGAGGGGGAGTTAACATGCAATTTATCAGGTAGTTACAATTACACAAGTCCTAAAACAGAAATCCAATTTTAATTAGTTTCTAAGATTCTACATATTCCATCACTAGAATTGTCCCTCACAACAGAATACCAAGTTCAAATCCCAAGAATAGAACTCAAGATCTACCCTTCTACACAAGCAAAAGGATTCATATGCGGTACAGCATCCAAAACCAGAAACTGTTATTGCCAAACTTCAGGAGTTTCCAAGGTGAAAGCAAGGCAACTCAAACAGCCCAGGTGTTAGAGGATTAGCTTGTTTAACTCATCTCACACGCATGGAAACAAAACTATTTGTATAATAATCTCTGCAAATTTATATCGTCGCATATCAAAAATAGTAAAACAATAAGCAAAGGGAGGATACACCCCATTCTGAACTTCGATTTAAGACTGAGTTGAACCAGAAAACTTCAAACTCAGGCCACAATAACCTCCTCCACATGATAGAATCAACCAAAGTGGTAAGACCTGTAGGGCAAAGGGTAGATCACTGGAGATCATTCAGGAACTGCTATTATTGTCATCATAATATTTAGTAGCAAAGAATAAGATTAATAACATCAAGTTACAGCAAACCTATGCAAAGCACAGTAGTAATGATGCAGCACCTTACTGCTCTCCAAAATGAAATTGACTTTGACTGTAATTAGAAAACAGCAATATTTCAGGGATAAAGGCTCAAGAGCCTATAGCTATAAGAAACTTGTGCAGATTAAAGTAGTAGTTGCCATGATTTACAATTGCTTGGTGATGCAATCAAAAGTTTTCTTCTTGGGAAAGGGAGAGAAGAGTCCGTGGTCCTAAAAATCAGAAACAGTTCTATACTATAGAATTACAATCCACCAATTCCACTGCATAATTAAGGCAGACTTTCACACCCACTAAACAGGTGGGGTTTACAGCCAAATTATTGAACACCAGAAAGCAGATACAGGAGATGGTCATGTCCCCCAAAAGTGAATATTGATTCAAATGCCACTCCAATTTATTTAGACAAATAACAGAACGCATAAATGTCAGTGACAATAGATAGCGATACTCCTTGATGTAGAAATAGAGCATGGAAGGATTGATGGAAAGCTTAAGGTCATGCTCAGGAAATCTTATTCTTCGTCTGTCATAAAATCTCAACACACCTCTCACACCAAACTTGGAATCATTACTTAGTAAGCTAAAAAACAGGAAGTAACAGCCATGTGAAAATACTCTCACTGGGAGAACATCCTTTTTTAGCATAAAATATATCAAATGTCCTTTACTATTTGATGGAAGGCAAGAAAAAAAAAATAGTGTATCCATGCAGAACTTTTATCGCTTATACTCCCCCGCACTTGCTTCCATGAATTGGTAGAACAACATATGCATAAATATGGAAACTAAGGAATAAAAAGGAACAATGGAAATCAAATCCAAATTAGCATACCAGCAACAGCTCCAGACCCAAAGGAGAAATAAGTAACAGCATGTCGCATCTGAAGATGACCGTGGCAACTATCTGACCATCAGAAAACAAAGTGCCAAATACTATAATCACTGAGACAGACATTTCTTGAAAGAAAAACCAGTATTTACATGGTTTCCACATGAACATTACTCAAGAATTAAAAAGAACAGAAAAACCAGGAGGTTTGGATGGAAAGAGTTCAACAATACATTTTCTAAGGTTGTAGACATCAGAAACTCATTTCTGGTTCCATTATTGACAAGAGTGGATCCAAGGCAATATTAACTATGGGTTTCGATGCAGCAAACATCTGGTTAGTGGCTTTCAGCATGACTATCAGCCTGAGGTATTGGACGAGGACATGAATATGACGACGAAATACAGATTTGGATGAGTTTTTCATATTCTAACAAAGATCTTTTACTTGAGAAGCTGCCTCATGAAAATCCTTTACCCACAATCAATCTTGTTATTGATTCCGTGTAAAAAGTACACTGCATTGACATTTTGATAGGGACATATTTGTGTAGTATTATATAATATTGTCATAAATTTTTATTTTTGGAATGTATTTTGAGCAATTTCCATGATCCAGACAAGAAATAAAGATCTCTTAACTCGACATGATGATTTACAGGCTACATGCTGACAATAGTGCAATTCCTTGGGAATTGGTCTGCATGGCAGCATTGGTTCATTTCCTTTGAAGCAGAACCATGGAAACCAAGCAGGAAAAATACAAATTCACAGGAAAACTGGAAGCTTTGCTCAAGAAGAGAAAAGATAATACAACAAATGGCTAAGAACAACTTACCAAGCATCTGAGTGCCGCATAGAAACTTCCCTTGAACCAAAACCCATATGCCAAATTAACTACAAAAGACGAACTAAAGAAACGTCAATAGCACGCATTATATTTCATAGTAACAAACTAAAAGAATGACCGAGAAATTGTTTAAAATGTCTATTTGTGGACTGGTCAAATATGAGGAAAAGGCACGAACAAATTAGATATAATCTAGCAGCATATATCAAATGACCTCCTTCACCAGCATGTTGCCATTACCTAAACCAAAGGCCAGAATATTAGGAAGAGGACGTGTGCAATAGAACAGCATGTGAAACTGGATGGCAGTCAAAACCACAAAGAAGGCTTCAGCCTGATAAGCAAACTTCTTTCTAATCTGTCAAAACACAATATTCACAGGTCACGATTCCCGCAGAAAATATAGCTGAGACTACAATTATGGATAAAAGTGTGCATATGAACAAAACAGCAAACATAAAGATATACATATAGGCAGATAAAAATATATACGAAACAATAGAGTATTTCGATTGTCTACAGAATTTTATTTACATAATCTCCGAGCCACGAGTATTAGAAAGTACCAACCTGAAGGCGAAAAAACCGCAAAGCAGACAATATGAGGAAACCTAAAACCAACCGAACTGCACAAAACATAATATTATCAAAATGAAAATTCACTGAGTACAGCAGTGAATGCATTGGTAACAACAGAATATATGTCCGAAAGTTCATTGAACTTAAGCAGCACATAATCCTTGAAAGAATAATGTTAGTCCATATATAAACAAAGGAAGAGAATAATGTCCCTTCCTGTAAGTTTTACAAGTGATAAACACACCAATAAGTAGCCTTATGTCTTAGAAGAATAGCTTTATTGTAGCAGCCAAGTAACTTGTGTTCATCACACAAGTTACAACACACCAATGATCACAAGGCACATGGATAGAAAATGCCTACTCACTACCTGGTGGGGTAGTTAATCTTTTAATGAGTTGGCTTCTCTAGTACATGTGCTTTATTTTCATGGCTTGGTGGTTAACTTATGTAATGATTATAAGCTACTAGGCTACCATTATAAGACTGCTTGTCTAAGAAAAACGGACAGTTTCACATTGCAAGTTTAGATAAGAAAGAAGAATTATTATCCAAAGAAGTGTTTTTTAAAACTTTCTAAAAAGATGGTAGATACAGCAACAGTTATTTGTGATTCTTCACTGAGATATTCAACTAAAAAGACAAGCCAAAACTCTTGGCATAAAAACTTCACAAAGGATCTTGTATCCTAGGCATAACAGACATATTCAAGTTTGTAAATGACCAACCTGCATAAAGGCTATAAACCTTTGGCAATTGTAACAAATCCATTGCCAGTACAAGTGGAGAAGCCAGTATTGATACGACCAGAGCTCCTAAAGAAAGAAGTTAATGATTGTTATAGAGTCATTATTCAAATATTACATGAACCATATCTTGAGTAACAAAACTAAAGAACTTTGCCAGTAAGTCAAAATATTACATTTCAAGCCCAGACTTGTCAAACTACCTTTTTGCAAAAAATGATATTACTGTGTTTGCTCAAAAATGGATATGGGACTCTAGTGTATGATTTTCCTATTTATTGTATTTTTCTTTTTTCCTCCTATTCTGCTGCTTAAAATAGAAGTGAAAGCAAAACAAAACAAGGATTCAATAAGCAAAAGTGTCCATTATTCAAACTCTTGTTCAACATCCGAAAAAATGCTAGGCTATTAGCAATGAACACTTTAGGCTATGAATTATATAGTTTCAGTTTCCTCTAAATCAATCAATACCATACAATTAAATGCACATAATACCCGAAATATGCTTCGCAAACGAAATACTTATCCAAACTAACACTCACCAATAAAAGTTCGAGGAACTACTCCAGGAAATTCCAAATGATCATACTGTCATAATAAAACGACCACCAAAAACAAACATATTATTCCCAATATATATATTAAAATCAAAACATAAATCGCCAGTAAATCAAAACAAAAACATCAATGAAATTCAAAAAAACAGAAATAAGGAATTCTCTACCTTTTCTATATGGTGCCTATGGTATAAAATATCATGCATTGCCTGAACACAAGAAAGATCAAACTTAATTCAATTTTTCTCAAGGAGAAGTCAAAACTACTAAAGAAGAATCAGCAATGAAAATACAAGAGAATTGAAGTATACCTGAACATTGAAGCTTTCTTCAACTTTTGTATAAGGAACCATTAAGACATAAAATGCAGCAATCGATCCCAACAACAAATCATAACCTTTCATGAAAAAAATTGCCAGAATCACTAAACAACTACTGTACATAATCAAATATATGCAAAATAAATCAAATGAATAAGAATTCTGTAAAAATAAAATGACCATAAAGTTGAAAAATTTTCGAAATTTCTCGAGCCATGGTTGTTGAAGAAGAGAGACTGGTCACTGGAAAGTGGTGTCTTCTTGGAGGAGAGCCAGGGTCAATGGACGAGGGCAGTCCCAGTAAGAGTCGTGCTGAGGACCTCGGAACTCCCCTAAAAGCGCAGATAGGAACTCCGTTTTACATGAACCAAATCAGGTTTTTTTTTCCCCCCACCCCCGCGGGAAGATGAATTAATGTCAATTTGGTCCCTAAAAATATGTAAAAATGTCAATTTGATTCCATTAATTTAGAAAATCTCATTTTGGTCCCTCCATTTGTCTCCAATATCCATGCAAGCATATATATATATATTCTTTTAGCTACAAGAATATCCATGCAAGAATATTTTTTTATTAGGTTGATTTTTTTTTTATAGAATTTGTAGGTTTTTTTTGTGCTAAATTTGATATTAATCTGTTAATTATTTAATATCCAATAATACTGTGAAACTATTGAACTGAAAACAAACCTAACAACCTATCTACCTTCAAAGCTATGATTAGAAAATTGAAACTAAGAAAATTTTTAATTAGTTATCATATAATTTTATTATGAGTACTAATTCGTCCTACCTCATTTAAACGATTTAATTTCTAATGGTATATTCTTAATTATTGAAAATAAAAAATTTAATTATTTTATGCAAAAAAGTTATTTTAAACTATTTTTTATATCCCTAAAAATTTGTTTTTTAACGTCTAATTTTGCTGGAAATATAGATCTTGTACATATAACTGAACAAATAATACCAAGTATGGTTACAAAAAGAAGACTTCAACTGAGTGAGCAAATATAAACTCCTGAACTTGACCTACAACGGTAAATACTTTTACATATAAAGATGAGGAAAACTCTTATTAAAAAATGACTTTATTACGCTTAATTATTTACTCCTAAATTTGGCTTGAAGAGTTGTAAGCTAAAGTTACTTTTGAAAAAAGAATCCCCCTCGACTTTTACTAAGTCTCAAAGTATTTAAGAATATTCAAATATTTAAGTAATATTTTTCTATATTTTATTAATTGTCAAATTTTAAATATCACATAATTAAATGATATTATAAATTTGATGATCGCGACATAATGAAGTTTGAATTGTCTTATTAATATCTTCTCATAAAGTCTATTTATAGACTCAACATACAAGGATTACAGAAATAGAATTAGTATTATGAGAGTTTAGTTCTCTTCAGAAACGTATTAAGACATCTACTATGTACACATTATTTTCGTAACACTCCCTATTGGATGTTTATAAAATAAAAAATATGTCTTATTAAAACCTTACTAGAGAAAAAACCCTATGGAAAAAAAAGTCTGGTGAAAAAAAAGTGCACTATTCATTTATATTTTATATACTCCCTGTTTAAAACTTCATTAAACCAATAATTTGGTATGTCTTATTGAATAAATCTTCAGGATTATGTATCACATTTGATCAAAATTATTACACATTAATTTCACCTTTTTTTAAAAGAAATTATGGTGAAATTTATTTTGTCACGTCTCTCCGAACACTTCCTCAAATTTCACAACCCAACAATATGGTTGTAATTTCATCAATGAGTTTCAAATGAATCATATAAGTAAGCAACTTGTTACTTTATCTAACTCATCAAGAGTTTATTTTCTCCATAATTCGAGATTAATTATCCTTAAAATAATATTATTGTATAAGTCATATAAAGAAGGATTTAGTTCCTCACCATGAACCAATTATAATGAGGAGAACTCAAAATAATATGTTGGCGAAATACGAATAAATACGACAAATTGTACATCAATCAATTCAAAGCACTTATGGTTTTACAAAACCATTTATATATATATATATATATATACAAACAGAGAATTATCAACAATATTATTAGGACAAATTGTGTTAACGGGAGAATTTGAAATATGAGCTCATTAAATTGCAAAGTCCAGCTTGCATGTCAACAATATATATGGGACCTTAGGTCGATGCATCAACTATATATTCATCCTAAAACACATTCAACCCTAATATATTGATGATGTTCATAAAGTTATTTTGCCTTTAAAAATAGTAGTACAAATAAAATTTAGGTTATTAAAAACTTCTAGTTTCATAAAAATACTGTCACAAATTCTTAACAATAATTCTTATTTTATTGATCCGGAATGGTCTAACCGGTTATGCTAACATTTAATATTTTGGAATAAGTAAACTTCAGATTTACTTAATCATGTATTACAATTGCATCAACTTTGGCGAATTACAAAATTTTATGGGGAGAACATAGTAATTTATGCAATTCACATTTATTTATATAAATCATAATAATATAGCATAATTATCATGTGACCTCCTAGGCCAATTTACTCTCCTGAGTCTTAAGTAAATATTCTTTTATAGCTTTAATTAAATATCTTTTAGATATTATATGTATCTTCTAGATATTTAACTCTTCTGAAGATTTTAAAATATTAGCTACTGGGAGCTTTAATTTCAATATTTCAACTCTTTTGAAGTTTTCGATTAATTAACTCTTTTGGAGTTTTAATTTATACTACCAATAATCCTCCCGATATATATCTTTTCACTATTTTTGAATATATAATAAATCAAGAGGCAAATATATAATATGCAAAAACTCATATAAAATCACAAACAAAAAGTAATTTATTTCCTTAAGGAATTGACTACATTAAGAAGTTTATATATCAATAGACATAATTAACATATAAGATCAATAATAGCATAACATACTAGATATTTAAAGTTTCGTTTGACGTACTATAGGTACGTTATAAACTCTCTATTATATCAATAATATTTATTTGAGATTATATGTTCTTTTCCTTTCTCATTATTATCACTTCCGGTGATAATTTAGATATTAAGTTCATGAGTCATAATAATTAAAAATTATTATAAATAATTATAATGACGAATATAATATATTATAGAAATTGCATTCGTTTCAGAGAATGACATAAAATTATTAAGAATATCATATTATTCCATCAATAATGACTTAATGATTTACAGAAAAAGTGATCAATAACCGTGAGATCTTCTCTCAATGTTGCTACTATATGAACATATTTGAGATATGTAAAACAAAATATTATTTTTATATTATTTTAATTGAAAAAGAATCTAGATCAAATATAATATTGTATACCGATAGATTCATCAAAATATTATAGCCCTATATACCCAATAATAATAATAATTATGAGCATAATGACCATCTTTCTGGTAATTGTACATTTCTTTTAGATTTTGTCAAACTCTTTCTTAATACATTATGAAGAAATAAATCTTTACAGTCGTGATTTCTTTTTTAATTGCGTTTTTATGAATTAAATAGATTTATATTAGAATTTATGAAAAAAGATTTTATCTTTTCATGACACCATATACTAAAAATAAAACAAAAAAAAAAAAAAAAGTAGAAGAGGGCTTCCCAATTGTGCCATATTCGTCTAGAAAAAGACAAGTATGAATACTTGCCCTGAATGCACCAGCCGGGAATCGAACCCGGGTCTGTACAGTGGCAGGGTACTATTCTACCACTAGACCACTGGTGCTTCTTGTTAGTAGAAAATTATATATGATTATAATTACAATTCTTTTTAACTGCAGATTTAATCTTGCATTTAGTCCTCAATAATTTTTTTTTAAAACTTTCCCCATAAGATAATTTTGATCTTGTTTCATCCTCAATACATTTTTTCTTTTCTAATATTTTTATGGAATTCAATAATTTTGATAGAGAGTCAACATCAGAGTTAAAATTAACAAAAGTAATTGTACACAACAAAATTTCAACACATTATCATAATGTGACAAGGCCATATCGACAAGATAGGATTTGCCATTTCATGACATGGATGAATACTTGCTTACGTGTACACTTAATCCTATTCATCTTAATTCCTTGTCGAATAAATCTCAATTTCATATTTCAAGATATAAAGGTACCTCAATTAAGGATCTTGAAGTTAAATTGTCTCAAAAGAATTATTGTAAAATAGAAAGCTCTCTCAATAACGATCTTGAAGTATTTTTTTTAAATAATATTTTTTTGGTAAATAAAAAAATAACATCCTTAAAGTTTATGATTTGATATGATATGAATCTCAAACTATATTATATTTTTATGTCACTATGGTCATTAAACAATTTAGGATAATATGATAAGATCCTCTTGACGTCAAATATTTAACTTTCATCGAATAAAGTAAAAAAACTATTTACGTGTGTAATCTTTTTATCCGAAAGAAGCACGCGTAAAGTACAATTCTGGAAGGCGAAATAACTTTTATTTTTTCCAAAACAAGGTCTCAGAAGAATTTCATTTGTAGAGAATGACTTTATAATGTCTATGTTACTTTTCAAGACACCTCACATAAGTACATCGTATTGTTTATTAGTTTGTTGTTTTTTTGTAATGAAAGTTAAGTGTTTGACGATAAAAAAGTCTTATTAGTTTGTTGTAAATTATTTAGGAAGCATAACAATAAAAATAAACTTTGAGCATCATATCAGGTAAAGATCTAAACTTTAAATATTAAGTATGTTATATTCCTGTTTATTTTTCCCTTTTCATTTGTGATGGGTTAACATCGCAATCTCAGTTTACATTTCTTATCACAAACCGTTCAACTTTTATGAAAATTAAGACAAAAATTTCAAAACTAAACTCTATTCAAGTAAACTCGAAATGTATATATTTTCAGTACTGTATCATTCAATATGTCCGATTCTCTTTGGGTTTTCTTTCATTAGTTTTTTGGAAGAGGAGAAGAAAAATGGGAAGAGGATTTTGCAAAAATATACATTAAAAAGACATTTGTTTTGTGTAAAAATACTCATTGGGCAAAAAAGGAAAAGAGGGCTCCGAATTGTGCCAAATTTTTGTCTAAGTATAGATAAGACAAGATGGAAGACCCCAAAGTCAACCCATTGAGCACTAAGGTCTTCCTCGCCCAGAATGCACCAGCCGGGAATCGAACCCGGGTCTGTACCGTGGCAGGGTACTATTCTACCACTAGACCACTGGTGCCCCTTGCTACTAATCTCCTACATTCCTTTTTATTATAAATACTTCATTTTAATTATTTCAGCTTCACCCTTATCTCAATCACCTATTTGGTCCCTAATTTATTTTCTTTTGGACAATTTAGTCCTCCATAAACAATTAAACACAACAAAATAGTCTCTTCCGATACCCTCAACGCAAATTATATTATGCACTCGGATATATCTTGTATTGTATACCATGTCATTAAAAATATGTAACTTTAATAAGAATTAGAAATATAACTATAATTAATGAAACTATATAATTTTAATAAAAAGGTATTCCATTGTACATCTGAGAGCATAATATAAGAATTGCTCCTTCAAGGCGTTTTCTAACACTTTAACACAAGAAGCACATGAGTCGATTGTTTTAAAATGAGTATTTATGAAAGTGCATTATTTTTTTCTCAAAAAAAAAAAAATTTTTACTTCACTTGTTGTTGAAAGTCTTACATGGCTAGTATTTAAAAAATAATTACTCCTTATAAAGATTTGGATAGTCCTCCTCTTTTGAGGTACCTTTTGGGGTGAGTTAGACCTAAGCCCAAATTCTAACATGGTATCAGAGCCAGGCTGCCTGAATTGGGCCACCCGCGTAGATGTCCAGTTTTGCAAACGTTATATGTTTCAAATGTCCATTCCTGAGCGTGAGAAGGTGTGTTGAGAGTCTCACATAACTAGTATTTGGAAAATAATTACTCTACTCTTTATAAGAACTTAGACAGTCCTTCGTTCTTGAGATAACTTTTAGGGTAAATTAAGCTCAAATCCAAATTCTAACACTATTCAACTTGTGACTTTTTTTGGGGGGGAGGGGGGAGAAGGTGACCCTCTTTTTTGAGGTGAAAGTTACTGAATTTTAGTTTATATATGTAGCTCGTGCACTATAATACTGAAAATATCCTGAAAGTGACGGAAGAGACTATCCCTATCCCATATTATTTTTCCACCCTGCTTGGTTCTTGAAATGAAATTCTTTCGTGCTCATTTTTCTTCTTATATTTTCTCGATTTGATGGTATAATTATCATAATTAGGTTTGCCCAAAGTTTAGAATACCATGGAAAAACCTTAATAAAATTTTAGCATTTATTTAAGAACGCAAATAATGATGTTTTTTCTATTCGGGTGTTGAAAGTTTTTATGATAAGGTGAGAAAATTATCAGATCAATCTTCCTCATAAATCAGTGGTCAAAAATTAATAATGCATATGAATCTTTGGCTGCAAGAAAAAATAAAAAAATCATTTTTTTGGTCGGAATTGAAAGTGCCACGTTAACTTCTCCTCAATAAAAAAAGTTATAAAAAAAAAAAATTTGCTGAATCACTTTTCGGCCAACTATAAGATGTTCATTTTCAAATAAAAAAAAATTATTAACAAATAAGAAAATTGTAAAGATTTTCATAAGCAGTGATAATGTAGTACTTCCCAAGTAATGTACATAGCAAGAAACAGGATTTAAAATAATCTCAAGTCTCTATTGCTTTTCAAACACAAAATTTATTTATTTTTTTACATTTTTTTACCTTTTACACATTCCAAATAAAAAACTTTCATTTTTGTCATTCTCGTTTCTAATCCAAATGGAACCTTAATGTCCTGTGCTATATCAAAATAATAAATATCTTAATGTGATTATAAACACTTAATTATAAACTATACACCATTCAAATTTATCACATTTATCTCATACGAAATAAACATCACACAAAGTCTTCAAATCATAAACTAGTTGACTCAATCAAGTTATATGAGAAGCTAGTGCGGTTTGAAAGTTTGAAACAAGTTTCTTGTAAATTATATAATTATAACATACATACATACATACATAGGTGCTCATATAAGAATAAATGTGTTTTCTCGCTTACATATACATATATATAAGCATATTAAAATGAAGTAAAACATTCATGTTCAGAGGAATTTGAGTCATCACAAGGAGTGTGATTGTGTCTACCTTCATAGGTTGTAATCACCATTCGACAATCTTCTGATAATCGTTCGACTCTTTTCTTTACACGACAGTTATTATGCGTACATCGATAATAACTTCTGTAGGTATCAAAACAGAGATAGAAGTGTCTTCAATTACATGTTTCAGCAGTAAAATTTTATTGAAAAATAATATATATACAACTAATTATACAACAATGGAAAAAGAAAGATAATTAAACAACAATATATATGTACAATTACTAATTATCTGTTTTCTTTTGTTAAAATTCTAAAACTAATTTTGGCTATTTTCTTGAGTGCATCCAAGGCATATTCATATGCATGGAAAGAAATATAGTACTCTATTTATCATGTCCCTCAATTATAAAAGACAAAAGAATTTTGAGAAATCATATATATCATAGGGTTTAGCTCATCAAGATCAGGACTTATATACTATCAGAAAATCATGTTCAAGATATACACATTTTGCCTCTGATTTCTTTGATAAAATTATACAAAACACATTAAGTAATATTATAAATTGTAAAATCCCAAAAACCCTTGCATGGATTCTAGTTCCACTTCCATTCTATAAAAGTTTTCATGTTTATGGCACATGGTAATTTCCATCATCTCATTAGAGCAGGTTAAATATATAGGGCATAGATTTTAACTCCTTCTAAAAGGTACCTTAAGAGATAGAAAATTTCGAAAGATATTAACTAGTCAACGTAGAATTCTCAATAATCCCTCACGTCCAGTGTTAGGATAGATGTACATCCCAACACATGTACCGGTCCAACATTTGATCGCATTCAACTAGATGACTCTGATAACATGTTAAAATATTAAATTTATGTCTAACTCACGCTTAAAAGGTATTTTAAGAGGAGAGAATTGCAGAAACTTATAAGAGTTTTATTTGTTCACTAGTTAATCGAGGCATGATTCTCGATTGTTACAAACATTCAAATAGAATTAATCCATCAAAATATAGTCAATAAATTCCATAATCCATCAAAATTACAGTAACCACCCCCAAGCCCAACCCCCACCCCCACCCCCAAACACAAATGCTATAGTATGTATTATTACCTCCATTAATAAAAGTTCTTGTTCATGTCCATTAGAAAGCCACTAAGTCCTCCTATATATATGTACAGATGAGGAACTTTTTCAACCATTTCTGCTATTGCAATGGTACCATTGACCCATGTACATATATCCTCCCCACTTAAACACTTAAACCATTATTCATTATGATCTCTTGAATGTACAAAATTGTACACAAGATCCACCACTCAAGGGTGAAAGAATTTGAATTTTATAGCCAAAAAAGAATTATTGAAGATGATAATTAGTAATGACTTGAATTCATAATTAGGTTAATCACTTCACCAATGTTTCCAAGTACCAAATTATAAGCCTTACTTGAAAATTACACAATTCTTGAGTATCTAAAGACTAATAAACCTTTGTGGTTGTAATTGTATTAAGGGTAAAAAGCTTCAGCACCCATTGAACTTTCTCGGATTAATTATATTTATATAAAACATAAATAAAATTTCTTATAAATACACATCTTCTTTTTTGTATTAGAGACTTTCTCAGAGGAAGCATGCCCTAATTTGATTTTCTAAGAGCTTCTATTATAGGTTGTCTATGGATTCCAAGACAATTGGCATTTCGCCAAGTCGCCCCCACGCATGAATTAAGCTTATCGGACCTGAGATTTGCACCCTTCTGGACACGCACGCCAAGAGGCATAAACTTGCCTTAACAATTTTAAACCAAAGTGATACTCTTTTCTATTCTCTCCCCTCCAAATTCCAATTCTAACATTTGAGAAACTATTTCCTCATCCAAATCGCTTTAATTCCATTGATTATGTCCAACACAATCTATCCCTCAGTTATATATAATTCTATATATATGATCTTCTGAATAAAATTTAAGATCACAAAAGAGAAAATCCAAAGAGTTTTCAAGTAATTCATAGTTCCTTTTACATATAGGGAAGTAACTATTGGCTAAATTATCAGCCATTAATTTGATAATTGTCTTCAACAATGGATAATCCACATTTATATACTACTTCAGTCTTCACTAATAAGAATGATCATTCATGCAGAACAGTAATACATGCATGAGTTAGTTAAGAGACACAAATTAACAGTATCAAAGGCAACCAATTTATTCTTCAAGCTCACTAACAAATCAATAGGAAATTATTTTTCTTTGTTCATTGTTGAAATATCTCATATTAGCTTGTTTATATTTCCTTCTTATATAAAGCTGAGCTGATTCTCCAACCCTTGAAGTAACCTTTGGAGCTAGAATTATGTCTACAGTTCTCACGCTTCGTATAATTCTGATTTCCAATGTATAAAATTATTTCAATATTCAATTCCACGCCCAGCTCCAAACATTTGAATATTTTCCTCAACAAGTAATTTTTATTTATTTTTTGGAGAGATTAAAATGGATGAGATACTTATTATTTGCCTCTAATTAAAAATCATAAATAATCAAATATTGGAACCTTTTAACCAACAAGATCATCATGCCAAAAAGAGGCCTTTAATTACCCATAAAATTTTCATTATTAATCAACAACCGAAATTCCTATTATAATTCCATATTAATGTTCATGCTTTAGTACGAAAGAATGATTCTTTTCTTAGTGTCGGTCCGAATTATGAGTGGTAGTTCTGACTTCTTCAGCTTGAGTACATTTTCAACTTTTAACACTAACAAAGAAAATTTTCAAGGAAAAAAAAAGTGGCAATTTATATACATAAGAAGATGGATAGAACAGTGTACCATGTATATACCATCATCAACATTCACCCCCACTTCTGATCATACCACTACATACTAGTGAAGTAATTATTATGAATGGTGCTCCCTATATTTGTGCATATATATATATATATATATAGTGTCGGGAATGGCAGCGTAAATACATACAAAATACGAAAGAAAAGAGAATAAAATAAATAACACCAAGAATTACGACTTCTTAGAGTTCAACCTTCACTATATAATTTTAACAGAAAAAAATTACAGGATACAATTCATCATATGAGTTTTAGTTTGGATCTAAACCTGAAACACCGAACCTAATACTATTGCTATTAATTTATAGGTGTTTCCTCTCTATTTATTATTATAATTTTAAAGGATATACACCTAATACTAATAGAATACTAAAAAGATCCTAATTCTAAGGATTTTTTTTTATATACATTGGGAAAAGAAAAAGGTAATTTGAATTCATGATCAGTGGCCCGGTAAGAAATGCTTTTATTATTGAGTTACTATCTTACTACTAATTCTAAGGAATTTGATAAATATAGTCCTAAGAAATCATTCATTTTCTTAGTTTCCTTATTATCTTGATCACAAAATGTGCTTGGACACCAAAATTTCTATCTCATTATGAACAATTCAAGAAAGTGTTGCCAACAAATCAAGGTACAATCAATATAGCAGAAAAGTAAGTATGCATCAAACCAATTATGAAAATCTCAAAGACTAAATCCAATCATAAAACAATAAAGAGTTTATTTAACAAGGATTACCTTGGATGGAGGCTGTTCTTGACAACTTTTTGTCCATATTTCCTCCATTTATAACCATCATCAAGAACATCAACATCACTCCTAGTTTGGAAGCAGAATCTTGGCTCTCTTAGCTTTCTTCTCACCTTCACCTTATTATTATTATTACTTCTATCTGATGTGTTCGAACTCCTCCACCTGCACAGACATTTCATCAAACAGTTGGAATGCAAGAAATAGATATATTACAAAATCTTTTGTCCTTTGGCACCAGCGGACATTGCCACTACACATGGGGGGATGGGATCAATAAGTTGGGAAATGATCCATATAATTGGTTTGGGAGTGGTGAATCTTTACCCTTATTTGGGGTTATAATAACATTTTTCAAGATTCTGACTAAAAAGCAAAAAAGAAGCTTCTCAGCTTTCTCTCTCTTTCTCTAGGGTATAATAGTAACAATGAGGTCATCTAGAGAGAGAAACTAAACTCCTTTGGACAATCATAACAGACAGGAAGTTTAATAGTATATGGCTAAGGATTCTTCTCAGCCTTGGTGATATATTATATCAAGAAGAAGAAGAAGAAGATATGATGTAGGTTAGGGTATATATCCTAGCTAATCATTCTTCTTTGAAAGGAAAGAAAAAAGCACCTAAAGGAAAAAGCAAATTAAAGGGTTATACCATGAGGAATTGGTAGGCTCGTTTCCATTTCCAGTACTGCAATTTTGGTCACTATTACTAACACCCTTTGGATCCATTCCTCCTCCGACCTGCTCCATCGCTCAACAAACAAAGATATATATGATGAATAATTGACGAACTTTTTTTATCTAAAAATAAATAAACGAGATAACACACAAATATATATATATATATATATAACGCGCAGATCTTTACTACAAGTACCTGGTGTTGGGTGGTGGTGTTCCAAGAAGTAGTAGTAGGTCTAGTAGTATTCAAGAGTTCATGACTATGGTTGTTGAACCCTAAAGAACCATTGTTATTGGCCGCGGTGGCGGTGGTGGTGGTCTCAGCTGGATTTTGTGAAGAAGAAGGAGCTAAGAAGCTCAAAACTTGGCTATGATGATGATGATCTTCAAACTCATGTAAAACAAAACCCATTTCATTTATAGCCGTATGATGATGATGAGGTGAATTAGAAAAAGAAGCGGCAGTTTGAAGCTCATGATAATTAGGGGTTAACCCACCACATCTAATTTCTCCTTCCATAGCTCTCTATATATCTTCAAAACTCTTTTACTTTCTTGAATATTGATGGATCCCAGACAAATTCTCTAGTCTGCTTTTTTGTTTTTGATCTTCTTCTTTGTTGATGGGTTATTGCATGTACTAAAAGGTATATATATGCAAGAAAACTACTCTACATGGGAAGATCAGAAAGAAATATTGCAAGATCTTGAGTATTCAACTGGATTAATGGTGGTAGGAAGCTGGGAACGAGTTTTCTTCTACTTTTACATATATATGTTCTTGACAAAGGTTGTTTGTTTCTCTCCAGAATAACCAAAGAAAGACAGCAACAGTACAAACACTCTCTCACTGCAGCAACCAAAGGAAGGAAGGAAACCCTTAAGCAAACACTCACTCACACACGTCCAATAATATTTTCTGCGGACCACACGAATAATTTTTATTCCCTATCCTTTCCCCTACCTTACCGCCTTTTGACGTAATACTTACTACTCAGCCGTCCCTTTTATATCACATACATATATAATCAAGGGAGATGGAAAATTTTCAAGTCCAATCAAATATTCTCACTGACTATTAATGGTTTACCTAAATAAAATTAATATTAAGTATATACATTATATACATTAAATAGTTACTAGTAAATACCAAAAAAACACCACAAACAATTGTCAACACTTTATTCAGACTTTATAAGAGTTCTGGTCTTTTTAACTTTAAAAGTTTAGAAGTTTAATTTTTGCTTGATGTAGAATTTACCTTCCTTTTGTATTATTCTTATTAGGATTTATTATATATATATATATAAATAAGGGTTTGTAACATTCCATATTATGCTAAAAATTGAATTTCTTCTTTATAGAATTATACTTCAACATTTATGTATTATTTATATTATCGTGTGTCTGAAACGCACATTAGACAAACTCTTATATAAATTAGAAAATAAAAAAGATTAAAATGAACGTGCAACTGAATAAGTTTGAAAATTTTCAGAAATATTGTTGCGAGTGTATACATATATATCATTTTGAATTTATTAGTTATAAGTACAACTGACATGCCAAGTAAGAGATTTTGAATTTGAGTCAATTAAAGAGCTATTTAATACTCATGCTAATTTTGTGTTACTGTTTGAGAGTCTTATGCACTTCGATCCTTTCAATTTATTCGATGATTTTCGGATACCAAGTTACTGAAAAAGGATTGTTTTCTCTTTGTTTAGGTTTGCTGGAAAATTAATCAATGAAATGAAATATCCATCTGCCTTAATTATCCCAAGCTACATGCATAAATTTGGATTAGAGATGGGAAAAGTTAGAAGCAGCAGAGTCATGGAGTCAAGAGGGTTATAATAATCTCTCTTTGAAGACAGTTAAAGGCAGTTTTTTAACACTTTTGTAATATGCTTTTCACATAAAGCTTTTGACCAGTTTTAGATGTTAATTGTTAATTAGGCCCCATTTGGATTCCCTTAAACTCCCCAAATAACCGGAAAAAAAAAAAAAAAGAAGGTAAGCAAAAAAAAATTCTCTAGAACAAATAATATTCATATAAGCTATCTAAGATATTTGCATTTGATTGAGAAATAATTATTTAGCTATCTCAAAAGATCAATGCGAGATTATGTAACATTTTATACAAGTCCATATATTTATTATTATTATTATTATTATTATTATTATTATTATTATTATTATTATTTCCTCCAACTGACAAATAGTAATGATTTCTGCCCACTGAAAATTATTTGCACTGTCCAATTTCGAATATATTTGTCTTCTTTTGGTTGTATCATTACGGGAAAAGGCAAGCTTCTAAATTGTAAAATTAATTTTTTTATTAATTTTTAAATGCCTCATTACTTTTCCAGTGTCATAATGAAGAAATTACAGACTAATAATTGGCTAATAAACACCTAAACTAGCTTTCAATTAAAAATTAGTAGTATTCCAAATTATTTTTCCTTGCCATAATTAAATTTTGTTACAAATAACTTTCAAAACGAAATATTAAACATTGTAAATTTATATTTTCCCTATAGGAAGAAGATTAAAACATTAATCCCTGTATACATTTGCAATCGGAATCCTTTAATATATTTTCTAACACCTTCTACCATAAATGTATTAATATAAATCTTACAAAATAAAAGATAAACTCTAAAAGAAGATAAATATTAAAGAAAAAAGGTATAGTAGAAAGTATATTAGAAGATATACTAAACAACGATCATGAGTGTTAAACTTGTCTAGTATTAACTATATTTGAATAGATATTTTAGTTTAACTTTCATTTCACATGTTTTACTCAAAACTATTTTTTTCTCTCACAAATAATTTAACTTTTACGATACTTTTCTAACTAAAACACCAATCCAAATAAATTTATTGACAAAAACTAAAATCTCACCTTGTTAATTAGTAACTATGGAACAACAAATGTTGGATAGACATATAGCAAGATTTCTGTCTTTGTTCAAATAAGGAATTATAAGGATTATGCTAAGATATATATGTATATATATATATATATATATTAAAAACGATTATGCTAAGATATGAAGTCTATATATTGTGGTACATAGATTTTTTTTGTTATAGATAAAATAAGTATAGTTTGATTAGATGGTATATAAATATGAATTTAAATATTTATAAATTAATATAAAAGAAATATTTATAAGATGTATTCTCAAATTTACGAAAGTAAGTATATAATATATATTTATATACCCATCGATTCAAATATTTTGTCTTTCTGTGAGTTTCAAAAATTTTGTGCTCGTGTTTAACATGATAGTTTCCAGACTCTTCTCATTCCACCATTATAAGTGACTTCACAATCAACATCTAATATTAACGTTCACGATTTTCTCGTGTTAAAATGCTTTTCTTTTTCTTTTTCTTTTCCCCTTTGAAAATGTTTCTTAGGTCGTATTTTGTTTGTGTCACACTGAAATTAAATTTATATCTATTTTTATTTGGAGTAATAAATAAAAGTATAAGTATTAGATTTTACTTAGGAAAATTTTTTTGTAAGTACTCATTTTTTAAGTTTAAAAAAATGTTCTTCAAGTTCATCTTTATAACATTTTGAATTTTTTTTTCTTTATATTAAAGTTTTCCTTCTGAAAATTAAAAGTTAAATATTTTGATTCATCTACGAATGTAATTGAATGAAAAAAAAAAGAAAGAAAATAGTATAGGCAAGGATGGAGATGATATGCCTTTCAAAAATTTTTTTCATATATATATATATATATATATATTTCTAGTTGCCAAAAAGTCTTTTTTATTGTCTTATTGGCCTTAAAAAAAAAATTACTGTGTATACATTTAGCCTCCAATAATTAGTTTGAAATTCTGCTATTGAATATGGATAACTAAGGAAATGAAAATGATAATCTTCTTTGGACAGAAAGTGTACATAAAAATTATATTAAAATAGCATGAAAAATAACGTAAGGGGTTTCCAAGAAAAACAATTAGATAGATAAAATCCATGGAAATCTAAATCCAATAGATGCAAATGTCTACTCAGACCACCCTTACCTGCAAAAAGAAGAAGGAATTAGAAGGTATCATAATAACACCCACACCCAACACACACACACACATTTCCTTCATATCCCACTCACCCCTCATCTGTTACTTCATCCACAGTTGTCACTTGTCTCCCCCTTCCCCCAACCCCATCTCCCAGTCCCTCCTCAGCTTCTTGAAATGACTCTCCCCCTATCACCCTCCACATTATTAATAACTATAATTAAATATTATTTATATTCATGCTTTTTTATACATCAAGAAACTGCATATGAATCTTTACTCAATTTATTACTTGATAAAAAGTATTATATTTTTACATGAAAAAAATTGAAATTCTAAACGTGTCATCTTGTATTAATATCTAATTTTTCTCGCTATCAATTTTGTGGTTTTTATGAAATTTACTCCAATGAAAAAATAAAAAAAAAAAAAGATAGACAGACATGTTGCTTTGTTTTGGTAGTTTTTAGAAGATTTGGTTGAAAAAGTAGAAGGTAAAAGAAGATGTGGATTATGGAGTAGGATGCGCAGAAAGATGGACTGCTGTGCTGCCTGCTGCTGGTAATAGTAGTATAATTATAATGATCTGAGTGAGTATCAAAGATCAGAGAGTATCTGCCAGTGGCCAATCAAGTATTGGAATATTAATGGATAGCCCCCTCCCTGCCTCTTTCTTTCTTTCTATATACCTATCTATCCTCAAATCCTAAGCATATGTGGCCTCTTCTTCATTGTTTTGGATTTGGAGTTATATTCTTGGCTGTTTATTACATAGACGTTTATCAGAAAAATATAATGAGTAGATATATTTTGATGGTGTTCAAAATAGAATGAAAGATGATTTATTCTTCTTATAATAAGATAATTTTGACCTCTAATCTTTTAATTTGGTGTAGTCATTGACTTATTATATCTATTTTTAATTTTAAAAAAATTTTAAGAAAATATGTTTAAAAAATTACCCTAAAGGTGCTTATGGAAACGGCTTATACTTATGATACTATTAAAATTAGAAATATAAGAATAATACTTTTAAAATAATTTTTTAAAAGTACTTTTTTTCAGCCGTTAAAAACGTAAATAATAGAGAATATATTTTATATACAATGTCAAATTCCAAGTACCTTGCACTATATAGGCTATGCTAGTAGTAGATATATTTATTTCCCTCCTTACATTGTGTAGCATTCTGTTTAAATGAGGATGGTACTTGAACTTTAGGGTGCATTAGAATTAGATTTTAGTTTGAAAAAAAGTAGAAATATATATTTTTTAATTTTAATCAAACAAATTAAATTAGTTAGGAAAAGGAATGTGGGATTCAAAGGCTATGTTTGTTCTTAACTTTAGTCCAAATGTACCCTTAATGCCTCCAATACATGTCTCCAAAGTGGGAGATGCAATATATATTAATCGAAGAGTACTACTATATCATAGGTTTACTATAATGGTTAAACTTTATTTTATATATATTACGATAATGAATAAAATTTTGAATTCAATATGTATACTTCTTAATTTCTCAAATTAAAATGAAAATAGTCAATATATGTATATATATCATACGTTTACTCTGTCAATGTTTAATTTTTATTTTGTATATACTGCGACAATAAATAAAATTTTGAATTTAATATGCATACTTTTCAATTTCTCGTATTAAAATAAAAATAGTCAATATATAAATAAACAAATCTAGAGCAGAGTATCGGGGCACGTGTCCTCACTAGCTCCCGTCAAAACCTCATAAAAAATATAGTATATTCTAATTTTTTAATATTTACTTTTAAATTTCAAATTATAAAATTATGTATAGTTTTTAAAATTTGTTAATCTACGTTACATTGTTAAGTAAATAAATTTTATTTTTAATTCTTAAAATATTGTCCCTCTCCTATTAATTAAAGTTATAACATAAATTTTGCTTCAATTTTTCTCATTTTTAGAATATTCAATACTCTCTCCGATTAAAAATAAGTGTCATTTTGCTCATTGCACAAATATTGAGGGTTACCACATTATATTGTTTAATGGAAAATAAAAAGTAAATAAATATAATTTTGGGCTTTTCTGCCTGGAGCGGAAGACCAGGGGATGACACAGATATTAGATTCTGAATTTACTGATGAGGATAAAGAATTTTTGTTTTTTTTTTAAACGGAATCAAAGTAGTAATTGAAACCTCTGTAAACTCTCTCTCTCTCTCTCTCAAGACTCAAGTACACATATCATGATATTATTCTTTCACTGGTCATGGATGAACAACAAGTACAACACTTAATTAATTTCACCTTTAATATATCTCTCTCTTCCAACATTTTCTATCCCTATTTCTCTCGTCTGATTCATAAATATTTAGCTATATATATACTGCAATGGAACAATATCCGATGAGAAAAAATATATAAGTAGGGTTTTCTAAGGATTCAAAAATACCAAAAAAAAACAAACGAGTCAAAAGCAGACAGGGCATGCAATATTAATGCTTGACCAGTGCATTAATGGGACATGAATAAATTTTCAAGTTGGCATCTTATGTTTGGATCTATTCAAAAGAGTTTGTGAAACTGCGCATCTCATCATTTATTTCAGCTCATGAAAATCTTTCGAAAGATTAAGTATGATATATGAACATGTTTTCCAATTATTTCATGGAATATTAATTTTTGGCATAGTAAAAACAATGGAGCGAATCCTCTACTACTAAATTTATGAATTGTGCGTCAGACCACAGGTGCAAGGGTTAACAATATAGTATCGGTGCATAGTTATCAATCGTATATATAAGAATTAAATGTTATATCGTACGAGGTAAAAGTCATTTCTATATAAGTACGTGCTTGACATATAAATAAATGCCAATATCTATTTTAACATAATAACAGGGATTTTCAAGTCGTGAGGAAAAAAAAAAAGCATCATGCATGGCCATGGGAATTAAGCTAGTTGGGATCGTTTAGTACAATCTTTAATACATAAAGAAATCTAAATTTTAAAAGATAAAACTTAAAAAAAATTTATTATTAAAAGAAGTATACTAAAGAGTGTATTAAGTGATCCAAGATACTAAGTGGGATCAAGCTTAAGAGATACATATAGATAAGGTTTTTGTCGAATTAAGAGGAGTGTCTCCGCATTGACAAGGTGTCCAACCCCCGCAATAAATCTGACGACCCAAGGCCCTAAGCTAAAAAGAGAGAAGAGAGGAAAAGAGAAGTAAGGGTTATGCTCTATGCTGTCCTGCTGGTGAGACTGAAATGAAAAAGGATTCTTACTCTTTAAGAAAATCAACACAAAATCTTTCAAATCTTTTCAACCTCTCCAAATTAAACTTTTATCCTCTTTTCTTTCTTGACATAACATGACTTTCTTTTTGCCAGCCACACCCACACAAAAAAACCATTTCTATTTCTTTCATTCTTATTATCATGATCACTTCTATAGCTAGACAAACTCTATTTTGTTAATCCTCTTTGTTATATATATATATATATGTATATACCATAGCAAGTACTATAGTTCTTCATAATTTCCTTAGAAAAACTAAAAATATTTCAAAGAAATTAAAAACTCAAGATTCTACTTATAGGGCATTTAATATCCTTTCAAGTAACATATGAGTTTAAGTAATGTATGTATATGTTAGGAGTTTCATTGCAAGAGATTTGACAATAGAATAATTAGTCTCGAGTTTAAATTTTGTATATCTGTTTAAAAATGTATCGTAAAAGATTTGACATTGTATTAAAGAGATTAGTCATGGATCATAGAATGCGTATACAAATATAAGATGTACATATTATTAAGAAAGAAAAAAACGAAAAGGAAAAGGAGAAGGAGATGAGCAGCTTTATTCATATGAATATAGGAATTAAAAGCAAAGAAATTACTACTACTAGTACTAGTAGAGTAGAGAGAATAGAGAAGAATGGTTTATGTTTATGGTTATGGTGGGATGTGAAAAAGAAATATACCTATACGGATCCGACAATCTCATCATTCCTCATTTAATATTCAAAGTTGCAATGGATAGCCCCCTCCAAAGCAACTCATCCATCAAATTATAAAGAGAATTACTTACAACAACAACAACTTGAATCAACTTGGATGACTCCATTATTTTACTTAGATACTTTTATCAGATATATTAAGTGAGAAGTGTTAAATTCGAATCATTTATAAAACAGTTTAATATTGTATATTAGTTATGTAATATTGTTTTGAGTATTGTATTCTATGATGTTTTTAAATTAGTCGATAACTCTAGTAAAAAAGCAGTTTTATAGAGAGAGAAAGAGGAGAGGAGGCAGTATATATGCTGAATTCCATGCAACAATAATGGCAAATTCAATCAGCTTCATAAAGTCTTCCAATACTTAATGATTAAAGAGTGTTGCATCAGATATTTGGTGGGTCTCTCTCTTCTTCTATTTGTCCCCCTAATTTTCCTCTTTTAAGTTTTCACTACTACTTTGATTTAAAAAAAAAAAAAAATTTAAGTATTAGCACTACTACTGCTTCCTTCATGCAAATTAAGGGCCTCTCCACAATTTTAAGGGTATTTTTGGATTAGCATTTTAGTTTAGTGAAAGTTAATTTTTTTATAAAAGATGTAACCCTTAAAAAGAAAATAGTTTTCAGGGTGAGATATGCATTCAAATAGACCTCAAGTTGAACTTTAGAGCTTGGGATTAATGTTGCTTCAACAAAAATTTTCTTTTATCCAACGATAAATAGGAGATGGTTGAAGTATCTCATAATTTAATCAAAGGTTTTAAGTTTAAGTTTTGAGAATGCAAATATATCTAATGAAAAATTCTATCGTTCTTGTGGTTTTGCTTGATTCAAAAAGGTATTAATCTGAATATGATACCGTATATATGATTTAAAAGACATTCAAAATCTTCTAATATACTCTTTCTAATATATTTTCTTGCATAATAATTTTTTTTTCTTTCTAAAGTTTATTTCTTAAAATTTAAAATTTATTTATTTTATGAGATTTTTTTAATAAATTTAATATAAAATGAGTGTCTCTTGTATGTCATATGGTCCAATAAAAAAAGAATGGACATAGGAGATGGTTTTTTGCGCGCATTAAAACTTGGCATTCAGTTTACAGAGCGGTTGAATCACCATAATTTACGTCATCTATCTATTTGAGCATCGGACAGTCCGGTATACACTATTCTTTTTTGTGGAAGAGAGAACGATTTATTATGAGAGTAGAGAAAAAGAATTGATGAATGGGGTTGAGACAGACGGCAGTTAAAATGATAGGAATAGTTATGATTACTGAATAATTCAACAACTTATGAGCACTTATATTCCCACGCACTTACTTTAATTTTGGTTTTGCAATAGTTTTCATAGTCCAATAAGTAGTTAAAACTTTCAAATTAAACACTTTATTACTCTTTCGACTCATGTATGTAATGTTAGGTTTAACTACTCTTTTTCTTTATTCATTTTTTGCATTCAAAATCTTTTACATTCACACTAGTTTATGATTAAAATTTAATCTTTAAAAATTTGTGTAATCCTCTTCTTTTAAAGTATCTTTTGAAAAGAGAAATTAGATCGACTTTGTTTATTTAATATGGTAATAGAATTACTTAGTCTAATATCTTATATTATATTTATTTTGAATGTGTTAGAATTTTTTGAGCTTGGGCCTAACTCACCCCAAAAGATGATACCATGTTAGAATTTTTTGGGCTTGGGCCTAACTCACCCCAAAAGATACCTCAAGAGGGGAGGACTGCCCAAGTCTTTATAAGTTGTAATTATTTTCTTTAATTAGTCGATTGTGGGATTCTCAACAGAATGTGACTAATAAATTGGTAAAAGTGCCAAGATAGGAACTTTAAAGGATGTTTTGGACGATCTTCAATATATTTTACTAAATTGAAAGTTATTAATTCAAATTATTTCTCTGGAATTCAGCCCAAAAAAAAATCATAAATTTGGAGGTGAGGGATCCTTTTAAAAGGCTAATTATAAAAATACCCTTATACTTTTGATAAATTATCAATTTAGTATTTAAACTTTTAATTATGATAATCAAGTACTCAAATAACGGTTGAACCTTAATTTGAATTCTTGATTGTCAAAATTCAAAGTTTATTTTATTGATAAAACTCTAATTTAGATACTTGTTGTTGTTATGAATGGATAATTGATTAAAAGTGGTAGCAATGGAAATCTCGGCCCAAAGTATTGGGCCCAATTATATGATTTGATACTGTAGTTTGATGTTGGACAATTAAGAGGCCAGATCCAAACAACTAACAACTCATTATAGTCCTTTTAAATTTTCTGGGCTGGGATCCGTGGAGCAATGAACGAAATCAATGGACTAGGCTTAGGCCCATATATTTTGGATTTTGTAGACCCACTAAGAAAAACTTTTGGGATAGGAATTGTAACTAGTTAGAAAGTTGGGGGAAAATAAGAAATTTTAGTAAACTATAGATTTGCTTTTGTCACCGACCAATTCACGGAATATTCGATTTGGGACTAGGGTTTTGCTTTTGCGCCACAAGCTGCTGTATAAAACCTCGCGTCTCGGTCTCTCTCTTCACTATTTCAAGCAGCCAACAAAAAATCATTGCTAATTGTGCCAAATATTAAGCACGAAATGGAGCAGACATTCATCATGATTAAGCCCGATGGCGTCCAAAGGGGCCTGGTTAGTTTAATTTCTTTCTTTAATTGAAACTCTATCACCTTTTTGGTTTGTAGATTGAAGTTTTACTCCTAATAATTCATCCATGCTTGGGTTATTAAATTTTAAGGATTTTGCTTGTATTTTATGTTAATTTCTATGATCTTTGTGTATAAAGATGAATTAAGGGGTGAAGAAAGATGAAATTCCTTAAATCTTTAATCAATTTGTGAAGTAAAATCAAATGGGTTTTGAGTAATTTGTGCTAAATTTTGGAGAAATATGGCTGATCTTATGTTCTGAAATAGGGATTGGAAGCTCAAGTTTTTGAAGTTTCAATTGTTTTTGCATATCTTTAGAGGTTTTCAATTGTTGTTACTTTTTCTACTTCAGGTTGGTGAAATTATTGGCCGATTTGAGAAGAAAGGTTTCTCCTTGAAAGGTAATTTTGGTTTATAACGTCCGCTTTTACTGATAGACTTTTAATTTCAGGCAGATGGGTTAGAGGCCTTGTGTTTGGTAGTATAAGAGATTGTATGTGACTATTGAGATCATTACGAAAATACCCTTGCAAGCTTGAAGTTCTTACTGGTTTATTATATTTTTGTGGTATTTCTAGTCCAATTCTGAACTTGTTTTAGATGCAACCTTTCATAGAGATATGAAGCCTGCAGCTTAGATAGATCCCAATATCTCTTCCTTTTTTGATGGTTTAGATTGGGAACTATTGTGGATACTTTAGCTAATTTGTGTACTTTTGGGCGGTTTGAAGGTTTGAAGCTCCTTACCGTGGATCGCGCTTTTGCTGAGAAGCATTATGCCGACTTGTCTGCCAAGCCATTCTTCAATGGTTTGGTTGAGTACATTATCTCTGGCCCTGTTGTTGCAATGGTTTGGGAAGGTAAGGGTGTTGTGACAACCGGCAGGAAGATCATTGGAGCAACAAACCCTGCTGATTCTGCTCCTGGCACAATCCGTGGCGATTACGCAATTGACATTGGAAGGTATAATATTTTCTGCTTGCTAGTCTGGATATTCTCTTTGGCAACCCGTTTCTTGTTGAGAATTTGATGATCCTGTCTTTGTTCTGTGTATGGTCCACATTCCAATCTAAACTCAAATTGTTGTTAAATGCTTTGCTGGGAAGGGGGCGGTTGGCAAGGGGTAAGCATAGGTGGTCAGTGTGTTTCCTCCATTTGTGAAATGAAAATTAAGGAAGAACTTGTTTGAGAGTAGCTTCTCATGATATAATGAATCTGTTGAACTCTGCTTGGTGGTGAAGTCATTGATCTAACAGCAGTATTTTCCATTATGTAATGGATGTTGTCGCTTGTGGGTTGAGCCTGAGCCTTCCTTTTTAATCTTTCATTGCTTCCTACCTGAACACCCCCTCGCCCATTCCCCAAAAGCTTTAATTGGTGGATCAATGCAATGTTATGGCATCTGGTATTCTTCCCAAGTGCCCTCAAGTATTTTTGTCTAATCTATTTGTAATCCTTGTGTTATCAGGAATGTTATTCATGGAAGTGATGCAGTTGAGAGTGCAAGGAAAGAAATTGCTCTGTGGTTCCCAGAAGGTATCGCTGAGTGGAGAAGCAGCCTCCACTCATGGATCTATGAATGAAGATAGAACCTCCTCATGTAGTCGACTTAAGTTATTGTCCTGTGGGCTATATTTAGTATGCTTGTATTCAGAACTTAGAAGTTTTGGCTGGTTGAGTCTTACTCTGATGTATCAGAGAAATTCCCTTGGAGAAATGGTACTATTTCGATCATTGAAACCATGCTGTTTAATATATAATTTTCCTTTTTATTAGTACTAATTTTAGGCTCAAGTGTTCATGGTCCTTTGATTTTGGTATTTTTCTTGACATTGGTTTCTTATCATTGTCACTGCTTACTCTTCTTGTTCATGAGTAACTCTGTTATGCACATGGTTGGATATAAACTTAGTCAATATTCAACCATATTATCCATGTGGTTGATGGTATTATTATTTGTTTCTATCCATGGAGACAAGATTCACACTCAAAATTTAATATAAACCATCTCATTAGTGATGTCACTAAATATTGGTACAACGTTTGTTATCTGTTAATATTATGTTCATCCTGTTAATATTTAACATTACTTGCGGTCAGAATATTAAGGATCTCGATTACTTTTAAGTTAAAATACTCTCTATATCATTAATAAAGTCAAAATACTCTTTATATCATTAATAAATAAAGGGAGATAGATAAGAGGTGTGTGGTTCAGATGAAAAACCTTCTTCAATTAGTTTCTCCACTTAGTATGTTAAGTGAGAAGTTAAAATCGAATCACTTATAAATTACAAATACCTTTCAATTTTTTCTAAATACTCATTAAAAAGTGTAAAAATAAACTTATATCTTTTTACTATCCGCAATGTTATTTATATTTCTGATCAGAAGTACTACAAAGCAAGTATAAATCTCACCAATAATTAGTTTTTATAAATTTCACCAACAATTAGTTTTTACATGCTTGATACAAAAAATTATGAGAAAAATGGTAGAGAGAAGTTACTTATTAAATGTGAAAAATTCTTTGTGAGGAAAAAGAAAATGATAAGAAAAATGTAAATCTTATTTTTTTTCTCTAAAACTTATAGCACTTACTCTCTCTAAATTTTATGACACTTTCTCTAAAATTTACGATACTTTCTCTCTTTAAAACTTACAACATTTGTTTTCTTAAATTCACATTCACTTTCTCCCTGGAGTTCACGACTATTTCTTTCTAAAATTCACGATATTTTCTCTAAAATTTTTTAAGATACTTTTTCTCTCTAAAATTCACGTACACTCTCTCGTAATATTTATTTCTAATATAAAATTAATATGGCAAGCTACTAATGATGTTTTGTTATATTAGAAATAATCCTAAATATATGTATATATTTTATGTGGTGCCATCCTTCTTTTTCATAATTTTTCTCTTTCCATTTCCATCTTAAAATCCACAAACCAAACAAGAGAAATTGTGTTTCCTTATAATTTTCTTTATCTTACAGGACAACATATAACATATGAATTTTGATTTTCTAGGAATTTTATTTTCCTTCTCTCTCTTTTCTTTTTCTACACCAAAATCCTTTGAACCGAACAGAAATAAGAAATAGGCAAGCACAGAGAGCTGAGAGTTAGCCTAGTAATCATCCAAAGAATAGAGCTGGCATTTAGCATTTAGTAAGAAGATTTAAGAAACGCCAAGATGTACAATACTAAAGATAATCTCTCTCCTCACTAGGTACAATACTACCTCCTTAATAGAAGAACATGCTCAAAGACTCTTGTAAAATTTCAGAGAGATTTGCTAGACTGGAACTAAAGATAATGAACGAGCAAATGCCAAATTTCAGTTATAAACATCACCAACTACCATGAAAATGCCCGTGCAATATACTCTTCTTTCAAGCCTCACTAGTTAATCTAGATCTTTGCAACTCAGATCATTTGATCTTCTTTACTTTCTACAAGCCAGAAGTCAACTAGAAAGTGATTAAACACCCAGAGATTGATATGACGGAAGGCACGCAACATCACCCGAACCTAAGTCTAAAGATGTGTGAAAACCACAATTGAGAGATGCATTCATGAATGAGGTCTTCCTAAATCTTACATATCAGAGCCCACTAACCATATTCTAGAAAGGGATCATAGCTACTAACACTATCGACTAAGGAGGCCATACGAGGGTAACTCTTCAAGTCGTATTATGTCATCTTGCAAAAGCTCCCTTTCCAACTGGCGACGAGTGGCTTTCATCACCGCCTGCATTTACATCCAAAGAAAATATCAAGGAATGCATTACCTTGGAGTCGGGCAAGAAGCTAGCAAACGCACTATATCATAGAGATACATCTTTAAGAAAACAATTTAAATGAGAGCAGGGGTTCATTTAGCAAGAATGTGGTCGGTGTACCAGCAGAACCAAAGAGCTCGCAGTTCTTGATCAGAAAAACAATGCAAAGTATATCATCCCCAAAGTTATCTACAAATTAAAGCACATACATTGAAGTCCATGTAAGATGCGTGCATGGCAAGCCATTGATGGTCCATCAGCTTGAACGTGATGCAATATAGAAGATCGAATGCTGATTCATTTTCTGCCATGCAAAAGGCAAAAGAAGAACACAAATTTAGATAATAACACCTAATCTAATAATTAAATCAGAACCACAACTTTAACCTTTGAATATCAATAAATGACACATCAAGATATTTAATAATCATTACCAGAAAGAAACTTCAGGAAGGTTGCTCCAACCATGTTTCTTGGTTTAACTACAAATAAAAATAGAAGAAAACCTTAGATGATCCTAACTAAAAGAAAGAGACAGCGAGAAAAGGCAGGTTATCTGGATAAGCATTTGGAACATATGTTTTTATCATTTACACAATCAGAGGGCATTTTGTGGCGGTTGTTTTAGTATAGGTGTCAAGGAACCTAATCATATTGGAGTATAGGATGCATTTGATGGAACGTGCTTTTTGTCTAAGAACCTAAAATAATGTGCCTATCATATTTTATATTTTAGCAAAATACATATTTAATACCTAAAATTATGGGTGTTTGCTAAACTCAAAATAATGGTAATATACTGGAATACTTCAGATGTATCAAGCAGAACTGAATCTATAAACCTGCTTCAAGATCAAGCATCTGAATCAACATGAATGTGATATTAACTCCAGCAACAGCAAAGGGGTATTCCCACAAGGCCCTATCACCTTCTTGCTTGCGAAGGAGATCTTGGAAGGATTTCTGCGAAAATACCACAAGCATTCAGAAATACAACTATAAAACTGAATCCTGAACCCTTAATGAACACACATGACTTTTGAGGATCAAAATGAAATTAGTCCAGACAACAGTACAAACTCCTTAGAAATGGACAAATGCAAATATGCAACCCTCCTCCACAAAGAGCTCATCAATTTGTACATTTTGGCAGCTCCCAAGAGCAATGTGAGAAACTAACTTTTTTGCACAGGCCATCATAGAAGGCAAAATAATGTAAAAAGTATTGGGAAAGGTTAAGTGCAAGAGTAGAAATGATAAAACACGTTACTTCAGTAACTCTGGGTCCCCCAAAAATTGATGTCCTGTCTAACACCTATCAAGTCAAACTAATAAGGAACGATAATGATACACCATCTAACAAAGAAGGAGATTTGTCTCCTTGAAGTTAATGTTGTTTTCGAGTAGGAATATCCATCCATATCATAGACAACCAATAACAATATAACAGAATCCTTCGGCAGAGATACAGAAGCAACAGTTAGAACCCATTTAATCAGAGAAAGTTTTATTTTTGTTTTTTGCTTCTTTGTCCTTTTTTTTTTCCTCCTTCATTCTTTCTTTCTATAGGGAGAGGGAGGAGAAGTGACATACCGGAAAATTCCTAGCAAAATATAACAAGTTCTCCAACGAAATAAATCCACCTCCCCTGAAAAACAAAATGTTGATGAATACATGGAAAAATGGAAAAACAAACAGAAAAGCAATCATAAAATTTTCCAAACGAACATCACTCAAGAAATAATAAATAAATAAAAATAAAACTGGTGTATGCCTGAAGTCCGTAGAGGGATCTTTTCCTTGCCAACCCATTTCCTTCCATTGCTCAGATATCAAACCACGGAGTTCTTCCTCAGGAAAAGCAGCATTCCACAATGCCCTCAAGGCTTCCTACACAGCAAAGGGACAAGATAATGGTTACATGAAACAGACAAAAAAAATTCCAAAACAAAAAGCTACGAGGACAAGGCAATTCATCTCCTCATTCGAAAAGCAGTTTGAAAGCAATAATATCCCTTGGAGGTGTACCTGATGCTCTGTATTTTCACTATCATACGCAATATCTATTCGGTTCTGGAGTCTCTGCAAGCACTCTTCCTAACAAGAGCAAAGTAAACAGGACTTTATATTAAATCTGCTGCTAGAAGATTTCCAAACACTATTTAAAACATATGCAGCAAAAGTGTTAAATATGTGCTAATTTCAGCATGCATATTAAATCTGCTGCTAGAAGATTTCCAAACACTATTTAAAACATATGCAGCAAAAGTGTTAAATATGTGCTAATTTCAGCATGCACTTAGACATATACTGCAATAAACATATAAATTGCATCAAATATGATTTTAACTGTTGTACTTCATTGCAATATAGTTATGTAAATACAAATCCGCAAATCATGAACAAGATTATGGACTGAACACATGATAACTCAATCCCCCCATGATATTACCTGAGCAGGTGTCAAATCAAATGATGGGCGAGCATCACTTTCTCTTCTCTGAGCACAAACACAAGAAAGACCCCTGCCAAGCCATGCTGCTGATCCCACCACAACCTCTGCCATAATGAAAGAAAGTTGATTAAATTAAGAGAATACACAAGTAAAATGCTAGGATGTATCTTTTGTAGGTTTTTTTTTTCTTAAAAGAAATAATGCAAATTACAGAGTACCAGTCAGAGGATAAAGATCAATTCCTGCCTTCAGAAAACACATATTCATATTAACAACAGAAGTAGTAGTATGACTGCATGATACTATATGTGTAGGCAAGAAAAGGCAAAACTTTAATACTAGTCAAAACTTTAATCAACTGCCCCCCCACCCTGAAAAAAAAATGATCGAGAACCATAAGAACGTTTAAAGGAGACCACATTGACTTTGAAGGTATAAGTAAAGTAAATAATCCCTTGAGACGCAGTAAAATTTTCATTTGAGATATTCCCAGTAATCAATTGAGATAAAAAAAAATAAGGGTAAAATAAATAAACAGAAATAGAGTATAGAAAAGCATGGCACATGTACCAAAGTGCATAGAAGTTCAGTGATTAACTGTACATTGGCCCAAGAATTTTCTGAACCTCAATAAAACTCATCAAGAACTGTTAATGGTTGCACCCCACTGCTTGGACCCATCCATATAAAAATATATAAATTCAAATTTCCAATTTGCACATTTAATGTGAAGAAAATCCTATTGACCTCATTCTGTTAAAAGTTTTTTATGTGCTATTATTAAACTTGTATCTGAAAATGTAACCTGAAGTATCTGTCTAAGGCTGCAGTTAGAAAATGAGTCTCAGCTTAAATGCAGAACACAACAATTCTGTTCTATTCAAAACATCTCCAATTTAAGATATAAACAAATACTGAAGTTCCATCATTGTTCAGTTGAACTGCCAATTCAACCAAACTAGTTTGGATATACATAGAAACACCATCAGCTAAAAGCAGTAAAAACATATTTAAACAGTAATACTCTAGTAAATTACAAGTAGAATCCAAAATTAGTTAAAAACAAAGGAAAATTATGGCATATACTAGTAAATCAGTCAGATATGCCTTTTCTCAGATTAAGAGTGATATACACTAGTATACAAAAGTATGCCCATATATATACACACTTGGAGTTTAATGGAGATTTAAAAGTATCGAACTTCAGCTGTCAATTAGCATATGGATGAATCTGTGACTGTTCTCAGTTAAAATAAATAAATAAAATGAAGACGAGACAAACCAGCTGTAGCAGTGAATTTTGAAATCTACAATCAGCAAAATCTCACCACAAATGTCAATACAAGTAGGCATCTACAAATCTAATTTCCAATTCCAGAGATCCAACTCCTAAGATATCCTCTTATCCTGACATTAATTTGAAGCAACAGGTAGATTCATAAAGACAGATGTACACATATAGAAAAATGACTAAAACGAGCAGTATAGTTAGAGTAAAAAGTTAGGTGAACCACAAGGAGTCGAGTTAAATAAAATCTAAAACTTCGTAACTTTATTACTTTCCAAAAAAATAAATAAATAAAAAAGGAACATACCAGAAGTAGAATGGCAAGTGGTATTGCCGTTCCCCCTCTCAAGGCCTTGCGATATCCTCCGCACAGCCACGAACGATCCTTCCCTATCATCCATCACCATTTTTTTCTCCGGAGAAAAATTTATCCAGAATCCTAAAACTATTCCGAATCTCTAACTCATTTTATCAACGATCAGCTCTTTCCAACGCCAAACAAAACTAATCAATTTTTTCGTCTTAAAAATCAAACGAAGTTTCAAATAACCGGTAGAAACTGCAGAGACAGAGAGAGAGAGCCACAAATTCGATCCTTGTTCTTGAAGCGAAAATGGCGCGATATCTGTTCCTTAAGGATTTAAGATCTGTGTCCTATGGTAACAGCAAACTCCATTGAAGCTAATGTTCAAACTGTTTTTGCTCCTCCCTCTCTCCCTCTCTCTCTTTCAAATGGATATAGAAGATTCTATCGTCTCTCGACTGGCGAATGTGTGTGTATATATATATATACAGATTGTTGTGTGTATTCTATATGTATAGGTTGGTTGACGATGATGACAGAGAAAGAGAGGGAGAGGTTTTCGTTTCGCTCTCTAGATTTTCTCTCTCTCTCTCTCTCTCTCTCTCTCTGAAGTTTTTCGAGTGCGGTGGAGAGAGACGGGGTGGTGGCGTTACCGTCTATTAGGACTTACTTACTTACTTAAGAGAGGGGGAAGTGGCTTTTGATATGAGCTGGATGTTGGGGAGATTATCACAAAACCGTTTTAGAGAGGGGTTTAATTGCTTAATTAATTGAGAATATGTGGTATTTTCATTCCCTCATAAAAAACTAAAAAATATTTTTAGTCTCTTAATAAAAGTTTTTTTTCATAGATTGATTTGTTATATATATAATTTGTAATGTCCTAATTATATTTTTGCCTCCTAAAAAAAGAAAGTTTCACATCAAGATATATATTAAAAAGTAAATGTATGATAAAAAAATAAAAAATATTAAGAATTTAGTTATAAATAATCATGAAATATTTTAATTTTTTAATTTATAAACCATTCATTTTTATTTTATCTTTTTCTAACCTTGTACTATTTTTATTTTTTTATAATTATAAACTTTTATTTGTCTTTTTTCAACCATGAACTATTTTCGACCTTTTAAATATAGTCATATACTATTTGTAACCTATTAAATATAGTCATGTAACTATTTTAAAAAAAAATCATGATTAGAAAAAGATAAAATCAATATTTGTAACTATATATCGAAGATTAAAATTATTTCTGGTTAGAAGAAAGATAAAATAAAGATTTATAATTATAAATAGAAAGTTAAAATAATTTATTGTTATTTATTGCTAATTTAAAAAAATAAATAAATGTAAGAAAAGACTTTCCTATACTAGTAGCTAGCCTAGTGGGACATGTATTTTACATTGAGTTTTATCTTTAAAACTAATTATAAATTTCTTACTTGTAAACAAATAATTTAATTAAACTTTTGAAAATTTGCTTTGTGATGGTTCACGTATTGTATAATTTTGACTGGTAATACTAAAAAGTTTACTAAATGAAGAATACACATAAATAAAATGTAAATTTTTTAGAATATAAAAAATTATTATGAACTCCTTTTAGTTTTTTATAGAAAATCCTTAATAGTAATTTTATCCTCAAAAAATAAATTAAAGAAACATTTTGGAAATTTTACATGAACCATATTTCTATGAAATATTTGAATTGGCAAATATTGAAGTCCTCCACCTAAAAAATTTGATATTTTCAACTTTTATATAATGATTTTTACTAATGATGTAACATATTTTCTATTAAAATAATTGAATATTTCAAATTTAAGTAGATATTTTTTTTAAAGGAAGTAGACATGTTTTAACATTATACTAAAAACATTTTATATGTCTTTAAGGAAACATACAATTTTAGAATAATTAAGAAACTAATCATATAAAAATCAATTACCTAACCAAAAAATAAACCTATCACCTCTTATTTCTCAATTGATTTAACCACTTGAATAGATTAGGGGTTCACGACAATACCACAATTGAATTAATAAAAAACATACCAAAAAAAATTGATAAAAATATTTATTACCTGAAAGATAATTTTGAATTTAATTTATACTTTTATTATTTATCATCTTAAATACATCGAAAAAATATTAAGATGTTGCCAACTTTTTCATCTGAGAAAGTTATTTTGCAAAGAAAAAAGAAAGAACATTTTAGAAAATTTGATTATCATTATATATATTTTTCTTGTGTTTTATTATAATAATAAGTGGACAAAGATGTTAAAGTTGGTGCATAAGAATTGAGATTTATGTGCATCTTAGCAATGTTAGTGATTAATTTAGTGATTTGGCTATTGGTTAGCCACTGCCCGCTGCTTATAGATAGACTATAGTGGCCCTGTTGCGGGAGGAAAGAAAAAAAATAAAAAATAAATAATTTTTGAGTTAAATTGAGATGCGTATAAAAATAATAGTTCAATGATAGCAGTACTTTTTACCAAGTCAAAAATTTTGAATTAGAATTACATTTCTCCCTTGTTGTTCATTTTCTGAACCATTAAATTTTTTTTCAAAGATGTTTATATTTACCTTGATGTTCATTTTCTGAACCATTAAATTTTTTTTCGAATGTTCATATTTTTTTAAGGAAATAAGATTATAAATATTACTAAATTATTTCAGATTCTTCGCTACAAAACACAGTAAACATTGGGGAAGAGTTATTTTAATGTTTAGCAGGGTTTTACTTTTTTTTACAATTTAATTATTTTTATATATCTATTAATACCTAATAACCAATTGTAATACCTTTTACCAATTTTTTAGGAATAAAATAGTACCTCACAAGTAAAATAATTGATACTATCTTGCTTCTTCGTCTTCCTGAAAAGATTCATATTTGTGATAACGTAAAGAAATATAAAGAATCTAGAAAATTTTCAAAAACTAAAATCTAGATAGATTCATGACACAAATCTAGAAATTTATTTTAATAATCCCTTTTATTTCTCCAAAAATACCTCCTTATATATAATTCAAGGCCTCATACATCCATAGATGGGAATGACACATTTTATAACACTCAAAGTAGTCAAAGAACATAGGACTCCAAGTCCAAACTAACTCATGACCTATGCATATATTCTCTTCAAGAAAGTTTCAATATAAAAAAATGTTCAAAAGGAAGCCAAGCAAAATTGATTAATAATAATAAGAAGAAGAGGAAGAGGCAGCAAACAATAGCTTAGAAAAGAGAGAAAACTTGTCACATGGCATGTTTGGCAAGAGTGGACCATTGCATGATGTTAAGACTTCATTCAAAGTTTGATATTTCAATAGTCACACTCTCATAGACAACAAAAACATTGATTTTGTACTTTGCTTGTGGTTACATGAATGATGATCATTCATTGATCACAAAAACACCCCCTCCCAATTTTATTTCATTAATGTAATGGCCTACACGCATGGGCTTTTCCATCTTAGTAAGAATTCTCTATACACACTCATATACATACTTTTGGAAAAGTATCATATATTTTTGGAAGAGTTCTCATTAGTTTCCATGATCCTAATGTTACACTAAGCTTTATCACAGGACATATAAGTGAAATGACTGGAGTCTCTTAATTTAATAATCAGAGGTCTTGAGTTCGAATCTTGAAAATACATTTATATCTTGTGAGAAATTTTACCATTTGGCAGTTTTACCTGACTCGAACAGGAATTAGTTTAGATATAATGTGACTTAAAATCTCATTCTGTGTACATGCAGATGTTATTCAGAACAACTTATAGTCTAGAAAAAAAATATTATTCTAAAGCTTTTGATTGGTACTCAAAGGGTGGGAGTGGAAAAGTGACATGTTTACTTCTATTTTTATCTCGTAAAAGTGTTCACTATTAATCAGAAGTATAACATTCTTTTTAGTATGCAATATGTTCTACGTCAAGTTACTCAGTTATTTTGACCGTATGGGTGTAGCTCAGTTGATTTTGGGGCGGTAGAGTTGGTACCAAGGTTCAAGATTCAAATGCTGGCAGCTGCAGTGCAGGAATTTCAACATTTCCAATGTTGGGGGTGGTTCCTTGTACGCACCAGTGCCTAACCTCCAGTATCTAGAGTCGCTGAGTCACCATGATTTACATCTTTCACGTGAGCGTCGGACAGTCTGGTAGAGACACTGTAAACAAAGAATTTTGCATTTTGGTACCAAGTTACTCAGTTATTTTTTGTAATATCATCTTTCAATCAAATTATTTACCTCATTTACTCTCTTTCCTCACCCCGACCAAACAATGTGTAAATATATTCATTGGCTATGCAACTTATATATATAGCTAGGAATTAAAGATGATGATATGTTAGCAAAAGGTATGGGAAACTTTCCTTTAGAAGTTTTGATGTCTTTCATGTGCTAACCATCTTGTGGTCCAATTTGTCTTTCCTTTTATTTTTCTCTTTTAGGATTACTTCTTTTTCAATTACTTCAACATGTGCATGTAATAAGAAATACATAACGAGGAAATATAGATGTTGACCTCTTTTGTTTCATAAAGATTGGGAAATTTTTTGTATGTAATAATTCTTTTATGAAAATTTAATTCAAAATGCATAATTTTGAATCATATGATTTTACAAATAGTTTTGATCTTTTATAAAATTAAAATGAAATCTTAAATATAAAATCTAGAGTAATTGATAAATTTGGTCTTTTAACTTTTTATTTCGTTTTTAACTTCTTTTTTTAATAGAAATGAAATAAAAAAATTGATTGATACGTTCTTATATAGTTTGATAGGATTTTTTTAGAGAATTTTACAATTAAAGATTCTCAATTGATAAATTTTTATATTTTAAGGGACCAATTTAAAATTTATGCACGTATTGGCTTAGATTGTGATGGAAGAGGGATGTCACAATATAGGAATAAAATAGTAAGTCGGACAAACTTTGACGTGGAAATGTAATTAACCATTCTTATTTACGTATCGTTATTTTTGTATATGTCATAAAAGAAACTAATTTTATATAGAGTAGTGATAAACGGATTAACATTGAGTTAATTCTCTTGATTCAATGAAAGCAGAACAGTCAGTCATTTTTACACGGAAGACCTTCTACTAACAAGGGAGACCAAATGTGTTTTTTCTTTATTTTTCTAATTTTATCTCTTATTGAGCCAACATATTTGACAAAAAAGAATTCTTTATATATTTCTTTTTTATATATGAGTAATGATAAATAGATTAACATTTAGCCAATTTTAATAATTCAACCAGAACAGAATGATCTTTTCACGTGAAAAATCTTTTACCAACGAAGACTAAATATATTTTTTGTTTGTTTTTCCCATTTTATCCTTGATTGACCCAAGTTATTTGGGTGAATGATCCCTAAACATTTTCCCTTACATATATATATATATATATATATATGTTTTTCAAAGTGTCAAAATCATAGTGCGTTGAAATCAAGGGGCATTGTGAGTTAGTGAGTGAGTGGGACTGACAGGCTCTCCTCACTTAGCCCACTCACATTCATGATTCCTTCCCTGCAGGAATGGATCGTCTTCGATCATCGCTGTTCAATTCAATTCAATTCTTATGTTTTCTTGCTATTTCTTTGCATCATTAAATTCTTTGCCTCCTCCTCTGCCTAAGGTTACCTTTAGAGTAAAATACTTTTATCTTTATATTAATTTTAATAAAGTCTATATTTTAAGACTTTATCTTCTCTTTCACTTTTCCATATTTTAAAGTTTTATTACATATGATTAAGTTTAAAATTTAAGAATCACTATAATAATAATGCATTTATTGAAACGTAAATAAACAGAAATGTAATTTAATATTTTCTTTCTTTAATTCATTACTTCTTGTTCTCATGTAAAATTTTAAACATTTTGTTCCATATGTTGATTCAATCTGTCACCAGTGGCGGAATCACTCAGCCACTCAGGTGGGCTCGAGCCCACCCGAAGAAAAAAAAAAACTTTAACAATTTTGATATTTTTATATTCAAACCCCTTCAATTTTGTTTTTTTGCAAAAGATCTCTACAACTTTTAGGTTGGACAGCTGATTAAATTTTTTTTTTTTTATAATGTTAATCAACTCTTCCAACTTTTCTTTCCTAGTTTCGCCACTGTCTATCGTGTTAACATATAATTAAATTGCCTTCAACTTGCTGTTTGACCCACAAAATATTAGACTTGCTTAATTAGTTGAGACGAATAAATCATATCCTAGCTTTTTTTTTAAATATTTTTTAAAGTTGTTCTCCAAAGAATATTCACAAGTTAGTCTAGTGACTTCTACTAATACTACTACTATTATTATTAAATTATTATTATTAAGAGCATTGGATAGGAATATAGTAAGATTTTTGGTGAATGCCCGGAAGCGAGGGATTTCGCCTTTTTTTATACCAAGGAATATAGTAAAATTAGTTTGAACTCCACTCATATTATAGTATGTTTGTAAAGTTCAACTCTAATTTAAAAAAAAAAAATTAACTCTTATGAGCAAAAATCGAATTCCTGAATTTATATTATTAACTTTAGCAGTCCATTCATTTACTGTCTCAACATCCTGAATTAGTTCTATTATGGTATGATTTGCAAATTATTCTTCTTAATAAAATTTTATTAGAACATTCTTCTCAATATCTTAAATAATTTAATTAAGGTTATATTTTTTAAATAATTAAAAATAAGTGTTTATAAAAAAATTATTTTAAATCAATTAATATAATAATTTTATTATTAATAATATCAATAAGTAAAAATAATTTTAAAAAATACTATAGTAAATAATCCAAAATATCTCTAAAACAAATTGTAACTTAAAATAAATTAAAAGTTGTTGACTTTAACCAAATAACAACGTACCTAAGCAAGTGTTTGTGTTTCACGGAAGCAATGGTAGTTAGTTAATGGGGCACTAAGGATTATACTAATTTATTTTGTATTATAAGGTGATTAAATTAATGTGAACTCTTAAAACCATCCAAACAGACCGTTACATCCACTACAACCAAACTCAAAAAAAAAAAAAAAAAAAGGCAGCCACTTTTTCCGTTTCTGTTAGATCAACAGCCTGCATCAACTTTATCAAAAGATTTAAGCCAATTTATTTATAATCTTCCATTTCAATTTATCTCCCACTTAAAATAATTATATTAATTTCATTAAACATTAATCGAAAGATAATAGTTCCATTCATACGGGTTGTTTGTTTGATTCTTTTATTATTAAGAGATCTTGAATTTGAAATATATATATACATATGTCGCCTACTAATTTAGTACTGTTATATGTCATTAGAAGAAGATTATCTTCAAGATCCTAGATCCCAAACACCAGTTCTTAAAAAAGAATAATAATAAATTAAATTATTTTTATTTATTTGAGAATATAAATTTATTTTTTAAAAAAAATGTAAATTTATTTGATAAGTTATATGTAAAAATATATTAATTTACTAAAATAATAAATATTTTAAAATTAAAAAAATATTTCTAAACTGTAAATAAATTGAAAAGGGATAAGTAGAAAATGAGCTCCAGTTCCTCAACTAATCTTTTAATACAAAAAAAAAAAAAATCCAAAAAATTAGGTGGATAGCATAAAAATATATGAATCGGATCTCGTCCCATGAAGAAAGCATAGCTGATAAATTAAAATAAACATTTGTAATAGATTCTTGGATCCAATTTTCTCTTTATTATTTTGGTACTGTGCATCCAATAAGCCTGTGATTTTGGACTTAGGTTTTTGGTCAAAACTTATTGATGTGCCCCTCATGTCGTACTTACCAATGACCAACCAAATTTTCATTTAGGAAATTATTTTTATTTTATTTCTTTTATTTTATATATTAGGAGAGAGATAAAGTTCCAATCAGAATTTATGGCGTGATAAAAATATTTTTACTTGGTACTTTAGTTGATTCATTTTAATAATAATAAAAATAGTTTTTTCCTAAGTACTGATGAAAATATTTTACGTGTATAAAGAAATAAATTTTTAATATTATGGATATAATACAATCCACATGAATAGTTTATTGACATTTTTAGAAACTTCTCCTACTTTCTATATTTAATGTATCATTTTATTTGTGTTAAGCTACATATTTTGACTCAATTTGGACCAAATAAATACTCCTCTCTCTCGTTTCATATTGTATGTCGCTTTAAAAATACACCAGGAATAAATAAATATGAAATCAACTAAATTATTCTCTGATTATCATTAATAGTTATAATGAAATTTTTAGAGAATTTTTTAATTTAATTCTAACAAAACAAATGAATATATAAAAGAGTATAATTTGATTTTCTTTTTTAGGGGTTCTTAGTGTGGTAAAGTGATATATATTTTAATTTTAATTTTTTGAAAAAAAATAAAAAGTATATTTAAAATCTCAAACAATAAATAATATGAAACTTGAGATTATACCGTATCATTTTAACTTTATTTCTAGAGTTTTTTTTTTTAGAGTCATTGGGAAGCAAAAATAACGAAAATTTATAGGTTTGGAGAATGTGAAAGGCATCTGATGATTTTGGGATCATTAAAATGGGAGTGATTTTATTGTTAAAAATTGCAAACTTCAATCAAAGGGAATACATATATAGGAATTCCTTCGTACATGGTGAAACGTTATAGGAATTCCTCTATTGGCTTCGAAATATCCAACTTTTTATTCTCCTGTCCACCTTATGTCTAGCTATCTACATTTACAAGTAACACAACATCAAATTAAATAAATATATTATAGTTTTGAAAATAACAAAAAATAATTTGTACTATAGTAGTAAAGTTGAAGGGATTTGCAAGATTATATGTAATTTTTTGAATCAAGATGTGAAAATTTTTTTTCTTAAAGTCTCTATTTTTAATCAGTAAAAAAGGTAAAAATATTGAATGATGTAAATCATGATAATTCAATCGTCTGTTAGACTGAAGATTTTTATCTAGTGTCGACAAAGAATGATCATCTTTAAAAGAAGGGAAATCTATTAAGGGTGTAGAGAACAATAATATTGAACGTGATTTTCTTTCTTAAAATATCATAATTATAATCAATATAGAATTCTAATTAAATAATCTCTATTACAATGGCTAGAATTCAAACCTTGAACCTTCAAGTCAGTTATGTAACTAAATTACGCCTACAATAAAATTATATATAATTCTTGAATCAAGTTTGATTTATTGATGAGTCATTTTCTAAAATGGCAAAAGCTAAAAGCTCCTAACGGAAAGGTTTTGAGCTTCAACCCATCCTTGATTAATACTAATATTTTAACTTTGTTTATTTCTTTCTCTCTTTTTTTCCCTTATATATCTATATCTTTATTTATCAAACTATATACCCAAAAGTATATAACTAAGGTATACAAGGTAGTATCTTTAAAAAAGTTTCAAAATTTTAATTTTTGTGTATACATTTAAAAAAATTATATTTTTAATCATAGATATAGAGTAATGAAAATGATATCAAGTCTTTATTTCAGAATTTCAAAGTGAATTATCAATTAATAAAAAAGATCAATGATTTCAAAATAAATGTGGAACTAACATAGAACAATCAGAATTGTTTTAAAAAAATATATTAAAAACTATATTAGATAATTTGTATCGATAAAGTAAAAAACCTTTTAAGAAAACTTTTTGAACCGAAATGCAAGGAGTTGCATATATAGACGTGGCCACTATACATTCCATTCCAAAGGCTTAAAGGAGACGAAGGAACAAATAGCAAGAGCCCACATGTTATTCTTAGGATTTTCAGGCACTAAATATTTGGACAGAAAAAAAGTTGGCTCATTATTTTGATCAATTATTTATAGAAAAAAAAAAAAAAAAAGAGGGCCAATTCTTGTTCCAGCCAGCATGGGAGCGAAGGCAAAGGTGTTCCTCTTTTTAGCCTAAAACTCATCTCTTTGGTATAAAGTTAGTTAGGGCATCTATGCCAAACACCTTTTCCCCCAATTTTATTTCTCAAGCTTCTTAGCTCTTTCCAAAAGGCAAATGTTTTTTTTTTCTTTCTTTTGGGATAAGAGTGATAAATTCTTTTGCTTTTAACTTTTCGAAAGATATTAGTATTAATCAAGGAATGACATGAAGTTTATTAACATGTTATAAGTATACAAAATAGCAAGAAGAACAATACATATGCATTCAATTAAGGAAAGTTTAGCTTGCATGCCATAGTTCAGTTGGTTTTGGGTTGTAGAGTTAGTATCAAATACCAAGATTCAAATTCTAACACTAGTAGTATGAGAATTTCAACCACGATTTACATATTCCACCTGAGCGTCGAGCAGGCAGGTGGAAACCTTGTGAGTAAGGGATTTTGCCTATTTTGGTACCAGCTAAAGAAAGTTTAAAGGAAAAGGAATAGAAATTCTATCTTTAAAAAAGGAAAAATAGAGTTTAATCCTGACAAGAAAATGTTATGATACAAAAGGACATGATTATTTTAATGGTGAGTGCATTCTTAACTCATAACGAGTGCGGATATTATCTCAAGTTTGAATCAATAATCATTTTCATTCTTTCAGGTGAATGTGATGATCAAACTAATAGCTCAATAACAGAAATGTTCTTTATGAAATATGAAATTTTATGTTGGAATCACATTCCAATATATAAAAAAAGAAGTCCATAAATTGGGTTTAAACAATAGGGCTCACCGCTTAGCCTCTTTGGGCTTACTCTGGATAGCAGTTCGGTTATTATATGAACTGACCAAACCCAAGTAATGAAAAAGAGCAAACCAACTAATGAAGTTGCAACCGAATAGATTAAGGAAGGTCCATCCCCAATAGAATCTACAAAAGATGAGAGACCAAAATGCTTCCAGAAAATCTGCCAAACTACAGTTAGGCAGTAGCCCAAATTAGCTCCAAATTTGTGGTATTATTAGCATTGTCAATTTATCATGAAGCATGTACACTATTTTTACAGTTTCTTGGTGCTTTCATGACTACTATAGTATAGTATATGAAATTAGGATATTGAACAATTCTGCAGGAACATTACAAGGTTACACTCTGCTTCAAAACTGACCAATATTGCATAAAAGTTTTCTCGTGGAAGAATGCTGATCTAGTCTACTACTGTGTGTTGGTAATGAATGTGTGTAGCTCCTTTAGCTGCAGAGAAGAAAGAGATCATGAATCATAGTGGCATCAATTGATATGCAAGAACTAGATTAGATTAGATATATTCTCACCAGATTGGAAACAAACCACCAAGATAGAGCAGGGATGTAAGTGAAAAACATGACACAATGCTCAGAATAGTGGTGATCTCCCCGGCGCGTTTGCTCAACAATCTCCTGGCTATACAACACCGTGTAGGACAGCAAATATGACAACCCAACAAAAGGTACAAAGAAGTAGAGCTGCAAGCAATGAAACAGACTCATGTTATAACGTATTCCTGTAAGAATGTCTCTTAAGCTTTCATTTTGTGAACTGCGAGGTAGTGTACCAAGTCTATAATCTATATGTAATCAACCTAGTTCCAAAACATAGACTGACCCTTTAACTTTGAGAGGACTAACTTGAAGAGAAAATGTCTAAAAGCCTAAAAATGAACACTTAATATTTGGGGGCGGCCGCCACCCCACCCCTTTGGTTCTGTCCATGATCCAAAGACAAAACACTAAATAATGAAAACCTAATTTGTACCTGAATTGCTAGTGCCAAGGAGTTTGAAAAAGAAAATGGTAGGGAACTCCTAAAAGCTTCATACTGTATTTTGGCATACTATGAATAGACAAATTGAAAAATAAAAATCATTATTGTAATTTACCGTGTATGCATCTTTGCCGCCATACATGTAAGAACCAGAAAACAACCAGATTGAGACTATAATAATAGCATATAAAACACCATAGGAATAGGTATAGTCCCTTTCTCTTTCATATCTTCTAGCTACCACAGCAAAACAACCAAATGCCAAAGCACTTCCACCAAGAAGAGTGATAATAATTCTACAAAATACAAACATACAATAGATTCATATATTTGCTGTCTGATAAAGAAATTGTTCATTGCATAAATGTTAACAAGAACTCTGATTTACCCTTTGTTATCGTGAATGAAAGGCCCCAACAGAAACTCCAGAAAAACTCCTTTACAGAAAGCAGCTGCCATCAAGAGAGAAACTCTCTTCCTCTGAAATGCATATTGACAATGTGAGCTTATTTTAAGTAATTGAAAAGAAAACAGAAGTTATAAACGAGTTAGAGTTTAACTACCCCTCTCCATGGCTGTATATGGTTATACCAGATCAAGAATCCCATAAAGCCAATCACATTGGTTAAGCCTCCATTTTTGGTAAAGAAATGCCAGACTGATCCAAGAACTGAGCTCAAAAGAATCAAAAAGAGAGACAAGTACACCTGCAATATGAAAAAACAGAGTGAAAAGAGAAGATTAATGCCTAAAAACATGTTTACTTTTCTTGATTCTCTCTTTTTTTTTTAGATTTCGTCACGAACAAAACATCAAACAGAACACATGCATTTCAATTGTATTTCTTTAATTTCCCATGGCCATCATATATAGTCTTCCTTATTTTCTTTAATTTCCCTTCTGATGATTTATTCTTTTTCATCTTTCATCTTTCTGTTCTCCTCATCAACTCAACAGGAAAATTAACCGATCATAAACCAAACCTCAATCAAAATTGATCAAAATGTGTGTACATTTCAACATTCTCTTATAAACCGATTGAACAATAGGCAAAAAAATTTATCAACGGACCCCCAACTTTCAATAAAAAATTCACATGAAATTTTGATATCCAAAATGCGAAGCTAAAAAAACAACGGATCATGAACAAGTAAAAACAAGAGAAAATTAATTAAAAGAAAAAGTAAAACCTGCTTGAGACGAGTCATGATAAATGGGGAGACATCGGAAAAATTGCTGAAGCTATCCCAAGTCAGGCAAGGTTTCCCAAAGTAGGCTTTTACTGCGGCAATATGACCGCGAATTATCATAATCATCAACATTATTGTGAAATTCAGAATCAAAATTTGAGCTGGATTTAACTGCAAACCGTCTAGGTGAGAAGTCGCACTATATGAGATGCCGAGAGCTCAATTTATATACTCAGAGAGAGAGAGCGGACTGGCAGTTGTGTCAGAGAAAAGGAGGGAAGAGTCCATAGTCCGTTGGGTTTGTTTCTCTTGCATGCATAATCTGAGGGTATTTTAGGAAAGAAAGAAATATCCTACCTCCCTCGCGGGAACTAGACGGGTTTTGAAATGGATGCAACTGATCAGAGAAAAAGAAAAAAGAAATCCTATCGCCACAGTGTGGGCTGGGCTGGCTTAATATGCCCTTCCCGTGTCTCACTTTCAAAATATGCGTTAGATATTCTTGGGTTTGGTTTAAACCCAAAGCTAATGGGCTTGGTGGCATAGACTTGGGCCATTAACATATACGTGTAAGGGATATTTTTTTTAGTCAATAAAATTCTTAAACGGTCGTTGCTTTACATTTTAAACAAATATATCTATCTATCCAAGTGATAAAGGTCGGAGTATAAAATGACTAGTTTATTCACTAGCCACGTACATTCGATTCACTATTTTTACCTCGACAGGTCCGAAATATTGCGATTCGGACAACTAATTACATTGGTCTTTTGTAAATATTAGAAGATTCAATTTGGCTTTGCATAAGACACCAAGGAACTCTTTTTAAGAACTTACACCTTTGATTCAGTCACCTTTGTTTTCCCTCTATAAATGCTATGAAAATAGAATTCTACAGAGATTCCATGCAGCACATTACACATTCCAACAGGAAAAAAAACTAGCAAGTGAAAGATATATAAAGAAGAATGAAAACAATAACAGGAAAACCAAAAGGCAACAGGCCAAAATGCATCTCATCAATATCTGCAAAGTGATGATATAGCTCCATCCAAAGTAGTATTAAGAATGTCATGAAGCATGTACACCATCTTACAGTTTTTTAGTGCTTCCATGACTACTGTTTTATTGTATACACTATCGAAAACTCGGGTATAGAACAATTATGCCGCAGTATTACACTTCAAAAGGGAGAGAGAGTTGTTTCATAGAAGAAAAGGTTGCTGTACTACTCAGCTCCAGGAACAGGGAGAATATCTATGATTCTAGATATTAGCTTCAGCTGCAGAGAGGTAAAAAAAAAAGCATGCTTCATAGTCACATAAATTCGGCTTCTTTGATAATATAACAAAATTGCACAACGTTTATATTCTTACCTTTGGGGAGGATTGATGATAAAAGATAGCGGGCATGTCTGTGAAAAACATGATACAATGCCCAGAGAAATAACAATCTCCCTGGAGAGTTAGCATTACCAACACCTGACTATATATGATCATGTAGTTTAACAAAAACCACAACACAGCATACGGTGCAAAGAAGTACACCTGCAAGGTCATTTTCTGCACTAAGGTGAATGGAAGAGAATGCTTCCCAAATTAAGAAAACTACTGCTAATGGAATCTAAGAGAGAAGAATCAAGAAAATCTTTAGGAGATGAAAACTGTATAGAGCCATCTAAAATGTCAAAAAGAACCATTTAGTTCTCATATGCCACTAGAAATTTGGATAACTGGTAGTTGCTATTAATGTAACAGGATCATGACAACCTAGACCCAAAAGAATATCAAATGCCAGAGTAGTAAATTCCCCCCAATTACAAATACTTTGGCAACAGCAATGAGGAAATCAACATCAAAAGAGCGAGCAGAAGAACATCAAATTAGAAAGAACTTAAATCTAATCAAATATCCATAAAAGGCAAAGGAAGGGATTGATATAGATATCTTGAAGGTATCAGCGGTGCAAAGAAGGCTGGACGAGAATGCTTTTTAGAAAGAAAATCAAATTTTTACCTCAACTGCAAAGGAGTTTCATCAAAGAAATGTTTTTGAAACTCAAAATCTTCTAACTGTTTGCTGGCATTTTATTTACAGATAGAATAACACAAGTTGTAACATTAGACAATGTTAGCTTTACCGTGTATGGATATTCGCCATCAAAAATTTTAACAGCAGCAAAAAGCCAGTATGTGCAGGCGATAAGAGTATCTAGCACACCAAAGGAATAGGTGTGACCCCTCTGTCTTTCACAATTTCTAGCTGCCCCAGCAAAACAGACAAAAGCCAAAGAACTCCCAACAAGAACAGTGATGATAAACCTACAAAGTGGAAATACTAGATTCATGTTAACATTTTCAGTCTTTTGAAATATCTTTGCATAAAGGCCAACAAAATTGGCTGGAAGGAGTTTCAGCACGAAGTTTATTCAAGTAAACACTTCCACCAATTAATTTATGTTCTCCTTTTCCTAAGATTGATGATGACCGTTGAAAAATCACCTCGGAAGAGAGCATGGTAACTCAATCATCAGTGCAGAAATTTTTGATGAACTCTAGTGTCCAATAACACGTTAATCATTCTAGGTATCCCCATAAAAGAAGCTTTTAATAGTACTGAAGAAAGCAATGGCTTCCATTATTCAAATGAATGTTAGGCTCCTGATTGATAACAGTTAATAGGAACACTTCCACAGAGAAAGTGGTGCATCACGAAGTCCACTGATCTAAAGAGTATACATCGTGATTGAGATGATCAGAAAGCTATTCTAAGTAAAACTTCGTTGAATCATCGTAGCTCCATTATTACTACATCATACATATTTTAAAGTACAAACTGCATAGTTGTTCTTAGGCCAGTGTTAAGTGTTAAAAACTTACCCTTCAACATTGATGAAAGGCCGAAGCAGAAAATCCACAGAGGCCCCTTTGAATAATGCAGCTGCAATCAAGAGATAGATTCTCTTCCACTGAAGCACAAATGTTAAAATGTAAGAAATGAGGACCTGGAAAAGGCTCAGGAATAATGAGTTAGTATGTACCTCATTCTGAGGTGGTGTGGAGCTGAACAGCTTTAGGCATACAATAAAGCCAAGCACAGTAGTTAGGCCTCCGATCCTTCTGAAGAAATGCAAGACTGATCCAACAGCTGAGCTGGATAAAACAAAAGCCAGACAAAAGTACACCTGTAGTTTGGTAATAAGATCTGATTATGTAAGAAGACAGAGTGAAAAATGAAGCTGCATGAAGTGCTATAACCACCTATTTCCACTATACGAGAAAAATAGATTTAGAAACACTGCTTGCTCACATTACAGCAAACTTATTAGAGTGAGAATGATAGTACCGCATACTGGAAGAAACTATTTAAAGATGCAAACATCCAAATTTCAAAGATTAAGTAATTCATAAACAACTGAAGGAGCACTACTAGACAGAAAACAGAAATCAGTGCTAAAAGAACCTTGGATAAAGAAGTTCAACTCAAGACTGAAAATCATACTACAAATTCCATTATTAACAATATTTCCAAAAGTAAAATATATTCACTTTCAGATTAGCAGTTAATCTCGCATCTCAACACGCAAAAACCGACCAGAGAAAGTTAATAAACGTAAACAAATTAAAAATAGAACTTTAACTTTAATTCCTTGTAGGCCTAATCTGAAAATATTTCACACGGGATTGCAGAGGATGCAAAAGAAGAGAGGTTCGACGTGCATCGTTTAAAAAAAGAAGAGATAATGCATAATCAACGTATTCTTTTCCATCATTTCTCCTTAATTCAACATAACCGAGCTTGGAATCAAAATTCATGAATCCACCAAGATAAGGAAAAAGGAACGCACAAATCGATAACAGAGGGAGAAAGAAAGAAATTAGAAAATGAAAAGAAACTCTGCTTTACTGATAAAAAAAAGAAAAAGGAAACTCTGCTTTTACGTTCTTCTTCCACATATCAAAATAATCCTAATTCCTGAACAGCTAAAGGTAAAACGAAATGCAAATCGATCCACATTTTTCAGAAACCGAACGATGAAACACATTTTACCAATAACAGAGCAAATTCAAAGGATAAACCTCGAATTTCTATCAATTCATCAAAAATTTCCATTGTCTAGAGTCACGCAACTCAAAGTCAAAATACGAAAGGCGAACGGAAAACATACATGCTTCAGATGATTCATGACAAAAGGCGGTACATCGCCATAGTCGTCCATGCTTTCCAAGTTTTCCAACCTCCAGCGGTACTTCCCAAAGTAGGCTTTCACTGGATCAACAACACGGCCGCGAATAACATCCATTTCTTCAGTAAACTTCCGAATCCAAATTGGCGCTTCACATTACTGTTCCGTCCGACACTATGAGAGAGGCGCCGAGAGCTCAATTTATATAGTCAGAGAGAGAGAGAGAGAGAGAGAGAGAGAGAGAGAGAGAGAGAGAGAAAGGTAGTTGGGTTAGAGAAAGAATGGGTGGACGTAACCGTGCTCTTATTGGACTTGGGGCTTATTTTTTGCTCTATTTACAGGATCTTAATGCCATTGTTCACTTAGTTTCTACATATACCAGGGGTATTTTAGTAAACAAATCATAGGAGCCTCCTATCTGTTTCGCGGGAACTAGACAGCCTTTGAAATGGATGACATTGATTTTTCTAGTTTTCCCTTTCTTTTTTTAAGATTTTTCTATTAAGGAAATTCTTTTAAAATATTTTCCAACTATTTAATTTTTTATCGCCCTAATTAAAATCGTGTGTCAGAAACTAGTTGTGCAAAAGTTATTATAACCGCAAAACATTTAAAACATGCTATTCTCTTTTAATGCTAATTACCCAAATATTATACAGGTCCTAGTGAATATAGTTTCGATAATTAATATATATATATAGAATGACAAATAAGAATGTTACATTCCTTTAATAAGTGATATGCATATACCCTTATTTGTCAAATCATGCTGGGTTTAGTGATAATATATAATTTTTGTCACTCAATTTTAATTAGTAGGTATTAAAGAACAAATTTTAGTTTAAGGATTTTGTGACTTGGGTAAATAGTTGTAGACATTTTGAAGAAATTTTTCTTCTAAGGGGATTAATAAATACAACTCGGGAATTTAAAAAGGTAGTGCGAAAAATTCATTTTTTCCACATTTTTCTCTCTCTTAACAATTTATCTATAACCCTAAAACTTCAATCTTTCACATTTAATACAGTTCAGAGGTAGATATGGATCATTTTGAAAATTTTTTGTAAGAAAATATTGATTTTGAGATAAAAAAACTAGCAAGTCTTTTTTTGGTTACTGGACCGACTTTCGCCCAGATAGACAAAATTTTCCAATGAGTTTCGCCCATTCTGACAAAAATGTATAGAAAATTTCGCTCAGATGGTCGAAACTCAGTCCAGTGGGTTTTTTTTTGAAAAAAAAAATTAGTTTCTTCGAGATGGGTGAAACTCTCTAAGAATTTCTCCCATGTGGGAGAAACTCAATAAAGTTGAAAAAAAAATTGGGATTTTTTACCATAAAATCGATATTTTTTTGCAAAAAATATTCAAAATCATCAATATCTATCTTGAATTTGTGTTGAATATGAAAGAAGTTTGAGTTAGAAAGCATTGGATTAGAAAAAATTATTTTGGCGGGAAAAAATAAATTTTTTTGTACTATCCTTATAAATTGTGAGTTATCTTTATGACCCCTTTAATATGATACATAGTATTAGGGTATATTTTATCTTTTGTTAAAAAGTGGTCCTAAGTTTAAAAAAGTAAATAAAATTAATCTCAAAATTATTTAATTTTTCTAAATTTAGTCCTAAATTTTTCTTTTTGGAATTTCAGTCTTAAAATTACTTTTCTTTAAAAAATATTGGTCTTTACGATCACTTTTGAGATAAAATTTGTACATATTCTAACTAGGATAAGTCAACAATTACTTAAAAGATTGAGAATTTTGAGACAAATTACAGAAAAATAACCCCCTTAAACTTTGTGCTTGTATTAGCTCCAAAGTATTAGCGATGTCATCATGAAGCATGTACAACATCTTACGGTTTCTAGGTGCTTCCATGACTATCGTTGTTGTTTACACTATAAAAAACTCGGATATAGAACACAATTATGCCGCAATATTACAATGTCTGAACTACTCAGCTTCAAATATTGGCCATCACACTTGAAAACTGAGAGTTGTTTAATGGAAGAAAAGAATTCTGAACTGCTCATCAGCTTAATAGGTAGGAACGAAGAAAGTAGTCTACCTCAGCATTCAGATAAGAAAATAACGTCCAACAGAGAGCAGGCATGTCTGTGAAAAACATGATACAATGCCGAGAATAATAACAATCTCCCTGGCGAGTTAGGATAACCAACACCTGGCTATATAGCGTCATGTAGGTCATAAAAAGCCACAACACAGGACACGGTACAAACAAGTACATCTGCAATGAATAAAACAGTCTCATGTTAGTATAAGTAATATTCAAACCGGTTCTATTTTCTGCAAGGTGAATGTAAGAGAATGCTAACCTAAATTAGCTATTCTCATTATGATAATATACAAAGTTTAGTCCTCAGATTGTTTTCTATCTAGTTTGTAATTCAACTGCAAAGGAGTTTATTGAAGAAATGTTTAGGAAACTCAAAAGCTTCTAACCGTGTGCTGGCATGCTATTTAAAGAGAGAATAACACAAGTTATAACATTTGATAATTTTTGTTTTACCGTGTATGCATAGTCGCCATCAAACAAGTGAACAGCAGCAAAGAGCCAGATTAGGATGATGATAATAGCAAATCGCACAGCAATGAAATAGGCATAGAACCTCTCTCTTGTAAATCTGCTAGCCACTGCCGCAAAACAACCAAAAACCAAAGCACTCCCAACAAGAACAGTGATTATAAACCTACAAAATGGAAACACTAGATTCATGTTAACAAGTTCAGTTGTTGAAATATCTTTGCATAAAGGACAACAAAACTGGTTGGAAGGAGTTTCAGCATAAAGTTGGTTCAAGTAAACACTAAAACAAATTCATTTTATGTTCTCTCTTTTCTTAGATTAATGATGAATGTTGAAAAATCACCCTGGAGAGAGAGCCAGGTGACTGAATCATGTTAAAAGGAAGCTTCTAACAGTACTGAAGAACAGCAATGCCTTTTATTATTAAAACGAAGATTAGGCTCTGGATTGATATCAGTTAATAGGAACACTTCCACCAAACCAGTGGAGCATCACAAAGTCCACTGATCTAGAGAGTATACATTGTGATTGGGATGATCAGAAAGCTACTCTAAGTAATTTGCTGAATCAACGTAGCTTAATTATTAGAAGGTATGCCATAAATATTTAAAGTACAAATTGTATAGTTGTGCTTAGGCCAGTCTTTAAGTGTTAGAAACTTACCCTTCAATATTGATGAACGGGCGAAGCAGAAACTCCACAGAGGCTCCATTGCAGAATGCAGCTACCATCAAGAGATTGATTCTCTTCCTCTGAAACACATATGTTACAAATGTAAGTTCATTGTAAGAAATAGGACTTGGAAAAGGCTCAGGAATAACGAGTTACTATGTACCTCGTTCCAAGGTCGTATGGAGCTGAACAACATTAGGCATACAATAAAGCCAAGTATAGTAGATAGGCCTCCGATCCTTCTGAAGAAATGCAAGACTGATCCAAGAACTGAGCTCAACAGAACCAAGAACAGAGAAAGGTACACCTGCAGTTCGGTAGTAATATCTGATTATGTAAGAAGACCGAGTGAAAAAGGAGCTGCATGAAGTGCTATAACGGCCTATTTCCTTTAACCGAGAAAAATAGATTTAGAAACACTGTTTGCTCATTCATTACAAGCAAACTTGTCAGAGTGACAGTACCACATTACTGGAAGAAACTATTGAAAGATCATGCAAACATCCAAATTCCAAAGATTAAGGAATTCATAAACAATTGAAGGAGCACTACTAGACAGAAAACAAGATTGAAAAGAATACGGTGAGATAATCAAATCATGCTACAAATTTCATTATTAACAGTAGTTCAGAAAGGAAAAGATTTCACTTTTTGATTTAGCAGTTAACTGCATCCAAGGATTGTTCTGGATTTATAACAAAATAAAAATAAAAAATAAAACAAAAACACCATTGCTCCTGCCCTGTGCACAATTTTGCTGTTCTTTCCCTTCACTAACCTCATGTGCTCCACTTTCCGCTTTTGTTACTTCAGTTTTTTAAGTTTCTTCAATAACCGAATGTCAAAGAGAATAAATCCTTTTCAATTTCATCTTTTTAGTATAATTTCATTGCTTAATTTCCATTGATACTGACCCCCAGGCCCCAGTACTTTCTCAATACGCAAAAACCAACCTCAGTTTACCAAATCAGGAAGAGGGAAAAATTAATAAAACTAAGCAAAATAAATATCGAACTCTAACTTCAATTCTTTTTATGCTTAATCCGAAAATTTCTTACAAACAAACAATTAATTAGTTTCAAAAGAAAAAGTCAATAAATGATCCGGTACTTAAATTAAGCGCGAGATCAGAGCTCAGCGTACTCTTTTTTCATCATGTTCTCTTTAATTCAACATAACCAAGCTCGGAACTCAAAAATCACTAATCCATCAAGAATTCAAGATAAGGAAAAGGAATGCACAAATCGATAACAGAGGAGAAAGAAAGAAAAAAGAAAATGAAAAAAAAAACTCTGCTTTTACGTTCTTCTTCCACATATCAAAATAATACTAAACAGCAAAAAGTAAAACAAAATTCACATTGATCCGCATTTTTCAGAAATCAAACAACGATTTAACCAATAAAAAAGCAAATTCAAAGGATAAACCTCAAATATCTATCAATTCATCCAAAATTTTCATGTCTAGAGTGCGTAACTCAAAACACGAAGGGCGGAGGGAAATTTATACCTGCTTCAGATGATTCATGACAAATGGAGATATATCTTCTACGTCGAAAATGATATCCAAGCTCCCGCGGCCGCCACCATACTTCCGAAAGTAGTCTTTCACTGCAGCAACAACACCGATACGGCGGCGAATGACGTCCATTTTTCTTCAGTGAACTTCCGAATCAAATTTGGCGCTTCGTATACTGTACACCGTCTGACACTGTGAGAGAGACGCCGAAGCTCAATTTATACATTCCCAGAGAGAGAGAGAGAGAGAGAGGTAGTTGGGTTAGAAAGAGAACGGGTGGAAGCAACCGTGACCGTTTGGGTTTGGTTTTTTCTTTATTTACACGACCTGAATGGTTGTTGTTCATTAAGTTTCTAGCATGCACTGGGGTATTTCGGGAAATATATATGAGGAGTATTCTATCTATTTCGCGGGAACTAGACTGGCTTCGAAATCCTTTTCTTTTTTGGTATTTTTTTTTAGAAATAGATAAAATTAGTCTCAGAATTATTAATTTAACCTTTTTTTTTTTTCCAAAAGAGAGTCTTTAACTTAGTTTCAAATTATTTTTAATAATTTTAGTCTTCAAACTATATTATTGATATAATTTTAGTCTTAGGTGAAATAAAAATAATAAAAGTTATTGATATGTGATTAAATTCTTAATTATGTTGATTTTTAATTCTTATTATCTGTCTTATTTATAATTTGATATATTTTATTAAAATATAAAGTATATTATAAATAGAGGATACTAAAAGAAAATGATAAAAAACGATCATAGGTGCATTAATTCCAAAGTGAATGCACTAATTCACTCCGGCATTCCTAATCTTCTCTTTTAATTTAGTATTAAATTTAATTTAACCAATAGTCTTCACTTTTTCTTTTTTTTCCATGTATTATTTTTATATTTAACCAATTTAATTCTCCTCTACCTAAGACATCTGGGATCGTCTATATCTTGTACCACTTTTATGTACTATTCTTATTTCATATCTTTTTATAATATATTTTTTCTTAAAATTTATCTTTTTCTCTTATAGATTATTTTTTATTTAATAAATTTTATTAATAAAATATATCAAATTAGAAAAGTGGTAAAGACTCATGGCTTCTTCGTTTATGTATAACTTAAAGAATTAGGACTCTCTTGTAAAATAATACTTAAACTAATAAAATACACACCTCAAACATATATATATAATGGAAAATATTCCACCAAAATCTTCACAAACAAAACTATAAGAAAAATTGAGAATAATGTTAATTTTTAACTTAAAGTGGTAACCTACTTAATTTACTAAAATTCTAAATTTAAATTACTTTTTTAAAAGAGAGATTGTTAAAGTCAAAGCTATAAACACTTAAAATTATTCTTTTAATTAAAATGCATAGTGATAAATTGTGTGAGAAATTGGAGAAGATAGTTGAATTGTAATTCATAGAGATTATAATAAGTGAAATAATATAGTTATAAGATTAAAATTATTGAAATAAAAGTTTTTGACTAAATTGTAATAAGTAAATAATTGAGAAATCATTTTTTTTTTGCAAATTACTCTTCTCAAAATCTCAAGATTTCCCTGCTAATTAGTCAATATTAAAATGAAAAGAGAGTTTTAATGTTGTTTCTTTCACATGAAGTGAATTAATTGAGAAAATCCATGATTTAGTCATGTTTTGCAGTTTCTTATAGAATCTATAGGGGAAAGTATTTGATCCCACCATCTCTCCAAATTAGTATTTTTTTTAAGTAACATTGAATATATAATATGGCGAACAATTAATTATCTAGTTTAAGCTAAGATAAATTAGAAAATTTATAAGAACATCTCTAAGTTTTATCATTTCTATTATGTGATAGAATCAATATCTTAATTAAAATAAGCTTTTTTAAAAGGGAATTAAAACAAGACTTGAAAGATAGGTTAATTTTGGTGACAATAAGTAAAGAATCGAAAGATAGAAATGGATGTTTCTTAGTGCTTTCGAAAAAGATTAATCTCAATTGTATATCTTAATGTAGTTTATATTATTCTTTATTAATTCTTGTATATGGTGTCACCTTTGAAGTAAGTTTTTCAAATATAAGAATTGAACTTAACGATAATTTAAGTGAATTCATATTAATCTTATCAATTTTGTAAATACACTTGGAGTGAAATTCTATTGAATACTGGTAAACAATTATCCCTTATATTTTCCAGTTTTAGTTGGTAAACAATTAATGCCAATTTCTCAAACTTCCTACCAATCTACATTCAGATTTATAGCTTCAAGGTCGAGAAAGTAGAATCATAAATTCATTTATTTAAAAGATTTTTTTGTACAAATTTGTTGATATGAGTATTGAATAGAACTTTGAGTGACTATGCAAAATATGTGTTTCATCTATCAAAGTTGTGAAACGGTTGTGAATAATGTTCAAAAGGTTGTTTATATATTTTCACGAAAACTGAGTGCAATGGGGAGTTGAAATGCTAAGACTAGAACACCAGAAGATGTGTTTCATCTTAAAATGTAGTAAAATAAGCTCCAAACAGAAAATAAATAAATAAATAAGTAAAAGGAAGGACTCACCTATGTAATTCAGGCAACCAGCGGCGTCGTCGACGGCGAAATGTGCAATGCTGGACAGAAGAAGAAGAAAGAAAGAAAGAAGAATAAAATAAGAAGAAAAAGAAGTAAACAGAGAGAGAGAGAGAGAGAGAGAGAGAGAGAGAGAGAGAGAGAGAAGGGGGGGAGAGTAGCTGAAATTGGGGGCGGCAGAGGCTATTGCGGGCGGCCAACAGTGGACGTCGGTGCCGAAGAGGGGCTACTCGTCGGTGAATTTCATCGGTAAGGAGCTGGGACGGCTTGATTTCGCAGGGGAGAGGAGGGTTTTTCTGAGAATGTCGAAATCAATTTGGGGACAAATGGGGAGGGATTTTTCCGTTTTGTAATTCTAAAAATTTATTACCGACTAATCGCTGACAGAAAAACAGTCGGTAAATTTTAAATATTAATTGTTGAAATTAATTCGGGGACAAATGGGAAGGATTTGTCCGTTTTGAAATTAATTCGGGGACAAAATTTATTACTGACTGAACGCTGACAGAAAAACAGTCGGTAAATTTTAAATATTAATTGTTGAAATTAATTCGAGGACACTGGGAAGGATTTGTCCGTTTTGTAATTCTAAAAATTTATTACCGACTAAACACTGACGGAAAAGCTATCGATAAATTTTAAATATTAATTACTAACAACAATTTTGTAATTTTGTATGTACACATCCATTGATAACGTAAATGATTTACCAACACTGCTAATCCGTCGGTAGAAATCGTCGATAACAATTATTGTTTCTGTCTTGTAAGTACCGTCATCTCGTGACGTGTATTTTTCTCTAATTATTTTAACAAAATCATTTAAACTTAGTTAAATTATCTTTATATCGAAATTTTATCGTTACGATACTGACGAACTCCGTAACTATCGATAAATATCATTAGGTAAACAATAATTTTTTGTAATGTTACCAATGAGTTACTACCTCATCATCAAATTAACTAAAATTTGAAACTAACTTTAATGAATTTCTTCAGAATTATAATACATTCATATATTATTTCACATGTTATACTTTTAAACATATATATATATATAGTACAACCATCTTTTTACATAGCCCAAATTTTCACTAGTATTTCAAATATTTCCAGTCAATTTTTTCTTTTGCATTCCAAATCATGCAGAATGGCGCGAGTGCTAATTTCTTGCAACGATTCAAAAATAAAAGGTTGCAATTCTCGTCTCTTCCGAAGAGCAACCAGCAAATTAATGAACTATATATATATATATACGTATAGGGTTAATTTACGACTGATCAGCAGAAATCGCTATGGCAGATCATAGAGAAGAAGAAGAAGAAGAAAGGAGGAGTTTGGCGGAGGTTGTAGATTCGGATTCCGACGAAGATTATGAGAATTTGATGAAGGCGTTGATGGCGAATTATAGGCAAGTAATTCTGCAGCATAGGTGGGGTTTGGGTTCGTGGAGTATGTTTTTGATGGGGGCGATGTTCATACTTGTTTTTCCGCTGCTAGGAATGGGCCCTAGTCCTTCGACGCCGCCTTCTCCATTGATTCTGCTTATCGTTCCGGTGGTATTGGTTGGGGTTCTCACTTATCTTCATTTTGCCTCCAGAGTTTAATTCATTATATATATATAATATACTTATTATAGAGGCATGCATTGCATGCAATTTAATAAGCAATTAATATACTATTACTACTATATTAATAATTATGATGAAGTACTGTTATTGTTATATTATTCTCTTTCTTTTATTATTATTGTTATTAGACATTTATGATGAATCCTCATGTCATCATTTTCTCAATTTTGCAATATACCTAGTTTGGTTTCTTTTTTAGTGGAATAATATTTGGATTTTTTTTGAGAATTCTTTTATTGATTTTGGTTAAATTATTTGTGAGAAAAATAGAATTTTCGTAAATATAGAAGTCAAGAACTTGCCTAAAATGTGTATATAAAATTAATGTTATAAAATTTTGAAATTGTGTCTTGTGTAACATGTATCTATGTGAAACACGTATTATACAAACTCAATTTTAAACTATGCCTATTTAGATATTGGAGTTAAAGAACAAACTATTTTTCAAAACTAGTTTTTTTGCCAAAATAATAATAATAAATCCAAGTACAAATTGACCCAGAGGCTTATTAGTAATTTTGTAAAAGAATGAAATTCATATTACCTCAAATAATCACTCAAATGAGGGCTTAGCTTAATTTCAATTGAGATTTAGTTTGAAAAAAATGTGTATTTTTTTAATAATATTTTTTTAAATTTGTAAAAAGTAAATTATTTATGATAAAATATACATGGTATCAAATTAAAAATAAGTTATAATTAAAAAAAAAAGGATATTTTTGGTCCTTGAAATGGTTTAAAGGCAAAAATAATTGAACGGAACCTTTTGAATATAATTAGTCACACACAAATAGTTTTAGGGGTCATTTTTTATTTTTTTTTAAAAAATAAATTTTTTCCATAAAATGAATTTGTATGCTAAATTGTTAATAGTTTGCTAACTTTTACGATTGAAAAATGTTAATATACATAATGTATCATATATAATATTTAGTAACATAACCCGATTATTATTTATCTGTTTATTTTTGCTTAAAAAAGAATTGTGTAAAAAATAAAAATAACATAAAAAATCTTAAAAAATTGAAAATAAAAGCTGTTGGTGTATTGGTGCACCACTCGTTGGCACAACAGTCCATCTAATATGCTAAAGCTGTTCGCGTTTTTTTATTTTTTTATCAAATATAAATAAATATATTAATATTTTTTAAATCAATTTTTACTTGAAATCTTTAAAAAGTATTAAAAAAATAAAAGAAAAAGAGTTTTAAAGGGAGATGGGAGAAAAATAAATATTTATATAAAATTTTCATAATTTTGTTAATAATTATCAATCCCTAAAAAAGCCTAAAACAACTACTACAACTAGTCGTAGCGATCGTATCGCATCTGATCGTCTACATCTTTCCCCACTGAAATTAGCGTGAGCCCTCGGTATCCTAAGATGCTTCTTCCCGGTTCTTCTCTTACTGCTCTGTTCTCTCACTCAATTCCCAGCAAAATTGGATAATACCGAAGAAGAGAAGACTCAATCAATCGATTAGAAGAAGAAGCTATGCAATCGACATATCTAGACGCGTGCAAGGTCATCTCCGGCTTCATCGGCAGCCAACCACAGCAACAACAGCATCAATTTCAATGGCTACAACCTCACGGTTCCTCTCTTCCTTCTTCTTCTGCTTCTTCTCTTTCGTTAGTTCGTAAATTCAATTCGTATCCTTTTGTGCGTTGTAATTCTAGAGATGTTCGGAAATTTAGCAATTCTAGGGGTGGTGCTAAAATTAAAGGAGGGAAGGAAAATGTGTGGAGTGTGGATAACGAAATGGCTAAGGAGAAGGAGAAGGAAAAAATGAAGAGGAGGAGAAAGAAGAAAGGAGTAGGAAGGATGAGGAATGTTACTACTAGGAGAGGGCACGGGGACGGGGATAAGGTTATGGTTTCTGGTGCTATGTTAATGGAGGTCGAAACTGTTTTACAAACTCAGGTACTTCCTCTACTGAGTAGCTTCTGGCTTTTTTCCCTGCTGCTATCAGTACAGATTTTTTTTTTTTGGTTCAAAAGTTTGAGTTTCTTTATTGCTGATTGTTAAAACTGATGAAGTTGGAAAAAAGAAAAATTGTTTCAATACTATCTAATTATCAGCTAATATAGAATCGAGGAGGATTCCATGGCTGCTATTTGATAGGTTGTATTTGTAGTAACAAGTGTCGAATATCTTTCTGCATTCCTGTGAAAAATTGGCTATAACATTGATGAAGTATCAAAAAAAAAAAAAGCATGTGGATAGTTGAATAGCATATGAAAGAAAAATAGGAGGGACTTTCTTAGAAGTAGATCTGTGGAACATTATGTTGTTTTTGTTGGAAGAGGGGAGCGGGAAGAAGAAACTACTAACTGAAATAAGAAGTTTACTTTATGTTCTACGGGAATGTATGAATGATGCTGTTCTTATTTAGGAACCGGTGATTCGCCCAGCATGGAATACTTTCGTAAGTAGTGTCAGTGGCATATGGAAGGGAGTGGGAGCTGTTTTTTCTCCCATCACAGCAGAAATGGAGCCAATTGGGATTGGGAGCAAGGATGAGCACTTATTTGACTGTTATACTCAGTCCTGTATTCAGGTTATTCCATCTACTACAGGGCAACAGAAAACTCAAGTCAAAAGGAGAATAAATTGGGTCACACTGAATCCTTTTGGTGAAGTTCAGCAGTCAAGTGGGGGTGACGGACATAAAGAGAAACCTGAGCATGGATCTGCTTCTTTATCAGTAAAAGAGAGAGCAAATAGGGATTTCATGAAACGGACATTACCAAGGTTTGAGTCTTTTGATTTCCAGAGGAGTGATGTTATGGAAGAAGATCTGATGGGAATGGAACCTGGTCTAGTTTTCTTCGAGGTAAAACCATAACAACCTTTTTGCCGTTTGATTTTCTTTATGCATAAAAGCTACTCAACATTCTGTAAAAGACAATCTGTAACACAAGTCTGTTGATTCAATTTCCAGGATGGATCATATTCAAGAGGCCCAATCGATATCCCAGTTGGTGAATTTGATGAGTCCAAATATTACCTTTCTCCAACCTTCAAGTTTGAACAAGTAAGCTCGTCTAAACATATATCTTAAGTAAGCTTGTTTTAACATGTATCTTGATTTTCTAAAATGAGCTTGCTGTTCATCCAAGGGCTATCTCGCTTATGTATCTCTTAATAATTTGGAGATGAAGCAAAGGAAAACAGAAAGATTGCAAACTCAGGAGGCATGTCAGGCTATCTTTTGCCTGAGTTCATGATATACATCTTAGGACATGCTTTAATAGCACAGATAACAGTAGCTGTTGGCTTACAATATTCTGAAATTGATCAAGTTGCTTTTCATAAAATGCATAGTATTTTGCAAAAGCTGCAGCCAATATGCATAATTCTTTATGCCAACATGCTTTTCATAAATGCATATTATTTTGTCAAAGCTGCCAGCCATTATGCATAATTCTTTGTGTCTATATGATATAGGCTGCAATTCATGTATAGCTGCATCATTATACAGAGTAGTTCTTTCATAAGGCGAAATTACCCCAGATCATGGTTTTCTTTCCTTGCATTAAGGCCTATAAAGTAAAGCTAACTTCTCCTTTTATGCTTGAATACAGTGTTTGGTGAAGGGTTGTCACAAGAGACTGAGGATCGTCCATACAATAGAGTTTGGTAATGGGGGATCTGACATCCAAATAATGAGGATTGCTGTTTACGAAGAACAGTGGGTTAGTCCTGCTAATATTCCTGACACCAGGTAATTTAGTTCAATAGTATTAAGTGGCTAGGTGTGGTCATAATTATACTTTATGAGCTATAAACATCTAATACCTTTGATTTTGATTTGCTTTCCAGTGATCAAGAGCTGGACTTGCAGCCATTTTCGCAGAGGAAAAGGGTTCAACCCTCAGAGTTAACTGGGTCTTGGAAGGTGTTTGAAGTTAGTGCCACACCTATTTATGGCGATGACATCTTGATAGAGGAAAGCAATGGTTCCCCTTACGTGTATCTCTGTACGGAGACCCTAAAGAACCGAAGCTTGCCTGAAAATCCAGTTTACTTTGGAGAGGAAGAGATGCTAGATATGCAGGATGTTACAATCCTTTGGCTGCCTGGAGGTGTCACAGCATATGTTGATGTGAACAAAGATGGCATCCTTTGTATTGGAGTTGGTTGGTATTCAGATGAGGGCATAAACCTTGTTATGGAAAGGGATTATGGAACAGATGGTAAACTCAGAGAAGTTAGATGGAAGTCTGAGATGAAGAGAAGGTGGTCTAATCCACCCCCTATGTAAGATTCTTTCCAATTCTGCCAAATTTTTTGTTTACTTTTTGTTATTGGAAAGCAAATAAAAGAGAAATTAGCTATATATATCTATAACCTATTATTGCTTCATACCCAAAACTTTTTTCTTTTCAAACTTTTATATCCATGAACTATTTTCAATCTAGTATCAAATTATATTCAATGGGTGGTTTTCGACACATTTAGACATATACCATGCACATGAACTCTTTATTAAAGGTGTTTTGGTTTTTAAAGTGTCTAATTGTAAATAAGAATTTTTGAGTGATGTGTATTGAAAGATGATGGAATGTGTCAATTTAGCTTTAATTGTTTAATTGTGTATTTGTGACTTAATAAGAGGCTCATGTGTAGAGGCATGTCTAAGGTATATTGAAAATTGTTATGTCACGTATAATTTGTCATACATTGTAAATAGTTTATAGGTATAAAAGTTTGGAAAAAAAAAGTTTTTGTTATGAATAGAAAAATGACAATAATTCATGGGTGTATATAGCCAAAATTTTCAAAATATAAAGATTAGATTCCATTAATCTCAACTATACATAACATGAGAAGAACTAGTGAACAAATCAAAAGTAATTGAGGAAGAGAAAACAATCCTTCAAATTATTCAGTGGAATCATTTGAATTACTAATTAAATTACACATAAAGAAATCCATAACTCAAAATCAAAATAACAACAGCACTGCCTCTTGCCTAGCCTCTGAATCCAACCAAGGCTACCAATACAAGTGAAAACCCAAGCATCAAATGATTGATGCCATTGCCAGATGCACCATTAGACCCTGCAGGTGTGGATGTTGAAGGTGGACTAGGACTGCTTGGCGTGGTTGAACCGCTGGGAGTTGATGGGGTGTTGGGTGTTGATGGGGTGGAAGGAGTGGACGGAGTGCTGCCACCGGGACTTCCTCCGCCGGCTGCCTGAACAGTGATGGCTAATTTCATACCTTGTCCACAGTGACCAAATACTGGACATGTATAGTACTTAGTACCGGCTTCTGTTAGGGTGATGCTGGTTTGGCCTCCACTGTAAGTATTAATGGCATTTGAAGTTGAACAACTGTCATAACCACTCTTGGTTACTTCATCCACTCTGTGAGTGCTACCATAGTTGAAAACTGGACATCAATACAAATATTATTAAAGTTCGTTCGTGTTATGACGTAAACATAAATAAAATCAGACTTTTAACTTTAAAAGAATGAGAGAATCATACTTAGATTGTCACCAACGTTGAATGTTTCTCCAGAAGCCCAATTGTCGTAGTTCGGACCGACGCTCCAGCCGGAGCTGCCTCCGACAACATGGTCCACAGCGTAGACGGCCGGAGAGGCAAGAACAAGGAAGAGAAGGGCTACCGCCATAGCCATTTTTGACAAAGGCAAATGCTCAGAGGTTTTGATTTGTTCAAAGGAAAACAAGAGGCACAAATGAGGGAATTGATCCTTAAAGCAAGTTATATAGGCAGACTATTGCAAAACATGGGAACAAGTACTATATATTTTAAGGATAGAAAACATATATAATGGTTATCTAGTGCATTTGTTTTTCATGCATCTCTACCTAATGCATAGGACTTTCTTGGAACCTTTCTCTCCTCTGACTTTAACCCCCCCATGAATTATTAGTTCCATATCAGTTTATGGTTAAGCAAGCTCTTGATACTTTCAACTAAAACTTTACAAACAATAAACCCAAAGATTTGTTGTTTTTTATTGAGGTAATGGGGTTTTGTTTTTTTTTAAAAAAAAAAACTCTATAATCATTCACGTCAATACTTTAAATCTTTTTTAAAGCGAAGTTCTACCTTTAAAATATTCTTAGAGTAACATTTATGCTCTTAGTTTCCAAAATTTAGGCGTTTTAGTCAGATATAATTGACAAATGCATGCACACTCTGTAAATAAAAGAATTTAAAACATGATTATTGAAACATTAATTCAAGGATGAACTTTTTTCTCTTTTTTATATACTGAGAAACAGAAATATGAATTAAACTCAAGACATCGTCTAATAATAATTGTTTCTTGTTAATTAACTGAATTATCACTTTATTATACATTTCTATTTCATTCTACAAGAGTATTAAAAGTGATTGTTCCATTCAAACAGAAAAAGTATTCAATTATTTCCACTTATTAAACATGATCAGATAGAATATTTGTATACATATTTATAACATTTGGGTTTGGTAGTAACCTAACCTTTGAGATTTTCACAATCAAGTGATGAATTAAAAGAGAGCCGGTATAGCTAGTATGATGATACATCAATCTTTCCAGCAAAAAAAAATAATAATAATGCATTAATCATTATAATATATATATATATATTTGAAAGGCATTTATATATTCTATTATCTTATAAAATGAATCTCACCTATTGACTTCAAAAGCAATATAAAAGTGAGAGTTGGTTTATTAGTTGTTGAGTCGTGCATTGCTCTCAATCACTCCTATGATAACAATTAATAAAAATAAATTAAATCACTACTATAACAAAAGAATTTGTCAATTTTTGCAGCCAACCTTTCCAAGGTTGTATTAAATCATAATTAAACTTAATTTGAATGATTGGTTAAATATTAATTTAGTGTAGTTTTTTATAATTATATTTTCATTTATATACTTTTTAATTGTGTTTGGTACTTAGAATTTTGATTAATTTGTACTTAATTTATAAAGCACTGACCCTCTAAGATCTGAACATTTCACAATATTAAAAAACAAATTTGAATCTTGAAAATATTTACAGTGCCAAGTCAAATGTATTTTTTTTCACCCAATCCCTTTGGGGGATTATTTTCTTGCCTTTTTGTTAATTGTTTGGACGTAACCAACGAACAGGAAAGTCAATGACCTACTCACAAGCCTCCAAAAATAAACCAAAACAAAGCTTTATTTAAACAAAAGAAGAAGAAAATATAGGTTGAGATAAAGGTTATATGAATGAACCTAAAATGGTAATCGGACTGGAACTTAAATCCAAAACTTTTTACTAGTTCACTTTGAATCATATTCACATTCTTTAAGAAAGGGTATGTGGCCTGATGGAGTAACTCTTCATTTAAGTACCTTTACTTAACATGTTAAGTAAGAAGTCCTAACTTTGAATCACTTTTTTGAATTAGTTGATAAATCTCGTCACCAAAATACGTTCATTCATAAAATTAACTTTTACCCGCTTAAACTAAAAAGATTTTAAAAAAGATGTTATTTTCTTTTTAAGTTTCATAAAAGTTAACTTATTTGAAAAAAATATGTAAGATCCGAAATGAAAAAAGTGGAAAATTTTGTGTTTAAAAACTAATCCACATAAAATCTAAGGGCTTTTGGGCAACAAATTAAAATTGAAAGGATGTTGCTGCCCAGGATCGAACTGGGGACCTTTAGTGTGTAAGACTAACGTGATAACCACTACACCACAGCAACTATTGATGCTCTAACTTTTAACTAAATTTATATAAAATCTAATTCTGGGCCATCAATTTGCACTTGGGCCTTCCTGATCTGGCCATAATACGTATACTGTATACATATACTATATGCATATTGATAACGCACATGTTATATACATTATTCTTAAATTAATCCCTTAATCACTTTGATAACGCATACATTATATTTGTTATCTGTCACATAAATATCCTTAAATTTTTAAATATATTTTTTTAAGAGAATGAAGGAAAAACTTCATTCCTCTTTGCTGATCATTATCACAAACGTTCAATCCCAAGTATACATAAATTAATGTAAATAAGGAATACAAAATTTAATAAGAACATAATAACTAGCAAATCTAATATATTGGACCGAAATATGAGATTAGAATATTTTCATATCTTTTGTAAATCTTTGTATTCTTGAGTTTTTGTGTAATATTGTTTTTATTAGGATTTTATGATTTCCTTTTCTAATCAATCACAATCACAAAAATTTTTCAAAAAAAAAAAATTGATTATATGGCAAGTAATTATGGAATAAAAAGGTGATTTATGAATAACGCACGTGCAATATGTGTTATCAATAAAACATGTGTTATGACGAGATTAAAAATCTAAAAAAATAAAATAATTATTTTAGTGGTATTTTCTAAAAAATAGCCAAATAAAATAAAAAATCAATCTCCGGTAAAGAAATAAAAGAGCCCACAAATTAAGTTTGGAGAAAAATTGGGTTAAATTAATTAAACAAAATTCTGGTTTCGTGGCCTTCTTACCCTCTTGGTATGCGGCTATTACGATTTTTTTTTAGAGGTTCATAAATATAGTACTCTCTCGGTTTAGTTAAGTATTATATTTTAGATATCACATTTTTAAGAAAATATAAAATTTTATAATTTTTTTTGTATAAATTGAAATATCCTTTAAATTTTCTTTCTCATTATTATGTTTACAAGTTCTCATATGAGAAGAGTTAAGAGAGTTTAAAATTTGTTTTTATTGAGAGCCTATAATAAGAAAAGTTCATTAAATATTGCATTGCTTTCATAATATGACAAGTAAAAAATCACAAGAATAAACAAAATCTAATAAGTAAAAAAAAAGAGAGATTAGTACACATATATATACATATATATGGCCAACTTAACCATTATATATATTCTTTTTAGGAAAAGCAAATTTATATTTTATTAAGTAAAAAAATAATGGGATTAGCAACATCTTGATAGATGTGCTTCGACAAAAAGTGTGTAGTACAATAACTTAGACTCTCTAATTTCGGATCCTCCATATGCTAAGTGAGAGATTCTGAATTCGAATCACCTAAGTAGTAGTTTAACACCGCATACCAGCTTATTGCTATTGTTCAGTGATATTATACCATCCGATCCTCCTGAAATAATCGATGACTCTTGAACATTGAATTATGAAAAAATAACGTATTTAAACCATGCTAGAAATATATTAGAATATAAAACAATTCTAATTAAAAGATGGTGAAAAGTATTTCCTAATTTCCATTATAGTTAACTACCTCTTCCTCTCTCTAAAAGTAAAATATTCTATTTTCTCTCTAAACAAAAAGTTTTACTTTTTACCGATTTTATAAAAATATTTTATGTATGCAATAAGCAATGACCTTAAATACATTGAGCAATACAATTTGCATTTAAAGATTATAATATTTTTTCATATTCTTGACAACTTTTGAACCACAAAATCGAGAAAAGTAGGAAATTTCGATCCCAACGATGAAGGCCTCTTAGAGAGAACCCAATCGACCCTCATTATGTTTATAAGAGGTCTATCGGTCAAGGCTAGGGTTTATCAGACTTCAATACTCCTTCCAATTTTTTAGCTTAAAAATTGTTCAAAACATGCCAAAAAAAGTCTTTTTTTTTTTTAGTGAAAACAGCATCTGCCAATCATCATAATATATCTTCCAAGTGATTTTCTATTAAAATTCATTAAAAAATTAAACCTTTTTTTTTTTTGTTAAAATAGAAGGCATTTTTTAATTTCCAGCTTAACTTGAATTTGTTTTTATTTTAAAAAAGAGCGAGCATTTTCTTCTTGAAAATGTAAAGTGTTTGTAAAAAGAGGTATGGATCCCAAATATAAAGTGAAAACTTTTCATTTTAAAATAGCATCCAGTTGAATCTTAAAAAGTGAAAAAGTAAATTATAAAGATTAAATACGTTATACATATATGTATAATTTCATTATATTTATGATTTTTTCCTTTTTTGGCTTATTTATAGTACATTAGAGGAAAATCCTGATACTTTTATGATTTTTTTAGTTTGAGCGAAGGAAGCTCCAAATACACTCGGCCCTTTTGACTAACATTTCTTCTACTTAACAAAGTTCAAAATCAAATCTTGATTTCTAGCCCAAAAAATTAGAAATAATCACAAAAATACTCCTTTTTCTCCTTTCATTACGCCCACCGCTACTTCTTATTTTCCCTGTGTCTACTTACTTCTCCCAGTAGACTCATCCGCTTCTGCACCTCTCACATCTCAAGAACAAAGAAATCATGTAAACTTATATAGATTCACACATTTCCAAATTAACTCTAAAAACAAAATGCTTCAATAAAAATAAAAATAGAAAATGGTTCTTCATCCCCATTAAATATACCGTGATTCTCAGCCAACGTCGTGTTCTTGACCTACATTGGATAATACTGTAATTCTCCACCGATCTCGTGTTCAAATCACTGTTTCAATTGACAAGTTTTAACCAGCGATAATTTCACATTTTGTGCTTAAATTACTTAAAGGTAAAGTAATCGTCTGTGCATTAAAAGACAGGTAAGAGGAAAACAGCAAATGCATGCACCGGCCGGAAGGATAATAATAGATAGAATTGTAATAAGAGTGATCAATGGGAAATGGAACGTGGTTTTTGTAAACAGCACTCTTTCCCAGAAGCCTGTTTCCGGCTTCCTTTCCTTTCCTCACGTATAAATGAGGAAGAAAGTGTGCCAGACCCAGAGAGAGGCGGGGGGCTGTTTTGCTAGAGGACTAATTTTTCCTACATCACTTACCAGGGATAGGTCATCAAGGAGTAGAAACATGTGGGAGGATGACCATAGCTTCAAACTGCATTACAGAAAGGAGGTCAGGTCATGAATTTCAGGAGAAATCATACAAAAAGAATGATGCATTTCTAAGCATGTAAGTCAAAAACTCCTGTTGCGGCTGGCTTGTCTCTACTGCACCCCCCCTCTCTCTCTCTCTCTCTCTCATATAGTATTAAATAAAGGCTGCATCTGGATAACTTTGATCTCCTAAGACACTTGCGCCTGGAAAGGTCATTCCATGTCTATAACAACTATGTTTTACATCATCCTATTCCTATAGGACCCAAATAAACTATGTTTTTCCTTTCATGGGGGAGCATAAACCTATACGTGTCACACATGCACCGGCCATGACATCTCTCTTTTGAGCCATTTAACATGCTAAATATTTCCTTCACCTAGTGGCTGATGATTTAATATTATACAAATATAAAAACCCTCCCCCTTACATTCAATGTATAGCTCATCTCACACCTCCTATATTTCATCTGCACCAAATTAATGTATCAATGAACAAAATGGCTCACTTGTAGACCAAATTCTTAATAAGCGTCAGCACAAACAGCATTCTTTGAAGCTGTACAAGGAAATGCAATTTTAACAGGGAATCATCAAAACCTCATTCTTGATAGTACTAGTTATGAATCAACTCTATAAATGGGGAAGGCGGTCACTATGATGATCATTCAAACTAATAGTCTGTGATAAGGATGGAAGCAAATGGAGAGAACTCAGCTGGTTCCTTCAACAGTGCCATGGAACTTACCCGGATGGGGGTTGCTGGAGTACCCAAAGAATACATTCTTCCTCCACTGCAGCGTCCCAACTGTAGTCTTGCAATGCAGCCTTCCACTGTGTTGCCTGTAATAGATATATCCCTTCTACATCATCCCATTCACAGGTCCAAAATCACCGAGGAAGTTGGCATTGCCTGCAAGGAGCTAGGGTTCGTCCAGGTAAGATAAACAACTGAAAACATCGTGTATATTTGTATCATTAATGCAAAATGTTATTCATTTCAGCAAACAATAATGCTAGGGTTAGCATCGCATTTATTCGAAGATTTACGTAAATACATGCTGACGTATCAGCACCTTGTCTTGTACGGAAACAAGATTTTGGACTTCCCTACTATTTATTTACAAGTAAACTTATCCACATAAGAAGGCTGGCTGTGATCCTAGAAACAATCATTACTCATTTTAAAGAAAAAGATTATATCAAGTCATGCATGATGCATAACATATTCATCCGGAAAAGAAAGAACAAGTCATGCATAATGCATTAGTAAGTGACACATTTCACTTATTGTACTAAAAGCTGAAGCGATAACTTGCTTTTCCTTATAAAATGCATGAAACATACTCATTGCTACCAAGAAGACAATGACTAACTTCAGCTATAGCTTACACAAGTCCTCTAAGAACTATAAAGTCTCAATATACCAACAGATAAATAGATTTTCTTCCTCCCATGTTTTAGGAAATATTTAGATATGTTACAAAAGCCATTTCATAATATCCGAGTGCTTTGAAAGTACTAGAGTACTATAAGTGGTAACAATATCATCGTCCTCATATACTTGCTTTAGAAGGGAAATACACTTTATGTCAGGAATTAAATGTTCACTTGTCTATTCATTTCATACGTAATAAGGGTCAATACGGTCACATAGCTGTAGAACATGACCATACAATGTAACATCTTATTCAAGATGATACAAGAAAAAATCACTACGCATCCTTGCATGGAATGCATGTATCTTACTTAGGATAAGAATATTAATGTACCTGAAATTTGTAAATACTGGAACTTTTGCAGGTCATCAACCATGGAATAGATCTTTCAGACATTCATGATGCCTTTGATGCTGCTGCTCAGTTCTTTAATTTGCCATATGAAGAGAAGATTTCACTTGCATCTGCAGATGTCCGTGAGCCTGTAAGATATGGAACCAGTCTAAACCAGGTCAAGGATAGCGTTCGCTATTGGAGAGACTTCATCAAACACTACTCTCATCCAATCTCGACTTGGATTGACTTGTGGCCATCAAATCCTGTGTGTTACAGGTAAATTAATGAAGAAAATCTTAATTAGATCCATTGCTCGAATAAGAACTTTACTTCAAGAGAAAGCTGGCAGAAAGTCAAGTAATATTGTTTAGCCTGAGAAGTGTTGTGAAATCATGACCAAATGGAGGAAACAAATGCCAATACACTAGGAAAGCTTGTCAAATGATAATAATAAAAAAAAGCGATGCAGTGCTTTTTATTTGTTAATGAAAAGCTTACTTAATGTGCCTCTAAGAGCTTAGTGTAGGAGCAGAAACTGTTTCTGAAGAGCCTGAGATTGAAATTTTTTGTTTGCAGGAACAAGATGGGAACCTATACACAGGCCTTGCACGTGTTTCAGAAGCAAGTGATGGAAGTATTATTTGAAAGCTTAGGACTACATCCTAATTACATGAATGAAGAGATAGAGAAAGGCTCCCAAGTAATGGCTGTAAACTGCTATCCTGCTTGCCCTAAACCTGATCTTGTATTAGGAATGCCACCACACTCAGACTATGGTTACCTAACCATCCTAGCTCAGAACCACCCGGGCCTAGAAATCATGGACCATAACAAAACATGGCATCGAGTTCCACTCATCGAAGGAGCTCTGATAGTTCAGTTGGGAGATCAAATGGAAATAATTACCAATGGTCGCTACAAGAGCCCAATCCACCGAGCAATTGTTAGCGCAGAGACAAATCGTATCTCAATGGCTAGCCTTCACAGCCTGGCATTTGATACGAAGGTAAGACCTGCACCAGAGTTTGTGGATGAGCACCATGTTTTGTCCTATAAAGAAGGAAGCTTTGGTGAATTTCTCGATTTCCTCTCTAAAAATGACATTACACAAGGAAGCTATAAAGACACTTTGAGAAAAAATCCATAAAACCAATCAGTACTGTGGTCCTTATCACCAGCCCATTCATGCCATCACTTTCTACTCCTATATTGTAGTATCTAAACATCATGAATAAATATTTTTAGCTATGGGTCATATATATGTAATGTCAGTCACCTCACTACATATGAGAAGATAAATGAAGTCATCTGGAACACCTGGGATATACTATTGCTCTACCGTGTTGTTCAAGTACACGTAAAGGTGTTTCGTGTTTTAAGTTTGCTCCAAATGGAGGAACTTTTTAACTTTCTTATCACGTAATTTATCAATTTGTTATAGCAGATTGTTTCATGAATTGGAAAATTGGTCTTACTCATTATTGTGGCTTCAGGAATATCAAAGATGAGTAGCATATATGATTATCTTGCAGTTGTCTCCACCTTAGCTGAATTTCCTTTCTCATGCTAATTACTAATGAACCAACTGCTCTGAAGCAGTATCAAGCTAGCAGACATGCATTAAAGTTATCGTAGCCAAAATAAAGCAGAGTACCTTAGACCTGAAGGTCCAACCATTAAACAAAGGCGATTAATAGATCAACTTCCACATCAGAAGAAAAACTTGCAGCTCAATTAAGCTAACACAATTTGGACAAAGACGAAGCCCACAAAGTGTCTGTATCTCCTGTTCTATCCATGACTGAGATCAACGTAGTAATTTATGACAACTCAATCCCATCTATAATAAATTTTATTAAGGTATCAATATTATGTTTCCTGTGATACATCTTTTCCTTGATAATTCAATAAATGCCATGTTACAGCATGCCTCTTTGGATCACCAGCAGAAAAATAGCTCAAATCTGCGTAGTGCTGTAGAGCTCAAATTTTAGCATGGATAGAATTAGGGAGTTTATCCATTAGTATAGAGGGATAATACTAACAAATAACTAAATGATGGGCAAAGAACTCAACAATCCCAATAATTAGTACATTAATTAGGAGTGGGTTATGAACTATGTTGGAACTTAATGCAATTCTTCTTTTCTGGTAAAAAAACATGCTGAATTTTCGTACAAATCTTTCCAATGGCGCAAAAATTATAGTTAACCCTAAAAGACTAGCTTATTACATTATGAACTTAAACAATACTACGTACGTGTTGTAACGTAAGCACTTTTGGCCATTTGCAAACCAATTATTGGTCCTAAAAGTGACAACTTTTGAAACAATCTTTAGTTAATAAATAATGGGAGACACAAAGAGCAAGAGAAAAGAGAAACAAATAGCAAGAAGAGTTGCAAAAGTTGTAATAAATATTTTAAAAAATGTGCAAAAGTACTTATATTACGAAAGAAGAAACTTCTCGTAGAAGAGCGTATATTTTGACATGGAGGGAGTATATAGTATGATCAATGAATAGTCGTTCACTAAATTTTACCAAAGAATACTCATGAAACATCTTAATCGCCTATAGTTTTATGATTTTATATACCGCCCCTAAATTTAGATCTAAACAATTTTCCAAATTGATGAATCTAGTTGGTTTCAAGAACATGGAACACTAAATTTTATACTGACTCATTATTCTAATACTATTATATGTCATGTGAGATACACTAAAATGGTTGATATTTAACCATGTAATATACATGACGCATTGGAATAACTAAAATTTACACTAGGTTTGATTGGTAGGAAATCTGAAAAGTAAAAGGGAGAGAAAATAAATACTACAAAGTTAACAACACATAAACGGTTTTGATTGGGATATAAAAGTGGTGGGAAATTAACATGAAATTATCATTGATCAAATTGATCTCACTCTTAACTTCAGAAATAGATTTAGGTATAAACTAATAAGTAATTAAGTTCCCCTTAATATTTCCTCATATTATCTGTCGTACTCGAACAATTACATAAAATAGAAAATAAATACCTTTCCTAATTACACAAATTCCACTCCTTGTTCCATCGTATGAATCAAATAATGGCTTAGTGAATAGATAGCAAATTAATGTTAAACGTTGAAAGCCAATATATTAACCATTTATAACGATAAAAAAACTTTTTACAATAATTTCTAGAACATGCCTCAATATCAAACACAGTGTTAGGAGATATCCTGAAGTAGTCGAGAAATTACTTGTACAAATATACTCTTTCTTAGGTATACGTTCTTACTTGAATTTGCCTGAACCAAGCAGAATTTTGTCATAAATAATCATTTTCCTTACATGATTTATTTCTTTCTTTTGGGCGAAATTCATGAGATGTTCCAATTTGAATTCCCAAAATAGTGAAAATTTTGATACTCATTGTTTACTATGTCTATCGGAGATATAAGTCTTTTTAGCGTAAATTAGATGGTCAAAATTATAAGTCGTTTTGCATTTCAATGTATATTTATTGTCTAGTTTCCCATTCTACCCTCATTAATTCATTTATTATCTTCCTATCTTCTCTTTATCTCTCCTTATTTGTTCTTCTTATTTATTGAGAGTAAAATAGGTATGTTACATAAAAAATTGTATTGTTTTCTTAATTCTTGTGCAAAGTCCAAAGGACTTATATTCTTGACTGGAGGTAGTATCTATCATATGGGATTGACATGCCGAATACAGTGGTTTTACAAAGTCAATAGAACTCCTTTTTCCATTTTGTTTTAGTTCCTTTCTTTTGTTCAAAGTTGGGAACTTTTTACAATTTTTTTCTGCTGTTATTATAGACTATGAAAAAATTAAATCAATCCATAATTAAAATCTTTAAATCAATCCATTTTTTCTCTTGTTGATCATCATTTTAGCAAAAGTTTAAGCCTTTGGCAACCTCTAATTTACAAATAATTTTTGGCAAACTGTGATCCTCAATTACAATCTCACAACCATTGAATGCGACAATTACCAATTTGATCATCCAATAATCACTTTCACAATTCCTAAATCCCTTCAAAGAGCCAAACCACTACTTCAATTTCCAACAAAAATCAGTCAAAATTAAAAATTCCTCGAAAAATACATTATAATCAACATTAACTCTGATTTTCCCCAAATTTAACACGTTTACAAACTCTAATTCCAAAAAAAATTTAAAAAAAAAAAAAAAAAGAGAATCGCAAGAGAAATCAACTTACAAAGAGCGCTCATGCAAATGAAAAAATAGCTCTGATCTATCGCCTAGACACTTTTTGTTGCCTTCTCTGTCGTCTTATCTCGAAGCGATCTGTCCATCCCCCATTAGTATGAAGTTTTTTAGTTTCAGTAGGTTTTTGAGGGAATGAATGAACGAGAAACATATTTGGTACTCTCACTGTTTTTGCTTGGAAATAAACGTAGTGCTTGTATACGCGTGAGTGCACTGAATATCTGTGGAGCATTCGTATCCTGTGGTGCTCAGTTTTTGACACGTGTAGTGAAGTTGTATGCTCCGCGAGTGGCAATTGAATCGCTTTACATATTGGTTACGTGTCTAAATCTCGACCAATCGTCGAATTCTATTACAATATCTGATGTTCCTGTGATATTTCCCAATTCTCCAACTCCTTTCCCAATCCACACGATTGCTCCCCAAATTGAATCAAAATTAATATTTTTTTCTTAAACATATTAAAAAAAAACTTTGGATTTGATATAAATCACTCTTTTTTAAGAAACAAAAATTCATTTCATTATCAAAATTTAATAGGAAAAGCAATATAAAAAGGAATAACCCTTGTCTAATAAATAATTTCCAAAGCTAATCTAGTAATAAAGCAAATATAAATATTTATATTCTATATCATAAAAAGGAGCTGAAAATATAATATTTTTTATCCAATTACGAGAAAAAAGAGATTATTTCATTCCAAAATAATCACAATTTTTTTATATTAAGTAATCAAATCTGCACTAAATAAACAATAATAATATATAAGCTTATCTAAATTAAAACGTAAATTTCCCAAATTCTTAAAAATGTATATATTACCATTTTAATTAAATGAACAATTACCATTTCAATTATATATCAAAAATAAAAAATAATATTAGAATATTATATTCACATAATAATTCAATAATTAAATTTCCCGACCTATAAGTAAGAGAAATAAAGTTTAATCCTTGCAATTAAAAAAACAGAAAAGAGAATAAAATACCAGATGCAATTATATTTTTTTCCAAAAAAAAAAGATGCAATTATGTTTTTGGAAATATTTTCTTCAAATTTCTAAAATATTATAAATCTATAAATAAATGAAAATATATTCCTACTATTCTCCATTACTTAAATCTAACCTTTTTAACATATTTAAAACAATATTTTTATAAACATTTATTTTTAATTGCTTAGAAAACATAAACTTAAAAAAACATAAGCAATAATAAAGGACAGGGCCTATATTTCTCTCCTACATTTTTTTTTTTTTTTTTGTATAGTGAATTTTTTAGAGTTTAGAATTTCTTTTATTTTATATAATTTATTAAAAAAATATTGCAAAGAAATTTATTAAGGTATGATTATTTGTAAATCCACCCCTAGCATCAACCTAAATTAGCAATTCTTTTTTCCAAATATATAAAAAATTTAATCCAAAAATGTCAAACATCATAATGTTAAAACTTCTTGCAACTTTAATTAATCATATGCATGTAATTTTTAATTGGCTAAGAAAATGAATGCAATTCTAGCTAATAAAACACGTGCGTATAGAAACTTTGTTCCATTTTTTTATATTATTGAAAAGAAAAGATTTTTTTTTTCAATATGATAATTATGGGAAAAAATTAATTTTTTACTATGCAAACGCGATAATAAATCCGGCCCAAAATTCAGAGTAGATCGCATTTGTGGTTGTGGAGTTGTGCCAAGTTTCAGTATATATAGCTGTGAAGTGTGGACACGTTTCAGATTTTTTTTTTTTTTTTTTGGTTAAAGTTTATCTCATTAGCTACGCATGATACTAAAAAAGAAAATCGTTCCTAAAGAATATTCTTCTCCTTACTAAGGTTTTTTTTTTTTTAATTATTGGAAGAGATTCATCTAATTAATAGAACATATAAAATTTTTAATAAAGAGAGAAATAGAAAGAAAAACAGAGCGAGACAAAATGAGATAAATAGGTAGTAGTAGTATATTGAAAAATATGTTTTCCTAAAAAAATAAAAAATTGTTTTGAGGGGTAGTAATTATTTTTCTTAAAAAATATAAAAGGTTTTTAAAAAAATGTTAATAGTTCACTATATATCATTGTTACAATATGCTAACATTGGGAAGGCGTGGCAAACTAATTAAATTATTTTTTTTATATTTTAATATGTTCCTTTACCATTTCTAGCAATAAGAGAATATAAAATATAAATTGAATTTAAATAAATTATGTAGCCAAAAAAAGGATACTAAGCATATAAGTTTTGTTCTTCATTAAAAAAAATGAACCATATTACACGGAGAACTTGAAAAAAATAGAAGAATATGTTGTTTTTTTTTTTTTGGAATGAAAATAAATATGTTTTATCGAATGTTTTTAGTATTTAAGAATACACAATTATAAATGATAAATTTGAGTTATGGAATCATAAAATTTAACTCTTACTTGTTAATTTAGAATTTTAAATATGATGGCATGTTAAAAATATTCAAATTATAGACTAACAAAAATATGTCATTATTAACATACGAGAAATTGAATAAATAGGTCACTAGTCTGAAAAAAAAAATCCACACTTTTAAAATATATATATATATAAATTTCTATTACTTTCTAAATTATTTTTTATTTTAAGAAGTATACATAAAAATTTAAACTAATATCGAATACAATCTTAAATTTTAAATCTCGATTTAAAGATCTATATCTCTGTTACAAATTATTCAATTTTAACGAAATCTAACATAAAATTCGCACAACTGAATCCTATTCCAAATTTTTTTTTTTTTTTTAAAAACACAATGATAAATTGCAACTTAAAGAAAGAGCGTTACATTACCATGATGCAAATGTGCAATACATCTCTTCCCTTGAAAAATCTCTTACAAAATCTTGACATTTCAAGCAAAATTGACGTTCCTCCTAATGCTTCTACTATCACTTGTTTCCCCATGCCCTGCCCTTTAAATATATAGCCAGCCACTCAACAAAACCAGAAATGGTTGGCCTGTCCATGGTTTCTTAGATTAATGCAGTTTGGTGGTAATAAATACCAGATACCATTTTTTCTAAGTTCAGTGAACAAAGTACAAACCCCTCCTCCACCCCACCCTATATTTCTTTTGTTCTTTTGTTATATTTGTTTTTTTCCCAGAGCATGAGATGAGCCATCCCAACTGGGGGGGATGGCAAGTTTCTAGAGTTGAGTGTGCCGCAAAACAAGGTGGGTTCATGACCCTGAATGCCAATGGTTCTCGAGCTGTTCTTTTCTTTTTATTTTTCAATGGTCAAATACAAAGAACTGATGTAAGCCATACTTTTGGATAGCTTTGGCCTGTTAATGTTAAAACAAGATATGCCAATACCATGTTCCACCTTATACAACTTTTGGACTCCGCTGCAAAATGATAATATTCATTTTATATATATATATATATGAGTGAAGATATGTATTAAGACTCTTACTCGGAATATGTGAGTCGAGTTAGTTTTGGTTTAAATTTGATCCGAAAGATATATATATATATATAAAGAGTGTAAGTTTAGTTTGACCTCATATCAAACTTCAAAATAATTAAGTTAAAATTCATTCTATATGAATTCGGATCAGAATCGACCGATATTAACTTATGATTTTTTAAAGAAAAGTTTACTTAAAAAAATAATAAAAGAATTGTGATTTCATTATATTTTTATTATTTAAATTTAGTTCATTATATATTTATAAAAGTAAATATCTAAACAATTAATCTTTTATGTGAATTGAAAGGTTAATTTTCTTTTATCTTCACCTGCTCTTCCACGGCAAGTGTCTTTGAGTCATAGAATAATAATTTATAAAATTATCTGCCGACTAACTTTATCTAGATCGAGCCTATAATAATATTATCTTCAAACCATTTACAATCGTTGCCTTTCCCGCAACCCACTTGAGCGATACCATCCCCCTTAGATTCTTATTTAAAAATCTCTTCCTATCGTCTGCGTATTCAAAAAATTACTTTTATGAAAAATATCTTTAATAAAGTGCGCATATTAATATGTAAATTTATTACAAAATAATTAAAAAAACTCTTTCAAGAATTTTGTTCTAATTTATTATTAATTATTAGAGTACTTTTAAATTGATATTATATATATAATAGTAAATGATACTTATACCCTAAACGATTGTCTTGCCACAAAATGATATACTAATCTATTTCCTAATTAAAAAAAGAAACACTACATCATGCTATTATATTATTCAAGGTTAATTATATTTTCTCCGTTAAGATTTTTTTAATTTACTGTTTCATCATGCAATTTTATATGAGTTATAAATATATTATTATTTACATATTTAACTAATTAGTCCCTGCTATAAATTTTAATAAAAAATTGTATCATAATACAATAATTTTGTAGTCAAAAACTTAAAATCTTCATAAAGTAGTACATTTTGCGAGTCTAGTTTTTGTTTGATATGATATGTTAAACAACAAATTCTTAATTATGAAATTAGACTATTAAAAAATTTTATAAAAGTTTTTGTGGAAAATTATGCACACAATAACATATTTCATAAAGATTTTGAACATCCTTTATATAAATTATTCATTATTTTTTAAAAGTCAATAATTTTTCAACAATTTTAAAACTTATCTCGAAAAGATATAAGGCCTCGTTTGATTGACCAAGTTTGTTAAAGAAGGTAATCGCTTTCCTTGTTTTTAAATTTCTATGTTTGGCTTAATGTTTGTGTAATGAGAAAGTAACATACTCTTAACTCTTAAGATTTGGGAAAATAAATGCACAATCCTGGAAAAGAGAATTCTTGTTGGAGTTGGTGTTGTGATTCATTTTTCAAGGATTTTAAATAAAAAATTTATAAAATATATCTTATAAATAATAAAGTACATTTTTATTAATTTCTTATTGACTTATTTATCTTCATAACTCTTTAAATATTCTTTATTCCTTATCCCAACAAAATAATATAGATAGAAAAATAAAATAATATATTTGAATATTAATTTTTTATTAATAATTCTCTCTCTCATATGCACGTGTTTGAGGAGTTTTTTAGAAATAATTTATTATTATATTTGAAAAGGTATCAAATTAATTAACATAATGTATAAATATAATTAAAACATTTATATTTATATGATTTAAACTTTTAATATATTTTATATATATATATGAAAATAAGGTATATATAGATTATATAGTTGAAATTTATATATTTATTTTATATTTTTTTTAAAAATCCAAATATATATACTATGCTTGTTTTCAAAGAAAGTATATATATATAATATTCTGTAAAGAAAAAAAAATAAAAGAAACAGCGGTCATAATTCATAAAGCCATAATATGTACATATATGCATCACCATTCACCACTTGTCTCGTAACCTTTGCTATTCTTAGCTCATATCTTTTGTTGTTTTAGCATTAAACCCGGCAAGTGCATTCATCAATTGGATGAACTGATTAGCTCATATACAGTTAATTTTTTTCCACCCCCTTTTTTTTTTTTTGGTAGAAATCCATATGGCTTCAAGTTTCAACACAAATAAATAAAAAATACATGATAACAAGAGATTACTTCCTTCTCCTTTTGATGATGCAAATGATATTTAAAGCTTTTTTTTTTTTTTTATATAGATTATGATTGTTAGCCTAAGGGCATTATTGTATATGTTTTTTATTATGATTAACATATGTTTGTGTGATGAGTATAGCTTAGTCTCTATAGAACAAAAGAAGCATTTTTTGAGGCTCAATGCTACACTATATAAGAAGTAAAAGATCTTGGAATTAAAGCATAATGAAGAAGGAAATATCAAGCCATTTCAAGATCAATACGTTGAAGACCTTAAAGACTTATGTCTTAGTTAGGGATATGCTAAGGTATTTTGTAAAACTTCTTAACTCTCATCTTTGTTTGTTCATCAAGTGTGAAGCTTCTTGGATGAATTTCGTTCTATAAACTATTCTTGAAAAATCCAAGTATTCTTGATAGAGTTTTTGATGCCTTCAAAAGTTTTATTATCTCTAAAAGAGTATCAAGAATACATATTTTGAAATGTGAAGGAAAGTTTTTTTTGTTTAAGGAAACTGGCTTGTTTAAGGAAAACTGGCTTTTAAGTAGTTCTGAAAAAAAATGTCATCCGATTTTTAAACTAGTCATCCGATTTTTAAAATCGGACGTCCTATTCTTTTTGTTTCAAAAATAAGTCGTCCGTTTTTAGTCTTTTACTGCAAAAATATTACCGTTACACAGTGTAACGGCTACTTTCTTCTCCTTCCTATATATATTGACTTTGATCAGCTACAAAATGAATAGAGGTTGGATTGAAAATTGATTGAGATTATTTTAGAACATTTAAAGAGCTTTAAAAGTACATTTTTTCAAAGATCTTCATCTCATACATACAAATAAAAATATCTTCTTGGAGCTTCATTGTTGATCATCCATCAAAGAAGAAGTAAAGAGATGCTTGTAGAAGTATTTCATTGAGTTGTATCTTCCTCTTCTCAAGCTCATTTGGTAACATTGTTCCTTACTCTTCTTATTTTTTATTGTGATCAAAAGGATTGTGGAAAACCCTTTAGGTGATCCTTTGATAAATTCGTTGTATTGTTTTGTTGTGTAAACCTAGAGGTTTTTGTGTAAAACCCTTTGAGGGTGATCCTCATTGTGTTGTTGTGTAACCAACTTTGAAGATAGTGGATTTGTGAAATCCTTGGGTTGAGTCTCAAAGTAGTGGATGTAGCTCTTTGAGAGAGTGAACCACTATAAATTCTTGTGCATGTTTTTTAAAGTTTAATTTTATGCTCATTGCTTGATTGCCAAAACTATAAGATTTTGTTTGGTGTGTATTCTTATAAAAAAGAGCTCTAGAATTCTTTCATAAACAAATTGGAGGTTTATTTTCTAATCACACAAAAGATTTTTTAAAATTAGCAAAAAATCTTATTTACCCCTCTAAAGTTTTTCAATGATTATATATACTTATCTAATGATTTTCTTTCCTCAAGTGGCAAAAATTCGAATTATATATAGATTCCTAATTTACTAAAATAATAGTTTGTTATTATACTATTATTTGAACATGAATATCTTCCTTGTAACATGATAATTGACTTACTTTTTCTTTTCCCTTCTTTTTAGAAGTGTATTCCAGAGACACGGTCGAAGTACGCCCACTGAGTGGGCTTCTTTCACGACATGCTTTAGTCTTAGCCTTAGAAGAAGTCGTGTCTGCTCCGAACACTTGCAACGTCTTCCCATACCTTATATTTTAAATTTGGAACAAATTGAAGGAAAAGACTTATCCATTCGGTGACTTTCATTGGTCGCCCTCACTGAACCAACTTGAATCTGAACTACGATTCAGATCAAGTCTTACCAAAATCAAATTTCCTTTTCGCGCCGTACGTGCTTAGACTTTATTTTTTCCCACTTTTTCTTTCCGGTCCAATATTTGTTCTCAAAGGTCTTCATTTCCGTGTAGAATGGATCCCAAGGCTACGGAATCTATCCGTCCGCCATTGCCCTCATAAGGGGAAGCAAACCCGAACTCTCAATCTTGATCCTTGGTTTTACATCAAACTTTAAAAATTATTTTGCAATAAATCATAACTTTCATAAAATATATTTTTATTATTTTATTTAGTTTGATAATTGATTAATAATCTTGGAGAGTAAGGGTGTATTAGAATACAAGGTTCAAGCCAAAATTTTCCCTTTTTTTGTTCTACATTCTATCTCATATAAAATTTGATTTTTTATGAATTCTTAAGGAAAAAACTCGCTTCTTTCAATCCAAACTACGATCCAAATACACCTTAAAGTATATAGTTTTTAACTTTATGGGATAAAGTACTTTTACCCCTAGCTTTAAAGGTATTTTGTTATAAATCCATATTAAAATTAAATGTGTATTTTTCAAAACTTTATTGGTTAAAGTGATATTAATACTAACTTCAAGGGATTATTTTTGTAAGCCCTAAGGGTACCTTTGTAATGTGTTGATTATGATTAACTTGTACTTTGTACTAATAGGAATAGATTTATAAGAATAACAAAAGATGCACAAAATGAGTCTCAAGAGTAATCTACAAATAAGCAAAAGATCACTCAAGACTACAAGATTTTATGAAGATGAAGTGATCAAGTTAAAGAATTTGAAGACAAGAATAATGGTTAGGAATAACTTTATAAGATATTTATGTAAAACTCCTAACTTGTTCATTTGATTTTTGATCAATTATGTTAGCTCCTTAGAAGAAACATTTTTTGAGTAATTATCCTTGAAAAACTAAGACTCTTGATAAAGTTTTGATGATTCAAAGTGTTACATGTTTTAAAGTTGTTGCATTAAGAACACATGTTTTGGAAGTAAATGAAAATTTGTGTTTTACAGAAACTGACTGTCCCAATTTTATTAAATCTAAAAACCAAAGTAGAAAATCTGATGTCCAATTTTATGGTATCATATAAAAAAATCGGTCATCCGATTTTTAAATTGGGCGTTCGAAAATTTCCTAAGTATGAAAAAATCGGTCTTCCTATTTTTACTCTTCTAGAAAATCAGACTGTTCTTTAAAAAAATCGAACGTCCACTTTTTAAAACCAGTCATCCGATTTCTATTTTTATTGTAAAAAACTGACTGTAACTGTTGATAGTAACGAATAATTTTTTACCTTCACATATAAAAGGGCTATTAATCAGCTATCAATGTTTAGTAGTTGAAGAACTTTTAAGAACACTTTCGAGAGCATTAAAAAGTACATTATTCAATATTTATCATATTAAGAAAGGAAAAAAAAAAAACTCTTTGAAGCTACATTTATTGACCATTTTTCAAAGAAGGAGAAAAGGGAGCTTGTAGAAGCATTGCACAAATTGTATCATTTTCTTATCAAACTTCTTTAGTAATATTGTTCCATCTCTACTTGTGAAAAAACTTTTGGGTGATCCTTTGATATTTTAATATCTTGTATTGTTTTGTAATATTTGATGTTTGTGTGTAAAACCCTTGAAGGGTGATCATCATTGTGGTATTTTGTAAAAGCTTATAACTAGTGAAATTTGTAAAATTCTTGAGTTAAATTTTAAGGTAGTAGATATAGTGAATCACTATAAATTCTCTCTCTCTTTTGTGTTTTGCACATTATCTTTATGTTTATTATTTGATAATTGTTCATCAAAGAAATTTTATTAAAAAAAATCATTCACAAAAGAATTTTTAATCAGGCAAAAGCCTTATTCACCCCGTAAGATTTTTTTTTAATTTTCACTCAAATTTAAAAAAAAAAAGGTTATTTTGACATTAATCCTTTTTGACAAAAGGCACAAATATTATTTATCCCCCCCCGCCCCCCTCCCCCCCAAAAAAAAACACAAATTGACTCGTTCGCGCGGCAAAATACTTTGATAGTCCCGGCTGAATTTCTGACGAATTTTGATTTTGATTTTCTTTTTCGACTTTTCTCTTTTTTGGTAATTTTTTTTTTTTTTTAAATTTAAACGTCATTTTAGGCGTTTACCTGAAACTCAACAAGGCCACCTCTTCGACCTCTCTGTCTTTCTTATCTAGCTTTTAACATCTAGATTCTCCGATTATTACTCGTCAGATTCCGGCCATTTCTCGCCGGTGATTTAACCAGGTTCGGTGGCGATCTTGCCCGTCGGTTCCCAATGAATCCGGAATAGTAAGTTGTTACGAATTTTTGCTTTTTCGATTTGATTAGTTCTTACTAGTACTAATCATCGGTAATCAGCATAATTTTTCTATCATACTGCTAAATATATTCCGTTTTTCTGTACAGTGATGTGTTATTGATTTTATTCTATATCTCTTATACCGATTCGCAACTTTTGTTTTTACAAGCCCTAATTTGGGAATATGTAATTTAGGACAGATTTCTGTGTTTGACTCTGTGTGTTTCAATGTAAAAAGGAAATTTATTGTTTGTAATGATCCATTATGGTGCTAGTCTTACTTGGAAGAACATAAATGGTTTTTGTATTTTACATGTACTTGTGTCTGTACAGAACACAGGCATCGGCGTCTGAGATCTAGCCATATAATTTTCCGTAAAATGTTATTGTAGGTTTGATGATAGGGAATGTTTAATGTACTTTTCTGGGGCTTGGGCTTAGGAGGTGGTGGGTGCTGGGGCTTCTGAAATCAATTTAGGCACATATCCTCTTGGGCTTTGCTAACATTTGTCCTCCTCGTGTTTTATTTTTTGAAGAGGATCACTGCATGGGAAAATTAGTTTTTTGCTTAGTTCCAGAATGATCAATGGTGCCTAGGTTGCTAGTTACATATATGTTTATTTACGTTTTGAGCAATTTCAACGCATACGATTTTATTGTCCTTATAGATTCGAGGTACAGTTCTATGTTAAATGGTGTGGATCAAAGTTGGTCTTCTAATACCACCTCAATAAACCTTTTTTCTGTTCCACATCCCCCCCCCCCCCCCCCCCTCTCTCCTCTTTTGGTGGTTTATTGGAGGAAAAGGTGAGGTTTATCTCAGATGCACTTTGGAGTTTAGGCTTCCCCATGCCATATGTTTTACACCATTATGTTGCTGTAAACTGAATGTGCATGTCTATCTCATATTGCAGTGATTACCTCTTCAAGCTTTTGCTGATTGGAGATTCTGGTGTTGGAAAATCATGTCTACTTCTGAGATTTGCTGTAAGTTGTTTCATTACGTGCAATCAAAGGTTCCCAACTTATGTTACTTGGATTATTTTTATGCTCGCCAAATTGAGTCAGCAGAGTTTCTTCCTGAGCAGGGGCAACACCTATGGTGGAATACTGTACTGATGCATCATTTTCTTTTGTTTGGGGGGCGGGAGAGGTTGTTCTTGTGAGGAAATCTAACAATAGCATGATGCCTTAGAAATTGTTCTTTCCATAACATGATTTGTGGAAGAATTCTGTGAGTCATCCTGGAAATGTTGATTTCTATCATATAGAATGGTAGAAGTTTGCACCTTTTAGGTGAAACTTATGATTTTAGATTTCTAGAATGCTTATTTGTTGGACTTATTGCTTCATATGTTCTTGAATATGCCATTAGAAATAAATTTCATGTGTACCTTTCTTTTGTCAAGGAGAGGGCCTGATCACTTTTTACCAAACGTTTGCAGTTTTTGGAAATTTGATGTTTATGTCAAACATGAAAAATATGATAATTGGGTAACCAATATTACGAGTTTTGTCTCTGCTTTATGGTGTAGTTATGAATAGTTCTCATTGTTGGGAACATTTACTATGTATGAACATCTCTAGTAAATTACAATAGTTTTCACATTGTTTCCATTATGATGGAACTTGGAAACTCTACTTCTGTTTCTCTGCAGGATGATTCTTACTCGGAGAGTTATATAAGCACTATTGGAGTTGATTTTGTAAGTGAATGGTTAAGCAGCTGAATATGATTCTTTGTTTTTAATGATCAACCATAAACTTTTCATGTTCATTCTTTTTTCTTTTTCTGTAGAAAATTCGTACAGTTGAGCAAGATGGGAAGACTATCAAACTTCAAATTGTAAGATCTTATGATTGTAATATGTTTAAGCTATTTAATATATATATATATATATATATTTCCTTCTCTTGTAGTGGTCATGAAAGGTGCCTCTGAAGTTTTTCACTTCATTCAAGGCAAAGAGGGAGAAGACTGAAGAGGATGTCTGGATGATATTTTCCACATAAAGAGATTTAATTCTTTCAGATAATTCATGGGTTTTATGTCCATAGTAATTATAAAACCACTTAATTGGTTGTCATCCACTCTCAAATCTGTTCTTAACACTGTAGTGACAAATTTCATAATTGATTCTTCTTTTGGCTTGGCCTGATGTCTAAGTAATTCTAATTTTGTATTAACTCTATTAAGTGGGATACTGCTGGACAAGAACGTTTTCGGACAATCACTAGCAGCTACTACCGTGGAGCACATGGTATCATAGTAAGTGAATACACACTTCTTTCTAATTACTTACTCCTTGTTCTGGTGCTATGTCAAATTGCCTTTTATAATATCTTTTCTTGATGCTCTTTGCATGACCTCTCTGTAGGTGGTCTATGATGTGACCGACGAGGAAAGCTTCAACAATGTCAAGCAGTGGCTGAATGAAATTGACCGTTATGCAAGTGAAAATGTTAACAAACTTTTGGTTGGAAATAAGAGTGATCTTACTGCAAAGAAAGTTGTTTCTTACGAGACTGCTAAGGTGAATTAGATTCCTGTTGAGAATATTTTGTTAGCTCTCTAAATTATGCTGTGGAAGATCAATTGGAACTCTTAATGTTCTTTATGGTTCCACTCAATAGGCATTTGCGGATGAGATTGGTATCCCATTTATGGAGACCAGTGCAAAAGATGCCACTAATGTTGAGCAGGCTTTCATGGCCATGGCTGGGGCAATAAAGAATAGGTATGTACTTTGCGTTGCTTGTTGCATGTATGGAAAAATTGAAGGATGCTTATGATTCCCTAGGATCAATACTCTTGAATTGCTAGTAATATATTTAATGGTTGGATTGCTTTTCTTGTATTGCTCCCCAAGGTTGAAATTTAGTGTACTGCCGATTTCCTAGGAAGCTGGAATCATTTTGATAGTTAAACAGAGGACCTTGTGTCTTCTTCTTACTTTTCCTGATGGTGGAGTGAAAAGTTCCATGCATTGTGTCAACATTATTTGTCCCTTTGGATCCTGCTCACCAGCTTTTAGTTTATGTTTTAGTAATTGTGGAGATTATGAACCTTCTGAACAAACTGAACCTCCCTATCTACCTGACATTGAGTTGCGGTCTTCTTCGGGTGTTGTAATATCATATGATTGATTGTTGTTATTGTTGATACAGGATGGCAAGTCAACCAGCATTGAACAATGCCAAGCCTCCAACAGTAAATATTCGGGGTCAGCCAGTTGGCCAGAGTGGTGGCTGCTGCTCCTCGTGAATAAAAAAACAGACATCGGTAGCCACTTCTGGATTCACTTTAATTTGTGGGCTTGTCCATGGCATGTGAAAGTACTACCATGAAACTTAACTAATATAATCTTACTGTCTACATCTTTCAGACTGGAATGTTTGATTCAATATTTGCTTTTTGGCATTAGATGTACAAATTATGGTGGTAGTAGCCTTAAAAAAACATGGTTCTACTTGATATTGTCTTATAGGTCTAAACTCTTTCATTAATCAAATGTGTCAAATTATATGCTCTCTGACGGGCTTTGAGTTTGCCTTTTCCATTTAACCAAATTATCAAAACATTTACTCCCTCACCTCGCTCCATTATTTTGGAGGCCTCATGGTTGTCTCCACACCCTACCCCCTACATTGGTTGTCAAGGTAGTTTTTTTTTCTCCATCAAACCCATACTTCATATCACCATTTTTTCTTTTTTTTTTTTTTGTTGGATATTAAGATTGGTACAGTATAACATTGCTGGGAGTAAAATTATGAAACCACACTTAAAATGGGCAGAAAAGCTAAAATCCATTTTTAGCTGATATCATTGAGAGTTGTACTAACATATTGTAAAAAATTTAAGTTATTGTTATTATACATTAAGAGAAATTAAGTTATATATGTTCATTAATTATTGTCATACTGAAAGATGACAGAAATGTTTATTTACTCTATTTTTAATTGTGTAACTATCACTTACATTTGTAAATAGTTTATGTATAAAAATTTGAAAAAAAAGAACAACAATGATATATGATTATCTAGAGAACGTCTCTTATATTAAGCATATATTTAATAAAAAATCAAAATAAAGAATGTTTCCCTTAAATTGGATCTTCATCTTATATGGGTTGTTTTTTAGTTTTAAAAAATAGTTTCTGCTTGAATTTCATGAAAATTTTGACTGTTTAAGAAAGCAAATGTAAAATTCAAAGTGAAAAGGCAAAAAGTGTGTAAAGTTTATACCAACCCAAAATTGTTTCTGCTCCCTAAAAGCACCAAAATGGTTATTGAAATTTTAGTATCAGTACTACTAAAAAAACATATTCATTAATGTAAGAAATGAGACGTAGATTGACTTATTAATGTGAAAAGTTGACGTAGATTAGAGGATAATTTGGAAATCCTTTAATTATAGCTTAGATCGTCTTATTTTCTACTTAGTATACTCTATTAATAAAATTTCTTAAAAAAATCATTCCTAAAAAAAATATTATAAAAAAGAAAACACCAAGTGGTATAGACATCCGGGTGATTTCGAAGTAAAACAATGAGACAACCAACCTAGCATACCCCGGGTTTCAGCTGGAAGAAGCACTTCAGAACAAAACTGAGCAAAAATAATAAAACGTAATAGCTTCATATGCCCCAAAATTCAACGGTGCAAACAGAACAGTGCAGAGAAAAAAGTACAGGGGGGAACAAGAAAAAGAAAAATCATAATGAGAAAAAAAAAAAGGAAAAATTTACATTTAAAACAAACTTTTTAGTACAGAAAGCTCAATTATTCTAAGTCAACTTCCTGCTGCTTATAAATGAAAGAGTTCCACCCGAGGAGATTCAGAGACCGATGGCAGAATCTGTTGCAACTCACTTGGCACTTAGGGTAGGGAACTGTCCAGGATCTTCAATTGAAGGGGCTTCCACGTTGCCATATGAGCTGCCACCGCCATAGCCTCCTCTTCCACCACGTCCACGTCCGCGGCCGCGTCCACCAGGGGCGTAGTATCTCTCACCTTCAGCAGGTTTTAAGAACTCATTGATACTGACAGCCTATAAATCCACCAAGGAAACAAGAACAGTTCAAAATAATTAACCTAAAGCACAAAAGATGAAAGGTTGGAAACATTGAAAAGAAAGCACTTGAGACCTAGTAGTCTCTAAGTGCCTGAACCTCAAGATTTGCCATGCAACAAAAGCTTAGCACAAAGTAGATCAAGTGTATATGTTCTGCTCATGCAAGGACTTGTTTTACTTCAAACTCACCTTTTTAGCTCTCTCAGCAGCTTCTTTCTTCTTGTCCTTGTCCGAACCCTAGGGAACAGACATCTTTGTTGTCAATATTCAAGTAATAACTGATGCAGCTTAAAGAAACATATTCAATGAATTAATAAAATCTACAAAAAGTCAAAATAGGTTTCACCAATTTGATGAAGACATCATCATTGCTTTTCTTGTTCGCAAGCTGTTGCATGGATGAAAATTCTTTGGCGTCAACTTTCCTTTCCTCGGTCTTAAGACTCTGCAGAGCCTTCCTCTTTTCTTCCAGCACCTTCTCGTACTCTTCAAGTGTCATCTCCTACATATTCAAGGCAAATGTAATCAAAACCAAGATAGTTTCAAAACAACATTACCCAACTCATTTTGCAGAATGTATATATACCACTTCCCAGAGGAAGAAAACTGCACTGTAGTGTGCCCAATAACAGTAGGATATGAAGCATGTTCAACAGCAAAAGGGGATAGAGAAAGCAAAGAAGCATGGGAATGTTTGACCTGATCCAAATAAGAAGGGGCTTCCTGGATAAAGATCAAGAACATAATCAAATTGACAACTTGAACTACGAAGGAAGGGCAGTTAAGGAGAGATAAGGATCTCCAAAGCTACTTTATTGTTTTCTGGCTTTTCATCATTTTTCATGCTTTTTTCTGCGTCTTTGCAGCACTTGCCGTCATTTAAGCAAGGGCAGGAGGGAGGTAAGGGTGACTAAGGTTCTGAGTTTATGGCTCCACACATCCGCTCACAAAAAAAATCAATTTTTAAGAAACTTGTGAGAAAGATCTCGAATAGAAACTTGATCGTAATCAGATAAGTTTAGCACATGTTCACGTCTAACAACCACACACAAGGGCTTTTTGCAAGCAATGAGGACACCAGCACAGCAAGAGTCAGTGTAGACACTTTTTGACACTGAAGCTGCTCACCTTATTCTCTGGCTCCTTTTCCTCATTTTCAATTGTAGGAGTTTCTTTGTTTCCATCTGTTGTTTCTTCCTCTCCTGATGGTAGTTTCTCAGCAATTGGATTTTTATCACCTTCATTCACAACTTCCTCGGTATCTCTGGACAAGGAAAAGAAAATGTCAAAATATCATTACCAGACTCATGAAAGCAAAACAAAATAAAGAAGACATGATGCTAAGATCCCTAAAAATTACATGGCCGAAGGTAACAAGGAAATACTCACTGAGCAAGCTCATCAGTCTGAGTTCCCCAGTTCCCTCGGCCAGCTCCTTCACGTTTGAACTCGTTTCTGTATGTGAAACGTTGACCAAATTAAAAATACTTAGATACCAAACAATTAGACAGAAGAGAGTATCACTTTAGAATATATATCAGTAAAAGTACCCTCGTCCTGTGCCACTGCGACGTTCAAAAGTCCTGCGGGGCCTTTCTCCATCACCCAATTCCCCATTGCTAAAACCACCTCGGCGTGCACCACGAAATGGACCACGGGGACCACCATAGCCACCTCGCCTTTCATTATATTTTCCAGCATCCCCTTCTTCACCTGAAACTTGACCGCCAGGGAATTCTCGGTTACCAAATGCATTTTCATTATTAGCTGATTCTCTGTTGAATCCCCCACCTCCACGACCACGCCCGTAACCGCGGCCACCGCCGCGTCCTCCTCCACGTCCACCTTCAGTCCTTGCCTCTCTCACTATTGCAGAAGCCAACAACCAAATTAACCAAATAAATAAATGAAGGTTAAGAAAAAGTATCGAGGATCATGAGATTAATGTGAAGCAGGAAATTGGGCAGATAAAGGGACTGTAAACAATGTTGAAAATCAAGATTTGCACATCAAAAGAAGTTCAAAGAAAATCAAATAAGAACTCAGAGAAGTGCATAACATGTATATTAAACAAGCAGCAAAGAACAAACAAGAAGTGCCCTTTCAATGTCCTTAAGAGTGCATAATTCTAACATATATAACACAAGCTTGGGATATACATTTATTCTCATCCATTAGCTCCTGAGAGATCCATAAGCATACTTATTAACTGGGTCTTTCTAATAGTGAATACACGAGTTTATAATATAGATCCTTGCATAGGAATGACATCACCTAAAACCAAATAGAAAGTGTAGTAGTACGACAATCCAACTAAGAGAAGGGCATTGAGGATTCTGAGGAGAAACTCTCACTGTAACGTAAGCAGCAAGGTGGTTAACTTGACTAGAACAGAGTTAACAAATACTAAACCAAGAAGTCAATGCTTACGTGGCAAAACTGACAAAGCATCACCGCCTAAGAGGGGAAAAAACAACTTTGTTTACTCATAGCAAAATATTTTCAACACCAGATGTCCATTAAACAACACCGACAAGCTTCCGTCATACCCAGGAGAGAGAGAGAGAGAGATCAAACATGTCTTTTTCTTGTTTCTTTTTCCTGTTTTTCGTTTTCTGAGGAAGCATGTCATTGTTTAATTAGATTAGGACCCGATTATAGATATACAAGCAAAACACAAATATTTATTAACAGATATACAAGGAAGAAACATAAATCAACATATGTAGACTAAGGTAATTGTGCAATAACTTCTACACAATTTAATCAAATCGAGTTTCTCTTTGTGCCATAAATTCACCTCTAAACTGCACTACGTTTTATCTCTAAGACAAGATAACAGCCCAATCCTAACCAGTACCGTCTACCATCCGCCCACAACAAGCATCCACACGGGCTACTATTGCTCGAATTTCAGGCACCAGTTAGGGGGCGCATCAAACAATCCTGAATAAACTAACAAAAACTTTTCTCCATTAAAAAAAAAAAGACGCAACCAGATACCATTTGAAGAGCAGATACTCGTAAAATAGGAAGAGTTAATAAGTCGAATGCATATATCATCAGGACGACTGTCGTTCTTGTAATCAGTTAAATAAAAACACTTCCTTTTTTGAAGTTATTAATCCCTTAGAAATCATATCGCAGTCCGATATCGAGTGAAGATTATTAAAGAATATAAAAACCAAAAATCAAAATGAAGACTGACCGGCTTGAGCAGGGGGTAGAGGCTTGGTTGGAAGCTTCGCAGCCGGCTTGGACTGCTGCTGCTGAGAAGAAGGCGCGGGGGCTTTCTTAACTTGAGCCGGAACCTTTTGCTGCTGAGCAGCGATTAACTGCGATGGGTCCTCAGCATCATCATCGCCCAACAAATCAAATGGGTTCAGAGTCGCCATTTCCAAGTGACAATAGAAGACACCCCAATCTCTTTAATTTTTTCTTCCAAGACTTTCAACTAAAGATTAATTTAAACTTTTATCCATTGTTCCTCAGAATAGATACCACCGATCCGTGTATAAGATGCAAAAACCCTAGGGGGTTTCGTGAAACCCTAGCCGCAATGCAGCAGAGAGAGAAAAAGAAATAGAGAGAGAGAAGAGAACGTGTGTGTGTAAAGAACCTAATCTGAAAATCCCCAATTTATTGTTGCTGTTCGTTCTATGGAGCTCGTGTGTGTGCTCTCTGATATTTTCTTTTTTTTATTGTTTTGTTAATTGTTTCTCCCATTAGTCCCTGTTTTTCTATTTTTTAGTTAATTTCTCTGCATATAATTATTGGTTTCTTTTTCAATTAGCAAAAAAAAGGAAAAATTAGTGGTTTTTTTCTCCCCTCTGAAAGGGGTAAAAAAACATAATTAAAAAATTTATATGTATAGCCAAAAAAATTTATTTTTTCCCACCAAAATAAATTTCTCAAAATCAAAACTCAAATCTTTCACATTTAACATAAATCCAAGATAGATATAGATAATTTTGAATATTATTTACAAGAAAAATGTTGATTTAAGGTTAAAAAATTCAAAATTATTTTTTTTTCAACTTTGTTAAGTTCCTCCCATATATACAAAATTTTCTAAGGAATTTCACCTAATCTGGCAAAATTTTTGAAGGAATTTCGTCCAGGTTGGCGAAATTCATTCCAATGGGGTTTTTAAAAAAAAAAAAAGAGTTTCTCCCGGACAGGAGAAATTATCTCCCATGTGGGAGAAACTCAACAAAGTTGAAAAAATTATTTTAAGGTTTTTTATCTCAAAATCGATACTTTCTTCAAAAAGTATTCAAAATTATCAATATCTATCTTAAATTTGTGTTGAATGTGAAATATTTGAGTTTTGAGTAAGAGAAAATTTGGTTATACGGAGAGATTTTGGCGTAGATTCTCAAGTTATGTTTATTGATCTTCCACTTAAATTAGAAAAAAACGATGACAAGATAGTAGTTCATGGGTAGAAACACTCTTTATGAAATTAAAATCTTAGGTTTTAACCATATCTCCTTTCTCAAAGTATCAAAAAATAAAATAAAATTGTGTGGTGTTTTCACTTTGAGTTTTGTACAAGATAGTTTTTTTTTTAAAAAAATAATGTAATACCCACAAAACAAAAAATAAAAGTCATTTTTAACTTAAATTAAATCCAAATAGACCTTTGATTAGAGGACAAGATGCGATTCGAACTAAATAATAAGTATTTTTTGTTTGATAAATAGGAGGAAATATTTTTAGCATGTTAAAAGGTTGTTTTTATCTCTGAATTATTATTAATTTGTATATTTTAAAATTTTTAGTTTTATATTTTTAAATTTTTAGTTTATTTTAAAAATAATATTTTGCTTGCAAATTAATATTTAAAATGACTAAATTGTTTTTTATATTAAATTTTTTTTGCTAGGAAAAATATTAAAATTATATTGTGTATTACATTTGTATGAATATTTTTTTAATAAAAAAAAGTATAAAGATACTAATATGAAAGTTTTATTTTGTACTAGCAATAATTATTATTAAGATTTTTCTAAAAAAATAATTAATACTAAGATTTTTCAAAGGGGAATGCATTTTAATATTAACTAATTTTCAATTTACTTTTAGATTCTGTCATTGTGTATAAATTGATTCTATAAGACTATCAATAACTTCCTAATTAATGTATACCTAAAAAAAACTCATATTTAATGTAGTTAGTGCTTTTTCAATAGATTCTAATTAAATGTAATATTGTTTTCTCTAAAAAAAAAAACCATAAATTACTTGAACTCTTTTAATTTCTTTCTATAAATTTCTGCATTATCTTTTTTATCATTTGACTATTTTCTGCTACCACAAATATCAAGCCTTCTTATCAATGATGGAATTACATAAATTAATTCACACAAATTATAGAAAATTATTCAAATTATCTATAACTAATTTATAATTTTTTCTTTTTACCTATAGACAATTATTCGTTTAATTTATACTCATACGATTTTTTAGTTATTTATACTACTAAAGTAATGAAGTATGATGAAGGATGGGCATTCCTAATGCACGTGCCACTAAGGAAGAGTATTTTTATCGATTCATTAAATAAAATTATCTATTCAAAATTATTTATTACCCGATCCAACTTGAAAGTATTCATCTTTAGGAAAAAAAAAAAAAACAATTTCTCCCAGTTTTCTAAACCCTAATATCCAAATTCCTTCTTCCCCAAACTCATAAATCACCTGAGTTTGCACAAATCACTGGTGCACTGAAGAAAATATTGAAGAGACATTTTTTTTTAATTTATAGAAAGTAAGATACTGTTTTCGTTTGGGATATCATTTAGGAAAATCTTATGAGCTGCTTAAGACGTATACTTTTTACATTAATGAGTAGACAAAAATGTCCTTGTGGTAGGTGACATGTGCGTTAGAAATACTTTTATTAATTTGGTAATATAAATAACTCAAAAATAATATTTAGATATACATTAAGTGAATATTTATTTATGTGTAAAAGTAAAAAAATGTAAATTTATTTTCCCTTACTTATTATATATCTCATATTAGTATAAATAAGAAAAAATAACATTATTTGAATTGCATGTAAATTAACATTTATAATAAAAATTTAATTCATAAGTACAAAATAAAATAAAAGTCTATAGAAAATGTCATAAAAGTAATTATTTATTTAAGTTTAAAAATAATTTCTCTTATAATAAGATTTATTAAACTTAAGCTATGTATATAACTCTTTCTTTTGGGTAATAAAAGATAAATAATTAATACTAGAAGTTATAATGTCTTATTATTATGACTTCGATTCTTTATAAACGATGAAAGAAAAAACAAAATAGTAGACATGCAGATGCTGGTTGGATGGATGCTAGGTGGCAAGGTTGATAATTTCTTTTTCTTTTATTTTCTTGTGGGTTCAATGTTGATATTTTTGTTTTCAAGTGGCAACACAGATGGTCTTCCTTATCCTTTTTGGCCGATTTGTTTTGCCAGCCTTTCTATTACTTCCCTCAGAAGAAAATTATTACATTAATCTTTTTACTGAAAATGCAAAATTCCTCGTCCCTAGAAATCCTATCAGATTGTCCGATACCCAAGCAGATAATGTAAATCATAGCGACTCAACCTTGATACACACAACAAACCATCCCATTCATTACACTAATCTTGATTAGAGGGAAACAAGAGAGATAAAAGAAACATGTAATAAATCACAATATAAAATTATGTCCATGTATTTTATTTGACAATCGCTATTTCTTATTTGATTTTTTTTAAGAGGAATAGGTCATTATTATTTGTCATTTGTCTGGGATATATGAAGTTTGGTGCCGTGGCACTTTCGAAAGAAGTGACTTAACCTCTTAATCTTGTGCCACTCTATATGATGACTTCTCGAAAATGAAGTTCTTATTTTATTTTTTTAGGCCACATTTTTTTTTGATTGGTGAATACTGTTGGATGTCCTTATTGCGATATTCTGATAGTAACTGAAGTCAGACAACGCTGTAGTAGTTGTGCCCTAGTTCCAAGTATGGTGGGTCAAGTTCTTTTGTTTTGGACTTATATAAGACTTATATTTTAAACTGGGTTAGTGGCAGTTTGGTAGGTCAGGAGGGATTTTTTCATGTAATTTTTTATTTTTCTTCTACAATATTGAAGATGGTAGAATATACCTTAACTTTTATGGATTTTGTTATAGTACTCCTGTGATCGGTCAATATGTTCGAATTCTTTGATAAAATTTTAAGTGAATGGTTTATTTGGTACTTAAAGTTGATCAATTTCATTTATTGATTTTTTTTACGAGTATAATTACAAATACTTTAACATGCTTCTTAAAGAATCCTGCCACCACCAAATTTCGCCACTAGCCACAGCCTCAAACAAATCTTGTAAGCTCAAAACATGTGCCATTCTAATGAGCTCATAATAGAATTATCCAAACTTTTTCACTTAAGAACTTTAGCGACATTACTTTTATTATAATTGATTTTAATTCTAAAAAATTACTTTGAAGGAAAAACATTTAGATGTTCCTACTTTTCTCTCGTTATAATGACATGTGATTTGAGTGTGTCAGATATACTCGCACTTAAAAGAAAAAAAGAGATTGCCTAATTCCAATATGGTAAAAATATTAGAGGAAGATAATGAATTTGACAAATATAGGGGTCTATGGTGCAAATATAATTCATTATAGGGGTTCAATTAGCAGAAAAAATTTCTCCGACTCCATTCCATTGCCTCCAAATTCCAATCCCCCTCTCTCAGTCCTGCTGAAGATAGAGTATAACCCTTTTGTTCTGCAATCTCCACAGGCTAAGGTTTCATGGCTATGTTCTTCATTCCATTCCACAATTAGCCTTCACTTTAGATACATATTCCTTCCTTCTTCACCCAATTCCGTTGTTTCTTCTCTTGTGCAATCAAAAGGATGGCAATTCTTGCAATCCCTCTTGTAACCTCAATCCTTAAACCCCACAAACCTCATCTTTCCTTAATAATTACTAAGTTAAATGCAAGCCCTTTTACTCTCAGGCAGCGCCTTTCATTTAGAAGAACCATGGCGTCTGCTGTAACCACCAGCTCCTCAGTGTCTCAAATGTCATCAACTGACCCTGCCAATTCTGAACAGCCCGGGAAATCATCCGTTCCTACATTTCAGCAAGCCATTCAGAGACTTCAGGTTTTTGGAGTCATGCTTTTCTTTATCATTGTCGATGATGCTGTTTTGTTTTGAATGCTGCATTTTGAAATTGAAGTACCATCGTTAAGTTTAAGTTCATACAATGCTACATGTGCTTTTCTTATCGATTGTGTGCACATTTAGCGTAATAGAGATGTGATTTTCATTTCCGTTGGGTTCGGAAAGTTCCTCATTCATGCAGTTTTAGAAATTTGTTTGTTTTTTTCCGCCTCTGAAACCTCGAGGAAACTAACTGTTTATCTCTTTTGGTGCTGCAGGAGTATTGGGCTTCTGTTGGATGTGCTGTAATGCAATGTAGTAATACGGAGGTAACCTTTCCACTTTTTGCAAGATTGTTTAGTTTCCTCCTCAGCCACCCCCTTTTTTCCAAATGACCCCATTCCTTTTTCTTCCCATGTCAAGTTTCTATCCAACATTCCTGGTGTTTGATGCACTGAGCAGGTGGGAGCTGGGACCATGAATCCCCTGACGTTCCTGAGGGTTCTGGGTCCTGAGCCCTGGAATGTTGCGTAAGTATGCTTTTGACATTAATTCTTGTTTAGGTTCTAAAACTAGGACAAGACATACATGTTTATTTGCTTGGAATGATATCTGTAATGCCCTGTGCATTAGGCAGATAGTAAAAGAAGTAAAAGTAAGACAATGTGCATGGCCATTCACTAATGCTTGAAGTCACGGGATGAGAAACATGACAATAGTTCAGTAGTAGTTGGTATATGAGGATAGGGAAATAAAGATGATACTCTGAAGTGCATCATGTATTATTGTTCCTTTTTCTGCTTTGTGAGAAATTTATTATTTACCTTCTGACATATAAGGATTGGTATAATATGAAGCTTCAAGATTGGTTCAACTGACATTCTAGCATAGTCCACGTTTTTTCATGTATGTGAAAACACTACAGTACTTAATGCATCAATTGCTAGACACTACTTAAAGATTATGGCTGTGAAGAGAAGTCAAATTTTCAGAGATAGATTATTTGTGAAGAAGCTGACTAATCTGTAAAGTAAATGTGAGAAATAATGGTGACTAGAAGATATACTGCCTACGAGAATAACATCAATTTAACTTATTTGGAGGTTAAAATGATTTCTGACGTTTCCTTTTATGAATCATGAGAATCTTAGCTGCTGCTCTTTTTTTTTTTTTTTTTTTTTTTTTTTTTTTCAATTTTTTATTTATTTTTAGCTTAATAAAGAAGAATATATGCCGATCCAGTAAGAAAGGAATAGTAAACAATATATGGTCTCGAGATATTGGCCTTGGAAACAAGAGCTGACAGACCCTTAGGAAAAAACTCATTTTATCTCTCAAGACTTGTGATATGAAAGATGCGTAATCCTCTTTTTGGAGATTGAGGTCTGAACCAGAGGGTCATTGGATTTTCCTTTTCAACATCCTAGTATTCTACTGAGTCTGAACCATCTACATGTATTCTGCTTCATATCTGCATAATACATCTATTTTTGATATCTTTCAAGTTTCCTTGACCTGAGTACTGAAATGATAACTTCTTGTTGAAGGTACGTGGAACCTAGTATACGGCCGGATGATAGTCGTTATGGTGAAAACCCAAATAGACTTCAACGTCACACTCAATTTCAGGTTAGTTCTTCTTTGTGTTTGCTTAGTTCGTCTTTGTAATTGCTGTTAATCTATTTCCATCAATATAACTCCTTACAAATTGCATTTCTTGGGCATTTTTTTATTCTTTTTATGGTTGACTTCGTTTCATTTTTTTGAACTTATCTATAGGTTATATTGAAGCCTGATCCTGGGAATTCACAGGACCTGTTTATACGGAGCTTATCTGCCTTAGGTATGATCTGATTGTTATTCTTCTTATCCTTGTCATATAAGTATTTCATATGTAGAAGTCATGCAGTTAGACATTTAAAGGCTTCTGCTCATTCTTATACCTTTTCATCATTCATGGTGGAGTTACAAATATGTCTAGTCCAAATGCTTTTACTTGTTACAGTCAAGCCAACTGCTGTACATATTTTAGGAGTGGATATTCAAAAATAAAAGTAAAAGGTGAATGCAAAGTTAAAGGATGTAGCAATTATAACTTGCCAATGCTGTGAAGGCTCAGACTGATTTGAAGGCCACTGATGCTCGTAATTGTAGAGAATGCATGGTGCGAATTTATTGAAGTACAAAGGAAAAGTAGGCTTTTGTTGTATTTGGTGCTGAATGGAGAATTATTGTTTATATTACATTATTATAATTTTTTTCCTTTTTATTTGACCTTGACCCTAAATAGATTGCCAGCACTTCAATATGTAAAATTATCTTGCCACCTGGAAATTCTTGCCTCTGATGCAAAAGGTTTTGGTGTTTTACTTGTGTCAATATCAATATTTAGACTTCGCGATTGTCATTCTTGTCAGGTATTGATGTCAATCAGCATGACATACGCTTTGTTGAAGACAACTGGGAGAGCCCTGTAAGTTTTCTATTTGCTAGTAATTAGGAATAATTGCATGCACATACATGTAATTCTAGTATAAGTGGGACTCTTTTGTACTTAGTGTTTTTTAATTAACTACTTAATGTCGTTATGTGCTTTTTGTAGATTCATGGTTCTGATTGCAATTATCTTTTTTGGCATTAGAACACGTTTGAACTACAAAAGCTGCATTTCATTCTGTTTGAACTATCATTGGAGATTCGGTTAATGTACTTCTCTTCTTTAAACTACTGATAGGTGCTTGGTGCTTGGGGATTGGGCTGGGAGATTTGGATGGATGGGATGGAAATCACACAATTCACCTACTTTCAGCAGGTTATCTCTTACTTCAGAATGGAGAAAGGACTTAGCTGTTTAGTGCCATTCCCATGCAGTCCTTGTTTTGCATTGCAGTCTCTACATTCTACATTTAATTTTTTTGACGTTTCTTTTGCCCCTCTAGGCTGGAAGTCTGCAGTTGATGCCTGTATCTGTTGAGATAACATATGGACTTGAACGCATCCTTATGTTACTTCAGGTCAAGCTTCTGCCACATCTGTACCCTTTCTTATTTCAGTTTTTTATGACAGTGTTACAAAAATTTTGTACTATCTGCAGGGAGTTGATCATTTCAAGAAGATTCAGTATGCTGATGGGATTACATATGGAGAGCTTTTTTCCGAAAATGAGTACAAAAGCTAACTTTTCTTAGACTATTACTTGATTATATGTAGTGCCATAACTTGGTCGTAATTTCAATTTATTGACTTTGAACTAAAAAGAAGTCCCTTGTACAGAAGGTAAGCTGATGCTAAACTTATATAACTGAGTTGTTGTTTTCTTGAAGATTCCAAAGTGTCCTGTCTCTGTTCTTGCCTTGTTGTCCTAGTAATTTCACAATATATTATTAACTGTTTTTATGGGCAGAATATATTTCCCACGTGCTAATTACTTCTTTAAAATAGCTTGTTAAACCTTGAATTTACATTTCTTTTTCTGCTGACCTGAACGACTTGACTTTCATTTTTATGTTATTTAAAGATTTAGAAGGTTGAAGATTCTCTATCTCTTGTCATTCAGGAAGGAAATGAGTGCATATTATTTAGAGCATGCCAGTGTTGACCATATTCAGAAGCATTTTGACTTTTTTGAGGCAGAAGCTCGTTCGCTGCTTGGTTTAGGTCTTCCAATACCTGCGTATGTCTCTTTATCTTTGTTCATTTCTTATTTTACTATGAGGCCTGAGGTTCATCGTGAATTCTTGCTTTGACTAACATTATATGTCTGTATAACGTGCTAGGTATGATCAGCTTTTGAAGACATCTCATGCTTTCAACATATTAGATTCAAGAGGCTTTGTTGGTGTCACTGAACGTGCTCGTTATTTTGGTCGGATGAGGAGGTGAGAATAAATTATGGGGCTTTATGAATCTAAGCAAACATGTTATCAAACAATATGAGGGGAAATGGATCTATTGGCTTGTCGAGATAGCTCTAAGAAATATCCCATTTTCCTGAGTATTTAAATTCCTTTTTCTTATGTTTTGAGCCATGTATCTTGACTTCTAAACTTTTTTTCCTCGCAGAGGTTCCATTTTTTACTTGAGTTTCTCTTTTCTATTAAGTTCTCTATGTGGTTTGTTAGACACCAAATGGTCTTCTAAACTTGATGTTTGACAATTTCGACCAGCTTATACATGTATGACAAAGTAAAAGGACTATTTTATGAATAATGTCTATTGTTTCTTGTCTTGCCTCCAGTTTAGCTCGTCAATGTGCACAACTGTGGTTGAAGACTAGGGAGTCTCTTGGCTACCCATTGGGTCACGTTTCTCTCCCTGATAGTTATACTGTTCCAAGAGAAAGCCTAGAGCAAGCAGCGAGAAAGGTTTGTATTTGAATATGTTTCTTCTGGAAGAGTACATTATAATGCTTGGACGGTGCAAATGATTTTTGAGGAAACTAAGTACATAATGCAGGACAAAATTCCAGAAAATCTGCCTGCTAGAAAAGAACAAAATCTGGTAGCTTTAGGGGGGGAAAAGTCTGAAATTGTGTTGGAAACAAGGAAATTATAGGAAGAATAGACTAAGATAAACCCCTTAGCATCACACTTCAATTATGCTGGAGACAGTCTGAAAAGTGACTTCAATTGCTCCATCACTTCAATTATCATAGAAGACGTCACCAGTTTCAGTTAATCTTATAGGTGATTTAGTGGTGGGTATTGAAAATCAGCTAATGATGAGCTTTGCTATTGGCTTTTCATTTCACTCACATGGCATTATGATGGATATCAAAACTTCGCCAGAGATTCAAGACCTCATATACTAATATCTTTTGGTCCTTTCCTTATGCTTGAGCTTTTCTCCTATCTTTAGCATATTGTAGTACTTTGAAATTATCCTCACAGTGATACGGAGTTTTAGTTGCCAAAGCATTTATTATCTCTGCCTGGTTTCTTATGTTTCTTTTGTCAGTCAGGTGCCTGCAGAGCCACGGCCATTGCTTCTTGAAATTGGAACAGAAGAGTTACCACCGCATGATGTAGTACATGCATGCAAGCAAGTATATATTTCTCCTGAAGCTGACTTTTTGGAATAATTTTCTTGTTAGTAAATATCTGTTTCCTGCTCTGATCTTTTTGTCGATCTGTTATGGGAACTCTTTAGCATTTTAAACATTTCCCAATGTTATCTCTATTGACTCTCGAAAATCTTAAAATCTCATTTTATGCTATGCTGATTCTTGCAGCTCAAAGATCTAGTGCTGCAATTACTGGAAAAACAAAGGCTGGGTCATGGGGAACTGAAAGTGTTTGGGACCCCGCGTAGGTTAGTGGTAAGTGGGCACTTTTTTATGTGTGTTGAAAATATCCCACATTGGCTAGCTAGTTGGCATGTTTACTCTTTATAACGCTTGGACAATCTTTCCCCTCTTGGGGTACTTTTGGGGTTGGGTCCAAACCTAGTTTTTCAACATGGCATTACGGCTATTTAGTCCAATGTTCGGCCATCCGCAAATGTTCAGTCTTTCAAATTTCACGCTTTGGATGTATTGTCCAGTCCAGGGTGTGAGTGGGATGCGTTGAAAATATCCCAGATTGGCTAGCTAGTAAGCATATTTACTTCTTATAAGTCTTGGTCAATCCTTCCCATCTTGAGGTGCCTTTTGGGGTTGGAGTAAGGCCCAAGCCTAGTTTTTAAACAATATGTTTTTCTTGAGGATGGTTTCTACATATGGCCTTAACCTCTGCTGTTTGTTATCGTTTGTCATGCCACTTATAGCCTTTAGTCCAGTAGAAAGTGAAAATGAAAAGGAAAAATTATTTAGGATATCATAATCAGAATATTTAGATGGGCTAAAACTATATTCAATGTTTATCTGGTTTTAATTTAGGTTGTCCAAATCACACCTATTATATTCTCTTCAGCTCTCCCATTTTTCCATTCAACAGACAGTCTTGGTCCTGTTCCCTTTGACTTTGGGTTTGTCTTGTACCATCAACTATATCAGGGCTGGGGCTAGGATTTCTTTTGGGGGCTGAACAATAAAATGAATGTAGACTATTTGCAAAAAGATTAGAAGAATGAAGAGAAAGAATATAATTATGGAAGCCATAAATACAATATTAAGGCAAAGTATTCAAGTAAAATCTAACCAAAAGAAAAAACAAGGGAAAATCCTCATGAAAAGGGCTGTTAAGAAGTGACAGGAACATAAACAAAGAACTATGCATTCTCTCTGTAAAGAGGTCCCTCAATTCCTTTCAGGTGATTCTTTGATCCCATATCAGTTCGGACTGATAACTTGTGGTTCCTCTGCTTAATTGGTAGTCCTGTCATTTTAACAAGAAAATGAGCATTTTCATGTCGTTAGGAGTTCTTAAGCAACTGACAGAATTTCATGTTTATTAGTTTTGTGAGTACATCTATCACAGCATCCAAGAAATTATTTTTCATACAAAGCTTTTAGGTGGAACTTATCTCTTGATTGGGATAGAGGACAATATCACGAGTATTGTGAAGTTATTTTGGACATTTTTCTCGACCTTCTCTCTCTTTTTCGTCATCTTTTAACAATTGCATGTGATACATACTTTTGTAACAGTATTTGATCATTTCTTTTGGGGTCATCTGCAGGTTCACGTAGAAAATTTGTGTGCTAAGCAAGTCGAGAATGAGATTGAGGCTCGAGGGCCTCCAGTTTCCAAAGCATTTGATCAGCATGGGAACCCTACCAAGGTCTTCAAGTTTATAATTTCTTTTGTAGAAAATAACAGAGTTCTTTTATTATCAGTTGTCTGCAATTTGCTCTTAGGCACATTTGTGAATTAGATTGCATTTCCAGTAGCTGAAACTGACTTGTTTTATTTGAATGGAAGTTTGGGTAGGATCACACACTTTGCATGTGATTTTTGCAGTCATTTGTTTCTAAAAGATCCCATTTGCTTGTTACTAAGCATGCATCGACTATAGGTTCTTTACATGTGCATAGTTTCTGATGCTGCAGTCTGGCTGCAATGGATTTAGTACTGAGCTAATCTTTAATCAGTTTTGTCATAAATTGACATATCTCTGTGTGAATTTTGTTTGTATTAATTGATCTCATTTTCCTTCTCAGGCTGCTGAAGGTTTTTGCCGTAGAAACTCTGTGCCTCTAAGTTCCATGTATAGACGAGTTGAAGGTTTGTAAATGGAGATTCATGTTGTTACTTATTTGCATTGTTTCATAATGTTTGTCGCTTTTAACATATTTATGATACATTTTGGAGGTCAAGACTAGTGTATTTGCGTCTCAAGATAGTCATGTGTTATGTTTGTATTATCCCTCATTACTCTCATTCTGTGTACTAAGAACCAGGGAGTACCAAATATGGCCCACTTGACTTTTGCGCTATATTTCTCTTGTTAGCCCTTTCAATTGATCTCAAGCTTGGGCTCTTTTCACTTCTGGACAAATATTGCTAACTGAGAAAAAGATGTTAATGTGTTCTATATGGCCTGCCTCATCTAAGAGTGCTGTAATTTTTATGTTAATGGCATTGGGGATATTTTTTTTGTAAATGAGCACCAATCTCATATTCTAATCCGTGCAAAGTAAGGTTAATATTCTTGTTCTCTATCATTACAGGGAAAACTGAATATGTTTATGTTCGTGTTGTTGAGCCTGCACGACTTGCTCTGGAGGTATATGGTTAATTCTCCCCCTTCCTCTGATTATGCTGTCTTCCAAAGATTATTCTGTTTTTACATTCTGTTTTCAGTTGACTTCCAATGGTGTTGCTCTTGCAACAGTCAGAGGAATAGGGCAGTGCTACAGGGGGGGGGGGGGGGGGTTTGTACGGTATTTTGATGGCTTTTTCTGTTTTTTCTTATTTAATTTTTGTGTTTTGGGTGTTGTGTTTTTTGTCTCTGTGTGTGTGTTTGGGGGTGGGGGTCGGGGGGAAGTACAGGAACAAAGGAATATGTAGTCAAAGGAGAGTGGGAAACCTTGAAATTCTTAAAAAGGCCACCAAGTAAACACAACTTCTTGATCACCAACTAAAATAGCTACACATGAAACAAAGACCAAATTAAGTTGTCATGTTAAAAACTCGTAAAAGAGACCACCACCTGTCAAATCTCCATAATCTTATGGGACGCCATAGAGTTTGAGTTTTTATCCTGGGTTTCATAAAAGCTGAATTGTTTGTGAGAGGAGATGTGCTTAAACCTTAATTTCGTTTTCAGTTTTGGGAAGGATGCTACCTAAAATACATAAGCTCTCAGTAGATAGGAACATTCTAAAGATAAAATGGGGGGATAGTCCTTCCTGAGTTTAAGAAGAAGCAATTCAGTGACACTCTTATCTCATGAGATGCAAGTTAACAAAGTTTAGTGCTTGAGTTTTTTCTCTCTTAAATGGGAACAGGATATTATCATATCTGAGATTTTCTTTCTATAGATAGCAGTTTTCTGCAAAGACCTGCTTCTGATCACGATTTCACAGGTTTTATCTGAGGAGTTACCTGGAGCAATTGCAAAAATTTCATTTCCAAAGTCAATGCGTTGGAATTCTGAGGTATATTCTAGTGTTGCTACGCTGGTTTGCTTTACGATTGTTTTATTTGTCTTGGTTCGTGGTTTGCATATTTATAAGCTGTTTCAATACGGAAATTTCTGCCACTTGTCACTTGCTCTTCAACTAATCATGATGCAGTCATTATTTCATGTAATACTTTAAAAGGGTTTTTTCTAGATTCTCCTTTTTTTTTTTTTAAATGTTGGAAGACCTGCAACTATGATATGTGCAAGTGTGGATAAAATATATATTTGTCTTGTTTCTTTGGATGACAAAAAAATTTCTGCATCTTTTTGAATCGGATATAAGAAGAGGAAGTAATATAAGCAATTGAACCATGTAGTACTATTTATTATATTGTTCGAAATTAAGGTTTTATTTGATCATTCACCACGTGGTGGATGAACTTGTCTTTTCCTTCAAAACTGAATTTTGTTTTTTTTTTCTCCTACTTGTCACAAGATCATGTTCAGCAGGCCCATTCGGTGGATTTTGGCTCTTCATGGAGATATCGTTGTTCCATTTTCTTTTGCTGGTATCCTAAGGTGAATTTTGACTTCATTGTACATAATTTTGAAATTTTTATATGCCTTATGATTCTCGAATAGCTGGATGCTGAGTTTGTGGCGTTGTTACTGAATCCGGGATGAGACAGAATATATCCATTTGCAGATAGACTTTTGAGATGAATTAAAAGGCTGGATATATGAATAATAATATCAGCTATGGTTGATTATGTGATCTATGGCCCCTGTAATCTTGCACCCTTGGTTTAACGTTAATAAGTGGGAAGTGTTAGGATTATCTTGCTCAGCTAGAGATGCAATAACAAATGCTTCTTCAGAACCTTGTAAGGAACTTTGCACTCCCTCTTTTTTAAGGTTGTTACAGAATCACATTCAAAATGTGCATTGGACAGAGTCATACTCATTGTCTATTTTGGGGTTTTTGAACAACCTGTTGGGTTGCTATTGGAGAGGTGGGGATTTAGTTTAGTGGTATCCTTGTACGCTATGCTGTTGAGACTTGTTTCTCATTGTTAGGCTGTGAATTTGATCTTTAAAAGAATATGACTTTTTATCCTCCAAGACATAAATGCGTCAATGTAATGTCAGAAAGTTGAAAAATTATGCCAGTGTGGCCCCTATAATCCCTCCTTCTTGAATTGAATGTCCACTTTCCTATTTAATGTTTATTTTGTATAGATTAACGGACATTGAATTATGGAAGAATGGAGTATTCATTTGTGAATTCTTGAAACAACTCCCGGCAGGAGGAGCAACACTGTCATAACTTTTAAGTTTTTAGGGCTGAAATTTAGACGTTTTAGATTTTTAGGGACTACAGTGACGACACAGACTTTTATTTTTCAAGGGCTATTTGACACAGTATCACATTTTAATGCTTTAAATTATATTAATCGATTAATTATTAATATCTTTGACATTTTTTTGGTCTATAATCAACTGTCTGAAACAGTATTTTATCTTCTTATTTTAGTTTTTTTAGTATCCTAATTCTTCTTTCCTCCTATATTCTGTAATAGCGGAAATGTTTCTCATGGTCTTCGCAACACTCCATCAGCTAATGTGGAGGTATTAAATGGCATTGTCTGACACTATGGCAATTTCTCTCCATGTTGGTGAATTTCGTTTCAGTTGTTGCATTGTAATCCTTCTCACATGATTCAATCGATAATAAAATGTTATAGGTAGCTAGTGCAGAGTCTTACGTTGATGTGATGCAGCATTCTGGAATTTTTGTTGATGTAGAGGTAATCATTTTTCAGCATAATAAGTTGGATGCTATTATTGTTTCTTATTTTTATTGGTAATTTTATGATTATTTCTATTATTATATTCTTATTTACATTTGTCCAGCAAAGGAAGAAGACAATTTTGGAAAAATCTAATGCTTTAGCGGAAAGTGTAAATGGATGCATTGTTATGAAGATGGATTTACTTGATGAGGTAATCCATGAGTTTCATACTATTCCACTTAGATGTTTATGCATATATTTTATTGCTAAAACACTTCATTCTCAATGCCTAGGTTGCAAATCTCGTTGAAGCACCTGTTCCTATACTTGGACAATTCAAGGAAAGCTTTTTAGAGCTTCCAAAAGAACTTCTAATAATGGTCAGCCTACTATGTCATCAAGGATCTGAGTTTTCTTTCTGTGCTCTTTACCATATTCTCTTTTTATGTTTATCAACCTACTGTTCCCATAGGCGGGTAATGCAACTTTTTAGTTGTTCACCCTCTGAGCTTTATCTGTTTGTCAGTTCAAAGTTTCCTATCTGTTTATGTATGTTGATTAGTGCATTATTGTTTCTTTGTTTTCTCTTAACTTGGATGATATTGGTATTGCCATACTACATGCTGACTTTCTGAAAATTATGCAGGTGATGCAGAAGCACCAGAAATATTTTGGCATAACTGATGAGCATGGAAAATTATTGCCATACTTCATATCTGTGAGACATTGTATCTTATTATGGTCTTCTGCTTTTGAGGCCTTTTTTTAATGTATAATTTTATTATAGAAATTGTTAAAGGTTTATTTTGAAGTGAGTGTATGATTTTTTGTTCCACTTCAGGTTGCAAATGGAGCAATTGATGATGGTGTTGTTCGAAAAGGAAATGAAGCTGTTCTAAGGTCTAAATTTCATCATTTTACTCCTATATAACTTGCTCTTTTTCACAAATTCTTTCATCTACACAGTTTAATATAAACTTTATTTTAAATACAATGCTCCTCTATTGGGCTTGTAAAGCACAGTTTTCAGATACAAATCCAGCAATGTACTTCCCTTAGTTTTGAACCTGAACTGAATTAGGTTCTGCATTTTTCCAGAGCTCGTTATGAGGATGCAAAGTTTTTCTATGAGGTGGATACAAGTAAAAGATTTTCTGAATTCCAAAGTCAACTTAAAGGAATTCTTTTTCACGTAAGTTTTCACATTTCTTGGTTTTTCACTTCTCTGATGCATTAGAATTTGGCTTCAAATCTCTGTCATGCAAAGCTAATTTTTATTGCTGTATTATTGGGAAAACAGTAATTTAGGGTCCATTTGATTGGATTTTATTATGAAAAAAGTGGAGTTTTTCACCTGGGTTTCGTGAAAGGTAGATTGTATGTCAGAGAAGAAGTGGGGTCCAAAGTAAAATTGTAATATTGTTTTTGTTTTTAAATCTAATACAAATGAATGCTTAATTTTTTATACTTGTAAAAGACAAGAATGCCGGTGTTAAAGCCCTGTCTAATCTGGTTTAAGTGTATGCTTAATGCCTTTGGTAAGTCTGAATGACATTGATGCTTTTGAAAAAGGAATTGATTAATGATCTAAGTGTATGCGCAGGAGAAGCTCGGAACAATGCTGGAAAAAGTAAATCGCATCCAACATACAGCTACTAAAGTAGGCTTGTCTCTTGGAGTAAGTGAAGGTGTGTTTCAAGTCATTCAGGATGCTGCACCGTTGGTTATGTCAGATCTTGCTACAGCTGTTGTTACGGAATTTACATCCCTCTCAGGGATAATGGCACGCCACTATGCTCTTAGAGATGGCTTTTCAAAGCAGGTTGTTAAAATGACTTGACCTTTTCATCTTGTCTTATGTTCACTTCTGCCTATATGTACTACTTGGTTCATTTCTTTCCCTTTGTGACATGCATTGCTCCTGACTTAGTGTTTATAGTCTTCCACTTCTGTTTGATTTCTGTACCTTGGAGACAAGGTAATTTTCATTGAGTGAGCACTAAAAAATTCATAGCTTCTGTTGCATGATTCTATGTTCTTTTGTCAGGCTATATGAAATTTATTGCTGTTCACATTCTGAAAAGTGGAACAAATTTCTTCCTTATTTTACTGGTTTTGTTGGCCCCATATTTTGAGGCAACCCCAAATTCTGACATCAGTGCAGTGAGAAATTTTCTTACAATGTAGAAAAACGGAACTTTTAACTGTTGAAACAATTACTAGTCTATTACAGAGCAGTTCTTTTGCATGAAATGGTGCTCAGGAGAAATAAGTATCCATGTTTTATGATAATTGTCACTGGAAGAATTTATTTGCTTAGCCTTTCATTATTCAAATCACCTAATGATCTCTGGTAGTATTAATTCTTTGGCAATCATGAGTGTATATGAAGTTCTATATTATAGCATTAGTGTGAGGATTGGTTCATCCTTTGTTGTTTCTCTGACAGATATCAGAAGCTCTCTTTGAGATTACACTTCCGCGATTTTCAGGAGATATACTTCCGCAAACTGATGCTGGGACTGTACTGGCTCTTGCTGACAGGTTAGCATATTATGCTATTTCAATCTTATCTTTTTCAGGTGGTCTTTGTTGTTGAAACCACACTCCTGATTTGAGTGCAGTTTGTTATTTTATAGCAGTGGTTTGATCTAGGATATTAATGAATCCTTGGATTTCATTATGGATGCCTTAGATTTCATTACGGATTAAAAAGTGAATTTGATTTGTATAAATTTATGATCTCATTCTTGTGATGACTTGCAGACTGGATAGCCTTGTTGGCTTATTTGCTGCTGGTTGCCAGCCAAGTTCCGCTAATGACCCCTTTGGTTTACGAAGAACCTCATATGGTCTTGTATGTAAAAAATTGTTAAATGACTTTCATTCTCTTCCTGTAGCAAACAAAAATTAATAGGTTCTTTGCAGGTGCAACTGCTGGTAGAAAACAAAAGAAATTTGGATTTAAGACATGCTTTGGAGCTTGCTGCTGCAGTCCAACCCATAAAGGTAGATGCCAGCATGATAGATGAGGTAAGTTATGATCACAGAAAGTTCATAATTTCGGTAATTGGCCTACTTAGAAGTTGTTGGCAATTTTGTTTTACTTTATATTTATATGGATCATGAGATTGGTAATTTGACTTCGCATTATTTCTCTTTCTCTTAGGAACATCTTATCTTTACTATGAACGAATGACTAATGATCAATATTCCGCCTGTTTTAGGTGCATCAATTTGTAAACAGAAGGCTGGAACAATACCTGGTATGTAAATTTCATATTAGATAGTGGCTAGTATTATCTTCCTATAGTTGCTTCTTATAGAGCATATGTTACACTACCTCCTTTCCAATTGAATGTGCATATTCATGTACTAGGAGACCGTTACAAATTGCATATTCCATCTTACCGTTAATGGCTTAAGAGAGACACTCCACTGTTTGCTTTTCATTTTTAAGTGCGGGCGGGCAGCACTTGAAAATTTAGATTAAAAAGATCTGTTTATTTTAAGAACGTGGATGACGTATCATATAATTCTATACAATTTGTGAAGTAATGTATTATCTATAATATTTCCTTACATACTATAATATATGCTTGACCAATATTTCATGATACCAATGGTTTCTACTGACAGATGGATAAGGGAATAAGTCCAGAGGTGGTTCGATCTGTGCTGGCAGAGCGTGCAAACTGGCCTTGCCTTGCTGCAAAGTCCGCATATAAAGTGAGCACACGATAAGCTTTGGGTAACATTATTAAGTTGCTCAGCAAGTGTAGCATCTAAATTTGAAAATTTTAGTTACCTCCATTTTAGTTACCTTCTAAAAATTTGCTCTTGATAATGTTTATCTAAATTCCCATTTTATCTTTTTCTAAAATTACCTTTTTTTAAATATGTTTTGTGATGTATTTGTTGCGAATCTCACGTTGGCTAGTTAGTGAACATATTTCCTCGTTATAAGGCTCGAGCAATCCTACCCCTCTTGTGGTAGTTGTTGGGGGTGGAAGTAAGCCCGAGCGAGTTTTTTCAACATGGCCTCCGAGGCACCTACTCGAATGTTGGGCCACTTGGAAGATGTCTAGTCTAGCAAGCTTTACGCTCCAGATGTGCAGCCTTGGGCATGAAGGGAGGGGTTGTGTTGAGAATCACACATTGACTAGCTAGTGTGCATATTTCCACCTTATAAACTTTGGGCAATCCTCTCTCTCTCTCTTGATGGACCTTTTGGGGGTTGCAATTAGGTCCAAACCTAGTTTTTTCAACAGTATTCTTGGTTCAATATTCATGCTCTTAATGCTAAAAAATTCGGGAATTCCTTCAATTTAAAAATTTTTTTGGGGTTTTGTTTTTGGAATTTCATGAGTTTCATTTCCTTTGTCAGTTTTCTCATTACAATTTCCAGTTTTTGTTTAGTTATTCTATTCTTTCTCTTCCTCAATTGAGCATCGCATAAATGTTGAAAGATTTTGTTTCTCATCTTTTAATGTAGAGAACATGTAATAGTTCATTTTATCATGGATGTACTACTTGCAGATGGACACCTTGTCAAAGGGTGAGAGTCTGTCAAAGATTGTCGAGGCATATTCTCGTCCAACCAGAATTGTGCGTGGAAAGGATATAAATAATGATGTGGAGGTATGATTCATGCTTGAACTGAAGTCTTTTATACTGAGAATTCCAGACTTCTTTCTGCTCTCCTTATTTCATAATCTTCTTTTAGAATTGTTCCATTTCGGTGAAGTATTTTATCTGCATAAGGAAGCTAGCTTCTAAAATTCCTTAACTATATGTAATAAACTCTTAGTGCAAAAACAAGGACCCTATTATTGGTTATGGCTTTGTTGAGCACATTGAGTATTACGCTGTGAAAGTAAATAGTCGTTGCTCGTGTTCTCTTGCTCTGTTTTTAGCATTTTAGATTTTATTCTTTCTTCAATCATGTGCGGGCTACAATATATTTTTCATGTTGTTTTTATTAGGAGATATCAATTCTGAATGATGCTGGTTTTTACTATGGCAAGCCGATTCTAAGTGATGCTAGTTTAGATGCTACATGATTCTGTGGCCACAGTGAAAATGACGTGCAAGAAAGTCTAAGCTTATTAGATGACGAAAGACCAACCTGTGAAAGTGCACAATCACAAATTATAGCTTGCTTATTAACAGTTCTTCCTATAGGTGGATGAGGCAGCATTTGAAACGGATGAAGAGCGAGCTTTATGGAGCACATTCTTATCATTAAGAAAGCATATTCATCCTGGTATGTCTTTCTTCTCGTTATTTGCAACTTTTCCTAGTTTTCCTGGGGTCATCGATGTTATTGTACTGTTCAATTGAGATATGCGCTGTTCATAGACCGAGTTACCTGTGAGTAAACTATTTCTTGCATTTGTGCATCTCGTATAGACATGGAAGTGGATGATTTTGTTGAAACATCTACCAAACTCTTGAAGCCACTTGACGATTTCTTCAATAATGTCTTCGTGATGGTGGTATGTTTTCTTGTTCTATACAATCTTCAATCAGTCCCCTCTCTTTTGCTAGCATTTTTCCCGAACATTTCTATGCTTATGAGTTACTAGAACTTGATTTCTACTTCAACTCCATGTCTAATGTTTCAAAAGATCGCCTGATATGCATTCCGTTTCTGTTTCCAATATCCGTTGGCAGGAAGACGAGAGGATCAGACAGAACAGGCTTGCACTTCTTGGACAAATTGCTGATCTTCCTAAAGGAATAGCAGACCTCTCAGTTTTGCCAGGGTTTTGAAACAGTCATTACCTGCATTTTTCTCCCATACACAGTAAATTTTTTTGCTTTTACCCTATATAAAGAGAGCACTAGATTGTTAGTTCCATTGTTTTTCAAAATGTAGGATTCAGATTCATTTGTAACATAAATGGCCTACCCCTTCCTGTTTAGAATCTTTTCTTTCTACCAAATTTTGTATAGATACCAATTTCAGTATTTTCAGGGCGACTTCTTATCTATAGTACAACTGAGGAAAATATCATGAAACCAGACTTGACGGGGCAAAACTTAGGGAGCCTATTTTAGTTTAAGTTATGTGTTATAATATTGACAGGCCGATTGAAATGTAATAATGAAATTGCGTTATTGAATGAAATTTCCAGTAGAGGAGTTGTCGATGTTGGACATATGAGATACACGTAATACGTGCTTTTATTTATATATATATATGTGAATTTCTTAGTTTTAATGCACTCTTACATTTAGAATATAATATTTTCTGAATAATCTACAATGTTATATTAGCATATCCAAAGGTATTGTATGATGCAGTTAATGGGAAATTTCAAGAAACCAAACACGATGAGCAAATAGGTGAGAGTTTATACAAGTCAATCTATGAACGTGTATATTATTATCGTATTACTAGTTATTTCAAATTATTTATAAATTGATTTAATATCATATGTCAGTTTAATGTTAATATTTTGTGATTTTATGTCCGCCCATTTTTTCTCACTTAGTCGATGATTATTGCATATTGAGTTATGAAAAAGTAATGCGGGTAGAATTTCATTTCAAAAATCCAGAATTAGATAGGGAGTTATTGTAATTAAGGCAAGCTGAAGGAGGTCAGTGTAATTTCTTTAAATTTAAGAGTAATGGAAGATTCCGCTGATGATCGTTCCAGCTAAAGGGCCTAACCAGCAAAATCCAACATTCGGCGTTTGGCAGCTCCTGCTCGTAACAATCCGCGAAGTCCCGCTGCCTCTTCCCAGGACCAAGCGGGCGCCGCCGACTCTGTTGGTGGCGGAATAGCATGGCGGAAGAAGAAGTTGTAGCGGAAGTTGAAGCTGTTGAAGCAGTGTACGGCGATGACTGTGTGGTCCTTGAAAAGTATCCTCCCCATCTACATATCCACATGAAGCCCCGCACAGCCGATGTTTCTTCGCAACAGGTTCCCTGTAAACCCTTTGAGTCTGTATACTCTTCTTTTCCGTCAAGGTTTCAAATTATAATTCAATTGAATTAAGCGGTTCTCTTGCAAATTTATAATAATCCTTTTATAGCCTATAATGATCTTCTTATGGTTAATTGGATTTTCTAGTTTTTGATTTTTTTTTTCTTCGCTTCTTTTGCAGTTTGTAGAAGCAACTATTGGCATTCGTGCTAGTTCTAAGGTACTTGTTATGGATTCTATAAGCACTTAAGTCTTTGTTTCCTTTGATGGACATATCGGGTTAATTCTAAGTGAGCCGCATAGATGTTTTTGTATAAGAAACTGAACCTTGTGGCAGTATCCAGATGAACCTCCTTCCATTAGCATTGTTGATTCCAAGGGTCTTGATGAACAGAGACAAAAGCAGTTGCTATCTAATATCTATGACAATGCTGCTGAACTTTCCTCCTGTTTTATGCTTGTGGCACTTTGCGAGGTAATTATTTCACTCCCTACTTGTGTTTCCTGTTATTGGACGCTTTCTGTTAATTTGAGTTTCTCAATGAGGGTCAAGTCTTTCCCTTTTGTTTTAGTTTGTGATTTCATTGTTTACCTTTTAGGAGGCTTTGCCTATCTAACAGGAATTTATTTTACATGACATACAAAAGTAGCATGAACAACACACAGTTGGAATTGTTTTAGAGCATGATGATCCAGAAAAACTAGCCGTGCTTAACTATACATTTGTGTAATCTATATCTCCACCACAGTTTGTGGCAGAACTTCTCATACTGATAAGTTTCAAATGATGATAGGCAGCTGTTGAGAAGCTCTCCAGTATGAATCACCCTGATGGGAATTGTCCCTTATGTTTGTATCCGTTAGTCAATGAAGATGATGGATTGCCGTTTATGAAGTTAATGTCGTGTTTTCACTGCTTTCATTGGTAAGCTTAGTTTGTGTATATATCCTTTCTCTTCTCATGAAACGAGGATGCTTTCAGGTCAGGAATCAGGAAGATTGAATTTCATTTATTTCCCATTGTTTATTTGTTTTTTAAATCATTGCAGTGAATGCATTATTAGATGGTGGAACTGGATTCGGAAGCGAAAAGAAGCTGATGATGCTAATGCTTCTAGATCTAGCACATCTCTGAAGGACATGGAAGATCAGACAGGTGCTTCAAGATGCATGAGGTTTTTATTTTCTCATTCCATAGTAATATGTGAAGGAGAGTAAATTTGAGTAGTCAATTTTACCTGGTAAGTTAAAAAAACAGTTGGTCAGAGAAAAGAGTTTAGTCAAAATGGATGGATTTGCTGCTTGTTACCTTACTATTGTTGAAGGTGACAGAATGATAGCTATAGATGGAATAATTCTAGCATGTATTTGCATTGTGTTTTTGTTTGTGGTAGGAGTGGGGACCCTCAGGGGAGCGGGGAGGGTGGTGCTTAGGGGAGAGGAAGCAGGCTATTAGTTGTCTTAACAATTTAACCGAAGACCAATCTGTGTATAGAAAAGAAAGCAAGTGAACGAACAAGACTTTATCAATGTTCTTTAGTTAGTTTGATTTTTAGAAAAGAGTTGTGTATTCTTCTATTACGTAATCTTAAATCTATTTCTAATATACTAGCAGCATGGAAGGCTGTGCTCATCAAGTACATGGGTAGTGGGGAATTCTGTATCCTCTATTCGCATGTCTTTTGCATCATAAGTTTTCATGATTTTGTGATGATTCCATCTTGTAACTTCATATGAGGTCCTTGATTTCTTTTTCCTGCAATTATTATCTTTTCCTTTACATTCTCTAGAATAAGTAGATAACAAAAAGAAGTTCTTCGAGGAATATGTCTGTGGAAAAATGGATTTTGGTGATATTATCAGGCACATTATATTAGTGGAAAATAGATAGCTAATGCCCTTCATACGAAAAATAGTGCGTAAGTAGATCTGAAACTGGCTGCTAGTCGCAGATTTCTAATTTGCTTGATCATAATCCCAAACCACTGGTTATTGACTTTAAAGTAATGGAATTCAACCCTTGAGCATAGAATTGCAAATACACAGTGCAACGTTGGCAACCTGTATAATTCCATTTTTCTTCTTCTGCATATAAGAGTTAGAGGAACTTTATTTTGGAGATCGCAAAAAGTTTCTATCCTCTACTAGCTTCTGAATATGCACAAAAAACACTAGATCTACTATGTCACCTTTCTGCAGTACTCCATATGTTTGAATTTTCTGTCACATTTGGGCTGGGCCCTTGGATTAAGAAAGTTATGAAGTTGTTTATTTAAAGAATAAATAGACTTAACTACCTTTTTCTTGATATACTCCATTATTTCCTGTCATTAGTATAGTTAATTAGTGTTGAGTTGACTCAATAGAGAATTGGGGCAAATTTGGAAAACGAGACATTCAATGTCATATTGATTTCCCAATGTGACAAATAATTAGAAATGAAAAAAAAAAAGAATGTCCAAGTACTTTAATTCTCGACTCTCTTTATCTGTGTAATTGTAGACCCTTGACCTAACACCCTTTGTTGAACTCAGCAATCCTGTTTTCTTTTGCTGTAATTCACTAGTATCTTTGGACAGGTAGAAATGAAATGATCGATGAGGATATGGGCAAATGTCCTGTTTGCCGTAAGCTTTTTCTGGCAAAAGATATTGAGCATGTGCTTGACTTGGTCGGGACTCATTCTGATGTGGTATGTGAACGGACATAGTCTAGCTTGCAATGTGTATTTGTATTTATTCATCTCTCTTTGGTTTAAAAAGTTTATTATATTATTCTTGTTAAACTTATTGTCATATACTTTTCTTGTTGGTTAAACTATATATGTGAACGGACATAGTCTAGCTTGCAATGTTCATCTTTTTGTTCGTCTCTCGTTGGTTTAAAGAGTTTATCATATTCTTTTGTTAGTTAAACTTATTGAGATATGCTTTTCTTATTCGGAAACTATATACAAGCTTCTCTGGTATATGTTCAATATGCTAGGTCTGCTCTAATCTATGTCTGGATCTTTTATTACTCTGAGTGTGTGTGCAATTGCATGTGTTGGGATGTGTATTTTATGCTGGTGACTTATCTTCCCTTCTGAGTATTATTCTTAGACTTTTCACCATTTTGTTGTTAAGTGATTGTTAAATATGTGACATAAGACTTGACAACATTAGAAATTCTAGAAAGTAAAACCAGAGAGAGAAAGAAGAGAAAGAAAAGACAGAAGAGATTTTTGAATGCTTAAGTGAGTACAATGCCTCTCAAGCTTTATATTTATAGCATAAAACATACAATATTTACAATCAATCAAGATATAAATCTGGAATCTAATCAATCTCCTAGTTAAAGCCATATAATCAAAGATATACACAATCAGCTAATCAATCAATTAATCAAATCAAACATTCCCTCTCAAAGTGGAGCGTGTAAGTCCAACTTAGTTTGAACATGCTGGTTCAATTGGTGCTTTCACTGTACTGTACCCCTTGAATCGTTTTCTATGATAACAATATCATCAACATAAACAACAAGGTATACCAGTTATCTTTATGCTGATAGAAGATTGAATGATTTGCCTCATTTTGAGCCATGCCAAATTGGTAGATAGTTGTATTTAACCGAGGAAACCAGCACGCAGAGACTGTTCGAGGCCATAGAGAGAACATCGAAGTCGACAAAGTTTTCTTGGCTTCCCCTGAGCAATAAACCCTGGTGGTTGCTCCATAGAGGCTTCTTCTTGTAAGTCTTCATGTAGAAAAGCATTTTTGATATCTAGTTGATAAAGAGCCGCTGCATCATAGCTGCAATAGCAAGAAAAAGGCAAACAAAGGTCATCTTTGCCATTGGAGAGGAAGTATTACTGAAATCCAAAGCAAAGATTTGAGTATATCCTTTGGCCACCAATCAACCTCCTAATTAAGCTATACAATGAAAGTCCCAAGATACACACAATCAACTAATCAATCAATTAATCAATCAAAGTAATGCTCGAATGAATGGACATAGTCTAGCGTGCAAAGTTCATCTGTATTTATCGGCTTTCATTGGCTTAAAAAGTTTATTGTGTTGTTATGCTTTTCTTATTGGTTAAACTATATACAAGCTTCGTTGGTTATTTATTCGATATGCCAGGGTTGCACTAAGCTATGTCTGGATCTTTTATTACTCTGAGTGTGTTCGCAGCTGCATGAGTAGATTGGATGAGTATTATTTGCTGGTGACTTATCTTCCCTTCTGACTATTATTCTTAGACTTTTCACCATTTTGTAGTTAAGTGATAGTTAGGTAAATAACATCGAACACTGACCACATTAGAAATATTTACATTTTGTCCTTGCATAGTGTGCAATTCGTGTTATCTCTATGTGGTGGCTGGGACTGAATTTATTGATCGACATTTTCCTTACAAATGAATTTTAAGGGCCTGCCTTGATGCAAGGATGGAGTTTGTTCTGATGTGAGCTTGCAAATCCTTAATATGAATCCTGCTACTGCTTATTGCATTCCTCTAGTCTTCTCATGAATACCTGCTTGATGACACCACTCCTTTTGTAAACACATGGTCGAGTAACCAGGTTTCTCTATCCGAAACATCAACCGTTGGCCTGTCCTTTGTGTCCTCTGAAATCATTCTTATTAGCTAAGATTTTCTTCTCATTCTTCATTAACAGTTGTATTTAATGTTCTGTTATTCTATGGCCTGTCCCCCTTCCCCAAAGGCCAAGACTCTTTTCCCAAATCTATTCGTATGATCTAATAAAGCTTTTGATGAAAGCCAATATATAGTGCTTCAACCTCAACCAATTCAGTATAGTCCTTGGTAGTTTCTCTAAATCAAATAGAATATTCTTTTTTCCTACCACTATTATATTACTTTTTCTTGTTCCTCGAACTGAGGGTAACTATTTTCTTGGTAAAAATGTAGAATTCTGATGAAACTGTAGTCTTGGATGAGCACAATCTTCTCCAGTCTGATTCAGAGAAAATTAGGAGACAAAAATTTGAGAGCATATTGAAAGTTCAGCAAGAAAATAGTGGGTTAATTGAACCCAAAAAGCACGAGGTATTGCTGCCAGGTATGTTTCTACCACGACCAGTGGAATCAACTTCAACCAGCACAGACAAAGAAACCAAAGAGGAAGGAAATAAGAATCAAGCAGTCGACTCCCAAGGTACCCAAGGTGGTTCCTCTAATAGGCCTAGCACTAGCAAGCACAAAAAATTCAATGGAAGGATGCATACACAAAGGGGACGGAATTCAGGAAAACATGTAAGACAGTGGATAAGGAAAGAGGATGGTCCAACGAGTTGATGTTATTTGTATCTAAACTTAAGTCCCTGACCGTAAGAAAAGGTAATTATATTGTATTATTCGTTTCTTAGAACACGGTTTTACACAAATGCAGAAGATGAAATGAGCTGTTTGATATAATGTCCTTTTCTTGATTCTCATTCAAAAAACTAGATTTTGTGATCTCCCCATTCACTGTGTGAAATGCTGTACATGAAATTGGAGGTTTTTGTTGTACTGGACAATTCTTGTCAAACTTACATATCCCATCCCAACAGATCACTGTGAAGAACTTAGTAGGAGACCCCAGAGGTTAAATAATTGAGACTTTTGGGGGCAATAAATGTTGTCACCTTGTGATACTGACAGAGAATTGATTTGAGAATTTTGATGTTAATACCTTGTCTGTGCCTGTTTTGGACCTTGGATTTAAGGGAAACATCTTTCCATAAGAAGGCCCTTTGATGATTGTCTGTCTCATCTACATGTGTATAATCTATATTTATGTGGTACTGCAGATTTAACTGTGTTTGGTGGAATGTTTAATGTTTGTCGATTTACGTTGCATGTCCAATTAACGTGATTGTATGGTGAAATCTTGTTTCTGGGCAACTTTATGACTCTCTGAGGAATGGACAGGACAAGAACAGGAAGAAGCTATTAAGTGTTATTTCAGAACTCCGTTTTCCATAAGCATGGTTGGGGAGGTTGAGGAGGAGGAGCTGTGAATATTCGGTGCCGACGGTGATGAATTGAAAAATTGGTCTATCTCTCTTTCTCAAATTGGTCTCTCTCTCTCTCTCTCTCTCTCTATATATATATATATATATGCCAATTTGAGTTTTTTTGCTCTGATAAATTGAAACATCGTTCTAAAGTTTCCAGAACCCAGATGCTACAATTGAAGTGACCAAAACAACATCCATGCTACAATTGAAATGACCGAAATTATTGTTCGAATTCGTTGTAACATTCTATATAACACCTATTAAAAATGTTATACATGATTCTGAGCGTAAAAACATCATGTCATCATACCACACTAACTTTCCTTTTTTTCCCCTTCTTTTTAAGTTTTTTTTAATTTTAATTTTTTATGTTGTTTCTTTTTTATAAAGAATAAACTTTTTCAAACAACATAACATATTTTGTATGCATTTTTTTTGAATCTAACGCTGTTTACCTTTACAGGTAGAGTTCGACAAAATTAGTTTAACTATCTTTATTGATTCTTTATCTTTGCTACTATTAGAGAATGAGAAAAGATTTCGAACTTATGTATTTTAACTTAATTGAGAAATGGAAAGTGAGGATAGAATGATATTCATTACTCCTAATGAAAAGTTGGAGGTACTTTCGAGTTTTGCAATAATTCGAACTATTTGAGAACAATGAAGGAGATCGTATTATATCAATGCGATTCTGAAATAGTTTTTTAAACTTATGTTTATTGAATTTTTAATTTTACCATTTAAATTTTAAAATTTCCAAAATCAAAATATTTAGAATTGGTCATTTTGATTGAAAATCGTTTAAGAGGATAAAGAAGATTATACGTAAATTAGTTGAGAATGAAAAAAGTTAAAAATAATAATTGTGGACCAAATCCAATCGACAAAAATATGTTAAGAATTAAAAAAGTTAAAATTAATAGTTATAGACCAAATATTACAGACAAAAATATGTTAAGGGTAAAAAAAAGTTCAAAATTAATAGTTTTGGATCAAATCCATCAAATAAAAATATGTTTGGGACAGAAAAAGTTAAAATTAATAGTTAGAGAGCAAATCCAACCAATAAAAAAATATGATGGGGACTAAAGTTGACATTTACTCGTCTATGAAATAATAACTAGAATAACCTCCCATAAAAAAAAAAAAACCTAGAACAACCAAACTTAATTTAATTAGAGGTTTCGAATTTAAATTTTGGAAATGTAATTGTATTTTGTAGAAGAGTTTTGTCACCCTTGTAGTATTAGCTGATTTAAATGAGGATAATTAGTTTAAGTATGATATGATTTACATGTATCTTTTTCGAGTACGTATAGACTTGCTCAGTCAAATGGAGATCAGTTTAAGTGTGATATCGTTTACAATTGCCTTATGTATATGTACATACCATGGGCAAAGCTACCTCGACCTTGCTCAATTTTATTTCTTAGTTTTATATATTATAGATATAATTAATAATTTATCTATTTTGTGTTTAAATTAGTATATTTTGTAATTTATTCATAAAAAAGAGTATATTTTGTCATTTTGGCCCTCTTATTTTTGTAGTTTTATATTATTATATAATTTATCAATTTTGTGTTAAAATTAACCTATTTTACCATTTTGCCCCCAAATTAATTAGAACTAGATTATTAAGTACAAAAAAGAACAGTTCAATATTACTTTCGAAAATTAAACTTTTACATTTGAATTTCGACTCTTCTAAATGTTGGAGTGTAAATTCGTCCAAGCACAGACGGGTTCGGATCTCCTGTACCACTTTGTGTACCATCCTCTGTATCACCTTCCTTTTATAATATGGTGGTACAGAGAATCCTGTGTCGGTCCAAACCTACTCAGAATAATTATAATAAAAAAAAAAAACAAGAATGAGAAAATGTTTTGCTCACCTTTAACTTCCATTATGTAGAGATATTTTATTTTTTACATCAATTGAGCAAAAAAGAATTTACCTTATATTCTCTATTCTCAGCCATTATTAGCAAGAATTTGCTATCTCCCATTCTTCCTATTGGAAAGAACACTAACTTTGAAGTGTCATTTTCCAAGAACTCCAATAATCCCCAAATGGCAATGTAGAATTCGAGTCACAATAGCCAACTTTTGAACATTCATCTAATTTTGGCTTCTATTTGCTTCTTTTTCTTCCTCTTTTTGATCCAATAATGTTCATCAAAATTGGAGAATATTTTGTTAATTTATATATTCGGTGGTGTACTTTGACAATAGAGATAGTTCAATGGGGTGGGGTTTGGTGGGGGACACAAAACTAACTCTTTTTTATCAACAACAAGAAGAAAATTACCTTGCTTGAGATAAGAAAAATATTGGATGACGTTTAAATGCCTTATTTTGCAAATTTGCCTGGACTAGCACTAACATGTAGCTACAAATGCTTCTACAAGAACTCCCCCTTTTTCTTAGATATTTTGGACATCCCAATTTGGCATACACTATGTATATTTTCATTGATGAATATCGCGTATGCCGTGTCTTGCAAAGTCTAAATGAATCAGAGTAATTAGAAAGAGTTAGATCTTGTTTGATGAAAGTAAAAACTACTGAAAAGTGAAGTTTGAATAATGAGTTTGAAGATTGAAGCATGAATCTAAATGTTGAATTCGTTAATAAGTGATAATTATATATAAAAAAGATATAATAATTTGACAAACAATATATATACTGTGTAATCTAAAAGTATTTTTGATTTTACTTCTTACTTCTGTACAGGTAAAGACGATTACAGATGGATGTTAGATACATCTCAATCAAGATCGCTATTAGCATCTTTAAGACTCCTGCTTTTGCTCCCATTTTCTCTTATATGATATGGGACTCCCATATACCGGTCTTTTTTTTTTTTATTTTGATTTTTATGTGGAAATTGACTAATAAATTTTTGACTGTTGACCATATTCGACAATGTATTAGTTTTCACCTTGCATCTTTCCTCTCCTATTTGAGGACTTTGTACCCTAGATAGAGGGGCACCCCCTATATGTGTAGAATAAGTTAAGCTTTTGCTTTTTAATAGTGAATTTATCTTCACCTTCTTTTGGATGTAAATTTTTATGCACTGCCCCATGTACCTGCCTTTCTTTTAATAATATTGGGGAAATGACCACCAGGTTCTGTCATGGTTAAAATAAATAAATACATGCATAATATATATATATATATTCAAATTTACAGTTAAGTAAAAAAATTTTATTTAAAATTTATAATAACAATTAAACACATTTTAAACAATTAAATGATTTGAAAAAATTGTGATTAAACGTATTTAAAATATTAAATAATTAATAATTTCTGTTATCAAACGCAATTAATTCAATAAATTCTTTACTAATTAATCTTAACATGTAAATATTATTTCATAAAAAAAAAACAAAGCCTTAAGTCAGTAGAAAGGCTTCATAAATAATAATAATCTAAAAAAGATAGCATAGTATTTACTTGAAAAGGGTAGTATTAGAATGTACCATCAATATAATTAAGAAGAAATCCCTAATCGTGGAAGATGTTACTATAAGGTACCTTAATGGGTCATTAAGTAGACTTGTGTGGGTGTAAGTGTCGTTAAAGACTATCTACCAACACAACTCTTTTTACTTATAAAATAAATGATGGACAAGATGTACCATCACTCACCATATATATTATATGAATAATTCATTTTGTAATACTTGTTCCATATGAGATATATATGAGAAAAATGTATGATATTTGTGATAACAAAAGTGATTATTGAATAATTAATCTTTAATGTTTTGTCAAGTTTATGAGATGCACTTCATGCACGACCAATGTGCCTTGAAGACATTTTACCTTCATTAATCAACTCAAACTTGCATAGATTCCACTAGAAAATTGTCATGATCATAAAGAAAGCTTTGATTGAATTATGGAAATCATCAAACATAGAATATCGCTTTTAAGAAGATGATGAGATGATAGTGGGATTTAGGAATAAGTTATTTGGTTTTAGTACACAAAAATGTTTACCTTACAATAAGAAAAAGGGCAAAGAAGGGAGTGGATTCAAGAACGTAGTCAGTGAATTTTACTATATATATAAATCTCTTTTCTCTTTTTTCACATTTTTTTTTTACGTTTTAAAGAGATAATAAACATGAAAGACATAAAATAAAACCACCAAGTTTTGTCATGTCCAAAAGTTGCAAAAAATGGGGAAGGGGAAGTACTATAGGATATATTGAAATTAGATGAAAGGATATATGTATTTATGTAATAGAAACTTGGTGTTTGCCCTGATTTTCTGACCTTTCACCATTAATATTCAGTGATGCATAAAACATCCAACTAAGTGGCTCCTACAACTACTACAACTAGTAGGGTAACCAGAAACTTCACAAAAATCTCAGCCAAAGACTGCCATCTACCTTTCTCATTCAGTTATCTGCATTATCTTCTGTAATATCGTGATATATTTTGCAGTTACAGACATAAAAGCATGAAGAATAGACTTGGCAGCATTTACGGTTAATTATTTGGCAATCGACTACGTTACTTTTCATTAGATTTAGATCAATATTTGAGTAGAGTGTCGTTATAATTCTAAAGATGACTTGCAACAAAGACTGTTTAGTACTTGATTTCCATATGTATGATGCTAACCATGTGTTGATACTATAATTATATCAGGTTTCAACCCTCAGGAAGAAATTTAACAAACACACGTGATAGTCACGACCAATTACTTACCATCGTCATGTGTTAGATGACATCATCGTCCTTGCTAAGTCCCATCGGACTTGGTACATGACCAAATTAGGAGTGGGAATATTCTAGAAATGGCTTATCGCACGGTTAGTTTTTATTCATTTGACTGATAACTCTGTTATGATATCATACTATCACGCTCATGTTCACAAATCACATAAATGGATTGAATAATCGCGGTAAGAAACAATGCAATACATAAATTGAAACGGAAGGAGTACATATGGTAACTGTCACACTAAGTACTTTATTTGATTCCCCTCAAGACTAGATCATGGGCGTAAGATATTGAAGGTGATCTACCTCCATCATGGTGTAATTTTTAATTAACTTCTATGCATTCGACTACTATTTATGCTCTTTTATATCAAAATATTACACTCGTAATTTCAAGTTAATGGATTGAATAAGAATAGTAAAAAATGATTCCTTGTATGTAAGACTATTGAATCATTACTATTAACATTTTTTATTTAAATTTCGGACAGTTCGGTGATAACTTAATCACAAGCCATTTTAACTTTTGGTACCAAACTAATTAAAAGGGAGTTTGTTTGCACATTGGCGACGATAATGCGCAATTGTATTTGCTACCAACTTGTACTTGAGCCATTACTACAAAAGTGACAATGCCCACCAAATAAAACAATCAAGAAGCAGGCTAGTACTATACATTGTCAGAAATCTACAGCTATTTCTCAATTTCTCATGGCCACACTAATAATATATATATATATATATATATCTTCTTGGTCCTTCCTATCATTGCCTTATCATATATTTTGCAATTTTTATTTGTACTTTTGGGCCCTTAGTTGTACAATTTAATTGCAGCCCACAAATCTATCGTTTCCATTTTTATTATTTTTTCTTTTAGTTTATTTTATTTTTACTGTGGATTCATTTTTTCTTGTAGGTTTTTTTATTCAATTTACTATTTGGGAAAAGACAAGGAAGATAAGTAGATTTGAGAGTTGCTGCTGGAAAGAATGGGAATGAGGAAATCACCCAAAATATCCATTCAATCATTCAAAACCTTAACGGTTTCTCCTACCAAAAATATTAATGGAAGGATGAAATAATTGGTGCCAACCCTTTCCTGCATCCCTTCGTATTTTTCTTTGTTTTGGTTTTTTTTTTAAAGATTTTTTTGTGATAGAAAACGCTTTAATTAATGACATATTTAGTAGATCATTGACATCAAACCTAGAGATTCTTCTGATTTAGTCTTCTAATTCTCAAATTGATGAACTTATAACACTTCTAACCCTCCCCCCCAAACATTTCTATCCCATGTAAGAACTTCAATCCCACATAAGAGATTAATATAATGCGTTTATATGATTATAAGTATGTTTTTAAATAATTATGGTCATTTTGTGAAATTTTTGTGAAAGTTTTCCAGGTGGGAAAAGCTCTCTTTTTCCTTCTGTTGTTTTTCTCATTTTTTGTAACACCACATTTACATCAGATAACTTCCTGTAAAGTAGGAAGTGGTTACATAATTCTTGACTACAATATCTAAACAGTAATATTCTATCACATCTTAGCTTCTAGAGATACAACAATGTAAATATAACAAAATATATCAATAACTGAATATCAGCAATTTCAACACTCCTCAAGTTGGAGCATGAAGATCGTAAATGCCCAACTTGCTAGTCAATCTGTTGAACTGTGGTAGGTGTAAGGCTTTGGTAAAGAGGTCAGCTGGCTGTGCAACACTTGGAATGTAGACAAGTGAAATCAGACGTGCCTGGAATGCATCACGGACAAAATGACAGTCTATTTCTATGTGCTTGGTGCGTTCGTGAAAAACCGAATTTGCAGCAATATAAATAGCTGTTTGACTGTCACAGTGAAGTGGTATAGAATAATTCACAGAAATATGGAGATCACAGAGCAGCTGACGGAGCCATTTCAACTCGCATAATGTCATAGCCATTAACCTATATTTTGCTTCAGCCAAAGAGCGCGAAATCGTATGCTGCTTCTTTGTTTTCCAAGAGACTGGAGAATGTCCAAGCGAGATCACATATCCTGTAATAGAGCGCTGAGTAATCGGCCAACTTGCCCAGTCGGAGTCACAATAAGCCACTAATCGAAGAGGCGCAGTTGAGCGAAGAAAAATTCCCTATCCTGGTGAACCTTTAAGAAAACGGATAACACGAAGAGCAGCATTCCAATGCTCCTTGCGAGGATTCTGCATAAACTGAGCTAATACATGTACCGAATAGGCAAGATCTGGTCGAGTTATGGACAGATAAATTAATTTACCAACAAACCGAAGATACCGGTCCGGATGATCACATAATTCCCCAGTAGGTTTAGCTAATTGATGATTTGGCTCCATCGGTGTTGAAGCAGGTTTAGAAACTAGCATCCCTGCTTCAGATATACCTCCAACGCGTATTTGCGTTGGTTAAGATAAAATTCTGCCTGACTACAAGCAATCTCAATTCCTAAGAAATATTTAAGACAACCCAGGTCCTTCATGTGGAACCATGATCCTAGGTAGGATTTAAATTTATTAATGCAGGCAACATCATTACCAGAAATTAACAAGTCATCAACGTAAATCAGAATGCAGAGAAAAACATTATTTTCCCTAAATATAAAAAGAGAATAATCAGCATACGATTGCACAAACCCTTGCTGTTGGAGGGCTTCTGTGAGTTTAGAAAACCATCACCGCGGTACTTGTCGGAGTCCATATAAAGATTTATTGAGACGACAAACCTTATGTGGGTTCGAAGCACGGTATCCTGGAGGAAGTCTCATATAGACTTCTTCGGTCAAATCTCCATATAAAAAGGCATTGTGGACATCCATCTGGTGAACTTCCCAATTTCGAGCAGCTTGTCACGCCCTGCTTGCAAGACATGAGGTTTCTCCACATTTTAGATAAGCCCACAAAGTTCTAGAACATTCCAGAAGGTTCTAGAATCCTCTAGAAGGTTCTAGAATCCTCCATAGCTAGATATTTATGTAGAATATTCTAGAATAGTAGAAGGCAACTGTTAGATTGTTGCCACATGTACTAATCTTAGCCATCCATTGAGGAGGTGCTTGCCTATAAATAGGCTCACCCTCTTCATTTGTAAAACATCATATCAAACATCACACAACACACATTAGAACTTAGAGTTCCAAGACTTGTAAGCTCCTTTCAAGCAATATAAGCTTCCTTTCACAAACACTCACTCTTGCCTACAACTTTCCAAGGTTTTCATCTAGCCTTTGAAGTTTCGAGCAAGTTAAGGCTTTCTTAGCATTTGCGGGAGTGCTAAGGCCGCACGGCTACTTACAAGAAAAAGTAACTGCGTGACAAGTGGTATCAGAGCCTTGGTTGGAAACCATGACGAAGGCCATGAAAGATCAAGTGGCGGGATCCGACACCACCAATATGGAGCCATCGCAACAAGGCCGGGGGCGTGAGGAGCAGCGCGACCCTGTTATACCAAAGCCGAGGGGGAAGTCCAAGGACCGCATAACTAGCTTTGAGTCACGCCTAACTCGGATGGAGGAAGGCATGAGCGCAGTGGACGCACACATGGAGAATCTAGACCAACGGGTGGAAGGTCTAGAGGCCGACGTTGCCGAAACCCATGAAGAGGTGCGTGAAGCCCTTACTAAGCTAGGTGAGTCTAATCGGGTAGACTTATAGGCCCTTAGGGACAAATTTATGGCTGAGGTAGCTCGTTTGCGAGATGTCCATCAAAGGGAGATCAATAGCTTGCTGATGCAATTGGAGGAAGCTCGAGAGGACCTAGCCTTATGTAAGAAGGCGGTCCTTGCTAGTCCAACCACAACCACGATGGAACCCCGACGGGTCGATATCCCAAAACCAAAGAGTTTTGCAGGAACGCGTAACGCTCGTGAAGTAGATAACTTCTTATGGGGGCTAGAACAATATTTCGACGCTGTAGGCGTCATAGAAGATGGAGCCAAGATCAAGAGCTCAGCTTTGTACCTCACCGATACAGCCATGCTTTGGTGGCGACGACGACAGGAAGACGTCAAGAGAGGTATGTGCTCTATCACTACTTTTGATGATTTTAAAGGGGAGCTTAAGCGGCAATTTTACCCGGAAAATGCCGAAGAAGAGGCCCGCGGTCGCCTACGAAGGCTAAAACATCTGGGAAGCATCCGAGATTATGTGAAAGACTTCACAAACCTCGTGTTGGAAATCCCCGACATGTCCGATAAGGACTCACTCTTCTTTTTCATGGACGGTCTACAAACTTGGGCTAAAATCGAGCTTAGGCGTCGTGGTGTGCAAGACCTTGCCAGTGCCATCGCTATAGCCGAAAGCTTGATCGATTACTCAAGCAAAAAGGAGCCATCCAAGTCCAAAGAGAAGAAGGGCAGTCCCAACAAAGGTGGGGGAGAACATTGGCGAGGCAACCGCAAGGAAGACAACCGAAACCAAGGTCAAAATCCTTGGAAGTCGAAGGATAAAAGCAAACAAAAGGAGAACTTTGACCGTTCCATCCCTAAACGGGGATGCTTCTTATGTGGCGAGCTTCACTGGACACGAGATTGTCCAAAGACAAAGGCACTCAATGCCTTGACGGCCGATGTTAAGGGGCATGAATCAAGTGGCAACAAGGAAGGTGCTCAAGTCGGCTCACTACAACTCCTCAATGTCATCCAAAGTACTCCGAAGACTCAAGCCAAGGGACTTCAGTTCGTAGATGCAACTATCAACGGGAAGGAGACGAAGGCTTTACTTGACACAGGTGCGTCCCACAACTTCATCTCCGTAGAGGAAGCCAATAGACTAGGCCTTCAAATAGTTGGCGGCACTGGGTCTATGAAAGCCGTCAACTCTACGGCCAAGCCAATACAAGGCATTGCTCGAGGCGTCAAGACCACCCTTGGTGCATGGGTGGGCTACCTGAATTTGTCCGTGGTACCTATGGACGATTTCAAGGTAGTTCTCGGGATGGAGTTTCTCGATCAAGTGAAAGCGTTTCCCATTCCTTTTGCCAACACCATGTGCATCTTGGATGAAGGAAAGACTTGCGTAATACCAATACTACGGTCTACCAAGTCCAATCCGCAAGCATTGTCAGCCATGCAGTTCGAGAAAGGCTTGAAGAGGGACGAGGAAAGCTACCTAGCCATTCTCAAGGAGTACGACGATGAGGAGATACCTCCCCAACTATCTGTTCCAAAGGAAATAGAAGGCGTTCTTCACGAATTCAAGGGTGTCATGCCCGACGAATTACCAAAGAAGTTGCCACCAAGAAGGGAGGTCGATCATCAAATCGAGTTAGAGCCAGGAGCCAAACCACCAGCCATGAGCCCCTACCGCATGGCACCACTAGAGTTAGCGGAACTCAAGAAACAACTAAAGGGCTTAATAGATGCCGGTTTTATTAGTCCCTCTAAAGCTCCTTTTGGCGCCGCAATTCTTTTTCAAAAGAAAAAGGATGGTTCTCTACGAATGTGTATCGACTATCGGGCTCTCAACAAGGTCACCATTAAAAATAAGTATCCCATTCCACTCGTAGCGGATCTTTTCGACCAACTTGGCCATGTATGGTATTTCACCAAGTTAGATCTTTGCTCGGGATACTATCAAGTCCGTATTGCCGAAGGTGACGAGCCCAAGACCACATGCATAACAAGGTATGGCTCTTACGAGTTTTTAGTCATGCCTTTCGGTCTAACAAATGCACCCGCAACTTTTTGCACCTTAATGAATAAGCTATTCCACCCCTACCTCGATCAATTCGTGGTAGTATACTTGGATGATATTGTGATATACAGCCAAACAATGGAGGAACACAAGGAACACTTGAGAAAAGTGTTTCAAGTTTTGAAGGACAATGAGCTATATGTGAAAAAGGAGAAGTGTTCATTTGCCCAAGAAGAGGTATTATTCTTAGGGCATAATATAAAGGGTGGAAAGCTCATGATGGAGGATACAAAGGTGCAAGCCATACAAAGGTGGGAGCCACCCACAAAAGTTCATGAGTTAAGGTCCTTCCTTGGACTTGTGAACTATTATCGTCGTTTTATCAAAGGCTATTCAGCTCGAGCGGCATCCTTGACAGACCTTCTTAAGAAGAATCGACCATGGGCATGGAGCGAAGATTGCCAACGTGCCTTTGAGGATCTAAAGAAGGCCATTTGTAAAGATCCAGTTCTCAGCTTGCCTGACTATTCCAAGCCTTTCGAAGTGCACACCGATGCTTCGGACTTTGCTATTGGAGGCGTACTCATGCAAGATGGCCACCCAATAGCCTATGAGAGCCGCAAACTTAACGAGACGGAACGTCGCTACACCGTGCAAGAAAAAGAGATGACAGCAATCATCCATTGCCTAAGAGTTTGGCGACATTATTTGTTGGGTTCCAGGTTCGTTATCATGACCGATAACATTGCTACTAGTTACTTCCAAACTCAAAAGAAGCTTAGTCCAAAACAAGCTCGGTGGCAAGACTTTCTCGCGGAGTTTGATTATAGCTTGGAATACAAGCCTGGGAAAGCCAACGTGGTAGCTGACGCCTTAAGCCGCAAGGTAGAACTTGCATCCATCAGTCGAGTTGATAGCCCTTTACTCAAGCGTATCAAGGAAGGCCTATAACAAGATTCCCTAGCCAAAAATCTTATAGCACTTGTCATGGAAGGCAAGACAAGGCGCTTTTGGTTGGAAGAAGGGTTGCTTTACACAAAGGGAAACCGACTCTTTGTGCCAAAATGGGGAAATCTTCGGCGTGAGTTGATCAAAGAATGCCACGATTCTAAGTGGGCTGGACATCCAGGTATGAAACGCACTCTTGCTTTGTTGAAGACCACATATTACTGGCCCCAAATGCAAGATGAGGTGGAGTCTTATGTAAGAACATGCCTCATATGCCAACAAGACAAAGTTGAACAAAACGCACCATCGGGACTACTTGATCCATTGCCTATCCCTAAGAGGCCTTGGGAAAGTGTTTCGATGGACTTTATCACTTCCCTGCCAAAGTCAGAAGGATTTGGCAGTATAATAGTGGTAGTTGATCGATTTAGCAAGTATGCCACCTTCATTCCAGCCCCCACAGATTGCACTGCCGAAGAAACAGCCAGATTATTCTTGAAAAATGTGGTCAAGCTTTGGGGAGTTCCCTCCAACATAGTGAGCGATCGAGACCCGCGCTTCACGGGACGATTCTGGACGGAATTGTTTAAGCTACTTGGCTCAGATTTGAACTTTTCTACCAGTTTCCATCAAGCGATGGCCAAACTGAGCGGACAAATGCACTCTTGGAGCTATACTTAAGGCACTACGTGAGTGCCAACCAACGAGATTGGGCAAAGTTGCTTGATGTGGCTCAATTCTCCTATAATCTTCAACGGAGTGAAGCCACCAACCGAAGTCCTTTTGAAGTAATCATGGGGCAACAACCTACAACGCCTCTTACTCTTGCCACAAGCTATGAAGGTAAGAGCCCATCAGCATTTAAATTTGCCAAATCATGGCACGAACAAGCCGAACTGGCACGAGCATATTTGAATAAGGCCTCAAAAAGGATGAAGAAATGGGCAGACAAGAAAAGAAGACCATTGGAGTTTCAGGAAGGCGATCTTGTCATGGTGAAACTTCTTCCCCAACAATTCAAGAGCTTCAGGAAAGTCCACAAGGGCTTGATCAGGAGGTATGAGGGCCCTTTTCCGATCTTGAAACGTGTTGGGAAGGTCTCCTATAAGCTCCAATTACCTTCCAAGCTCAAGATTCATCCGGTCTTTCATGTGAGTCTCTTAAAACCATATCACGAAGACATGGAGGACCCCACTCGAGGAGAGTCTAAGCGAGTGCCTACCGCCGTGGTCACCTCCTTTGACAAGGAAGTCGAGGCCATACTAGCCGATCGCCATATTCGAAGACGAGGTGTACCAAATTATCGGGAATATCTCGTAAAGTGGAAGAACTTGCCCGAAAGTGAAGCAAGTTGGGAGCGCGAGGATACCCTTTGGCAATTCAAAGATCATATCCAGCAATTCCACGATGAAGGCGCGATGAGGGCATCGCGAGCATAGGTGGGGGAGAATGTCACGCCCTGCTTGCAAGACATGAGGTTTCTCCACATTTTAGATAAGCCCACAAAGTTCTAGAACATTCCAGAAGGTTCTAGAATCCTCTAGAAGGTTCTAGAATCCTCCATAGCTAGATATTTATGTAGAATATTCTAGAATAGTAGAAGGCAACTGTTAGATTGTTGCCACATGTACTAATCTTAGCCATCCATTGAGGAGGTGCTTGCCTATAAATAGGCTCACCCTCTTTATTTGTAAAACATCATATCAAACATCACACAACACACATTAGAACTTAGAGTTCCAAGACTTGTAAGCTCCTTTCAAGCAATATAAGCTTCCTTTCACAAACACTCACTCTTGCCTACAACTTTCCAAGGTTTTCATCTAGCCTTTGAAGTTTCGAGCAAGTTAAGGCTTTCTTAGCATTTGCGGGAGTGCTAAGGCCGCACGGCTACTTACAAGAAAAAGTAACTGCGTGACAAGCTGCTACAGATAACAAAGTTCTTATCGTCACCATCTTTGCTACCAGAGCAAATGTCTCTGTGTAATCAATCCCTTCCTGCTGTGTATTCCCAAAAACTACCAGTCTCGCCTTGTATCATTTAATGGTTCCATCAGAGACTTGTACTTGATCCTATACACCCATTTGCATCCAAGGGCTCGTTTTCCAGGTGGCAGTTTCATCATAGTCCAAGTCTTATTTTTCTCAAGAGCTTCTATTTCCTTTTTCATAGCTTGACACCATTCCGGGACTGAAGCTACCTCGGAATATGTGTTTGGTTCTATACCTATATTGACAGATGCTACAAACTTCCGGTGTGAAGATGAAAATTTGTTATAAGAAACGTAGTGAGTTAAAGGATACAAGCACGTACCTGGAGGATCCGAAGAAGAAGGTGAAGTAGGAGAGAGATATACCATGACTAGATTTTACTGTATTACAAATGTAATCTTTCAGTTTTCCAAGGAGTCGATGATGTTTGATACTTCGTCGAAGATTAATAGGTTCGACAACATTCTGTTGTCCAATGTCAGAGGAAGCAGAGAATCATAGGAGTAGTTATGATTGCTAGAGCTTGAATCAATATGAGTCAACCCCAAATTTCCTTCTATGTTTACAGTTTCTGGGTGTGAAGAAGTCTCTTGCTGACTATTTATGCTGCCCAGGCTTTGTCCGAGCTGACTGCCACACGGCCCAAACCACTCTTCACGCGGTCCAAGCTCGAGCTATAGCGGTCCTTCAGATGGATGAGATGGGCCAGCCATAGCCATGTGTTGATCTCCAGCATTCGATTGTGGTGGGCTAAGTGCATGCGGCCCAGCAAGTAGAGAAGGAATTATCTGACGGGCTTCGATCTGCTGGGCCTTTTTGTGTCTTGATAGATGATCATTTTGGACTATTGCAGTAGATTGGACTGGGCTGTCTTGCCTTGGTCCTGGGCTGCCGGTTGGTTGGTCCATTCCAGTAGGCTGGGCTGGCCAACTTCTTGAAGCTGGATTTCTCCCCCTTGCTGCTAGCTAGACTCTAGGGATTTCACCAAAATCATAATTCAACTTATTGTGAGAAGATACCTCAACTTGTGATTCAAAAGAAAACGGGAAATTATTTTCATCGAATATTACATCACGAGAGACAATAAATTCATGAGTCTGTAAATCGAAACATTTCCTCCCTTTTTTTCCATGCGAATAACCCACAAACACACATTTTCGACCTCGTGGCTTAAACTTGTCTTTAGGCAACCCATTATCATGAACAAAAGCCATATATCCAAAAGTTTTTATATGTAAATAAGATGATGTTTTATTAAACAAGAGTTCAAACGACGTCTTTCCTTTCAACACAGACAAAGGAGTACGATTAATCAGGTACCAAGCAGTAAGAATACTCTACCCCAAAATTGAGTTGGAAGATTTGCCTGGAAGAGCAAAGCATGAGCCACATTTAAAATGTGACGATGCTTACGTTCTACCCGGCCATTTTGTTGAGGTGTATATGCCATAGAAGTTTGATGCAACATGCCATTTTCCAAAAAAAATATTATTTTAAACAGGTAAATTCTGTCCCGTTATCTGTACGCACAATCTTGACTCTTTTATTAAACTGTGTTTGCACCATAGCAAAGAAGTGTTTTAACGTTTGAGCAACTGCTCATTTTTCAGACAAAAAAAAAAATCCAAACGCATCTTGTATAATCATCTACCACAGTCAAAAAATAATTCGCACCACAAAATGAAGGAGAGTTATACGTCCCCCACAGATCACAATGCACCAATTCAAATGAAGCATAAGTATTATTTAAGCTATCAGGAAACGGATCTCTTGTTTGTTTGGCGTGTAAACAAATTTCACAATTATCCAATGAATCAAAATTCAATGTTTGTCCAAAAAAGTTCTTAAGAGCAAAAATAGAAGAATGTACCAGTCTACTATGCCATAATATACCCATATCAGACAAACGAGCAGAATAAGTAAAATGTTGATGTATGGGAATCTGTCTAAAATAGTATATCCCATCTCTCTCTTCACCCGCTCCAATCAGCATCCCCGAGATACGGTCCTGTAACATTAACACATCATCGTTAATTATAACAGCACAATTATTCGCCTTAGAAAGCTGAGAGAGAGACAATAAATTGCACTAAAGTTTCGGGATAGATAACACATTATCAATTTTTAAGTTTGAAGGCAAACAAATTGTCCCCAGTTCTTTACCAGTGGTTTTAGACCCATTTGGAAGAGTAATAACATAAGGAGCAGAAGGTTTAATATCAGATAAAAATTCTCTTCTTCCTGTCATATGATGTGAGCAATCACTATCTAAAATCAAATTATTTCCCACCTTACCAGAGAGTTTCATTTACAGAAGAGCCTTTTTGCTGATTATACATTAACTGGACAAATTGAGTCCACTGCTCAGACGTCATCCCCGGGAATGCGGCAGAAGGACGGTGCTGAATAGCGGCACCTACAACGCCGGCTCCTCCTGCAGATGAGTCTTCAGCGACAGCAGCAGACTTGGTGAACCCCCTCTAATTTTCTGGGCTGGTAGGGTCTGGTGAGTCACGGTGGATACCGTAGTCCGAGAAGCCTGATCCCGTTCCTCCTGTTCGGTGAGCCGATGCCGCAGCTGCCCATCCTGCGGTTGCTGGGAAGGATTCCGACAGACCGCAGCCTCCAAAGCTCCTGCTGCGGCCTTTGCCTCTACTCATCCTTCCTCTCCCTCTGCGACCTCTAGCGCCAAAGTCCAGTCCTCGTCCTGCCGTGCGATCTAGGAACCCCACCAACAGGTAACAATTTTTGGCCTCATGACCCTGTTTGAAGCAATAGGTACAATGTACCAAGTTTTGTGTTGCTCTTGATGCTGCAAATGCTACTGCATCACTGCTTGTTTCTGCTGTCCTTATTAACTTCCTGTGTGCTTCCTCCTTAACGATCATAGCATAGGTCTTTTTGATATTCGGAATGGGTTCCATTTGCAAAATGTTAGACCGAACAGTTCCAAACATAGAGTCATCTAGTCTTATAAGAAACTGATGGACTTTATCCTCCTCTCTTTGTTTAATTAGTTCATTTATCATTCCGCACGTGCAGTTGGGTAATTATTGATAGTTGCTTAATTCATCCCAATTTTTTTTAATTTCAGCAAAATAGGTGGAAACAGACATATCTTACTGCTTACAATTAACTAAGGCAGTTTTTAGTTCATGTTTTCTGGGTGCATTACCTGACATGAAGCGTTCTTTTATGTCTGCCCACAATTCATCACATCTTTCAACATAAGACATGGTGGTTCTCAGGTTAGGTTCTATGGTGTTTAGAATCCACTAACCCACCATTGTGTTGATGGTCCACCATTCTTCTTCTTCTGTAGTTCCTGGTTTAGGTTTTGGAATTGAGCCTTCCACAAACCCAAGTATTTTCTTTGCTCGTAATGCTAATCGCATTACTTTCACCCATTCATCATAGTTGTCTTCTTTGAGTTGCACTTGAGTCAAGATCAAGTGTGGAGTGTCTGAGGATGCCAGATGATAGGCATCTCTTTGAATATGATCATTGATTTGATCATATTTTTCCATAGTAATGTATTAAGTTTTATCTGAATAGAAATAACAGCTCAATCAACCAAAGGATTTGGCACTGATACCATGATGTTTTTGTGAAAGTTTTCTAGTGGGAAAAGCTCTCTTTTTCCTCCTGTTGTTTTTCTCATTTTCTGTAACACCACATTTACATCAGATAACTTCCTGTAAAATAGGAAGTGGTTACATAATTATTGCCTACAATATCTAAACAGTAATATCCTATCACATCTTAGCTTCTACAGATACAACAATGTAAATATAACAAAATATATCAATAATATCAGCAATTTTAACATTTTGGGACCATTTTGGTATGGTAAAAGCAGTTGGCAAGTAGGAATTGTAAGTACTGCCAGATTCATAAGTCGTGCTTTCGAACTTGCAAATGGAGCGTGATATTATGGTATCAAAACATGATTTTAAGTAAGTCGTATGAGAATTAAGTATTACACTGCATGCGGTAGGAGCCACCTCTAGAATCCTGCACTATTAGTTTGGTTCTGGACTATAGTCTAGATTAATTTTGCACTTCTAATTTGGTACTAGCTATAGTATGAGGATTTAGGTACTAACCGTTCGTGGTGGAAATCACTTTAATTAAAATCTTGTACCCCTAGGTCTGGTCATGGGCCAAATCTAGGGCCAGTCCGACAAGTGGAAATTAATAATGCTATACGTGTGCTGTAGGAGCCATCTATTATAAAATCTCAGACCTTTGGTCTGGTCTTGGATTAAGTTTGGGATGCCTAACAAAGACGATAGGCCTTAAGGAGAGGGAGTGAATTAACATCCCTATTATATAGGATATGTATGATGTATTTGTACGATACATAAGAATGAATCTACAATAACAATTATCAGATAGAGTCAGTAAGTGATACTAGACTTATAAGTCACGGTCTCGAATTTGTGCCATGTTTTTTTCTTTCTTTTTTTAAATTTTTTTTATAAAGAAAACGAGCTCATTCATTAAGAAGTGGGTTTGTCAGCCAAAATGGCTGACATGCTTTTAGGTGATTCAAATCTTTTGTACATTTCTCTCTCGTAATATGTTCTTCATATTTATATTTTTATTATAATAATTTTATATCTAAATTTTAAATCATAAAGTTGGAAAAAACGATGGTATATAAGAAAAAGAATGCGTTGGTTGTGGGAAAGGGAATTATATGTGATGGAAGTTGCAAACTTTGCATCATAAAATCATAAGCTTAAAAATGGATTGGGATTCGGGATCTTCAAGAAATTACTTTACTTTCATCTCGTACAGCTTGGCTTGCCTCCAGTAGTACTTGCAGATTGACAGCAAAGGAGTTCACGATTAGCGACATCCGCAATCAGACTCCCTCATTGCTTGGCTATCGAATTGGACTGTTCCCCTGTCGGGGGTCTTGTTGCCAGCCTTCGGGAAGGGAAAGAGAGAGAAGTTCCCTCGAGTTTTGTTGCAGCAAACCTTCCATCAATTCGGTCTCGAGGACGAGCCCCCCCTTCTTGTTCCTGTTAGGGTTCTATCTGGTATAGCAGAATACCAGAGACTTACTTCCAATGTTCATTCAAGGCTCAAAACAGAATTAATGGGAAGCGGCATCCGCGATTGAAATCAAGTTCTTTAAAATTGAAAAAAGATATCTTTCTTTTTACTATTTCTCCAAAAATTGACAAACTGGATAGATAGCTAAAAGAAATTCTTAGTTTTCCATCACTTTGGCATGTGTCAAAGAAATATTGTGACATTTCATTTTGTACAACTTTTTCAAATCGATTATTTTTTATGTAGCGAAGTGGGCGATTCCATCGATGATTATCGAAAAGAAGAGTCACAAGAGATTTTTCAAGTAAGAAGAGATTCCTTTTTTTATAATGAGCCGGCGACTCATAGGCAGTGGCTTGGTTAAGGGAACCCACTGGAGCCGTAGCAAAAGCGAGTCTTCATAGGGAAATTGGCAGTTAGTCTGTGCTTTCGATTCCTGTCTCCCTTCTATAAAGGTCTCGTGTAGTGCAGTTGTACAGTTTAATCTTAATAATGCGGTAAATCATCCAATGCCTATTGACAAACTCATCCGCTCACGGACAATAGTAGATAAATGAATCGATCCTTCGTTCTCTTGCCGCTTGCCCGCGAAGCTGCGTACGTCTAGAGTACTTTTTAGATTTTTGACCAAGCTTGGATGACTCATGAGCTTTGGCGGTTGTGTTAATTATTCATATATATAAAAACGTTTTCATGTTATTAAAATGCGAAATTCTTCGCTCTCAAGGCTCTCACAATGATGACTCGATGTTTAGTTGAAGGATGTAAATTATTGTGACTCAACGCTTTTGCAGACAGGAGGCCAGGCTCTGGTGCACACAAAGAAGCACCCCCACATTAAAGAGATTGAAATTCCTACACCGCAACTGCTAGGATTCGAACTTTGGTCCTTATTACTAACTCTGCAGCCCTAGAACCGATTGTTTTCTTTAAATGCTGAAGAATGAGTTTTCTATTTTTTTATTTTTTAACGCACTTGAACAATTTCTTTCATGTTAGATCAAGGGAACACAGAGTTAAATATAAGAGAATAAATTCATAAAAAACTTATGCTTAAGTCGATAATGACATTTTAAGGAATAATAAACATATTTAAATATACATTTAATAATAGTGTAATATAGTAAATAATAGTATATCTCTTTATATATATATAGTTTTTTCAAGCTCTTTTAATTTCTTCAACTTTCGACGTGAAATTCTTAACATTTTAATAGGTCAGACCGACTCGACCCCATCAATGTTCCTTGGATCGACTCTATGAGTCTTAATTCGGCCACAGTGTGGTATTTTAAGTTTGTACTTGTATCTTCTTATTTTACAAGATAGATTGAGTCCTATCACTCATCTAATAACACATAATTTATTCGGTATATATTGAAAAAAACTCTATATCAACAATAATTGGACCGATTCAAAAGTTATTTGTACTTTTTGCAATAAATTGTACCAAATTAACTAGAAAGTTTATAATTTCTTCTCTATAAAATTAGATATCCATTTCTATAAAAAGAGATTAACATCTTAATTCTGTTATTTTCATGAGAATTATTTCCTCAGTCTCATGCGCATTTCTATGTGATCAACTTAGCTTTAGATTTAATGCTCGACCCTTTTTGGGATGCTATATTATTATTAAGTGATGTCGCCAAATGATCTTTAGAATAACTTTACAAATAAGATTTCTAGTCACATGCCAAAGTTATTAATTGGAAACCTATGATTTCTAATTACAACCATTTTCCTTGAAACCTTGCTAACCTAGGGTCCTTAAACAAAAAAGAAAAACTTAAGAAACCTAGGGTCCTTCTTAAAAATAAAAAACCAGGGTCCTTTTCACTTATATTTCAAATATTCAGAGGAGGTCAAAGTTTGTCAATCAAAATTTTTATAAATTGTTATTCAAAATTTTAGAATCGCACTTACTTTCACTTCTACTCCAATGTTTTTCAGCCTTTTACTAAAATTTATTAAAAGTGATCATTCTCCTTAAGGATGGAGCTTTACGAGGACATGCCCGGAACATGGCCTCCCAAGTTATATATATATATAAGTGACAGAACTAGTCTTTGATAAGGGCGTCCGTTATCCCCATCGCCGGAAGATATGTTGAGTAGATGTATTTTGATGGTGACTAAAATAAAATGGAATATTATAATTATAAGGTAATCTTTCCCTTCAATTTTCTAATTATGGTTCCGTCACTGTATTATATTGGTAATAAAAAAAATTTATGGAGAATTTTCCTATTGGTACATGGGGAGAAAAATTTCCCCTTTTTGGAAACTCAATGATGAATACATTTTACGACTTTATGTATACATTTATGATCTACCATCTACGCTTTTTGCACTTACAAAAAGGGCATCCTCAGTCTCTTCAAAAACGCAGTACTACTTCACTTGCTCAAAACCACACTAGATCATCAGTATTGCCCTCTAGCACTATATAGCTTATAGTATAAAATTACCAATTTGAAAAACCATGAAGCTCTCCATTAAACCCATAGTTAGTCCATGCACCAACTTTACTAAGCAGCCATGTCCAAAAATGCAATTTCTTTGTTGTAGTACTACTACACTTACTAATCCAGATATCTGCGAGATTTCCCAGATTCCTCGTTTTAGACCCTCTTTTTTCTGATTCAGTTAAAAACAAGACAACAGCAATGTGGCCGGCTGATGAGGCCGGTGATATCCACGACGACGACACTTGCAAAAATTGGATGGATAATCAAGGAATAAATAATGGGGAAGGTTTATTAGATCCTCTTGACAACGAATTACGTGGCGAAATTATACGATATGATACTTTGTTGAAGCTGCTTATAGATCATGTGATTTTGAACCTTCTTCATCTACATATGCCAAATGTAGATATTCAAAGAGGAAATTACTAATCAATTCTGGTTTCTCGGACACTGGTTATAGAGTCACCAAAAACTTGAATGTCACGTCAGGATTTCAGTTGCCGCGTTGGATTGAAAAAGCACCATTCTGGATGTCCACTCAGTCCAGCTGGATTGGTTACGTGGCAGTTTGTCAAGACGAGTGCGTAATCTCACGCCTGGGAAGATGTGACATGGTCATTGCATTACGCGGAACAGTCACATGCTTATAATGGCTAGAAAATCTACGCGCTACCCTCACTCCTTTCCCAATTATCAGTCATAACGATTCTTCCTTCTCTTCCTCTTCTGGTCCGATGGTGGAAAGTGGTTTCTTAAGTTTGTACACTTATAGGGTAGCAGGAAAAGGTCCGAGCCTATAAGATGTAGTACGGCAAGAAATTTCTCAAATTATTGAAACCTACGGTGATGAGCTGCTGAGTTTCACGATCACCGGCCACTCGCTAGGGGCGGCGCTAGCCACCCTTACTGCATACGATATAAAAGAGACGTTTAACATTTGTCGTCACCATTGGTGACGGTAATTTCCTTTGGAGGTCCTAGGGTAGGCAACCAAAGCTTCAGGAGTCACCTAGAAAAATAAGGGAGAAAAATATTACGTATAGTAAATTCGGATGATTTAATAACAAAGGTACCCGGATTCGTTATTGATAAAAATGAAGAAGATTTGACGGGTGCAGATTCAGATTCGGGTTTGGATTCGGCTTACATAGCGAACATTTCAAATTGGATATATAAGCGCATGGAGGACACGCAATGGGTGTATGCTGATGTGGGATATGAACTCCGGTTAAGTAGCCGGAATTGTCCTAATTTTAACGGAACCAATATTGCAACTTGTCATGAGTTAAAGGCTTATCTCCATTTGGTTAATGGATATTTAAGTTCAAACTGTCCTTTTAGAGTCACTGCAAGAAAAATGATGAATAAATCGATGGCGTAAAGGTTCTTTTACGAGTTCCAATCTTGATCGATATTGTTAGTTCTTGGACTTACATTTACTTCTTGATGGTGCTATTTTGATGGGATTTTTAATACATGTGTTGGTTATTCAGTTAATATGATATGTTTGTTGAAGAATCTAATATGTTTACTGAATAATACGAGAATGTGAATATGAAGAAGCGAGAAGTGTATTAAGCACGATTTGTTATTTACCAAAAAGAAGATGGCATAAAGGATTAAAGTAAGTTTGGACATTTTCCGTATAAAGAATTAAGACAGCAAGTAAGTTTACGAAATATCCAAAAATGTATATAAGTAGGAAAATTCTGACAAGTATAACAAAGAAGGGCGTTATTCTTTGTTTAAGAATGATAAAGTCTCGTTGGAATTTCTTGATCTGACCAATAGCACGACTTGTGGTTTGAAAATATACTTTTTTTTTTTACCTTTGTTAGGGTTTTTAAAGTTGAATAATTAATAATGCAAAAAAAGTTTGAATGAAAAAAGTGCAATCTAGAACAAGAAAAATCTTTCATACGGTCACAAAAAGCCCCGATTTGTTTGTACTTGAAATGGATTAAAGTATAGAATAAAATTCATCAAGAGCAACAAGTTGAAAAATAAAAACTGAAATGAATTAGGATTTTGTTTCGATTATTTAAAATGAACTGCTGTTTTCGATTATTTATTATTAAAGTGATACTAGGTTTATAAGTTCATGCTCTTGAGTCCGTGCCATATTTTTTTCTTTTTTTTTTTCTTTTGAAAGAAAACGAGCTCAGTAATTTGTCAGCCAAAATGGCTGACATGCTTTTAGGTGATTCAAATCTTTTGTACATTTTTCTCTCATAATATGTTCTTCATATTAATATTTTTAGTATAATAATTTTATATCTAAATTTTAAATCATGAAAGATAAATTTTAAATCATGAAGGCGGGGAAAACGGCGGTATATAAGAAAAAGAATGTGTTGGTTGTCGAGAAGGGAATTATATGTGATGAAAGTTGCAAACTTTGCATCATAAAATCATAAGCTTAAAAATGGATTGGGATTCAGGATCTTCAAGAAATGACTTTACCATTCTCTCGTACAGCTTGGCTTGCCATTTCCGACCAAGCTTGGCTAACTCATGAGCTTTGGCGGTTGTGCTAATTATTCATATATACAAAACCGTTTTCATCTTATAAAAAGAGAAATTCCTCGCTCTCAATGCTCTCACAATATTGACTCGATGTTCAGATAGAAGATGTAAATCATAGTGACTCAACGCTCCTGCAAACCAGAGGCCAGACTCTGGTACACACAAGGAAGCACCCCACATTAAAGATATTGAAATTCCTACGCTACAACTGCCAAGATTTGAACCTTGGTCCTTATTACTAACTCTACAACCCTAGAACCGATTGTTTTCTTTAAATGTTGAAAAATGGTTTTTTTATTTTTTTAACGCACTCGAACAATTTCTTTCATGTTAGATCAAGGGAACACATAGTCAAATATAAGAGAATAAATTCATAAAAAACTTCTTATGCTTAAGTCGATAATGACATTTTAAGGAATAATAAACATATTTAAATATACATTTAATAAATAGTGTAATATAGTAAATAATAGTATATCTCTTTATATATATATAGTTTTTTCAAGCTCTATTAATTTCTTCAACTTTCGATGTGAAATTCTTAATATTTTAATAGGTCAGACCAACTCGACCCCATCAATTTTCCTTGGATCGACTCTATGAGTCTTAATTCAGTCACAGTGTGGTATTTAAAGTTTGTATGTATCTTCTTATTTTACAAGATAGATTGAGTCCTATCACTCATCTAATAACACATAATTTATTTGGTGTATATTGAAAAAAACTCTATATCAATAATAACTGGACCGATTCAAAAGTCATTTGTACTTTTTGCAATAAATTGTACCAAATTAACTAGAAAGTTTATAATTTATTCTCTATAAAATTAGATATCCATTTCTATAAAAAAAGATTAATATCTTAATTCTGTTATTTTCATGAGAATTATTTCCTCAGTCTCATATGCATTTCTATGTGATCAACTTAGCTTTAGATTTAAGGCTCGATCCTTTTTGGGATGATATATTATTATTAAGTGATGTCGCCAAATGAGTTTTAGAATTACTTTACAAATAAGATTTCTGTTGGAAAATAGTTGGAAAAAGGAAGTGAATGAAAAAAATATTATAGAGGAAAAAGTAGGCAAGTAAGGGATTTGAATCCCACATTGGAAAAGAACAAGGGGCCTTATCAGACCCACGGTTTTACCAAATTATGTGCCAAATTCTTCTTTTGTCTGGATTCAATGGCTGTTGAATTCGATGAACAATCACATTCATTTCTATTGAGTTCAATGTACAACCTAATTCAATGAAACAACTGAAGGGTGAATTCAGTGTATAGTACTAATTCAATGTAACAGCTGAAGGATGAATTCAGTGTACAGAATTAATTCAATATACAGTTGAAGAGTTTTTCTATCTATAAATACTGCTGTTTTCCACAGCAGAAGGCATAAGAAAATTTTCTTTTGCAATTCTCTAACATTCTCTCTTAACTTGCATACATATATCTTCTTCCTGTTCATCTTCAATTTGTTCAAGTTCGAAGGGAAAACAACTTCAAGTGCTAAACTATTTTTCGAAGCCCATTTTATCCTGGGAAACAGACGTTCTAACACATCTCTTGTACTTCCGGTAGAGAGAACGAATCTGTTTTAAGGAAATTGAAGTTTATTCAAGACTGGGGTTTGATTTCTGTTTCCTAACTATTATTTTGGTATTATTGCTTTATATTTCTGTTTCTTTTATATATATATATATAAATATATATATCACACACTCATTGTGTTTAACAGTTGTTGCCTACAATCTTAAAATAGAATATCTTTTCTACTCCTGCTGAAATGGCAACCAGAATAGACACTGTTAATGTTAATAGTGCTACTTCTGGTTCGGGAAATGTCTCAATTGTTGTTGCTGCTCTGCCAAGAATTTCGGCCAGTTAATTGGAAAAATCAGAAAAATTTATTGGTTGTAAATTTTAATAGATGACAATAGAAAATGCTTTTCTACCTGACTACTTTGAATTTGGCAAAATTCTTGATAGAGGTAGCTCCTGTGGTGGCAGAGGATATTGATGATGCACATACGGTAACTGCTGTTGATGCATGGAATCATTCTGATTTTTTGTGTCGTAATTATATTTTGAATACATTAAGTGATTCATTATATACTATGTATTGTGCATATAAAACTGCTAAAGATCTATGAGAATCATTAGATCGGAAATATAAAACTGAGGATGCTGGCACAAAGAAATTTGTTGTCGGACGATTTCTTGATTATATAATGGTTGATTCTAAAACTGTAATAAGTCAAGTGCAAGAATTGCAAATTATTTTGCATGAAATACTTGCAGAAGGAATGATTTTAAGTGAAGCAGGAAATGTCATTAGAAGATCTTATTGTTAAACTTCGTATTGAAGAATACAACAGAAATGCAGATCATAAAATGATGAGTTCTTCAAATCCGAAGGGTAATATTGTTGAACATGGTAAAAATTTGAAAATAAAACCAAGTTCAACAATCACAAAACTAAGGGCAAGATCGGTGCATCCGGTGGTACTTCCAAACCGAAACAAAAACTTAAAGGGAAATGTTTTAATAGTGGCAAATTAGGTCACAAGTCTTCTGATTGTCGTTTCTCTAAGAAATGTCATGAAGCAAATATGGTTGATTACATTACTAAAGAAGTGGATGACTTGAATTTAGTTGCAGTGGTTTCTGAAGTAAACATGGTTGATTCCAACCCGAAGAAATGGTGGTTTGACACCGGTGCCACCAGACATATTTGTACTAACAGAGACCTATTTTCAACTTTTGAGCCAGTTCAAGGGAAAAAGATTTACATGGGTAATTCTGCTTCAGCTGCTATTGAAGGTCAAGGAAATGTGTTGTTAAAGATGACTTCTGGCAAAGTTTTAACACTTAAAAATGTGTTGTATGTGCCAAAAGTTCGCAAGAATCTTGTGTCTGGTTATTTGTCAAACAAACATGGATTCGAATTGTGATTGAATATGACACAGTTATTTTAACTAAATCTGGAATGTATTTAGGAAAAGAGTATGCAACCGATGGGTTGTTTAAACTTAATGTAATGACCATGATCAATAAAAATACTCCTTCTGTTTATTTGTGTGAGTCTTCTCATTTATGGCATGGTAGATTAGGTCATGTTAATTATGATTCAATACAATGATTAATTAATATGGACCATATTCCAATATTCCAAATCGATTCAAAACACAAATGCGAAATTGGCATTGAAGCAAAATTGACAAGAACATCTTTCCACAAAATTGAAAGAAGCACTGAACCACTAGAACTAATTCATAGTGATATATGTGATTTGAAATATGTTCAAACACGTGGAGGTAATAAATATTTTATAACCTTATTGATGATAGTACAAAATTTTGCTATGTGTATTTACTAAAGAATAAAGATGAGGCTTTAGCAAAGTTTATCATTTATAAGAATGAAGTTGAAAATCAACTGGGAAAAAAAGATTATACGATTAAGGAGTGATAGATCTAATGGAGTAGCTGAACGTAAGAATCGCACATTAAAAAAATGATGAATGCGATGTTGATAAGTTCAGGGTTACTATCAGACATGTGGGGTCAAACCATCTTATCTAGTAATTAAATTTTGAATAGGATACCATGCAAGAAACAAGATAAAACTCCTTATGAATTATGGAGCGGAAAGAAACCATCCTATAAACACTTGCGAGTGTGGGAGTGTCTTGCAAAGGTGGCTGTACCAGTACCTAAGGTAATAAAGATAGGTTCAAAAAAGTGGATTGTATCTTCATAGGGTATGCGCATAATAGTACTGCATATCAATTTCTTGTGCATGATTCAAAGATTCCGGATATACATAAACAAATAGCCTTTAACTTATAATGAAGCAGTGAATTCTTTAGAAGGACATCTATGGAAAGAAGCCATAAAAAGTGAAGTTGATTCCATTATGTAGAATCATACTTGGGAGTTAGTGGATCTCCTACCTGGATGTAAGACCTTAGGGTCTAAGTGGATTTTTAAAAAGGAAAATGAAATCAGATGGTTCCATCAATAAGTATAAAGCCAGACTTGCCATTAAAAGATATAGACAGAAAGAAGGCTTAGATTACTTTGATACTTATTCTCCAATGACGAGAATAAATTCAATAAGGATGATACTTGCTATTGCATCCTTAAGAAATCTAAATGTACATCAAATGGATGTTAAAACATCTTTCTTGAATGGGGAATTAGATGAAGAAATTTATATGGAGCAACCTGAGGGTTTCAGATCTCCAAGTACTGAAAAGAAAGTTTGGAAGCTGGTTAAGTCATTGTATGGTTTGAAACAAGCACCGAAAAAGTGGCATGAGAAATTTGACCACACAATGATTTCTAGTGGATTAAGATTAATGAGTGTGATAAGTTTGTTTATATCAAAGAGACGGAAAATGAATACGTCATTTTATGTCTCTATGTAGATGACATACTCATTGTTGGTAGTAATGACAAAATTGTCAAATCTACTAAAAACATGTTGAATTCAAAATTTGACATGAAAGATACGGGACTTGCTGATGTGATTTTAGGTATTAAAATCATAAGAACAGCAAATGGATTAATTTTAAACCAGACTCATTATGTAGATAAAATTCTTGAAAAATTTAACAAGAATGATTCTGGAATTGCAAGAACGCCATTAGATACTAGTCTTCATTTATCCAAGAATCGGGGAGAAGGTGTTTCTCAAGTTAAATATGCAAGGATAATTAGAAGTTTAATGTATCTAATGAGTTGCACTAGACCAGATATTGCTTATGTAGTAAGCAAATTGAGTGGATATACGAGTAATCCTAGTGCAGAGTATTGGACAACAATAATAAGAGAATTGAGATACCTCCGGTATACACGAAATTATGGGCTGTTCTATACCAGATATCCAACTGTGTTAGAAGGTTATACAGATGCTAACTAGATATCAGATATAAAGAATTCCAAATCCACCAGTGGGTATGTGTTCACACTAGCTGGAGCAGCTATATCATGGAAATCCTCAAAACAAACAGTGATTGCCAGATCCACCATGGAATCTGAATTCATTGCATTAGATAAGTGTGGGGAAGAGGCTGAATGGTTATGCCATTTCTTGGAGGATATTCCTAAGTGGAAAAAACCTGCACCCCCTATCTGTATTTATTGTGATAGCCAATCAGCAATAGGGAGAGCACAGAATGCCATTTACAATGGTAAGTCTAGACATATTCGTTGCAGACATAATACTATTAGACAACTTCTCTCATCAGGTATTATTTCGATTGATTATGTAAAGTCGAAAGAAAACATCGCGGATCCATTAACCAAAGGGTTAAATAGAGAGGCGGTTGAAAGACTGACAAAAGGAATGGGATTAAAAGCCTATGAAGGATAAAGTTTTATGAAGGAAAACCCTACCTAGTTGACTGGAGATCCCAAGATCTAGGTGCATAGGGACAACTTAATTGTAAAATTTAGAGTGTTACTGTGGGGGAAATCTCAGCTTATTCTTGTCATAATAATAGTAATGGAACAGTTAAGGTTAGCATTATGTTGCTTTAATGATTATATATATGTATATATATATATATATATTTAAGGAATCACCTATGTGAGAGAAAAGTGGGGCCGCTTTTAAGGAGAATTGCCTACGCTCAATTCTTTAGAAAGTTTTGCAGAACCAGGACGTGTTCATGGCCAAAATGAATAAAACCATGAGAACTAAACAATAAATGGTTTATGTGTAAAATATATGGACTATTTACATAAGAAAGCAGAACAGTTCAAGGACATCATGTCTACTGGACAGCTAGTAAAGTATACATATGTTACAAGGGGAAAGTTCAAAGGTGAATACTTACTTTTCCTATGCATAAGTCAGTTGATGAACATAAACTACGAGTCAAAACAGTTTTTCATCATTCATGTGGGGGATTGTTGGAAAATATTTGGAAAAAGGAAGTGAATGAAAAAAATATTATAGAGGAAAAGGTTGGCAAGTAAGGGATTTGAATCCCACATTGGAAAAGAATAGGGGGCCTTATCAGACCCACGATTTTACCAAATTATGTGCCAAATTCTTCTTTTGTTTGGATTCAATGACTGTTGAATTCGATGAACAATCACATTCATTTCTATTGAGTTCAATGTACAACCTAATTCAATGAAACAACTGAAGCGTGAATTCAGTGTATAGTACTAATTCAATGTAACAGCTGAAGGGTGAATTCAGTGTACATAAATAATTCAATGTACAGTTGAAGAGTTTTTCCATCTATAAATACTGCTGTTTTCCACAGCAAAAGGCATAAGAAAATTTTCTTTTGCAATTCTCTAACATTCTCTCTTAACTTGCATACATATATCTTCTTCCTGTTCATCTTCAATTTGTTCAAGTTCGAAGAGAAAACAACTTCAAGTGCTAAACTGTTTTCCGAAGCCCGTTTTATCCTGGGAAATAGACGTTCTAACACATCTCTTGCACTTCCGGTAGAGAAAACGAATCTATTTTAAGGAAATTGAAGTTTATTCAAGACTCGAGTTTGATTTCTATTTCCTAATTATTATTTTGGTATTATTGTTTTATATTTCTGTTTCTTTTATATATATATAAATATATATATATCACACACTCACTGTGTTTAACAGTTGTGCCCTACAATTTCTAATCACATGCCAAAGTTATTAATTGGGAAACCTATAATTTCTAATTATAACCATTTTCCTTGAAACCTTGCTAACCTAGGGTCCTTAACAAAAAAAAAAAAAAAAAAAAAACTTAAGAAACCTAGGGTCCTTATAAAAAAAAAAAGAAAAAACCAGGGTCCTTTTTTCACTTGTATTCCAAATATTCAGAGGAGGTCAAAGTTTGTCAATCAAAATTTTTATAAATTATTTTTCAAAATTTTAGAATCAAACTTACTTTCACTTCTACTCCAATATTTTTCAGCTTTTTACTAAAATTTATTAAAAGTGATCATCCTCCTTAAAGATGGAGCTTTGCAAGGACATGCCGGGAACATGGCCTCCCAATATATATATATATATATATAAGTGACGGAACTAGTATTTAATAAGGGCGTCCGTTATCCCCATTCGTTAGAAAAAATGTTGAGTGGATGTATTTTGATAGTGATTAAAATAAAATGAAATATTATAATTATAAGGTATTTTTGCCCTTCAATTTTTTAACTATGGTTTTGTCACTGTATTATATTGGTAATAAAAAAAAAAAAAAAAAACAGTATGGGTTGATCAAACAACCGAGTCCGAGTGAAAGGAAAGTTGCACATGCTCCAATTCACACACGAATTTGGCGTGCAAAATCTTACTGTCTTTTGCCATTTCTGTTAAAACTAAATTATAAAGCCTTAACATAATTCATCTTTCATCCCATTTTATCATTGTGGCCACCAATCCTCACTTCACTTCACTTGATCATACACAAGACTCATTCCAACCAAAATAAAAAGCCACTAGCCACCACGCCCCCCAAAATAAAAGACTTGAGAAAGTTAAAATAGTAGGTATCCTTAAGATAATTGGAACTAGACTATTAATTTTGAGGAAATAAAAATTTGTATAAAGAAAAATAAAATAAATTTATATATTGTAAAAAATTGAACACGCGTTGTTATTTTTGATTCTATCCTTGATCTTCAAAAAAAAAAAAAAAAAAAAATCGTTGAATAGTTTCAATATTTTTATGACGTTTTTGTGTCCTAATAAGGAATAGAAATTCCAGATTTAAATGTGCAATAAAAGCAGAAGAAGAAGGAACAAGCTACTTTGATATAATATGGCATTTTTAGCTCGTGTTTTTTGTATTACTTACGGTTCTTATAAACCCATGCTTTTCTACCGTGTTCGTCCCAAACAATTTCCCCCAACCTAAACCCAACATTATAACATTTCCTTCAAAGATTAAACTATACTATTAAGTATGTTTTTTTTTTTTCTTCTGAGGAAAATATTAATTATGGGGTCTATAGTCCATCAATTTTCGGGCAAGCTCCTAAAAGTGCATCCACTGGATACGACTATATATGGCTATCCCATGTTTAGCAAAAGAATAACACATTCATGTGGTACTCTGTTTTTCAATTTAGTTGAAACTGGAAAATTTTATTCATAAAAAAACAAAAAGAAACCCCAAAATTTCTGTATTTTACAAAGAAACAAAAAGAAAAAAAGAAAGTCTTGTATTTTACTTGAGACGAAATATTTTGAACTTAAAATATATTGTTTGAATATTTTACATTAACTAGTTAATTAACAAAATAAATAAATTCTTTATAAGTTTGTACAATTCTATTCTCTTGAAGTATTTTTTGGATGGGGCCTTTCCATTTTTCAACATAGTATTAGAACCATTCAGAATTGTCTGTATTATTTTGTATGCTACTCGTTATTCTATTTTTTTAAATATATTTTTCTTAGAATTTATACTTTTTTTAGAATTTATTTTTATTTAATAGATTTTATCAATAAAATATATTAAATTAAGAAGTAATACACATAATATATATATGTCTAGTTCAATGTTGAGTCAACCATGAATATCTAGCTTCATGTTTAGAATGAATAAATAAAATCATAAATTTTTTTGAAAGGAAAAATTCGTATATATATATATATTAATGAATAGGTTTATCGCCTAAAATAACCGAGGCTACAATATTAGGTGTTTCACTAGCCAAATAACCGAATCAAAGCTATCTTTTTGTACTTTCTTAAAGGATTGGACCTATCTAATTCAATGTTAAATCATAGATATCTAGTCATATAATTATTTTCACTACTTAAAATCATCTTATATATTTTAATACATTATTTAATATATTTTTTTTAACAGGATTAGACAGTCCTCACCGATTATTTTTTATTGAGGAGTGGAGTTAAAAGCAAGCCATAAAGTGCTCCTATTTAATATTTTAATTAGAAATACTTTTAAAAAATTTCATTTTCTCTCAAAATTTTATATTTCTTTTTCTAAACAATTTCGCTTATAAAATGAAAAAAAAGAAAAACATATATTTTTTTTCAAATTAAAAACCAAACTAGTTGTAAGACTTTTGTTATTTATAGTCGACATTTTTTACTATTGTAGTTGATGGGAATCTTATTTCCTCCTTCCACTTTCTCTCTTTAATAACTAAAAAATTCTCTAAATATCTAAAAAATTTAAGTAAAACTAATGATTTGAAATAGCTTGAGTTAAGCGGATAAAAATATAAATATAAACATTGAAAAACATTAAATTTGAGATTAAAAAATATTTAAAAATTTTTTGAAAAATTAATTATAATTATTCATGAACTATTTTATTATAATTATAAATTTTTATTTATTTTTTTTAATCATAAATCATTTTTATTCTTCTCTTTATATTTATACACTTTGATTCTATAATATTCAAACCATAAATTATTATTTTAAAAAAAATAATCATGAACTATTTTTCAACTTGCAAGTATCATTATTATAAAGGAGAAAAATAAAGTTTTTATGGATGGAAGTAGAGGTGTCGACTGCAAATGCAAATAACAATGGCCCAACGTAATGTAGAGGCTAAGTGACACGCCATGGCATGCCGAAATCTCATATTTATTGATGCTGGAAAAGGAGTAATACTATTACAATTACGCGGTCACTTATAATGGTAGTCCTAGTCGGAAAGTTTTCACCATTAATGGAATAAGTACCACCACCACCACTCCACCGTCTCCCTCCCCCTCCGTTATCCTCATCATGTACCTACGGTCAAAACTCCGGCCATCTGATTCGATGTGGACCGTCTGATGTGACGCTTGCTCCACCACCACCACTACCACAATTTTACCCCCATTTCCTTTTTTTTTTGTTTTATTTTCGATTTTTAGTCCCACTTCATCATAAAATAATTGGATCCCAACTGTTGAAAATTTTTTTCCCCAGTCCAGTTATATATTAAGCATCTTTTGTCTCCACCAACCACATAATCTTTCCAATCCCTCCACACTCCTTAATTTCCCCTAAATAACCACCCAACCCCACCCCCAGCCCTTTTCAATAGCATGGCACTCAATGAGGGCAAAACCTGTAATAAAACGAGATAAGTACAATGTGTTTTGTATATCATATAAATATAAGGCTATACAAGAAGTGTGTGGTTCGATGAGGTAACCCACTTTACTTAGTTATTTTCATTTAGCATGTCGAGTAAAAGGTCATGAGTTTGAATCATTTAGGATTTAGGGAGCGATTTAATGGCGTATGCCATTCTTATGTTATTGTTTGAGAACCTTATACCCTCCAATATCACTTCGGATTAGTCGATAACTTCCGAAAATAATCAGGTTTATGGTAACATCTAGATATCCATTTTGATGTAACATAATCGATTATTTATAAGTAGGTGAGAGGTGCTGAGTTGCGCTCGTGAACTTAAATGTACTAAATTTAATCAAAATGAATATACATTCTCTAGTGTCTGTCACTCACAATCCCTTCATGGCTTTAGCACCGATCAATTCGAATCCACTCTCTAAAAAATATTAATATATACTGTGCCTATCGCGCACATCCCCTTCATGGTTCCACCACCTGGTCTACCCATAACCAACCTTTTCATGCTTCTGTGACTAGTTCAAATCCTCTATAATGTCTTATATCATACGTAAAAATTTTTATAAGAGATGTTACAGATGATCACTGACATACGAACACACGTAGATGCAAAATAGACCATGTACATAACTCTGACCCTATTGAGATTGTATATAAATGATCAGTCCCCTCTTTGGAAACTCAATGATGAATATATTTTACGACTTTATGCATACATTTATGATCTACCCATCTACGCTTTTTGCAATTATAAAAAAATGCAATTTCTTTGTTGTAGTACTACTACACTTACTAATCCAGACATCTGCAAGATTTTCCAAATTCCTCGTTTTACATCCCTCTTTTCTGAATCAATTGAAAACTCAACAATAGCAATGTGGCTAGTGCCGATGAGGCTGGTGATATCCACAATGACACTTGACAAAAATTGGATGGATTATCAAGGAATAAATAATTGGGAAGGTTTATTAGATCCTCTTGACAACGAATTACGTGGAGAAATTATACGATATGGACACTTTGTTGAAGCTGCTTATAGATCATGTGATTTTGAACCTTCTTCATCTACATATGCCAAATGTAGATATTCAAAGAGGAAATTATTAATCAATTCTGGTTTTTCGGACACTGGTTATAGAGTCACCAAAAACTTGAATGCCACGTCAGGATTTCAGTTGCCATGTTGCATTGAAAAAGCACCAGCCTAGATGTCCACTCAGTCCAGCTGGATTGGTTACGTCTTGCAAAGTCCAAACGAATCAGAGTAATCGGAAAGAGTTAGATCTTATTTGATAAAAGTGAAAACTACTAAAAAGTGAAGTTTGAATTTAAGTCTGAATAATGAATTTGAAGATTGAATATGAATCTAAATGTTACATAGTATATATATATACTATTCAGCCTAAAAGTATTTTTATTTTAATCCTTGCTCCTGGACAGGTAAAGAAGAATACAAATGGATGTTGGATACATCAAGGACTTTTTCAATCAAGACCGCTCTTTGCATCTTTCAGACTCCTTCTTTTGTTCCCATTTCCTCTTATATCATATGAAACTCCCATATACCCGTCTCTTTTTTTTTTATTTTTATGTTGAAACTGACTAATAAGTTTTTAGTTTTTTTTATTTTTATGTTGAAACTGACTAATAAGTTTTTAGCTGTTGATCGTATTCGATAACGTATTGGTTTTCACCTTGCATCTTGCTATTGTTGCGGGCAAGGATTGGACTCTGTTAAACATGTTTTCCTTTTTTGCCTTTCTACTTTTACTTTATAGTCTCAGGAAGCTCATTATGTATGGCTTCTCAATGTTCCTTTGTTTTCTTTTTCTTCTCTTCGGGATTGCCTGTCCTACTGGTGGTCCATTGAGCGGAAATCGAAGACATTGCTCTTCAAAATCGTCCCTTTTATAGTTTATTGGTGCCTTTGGATCGCTCGTTAACCTTTCTATTTCAGGGCTTCATTATGTCCAATGCAACAATACTCTTCCATGATTTCATACAAGTTGCCCTGGAGATCTCATCATCGGCGAAGCATATTAATATTCTGCATCCAACTTCTTTCCCTCGGCCCAAACCAACTCGCGTATCTCCTTATGTTGGAGGGATTATACTTTTTTACATTCCTTAATTCTAAGTACCGGTGGTGCTTCGAAAGGGAACTCGAGCACTTTTGCTGAAGGAGGTATTATGTGCACTTCTCAAGGGAATTTTGTTGAGGCTTTCTATATTTATTTAGGCCCTTTTGGTTCTAATGGTTTAAGTATCAGCTCTTCGGCATGATATTTTAAAACGGCTGCTACTTGAGGCCTGTCTAATTTCCTTATACTTCTCTAGAATGATTATCTTATACTCACTAATTCTATTATAAGGAAAAATAAAACTCCTTGGAAGTTGGATCGCTTTCTTCAGAACCAACTGAATTAGGCCTATGCAGAATAGAAGTCATTCATATATTTCAGGAAACTAACACAGTTGTAGATGCTTTATTAATTATGATTGCATTCAGCCACTTCACATTCTTTTGCAACTCTTATGGATCTTTCCTTTCCTATTCGAGGACTTTGTACCCTAGATAGAGGGGGCACCCCCTATATGTGTAGAATAAGATAAGCTTTTATTTTTTGATAGTGGATTTATCTCCACCTTCTTTTGGGTATAAATTTTTATGCACTGCCTCATGTAAATGTCTTTCTTTTAATAATATTGGGGGGAATGCCCACCAAGTTTTGCCGTGATTAAAATAAATAAATACATACATAATATATATATTCAAATTTAAAGTTAAGTAAAAAAATTTCACTTAAAATTTATAACTATAATTTTTTTCAAATCATTTAAACAATTAAATGATTTGAAAAAAAATATTATTAAACATATTTAAAATATTAAATAATTAATAATTTTTGTTATCAAACACAATAATTCAATAAGTTCTTTACTAATTAATTTTAACATGTAAATATTATTTCATAAAAAACAAATCCTTAATCTCTAATTAAGTTCTGATGATTATTAAGTCAGTAGAAAGGCTTCATAAATAAAAAAAATAATAATAATAATCTAAAAAAGATAGCACAGTATTTACTTAAAAAAAAGGTAGTGTCTTAAAAAGGTAGTATCAGAATGTATCATTTATATAATTAAGAAGAAATCCCTAATCATGGAAGATGTTACTATAAGGTAACTTAATGGTCATTAAGTAGACTTGTGTGGATGTAAGTGTCGTTAAAGACTATCTACCAACACAACTCTTTTTACTTATAAAATAAATGATGGACCAAATATAGCATCACTCACTATATTTATTATATAAATAATTCATTTTGTAAATGTACATAAGAATAGATCAATTTAGACATTTATTATTTGTGATAAGGAGAATGATTATTGAATAATTAACCTTTAATACTTTTGTCAGATTTATACACATTCACGACCGATGTGCCTCGAAGACATTTGCCTTCATTAATCAACTCAAACTTGCATAGATTCCACTAGAAAATTGTCATGATCATAAAGAAAGCTTTGATTGAATTATGGAAATCATCAAACATAGAATATCACTTTTAAGAAGATGATGAGATGATAGTGGGATTTAGGAATAAGTTATTTCGTTCTAGTACACAAAAAGGTTTACCTTATAATAAGAAAAAGGGAAAAGAAGGGAGTGGATTCAAGAACGTAGTCAGTAAATTTTACTATATATATATATATATAAATCTCTTTTCTCTTTTTTCACAATTTTTTTTTACGTTTTAAAGAGATAATAAACATGAAAGACATCAAATAAAACCACCAAGTTTTGTCCTGGCCAAAAGTTGCAAAAAATGGGGAAGGGGAAGTACTATAGGATATATTGAAATTAGATGAAAGGATATATGTATTTATGTAATGGAAACTTGGTGTTTGCCCTAATTTTCTGACCTTTCACCATTAATATTCTGGCACTCATTTTATTATTCATTGATGCATAAAACATCCAACTAAGTGGCTCCTACAACTACTACAACTAGTAGAGTAACCAGAAACTTCACAAAAATCTCAGCCAAAGACTGCCATCTACCTTTCTGATTCAGTTGTCTGCATTATCTTCTGTAATATTGTGATATATTTTGCAGCTACAGACGTAGAAGCATGAAGAATTGACCTGATAGCATTTACGGTTAATTATTTGGCAATCGACTATGTTACTTTTCATTAGATTTAGATCAATATTTAAGTAGAGTGTCGTTAAAATTCTAAAGATGACTTGCAACAAAGACTGTTTAGTACTTGATTTTCATGTGTATGATGTTAACCATGTTATGACACTATAATTATATCAGGTTTCAACCCTCAGGAAGAAATTTAACAAACACACGTGATTCACGACCAATTACTTACCATCATCATGTGTTAGATGACATCATTGTCCTCGCTAAGTGCCCATCGGTCTTGGTACATGACCAAATTAGGAGTGGAAATATTCTAGAAATGGCTTATCGCACGGTTAGTTTTCATTCATTTGACTGATAACTCTGTTATGATATCATACTATCACGCTCATGTTCACAAATCACATAAATGGATTGAATAATCGCAGTAAGAAACAGTGCAATACATAAATTGAAACGGAAGGAGTACATATAGTAACTGTCATACTAAGTACTTTATTTATTCCCCTCAAGACTAGATCATGGGCGTAAGATATTGAAGGTGATCTACCTCCATCATGGTGTAATTTTTAATTAACTTCTATGTATTCGACTACTATTTATATCTTTTATATCATAACATTACATTCGTAATTTCAAGTTGATGAATTGAATAAAAATAGTAAAAAATGGTTCCTTGTATGCAGGACCATTGAATCACTACTATTAACATCTTCTATTTGAATTTCGAACAATTTGGTGAGAACTTAACGGTGAGGCATTTTAACTTTTGGTACCAAATAATTAAAAGGGAGTTTGTTTGCACATTGGAGAAGATAATGCGCAATGGTATTTGCTACCAACTTGTACTTGAGCCATTACTACAAAAGTGACAATGCCCACCAAATAAAACAATCAAGGAGCAGGCTAGTACTATACATTGTCAGAAATCTACAGTTATTTCTCATGGCCACACTAATAATATATATATATATATATATCTTCTTGGTCCTTCCTATCATTGCCTTATCATATATTTTGCAATTTTTATTTGTACTTTTGGGCCCTTAATTGTACAATTTAATTGCAGCCCACAAATCTATCGTTTCCATTTTTATTATTTTTTCTTTTAGTTTATTTTAATTTTACTGTGGATTCATTTTTTGTTGAAGGTTTTTTTATTCAATTTACTATTTGGGAAAAGACAAGGAAGATAACTAGATTTGAGAGTTGCTGCTGGAAAGAATGGGAATGAGGAAATCACCCAAAATATCCATTCAATCATTCAGAACCTTAACGGTTTCTCCAACCAAAAATATTAATGGAAGGATGAAATAATTGGTGCCAACCCTTTCCTACCTCCCTTCATATTTTTCTTTGTTTTGGTAAAGATTTTTTTGGTGATAGAAAACGCTTTAATTAATGACATATTTAGTAGATCATTGACATCAAACCTAGAGATTCTTCTGATTTAGTCTTCTAATTCTCAAATTGATGCACTTATAACACTTCTATCCCTTTTTTCCCCCCCCAAAAAAAAACATTTCTATCCCACATAAGAGATAAGTATGTTTTTAAATAATTATGGTCATTTTGGGACCATTTTGGTTTGGTAAAAGCAGTTGGCAAGTAGGAATCCTGAGTATTGCCTAGATTCATAAGTCGTGTTTTCGAACTCGCAATATGGAGCGTGATATTATGGTATCAAATCATGATTTCCAATAAGTCGTATGTGAATTACGTATTACACTGCACGTGGTACGAACCACCTCTAGAATCCTGTACTATTAGTTTGGTTCTGGACTACAGTCTAGATTAATTTTGCACTTCTAATTTGGCATTGGCCATAGTCTGAGGATTTAGGTACTAACCGTTCGTGATGCAAATCACTTTAATTAGAATCTTATACCCCTAGGTCCGGTCATGGACCAAATCTAGGGCCAGTCCAACAAGTGGAAATTAATAATGCTACATGTGCCTGTAGGAGCCATCTATTATAAAATCTCGAACCTTTGGTCGGGTCTTGGATTAAGTTTGAGATGCCTAACAACGATCATAGGCCTTAAAGAGAGGGAGTGAATTAACATCCTTATTATATAGGAAATGTATGATGTATTTGTACAATACATAAGAAAGAATCTATAATAACAATTGTCAGATAGAGTCTATAAATAATACTAGACTTATAAGTCACGGTCTCAAATTTGTGCCATATTTTTTTTTCTTTTTTATTTTAAAGAGACTCGAGCTCATTCATTAAGAAGTGGGTTTGTCAGCCAAAATGGCTGACATGCTTTTAGGTGATTCAAATCTTTTCTACGTTTCTCTCTCGTCATATGTTCTTCATATTAATATTTTTATTATAATAATTTTATATCTAAATTTTAAATCATGAAGGGGGAGAAAACGACGGTATATAAAAAAAAAGAATGTGTTGATTGTGGAGAAGGGAATTATATGTGATGGAAGTTGCAAACTTTGCATCATAAAATCATAAGCTTAAAAATAGATTAGGATTCGGGATCTTCAAGAAATGACTTTACTTTCCTCCCGTACAGCTTGGCTTGCCATTTCCGACCAAGTTTGGCTGACTCATGAGCTTTGGGAGTTGTGTTAATTATTCATATGTATAAAACTATTTTTATGTTATTAAAATGCAAAATTATTCGCTCTCAAGGCTCTCACAATGATGACTCGACGTTTAGTTGAAGAATGTAAATTATGGTAATTCAACGCTCTTGTAGACGGGAGGCCAGATTCTGGTGCACACAAAAAAGCATCCCACATTAAAGAGATTAAAATTCCTATATTGCAACTGCTAGAATTTGAACTTTGGTCCTTATTACTAATTCTGCAGCCCTAGAACTAATTGTTTTCTTTAAATGTTGAAGAATGGTTTTTATTTTTTTTGAAGAATGGTTTTTTTTTTTTTAATTTTTTTCTTTCAATTTAGATCAAGGGAATACAGAGTCAAAGATAAGAGAATAAATTCATAAAAAACTTCTTATGCATAAGTCAATAATGACATTTTAAGGAATAATAAATATATTTAAACATACATTTAATAAATAGTGTAATATAGTAAATAATAGTATATCTCTTTATATATATAGTTTTTTCAAGCTCTTTTAATTTCTTCAACTTTCGACGTGAAATTCTTAACATTTTAATAAGTCAGACCGACTCGACCCCATCAATGTTCCTTAGATTGACTATATGAGTCTTAATTCGGCCACAATATGATATTTTAAGTTTGTACTTGTATCTTATTATTTTGCAAGATAGGTTGAGTCCTATCACTCATCTAATAACACATAATCTACTTGGTGTATATTAAAAAAAACTCTATATCAATAATTACTGAACTGATTGAAAAGTCATTTGTACTTTTTGCAATAAATTGTTCTAAATTAACTAGAAAATTTATAATTTCTTCTCTATAAAATTAGATATCCATTTTTATAAAAGAGATTAATATCTTAATTATGTTATTTTCATGAGAAATATTTCCATAGTCTCATATGCATTTCTATGTGATCAACTTAGCTTTATATTTAAGGCTCGATCCTTTTTGGGATGATATATTATTATTAAGTGATGTCGCCAAATGATTTTTAGAATCACTTTACAAATAAGATTTCTAATCACATGCCAAAGTTATTAATTGGGAAACCTGTAATTTCTAATTACAACCATTTTCCTGGAAACCTTGCTAACCTAGTGTCCTTAAGAAAAAAAAAAATATTATATATATACATATATATATACTTAAGAAACCTAGGTCCTTCCTTCTTTCTAAAAAGAAATTACCAGGATCCTTTTCACTTGTATTCAAAATGTTCAGAGAGGAGGTCAAAGTTTGTCAATCAAAAGTTTTAAAAATTGTTATTCAAAATTTTAGAATCGAACTTACTTTCACTTCTACTCCAATGTTTTTCAGCCTTTTACTAAAATTTATTAAAAGTGATCATCCTCCTTAAAGATGGAACTTTGCAAGGACATGCCAGGAACATGGCCTCCCAATAAATATATATATAAGTGACGGAACTAGTATTTGATAAGGGCGTCCGTTATCCCCATTCGCCAAAAGAAATATTGAGTAGACATATTTTGATAGTGATTAAAATAAAATGAAATATTATAATTATAAGATAATTTTACCCTTTAATTTTTTAATTATAGTTTTGTCACCGTATTATATTGGTAATAAAAAAAAACAGTATGGATTGATAAAAAAACCGAGTCCGAGTGAAAGGAAAGTTGCACATGCTCCAATTCACACACGAATTTGGCGTGCAAAATCTTACTGTCTTTTGCCATTTCTGTTAAAACTAAATTATAAAGCCTTAACATAATTCATCTTTCATCCCATTTTATCATTGTGGCCACCAATCCTCACTTCACTTCACTTTGATCATACACAAGACTCATTCCAACTAAAATAAAAAGCCACTAGCCACCAGCCCCCCCAAAAAAAAAGACTTGAGAAAGTTAAAATAGTAGGTATCCTTAAGATAATTGGAACTAGACTATTAATTTTGAGGAAATAAAAATTTGTATAAAGAAAAATAAAATTATTTATATATTGTAAAAAATTGAACACGCGTTGTTATTTTTTATTCTATCCTTGATCTTCAAAAAAAAAAAAAAAAAATCGTTGAATAGTTTCAATATTTTTATGACGTTTTTGTGTCCTAATAAGGAATAGAAATTCCAGATTTAAACGTGCAATAAAAGCAGAAGAAGAAGGAACAAGCTACTTTGACATAATATGGCATTTTTAGCTCGTGTTTTATATTACTTATGGTTCTTATAAACCCATGCTTTTCTACCGTGTTCGTCCCAAACAATTTCCCCCAACCTAAACCCAACATTATAACATTTCCTTCAAAGATAAAACTATATTATTAAGTATGGTTTGTTTTTTTTTCTGAGGAAAATATTAATTATGGGGTCTATAGTCCATCAATTTTCAGGCAAGCTCCTAAAAGTGCATCCACTGGATACGACTATATATTTGGAAACTCTGACACGTAGATGCACAATAGACCATGTATATAATAACTCTGACCTTGTTGAGATTGTATATAAATGATGAGTCCCCTTTTTGGAAACTTAATGATGAGTACAATTTACGACTTTATGTATACATTTATGATCTACCTATCTATATATGCTTTTTGCACTTATAAAAAGGCATCCTCAGTCCCTTAAAAAAACGCAGTATTACTTCACTTGCTCAAAACCATACTAGCTCATCAGTATTGCCCTCTGGCACTATATAGCTTAGAGTATAAAATTACCAATTTGAAAAACCATGAAGCTCTCCATTAAACCCATAGTTAGTCCATGCACCAACTTTACTAAGCAGCCATGTCCAAAAATGCAATTTCTTTGTTGCAGTACTACTACACTTACTAATCCAGATATCCGTGAGATTTCCCAAAGTCCTCGTTTTACACCCCTCTTTTATGATTCAGTTAAAAACTCGACAACAACAATGTGGCCGGTGCCGATAAGGCCGTTGATATCGACCACGATGGCAGTCCGTGAAAAGTGGATGGATTATCAAGGAATAAATAATTGGGAAGGTTTATTAGATCCTCTTGACAACGAATTACGTGGCGAAATTATACGATACGGACACTTTGTTGAAGCTGCTTATAGATCATGTGATTTTGAACCTTCTTCATCTACATATGCCAAATGTAAATATTCAAAGAGGAAATTATTAATCAATTCTGATTTTTTGGACACTGGTTATAGAGTCACAAAAAACTTGAATGCCACGTCAGGATTTCAGTTGCCATGTTGGATTGGAAAAGCACCAGCCTGGATGTCCACTCAGTCCAGCTGGATTGGTTACGTGGCAATTTGTCAAGATGAGCGTGTAATCTCACGCCTAGGAAGACGTGATGTGGTCATTGCATTACGCGGAACAGTCACATGCTTGGAATGGCTAGAAAATCTACGCGCTACCCTCACTCCTTTCCCAATCAGCAGTCATAACGATTCTTCCTTCTCTTCCTCTTCTGGTCCGATGGTGGAAAGTGGTTTCTTAAGTTTGTACACTTCTAGGGTAGCAGGAAAAGGTCCGAGCCTACAAGATTTAGTACGGCAAGAAATTTCTCGAATTATTGAAACCTACGGTAATGAGCCGCTTAGTTTCACGATCACCGGCCACTCGCTAGGGGCGGCGCTAGCCACCCTTACTGCATACGATATAAAAGAGACATTTAAACATTCGTCCTTGCCGTTGGTGACGGTAATTTCCTTTGGAGGTCCTAGGGTAGGCAACCAAAGCTTCAGGAGTCACCTAGAAAAACAAGGGACAAAAATATTACGTATAGTAAATTCGGATGATTTAATAACAAAGGTACCCGGATTCGTTATTGATAATAATGAAGAAGATTTGACGGGTCCAGATTCGGATTTGGGTTTGAATCCGACTTACGTAGCGAACATTTCGAATTGGATACAAAAGCGCGTAGAGGACACGCAATGGGTATATGCTGACGTGGGATGTGAACTCCGGTTAAGTAGCCGGAATTGTCCTCATTTGAACGGAATCAATATTGCAACTTGTCATGGGTTAAAGACTTATCTCCATTTGGTTAATGGATTTGTAAGTTCAAACTATCCTTTTTAGAGTCACTGCAGGAAAAATGATGAATAAATCGATGGCGTAAAGGTTCTTTTACGAGTTCCAATCTTGATCAATAATGTCAGTTCTTGAACTTACGTTTGTTTCTTGATGGTGCTATTTTGATAGAATTTTTAACACATGCGTTAGTTATTCAGTTAATTTAATATGTTTGTTGAAGAATCTGATATGTTTACTGAAAAATACGAGAATGTGAATATGAAGAAGCGAGAAGTGTATTAAGCACGGTTTGGTATTTATCAAAAAAAAGATGATGAAACGGATTAAAGTAAGTTTAGACATTTTCCGTATAAAGAATTAGGACAGCAAGTAAGTTTATGAAATATAAAAAAACGTATATAAGTAGGAAAATTCTGACAAGTATAATGAAGAAGGGTGTTATTCTTTGTTTAAGAATGATAAAGTCTCGTTGGAATTTCTTGATCTGACCAATAGCACGACTTGTAGTTTGAAAATATACTTTTTTTTTTTTTTTACCTTTGTTAGGGTTTTTAAAGTTGAATAAGTAATAATGCAAAAAACGTTTGAATGAAAAAAAGTGCAATTTAGACCAAGAAAAATCTTTCATATGGTCACAAAAAGCCCTTGTTTGTTTGTACTTGAAATGGATTAAAGTATAGAATAAAATTCATAAAGAGCAACAAGTTGAAAAATAAAAATTGAAATGAATTAGGGTTTTGTTTTTTATTATTTAAAATAAACTGTTGTTTTCAATTATTTATTATCTGTTTAAAAAAAGTTATCGTGAATATTTTTCAAGACTGTTCTTCTTATCGATACAGTTAAAAATAAAAATATTATATTTATTTTTTATGATAATTTTTTTCTAATAATTTAAAAAAAAAAATACAAGCAATCGAAATAGCACTTACATGGTCAAAAACAAGATTTTCAAACATGTATAGTCCAAATTGTTTAAGAAAATCAATTGCAAAGTTTGAATATTTAGACATTCTAATTCACCGACCATAGCTTTGATTTCATTGTTGTTTACCAAATCCCGTCATCTATATATATGTATAAGTTATTGGGTCGGTTCTTCCTTTCTAATGGACAAAATTCAATCAACGTGGAATGCAATTGAAGACTCTCAAACTTGTGTTTCTTGCTTCTTTCATTTTCTTTAAAAGAAGAAAAAAAATCGAAAAGAGAGTGTCAAATTGATTTAAAATATATCAAAAATAAAGTATTTAAGTAAGAATTAGTTTAGCAATAAAAAGTGAAATTTCTAGTACAACACCATGTTCAAACCTATGTTCTTGAATGAGTATGTTATATAATTAAGTTTGCTTAGTGTGATTTATTTTTCATTTGATTCTAGTATAAAATATAATTTAACTAATCATTACGTGCATCTAATTACAGTATGAAATATAGTTTATCTAATACATGAAAATCTCCGATTAAGAGAGGAGAAGTTTGTCAGAAATAAAATTTTTAATCTCAAAAGACATTCTTTTCATTCAAAATTTTTTAATATATTCTTTAATATATATTTTTTAGTGATTTTTTTAAAAAATTTTATTTAATATAATAAAAAAATATACTAGGCGAATTGTTGTTATTGTTGCATATAAGGATGCAGTGGTCAAGTAGTAATGCATATAAGGAGGTTTTCGGCACGGCTCTTTAAGGTTTACGCTTTGGGGTAACGAGGCGTCTGTTTTGATGATTGGACCGCGTGAAACTATCATCATTTGTGGAACATGCAATAGTATCCTTTGACTATCCCATGAAATTATACGTGTAATTTCTCTATCAAGGGAATCTTCATCAATACTACTCCCCTTTCATATTTTTTATCGGTTTAGAGGTTGCTGAGAATTAAGAAAATAATTAAATAACTTAAATTATTATTTAATTTTTATTAATTGTTGTGATAAAAGTTTATAGGTAGATAATTATTTAGTTCAAATGAGATAGATTTATATATAAAAGAGTATAATGTAATACTTTATTTATTTATCAAAGCAATAAATATTTTGAAAAAAAAAATTATGTTTAAGCAACAGATAATAAGAAACAAATATGATACATTAAAAACCAATATAATTTTTGTTCCAAAAGATAAAAACAAAAAGATCTGCCCAATAAAAATTTAAAATTTTATCTAAATATAGAATCGAATCTTTATCTAAAAATGGTAGAGACGATCCGAATCGAAACAATCATCATCAATTAGTAAAACTTTGATTTCAATCTTAAAGTCCTTTTATTCCCAATGATTTGATGATGCTGTCATGCTAAGATATCAACTTTGATATCTCAATCTTGTTGAAAGGCTCTTAAAACATATCGGCTTTATGTTGGGTCACATTCTTACAATCTCCCATTAGTACATTCTAAGATATACTTTGATTCTAAGACCCCCAGCCGACCATGCATTTTAGTTTGAAAGAATGTTTCTTTCAATTCATAATTTTCTAACAAGAAAATGACGTTAAAACTTTCTAAATTGACACTCAAATTACATAAAAATAAACAACCAATATTAAATGCGATTAAAAATATAAAAATCTCACTTTTCAAGTGAACACAATATTTGTTTATTCTTTCCGAGTTAAAAATTAAAAGAAGAAATATGTAGAATTAATGAGGCAGGCAAGAGTTTTGCATGGAAAGAGTCATAATGTGATTCTTCGATATTAATCCTCATGGTCCATGCAATGAAATATATTATTGTTGGAAGGTCCTTATTACTAAGAAACACGCTTCATGCACGTGAGGTAAAAACGCTTTATGATGAAAATGGTCAGGGGTGTAGTGTTTAGAAAACGGCTGATATATCGATAGTGTCAGTGAAAAACGTGAGGAGATATGATTATAATAAATAGTGGGAGGAATTAAGGAATAAGGATATATCATATATGAATGATATGAATGGCCGGTGGTCGTATATGAATTATAAGTAATGAAGAAGAAGAAGGTTTGGGTTTAGGTTTTGGATCAGAATCTGCACTTTTATTGCTGAGGATTTATATCTACTTTGATTGATTTGCCATCATCAATAAGTCGTCACTGTCCTTTTGATTTGGAATTTGTTGCTCTCTTTTCGTACAGTAGTATATGAAGAAAGAAATTGGAGAGAAAGTGACATTTTTGCTTGCTTGGTATCCACACACGCTAATTATTGGAAGGAAAGCCAACCAACTATGATATACTATCTGCGCCGTTCTATTTCATACTATGTGTCATTACCGGGATATGATACTTAAAACAATGATTATGTTATTTATATTTAAAAAAAAAAGATTAAATTACTCAGTTCTAATAAAAAAAATTTAAAGATTGTTTAATTCGAATAAAATATTAATATTTATGAAAAATGATCATTTAACACTCTCTTAATTTATTAAAGTAACAGATATATTAAAACGGAAAAAAATATATTCGAGCGACAGATAATATAAAAAGAGAGGTAGTATATAGCTCCACTTTGACTAATTTTAATTTTATCTTTTTTAGAAATTAGCTATATATTTTTAAACTATTTTCACTTTTTTATTTATAAACATAAACAAAAAAAAAAAGAGAAACGTTTATTTTATCTTTTTTAAATCATGAATTGTTTTTAATATTGAAAGTTTATAACAATTTAATAATTTCATAAGAAATATTGGTGTATTTCTTTCATATTTATAACATAACTTAAAAGATTTAGTTATTTTTTACAATTGTATTGGATCCATGTATCAAAATATATGGAATTTAATTGTGAAATGTTTAAATAGTTAATATTTGTGATAAGATAAAATAAAAGTTTATAACTATAAGCATAGAAATAAAAATAGTTTAACGTTATATAAAGCAAATTTTTTTTATTTTTTTCATTTGAAAATTGTTCCTTGTTAAGTCAAGAGGCCTTATGTTCAAATCATAATTGCTAGTTATTTAATATTATAAATTATTTACAACTTTACATGTCTGACAAATTATAAAAAAAATTGACAATTTTCAGCATATTTAAGCATTTTTCTGCACAAGTAAGAATGACAAAGTTCCTGCCAAAAGCAGGATCTTGTCATTCCCGTGCCGAATAAGGCGGGAATACTCCAACTTTAATTTGGGACAGAATAGAAAAATTAAGGATGACACGAGGATGAAATTTCATTTTGTCACGTCATGTATCGTCGCGTCTTATCCCTTCCCATTCTAGTCTCATCCTAGTCTCGTCTAAATCCCGACATTATAAATATTTAATTCCTTCCTTACTATTATTAATGTACCTCTAACATAATACAAATATTCTTTCAACAGTTTTCTAATTAACAGTAAAAGTTTTTAAAGTTAATTGAAGGAACTTAAATGAGACTAAAATCTTCTATATTTCGACTGGACTAAACGGATTTTTAATCTCGCTTAGCCTTACCAGAATGGAAATAAAAATCCCCATTATAATTTTAAACAAGATAAGACAGAGATGATATAAAAATGTTCGTGATGTTCCCATTACTATGCTTACACATAAACTTTTTATTAAATCAGAGTTAAATAATTAAAACTAAAAAGGCATATTCATTAAATAATCATTTTCATCATCTTCCAATACACTATCACTTTTTTTTTTACACATAAACTAAAGTGAGAGTAACTCATAACTTAGAAGGGGTATTTAATCTAATAAACCAGTCCACCCAATCACAAAGATTGCCTCCCAGTGAACAACATGTAAGCATTTGCGGCTTCAATCATTAACAAAAAAGTCTTAAGAATTAGTACCACGGAGATGAGATGAGATTAGGCAGTCAACAATACTTATTATTATATATTATTATTATTATTGCTTTCGTTTCGTTTATTTATGGCCTAGATTTTGGGTGACGGCCATTACTCGTTATTTGTGTTCATATCATATCAGGACCCCCTCCCATACCAATATGGCTGTAAACGGGTCAGACTCTTAGGGTACTCCAGACTCGTATCTTTATAGTTAAATTTGGACTTAGACCTGGATCCATACCTTCTAGAGTATAAAATTTTGGACTCAGACTCGACCATCCAGGGTCTAGGGTAGAGTATGGGTATACCATACCCATATGATATTTTTTTATTTTTTTCCCTGTTAAACAAAAATATATAAAACAATGTATAATCCTAAATTAAAAATTTTAACATGATTAACATAATCTCCTCAACATTTCTTTCAACAAATACAATCATTTAACATATACATAAATGAATAGGGATATAGACCCCTTTAACTATATTAATTTCAGTCTGTAATCTAAATTCCTGCACAACCTATGAGCAAAAGTATATGTAATAATATGGTGTCGCGTAATAGATAAGTCAAATAATAGCGTATAAGATAGAGAACAAAAAGAAAAATAAAGAAAAAGATTGTCTTTTTTGTCATGATCCATATTTTCAGTAGTTCTATGAAATAAAAATAAGACAAAAATATTACTATCATAAATTGCTTTTACAAAAAGAAAAAGAAGGCTGGCAACAATAGGATTCAAACCTGCGCTGCCAAGCTAACATGAATCTTAACCTTCCCTCCCTAACCACTCGGCTAGATCTCTCCATATATATTTAATATTTTCCATCTAATATAATCTATAATATATAGTATTATTTTATTAATACGGGTCTGGGCATCACCATACCCTGTCCAGACCCATATAGATGTATAAATACGGCATAGATACGGGTACGTGTCCGCGAATATAAAATTTAAACTTTACCCGCTAAAAACGAGTACAGACTCGTGCGGGTACGGGTAAGACCCGCCACGTTTACAGCTCTACATACCAACATTAATATTTTTACTTTTTTAAGAAAATATTTTTACCGATTACATTTTAAACATTAATTTCGTAAAAAAATAACAAATTTTGTAAACATTTAATTTTTAATTTTTCTAAATTTTTATGAAAAAAGAATTAAGAATATCACAAGATTTCAAGTATAGGTGTCTAACAAGATCTTCTTCCTTCTGCAAACAATGACTTAATGTTATGGATATGCAAGTCAAAATTTTCTAACCAGAAACAATTCAATGGCATCATATACGCATGCTTCTACTTTACTCAATCTCAATACTAACTCTACATCCCTGAAAAAAATTACTATGATTGTTAATTAATAATTTTTTTAAACAATTTATAAAATAAAATTTTCTTTTCTTTTTATACCTACAAAGAATTAAAAAATGCTACTAAAATAGTATGCTCAAATGATGTATTTATCAAAATAATTACATAAATGAAAAGCATGGGTAAAATGATTTCATTCCATTTCACGAGTGGCTTGTGCATTCATTATTATAGTCAGATTTTTTTACATCACATCATTTTGACCAAACCAATTGTTTCAAAACTATTTATAAAAAATGAAATAAAAGTTTATAAGTAATTTTTAATAAAAATAAAAATAATGAATTATGTGTTATGTTAAAATAAGGACATAAATAAAAAATATAGGTAATATAAATAATTTTACTCTAATGAATATATGACTCTTAGAAAGAGTTAAATTTTTTTTAATTAAATTTCATTAGGAAATACAATGTTATATAAGATTTGAATAGGACAAATTACTTTCCAAACTTATTTATGAATTAAACTCAAGTATCCCTGATCATCTAGTTCTGCTATATAGATATATTCGACATTTCAGATTAATTTGTTGAATTTAAATTTAGATTCTTAATTAATTACATTTGCAGAAAGAGATGAATAACTATAGAAAATTGGAAACCCCTATAAAAACAAGAAGAAATTACTCCTATCAATTTCCTTAGTTTTCACACCCAAAAAAGACTTTCTTTTATAGGTTCTCTAAGGTATGAGTACTGGGAAAATTTCTTTGATCCTTTTTTCTCCATTCCAAAATGCTCTGCTATATTATTTTATATACATTTTTATCTTTGAAATTACTTGATTACTTTTACAAGTTGGAACTTAAATTTAATATTTCTCACAAATAAATTAATTTTTATAACTTAAAGTACAAGAAACTATTATAAATGTTCCATTAACAATTTACCTCTTACTCGAATTACTCATAATTTTTATTTATTTTTATACTCAAATATTTTCAAGCAATTAATTTTAACGAATTACGTGTTTCATATATAATAGAATAAGACTGAAAGAATCATACTCTCAAATCACGTTTTTTCTTTGGAACAAGATCATTTTTATGCATATCTTTTATTTATGTTTATCTTTTGACGCGTACGTAATTTGGTCATAATTATTTTCAATTATATCCATCCTACCATAGATAATAAATAACTTGTCAAAATTTTAACTAAATTTTATGATTATAAAAAAATTTTAAGACTAATTTTTTTAAAAAAAACTTAATTTGCCCTTAAAAAATTCATATTCCCAACGTAAACTATATGCAACCATATCCTTTTAACTTTCTCAAAATTTCAGCCCCATCCAGACCTTCAAAACTAATATACATTATACATGACATGAAATTTTGTAACTCAAAAACCACTTTTGACTAAAAAAAGAAGAAAGAAAAAAAACCTATCGCAATTAAGAACATGAAAGGAATCAAAGGGGCCATAGACAGCCTCATATACTCCAAAGTAAGACATTCCTAGAATTTAAAAAACATGAAATCAACATAGCACATGTCCAAAACCATAGTTCAGGGTCAAGTGGGGTTCTCATGGATAAGGTTCCTTGGGTGTTGGGGGTGTGGGGGGGGGGTGGGGGGGGGGTGTGGAATGTTTTTTTATTATATAGTATTCTAGTTATGTGAAGTTTTTGATTTATCTACTCCTTTTGTAGAGCAATTTGACATTTGGGTGGGGCTAAAACCTCATTTTGCCCAATAAATAGGAGAAGACATTACAATAAATAGGTGAGGCTCAATTTGTTCATTTTGCCATAAAATAATAATAGCCTAGTACTAAAATAATGCATAAATGAATGCACAAAATCTTACTCCTTTTTCCTATGTTTTTATTTGTTTACTAAATAATAGATATATTTTGTTCTTTTTTGGTTAAAAACTAAAGAATATCAGACATTTGATTTACATGTTATAAAAGGCTATTCTATTTTTCAGAAGTGACAAAACATGTATGGTGTGATAGTGTAATTTTCCAATCACTTATATACTTTCATCTTTACATGTTATAAAAAGCTATTCTATTCTTCAGAAGTGACAAAACATGTATAGTGTGATAGTGTAATTTTCCAATCACTTATATACTTTCATTTGATATATCAAGTGAAAAATTTTAAAAATAATTTAATAATACATAACAATCTTATGTTACTTTTTGGGATTTTTATATACTCCAATTCCTGGAATAGACTCTTGATACTAAGTTACTGAAAAAAGATAATCTTTTGTGGAGGTATATGGTCACGGGAGTGGGCGGAGACAGAGCATTTAGGGGTTTTTTTCTTTATTTACACTATTTTTTAAATTTGGCTACTAAAGTAGCCCACCTTTTTTTATCTTTATTGTGGTCATAACTCACAATGGTTGGACGTTATCATTATTGATAACGCACAACCATTGTACGTTATTATCTAATTATACTTAGTCCCGGTAATCCGCCGATGTGGTGGATAATGCACAGCCATTGTGCGTTATGAAACAGCAACAACGCACAGTAGTTGTGCATTATCTGCTACTTTAGTTATTTATTTTTTATTTTTTTATTTCTTTAAAAATCTTTTTAAGAAATTAAAATTTATTTACATTTTTGTCAAAACTTATAATTGTATAATTTGTTTAAAAAGACTGTATATATAATATTTAACTTATTTTAAGCGTATTTGTTATGATAATATTTATATCATTTTCTCGGAAAATATATTTAACTTTTAACCATTTCATCTCAAGTTATTTGAAGAAGCAATACTAAAGATATTGTAAAAATTTAGAGTAATGAAGTAGTAATTAGAAGAAATTGAAAGAAAATTTTCATTAATAGAAACCTGTTTTATTACAACAATTTCAAGAAAACAAACTTATACATTGCTTGGTTCGGGGTTATGACAATTTTTTCTATTATGTCCCGGCATGCGACATCTGCCACATCTTGGGAGAGAATCCGGATTTCTATAATCCATTTCCCCCTGAAATCACTTGTCCTGTTTTCTACCCCGTTGTTGCTCGTAACAGAAACCCAGATCAGAGATTTGACTATGTATATTCCTTCTCGCGAATTGTAAGTTGTAACTTTGTGTTCTCTTGATTTCATTTCAATCCGAAAGAACTTGTAAAAAATTCGGGTTGGAAATGAATGTACACAATTTTCAGCCTCTTCACAGTGTTGGTGAAAATACCTAACTAGTTTGTTGAAATTAGTTCAACCAGGGCTTTTAAACGTAGGACCCTAGCTTTCTTCAACACACTGTTAAGTGCTTCACAAATGTTGGTTGTCATGATACCGTGTCTGTGCCCGCCATCATGCAACAATGTCCATTTCTCTAGGTCCAACTTCATCAAGTAAATGTAAGCATCCACATTTCTTTCTTGAATCTCTTTCATTACACGGTCAAGTTTTCAGTGTTTTGATTCTGTTTCGGTCTGTCACATCAAGCTTTTTAGGGTTGTGTTCTTAAAAGTCTTGTTAAAATTTGCTCGAATGTAGTATAAACAAAATCGGTGAGCTGCAAATGGAGATTGCCATAAAGGTTGACTTTGAATAGCAAAGAAAATACCTTTATAACGATCAGAAATGAGGCATACGTGGCGATCTTTAACAATTTATTCTCGCAGATTTTTAAGGAACCAATTACAACTTTCGGAGGATTCCTTATCAACAATTGCAAAAGCAAGTGGGAACAAGTGATTATTGGCATCCCACGTACTTGCAATTAACGGTACGCCCTTGTATGGTCCACTTAGGTGTGTTCCATCCACAGAAATCACCGGCCGACAGTATGGAAATCCGTCTATAGATGGCGAGAAACACCAGAAAACAAATTTAAAAACATAATTAGGAACACTGCTTGTTCTATGATGCAAAAATTCATATACAGTCCCCGAGTTTAAATCATGTACAGCTTGTAAGTATTTTGGTAAAATATTGAAGGTTGTCTCCCAGCTACCAAAAACCCTCTCTATGGCAAATTTTCGAGCATACCATGCCCGCTTGTAAGTACAACCCGTTTGAAACAACACCTGAACTTCTTGAATGATGTTTGACACAAGTATCTCAAGATCGTTGGCAACTAGGTGTGATATTGATATTGAAATAAATTTTGAGGACAAGTTTCTGTGCTTGTTTTGTTCAATTTGAATAAGGCATATGTGTTCTTTTACGAATCTCGTTATTTCTCATCGACTGTGCGTTGCTTTCTTTTTTATACGGATGTACCATGAACAATAATCAGCATCACTGTGATGGTAACATCTTGTGGTTCATGTATCATTTTTATTTTTCACAACTCTGTATTCACGTCCCACACTAATGGACCACTTACGAACCACACTTATTGCTTGCACTTTGTCAACGAATCTTATGCCTAACTGAATGTCAGTCATGGAATCGTTCCAATCGAGTAACCGTATGGTACCAGATTCTACAAGGTCATCTATAGGAGAAACCCGAGCCCATATCTAGGAATGCTTCAGAATATGTGTAGTTATATCTAGCACTGCTGAACCATTGACTGCTCTCCCATTGGGGCACTATGTTTTCAGTTACAGGGTTTACAGGATTTACAGGAGTTTTTAACTCTCCTTCTTTTGGTCTTTGTCATAATCTGATTCAAATTAACTAGAAATGGCATCATCTCCGTCTGATCGGTCAATCTCATCGTCGTCGTCATTGACGATAGGGTACAACATAGACGGTTCATCAGAAACCATCTGTGTTACTATTATAATATGTTCGGTCATGTTTATTATATTTATGTTCTGTATAATTAGAATACTATGTTGCAGAATCTGCTCGAATTCAACGAGAATATGAATCTGTTCCTTCGCGTGGTGGGGTGGAATAGTCCATAGATAATGTATTTCTTCATCGTTATTCATGCTATATAAATAAAACATACGATGCACTTCGTAATATGAAGGCACCCTCATTGTCATTCGAACAATCCAGAGACTGGGATCCACATCTCGGTATTTTAATATTTTCCTTACCAATTCATTATGTGAAATCATTCGAGTCGTTGGCAATGTCCAAGTTTTCTGCACTACTCCAATAAAATAGGGACCATATGCATCCCTTGCAATTTCAGAATCCCAAAATAGCATCACTCTAACATGGTAGATTTCTTCCATTTGAAATTGATTTAACTGGATGTGTTTAGGGTTAGGGAGGATGAAATGTAAAGAAGTTAAGTAATTTGTAAATTGAAAATGAATGAATGGGGAATGGTTGAGAAGTATGGCTGAAGCAGCATTTTTAGAGTGTGTATATGTATATATAAAGGTTTAAAATTGAAGTGTCGAGAGTGAAGACAAACCCAAATGAATTATTTCTCTTACAATTTCACATGCGTTCACATGGTATTGTCGGGGAATTGGTACAAAGTTCTGGAATGAAATGACAACACATGGTATACGGAATGAATGGGTTCTGAATTATTGAAGATAACGCACAGTGGTTGTACGTTATCTTGAGTGATAATACATTGCAATTGCGCGTTATTTTCAAGATAATGCACGACCATTGTACGTTATCTTAAGTAATAACGCACAACTGGAATGCATTATCACTCAAGATAACGCACAACCGTTATGCGTCATCAAACATATATGCGTTATTAGTATACTTTCATTAAAATGTACACACCAATGTATTATGGTAAAAATGTAGTTTTTTTTCTTTATTTACACCATTTTTAAAATGTTAAAATGTACAACCGAAGTAAGTAGTAAAAATACTTTTATTACATAAAATACCATATTACAAAATAATATACATAAAACAAAATAATCAATAATATACATAAAATTGAATACTCTATATTGAAATTTAATTTACACATAATAGAAAATAAAAACTCCAAAATACTAATTACAACTATAGCCAGTCGGATGGCGTGAACCTTGTTGTCTTTTTCCTAACACGATGTCCGAATCCAATATGCTGTAAATCATCTGTGTCATCCGTCTACTCTTCTTCATCAAATGAAGATACATGCGATATAGGCTTATTCAGTGTAGATGAGCCGGCTGTGCCCGGAGGAGGGGTTGCACGAAACGATAAAAACCCTAAAGATGTATGATGTGGTGAGTGAAATAGGGCAAACCCTAAACCCGGAGGGGGAGACGCTCGTAATGTCCCGAATCCACCTAGAAATGACTAGGAAGGTGGCATTAAACCCAAACTAAAGGATGGTATATCTAAGTTTGGGTTGTCAAATAGGTCAACAGGAGGGCGTCCACCTCCAGATCCCTCACCTCTCTCCACCTCATGTCCAGAGTCTGCATGTCCGTGTCTGCTTGGAAAATGAGGGACAAGACGGCATCCACCTCCTGCTCCACGACCAGGCAATCTACGAGCGCCCCTCTTAACACCACGAGCACTCAAGTCAGGTACGGGCTCCTAGGGACGGCGACGCAACGATTATACTGGAAATGTCTATTGAATCTCGTGCTGTGATGGAGTACAGCCCAACGTACCGCCAATAGATACCATGCACCTCCGAATGATAGTCTGCATTTTCTTCGCAAAAATAGTCATCTGTGACGGAGATGAAGGTGGTTCTTGTATCACCACTAAAGCCATGTTATCTACCTCCTGCAACTTGGAAGTCTTAACAAAAAAAAATTAAACTGTTAGAAGTCAGTAATAAATAAATGAAATGCGTAAAAATACCAAAAAAATAAAACTCTAAAATGTACCATCATCTGTCCGTCGACCCTAGCAGGTTGGTATCCAACCGAACAGGTATCACGATTAGCTAGATTTTTTATGTACACCTGTGTGATTCCTTGATACTATCTAATTTACTTGTCATTGTGGGTATGATAAGACCCCAACTGCCAAGGTAGGGCCATCTCTAATATGCAGTCGCCATTGATGCCAGAACTCTACATGGCTAGCATGTTGTGTCCCCCAATAAGTTCGGTCATTTCCTCTAAGCTGGATCCGATGCAGATCAAGACGAGTATCACATGAGTCCGGTATATGCTGAGCCTGTGCAAATTGACGAATCACACGCCGGGATAGTGATACTCCACTATCTCATAACAAATGAGTGGGACATCTGCCCACCACAGGTCAGATGGAACCAGACCACGGTCATGATAAGGGGGTCATACAAACTGTTAAGTCAAAATTCAAAATCAATATAAAGTTAAGTGCTTAAAAATTTAGGGTTTACAAGTAATACAAAGTATTTTAAAGCGAACCTGATAAGATGACATGAAATCTAACTGGTCCCTGTATGTAACTAAGGTGTGAGTAGGCAGTTGGAGCAAGAGGTTGGCCTGAACATCCGTCATCAACTGAGGCTGCAATACAGGGATACGCGACCACGCCCAAACTTGCACTATGACTAAGGCTCCCCCTATCTATCGTGCATCCCCTAAAGCTGCCGTGCACAACTGCCTATATAAAAAACCAAGTACGCAACTACCCCCCCCCCCCCCAGCTATATGTGCTGATGGCATCAATATCCTCTAATAAACTGAGGTAGCACACATGAACCAGATTGCTTGAGAAATCGGGAAGCACATGACCACCAAGAAGTAAAAAAATAAATCCACGTGCATGCAAGATGAGGTCATCATCGGTCTCTGAACCGGTAAACGCTCTCAAAATCCATGCTTCCAGAGGTTCCTTCTTCACCTTATAACCAGAAAAGTGACTAAAAGACAACCGCACACCAATAAGTCTCTCGATCATCTCAATCTAATATTGTTTCTTGTGTACACTCCAGCTAGGACCGGTAACGGGCAAACCCTCTATTCGTAAACCCCATAATGCCTGCGCATCCTGAAGGGTTATTGTGACTTCACCACAAGTCAGGTGAAATGTGTGAGTCTCCAGTCTCCAATGCTCAACTAACATAGTAATAAGAGCGTAGTCAAGCCCAATGTAACCACATCTGGACACTCCCCCTAAACCAATCCTATCTATAAGATCTACCAACCTACGGGGAGCCATACTGTAACACTGGAATAGATTGCGACCGAAACGTCTACACTGCAGATCAGTGAAACACGTCTCATGGTCCCCACTCCATATCAACCCAGACCTATGCTCGTGCTATCTCGTCAAAACTGTTAGCCCTAAGGGCATTATTGTATATGTTTTTTATTATGATTAATATATGTTTGTGTGATGAGTATAACTTAGTCTCTATAGAACAAAATAAGCATTTTTTGAGACTCAAGGCTACACTATATAAGAAGTAAAAGATCTTGGAATTAAAGCATAATGAAGACGGAAAGATCAAGCCATTCCAAGATCAAGGCATTGAAGACCTTGAAGACTTATGTCTTAGTTAGAGATATGCTAAGGTATTTTGTAAAACTCCATAACTCTCATCTTTGTTTGTTGATCAAGTGTGAAGCTTCTTGGATGAATTTCTTTTTATAAACTATTCTTGAAAAATCCAAGTATTCTTGATAGAGTTTTTGATGTCTTCAAAAGTTTTCTTATCTCTAAAAGAGTATAAAGAATATATATTTTGAAATGTGAAGGAAAGTTCTTTTTGTTTAAGGAAAACTGGCTTTTAAGTCATTCTGAAAAAAAAAGGGGTCATCCGATTTTGTCATCCGATTTTTAAAACAGGTCATCCGATTTTTAAAATCGGACGTCCTATTTTAAAATCAGTCGTCCGATTTTTCTAGCTTTAGAAAAATAGGTCGTCCGATTTTTAAGAGGGATCATCCGATTTTTGTAGGATGCGTCTGAATCTTTCTGTTTCAAAAATAGGTCGTCCGTTTTCTAAAACCGGTCGTCCGATTTTAGTCTTTTACTGCAAAAATATTACCGTTACACAGTGTAATGGCTACTTTCTTCTCCTTCATATATATATTGACTTTGATCAGCTACAAAATTAATGGAGGTTGAATTGAAACTTGATTGAGATTATTTTAGAACATTTAAAGAGCCTTAAAAGTACATTCTTTCAAAGATCTTCATCTCATACATACAAATAGAAAAATCTTCTTGGAGCTTCATTGTTGATCATCCATCAAAGAAGAAGTAAAGAGGTGCTTGTAGAAGTATTCCATTGGGTTGTATCTTCCTCTTCTCAAGCTCATTTGGTAACATTATTCCTTACTCTTCTTATTCTTTTATTGTGATCAAAGGTTTGTGGAAAACCCTTTGGGTGATCCTTTGATAGATTTGTTGTATTGTTGTGTTGTGTAAACTTTGAGGTTTTTGTGTAAAACCCTTGAAGGGTGATCCTCATTGTGTTGTTGTGTAACCAACTTTGAAGATAGTGGATTTGTGAAATCCTTGGGTTGAGTCTCAAGGTAGTGGATGTAGCTCTTTGAGAGAATGAACCACTATAAATTGTTGTGCATGTTCTTTAAAGTTTAATTCTATGCTCATTTCTTGATTGCCAAAACTATAAGATTCTGTTTCGTGTGGATTCTTATCAAAAATAGTTTTAGAATTCTTTCACAAACAAATTGGAGGTTTATCTTTCTAATCACACAAAAGATTTTTTAAAATTAGCCAAAAACCTTATTCACCCCTTCCCTCTAAGGTTTTTCAATTGGTATCAGAGCAGGGCTTCTCTAAAAAAGGACTAATACTCTTGAAGCAAAAGATCTTTATTTTACTATGGCTAATATTTCTAGTTTACCATATGTAGAAGGCTCTTCTACAAATAGACCTCCTCTTTTCAATGGTACAAACTATACTTTTTGGAAATCTAGAATCAAAATATATATTTGCTCTATTAACTTTAATCTTTGGAGCATTGTAGAGAAAGGACCTTATATTCCAAAAAAGGATGGAATAGTCAAGAAGGTTGAAAAATATGATGAGCTTGACTCAAGAAAGATGACTCTAAACTTTCAAGCTATGAACATATTGAGTTGTGCTTTGGATGCTAATGAATACAATAGAGTGAGCGAATGCGACTCGGCTCATGAAATGTGGAAGTTACTTGAAGTAACTCATGAAGGTACCAATCAAGTGAAAAAGTCAAAGTTGGCTATGTTTGTGAGAGATTATGAGCTATTCATGATGAAAGAATATGAAAGCATTAGTGACATGTTCACAAGGTTCACCAATATCACAAATGGCCTAAAGGCGTATGGGAAAGAGTACACAAGGGGAGAAGTAAATAGAAAGATTCTTGATTCACTCCCAAAAGCATGGCAACCAAAAACTCTTGCCATTGAGGAATCAAAAGATTTAAGACAACTTGCTATTGAAGAACTCATAGGATCTCTCCTCACCTATGAGATGAAAATAAAAAGATTAGATGAAATAGAAGATGAAGACAAAGGAAGAAAAGGCATAGCACTCAAAGTGAATGTTGATGATCATACATGCTCGTCAAACAATGAAAATGAGATTGAGGATATGGCCTTAGTAATGAGGAAATTTAAAAGATTTTACAAGAAAGACTTCAACAAAAGAGGAAAGAATCCTCCATTCAAGAAAGGAGGACAAAGTTCATCACTCTTCAAGGCTAGATGCTTTGAATGCAATAGCATCGACCATCTTGTAACCGATTGTTCCAAATCTATTGAAGAAGAGAAAGGAGCGTTGGAAGAAAAGCTTGAGGCATTAAAGAAAAAGAAGAAAGGTAAGGGCCTAATTGGTGCATGGGATCAAGATACAAGTGAAAGTGAAGGTGATGAAAAAGGAAACATATGCTTCATGGCATTAGAAAATGAGGTACAATCTTCACCCTCTAACTCTTCTAGTATCCTTGATGATGATTGTGATGTTGATCCTAGTTTAATGCTTATTGAAATGTATGATGAGTGCAAAAAGGTTACTAAACGAAACAATGATTTGAAAAGCAAAACTAAATTTTTGTTAGATGAGAATTCAAGACTCATTTGTGAAAATAAAGCTATTTTTGAATCCTTGGAAGTTTTGAAGAAAGAAAAAGAGTGTTCAAATGATGACTTTCAAAAACTTGTTTTAGAAAACAAAAACCTTTGTGAAAAGATTTCCTCTCTTGAAAAATGTTTGATTGGTTATGAAGTCTTAAAGAAAAAGGTGAGTGATCTCACTCTATGTGTTGAAAAGTTCACAAAAGGAAAAGAAAACTTTGAAAAACTTATTGGCTCTCAAAGATCACCTTTTGACAAAATGTTATTGGATATAATCATTCCAATAATTTTTCTAAGCAAACACGTTTTGTAAAAGCCTCCTCATCCCTTTCACACCTTTGTTATACTTATTGTGAAAAGAGTGGTCATAAATCCACAAAATGTTTTATAAAAAGAAAGATTGAAAGGGGAGTAAAAACCATTTGAAAAATAAAAGAAAATCCAACTAATATTCATGGACCCAAAAAGATATGGGTACCAAAAGTCTTTTCTACTTCTTTTTTGTAGGAACACAAGTCAAGGTCATCTAAGTGGTATTTGGATAGCGGATGCTTAAGACACATGACCGGATATGCATCCCTCATGAATGAGCTAAGAGAAACCGAAGGTGGCTTTGTTACTCTTGGATGGATCATCGATATAGGTAACATTAGATATGATTCATCTTCTTTAATTAAGGAAGTTCTTTTAAATTGATATTTTGAAGTTTAATTTATTTAGTATTAGTGAATTGTGTGATTATGGGTACAAAGTTGTTTTTGAAAGTGAATCTTCTTCTATCATAAACAAGCTTGTGAACAAAACTATTTTTGTTTCAAAAAGAGTCGGCATATGTCTATGTCTTTTATCTTGAAGTTCTCATTTCTCAAAACTTATAGTGTCTCTTGGTTCATGATGATGATGCATTTTTGTGGCATAGAAGGCTTGGTCATATTAGTATGGATTCATTGAACCAACTTTCCTCAAAAGAACTTGTTAGAGGCTTACCAAAACTTCACTTTGAGAAAGCTAAACTTTGTGATGCTTGTCAATTTGGAAAACAAATTAAGACCTCTTTTAAACCAAAGAAAATGATTTCAACTTCAAAACCTTTAGAACTCATTCACATGGATTTATTTGGACCAATGAAGACCACTAGTCTTGGTGGTAAGAGGTATGCCTTTATTATTGTGGATGATTTTTTTTAAGATTCACTTGGACTTTGTTTTTAAGCCGAAAGGATGAAGCATTTCATGAATTTATTAAATTATTAAAGAGTCCAAACCTCCCTTGTTTGCAAATTGATTTCTATGAGAAGTGATAATGGGAGAGAATTCAACAACCAAGATTTTACAAAACTTTGTGATGATTTTGGTATTTTACATAACTTTTTTCGGTAGCCAAAACTCCTCAACAAAATGGATTTGTGGAAAGGAAAAGTAGAACTTTACAAGAAATGGCAAGGTCAATGCTTTATGAAAATTCCCTTCCTAAACGTTTTCGGCCGAGGCCGTTAAAACCGCATGCTACATTATGAATCGTGTTCTCTTAAGACCATTTAAAAATAAAAAAAAAAATTAAAAAAAAAAAAAAACTCTTTTTGAACTTATTTTCAACAAAACCCCCTCAATTGGCTACTTCAAAGTGTTTGGATGTGAATGATCTATCTTATGCACCAAGGATCTATCTTAAACACCAAGGATAATCTTGAAAAAAATTGATTTAAAAAAAAAAATCCGATGAGGGAATTTTTTCTTGGTTACTCTTTAAACAAAAAGGCCTATAGAATTTATAACAAAAGAACGTTATTTGTTGAAGAGTCTATTCATGTATATTTTGATGAAACTAATACAATGGAAGAACATGCTTATGGAGGAAGAAGAGATTGAAGTAACACAAGAAAATGATCAAGAAGCTCAAAATCTTCCTCAAGATGTGATATATCCAAAGGGACACTCCAAGGATAAAATTATTGGTGATGTATCACAAGGGGTAAGAACAAGAAGGTACTTTATTGACAACTTTTCCCTATTATCTCAAATTGAGCGTAAGTTTATTGATAATGCCTTGTGTGATGAGTTTTGAATTATTGCTATGCAAGAGGAATTATATCATTTTGAAACAAAGAAAGTTTGGACTTTAGTCCCTAGACCACGTGATCACCCCACCATTAGCATAAAATGAGTTTTTCGAAATAAACTAAATGATTCCGGAGAAGTTATTAGAAACAAAGCTAGACTTGTTGCCCAAGGATTCAATCAAGAAAAAGGCATAGATTTTGATGAAACTTTTGCTCCGATTGCTAGACTTGAATCCATTAGGATGCTTTTAGCTTTTACTTATTTTAAAAGGATTCAAACTTTTTCAAATGGATGTTAAGAGTGCTTTTCTAAATGGTGATGTCGAGGAGGAAGTTTATGTTGAACAACCTCTCGGTTTTGTGCATGAAAATTTTTCAAATTATGTATACAAACTTTCAAAAGCACTCTATGGTTTAAAACAATCTCCAAGAGCTTGGTATGAGAAATTAAGCGATTTTCTAATTGGTATTATGTTATCTTGTTGCCATGTTTTTTTTATAGACTTCATGATGATCTTTTATGTTGAAAGTCCAACTGTAGTTCTATGATCCCTTGAAGTCTCTCCTAAATATCTTTTTGATTTATGACAAAAGGGGGAGAAATATGTGCAAGAACTAAGGGGGAGAAATAGTTGCAAGATTCTTATTTTGTTGCTTTTAAGTTTCATGCTTTCTTTAGGTTAGCTACATATCTTATGGTAATGTGCTTGGTTTGATGATTGTTTGATGTCATTCTTGGTGTGAAGCATGCTTTTAAGGTGAGCTTATTTTGTGTTATATTATCTTTCAAACCCTTGGCGTGTTTTCAACTTCATAGGGGGAGTTATCTCTCTCTTATGGTGTTTGGTATGTTTTGTTCCTATTGATGATTTCTTTGAAGCATTACCATATTGATCATACTTACTCTTTTGTTCTTCTTGCATATGTATTTGTCATAATAAAAAAGGGAGAGATTGTTAGCTCTAAGGGCATTATTGTATATGTTTTTTATTATGATTAACATATGTTTGTGTGATGAGTATAGCTCAGTCTCTATAGAACAAAAGAAGCATTTTTGGAGGCTCAAGGCTACACTATATAAGAAGTAAAAGATCTTGGAATTAAAGCATAATGAAGAAGGAAAGATCAAGCCATTCCAAGATCAAGGCATTGAAGACCTTGAAGACTTATGTCTTAGTTAGAGATATGCTAAGGTATTTTGTAAAACTCCATAACTCTCATCTTTGTTTGTTGATCAAGTGTGAAGCTTCTTGGATGAATTTCTTTTTATAAACTATTCTTGAAAAATCCAAGTATTCTTGATAGAGTTTTTGATGTCTTCAAAAGTTTTCTTATCTCTAAAAGAGTATAAAGAATATATATTTTGAAATGTGAAGGAAAGTTCTTTTTGTTTAAGGAAAACTGGCTTGTTTAAGGAAAACTGGCTTTTAAGTCATTCTAAAAAAAAAAAAAGGGGGTTATCCGATTTTGTCATCCGATTTTTAAAACAGGTCATCCGATTTTTAAAATTGGACGTCCTATTTTAAAATCGGTCGTCCGATTTTTCTAGCTTTAGAAAAATAGGTCATCCGATTTTTAAGAGGGATCATCCGATTTTTGTAGGATGCGTCTGAATCTTTCTGTTTCAAAAATAGGTCGTCCGTTTTCTAAAACCGGTCGTCCGGTTTTAGTCTTTTACTGCAAAAATATTACCGTTACACAGTGTAACAGCTACTTTCTTTTCCTTCATATATATATTGACTTTGATCAGCTGCAAAATTAATGGAGGTTGAATTGAAACTTGATTGAGATTATTTTAGAATATTTAAATAGCTTTAAAAGTACATTCTTTCAAAGATCTTCATCTCATACATACAAATAGAAAAATCTTCTTGGAGCTTCATTGTTGATCATCCATCAAAGAAGAAGTAAAGAGGTGCTTGTAGAAGTATTCCATTGGGTTGTATCTTCCTCTTCTCAAGCTCATTTGGTAACATTGTTCCTTACTCTTCTTATTCTTTTATTGTGAGCAAAGGTTTGTGGAAAACCCTTTGGGTGATCCTTTGATAGATTTGTTGTATTGTTGTGTTGTGTAAACTTTGAGGTTTTTGTGTAAAACCCTTGAAGGGTGATCCTCATTGTATTGTTGTGTAACCAACTTTGAAGATAGTGGATTTGTAAAATCCTTGGGTTGAGTCTCAAGGTAGTGGATGTAGCTCTTTGAGAGAGTGAACCACTATAAATTGTTGTGCATGTTCTTTAAAGTTTAATTCTATGCTCATTTCTTGATTGCCAAAACTATAAGATTCTGTTTAGTGTGGATTCTTATCAAAAAGAGTTTTAGAATTCTTTCACAAACAAATTGGAGGTTTATCTTTTTAATCACACAAAAGATTTTTTAAAATTAGCCAAAAATCTTATTCACCCCCCTCTAAGGTTTTTCAAAAACATCAGGGACTATGGAACCCGAATGTACGTGTGTTGGGACTTCTTCCATCTACATTATTTACAGTTTGAGTCACGGTCAATATCTATAAATTAAAGTAAAAAATTTTAAATAAATTATAATTTCAAACTTTTTAGTGTGTGTTGTTCATGGAACAATTATTTTAGGGTTTTTAAGGTTTGTATGATTTTTAACATATCAAGTTTAGTGTTTTTAGGGATTTTAGGGTTTTTAATGTTTTTATAATTTACGGTATAGGATTTTAATATTAAGATTTTGGGTTTTTAGGGTTTACTGTTACAAAATTTAGAGTTTTACCGTTTAATGTTTAAAATATCAATTTTAGGGTTTTTAAGGTTTTTACAATTTACGCTATAGGATTTTAATATTATGATTTTGGATTTTTAGGGTTTACTGTAAAAAAGTTTAGAATTTTACGGTTTAATGCTTGATGTAAAATTTAGGATTTTAATAATAGATTTTTAAGTTTTTTATTATTTAAAGTTTATAATTTTTAAACTTTTTAGGGTTATTGATGATATATTTTATAGCTAAGTATTTTACTACTTGATAAATTTTAGGGTTATATATATATTTTTTAAATAAAAGTCTTCATATTGATAATGGCATACAATTAATTACTAAACCCTAAATTTCTAAGTTTCGGTTCTACTAATTACAAAAAAAAAAAAAAGAAAAAAACAAGTGAAGAGAAAAAAAACTCAAATTACAAGTCCCCATCTTTTCTACTAAAAAACTTATAAGAATGATGCAAAATAATTATCCAAATAAATTAAAAAATTTCAAATAATCATAAAGTAAAGTAAAAAAAAATCACCTAATTATCCAAATAAATTCATCAAAATAATTCATCACCTTAAAATCACTTTTGCAATACAAAAGACAATTATATACATAAAATGATCAAATTCGCACAAATTTATCAATAACAACAAATTTAAACATAAACTCAAAACTCACTTTCACAAAAATAAATTAATTCAAATTAACAAATAATCCAAATAAAATTCATAAAAATAATTCACAAACAACAATTAACAAGCCCAAATAAACAATAATTAAAATTAATACATAATACACCAAATAATTTAAATAAATAAAAACTTACCAAAAATTAAAAATGCACATTCGTACGGATAAGCTTTGTCTACCGTTTTCCACTCCAAAACTCTAATAACCTTCGTACTCCAAGGAAAGTCTCGCCGATTCAAACTTGAATTTCAAAATTGAACTAAATTTTTACTGTAAATTTTGAAAAAAAAAATACAAAAGTATAAGACAAGTATAAGAACAAGGAAGAAAATAAAAGGAAGAAAAAAAGGATTTACCAAGCAACGGCGGTGGCACAAAGGAAGAAGAAAAGAAAATTTTCGGGGAAGAATAAAGAAAATTTTCGAGGAAGAAAGAAGAAAGAAGGAGGCAAGGCGAGGTAGGGTTTATAACGTGATAACGCACAGTCATTGTGCATTATATAAAGGGGTTTCCGCGACGCACTGCGAAAAATTGATGTTTTTTACTCATTTGCGGGATTTCAGGGACTCTTTCTATAGCCGAACGAGAGGGAAAGGTTTGTAGACATTCCCTCATTTCCATCCCCGAGCTTGTTTGTGTTTGTGGAAAACTGGATTTGGCTCAGGATTGCCTTTTTGAAACTCCTTTACCCCATAAAGATATTGAATAGAAAGCATATTCCCCAAAAAGTGGATCCTGCTCTAATAGCGCTTTTTCTATTCTTTTATTAACCGATTTATATATCGGATTCCATTCAACCCACGGTTCGGGAGTTCCTCTATTCAATCCTTTTCCTTCTTCTTGTTGCTGGATACTACCTGAGCCACAGAGGATGCTTTTTGACCAATAGCTACATAAACACATATTACATTTTGACTCTTAACCTAGCCATGTTAGGCTCTTTAACTTCCTCCACTAGCAGGTTTTTTCGAAAAACTCTATTTATTCTGGTGTGGATGGCAGGTCTAGGATCCGGAAAAGGGAAAAAATCCGGATCAACCCCGAGTTAACTAAAAACATATTAAGTGAACAAAAGACATAGAACAACATGAAAGATCTTAGATGTGTCGATATCAATGGTGACTCATTATTTCGATGAATCATTTCTTCGGAGAGAAGAAGCTTATGTAACCGAAACAGGGGAGGATATACGTTAAACCACGATTTTGAATCAGAAGAGAGCTCTACCGCAGAGGATATTTTCATATTCTTTTGCATATAATTCTTGATACAATCTCTTATTTTTTATCTTCTTGTAAACCCTCAAAATACTTTTTTGGTTGTGCAAACCAAAGAGCTTGGATGGCGGCTCAAGATCAGCCTTATGAAAACCTTATATTTCCTGAGGAGGTTCTACCACGTGCTCTTTCATAGAGAAAATGGGGAAGGGGTACAATCACTAATAATAACGCACAATAATAGTATGTTATAATGACTGATAACGCACAATTGATGTGCATTATCGACAACTCAATGCCACGTCAGCAAACGATTCCCCACGTCATTAAACATGATTTTTAATGCGTTTTAATCCGCTTATTAGTGATAACACATAACCATTGTGCGTTATCTCAGGTGATAACGCACAATGACTATGCGTTATAGCCATTGTAGGATTAAAAAAAAAATTGAACCGATTTAATATCCATTTTTTGAAAATTGACTAAACAGAGAAAAAAAACCTCATCTGCTTCTTAAAACGTGATACAGGAATTCTAATTAGTAGCTCCGTTTCAACCACTGCTTGGAATTTCTAACTTAATTAAAGCTTTGAAGTAATAATTTTTTTGGAATATAATTTATTTTTTGTATTTAATTAGGAATATAATTATATTTGTTAATATAATTATTCTGTTATATTTTAATTGATTACTTCTGAATTAAACAAAAAAATTTACACGCGTGTTATGATTTAATTAACAGTATCTCTTAACTTTTCTTAGTTAGAGTTATTCGATGTAATTTATTCTTACCGAATGCAGTACCTTTTGTATTTAAAAAAAAAAATTAATGTCTCTTGAATGTACATAAGCTTGAGTATATTAGTCATCTTTACTAGTATTTTTTTTTTATTCAAGAAAAAAAATTATACTACAAAGTTGAAAATCCTTCTAATCCACTCCGTGATAAAATTTTATTTTTATTTTTTTTCTTGCTTTTTTTTATTATTATTTTTTTACTAAAGGCTCCCTCTCCATGTAATTTAATACACATTAAAAAACAATTAGAAGGGTGCAGCCATGACCTACTAAATGAATATAGGGAGTGCCAATCGTCCATTAATAGTTTTCTGGTCATCTAAAAAACAAAAGACCAATCTATAAAGAAAGAGGAGGGGAAAAAAAAATCAAAAAGATACAGCGCCTTTGCTTTGGTTCTATTTGATTTCACTTTTTTTTTTAACTCCAAAAGAAATTCATGTTCTTTAGCCGCCGTAATACCTCTATAAATTTGTTCAATATCAGGAAGCAAAAAGTTTTTTTCTCTCCCTTTTGGAAAATTAAAAGATTGAAAGAAAAAGATCTTTTTTTTTTTTATAGTCAAAAAATAAACAAGAAAAAGAGCCTTAATGATCTTTGAATGGTCAAACTCTTTCAAACTTTGAATAGTTCATAAAATTATGTAATTACTTGCTAGGACTGTCACTTGGAGTTATTGAATCGGGTCTAAGTTGTCCGAGCTCAACATAAAATAGATATAGTAAATTCAAACTTGAGCTCGAGTTCAACTCAAACAAACTCACTAATAATTGATTCGAACTTGGCACATTTGTTATGTGTTGAGTTTGGGCCAGTCTGAACTTTTATTTTTTTAAAAAATTTCTTTTAAATGTTAAGTTGAGAACTAAGTGAAAAAATAAGATAAATTTTTATTTTGTAAAATTATTTAAAGCTAACTATTTCAAACTATATTTATTACTTAAACTATTTTAGATTTTTTAAAAATTAATATCTGAAATATTAATCTTATATTTGTGCAAGTTATCATGAAAGTTTATTAATATATAATAAAATTATTTGTTATCTCTTTTTATTTGGAACAAAATTATTTTCTAATTTAATATTAATTATAATTTTTGGTTGAACTATGAAAACTAATTATGAAAACTAATTATAAAGACTTAACATGCTTGTTTGAAGTAATAATTTTAATTAGAAAAGTTTAAATTATTAACAAAATCAATAAAATACTGAGTGACTTCATTAAAAATTAGAAGTTATTTTAACATGATAATATAATAACATTTTATATCCTTATCTATATTTACTTTCCGAATATGCACATCAATTAATATAGACATAAGTGGCAATGAATCATTTAACCTAAAGTGTTCGCAACTAAATTCGAATTTAATACCTAAAAGTATATATGTTCCATTTTATTTAATAATATATTTTCTCTTTTAAAATTTATATTTTATTTCATGAATTTTATTAAGAAATTATACTAAAATTAGGAATTAGACAAAAAATAATATAGAAAATATGACCGAGGATCTGACCTATTTTATTATAAACAACTAAATTTCATATTTACAAATCAACCTCTTTACCTCTTAGTTTTTTATCTCCAAACAATCTATAAAATCTTGTTGATTTTTTTATTTATGAGACCATAAAAAATTGTAACGATTAACATCTTGAATGGTATATCTAAAATTTTCGTATATTAATATATTTTTATACATTTTATCCCATATTTTAATATATCCAAAAATATTTTGTTAATCACTGTAAAATATGTCATAAATAGTCTAAAATAAAAAAAATTACCCATAAATTAGTTTTAAAAAAATAAAATTTAATATTTAAAAATCAAATTTGACAAAAAATAAATATATCAATGAAAAATATTTACTCAACTTATTAACTTGGACCATCTCCTAGTGCTTCTTCAACTGAATTTGCCATGAAATTCCTCTAATTTCATGATTACTTGTTATAATCCATCAATTATTTTCGAGTTTCCAATAGAATTTAATTATAAGGCATTTAAAAAATAATGATAATTGATAGATTCATGCATATATGCATAGGGAGTCTTAAGCAAAGCCCGACTTAATTGACGGTTGTTCCAAAGATTAGGCATGAAAAAAGAAAGAAAGATAATAGTATTAATATGAACCTAAACAAAAGATGATTTATTTTGAGTTAAATGTTAAAAAAGAGGGTCCAAAGTTCATATAAAAAGAGCAGATTCTCATCATTTCCCCTCTAAAAAGTACGTCTTTATCGGTATTAAAACGTGTAAAGTGATGATCGGTGGAAATAAACCATGACGATTTCAAAAGCATATTCACAACATAAACAATAACATAAATTCTGCTTTATACATGATTCTTATATATCCATAATTTAATTACTTACATTAGTAAATATCTTCTATAATATTTACTATTTCTTTTGATAAAAAAATATAAAAAAAAAATTTTAAACTCATTGAGATTTTACAATAGTAAAATATGTAAGGAATATTATATTTTTTGTTTTATAAAAATTAATATTTTTTTCTAAATATTTCCTCATTTCCCTATCTCACCCAAGTGTTATAACTATACACAAAGTCTTAAACTCTTTAAATGAACTATTTAAATGAAATTATTGAGGAGAAAGAAGAAAGAGTATTTGACATTAAAAAACATTCTAACTTCAACAATATTAATATAAATGTAAAAGTCTGAAATCTTTATATTTCTGATAGAAAATATTAATATAAATGTAAAAGTCTGAAATCTTTATATTTCTGATAGAAAGGAATATAATATTTGTTTAAAAAAATATTCTATTTTTAAAATTTATCATATAAAATTTAAATTTATTTTTATTAATTAATTTTGTTTATAAAATATTATAATAAGAATATTATTGGACGAGTGTCTTTTACATTAATTTTATTAATAAAATATTATAATAAGAATATTAAAAAAAGAATGTTACAAAAGATTATAAAGACGATTCCAGTATACATATATATCTTTTGACATAATTTGCATTTAATTAATCCATTTAGCATTTCCGTATGGGATGTATAGTTTGTAATCTTGAAGATAATAACTATATTTAATTAATAATTACGTGTTGGGGAAATCTATAGAGAGAGGATAATTAGATTTGATGATATATTCTTGGACGGCCAATTTGAGGAGCTGGGCTGCTTATTAGTTATCTTCCCTTTATAGCAAGTTGAAGGGAAGTGAATTGAAGGTTCTAAGATGGAGATGTAAATGGGTAGCCTTGGCCGTCCAAGAATATACGATTTTTTGGGGGTATAATTAAATTTGCACTTTCACAGTGTGATCAAGAAAATATATATTCTTTTAATTTCTAGAAGAAATAAAAAAATAAATAAATAATATATACTTGAAGATGAAGATGATGATCAGAGCTTATAGCTTAGCTGATTATAGATGAATATGCTGTGTACTTGTTTGGGAATTGCGGATAAAAGAGACAATTTTAAATTAGAAATTCCATCAAATCCAAACTAAAAGAAGTCGAAAAAGATGACACAAAAAGTGAAAGAAAAAGAATAATTAAGAGACGAAAAGTACAGTTGTGGTCATCAACGAGCAAGGGCGGGTAGCCTCACTCCCAATTACTAAAAACTCTGTTATGTATTCCTCATAAATAAAACATGAAAATTTTTAATTATATTAAGTTATTATCTTCATTTCATAATATCTATCACTTTAGGACATAATAAAATAATTAAAAAATTGTTAAATTTTTTAGTTAAAAACGAAATAGAATAAATTACTCATTTAACAGTCATTAATAGTTTTGATGAAAGTTTTAATAAGAAATAGATATATAAAAAAAAGTATCATTTAATACTCTTTTGATTTCTAAAGCGATAGATATCTTAAAACAAAAATATATATATTAAGGGGGATATAATATGAAATAGTAATATAATTAATACCTTATTTTTTGTGAATTATACCTGCATGTGTAGAAATATGGATCTAAAAATATTCTCAATATTGATAATGTGATTTTATATGGTATAAGAGATTCATATGATCTCTTGACTTAGGTGCATAACAAGTTTTTTTATCAATATTAATATAGGAAGGTTAAAATGGTAAAATATATGAATTTTAATATAAAATAGACAAATTATATACTTAAAAAAAATTAGGAGGGTTCTAGTCCCCTTGGGTGTAACATTGCTCTGCTACTACTCCAATATTAATAAAAAATTTATTAGTATACATTAATTATTTCGTGATGAAGGTTAGTGAAAATAAATCATAGTTAAAATATTGTAGGTACTTGTATATGTTGAATGTACTATAAAATTAAGATATGCGTCTCTCGTAACATCAATTGATTTTTAAATAACCGTCAGCGCTTAAGATCCTACTAAATCTTTCTAAGTATTTTTTTATTTATATTATTTAATATTTTTATAATTATTTATCTAACATTTTATAAAGAAAATGTATATATATATATTTGTTCCTTTCAAAGTTAAAATCTCATTTCTTCTATATCCAAGGTTGAATAAAGTAGACAAGAGGGGTGTGATTCGATGACGCCATCTTTCTCACTTAGATATTTCTACTTAATCTATCAAATAAAAGGTCATGGTTCAAATTATGTAAAAAGTTATTTAATATTGCATGTCAGTCTTGTGTTACTATTTTAAAAATATTTTACCTTACAATTCCTCTATCAAATTAATTGATATTCTCAAATAGCGAGTTGCATTGGAATTTAGCTACGGCACGGGAGATGAGAGCAGCAGCCTTTGTTATGATTTTGCTTGTGGTTTCTTTCCTACAGAGCTTACTAAATTAATCGTATATTTTTAAAATTGATTTAAATTATTCAGTTTCTGAGTTATCTGCTAAATAACAGTGTTAGGGAAGAAGAACTAATCTGTATTGTATTGTATCAATGTGATCACTTATGGCATCATCACTAATTTCCATACGAAAAAACTTACAGGAATTTCAACGAGCAATAACGTGAGGATGAAGTTTAAGGTCCCACAAAAAAAAACACCAACATGATTCATTACATCAACTTTTAAATTTTAATTTATCAACATGATTCATTACACTAACATAACAAATAATAAAATCAACCATGGAGCAACGAAGATAGACCTCGCCAAATTAGAATTGAAATTGTCAAATTTTATTTGCAATTATACAGATTTTAAGGTTTCATTCTTAAATACGATTTTTATCTGAAATTGTCCCTGAAATTGGAATTCTACATCAATTTTAAATAATTAATTTTAAAAGTGTTAAGGATTCTTATATAAATAGGATTAGTAATCCTAAACTATGTATATTGTAATATACATAGTTTAGGATTACTAATCCTATTTACATAAGAATCCTTAACAAAAAGTTCTAATAAAAAATAAATAAATAAAATTTAAAGTTATATTTTTAATAGTCAAATTTATCATTATTGAATACATTATCACTTTAACGTTTTTGTTTTACAATTTCCATTTTTACAATTTTTATAGTTTTGATTTTTAAATTTATAATTCTAATTTGATAATTTTACTTAATTTTGCGATTCTAATCTTTTGAATTTACGGTATTGATTTGGCATTTGTTTTTATATGACGAAGCTAGGCACAAACATGCCCCCTAGAAAAAGGTTTTGTGCTTTATATAGATTTCATATTTATTTTATAGTGTGCTTTATATAGTTATATGAAGTTGAATAATTTATTAAATTTTTGTATTTTAATTTTAATTTTCAAAAGTATAGAGGTTTGATTTCGTCCTGTTCCATTAGTGTATGTATAAATTATAATGATATGAAATATATATATATATGTATAATATAATAGGATTAGAATTTTTAAATGGGAACACTCGTGAATTTGGATGGTTTGTGTCAAGCAAGCAGTGGAAGTTTAATACAAAATATAAAGAGAAAAAAAATAAAACGATAACATTTAGTTTTCAATAAAGACAAATTTTTTAAAAAGGATAAACTTTCATCACAAAATTTTGTAAGAGCAAAATCATAAGTTAACTTGGAATATATAATTATTGAATGGATAAAATTACAAATCATTATATATGTAACTCACGTCTCAGTTATGAACTTACTATTAGCATACCAAATTTAAATCAGAAAAATCTTTTTATATAACATGTCTCCTCTTTTATTAATTCTTAATTCTTTCAATACAGAGGTGAAAAACAATCACATTAAGAAACTATAATTTTAAGTTTAACCATTTTTAATAGGTTGAAATAAATGGAATGAAACCTGCGTAAGCGTACCTTAATTGGTTTTGATCGCAGAATTAATACAAGTACAAGTATTAATATCCGATTCTTGACAGTAATAATAAGTGAATTCAACCTCAAAACGTATTAAATCATAAATTTTCAATTTGTAGATAACTAAAATAGGTGAATATTTTATAAGGAGAAAGCACAGAAATAGGTTCGGACAAAAGGAAATAGAAGCTATAAGTTGTAGTGTGTGTGTGTGAGAGAGAGAGTGCTGACCTGACCTGACCAGAGCAGACCTTACTTACCTTAAATTAATTTCACGAGTCTAAGGAGAGGAGAGGACCAACGCAGCTCGTTCCATCATGTGTGTGAATGTGCGTCTTTTTTTTTTTTTTTTTTATATGGTCGGAAAGAGATATTATTTTCTCGTTTCAAATGCTAATTTTGTTTTTATTTAATAATTGGTCCCCCCATTTTTTCAATAACTCTTTCTTCACACTCATCTTTGATTTTCTTTTTTGAGATGATACACTGACTTTCTATCAAACTCAAACTTGTTGATTATCAAACTCATCCCCATCTTTAATCTTTGAAAACAATAAATCTTCTTTTCATACATTCATGTTGAAATAATTAATATATATTATTTAAAAATCAGAATTTTTGTTCAATAATAATGATATATTATAAATTAATAATAGAGTTACATTCAGATTAAAAAGTATAGATATATTTAATTTGTAATGAAAATTTAAGTAAGTTTATAATTTTGATCGTCAAATCAATTAAGACTAGAATATTAAGATTAACTACAAAGAATAAGGATTTATTGTCAATAAATTTAAAATTGATTTTAAAATAATTTTTAAAACATATATAAAAATAAGAGATTTCACGGATGAATTATTTTTATTTTGAAACGTATTTTGACCTTATTTACTTTAGAAGAACTATTTAAATGTACTACAATTATTTACTTTAATAAAAATGATGCATACATCAATTTCGTATGAATTTCCACTTCTGCACAATCATAAACGGTTGTCTTACCATAATGCAGACTTTTTAAATTCCTAATTCTTTTCTCTTTCTCGTAAAGGGAGATTATAGAATAAAAATCCTTTTTTATAATATAATAGATATATTGGTGAGGGTCACTAATATTTACATAAATAAAAATTATATATATACACATGTATATATATATATATATTTATAAGCTAGTATGAATTTTTACTTCTACACAACTATAAACGATAAGAATTCGCTGGAAAAAATTAAAGAGATTTTTTTAATCATCTTAGCATAATAGTGTTTTTTTAAAATTTCGTTTTCTTTTTCTCTTTCACATAAAGGGAGATTTGGAATTTCTTTTTTTTTTTTAAGAAAAGGAAGCTGTTAGTGAGAGCAAATAATATACTTGTCACTATTCTATGTTCCTGTTCTTGTGTGATGTTAGAATTTTTGAGTTTGGGTCTAACTTATCCTAAAAAATATCTTAAAAGGGAAAGACTGTCCAAATATTTATAAATTGTAATTATTTTCTTTAATTAATCGATGTGTGATATATATATATATTAAAGAGGAATAGTGAAACGTTTTTTCGGTTAGTGAGATTGTTGTCCCACACACAAGAAAGCAACTCCCGGCCTCTCTCTCTCTCTCTCTTTCTGCTACTATCTGCACTAACTAAGCCGAGTATTCTTGCTCTCTCTCTCTCTCTCTGCATCACCCCACCGTCCTCTCCTTCCTCTTCTCTTCTTATTATTCACAAAAAATTCCCTTTTTCTTTTTCTTTTTTCTCACTTTTGACTATAAATTCCCCATTTCAACTCCTGCCCAACTATGACTCTCTCTCTCTCCCTTTCTCTCACTCTCTGGTTCGTTTTTTCAGCACCCCAACTTTCTCTCTCTACAGAAAATTTTCAAAACACAGTCACACACAAAAAAACTTCATTAAAAATACACTAATTATATTTAATTATGAGGCTTGCAATTGGAATGGTTAGGCCATTCAATATGCAGGCGCACCTTAGCAGCAGATCCTCAATCATTTCTATCCATGTACCCGAATCCTCCGCCGCCGCCGATAACTTTTCACGCGCCACCAAGTTGCAGATCACGTGCTCTTATAACTCCTCCGGGAACCAATTTTACGATTGTACAAGGGCAGCAAAACTCCAACACAAGTGGAAGGAATGTCAGGGCATCAAGAACTGGGAAGGATTGCTTGATCCACTAGACGACGATCTCCGAAACGAGATTCTCCGGTACGGCGAGTTCGTCGAAGCTGCCTACCGTTCTTTCGACTTCGACGCCTCGTCGCCGACGTACGCCACTAGTATGTACCCGGAAACTTCCATGCTTAGCGAATGCGGACTTGGTACGAGCGGATATAAAGTGACGAAAAGCTTACACGCCACGTGTTCCGTTCAAGTTCCAGGTTGGATCGAGAAACTTCCTAATTGGGGACCGAAACGGTCTAGCTGGATCGGATACGTGGCGGTTTGCGATGACAAAGAGGAAATAGCTAGATTAGGTAGGCGTGATGTGGTGATAGCTTATAGGGGAACAGCCACTTGTTTGGAGTGGCTTGAAAATCTACGTGCCACGCTGACGTGTTTGCCTGATGACATGGCTCCAATGAACTGTGAGCCAATGGTACAAACTGGATTTCTGAGCATGTACACTTCTTCCGGCGGCGACCAAAGTTGTCAGAGTTTGCAAGATTCGGTGAGACAAGAAGTCGCGAAGATTCTTCAAACTTATTCCGATGAACCCTTAAGCATAACTATTACCGGACATAGTTTAGGCGCCGCGTTAGCTACTCTCACCGCATATGATATCACCCACAACTTTTCTGATAATGCGCCTTTGGTTACTGTCGTTTCATTCGGAGGACCTCGAGTTGGAAACAAAACTTTTCGATCGCAACTAGAAAGAACGGGAACTAAGGTATTACGAATAGTTAACTCCGACGATCTGATCACGAAAGTGCCCGGATTTGTTATCGACGATGATGATGTGGCGAAACAAGGAGCTGTACAAGTGGCAGCAGGGTGGATTCAGAAGAGAGTCCAAGATACACAATGGGTATATGCAGAAGTTGGGAAAGAACTTAGACTAAGTAGCAGAGGCTGCCCACAACTTAGTAAAGGGAATGTTGCCAAGTGTCATGATTTGAAGACTTATTTACACTTGGTAAATAATTTTGTGAGTACTTCTTGTCCAATTAGAGCCACAGCCAAGAGGGTCTTGGGAAGAACCAAGAGTAATAACAATCATGAGCAGCTTTTGTTGAGATCATGAAGTTGATGTTTGAAGCCAAATTTTGATCCAAATATGGTTCAGACAATGGGGAAAAAAAATCTGTGTCATAAATTGTACAGTAGGGATATGGCATAGCACCAACATGATTTTGGAGAGGAGAGGAATGATCCATTGTTTTTGTTGATCTTGGTCTCCTCTCTATGGTGACCTCATTTTTTGTAATTTTTTTAGGATCATGATCTTTTGTAAAAATATGCCAAGTGGGAATATTCAGAAGGTAAAATATTATACTAAGACCTTAGATTTTTTTAATTTGATTTTTAAGTCTCAGTTTAGTTTGGTTAGAGCAAAAACGACATTACAAGAAAATTTGTAAACCGCGATAGCCAATTGCGACTGAATGCTTGGTCGCAAATAGCGATCGAGCTAGGGAGAACAAAATATCGCAACCCAAAGAGCGACAAAAACACGAATTCGGTCGTAAAAAATGTTTGACATATACCGATCGAAATTTAGCGTCGCAATTAATTTTTAAAATTGCGACCGCATCAGTCACCATTTTATCGTACACCTCTAAATTAAGGGGGAAAAAATTGTCTCAGTTCTTACTTTTTCTTCCTCTTTGTTGAAGCCTTGAAACAAACGAAACCCTATAATCTTACCGCCTCTCTTATCTCTCTCTTCTCTCGTCCATAGCTTTTTTACTGGACCGACGCTGCTCACGATAGAGCTTGAAGTAGTTCACGCCGAAACTTGACCACACTCACACCGATGCTGGTAAGACTACATTGGTAAAACCGTTCTTTTCATGTTTTGATAGATTGTTTCACTCTAACAGAAAAGTTTTCAACAATTCAAATGTATTCTTTAGGATCCATGGTAATTCTCTTAGTACCTGCTAACTCTGTAACTAATCAATTGAGGCCTAGAACCAAAAAATTTTTTTAACCAGAGCTTTATTTGGAGCTGTGACTTCTGTTGTCCAAATAGAGCAATTTATATCTAACAAGATGCATGTGGATTCTTCTAACATATGTCACTTTCTTCCTTGAAATTGAAAAATATTAGTTGTTGTTCACATGATTTGACTATTGAAAAATAATCGTATGTACACATTCTTTTTGTAATTATTTATATTTCTCTTTATATTATTTCTTTTTATACTTTATATTTTATAATGATCATTTTTTGTGCCGATAATACTATGCCAACAAATTTCATAACAATTATTACTTTATTCTATCTAACATGGAATTTAAATTATATTATGTAAAATTTCATACTATCCTAACATTGAATAATAATTTTATTAAAAGCGAAAAAGAATCATCATTCTATTCTAATGTTTCTTTCCGGTAAATAGAATAGAAAGAAGATAGATTCATATTCCTTTTTTAGTTGGATAAGAATTCTATTTTATTGTACTAAACATGATTTTTGCATATTAATGGGAATGGCTTTACCCATCTCTATAAGGAGGCCAAATGGTGCAATATGGAATCACACATGAAAAGTCTACAATTCTCTTGAAGACTTGCTCTTATATAAATTGGTATCATCACTCACTTATAATCTAACTTCCTTTTGGTCCCCCACTTTGAATATCACACACTTCATGATTTCTCTATAGCAACATCACTTATTATAAGTATTCTTGCTTTACATTTTGGGTCAGGTACTGATTTAAGTATCGGAACAAGAATGGTGTAAACAAACACCAATAACTGATTGTGTTTATATTTGAGGTTCAAGACCCCAATAACAAACACTATTAGAATTTTTGGGCTTGGGCCTAACTCACCAAAAAAAGTACCTCAAGAGGGGAGGACTGTCCAAGTCTATTATTTTCTTTAATTAGTCAATGTGGGATTCTCAACAAACACCTATCACATGTCGAATCTTAAAGCTAAACAATTATTTTCCATATATTGTGCTATAGAATATTCATATGTATCCAAAATCTTAATGGAATATCCAAGGGCAGCGTAAGCATTGCACCAAGGGAACAGTACTCTTCCATAAAATGACCCTTCTGTAACAAAAATCGATCAATGTGCCTCACAGCCAATATCAATATATATATATATATGTCCATCCCACTTATTTTGCATTTAGCTAGTGAGAAACTCCATTTCTCCCCTTAATTCCATATCACTTCCCAGGGGTGCTACTGCTACATTACCAACTATTCCGACTTGTCCAGGTTCAAATAAATTAATTAAGTATAAAAAACTTAATTAACAACTCCAAATTAAGCATTAGAAAACTTAACCTATGTATTTCGTCCAAATTATTGCGTTTCATTATGGAGTAAATAATTGTTAATACATAGACATCTTAATTACATGCAACGTTAGTAAACTGCATGAATCATATTTCATACAAGTGAGAGAACTAACCATTACCCACACTGAATCTCACAAGGGAGTTAAAGCAAAACTGCTATATATTTTCGCATTATGTCTGTGATTTTGAAAGCGCAATTCATGAGTTTAACTACGCTTACAAAAATAAACAAGCGAAACCAAATTTTAAGAGCAGAAGCGTCCGCTCGTCCCATGGAAGAAGATGGTGGTTTCTTTCTTTCTTGAGGACCGCCACGTGTGGTACTGTATCACTCATGAGTCATGTGCATTATTAATACTGTATTGCTGTTCCCACTGTTCTGGAAAACGATCGCAGCTGACCTTAGTCAACCCTCTCATATATATGTTAACCACTATGATAGATAGGACTCTCAACGAGTTTGGACCAGCATAAAGCTTGGGATTTTCGACCTTATTTTCTAGGGTCGAACTTTTCTTATGGCAGAACTGTGCCAAGCTCGAGCCCAGATATTTCTAAGTTTGAAATATTTTCAGGTCGATTTCGGATCTAATAAGTAGGTTCGGCTATAGCAATTCTATACATTTATGTTTATAGATGTAAATAATTTATTAGATTCTAATATATTATATATTATCATGTTAATAACTTAACTTTGTATAATTAATATAATGATTTACATTTTATAATAGATTAACTTTGAGAAAATTTGAAGAATTTAGGCCAAGTAACTTAGTACAAGGTATTTGGGTGAATTCAAACTCATTTATATTGAGCCATTCAGGCTTGACAAAATTTGTACCCGATGATAATGACTTTTGACTAAACTAGTTCAAGCTAAATAAAGCTCGGTACATTTAATCCGATTAACAGTCCTATGGGTGGAGCGTAACTAGGGTGAAGAGGCCACGGCCCTCCCCCTCAATTTCTTTTATCTTTACACAGTGAGATTCATTTCGTATGAAAATTAGTGTATTTTGTTCTTTCAATCTCTCAAATTAATAAAAATAAGCTAGTGTATTTTATTCTTTCATATAAAATATTAAAAAAATAAATTGTATTTTTATTTTTGAATAACAATAAATTTTTCTTTTTAACATATACGAAACCAAATTAACTAGTTACATACATGAGCTAAACCAAAAACTTGCGTATTATTACACTATGTTCATTAAAAAGATAGGATTCACCATTTTAGTTTTTCTTAACAAACCCTAGGCACATGGCCCCATACCCTACCCCTAATAAAGGCCACAACTAACTACGTACATATATATATATATACACCTAGCTAGGCACTATGTTCTTATTTATTTATGCTCCATTCAAAGTTCTCTTTGTCTCTGTGTCCAATCATTCTTCTCATGCTATAGAATTTCAACAAAAGCTTCCCAATTCGAATGGCTAGGGCGCCAATATTCACGATGGTGTACAGCTGCTGTTCCGGTCAGCTTCCAGCATCCCCGGACAACTTTTCTTCTACGCCTAATCACTCCTCCATGGTCGGCACCGGTTCTTTAAACTACACCCGGAGTCCATGCTCCGAAAATAATATTAGGGTTTCCAAGCTCCATGATAAGTGGAGGGAATGTCAAGGCATCAATGATTGGGAAGGATTGCTTGATCCACTCGATGACGATCTTCGGAACGAGATTCTCCGGTACGGAGAGTTTGTCGAAGCCGCCTACAGAACTTTCGAGTTTGAGACCTTGTGGCGTAGGCCGGCCACCGTCAGTCTTTATCCGAAAACTTGGATGATCATCCAAGGTGAACTTGGTATGAGCGGGTATAAAGTAACGAAAAGTTTACATGCCACGTGCTCCATTGAATTGCCAAGTTGGATCGAAAGGCTTTCCCATTGGGAATCCAGTCGCTCCAACTGGATTGGTTACGTGGCAGTTTGTCATGATAAGGACGAAATAGCTAGACTAGGTCGACGTGATGTGGTAATAGTCTACAGGGGTACTGCCACTTGTCTGGAATGGCTAGAGAATCTACGTGGCAACATGTTGACGTGCTTACCTGATGACATGGCGCTGAAGAACGGTAATAAGGCAATGGTACAGAGTGGATTTCTTAACATGTACACTTGTGTTGACGATGAAACCTGTCATAGTTTGCAAGATACAGTAACAGAAGAAGTTTCTAAGATTCTTCGGACATATTGCGACCAACTTTTAAGCATAACTATAACTGGTCATAGTTTGGGCGCAGCATTAGCTACTCTAACAGCATATGATATAACTCACAAATTTCCTAATGCGCCTTTGGTTACTGTCATTTCATTTGGAGGGCCTCGAGTTGGAAACAACACTTTTCGATCTCAACTAGAAATGACCGGAACAACTAAGGTACTACGAATTGTTAATTCTGATGATCCAATCACAAAGGTTCCGGGATTTTTGGGATTGCCAGCATGGATTCAAAAACGATTTAAAGAAATGTCGTGGGTATACGTCGAAATTGGAAAAGAACTTAGAGTTAATAGCAAAGATTGCCCGTATCTTAGCAAGGAAAGAAATATGGTCACTTGTCATGATTTGAAGACTTATCTTCGGTTAATTAGAGAAAAAAATTGTGTGAGATTTTAATTAATGTATACCTAGTTGTATATTGTATAGATGTAGTTTGATTTCCTAGCATGAGTCTGGACCTGTAGGGGGTCGCAATATATATGGTTCTGGTAGTGAAGTATCAAACAGTAGCCTCCTCTATAAGAAAATTGTATGCAGAGACAAGGCATAATGCGACCCTGCTGCAATGAAAATGAAAACCCACTATTTTCCTTACCAAATTAGTTAGTGAGAGACATATTCCATTTATCCTGTGAGGTCTAAATCAGTTGCCCTTTTCACACTAACTATACCCACTTATCACCCTTCCCTTGATGTACCCCTTAAGGGTGCAACAATATTTACCAATTCCTAAGGGGTCTTTTCTTTTTTTTTTTTTTTAAAAAAAACTATATTTTTATAATTTCTTTTATTTATAGTTTTAAGTAATTTGTAAATTTAATTCTATAACTATATTTATTTTATCAAAACATAGTTTTATATTATTTTTTACTTATTTTAATTCAAAATTTATTTATTTTTAACTTTTTTGTCCTCGCTCCCTACCACTAATAATAAAACAAATTGTGTCTCTCTTGATTTTTTTGGCCGTGCTTTGAGTGGCAATAAATATTAAAATAAATAATGTTTAGACTAAAATGAATAGAGATAAATAGTCATAATTGTTTTTATTGATTCAAAAAAAGTTGCGTATTCAGAACCAACCATGAACTATAACCTCAAAAGAACCAGATTCTGTAACGTTACTTTTAGGAAGCAGTGCCTAAAATATCTCAGTTTGAGTTCAAGTGACGGGCTCTCTATCTATTTCTGAGATGTTTAGATTTTTCATACTGATAATAATGATCCATATAAAAGGGACACAATTACCATAGATAAAACTTCAAATCCAATTTTTTTTTCTTGAAACGTACGAGGAGAAAACATCCCGAGCTACTAAGTACATTGATCAAGGTTTCACGATTACTCTGTCTCACGGCCCAATGTAATAGATGAAACAAATCAAAAAATAAATTTTTGGAAACTTGCTCAAATGGGATCCCTTCGATTTCTAAAATCCCTTACCTCTCAATCACAGATTGAAGAAAATAGAATAATTTTCCTCAAAAAAAAAAAGGAGGGCTTATCCATAATTATTTTTATTGATTAAAGAAAAAGTTGTGTAAATTTGTAAACCGTTTTCTTTCACTCATATAACTACCCGCTTACATGCATTATTAACCACTCGGATTGAAGAGCGGGAACTAATTTTTCGGAAATTCCATTTCCGATAATTGAATAAAATAAAATACATTAGTAAATTTCTGATTGAATAAAAAGAAAAAAGGTATTACACATAACTCAACAAAATTCTAATCTTAAAAACAAAAGGAAGGGGTTAGAATAAGTTCGAACGAACTTTATATTAATCAGTGGTAATTGTATAAAAATTAAATTTTTAATCTTTTAATTAAGAGAACTCAATTTTTAACCGTCTCGCGAGATTTCACCGCCAGATTCTATTCCAATCCATTAAAGAGAAGGCATATATCTTTGGCCAAAACATCCCTGTAGGCATTATTTGTGGTGGATTGGAACTATGATTTTTTTTTCCCCCCCTTGAATGTGCCCTTTTGACCTCCACGCACTCCAATTTCTTCAAGCTTGATGGTAGGGTATGGCAATGGGAAAAAGGACAAATAAGTAAAAGTAGCATCCAAAAACAAAACATTATATTAAATGTTATTTCCCATGTATTTTTACGTATATGGCCTTTCGTGGTTTTCTTATCTTGTCATCTAGAAGTCACTTTCCAATCCCTTTTCACCTATGAAAATGTTTAATTACATTTATTTTAAAATTTATTTAAACTACTATTTTATTCCTTTATTCTGTATATATTATAAATACATCTTTATCGTTTTTATATGCATAACAATTAATTCTTATTACTAATCTCAATAATTATCAAAAATAACTATTTGGTAGTAAAAATTTTAAAATTTTTTTAAAATATTATTTTGAGTGTCCAATTCTTATTTACTATATATATATTAATATCATAATATCCTTGCTAAAAAAAATTTTATTAACCTAATTTCTGTCATGAAGGATATTATAATAAACATCAAGTAAACTCGCAACATGATATTCTAGAAAGATTTTAAGCTTTTAATGCAAAATCATTATTTTGTGATAATTTTTATATTGAAATTAGTATTCAAGATTAATAATTTTTGAAAATATAAATAATAAGAATATATTTATAATTTATACAAAATAAAATGATAAAATTGTAGTTTAAACAAACCTCAAAAGAAAAATATAATTAACCCAAATATACGTTTAACCTTCCGTAGATTTTAATTATGAAATTTTTCTTAAATTTGAATTATTTATTAAGAGTAATGAGTTTTAAAATTAAAATTCGAGATTATATATGATCTTAGCCTTGATCTTTTAAGATAAGGATAAAGGCTCGTGTATTACTGTAAATACAGCATTGAGCATTCGTCGAACTCTTAACCTCTCAATTAGAAACTTCTAACTCTTGTCTATTTGAACAAAACCTCATTAGCAAGTATTGATAATAGCTAAAATGTAGATATATTGCAACACATATCTTTGTTTCTATCCCTCATAAAACACTCCATTTTTCTTTAAAGTGCAATAGTAGATATGCATGGCTTGATAATTCTATACGTATCGTCTAATTAATATACCATTTAATATATTTGTTTTACTATATACTTTTTATAATAAGTTTATAACAATATTATAAAATAAAAGATAAATTTTAAATTATAACATATATAAAACTTAAAGAAAAAAATTAATATATTAAAAAATATAATAGAAGATGTATTAAACAATCTGACTATTAATAATTCAAAGTGATGTCTGTTCATGAAAAAGCATTGCAATTGACACAATACTAACAAAATATAATATAAATAGTGATAAATGAATTAATATTGAATCGATTATAGTGATTCAATAAGTACAAAAGAATTACTTTTATGCAAAAATATTTATATTAATGAAGGAATTCAATATAATTATTCATACACTATAGATGCTAATGAATGATAAAAATGAGAGGGGATTGGATGGAATTACCCGTTTAGGATTAGGATGATGATGAAAATAATGATTGAGCTCTTGTTCGTGTCATTAGTCTAATCGCCAAAAAGAGAGGTCCTCATATTCAAATAATTTGCCTTATTTGGTACGGGGATTATGATTATCTTGATGGTCATAGAGACTCATGATTGCTCCCCCACTATCAAACACGCATTTGCTTACCCCAAATACTCCTATCAACTAATTATACTATCCGAAATGTACCGACAAAAACTTTCAATCTCAACTCTCTCAACTATCTCATTTTCATTTTCATGCTAAGTGAGAGTTTAAATTCAAATATAATCGCGAATCTTATATTTCTCGCTCTCAAAAGAACCTGTCCAGTGACTACAACTTTCTTCTTCTATGCTTCGAATCAAACAAATATCAACCTTCTATCAAGAAATACAAGATTATTCAAGTCTTCTTTTTTCCATTTTGTTGATCAGCCAACACTCAAATTTGAACTACAAAAAAAAAATTGCAATCTCCGCCTTAACCCAATCCTTTTCTTTCATAATCCAAAAGAAATCCTTCCCCCATTTTGATTGGATTGGATCCACCCTGATTTAAAACATCTTGTTACATCCATCCTCTGTAACACTATTTATACTGTCTTATAAGTCTACAATTTCCCATCAGAAAAGAGAAAACATAAAGAAAAGATATACAAATATTAAGCAATGGTCTCTTGCTCGTATTTGAAGCCTTTTCTGTACATCAGACAAGTTCTTGCTAGCTCTGAAAATGGTTCTTTTTCACATCATCATTCATCCCGCAGATACATTTAGCTTTACAATTGAATGAAAAGACAAATGAAGAACTCAATAATGGCACTATTATATTGTAGAAATACCAGGAAAGGAGATAAAAATTACAACAATTAAGCAAGTAATGTAGTTATTCATTATCGCTGCTGCTGCTGTCTAAGAAGCTCCAAGTCTTTCAATTTTACTTTTAGCAAAGCATGTTCTTGCTGCATCTTGTCAAGAAAAGTCTCGAACAAATGCATTTCGTCCTTCAGATTTTTAATCTGCTTGTCTATTAAAGCATTTTCAACCTCTCTTTCACTTAGACCTCTGTTAAGGGAGGCTATGTAGTCTGGTTGAGGAATTAATTGAATTTGCTGTGGTCTACTTAATAACACGAGTATACTCATCTGCAAGAAAGAGGCAAAACGCATCACAATTGGATTAGATATTGCCCCCAAAGGAAGACGATACTCCTACCTCAACAAAAAAGAGGCGGAAAATCAAGAAAAAATGAGACCCTTGCGAACAAATCAGATTCTAGAACCAGGAGAATTCACATGTTGACAATCGTAAAAGCTAATAATTAAATAAATGAAATGAATATGATACTTCTTTTGGGGGTAGGGTGGGATGGGCGGGGGTATACATGGACTCTGACCATAAAGTATCATTACTGGGTGCTACGAAAAGATACAAACACATTCTAGCAACTAATACCTGCATTAGGAGGAGGATGGCTGCAATCCCGATAACCAGAAGCAGGGTTGTATGGCTTTGACCTTTCAGTGATGAAGAAAAGCTAGTCATCCAGTCTCTCAATGTAGCTGCCATTGATGTAGCACCATTATAGCTCCCTCGCAAGGATTCAACTACATCTTGGTTCTTGTCCACTGAAGTTCGTAATGTTTGAGGTATATTTAAGTCGGTGGGTTCATTTGTCTTCTCTGGACGCTCCACAGAACTCTCTTGCTTTTCCAAACATATCCGATTGTTCAGAATCAAGTTAGATGCTTGATCACAACCTAAGCCAAACGAGAGAATGTCATTAGGAGGGGAAAAAAACTGAAATTTCTTGTAAATGTCCTTTCAATTTCAAAGTCCTACTTTCTTGTATTTCAATTCTCTTCTGCTTCAGCACTTCGTGTGCCTGAGAAATATAGCAAAATCCTTAAGTCAACATCCAATAATAAAAAATTTCATCAGGATGCAAGATGGGGAACAGATACTGTACAAGGTTTATCCAGCTAGCATATGCATCTCGACACTCATCCACTGTTGACTGCACTATCTTGCCTGCATAAAAATTCTTGCCCACTTAGCATTCAGCTAAAAAAACTCAGTAGGCTCATGATACAGCTGTTTAAGTAGCAGTACCAATTCAAGATTACATTTATATGCAAAAGGAGATCACAATCATAGTTCCTCAAAAATGCTTCAAATCTTAAATATTTTACATTCATCACAAACGAAGCAGCTTACCACACAGAAACAATGTACTTTCACAATCACATGAATCACATGAACAATAACACCAAAAAAAAAAACCCAAAGACCTCTAACTCAAATAAATCTACATTCACACTGTACTTCTACTCATATCCTCATACCACAAAAGATAATACTAGATTTAAAAGAATGGGTCAGTGTCAAAATTGCCATATGCCTATATCTGCTAAATTTTGATATACTTTTCCAAGAGCTTTACAGTCCTAAAACTCATCCTCAAATACTTTTGTCTGCCCTGGTGAGCTTAAGGTAAAACAATACAGCTAAAGTTTTTGCGAACATAAATAATCAATTTACAAAGCCACCACTTCTAAAGAACACAGATTAGTTCCATATCACAGAACTTCTTTTTTTTGTAAATCTATATCACACAACTTAGCCACCGGAAAAGTAGACAAGCAAGCTAAATAACACAGCTGAAACTTGGTCCGTCATTCTCAATTTGCCTTCAGATAAGAAATTGCACTAACCAATTACCACCATCAAGGTTATGTTAAAGATATGAAAGCTGTCAGTCACAAACCTCTAAACATGGTTTTCTTGGAAAAGTTGACATTTACATATACCCGTAGAACACAACCCCTTTGTGATTCACCATCTTGCTCCACATCCCAAAGTCCCTGAAGAACACAAAGCCGATTGACCTTAATACGAGTTACATTGAAAAGAAATTTAAAATTCCTAAGTGAAACTATTCGTACAACATGCAAGAATCGCCGCATCTTTCTCTTATTAAATAAAGCTCATGCATGCACAAGAGTAGAGCAAAAATACTGAAAACACTATCCAAGGTGTAACAATATAAATATTAGTGTGGTACAGGTATGTCAAACCCTTAGTTCCTTTAGTCAATGTCCCAAGAACCACCTTCCCTCAGATCGTCTTTCCCAGAAGGATCACTATGAATTTAACCTTTTTTCCCCATTACATAGTTTAGCACTGGCTGAATTTCCTTATGAGCTTCCAGTTGAAAGGAAACAGATGCACTTGGGTTTATTTGACAGAAAACCTTCTTAATGGAAGTCAGACGAAAGAAAGGGAAGATAAGCATCATTTACAAGTTTGCTTCAAAAAAAGAATCAAAAGGAAGAGCATGCTAGGTAATTAACAAAAATATACAAAGGAAACAAGCTTCCGGACAGAACCTTGATAATTTTGAAAGATGTAAAAAGCAAGAAATATTTGTTCATTCACCATTTTCCATTAAGACAAACTTACATGCAGGAGAGCAACAAACTTCCATATTAAACAGTTAAACTGCTAAATAACAAATTCTTTGAAGAAGAGAATAAGATTTAAGAAGCCCTCGGTTGAATGAGGACTTAAACCAGAGAGCATCTATAGAAACTATATCTGAGAGAGCTCAAACAATCAATGAGGTGATATTTCCATGCCAATTCCTGAGGAGAGCCCAAAAGAACATGGCTAAATAGAGACGGTACAGTTATTCTATTAATCCAAAAGAGCTAACACGAACCATCCCACCCAAATCATACTGATGAAATCGCCATTCAAAAATGATAACCAAAGCACAGGGTATAATTTTACAATTCTGAAGCAAAAACTTATTTCAAATAATGCTAGACAAAAAGCCTACATTCGACAAGTTCCCCCTAATCGTTGAAACTATAGCAGCAAACAAATTTTCAACCTCCCCCCTTCAAAAGAACAAGCAAAAAAGAAGCAAAACAAGACTATATACGACCTCAACTCCTTCAATCAAAATATTAAATGCATTACAAGTATATTGATGCTGCTCAACACAATTACTATAAAATATTATATTTAACAAAAGTCTTAAAAATATAAATGTATACAAAATTTGTATGTTCGGAAATTTAACACAAGAATGGGGGGAGGGGGGAGCATACCTCTACTCGGAAGTAGTCACCATAAGGTACATCAGTGATCTCTTGTGAAGTCTCAATAACCAAATGACTGGTACAATGACAAACAGTTACAGACATGAATTCTATGACTTTGATCACATAAAGGTTCAAATAATTAACAAGAAATATATGATCACTGAGTGATGGCGAGTCTGTTCTTATAATTGTAAGACATAGAAGTGAACGATCAAAAAAACACCAAACTGGTTATGCATATTTTTGTAAACCAATACAAATTTAATTTTCCATCAAAGCAAAGTAGGAAGATGAAAAATAAATTGCAGCCGTGCTAACAGAAGAAAGGGATTATAAATAAAGGGAGAAGAATACAACACAAGTTAGAAATGAAATGAATTTACAATGCCCTAATAAGCACAAGAGCGACCCCTATTAGGAAGACACAGCAGGACTCACGGAACAGCTATGAGTGTCCAGTTTCAACAACAACATGCATAACCGTTCTGGTTCATAGCCCACGGATAAAACAACATATTCTCCTTAAAGGATTATGACATCAAATCCACCTTACTGAAAACTGAATTGTATAAGAAGAACTAATTTCTGCCATTATCCACAAAAGACTGAGGCAGATACACATTAGACACTCCAACCTGACACAGAATCTTCCGATCTAATTTCTGTTTCCAGCTCTAAAAGTTCTTTGAACTTAAGTCAGACCACTGCAACACTTTTCAGGCTCAGTCCATTTGTGTTCAATACATCTAATGACTTTGGATGGATTCATGACCACATGACCAGCACTACATGTCATCCCTATCCAAATCCATGCAACAAGGCTAGTGCAACATAAACTAAGAGTAGCCTTTCTGAAGCTTCAAAGCAAAGTTAGGGACAAGATGCCGTCCAAGCAATTAACAAAACCTTGATATACATGACGACATTTGGTAACATGCTTTATAAAGACAGCAGACGCCCACAGAAAAAGAGAACAAATTTTGGCATGCTTATAAATCATAACCAAGAATACATGATATAAAAAACTCAAAATTGAAACTTCAGGATGGAGCATCTCTTTCACTGGATGAAGCAAATACCCATTCTGAATTTGCAAGTATAAGCACCTAATTCAAATATGCCAGATTTCGAAAAAGGGCAAATGTGAGCAGACCCCCATCAAGGAAGCATACCCCTGTACTGCATTTTTACTGACATAATGTGGCTTCTGCTCCTAAAGGTTCAATACTTTGAACTGATTTGTCTCAGTGATTATTTCTTTAGTTCTTATTGCAGAACCACAACACTCAAAATGACTATAGCAAAACATCAGGCTCAAATGGTACATGTCAGAAAAGGATAGGACACAATCACATTTACTTCATCATGATGTCCAAAGAAAGCGTATATATCACATTTACTACATGCCGATTTATACATTTTCTATTTGGAATAACCCACAACATTAAGAAATATAGAAACCATAGATCTCCGAATTTGAAAATTAATTACCATGTTGGCCTACAGGTTCTATCTACATCTCATTACGTTACAGTACATTTTTCAACTCTAGATTAAACATCTTACTCACGATTGTTGCATAAAACATGAACGAGGAGCAAATAGATTAAAAAACATGTGCAATAGGAGTAAAGAGATTAAGAAAGCATGTGCAATAGGATAAAGTATATTTGATTGGAAACAATCATTACGAAAAATGTAACAACACCAACTATAAAAAAATGTAGCAAGTGCTAAACAAAAATTAAGAGGTTTGACAGGCCCGCTGCAGTGGATGGAAGTAAATGACTTGACAAAGAGAAAAAAGCAAATATAATTGCAATAAATGGTACAGCCAGAAACAGACTCGACAGTGAACATGCAATTCAGCATTTTAGTGGAAAACTTCAAACACCTGTTCCGGTAAACTCGATATTTCTGTACTTCATTACAGCTCCCAAATTTTGCTCCTAATATAAATAGAAGATACCCAACTACGTTAAGAGAAGGACAAACTAAATCATTGAAATATTCATTACGAACAAAGAGTAATACCAAGGTATAGTTTTATTGGATGTTGAAATGACACATCACGAGTATATCCAAATTTTTCATGAGTATGCCATTTACTGCACCTAAAATCTGGAAAACAAAAAAGCTTGAGTATGCAATATCTTAAAGAAATCAAACAGACGGACAAAAGGGAGAAGAGTTAAACACAGTAAATACAACTAAATACTTCATTAGGATTCGGGAACACTGTTGAAGAATGTGTATAACAGTCAGAAATTAACTGCACAATTTACCTTTATCTCCACATTTTCTATGAAAAGAATCCTGAAAACCTGCAGCATCATCTGAAAAGAAAATATGAAAGAACTCATCCACCTTCACCTGTAATAGCACATTGTCAAGGCTCAAACCAAATATGCTGGAACTGATGCCGCATTGAGTGATCAACTAACATAAAATTCAACCAAAATAATCCCCAAAGAAAATATGTACTACCGGAAACTTTGACTCTGCAACTTTCGTATAGCATTCAGGGACTGCAAACAAAATCAACCAATTCAAGAGAAAATAAAGGAACCAGTTTAAACGATGCAAAGGAAAATTAATTATGTAATCATCGCTTTTATGTACAATGTGAAACTCGACTAACCCCCTGGTGCATCAGAATCCTCTGTCCCCCAGACCATAGAATTCCCAGAGGGTGAACATTCTACGGTTTGTGAAATTTCCATATCTGCTTCCACATTATCTTTTGATTCAGTAGAGATGGACAAAATTTCTTGCTGTCTGTCGACTGGAAGCTTAAGATCATCTTCTGAACAATCTACGTCCCTGTCATCACATTCATGCAGCAAATTGATGAATCAGATCCAAGATTAAAAAATAAAATAAGCAAAAATAGGAGAGTACCTTTCAATAGCCTGTGATTCATCCACCAACTGTCTGGAACTCTCGGTTTTATCTACTATAGAAACTCCAGTTTCTTGGACAATCAGAGCCACGTTGGAATCCTAAGTGACATAAGTGCCCATTTCCAACACATATCAGAACTGATGAACTATCACATAAATTTAGTTCACAATTCTGGAGGAGGCCAAGCAAGTTCAGAACCCACTCTAAAGGTAATGAAACCAAAACTAAATGGAGAAAAGAACCTGCTGATCTGCAACCAATTTGACTCCACTATGCTGAAACCACCCATCATTTATGATCTTGAAAGCTTCATCACGAGACAGAAAAGACGTAAAGAAGAACTGCCATGACAGCAAGCAAGAGAAATAATTAGGTATTTCTGCTAATTTTATCCTTTGGAACAAAAACATAATTCAGGTCCTTCTTTCAAATTACATTAACAACAAAGCTGCCACAAAATATAAGCAGCATATCTTAGAAGTACCTTCCTTCCTCCACATATTATTTCTATGGCAGTGGGGAAAATAGCCGCAGCTTTTGCTCTTTTCACAGATGTGATTTCGTGAAAAGGGATTACTTTCTACAATAAAACCAAAGTCAAAGCAAGACAATGATATATACCAAATTTGAATAAAAAGAAGAAGCTAGAATGAAGCATGTACTCTGTTATTGCAAACACCATCAGTAGGCAAGAAAGTAATATACTAAGATATAGAGAATTAGATATCTAGAATTTGCATTTTATCTTCTGATGAGCAAAATTATAAGATACCACAAAAATCTCACAACGTGTCAACAAAAGGAGAAGGCAAAACTCAATTGGGAAAAGACTGCAACACAAAATTATTGAGGATGACTCGAGTTAGGTCATTCGCTTAACATTGACAGCCTACCAGACTGTATTCTCTGCTAGCCAGATTTTAAAAAATAAATAAATAAAAATTCTCTAATGATTCATAGCCCCTCCACCTGTTGAAAACTATAAACTAATGAATGGATTAGGCATATTTGACTGAAACTACATTCATCCAACACCTACCACAAGTATTTGCAGCTGTGCACACAGAGAGAGAAAAATGTAAGCTATGAAAAAGCCGATGAGTTCTGAAACTTTTCTATACAAACAAGTCCTCCAGATATTTTATGTTATTGAAAGCTAGAGAAACGGAGACATAATTCAACAAGTCTCTGGAGTATCAATTACTTAGATGTATTAAAAACAAGCAATTTACAATTTGAAAAGTTACATCTTTCTGCAAGTCACAGACATCTTCAATGTTTTGAGTTAATGGTACATTTGTTCGTAGTATGCTCTTAAGCCATGAACAACAAGAAAGAAACAGTTGCAATCATGCAGAAAGGAGCATAGGAATGCTGAAGGGCCATTGCTTTTTTAATTACTAAACAAACAGAACAATACACTTCCTGCATATAGCAAATTCTATAGATTCTGTTATTAAACAAAAAAAAAGAGCAGAAATCAGACCTTCGTCTCAAACCCAAAGAGATTGGAATAAAAGCATATGTAACGCTCAAACAAGTACATATGACCCTGCAACCAATGAATTGTGTCAGCCCTTGGAAACATGATAACACTACAAATCTCTCAACAAAAAAGAACTGTGAGCTCATATGATCTAATTGAACACCAAACTGGTGAGCAGGTGTTGAAAAGAAATTGCCATCCTGCTAAAACATCTAACAGAATAAGTTGTCAAAGATTAAATATCAAGACAAGGAAACTGCATAATTTTAACACACAAATAAATTTGTTTTCCACCTGAAGAAGAAAATTCTCTTGCAATGCACAGTTAAAATCTTGAATAAGTACCTGCAAGGATTGGAAAAAGTAAACTAAGCAAGTAAGGTGCAGAAACTCGGAAATTTGAAATTTCTATCATAAACGTGCAAACAAAAATTCAAAGATTATCTGCTGCATTAGATAGGAAATTAAATAGGTCAAAATAGAGCAATACAGAGGGATGAAATCAACGATAATTATTCATAACAAACCAGGTTCTACATTTCCATTTTTGTTTTAAATAAAAAGTTAAAAGCAGAAGTGACATCAAGATCATAATAATGCTTGCTTTGAACCTTTCCAGGTTCAGTTACCAGTCAAGCCCAATGTAACAAATGAAGTCCATCAAGCATATGCGCAGGATTATAATGCGGAAGAACCGATCAGAAACTAATATTGTCATACAACCATAGCAATATAGTGATATTATACTAGTGAAATATTCAAAACTTACCCCCCCCCCCCCCCCCCAAAACACACACATGCACATGCACATACAAAGAACAAAAGAAACAGAAAAAGCCAAGACGTTTTTCAATCACCAAGAAGAATGAAAAAAATTCACTCACTTCATCTGGAGGAAGACGAAACAGTTGGCGGTACTCTTCACTTTTCAAATATAATTGATTCTGTACATAAAAATGAATGCAACATTTGAGATTGTTAAAATCAAAACCGCCTCCAAAGCTTCAACAGGTGGAAACAAAATATTTCATCATTGACTAACATAAAATTCATTAATCAATTCCACTTGATTTTAGTTTCCTCAGCAAGAAGTAAGATGCAGCTTAGAAAAATTAATTTTAGTCTTTCAGACTTGGCTAAAATTTTGTCAACAAGCTAAGAAAATGTAAACAGTCACTAAGAACCTCAAATGCTAATTTCTTCTCATTACCGTTGCTCTATTCAAGAATTCGCAAGTTCCATTTCAAATATCACTATTTATCTTCTTAACATCAAAATTACAAACTAGCTAGAAACAGAAGTCTTCCACATTTCTATCGTTTCTTTGTTCTAATTAATAGTCTCGCAGCGAGCGAGAAACAAAAGAACTTGCGCAAGGAATAGAAAAGACAGTTCAATTGAAATGGAAGTAATTCACGACCTGATCATCGGATTGTTTGGAAGGCGAGCGATCGAGAAAGGAAGGACGATCCGGTGTCTCAACGAAGGACAAGTCGGAGGAGGCCGCGTCAGAAACTCGTGCGGAACGGTTACGGTCCATTGACTCTGATGGAGAAATCGAGGGTTCCACCACCTTCTGGGAGGCCGCTACAGCCGCCATGGTTGTTGTAGAGAGAGGAGGAAGAGAAATAAAACTGCTGGTGTCGGTTGGAATGGATGATCAGCTTGGAAGAAGTGCAGTTAGGTAGCGCGGAGTCGCAGCTGAAGTGGAACTCGGAAACGGCAGGCTTTGGACAATTACAGGAAGACTTTGACGTTTTCATACGTGGCACTGGATTCTCTTTTTTAGCTACTACTTGTATTTTTTTTTTTTTCATTTTTCTTTTGCCCGCGAATGGCCCTTTTATTTTTTTTAATTGACAAATTTAGTCGTATAACTATTTATTTTATTTTAATTTCGTTTTATATCTTTTATCTTACTTATTTTAATTTAATAACTACTTATTCTGTGCGCATTTGGTCTTATATCTTTTATTTACTTATTTTTGTCTAATAACTTATTTGATATTTTTTGTCTAAAATACTTTTTGAATAAATTTCAAATTGTTCCCTCAAAATATGAAAATGTTTCAATTAAAGACTTTGAATTATAAAATTATATTAAAAAAATCTTTCAAAATGTAAAAAATGTATCAGTCAAGTCCATATAATTAATTTTTATTTTACATTTGATAGCATATCAATAACTGGCTACCGATTGACTGAGAATTTTAGTATTAGTAATAAAATAATTTACCTATCGATAATTATTAATTTAAAATTTGTAGAAAATCTAATAATCTGTATCCAATTCAATAATAACTAATCGATCGGCTACTCGTAATGCTGCAATTCCTAATTTTAAAAGTTGAAGAAAATGAATAGTAATTTTTTTAATTTAGGTATACATTTTAGCTCTAAGTGAATCACATGAGATTTATTATTTGGAGAGTGGCTATTTAAATCCTCACATAAGTGAAATAAGAGAAGTCATTGATTTTTTATTTTTTTTTTAGAGAATTTTAAAATTCAAGCTCCACAATTGACTTTTTCTTTTATATTTTGGAGGACCAATTTTAAATTTATCCAAAAATATTTTAGAACAAAAATATTAAACGATAAATAGTCATAGACAAAAATAAGTAAATAAAAGATATAGAACCAAATGCGTGCAAAATAAATAATTATTGAATTAAAATGAGTAAAATAAAAGATATAGGACAATGTTGAGACAAAATAAATACTTATAGAACCAAATTTACTAATTACTCATTTTTCGCATCTACGATACTAAAATGCGAAATCTCTCAGGACCTTATCTGACGTTCAGATGGATGATATAAATGATGGTGATTCAATCATTTTGCAGACTGCAGGCTTAGAATTCGATGTACACACTTTTATTTTTATTCTCGATTTAAATTTTTTCCTAATAATTTTCTTAAAAAGAAAAAAAAAAAAAGAAGAAGATTCACAAAAATATTTCACTTAAGCCAAACAAATAAACATTAGATTGAATTAAAAAAATAATAACATTGGTAATAATTTTTTGTACACTAAAAGAAAATAACATAAATCGGATTCAAAACATTTTGTAATAGTTAAAAAGAATTACTTAAAGTGTTTATAAGAAATATAAAAAGAACGTAATGAAAGACAAGAATGAAAATCAAATTGATATCTTTTATTTATTAATATAGTTATTCTAAAATTTTTTAATTATTTATAATTTGATATCAAAAAACAAAATCTCTCGCCTATAACAATTTCTTGTTATAAATGAAGAAAGTCTAACAAAACACACATAAAATTTTGGGCACTTAAACATAGTACTACTAGTAGTTAAATAAGAAAGTAATAACATAAAAATTCATTACTTAATGTATTAATTAGCCATGCTAGGGATATATTTATTTAGATTTTCTTTTATGCATTAAAGAAGGAAATGTATATTTAGAAATAATAAAGACTTTCTTCGCCATTAATTAGACTTTTCCACAAATAAAAGTTTATAAATCTTTTTTGAGGAGATGAACTTGCTCCTACGTTGAATTCAATTGCCATATAATGAATTTTTTCTAAGCTTCGGATTCAATACAATAAAGAAAGGATAGGAGATTTTATAAACTTTATTCTATCTAGAGAGATAACCAATAAGTGATTTATTTTAGATAGTTAAATTTAAAATTATTTAAATTTGTCATTTTTGAATTGAACAATTACAACAGGCAAGTCCAAAAGTGAGAGTTTAAGTTTTACTATCTACCGAAATCGAGAATCTTTTAAATGAATGTAAGTTAGTGAAGCAAGGCACTGAAAGTGAAAGCTGAGCTCCCGTCTGATTGAATGTTGGTTTTCAACTTTTCATTCCTTCTACTAGCCAACTAAAACTAATTTAACCTTTTGAACGTGTCTAATTGAATTAACTGGTCAAGGTGCTATTATATATTTGTTTTGAATTTGATAATTTTTGTAACAAAATTTGACATATTTTATTGTACCCTCAGACATCCTTTGTTCCCAAATTATGACCATACTGTAAAAGTTTCATAACTATATTTCTTTTGTTAGATGCTCTAAAAATATTATTGTGCATGCATCAGTATAACATGCTACTTTAACTTATTTATGTCATATTTTGTATTCTTCAAACAACTTAAGCTCGTCTAATACAACTTCTAATACATTCTCTAAATAACTTGAACGTAAAACTTTCACTTAATATATCAAATAAAAAATCTTAAATGAGATAATCATGCTATCGTAGTTATAGTCAAGTGGCCCAGCTTTATAAAAGATGTGTCATAGTCTGTTGAAAAATATATAAATGGTGTGTTGGATGGAGCTCTTTGATAATTGGGCTTCATTGGCCCGAAAAAGGTCCATATAAATAGTCATCCATTTAGGCAGTCTCCCCACAATATTATCTGTGAAAGGGTTCAATAGATTTGGGCCATTGGTTTACTAACTTTCCCTGAAGTCCATTTCTTCTGCCTAGTTCGGCCTGCTTTCACTACTTTGAGTTGCAAAGTGTTCATTTTTTTTTTCCTTTTTTTACACCTGTGTACTTGAGATTTAAAGTACAACTGATATTATAAACCGTAACAAGAATTAAGTATTCATAATGTGTTTATTTACTATATCAAACTATTGAGTTACAGAGTGTTTCTTCAAACCATCTCACATCCTTCTCTATTCCTCCAAAAAATTTCAATTGAACCAAGAAAAATATCGTACCATTAAAATAATTTATCATTCTTTTTTTATTAAGGGATAAATCTTGAATTTAATAATATTATTATAATTGAATCATTAATCTTTTCCATTTCCATCGTTAAACTATAATCTAAATAATATTTTAAACTTAAAAGACAAGGAGTCAAAACAAATTATTCATATATATGACAATATTCCTCACTTAGTTCAAGATTCATAGCTAATTAAAAAGAAGAAAGGAAAAAAAATTGTGCATCAAACTCCCCACTAAGAAAAATTCAACAAAAAAGGAGGTGATGAGTGTGGAATGGACCATAAAAGTGATAAAAGGAATCATTGATTGAATGTTATCATCTCTCCCTTTTCCTAATTCCAATACACTCTCCTATTTAACACTTACTTTCAAACCTCTGGTTTTTTCTCCCTTTTCAAAAAGCAAGGATGAAAGGGATTAGTAGTTGGCCCACTGCTTATTTATTATACAAAAACCCTTTCTTTTTTTTGGAAGTATGAAAGTGACTCAGAAATGTAAAAATATTAAGCTAATCATTTTAATCACTAAGTTCATCAGCTTTCATAGAATATATATATTAGACCCACATGAGAGACTATTTGCTTATTATATTTATATCCCACTCTCAATAGTAGAAAGAAAGCTTCACCTGTAATTATTATCCACATAGACCTTCCTCCAACTAGTATATGTTTAATTTGTTTATTGAATGCTCTCCAAGTGTTTGATAAATTTACTCAATGAACCATGATGCATGTGAACTTGCTTAAAACATCATTGAATTCACCTAATATCAAAAGACGAAATCCTTCCTATTAAAGACTCTTACTAAATTAATGAATATTCAAGTAGAATAGAGGATGTAATCACAATGTCTTAACCATTATGTAAATTGAAAACTTAAGATTTAGTGTGCATAAGAAATCACTTCTCACATTAAAAAATATTTCGCTAACCTTGGAATATCTATTTGGCACAAAGTCAATTACAACACAAGACTGAAAATTTAACATAAAGTCACTCTAAAAGTGATTCGAAAACCTTTTACGTGACAAGTTAGAACGGAAGTATAAAGGAGGGGTGCTCTACTGTGAAATTGTTCACTCATTATCATTTAATACGCTTTCTTTAATATAGTAAGTTTTTTAAGTATATTTTATCATTTTAGGATTTAACTTTTATTATACAAGATTTATTAATAAAACTATTATAAAAAAAATAAAAAAATGTATTATATATTTTGAATTCCTGACCATGTATTTACCAATTAGTTTGTGATACTTTATTATCATATGAAATGAGAGTGATGCGTGTATTATACAAACATGGATCAAATACTCATAGTAATCTTGAGATATCTGTTTTAATTAATATAATAATAATTGTCGAATAACGAGACATGGATATATCAAGTTCATAAGTAATGCTCTCGAACACAATTTAACATAATTAACGAGATCAATTTAATATTTAGTTGAAAAGAAACTTATGAATTATAATTTGATACTATTTTATTACTCAACTTTTAAAATACACTCAAAATTTAATTCTTCCTTAGAAGTTATAATTTGCCTTCAAAACGTTTCATAATATTATAAAAAAAAAAAAGAACTTTCAAGTTATCAAATATTTGCAGCAATTTGTGTTATGACCCCGTGGAAGCTGTTGAGAGGCTTGATCAAGCATATTTGTCGAAAGCGGCTACAACGATGGACCAACGGCAGAGGTGGTGGAATTATATAAGCCTAGCAATGGCGGAGGATGGGTGGCTCGTTGGTGTGGCTTAACACATTTTCTTTTCTTCGGTTTTATTTAATAAATTAATTTACTTTTTAAAATAAATTAATTAAAGAATTTATTGAATTAAATATATTTGTTAACAAATAATTTATAAGTACTATTATATTAAATAAGTTTGATAATAAATTTTGTAAATAATTTAATTGTTTAAAATATATTTAATTACAATTAAAAATTTTAATTTAACTCTACAGTCTTAAATTTAAAAATATGTATTGTTTGTAAAATTATAATACTTTTTATATAAATAATTAAACTGATGAGATTTGTTATGGTACCCCACTATAATATTGTGCGTGGCAACCTTTTTTTTATATTAATCAATGAATAGTTAACAAGTTATTAAAGACCATCTGGTATAGCGTCAATTTAAAATCTATATTTTAATTTTACTATTTTTATCTTTAAAATCATCAAAATTTTATTAAAATTTATAAAAATAATAAATTATTTTTTATCTTTTGAGGTGACATGTTTGACCTGTAATAACCTCTTTCAATGAAGTGGTGCAGTAAAAATGTTATATCATCATAATAAAAGTTTTTTTAAAGAAATAGAAATTTATTATAGCAGATTTTCGTTAATATCTTGTCAATCATCTATTAATTAACATTAAAAAATAGTCGGTACCAATAAGATTACTCTTGAATATCATAGCATAATCAATATTAATTAATTCCTCATTCAAATTTAAACTTTAATTCTTCACTAATTCAAATTTATGATCTATCGTTTTTTAATTTTATCAAATCAGACCTTAGCATGCAATTGTTGTTTAGACACGCCATAGAGCATGCACACTCACACGTCTTTTTCTGTCACAATTGCCCGGCTTCCTCCAATTTTTTTCCCTATCACTCTGTCAGCTCTTGTTTCTTCTTTTTTTCCCCTTTCTCATCTTTTAGTTCATCTATTTCTATCCGTCTAGACATGTTATTTTGGCATGTTTTACAATTGTGAATATTGATAAAATAGAAATCTTCAATCCATATTTAAATAATGGCGTTATGTTTTCCATTTTTTATAATATTGTTTGTAATATTTTTATTAACAGATTTCCCAAAATAATAGACAATTTTTTATTCTAAGAAGATAATCAAATAAGAAAATTATAAAATAAAATATGACAGAAGATATAAACTGATTTGGACTAGTTATATAGTGATATAAATTATTGTTTACAAATATTTTTTTGGTTAAATTTTTAAAACTATCCATCAACTATTTACTCAAGTAACAACATATTTAATATTTTTCTCATAAAATAAAGTTGTTTGTGTTAAATTGGTATGACACGCACGTACTTAGATAAGATTTTGTTTTGAAGATTTGTATTTATGATTTTGTAAAAAGTAGAATTATTTATGAGAAAATTTGTTTATTTTAAAATTGAAATTTAAAAATTGAGGTGTTTTTTAATCTCACCTTAAATTATTCAAACACGTCATATATTATAGATTTTAAGGCAACATACGTTTGGTTTAGATATATATAGGCCGAAAAAATTTTGTATTTTTTAAAATTTTAAAATTAACGTTTTCAATTTATTTGTCTTACATGCTTATGACTTGGTTTCTTAGAAAATTTGAGCAATTATTGGTTGTAGGCATTACTTGGATGCTTCTTAATATTTTCAAAATGACAGTAACCACTGCAACCATAGATATAGAATAGGTAAGGGAAACAAATTTTTGAACCCCTTTCATGCTCATGTGTATGTCGATGTATTGCAGAAGAAAAAACAGCCAAATTCAATTCTATTTATCGTAATTAATTAGTTAACATGTTGGTTAATTGTAATCTGAAACATGAAAAAAAATTTCAAAATATATTATCTCTTGCCTAGGCTGATAAATCCATGTTCTATATTATTTATCCATACTAATTAAAACTATTTTAAATCAATTAAAACTATTTTAAATCATAGAGGAATTAGGAAAAGAAAGTGAAAAGATAAAATATTCGGTTGAAAACAAAAAAGAAACCATGAGGAGACAAACAATAGGAAGAGGACATCAAATCATGTGGTCATGCTTTTAAGTTAGATAATGAGTTGCTAAGTAACCATAATTTACATATTTTATTTGAATGTCGCATAGTCTGATATGAATTTTGTGGGTGACAAATTTTGCTTTTGGTACCACGGTCAAATAATGGGCTAATTAATGAATGTGAGGCAGTAATTAGCAGCAAAATTAGACGAGGTCTACTACTACTATAAATATAAAAAGAAGAAGATGTAGAGAGGTTAAAAAGGAGTCAAAAGAGAGGATTCTCACTCTATCTATATTATGAAATCAAAATTGACACAAATATGGCATGATTTTCAACACTTGTGAGTGAACTTTTTAGGTTGTAAAGCACAATACATATAGGGAGGGATCTTTTTTAAAAAATTCCTCCCTTATTTTTTTATGAAAAATGTCACCAACAACCAATTCATGAATTTCTTTTTGTTTTATACTACATAACACCTGCAGAAGTGAAGTGAAGTGAGGGTGATGAAGGCCCCCCCCCCCACCGGGTGGGAGGGGGAAGAAGAAGAAGAATACCAATTTGAGGGCCCTTTTTCCCCCCTATTTTCTATTATTCCCCTCATAAGAAATCTTTCATTCTATTTATTCATTACATTTCCTATGATGTAATAAAACTTGTAAGAATGAGCTTCTAATGTATATGATTCATGAAAAAACAAAATTGCATATTAAAAATGTTTTGCTAATGGATAAAACATCGGCATATATATATTATAAAAGGGTAATGGTCACTTCTGAATCCGCATGCTAAAAAGACCGCAATTTATAGATTTGATAGTGCACTTATAATCCCTATTTGGTAATTGTTGTAGTTATGCTAAAATGAATATCTCGAGAATAACATGGATAGTTAGATCGGTATTTAATATCATATAATCTAATCAAAGGTATCACATATGGAATTAGCGATATCACACTTCACTCCCTCCCTTTAAAGCACTAGCATTCTCGCTAGGTGCTTTAGACTTAGTACAAGACCAAATTAGAGGTGGAAAATTCTAAAGATCCGTGTACGATGTAATACTTAATTCTCATATGCATAATTAGTAATCATGCTTTAATATCATAACATCCCGAATTTTGGACCAGAAAGCACAATTCATAGGTATATGAGCACTCACAACCTCTACTTGACAACCATCATCGCTATACTAAAATGGATATCTAAGGGTTCCATGAAATTTTAGATTCATGCTTATATATCGTATCATTACACTAAATTTATTTAATATGAGATAGGGATTCGCACTAACTTTAATATGATGGCTTTGCACAATTGATATCGCATTGTGAATGTCTAGTTCAAAATCATCTCTATGTTGGTGTAAAACATCGAGGATATAGTTTAAACATTTGAGTAAGAGTCTGAATTAAATATAATCATATACATCAAAATATTGAACACTTCTCAAGCGTATTTAAAAGACAAAAAGAATAACTCACTCAACCAGCAAAACAGCCTTTTCGAAAACCTTTATGTTGGGTGTTCTTCTGTCATGCGACCCGGCGTGGATCTGGAAGACCAACTCTCATTCAAGGTAGCGGGTTCAGGAATTACTGATGTTCAATATATTGTATTGAACTTCAAACTATAATTTCTGGACTTGAAGTTAAACGCAATTTTTTTTGTTAAAAATAATAATTTGCAAAATAACATGAGAAAAAATTTAATAGAGGTCAAATGTGAATGTTTTTCTTTTGAAAAAAGGTGAAATAAAAGGGTCAATTCTCAATAATTAATGTGAAATTAAGGGAGAAGTTTAGTAGGGATTTGTGATCCCAATTCCCACAGGATTGTGAAAATCAAAATAAAAAGGTTTTGAGGTTGGAAACGAAGAACACAATAGAGAGGCGACGTGAGGCAGAAATAGCCTCTACAGTACTCTCTCTCTTCTCTTTCTCTCTCTAACTTTGGACTGCGACTTCGGCCCGCTTTTGAAAAGACGTGTACTCCAAAGAAGGAACAGAAGTGGGTCCCATCTCTCTCTCTCTCTGGGCCATCCAACGGTTTCTTTCACAATTGGTCCCTCTTCCATCCCGGCCCGGTCAATTCAATTGACCGCTCTGGTGTGTTCTTAGAAAAATTTGTCTCTATCGCCACTCCCAGTAATCAGATATAATCACATTTTAGCCCCTGTTTTGTTTCTTTAAACCATGATTCCAATGATTTTATAAATTATCTCAAATAAAATGGAGTTAACATAAATGATTTTATATCAAATTAAGCATGAATTAAATCAAGCTCAATTTCTACATTACAAGAGATATCTCTTACACCATAAGGTATTTTGAGCGAATTTACATGCATAAAAGTATCTTTTAGACATATCACACTCAACTAATCTCTATTTAGATCAAATATGACATCAAGAGAGATAAAAATCTCCCACAAAATATTGTTATATTTATAATAATTAAACTTGAGATTTCTGATTAAATTAAGAGTTACCTAACAAGATATTAATGTTCTATTAGGATCCATATTTAGATATTTATATATAAATTTATAGAGAATGATAAAGACAATACTTATGCAGAATAGGCAAAAGCCATGTGATTGGCCTTACATTCGAAGAAAAAATTGGGATTTGTCAATGACACAATTCCCAATCTAGAAAACGATCCAAACAAAGAGGAAGAACAGTGGGAAATTAATATTTTGATAAAAATTCATAGATTCTCAATGCTATTGAGTCCTCTCTCCGATAGTCCGAGAGAGCTAATCAATTATGGACAGATTTAAAAGAACGATTTTTAGTTGAAAACAGACCGCAGAAATATGAATTAAAGACCGCATTCGCAAATTGGAAATAAGGAAGAGATTCAATAAACGTGTTAGTATAATTAACGTTTGAAAACAATATGGGATGAATTAGAAAATTTCACTCAAACTCCTATCTAGTACAGATATGCATTGGCAACCATTACAAACTAAAGGGAAGAAGAAAAAGCTTTTCAATTTTTAGTGGGACTAAATAGTACAATTTATGGTACTGTACTTTCTCATCATACTCCAATTTGAGAGGAAGTATTAAAGATCCATATTTATATATTTTATATAAACATTTCCATAACTTAGAAGTAATTATTCTAATATAATAAAATGAAAACTTTAGATTATTTTTTCCCTCTGTAATCCTACTTTAATTTACCTCCTTTATTTGAGAGCCTAACAATTTAATAAAATTTCGTGGTTTGATATCTTAAGATAAACGTTTTCACTTTGTTAGCCTTCAAGTTGTAGTTTGCTAGATTTGGTGGGTGTGGAAGTATGAACTCAATATCCAGTCAATACCCAATACTGCTACTATAACAGTTGGTACACTTCTTCTGCATATTCTCTCTCTCTCTCTCTCTCTCTCTCTCTCTCTCTCTCTCTTTGCTGCCTTCCTGCCTCATAAAAATAATTAAAATACTACTAATACCCCTCCCTCTCTCTCTCATCCATTTCTTCTCTCTAAAAAATGATCATCTGATGATCATATTGAAGTTGAACAAACATGACTTAAAAGTAAACCACCACCACCACTACCACTATCACTACCACCAAAGTAACTGAAAATTCAAACCCCAAGGCTGCAGCTCCTCCTCCTCCTCCTCCTTCCGCCGTTGCTTTTTCCCCCTCCGTCTTCACCAAATCGGATTACTCCCACTGCTACTGCTGCATTTTCATTCCAAATCCTCTTCCTTATCCGTATACTATAGTCCCGGCGCTGTTCACGGAGGAATGTGTGGTTAGAATTGATTTTTTTTACTTCTCTGGAGCTCCGGCTGCTTTCTTCTCATTCCTAGCTCCTCGACCTCTATTCGCATTTTTCTGATTTGTTTGCTTGTTAGTTAGAATACGTGAGGGGAGATTGAGAGAGAGAGAGAGGGAGAGAGAGGGGGAGAGAAAGAGAGGGCTGAAGAGGAGAGTTGGTGGCTCTGGGTGAGGTCTCTTGCAGGGGGACGGGAAAAAACCCTAGATCCGATTGGTGTTTTAACGGTACGGACTATGGAATGCTTTGTTTTGTTTTCATAGCTAACTTAATTGATTCTGTTGAAGCTGTTGTTTGGATAGTTCAATTTCCCCCCTTTTTAGTTTGTTTATTCTTTCTGTTTACCGTGAAGATTCTCTTTGCTCTCTGCTTCTTTTTTTAGTAGTGGATTCTTTAATTTTTGCCTCTCAAATTGCGTGGAATCCAAGTAATTCTACAGCAAAATGGAAAAGATAGACTCCATCTGTCTCCCGTTATGTCTGTAAATGGGCGTCTATTTCATCTATACGTATTTAGGAGGCGTCTGTCTTTTGTGATTTGAATGGGGAGAAAGCATTGAATGTCTCCGGAACTTTGAATTTTTGCGGACACTTTTTCCTGATATTCTATTGTTGATTGAGTTTGAAATATGAGGTGATTATAATGTCTTTGCTTTTCAAAAGAATACAGAACATCTTTTGGAAAAATGGGATGTCATGTTTGTCAAATGTTCATATAAAGAAGCAATGACTTCAGAAGAGTATCCCCTTCCATTTTTCATGAGCACCGCTTTTTTTTGCAGATCTGTTTGGGTGCTGTTGGCTTATTCTTTTTGCATCTTGACATTGAACTTAACTTGGCAGGAACAGAACATATTGATTCCTTTAAGTGCGAAAATTGAAGTAAATCCATTTCATTTGGTCAACATTTTGTATCAGTAGAACAGGTCCTCTAAAAGCTTACCAGCGGATTAATGGTCTTATTTGTTGCCACTTCTATGAATTTTCATAACCGATTTCTTAATGGATCGAATCACATTTCTTAATTTACATTTTACTCTTGGAATTTATCAATTCTATGGTCTCCTTTCATCGGGGTTTTCTCTTTCGAGTCTAAGCTGTCTTGGTGAAAAACTGATAGCATTTCATCAATTTTAAGGGATCTTAAACTTGAATTCATTTTCAACTACATTCTCACTTGTGACAGATAAACTTCACAGCAGAAGGATTCTGATGATACATGGTAGAAGAAAATGGAGAAGATTCCTGAATCGAAACCACTTCCCAGGCAGCTGCCCATCATGCCAGAGGTGACTGAAACCAACTTGGATTTGGTGAGAGAGGTAGGAAAGCAGTCCAATCTGCGGAATGCTCATGATCTGAAATCGTATGCTTCGGTGCGAACTTGGAAGGGAAAGAACAATTTGCTTGAAAAAGAAGAACTTATGCCAGATGTTGTTTCATTGAAGAGTGTTGATTCGTTTGAGGAAGTAGGCTCCACTTCATTCCATGGGGTCAGTCATCCTCCAGAACCTGTTGATACAGATCTCATGAAACCAGTCTATGTACCAATTGGTCAAAACAAAGCAGATGGGAAGTGCGTAGTGAAGAGTCTCTCTGCGAAGGGACCGTTTATTGAGGATCTTTCCATTCGAGTTCCTGGTATCAAACCATGCCTTTCTCTTCTTTCGCCAGCAGAGAGCCTGGTTGAAGAGCCTAATGAACTAGGGGTAGTCTCTTCTCCATTTGCTATTCGTCGTCCATCTCAGAATACAGAAGTAAGTCTGCCCCCAGATTCTGAGGAGAAAGAATGCATTTGGGATGCTTCCTTGCCTCCAAGTGGCAACGTAAGTCCTCATAGTAGCATTGACAGTACGGGTGTTGTAACAGCCATGAGCATTGTCAATAGCTACACTAGTACATACAGGAGTGATGGGATGATGAGTGATGGAATGCTTAGTGTTGACAGAAACTATGAAAGCACTAAAGCAAGCATGAGAGGAGATTCACTTGAGAGTGCAAAAACTAGCCTAAGCCGTGCTAGTGATAGCAGTGGCCTTAGTGATGACAGCAACTGGAGTAACATAACTGGTAGTGCAAATAAGCCTCACAAGGGAAATGATCCTAGATGGAAGGCTATTCTAGCCATTCGGGCACGTGATGGTATTTTGGGCATGAGTCATTTTAGGTTGCTGAAAAGACTTGGTTGTGGTGACATTGGTAGTGTCTATCTATCTGAGCTAAGTGGTACTCGCTGTTTTTTTGCTATGAAAGTGATGGATAAGGCTTCACTTGCAAGCAGGAAGAAATTAACCAGGGCACAGACAGAAAGAGAAATTCTGCAGCTTCTGGATCATCCATTCTTGCCAACTTTGTATACTCATTTTGAGACAGACAGATTTTCATGTTTGGTAATGGAGTATTGTCCTGGAGGAGATCTGCATACCTTGAGACAGCGGCAACCAGGGAAACATTTTTCGGAATATGCTGCACGGTAAGGATTTGGTTCTGTTGTTTTCTCTGCTCTGCTGTAGAGGACTTATGCCTTTAATTGTTAAAACAAGGAGATACTTGACATTTTCTGTTGTTTCTTAATGAAGTGCACCCCTCTGGTTGCATGAAATGATACACATTTTGTGGATTTAGAAAGTTTGGATCTGCCATATAAATTCAAGTTATGCTTCTTCAATTTGCATACCTCCCCCGGTGAAATGCGTCCTTGTCGACATTTTTCTGCATTATTCTTGAGAGTTCACATATTGCATGTTACAGTATAAATGTTGTTTCTACCACAGTAACTACATGTCAAACTTTGGTTGTGGTTAAACAAACCTTCTGTATTTCATGAAAACACTTACAGTGACTGAATGCATTAGTTATTCCGATGGAAACTACCTTTCTTCCATGGCTCTCATTTTACATTAGAATCTTGTATCTAGTCTCAAGATTGAGCTGAGTCATATGACAAGTCCAAAGATCCAATTGAAGTTATTAGCAGCTGCTGACCAAAAAAATAGTAAAAAAAAAATAATGATAAAATTGAAGTAATGAGCATCTATTTTGATTGTTAAAAGGCAAAAGAAGGCACAACCTCAGTAACTTTTTATTGTTCATTGCAGATTTTATGCAGCAGAGGTTCTTTTGGCCCTCGAGTATCTTCACATGCTGGGGGTTGTCTATAGGGATCTAAAGCCAGAAAATGTTCTGGTTCGCGATGATGGCCATATTATGCTTTCAGACTTTGATCTTTCCTTGAGATGTGCAGTTTCTCCTACCCTCATAAAAAGCTCTTCATTAGATTCTGATCCTTCTAAACGAGGAGCTGCGTTCTGTGTTCAGCCTGCCTGTATTGAACCCACTTCAGTATGTATTCAGCCCGCCTGCTTCATTCCCCGGCTTTTTCCACAGAAAAGCAAGAAAAAGTCTCAAAAAGCTCGAGGTGAGCATGCTCTCCCTGCTGGAATGCTGCCTGAGCTAGTTGCAGAACCCACATCAGCAAGATCCATGTCATTTGTTGGGACACATGAATACTTAGCCCCTGAGATCATAAAAGGGGAAGGCCACGGAAGTGCAGTTGACTGGTGGACATTCGGCATCTTCCTTCACGAACTACTGTATGGGAAAACCCCTTTTAAGGGCTCAGGAAATCGTGCAACACTTTTCAATGTAGTAGGACAACAGTTAAGATTTCCAGACTCACCAGCAACCAGTTATGCAAGTCGTGATTTGATCAGAGGCTTACTTGTTAAAGAGCCACAGCACCGGCTAGGGACAAAGAGGGGAGCGACTGAAATCAAACAGCATCCCTTTTTTGAAGGTGTTAATTGGGCTCTAATACGTTGCAGTACACCGCCAGAAGTTCCAAGACCAGTTGAAGCTGAGTTTCCGGGAAAATTTGGGCAGGTTGATGCAGTTGGAGTTGGAGTTGGAGTTGGAGTTGGAGTTGGTAGTACAAGTAAAAGGATTATAGGAACAGATCACATGAAATCTGGGGGTAAATATTTGGACTTTGAGTTCTTTTAGTTTATAGGTGATAGAGGATTATTATCCTTGTGTTGTATCCAAGTAAGTGATTAGGAGGTTGGTTGATGAGACAGGAGCTTTCGGCTGTCTTTTGCTAATGTGTTTGAGGCCAGTGTTGCTCGAACAAGAGATTGGCTCCCACTAGATAAATTTCTTAGATTTAGAAGATTTCAGGCTCTTATGGCTCTTTCTCCTCTAAAGGGATTTCAGAACAAATTCTTAATACTACTAAAAGGCAGAGAAACAAACTGGTCTTTTTATCCCTAAGAGAGTTGAATTTTTTTTGTTTAAGGTTTTTTTCCCTCTGAATAAAAAAGTTGCTTCGGGTTCTTTTGACCTCAGTTCAAATCACTTTTGAGCTCATGACCTCAATTTTACAGAACTACTTCAGAGTATTACCTATTAAGTTAGTATCATACAGAAAGGGGATTGTAAACGTATTGTCATTTTACTATTCTTACTAGTACGTTGCTCAACATCATTTTCTTTTTTAGTTTAGGGGGAATTCCTTCAAAATATCTTCCAATTATTACTTAAAGTTTTAAATATTTAACAATGGATTTTTTTATTTTTTTATACCTACAAACCAAACAAAGTTGAATTCAGCAAAAAAAAAAAGTACGTGTGTAACACTAATCTTAGAGATAAAACTGTCTAAACAGGTTGTTATATCTTTCAAATTTCATAGGTAAATAATAATCTGAGTATATGAGTTTAGATCTAATTACCTGGTTTTATTATTATTAGTTTTTTTGAAAGGGATTACCTGATTAACATTGGTAGAGAATATAACATATTTGGACAATTTCCCTTAAAAAAAAAAAAACATTTGAACAATTTTACTGGTAATTGGGCCTATGGATCACTCGCATATAACTAAAAGCCCAAATCTTAGGCATGGGCTAATGCCATTTTAAAGAATAAAGAGTGATTTGTGATAGGTTGTGAGGTTTTTTTTTTTTTTGAACAAAAAGATCCCACACCTTTCTAGCCTCGACCCAATCTCGCAAGGCATGCATGATAGTTTCCTCTACCATTCTGCAAAGGGGGGGCCAGGCCATCCATTCTCATTGCATATTTTCCTATTACAGAGCAGCTCCTTAGTTGGCAAACCAGAGATCCATAGAGGTTCATTTAGGTCCCTTAAACCTCCAAACCCCTTTCTACTTGATTGCCATCTCAAACTTGCAAAGCCATTGATATGCCTCCTTTGCTGATTTGAGCCCTGCACAATCAGTCCCACCATTCTCTCAAAACACTTAGCTGCCATCTGTTCTCATGTTGATTCCAGCAATCCCAGACCGTTTTTCCCCATTCACCCTTCGTATCTCAGTCCTAGAGCTCCTAATCAACGGTTCCGCTTTCTGCTATCTATCAAACTAGAAGGATATTTTATCACCTTTCTCAAGCTCCCAATGGAAATGATGAGCAAGAAATTTGGAACTCTTGCTTAGTCTTTTTCATATAAATGATATTTTCCCAACTTTTGCTTATACTGCCATATTTTATATTCAAAACCTGAGTCCATAAAAGGTCTTCTTCAAACTGAAAGCGCCAGGCCAATTTGGTCATAAAAGCTTGGTTTGTTTCTTTTAATCTCTGAAAGCCAAGTCCACCATAATAATCCTTAGGTTGACACAACTTCTCCCAAGACAAAGTATGCAATTTCTTACCACCTTGATCATGTCCCCAAAAGAAGTCTCTGTTGAACTTTTCCAGCTCCTCAATAATTCCATTTGGCATCTTGACTGCCTGCATGGTAAAAAAATGGGATAGCCGAGGTGGTTGTTTGTATGAGGATTTCCATCTTGAGAATCTCTTTCTCACTTTCTCTACAACAATATCCAATAGTTTTCACATTCACCCTTTTCGCACATTCTTTGAAACATAAAGTTTGGATTTTGCCATGTTGATTTTCTGTCTAGAGATTCCACAAAATTGGGAGAGAATTTTTCCATTTCCTTTGCTTGCTTCTGTGATGCCTTTCCAAAGAGAATTAGATGGTCGGCAAAGAAGAGGTGTGGCACCATCAGGCCTCCCCTTGCTGGCTGAATTCCTTTTTCCACAGCCCTTCGTCTATAGGTTGTGAGGTTTCTACGAACGGCCCAATAGATCTACTCTTCATTTCCACATACACAATGTTGTTGTTGGATATATCTCTTGACTGGTTTTAGTTTTAGGCATAACGTTAAAAAACCCTTCATCTGTTTGGGCCAACACTTAAAAGGAAAGAAGGCTTATCTCTTTATTTTATTACTACCTCCCCCAATATAAGCCATTTTAAATTTTGTACATAAATTAAGATTAAAAAAATAATGTAATTTTTTGTGTAAGATCTCTATTTTACTGTAAATAAATAAGGAGAGAAAAAAAGATAAAAAGGAGATATAATAAATTAAGTAAATAGGGCAGAATTGGAAATTATACAATAAATACATATTGAAATGTGTAAAATGATTTATAATATTAACTATCTAGTTTTGACTACAAAAATTTATATTTCCGACCGATGATAGTATTATTTTTTTGGACATAATCATTTTTTTATTTGATCATGTTGAACGAGTCTCTACGTATATGAGAAGCAACTTTAAACTTAAACCATACTAATACTATATTCAAACTAATCTTTATCTGAACAGAATTGGACACAAAGACCGCAGAACTCTCTCACAAAACCCAACTTAATTGACACAATCATTGATTGCTATTTAAAGCCAGCAAGGTTTTGCTTGTAAGTTTTGGTTGCATTATTGAATTATCTCTCTCTCTCTCTCTCTCTACTTTTTATGCTTCAAACTTGCAATAAAACCAAATGATTTTAGAAGCTTACAATCAAGTGATGTTTGAAGATAGTAGAAGATGATCATGTCCCATTCTCTTATTATCAAATACTTTCCAATTTGTGATTCTTCAAGAACAAGTGATCCCAAATTCTCTTACCAAGTGATTCTTTAAGGGACAATCCTTGTTTCCCTTCAAAATCTATAAGGAACACGGTAGTGTACTAATTTTTTTTTGCTGTTTGAAGACTTTGTACCTTTCAATTTTTTCTGAGTTAGTTAATGACTCTCGAATAAGAAAGGGCCAAGAATACTAGGACCAAGGCAGGTGTAATTTATTTGGTCATGTGGCTTTGGCCTCAATCTGTTAGCTGCAGCTTTTATGTATGAGTTAATGAATGAGGACTTGGTTGAAGAAGAGACACTTTTTTTAACAGTCCCTTTAGCTCAAACATGGACTTTCATGAGACAATATCATCACAAAAATTAGTCTAATTTCAAAACCTGCATTATTGCATCACCATTCATTTCTATATACTCTCTTTCCGTTAAAACATGACACATATATTAAGAAAATAATTAAGTTATCTTAATTTAAAGTTGAATAAACTAAATTGTCTTTGTTTAAAAAATGGGTTTATTTGATTCGTTTATAAGTATTTTATCATATTTTATTGTCCTTACAAAAATATGTGTAAAATTTTTATTTAATATTATTTTAATTTATTAAAATAACAGATATTTTGAAATGAAAAAAATATATTTGGTAGGCAACAGTTTGAGGGAGGGAGAGAGGGAGTATATGCATATTGATATAATCAAAATTACATCATGATTATTCTTGATACATATATTATTGCACTTTTTCTTTTTTCTTCTTCAAGTTTTAAATGATAAAATTATATTATAGATAGAAATTAAAGACAATAATATGTAAGTTGATATATATATTCTGTGGATTTCTTGTGGCTTTTTTTATTACTTTTCCCAAGGAAGACGGTGGGGGGGTGGTTGGATGGTTACAAGACAACACAGTTTATTAATCTATTTTCTACTCTATTGTTTTCTCCTTTTTATTTAAACATTGTCAGAACATTTAATTGTTTACCCAGAATGTCCCTTTTTTTTTCGGCGTGGGGTGGGGGGGGTGGGGTCGAGGAAGGGTAGTTTAATATTTGGCAGTTAAGGGGGGAGGGGGAATCATTTCCTTTGTCGCTTTTGGCTTAATAATTTAATTCAAACTACCCACAGAACTCTGCTTCCTTCCCAGCTCCAGATCCAAGAAAAGATTACCCCTTAACCCCCCCCACACCCCCCGATACAAATAATAATAACAAAACTAAATATACACAAGATTTATATAAAGTAGTAGTAATATTATATTGAAAATGATTATATAATGTTATTATATCTCTATTAGTGCAAAATTAACAAAAAAATTTAGGACTCAATTGATTTAAATTTTGTATTGAGGTAACTTATATGCAAAAAAAAAAATATCTTTTCACCATAAGTAATTCTAAGTAGTTCGTACATACACCGATAGTTAAAGGTAAGCTATTCTAACTAATCTGAATTTGACTTATTTAATACTGCAAAGTTTGATTATGATTCGTGTTATTAGAGTTTAATCCAAAACTTTTCGATATATTGTTATATGCAAGCATCAAACTCGTGACTTTGCATTAGTATAAGCAACTCGTTTACCAATTACCTCAAGTATTGAATTCAATTAATTGTAATTTCACTTAAACATAAGTTAACATATTTTAAAAAGAGATAGAAACTCATCCTCTAATTTACTTTGTAGCCTCATTTAGATTGGACAGTTTTGGGAGTTTAAAGAATTGAATCTAATTAAACGAAAGCATTTACCTGAATAGATTCTGATTCTCTATTTATAAAATGTGTACGACGAATCCTTTTAGCATTTTACTTAGACTATAATAACTGAATTAGATTTAATTCTCAACAAATTTAAAAGAATATATAAAGTTGTATAGCAAGTAATAGATGGTTTGCTACTTATTTATATTGCCCTTTTGCCTTTTTACTTTTAGAAAAAAAGGGGTTATAATAAGTAAGAGAGTAGTAGTTATGGAGAGATGGAGTTTGTATTCTATATTTGGAGGATGAAGAAGCTACTTGACCAGAGTTGTAAAGGGAATCAGGTGCATCTCATCTCATCAAAACTGGGAAACTCTTTCTTCATCTCCTACCAACTAGCCGCTCTTTAAGGGCGCCAATATATATATATATATATATATAATTGATTCTTCATCTGACAACACCCCTCCCCCCCACCGGCCCCCCTTCAACCAACTAACCCATTCACAGTGTCCACCCTATACTATTTTCCAACTTTGAATAGTCTCTCATCACATTTGATTATTGTTGTTTTTTAGTTGGTTGTGGAGAATATAAATCATGATAACTTAATAGCTTTTCAGATTGGAAGGTAAACGTTAGTACGCACAAAGAATCAACCCTCACATTTGTGAACTACACCTACGCGAACAATTTCGTTATCTTCTTTCTTCTTCCTCTTGACCTTTCTTTCATTTGTTATTTTCTCCCTCGCTCTTAGAACTCTCACTCTCCGTCCAACAGAATAGTTAAAGAATAAATTATGATAAGTCAATTACCCATTAAGTTACAGATCCTTCACTTACTACCTACAAAGAGACCATCTCCAAAAGAAATAAAATTCTCACATTGGAATCGTCAAGATTCGAACCTTACATCTTAAAACAACTCTGCAGCCTAAAAACAAACTAAATTATGCTCGAGCGATCTTCTTTTGTCTTTTTCTTCTTTCCAAACAAGAAGATGACGATAATATTTTTTGGGTTTTTCTTTAGAAGATGCTAGAAAATGAGGTTTAAAACCCTGATTCAGCAGCAGTAGCAATGATCACTGAACACAGAACAAATAGAAGAGAGTCCAAGAACAAAATGGGTTCTGGTAAAGAAGAAATTATGTTTATTCATCTTCTACTCCTTATAGGTTTTAACTTAGCTTCTGATACAATAATTATCCAAGACAATATCATGTACAGATATATCCCCCTTTTCCCAAGGAACAAAAAGGGTTACAAAATTGCAAAATTACAAATATCTACATTTCAAAAAAATACAACTTTCAAAGCAATTAAACCCAACTAAAGTAGACAGCATAAAGGAAATGTAAAACCAGCCGACATGAAGGGGAAAAAAAAAAAAATGCCAACCCTTGAAACTTCTCAGGACAGGTTTGCCAATGAAACCAGGAAAGATGGCAAAATAGAATAGCCTTACTTTATAGCATAGGAACGAGTGCAAACTGTCTCGAGCGCCTCCATAATCAAAACAGAGAAACTTGTCATGGCTTGGAAAACTCCTGGCAAACCAGTTTGAATGTTGTTTAGAGTCATTGCCCTAGTTACCTCAACTGCCCTTGTGTGCTTCATCATCTCATCTTCCACCCGCCTCTGGCAAGCAGCAAGCTCAATCTTCTTCTCGGCCAGAGGGTCTCGTGCATCCAACATGTGCCCGTTATCTGCACCAGTATCAGGAAGACCAATTCCAACCATGGAGTATGAGTTATAATACTTCTTCTCTATGTTTCTGAGAGAGGAAGCCTTTTTCTCAAGCTCTTTGGACACAGATTCAGTTCGTTTCTTGATTTTCAGCTCCTCTGTTTGTTTCAAAGATATTGAGTGGACAACATTTATGAAACTTTTGATAGCTTCAGATGCTACCGTGTCGGGTACACGGTCAAGGGCAAGCTTCCACTCATCACAAAAAGCAAATGCCTCGGAAGGCTCCTTCTTGCCATTAGCTTGTTCACTATTGACAGGAAGCATTGTGAGCTTGAACCAGCCATGAAGGGAGCGGATAAAATCCCTTTGGAATTTTATCAAGCGGCAGAAACTGGCGTGCCATGCAGACACAGCTGACTCTAGGTCACGTGTTGCTTGCCGGTGCAGGTCAGAAGTTGATTCCCCTTTGGTGGAGCGGTTCACAAGGCCACGAACTTGCTGTACAATGTCATTCTGAACTTGATGGAACTGATTCATTGATCTCCACATATACATAAACCTAAATAATTTTCACCAATATAGAATAGCATCAGTACACACAATAATTAAGTATCTAACTATTTCCACCACTTACATAATACATAAACTGCTTATTATCCAATTAATATATTAGGCCAACCATTGTCTAGACCCCCAATACAACAAAATCTGATTCTGAAGGAATGATCTTGAGTCTCAAACATAGAAAACAGATAGCAACCCATGTACTATTTTGACCTAAAACTCCCCTAGCATGGCAACATTACAATGTTATTCACAAAATTGGACTTAAACCATCCAGTAAAGCAAGAAGTTAAATGTGCGGGGCACATTTGTGGACCATATACTATAACACAGTTCACCTATCCTGAACCATTTAATGCTTCATGTATAAGCAAGTTGGGCGGCCCCAAAAGTCATGAATATGAGTTTGTATTGGCTGCAAGGAATATGCAAAATCAACAAACATAATGTTTCACCTACCACTGCAACAAGTCAGTGATTCACTGCATCCAAGCATGTTTTACATGCAACCACCATATGCTCAATTTAAAAGACAAAAAAACTCTCATATTAACTATATTCATCAATCTTGTTATCCAGTTGCCTTGGTGAAACTCTATGGTATTTTTTTATTGTAAAGTTAGCACATAAAAATTCAAAATTTTGAAGAATCAAATTATTACATCATAGAACTTTCAAATGGGAGTGGTTTCCATACATCAATATAAGACCAACAAGCAGATAATCCTAGTTGTATTTCAGTTGAAAAGCAACAGAACACAGTCTCGCATTCAGAATTTTCAAAAATTGTTCTAGAATATATCAAAAACAAAAAACAATATTTCTGTTTAAGAATAGTTCTGTTATGAACCAGGTTTACAAGTGGGGACATAGAACCCTTGTGTGATATTGAACTATAGCATCAAGTAAGTGGATCATGTCTCCACTAATGGAGAAAACAGGCAGAAGAGGTTAACAAAATGGGTGATGTAGCTTAATATAATCCAAGGGGTACAGGTCCCATTTATGGGAGCAGGTCCATAACAGAATTTTCTTTTAAGTAGCTTGTTATTTCTTCATAGTTTCGAAGACATATTTCTATTTAACTTAAGCAGGTTGAACTTGCTAAAGCTTCCTACACCAAATAAGAAACTCAGTGGTACTTTTGCTTCCCATTTTAGTAAGGAAAATAATAGTGACATTTTGCAGGGTCAAATTTCAACAGATATAATAATTTAACTTCACCAGTTTATCACAATTCCTTCCAATTTATACAGAATATATCTGAAGGGGAAACAAAACTCACTTACCCATGACAGAGTTCGACAAGCTGGGGGACAAGTTCAGAGTCTCTTAGACCAAGAATAGCAGAAGATGTAGTAGAGACCGCTTGAGAAGTGACCACAATTAGGGACTGTAGTCTCTTTATTGTAGCTTTGGTCTTGTCTAACTTGGCATCATCATCCCCTCTACACTCCTGACTCTGTAGTGTTGACAACTTCTTTTCATGTTCAATTTTCACTCCTTCTCGAGCCTAAGGAAAATTCAATTCCCATGTTAATATTGATCAATAAGAAACTATCAATCAATGATTAAAATCTCCTAAATAAAAGTTATATATGTGTGTGTGTAAGAGAGAGAGAGAGAGAGAGAGAGAGAGAGAGAGAGAGAGAGAGTCTATGACCTTACATGAAAGTAATAAATTAGCCTCAATTATTTAATCAAGCAATTAAACCAAGTATAAAAGAAAAAATCTGGATAAACTCTACAAACTTGCTTGACTTATATCAGTAGTATTAAAAAGAGAATAGGCCCTCATGGCTAATGAAACACGGGTTATCCAATTTTTCAAATATTCAGACATCCCCAGTACTTAAAAGGGGACAAAAGTAACTAAAAGTCATAATAATTTTATCCAATAATTTCAAGATAAAAGGAAGTTTACTAAGGGTGCATTTGGATTAGAACTTAAAACAAAAACAATTTTTTTTTTTTTTTAAATTTTAGATCCTACAACTCCACTCATAACAAATTTACCTTTTATGAAAACAAGCAAAAAAATCACAACCTTTTCCAAATTTAACTTCAATCAAATGCACCAAAAATTGTCCACTGTAGAAGATGATTGAGAAGACCTCCTATGTACCTCAATTCTGCATATAAAAATTAGCAGTTGGGCATGCAGACCAACCAGCATGTTACAAATTACATACTAGGCTCTTGTCAGGTGTCATAGCCAATCTTTCCATTCTAACAGTTAGATTACCAGAAAAATATTTTCACAAGCAGCTATGGTACATATGGATAAGTATAAACCGCTATATTTAATGCCACCAGTATGTGCAAAGCGCCTAGTAAGCCAACAACCGAGTCCGGCATTTGAGGTGTACTTTTGTCACTTACTGAATGTGCAAAACAGCAAAAGGGCCACTTTTACACCAATGTCAACTATTGCGTAAGCCACCATCTACTGTCTATTTACTTTAGAATGGTCTTGTAGAAGAAGGAAAGGTAAATTCTACTAAAGTTGATCATTCATTGAAAGAAAGAAAGAAAATTGCACACCTTGACTTCTTGATAGAGTTTTTTCTCCCATGCCAAAAGCCGTTCCAGGGTAGAACAGAGACTCTTTGGGCCTCCTGATTCCTCAAGAGAACTAGGATCCAACTTGTACTTCACTGCTAATGGTGGCTTTGAGGTCCAGCTAGAGCTCAAGTTACTCAACACTCCGCTTGAGTGATACACCGTTTCTGCAGGGCCATAATCAACATCAAATATTACCCTGTTTCATATTTACGAAAAGGACAAATTGATAGAAGGACTAATTCAGATGCATGAATCTGTTCTTTTTTACGCCATTTTACCAGAAAAGCACAAGGAAACGGGGGGAAAGGGGACAAAAGAAGAAGAAGAAAGAAATACATTATTGAACCATAAGCAAACTAAAAACACAATTCTACTAATTTTGGGGGAAAACATCTCAGACTGAAAAAAGCAAAGAATTGAACTCACCAAGATGCAATATCTTGATTAAACTTTAAAACCAGAAGCAATTCCATTATTGAGACAAAATAATACAATCAGAAACTCACTTTTCAGCTTGCTAAAGCTCCGATCAAGCTGAGCTCTTCCAGTCTCCAGCATTTCAGAAACTTGCTCACCAGCAGCTGCAGCTTTGTCAAAATACTCCTTAATGGCAGCCACAATCTCCGCCAAATCCTTGTGCCTCACCACAAGACTCATATCTGAAACCATCTCTCCCCGCCTTTTCCCGTTGTTTCCCCAGCTGACGGATGATCCACCATCATCTGATGATAACTTCTCTGATTTACTTGTAAAGGTTGAAGGGTTGCGCAAATTCACATTAGGAGATGGCCCATATCCCCCTTTAGAACTGGCAATAGAAGCAGCTTTTACAGGCTCACTATTGGAACCAAAATTTGAACGGATGCCATTCCTGGATCTAGACTCTTCTTCTACTTCATCCTCATCAGATGATGTCGTCGTGCTACAATGGTCATGGTCACCCCAATCACTGCAATGAACCTCTTCTCTCTCGGTCTCTCTCTCCGTCTCCCTATCCTCTTCTTCTTCCTCGCTGTCCCACCTACCCAGATGATGCAAATTTTCACTGTTCTTTCGACCAAAACCACCTTGCTTCCAGGGATTACTTTTATCGTTTCGGGAAGAGTAATTGGAATAAGACGAATGGATGGAGGCCTTATCATCGTCAAAAAAGTCGTATTGTTTTTTGTTTCCCATACTTTGCTTCTGATGACGGGATTCGTTTCGTGAATAATTCGAATAAGCCGAATATCTAGAAGCCTTCTCGTCCTCTTCATCATCATCATCACGACTTTGATTCTGGGAGGCGTGGAGGGAACCATTGCTTTTATTCTTTAATTGCTCAAAATACTCAGAATCAGGAGGGGAAGGAGGATAGAAATTTTCCCAGTTCCAAACAGATGAGGCCTGGGAAGGAGTGGTTGCGTAGCTCGAATTCGCTTTAGCATCATAAGTAAAAAAAGTATTGTTAAAATCACCTTGCTTAGGAGATGAAGAAAAGCTGGAATCAGATAGAATGTGGGGAAGTTTAATTGGTTTAATCGGTTTAATCGGCTTTTTACGGCGTTGATTTGAAGGAGCCGATAGTATGTGAGGCATTTTTGAGGATGCAATAGAAGGGGAATAGGGCGGCTGCGGCTGAGGCGGAGGTGGTGAAGGAGAAGGAACCTCAAGTGGAGGAGGAGGAGAGGGAGGAGGGGGTTTAGTACTAGTAGTAGAGGAAGGAGTCCGTATAAAAACCGCCGGAGTATGATCTGAGACGGTGAGTGGTTCGCCGGCGGCAAATGTGGAGAGGGCGGAACCTGTCAAGCGCAGAGAACGACAGTAATCGGAGTGAGCTGCGGCTAAATGGTGACGGGCGTAGACAGCCGCTTTCATTAAACGACGTCGCTCCTTACACCTCCGTACTGTGTCCTCGTTGTCTAACTTCGACGCCGTGCACCCCATTTTTAAATAAAAAAGGGGAAAAAAAACGGTTAGGCTTCGCCGGCGACAGCGGCGCTCTAGAGTGAAAGGGAGAGTAAAATTTTTAAGAGATCAATGGAAAAAGACTACGTAGTAGAACGGCGGCGATAGTGGTGGCGGTGATGGGGGTTGGAGTGAGGAGTGGCGGAGGTCCCATCTGTTGTGTGTTGGGTTTTTCTCTCTCTCACAGTGTCTTCAATATTTGCCTCATCACTCTCCTTTTCAATGCTCCACACTACACTACACTACACTACACTACCAGTGTTTGTTTAAAAAAGAATTTCTTACTCCCTTCTTTAAAAATAAAATCTTACTTCACTTTCTTTTATTTTAAAAAAAACACTTTTTGAGAAATTTATACTTTAGTTCCAAATTATTCATTTACTTTTAAGTTAATCCCAAATTTGTTTTTCTTCAAAAAATGTTAATTCCGGCTACCTTTTATGAGGTGAAATATGAAAAATTTATGCTTGTGTCACTTGTATAAGTTATCGTTCCAAGATTAATCATTATTAGTTTATGTTTTTCGTTATGAATAGTTCTAATTCAATAAAAATGAAAGTGGTATATAAATAATTGTTACGGATATTTAAAAAGAAAATGTTTGGGATTGGCGACTAGGGACTCATAGTTATTTAGAAACTAGTTTTGGGACAAAATTTATTAGAAAATAATTTTAAAACTAAGTTAAAATTAAACAAATGATTTGGGATTCGTTTCGTCCACTTATCTTTTTTTTTAATTGAAGTGTAATTTAACCTCTATTTGGGTTAGCATTATTTTGAAAAAAGTATTTATGTTTCTTGTTGAGTTTCCTGAAAATAAAATTATTTATGAAAGAAGTTGCGAAACTCAAAATGAACAAATAGAGTAATTTGGCCAAAATTGTCAATAAACTTTTTTTTTTTTTAAGGGAATGTCAACAAAAAGATTGAGATTGGATTCGACTTTTGTCTAATACATATTTACCTATTTTTTACTATGGATGCATTTTCCCTTGCTATAATTTATATATTTGAATGGTTGATGTTAATGGTAAAATAATATTTCAAGTATGAGATACTCTCTATTAAAAAAATTACCAAAATTCTCTTAAAAGTACTCAACAATCTTAATTAATTTAAACTCGACATGTATAATGCCTTACAAAATCTGCTTCCTCTCCTTGATTACAATAATTTTCCTCTCATCTGCCTCAAATCAAATATAAGATAATAAAAGCATTGTAGCATTTCGGAGATATTCCTGGTTTTATTTATTTTTTGGACATATTAATTTTCTTTCTTTCTTTTTCTTTTTTTATAAACATTAATTTATAAACATTAAGCTCATTTTAACTAAATTATGTGTTATAATATTGACAATTATGCTAGTGTTACAAACAATTAGAAGAAAAGAAACCAAAATACTAATATTATGAAAATATAAATCTCGTATAAATTGCATATTCTTACATTAACAAAATATCTTGGAAGGAGATAATTTTATTTTTAAAACGACATCGTATTCATAGTTACTACCACCTGCTGTAGAAGAAATTCAGTCGGATACATATGTTGTTGGTGGAAGGACATATTAGTTTTCATAGCATAGTATCTAATTTTTTTTAATTTTTTTAATTTTCGAAAAAAATATTACGGATGCACCTTTTTAATATATTGTGGCCTTTTATATGAAAGGATATTCAGATGCTATCTCTGTGGACCTAATACTCTCTGATAATGATATTATCTAAGTATTTATTTTTCTTTCATTTATCAAAAGAAAAAACATTTTTAAATTTATTATATTTTGCTGGAAAATTAAGTCTGTTACCTGTGTGTTTGGAATAGAAAAATATTAGTAGCTAGTTTCCAGCATTGTGTTTTTTCCTTTTTCTTTTTAAGAAAATTATATTTTATTAAAATTAAATAGAATAATATTAGTTACATCACCAAAAATATTTCTGAAATTTTTTTAGAAAAAATCAGACCCAAGAGATCGGTAGAGACATTACCTACTTTTTTTACATGAAAAAAATTACTAGAACTCCTATTAATTTGCATTAAGAAGTTAACGGGTCAATGCCATTTAAGATTAAAATTTATAAAATATATATATTAAAAAACCATATAATCTGATCGAATCAATATTCCAAGTTCAAAAAGATCATCGCACCGCCACAAAGTCTTCTAACAGCAAGAAGAGGGTTATGTTTTTTTTTTTTTATTATTATTATATAATATATATTATGAAAAATTGTCTTAATCCAAGTTGTTCTATCAATGAAGAAATTTATGTGACGCAACAATAGCCAATTAGATTGGGACACCACAAGTCGATTAATCTCCCAATTATTACTAAATTCCAAAATTAGATTATGTAATTGATTTACAAAAATAAAAAAAATAATAATTATGTATCTTTTTTTAAAGAAAAGAAACACAAAATCATACAAACAAAACAAAAATTTTACTGTAATTATTTTTAAGCTTTTAATTAGTAGTAAAAGTACTTCATATTAATGGGTATAACAAAAAAAATTATCACTCAAGATATTTTAATACACTTTCTCCTTTATATAATATAGAATAAATTATTAATAATATTAAAAGTGATTAATAATATTCATGTATAGCTAGAAGTTACGGTAGAAATTACGGTGCAGAATAAAATATCGTTTCGATTATTTTTTCTTCGTTTAATTTAGCTAATTATAACTTTTTTTTTTTCAACAAAGTAGTAAAATTTCATTGCAATAATTAAATTTAGTTAACTATAAGATTTTAATTGAAATTTACACCTAAATCATCTGTAATATTATATAACATTTTCTATAATATTATCTTCTATAATATATACTTTTTAAATTTATTTTTTTACTAAACTAAAAATATTATAAAAAATATAACACAACGAAATTTAATGGAGTTATTGAGATGGATTGAATGGGAATGGGTCTTTTTGTTTAAATTAAAAATTGAAAATAAAAAGTGGATGAGGTTAATTTAATATTTCCCAAAAAAAAAAAAAGAGGGTGTTAATAGGTTAATTTATGACCGGCAGAGCTTAACTTTCGGTGGCATTAATATTTAAATTATAAAAGTTACAGTAACTTTTTACCCAATAATATTATTTTCTAGGACAAATTTTTTTGCTAAATTATTTCCTAGGACTATTATATGGTTATTAAAAAGGCATAGTCTGGCATCTGCTGAGAAACAAGCTTCAAACCCTCAACTCCTGGTTTTCTATTTTATTGTAGAAAGATTTAAATAAAAAATATGTATTTTATTTTTTGTAAAAAACATTTATAAAAAAATATGTGAGATTCATAATGAAAAATTAGAAAAGCTTTTTATTTTTTAGATAAACAACCCCAGACCTAACATAGACAAGAATAAAAAAAGATAAAGAACAAGAATAATTATTTATAAAATAATATACATAGTGGCTTCTAGTATCTTTTATATAGTCAAGTTATAGTATATAAATTAATTATAATATATTTTATTTATAATTCAATTAATAATTTTTCTGTTCTGCCTTGTACATTAAAATTTTGAAGAATTTCTCAATATTTAGATTTATTTTTGTTTATGACATAGCGAGTTTGATAAAAAAAAAAAAATCATAAATAAAAAAATCAATATGAAAGAGGTGAGAAAAAAGAAAATGGCGAAGGAAAAGGGCATTTTTTTTCCCACCAAACTTTGTGTCTTTTGGTAATATTTTCTCTGGCTTGGTCTATCTCTCACTGGACCAAATACTTGATCCTCACATGCCTATGTTTCTTTGCCTTTGTTTTTTCTTTTCTTTTTTTAGAAGAAAGAAAAACCTTTTCACCCACTTTATTTCTCTAATATTTACATTTCCCTTTTAACAAAAAAAAAAAAACACAAAAGTTTTAACAGTGAGAAACTAAGCACAAAAGGGTCCTTTGAGAGATTTTTCTACCACATTTTTGTTTTTTAAATTCCCAATCGCAAATATTTATCAAGTGATGTTTCTTTTTCTCCCTCTCTCTATATGTTTTTCTAAATCACTTTCATTATGTAGTGCGTAAAATTATTGATGATATTATTATTAGCCAACAAACCAATCAAGAAATATAATATTCTTGAAAAATGATAATTTTATTTTTTATTGAGCCAATTAATTACATATTAATTTAATTTTCATAACTTTCTTATTATCAAAAGTACATTTCTTGAAATTAAAAATAAAATTTCTCGCTCTCAAAATCTTCGCTAACTCAACAAGATGAGATGGTAATTCATCAGTTTGCTAGACTAGAACTCATGCAGGTAATTGAATTACATTCCTACCCTTCAAGAGAAGATTTTGGAGGGCTCAATAAATATCAAACCACTACTACTACTACATCTTTCAATGACCCACAAAATCCAATGCATCAGTCAATATCAATATGTATTCTACAAAAAAAAAAAAAAGGTAAGTAAAATGAAAATTAACCCTTAAAATGATGTTAACTTTAGGTTTGTAGTCCTCTTATTAGGCGAAAAACAAAGCAGTAAATATTTATCGAGACCATAACACTTTTTTTTTTTTAATAACTTTTTTCCATGTTTTGTGAATTGTTAAAAATGAGCAGACAAACTCACCAAACTTAGGGCAATCTTTTGCTCATTCCCATCATTCTCCAATTACAGTAAACATTTTAAATGCTATATATATATTATTACATGATTATCAAGTATGGAGAAAGATGAATCATTATATATACTATGAATGCTTATCCACCTAGTATAGAAAAGTGATGCTCATAGATTTTCTTAATATATATATATATATATATGGCGAAGAGAAGAGAATATTATTTGAATCCATAACTTATGATGTGATAATTAAATTTATTTTGTCGTGATATCTTTATTCTTCATGAAATAAGTATGATATATTTATCTACCATATAAGTATAGAGTGGTAAACTAGTCGGTATTCATGGTCAATTTAAAATATCTATTTTAACATAACAAAAATAGTATACATTGGCCAGTCAAGTACTGAAAGGGTAAGAGTTATAACTAATTGAACTGCAAAGCCAGAAGATGTACTACAAAACAAAAAGGCCATTGAGTGGAAGTCTAAGATGAACAGATGTTTATTAAGCATTTCTGATTTTTGTCATTACAAAACAGTCAGGCACAGAGAAGAGACGCCTCAAAGATCTCCAAAACCGATGAACGCATAGCAGCACCACCACCACGCCAAGGCCCCCCCAAGGGGGGCAGCACCAATTTTTTGTGTACCTTAGTATAGGGATTGGATAAAAATTGTCGTCAAACTGTTTTTTTCAATAATCAATTTTTCCTTATACATTAAAAGAAAAGAATGTGATTCAAATTTGAGATTTGAAATAATATATAATCTCATTCTAAATATAAATAGTTACCAAGTAGTAGAGTATAGTAGTAGAAATTCTCAAGGGATAAATGTGTCTAGAGGGCTGAGCCTTGCCACTCTACAAAAGATGTTCCTAGAAAATGATGGAACAAAATTTCCTCTTCAAAAAAGGTAATTGCACAGTGCACCAGGTTGGGAGAGGGGCTGGCATTCTTTCTTGGCTGTTGCCCCCACCTCAAATGAATAACCTTTGTCAGCATTAGATTATTCCACCAACCAGTGGATTTAACGACCTTTTCCTGCCGGTGATAGGCTCACAAATAAACTTCTACTTAAACGACTCTATAAACACGCAAAAAATACTTTTAAATTATATCTTACACTCATATTAATCTTATTTAAACAGAGTAAAATTACAAAAACAATAAAACATTCTTACAAGATATAAATACATTCTCAACATTCAAACTCAAACTTTAGATTCCAACCATCACAATTGCTTATATTGCAAGGAGGGCCATGATGAGACATTGATTTTTTCAAATCTACCAATCTAATGGCATAATGGTCCAATTGACAAACCAAAAAAAAAAGGCAAAAAGAGCAATACAAAAGGATAAGAAAAGAAGAGAAAAGAGAATAACACTAAAAAGACACCAACCATGCAAAGTTTTTCTTCTTCCCCATTTCCACTACTAAACTAATAAGAGGACACCCCCCCCCTTTCCCTACCCCAACACCCAAGACCCATTTGATGTCACATTGGTGCTGGATTGGTCCCACCCACGTTTTTTCTTTGCAAAACAGCTAGCAATGGAGCAAATGGATCTCTTCGTTTAAGAGTCAAACAATATATGTATAGACACCTTCACAAAGATCATCATCCTTTTGGAAATTTATAGCCAAAGTACCAAAACCCTTTTCAATACCTGACGTTAGTCACATGCCCATCACGTGCTTCAGTCTGATATTGATCATCCATCATCAGTCTAAGGGAGAAAAAAAGGGAGGAGGGTTAAGATGAGAATGGTATAATTTGCTCAGCTTTTCATGGTATGGCTGATGAAGTTGTCCCTAATGAGGTTTGTTGCTCAGCTGGGAAACCAATTTCCTTGAACAGGCCCTGAAGCATCAATTGAAGAACACAAGGATTCAGCTGGGAAAAAAAAACAAAAAAGATAAAGGAAGAAAGAACACAAGGACTTACCATGGCATCATTGATTGCATAAAGAACACAATAATGCTCCTGAAAGTAACAATTTGAAACTCAACATGAGATTTTGTATGACAGAAATTATGTAAGAGTTCTGATAATTGCATTCTTTATAAGGTTACAGCATTAGAATATGACCACCAGTCTACTGGAGGTTCCAGCAAAGGGCAGTCATGTAAAGCTACATGTTTTTAGTAAAGATTGCGCGAAGATGTATTGCATTAGCACAAATTTCGAGATATTTTGACTATAGTAGATTAATTAAAGCAATCCTTGTATTGTAATTATTTGTTCTTGTTATATGTTTTGGTGTAGGATTTCTAGCATTGAGGTGGAGTTTTCCTTTTTAATGTTTATGAAGGAAAAAAAACTTGCCTGCATCATGTGCCATTCCTCAAACTCGTCAAACAGTTCCAATCTTTCAATCCTGATCAAAAGAAACAATTAGAAAACTAAAAAGAAATTGCATCCCTTGGGAAAAGTAATGGTATAAAAGAATAAAGTGAACAGAAAAAAATGAGGGGAAACCCTCCTTTAGTTTTAACAAGAAAGCATCTTCAGAATCCTAAAAGCCATGGTCACCTTAGCAAAAGCATAGAATCTTCGGAGATGATTTAGTTTTTTTTCTGGAAGATAGGAGGAACAGAATTCATTTTCTTACAAATTGAATTTCCAATGATGCATCAACATACCAGTGCTGATGAATCTTCTAATTACTTATCATGCTTGTGAAGCAAATTTCTAAGCTTACTTGTTTATATTCCTTAAGAAGCTACAAGCAACATTAATCCTAAGGATCTCAATCCATTGTGAGTCAGAGCTGCCATCGTGGAAATAAGACATGCATAACTACAGATCACCTCTTCCCTACAACTAGGAGATCATAGTTTAAGGAGCAACAGCTAAAATTCAGCATGGTTTAGCAATAAATGAAGTATTCAGATAAACACAACACTGTCACCAAGAAATCAGCAATGCAACCGTGCAAGTTTCCATTGTTAGTGCACTTCAACAAAGTTAGTCTCTATCCTCCTAAATAAACCTTGATATTTTGACCTCTCAACTTCACCAACATAATGACTGCAAAAATTTAGCAGAGAACTCAAAGGTTCATAGTGTCAAAAGGAAAATCAGGGTACTATGCACATAATGACTGACCCAAAATCAATGAAAAGGAAAAAGTTTCAGAATATTCAGAGGTCCCAGAAGTCCTTAAAAGAGCAGGCTACCTCTTTATCCATATAACAAAAGGATAGAGCCATGACACGCCTTCCTAGATACCATTTTATAAATGTGTTCTTGAATTCAAAGAACAATAGACAAAAAAAAACTTCAATTTCTTTTGCAGAACTGTCGAGAAAAAGATGAAATTTTATTGGAAATATCAGCCTTATTCAACATGAAAACACTCAACTCCCCAATTACAATATAACTTCTGAATGTTTATTGAAACATCAAAGCAAGTTTCTTCAACAGCAGAAGAATGTATAATACCCATCAGAAAGCTTCAAGTAACATTAACTAATTCACAGTATTACTGATTACCTTCGTCTTTCTTGAGCATCAATAAAATCGCTATAAACTTTCAGCATGTCCCAGGCAACAGCTCGCTGAAACCCTCAATTTGATGCCACGAGATGTGATAAAAACTCAGTTAAGAATCTTGGAAGCAAATAAATAAAATAAAATATTCTAAAGATAAAGAAACTGAGCAGGTGAAAGAAGATAAAAGGCAAAACAGGCAGGCGAGAAGAGACAGGTCTACATTACCCATCCTGAACTGGTGTCACCACTCACTACTTAGCATCAGCAAAGTTCCTTTCCATATGTTATAAACTTAAATTCTCATCGGCCGGCCTCTTTGTATTTACAGCCATAAGCATTGAACATCAGCATGTCATTTTTCATGCTCACTCCTAATCCAATAAATTATCCTTTCTATCATTTTGGAGATAAGCTGTAAAGAATTCCCGAATTTCAAGCCTAATGTATAGCCCAAGAAACTTCCCAACCCTTGAGTTACTGGACATTGCACTAACCAATAGGAATAGTTCAGCAGGTTAAATGACTAAAATATTAAAAATAAGTACATAGCTAGTACCTGCCATCCTTGGTCAAGAAACAGCTTTTCCTTTGCCGATAATGTTGGGGTGGCATAAATGCCTAATAATCCACAACCACGACTCTGAAACAGTAAGGCATTATAAGTTTATTGTGCTGGAAAAGAAAACCTAAGCAAAACTAGCAGGTCCTAGAATTGAAGGCTTTATCTGGATTGGCTTTTAGTTTGAAAAAAATGAATTTTTCTTCTTGGAGTTCGTGAAAGTTAAATTGTTTGTGAGAGAAGATGTGAGATCCAAAATGAAAAAAGTAAAGAAAAAAAAAAGGGATTGAAAGACAATCCAAATAGAGCTGAAATCTTTAAAAATGCAAGCCACCTAACACAGCAGGGTAAACTCCCTCTGTAGTGGTCATTTAAGGTAAACTATCTATCCATCACTCATGCACTTTTACACTTTGAGTCCCCAGTATTACAGAAGGATGTCATTTGTTCATAATAACAAAAGGCTTGATGCTTTGCTCAATTAAAAAAATCTCTTTGATCATGCTCTACTACTTAGATATATTCATATAAATAACCTCACATATTAAATGACAATCGAATTCAAGATATAAATTGGGATAATGAAGCTGAGTTCAAGTCTTGATTTAAATTGAGCTGTAGCTCAGATAAAGTTTCGATACGCTCTGGTCCACTTGGTTCATTTACATCCTGATACTGTATTCAACATTGAAGAGAAGATTTCGTTTAGAGATATAACTAATGCATGGACCAGCAAGATTTGCTTTTGGCAAAAAAGAAAGACAATCCAGAACCAGAATCCTTCATGCCTGATTACAGCAAGAAATAAGTTTAGTTTGTTAACCAGAAAAGTTCTTCAAATCCCGAAAAATCTAGTAGAACAAACTAGAAGGGACAGGATAAATATCTTCATTTTCCCATCAATATGTTATTCCACCATAAACTTTCAACGTACTTCAAAATTTCAACCAAATTCACAAAAGGTCATCAGAAATTCATTTATCTTATACCGTATGAAAGAAAGAGGAGTAAAGATATATATACCTCCAAATTTCTGATCATCTGCTCTCCAAATGGATCATCTGGACGGATCTGTTGAAAAGCAAAGTTTCTTATCCAAGTGGCAACTAAGTTGTATCAAAGAACTACGGAAGATACCACAAGTACTACCAAAAATTACCTAAAGAAAGGGTCATTTTATTAAAGTACGTGAGAGAATTGGCATTTTATTAAAAGAAAGAGTCAAAGACCTGTTCATATAAGAAAAAAATAGCTGAAGTGAATGCTTTTGAAGCCCATCCAACTATTGCACGGCTTGAATCTGGATCCAAGTATATTAAAACGCATTCTGCAATTATAAAGGTTGGCATACTGATAAAAAAGTCAGAAGGGGATTTCCAGGCTCGGACACTGTGCATATATCAATTGATTCAAGTTATAGCAAGTCAATTGATCTTTGAAAAGGTAAGCCAAGCATCAAGATCCTTTTTATTTATTTATTTATTTACTTTTGGAACAACAAAGGATTTAATCAGTAATCAAAAGAAAAAAGTACAAGAACAACGATTGGAAATCCTTAAGGAAGTAAATGGAAAATTAAATGAAAGCAGGCTTCTAATATCTCATAAATCTGCCCATGCAAATCCAAAAACATCCAAAGCAGTCAACAAAATAAATCAAAGAAAAATAACTCCACCCAAGTAATCCGCCAGAAATATAGTGATCCTAAAATTCCTGTTATTTACCCCCCGTATCACCCACTTGCTAACTGAAGTTGATCTTCCACCATTTACTCTTAACAAAGCACAAATTTTATTTTCATGAACCCTAGTCTAGGAAGCATCAAGCTTTTATGAGAAGTAATAAGACCCATCAGTAGCTAGCTTGAAAATCAATAAGATAATGAACATCCATCATACCTGGGATCCAAATTGGCCAAAGATATGATATCATCTAATTTTTCTATATCCCGCAAGTCCACTGGCAGTAGTTTGTAGTCATCAGCAAGCACTTCTCCATTCTCTGCAAATTTCAGCAGATATCAAGACCAATAACGTTATTCCTTTCACTTTTGATAGGTAAGTTGAATACATTTTGCAGAAAAAAAAATTCGAATACATTTTGCCCATTATTATCCATCAACAGCCTACTTCACCCACTTTATTGAATGTGAAGATCCATAAATTACGAGTACAGCTGATAGAATCCTACCCAAACATGTAAAATAAAATTCCCGTATTTTTTGTGTAAGTAGTGAGGTCAAATTGCAGGAAGTAATTCACAAATTTTAACTCCACTGCCACGCAATACTGAATTATAAATTACCCAACCTTGATGAAAGCTAGGATCCAGAAAATGAAATTACTATATCTGACATAAAATTTATAGTGTTACAGACCAAAGATAATATCCAAAGGAAAGTTTTTGCCAGGTGCAAGACCACCCCCCCCCATTTTGGAGGTCTTCAGATCCTTCTGTAAGTGCTTTCAATATTTTGGCACTGTTTCAGTAGCAACCACAAGTCTGCCAGGCCCAAATCTTCTATTGTGAAAATTTTTGTATGAAATGACAGTACTAATAGACTGAGAGACGAGACTGAACTTTCCTCTTCTTTCCTTGCACTCATGACAGAGGCAAGAACATTTTCCAATCCTACTTTGCTATATTAGATACCGCCCTCAGCTATCCTTTTGACACGTGACCAGGCCCATCCTTGCATTTGAGGCCTAAAAGCTCTCTGCAGAGCTGGACAGACTTTGCGGTTGAGGTTCTCATAGTTTACTTTATTGACAGTCTTTCCTTCTATATTTATTTTTCCTATAATATACGTGCCATTTTCTCTAGTAGCGACAGCTAAGAGAATACTTGAAAGTGAAGAAAGAGATCTGGGTTTGAATCAAGTATAACTTGGGGGGAGATAGACACGGATGAATTAGATTTATGTTATTGCTCTTGCTGGGGGCAGTCAGAGCTTCTTTATAATGCTTAGCTGTGTCCTTGGAGGGACGCAGAAGCATTGAATAACAGCAAAAACTGTTTCATGCAGAAACAAGCCATGTGGTAATTTGCATGCAAAAGCGCACAAGAATAATGTGCGAAGTGAATGATGGCAAAAATGCAGCACTTAATAGCTGTAGTTTAAAGTTTGGGATGGCAAGATTCCTAAAGAAGAAAGTAAATAAAATGAAAGAAAATTCCTAGAATGCTTAAAATGACAAGTTTCATTACCTTGGGAGATAACTGCTGTTTCACCAACTTTGTCCCTCAACTGCCCACACGTTTCAATAAGAGCAGACTTCTTACTGGTCACCTAAAAAAAAAATATATTAAATTTGGCGAGCCTTACAGCTATCATACGCTAAACAAGAGGTGAAACTCCAAAGTTTACAGAATGAATGAAGTTCAAAAATCATGCAATTTGACACACAAACGATCCATCACAAGACTAATAACTGAAAAATAGCTGTATGTATTGAAATATTCACCTCTTTGAAATCTAATTCCACATACAAATCAGGTGCTTTACCTTCATCCTGCCAAGAACATGGAAAGAAAAAGGAAAGAAATTTAGTTATCAAACTTCCGAACATTGAAACAGTTATTTCAATTTTATTTATTTATTTATTCTAACTTTGTCTCTCATTAACAAATCAAATATAAGCAAGCCTCCTTGCAATCAGTAAATTTAAGCCAACTCCCTCTTTTGGCTGAGAGTATTGCCTTTATCCAAACTAATGTGTTGCATGTTTCTTTTGGTCATCTTCCACCAGCAATTTCAAACCAAGACTCACCATTCCTCTACCTATAAATTAAATCGAAAAAGCAGGGGAGCTAAGCAAATAGAATTGCACCTTCAACTGAAAATATGTAGTGTCAAAACCAGCTCCAAGAGACAAAATTTGTTTCTTTATAGTACCCTTTCCATCCGCATTAGGCACACAATCGAGAAACTGATATAGAAGCTTCCTCAACGCCGCCCAGCGAGCAAAATAACCTTAATTATTGAACAATACACAACATTTAACAAAAAATGAAAACAAAAAGGAACTACACAAACTCAGTTATTCATTCCCAACAGCAACAGAACTAAATAAAAAAGAAATTCATCAAATAAACCTCGATTGATAATCGGGGATCGCCTCACAGGCCTTCTAACAAACAAGTGAATGTAGTCGTCCATCATATATCCTTTCTTCACACAAGACCTTAAGCCATAGATAGAGAAGAACGTAAACTTTATTAATCGAGCTTAATAATCAATGAACAAACAAAGAAATGAAAGAGAGATGCAATTAATTAGAAAACAATGAAAGTCCTTACAGTTTGCTGGCGGAGGCATCGTCGTTGGTGGCTTGAACTGCTACTCTGTTGCTTCGCCAGTCACCGGCCGATTTCGCCATCTCTCGGTGCAAAGACAGCTGGGGAGGATGGAGAATTCACAAGAGCTGTTTTTTCTTTTTTCTTTTTTTTTTAAATAATTTATCCAGTCGGGATTTCAGTTTATTTACTTCTTAATGTTTTTGTCGATCAATCCTTTTTCTTTTTATTCTTTCATTTTTTCCCTTAAATATTTTTTGGCTAAATTTTCCCACAAATATTCGAGCTAAACAAATAAAATAAATTAAATCATAAAATGTATTAAGTTGAATATTTTGCAATGAAAAATATAAATTTACTGTAAAATATCACTTATATTTTAGTAATCATTACATTATTGACTGTATATATTTGATTAAAATAAAATAAATCAAAGAATACATAACTATATTTAAAGAAATCTTTGAAATAAAAAAAAATTATTGAATGATATTTCTTTTAAATAGATCATTCTGAAAAAGTTATCATCTATAAAAAAGTAAAAAAGTTATATTTACTACATAAATTATATCTGTTATAAAAAATGGTAAAGATGTAACTTAAGTGATAATAACATTCTTTATGACGCCAGATGTCTTGGATTTGGACTATAAAAAAAAATAATTATAATAATTTAAAGTTTTATATGTATATTTGAAAATGGGCTTTACATCAAACAATAAAATTTTGAGGGTTTCTTGATAAAAAAAATAAAGATGAGGGGTTTCAAAATTAAAAAAAGATAGTAAAAAAAAATTGCAAAAAAGAAGTAAAAGAACATCCGGCCCAAATTAGACACCGAAGCATTGGATCGTCCATTTTCTGTTAAATACTTCCATAGCTGAGTTGAGTGATCACTGGTAAGCTCCAACTCGCAAGAAATCAGCTACGTTCAGAGGTCGCAAATTTGCGGTATCCTTTTAGGTGAATTCAAACCCTAGTGTTTACCCTTGATTCAATTATAACGAGGAAAACCCTAAACTTCCAATCATCGAATTCTTTAGCTATTGGCAAAAAATACAGTTCTTTTTTCCCCCCTTTTTGTATTATTGCATTGACACTGGAACTGGAAGATGGATATTGAACAAAGGCAAGCGGAACACATCGAGTATTTTGTGAAACAAGCGTCGAATCAGAATGGGTCCGCACTGGCTTCCGTTATCGTTGAAGCGACGTCGCATCCTTCTCTCTTCGCCTTCTCTGAGATGCTTTCCGTACCTAATGTTCTCGAGGTCTGCAATTTCCCCTTTTTCTTTTGATATTTGTAAATATACAACCGTGGTCTTGTGATCAACGACCTGATTTATTGTTTTTTTATTTAATGCAAATATACTCAAACCTGCTGTGGTTGTAGTTATTATGTCTTTGCGTTTTGGCTTTTTGGACATTAACATGTGATGATTTGAACTCTTTAGTAGGAACTAAGTGCATCTAGTGATTTTCTGTTGGTGAGATTATAATATGCTTAGGAGTTGGAATGGTGCATATTTTTTTAGGATTTTGTTTGTCATGATTTTTCAAATATTTATGAAGCTAATTTAGTTAGTTGTATATGTGTCTCATATAATCTTATGTAGAATTAATAGGAGGTGTAGTGCATATTCCCATTTAATCTTCCAGCTAAGAATGTCTTTGATTGTGATGATTCTATTGTGAAGTCAGTACTTTCTTAGGTCTTATTTTGATACACAAAGAACTGGGCTGTGGCTGGAAAGTTTAGCAAACGATAGGTTATGAACTATGGTATAGGATGGGTAGAATTTTATTTTGTTTATAGATAATGGCAAACATAGAATGCACCACTTTGTCCTGTAACAAACTGGTGAAAGCAAAATAGGGAAAATATATGAAGGTAACTTTCCGCCGTTTCTGGGTGATGGACATCTTTTGATTTCCTGCTATGTGTATTTGGATGTTGTCATGAAGGAGATGGAGGTGAGAAGGGTTGGATTGGACTAAAATTTATTTGAGGAAGACATTTTATAGGAGAGAGTCCCCTTCTCTGTTTAACTATCAAGGGGCATAAAAACTATGAAAGCATAGAAAAGGAAAAGGGGAATGTCAATTTTAATCAGAAAATGAATTGTGAAGAAGGTATCTAAGATACTGTTTTTTGGAAACCTGTAGGTTTCGGTCTTTGTTTTAGGTCGGTGATGAAACTCAAGAATACCTAAATCTCTAAAATAATCCATGTCTCGATGGTTCTTCTTTTCTTGTTTGTGCTTACTTCTACCGTTGTCCTTTTCTTTATCTCACTTAAGTACTCTTCGCGTATCTGGTGCAGCTTGTTGTATGTCACGTATAGGAGTCCACTTATTTGAGGCTAGTTTGATGGTAGACTGCAGTGGTGGAGTTTGACTATTATTTTTGGACGGGCCAAATCAATGATTTCTTTTACTATTCTACTTCTCTTTCCTTTTCAGAAAGAATTGATACTTTCTAAGTGGTAGTACGTAGAAACCTTTGTGTTTTGTTTGAATATTTTATAGTGATAAAATTTGTGTTTAATACTTTATCAAAAAATTTTCCTCAACAAATTCTTTGTTATGAAAAGAACTATAATGCATACATATATATACATACAAACAAGAATTGATACTTTCTAAGTAATATTACGTAGAATTTGATACTTTCTAAGTAGTAGTACGTAGAAATCTTTGTGTTTCGTTTGAAGTTTATAGTGATAATATATATGTATGTATTATAACTCTTTTCATAACAAAGAATAGATATATGTATGTATTATAATTCTTTTCATAATAAAGAAGTTGTTGAGGAGGAAAATTTGTTGAAAAAGTATTAAAGACAAATATTGTCACTATAAAATATTCAAACAAAACACAAAGATTTCTAGGTACTACTACCTAGAAAGTATCAAATTCTTTGTTACGAACAGAATTATAATACACACACACACACACACACATATATATATATATATTTGGGGGGTGGGGGTGGGCGCAATGTCCCAACTAAGCTCTGCCAGTGGTTGACTGCACTTCTTTGTTATTTCCTAGTTCTCTGTGTAAAAACTTGTATTTCTGATAGAGTTTTGTACTTCTGGTATTATGTATGCGAAACAGCTTCAGGGAACAGAGCACTCAGTGTTTTTGGAATTGCTCCGTATGTTTGCCTATGGAACATGGAGTGAGTACAAGAGTAAGCACTGCACCTTGACTGCATGATTTATTTATCTACTTTCGTATAAGTTCACTGTTTTGGTTGGCATTGGAGGTAAAGTTGATCCTTTGAAGAGATCATATCATTCATAGAAGATTTTATGCTGAAGTGCTGGTGAAATTGATTGAGATATTTGTTATCATCTGAATGGATGAGAAGTTCCTTCTCTAGATGATTTATCTCAGATATGTGCATGAATCTTGTAGGTGTTGCTGACCGTCTTCCTCCAATGGTTCCGGATCAAGTTCTAAAATTGAAGCAACTAACTGTTCTTACTCTGGCTGAGTCAAATAAGGTATCTTTGTATCTTTTTAACTTTACCTTTTAATTTTTTAAAGTATTTTTATATGCTTCTTAGCACAAACTATCACCTTGCCACTGTTTTAATCTTATTCTTTGGATGGAATAGTCTTTCCTTTTTAACGGAGGGTTCTTGTCTGAGACATTGAAGCTCGATAAGATTGTATATTGATATTAGAATCTATTGCTATTTGTATGTTCCAAAATAATATTCCTTCTTAAGTTCTAAAATTGAAACTTTTTTCTGACCATTGGACTTGACCAAGATTTGTTACTATATCAGCTCTTATGATTCACTGAAATGGTTATTTTTCTCTCCATTATTTTTTGTTTTTCTTGAAGATGTGGTGTTCAGATGAGTGTTCAATCCTTGTCAATGATAATCTATACAAAACAAAAAGTGCATAAACAGAGCCAATATTTCTATTAGTTGATTAAGTCATGGCAACAAACTTCAAAACTTTTTGATGTTGGTCATACAACTATTTGATGTTGGTCACACACTGTTGTTTCTGGTCAAACTTGGAGTGCTGATATACAGTAACTATCCTAAAAAATTAATATGCTGGTTTTGGTGTTTTTGTAGTCATCTCATCTATTTGTCTCAGTCTGATCTTTTCTTTTCTTATTTTTGGGTGGCAGGTGCTTCCATATGATGTGCTTATGCAGGAATTGGATGTCACCAATGTTCGGGAACTTGAAGATTTCCTCATTAATGAATGCATGTATGTGGTAAGTAAACTGTTCATAATTCCCTCTTTTCCTCCTTCAGCAAGTGTGTACAATCTCTCTATGATAGTAATGCATTTGTTTTCTTTTGTGTGCATTTCTTAAATTTTATTTAGCCAAAAAAAAAAAGTGTATTTCTTAAATTTTGTCCATTAGATTTGTTTCTTCAGACAATCAAATTGCTTGTCTCTAACTTACCCTATCTTTAATATTTCCCTTGTTTGTTCCTGTTGGACAGGGTATAGTTAGGGGGAAATTGGATCAGTTGCGAAGATGCTTTGAGGTTTGATTTCTCTTTACCCTGGTGTAGTTTAGGTTTTTTATTTTTCCTTTATGCATTTTGCATACTATGAATACTTTTTCTTTTTTGTTTTTCTGTTTTTGCTCTTTTTAACAAGCATGCTTTATATGTTGCAACTTAATCACGACTTGCATTGCTTTAGGGATTTTATTGCAAGTGTCGTAACTTGCAACATGATTGCGTGGATCTTTAATTTCGCCTCTCTGTAATTTAGTTAAATTAGGTTCATGTGTGTTTCTTCGTGGATGCATGGTTTGGGTAACTAGTCTGATTGACTATTGTATAGGTACAATTCGCAGCAGGAAGAGACCTTCGACCTGCCCAATTGGGGAGCATGATACACACGCTAACTAATTGGTAATATAGCCAGATCAAGTTTGAACTTTATATTAGCTTGTATTTTGCTTTCTGTGTCAGCACTCATTGGTGTATTTGACACGAATCCAATTCTTTCTGAGTCTATTGCTCTTCTGTGGGGTGGTGTATAAGGGTTTAACAGCAATACATTCTGATTCCCAGAGAACTAGCTTCTTTGAGTAACGAAATGTGAGATATTCTCTGTGTTCTTTTTGATTATCTGTTGCAGATGTACAAATGCTAAATGGGAAAGTAAGCATAAACATAAGACTTGGAAATTTAATCTAAAGTTGCGATTAGCTCGCCCTGGAGGATTTGCGATCCTTTTGGGATGTTTCATATATAGTTTCATACACTACATAGTACAGTTTTTGCCTTTTCTTTTTGATAAAAATGTGAAGGACAAATTATAGATTTATGTTCTTGGTTATTTTTGTTTGGTTATGGTTTTATCTTACTCTTACCTAGTTAACTTTTGATCACTCTGTTCATAACAATGGGAATTTGAAGAACCGGTTTTTCTAGAGTTACGTAAGAATGAACCACAAATGAATTTCAAATGACAACTCATTTATAATAGAAAACTCAAATTCTCCTCCAAAGCCTTCAGTTTGACTGAAGTCTTGGTGAATGTTAAAAGAACATAAAACGGAACCCTGCTGAAGTGATTTGTATGATTTCCTTTGTGATGGATATGAATTCCTTACATGTGGAGCTCCAAAGAACAGCTTTGCTGATGGCCCCAAATGGGTTTATTTGTAGTGCAGATTCAGTCTAATTCTAAGAAAGGTTTGTTTACCTGATGGAATCTTGATTTTGATGAATATGTAGGCTGAGCACATCAGACAATCTCCTTGTGTCAATTCAGGAGAAGATCAAATGGGCAGATAGCATGAGTGAATTTGACAAGAAGCATCGTAAAGAGGTTGAAGAAAGAGCTGAAGAAGTGAAGAAATCATTGAGCCTCAAGGTTAGTAGCGTGCATTTCTTGTCCTCAGGACATCATTTCATTTCGTGATTTATTTAAATGCAAAGCACGAGGTCTATGTATATAAGAGGTGTATAATTGAATTTTATCTGTACTGAAGGGTGAAAGTAGGAAATGAAAAAGAGGATTCTGTTGATTCTGTACTCTAGAACTTAGATAGAGCAATTCGATGCTAATAAGTTGGTCGAGAGTCTGCAGTTGCATTTGAGGAAAATGGAACTTGATATCTTGATTTTTTATTTTTTCTTTTTTTCATCCTTGTTTCACAATTCTCTAAATATGCTTTCTTTGGGCATTGATGGGCAAGATGGCATCTATAATAAATAGATGTTACTTATCGTCCTTTTGAGTTAAATTGGCAGGATATTTTGTGATTCCGTTATAGCTGTTGAGCAGCTAAAATAGCTTGTGTAAGTTATTGAGATGTGTAATTAAAATTCTGCTTACAAGAGGTAATACTCAAGTTTGTAGCTGGTATATCTGCTTTCTATTTTTCGCATGATTTTGCTGGGTTGCTTGAATGAACAAAAGGAGTTTAGTCAAAACCTTAGTTGGAAAAATTTAAGTTGTATCCTGTGGCTTTAAGCACCATGTTTACTTTGACTACAACTTTGCGCACTGGGATATGTTGGTCGATGCGTCTTACTTACGTTGTGGCAGAAGTTACAAACTGTAAGCAGGCCGACATTGACTTCAGAGGGCATGAGGAGATCTACTCTGAATCTGGTGGAGTAATGGACTATGAGGAAGATCGAGGTCGGCCAAAGAGGTAACTAACATATGTTATTTTTGGTTTCAGGAGCGCTAATGTTGTCTATAGTGGGATACTCTTTTATATTTGATTTGAGACTTTTAACCAAATGCATAGGAGACGGCAGCCTATAGGGTGAGAAAGAAGAGACTTGCTTGCTGGATTGACCGCTCAAACAGCTTACTGAGCTTTTCAATGATGGATGGCACTTTGACGAAGATACTGATGCTGGTTTTGAGGATAGTTTTTGGCCCCCCTCTGAAAAAATGTATTCGCTAGTGTTTTTAGACGGAAATACTTAATAGCGTAGTTTGTATCGAATCCCATTATTTTCATTTTGGTTTTCTACCTGAACAAGTGAGATTAGATTATGCGGCTAAAGAAGGGTATATTTAAGGAGTTGAATTTTCTTAAAAAAAAAAAGGAAAAATACATTTCTAAGTGTGTAATGAATGTGCTGTTTTTGCTTCAAATTCGCTGATGATATCTTTGTTAAATGGCAGTTTCTATAAAATTTCTAAATTTGTTGTTTTTAAGGACAGTCTCAAAGTGGAGTCATCCACAAATTTAGCTGAGTTTCTACGAAGAAAATTGGGACATTCTTTTTGGAATTCTTGACTTCCTTACCAAATGTAGAGATGACTTTCCTTCTTGGCTGCTATGAGACAGAAAAAAAGGTTTCTTAATGTGTGGCGTTGCATCATTCTTTGGGTATATATATGGCTTTAATTTGTTCATCACTAATCAGCATTCATATTTATATATATATATATATATATTTACATATCCAGTTTGACTATATGTTTGTTTGCGGTCATGCTCTATATGGTCTACAATCATTTGTTACCATTTTGTGTACTCATTTTCTGTACCATTTTTGTTTATAATATATTTTCCTCTTAACAGTTTATCATTTTCTTTTAAAATTTATCTTTTATTTAATATTAAAAAATTGTATAGAAAGTAATATACAGAGTGATACAGACGATTTGAGGCCTTCTATATCCTTACTAATCGGTATGAGTATTTTGGATTTGATTTGAGTAGCGTTAGTAGAGTTTTTTTTAACTATTTTCGAGTGAAAATGTAATAGGTATTTTGGATATGATTTAAGTTATGTTTGTATAGTTTAATGTTTACTCAAAAAAGATTTAATTGAAAACTTTTTTAGTATAGTGTTATGTATCAATGTTAAACTCGTGAATTTATATTGACATAAGTAATTAGTAATTTGTAAAAGTAGAATATGTAACAAACTTTTATTAGGTGACATTTCTCATAAAAGAGAACAAAATTCCGAGATAGCGATATCTTAAAAGCTTGTTCATGAATTTATTCTATCCGCCATTTGACTTCCTTATCAATTGATGCTGTCACAAAAACCAGAACAACAAGACCATTAGAATTTAGAAGAAAATACACTCCAAATTTTGCACAAGTTTTGACTAAAAATAGTATTTATATTTACTTGTTACATTGTAAAAATATTATAGCATTTAAATGATTTTTTTTTCAATATGTCCTCCTAATACAAACAAATTTTAATATCTTTTACTCTTTTAACTTAAAAACTTTTAGAAATAATAATGAACAGAGAGAAATTTGAAAGGCAATCTCATACTTTCTCCGTTTTTTATTAGTTCACATTTGGATTTCACATTATTTAACAAAATATGAAATTTTAAATATTTTATTTTTGTGTAGACTAAATACTTCTCAAACTTTTCGAGTTTGTATGTAAGAAAAATTAAAAGATATTGAAATTTGTTATTAATGTGAAAGTATAATAGAAAAAAGTTCATTAAATATTATCTTGCTTTGACTAGTACTGTCTATCTGGCCTAACGGGATGGGCTTGCCTTAACCAAGCTTAGACTGAATAATTTGAGCCTAAGAAGGATGAGTTCACATTTGTCTAGGGGACCCGGCTTGAAATAATTTTTAAAAAAATTAAAACAAAAATTTGAAAGATAAGGGAAGAATTTTAATTTCAAACTATTTTTATTATTTAAATCTATTTCATTATACATTTATAAAATTATATGTTCATATGCAATTTGTTATAAAATAATAAAAAACGTTCTTTCAAATGAATTGAGATTTTATTCTATTTTAATATCTATTAGATTATTTTAAAATATAATATATAATGATAATATATAACATAGTATAATATAATAAAAATTATAAACAATAATGTATGTAAGTAGATCGGGTTTGAACGGACTGAGTCTGTCTAGGTCTAAACCTGACCCGAATTGTTTTTGGGCATAAAAGTAGGCTCCAATCTGAAAAAAACAGGCAAAGTTTTAGACCGGTCCGAATCCATTGACGATCTTAATTTTTACCATGTAACAAGTAAATAAAAATACAAGAATAAGGAAAATATGACAAGAAAAAAGGGAAAGGAATATTTTCTTAAATAAAATATGACAACTAATAAAAATGAAGACAGCGAGCGTATTAAAAAGAGAGAGAATTATTACTCATATAATAAGATCACAATTGATATTTCTAGAGAGAGGGATATCCAAAGAGACACCACAGATGGCAGGAAGACCAATAGCAACATCATCCTTCAAATTCTTATATCTGTTAATGGCTTCCTTAATACAAATACAAACTTGCCTCTTTTCGGCTTTTGTTGATTTTGCCATTTCCTTTATATTTCTAACACCATTACAACATTCGACTCCTGGTTCTTTTCCACCTGTTGTTGTTGTAGTAAGATAAGGTATACAAGGTGCCAATGATGAATGCACTTCACCACATGTCATTAATCCATGCCCTTGCCCTCCTTGGAAGAAACTTATTGTTACCACCATGGCTGCTATCAGAATTGCAGCCGCCATTGTTACGTTTTTCATTTTTTCTTTCCTTATTTAGTAACAGATGGCCAACTATGGCAATATTTATTTTTCTGGGTTGTGAAGTTGGGTTTTTTTTTTTTTATTATATAGGGAAAAGTCATGGTGGCTGTGTTTGTTACAATATTTTGGCTTCTTTCTTTCTTTGCCCACTAAATCACTTGCGTACATTAATAAGTATAATTTGTTATGATCTTCAACTTTATTTGATCTTGTGTTCCTCATAACATACCCACCAACAACAATCACACTTATCAAGGCAAAATGTTTTACTTTTGAATTACATTTATTTTAATACATCCAGAGATGGAAGAATTTAGGTTTGGGTCTAACTCACCCCAAAAAGATATTTTTTAAATACTAGCCATATGGGATCCTCAACAAGCCAAAGAGCTCTGGCCATATAAAGAATGTTACGGTTAAAAATTATAGTTTATGAAGTGAAAATAAAAGTTAAGAAAATATTTGGTTTGAAACTAACTCTCAAATGAATATCTACAAACTTTGATTTTCAAACTAACTTTAAGTGAATAGGTACAAATTTTTGTTATTTCTAACAAACATGATAGTGAATATATATATACATGCATATATCTATATATACACATATATATACATATATATATATGTATCATTACAAATATGTATATATGTATTACATATAATATTAACTATTGACTATATAGTAAATAGTACATATATATGTCTATATAGTACATATTATACATATATACACATATATTTACTAGAGTTTGTATATTGTTATTATTGTTATTATTAGTTTGTAAATATTTTTATATTCTTAAAGAATATTTAATTAATTGTAAAATTGTATATTCTTATACTTGTTTGTTTGTAGGGTAGAGTTACCTTGCCATTTCAACTCATATTTTGTAATATAGTGAAATCTCTTCAATAAAGTTTATCTTAGTTTCTTATCCTTTTGTTTGTATTGTTTCCAAAAGCTGCTTCAATTTCTTTGAGCTTCTATCATGAAATTAGTATCTTGCCACACATTTTATTTCTTAATGTATTAAAAAATATTTTTAAAAAATTGGTTTAAAATGCCGTTAAAAAGTAATTTTACTTCATTAATTTATTTTTGAACTGTTAAGTTTGAAAAAAGCACTCAATTATTTTATTTTTGAACTGTTAAGTTTGAAAAAAGCACTCAGGTTAAGAAATTTGATCAGTTAAGGTTTTGAATTTTGTTGTTATACAAGTAACTTCAACATTTTTTTACAATTAAAAAATTGATGAAAATTAGAGTATAAGTTTTGAAGGATTTGTCTAAGACGTATTTTCCAGTGTAAGTATATTAAATCTTATAAAATTTTAAAAAAATTAAAATAGAAAATTTTGAACTTAAATAAACTTATATTTTGAATGGAATATTTAAAGTATATTAATGTGTGTCCAAATTAAGCGTTAGACAAATTCTATCTTTAGATATCGGGGTCATCAAATTAGGGCTATAGGAAAAATAGGAGATCACCCAAATCGTTTAATATATTTTTTAATATACTTCTTTTAGAAACTAAAATTTATATTTTATTTTAAAAAATTTATATTAATAAAATTAATATAGAAAGTATATACGACGAGAATATAGTAAAAATATACTTAAACGATTTGACGTGAGGAGATATATATGAAGTTGAGATGATGGTTGTTAGAAGCAACCGGTTAGATATATATATTTATGTGTTATTTATTATTGAGAATTTTCTAATACACCTTATTTCATATATTTTTTTAATGGTTTCTAATTACAAAAACCACCTGTGTACGGTTTCGAGTTTTATTTTACATCCTAACCTAATTGATTCGATGAAATTCTAAATTTTAATTTAATATTTTATTATTAGGTAGGAATTTTCAATATTCAACCATGTTATCTATTGTTACATATATGTTAGATTCATTATTGTAAATTATACTGACTTATACTTTTTCCCTATTGCAAAAGATATGTACAAACTCAATATTTTTAAAGAAATATTTTATTATGCATGATTATTAAAATATTATTTTATCATATAATGATTTGAACATAAAATTTTTAATTGGATATTTTTATAATGCATTATTAAATGACTGAAATATTACTTTGCCACATAATTTTACTTAATTTTATTATTATTTTTTTATAAACTTCAAAATAATTCCAATTCGAAACTTTTAATCGAATAATTCTATCATGTAATTATTAACGTATTAATTTACAACCGAATTTATATAGACTAATTAAATAAAGGATAATGATGATCGAGACTACTATTTTATTTTGGAAAAAGATGGACATTGACTACTACTTACTATCACTTATTTGACGCTAAAAGAATAATGAAAATTATTTGTAGACAACTTCTCTTACTCATAATTGTAATATTTCTAATTTGATATATTTTTTAATAAAATTTATTAAAATAAAAATAAACTTTTTTAAGAGAATAATATATTATAAAAAGAAATATTATAGATGATTTGATTTTTTTATTTATAAAAAAGTTTAATGATATATATGTTTCACTTAAAAAAAAAATTCCTTGATGATTTCATCTTTTTCTCTTATATTTATGTATTCTTTTTTCCATGTGCCATCTTAATCACCAAAGAAAATTGGAGACATAAAGGATCTAATAACACCATGTCCAAGACATAGAAATTAATTAAAAATATGCGAAGTAGTCTTTCTCTCTTATTTTTCTTTCTTTAACTTGTGAAATAGGAGAAAAATACATCATCCAATGGCATAAATAATATTAAATGTTGAAACTTGAGCAAATTAACCCCCAAATTTCCACAGTAAAATTAAATAAATCTTGCAAATTGACTTAAAATATCCAAATTGTTTGAAATATTTATCTTCCCACATCTTCAATTTAATTAATTATTATATATTTGGTAATAAATTAAGAAACATGCTACGCAGACTTGGACTAAAAAGCTAAGAATAATCAAAACTGGAGAGCAATAAAGAAAACATCATACATTATTTTTTAGACACATGGAAGAAGATATATTTCAAATTTAAAAACTCTAACTTCTAACATAGATTTTTATATTTCGAGAATATTATAAATAGTTATTTATATAATATTCATCTTTACTTAAATCCTAATGTCAGATTGCCATCATTCATGATATTTAACTCAAGATAATATCAATTAGAGATGTGTAATTCAATATTAACGCTTACTATATTTTACTTCTAATTCGTACATATTAATTTCTAATTCGTACATATTAATTTATGACAATGGATAATATCACCTTCCCCATGCTCATGATCCGAATATTACTAAAAAGAAGTATAAAGACGTACTAAGAAAATATTTGCAATGTTTTGCATTTTTTCAATAGATAATATAACTTGTACAAAACTCAAAGAAAAAATTTAAAATCAAACTCTATTTAAATATACTATCCCCATGGGACTGTGGATAGGATTATTGAGGACGGAGATGACACGATGAAGATCGGCGTCTAGGACTTACTCTAACCGGAGCATTAGCAGAACCAATAAGATTGGGAAAATTTAACCTAGCTCTAGAACCACGAAGTTGAAACGCCGCTTGATCGAAAGCTAATGCCGCATCTTCCGCCGTCTCGTAAGTTCCCAACCATATCCTCGATCCTTTTCTCTTGGGATCTCTGATTTCCGCAGCGAATTTCCCCCATGGCCGCCGTCTAACGCCACGGTACCTAATCCATTCCTCATTCGATCTCTGCTCGCATCCGCCGCCGCCGCCGCCGCCGCGAGAGGTAGGTGTCGTAATTAATTCTTCTTCTTGTTCTCCCGCAACGACTTCGTCTTCGTAATTATCCTGATCCTTGAAAATATCTGTTAAAATAATATCCGATAAATCTTCCGAAGCATAATTTGGTGAAATAATTTCTTCGCAATTTTCATTGAATTGAAAACCAGAGAAATTATCTGAGGTAGAATTATTATAATTATAATTAGCGTAATTGAAATCTGTAAATATTTCTGAAAAATCAAAATCGTTGTTGAGGAATTGATAATCTACTAAAGGTGGTAAGAAGGTTAGATGATCGGAATTATGGGTATTTGATTGATACATTATTGTTGTTTGGTTATATGAAGAGAGTGAGAGAATCATGTGAGAATTTAGAAAGTTTTCTTTGGGTATTTATAGGGAAGAAATGGGGGAGTATTTTAAATTCTATGCATGGTGGACTAATTCATTTATTTAAAATTTGATTAGTCAAAATTTCACGTAAACACGTGTAATGGAAATACTAGTTGCCATATGTTGTAATTTATGGATTTTTATTCGAGTATGAATTAATAAGGCTAAGTTTTTGGAATATGTTTCTTGAAAAATATTCTTCCCCATAAAAGAAGAGATGGAAGACCCCAAAACATGTGTTAGGTGGTTGAAAACTTTCTTAAGCAGGTCTCGAGTTGAGCATTTTAAAGATATATATTTGTGTTTTGTTGGATTAGTTTTCTATAAAATTTGAATAGGAAATTAATATGAATTTTATGTAGTTTAGATGTTTTTTGTGTATGTATTTACAAATTTAGTCAAGCTTAAACTCCCAAAAAAAAAAGAAAATGATAGAAAAAGATTAAGTTGTTGGGTCTAAACAGGTATCCATTAACCTTCGACTCATCTCTACTAATTTGATTGGGGATTGGAGTGGGAATGAAATTGAATTTTGTATTCAAGTTTGGGGATGGGTTGGGGTCGGGAATTAGGTTCTCCCTACCCCACATATCTCATTATATATAATATTTTTAGTAAAATATTAATTTAAATAGTAAAGTTGGACAAAAAAATAAAAATACGACGCAAATTTCTTTTTACTAGATAAAAATACTAAACTAGTTACTCATATAATATTCGGCCAGTCTCTCTACTTCTCTAGTCTCGTTCTCGATACTTCTCCTTATTTCAACTTTCAAGTCTCTATTTAGGTTGAAAATGTTGAACTAATTGTTACACATTGTTAGACTTTTTTTTTGAAAGGGTATTTGGATTATTTTTATGTTTTTAATTTGTGTAATTTCATGGCATGCATATTATTATTTTGTGTTTAACATTTTGTTGAAAATAATACATGTAATTCTCGCTTGGGCCTCCAATTCCCCAATAGGTTTGGTGGGGATGGGACTTAATTATGAAAGTTTAGATTGAGAATGTGAGTAAATTTCATATCAAAAAATGGGGATGGATTGTAAACGAAAACAAAATAAAGGGATAGGAATGAGTTCATGGGTTGGCGTCTCCGCCCCATTGTCATCTTTAGTTTGAATGACAAATGACATGTCGTGAATGAACTTATGTGTATACCTAAACAATTTTTTAAAATAAATATTTTACTATCATATTTTATGATAGAATCTAAGTATATTTGTTTAGTTCACATATTAAATAAAAACAATTTCTTACAATTAAATTATGTACATAATTAAAAATATTCATGTAATATCATAAAATAAAAATAAAAAGTATATAAATACAGAGTGATTATATCATTCATATATATATATATATAATATGTCAAAGCCAATTTCAGTTTGAATCATGAAGGCTAAGTTTGGACTATGTTTGTTGAAAAATATTTAAAAAAAAAGGAGAAGGGATGGGAGTTGGGAGTTGGGAAAGGATTGAGTTGTTTGAATGACTTTATTTATGACGGCAGTAGTGAATGGAAGTATTGGAATTATTACATTAAAAAATGACTAACTTTCAACTTGGTTCATTTTCATCTCCATTTGGATTGGAAAAAAATAATTTTCAAAATTTTAAAGTCGACAAAGACTATATTAATTGAACTGAAAAGTAAAAAGAATAATTTTGATAAAGATTTTCCTTCAATAAAATCATGGGTGGCTCTTGGAGGGTGATGTGTAGTAGTGAATATATCAAAGACAAATATGAGGTGTAGTGGCTAAGCTTGACTATAACTTCAGAAATCTCAAATATCATATAATATATATGCTTTTAGAGTACTCATATATATATATATTATATTTATAATATATCAATAAATTAGCTTTGTAATTACTTATAATACTATTGGATTAAGAAAATTTTAAAATTTTGGTCTAATCCATTTCACTATTTTATATATTAACCTGCATCAATAAATAAAGTCTTGATGCACATGATGATAATATTATCACTTATTTTATTTTATTGATAAAAAAATCTGTTTGTTTAATGTTACTTCTAAACCTAAGATTAATATGGATAAAACATAGCATATATATAGTTTTTCAAGTGTAATAGATTTTATAAAATCTAAAATCTTAATAAAAATTGTAGAACTCTAAAGAGAGTTATATTTTAAATTAGAAAAGTAATATAAATTAACGTGTGTCCTGCAGCACGCGTTAGAAGAATCTAAAAAAATATTACTATTAATTTTAATGTTGAATAAATTACAACTATTTTGGTTTAGAATAGTTTCATCATCAACTAGGTCCATAAATAATGACTAAATTTACTAGTACTTTCATTTCATATTATTTGTCGCTAAAAATACTTTTTTATCCTTTTAAATATCTGTTATTCTAATAAATTAAATGAGTATTAAATAATATTCTCTGTCCTAAAAAAATAGTCCTGTTTCAATTTTCACAGAGATTAAGAAAGTAAGTTCGAGTAGTAAATTTTGTTTTGATTTCTCTTTTATATCATTCCTTAATATTAAATGAATTTAATTTTTTGTCTTGAAACTTGTACAAAGTTATTAGAATAGTGTATGTGTTATTAATATTTATAAGAAGTGGAGATTTTTATTAGTAAAAATGTAAAATAATGAGGGTTATATAAGAGAATTAACATATTAACTAATATATATATGAAAAGAAATTGGACTATAATTTGGGACGAAAGAAAAAGAAAACTAAAACTATCTTTATGAAACGAAAGGAATACTTCATTAATTATTTAAAAATTTTCATTAAATTATTAAAGATAATTTAATACATCTTTTTAGTTTAAACAACCTAATGTAATTTTATGCAAAGTATTCGTATCTACTTATGAAACAAGTACATTTAGAGTCTAAATTAGTAGTTTCCACTTTTATAATAATTTCCTTTGTTGTCATTTGTAGTGTACAATGATAATTGTGAAGAGAGTTTAGTGATATATATGGAACTGACGTCAAAATGAAGTGCAATATGGCATACTCGTGGAAGAACGGAGATCGCCAAGATGGACCATGGAATTTTTAAGTCAATTACTCGAGTCATATATGTCTCTTTAGTTTGTCTCCTTACTCTCTTCTAACATTTATTTTTTTTGGGATAAATCGATTCATTGACCAATCAGAAGAAGAAATCAGAGTATACAAAATCTTCAAATAGTAGTACAAGATTAGTTTGCATTAAAGTATTTTTTGAGTGATTCAAATTCAAACCATATCACTTGTCATGTCAAATAGAAGTACTTAAATAAAAGAAGATCACGTTATTAGACTATATCCCTCTTATCCTCTTTATTATACATTGAGAGGGAAGGATGTCTTATAAAAACTTAAAAAGAAAAAGAAAGAAAAGGGAAGGATTTCTATCAATTGAATTTTCATACTTAAATATATATATATATATATATTATTTTTAAATATTATTTATAAATATATCATTCATGTTGTAAAAATTTAAATAAAACTTAAAGGTAATAATCAATTAAGGATTAAAATGAATATGGGAAAATTGAAATGAAATCATAATAGACTTTCTTCCAAAATAAATATTTTAGAAAGAAACCTTTAAAAAGTTTTGTTTAATATATCTCTTACTTAATTTGGATTAATTTGCCTTGTCCAAAGAATATTTTGAGATAAGGAATATAAATGTAACACGCTCACATTTCTCTCGTTTTGCAAATTATCATTGAAAGAGCTAGTTTGCAAAAGTAATTATATATACCCTAGATCATAAGAATCTTAATCATACAATTTTTTTTTAATTTTTAGTAGAATATTAAATAATGAAATTAGCTTGTACTTTTATATTTTAATTAAAAAAAAGCTTGTAGTTTTATGAAACTGTCGGCAACTCAGAATATTTAAATATCTAGGAATGGGGAAAAAGCACGATTAAGAAGAAAGAAAAAAAAAAAAAAGAAAATCACACCTGTCTCTGATTCAATAGAGGAGGCTTATAGTTGCTTTTAAAAAAAAAAAAATCTTGTTTCTTGCTCACTTTTAAAATGTTTTTCTCCATGTGTCTTCTAATTTGTACTTTTGCAAAATTTAAAAATGAAACCAAAACAAAATTCACCAATTAATTATTACTATTATTTCTTTAATATGAAGAGATGGTTGCATTATGTAATAAAAAACCTTCTTGAAAAGAAAAAAAATAAAGAATAACTAATTACATAAAAAAACAAATACAAGGACATATACTCAATATTCATACAAAAATAGCCATTTAAATAATCATGTGCACTATACGTAATGACAGGACTAGCCTTTGATAAGAGGGACTGTTGTCCTCTATTCGTCTGAGAAAATGTTGAGTAGGTGTATTTTTATGGTATTCAAAATAGAATAAAAGATTATTTATTTGTGCTATAATGTAATTTTATCTTCTAAATCTTTTAATTTTGATTCCGCTGTCGGATTTCGCGCTGAAATGATGGTAAAGAATGAATAGGCAGAAAGTGAAAAGATTGAGGATTCTAAAATCTAAAATTAAAAATTTGGGACTAATGTTTTGAAGAGTTAAAAGATGAGGGGTAAATAAACTAATCCAGTCTATCGATTCTGGTCCATACCAGTCTGGGCCAGTATCGGTTCTGGTGGCCTGTGATTCTACAGTATTGGGCCGATCCAGTCTAAGTACCATAGGTGGATGAGACTGTATGGCCCACTAGAAAGCCCAGAATTGGGGACGTCCAATTAGCAGCGGGTAGTCCAAATTAAGGGAAAAAAAAAATGGTAAGCGCATCTGTAAAGGAGCTCCATTATAAGTAAGACTGTAAATGGGATGGGTACTTACTTATAGCGGGTAAAGTTCAAAATTTATACTCGTGGACCCGGATCCGCTAGTAAATGGATTTGGACAAGGTATTATGATACCCAGACCCGTTTACTCTTATACCCGATATAATAAAATAATAATATATATTTATATATTATATTATTTTTATATTTTTTTATGCATACATAATTTACATTGATTTGAGTTAAGAATTTTGTTTTTTTTGAGTTAATGTATTTGTGAGGATTTTGCGTGTTCTTAAACTTTTAATAATTTGAATTAAAATATATATTTTTTTAAATTTAAAGATGTTTAATGATTGTATTTGTTGAAATAGATGTTAAAGAAATTACATTAGTCAAGTTATAATTTTCGTTTTAGGATTATTAATTGTTTTATATAACAAAAAAAAAAAAAAAAGAAAAATGACAGACAGGTACGGGTATACCTAGACCTTACCCGAGATTCTAGAGAGTAGAGTCCGGGTCCATAAATTTTATACGTGACAAGTCTGGGCCTGAGTTTGGATCCATATTTCATTATAAGAGTTTGGGTTGTACCTGTCTGAACCCGTTTATAACCCTAATCATAAGATAATGCTGCATCTGCATGCATCCTCAGCCATATTCTGGATCCTTCTTGTTAGAATTTGGATTTGAGCCTAACTCACCCCAAAAAGTACCTCAAGAGGGGAGGACTGCCCAAGCCTTTATAAGGAGTAATTATTTTTTAAATACTAGTCATGTGGGATTCTTAACACTTTTGAAGAAGTTTAGGATATGTATTTATGTATAGAGATACAGGAAAATTTCGTTATGAAGCTAGTTCATGTTCTTATTTATGGATAATATTGTAACATATATTAAGTTACGTGACTCTTTTGTAGTGATGAAAAGAATTAAAAGAGTGGTGTAATTTTATACTGGCCATATAATTTATAAGTTAAGACATCAATCAAGTTTATAACAGAATTTTCTAATATTATCTTATGATATATACATGCGATCGTAAATGGAACTAAGGATGGCAGGGTGCATGCATTGCAGCTCGACCTCTTTTGAGGATTTCTTCGGAGGTTTCATGAGAATCTCATAGGCTTTATTGAATTGTGTTTTAGTTTGAAAATTTGATTTTTTTAATTATTGAAACTCGAGAAATTTAAAATATTTATGAAAAAGATATGAGTTCAAAGTAAAATAAAATAAAATAAAATATGAATAAAAAAATCAATCCAAATAGACCATTAAATTTTCTAAAAATTAATTAAGGTTCCATTCATGTGTTTTTGCTCTTCTTTGATTGTTATAGTTGCTAATTAAATTCACTCACTCACCATATTAACGTTATTTGGAGCATAATTAGAGATTTCGACCATATAAAACTAGATCAAACAGAAAGAAATTACAGATAGTACTACTAATTTCTATATTAAGGATCGTTTAGTATATTTTTTAGTACTTTCTTTAATAATAAATTTTTTGTTAAGATTCAGTTCCTTCGATAAAAAATATAAGGGTTTTAGACCCATTAAGGATAGTCAAGAATATAAAGGATTTTACAATTTTCAATAAACATTTATTAAACTTTTTTCATCTTTACCCATCTTTATATTTATTTATTTCACTCCCACTATCTATTTCTTTCCTCATTTAGAAGGGTAAAAATTGTATTATAATTCAAAATTTATCTTGTTTTAAAAACCCTTAATTTATGTACAAGGGTGTAAAACCCCTTATACTAATGATCGAATCGGATGGAGTATCTTTTATAAAATTTAGGGTTTATCTTTTATTATATACAATTTGTAATAATTAAAAAACTGTAAAAATAGTGTACTCCCTCTGTTTCAATATAAATAGTGTTTTAGCTTTTTACATAGATATTAAGGGTTTTGAAATAAAAAAAAAATATGACTTGTTTACTCTTATATTTTTTTTATAAATATAGAGATAGAAATATAAAGAAAGAAAATATTGGAAGAATAAATAAGACGAGAAAAGAGGATAAAATTCGAAAAAATAAAATAAATGATATTTGAAAATCGTAAAAAGACACTTATTATGAACAAAATAAAACTTATAAAAAAGATACTTCTCTTGAAATGAAGAGAATATTAGAGATTGTATTAAAAGATATACTAGATGATCTCGGTCGAAATTTCTGATTTTATAGAGCTGGAAAAATCACATGAAAATTAAAAATAGAAATTCAATATTACTGAATTCCAACCTTATTCTCTCGGAAAGAGACTTCTTTAATACTCCTCAAACACAAAAAAAACCTAAAATTACGATGAAACAAAATATTTCTCTTTAATGCACACGTCATTCCAACTCCTCTATTGTTTACGGCCAAGATGATTCGAATACGACCGCCTTGATCTTGAACCTACCCGAACAGGATTATGGTCAATAGCGGTCGAACCGAGCGAATTCGGAAAATTTAACCTAGCTTTAGCTCCACGCAACTTAAAAGCGGCTCGATCGTAAGCTATAGCCGCGTCCTCAGGTGTTTCGTAAGTCCCAAGCCATATTCTCGACCCTTTCTTCATCGGATTTCTTATCTCCGCCGCAAAAGTCCCCCACGGCCTCCGTCTTACGCCGCGGTACCTCCTCCACTCGACGTTCTTTGATTTTTTTCCTATTGCTAATGCAGTCAACTCTTGTTTGACCTCCACGTGGCATTCTGCTACGTTGGATAAATCGTTAATACCAGCATTTGGGGGAATTAATAATAATTCTTCCCAATTTTCAGGAAATTGGAAGGAATTATTATAACTATGATGATTAGAAGAAGTTAATTCTGGAAAGATTAATTCTGGTAGATCTGAACCCTCGAAAAGATATTGATGTTCATCGGACGGTAGGAAGGCTTTTGAAGTTTCATTCATTTTAAATTTTGATTATGAAAAGAGAGAGTTTGAAAGATGTTTTGGATTGATGGTTATTTATAGGCAAATTGGAGAAATATTTTGAAGGTTAATTTAAAAAAACACTCTTGTACTTTTAGTTAATTGTTAATGGAGTACATAAAGTTTTAATATGAGATATTAGTTATTTATAGTTCTAAATTATTTATAAAAAGTATAGGAATTTATTAAAGCCATGTTCTTCATTCCCTAAAATAAGCAGCTTTTAACTTATTTTAAATTATAAGTTGTTTTAAAGTTGTTCTCGACAACTTATTATGTTTTCTTTTAGCTTAAAGAGAAGCTAAAAAAAAAAAAAACTACAGTGGAGGTGCTTTTGGAACTGCTTTTACTTATTGATGTTGTTAAAAATAAAATTGTTATATGAATTTATTTAAAATAATTTTTTTTATAATCACTTATTTTTATATACTTAAAAGAAGCATAATCATTAGAGAACATGGCCTAAAAATAGTTCATGGATATATTTGAGACAAACATAATTCATGGCTATAAAGAGAAAAACAAAAATAATTTATGAATAGTAAAAGAAAAAATCAAAGTTTGAGTGTATAAAGAGAAAAGTAAAAAATAGTTAATGGCTAAAAAGATAAAATTAAATGTTATGGCTGTAAAAAGAAAAACTAACTATAAATAGAAGTATCCAAGTTAAGATTTTGCTAACTAAATAAAATTTTAAATTTCGAAAATGAAGTACTCAAATTAAGTTTCTAGTGTTATTTTTTTAAATAAACCCTAAAATGAGTATTTAATTATAAAAATTAAAATTTAAGGTACTCAATTAATAATTAATTAAAAGTACAAGGATGATTTGGACATTTGCCCTATTTTAAAATACCGTGTGGCCATGCACGTTGGAGAAATGGCTTATAATTTAATTATTACTTTTTTTATAATTACGTAATTTTTTATAAATTCATTCTCTGGATCCCTTTTTGTTGTTGTTGGGGACTTGACGAGAAGGTTCATTTAATCAAATGTGAAAAACATTGATAGAAATTAATAATATATAATGATATACATAAATATTAGTTTATGTATGTGTTTGGAAAGGTATCTTTGAATTGAACGATGAATTCAATCTTAGTCGACTAACGAAAAAAAGAATCAAAGATGAGGTTTATGCATGCAAAGATTGGTGTTTCGTCCGTTGAATGAATGGGTTTTGTTTGTTGAATGATATATATATATATATATATTTTATGGAGAAAGCGGTTAAGATAATCTATAACATTCTCTTTATACTATTTTTAATAGTATTTCTAATATAACATTTTGTTTGTGTTTGTTTAATGGGTGTTCATAAAATACATGTTAATATAGATTAAATATACTTTTTTTGTTTTTTAATTTGTTACATTATGTCAATTTTTGTGCTTTTTACTTGTTACATTGTGAAAATTATAATACAATATTTAATAAACTTTGTCCCACTATATTTTTCTATAGAAAAATAAATTTCAACCCCTTTAATGCTTTTGACATTAAAACTTGTGCAAATAATAATGAGAAAAGATATTAATTTGAAGGAAATTCTGATCTATATACGAAAAAAACATCTAAAGTTCTATATTCTTTTAATCCATATGATGTCCAAACCATGATGACTAATAAAAAATGAAGGGAGTACCAAACATGAATAAACCATACCATGACATGAGCTTAATTGTAATAAAATTTATAAACCTAATAGAAATGATTGAACATCAACCCTAAGAAAAGTTATCTATTATAAAATCTATCAAATAAAAGTTAAACCTTAATGTTATAATATTTAGTTTGGGCCTAAATTACCCCTAAGGGATATTTCAAGAGGGAAGGATTGCTAAATCTGAAAAAGAGTAATATTTTCTCATAAACGAGGCATGTGAGATTGTTTCAACAGCCTCTCTCATCATGCCCAAAGCTGAACATATGGAGCGTAAAGTTTGAAAGACCAGGAATCTACATGTGCCCCAATACGGGTGACGCAACTTGGACTAATTAGCTCTAATACCATATTAAAATATTAAGTGTGAGCCCGTACCCTAAAAGGTATATTAAGAAAGGAGAATTGTCCAAACCTTATGAGGAGTAATTTTTACTTACAAACTAACCATGTAAAATTCTCAATAACTAAGAAAAAATATATCTTAAAAGAAAATGTTACAAACGATCTTCTGTATAGAGTAACATAATTAAGACGAGACTATCAAATAGTACCTCACTGGAAGAAACACTTTTTACTAAGTCAAAAGTCCTTGTATCGAAACACATTTGCCTCTCCCCACCCCCGCTAATGTATTAATAACCCCGAAACCCTTATAAAACCTAACAAAACACAATATTTGGTCGAATATGCAATGTGTTAGGAATCAGAACCGCGAATACTAATTACCATTACAACCAAATTAAAGATAAAAAGAATAGATTAAACCTATCTATTACAAAATCAGAATAGAACCGAAATAAAAAATAAGTAATCTTCGATCTTCAAATAGAAGTAAAATATTACTATAAAGAGAAGAACTTTTAAGAATACCCTTAGGAATAAACCTAAAACAATACCAATGGTACCCTCCAAATAATCTCTCGGAGAAACACTAAAGTTTCAATAGTTCTCTTAGGAATCGGTGAAGCAATAGCCGACAAGATTTCGACAGAAATAGAGAACACCGGAGAAGCAGTAGTGTAAAGGTAGAAGAAAGCTCACAGAAGAGGCGGCCAGAGAAGAGAGAAGAGAGGAAGAGGAAGATTGAATTAAGGTTGAGGAAGAAAGAGAGAATATATAGTGGTCCCAAAGGGAGAGGGAGAGAGAGAGAGAGAGAGAGAGAGAGAGAGAGAGAGAGAGAGAGAGTCTAGATTAGTTGGGTAAAATAAAAAAGCCCAAATATTATGGGCATAGCCCAACCAACTCTACCTTGCACACAATATAAGAAACACTTAAAAGAAATTCTAACCAGAATCAATATGGAGAAAATTCCTGGAAAGAGTAAACTTGTTAGTAGTAACAGTTTTTGTTCCAAAATTAGCTAGATTTTCTTTGGTATTTATTTTCTTTATACCTATTATGGCATTCGTGATATTTTCTCTAATAAAATGGTATTTTTACATCTATATATTTAGTGTGATCATGATAAATAAGAATTTTGTATAGATGTATGTAGGCTTTACAGTCAATTTCTTTCCAATATTTTTATTTTCCAGCCCAATTTTTCTCCCCCCAAAAACCCCATGATGTTCTGGGCCTCAACCCAAGTGGAACAGGCTAATGGGTTGCTTCTGGGCCACCTCTTTGACCGGGTCTTAAGGGATGCTGGGCGGCTCGTCCGCTCGGCTTCTCTTTAATTGCTGCTGCCGCATCGATTCTTGTGTAGTCTCTTGAACTCCTCATCTGAACTGTCTCTCATTCTCTCTGTCTTTTGGGAGTCCTCAAGACTCTCGGTTTCTCCTCCTTCTCTTTCGGCTCTACCATTGCTGTTCTCTCTCTGTTCTGGTGCTTCTATGCTGTTAACCAGTCTTCTTTGTCACCTTGTTTGTCTATTGGTGAGGTTAGAGAGATAGCCACGAGGAAATAAAAGAGAGAGAGAGAGATAGAGGTTATAGATTACCGGTGATTTCTTCCCGGTTGAGGCCCGTTTCTGAGGGTTATAACCCCGATAATCATTTTTCTTCACTATCGACGCCTCGACACGGCAATGCAGGTGCTCGGCGTCTGGTTCTAGTTTGGTAACCCCCTCGGTTTTCAGCTTCTCGGTCATCTCTTTGATTTTCTGTTGGCCGCTTCACGGCGGCGGTGGTGAGCAAAACCGTTTATTGTTTATTTGGGTTATTTTTATACTAATAGGGTGTTATTTTGCAGATTACCTCATTATTGTTCTTTGGCTGATTTCTGTTCATAGAAAGATTGAATCTTTCTGTTTTTCTTCCGTTGTAATTTATTATTTGATAAATTTGTAATAGTAATAGTTAATTGTAATAGTAAATAGGAGTTGTTTTCTCCAACAAGTGGTACCAAAGCCTTGGTTCCGGCTCTTTGGCTTCGACGCCCGACAACAACCTTCGGATCTAAGAAATTTCTCAGAATCCAGCCAGTGAAGTTCCTACAACCCTTCTCTGTTTTTTTTTTAGTTTTCTTATTTTCAGTTTATTCGGCTTGCTGATGGCTTTATCTGGTTTATGTGTTTCGGCTTGTAGTTGATTACTGATTCTGTTTTTGTTTCGGCTTGCCGCCAGTTCTTTTTTTTCGGTTGGTTGTTGGTTGTGACGGCTTTCTGCCGATTCTGTTGCTATTATTGCGTTACTACTACATTTCTGTTTCTGTTTCTGTTCTTTTTCCCTTTGACTTATTATTCCAGTTTTTCTTGTTGCTTTTCAAAAACCAAAACCCAACCCTGGCTTGAGTCCAAGAGATATCAAGTATCTGTGTCTTGGCGGGTCTATTTCTGATTTCAAAAGTTTTTTACTTCTGTCTTTTTCTGCTGAAACCGTTTGTTTCTTTTCTCTTAGTTATTATTCTGTTTGTTTCTGTTTTTTATTAGGAATTTCTGTGCCTGTGTGTTACACTGTTTTGTAATCAAAACTAAACCTAATCAAACGAAATTAAAAAAAACAACGCCATTTTTCTTTGAAAAATCTTTCCTCTGTTTTAAGGAAAATCCAGACAATTTTTATATAAAACATTTCAAATCTTTCATCTTTCTGAAACTACAGAATTACACCTATTTGTCCTTAAAACATGCCAGTTCCAAAAATTGAAACTAATAGGTTTGATGGCAAATCTGATTTTGTAATGTGACAGAGGAAAATTAAAGCAGTTTTGGTACAAAACAAAATTTCTCCCGCTATTTGTAGCCCTGAAGAATATCCGGAATCTTAGAAGGGCAAAATTCTTAAAGAAAAACTAGGGGATGCTCAAAGCTGTCTCACATTGCATTTGAATGATAACGTTTTATTGGAAATTAACGAAAAAGACAATACTTTTGAAATCTGGACAAAACTGAAAAAATTGTATTTAGGAAAATCTCTTTCAAATAAAATCTATTTAAAAGAACAGTTTTTTGGTTTCAAAATGAGTGGGACAAAATCACATTCTAAAAATATAGATAATTTAAATAAAACCATTTTGGAACTTCAAAACGTCAGAGAGAAAATCTCTGATGAAAATGTTGCAGTCATTTTACTAAATGTCTTACCTGATTCTTTTAATGATGTCAAATCTGCCATTAAATATGGTAGAGATGATCTTTCCCTTTCTGATGTCAAAAATGCCTTGAAATCAAAAGATTTGGATTTGCAAAAAGAGAACAAGTCTCATGGTGAAAATCTTTTTGTAAGAGGAAGGATTGACTGGAGAGAACCTCCTACTCATCGTTTTAAAAGCCGTTCCAAATCACGAGAGAAAAGCAAGGTAAAATGTTTTTATTGTGGGAAAGAAGGGCATATGAAAAACAACGTAAACATGGTAGAGGGAATAAAGTCGATAAATCCCACGGTTTTGAATAAGATGGTAACTCTATGTTTTCTGAAGTTCTATGTGTTTCTCTTTCTCCTTCATATACTAATGTTGTTAATCATTGGGTGCTTGATTCTGGTTGCTCATTCCACATGACACTTAATAAACACTGTTTTTTTTTATTTCAAACCTTTAAACCGAGGAAAAGTTTTTATGGGTAATAATCAGGTTTGTGAATAAAAGGCATTGGCAGTATTTTTATAAAAATACATCACGGCTTGAGGTGAGATACGTTCCTGACTTATGTCGGAATCTTATTTCCCTCAGTTATTTAGACTCTTTGGGTCTCTCTTTTAAATCCAAAAACGAAATTTTGCGTGTTTGTAAAGGAAACCTAGTTATGCTAAAAGGTTTTAAAAAGGAAACTTTATACATCTTTCTTGGTAAAACAGTTTGCAACTCTACTGCTTTGGTTTCAAAAACTGTCCCTGAGAAAACTATGTTGTGGCATCGAAGGATTGGCCACATTAGTGAAAAGGGGATTTATCATTTACAAAAACAAAAACTTTTATGTGGTGATAAAATCGATTCCTTGGATTTTTGTGATCACTGTGTTTTGGGAAAAAAACATAAAATTAGTTTTTCAACCAGCACACATAAGTATCTGCACCTCTTGATTATGTGCATTGTGATCTGTGGGGGCCTGAAAAGGTTCCAACTTACAGTGGTAACATTTATTTCCTTTCTGTTGTTGATGAACTTTCTAGGCATGTATGGGTTTTTCTTTTAAAAACCGAAGATCAAACGTTTGAAAAATTTTGTGAATGGAAACGTTTTTCCGAAAATCATTCTTGAAATAAACTAAAAACTATCAGGACCGAAAACATTCTTGAATTTTGTAACCGGAAGTTTTTTTACTTATGTGCATCACATGGAATTTTACACCATAGAACGGTTAGACATAACCCACAATAAAACAGAGTTGCCGAAAGGATGAACCTTACTATTATGGATAACGTCCGTTGTCTGTTAGTGTCTTCTGGTTTCCAAAACTGTTCTGGGGTGAAGCTGTTAGTACAGCTGCATACCTCATCAATAGATCTCCATCCACAGCTATAAACTTTAGGACTCTTATAGAACTCTGGTCTGGGAAACCTCCTAATCTTTCCAATTTGAGGGTTTTCGGTTGTGCAGCCTTCGCTCATCAAAAAAAGGGAAAACTAGATCCAAGGTCTAGGAAGGGGGTGTTCATAGGATATCCTAGTGGGGGTAAAGGGTTATAGAGTATGGTTGAAGGGAGAACCAGGAGTGAGGGTTATCATCAGTAGGGATGTTGTCTTCAACGAGTTAGAAATTCCCTCTCTTAAGGATAACACCATCACCGATAATCCTTCTTGTGATCCTTCTCCTAGTAGCATTCCGGTGGAGGTGGAGACTATCTCCGAACCCACTCTAGAGCCATCTCAGGAACTTAAATAAATTTTGAGTCTTCTGCTCTTTCTAGTAGTACTCCTGTTCCTGAAACTTCTGACCCTATTCTAGATGGTTCTGATAAGGAAGAGGAACATCCTGAGGCTCAAACCCAAGCTCTTAGGGATTATCAACTAGCTAGAGATCGAGTCCGTAGAGTACCTAAGGATCATCCTCGGTATGATTACTCCTACATTGTATCATATGCTTTTGTTGTTGCTTCTTATGTTGAAGAAAACGAACCTTTATGTTTTTCTGAGGTTTTGAAAAGTCCCAATCGCGTTTTATGGTTACGTGTTATGGAAGAAGAAATGTTTTCTTTGAACAAAAACAAAACCTGGATTCTTGTTCCAAAACCTTCAAAACAAAAACTTGTTGATTGTAAATGGATTTTCAAAATAAAGGAGTCTGAGTCTTCTAATGAACCTCCTAGATTCAAGGCTAGACTTATTGCAAAAGGTTTTTCACAAGTTGAGGGCATTGATTTCAATGAAATTTTTTCTTCTGTTGTTAAATATAAAACAATTAGGATTGTTCTTGCTCTTGTTGCTTTCTATGATCTTAATCTTGAACAACTTGATGTGAAAATTGCCTTTTTACATGGTGATCTTGAAGAAACCATTTATATGCGTCAACCACCTGGTTTTGAAGTAAAGGGTAAGGAACATATGGCGTGTCTTTTGAAAAAGTCCCTATATGGACTTAAACAGTCGCCAAAGCAATAGTACAAGAGGTTTGATTCTTTCATGTCCAAAATTGGTTTTTCAAAAGTAACTACGATAGTTGTCTTTATTTTTCTGGTAATGATATGGATTCTGCTATTTATCTGTTGCTGTATGTGGATGATATGTTGATAGCTTGTCGTCACAAAGCTAAGATCGATGAACTGAAGTCTTTGTTAAAATGTGAGTTCGACATGAAGGACTTAGGAGTTGCATCCAAAATTCTTGGGATGAATATTTTTAGAGATAGACCTGATCGTTCTCTCTTCTTATCCTAAAAGTCTTTCCTTCAGAAAATCGTATCCAAATTTTCAATGCAACTTTGTAAACCCGTTACAACTCCTCTTGCTAGGCACTTTAAACTTTCCGACAAAACTTGTCCTAAAATTGAAAGTGAAAAGAGAGATATGGCCAATATCCCATACAGAATGGCCATAGGCTCAGTCATGTATTCAATTATATCCACCCGTCCTGACATTGCTTTTTCTATAAGCTTTCTTAGCAGATTTATGTCAAATCCTGGGAGAGATCATTGGGCTGCTCTCAAGTGGCTATTACGTTACCTAAACAGAACTGTGGATCGGGGTTTACACTACCATAATTGGTCTGATTTTGAATTGATTGGATTTGTTGATTCTGATTTTGAAGGTGACAAGGATGGTAGAAAATGTACCATTCCTATTTCTTTACCCTTGCGGGTAATTGCATTTCGTGGAAATCCCAACTGTAGCCTGTAGTTACCTTGTCAACTACTGAGGCTGAGTATATTGCAGCAACATAAGCAATCAAAGAAGCCATTTGGCTTCAAGGGTTATTGAGTGAATTAAATATTTTAAATTCCAAAGTTATTATTTACACTGATAGTCAAAGTTGTTTACATTTGTATAAAAATCCGGTCTATCACAAACGGACAAAACATATTGATGTCAAGTACCACTTTATTAGAGAAAATGTCTCTAGTGGTATTCTTGACATAGATAAGATTAGTACTGATAATAATCCTGCTGATTTTGGTACTAAAATTGTAAACACTGATAAATTTATGTTTTGTAGGGATTTTCTTCATGTGCAAGCAATTTGACTCAAATTGAGTCATCATTCAGGGATGAAAAAATATTGTTCAAGGTGGAGATTGTAGGCTTTACAGCCCATTTCTTCCCAATATTTTTATTTTCCAGCCCAATTTTTCTCCCCCCAAAAACCCCATGATGTTCTGGGCCTCAACCCAAGTGGAATAGGCTAATGGGCTGCTTCTGGGTCGCCTCTTTGACCGGGTCTTAAGGGAAGCCCGGGCGGCTCGGGTTGGCCACCCGGGCTATCCGTTAGCGACCCGCGGCTCGTCCGCTCGGCTTCTCTTTAACTGCTGCTGCCGTATTGATTCTTGTGTGGTCTCTTGAACTCCTCCTCTGAACCGTCTCTCATTCTCTCTGTCTTTTGGGAGTCTTCAAGTCTCTCGGTTTCTCCTCCTCTTTCGGCTCTGCCGCCGCCGTTCTCTCTCTGTTCTGGTGCTTCTATGCTGTTAACCAGTCTTCTTTGTCACCTTGTTTGTCTATTGGTGAGGTTAGAGAGATAGCTGTGAGGAAAGAAAAGAGAGAGAGAGAAAGAGAGAGAGAGAGAGGTAGTAGATTGCTGGTGATTTCTTCCCGATTGAGGCTCGTTTCTGAGGGTTATAACCCCGATCATCATTTTTCTTCACTATCGACCCCTCGACGCAGCAGCGCCGCTGCTCGGTGTCCGGTTCTGGTTTGGGTCATCTCTTTGATTTTCTGTTGGCCGCTTCACGGCGACGGTGGTGAGCAAAACCATTCATTGTTTATTTGGGTTATTTTCATACTAATCAATTATTATTTTGCAGATTACCTCATTATTGTTCTTCGGTTAATTTCTGTTCATAGAAAGACTGTTTTTCTTCCGCTGTAATTTATTATTTGATAAATTTGTAATAGTAGTAGTTAATTGTAATAGTAAATAGGAGTTGTTTTCTCCAACAATGTAAATAGCTTTAACTATCAGTAAAAATTAATGCTTTTGAATGCAAAAGATTCAATTCGGTCAAGCGACCTTGAATCCAAATTGCTTATTTAATTGCTTCAGTTATAACGATGTACTCAGCTTCTGTGGTTGATAAATCAACCACATGATGCAATGGAGTTTTCAGGAAACACAGTTTCCAACAATAGTAAATAAATAAGCTGTAGTAGATTTTCGAAAATCTTTGTCACCCGCAAAATCTGAATCTACATTATAAGTTCAAAAGATTTTGACTATTTTTTAAAATGTAAGCCTCTATCAATTGTACAATTTAGATACCTTAAAAGCCATTTTAAAGCTATACAATTATCCTTTTCAGGATTAGACATAAAATGACTAAAAAGACTCATAGAGAAAGTAATGTTGGTCGTGTAGAAATTATTGAATATATGATTGACTCTATTGCCATTCTATAAGGAATATTAGCTAGCTCTTTCTTTTCAAAATCAGTTTCAAGAAGTTTTTGAAGATAACTGAAAATGACTTGTTAAAGGAATACAAAAGGATTTGCAAGAATCCATGAAAAATTTTGAAACAATTTTCTTTAAAAAGGGTTTTTAAGAAATAGTTAAAGAGTGATTTTCTTGATTTCTCAAAATGTTCATTCCTAAAATTCTAGATACAATACCTAAATCTTTCATGTCAAATTCATATTTTAAAAGAAATTTTAGTTTGATTAATTTGTCTTTCCGTTTACATACAATAACCATATCATCAACATACAGTAAGAGATATACAAACATTATTAATAGAATCACCACAATAATGCAAACAATTATCATAAAAACTTTTTTATAACCAGAATTTTGTATAAAGGTATCAACCTTATATACCATAATCTCGGGGACTGCTTGAGGCTATAAAGAGATTTTTGAGTATACAGGCATAATTCTCTTTGTCTTTAACCTCAAAACCAGGAGGTTGTTTCATGTAAATTGTTTCATCAAGGTCACTATGTAAGAAGGTAGTTTTAACATCAAGTTGTTCTAATTCAAGACTAAAGAAAGCAACAACAGAAAATATTATCCCAATTTTCATATATTTGACAACGGGAGAAAATATTTCACTGAAATCAATCCTTTGCAATAAGTCTTTTACAAATAACCTAACTTTGAATCTAGGTGGTTCATTTTCAGAATCAGATTCTTTAATTTTTAAAATCCATTTGCAGTCAATTAATTTCTACTTTGATTTATGAACTAAAATCCAAGTTTTGCTTTTATACAAAGATGAAATTTCGTCATTCATAGCATGCATCCACAGTTTAAAATTAAGACTCCTAAGAGCCTTATCAAAACATAAAGGTTCTTTTTAATATAAGATGTAACAGATAAAGCATAAGAAACACAGTATGAATAACCATATCTAGTAGGTTTCTTAGAGATCCTTCTAGTTCTATCCCTAACTAACAGAAAATCATTGAGAGCCTGAGATTGGGCTTCAACATTATCATAATCATTGTCAAAATTTTCTGACTTAGGCAAATTACTTTTTTTAGATATTTGATTTGAACTCATCTGTTCCTTCTCAGGTTTATGTTCTGGGTTAGAAACAATCCTAAGGGTGCCATCCATCTCGTTTCGGACCTTCCTAACTAAGGGTTGATCAGTAGTAATAGTGGGAAATTTCATCTTTAAGACAAGGTATGTCACATTCATTAGAAACTACGTCCTGACTAATTACGACCCTCACCCCTAGCTCATTTTTAAGCCAAATTTTGTATCCTTTAACACCATTGGGATAGCTAAGAAAGACAATCTTTTTAGATCAAGGGTGAATTTTACCTTCCCATTGGTGTGCAAAAGCAGTACAACCAAAGACTCTAAGATGAGACAAGGTTGAGGCGAACCAGACCATATCTCCATCGGAGTTTTAAAATTTGTGACCGTCGATGGGCATTGATTAAGTAAATGGACAGTTGTGTTAATAGCTTCACCCCAAAAAGATTTAAGAATACCAGAAGACAACATAAAACATCTAACTTTATCGATTATTATCCTATTTATCCTCTCAGCAACTCCATTTTGCTGAGGGTTATACCTAATGATTTTATGCCTAGTTATACTACATTTAACACACAAATCATCGAAATTTTTTTATTGCAAAACACAAGACTGTTATCGGTTTTCAAAAACTTTAATTTCTTGTCGATTTCATTTTCAATTAAAGTTTTTTATTTTATTAAACATTTCAAAAGTTTGATCTTTTATTTTTAGCAAGAAAACCAAAACATATCTAGAAAAATTATCAATAATAGATAGGAAATAGACATTTTCACTATAGGGGGTACCTTTTCAAGACCCCACAAATCACAATGTGCATAATCTAAAATAGCAGTAGATCTGTGTGTTTTAACAGAAAAAATCAATTTATGATCACAAAAATCAAGAGGGTGAATTTTGGTACCATCAAACATATTTTGTGTACTTAAATATTACAAACCCTTTTCACTTATGTGACCAATTATTTTATACCATAATATGCTATCATTATGATTAGTTACTAATGTAGCAGGTTCACACATAGTGTCACGATCAAAGAGTAACGACCAAATTTCTTAACTCCTTTAATGACAGCCAAAGAACCAATTCAAACAGTCAAACGACCATTTTTGGATTTGTAAAAATAACCAGCATCATTAAAAATACCTAGAGAAATGAGGTTTCTCCTAAGATCTGGAACATACCTAACATCAGATAGTGCGCTAATAGCACCATCAAACATTTTTATTAAAACATATCATATCCCTTTTAATGGACAAAACTCATTGCTTTCCATGAAAATTTTACAGGTTTTTACAGGCTTTAATTCTGAAAACCAGTTTTTATTTATATGATAAGAACAATCGAAATCGAGGATCCAATCATCAGATACAACAGAAGAGTGAGAAATACACAACACTTTAGAATATATAGAGCTGCCATTGTTATCACACTCTAGAATTTTGTTTTCACTAGCAAGATCTTTTGATTTTCCTCTTTTTCCATTTTTCTCATCAAGGATTCTTTTAAAACATTTACTTTTAATATGCTATTCTTTATCACAGTAATAACATTTAATTTTACTTTTAACCCCCTTTTTTTAGGTTCTCTAAACTTAAACATGCTCCTACTTTTGGATCTATCTTTATGATAAAAAATTCATTTTTCTCGGGTGTACCCCTAACATAAAAATTTTCTCCATTTGATTTATTTTCTTTCTTGAGGTCAAGATTTATAATTCTAAGAGTAGATTTTACATCAACAAGAACAAGCTCTTTATAACCGTATTTAATGACAGTTTTGACATCGACAAAAGATTCATGCAAAGAATTTAAAAGAATGATAGCAACATTTTCATCAGAAATATTATCGCTCCCATCCTATAAATCTTGCACAATTTTGTTTAAATTATCTAAGTTATCATCAAAAGATTTTGAAGATGACATTTTAAAACCAAACAACTACTCTTTCAAATAAAATTTTGTTTGAAATTGAGTGTTTCAAATATGTGTTCAAGTTTAAGCCAAAATTTTCGAGCAGTGTTTTTACCCCTTATTTCTCTTAAAACCTTATCACATAAATGTAGAACAATTGTGCTTTTAGCGTAATCAACTTTTTTTTTTTTTCAAAATTTCGTCCTTCCACGATTCAAGATAATCTTAGGTTTTGAAATAGTCTGTAAAATTTTGTTTGGTACTAAACCAACATTCATTTTTATATTCCAAATACTAAAATCACTTTTATCATATTTATTGGTTTCTAATCTAGTAGTGGCCATTGAAACCACGGAGAGTAGATGGAAACTAAAAAAATGAAAAATAAAAGAAAAATAGAGGACAAAAAAAAATTTTTTAAATGACGGCAAGCCAAAATAAAGTACTAAAATAGTAAAAAAAAAAAAGATAATACCAGAAATAATAGCACAGAAACATTAAATAAGTGGCAGAAAGTCAACAAAAATAGATAGAAATAATAGAGTAGTAAAAATATTAACATATAATAAAAAAATTGCAGAAAAATAAAAAAACGGGACAGAAAAAAATCGCCGAAATAAAAACGAACAAAAATAAAAATTACACTACGAAATTCGTGTTTAAATTGAAAACACTGAGACACAGATACAAAGAATCTCAATAGGATCTTGCCAGACTCGAGTTTTGTTTGTAAAATCGAATGCCCAAAAAACTACAAAATAAAAAATATTTTGACAGAAAATAAAAATATGAGCTCTTTAGAAATTTCCATGATGCAGAACTCACGGTTCTTGCCAGAGTTCATAGACTTGAACAAGAGAGAGAGAGAGAGAGAGAGAGAGAGAGAGAGAGAGAGAGAGAGAGAGAGAACCAAACCTCTGATACCACTATTAGGAATCAGAACCGCGAATACTAATTACTATAATAGATTAACCTATCTATTATAAAATTGGAGTAGATATGAAATAATAAACAAATAATCTAAGATCTTCAGGTAAAGTAAAAGATTAGTATAAAGGGAAAAACTTTTAAGAAAAAGAAGATGAAGAACACCCTCAAGAATTAACCTAAAAAATACCAATGGTACCATCCAAATAATCTCTTAAAGAAACACTAGGGCCTTGTTTGTTAAATTAATTCACCTCTTAAAATTAATTTAGTTAAGAACTTATTGAATTAAGTGTGTTTGATAACAGATATTATTAAACACTTAATATTTAAGTGCATTTGATAACAATTTTTATAAATCACTTAATTGTTTAATACGTACTTAATCATAATTAAATTTTAAATGAATTTTTTTTGCTTAACTCTGAAATCTGAAGTATGAATATATATACATTATTCATCAAATTATTACATTTTCTTGCATATAGTCACCACTTATTAATTAATTCAGCATTCATATTTATATTTCAGTTTTTAGATTCAACATTCAGACTTAGATTCAGAATTAAGAACTTAACAATTCAGACTTTTAACTTTATTTTCAGTTTTATCAAATGGGTCCTAAGGCCATGTTTGTAAATTAAGTTTCATCGTAAAATTAATTAATTAAGAGTTTAATTAATTAAGTGTGTTTGATAACTAAAATTATTAAGTACTTAATATTTAAATGCGTTTGATAACAACTTTTGTAAACCACTTAATTATTTAAGATATGCTTAATTATAATTATAAATTTTAAATGAAAATTTTTTATACTTATCTCCGAAGTATGAAAAATGAATATGTATATTGTTTGTCAAATTATTACACTTTTTTACATATAATTACTATTTATTAATTAATCCAAAATTCAAATTTAGACCTCACTTTTCATATTCAGTATTCAAACTTAAGATTCAAAATTCAGAATCAAAATTCAGAATTTAAACAATTCAGAATTCAAACTTCAGTTTCAATTTTATCAAATAAAGCATAAGACTTCAATAGTTCTCTTAGGAATCGGTCAAGCAATAGCCGACAAGATTACAATAGAAGTAGAGAACGCTGGAGAAGCAATAGTGTAAAGGCAAAAGAAAGCTCACAGAGGAGGTGGCCAAAGAAGAGAGAAGAGAGGAAGAGGAAAATTGAATTAGGGTTGAGGGAGAAAGAGAAATTATATAGTGGTCATATGAGAGAGAGAGAGAGAGAGAGAGAGAGAGAGAGTCTCGGTTAGTGGGGAGGAAAAACCGAGAGTCTCGGTCAAGAGGGAGAGGACCAACAAAGTCAAGGAAGGTAAAAATAAGGTGGTTGGCAGCTTGAAGCCACCAAGAAACGGGTCAAGTTTTGACTCACTCGGTATCCCAAATACTAACCCAACTCTAAATGTATTTTGAAGTTGATTTAAGTCATCATTACGTAAAATAAAAAAGCCCAAAATATTGTAGGCATAACGCAATACAATAGTATTCAATAGCATTTGTATTAATCTGTCACTTCATATATATCACTCATATATCAAATAATTTAAATATTGCTAATAATTGTATGATAATTAATGTTGTTTTTAGATGTTTTTAATTAAAAAATTAGGATCGAATAATTCAAATTGGTTCTTTAATTTCCGTTGATAGAAATATGCAATTGAAGAAGTTTTATATGTATTGGAAAAAAATTGAGAATCTCCGATTTCTGGATTTCTGGTTGAATAGTTTTGAAAATTCTAGTTTGACCCTAAAACTTTTGAAAATTTTCTAAGACAGTAACTTTTTCTAAAATCCAGATTGACTCCTCAAGTTTTCTGAACTTCTAAAATAGTCTGAAATGGTATTTGTTTAAAAAATTAAAGATGTTTTTGGAATATTATTTTGTGAGTAAGTAACCAAGTGTTTTAAGTTTATACTAATAGTTTTTTCCCCCTCCAATTCTTTCGCTAGTACTTTCCCTACTATTTCCGTTTCATATTAAGTATCATTTTAGTACATGGGTAAGAACTGAGAAAATAATTAAATTATTTAAATTAAAAAAAATAGACTAAATTACCCTTTGACTGTTATTAATAGTACTAATAAAATTTCTTGACAATTGTGTAATTTCAATAATATAGGGGTACGTAGGAAAAACGTATCCTTTAATATTTCTTGATTTACAAAAGTGACGGATATTTTAAAACGGAAAAGTATGTCCAAGTGACAGTTAATATAAAACGAAGGTAGTAATAAATTATGATTTCTTTTACTCCTTTCATTTTTTTACTTGTTCACATTCTACTAATTCTCGGTTTTTTTACTCGTCACATTGTGGTTTCGAGAAAATATTTAATGAATTTTTTCCTATTATACCCTCCCATTAATAATAAATCATAACCTCTTTTATTCTTCAAACATGAAAACTAGTAGAAATAATAATGAGGAGAGAAAAAAGTTTAAAAGAAAGTCTAATTTACATAAAAAATCTTAAAATTTCTTATTTTTTTAAACAATATGATGTCCAAAATGGGATAAATTAAAAAAACACATGAAGTATTAAAAACTAGTTTATTGGATGTTTATGATTTAATTAATAGAATATTTCCTTTTAAGCTATAATAAGTAAGAGGTCTTGTGCTCTTATTATCTCCTGCGGATTCAAAATGTGACAAAATATATTTGAAAACTTTTGAATTAAAACTAAAAATTTATACATATATATAATATTAGTTCTCTTAAAACTATGATGATTTCTAATTTTTGGGAATGTCAAGATCTATATATTAGATGAAGTACATATATGCCCGCATGGGCGTAACTCAGTTGGTTTTGGGGTTGCAGAGTTAGTCCAAGAGCCAAGGTTCGAATTCTGGCAGCGACAGTGTGGGAATTTCAATATCTCCAATGTGGGAGGTGATTCCTTGTGCGCACCAGATCCTGGGCGTCGGGCAGTCTAGTGGGGGCCCTGAAGGCGAGTGATTCGCCTTTTGGTCCAAAATGAAGTACATATATAATTAATTACCCATTAAAAAAATTTACATGTACCACGAGTATTTAATGTAGGAAACCTACCACTTTGTACTCTTTCGTTTATAAGAATTATTAGGGGAAAAACTTTTATCCATCCACCAATTTTAAATGTGTTTGTACTATGTATGGCATATATTTAGTAGCATTGAACGTGATAAATTAATTACTACATTTTATTTCTCATATATTTTATTATTTTGTAGAGCAAATTGAAAGCCAAACGACGTGGTATTTCAAAAGAAATACTAAAAAATTTAAACATTCATCAATGACAGATCAACTCCACCACAGGAGGACTCTCTCTTGTCTCTCATTTTCTAATGATTTATCAATGTTGTATATTCGAAATAATTAAAGGAATAATAAATTAATAGTACTAAGGTATAGTATTAATTCTTCCATTTAATTTGCTTTGTAAATATATATATATATATATATATATATAAAATCAATCCAACTCCACGAGTGTCTCCTACATTTTATAATTATGATTTATTGATTTTGTAATTTGGTTCTAAGAAGAATAATAATAAATTTATAATACTCGTATCTTATTCTTATTAATAATTACATATAAACGACTCCAAATAAATTTCTCTAATAGTTAACCAACAATAATTTTTCTTTTACATTTTTTATTCTAATTTTGAAAATTATTTCAAGTAAGAAAGTAAAATGTAGCCCTATTATTTCTCTCCTAAATCACTTCTATATTAATTATCTCTTTGAATGCAATTTTTATTTTTACTCGGCATAAAAACGTTTCAAAAGTAACTCGACTTTGAAAATTTTTATTTGACAAATTTATTTAAAATATCTAAGGAAAAATATTTTACCATCATACTATTACTAATCCTTGCGTGGTCTCTTTCAGTACAATTCTCTCATTACAACCCTATCGTGCGAAAGATACTCTAAATGATTAATCACAAGTGATTAATCACAAGTGTCCCTTGTAGGTCACACATCTTTAATTTTGTAATGTTCGTTGTGTCAAGGCATGCACTTCTTTCGATCGGTTTGGTGAAGGTAATTAATTCTGTGCCAAAAAATTTATGCACATTGATTGATACAATTTCAATTAATTAGATAAAATGGGAAATAAAATTACTAACACAAGATATATATATTTTTTCCGTTCTACTATTGGTACAAGAATTTTTCGGTAAATGACTTTTGTATTCTAATTTGATATAAATAATTGAATTAGCCTCCATTTGTATAGCATTATTTTACTTATATACTCCTTCAATTTTTTTGTTTCGCTTATGCCTATATTTTTTAATACATGGCATAGAATGAGCATAATGTAACGTAATGAAAATTTTCAAATTATACCATTTCATAAAAAAAACATTTCAAACCCTTCTAATTCTTTTAACATGGAATTTATGGAATTAATAACAAGAAAAGAGACGAATTTTAAAGTCATTTTAATCCATATAAGAAAAACATCTCAAATTTCATATTGTTTAAACAACTGTAATATTTGAAATGTGATAAGTAAAAAGAATAGAGAAAGTAATACCTCTAATCAGAAATGTAAAGATTTAACTAGATTAGTTTTTAGTCTTAAAAAATTAACTTTTTTCTCATTGAAATTTGTAAAAATTAAAATGCACGAAACTAGATGTGAGACTTAAACTTAAAAAAGGTCAAGTTTAAGTCTTTTACGCATATTATTTTATCATTATTATATAATTTACAACTATATATATGCCTATTTATTTATTTCTTTTGCTTCTTTCTCCCACTCCCTCATGGATATATATTTAAAAGTTTTCTATTTTACTCTTTTAATTTGCTTATATTTTTTATCGAAACCAGTAGTACATCATATATTGTGATTTTTTTTTTCTTTAGACTTCATGCATGTATGTGACTTTTAATCACATCATTGATTGATTCATTATCATTTATGGTGACTTAAATATCTTTTGGGATCGAGTAGCTTCTTCCTACAATCAATTATATTATGAATGAGGTAGTATCACAACAGCTCCATTGTCCTTGTTGCTTATATTTTTTTTAAATAATTAAAAATAAGTGTTTATTAAAAATTATTTTAAATAAATTAATATAACAATTTTATTTTTTAATAACATTAATAAGCAGAAACAGTTCGATAAAGTATCTCTACAATAACTTTTCAAAAATAATTTTTTCATCTTTTTTAAAGTTCAAAATAAATATAATAAGTAATCCAAACAGTTTTGAAATAGTTTAAAATAAGTTAAAAGCAGTTAAATTTATTTATACAATAGGATATGGGACCATACCATATCTGGAGGTCATTTGCAGCACGGGCTTAAAATGGAGTTATGTTGAAAGGAGTGGCTGCCCGAAGCAGATATTGTTTTCTGGTTCTGTTTTCTCCACCAGCAAAGGCCATTAATGCTTCAGGTACTTGATGAGCTCTACCTACCTCTTCTTATATAACACAAATTATTACTACTACTATCACTATCATCTGAGGGAGTATTTCTTATTCCGGAATAATAAAATTAATTCGAGAATTTAAAATTTAATGTAAAAATAATTTATTTTTCACTTTTACTTTCTCTCTATATTTCTCTTTGTCACTATCTTCTCTCCAAAAAATATCTTCAATTTTTCATTTCGAAAATTATAAGAAAGTACACATAAATGATTTTGAAGATTATTTGTAAAAAATACAAAAGAAAAGTAAAACAAAAAATAAGCTTCTCCTGATTGGGACGAATTTCTTAAAGCCCGGCAAAATTCTAGAATTTCGCGCAGCCTAAGAATTTCGCCTGGTCAGGAGAAACTCATTCTTTTAAAAAAAGTCTCGAAAGAGGGCGGATAAAGACAACTCGAAAATCTATAAGTATAACTCGAAAATTTTCATTTTCCTTTCTCTCACTTTCTCTCTCTACATACTTTCTCTCTAACCTCTCTCTAAAAAAACTCCCAACTTTGAACATTACCAAACGAAATTAGAAGATAATATGGATCCTTTTGAAGAATCTCTGCAAGAAAATATTAGTTTTGAGTTAAGAAATCGAAGAATTCTTTTTCTATTTTTCTTAGGGTTTTCTTTTAGTAATATTAACTTTTCATTATACATTAATAGGGTGATGAAGATCCAAATATCTTTGAAGAATTTCTAGATCCGGAAGAATATATCGATCTTGGACATTTATTTACAACAGAACGAATATTTAGTTCGAAAGATGAGTTGGTGGAGTGGGCAAAACAAACTGCAATGAATGCGAAGACATATTTAATCATAACTTGGTATCAGAGGGCCAGAACATTTGACCGTCGACCGTATGTCACATTGGGAACGCGGAGGTTCAGTAAGAAAATATAAAAAACCAATAGTCGAAGATGAGGAAGAAGAAATACCGAAAAAAAACGCGGACCGTATGGGACGAAAAAATGTGGTTGTCCATTTAAGCTAAAGGGAGAGCAAATGGCAACAAGTGAAAATTGGCAATTGTTCGTACACAACGGGAGGCACAACCATAAAATAGCTGTTTACAGTCACGGTCATGCTCAGTCTGCAAGACTTATGGAGGAGCAGTTGCAACAGACCGAACAGTTCAGGAAGAGTCATGTTCCACCCCGCAATATATTACGATTTTTCCGAGAACAAAACGTTGGCTGTGCAAATAGGTAAGTTATAAAGGAATTATTAGATTATTTTTAATACTTTATTTAAATATTTTAGAGTTGTTTTTATTCCATTAATAAATATAAAATTTTGATGTATGTAGTTCCCAGAAAATTTACAATGTTGTTGTCAAGATTAAGAGGGACCGTATGCAGGGAAAAAATACGGTAGAGGAAGTTCTCCGCTTAAGTGCAGAAAGGGGCTACAACGTTTTCTATAGAAATGGTGAGGACAACAACGTACTCAGTGATATTGTCGTTGCACGCCCGACATCGATTGCAATGATTAGAACGTGGTCATATGTGCTGATAATGGATACGACGTACAAAACGAACAAGTAAGTACTATAGTGGATTAATTGTATTATTAGATATCTTTATTAATTTATTCGCACAAACATTTTAATTTTAATTTTTTTAGTAAATAGTTAATAATATTTTTAAGTCCGTGAAAAATGATTAGTGAATGTTAATAATTAAATTTCCCGCTTATTTTTTAAGGTACGACATGCCACTATTAGAATGTGTAGGCATGACTCCAACAGGAAAGAACTTCACTGTGGCAACAGCTTTTATGTGCAACGACATACAGATGGGTTCTTCAACAAATCAAGCACTTATATTTTACATCTGCTATGTCGAATGGTCAGGGTTCGGCTATCAATGAAGGAGAGCCTATAATTGTTCTTACTAATAGGGAAAGTGGACTAATGCCGGTGATTGATGATGTGTTTAGCAATCCTTATCATATATTATATAGAAAACACATCGATCAGAATGTGTTGGCAAAGTTGACTGAGATGGTGAAAGATGAAGAGGTGGCTCAACAGTTCGTGAATGGCTCTTGGAGAAAATTAATTTATGAACTTGATGAGGTGAAATATCAAAGAAAGTTAGAAGTGTTGAAGACTAGGTGGCGAACCAGACCCGACTTTCTATATTACCTGTTCAGCACATTGTTGAATCCATTTGCACATAAAATTTGCAGGTTTGGATCTCTCAAGTGTTGCATTTTGGGATGGAGACAATGAACCGTGCTGAGAGTGAACATTCAGTGTTGAAGTTGTGGCTATCAACGTGTCACGGTGATTTGGGCACCGTATTTTGAAGATCAACTCTCTCATCCAAGCTCAAATCGCAGAAATTAAATACTCCTTGGAAATTTCAAGACTTAAAAGAGAAATATGGCGCCAAGAGTAATCCCATTGTGAAGAATTTATGTAATAAAATTAGTCATTTGGGATAGAAGAAGATAATAGATGAGTTAAAGAAGGCATGTCAAATGGTAGAAGAACCGGGCAGTAATTATCTGCATTATTTAAGGAAGTCGCACGGTCTACTATGTGCATGTGAACTTGTTAATCGGTGCCAACATTTAATGCCAATCCAAGAGGAAGATGCTGTCATCTTTTGGAGAAGACAAGAAACTGGTTCTGATATTCCTAAAGAACACCATAGAGATATGGAATCGGAAATGCGTGATCTCACTTCACTGTTAAAGGAAATTAGTACTGGTCCAATTTCTAATGTCCAAGAAGTTAGGCAACTCATCAAAGGTGTTATACATCCGGTGTTGTGTGATGATCCTTGTGAGCCGTTGTCAACCCCCCAAGAGACCGCAGTCACGAAAGGACGACGGAAGACGAATTCCACCAAAAGGGATAATTCTCACTAGGAATACGTCCCCATCGCCCATAGGAAGATAGAAAAGTCCAGCGGTACAGGTTCTGGGTCTGGTTGCGGTTCAGATTCTGGGTCTAATCTTGTCCTCGTGGAAGAGGTAGACCGCCTCGTAGCGGTAGGAGTAGGGACAGAGGACGTAGCAGTGGTAGGTTGAGTTTATCAACCGTTGTAAGTCCCGATTCACCGCCAGTGCCATTCCCTTTCAAAAATTCATTTCCAAGGTTTATGTATCAATTTATCCAAAACTGGAAGAACGTTGTTAGAGATGGTAATTGTGGTTTCAGGGTTGTATCAAATTTCTTGTTCGGAGACAAAAATCATTGAGTTGAAATTCATAGAAGAATAAGCTATGATTTATAGCACCGTATGCACATATATGAGCAATTGTTCGGCTTAGTTGAACGTGTGACAGAGTTGATAATGCAAATAAATTGGGAAGAGTGTTCGGCGCCACTGGAGTATTGGATGAATACACCTGATCACCTTTCATTGCTAACATTCAATCTATGCGTTGTATTTCTTGCACGGTCACAATCAACCACTATCTTGCCTCTTGTTTCTAATATGGATGGGCCTTCGGGAACAATATTCATCGGACTAATAGAGGAATTGCAGCATTTTATACAGGTATTTATTATTGATAACTTTTTATTATTATTAATATTAATTGAATTATTACAGACTGATATTTTATTAAGTGTATGTGTTAATATTATTTTTTTTTCCAGTTACAGTTGGGAGACGGATGCCCTTTGCCCCCATTATATGTGCAATGAGAATATCATCGAGATATGCGAGTTAATGGATGGGCAGCCCCATAATAGATCCGAACACTTGCCCCGGATCGACTTCCAGATCATAATTGCTCTAGTGAATAACTAAAGAAAATAAATAGATGGGAGATAGAAAAGAAAGAAATGAATTATAGAAATATCTCTCAAAGGTTCACTAATTATTTGACTGTTGGCGGGTCTCTTTGTATGTCTTGTCTGGAAAGAGGAAGACTCAATGATTATTCGTTCGCATATAGTAATCGGATGGCAGATTGGATTACGAGATACAGTGAAATGTATTCACCACTGAGACATTTTATTTAATAATGTTACAATTTGTAATTTATAATGTAGTTTATTTTTTAAAAATGTTAATAATATTTCGTATAATTTGTCGTTCGAAGATTTTTTTTTATACCTTTCATGTAATTATATTAATATGCAATAATAAACCAGAATATGCATGAGGGAATAAATATAATGAATATCACAACGAACATAAATAAAAAAAAATACACAATATAATAAATAAATATCTGAGTACATAAAGATTTACTAACGAGATTTGTAATGAACCCTTAGTAAATCTCGAACCCACCGTCCTAACTCATCATCGGCAATATCCTGTCTGTGGCACTCACGTGCAATCATATCTAAGAGTGCCTTTGGTGGCATGGCGGCAGCTAGCGGGACATTATAGCCTCTGGAAATATTCCTGGGATTCTGAATCCTCGGGTGAGTGCGGGGGAGGTACCATTCCAAATAATCATCGGTACATGAACTCATTGGAATGGTCGGGACACTAGTCCATGTCTCTGTCAGTAAGTGCGAAGGTGTCTCGAGCTAGAGTGCCTCGACGAAAGTGCTCCTCAAGACATACATCCTGTTGTTCGGCGGTCAGCGTGCCTCCCGAGGCTGGGTAGGTGGGCAGGAATACATTGTCTAAAACCGAATCCTCAGAACTCGGTCAGGCATTACGGCTCCACGCAGTCAAAATGTGCAATGAAGCCGTGCCATGTTGAAACCCAACAATCACGAACCTCCTTAGTCCTATACGGCATCCACCGAACCTCATCAACTGTCATCATATCCAGCCTCAGGCGAATATCCAGCAGTTTACTCTCATTCTTATAACCGATCGTCGGAAACATCTGCATGTACGGCTTGCATCCTTCAGGAGAATGTCTAAACGAGGGAGTGAATATGGGAAAATACAAATATATCCACGCCTAAAATATAAAATATAAATTCAATAAAAAATATAAAAAAAGAAATATAAATGAAATATTAAATAAATAAACCATATACACTAAACCGTTTAAATATAAAAAATAACATAACTAACGTTAATTTTAAAACACATACCTCTAATAGTGACCAACAACCTGCAAGCTCCATCGCATCAGCCCTGGAAGCCTGATTCAGATTCCGGTATAGATATGCAAGACAGGTAGCACCCCATGCGAACCTCCCAACTCACATCCCGCAGAAGCGGGCACAATCTCGGGGGTACAACGTTGCCACTCTTATCACTGAAGAGTGAGCTACCCAAAATGTACTGTGGGTAGCATGCAACTCTGACCTGATGTGACTGTGAGGTTTGTCTGCTAGTAGCAACGACGTGAAGCTCTAGTGATTAAATACTAAACCCCCAGTGAGACGTAAACCCAGATCCTGCTGAACAGTCCGTATCAACTGCTCTCAATAATCTGTGATCTACTACCGCACCATAAGCAGGCACCCCAAGAATAAGCTCCACATCGTACAGTGTAACACTCATCTCACCCCAGGGCATGTGGAAGTTGTTCGTGTCGGGCTGCCACCTCTCAACAAATGCCGACAACAATGCAGCATTGGCGTGCTGAAACATGCACGATCATAGGTGCGTCAGACCGGACCCGGAGGCCAGGGGCCCAGCCTGCGAATCGGTAAGTTCCCAACCGGTGAGTGCCATATAACGAGATCGGCACTTCAATAAACCACGATCCTAAAGATAAAACATATAAATTTATACAGTTATATAATAATATATTTATTCCATTATTATTTTTTTATTTATCATAATAAATAATATTTGACATATTAAAGAATAATAACAATAATAATAATATGTCACTTTAACATAAAGATAAATACCTGTCCACGCCATACCCAACTCGCCACATGTCCACCGTATGATGGGATGAGCTCCGGGTCAACAGGACCTCCCTCTGCTCCCAATTCGGAAGGCTTCACTTTCTTTCTCTTTTGCGTCGGTGTCGGAACATCACGAGCCACGTCTGATCTTTTGTTACGAGACCCTGCAAACTTACTCATCACCGATATAAGGCTGCCGGTTATACCCTTCCCTTTTCCGTGACAAGGACGCTCGTCCGATCCACTAGCTGGTGCCACAAGTGCAACATATACAGGCTGCTCCTCATCTCCATTATCATCACCGTCATCGTGATCATCATCACCACCATCACCATCATCATCACCACCATCACCATCATCATCACCTCTCCCTGAATATGTAGGGATCAGACTCTTTCTTGCTCCTCCCCAAAAACCTTATCACCCTCAGAAACCCTATCTGCAGGTCTAGGTACATAAGGATCAGAATATGAAATACCATACTCAGCATGAGAATACCCGTGTGTACTGCAAGAAGAATCCTGACGGGCGGCTCCAAATATCTGATCAAAAAACTCAATCCTTATCTGCGTGGTGCCCTATAAGTATGGATCATATACTGTGTCTGTGTGGTGTGAAGGTGGATGTGCAGATGCATATGTCTCATAGAGCACAGGCGTGTGTGACAGATGGGATGAAGGGGAGGTCGAGATCTAAAAAGTATAGCAGGTGGTTGGATAGAAGACCCGGCTTCACCTGTACCATGATGGAAACCAGGTGCAAGAGGGGTAGGAGTAACAAGGATGTCAGAAGTATTATGTCGCCCCCTCACACCTGTAGACGAAGCTGTCACAAGGCGCCCCTCAACTCGACCTGTCCTATCCGTGACAGGACCAAGATCAGCATCTCCTCTACGGCCGCTAGGTAGAACCATCTATTAGTTATTCAAACTCGTTAATACTTGCTTATCATATATTTCAATATTTACTTTATCGATTATTATTTTATCTTAAGAATTATCGGTATCTATTATTTCATTTCTACTATTTCTTTCGTTCAATTATTATTCATCGCTAATATTCTTCTTTAGTAATATTTATTAATTTGTAAATTATTCAATCTTAGAATTATATCCTAAACTAAGGCCAAGAATAACAATGATTTCAAATTAAAATACAAATAGTTTAGCAATTACATTACACATTTTCTTATTAAACACATAATCATAAGCAACAATTTTAAGCTAGTTACATTACTCTAAGTAGACAAAATTAAATACATTACCAGAGATATTTATTATTACTTTATTGTTCACTTTATCGATTTTTATCCTATTTCATTTCCGTTATTTTCTTCATTTCATAATGTTCACAAATCCATAATCATATTAACAATTAAAAATTATCACATAAAATATGTTAAACAACTAGTCACACACATTCTACATATACAAAATTAATTAAATAATCAAATATACTATGAACAAAAAATTAAAACATTTAAATATTTAAAAAAAATTTAAAAAATTTTAAAAAAAGGCACTTTCGCACGTAGCCGGCGAAAATACCGGAGTCCTTTCGTATATCGTCGATGAAGAATTCCGGCACTTTTGCCGATAACGGACGAAAATGTTTTAAAAAATTTTAAAAATTCAAAAAAAGATAATTTTTTTTTGCACTTTTGCACGTCGTCGGCGAAAGTGTCGGAGTACTTCTGGTCACCGCCGACGAAAGAACTCCAGCACTTTCGCCGGTAATGGACGAAAGTGCACCTTTTCGGCCAAATTTTTTTTTTTCAAAAAAATTTGATTTTTTCCTTTTTTTTAATAGATATTTCAACGATCTAAAACGGTAACATTGTAAATAAAAGAGAATAGATTGAAGAACTAAGTTTTTTTTTTCAATTTGGACGGTCGGATCTTCCAAGATCTGAGATTGAAGTTTGTAGTACTAGAGAGTGTTTAGGTGAAAATGAATTTTTTGAAAATTTTCGAGTTATCCTTATAGATTCTCGAGTTGCCTTTATCACCTCCCATCCCGAAATCACCCAAAACCAAAATTTCGTCCAGTCCCATTCGAGAAGAATTTCGCTGATTTGGGTGAAATTTATGAAAAATTCGTTTTTTTGTCCCTTCGAAATGTTTTTTATGTCTAAAATCAATATTTTCTAGTATATAATTTTTAAAATTACTCATATGTACCCCTAACGAACTTCAAAGTGAAATATAATTCAAAAAAATTTGTAGAGAGAAATTAGAGAAGAGAGAAAATGAAGAAAAAATAAATTATGTTCACGCTAAACTTTTAGATTCTCGAATTAATTTTATTAATATTCTCTCTTATTTTTTAAGGTTTAAAGCTGAGAGAGAATATTAAAGATAAACATAAATGTTTATTAATTAATACAAAATTTTCACTTGATAATTTTATGAGATTTTTTCTTTACATTTAAATTACGAGATATAATATAAAGGCCCACGTTGGACATTGGTTGTTATTATTATTATTATTATTATCATTATTATTGAAGTAATGTTTTATTAGTTGGCGATGATTTGAGAGCTGCATGCCGTCATTTTCTTCTGTTTTGTCACATGCACAAATTTGGAAGGCCCATTACAACAATTGTCATTAGATTTATTGAGGATGTCCCGTACATATCTTTTTCGTTTTAAAATATTTATTACTTTTATAAATTAAAGAAATATTAAATGATATTTTCTTTTATATATTAGAACTACACAATTATCAAAATATTTTTATTTACATTATTAATAACAGTTAAAAATAATTTAGTCTAATTTTTTTAATTTAAAAAATTTAATTATTTTCTTAAATTTTATATTATATTCTAAAATAACACTTAATATAAAATAGAGATATTATACAAGAATCTACGTTGCAACATCAATTGGCCTAGATTCACATTTAAAAAGATGAAGCTTTCTTATAATTACTATTAATGATATATATGACAAAATTATTATAAAGGGGTCGTACATAAAAATCTTAACTAACTTCCAAATGAATCATTCACAGTAGGATTTTCTAACTTAATTATACTCTATCATAATTTCATACTGAATTCTAAATGATTTAATAAAATTCAAGACGACTTAACGGAGGACATAAGGGTTGCTATCTGTCACCTCGAAAGGAAAAAAGGAAAAGGAGACTACAATCTAAATATGGAGTAGTACATATGAACTCGATAATTTAAAAATTAAAATTTTACATTGAGTTTTTGAACAAACATGACAATCTAAATAAAATCCCTTGTTTGTACGGTTATTTTGTTTGGAATGGTAATAAATCAACGTTCATTTTGTTTTGCACTAAACTAAGGTTCATTTTTATATTTCAAATACTAAAATGGCTTTTATCATCATATTTATTGATTCCTAAGGGGGAGAACGAGTCTCGGCTAGTGGGGAGGAGAAACTGAGAGTATCGATCGACAGAGAGAGGACAACAAAGTCAAGGAAGGTAAAAATAAGGTGGTTGGCAGCTTGAAGTCACCAAGAAATGTGTCAAATTTTCACTCGCTCAGTATTCTAAATACTTGGTCCAAAAAGCGAATCTTTTGCCCTCATGGCCCCCACCAGACTGTCCGACGCCTATATGGAGGATGTAAATCATGATGACTACTTGCTCCACTCTAAATGTATTTTCAAGTTGATTTCAGCGAAAGAAACAAGATTCTATATTAAATTTTTTGTTTCGACAATGTTTTGAATCTACATTAAATTTATACACAATTAACAGAAAACAAAAAACATTCACGTAGAAAATATTTTGATTAGTTTGTCACAATTATTACAAGGTTGAATGAATAACCTTAATCTTCATGATTTAAGATATGTTGTTACTCCATCCGTTCATAAATATAAAGAGTTTTAAATCTTTGTATACAGATTAAGAGTCCTGAAAACAAAATAATTTTTTAACTACAAAACTCTTTCTATCCTTCATATATAAGGAAAGAGATGGATAATGGAAGTAAAATAAATTCATAAAAAGTTATGTGAAAGTGGAAAAAGTTTAATAAAATTTTATTGAAAATTTAAAAAATTATTATATTCTTGATTATGCTCAATGGGTTTAAAACTGTTATATTTTTTATTTAAGAGAATACCGAGTTAGAGGTAACAGTTGAATAGTAATATAGTAGTAGAGTGATAAAAACTCTTTATTATAATGACATGCCCATCCCTCATATATATATATATAAGAAAAGGAAAAAAAAGGTACTATCCCCAATCATAAATAAAAGTTTTTTTTTAATTTTTTACTTGTGTATAAAGATTAAGACAATTTTGAATTATAATATCATTTATATCATTCAAATCGTTTAGTACGTCTTTTAACAGATTCTCTAATACATTTCTTTTATTAGTAACAACCTTTAGGGTTTTTATTTTAGAGTTTATGATTTATTTTATATGGTTTATGCTAATAAAATTACTATAAAAATAATGTATTAGAAGATGTACTAAAATATGTACTAGATGATGCCAATTACCTTTATACTCTTAATAAATAAATAGAGAGATAAGGAATAAAATAATAATACATGCATAAAAAGATGAGTAGAAAACACTAAATACCTATTAAAAATTATAAAAAAATTTATTATCCTCAATCGCTCCAAAAAAACTTACTCTTCTCACTGAAAGTAGTGAATTATTATTGCCCGCATGGACGTAACTCAGTTGGTTCTGGGACTGCAGAATTTGTACGAAGGTCCAAAGTTCAAATGCTGACAGCGGCAGCGTGGGAATTTCAACCTCTCTATTATTGGAGGTAGTTTCTTGTGTGCATCTCCCAAGGATTTCGCCTCGGTACCAAACAGTGAATTGTTACTTGAGAGTAGAATTCTAACTTAACCCTATCTTAAGCAGAAGAACCTAAAACAAATTTTGTACAACAACAGAGAATCCATGAACTTTACAAAAATATCTTGAATTAAATTTAAACTAATATCTTCAAATTAAATTTTCCATTTTAATTTCTCCCAGATTATAAAATGAGGAATTCTCGGGCTTCTTCAAAACCACGCAGTAATCCTCTCATCTTATTCACCTTTTGATTAATTTCTTCTCTTCTTTCGTCCCTCGTTGTCTTCTTCTGATGAATAAGAAGACGACGTCGTCGTAAGCTTTCGGTAACGCTTTCTCGGGTTTACTCTAACGGGTTCCGAAATATTGGATCCAATCAAATGAGGAAAATTAAGCTTAGCTTTAGATCCACGCATTTTAAACGCGGCTCCATCATAAGCCAATGCTGCATCCTCAGGCGTCTCGTATGTACCCAACCAAATCCTCGATCCTTTCTTATTGGGATCTCTAATCTCCGCCGCAAATTTTCCCCATAACCGCCGTCTAACGCCTCTGTACCGCTTCCATTCCTCAGAATTTTCTTCACTACTACTTTCGGCGGCAGTACTACTATTGCAGCAGCTTTCGGAACTTGGACTACCGGCGGCAGTAGCAGTACTGTTGCTGCAGCTTTCGGAGCTTAGACTTCCGGCGGCAGTAGCAGTACTGTTGCTGCAGCTTTCGGAGCTTAGACTTCCGGCGGCAGTAGCAGTACTGTTGCTGCAGCTTTCGGAGCTTAGACTTCCGGCGGGAGGTTCCGGCTCCAGAATCGATTTCAACAAAATTTCTTCCCAGCTGCTGTCGATTAAGTGATTCGAGCTGTCGTCGTCATCACTGTTCGGAAGAATTTCGGAGGAATCACTGAGAAGATGTTCTTCTATGAAGGATAAAAGAGCTAGATCGGAGGCTGAAATAGTAATTTCATCAAGCATTTTGTTTTGTTTTGCTTTTCCTTAGAGAGATTGATTGATTTGATTGGGGGAGGGGGGGAGAATAAGGAGGTTGGTGGCACGTTTACCAATTGGGCGGGCTATGAAGGATTTATAATGGTTTTTTTTAACGTTAATTATGCTTTACTCCTTGAAGTTTGTCTAAAGTATAATTTTATCCCTATATTTTATATAAATTATAAATGTATCATTTTCTTTTGTGTATTCATAACACCAGATGCGTAGAGACAATTTTACGGACGTTAAGTTGATAATGATATTGTTGTCTTAATATATAATATTAAATAAGAATTTTAACAGCAAATATTTATTGGAGAATCATTGTTTTTTGATAATATTTTTACTAAAATTATAATAGTAGGGCTTTATTAGTTATAAATATATAATCATAAGTACATATGTTTACAATTTATACAAATTGAGAGATAAAATTATATTTTGGACAAACCTCATAATAAAAATGTAATTAATCCTTTTTTAATGTATATTTCATACACACATTACATGTAATTTAAATTTAAGACTTTATCTTTATTTTCTTATAAAGATTTAAATTATATATAACACTTATTTAGATTTATATACAATATATATCTCATTCATATCTACATATATTAAAGAAACACTTCATAGAGAGACTTTTACAATAAAAAATTTCTATTATGAAGTCGATTTATAATCGTCATAAACTCTTATATGATATTTTAGTTACAATAGACAATTCACTTAATTTTTTGTCTCTCTCTTATTTTTATAAGTGAAGAGACATGATTAATTTAATATATCTATATATTAAATATGATACAAATGATTTATCTCCATACACATCCACATGTCGTTTCATAACATAAATATAGTGTACGAGATTTTTTAACTAATTCAGAAAATAATGTACATAATAAAAAATCAATTGCAAAATAAGACTAAAAATATGGCAAAATTTTCTTATGTAACTATATATTTCTGTGACAAGATGGTAAATTTAAAAGTATTTTTTACTATATAATAGGTCATGTGTTCGATTCATACCCTTCCTCCCTCCCCCAATATATTAAAAAAACAACAATATATTCCTGTAGGTCCGAGAATGATTCTTGGGAGGTTCATTATAGTCGGGGCGTTGAGAAATTAATTATTCCCATATTTTTAAAACAAAAATATACATAATTTTTGCCCAAAAGAGAACTCCTCCCATTCCTTTTTTTTTTTCTTTCTTTTTCTCTTTCTCTGACCAATCATATATGTTGCATTAAACATGAGGTGAAGTGTATTAATCAATATAGTTATTGGCCCTTTCAAAAAATAATAAAAAAGGTAATAGTAATAATAGCCAGTGCAGGCCGCTAGAGATAATAAAATTTATTTTTTTGATGATGAGATTTTTTATTTTTTTTTGCCAAGTAATGAGATCTTTCCCATTAATTCTTTTTCTTTTAATAAATACATAGGAAGTACAGTACTATTTAATTGAATTGGAATTTATAAAATATAATATATTTTTTTTCTAGCACAGACCAAACAAGATGCAAAAAAAAACCATATTTTTATTAAGTATAGCTTTCTGAAAGTTTGGCTTATGTATTATTCTACCTTCAAATTATAAGATCGGTATTTTTTTTTTCTTTTTAATTCATTAGGTCATCATGTGAGTGAGAAATTAATAAATTTTCAACAAAATTTGATTTCTCTCTAAATATTTACAAGAAGCGGTATACAACTAAAGTAAAATCAAATATACGTACATTAACAATGATTTCTTTCTTATTAATTATGTTTAATATGTCTAGTTTACAAAATATTCTAATTCTAATTGATATAAGATTTATAATCAAAAGAAGATTTATAATCAACCACTAATAATGAATATTTACTGATCACCGAACATAAAATAATGTTTTATAGAATATAAGATAATCTAGGAAAACTATTTATTGTGATATCTCTAACAAGTTCTAATTTTTTTATTATTTTATTATGGAAATTAATAAAAATAATAATGAGACGAGCGTAATTAATAAGTAAAAAAATAAAGCGTAATATCTAAAATGTAACTAGTAAAGTAATTAGCTTTTGATAGAAGGATGAGAACGTAAATTAACGTTAACAGGTTACACATGATTTCTGCATGCAGAGCTGTTGATGTCGTATTATACATATAAGACAATTAGGCATGATTCACGATTGATATTGCCACCCGATCCCTCACCATATTCTGCATGTCTTTATTCTTTTTATCATACTAGACATATCCTTGTAATTACTTTCTTTTGAAATATTTCCAAACGTGGATGAAATTAATAATGTCGAAGAAGAATAATTAATCTCAATGATAACTGGAATTGAATATTCAAGAAAATGACTCTCTCTTTCAGACATTAGAACTCTTTTTTTTTTTTTCCAATTCCAGTATCTTACGTAAAAAATCCACAAAAGTACTCATTTAATAGAAATACGAGAAAATATCATTTTCAATTCAAAATCTATGAAAAGGCCTTTCGATGGAGGAGGAGTTATAGGAAAACTAAATAATTATTTTGATTATTATATACCTATAATTATATCATTTAGAGGAAAAATGCAACAATTAGTAAATTTAATCACTAGAACTCATGTGAGTTTTATCTTTTAAAAAAGAAAAATCTGACTAATATAGAAAATTTTCTCTTTATTTTGTAATTTTTTAAATATTATTATAGTATATTTTTAGTTGATTGATTGTAAATAATTTAATTCAATTTTCGAATATTTAGGAATTATATTATCAAAACATTTAGTGCATATATTGTAAAACTTTATTTCATTCTTATATTAAATAATATTTTTACTAAATATAAAAAAATGGTTAAGTCCATTTAACTATCCTAAATTGTAAGGGGGTATAATAATTAAGTACTCAAATTCAATCCTATCATAATTGAGTACCTAATTAAAGATATACGTAGAATTTGTTAAAACCTTTTAAAAAGTTGGCAAGTTATTTCTAAAATTACTTTTATTAGACATTCTTAAAAAGAAAATAATCCAGAAAACTAAAATTGTCATTTTTCTTGTTTTTAGGCAGCTTTTTCTTCCATGAATTTAATCGAAATAATTTTTTTATTCATCACTATCATATTCTTTCTGTCTTCTCCTACCATTTTTATCCATGGTATTGGTATCACCACCATTAATGCTGCTATGCACAAATTTCAATTACATACCCTCACGGTATCAATTTAAACTCAAATTAAGATCAAGAAGTTGAATTATAAATTAGTTTCAAGCCTTTTTTTTTTTTTTATCAGACCCCCTTACACTTTAGGGTACTTAAAAGGACTTAACCTTAAAAAATTAATAATTCCATATGTTTTGACTTTTGTCCGGACAAGGAAAAAAAGAAAAAAAGGAAACGAGAATTTAAACCTATTTTGGATAGAACCTAATTTCGAATGGAAGGATATTCTATTCATTCAGATGGCCTAATTGAGACTTAAAGTAGTTTTGATATCTGCTTGTTAGGAACGGATAAGAAAAACACACATAAAATATAGAAAGGAAAAAGAAAATAAAATAATGCATCAAGAATTTAACGTGGTTTGATATCTCAATATAGATATACATTCACGATTCAAATGATAAATCTCCATGTTGTAATTTTTACATAGAGAAAAATTACAAATACTCTAAATATATAATTTTTGTACAGAGAAAATTACATAAGCAGTTTATATCCCTTACTCGTGTATCTGGTGCGCATATATATATATATATGTATATATATAAATATGAAGAGAGAATATACACTCTTTATATTATATTAAACTACATTACTATATACTTGTCTTTCTTATTTTTATAAATGAAAATATAATTCATTTAATATATTTAAATATTAAGCATATATAGATTGGATGTAACTTAATATGATATGAGCAAATCATCTCCAAACTTATGCACCAGTTGATAACATCTATACACTTTTGTCGGTCCGAGAATGATGCTTGTGAGGTTCATTATACATATTTTTTTCCCAAAAAATGAATTCCCCTGTTTTCCTGTTTTTTTCTTTTTCCCCTTTTCTTCACAAATGATGTTGTATTAAACATGAGGTGAAGTGTCATTAATCGATAATAGCTGGTGGCCGCTAGAGATAGTAAAATTTAGTTTTTGGAAGATGACGTTTTTTTAAAGAAAAATCATATTATATTTTATTGAGATTAACAAAAATAACATTTGCTATATCATGAAAAATGTATCCAGAAAATTTCAGAAACACTTTAGAATCTAAAACAATCATCATTAAAAGGTGGGTAGAAATATTATTTTCCTTTTTTGCATTAGAGAAAGAAATAGATTTATTCTTTTCAAAAAATCAGAAGCAAATGTCCTTAAATAAAAAATATTGTCAGATTGGCTCGTAAGCTAATAATGGAATAACCACAAGAGAATCATTCTTTATAATAATTTTTTCTGTGAAAGATAGCCTTGAAATACATCTCTCGATTTTGTCATCCAGCTCTCCAAAATCCATAGAGAAGCTTTTATATAAAAAATCCGACTAGCCAATAGAAAAACATCCAAATGATTCCGAATAAGAATGCTTATCCAATCTTACTTTTAATGAGAGCCACATCAGGTTTTTTTATGATGAAGTCTTTTCTATTATTTTCTTACGAACTTTAATATTTAATTATATGAGAATAGTATTCTCAAACAGTTCGAATTGGATCGGATCAGCCCGTATTAAGCCTCGTACCCAAACAATCTGATCTGATCGAGATTCGTTTTTAACGAGCCGAAATTGTATAAATCTATATTCGTCCGCAGTCAGTCCGCAGGTAAACGGGCTAGCGGCGGACTTTTTTTTGAATAAAAATTATTTTTAAACTTAAAAAATATTAAAAATTAATTTTATTTAAAATATTCAAAACTAATCATAAAAATTATACTAACTTTTAAATAAGAAACAAAATAATACACATAAATAACACAAAATTTTTTGATAAAAATATTTTTAACATAAAAATGTATTAAAAATTAATTTTCTTTAAAAATATTCAACTAATCATAAAATTACACTAATATCTAAATATGAAACAAAATAATTACATATTAATAACATCTAAATAATGTCTTAAAAAATAAAAAAAGACCAGCCCGCGAACCGAACTGAACTGGATCGCAAAATCTGCACTCAAAATGGGCCGGTTCTATCTGGACTGATTTTTGACCGGCCTACTTTTAAAAATTCATATCTATCCATTTTACAGGTGGTTCGGACTAGTCTGCAGACCTAGACCCATTTTAACCGTGATAAACGAGAACCTATTCTTCTCTTTCTAACACGAACCAAACAAGATGCAACAAAGCTACTATGTACAATCCAATCCAATTATCCTTTAACTAATATCTTGATTTATTTTCAATGCATCGATCTCTTATTTATACATATACTATATAGGAGGATGAAATTTTTGTAATAAAGAAAATGTACATGTATAATATTTTATATTTTAGATAAAAATTATTTATTCAATTATATTAGTTTTAATTTATGATGTTGTTATTAATATTTGTTACATTCAAATTTTCAGTGTCATGTCATGTCATGTTAAATAGTTTTAATTCGAGAATGTATTTGTATGACAGATTTGAATTTCCAATGAATGGATAAATGGATGGAAACATATGTGAATTATGATTTTCCCTTTAAATTGTTATTTTAATTTCCATCCTACTCTCTATATTTTCTACAATATGTTTCAAAGTTGTTTCTCAGGATTAATTATCAATGATTATTAAAATCTTTAAAAACTTTATTAAAAACGAAAAAAGATAAAAAGAATAAAAGTATGAAAATTTTGCATGAACATATTTAGTAATGTCTCTATGTTCTTAAATATGTAGTTAAAAAATTGTTTTTGAAAAAATACTTTATGGAGGTGATTTGAGAAACGTAAAAAATTGTTTCAAAAAATGTCATGTGGTGGCTATTGTTTTTTATTCCCAAACTACATATAAGACTGTAAATCTTTTTCTAGTGAAGTACAATTGCATGTGAAAAAATTGTTCTTCCTTTTTTAAATTTTTTCTCCAATTATAAGCATATGTTATTTAGTAATCACTAACTAACGAGATCATATTTATTTACTTTAAATTTCTCTTATAAAGTTCGCCTTCATTAAGATAATACTACATTGACACTCTTGTTAATATCTTTGTTAATATCTTGTACCTCTTGTTTCCATGAACAAGGATATGATTAAACTACATTACTTTTAAGCTTGTTTATATCTAATTTTTTAGAAAATTGTTGAATTTTCTTTCAAGGAATTGAAATTGTTCTTTGAATGCTTATGCCTCTCATGAGATTGCACTGGTGTGAATCTATTGTTGATTTCTTTTAGCTTTCTCTTTTCTTAATTGGCTCGTTCGAATACCATTATTTTATCCTTAGAATTATGAAATCAATTCATTCATATCATATATGGTTCCTTTATGTTTATGAAAAAGATAAATGAGGTTGTGTACTTTATCATAAATATAGTTATATATATGGATTTATAGCTAGCTTTATTTCTATCCATAGATATTCAATATTCATACTTGTTTCAATTCCATCACGTGATTCCTCCTTCTTCTTTCTTTATAATTCCATTTCATATACTACAAAATATTCAAATTTGTTTATGGAATGATCCTTCAACTCAAGTTTTAGTTGTAAAAAATTAGTCATAATTATACACAGATATATTATTTAGTAATTATTTTAGATTTTCTCTAAGATGCCGAATCAAAGAATACAAATCAAGATACATTGTTTTAATATTACTTAAATAATTATAATTAAGGTGTCTTTTTTAATTAATTCATTGTGACTGTGAGATATATTTAATTACGTCTATAAATTTATATCTTATATTCATCTCCATGGAGTGATATATAAAAAGACACTTGCTCTCTAAAATAGATAAAGTATTAAATTGAAAAGTTAATCTATATTAATTTGTGTTTCGGGTTGTCTAAATCTTATTATAAATATAAACTACATATTATAAATCATATTTTTAAATATAGTTATGCACTTTAATATATATAATATAGATTTTGACTAAAAAAGGATCTATATATTAATAAATAGTAACCTTATTATTTGAGTTTTATAAACATTTATCTTTCAATTTTATTAAAAGAATGGAAAACAAATTAAAAGAATCGACCAAATCAAAGTGTGGTGTATGAATGTGTACTCATAGAAAAAAGAAAAATTTGATGTATGAAAAAATATTTTCTTTTTTTAGTGATTCAAAATGTGAAAAACTTGTAGCTATGAAACTTGTGGCAAAAAATGATAATAACAAGTTATTTCCTTCTTAATCATTTTTTTAATATGTGTTCAATTGGCATAATGAATAATGTGCATTTTGTCTTCTTACTATTTGAATTGTGTTTCCCATTCAAGGAATCCACAAAGATTGTAAACAAGTATAGATTTAAGTTTAAATAGTTTAAGTCGTTAAATTATCATACTTTTCAATTACGACTTTAGCTTAAGTAGTTTAAGTTAAGTTTAAATTTTAATATTATTTTCTTTTATTTCTTATAATTTTTTTGTATGGATTTTGATGACATACTCTGTATTATACGCATGATAGAGGTATGTGTTTAATTAGTTTAATTTTGTATTTTACAGGGGAACCCTGACTCTTTAAAATATGTTTTATAAGGGAGTCCTGTCTCTTTAGGTTGTATATATGGTTTTACGGGAGAGCCCTGACTCTTTCGGTTGTATATACACTTAAAAAAAAAAAAAAACTATTTAGAGGAGGTTTTTGTGGGAGAGGTTTTAAAAACTCTTCTAAAACATTTAATTTGGAGCAATTATGATTACCCCCCAAAGTACAATACACTAGAGGAAATTGTTTGTTTTGTGAAGGTCTGAATGATATTTATGAAACTTAAAAATAACTTTTTCTCATTTCTCTCAATTTTCCTCACTCATTTCAATTCCCACCTTACTCTCACAAAAAGACTTTTCAGACCCGACACTCCAATTTACTGAATCCCTTTCTCTTTCTGGTAACTCTCTTAGTCTGACACTCCGACGAACTCACAACAATCAAGATGAAGAAGTAGGGCAAATCTACAGTAATCTTTCTTAATCAGCTCAAGATTATCAATTCCTTGTCTGATTTGAAGATTTGGATAGTAATCAAGCTTCTACACCACTGAAAGAGCTTCCACCACTGCTACGACTGTTCAGAGCTTCTACCACTGCTACGATCTAATCGGAGCTTCCTTGTTATATCTCTTCTTGGTTCATGTTTGGTTTTCTCTCTCTGTCTCTCTTAGTGCTAGGGTTTAGCTTAGCTTCATCTCTGAGTTCTCTCTGTCTTTATGCCACGAGTTCATAGAGTTGTTTTATTAAGGGATTAAGAGAGAATCTAAGGATTTATAACATTGATTATTGGTGTTTATGATGGTAGATAGAAGTTGAGTGTCTAAATTGTTTTATGATCGTTTACTGGAGTCTCTTTCTTTCAGTTTTGGTGCCGTGCTTTTAACATAAATGTTTTATGATTGTTTATCTATTTTTTGGAGACTAAAAGAACATGTAGTCCAGTAATTTTTTTTTTCTTATACTATTCGCAATTAATATTCTTTTAGTTTCTCAAAAGTATAAGAGAAAAATGAACATAAATGAAAAGATGTAATTTGAACCAAAATTTCTATCCTGATAAGAGTTATTTCTATGACTAAATTACTATCTTTGTATTCAACATATCGATCTCTTTTATATATATATATATATATTAAAATTTTATAAAATCAATCCCAATTAACCCTGCCTCTATCAATCATCAACGAGCTTAAACTTGAACTTGAGACGTGGTCTATTTGTCACTCCAATTGATGGAGAATAAAAGAAGAGCCAAATGTTGTTTCACGTGGAAGGTTTGAAGAATGGCACCAGAATCCAGATAATCTTAATTATTTAAATATAGATCCATAAATTGTTTTTCATTATAAATCCTGACGTTATATGAGAAAGTTTTTTTTTTTTTTTGAGGGATATGACAAAGGGTTTTAATTAATTTGGGATAGCTGTTTCCATTATGTCCCAATTTGTAGTCTACAGAAGAGCAATGCTAGAAAAATGAAAGTACTATATGCACTTCGAAAAACAAGCTCTGTAAACAAAAAAATATATATTTCGGATCTTATCTTAATTTTCTAGTTTGATTTAAAAAAAATCATTCACTTCATGAAATATCTTCCACATTGGATCAACAAATTGTGTCTTTTTTTCTAATATATATATATATATATTCTCTCATTTCCAAGTTAAAAATTTCTAGGGAGAAAAACAATTGTTGTTACAAAACCTACTAGCTTAGCTATCTAATATAGAAATAATTTCTCAACTAGGAAACTAAATCAACTGCAACGATATACTCTAAATAGAATATAATTACACAAAATTTAAGATTTATCGTAATATGAAAATATCCATAAATATGCTCTGCAATACTCCCACCTTAAGTTGGAGCATGGAGATCATAGATGTCCAACTTGCGCTAAATGATGAAATTGAGTAGGATGAAGAGCTTTGATGAGAAAATCAGTAGGTTGGAATTTACTGCGAATGTAGGAGGGAGATATAAAACCATTTTGAAAAGCATTCCGGACAAAATGGCAATCCACTTCGATGTGTTTAATGCGTTCATAAAAAACAGGATTGGCGGCGATGTGACGAAGAGCCTGATTATCACACTACAACGGCATGGGGTGAGTGAAAGGAACTTGAAGACCCCGAAGCAAGCCAGAAAACTGCTTCAATTCACACAAAGTCATAGCCATAGAGCGATATTCAACCTCACCAAAGGAACGAGAAATAGTATGTTGTTTCTTTATTTTCCAAGAAATAGGAGAATCGTCTAGGGAAATAAAGTATCTGGTGACGGATCGTCAAGTGATTGCACAGATAGCCCAATCGGAGTCACAAAATACAGTCAACAAAAGAGAAGAATTAGACTGAAGAAAGATAACTTGACCAGGACTGCCTTTGAGATAGCGAACCACCCAGAGAGCATAATCCCAATGGGCATAGCAAGGGGCTTGCATAAATTGAGTGAGCATGTGAAAAGCATATACAAGCTCAAGATGAGTGAGATTAAGATACATCAACTTTTTGATGAGTTTGCAATAGCGATCTGGTTTGTTAAAATAAGGACTGGATGTCTTGGCCAACTAATGATTTGGTTCAATAAGAGTAGAGGCCGGTTTGGCCCCTAGCAAGCCAATCTCAGAGAGAATCTCCAAAGTGTACTTGCGTTGACACGAAAATAAACCCGAAAGATTTCTTGCAATTTCAATGCCTAAAAAATATTTTAAGGGACCTAAGTCCTTCATGTGAAAGCACACACTCAAGGAAGCTTTAAATTTGTTAATAGAGGATAGAGAATTCCTAGTAATCAATAAATCGTCCACATATATTAGAACATATAGGAAAACATTATTCTGGGAATAAGTGAAAAGAGAATAATGCGCATAGGATTAGGAAAAACCACACTTACCGAGAGCTGAAATGAGCTTGGAGAACCAACACCGAGGAGCCTGGCGAAGGCCATACAAGGACTTCTTCAAACGACAAACCTGTCCTGGGAAATAAGGGCAAAAATTAGGTGGGGAACGCATATAAACTTCCTCCTTTAAGAGTCCATGGAGAAAAGCATTATGTACATCCATCTAATGTATAAGCCAGTTTCGAGCAACAGTAACGGAAAGCAAGGTGCGAATAGTAACCATTTTAGCAACAGGAGCAAAAGTGTGTGAAATCAATGCATTCTGTCTGTATGTTCCTGAAAATTACCAAGCGGGTCTTATACCGCTCAACCGTGCCGTCTGCTCTATACTTGATGCAGATAACTCATTTAATGCCAAGTGCACGTTTTCCAAGAGGCAGAGATGTCAAGGACCACGTGTCATTCTGTAACAAGTCATTAATTTCTTGTTGCATGGCAGTGCGCCATTTAGGATTAGAAACAGCCTTAGTGTATCTGGTAGGTTCTGTTTCTGTGGTAACAAATGCTAGAAAATACCGATGTGGTGAAGAAAATTTTCCATAATTCACAAAGTTTGTAATCGGATAACGAGACTTACCTAAGAGATCCAAGAAGGGAGATGGAGCAGAAGAATGGGATATAGAGGACTTCCATATAGCGTTACAGTCAAAATCTTGGAGCTGAGCTGGAATGGTTTAATGCGAGTACTTTTTCTAGTAAAAAATGTGGCAGGAGGCACATGTAATCCGTCGATATGCATGTTAGTGGGCTTGCAACCAGCTTGGTAGAAGAAGGTCAAGACACTGCTGGGCTAGGAAGAGAGTCACCAGGTGGGCTGTTAAAGGAGAGTGCGGTTGGGCCTTGGTTGGTAGGTGCAGCTGGTCCACTGGGGAATGCAATTAGACCGTTCGAGGATGGGCTGCTGACGACTGGGCTGCTTGAGGATGGGCGACTAGAAATTGCGACTGGGCTGCTGGAGGTTGGCTGGCTTGCAGTTGGAGGGGGCCCATTTGCTGGAGGGTTGGCATGGGATGGAGAGCTGGCTTCATGGGCCGGCGCAAGCAAAATTGGACTCCCCCTGTTGCGTGTAACCTGTTCTAGAGAGCCCAAACTTTGTTCTCCAAAATTGTAAGATCGGGCAAAATTCGGAGTATATTCTGAAGTATCCAAAATTTCTTTATGATGAAACTTGGTCTCATCAAAGATCACGTCTCTGGACATAATAAATTTATTATTTTGCAAATCATAAAATCGCCATCCTTTCTTGTTAAAGGGATAGCCAAGAAAAAACACAAACTCAACTGCGGGCACATAATTTATCTTTGGGCGGTCATGATCATGGATATAGGCTAAACACCCAAAACTTTTAATGTGAGAATAGAATGGTTTTTTCCCATGTACCAATTCATAAGGGGTTTTTTCATATAACGATGAAGAGGGGGTTTGATTGATAAGATATCCTGTCGTTAAGACGCATTCCCCCAAAACTTTTTAAGTAAGTTAGCTTGAAAATGCAAAGCCCGAGCAATATTTAGGATATGATGATGCTTGTGTTCTACCCAGCCATTTTGTTGAGGTGTGCTAGCAATAGTGATTTGATTCATCATTCCATGTGCGGAAAAACATGATTTTAGACAGACAAATTCCGTGCCATTATTACTTCGAACTACTTTAGCTGTTTTGTGAAATTATGTTTTGACCATGGCAAAGTAATCTTTTAAAACAGAAGCGACTTCGCTTTTCTCAGTAATTATATATATCGAAACTGCTCGAGAGTAGTCATCCAGTATAGTAAGAAAATATGAAACACTTATGCGGATACAGTTTTGTAAGGGCCCCATAAATCACAATGAATTAAATAAAAAATTTGCAGATGCTTTATTTATACTTAAAGGAAAACTGTCACGAGTTTGCTTGGCACGTAAACAAAATATTGCATTGAGTAGTGTCTGTTTTAGATTTCTTAGAGAGTCCTAAAAAATTGTTCACTACAAAATCCGAAGGATGGCCTAACCGGATATGCCACAATGTGCTTGAACAAAAAACAACACTGGAAAAGGCAAAAAAGATGGTAACTGCATTGGTTTGTAGAAGAATATCCCATTCCTCTACTCACCCACTCCAATTGGTCTCGTTGAGGTAGGGTCCTGTATCACATAATAAAATCATCAAAGAGAATAGTAAAACACTTCGAGTCACGAATTAAAAATACACTAAGGAGTTTAAGTCTAGGATTTAGAGGAACCATTCCTTCTTGCAGAGCAATTACTTTAGCACCATGAGACAGACCAACAGTATATGGATGGATAGTATTTAAATTTTTTAAAAAATCATTCCGACCTGTCATATGATAAGAACAGCTCGAATCCAAAATCTATAAAACTTTCAAACCAAAAAGTTTATCGGGTTGACTGGAATTGGAGTTATTTAGAAGAGTCAACAAATTTGATCATTGTTTAATGCTCAAATTTGGAAAGTTGTTTCCAGGTCTGCTGTTGCCACCGCCATTGTTGAAGGAAGCTCCACCATAGATGTTTGTTGTTGCGTTAGCCTAGCTGTCACTATCGTGGTCTTTTGTTCGAGCCAAATTTCTATGCTACTCCTCTTTACAGATTTTGGCAAGATTTGTTCTCACTCTTAGCATTGGTTCTTGTTGAATCAGATGGGAGCAAACAGTAACATAAATTATACTATTTAATCCTATTAAAAATTGAAAGACTTTTCTTCCTCCTTCTCGTTTGTAATGGTTGTCAAGAGTTTTGTATCAGTGGTGGATGGGAGCTTCATGTAGTTTTCTAACTCGTCCCATATGTTTTTCAAACGCAAATAATACACGTTTTATTGAATATTATTTACAATTTGCTAACACGGCCTTCAATTCGTATTTTCTCGGTTCATTTCCAACTAAGAACATTTTCCTTAAATCTGTCCATAATTCATCAGCTCTCTCGGAGTGATTTACAAAAGATTGGAGAAAGGGCTCAATAGTATTGACAATCCATAAATTTACTAGAGTATTAATTTCCCACCATTCTTCCTCTTTGTCTGAGTTGTTTTCTAGAATTGTTCCATCGACAAATCCCAACTTTTTCTTTGAACGTAAGGCTAGGCGCATGGCTTTTGCCCATTCTGCATAATTATTGTCTTTATTATTCTCCTTTAGCTAGATTATCATTATGATCAGTCCAGGCCATCGGAAGATGCTAATAGTAGGTATTTTCCTTCATTCTACGAACATGGCTTTCTTTGACCATGTCATTATCAACATTGTCAGTATCTTCTTTGTCATTACTCATTATGAGAATTCATACAAGGTACTCTGATACTATGAAAGTTTTCAGTGAGGAAAACAATCGTTTTATACTTTTCATGTATTGAATAATTATATTATATACTTGTTACAAAACCTGCTAGCATAGCTATCTAATATAGAAATAATTCTCAACTAGGAAACTAAATCAATTACAATAATATACTCCTAAGCAGAATATAATTACACAAGATTTAAAGTTTACAATAATATGGAAACATCCATAAATATAATCAGCAATACAAGTTGAAGAGTTAAAAATACTAAAGAAAAAGATTTAAAATTTAAGATTCAAAATTTAGAAATTAAATAATTTAAATTCCATTTTTATCAAACAACCCCTTAGGGCAGGAAGGAAAGAAGCACGAAATAAATTAGAAATTTATGAACATGACTTTATATACCTTAAACAAGACAATCCCACATATTTTTTTAATAAAAAATATACGTAATTTATTATGAAGCCTTATCTATGTGAGTAACTGTAAAAATTAGAAACTCGCAATCAGCAGTTGATTGCACAACTTTAGTTTCATTTTATAAAATTTACTATATTTCTTTATAGATTGTAATTGTGTTTAATTTGATTTATAGATTATAAATGTATTTTTACATATGATTGTTGCTTTGCAAAAGAAGTCTTGTAAAAATTTCCCCATGATAGAAGCTCTTGTAATTTTCTTGCACAAAGGTTTAAAAGACCCTCTGCATCACATTATCACACAAAGAGGAACCTGTTAGTGCTGCTCTTTTTTGGGTTAATTGCTTGCCTAGTTTGGTTTTCTTGAAATAAACTTAAATTCTAGGAGTCTCAATCTTCTCCACAATCTCTTATTTTGCAAGGGGAAAATAGGTATTGACATTGTTATCCGAAATTTATATGGTATACCTCTTATGGTGAAATCTATATTAAAAAAAAAAGTTACCATTCAGTAATCTACGATAAATAATATTAATTTTTTTAGTATACCTCTTATGGTAAAATTTATATCCAGAAAAGATCACTACTCAATAATTTATGGTGAATTATTAGCTCTCATCGAAGGCTATTCTATCGCGGAATTGTTGGGGGTTCAATTACATTATCATAGAAAGTGAACTCAAAACACACTTATTAATGAAATCAAAATCAAGAAGCTTTTAGATATTCATATTTTATCTTTTCTAAGATAAATCTTAAGGTTAATTTAAAAATGTATAACACAGAGTGTACTAGAGAATGTACTTAGAAGTATCTTATAATACTATATCACTCCTTTTGAAGATGGACATCAATTTAGTTTCTCATTTGTAATGATTTTGAAACAATTCTTTCTATCTATACACTAAGGGTATGGATAAATCTAACTCGGAAATCTATATGTATAGCGTGAAAAAAATCATTATTTTCCCTCATCTTCCCTACTCTTTCTCTCTCTACACAATTTCTCACTACTCCTTCTCCACTCTAAAACTGAAATATTTAATATTGAACTTGTATTTGAGGTAGATATGAATCATTATGAAGAATTTGTGGAAGAAAATATCAATTTAGATGTAAGAAAGGTTGAAATTATTTTTTTTCGGCACTAACAGTCAGATCGCCCGGACCGGCGACCCAGACATGAGCGGATCGCCCCGACCGGCGACCTGGACATGAGAGGATCGCCCAGATGGGCGACCCGCTCAGGTCCGGGTCGCTCGCCCGGGCGATCCGAGCCCCTTTTTAAGGAAGAAAGAATTTTTGTAGGTATTTAGAAAACTTGAAACATGAATAACTCTGCGATCGGAGGTCCGTTTCATGCGTATGACCACTCTTTTTTATGGTTCTCGTAAAGATAAATGCAACGGTATTGCCGAAAAAAGTTATTTTTAAATGTTCGTTTTTGAAATTTTTGTTTGTTACACTGATTTTATAATTTTATTTTTAGTATGAAATGTGTTAAGATTTCAACTGTTTCGTACTATATCGTAACAGAAAGACGTAAATTCGATCAGTTGTAAATAAATATCTGTGATCCACGTATTCTTCCGGTTCCAAAAATTCTTCAAATGTATTTAGATCTACGTTGTTCTGTTACTTGGATCTATTTGCATCTTTATTGTACATTATCACTAATTCACAATTTTACGGGCTAAATATCCTATATGGCAAATAACACACCTTGATTGTGCGTTATTTGCCACATCATCCTTTCATTTATTTAAAACTGGTAAGGAGATTGAAACATTGACCTCATGGAAAATAACATAGAAACATTATTACAACAAGTGCATGAGATTTTATTTAATAATAAAGTATTTACATATTCCAATATTTACCAACTTCAATCATGAATTTTTAATTAGAGCAAAAAGAAGACTGCTTCTCTATTTAATTTTCAAATTGATGCCGTAATTTTTTAGTTAATAAGAGAGAAAGTATTAGAAAATTACAAAAACGTATATTAAAACGAAAATAGGACGTTTTGTAGAAACGGTTGATGGAAACCGCCTAAAGTTATGCCCACAAGAATTGCCTCATTCGGACGTTCGAGCGCAAAGTTATGCCCCGTCAAAGTTTTTAACTGTACGAGTTTTGCCCCGAAACTCATTCGGATTACTTTTTCGACGATGCCGTTGCGTTTATCTTTATGAGAACCATCAAAATGAGTGGTCATACACGTGAAACGGACCGGTGACACAGACATGAGAGGATCACCAGATGAGCGACTCGGACATGAGCTGGTCGCCCATCCGGGCGATCCGAGCGTCAGTGCCAAAAAAAAATAATTTCAACTTTTCTTACATCTAAATCGATATTTTCTTTTACAAATTCTTCGTAATAATCCACATTTATCTCTAATACAAGTTCAATGAAATATTTTAATTTTAGAGTAGAGAAGTTAGAGAGAAATTTTGTAGAGAGAAAGAGTAAGAAAGAGGAGGAAACATAATGATTTTTTTCACGCTACACATCTAGATTCCCGAATTAGATTTATCCATACCCCTATTGATTTTTCTTAATATAATTTTATTTTTTAAAAAATGAAAAGATTGTAATTGTATTTAATTTAATTAATGCTTTGGTAACCTCACACCGTGGGTAGCTTGCTCTTCTACTTAGTTAAAAATAATAATAAAAAAATTGTGTAATTCATCATCAATAAATTCATAAGCATTAAAATGATTTTGTGAACTTTTTTGGATATAAAATTTTGTACATTCCAAAGATTTAAAAAAGAACATCGATGAAGTTAATAATTTTACAATGAGGGATTATCGGGCTTAACAAAAACCGCGTAATAATCTCTCATTTCACAGAATTTTTTTAATCCTCCACTTTTAATAATTAATTAATTAATATCGTCTCTTCTTCCTTCCTCCACTATTTTCAGACGAAGAAGAAGAAGAAGACGACGACGACATCGTAGAAGGCTCCGCAGGGAAACGTTTTCTCGGGTTTACTCTAACGGGTCCGGAAATATTCGAACCAATCAAATGAGGAAAATTAAGCCTAGCTTTAGCTCCACGCATATTAAACGCGGCTGCATCATAAGCCAATGCTGCATCCTCAGGTGTCTCGTATGTACCCAACCAAATCCTGGATCCTTTCTTATTCGGATCCCTTATCTCCGCCGCAAACTTCCCCCACGGCCGCCGTCTAACGCCCTTATACCGGTTCCAATCCTTCGAACAACCTCCTCCGGCCGCCGCTTCTGGCGGGGTTCCCACAACAGAATCCTCCTGACAGCTTTCCGCCATTGAATTCGATTGACAGCTTTCGGAACTCGGGCTACCGGGTTTCTGTATTTCGGATCCCGACCAATTTAGAAATTCTGCAAAAATTTCTTCCCAATTTTCCTCTGTAGAAGTCAATTCCGAGCTGGAATCATCAGAATTATCGCTGAGAAGATGTTCTTCGATTAAGGAAAGAAGAAATCGATCTGAGACGGAAATGATTTCTTCGGACATTTTTCTTCTTTTTTAGAAACTGATTTTTGATGAAGTTTTTTGGATTTGGAGTGATGAATAGAGTGAGGAGTGGAATTTATATACTAAGAGGTAAAAAGGCACGTTTGAAAAATGGATAAATATTTTATTGAAAAATAATTTGTAGAGTGTTCCTTGAAGGTCCAGCGATGGCGCTTGGGAGGTGCAATTAGTCACGTTTACGGAGAATTAAATAATTATGGAATACGTATTTCTTAAGTATATTATTTTGGGCCGATAAATTACGTAAAAGAATATAAAATTTATATCAGAAAAAATTTTCTGTCTCTATACATGTTGTTTTTACTTTCTTTCCGAAAAATGTGGTAATTTTTTAAAATTTGAAAATTTTTTAAAGTTAAAAGGAAATAATTTTGAAGATTATATACACAATTCAATCAATTTTGAAATAAAAATATAAAAAAATATATCAAAAATTAAAATAAATACAATCATCTACACACTTGAACCACTCTTTAACGCGAATACAGACAATGATGAAATTACGCATGACGTGAGATCGAAATATCCTACTCACGTAAAAATATGACTCAAATGTTTAGATAATGTATTTTAAAACAATTATACATTTTGGACGGAAAAAAAAAGTTGGCATTGAAGAATACTGACAAAGTCCATACCGTAATGATAAAGTATTTTTTGAAACTAGCCACCACATTAACATAATAATTGATTCGTTCATCTTATCCAACATTTATTTTTTCTGCTCCTAATCATTTAGTATAGTTTTTACTCTCCGTTTTTATTTACTTGGGACATGGTAAGAATTCTGTATTTATATTTTACTTATTATATTATAGTTTTAAAATAACATTTAATACTTTTTCCTATAATACCCTTGTATTAATAATAAATATTAATCTCCTTTTATTCTTTTAATATGAAATAATAAAGAGAGAGAAAATTATTAAGGATATTCTAGTCTACATAAGCAAAAACATCTAAAATTTCGTATTTTATTAATTAGTGTGATATCTAAAATGTATCAAATAAAAAAACGAAGAAAGCAATATATTTTTTTTGTGATAAAATTATTATAATAGAAATGTAGTACAAGATATATTAGATGATCTGAATTTTATGGTTTAAGAGTGCACTTGGATTATATTTAATATTTAACAAAAATGTATACTTGGATTAGATTTAAGTTTAAAAAGAATAAATTTTTTTTTTATAAGTTCGTAAGAGGTAAGTTAGTTATGAGAGAGAGTGCAGAGTTCAAACTAGAAAAATAAAGCTTCCATTTATTTCTAAATCTAATCTAAATATCACTTAAACGAGAAAATAAGTATCACTTAAACAAGAAAATAAGTATTCTTTTTGTTTTCTCGAACATCATATTGTTTAAGAAAATATAAAATATTAGATTTTTTTTAGTATGAACTAGAATGCTATTTAAATTCTTCTCTCCTCATTATTATTTATACAAAATTCTAAGTTAAAAGAGTGAAAAATCTTGAAATTTGTGACGCGTAAAAAGCTCATTAAATATTACGTTGTTTATGCAATATCATAAGTAAAAAAAATACAAAAATTATATTAATAAAAAAATAAATGCAGTATTTTTCAAAATACAAAATATGATATATTTAATAGAAATTGCAATATGGAAATATCAATAATTGAAATAAATAAATTTTAATAAAGAAAAATATAACCTATTAAATGAGTTAGAACTTTATTGAGCTTGATGAATTGGATAGTAGCATTCTGCACTGTCACTTTTCCTTTTTTTCTTAAATGTCATTTATTGAACATTTTACTTTTGAAATCTATTAAATGTTTTTCTTATAGTTCTAACTCACTTAATTTCAAAAAATGCTTGAAATTAATTCGGCATCATAATTCCTGAACCATATCTTACTTTTCTTGAATACGAAATATTTATGCACTCATCAGTAGAATTTAATAAGTAGAATTTAATAGGAAGGGTATAGTACCCATTGATTTTGATTCTAGTTATAAGTTAAAATATAGGATATAGTATCAATTAAAATTTAAACACTCCTTAAATATTTGCCTTAACTATTGGAAAAAAAAAAACAATTTAAAACTCCATCACATTAGATATAAAATGAATGAGAAATGTGTATTTGAATATGTTTGGTTTTGAGATTTTGTCTTCCCTTCTGTAAAAGCAGAATTGTAAGTGAGAATAGATATGATTTTCAAAATTGATATTTAAAATTTGAAGTGTTCAATTTCTTCCTATAATTACTAAAACTGGACGGAAGTAGGACAAAAATTTGGTAGCTAGCAATATGAGGTTAATAGCGATGGAGAATTTCCACTTTATTGAAGATTTAGTAATACTATGCACCTCCGAGAAATCTTTGTAAAATTGACCTTATATTTATTGGGCATGAAAAATGTCCAACTAAAATGATAAAAATTATTAATGAAAATACAAAATATTTGAAACGCTTGAAACGAAAGGCCTAGATGGTTTGTTTTTCCGAAAAAGGAAAAATGAAAGGCCTAGATGCCTTAACTCTGTCGACTTGAAGAGCATGCAATGTGTTACACATGCAGACCCTTTTTTTTTTCCTGATGAAAACATGCAGACCTTTTACATCAATGAAATATCTTCTACGTTTTCTCAAAAAAAAAAAAAAAAAATTACTTAGTAAATATATCATATGTTAAAGGAAAAAACGTGTGGTGGAGTATAATCTCCTTCAATGATATTGTTTATGGTGCATCTCTGGCGATTGCCATGGCTGCATTCACCAAGCATGCTATGCTGTCACCATTTCTAATCTGGAGAATTGCTTCGAAAAAAGAGAGGGAATCATGTGATTCTATGAAAACGAGGACAGGAAAAAAACAGATTTGAAGGGGAGAGAGAGAGAGAGAGAGAGAGAGAGAGAGAGAGAGAAGTTCCAAAACCATAATATATCTTTTAGCTTTTTTATTCAAGTCATAAGATATCTTGCATAGAAGGTACACGAGAGGTAGAGTGATAAAAATTAAAGTCTCTTAATTAGAGGGTTAAAAATTTGACTTTTCTTAACTATAAGAATTAAAATAGGATTGTTTAAAGTAATGATTAAATAATTTATTATTATTATGATATAATTTTTACTAAGTATAGTACTTCTCGTATAAAAAGTACACAAAATGTACATTTAAATCATATTATATTTAGATAAATTTGCATTTGATCCGGCTAAGATCATAACGATGAAATTTTTTTTTTTACGAGATACAAGAGTATTTTTTATAGGGTGTCGAAAAAAGTACCTAAATTATAGGAATTGTATCGATTAAACGCTTAAAGTTTTAGTTGTGACATTTAGATACTTTTCAATATTTAGATATGTACTTATTTTGACGTATCTATCGGTATCTAATATAGTTAAGAGTTTATTAACATTGAAAACACACCTAAATTTTGAAATTTTTTTCAATTAGCTACATAAACTTTATATATTGAAAATTAAATAATCAATTTATAATTTTGTTCAATTATTTTTGTGATTATATAAAATAGTGCATTACCTTTTGGATTTTGTAACATAATAACTATTTAGAATAAATTATTAGAATATTATTTAAATATTTTACTAATTTTGTATAAAATATTACTAGTTAAACTTATTCAAAAAAATATAATTATCATTAGATATTTATCATTTTTTTATTTTTTTATTTTGCTCAATTTTTTCTTTAAAAACATCTATCAATTACTTAAAAAAGATTGGCTGGGGTGAGGGATAAGACTTTTTAATTTTAACGTCATGGATGTTCATCAGCACCCCTGATTGATACAATAATTACTTATTTTTTAATTTCTATTTTGGGGCCCCTCTTTAAAATAATTTGCATAAAGTAATAAAACTAATCCAATTTTAAATCTTGAGAAAGAAAAAATATATTATTACTCCATGTGCTAGGAGGGATATAAAATTCCAGAAAAAGCCGAAAAACTCTGATATGTATATATATATATTCCCAATCTAAAGAAAAAGATTTGAAATTGGTGAAGAAGGAATAATAGAGAGGGCCATTTTGTTGGTTATTCTTTTAGAAGACTTTAAATTCAATTTTTTTAAAAAAATCACACACGGAAAAAATTAATAAAAATTGCGGTACTTTCTTTTCTAAGTCAAGTATATAGTTGACCTTGACTCGTGTTTGCGGTTTCTTTTTTTTTCTTCTTTTTGTGATACGCGGGCGGAATCAATAGTTAATTGATTCATACGGATCGTTTGAACAAAATCACACGCCAAAAATGTTTTTAAGATTCTTCTTCTAGATATATTATGGAGTAGATTTAGTAATTAATAGAAACTTTGTAATAATTTTGAGAATATATACAATTCGTAAATTTCGCTCGTAAATTTATAAAACAGTATTATTTTTGTTTTCGTAGATAATGTGAAATTATTATATTTAGAGTTGTATATTTTAATATTATTTTTTAAAAAAATATTCATATTCAATTATACATTATTACATAAATAAAAAAATACGAAAATTAATAAAATGTGACAAGTAAAAAAATAATAATAATCAGTATAAAGAGTTGACAGAAGATGTGAATGCAGATTGAAGTTTACACATGAATTATGCATGCAGGGTAAGTTCATGTGGTATAATTAGGCATGATTCACGATAGAATAGTACCCATCCTATCCCTTGCCATTATTCTGAGTGTCTTTATTCTCCTTATCGTACTCCTACATATCGTTGCAATTACTTTCTTTGAAATAATTCCAAAGAATTATCATGAAATTAAAGAAAATGATAATTGGAAGAACATTAAAGAAATGTCTATCTCTCTCACACTTTGTTTCTTCATGTTACATAAAGTATACTGGAATTGAATGAATTTTTTAATTTTTAGTATCTGATATATAAAATCAAATTAGAATAAAACTAATTTTTAAATATAAATACTTATTTAGTACAAATAGGAGAAATGTTTTTACTCTAAGTACTTATTGAAACAGTAACAGATCGTGAAACTTAATTTTGGACATTAAAACCCTTTTTTTCTAAATCTAACAATAGAAAAATTTAACCGGCCAAATTTTATAATTTTTTTGTTACTAATATAATATATATATATATATCTATTAATAGTAAAAAAGTAAAAGAATGAAAAGCTATGACCTCTACATATCTTCACAAAAATTATATCTTTAAAACGATATTTCTGTATCGAAAATTTATAATCAAGAGTAATAGAAAAATAAAAAATTATTATTTTGACTATTATATACCTTGTAATTAGAGGAAAAACGCAACAATTTAATCATTAGCAATCCAGCAATAGAATTTATGTGAGTTTTAAATTAAAAAAACCAACATATAAAATTTCCTTTTATTTTTTAAAATTTATTATAGTATAATATATTTATGGTTTGATTGATTGTGTATATTCTAAATATTGCCCATTTTTGTTTGCCATTAACTTGAAATAAAAAAGTAGTTACTTGTTGTTCAAAATTATAAAATCGTTTGTCTTCTTCTTTCCTTGCATGATTCCTTAAGATCGCATTATTTGGCCATATTGTCATTCTTTAACTCCATTTTTGTCCTTCACTTCCATGAAATTACTCAATCACTTATATATATGTATATTAAACTAAGGCTATACATTCATCAAGATAACAATATGTCAACTTGCATTGCAATTTACTTTGAATCTTTTTCCTACTTGGGTATTACCTGAGAAGCGGTTCAGATGGTATGTAACATCCTTTGTAACACTATTTTGGTAATATTCATAAAATACAAAATTTATTAAATAAAAATTAAATTTAGAAAAAAATTAGTACAATCTCGGATCGGAAATATAAATCTTCTTAGAACGTTTGAGGATAGTTAAGAATATAAGTTAATTTATATTTTTAATAAATATTTATTTTAATTTTTTCATCTTTATTAATCTTTTTATCATTTATTCTACACTTCTTATCTATCTCTCGCCTTATTTATTAAAAGTTTTAAAGGTATTTGATTTAAAATTTATTTGATTTTCGATCCTTTTTTATTCGTGTACCAGAAGTCGAAATCCCTCGCCCTCAAAATTCTCACTAGACTGCCTGACACTAGGTGGGAGATGTAATCATAGTTACTAAAAGACCTTGCAAATTATAAGCGCAAAAAGTTTTGGCACGAGAAATTACCTTAACATTGAAAATGTTGAAATTCTCACATTGCTGCTATCTGATTCATACATTTACTATTAATACCAACTCTGCAATAAGAAATCAATTGAGTTACGTCCATATAGACAAAAAGACTTATATTTTTAATTGAAGATAGTAATATTATATAGAATATTGCATATCATTAAAAATAGTAATATCATATAGAATATTACAAATCACCTTAAATGCACTGAAAGTTAGGAGAAGCACAAAAAGATAGCCTACTTGAATTGCAAGTTACTTGGAAGTTTTTTTTTTTTTTTTTAATTTTGACTCTCATATTTCTTATTACAATAAATTTAATTTTTACGTAATTTAAGAAAAGAAAGTACAAAATTTTCAAACTAGATCTCTATCCAAATTCATCTATAATACTTCTTCCAAAAAAAAATAATTAAAAAAAAAAACTGTACAGAACGATAATTTCCGCATTACAATATTGTCTCCTGTTTCATCTTCTTCCTAGCACCACCGTGACTTTCCGTTTCCGACTCCGATGAAGAAGAAGACTCCATCGCGCGCCTCCGTTGTCCCACCCTAGCTGGTTGCGCTACACAATTAAGCAGGTGAGGAAAATTAAGTAAAGCTTTAGCTCCACGTATCTGAAACGCGGCTCTATCATAAGCTAATGCTGCATCCTCAGGCGTCTCGTACGTACCCAACCAAATCCTCGATCCTTTCTTATTCGGATCTCTTATCTCCGCCGCAAATCTCCCCCACGGCCTCCGCCTCACTCCCCTATATCTCGTCCACTGATCCGTCGGCGCGTTCTTTCCACGTGCCGCCGCCCCTGCCTTCTTCTTCTTCCCGGCCATGTCTTCTTCTTGCGACTCCGTCGACGTCGGGGAGTTACTGTCGACGTAATTAAACCCTAAATCTCCCCCATTAGCCTCCGTGTAAATGAAAATGTTGTCTCCAGGGCTTGATATTGTAGAACTTTCTTCGGAAGAAAGTTCAACGGCGATTAATTGGGGAGATATATTCCCGGCTTCTTCTGTCAAGGTTGCCAGAAATTCTAAATAATCTCCGTTAACCTCCGTTGAAAGAAAAGTGTTATCATTGGGGCTTGATATTCTAGAACTTTCTTCGGATGGAGAAAGTTCCAGAATATTGACGGAGGTTAATTGGGGAGATATATTTCCGACTTCTTCTGTAGACGCTGCCGAAAATTTTTGATCGCTCCAATTAACCTCCGTAAATAATTTAGTTGAACTATCTCCAGATATTACTGAAGATTCCGGTGCTGATTCAGAAAAAAATTCAAAAAAGATATCTGAAAAATTAGAATCGTCTAGAAGATGTTGCGTAATGGAATCAAGACGGGAAAGATCAGATTCAGAGATAAAATTAGTAGCTGAAAACTCCATCTTTGGATCTAAAATTGTTTGAATTAATGCTTCTTTGAGAATGGTTGTTGGATTAACTGAAAATACTCCATGGGATTATTGTGGGTATATAAAGAGAGGAGCGGGAATAATTTTTTATTCAACCACGTTTGGGAGGAGTTCATTTTTTTTTTTTTTGGTGGGGAGGGGTTTTCTTCGAAAATTCGTTTGATGATGATGATAATTTAGTTTTATATTTTAAGGTCCATTTCATCACTTTAATTTGTTCTTTCATTGTCAAGGAGAATATAATATTATTATCACATGTAGATTTTATATTTTAAGTGTTTATGCAAATACCCCTTAATTGAGATAGGCTTATTATAGTCTTTAAATTTAACCCTAATTTGGCTCGAGAAAGGGAATGTAGGGAGACTGTTGCCATTTACTTTCACTAACAGAAATATTACATTTTGTTTCATGTTGTGTATCATTATCTGTACTATTTTTCTTTTATAATATATTTTCTCCTTAAAATTTATCTTTTTTATTTAAGATTTATTTTTTATTTAATAAGTTTTATTAATAAATATTCTAAATTAGGAAGTGGTACACAAAGGGTTATAGACAATCCGAGCCGGGAAAATGTAATCATTTATTTCAAAATTATTTGGTAGGGGTGGAAGGAAAGTAAATCGTTTGATTTGAGATGAAAATAGAGGGTAAATAATTTTTATTATATACAATTTACGTTTATATATTCATTGCACAAAATTAGAAATATTATATATATCAGGTAAAAGTTTTGTTTATGATAGATATGTAATAAACTAATTTGTAAAAAAATAAAAAATTTTAGTGTCATTAACGTCCCAATACGTCTGTTTTGTAAGGAGAAAATTTGTTGTCGTGAAGGGAAAGAGCTACCCCTCCATATTTACATCCCATCTAATTTTACGTTACAATCATACGACATAAATAGAATATTTACATACTGATTTGCATCCTCTCATATACTGCCTTCTTTGATTTCATTCCCAACCAAACTAAGTTAGTGAGGATGAAAACAAGAAGGGAAAGAGGAGGGGAAGTAATGAGGACGTAAGTCTTTTATTTACGTCATTTGGTTACAATGTAAAAATATGTGGAATCTAAATGTAAAGGGAGAGCTCTTCTCCTTCTCTACACGTTAGCAAAATAGTCTCTTCCAACATGGACGTATTGCGAAATAAAAATAATATTAAAAAGACCATTTTATACTCTTACAAATTATTTTTATGAAAAATGTATTATAAATCAAACTCTTGTCCAATATTTATAACTATCCTAACTTAATGCAATGAATATAAGTAAATTAAATATAATAAAAAACATTTACGTTCTACTTTTACTCCAATCAAATGAAAAGAATTATATGTAATTTACTTTTCTTCCATTCACACCAAACATAAAGTAAATGGATATACCTTCTCTAGTTAGAAGTAAATATAGTGTCATTTTCCCTTCTCCTTTCCCTTCCCGTTCCCTTCTACAAACCAAATTATGACTATTGAAATGTTATTTTGTAAATCGTAATTTACATGAAACGAATTTTAAACATTTTATTTTATAAAACCTTTAATTTTATGCTTTTGGAGATAAGGGCATATTTTTAAGTTTCAGAACTAAATCACTCCTATTTTTAACTTCAGAAGGTATTTTGCAAAAAAAAATCATACTTAATGATAGAGACTAAGGTTTGTGTGTGTGTGTGTGAGAGAGAGAGAGAGAGAGAGAGAGAGAGAGAGAGAGAGGTTTCATCATTCATGTATATAAAGTATTTTTTGTTCCTGAAAAACGTGAAATTATAAGAATAATTGGTTGTTAGCAATGGGCCAATGCTGATCTGTGATCAATTAGTAGGTTTATTTCATCCTTTTTATTTTATTAACGGAACTATATTATATTTTGTGATTGATGTCTTAAATTATTTATAATATAATAGGATATAGACTATTTTCAATTTAAACTTTTTTTTTTTTTTTTGGCGTTGCAAAAATTTTATTTCAATTATCAAAACCTGTCAACGTTAGGGCTTTCAGAGTTGGACAAAGAAAAAAAATAATAAAGAAAGGGAAAACATAGATATATGCTAGAGGCTTTTTATTATTGTTTTTAATATAAAAGGGACACACTATTAATAGATATTATATATGTGATAAACAATTAATCACAATCAGACATCTTATAGGTGGAATAATTTTGCAAAATAATTTTTTTTAATTTGATATTCTTGAATTATCAACGTCAAACCACATCGCTCTTGTTGTGCAGTGCAATAATTAAACTAAGTGAAAAAAATAATAGTATGCATTATTTTAGGATTTAAATTTTCATTCTCTGACCGGGAGACTTCAACCCTCGTCAATTATAAGTGATATTCTTGAACAGAGAGGATGTTAGGTTTTCAATTATAAATTTGTTTAACGCATATTTCATGAAATGTATTAATATGAATTAACTTTTTAATTTAACATGTAAATTTCTTTAGAATTTTACAATTTCTATTAAATTTTTTTTAGATTTTAGAAAATTTATTCAACCTAAAGTGCCATGTGTAACTTTTTTTCTTTTTTCGCTAAACACTACCTTCAATCATAAATATAAGAGGTTTTAGACATTTGCACACATATTAAGAGTTTTAAAAACAAGATAATTTTTTAACTACAATATCCTTTCTATCCTTCATAAATGAGGAAAAAGATAAGAGTTTTAAAAACAAGACAACCTTTCTATCCTTCATAAATGAGGAAAAAGATAGAAAGTGGAAGAGAAATAAAATAATAATAATATGGGTAAAGATGAAAAATGTTCAACATGCTCATTGAAAATTGTAAAACCCTTTTATGTTTTTTATTATCCTCAATAGGTCTAAAATCCCGTTATATTTCCGATCAAAGATAGTACATGACATACTTTATTAGTATAATAACACGTATTAAAGGCATATATTAGATAGATCTTTTTAATGTTAACAAATGCAAAAAGAAACGAGAGCCATTTTCTTCAAAATCAGTCAAAATGGCTAACACATTTGTGAGACCTCAGACGCTATTAATTGTCCTAATATTAATCGGTATTACAAAAGACATATGCTTTAATTTTATAATGTATTCAACATATGCAAGTGCTTATGAGATTCGATTGTGAATTAACCATATAGACCTCTGCTATGAGATAATTGATATATATGAACTACATCCAAAGAATGTTGTGATATTTTTCATAAATTCATTTTTTTTATACTTTTTAGACAAATCATATATCCTAATATTGTATGGCTAGTTTCGTCATTTCCTGCCACCTAATTTTCTATGATAAGCGCCAAATTTGTTTTTTCATGAGAACTTTCGAAAGGGAACATAATCAAATTAATAATAATACATTTCTAGAATTTTTATGTACTAAAAAATGGACAAAATCACATTTAAAATAAAAATACATATATAGATAAAAATATAATTTACCCAATTAAACCATGTGTATATTTTTCCGACAACAAAAAATATGAGTATAAAAATTTTGACTTTGAATTGAACTAGTCTCAAAATATTCTGTCCTTTTTAGAGTTCCCATCGTGTTTACTTATATGCATGGACCTCACTTCTGAATTTTTAGGACTTTTTCGACAAATCAAATCAATCAGCAAATAAATCATACACTGGAGATTATAAATAATCCACACGTGACAATCTTTTACAAAATCGACAAATTTTTAGTAGGTAAATGCACCACAAGGAAAAAGAATATTATGGCAATCATAAATACAATAAATAATAACTTTTTATATATAACATGATAGAGGATATTTTTAAATTAAATTACGTTTAAATAAATATTTCATGACAAGATTTTTATTATATAGTTAAATAAAAATACACGTTAACATATTATATTTGATTTTTTTTATACATATTATATTAGATTATGAACTCAAATTACTTTAATAAGTTTCCTAAAAAAAATTACATTAACATATGCACTTAAAAGTAAATAATCTTCTTGTTATACATTTATAGAGAAATTAACTTGTTATACATACTTATAAATTATTTACTAATTTTTCTTTATGTACACAATTTTTATTTTTTCTTATTTTTATATTTGAACTATTTTTACGTCACTATTTATATTTCATCACCATGACTTGCAATAAAACTAAACAAATAAATCACTTTCTAATACATATGATATTCTAAAATTAAGCTCAAAATTGTAAAAATGTGGTACCTCATCTAATTCTATTATATACGAAATAAATCACATTTAATGCACAGATATTCTAAAATTACCTTTAAAATAATAAAAACATCGATCATACGTGATTTATTTTATTCAATTTCCTCATAAGTCATAATTATAGATATTAATAGACTCTAAAAAATAATATATTTATATAAATAAAAATAAAAATATGTATATATAATGTAAAGTTATATATAGTTAACTTTTCTATAAAATACATAGACCATAATAGTTCTTATTTTATATTTTTTTCATACTCTACTCCAGATTTACTCTGATCCGACAACGTTTTCAAGGTTCATCCAAATCCGATCCAACCAAACAGTATAGTTCTTCACACTACTCAAAAGGCACCATCTATGATCTTTTATATATATATATATATATATTCCCTATGTAACAGGTATAAAAAAATATATCAAGAGGTTTACACGATCATTTTGTATTATCATGAATTATATATTAATAATTTATTGTGTTTTCTCTTCAATCATCATCATTTTTTATAGCACGCTTATGCAAATTTATTATGTATAATTATATTAATTAACTATTTTTGTTAGAAAACACATGCATAAATATGATTGATTATAATTAATGAAAATTTTAAAATACCAAATAATAATACATACCTAACACCTCCATCCCAAAAAAATTATAACAATATATAAAGTTCCTTCAATATTTGTATTGCATATACGTGGTTTTGTCCTATAATATAAGTAGAATTTTTTTCTTTAAAAAAAAGATGTTACCAAAATTGATGGTTTTAAATAATAATAATAATAATAATAATAATAATAATGAGTCCCTGCCTCATCTCTAACTCCAACGATGCATATATTATTGTAAATCCCCAAAATGATATGGCCAACTTTCTTATATATTATACTTATATGTTGATATTGACTTTAAAAATTATATTTGTCTTTTAATAATATTATTTGATGTAATTAATATTTAAGTTTACTATTCAATTAGTCTGATATGTTTACTGATAAAAATGAGAATTCGAATATAAGATAGGTAGAGATCTATTGTTCGCCCCCTCACCAAAACCTTCTTTTATTCAAGAGAAAAAAGAAATTTTCTTATATTTATATTGCATAGAGAAGAAAACAAAAAATTCATTGGTTTAAATATTAGAATAAAATTTGTTTCAAAAAAAATATATCAGAATAAAATATTTCAAAAAGATTCGAGCATCTTTGGAAAAGAGAGAAAGACAGACCTTGCCTCATAAATATTTCTTTTTCTTGTATTTTCTTTTTATTTAAATTTGGATTTGGACAAGAGTCTATCTGGTAAATATTAAATAAATCGACAAACGTTGTCATTTTTTTAACATTGATCTCAATTATTATAAATTTATTAAACAGTTAAATTGCATGCAAATGCAGTGGTGGGGTCTTTACATTTTTGTTTTATAAGGCAGATTAGTTGGTAAAATAGTTATGAAAGAGTTAGATATTCGTTTTCTTAATAATTGTAAAGATCTTCTGTTGATCTCGTTTGTATTTGTGATAGATCCAATATGGATAGTATAATAGTTAAAATAACTTATACTTCCACTTTTTTTACTTTTTTTTCGTGGTTGCATTCTTGGTGATATTTAATTTGGATATTCAATCTAAAATTCTCTATATACATACTAACATTTAGTGTAACATTCTTATGAACATATTAAAATATAAATTTTAAATATTAAAAAGTAAGTCTTTAAAATATATTATATATATTACATAACCAATTTTACAATTTAAAACTTACAACATTTACAATTTAGTTTTAAATATATTATATTTTTAAACAAAATAAGCTTATATATTGTTATATCAATTAAGATGGCATTTGTTATAATTGTAGGAATGTCGCGAGTCCACTCCTGCGGTGTAGGGTATTGCAAGGCAAATTTTACTAAATGATTGGCCAAGAAATCTTCGGTCCGATGAACATGTAAGAAAGTAATGCTAGTTGAGTCAATACCATTAAAGAAATGGGATACTAAAGCTCCAAGCTTTGAGAGGTCATTTCTATCCCAAAAGAGATAATTGACAACCAGAAGATAATCACTTTCAACCTTTAGTTGTGCTGATAGAGTAGAGCCAACCACATATCCTGCAATAATACCTAAAAGTTTCCCATATTCTACGAAATCAACGTCTGTCCGATGTAAAGTTTTAGCAAACAAATGGATGCCTAGATGGTTACTGACCAAAAACCATCTCACCAAATGAAGAGGAAAAGTGGTGATAAAGTCCCAAATATTCTTTAGAATATTGCAGAGCTTGATTTACAATCGACTGTTCGATTAGGCATGATCTTTCTTTTTTTAGCTTATTGCGGGAAAATCAAATCAGTCAAGAACATGTAGCAAAAAGAGCAGCAGCTTCTGAATTATAAGCAAATAAAACCGAATAAATTAAATCCAAGAAGTTGAGAATAGAAATACGATGCCACTTTTCCCCTAAAGACAAATAGCTCCAAACTTTTTTTGCAAAGATGCAATCAAACAACGCATACCTATCTTCCTCAATTTGGTAACTACAGTGAACACAAGCCAGATTTTCAAATACACCCCTCCTCAACAAATTACTACATGTGGGAAGGGCATTTTGAACAGCCCTCCAAAGGAAAATTCTGATCTTTGGTTGAATCGGGAGACTGTGGATCTCTTTCCAAACCTTTTTTTCCTGATCGATTGTTGATGGTCCAGTAAACCTGCCAGTGGAATTCATATAAACCATGCCCGCCCTATAACTCGATTTCACCGAATAAATACTATTAGGCACAAAGTGCCAAATAAGCATGTCATCAGTCCAAGCAGAGTTAAGAGGGATCTGTAGAATTGCATCAGCTTCATAGGGGAGGAAGAGGTGGCGGACCCTGTCTTCTCGCCAACAACCCTGATTAAAGTCAATAAGGTCTGCCACCTTCCTCTCATGGCCCCTATTGAGAAAGAAAGATGATAGTTTAAAACTATTCAGGGTAGGAATCCACTTATCCAAAATATGGGTGGAGAGGCCATTGCCAATACGACAACGTAATCCAAAAGAGAGGAGGTTTCTCTCTTGAAGGAGGCTTCGCCAAAGAAAGGAAGGCCTACGCCTTAACGAAACATGCAGGAATTGTCCTAAAGGAGAAATATTTGACCTGGATGCAGTCAGCCACCATAGAAGATAATGTAGTAAAAATGCGCCAGCATTACTTGGCAAGAAAAGCTAGATTAAACTCTTCAAAATTTTTAAACCCCATGCCCCTAGTTTTATGGTTTGCAAAGATCATCCCAGGATTTCCAACATAACTTTTTGTTACCCTCAAACCCACCCCAAAAAAATTATAAAACCATAGAATTTAAATAACGTATAATATTGACAAGGAGTAGGAAAGAAGACATAATATAACTTGATATAGCTTGAACTATACTTTTAATTAGAACCTCTTTACCCGCTTGAGATAAGACTCTTTCCTTCCATCCATTAAGTTTTTTTCAAACCTGGTCCTTTACAAATTAGAATATTTCTTTTTTGGATCGTCCAATGAGACATAAAAGCCCAAGATAAGTACCATGTCCTTCTGAAGACAGAATACCAAGCAAGGAAGTGATAGAATCCTGCAGAGGTAGAGAAACCATTTTATCAAAAAACAAAGTAGACTTTTGGTAATTTATCTCCTGCCCAGAGATGGAGGCATAATCATGCAAAACAGTCTGGATTACTTCTGCTTGTTGGACAGTAGCTTTACAGAAAATAATGATATTATCTGCACACAAAAAAAGAAAAAAAAAGTGAGAAATAGAAGGGAAAGTTGCATTAAAACGTAGACCTAAGAATAAACCTTGGCGTTCAGAGTAGCGAATCATGGAGGAAAGGCCTTCTGCACAAATGATAAACAAATATGGGGATAGGGGATCTGTAACGCACTACCCAGTAAGCACCTAGTATGACTTTAAAATTATGGACGTTAAGAATATAGAGTTTGGATCTATATTAGTGGGATATAGTGTTTTTGACACTTAGTGGTATTTTGGGGATACTTAAGAATAAGAATAAAATTTTATTATATTGAGGTTTTATTATTAAGGTTAATAAATGCCTTTAAGTCGATTTTGTTTTTTAATACCTAGTGTGTTTATTTTAGAAACTTAAGTACTTGACATTTTCATATAAGTTAAAAAAAATAAAAAAAGAAAAACACAAAACCTTAAGCACTAAGAAAACTATCGCCACCTCACGGCACAGTCGTCTCCACCACCACACTTTGCCCCAATTTCTTTTTTTTTTTTTTTTGTTTCTTTTTCTTTTCCCTCATTAACCGACTCAATCCCCTATATATATATAGCATACTTTTCTTTCTTTTTTCGATTTGTTGGGCAACAAGAAAGCAACCATATATATATATATATATTATAAGTCTTTGCCTCCTTATTTTGGGACAGCCATATTTGAGACTCCAAAAAGATTAAGGATCATAGTACCAGATATCCATCTAGGTGAATCCACAAATTTCGTTTTATTAAACATTACGAGACGTATAAATATGTTTTTCGGAACCGTCACAAAATGTTTATTGTTTTTGGAACAGTATAACTTGACATGTTTTTCTTAATTGGAGATGTTCTCCACGACGTGTTACATATTCATTAGAAACGTATAGGAGCGGTGCTCCACATAGGTGTTTGTTTTTTAAAACAAATTATTTTTATGGTGGAAAAGAATAAGTTTGCACACGAGTTTTCTGGAAATATTTATGAGTTAGTAATGCTTTGGTCTTGAAAAGTTACATGATTTGTCATGCATAAATATAGACTTGGCATATTTGTAAATTTGCATAAGCATGTGGTGAACTGGCGGATGGGGATTTTTTCCAAAAATATTCATGACCTGATTCTGTCCTAACGGCAGGACAAATGGTTTTTCTAATTATAAATACATATGAAAACCCCATTCCGACCAGGGTTACAGTTCTGGTTATGATCTTGTGTTCAGAAGCGTCAGAGGATTGCATTGTACATGACTAGTCCCCCGTACGAGGGCCTCTTCCGATGGCGTGGATGTTTCAGACTCGGGAGAATTGTTCCACTTGAAGAGGGGTGTGGACTGCAAAGAGTGTGGCCCAATCGGTCTACGTGGACACCGCATCATGCTCTGCGGTGGGACGGCCGCCTTGTGGAGAGCCAGGAGGGGCTTGAAACTAAGGTTGGTCCCAAGGCAAACCTGGTGAGTGCCCCAAGAATCTGTAGCCTATTTTGAGCAGTGATGTAAGAGTGCGGTTGTTGGTAATCGAGCGCTCGTATGGTGTTTGGCTGGTATTGACTACGAGATACCGGAACTTGGTTCCGATGACCTCGTTAGGGGATCCGGACTTTGTCCGTGGAGCCTTACTATTGCATTATATGTTCTCTTGAATTTGGGTGTAGAAGCTGCGCTGATGTGTCTTGATTCGCTCAGACTTTCCAACTGCGCTCAAAACCCTCGTATAGGTTCAAGCATCAATTTTGTTAAAATAATAAAAGAAAATATTTTCTTATAACATTGCATGAACTGTTTTGTGAAACTGCATCATCATTGTTTTAAAGAAATCACTACAGCGCACACACACACGTGGATTCACTGAGCGTTTGCGCTCACATTTTTCTATATCATGTTTTCTTCTCAGATTAACTCAGAACGGTCAGAGATACAATAAACCGCTGAAGTTTTAGGCATGGAGTTTTGATTCGAGTCTCTCCGGAAGAACATGTGTTTCTGTTTTGCTCTCTTGTACTCGAGCTATTTGTAAAGTATTTATATCTTTGTATCGGAATTATCATAAGATAAGAAGTTTTCTTGAACCCTATATTTTGAGCGCCCTTTTAGTGTTCAGATTACTTAGTTTTTCGCTGCATATTGTATATATACTTCTAAGTATTGCCCAGAGGTTATGCTCTTGTTTTTTAGACTTATAGTTTAGTGTCGAGAGGCATGCAGATACCCTACTCAGCCGCAATTGACTTAGTGGCAGGGTTGGGGGTATCACAGGATCACCTTGACGGATACCACGGGTAGGAGGGAAACTAGTAATAGGAATACCATTTACAAGAACTGAAAACTGCACAGAACGAATGCATCTCATAATAAGGGAGACCAAAATAAAAGGAAATTTCATAGCTATTCATAACAAATTCCAAATAATTCCACTCTACCCCATCAAAAGTCTTACTAAGGTCAAGTTTAAGAGCAAAATGATTAGAGCCATTAATTTTGCCCTAGGTCATAGAGTGAAAAACTTCAAAAGAAATGATGAAATTATTAGTTATGGGTCTCTTTTTAACAAAAGATCTCTAGCTGTCACGGATAACAGAAGACATAAAAGGCTTAAGCATATTGACAATGGTTTTAGAAATAAGTTTATACATTGTGTTACAAAGACCAATAGATCTATAGTCTTTAGACATCGCGGGAGACTTAATTTTTGGGATTAAAGTGATATGGGTATCATTAAACCCACTAATGTCTTGGTCGGGATTTTTATAACTAAGTTTTAAACCCAATACTTGCAAGTGCACAAGATCAATGTAATACGGAAGTATTAGGGTATCGAACCACAGAGAAAGGCTTAACTACCTAAATTATTATCTTCCTAAATTAATTTTATAAAAAGAAGAATCAAATTTTGTTATCTAAGAGTTATTACTAAAATAATTAAAACTAATGAATAAAATAATTAAATTAAAGATAACAGGAGCTTAACCAAAGAAGATGATTTAGAACCTTGAATCCACCACTAACCTATATAACAATGATTTAATTCTATTTAGGAGAAAAGATTAAACATTTATGTGGTGATGTAGGCTACAAGCTTCGATTCACTAAAGAAATATATTGTGTTTAAATGCATGACATAATCCATCTAACCATTAGCATGACTTATTCATTCCTATGACATAAATCATTTAAAATTAGCATGAACTATTCAATTCTAAAACCCACAATATACTTGCAAAAATTACATATCTCTCATACTCAAGACTACAAGAATCAAGCATGGATAAAAATATCAATTAACCCAAATAATTATTCTACAAGAATAATCAGAAAGAATTGATTGCATCAAACCATGAAATATCCCAAGATATGTAATCACATAAATAAAATAATAAATCTCCCAAAATAAAATAAATCAAAGTCACATGGTTAGGGTTTCATCAAGATTCTAAAAATAAATTTAGTTCATGGCTAAAGGGAAAGAAGGAGCCAATTTCTTGGAGTAGATCATGACTTTCTTCTTCTCCAATTGAAAAGTTGCCGTAGCTCTTCTCTTTTTTTCTTCTTCTTCTTCTTGATCTTCCTCCTCCCCCTTTCTTGTGTGGCTCTTCTATATATATAGACAAAAGAGAAGCAAAATCCTAATCCTTAAAGGATTCTACTAAAGTTCTAATCATAATCCTTAAAGGATTCAAATACTGTAGGTTCCCTTTACCAAATTGAATATGGAATCTTTATTTTCCATTCTTTTTTAGAAATCTACACAAAGATAAATAAAATAAATTAAATATAATAATTATGACTAATAAATAAATAAAATATTTTCAAAGACTAATAATTAAAACTTAAGGTGTTTATTTGTATTAAAAATCGACTCTATCATGTCTTCCCCATTATTTAAAATATCAAGAGTCGTGCTCATTACCTTACCTCCTAAAATGTGTCAGTACTTGTGTAAAAAACATACATGTAAGCCATCAGGTCTGGGCACCTTCCTATCCTTCATCTATTTAAGTGCATGTAGCACTTTGTCAATAGTGAAAATTTTTTCAAGAGAGCTTATTTCATATAGTCCAAAAGTTCTGTCGATCTTACCGTCCTGTAAGACAAGATCAGAATTATTAGAGGAATACATGGAATGAAAATAACTGAGAATGACATATTCTATTCTAGCTGGATCCTTATGAGTAATTCCATTTGTATCTGTGATCTTGGCAATGGTGTTGTGCTTGTGTCATTGTGATGCTTTCCGATGAAAAAAAATTGGTGTTGCGATCATCTTCCAAAAATCAATTTGCCCGGGATCACGTTTTCCAGTAATCCTCCTCTAGGGAGAGAAGTCTCTCCAATTTTGATTCTAGTTTTAGTTCATTTCTAATGGACAGTGATGGTAGAAATCGGAGAGAATCAAGCTGCAGGCGAGTCCTTTTAATATTGTGTGCGAGCTAAGACCTTACAGTATCTGCCGTAGGGGATGGATCAGTTAACTAAAGGTTTGTGAAATAGACAAAGCATTCCTTATCTTTTAGCCACTGCGGCTCAAAACGTTTTTTCTTGAGACTATTTATATTTTGGCATATAAGACCTTGAAAAAGGGAGATAATAAGAGCAAGATGGTCCGAATGACTTATCGAAGTGTTGAGTACAGTGCAAGAAGGAAAGAGCTGAGAAAAAGAAACAGACACTAAACCTCTGTCTGATTGGGCCTGAAAGAAGTCATTACCCTGTTTTGGCCCCTTCCATGTGAATTTAGGTGCTTCATATCCAAAGTCAGAAAGGCCAGTGTATGTGAGAGCGTTCCAGAAGTTTTTCATTTGCCAATTATTTCTGTTTCGTCCTGTCTTTTTGTCCAAATATAACATCTCATTAAAATTACCTGCAATAGTCCAAGGTAGGTCAGACATAGTATGTAAACGCAACAAAAGATCCCAAGAAAAACGTCACAGTTCTATTTTAGGATTTCAGTAGAAACCAGTAAAACGAAAAGGACCAGAACTAAGCAAGGAAATAGAGACATCAATGTGACCAGAAGAGTAACAAAGCAAAGAAAAATGGCGTTATTATTCCAAAGCATACCAAGTCCACCAGAAAGGCCAGTTCTATCAACAAAAAAACCATAATCATCCCCTAAAGAAATATGAACATTGTCCATTTTATTTTTCAAACATGTAGTCTCAACAAGAAAAACAATAAAAGGATTCACAGACTTAATAAGACTACGAAGAGCTCCAATTGCTTGGGGACTACCAAGACTCCAGCAATTCCCTACTAGAAGACTTATTGGCCTCGGTGGGGCTGTACAGCCTCCGCTACTGGTGTAGTGATGATAGAAGGAGCAAACTGTTTTGACCGCTTCAAAGCTTGATCCGAATCTTTACAAGTCATGGTAGGGTCAAGCATACAGTGGGAGTGGACCAGAACCAACCATAACATTCTCCAAAGGGGTTAGTGGCTACCATGCAGAAGCAGCAAAGTCAAATTTCACCTCCGGAGCCTGTTGCTTGAAGCTAGAAGGTTTTCTGTCATCCTTGTTCTCACAATTCTATCCACTAAGGATCACACCTGCAAGAGTGCTAGGAGACTGTTTTTTGACAAGATTAGAAAAAGTAATTGTGATAGTATAGAAGAGAAGTAAAAAACTGGATCGTAGGACTTATTATTTTTAGCATGCATAAAATTCCATATATCCGGTATTCAACCAAAGTAAGCATCATGCACCGAGGTTCCAGTAGAAAGACAAAAGTCATGGGTTGCAGAAAAAAGCTTCAAATTGGTATTCCAAATCTCCGTATGTCCGTTATTTAAACTTAAGTCACCAATTAAGCATGAGTTGCGATCACAAAATATGGAAATTCAGTAGGAGAGCTTTTATAGTTATTAGGAGATTCTGTTAATAGCAACATAGGTTGAGTGTGAATAAAATCAAGATTAGGGGCTAAAATATGAAATTTGGAAAAGTCAAGGTCCTTGTTAAAATTGCATTCTAATTTAACCGATTTTTCTTTAAGTTCGTTATCCTCAATATTAGAAAATTCTGAAATTTTATTATATTAATTTAATGGTATGTCTGGTACACTAGGTCTAAAATGAAATGGGTAGAATGATATTTTCAACTTCTTTTCCTATTATAGTGTTTAGAATACAAAATAAAAATAAGAAAAGGTATTTCATATGAAAATTTAATCCAAGGAGAAGTGAGAAAGACGTTCTCACACAAAAATCTAAAAAAGCACATTTACCCTAGAAACAGAAGAAAAAAATGCCTTGTGTTTATTAACACCATCACAATATTAAATAAAAATATTACAGTTTAGCTAACTTTCAGCCATAGAAAATAATCATTTCTGTGAATTTTAATTCAAAAAAAAACTTATAATTCATGTATGAAATTTAATTTTCTATTTTGCTAGTTATTTATTTATGTTTTTAGGGTATATTCATGCATTTATTGACAATGAAGTCTATATTCTAACTTTTAAAATTTTAACATCTAGTGTTAGTAATATCTCGAATTTTAAGTCATATACTGATAAATTTCATTTAATTATGATACATAGAAAAGAAATAAAGAATCAGTATTTCATTATGACTTCTGCATCTAAATATTGGAATTAAAAAATGAATTTGTATCCATTTTGGTAGAAATGAAGTTTGTAGGAAAAAAGGTACTTCATTCCATTGTATCAAAGTTTTTGTAAAAATTTTCTTCCAACCAAAAAGAAAAAAAAAAGTGTTTGTAACAATTTTATGTCACATAAAGATGTTTAGATATATGCTAAAAATAGAAACCCCCAACCTTCCCCTGTCCCGACAAAAATGGAGCCCCTTGATGTGATAAAATGGGCGTCTTGAAATCTTTTCGGCGAGATAGAAGTCCAGTGGATTCTTGTATTGGGTAACCGGGTATTCAAGGGAACTCTTTTGGGCTATTTAAGGCCCAAAGCTCTTCACCATTCATAAGGCTCTGTTTGGTTCAAGAATTCTAGTGAAGCAAAAATTAAGAAAGAAAATAAAATAAAATAAACTAAAAAAAAATATCATCGTTAATAAAAGAAAAAAAAAAGAAAGATGGAACCAATTTTTAAACATATACATTCAATACCAATGCATCCTCAGTTCTTCATTTTCCTTTTCCTTGAATGAATAAGATGCATATGGGTTGGTATATATGTAAATTTTTCTTACTTTTTATTTATATTTTATATTTTCTCACAAATAATTTATAATTTACTTAAAAATTTTAAAATTTTAAATATAAAACCGATCATTTTTAAGTTTATAAAATAGATTCTAGGTCTATTTGGATTGAGTAACAATTTTTTTTATTTTTGTATTTTGAGATTCACACATTTTTCACAAATAATTTATTATTTATTTCAAGAAAAAACACATTTTTTTCCAAATCTAATATAAGAGATGGAGGACAAGAGGTATATGGTGCATTGATATAACCTCTCTCACTTATGTACTTCCATCTAATATGTCAAAAGTAAGAAATTATAAATTTGAATTACTTAAAGAACGATTTAATATTGTATATCAGGACTCAAATAGCAGAGTGAAAAAAAATATATAAAATATGGAAATTTTCAAGAAAGTAGATAAGGTTCTTACTTTTGTTAGCACACAATAACAGTCAATACATCATTGAGGCAGTGAACAAAATATGGGCACTAAATGTAAGTGAGGTATGAAAAAGATTAATTATGACGTCACTTTTACAAGCAATCAATAACCTAATGACATTAAAAATGGAGAAATCCCCAAAAATATTTTAACAAACCATTTAATTCATTACCTATGCCAAACAGTCACTACACCACTATATATATATATATATATATACTCTCTAAGGGTCCCTTTATAGCCAACCATAAGCAAAATCTCAAAAGCCTAAAAAAAATTTAAAAAAATTAAATTCCTCTAGCATTTAATTTATCTTAAGTTAATTAAAATGAAGGGTTTTATTGTTTCAACAATTGCAACGTTGGTTGTGGTTCAACTCATGGTTGGACCGGTTCAGGCCATAACTTGTGGTCAGGTGACTGGTTTTTTGGCACCCTGTGTTCCTATCTCTCTAATGAAGGGACACCAAGCAGTGCATGTTGTACCGGAGTTAAGAGTTTAGTCGGAGACGCCACAAACACCGCCTAGAAAAGGGCGGCATGCACTTGCATTAAGGAAGCAGCCAATTCTGTCCCGGGTCTTGATGATGCTGCCGCTGCAGCTCTTCCAACATATTGCGGTGTTAAAATGGATATTCTTATTTCTAAGAATGTCAAGTGTGATGCATAAATTTTTTTTATAGGCATATAATTGCAATATTAAAAAATGTTTAATAAAGGGTAAAATAGTTAATGCAAGAAAAGTATATTTTCTACATATACTATTTATATAAGTAATTTCGATGGTAAATAACACTCTTACTTATGATCAAATTAATTGATTAGACCTAATCTTGATTTTGTATAACATTACTCTTGCAGTATAGTATATAAGGGGCATAGCTTTGTGGGGATCATAGGCCGAAATTTTTTTTATACTTTGTATGTAATGAAGTACTATAAAATTATATTAATTACGTGTAAAATTAATATATTTTACCTTTTTGACCTTTAAATTAATAAAAATAAATTATTAAATATAAAAAATAATAAGTTAAAATTAAATGATACACTAATTACTTTATTTAAGTTTTAGCACACAGAGATAGAGATATGATTCCACCCTTAATATACACACAATTAACTTATTAAGAAGGATCATTAATTAATATTAGTGATTAATAAATACTAATAATTTGTATATTCTTCATGACAGCATAAGCGCCTAAGAGCTCATGATAAAGGAAGGAAAGGAGGAAGAAGAAGGAATAAAGAGAGAGTTTCAGATGCTGTTTTGATGATATATATGTATATATATATATATGTATGGATCGTTAATTAGGCAAATTTTGTATCACAATAAATTATGTAATGGAGACAATAAATTATTTATTATAAAGTAATTTATCGAGCTCTTTATATATATATATATATCCTCATTTTTCCCTTTGGAAGCCCTAACTTATTTCTCATTTTTTGATCTCATGGAAGCAGAAAAAAAAAATCAAATTAATTACCTTAAGTAATGCAGGAAATGAAAATTAATTATTCCTAAAGAACAAAAGATCAATATGTCCTAAGCAAAAGTGGTCAAGTCCTCCCCCGATTGAAAAGGATCGTTCAAACTTATAAAGAGTTCATTTTTAAGTTTTCAACACATAAATAGCCAAATACATATAGATGAAAATTTGTGATTGGGAGACCATTTGGATTGGTATCCAATTTTTTTTCCCTTTTTTTTAACAAGATAAGCCTCGAACACGACATCAACGGTTATGCAATTATTTTGTTACAATAAGGTTTTCTTAATATATGATTTGTCAAGTATACATTAATTTCTTTATTTAAATGAATTAATATGACTTATTTTTCTTAAATGAAAGATGATAATTGTGAGAGTAAAGAAAAAAAAGGAAAATATGTTATGTTTGTTTCATGAAAATAAATATTATTTTCTAAACAAATTAAAATAAAAATCATTTTAGTTCAATATTTGCAAATTATGAAATGTTGGAAAAGGAATAAAATGAAATTGATAGGTAGCTTAATTAACACTTAAGAGAAAGAGTACGAATGAACAAGCCTCGAGGGGGACTAAAAGCGTGAAGAAGAATAAGGAAAACAAATGGATGACATAACACAAACCTTATATTATCGACTTTCTTTTTTAAATTCTATTAAATAAAATCCCAATAAAGCATTAATAATCCAATAATATTCTAAAAGAGAGAGGATAAGGTTTCTGATTTTGTTTATGTCACCAGAAGATCAACCAAAAAAGGGAGTGAATGCATCAGAGCAGGCCAGTAAATGACTTGCAATACTAAATATGGGGAAAATAAATATTTATGGAGGTGACATTTGAAAGGAGAGAAATGCCAAGAAAAAATGTAACAAGCATTACTATCCATACCTTGCTGAGGACGTAATAAAGTGTCGCCCAAGCGGGAAACCTGTCACAACCCCACAAGCACTAATTATACCTCTACCATTTTCCTCTATTTTCATTTGTTCCAATTTTTTTTATAATATATTTTTTTTAATGCTTATCATTTATTTGATAAGATTTATTAATAAAATATATCAAATTATAATGAGACATAAGATGGTATAGGAAAGTAGTGTAAACGATCCGAGTAGTAGGTAATTATTATATATAACCATCTGAAACTTATTAATTATTAAAATCATGTTCTTCATTGCTTAAAATGAACAGTTTTTTTATTGTAAATTGTAAACTGTTTTTAATTATTTTTATCTGCTTATAGTTTAAAATAAGTTATTTTTAGAAATTACTTTAAAAATGCTTTTTAAAACTGCTTATGTTTATCCATGATATCAAAATTAAAAATACTAAAATAATATTTTTAAAACGATTTTTTTATAAAATCACTTCATTTTAAATTTATTAAAAAAATAAAGCAATGGAGAACAAGCTCTAAGTATAACTACTAATTATCAAGAAGAGAAGTAAAATGTGTGTGTGGGGGGGAAGGGGGGGGGGTGGAGGGGAGGGGGTGGAGAGAATTTTTCATACCTCTTCTATTAATCCCTCTCGTCCTTTTTTTTTATTTATTGAATAACTAGTTGTATTAAATAATAAAAATAAAATCACACGGATGAACGAGAGATAATTTCTCACTATCCATGGTAATGAAAAAACACACCAATTTCATAAATGAATGAGTACATTCCCTCTAATCTTGAGACTAAAAGAAAGGAAAATTAAATTAATTGAAGGTGAAATAAGAGAAAAAGGTTTTTTTTCCTTCATCTATGCATTAATCTAATTTGCACACATATAATATCTAAAAAATGCTTAATATTTTAAAACGATAGCATTAAAAATTTGTAATATTTGTAAACATATAAACCCTAACCTAATAAGATATTACAATTATATTAAAAATATTACGAAGGTAAATTTTATATTAAACTGAAATCAAACTCTCAACATTTTATTTGGAAGCCCTCCATTCTTTCCAATTTGCAGAAGGCAGATTGATAGAGAAGTACATTCTATAAAGAAGGAAATCTTTTGGAGTTGATAATGTTAAAAAATGAGGAGATAAGATTAGGGTTTGGCCTATTAAACCAAGAAAGCTAACAGAAAAACCCAGTGTATACATCATAAAGGTCAGGACATGACTTGTCATAAAATCAAGAATTTCATGTCACTTTCTCCAAAATAAAATAACAGAATGACATTAGAAAAATAAAATAAAAATGACAAAAATATCATAACAAACCATAACCTATGCCATAAATTCGTACTTAGCCCGATTCACTATAAATATCGCGTATTTTCCGTCTAGCAAAAACATAAGAAGCGTAGTCCAAAAAAAATATATATTACATCAAAACATTTGGTATATCAATTAATTATCCTAAAAAAAAAATGAAGGGTTTTGTTGTTTCAGCAATTGCAATGTTGGTTTTGGTTCAACTCATGGTTGGACCGGCTCAAGCCATAACTTGTGGTCAAGTGACCGGTTTTTTGGCACCTTGTATTCCTTATCTATCTAATGGAGGGACACCAAGCAGTGCATGTTGCTCTGGAGTTAAGAGTTTAGTCGGAGCCGCCACAACCCCCGCCGATAAAAGGGCGGCTTGTGCCTGCGTTAAGGAAGCTGCCAATCGCCTGGCTGGTCTTGATGCTGCTGCCGCTGCGGCTCTCCCTACTCATTGCGGTGTCACAATGGATATTCCCATTTCCAAGAACGTCAACTGTGAAGCGTAAGTTAGTTAATATTTTGGTAACAACACAATATGCATAACAAAAAAAAAATAGTTTAAGATGTTATTAAAAAATTGCTTTACACCCTTTATGCTATTAAATATTAATCTTTATTTTTTATATCATTAAGCAATTCTCGCATATCTTTCGTACACCCGCTAAACATAATCAGACATATATTGAAAATAAAATAATCTACGCAATCTCTTTTTATGTATGAGCTTGAATATAACTAAATTTTAGTGTAAGAAACTATATAATACAATAATCTCTTTTTATGTATGAGCTTGAATATAACTAAATTTTAGTGTAAGAAACTATATAATACAATAAACATATGTATGAAATTGCTTGGTAGTACAAAAAAGAAAATTAAAATTTAGCGACAAAAAGGGAAGTAGACCTTTCTTCAGCAGCATTCTGAGGATCAATTTTTCAATAATAATCACGTAACTATGTTACTAAAATGTATGTATGTATATATTCTTTCTTTTCTTTTTTACTTATCACATAGTGGTAATTCTCGTACTTTTTTTACTTGTCACATTATGATTCCAAAACAATAATTAATGAACTTTTTCCTATATTCCTATACGATTACATTTCTACTAATACTAACAAATATTTAATTTCTTGCCACAGAATCAGTTAAGATGGAATTTGCTGAAGCAAGAATAAGATGAAGATCAGGTGTTTGAAGCTTTAGGGGTTTTGAGAGGGAAAGTTTAGTATTTATATATAGAATAAGCTTTATAATCTTGTCTTCTGGAAAATAAGCTCCCTCGAGCTTCTTCTTATGTATGTGCTAGTTGTGTATTAGTTTTTAAAAGGTAATGTAACGTTACTATGTTTCTTTAAGAGTAATAATTATTAATATAATATTTGTTATATTATATATACTTTTTGCTTTTAACTTTTCATTAATAATATTTGTTATATTATATATATTTTTCGCTTTTAATTTTTTCACAGTATATTTTTATTGTTATTTAATTTAAAAGTTTCATATTTTTTATTATGGATCTATCTTTTTGTTTTTCTTGTAAAACTTGAATATATATCAATCCAACGAATTAACTAACGTACTTACTTTTTCCAATTTAGTTACAATCCAAGTTCGAAGCGGGTAAAAAATAAACTCATGGTCCAAAATGCAAAACACAATTAATATAGGTCCATAAATTTAGTATGGGCTCCTTACTAATGTTCTTGGGCCTTGGCTATTGAATGAATGGCTCATTTGATGATCGACTCATCCGGGTGAAATCCGGCCCATTCTTATTTGTCGGTTCTTGTGCAACCACAACCCATTTATTTCCGCAACGTATTCTTTTTTATATATATTGAAAAATATAAGTGTCAAATATATTGAAATTAATAAAATTATACTTGAACTAGTAAAAAATATTCTCATCTGTTTTGTTTGCTTTCCTATTCTGTCATATTTATATTTATGTAATATTTTTCTCATTATTTTAGAATTATTTTTTTCTTCAAAATTATCTTCACTCGTAACTTTTCCATTTTCTCTCTTATCTTGAGATTAAAAAGCAAAAGGAAATTGAATTATTTATAAAGGTGAAATAAGGAAATTTTTCCTTTTTTTTCTTCATCGATATCCTTTTTTATCTTTGTACAAATAGTCAAAAGGCCTAATATTTTAAAAAGATAGTGCTCCAAAAACAGGAGATAAGATTAAGTGTTTGGCCTATTAAAACAATTAGCTTACGAAAAACAATGAAAAATTTCATCAAGGTCAGGATATGACTTTGACTTATTACCTAGCAAAAAAAAATTTGACTTATTGCCATAAAACCAAGAATTTCATGTCAGTTTATCTAAAATTTTTTTATCAAACTCAAAATTTTATTCAAACATTAGATACATCTAAATAACATAGAGTTCAAATAATGCTAAGTATAGACCTAGTTTAAAGGTCATTAATCGAGCAATTATCTGAGCCCATAGTTGTAAATGACATTAGAAAAAAAAAATTATGAGAGGCCTAGTTCGATGGAGTGGCAAGACTTAGGTCTATTTGGATTAGAAATTAAAATGAACATATTTATTTATTTATTTTGTAAAATTTAAATTTTATGTGAGAGAAGATATGGGGTGGCGTAAGATCCAATACGAAAAAGTAAATGAATTTTGATTTTCAAATCTAATCTAAATGTACCTTTAACATTTCTCAATTAAAAGTGTTTTTAACAAAAAAATTATATTTTATTAAAGTCCAATAAAAAGGCTGTTATATCATGGAGATGTTTATGGATCAATCTAAGGACACATGAATAGTTAAAAGTTGGTAATTCAATTTTTCATAATGCATATGGTGTTATTTTCCTTTTCTAAGACTTATTCTTTCACTTTATAAAATTAATTATGCTTATTTAGATTATTTTTATATAAAGTTCATGTTACACCTTTTGTAATTCTTTTAGTTTGAAAAGGTAAAGATATCTTTAATCGTTGAAGGACAAACACCATAAAAGTGCAATTACATCGTGATTGATTATCTAAATTAAATAAACTATTAAATAAACTATCAAGATCAATGACAATGAAAAGAAATTGTATGATATACTAAAATAGAAAATGTTTTAAAACAAAAAAAATGTTCAAATCATAAATAAATTAAAATGTAAAAGAATTTTGTAGTAAAGCTATGGTAATCATCTCTCTCGTCTCTGATCAGCAGCTTATTCCTTCTTACGACCTACGAACCCCCATCTGTAGAGCAGTTTTCTTCGGCCTAGACGACGACTTTGGTCGAAGTTCAGATTTTAATCGGATTTCTTTTCTCTTTGTTTACAATGTTTTTTATTTTATGTTTTTTTACCTACAAATCACAATATAAACTTTCCTCTAGGAGATTTATTCGAAATTCAATATGCAAAAGGCAAGATCTCTCTTTGATCTTTTCATATTGTGAGTTGGCTCTATTTTTTAGAGTAGCCTTTCAATCCGAATTCAGTTTGGTCCTCTCTTTAGATTTATACGTCTCTTCAAGACAATTTTGATCAAAATCATTGATATGCTCATAGATTTGTAAATATCGACTTTTAAGGGAGATGATGATTCTGAGCGTTTCTTGTCGATATGGTACAAAGATTACAAGAAAGACTCCAAAATGAAAATTATTGTGCCTTTGTAATTTTTATTACTAGTTTTAGTATATTTTTTCTACTACTAATGTATTGTTTTGTTTCTATTACTTACTGTAACTAGTTTTATAATAGTTTTGTCTCAATTTCTTAATAACTTTTCTCTTTCAATATGTTAGGAAAAAAATTTAAGGATTATTTTGATTAAAATGATATCGACATGTTTTCATATTAATGGATAATCTTCTTTAAAAATACTATGATGAATCGAATTGTTTTTAATATAATAATAATAATAATGGAGCAGCACCATAAAATTGACTTGAATATGCAAGAAAGAAGAAATTAGTTTAAAATTAATGAGGAGGAGGGAGGATGTCAAATAATACGGCATGACCTATGCCAAATATAAATTTGTGCTTAACCCAAACCACTATAAATACCAAATCTCAACTTTCCTTTTAGCAAACCATCAATTATTAGAAGCCAAAAAAAAAGAATACATCAAATATGAAGAGATTCATTGTTTCAACAATTGCAGTATTGGTTTTGGTTCAACTCATGGTTGAACCGGGTCAGACCGCAATCACTTGTGACCAGGTAACCGGTTTCATGCAACCTTGCCTTCGCTACCTCTTAAGTGGCGGAAGACGAGGCGAGGCATGTTGCAATGAAGTTAGGAATTTACAAGGGGTGGCTAAAACCGCCGCAGATAAAAGGACAGCTTGTAACTGTGTCAAGGCAGCACTTAATCGTCCCGGTTTAAATAATGTCGCTGCTTCAAATCTTCCTAGGGATTGTGGTGTCACAATTGAATTCCCTATCTCACAAACCGCTAATTGCGACGCGTAAGTAATTACTCCTCTCATTTTATATTATCTGTCGATTTAAGATAAAACATAGGAATTATAAAATTATTAGTTGTCTCTTTCATTAATAGTTATAGTAAAAGTTTCGAAAATATTGTTTAAATTCAGCGAGAGAAAGTATATATGAGAAATCATCATTTAATACTTCTTTAATTTACTAAGCGATTGATATTTTAAAACAGAGAGCATGTCCAATCGACAGATAATATGAAATAGAAGGAATAAATATCTTGTATAATCAACTATACTTATGCTTATATGTGTCGGATTTGTATCATATGTAATTCGAGATACATATAATATACATATGGTTTATGACAAATTAATATACTCTTTAAATTAAGGGGTAATTAAGGTACTTTGGTATTAAAAGTTGAAAAATAAGTGGGTATTTTCGATACCTTTTTATTCAATCTTTAATAAGTTATATCTGTATCTGTGAAGTTACTTTATTATTTTTGAAATATTTAAATTTTTAATGAATTAAAATATCTGAATATTCTAAATTATAATAAATAATAATAGACAAATATTGCTCAAAAAAATTAATAGACAAATAATAGAAAAGGTAAAGATTTTTAACCTTTAGCTTGAAACATGAAAGTTTCATTCACAAAAGATGTTTTTGCTAAAAAAAAAAAAAAAAATTCTAGCAAACGTGGAAGTTTTTCTAATGTTTAGCCTCAAAATTGAAATTACAAAAAAAAAGGGATTATTTTTGTTAAAAAAATTATTTGTCTATTATTAGTTAATTAGAATTTAGAACGTTCAAATTTTAGATTCATTTAAAAATTCAAATATTTCAAGTGTAATAAAGTAAATTCAATATTCTTATAGGACTTACCTAAAGATTAATTGAGGTAAATGTCTTTCTAAACTTTTGCTAAGGGAGTATTTTGTCATAAGCCTTACACACACTCTCTCTCTCTCTCTCTCTCTCTCTCTCTCTCTCTCTCTCTCTCTCTCTCTCTCTCTCTCTCTCTCTCTCTCTCTATATATATATATATATATATATAAAATAATGTAGCTTCATAATAAACATTATAAATTCCAAAACTCTTTAGAAATTAAAAAAAATTCTACAAAAATGAAAAACTTAAATTAAAATGTTAATCAATATTAATTTCTATCTCAAACATGTGGTAAAAAAATTTATTTTTCTGCTTAATTATACTAAGAAACAAATCTTCTTTTTCTCAGCATCAACTATTAAAAGATGGATATTTGGCCAAGCAAGAATAAGGACGGCAGGTGTGTTTCAAGTATTCACTGTACGCTTTAATTGTTGTAATAGAATAAGCTTTATATGGCTTCGCATCTCTTGTATAATTTTTATATTATTTTTTAAATTTGGTTTATTTTATTAATAAAATTTAATAAATAAAAAATAAACTCTAAAAAAAATAAACTCTAAAGAGAAAATATATTATAAAGGGAAAGTGATAATAGAATGTTATATAAAGTGGTACAGAGAATCCTATGCCGCTTTATCTTACATTCTCAACAAATATAAGCTATGTCGAGCTTCTTGTTATGTAGTAGTATGCATAGTTTTGTAAGGTATTGTTGTTTTTTTTATGTAATAACTTGTAATATTACTTTTTTTTTTTTACTTATCACATCTTGTTAAATTCATATTTTATACTTAACACGTCAGAGAAACAATACAATATTTAATGAACATATTTTTTATTATATCCTTGCAAAAAAAATATCAACCCGTTCTAATTATTCTACCCTAAAAGCTTGTAAAATTAATAATTAGGAGATAGATTAATTGAAACCCAGCCCCAAAAAAAAAGGTTGATTTGAAAGGTATTCAAGTTCATATAAGAAAAAAATATTTAAATTTTCATATATTTCTTAAAGAGTAATGAACTTTTTCCCCAATATACCATTTTATAAAAAATAAAATTTAACCAAATTAATTCTTCTGACATGAAAACTTGTAAAATAATAATAAGAATAATAATAAGAGAGAGAGAGAGAGAGAGAGAGAGAGATTGATTTAAAAGACATTGAAATTCGTATAAAAAACATTTAAAATTTCCTATTTTCTTAAGTATGGGATAAATTATGACAAGTAAACAAACATAAATATACTCCCTATATTTTAATTTATTTGTCACTTAAATTAAGGAAGTATTATATGAAAGTAACAGTTGAAAACTTTTAATTTTGACAATCAAATACTCAAATTAATATTTTATAAAAAAATAACTATTGAACTCTAATTTGGGTATTTGATTCTTACAATTAAAATATTTTCAGCCGTTATTTTTTTAAACACAACTCTAATTTAGTTATTTATTTATCAAATTAAAAGTTTAAATACTCAAATGAGAGGATATTTTTTAATTAACTATATTTTAAAACGATTGTGCTCGGCCAAGAGGCGATAAGATTAAGGTTTTGGGCCTCATAAAACCAAAAGTTTCGAGGAAACGCATTCCGAATAATTTAATACATCATCTAATATACTTTATAAAATATTTCCTTTATTAGTTATTTTTCTTTGGGGTTTATCTTTTAAAATTTAAAGTTTATCTTTTATTTTATAAAATTTTTATTAATAAAATTACTATAAATAATATGTAGTAAAGAGTATATTATATCATCTGCCGGGGGAAAACATAGTGTATATCTCATCCAGGTCAGGATATGACTTTGTTGCCACAAAATCAAGAATTTCATGTCACTTTCCCAAAATAGAATAATTGAAATGACATTAGAAAAAAAATGAAAAAGGACAAAAATACGCTACGCTTTGTTCGATCAAGTAGCAAGACTGAAGTCTTTCAATTATTAAAATTGAAAATTTAATTTATGCATAATATACAATGCTACCTTCATTTTATAAAGTTTATTTTTTTCTTTATATAATTGTAATTATACTTAATTTGATTATTTTTGTGTAATGTCCATATAGAATATGACATCTTTTGCATTTTTTAATCTTAAAATAAATTTTTACTATAAAAGAATAAATGTTATACATAAGGATGACAACAGGTCAGGTTAATCGGTCAAAATCTAAAATTGACCTGATGAAGTCCAATGTTGGCCAAGACTGCCACTGTTAGTTCGAGCTGAAAATGCCAAGTTGTACTGAGCTGAATTTTCTTGGACCGAAGACTAGCTTGGATCGAGATTGGCTCGAGAGCAAACTCTATTGGTTCTAATATTATATATATAGAGAGAGAGAAATATATACATATATATACACATATACATATATTATGTATATGTATATATAAAGTATATTTTTATATATAAATGATTGTTTTTTTATGTATAAAGTATACATAAAAATAGTTTCTTAACAAATTTAAAGTATGTTTTACCTCATTAAAAAATTTAAACTTAAATTTTTTAAGCTTATAAAAATAACTTAGGTTTTTCTTTCATAAAAAAAATAATAAAGTTTTTTTAAAGTATGTTTTTGTGTCCTTTTTTCATGTTGATTTTATGTAATATTTATTATTTCTAAGTTGTTTAAATTTACTTAACTTATAATATTTGATTTAATTTGTGTTCTTTTAAATTAAAATTTATTTTTTAGAAAAAATAACACAATTTTACATGATCAAGTCTTTTCAAGGTCGTGTAAGCTTTGACACGCCAATCTAAGTCAAGGACCATAAGCTTACCACATGATAGATGAGGCTATATGTTTACTATACCTAGTCATAAACCATACAATTATACATAAAAAATTGACGATTCAAATTAAATAAGCTGTCAAAAATCAATACATTAGGCACCTTTTGTATTAAGAAAAACCATAACTTACGCCATAAATTCATACTTAACCGCCAACCACTATAAATACAACAACTCAATCTTTCCTGTAGCAAACTATAATTATAAGTGAAAGTTTTCAGTGGAGAAAACAATCTAATGTTTCCTATTTTATTATCTTGAAAGAATTACATTATATAGTGGGTTACAAATCCTAAACAATTAGAAAAGTAATATGCTATAAGACTTAGGATTTCTGCATATAGAAATATCTAAATAAGAGAATGATCTAAATATGGAAGCTGCTAAATATGAGCCTCAATACTCCTCCTCAAGTTGGAGCATGAAGGTCGGTAATGCCCAACCTACACGCTAAATGATGAAATTGAGTAGGATGAAGAGCTTTTGTGAGAATATCAACAGCCTGAAGGTGGCTTCGAAGGTAAGAGGGAAAAATAAAACCAGCTTGGAAAGCATCCTAGACAAAATGGCAATCAATTTCAATATGCTTAGTTCGCTCGTGGAAGACGGGATTGGCCGCGATGTGAAGGGCGGCTTGATTATCGCAATGTAGCTGAATAGGGCGAGTGACTGGAACGTGAAGATCTTTAAGTAGGCGAGATAACCATTTTAACTCACACAAAGTCATAGCCATAGAGCGATATTCAGCCTCGGCAAAAGAATAATAAATAGTATGTTGTTTCTTTGTTTTCCAGGAGATGAGAGAACCGTCCAGAGAAATAAAATATCTTGTGATAGAGCGATGAGTAATTGGATAGGTAGCCCAATCGGAGTCACAATATGCAGTTAATAAAAGAGGAGAACAAGACTAAAGAAGAATACCATGACCAGGACTTCCTTTGAGATAACAAACCACAAGAAGTGCAGCGGTCCAATGGTCACAACGAGGGGCGTGCATAAATTGAGCGAGGGTGTGAACGGCATAAGCGAGCTCAGGTCGAGTAAGAGTAAGATAGATCAATTTACCAATGAGTCTGTGATAGTAATATGGTTGATGAAAATAAGGATCGGATGCCTTGGCCAACTGATGATTGGGTTCAAGAGGAGTAGAGACCGGTTTGGCCCATAGGAGACTAGTTTCAGAGAGAATCTCTAAAGTATACTTGCGTTGACATAAAATTAAACCGGAAGGATTACGTGCAATTTCGATACCAAAAAATATTTTAGAGGCCCTAAACCTTTCATGTGAAAGCATGCATTTAAGGAGGCTTTAAATTTGGTGATAGAGGACAGGGAGTTGCCAGTGATCAATAAATCGTCCACATATATGAGAGCACACAAGAAAATATTTGGCCGAGAATAAGTAAAAAGAGAATAATCGGCATAGGATTGGGAAAAACTGCACTTGCGAAGAGCGGTAGAGAGCTTGGAGAACCAACATCGAAGAGCCTGGCGAAGACCATACAAGGACTTCTTTAATCGACAAACCTGACCTGGGAGAGAAGGACGAAAGCCAGGTGGGGGGCGCATGTAGACCTCCTCTTGTAAATCTCCATGGAGAAAAGCATTATGGACATCCATCTGAGGTATCGGCCAGTTCCGAGTGGTAGCTATAGAAAGCAAGGTTCGAACAGTAACCATTTTTGCAACAGGAGCAAAAGTATCAGTGAAATCAATACCTTCCATATGTTTGTTTTCCAAAATTACCAAACGGGTCTTATACCTCTCAATCATACCGTCTGCTCTATATTTGATGCGAAAAACCCATTTACACCCAAGTGCACGTTTACCAGGAGGAAAGATTGTCAAGAAATATGTGCCATTTTGGACCAAGGCATTAATTTTGTCTTGCATGACAGCGCACCATTTAGGGTTAAAAATAGTTTCAGAGTATTTGGTGGGTTCTCTTTCGGCAGTAACAGATGCTAGAAAGTGCCGATGTGAGAGAAAAATTATCATAATGTACAAAGTTTGTAATAAGATAATGTGACGTATCTGATAGGGCTGTGGAGAAAGATGGAGCAGAAGAAGGGGATATAGAAGACTTCCAAATTGCATTGCAGTCAAAATCCTGGAGCCGAGCGGTGATAGTTTTAAGTCTAGTACTTTTTCTTGAACCTAGAGGAGCCGGAGGAGATGATGGTGCAGTCCGAGGCATGCAGTCTGGCTGCCTACGGGACTGCATGCAGGCTGGTGGATAGGCAGTATGCTGCGCAGAAGAGGAAGACCCAGAATGTGCTAGGCCAGGAGACTCATGCAGAAATTGGGCCGCGTCTGGGGCTGGACTAGAAGACAGAGGCAGAAGCTGGGTCTGGCCGTGTCTGGGGCTAGACCAGAAGACAGAGGCAGAAGCTAGGTTAGGAGAGGAGATTGAAACTGGGCAGCTGCAGGGCGGACGCGGCTGGGCTGGTGGAGTTGAGTCTGGGCCGCGGAAGGACTCCTGGGCTGCGGAAGGGGGGGGCAGCATCTGGGCTGCTGGACTGGGTCGTGAGTTGGGCCGCGGCTGAAGGTGGTCCAGTGGATGAAGTAGTATCGAGCTAGGCTGAATTTTTGTTTCTCCTTTCTTGGGGGCTTATGTTTGAAGAGCCCAAAAGTTGTTCCCCAAAATTGTAAAATTGGGAAAAAATTTGGAGTATATTCTGGAGTATTCGAATTGTTTTTAAAAGGAAACTTGGTCTCATCAAAGATGACATCTCTAGACAAAATAAATTTCTATTGTTGCATATCATAAAAAATACCAACCTTTCTTGTTGAAGGGATAACCGAGGAAGACACTATCTACTGCGGGCACGGAATTTATCTTTGGGGATATCATGATCATGGACATAGGCCAAACACCCAAAGCTTTTAATATGAGAATAAGACGGCTTGTACCCATGTAACAATTCATAAGGCGTCTTTCCATGTAGCAGAGAAGAGGGGGTGAGATTGAAGAGATATCCGGCCATTAAGACACACTCCCCCCAAAACTTTATAGGTAAATTAGCTTGAAAACACAAAGCTCAAGCAACATTGAGAATATGACGATACTTGCGTTCTACTCGACCATTTTGTTGAGGGGTGCCAGCAATAGTTGTTTGATGCAACATTCCATGTGTTGAAAAATATAATTTTAAATAGAGAAATTTCGTGCCATTATCACTACGAACGGCTTTTACTGTTTTTTGAAACTGGGTTTTAACCATGGCAAAATAATTTTTTAAAACAGAAGCAACATTACTTTTCTCGGCAATTAAATAAATCCAAACTGCTCTAGAATAGTTATCCAATATAGTGAGAAAGTATGAAACACCAGTAGTGGATGCAGTTTTGTAAGGCCCCCATAAGTCACAGTGAATTAAATCAAAAATGACAATTGCTTTATTGATACTCAAAAGAAAAGAATAACGAGTTTGCTTGGCATGTAAACAAATAGTGCAAGGAGCAGTTGTAGATTTTTGGAAAGTCCCATAAAATTTTGCACTACAAAATCCAAAGGATGTCCTAACCGGCGCTGGCGTTATCTTCTAGCCGTGCCAAATTTGTGTTGTTCTTCTTTGTATATTTAGGCAAGAATTGTTCTCATTTAGGCATTGGTTCCTGTTGAATCAGATGAGAGCGAATAGTACCATAAATTGTACCATTTAATCCCATTAAAAATTAAAAGACTTTTCCTTCCTCTCTTTCATTTGTAATAGCTGCCAACAAATCTGTGTCTATAGAAGATGGGAGTTGAGTATAATTGTCTAACTCATCCCATATTTTTTTTAAACACGAATAATATGCGTTTATTGAATCTCCTCATTGTTTACAATTTGCTAATGCAGTCTTTAATTCATATTTTCGTGGTTCGTTCCCAACTAAAAACCGTTCTTTTAAATCTGTCCATAATTCATCAGCTCTCTCGGAGTAATTTACTGACGACCGGAGAGAAGGCTCAATAGTGTTAAGGATCTATGAATTCACTAAAGTGTTAATTTCCCACCATTTCTTCCTCTCTATCTGGATCGTTTTCTGGAATGGGAATTGTTCCATCGACAAAGCCCAATTTTTTTTTTCGAACGCAAAGCCAATCGCATGGCTTTTGCTCATTCTGCATAGTTGTTGTCTTTGTCATTCTCTTTTAATTGGATTGTTGTTATAATCAGCCCTGGACCATCGAAGACGCCACATGGTAGGCGTATTTCTTTTCTTTACAAACATGGCTTTCTTCTACCATATCGTTGTCAATGTTGTCAGTATCTTCCTTGTCGTAACTCATTATGAGAATTTAGACAAAGCTGGCTCTGATACCCTGAAAGTTTCCAGTGGGGAAAACAATATAATGTTTCCTGTTTTATTATCTTGAAAGAATTACATTATATAGTGAGTTACAAATCCTAAACAATTAGGAAAGTAATATACTATAAGATTTAGAATTTTTGCATATAGAAATATCTAAATAAGAGAATGATCTAAATATGGAGCTACTAAATATAAGCCTCAATAATAAGAGGCCTAAAAATACATAATCAAACAAACACAAACACTTATGAAGAGGTTCATCGTTTCAACAATTGTAGTGCTGATCATAGTTTAACTCATGGTTGAACCGGGTCAGACCGCAATCACTTGTGACCAGGTAACCGGTTTCATGCAACCTTGCCTTCGCTACCTCTTAATAGGGGCAAGCCGAGGCGAGGCATGTTGCACTGAATTTAGGAATTTAGTAGGGGTGGCTAAAACCGCCGAAGATAAAAAGACAGCCGCAAATATCTAAGGCAGCAATTACTCGGCCTGGTTTAAATGATGTCAAGGCTGCAAATCTTCCTAGGGATTGTGGTGTCACTATAGAATTTCCTATCTCCCAAACTTACGATTGTGACTCGTAAGTAATTAATTATATTATGGATCTGCTTTATATCTTGATTTATAGATTATGTGACTTGTATTAAATCACATTACTTTCACAGTTGTTCTCGTTTATGTAATTAGAAACATAATCAACAATAAAAGTGATGTGATTTAATTAATACAAATCACATGATTCATGAGTGAAGGATATGAATCGGGTCTATAATATAATTTTTTTCTATTTGGATAGGTTTTTTTGTTGTTTTGGTTTGAAAAAGTTAAAAATTTTGTGAGAGAAGAAATGGAAAAGTAAGAAAATGAGTAAAATCTTAAAAAAAAAACATCTATACAAGTAGAGCCTAAAACATCTTGTACAATCATTGTATTTTTTGCCTTTTTGCTAGGTATAATCAATTGTAGTTATATATATATATATGCTTAATACGGATAAAAATAATATGATATTAGAAAATGACGGTAAATGTCATTAAATTATTCTCAACTTTCATAAATAGTTATAATTTTTTTCCTTAATAAAAAGTCATAATATATATTTTTTACTTTTTTTTTAGCTTCCAACTATTTTTATGTATTTGTTAATACTCAATCAATACTTTAGATAATGGTTTCCGACAAAAAAAACACATGTACCTTGCACCCGATTGGTCTGGGATCGTCTAATACATCTTCTAATATACTCCTTAGTACGCATATTTTATAGTAGTTTTATTAATATATATCTCATAGAGTAAAAGATAAATTATAAAAGAAAATTACTATTAAAAAAAGTGTACTAGAGAGTGTATTAAAAGAAGTATTAGACCATCCGAGTGCCTTACACTTGACCAATATTTAACAGACAAGATCATTCTATTATTTAATTTCCTAGAAAAAAAAGACTTACAAGGTTCATCTTACAAAATAGTTCTTAGATGTTCATAAATATTTCCCCTAAATATTACAAAATTCAAAATTCTGAAAAAAAACCAAAAAAATTAAATTGAAAAATATTTCATATTAATATTGTGTCCCATAACATGAGTTAGAAAAAATTCTTCTATCTGCTTATACTAACAAACAAATCTTCCTTTTTTTCAGACTCAACTAATTATAAGATGGATTTGGGCAAAGCAAACATAAAGGAGGTCAGCTAGTTTCAAGTATTTATATACACTTCAATAGTATTGTAATAGAATAAGCTTTTAATATATAGTATTGTATTAGTAATAGAATAAGGTTTATCTCTGTAAAATTACCACCTCACTTGGTGTTAGCAGCATTTCCTTGTAATTTTATTTGGTCTTTTGTGAATTAATAATAAACGATCTCCTTTTCAAGGGAAAAAATTATAAGTTATGTCGAGCTTTTTGTTTATGTATTTAGCAGTATGTGTATAGTTTTATATAGTATTGTTAATTTCTTGAGAGCAATAAATTATACTCTCTTCGTTTTATATTATTTATTATGTAAATATACTTTTTTCGTTTCAAAATGTCTATTACTTAAGTAAATCAAAAGAATATTAAATGATGTTTTTTCTTATATATATATATCCCTATCTTGTTGGAATTAAATAATTTCTCTAGAAAATTTTCATTAATAACAGTCAAAGGATAATTTAGTCCATGCCCGTTTGAATCTAAACAACATAATCATTTCCTTAATTCTTGTATCCTATCCTAAGGTGACAGATCATATGAAATAGTGGAGTAATACTTACTCATTTTTTACTTTGTCACATTTTATCAATATTTGTGTTTATTTACTTATCACGGTGTCAAAATAATGTAACATTTAATGAACTTGTTCTCATCATATCCTTACATTAAAAATAAATATCCTTTCAATATATATATATATACCAACCCCTCTTAATTTTTTTACATGAAAATTCGTAAACTTGTAGAAGTAGTAATAAACAAAGATATTAATTTGAAGGGTATTTCTACTTTATGTAAGAAAAAAATTTAAAAGTTCATGCGTTCTTAAAAGTGTGATATTTAAATGTGATAAGTAAAAAAAAAATTGAGGGAATATAATATTTGTTGGTCCATCAATTTTTTTTTTACTCCGCAGATTTCTCTAATACTTGAGGAATATTATGATCTAATTTCTATTAAACACTCTAATTACTATTATAATCAGTAAAAATAATGAAAAATGCAGCGGAAATTAATAGCTTATACTATTATAAAAATACTCTTCTTTCTCTTCCCTTGTGCTGTTGGTTCAAGCCGGTCGGCAAGACCGAATCACACGGTTAGCAACAAACTAACATCACAATCAGTAAGGGAATTTGCCTGGCACGGCGGTGACGGAACCGCGAGCAGCGGCGGCAGGAAAAAAAAAAAGGTATTAGCTTTTAAAGGTAAAATAACACCCTCAGATCACCACCGGCGTTCACTCTTTCTCACCCTCGCTTTCAGAGACGGTGTCACAGAAGACCACAGAGGTCACCAGAGGAGAGCAACAGATGCGATAAGCCACGGTAAAGAAAGGGAGAAGAAGAAGAAACAGAGACGGCTCTTAAGAAGAAACAGAGGCAGAAAAAGAGAGGAGAAGGAAGTGTCTAGAATGACTCTGGAATTGAGGATGGGAGAGACATAAATAGATCAAGAGTCACAACGGGCAGCTCGGCCCGGCCCCGCATCTCTGACCTATTCAAATTTCAGCCACCTATCTTGGTTTGAGGCCTATGGATTCATCATTGGGTTTTAAAAATAAATTGGACTGGAAAAATGAAAATATTGGGAGAAAATTGGCCCAAAAGGCCTACAAGAAATAAAAACGAGGAGATATTGATTTAAAGAGCATTATCACCCATGTAAAACACATTTTTAAATTTTCGTATTTTCTTAAAAAGTACATGTCTTTGACAAGTAAAAAAATGAATGTACTCACATCGATATAATCTATTTGACGTTTGAACCAACAAAGTATTAAATGAAAAGTTTTGACATATAGTTTATTTACTATTATTGAGATGGTATCAACTAATAAATATTTAGTCATAATTAAATAAATTCACATTCTCAATGAGTTCAAGTACCCAATTGACAATTAACGTGTTTTTAAAATTAACCCTTAAGATCCGGGTAGTTATATCTTGGATCTGGGCTCACCATACTAGGTGTGCTCAATACCAAAACTACGTAATTTCATTTAATCTCAGCAATAAGTTAAAAAAATAAAATCAATCTCAACTACTGTAATTGAAGTCATGCTTCTCTAATAAAAAACCTTCTTCCTCTTACCAGATTGGCCCCGACAATTCCCCGCTAAGAACACGTCTAAAATGAGATGGAAAGTAATTCGGCAGCCAAGAAAACCGAGGAAGTTTGTACGGCTCACTATGAAAACTTCATCATAGCCGTGAATGACCTCCAATCTCTCCTCTCCGATATCAATCTTCAACACATAAATAGGCATTCCTAATTATAAAAATAGGCATACTTAATCATAAAAATAAGCACCTCTCCTTAAAGTAACTCATCTTACATATGATATAGAATGTGTACACCTTGTTATAAAAATAGACACACTTAGTTATAAAAATAGACATCCCTACTTAAAGTAGCTCATCTTCAATGTTATTATAGATATGCACTCATAGTTATAAAAATAAGCACCATTAAGTTAATAAAAATATGTATACTTAATCATATATAGGCATCTCGCTTAAAGTAACTCATCTTATATGTTATATTAGAATAGATATACCTTGTTATAAAAATATGCATTCTTAGTTATAAAAATAGGCACTCTTAATTATAAAAGTATACATAATTATAAAAATTGGCACCCTCGCTTACAGTAACACATCTTGCATTTTATATAGAGTGAGTACCCATGTTTATAAAATAAGCATACCTAGTTATAAAAATAGGCACTCCTATTAAGAGTAACTCATTTTACACGTTATATATAAGCGCACCTATAGTTATAAAAATCAGCACATCTAGATATAAAAATCGGTACTGTGAAAATAGCCACTCTTAATTATAAAATTAGATACTTTATTTATAAAAGTTAAACGACATATTAAAATATAACAAAACACTTTCAACTATATTTAAAAATATATGAGATATAAAACATATAGAAAGTACCATAAAATTTATTAATAAAACTCAACAGATTCATCCTCTCTTCAATGGCAGACGCAAACAAAATAAGTTTAGAAAGAGAACAAAAATCCACATTATAGTATTATACTAATATAGTGCACATTGTCATCTAATTAGATATAGATAGTAGAAAACATTGGAAATGGCAAAGGAGAAGAGATGATTGTATATTACTATTATTTGTGATATTATTTTTGGAGCAAAAGCTTGACAACTATGTAATTCAAGAGTGTTGTATTGTGTGATTCTGTAGAATCTTTCCATGAGATTAGTGAGTTAATATGGATGAGTTAATGACATTTTTTAGAATCTCACATCAATTAATTAAAAAATTAATAAATTTTTAATAAATTTGGACAGATTTTTCTTCTTTTAAAATACTTTTTGAGATAAGTTAGATTTAAACTTAAATTTTTTATAATATGGGGACATTCACGTATGATATCTTGCAGACACAAATAATCAGTCTAGACTTGAAGGGCACAAAAAACTATCCCCATTAGAAAAACAATTAAGTTACTTTTATGCGGCCCCCAAACCTTTTCTGTTTTACGCAACCGCGAACCTTTTGTAATTGTTTTACGCGATATTAATGCGCTCTACATGTTAAACGCATAGAGGTAGATTTCTGGTGGCACTGAAAATGTACCCTCAGCTCAGCCTAACAAGTTAACAGAGTGCGTTAAGATTATTCTTAGACATCTCTGAAAGGTTGGGTCATTTGTATAGACCAAAACCCTTGTTCGTCTTCTGAGTATCAACAACAAATACTAATCCAGATTAAGGTCAGTGAAAAAGTTTCTGATTTGGAATATTTTAATGATAATTCGTAATGGTGCAGATATCTTATGGGTTTATCAGTTTGTTATCAAATGTCAAATTCACATGTTTAGCTTTCGGTTTATTTTTTTGAGCTGGTAATTGCTGAATAACTGCGATGATGATGAATCTTTGAAGTTCTTGTCCTTGTTATTCTTGATCTTTATCTGTTAATTGTTCTTGGGTTTTGGTTAAATTGCCGATTTTTTCTTTTTCCTACTTTAGACTATTCCATTAAGGCTGCAAGATTTGATTTTTTGGGCATTGGACAGTTATAGTTTAGACTTTAGAGCATGTTTGATGGAAAATTATAATGCTACATATTAGGGATTGTTCTTTTCTTGCATGAAAATGATAATGTTGTTGGCCAAACTAGTAAATTTAGTCTAGGTTGTTTGTTTGTGTTAAAATTTTACTCTAATAATTTGTGCTGGGCAGCTTATTTTCATGGATCGATGGGTTGGGATTCTGAAAGTGCCATTGCATCCTGATAGCAACAGTTTCTACAGAGTTGCTGCGTCTCTCTGCCTCTCGTCTTCTAAAGCCCTTGCTGTCGGTTTTGATTCCTTAATTTCTCAGATTTTTATGGATTCTGTTTTCTGAGTTCAATGCTGCATGTAAACATATCAAGATAGGGATATTTTATGATAAAAAACTTTTACTATATGCTGAACCAAAATGAACAAAATGTCTAGGTTCCTGGAAGATTGTATTTTGCTTCCATTTTTTTTTGGGAAAATAATCTAATGGAAGCTATAACTTTGTATGGCAACAGGTGCCTTCTGCGAATGTCATCTTCTTCAATGGAGATCGAGTTGAAGGGACTGGAAATCCAGTGATTGAGAAGTTATGAAATCCACAAAATATTTCGGAAATTTTGGTTTCAAAGTTTGGGGCTAGAGTGAATGCTTGGGTTGTTGACGCACCTATTTTCAATGGCCCATTTGCCATCTACAAGGATTTCATTCCCAATGTGAACCAAAATGGGGAACCGATATCGTATGATGCAACGGGATTTCCAGCATCATCATCGATTGTCCTGCTGTTGTATAATTGCTTGAAAGAGGTAATATCTCGATGATTTATGTGATCCAAGGGGCAACTATTAGTTATATAAGCTTCTTAGACAAAACTGATTTCATATTACCATTAATGTTGTTTTCTCCCTCCTTCGCCAATTCATGAGCAGATGATAACTGTAAACAGCTTTTGGTACATCATCGTCCTTCCTCTTAGTTTAACAATAGATAGGCAACCCATTTCATCATTTGTAGGTTAAGGTGAGGTGAAGGCGATGAACAAAAATGTTACCGTGATGATGTGTGCACTCTGCATATTCCATGCTTCTGTTTTCAGGATAGCATATTGCTTGAGGGCTATAGTCATGTGATTTGATGACTGTAATGTTGATTCTTCAATGGATTTAAGAGTCACTAGTTCATTGTGTTTCTATTTATATCTGTTAGGCTCTTGTAACCTCTGAGTGGTTTGAACAAGGAAATTATAGTATAGCCATAACCCGAAGCATGAAGAATAACCATAAACTAGAGATAAAAAATAGTCTGTAATGATATACGCTAATTTTTATCATTTGGTTATATTTCTGTGTAAATTTATTGGTTTTCCGTTTCCCCCAATCTGAATGTTGGTTGCTGCAGGCAAAATCTTCTGTGGTGAGGGAACAGAAAGAGAAATATCAAACTGAACTGCCCAACACATCGGCAAGTAATCCAAAAACTCTAGTCCTTGGATTCAGCAAGGGTGGTAGCGTAGTTAACCAGCTAGTGACTGAGCTTGGCTTACTAGCTGTCAAACATAATGGAAATGGAGGCCAGCCGAGTAAAAAAGGGATCAGTGTAGGCCGTGCTATCCGCGAAGAGGATCAGTTTATTCCCACCTCAACAGAAGCCTTCTTAAACAGCATAACTGAAATTCATTATGTGGATGTTGGCTTAAATGCAGAAGGGGCATATCTAACCAACCAAGACGTGTTTGATCGGCTCTCAGATTATCTCAAGCAAAGACGTCTTGGAATACGCTTCCTACTCCACGGAACTCCTAGACAATGGTGTGATACCTGGCGTATTTGGATAAGTAAAGAAAAAGATGCAATGGTTCGCCTTCTTACACAAGTTGCTCGGAAGAATATGGGTAAATTGCTTATTCGTGAGAGGCTATACTTTCCTGGTAGTCCCCCCAGTTTGCAGATGCATTTTGAGATCATTGAAAACTTGGATGTTAGCTGAATTGTGTTGATAAAGGAAATACAATTCTCAGAGAAGTTTTTCTGATGCATCTTCCTTGGATCTACAATGGTTGTCCTACAAATCTAGGCAGTATCTATGCAATTGTTGTGGTGTAAAAATCAAGGTAGAAACTTTTAACATCTTGTTTTTGGATGTTAACATCATAACACCATGTAGATATCAAGGTTAGATAATATATCAATTTTTTTTAAATACTTCCGAAAGGTACCCAATGAACACAGTTTTCACTAATCCGGACTTAAATTTTTAAGTACTCGCACAAACTGAATTTTAGATGATGGAAGTTTCTTGAAACAAGGTTATGAAAAGACAAACTGGCTCCTTGTGCTCTAGAAAACCCCTTGAAGAAGCTTACTTATCATTTTCCTCCTATTGTTATCAAAAGGCGAAATCAGTCGCCTTAGGGATTCTTATTAAACTGTCAGATGAAGGATGTAAGTCATGGTAATTCAACGGTCCTATAAATTGAAATTGAAAATTATATTCTAGTATACACAAAGAACCACCTTGCACAATCTCCTCCTATTCTTTAATCGTATTGTGTATGATGTCATTGTTTTTCACTTTCTTATTTAGGTTACAAGATTTTGGGTACTTGTTGAGTGAGGTACAACGAAATGGATATCCTTTTCTAGCTTGTATTGTTTAGGTCAGCTTGGGATCATAGGCTTAAATTGCAAACATTTGGAGATTATCTCAATCCCCAATGAAAAAGATGTCTGGTTCTTGTCTTTCTCCATGACTTGCTCACATTTGAGCGGCCAAAGGTCCGATTTTTATTCGAGGAATAGAATATAGTTTTAAGTATTTATTGTGTTCTTAAGAATATTTAAATTTTCGAATTTTTAAATATTCTTAGTATGTTTATTTACTGTGTCAAGCTTTTAAATTAATATTGATTAATCTATTCTAAATGATAAATTAATATTCTAATGGTGGAAATTATGTTAGCATATCAAATAAAAGTTCTACTCTAATATAGTAAAAATTGTAAAATATACTACTACAATTCCAAGTAAATTTTCTGAGTACAAGCTGTTGAGATTGAAAAATGTAACTATCTAATTTGTTTTTTGACATGTCACCTTTTACTATTATTTGTATTTTCTTTTCCTTTTCATATTATGAAAATAATGTGATATTTAGTAAAAAAAATTTTATTATATTATTTTATAAAAAATTCGATCTTTTTATTTTTTTCATGCAAATATATAAGTAGTGACTCAATAAGTGATTAATTTGAAAATTATTCTTATATATAAAAGAAATTTTACTTGTCACATTCTAGTATTTCTTGTTTCTTTTACAAGTCATATAGGGAAAACAATATAATATTTAATAAATATTTTCTCATTATACCTTCTAATTAAAATAAAATTTCAACATTTTTTACTCTTCTAACATAGAAACTTATAAAAATAATAATAAGGAGAAAGAAAAGTTGAAGTGGTATTCTATCTATACAAATAAAAAGAAATCTAAAATTTTATATTTTTTTAAATAATATGATGTACAATATGTAACAAATAATAAAAAAATAAATGAAACTCGCATGGACGTAACTTAATTAGTTTTGGAACTTCATATTTGATGATAAAAACCAATATTAAAATCCTGACAACGAAATGAATTATCATGATTTACACTTTCTACGTGTGTGAGAGTTAATGGTAATATTGGAAAAGGAATATAACAAGGGGCAATATCGTTTCCCGCAATAATTAGATTTAATTTTAATTCTAATAAAGCCTCCACGGAGTAGTACGGATTTGCAAAGAGTAGAGTCCGACAATTGGTTTGGCGGCAAAACTTGTGATTAGCATTTTGCACCTCTGTGGGCTCCATCTAACCAATTTCTTATTCTCTGGCGCGCCCTGTAACCGTATCATAGCAGCTGCGGCGGGCGAATACCATTCTTCCGGCCGGCACTAATCCGAATAAGCCCTTATTCTTGCCACCATCTGCTTCCAATTGGACCTTTTCCACATTTTCCCCCTTAATCTTACTTCCCATTTTTTAAAAAATGGGTTTGTTTTTTTCATTCAATACTCTTGTTGATTTTTTCATCCAGTTCATTATGATTTGGACTTTTGTTGTGCATAGATTTTGTTCTATAAATATAGTTCATGCCTTGTTCTTTCAGTATTGGAAGTATCTCCCTCTTGAACATTGCCAAATACTTCGGTGTTGGCAAAGTTTTCGAGGGTTCTTGCGATACTCCCCACCAGAGATTTAAACTAATTTGAAGCTTCAAGGGAATTTCTTGCTACCCAAATTTCAGGTACACAAGAAAGTTCTTTCCTTTTTATCTTTTTTTTCTCCTTAACATTTCTTCAAGACTTGAATGCAGAGGATTTCATACGGAGAATCCCATGAATCTTAGCATATACCCAAGTTTATAATAATAATTATAATTTGTGCCATGTGTTATTGATTTTCATGTGTGATTATCTATTTATGAATCAGGTTTTTCTTTTTACCAATGCCATTATTGAGGATTGCTAATACTCACTTTCTTTTTTATTAGTCATCACTTTTTGGACATCATACTTTAAAAAATTTATGAACTTTTGATTTTTTTCCTTGCATGGACTAGGATACCCTTCAAATTAATCTCTCTCGTATTATTTCTACAAGTTCTAATGTTAGAAGAGTTAAAAGGGGTTGAAATTTGTTTTTTATGTAAGGATATAATGGAAAAAAGTTCCTTAAATGTGTTATTGATTCACAATGTGACGAGTAAAAACAAACTGAGGGAGTAATATCTTTCTATATACAAATATATATGTTCAACTGAAAGTGTATAATTTGTTTCCCTCTTGTTGTCCAAAATTATCTATCTAGCTGTAGTTGATTGGACACTCTATTGATGAACTTCTGTGGCAAACTTTATGAGATGTTATTTTGGTTAGTAGAAGAGAATAAAAAAGGGTTGATTTATTGTTTTAATATGAATGCAGTTACCTTATAAGAAAATCTACTGATGGAAGAGAAATCAATTGCCCTTGATGCAGTCATCAAGGAAGCTGTTGATCTGGTATGTTCTTAGACTCTTCAATTGTTTGATTTCTTAACATTTTGACGCAGATCCCGACCTTATCTAGTTGCATTTTTCTGTCATGTGCTTGTGCTCCCTACTTCCACTTTCTTCCTGAGTTTTGACTGGACTTATACCGTGGAAATTAAAAAGAAAAATGTGTCTTTCGAATGGAAAAAGAGCATGAAAATAAGACTGCACAAATTTTATACTGATAGAAAATGGAGTAAAAACTTGTTTCTAGATTGTTATTGTACGATTGTACAAAGTCTTCTGATGTTTTTTTTTTTTTAAATTTCTAATAATTATCATGTTTCTATACCTTACACTTATTGGTTTCTAATGTGTGCAGGAGAACATACCCCTTGAAGAAGTATTTGATCATCTGAAATGTACCAGAGAAGGTTTGAGCTCAGATGAAGTTCAAAAGCGGTTGGAGCTGTTTGGATATAATAAACTTGAAGAGAAAAATGTTAGGATATCTCCATGTATTATTTTATCGTTGTTTCTTTCTAATAATTGTTGCTCTTAAGCTTCTTCATTCTGCTGATACTTCCACAGGAAAGTAAGTTACTAAAGTTCTTGGGGTTTATGTGGAACCCTCTTTCATGGGTGATGGAAGCAGCGGCTATTATGGCAATTGCTCTTGCAAATGGAGGGGTAAGGTCTCATTTCTTTAATGTCCTTTGTATGAGACGATTCCTCAATTTTCTGAGAAGGGCCCTAGAATTAGATGTTTTGAATATTGTTTTCACATTGTTTCAAAATAAGAAAATGTAGTTTAAGATATCAGTAACTCTTTCTTTTTCTTTTGGGGCCTGTTTTGGTGCTTTCAAGCCAAAAACAGATAATTTTTGAGTGATGGCCCCGTATTGACCTTCTGCAAAGCAGTTACTTTTTTTCTTTTAAAAAAACAATAATAAAGCAACATTCGATGATCAAACAATGCTATGTTCTTTCTGCAGGGGAAGGGTCCAGATGTTTATGACTTTGTTGGTATTTTACTTTTGCTAATTATCAACTCTACTATCAGCTTCATCGAGGAAAACAATGCTGGCAATGCAGCTGCCGCCCTAATGGCCCGTTTGGCACCAAAAGCCAAGGTATCATATACTGATAAATAAGTTTGCAAGAATGCCACTCTTCTGAAGCAAGAATAACTGACTTGCTGCTTTGTTGTAATTTTTTATTTACCCTCCCAGGTATTGCGGGATGGCAAATGGAGTGAGGAAGACGCTGCGGTACTGGTTCCTGGTGATGTCATTAGTATCAAACTGGGAGACATTATTCCCGCTGATGCACGTCTTCTAGAAGGGGATCCACTAAAGATTGATCAGGTACTAATCTGCATGCAAATATTCAAACAACTTGAGTAGGCACCTTGTAATCTATCAGATGTTTGGTGATTAAAAGACTCCAGACTCTAAAATATAGCTCGATGTCTCAATTCTTTTTACTTTATCTGGTATATTTCAACTTGTTTATTCTCATTGATTGAGCATTTATCCTTTCCTGCAGTCTGCACTTACTGGAGAGTCCCTTCCAGTAACCAAGAATCCTGGTGATGGGGTTTACTCAGGTTCAACATGTAAGCAAGGTGAAATTGAAGCAGTTGTCATAGCAACTGGAGTTCACACTTTCTTTGGCAAAGCAGCTCATCTTGTGGAGAATACTACACATGTTGGGCATTTTCAGCAGGTTTTTCTACTGAACCATAATACATGTTTACAATTGAAAACCGGATTGCCTTACTTCATACAATATTGTAAAATAAATCACCCTCTTTCATTATACCCTCTGCTAGGTTGTACATTTTTATCTTTCTTGAAGTGCATGACATATTTTTGCTTTTGGCAGGTTTTAACATCAATAGGAAACTTCTGTATTTGCTCAATTGCTGTTGGAATGGTTATCGAAATTATCGGTATTTGGGGCGTTCAGAGGAGATCCTACCGAACTGGTATCGACAATCTTCTTGTGCTGCTCATTGGTGGAATTCCAATTGCAATGCCTACTGTACTTTCTGTTACAATGGCTATAGGATCACATCGGTTGTCTCAGCAGGTCTGTGAAACCACAATTTGACTTTTTGATTTCACTAATCAAAATTGACATGGAATTGAAATCCATATTGTGAATTCAAATTAACAGACTTCTTAAACTTTTCAAATGATCCTTGTGCTGCAAATTCCTGTGCAGGGTGCAATAACAAAGAGAATGACAGCCATTGAGGAAATGGCTGGCATGGATGTCTTATGTAGCGATAAAACAGGCACCCTTACATTGAATAAGCTTACTGTGGACAAGAATTTGATTGAGGTTATAACTTTGGCTCTATGTACTTCTTTTCCTGAATCATGAAACACCAACATGTTCCAAGTTTGTTGGGACAAAAAAGCTCAGGGGTGTAGGTTTGATGTCACACTATCTGGTACAGGTTTTTGCTAAAGGTGTTGACAAGGATAGAGTTGTTCTAATGGCTGCAAGAGCATCAAGGTTAGAGAATCAAGATGCTATTGACTCTGCAATTGTTTCAATGCTGGGAGATCCTAAGGAGGTTTGTAATTTATTCCTCAATGGCTTGTGCTTGTAAATATTTCCTGCCTATATTTTAATTTTGCAGCAGAAATTCCAAGCTTTGAGCTAATTTTATTATAGCTCGGTAATAAACCGTCAACGCATAATAATATCAAGAAATAAGGCCCAGGGGTGTGTGTAGTTACTAAGACTTCTGGTTAGCTGCTCCTTTAGGTTACTTCCAAAGATTGATTGATTATATCTAACCATATTTTTATTTTGTAAAGGCACGTGCTGAAATCACGGAAGTTCACTTCCTCCCTTTCAATCCAACTGACAAAAGAACAGCTCTTACATATATAGATAAAGCTGGAAAAATGCACAGAGTGAGCAAGGGTGCACCAGAGCAGGTACCGTTTCTATCATGATGTGCTAAAGTTTAGTGACATTGTTATGTTTGAGTCCCAGAATATCTGAAAGTTTTCTAACAATTTTAGATTCTTAATCTGGCACATAACAAATCATCAATTGAGCGGAAGGTACATTCAATTATTGACAAATTTGCAGAACGTGGACTCCGTTCTCTTGGTGTTGCTTACCAGGTAATTCAGTTTGTTTAAACTATTCATTGCACCATGCTTCTTCCTTTCACACAGATATACTGATAGGACTTTCTTTGTACTGTTATACTGTAGGAAGTACCTGAAGGCACCAAAGATAGTCCTGGTGGTCCATGGGAATTTGTTGGCCTTCTCCCTTTGTTTGACCCACCCCGACATGATAGTGCAGAAACAATCAGGAGAGCTCTTGACCTTGGAGTGAGTGTTAAAATGATAACAGGTGACCAGTTGGCAATAGCGAAGGAAACAGGAAGAAGGTTAGGAATGGGCACAAACATGTATCCGTCCTCATCTTTGCTTGGTAACACTAAGGATGAAGCACTTGCAACGCTACCAGTTGAAGAACTCATTGAAAAAGCTGATGGTTTTGCCGGTGTTTTTCCTGGTAAATCTTCCAGTTCTAGCATTCATATTTCTTTTGGGGATTACAAATGCAACCCAATCAGCTACTTTTCTACTGATCTGGCTTTAAACTACAGAACACAAATATGAGATCGTGAAAAAGCTACAAGCAAAAAAGCATATCTGTGGAATGACCGGAGATGGAGTTAATGATGCACCTGCATTAAAGGTAGCTGACATAGGAATTGCAGTGGCAGATTCTACTGATGCTGCTCGCAGTGCTTCTGACATAGTTTTGACAGAGCCTGGTTTGGGTGTAATTATTAGTGCTGTTCTAACAAGTCGTGCAATATTCCAGCGAATGAAGAACTACACGGTAATTAATTTCGCAGTGATTAGTAGATAAATAAATTTTGCAGAACATATTAGTCGAGAGCTGAAAATTGTTTATGTTTTCTCCAGATCTATGCTGTTTCTATCACCATTCGTATTGTGGTAAGCTTCATACTAACTACTGGTACAATATACCATACAAGGAATGAACTAGAAGACTCTTTTTTGGTCTGAATGGCTTCCATTTACATGTGCAGCTAGGGTTCATGTTGCTAACAGTGTTTTGGAAGTTTGACTTCCCACCTTTCATGGTTCTTGTAATTGCTATCTTAAATGATGGTAAGCCATTCCGATTCCAGTCACTTTGGTGCACAGTTAATTATTTTAACAAGTTTCATCTAATTGAAAACTCGTTTTCTAGGTACAATTATGACAATTTCCAAAGACAAGGTCAAACCTTCCCCAATTCCAGACAGTTGGAAGCTCAGTGAGATTTTTGCCACAGGGATTGTTCTCGGTAGCTATATGGCTTTGACAACTGTTCTATTCTTCTGGGCAACATATGAAACTGACTTCTTCAAGGTATAGTTAAAACACAATGTGGTAAAAACTGTATACAAAGCATGATAATATGTTATGTTACTGGAGTCGAACAACTTAAGCTCATTTCCTGTAGAGTTTGACAGAGAGACGAGAAAAGTAGCATAATATCCTTCTGTGTTTTCATGGTTCACATTCATAATAATCGTAGAACAGGAATTAATATTGCATTTCTAAATGGAACTTTCTGCAACTTGATTAAGCTGATTAATTTGTTTGTACAATTGTCATATTTATGATGAGTAAGAACAAGTGATTGAAGCCTGAGACATGACAGTTAAGAGTTTTCGTTTTTCCAGACAATCTTCCTCATTATTGTTTTTCAGGATACTTTCCACGTAAGGACTCTCAACCGTAACAACTTTAATATGGCAATTGAGAAAGAAGCCAAGCACGTCAATGAAATGGTGGCATCTGCTGTTTATCTTCAAGTCAGCACCATCAGTCAGGCCTTAATCTTTGTGACTCGCTCTAGGGGTTTGTCTTTTACAGAGCGACCTGGTCTCCTGCTAGTAACGGCTTTCATTCTTGCACAGCTGGTAATTAGTTCATGCACCTTACTGTTCCATTAGAATCATGGCAATCAGAGCTTCTGGATAAACGAATAACTGAAATCCCATATCTTAGATCATATAACCCGTTTGTTTGCAACTTATTACATGGAAAGAACAACTTAGAAAATTTTTCAACATGATGACTTGAACTTAACAAATATCTATGAATGACTTTGCAGATTGCAACTGTGATATCAGCAACGGCAAACTGGGGTTTCGCTGGAATTAGAAATATTGGATGGGGCTGGACTGGTGTTATCTGGTTGTACAATCTTGTGACTTACCTGTTTCTTGATCCTTTAAAATTTTTGGCTAGATATGCACTCAGTGGAAAGGCCTGGGGATTGGTGGTTGAAAAAAGAGTGAGTACCTCTAAACCTATTACATTCTACAGAAAGTCCTATGTTACTATATAGTTCATTTGTCAGCACTTTTACAAAATCATATATTTGCGGTATAGTTCTATAAGAAACACCGGATTATGTATGTTTGTGCTAGTTTCTTCTGAACTGACTCAGCAAACGCCGTTAAGATCTTTTATTGATTCTGCGAATCCATTTATGTTCATTTACTTCTGTCCAAAATTTAAACTGATCGATGATAAATGTATGCATTAGTCATTTATATAATCTCAAGTCCTCCAGAACCAACAACAACAGATATATATATATATATATATACATATATAACATATGTCTTCTTCTGTTTCTTCCAACCAGACTGCATTTACCACCCAAAAGGACTTTGGAAGGGAAGTTCGTGAGGCTCAATGGGCAGCCGAGCAAAGGACGCTGCATGGTCTCCATTCTGCTGAGCTGAAGACTTTTAACAGCCCATTTGGGGACATTAATCTCATGGCAGAAGAGGCTAAAAGGCGTGCAGAGATCGCAAGGTTAGTCATCTGTTTTCTACAGAACCTGGGAACATCTTTCTTTTTATACCTTTAATAGGTGTCCAGTATTCAAAGGTATACAGCCCTAACTAATCTGGATTCAATCTACTTAGCGCCTGCAAAGTCTGACTCTTGCTCATGAGTAGGGGGCCATGAGGAGGATTCAAAACCTCTTACTATCACTTTATATATCTTGAGTTGCTATGCTTCCTCTCCCTATGTTGGATCTTGATCATTACTCCCTCTGTTTCTTTTTTAAAGAAAATACGGAAGTTTAATATTTTTTCTTATGTAGATTAGAATGTCCTTCAAATTTTTTTCTCTCCTCATTATTATTTCTACTCGTTTTTATGTCAGAAGAATAAAAAGAGGTTGGAATTTGTTAATTTGTGTCCTCTGTTCTAATAGTAACAAATTGTAATTATGCAGGCTTAGAGAGCTTCATACACTTAAAGGCAAAGTGGAGTCTTTTGCTAAATTGAGGGGACTTGATATTGATGCCATGAACAACAATTATACTGTTTGATCTTATTTTGTACGTTTTGTTTTATTAATTAAATTTGTAAAACTGGCAATGTGATATCACTGCCGCAGAGCATTCAATTTAACCCACCCAATTTTTTTAATGAGTTATTATTGACAATTTTATGTTAATTATTTACTCTCTCTCTGTGTTCATCAATTACGATATTATATATATGAGAACATTTTGCAAAATTGAGCTGAGATGATAGGGATGACATTTTCTTTTTTCCGATTCTGGTAGATAATTGACTTATTATGTAATCGATTGCATGATCAAAGGTTATTCTATGAGGTTTTGGTAATACCTTGACCTAACCAATATCGGATCCAATTAGTGATTTTTATCTAAAGAAAAAATTCAATACTTATTGTATATAATATAAAATGGTAAAAATAATATAAATTTTTTTATTAACTTATTGTACTGTACTGAGGGAAAATCTAATTAAACTAAATTTGATGAGTCGATATATAAGTTATATAAGTTAAGGAACTAGGAAACTGGAGAGTAAATTACAGATGACGTGAATAAAATTTTCTGCGAGAGAGAAGTTAGAGATGGAAGAGTAAGTAAACTTTACGAAAAATCTGTTTGTTGTTTAAGATAAAGTAATATAAATAAATGTACAAACTTATAACATTGAAAATAAAAAATGAAGTGTAAAAATTTCTTTTGATTATAAAATAATTTTTAATTTTTATATATATATATTTTTTTTTGGGGGGGGTTGGGGGGAGGGGTAGCAAATAATCTTTATATGTATGTTTGAGACTAAAATAAATGGGTACCTATAAGATACGTGCAAAAAATTCAAAAAATAAAATTTTCCCTCTAAATTTTTCTCTCTCTTATCTCTACAAAATTCAAGAATTCCAAACTCAGAACTGCTTAAATCCGACCGTTAAACTTGAAAAAAAAGTTAGTAAATTGTTTTATATTTATTTATTTATAATTTCATTGGTTTAAAAATTAAAAAAACACAACAGATTGAAATTGGGAAGACTACAAAATTTTTGAGGAATTTCGGCTACCTGGGCCGGAATTTTTGAGAAATTTCAGCTACCCAAAAAATTTTTTTTAGAGATTGACATCATATTTTGACATACTTAGTGCAATTGATTTTGGCAATGTGTTTTGTAAATACCGATCAAATTTTATATTGATTTTATTGTAATTAATTGGTATAGTATAAACTTCTCACACAATTTGTTCATTAGACTGTTGCATAATGGCTTCTCATTATAAGTGATTATGTATCTTAGAATTCCATAACATAGATAATGTTTGTTCGAATAAAGTTCACAATATTCTCTTTCTTCTTTTTCTTCAACACTACAACTTTTGCCTATTTGGAAAAGTAATCTATAACAGCTAATACGTACAAATATCTAGCAGATGACTTTAGTAAAGGCCCAACAATATCAAGACTCCATGCATCGAAAGGCCATGAAGCTAAGTTAGATGCAAAGACTTAGGAAGTTGATGTATATAGTTAGCATGTAATTGACAAGTTTGACATCTTTGCACATACTCCATGCAATTTTCACCATTGTCAGCTAATAATACCCCATTCTCTTGATGCAAAAGTGAAGTTTCGGACTAGATTGATGAGCTTCACAATTGCCAGAATGAGCTTCCTCCATTGCTTGAACAATTTCTTCTTCGCCAAAGTACCTTAGAAAAATGCCTTCAAAAGATCGTCGAAACAATGTATCTTTATAATATATAAAACGAACAGCTCGACACCGAACATAAATTCTTCTTTGCAAATCACTTGGCAACTTTCCTTCTTTCAAATAATCTATGAATGGCTGACGTCAATCCTCCTTATCAACCTCGAAGATTGAGATACAATATATTTCACATTCTACATCTTTTTCATCTTCGAACATGGGTGGGACTGCCCATCTTTGATATAATGGAATTTCGGTGTGCTGATCTGACAAAGTTTAAGTTTGAAGCAAGTTCTAGCCAGTGCATTAGCTTTTGTATTTCTATTTCTCAAGACGTGTGATATTGTCACGTCACCTAACTATTCCATGAGGTGCCTTGTATATTTATAGTATGGGAGCAACTCATGCTTCTTAACTTCATATACTCTAAGTAATTGGTTGACTACCAATTGAGAATCTCCATATACATCAAGCTGTAGTGTCTTCATATCAATAGCCAATTCTAACTCAAGTATGAGAACTTGATACTCGACCATGTTGTTAGAACATTGTTGACTTAAAGTAAAGGCATATGGTAGTACATCACCTTTAAGAAATACTACACCAGCTCTAGCCCCTTCACGATGTGATGCACCATCAAAGAACATTTTCCACAAAGAAAGGACTTCTATTACCAAGACATTTTCATCCGATAGCTCATCATTCAACTCCCATTCAGCCGATATACAATAATCAGCCAAGAAGTCCACCAATACTTGCCCCTTAACAGCTTTCTGGATTACATAAATAATTTCAAATTGTTGAATTTGCAAGCCATCTCGCTAGACGATCAGACAATCCAGACCTTGACATTACATATTTAATTAGATTTGCCTTTGAGATGAGATGTGTCGTGTGTGCCTGAAAGTAGTGCCTCAGTTTCTAAATAGTGAATATCAGAGCTAAACAGAGCTTCTCTATTAGCAAATAATTCAGTTCATTAGGTGCCATGCTCCTCTGTTTATTTTTAAAATCGGCAGCGTAATTCTTTAGTTAATAACAGAGAAAGTATTAGAAAAATCTAAAAACGTAAATTAAAATGAAAATAGGACCTTTTCGTGAAAACAGCGGATGGAAACCTATATCTCTAAAAAATACCCAAAATTCCCAAAAGAATCGCTTCAATCGAACCTTCGAGCGTAAAGTTATGCCTTGTCAAAGTTTTCAACTTTATGGGACAAATTTTTTACTTCGAAACACATCAGGATTACATTTTTGGCGATGCCATTGCGTTCATCTTTACGAGAACCATCAAAACGAGTGGCCATACGTGTTAAACGAATCTCTGATTGCATAGTTATGGTGTTTCAAGTTTTCCAAATACCTACACAAATTCTTCATTTTCTAATCAGGATGAACAAAATACATATAATTTTAAATATTTGTAAGTGTATTTGAAGTTTTATGTTAATATTTTGGTAAGTATATTATGCTAATTTTTGTGAGGTCATGTGTTTAAATCTCTTACATGAAATTTTTTTTTTTGAGTTTCGTCCAGATTGACGAAATTCTCTAGGAAAAACTCAGACAGTTGAAAAAAATTGTCATTTTTGGAGTTTTTTTAATCAAAAAAATCATATTTTCTTGCCAAAAAAATCTTCAAAATCATTCGTATCTACCTTTAATTTATGTTGAATGTGAAAGATTTGAGTTTTGAGTTAGAGAGAATTCGGTTAGAGAGAAAGATTTAACGGGCAAAAATGATTTTTTTTGCGCTATACATATAAATTTCCGAGTTATATTTATTTATCCCCTTCTGCTTTTATCTTTCTATCTCCTTTCTACTCTATTAATTCTTTTGGTTATTGTTTATATTTTCTCTTTCATTACGTCTACGACGCTCTCAACAATTTACTATAATATATAAATTATAATTTTTCATAAAATCAAGATATGACAATTCCTTTTAGGAAAAAAAATGTGAAGGTATCTTCTAAAAAAGAAGTCACTCACTTATTTTTAGTTGAACGAAAAAAGTTTGCTAAATTATTCATGTGTTTAGAATTTTTATATATTTACGATGTTAATTTTATACTAATTCGACCGTTCACAGTGAATCAATGATCAAATAATTCGATCGATTTGATCTTGCTCCGACTTTAACAATATTTTTTCGAAAGAAAAATAACTATTTTATTAAATAGTTACGGTATTAATATCCGCCAAGATGACTGCATAACAAACGACGTGCTTGAGTAGGTATATTAATTATTCCAAAAATAATTGACTTCCTCTATCCAAATAATAAAAGTCTCCAAACCATGTGCATTGAGTAGATATATTAACTATCCCAATAATAATTACACTTTACAAAAAGAGAAATTAGTTATCTCATGTCTAACTAGCTCAATAAAATAGCCTAGAAAGGAGAGGTCTGCATCTGTCCTACTGATCCTTAGACCAATTTTAACAATATTGTGGAAAGAAAGGTGGGTTGTCACAATTAGCGCAGTAAATGGGCAGGTCTTATTCATATTCGAGTATGTCTATATTCATTTATAGTATGGTAGATTAAAATTTTATAATTCGATCGATTTGATCTTTGCTAGAACTTTAACAATACCTTTTTGAAAGAAAAATAACTATTTTATTAAATAGTTATGGTATTAATATCCGCCAAAATGACTGCATAACAAACGACGTGCTTGAGTAGGTATATTAACTATTCCAAAAATAATTTACTTCCTCTATCCAAATAATAGAAGTCTCCAAACTATGTGCATTGAGTAGGTATATTAACTATCCCAATAATAATTACACTTTACAAAAGGAGAAATTACACTTTACAAAAAGAGAAATTAGTTATCTCATGTCTAACTAGCTCAATAAAATAGCCTAGAAATGAGAGGTTTGCGTCTGTCCTACTGATCCTTTGACCGATTTTAACAATATTGTAGAAAGAAAGGTGGGTTGTTATTAGTGCGTAAATGGGGCAGGTCTTATCCATATTCGAGTATGTCTATACTCATTTGTAGTAGGGGATGTTAAAATTTTATAATTTGATCTCTGCTAGAATTTTAACAATATTTTTTTGAAAGAAAAATAACTATTTTATTAAATAGTTATGGTATTAATATCCGCCAAAATGACTGCATAACAAACAAAGTATTTGAGTAGGTATATTAACTATCCCAAAAATAATTGACTTCCTCCATCCAAATAATAGAAGTCTCCAAACCATGTGCATTGAGTAGGTATATTAACTATCCCAATAATAATTACACTTTACAAAAAGAGAAATTACACTTTACAAAAGGAGAAATTAGTTATCTCATGTCTAACTAGCTCAATAAAATAGCCTAGAAAGGAGGGGTTTGCGTCTGTCCTACTGATCCTTTCACCGAGTTTAATAATATTGTGGAGAGGAAGGTGGGTTGTCACAATTAGCACGGTAAATGGGGTGAGTCTTATCCGTATTCGAGTGGGTCTGTACTCATTTATTGTAGGGAATGTTAAAATTTTATAACGCAGACCCAGACATTACAATAAAATAATATATTATATTATTTTAATATTTTTTATTAATACATAATTTATACCTTTATCCTATTTGTGCGTACTTGATCTTTTAATCATTTGAATTAGAGATGTTAAAGGATTGTATTCATTGGAAGAGATGATGAAATTATGTTAATCATGTTATAATTTTTATTTTAGAGTTATACATTGTTTTATATATTTTTTATTTAACAGGAAAAAAATAGAAAAATAGCATACGAGTATAAGTATATCCAGACCCACCCCGCTGGATTTGGATCCATATTTCACTATAAGAGTCTGAATTTTGTACAGAGAGTATCGTACCCGTCTAGATCTATTTACACCCCTAATCACAATCAGTATTTATTAATCCCATGTTTTTTCCTTTTTTTTTAGCAAATAATAATATTGAGTAAATATTTATGCCTGCCATGAATGCCATTTGGAGATTAAATAAATAAGATATATCGAATAGAATTTAAAATAGGAAAGAGGAAATTAGTTGCATCCCATAGAATCTTTTCTTATCGCATAAAATCATAAAAATATGCCTTACTAGTTAGTATACGTTCCATCCCAAAGTTCATAATTTTGGCTCAACTTAGATTGATTTTTAATTTGAATAGAAAACTTTTTTGTATTTAAGAAATTATATTTGTTTTCACAAATAATTTATTCATTACTTTGATTTCTATTTCAATTTTAGCAATATTAGTACAGAGTTATGAGGGGATTTGGGAAAATCCTAACCCCTTTTTAATTTTTTTTTATATTTTATGTGGTATAAAATTATATTTATTTTATAAAATAAAATAGTACTAAAATTAATAAAATAAATAAGCATGAAATAATCTTTTTGCAGTACTTCCTTGGTAATCTTCAAACAACAACTATGTAAAGATTTCAAATCCATCATCTTAAGCTTATAATACTAAGCCTTAACCTAACTTTATATATAATTGATTTCTGAATATGTTTGATCGCCCAATACTTAGAACTTTACTTGACTGATATACTTAATAATATTATAATGGCATCAACATTTCTGACACTCTCCCAACCAAGAGATGCAGTAGCTGCAATGAATTTTATAGAGGAGCTTACAAAGAATGCTTGTCTTGTTCAAGATCAAGTATTGGAAGAGATTTTGAAGAGAAATGCCAACACTGAGTACCTCAAACAATTCCTAAATGGAAAGTTGGATAAGGAGAGTTTCAAGGAGAAGGTTCCTGTGGTTGATTATGAAGACATTTTGCCTTTCATTGAAAGAATTGCAAATGATTCAAATCAGAGCTCCAAATCCAGTCTCACAGCTGAACCCATTGTTGAGCTGTTTAGAAGGTACTTATTCAACTCAAAATTAGCCATTTTTAATAAATTAATATAATCTATTTAACGATAGATGATAACCTCAATATATATATATATTTATGATAGAGGATAATAAGTAAGCAACCATCTCCTTATTTAACATAATTTTTGTTTTGTTTGTGTTTATATTTTTGTCCATTTTTCTTTTTCTTTTGATTGCAGTTATATGTTTTTTTTTTCTATTTCAGTTATTTTTTACATGCTAAATCACCTATTTTAGTCCCAAATGAATTTTTGTTTGGGTGTATACCTTTACTTTTTACATTCTTAATTCTTTTTAATTGCATTAATGACTCCAAAAAGAAATAAAAGAAGATTAAATATTTTTTTAGCTAACCTTAAAAAATACATACACGACTTTCCTTAAAATACGAAAATTTATTATGGACTAAATAGATGTTCAAGTATTTTTTATAATTATTAAATATTTTCAAGGTCATACAATGCATTTTTATCCTGCTTTATTTCTTAGAATTGAAAACGTTGATGGTCTTAGAATTGAAAAAGTTACAACCATAAGTAACTAATGAATAGATGTACTTAATATTTAATGGGTATGAAACTTTATTATTCTCCTATTGTTAAAGCAAAAAAGTATAAGTTAGCAAAATCATTATTAAAAAAAATAAATTTATCATTTTATTTTTTATACTCTCATTATTCAATTTTAGTACGTTGGGTTTATATTTAAATTGTGTTTTAGTTTTAAAAGAAAAGTGAACTTTTTTATTATAAAATTTTATGAAAGTTAAAATATTTGTAAAAAATGTGAGACACAAAGTAAAAAAAGTAAGTTAAATTATAATATATATTAAAATTGGTAATAGTAATTAGTACTTTTTTTTGGTCAAGCATAATTAGTCCTTTCTAATTTTTATACATTTATGTTCATAAATGTAAATAATTATTGGATCTTAATATACTATATATTATGTTAGTAATTTTAACTTCGTATAATTAATATAATAATTTACATTTTCTAATAGATTATCTGTTGGGAATTTAATTTCCAAAAAAAAAAAAAAAAGGCCAGACTAGAACTTAACTCGATCTATCCATTTTGAGCCATTTCGAGCCATGCGAGGTCGGATCAATCCTAATAGTTTCGTGCGGTGCTCAGGTTAAGCAAAGCCAAGCCCATTTAGTCCGGTTGCTAGTCTTGACTCTATCTATTATAATAATGTATGATAATTAAAGGTCCGTCTCTCACTTGTGCTCTACTCAAAGATATATTAATACATATAAATAGTTCTGTAAAAATTGGATCTGACCAATCAGTTAGATTAGTTAGACGGGAAACCAGACAGCATGCCTGTCTTGTATCATTACAAAAATAAAAAACTAAGCTGGAAGAATATCAAATTACTGAAAGTCAGCCAATATAACCATAAAATGATGGCGAAACTAGAATTTAAACATTGGGGGAGACAAAATATAAATTACGAAATATAAAATTATACAAATTTATTAACCTTATCGTGATAACTCAAAAATTTTGTAAGGGTTGAGGGGATTTTTAAAAGAAAAAATAAAATTTTCTTTTATTAGCACGACTAGTCTCTACCATCGAAGTTTCGAAGTTTAAATCAAGAGAAGAAAAGGAGATGGTTCTTATTCCTTATTTTGAAAGTGACATTAAAGATATTTATCTTATTGATAGTAGAACTACTCACATTTGAGAAACAAAAAATATTTTTCATATTTGAATATGAGAGAAACAAATGTTAGCACTAGTAACGATAATGCAAAATTGATTGAAGGTTTCGGAAGAGCCAGTGTGTTATTGTCTGGAGGCACAATAATTGTGATCCACAAGACACCATTTCCCTCAAAATCTTGAAGAAATTTACGAAGTTTTAAAGATATCCACCTTAATAGGTATCATGTTGAGAAAATGGAGGAAAATGGTCTTGAGTATCTTTACATTACTCAAGTGACCTTGGGAAAGAAATCAATTTTAGAGAAATTATCATCTCTATCTTCTGGCCTATATTACACAAAAATGAGTATTGCTAAAGTGCATCATTTAGTAAACCAGAAGTTTACTAATCACGCTATTTTTACTATTTTGCATGTCCATTTAGATCACTCGGGAACAATTATGATGCGAAAAATAATTAAAAATACTCATGGTCTCCCATTGAAAAATCTAAAAGTTTTGACCAAATTATCATTTGCTACTTATTCTCGAGGGAAATTGGTTATTAGCCATTCCAAACAAATGTAGGTCTTGAATCTCCAGCATTTCTAGAGCGGATTCATGGTGATATATGTGGGCCTATTCATATACCGTGTGGACAACTTAGATACTTCATGTTTAAATTGATGTGTCGATCGATGGTCGCATGTTTGTTTGTTTTCAACTCGCAATTTGGCATTTGCGAGATTTATTGTCCAAATAATTCGCCTTAGGGTGCAATTTCCTAATCAGCATATTAAAACGATCCTTCTAGATAAGCCATGGAATATACTTCTCAAGCCTTTGATGCTTACTGCATGTCAATTGGAATTACTGTTGAACATCTTGTAACTCATGTTCACACACAAAATGGTTTAGCTAAATCTTTTATTAAAAGATTACAATTAATTGCTATACCACTTTTAATTAGAACAAATCTCTCTACTTCAATTCGGGGACATGATATCTTACTTGCAGCAGCACTTGTGCGTATTAGGCTAATGAGTTATCATGAATTCTCCCATTTACAATTGGCTTTTGGTTTTGAGCCAAATATTTCTCATTTGAGAATTTTTGGATGTGTGGTGTATATTCCTATAACACCAAATCAATAAACCAAAATGAGTTCCCAAAGAAGGTTGGGGATATATGTTGGTTATGACTCTCCTTCAATAACAAGGTACCTTGAACCTGTAATGGGAGATGTATTTACTGTAAAGTTTGCTGACTGCGATTTTGATGAGGCTATCTTTCCTAAATTAGGGGGAAAAAATAAGTCACAATGAAAAGAGCTTGTTTGGACAACATTCTTGAATTATCTTGATCCGCGCACAAGCGCGAGTGAACTAGAAGTCCAAAATATAATTCATTTGCAAAAAAATAACAAATCAAGTACCTGGTGCTATTGCGGACTCAACAAGGGTGACTAAATCACACATTCCAACCATTGATGGCCCTATTAGGGTTGGAGTCTCAAAAGAGCAAAATATACCATCTATAGTTGTTGAGTCCAAATCACGCCAACAGCGTAGTCGACCTCTTTGTTCAAAAGATAAGAATCCTCAAAAGAAGAGGGGATTAAATGATCACGAAGATCATATTGAAAATTGACAAACGGACCAAGAGACAACTGGTGAAAAGATCCAAACTTCTAAAAATAATAAAAATAATACAGAAGTTTCCATCAATTATACTACTTCCAACAGAAGTTGGAATCGAATAGAAACAAAAATTGATGATTCGTTTGCATATAAGGTAGCGCTTGAAGTTTTAAGAGATAATGAGGATCATGAGCCAACATCAGTTGAAGAATGCTGACATATAAATGATTGGTCAAAGTGGAAAGAAGCGATTCAGTGAAAGTTAAATTCACTTTCAAACGCGAGATTTTTGGACCTGTAGTCCGAACACCAGAAGGCATTAAACTAATTGGATACAAATGTGTATTTATACGACAGGAAAATGAGAAATTGTAAGATATAAGGCACGCATTGTTGCACAAGGTGTCTCACAAAGGTCAAATGTTGATTATAATGAGACATATTCACCTATCATTAATTGAATTACTTTTTGATACCTTGTGAATCTCGAAGTGTATGAAAAGGTTAACATGCACTTAATGGATGTAGTGACTGCTTACTTATATGAGAATCTAGATAATGATATTTATAAGAGGATCCCATAAGAATTTAGTATGCCTGCAACATATAAATTTGGTTCTCATAGAAATTATTCGATTAAATTACGAAAATCATTATATGGCTTAAAGCAGTCTAGATGCATGTGGTATAATCATCTTAGTGAAAACTTGTTAAAAGCAGGATATAAAAATGATTCAGTTTGTGTATATGTATTCATTAAGAAATGTTTATCAGGATTTGTGATACTCTCTATATATGTTGATGATATCAATCTTATTGGAACTCCGAAGATAAACAATTACTTGAAGGAAGAATTTGAAATCAAAGATTTTGGAAAAAACAAATTCTGTCTTGATTTACAAATTGAACATTTGAAAAATGGGATGTCCATACATAAATCAACATATACTGTGAAAGTATTGAAAAGATTTTACATGGACAAAGCACATCCACTGAGTATTCCAAGGATCGTATGGTCACTAGATATAAATAAAGATCCCTTTCGACCTAGAGAAGAAGATGAAGAACTATTAGGTCATGAAGCACCTTATCTAAGTGCTATTGTTGCACTAATGTACCTTGCTAATAACATAAGATCTGATATCGCATTTGCTGTAAATTTATTAGCAATATTTAGTTCTTCTCCTATACAACGATATTAGAACGGTGTTAAGTATATCCTTAGATATCTCCAAGGGACCATAGACCTTGGGTTATTTTATTTAAATAAAACCAGCCCAAAGTTAATTGGTTATAAAGACGATGGTCATTTATCTGATCCACATAAAGCACGTTCTCAAACTAGCTATGTATTTACAAATGATGGCATTGCCACTTCATGGCATTCTTCGAAACAATTTTTGGTAGCCACTTCATCTAATCACTCTGAGATCATAGCCATCCATAAGGCAAGTCGAGAATGTGTGTGATTAAGATATATGATCCATTATATTCAAGAAAATTGTGGTATATCCTCTAGGGAAAGAGTCCCAATTCCTCTATATGAGGATAATGCAACTTGTATAGCTCAATTAAAGAGATGATACATTAAAGTAGAAAGGATAAAGCATATATCACCGAAATTTTTCTTTACTCACGAGCTCCAGAAGAGAGGTGATATTGATGCGTAACAAATTAAATCATGTGATAATCTCGCATATTTATTCACTAAGACAACCGACAACAAGATTTTAGAAGTTAGTATATAAGTTTGGAATTTGTCAGTATAGAAATCTCAAAGGATTACCTAATCAGGGGGAATAATCTTTAATATAGAGAATTTTGTACTCTTTTTCCTTCACTAAAGTTTTTTTCCACTTGGTTTTTTTATTTAGTAAGGTATTAACGAATCACGTTCTCTACGTAATGGACAAATAAGAAAGAATATGAATAAAATAATATTTGTGTATGTTCATAAGAGATAAGAACATTTGAGATAAAATCTATCTCTTGAAGAGATAAATATTCTGTAGAGATAGATATTATGTGTAGATAATTGATAGTATTTTAATCCTATCTTAGTCATGATAGAATCTATCTTTTTGATTCACCTCTATCTTTTGTATCCCTTGAACCCTATAAATAGGCCCTTACCTCTCTTCCCTCTTAGTTGTAATCACACCTCATAGAAAAACAGTAAAATCTTCTCTATTTGTCTCTTTCCTTTTCTCCTTTCTCTTCTATAAAATTTCTAGTCAGTCTTTAACTTTCTTCTTATTTATATTATTAGACCTAAGCTTGCAATAATTTTCACAACAATTTTCAATTTCTTTCCCTTTTTTGGACTAGACAATTTCTTTATCTTTAACTTATAACATATTTACAATTTCCGTTACTTTTGTTTGATCTTTTTTTGTTGCTTCAAATAAATATTCCTAACAGAGGTCTTTTTTCGTTTCTTATTAGTTGTTTTTTTTTTTTTGGTTAAATTAGAGTAATTATCATTTAGTTCTGAACATATTTTCATACCTTGATTAAGGTCCCAAAAATTAATTTTATCATTTAACATCCCTACTAAATTTTTGAGCAATGATTAAAGTCCTTTTATGCACATTTCATCAAAATTAACGGAAAACAAACTGTTAGTGACATTCCATTACAGTTATACAGAGGTAGAATTGGCAAAATTTAAGTTAAAAAAAAAAAGTAAATTTAAACCATGACTACTTCCTATGTGCCAAAATCACCACCACTACCACAGTACCTCCACGTTCAAACCTACCCTAGAAGTTTATTGCCTTAGTTTCCAATTTCAACTTCACAGCCTTTTCTCCCTTCTTCCCTCCTCCCCTTTCCTTTTGGCTGATTCTGATTTGAGCCAATCCAAATTCTAATTGTAGGCATGCTGTCTTCACTACTATTACATATATATATATATATATATATATATGTTAATGGAATGTTCAGTAAAAAGGTTCTCCATTTTATAAATGGATTCTCCTCATCCATTATAAGACAAAAGGCTTTGTCAGATCTAAAAAAACGTTTCTCATCCTGGAAAAAATAAACAAAGTTAGACCTTTCTGATTTTAATCTTTTCCCCTAATGTTCTTTAAAAAAAGTGCAAAGGATTAAATCAATTTTGACCATTCTAATTTTTATGATAAAATTTTTTATATGATTTTTTGCTGATTGTAACATCCTTAATGATTATCAACTCGATATGGGATACTATGGCAATAAGGCCCTGATGCAAAAATTCTTGGATGAGAGAGGGGGGGGGGAGGGGGGGGGGACAGGGGAGATCAAAGGAAAATTGAACTCAGGAAGAGATCTAAATGTCTGAAAATTTGAATATCCAAGAAAAACAACCGGGTTGTGTATATCTCCTGGGTAAAGAAGAAGCTGCCTGCTAGCATTCCAATAATACTCCAATTAACTTGAGATGTATTATCATAAATGTTGACTCAGAGTTAAATTTAATAGAATTTGCATACAAACACTTTAAGGGAAGCTCAAACTTTTGTTAGGGATTTTAAATAATAAAATTAAATTTTGGGGACCTTAATGAATATACGAAAATTTGTTGAGGACCAAACATAATAAGTACTCTATTATATATATATATATATATGAAATTATCCGATTTTCATACTGAATTGGTTAAACCACTTACCCAGTAGTTTGACTGCTTTGATTTCTAATCAAATTTTGAGAACATTGCATATAAAATATACCGTATATGATTGTTTTTTATACATTGAGGGAGGATATGTAGTTCGAATGTTAAATCCCTGTATAGAATGAGCTTTTTTTACCTTAAACTATTGCTTTCTCATACTATATAATAGTATAAATCTAATAAATCTTATAAAATCTAGATAATAAAGAAAAATATTGAATCCTAAATAAATTGAAATCTTAAATTAAAATTTTAAACCACATTAACATATTTATGTCCCAGGGCATAGGTTAGAAATATTATATTTAATCATAAGAAGCTTTAATTTCTTGAATTTTATGCAGCTCTGGAACATCGGGAGGGCGACATAAGTTATTCCCAGTAACTAATGAAGAACTGAATCGCAGATGTTTATTCAACAATTTAAGCCTTGGTGTATTGAAAACGTAAGAACATCAAAACCTTCATTAAGAGATTTAATTATATATATGTTGATTCTTTACTATTCTTCTTTTAACTTTCAGCACTGCCAGTACTATATTGAAATTGTTAAATTTGATTTCAAAACCAGGCATATACATGGGTTGGATGATGGTAAAAGAATGGTCTTCTTTTCGGTGGTTCATGGTATCAAAAAAACAAGTGGTCTAATTGAAATAAATGGCTTAAGCGGCATCTACAAGGACCAAAAAACTAAAACACATCCTTTGAATGTTTTCAATAATCTCACAAGCCCAGATGATGTCATATCATGCACAGACATGAAGCAAAACATATATATGCAGCTTCTTTGTGGTCTTGTCCAGCGAGACCAAGTAGTAAGTGTTGGAGCACATTTTCCACCAACCCTTATCCGAGCAATGAAGTTCTTACAGAAAAATTGGGAAGAACTTTGCTCTAATATAAGAACAGGACTTATTAGTGATTGGATCACTGATCCTAGTGGTAGAAAAGCAACGTCTACTATCTTAAGCAAAGAGATGCCAGATTTGGCCAACACGATTGAAGAGAAATGTAGAGGTAAATCATGGGAAGGGATTATTAAAAAGCTCTGGCCAAAAGCCAAGATGATTCAGACTAAAGTTACAGGTTCTATAGCACAATATATACCGGTTTTAGAATTCTATAGTGGTGGACTACCTCTTGTTTCAATGAGATATACATGTTCTGAGTGCTCAATTGGGATCAATCTGAAACCTTTAAGCAAACCAAGTGATATCTTATATACTCTTATGCCAAATATGGCATACTTTGAGTTCATACAAATTTGTCAACAGGGCAACACAGAAATGAGCCAAAAGGTTGTAGATCTTTCAAGCTTGAAAATTGGTCAACAATATGAGCTTGTTGTGACCACTTCCACAGGTAACTTCTTACCTTGATCCAAACATTTAATCAGGCACAAGTATAACTCTTATATATTCTTCTTGATATGTTTTATTAATAATTATAATGTTCGGTTCTTATGTTTTCTTCTACAGGTCTATATAGATATAGAGTTGGCGATATTCTTATGGTGATAGGTTTTCATAATAACACTCCCCAGTTTCGTTTTCTACAAAGAAAAAATGTTGTCTTAAGTATTCATTTTGATAAAACAACTGAGGAAGATCTCTTCAAAGCAGTTAGAAAAGCAATGGAAATTCTTGAACCACTTGGTTTTTTTCTCTATGATTACACAAGCTATAATGAGACATCCTTGAAGCTTAACCACTACGTACTCTTTTGGGAACTTCAACATGCAGAAAAAATTATAGTTGAACTTGATGCTTTTGTGATGGAGAAATGTTGTGCTTTACTGGAGCAGTCATTGGATGTAATGTACAAGAAAGTAAGAAAAATGAATGATGTAATCGGCCCTCTAGAGATTAGAGTTGTGAAGCAAGGGACATTTGATGCCCTCATGGATTTTTATCTTTCTCAAGGTTCATCTTCAACACAATACAAGACACCCAAGACCATTAAATCTGAGAAAGCCCTTAAGATATTAAACACTATGGTGATAGGGAGTTATTCCAGCAAAACCATTCCTAATATATAAGCCATTTGGAATGCAAATCAAGCAACAAAATATGATCATGCTATTAAGTATTTTCATCTTTCTGAGTTTGAGATTCATAAATTGGGATTCTTACGTCTTGCTAGGTCTTTGATTGATTCAGGTTTGAAAACATTTTAGAAGGATTTCATTTTGCATGATTACATGGTATATGTTCAAATCTTAAGATTGTAGATTTATAGTGTTTGATATCATAGATCTACAATCGAAGGATCCAATTCTAATTATTTTGTTTGTTTTTAAAATATGTTACAGAATTCTAATTCATTTTCGATTCCAATTCTCTAAATTTCACAAGTTCAATTTCATATAAAAAAAATTTGTCAACGTATTGCACCAGAATTTTCAGCTAGACCTCAGCTGAAAAATCTAGGAAAGAAAGCCGACAATTATGATAGGAATCCAATTAAAGAAGGGAAGGGAAAGGGGGAGAGATGTTGGTGTAGTTGGTAGTAAGAACAAGAAAAGAAACAAGAATTGCAACTCTTCATAAAAAATAAATATAGAAATATTACAAAATGAAGTTTTCAAATCGTGAAGAAATTCACTCTCTTTAGGACTATATATGTCCCTAATAAAGTGCAATAATCAAGACAAATACTTTTTCGGATAAGATGAAGATCTAGTTGAGGTAATATTGTGCTATGAATCCGAACTCCCTTAACAAAGATAAGGAGAACATAAACTTTTCGAAGTTTTTAGAATTTTTCTCTTGCAACAAAAAACACCAAATGATCCATATTTATAGTTTTTAGGAGGTGCCATAATTAGTTTACACCATTACACAAACAGATATCTGTTACTGTAAATATATAACTTTGGAGAGAATACAAATATGAGAATGCATATGATAATGAAAGATATAACCATGATAATATAATTGTATTATAATTTTGCTTTTGGTTATACCATTTCAAATATTGAAAGAACCCTCAACAATCCTCTACCATTTTTCTAGTTGTTGGTTACAAAAGTGAATACCCCTATCGCTTATTATGACTCTAGGGACTACAAAAAAATAACTTTTTCAAGAATTTAATCACAACTTTAGCATCGTTTGTAAGTAAGGCTTAAGCCTCAACTCACCTAGATACATATTCGACAGCGACCCAAATATAATGATTACCAAAAGAATTAGGGAAATGACCCATAAAATCAATACCCCAACCGTCAAACACCTCACATACTTGGAAAGTATTCATAAGCATAATATTGCGTTTTGAGATGTTACATGTGCATTGGCAGTTGTCAAATTCCATTACATAACTTTTTGTAACTAAATAGCATACTACAAGATAGTTAGTTTCCTTATAAGCTCAATTTTTAACCAAAACCTACAAAAATTCACATAAAAAAATTAAAATAAAAAAATTTTTGAAACCCCCTAATTCTGCCAGCAGACCTGAAACTAGCAATTTTCAATTTTTTCTAACAATTTGATCGATTTTTACTTCTAAATGAATATTTACTTCAATAAAATCTTCCATATTTTACTTGAACTCTTCAAAAATTTGAAGAAAACTTTGAATTTTTTTTAACAAGATTGTAGAGAGAAGAGAGAGATGGATAGTGAGAGAAAGTGAGGAAGAGAAATTTTTATTTTTTGAATTTTTTATGCATATATTTTGTATTTCCATACGTATTTTATCGGTACCAAATAAATAGGCTAATTTTTCCCAAAAAAATATAAGTGGGCTATTTTCTCTTCTTATTTTCCCTCTCTGCATGATCGCCAAGAAAACGCGCATTAAGCAGCTGAAAGGAGAAAGTTTCCCTTTTCATGAACCAAAGGGAAACCCAGTGGACATGGAGCTCGATAGAGAAAAAGTGCCTCTTTCTACTTCAACAAAGGAACACCAGATCAACCCTCTTCCAAGTTCACGCTTTTATGATCCGAAACGCTCTCGAAACCAACATCAACCTTATAACGAAACTTATCTCCAGTTTTGCTATCGGAGATCCGCTTGCTGGTATAAGCTATGCCCGACGTATATTTGATCTCAGTCCCCGAAAACGCGATACCTTTTTGTGTAATACAATGATTAAATCCCACCTAAATGCTCGTCAATTCACAGAAGCTTATGCTCTGTACAAATATCTTTTGAAAAATGTTGAATTCAAGCCTGATAATTATACATTCTCGAGTCTTGCTAAATGTTGTGGTCTTGATTTGGGTTTCTGGGAAGGCTTAGGAGTTCATAATCATGCTTTAAAAAGTGGGTTCGTGTCGAATTTGTATGTTGCCACTTCATTGGTTGATATGTATGGGAAGTTAGGAAAAATGAGTTTTGCAAAGAAAGTGTTTGATGAAATGACTGAGAGGAGTTCAGTTTCTTGGACTGCTCTGGTAGATGGGTACGTGAAAATTGGGGATATTGATGTTGCTAAACAGATATTTGATTTGATGCCTGAGAAAGACACTGCTGCTTATAATGTGATGATTGATGCTTATGTGAAGTTGGGGTGGATGGGATTGGCTAGGGGTTTGTTTGAGGCAATGCCAGAGAGGAATGTGGTGTCTTATACTTCCATGATTGATGGATATTGTAGTAATGGTGATCTTCGTGAAGCTAGGTTGCTATTTGACACAATGCCTGAAAGAAATTTGTTTTCTTGGAATGCAATGATCGGGGGGTATTGTCAAAATAAGCAACCTCAGGAAGCTTTGAGGCTGTTTCATGAATTACAGACACAGTCAAACTTTGAACCAGATGATGTCACTGTTGTTAGCGTTCTGCCTGCTATTGCTGATCTTGGCATTTTAGAACTGGGGAATTGGGTCCACCATTTTGTGAGGAAAAAGAAACTGGATAGATCTTCCAATGTCTGTACTGCATTAGTCGATATGTATGCTAAATGTGGTGAAATTGAGAAAGCTAAAAGCGTTTTCAGTAACATAAAGGTGAAAGTAGCATCTGTATGGAATGCTTTGATAAATGGGTTGGCAATTAATGGGCGTGCTGAGGAAGCTTTGGAGGTTTTTCTTGAGATGAAATGTGGAGGAGTTGAGCCAAATGAGGTAACTATGCTTGGTGTTTTGTCTGCTTGCAACCATGGTGGTCTAGTGGAGGAAGGAAAGAAATGGTTTAAAGAAATGAAAGAATTCAGGCTTACCCCAAGAATTGAGCATTATGGATGTATGATAGATCTATTGGGAAGGGCAGGATGCTTGGAAGAAGCTGAAAATTTGATAAACAGCATGCCTTATGAGGCAAATGGGATAATAATAAGTTCATTCCTTTTTGCTTGTAATCATGCTAAAGATTCTCTGAAAGCCAAAAGAGTGATAAAAGAGGCAATCGATATGGAGCCATGGAATGATGGAAACTACATTGCATTAAGGAATTTGTATGCATCTGAGAGAAGATGGAATGATGTAGAAGAAATCAAAGGTTTAATGAATGAAAATAGGGCAAAGAAAGAGGCAGGTTGTAGTGTCATTGAGATTGAAGGAAGGGTATGGGAGTTCATAGCTGGAGAGCAGCTGCATCCACAGGCAGAGGTGATGCATGTAGTCCTAGAACATTTGCAGATGCATATGAAAGCAAATGGTGCTTACTTTAGTGAACACCTTAAACTGGTTGAAGCTTGAGGAGATCACAAACCTGGAACAGTTATATTGCCTGCATTCAGAAATTGTGATACCCCTTCCCTTTCCATACGGGATAAGTATGATATGTTATACTATATACTTATGGGTCTAAGTAATCATGGAACTCGGCGGATATCCATTTTGACATAGTGACTAGCAAGGACGCTTGTCGAGTAGGGGTCATGGTCATGGTTACTGTCAAACTCATGAGTGGCGCACTCGAGCCCGCAAGCCTGAGACAGCGTAAGAGCATGGCTCACTGTTCACATCTAGAATCCCACACCCCTGACTCGTACCCTCGGATATTCGTTTTGGCATAATGAGGATGGTTTTCAAGTAGGTGTCATGAATGCTGCCAAGTCTCTAAGTTCTCTTGAATCCGGAGTTATGACAAAAATATACAAAATTTTATTATCAGAAAGGTCTCTCCTTGCCTTAACTTTTAAATTATGTCCAGAATTGTTCATCATGGGTGAGAGAGAAAAGGAGCAGCAGCCAGCATGATCAATTTTCTTATGCATATACAGTAGGCTGATCTTGAAGATAAAGCCAGACAGAAGGGAGGAATCATATGAGCATTTGTATGTCCAAACCTAGTGAAAGATTCCTTCCTTGCAATTATCATATCACCCAAGCTAACAAGCCATGCCAAACTTCAACTTAACTGTTCTTCTTGTCACATATAACACTTCCATTGATTTTCTCTTCTCACATCAAGTTCATCTTTTTACAAGATGGGTGGAGTCATGAGCTTCATGGGAAAAGGTAAATCTTCTGCTGCTTTATAAATCCCAGAATTAGTTTTTGCTCTGATTTTCTTCTGCTACAAAATTGTTTTGGGAATTGTCAGTTTGGTAATATTTTGTCTCTGATAGGTTTGCCGACTGCTCAAATGCTAAGTTTGGTGATTGGAACACTCCATAGGCAGTTTATAGAGAAAGATATCAACAACTTTGAGGATTTTCACATGGCAATTCTTGATATCTTCAAGTAAGATATGTCCATTGACTGGTTAATTTTGGTTGCTTTTTCATCTTCCAAAACTTGCTAACCATTTTGGCCTAGTAATTTACACGTGTTAAGTGCATGTCATAATATTGAGGGGTACAACTGTCCGTTTACTTTTTTTCTGAGCATGTGCACATATCAATTACCCTGCCAAAATGATCGGATTTTGAAGGTTAAGGACATAAATTATATCCTGCTTAAATAGTTAAGGAGTAAAATATCTTTAAAAAGATCAAAATTATGACTGGCTAAATGTAAATAGTTAGGGGCGTCTTTGGCCATTTTCTCGATTAAACATCCATGTCAAACAATTTATCTCAAAGTTCTATCTGCTATTAATTCCTGGTCTCAATTATTTCAGCACTGTCAATGCTGCATTGCCTGGGAAACATTATGATGCTCCTTCACCAAAAGAAGTAGAGGTCTCTCTCTCTCTCTCTCTCTCTCTCTCTCTCTCTCTCTCTCTCTCTGTGTCTCCCCCCCTCTCTCTCTCTCTCTCTCTCTACACATGAATAAAAGCTGCTGACAATGGGAAGGAACGAATCACAGGCGTGTTTCAAGCAATGGCAATCAGGGAATGATTCAGAAAAGAAGACACTGTTCATGGAATTCATGAAGAAGAAGCTGAATCTCGGCAAGTTAGATGACTCAACCCTCATCACCGGTCTCGTAATGCCGCCAGCAGCAATGGCAGCCAAGAGAGCCGGTGAGAGTGTACCCCAACTTAAATTGATCAAATCCATACCTGATGTTCTTTTTGTGCCCTCTGCCACTGTTCTTGCTCTCATCTCTGTTAAGATATCCAGGAAAATGTTCCTAGGTCATGTAGCTTCTTGATTCAATTGTTTCTTGTGCAAAAATTTTAGTATCAAATGACAAACCAATCCTTCTTATTCCATTGTATTATTTGCTTTTTTGATACATTTTGATGCATCAGGAAGGACTGTGATTCAAGTACATGATCTTAATTGTAGTGCCACAAAACGCTCTTAACACTGAATTATTACTTTGCCACCATTTTTACGACAATTTTATAAGATTCTTTTACTTTAAACACTCAATACATAAGGTGCAATTTTGCTTTTATTTCTCTCCTCAAGGTAGCTTAGCCTCAAGTATATTTTATTTGAAGAAAACAACTTATAATGCTTGTTTTACTCTTCAAATTACCTTACATAAACAACTAGTATTATTTTTTTAAAGAAGTTAATGAAGAAAAGGATCTGAAACTGTCTTATGGATCATATCATAACAATGCCAAAACTTTTAGGACCAAATAAGCTATTTTCCCTTCTTAGGAAGTTGAGAAGTCTTTGGAGAGGAGAACGATTATGCTTGAAAGAAACTAAATCATGCCTTTAACAAAACTAAACCTAGACAAGCAATTGATGGATGTCCTACAATATCAGAATCTGAATTTTGCCACCCAATATCACCTCCACACGTAAAAGATATATATATATATATATATACAGAATCAACTGCAAGAAAATATACAAGTTCCTTCACAAGAGTGTAAGAGAAATAAAACCGATCAACTTTCCATATACAAACTATCCAGGCAGATTTCCTTGGATCAAAAGCCAATCGCCACTGCCTACCAACTAGGCTTCCGCTTCCCCCTTTTCTTCTTCTTGATCTTAGTAGGGGCAGTTAGCTTGGCAATGGAACGTATTTTTGGGGCTGGTTGATCATCTGTAGTCAAGTCTTGCACTACAGGCACGGTAGGGGAGGTGCTCGCTTTATGTGCCTCTGCAACTTGGGGCTTTTCTGCGCACTTAATTGTGACCTCACCAAGTTCAGTTATCTCTTCATTCATTCTCCCATTGTATATCAATATATCATCTTCCGCCTACAATAACAGACTAACTCAGTACAACAGAAAAACAAACGGGGTGCTAAAGATTACAAGTTAAATAAACAAATAGAGAGTTTATTGAAGCAAAGACGATACAGCAGATCAAACCGTGCAACTACACCCTATATTATTCACAGGTTTTAGGAAGAAACCCGACTAATCAAGTTCCAAACGTTAACCTCATTAGTTAAAACAAAGCATAATAATCCGAAGTAAAATCTGGCTCGTTGTACCCTCTTCACCCTTTTCAAAATAAAAGCAATATAACAGCTACGAAGAAAACAAAGAAACCTCACTTTTGAAGGTTTAAAAGATGATAAGGTAGATAAAAGGCTTACATTTGCACATGTAGCACCCAAAAGAGACTGATTTGTGCTCTCAACCGCGTCAGGACGTCGGGATGCTTCTACATGACTTGAAACTGCACTTCCAGTCATAACCATATTACCCTTATTATACTCCAATAAAAGCTGCGATGCAATATTAGAAGATCCTACTGGCATTCTGTCCCCATCGTTTGGAGGAGAATTAAGAGATCGAGCAGAACTGGTAAGACCACTTGGCAAGTCCAAGTCATCAGCCGAAGATAACTTCTCAGGATTTTCACTCTTTACCTTGTTGATTCTAGACTTCAGATTCCTAACTTGTGACTGCAGCCTTTCAATTTTTCGAAACATTTCCTCCACTAAATTATCACCACTTCTTGATTCAAGCCACAAACCTTCATTATTGGATCCAGTTTCGAGATTCATATTATGCCTGTCTGTCGAATTCATAATGCAAAATGACTACATTACTAACTGGGGAAAGAAACATTAGAAGAATTTTCACAAAGCATAGTTAGACGAGTTGTGCTACATTCCCATTCAGAAAGAACGGAGCATATCCATTAGATCAGTTCAAATCTCCCTTTGACTCAAGGCAGCTTTTACTTTTCCCCTCCGCCAGCAAGATTTTTTAATATCATGAATTTAAAAGAAAATTCAATTTATTTGACCAAAGAATATCTTAAACACCAAGATTGTAGAACATTAAGATTTTAAGTGAAAATCCAAATCGTTTGAGTACAGGAAATACTAGGTACTATAGAGCACAAGAATGAGAGGAGGAGAAACAAAATGAAACTTTCATGCAAGTGACAACAACAAATTTTCATGCAAGTGACAAGAACAAATAAGATGGAGAAAATGACACGCATGTTGATATTCCAGGTAAAAAATAAATTAGAGAATACATCTGAACAAGGCACGCTTTAAAAAAAAATTTCACATGAAAGGAGAGGGAGACGTAATAGCATTAGAAACTTAGTAAACCGGAGAAATGATATGCAAGTTGATAACTACCTAAATCTTAATTTAGTAAATATGGGATGGAAAGAAGAAGATATATAGTAGCATTTAAACATATTAGTTCACCACAGATTAATCATTTTTTATGCATAAAGACTCGTAAATCATCAGAATTAAGATAATGCCTGAAGTCTTACCTTGACCGGCCTGATATGCATCTGCATAAGTACCATCAGTAGTGCGATTTCTTTTCTCTGCAAAAATACCATGTTCAGCATGATACCCAACACAAAGCATTAATCAAGCAAAATCTTGGGTGAACAGGAAAATGTCAGTACCATAATATGAAAAAAGGTTATGAAGTGACATATATGATGCTGCATTTGTTGTCTCTTCAGTTCTTTTTCTTTTCTTCCTCCTCAAAACCTTATCTCTTGGACTGTCATTGGAAAATGGAAATGACCTCATGCAGGTTCCTTGCATTTCTAGTTTCTCTGTAAGAAACTGCTTTCTTTGATTGTATTCTGCAAGCTCCCTATTGTACTTTTGAGCTAGAGCATCAAACTTCTTGATCTGCAATTCGGCCCATTTACATCGCCACATAAGAGGTCGAACAAATGTCCTCCAATGAGAGGTCAACTTCTTCTTCCTAGAAGATAAGGAACAAGAATTAAATCAAGGATACAATTGATGAGCACCCAGGGGCATAGCAAAATCATAGATGGAATTGGCAATATTTCCATTTATTGTCTTTCATTGAAATGAAAAATAAGTCGTGGCATCCAAAGGCATCGATCAAGTATGTGCATTCACATGATCGTCACACAATTGAACTCAGCAGAAAACACAAAATTTAGACACAGAGACACTAGTGGGTTCAAAAGAAATATCAGCAAAGGGACAATAAGTTGTTTTGGGGGGATACATGATGCAGTAGGAGTGTTGGAGAACTGGAAAACTCCACAGTCCTAACATATTCACCGCCACAGCATCATGAGCACCAACATAAGACCAAAGCTGACCCCTTTCTTCCATACTGATTTATTCACCTAAAATTTCCTCGCAGAAGTAATCCCCCTAGCAATTAACACACTGCTGGTATCCTTCTATGCACAAACAAAACATTCACAGATACATGTAAGTTACCTATCTTCACCATGTAGATCCCTCCATAAGAATCAACTAATTAATCAGTTGCCATGACCACCAGTAACTATGGGAACTAATTGAATAACAAGAGAATTGAATTTTCTATTATCTATGGAAAGGATAATCTGATCCTTCGTGTCAACTTCTTAAACGAAAGGCAAAGATCTAAAAACAAAAGATATATAAAAAAAATAAATACCTTAACCTAAAAATGTCGGGAAATCCGTTGAGTGGCAGTGCCGATGAACCATCAGTATGGAAACTTGACATAACTTCAGAGTCACTCAAGTTGCCTGAGTTCTCAATGCCAGAATTAGTTTCATCAAAAGAACTTGAATTCTCTGTTGCTTCTTGGCATTCAGCTTTAACCAACCCATCAACACCAGGATTTGTAAACCGCGTAACACCCGCTTCTGCTTCATTGCTCCTGCAGGCTACCAGAGGTTCAACTACGCATCCACTAACCTCCAACGTGGAGCCCCCATAATTGGTGTCACATTTAAGACACTTTTCTGTAGAATCTGCAGAAACAACTCCATTCTCCTTACTAGATGGGGCCTCTGGAGTTACTCCAGATTTTCCGTTGGACTCTAACTCAGGACCCATGATCAGACTGGGAGCGTCTTCCGATCACAAAGAGTTTACTCAGAACCCTGTAAAAAAATCAAACAAATTTCACTATGCATCAAACAAACAATGCCCAGAGATGTGGTAACTTAACCACTTCTGGAGATAGTAAGACATCTAAGGAGGCAGGTAGGCAGTGGCATCCATGATTTAGGACTTATCAAAGTTCATCCATGGATGGAGACACTAGGTCAGCAACATAACCATTAAATCACCTAATTTCCAGATCCCAGAGGTGGTCATTAAACAATTCATTAGAATTCTTTCTCTTTTGCGTTTGTGTTTCTTGACGACACAGATGAAAAGAGAAAAAAAGAACCTTGAATTTTACAAACAACCATACAAATAATCACAAAAGAATGAATATTTGCCATAAACCCAAAATTAAGAACGAATCTTTACTCACCCTTGCCAATATTCCTCATCAATTCTGTACCAAATTCATGGTAAAGAACAGTTTAAAACAAAACCCAAAAAATAAACAAAAAATATCAAATTAAACCCACCCCAAGGCAAGTCAATCCACACCGGGTTATAATATAAACCAAAAATCAAGAATCTGAGAAGGTAACAGAAAAAACAAGAAAAACCCTCATAAAATCCCCAAAAAAATTCAAGAAAATTGAGCGTTACCTCGTAGTACCTCGAATCGCAACAGAATTTCCACCAACAGTTCTTCCTTCTTTCCGCTTCTTTTCTTCTCCTCTTTTTCCTAAATCCCAATTCCTCTCACGTAGTAGTGGAATTATATACGATTGATTATCGAAGAAAACAAAAAAGGAAAAGAAGTAGCAGTAGTAGTAGTAGTAGAAAATGATTCTGTGGTGAGTTGTCACATTACACCACTCCTCTCTTTCATTTTGTACCTTTACTTTTTGCTGACTCATAGTTCAGCGATCCTTTTCTTTTTTTTTTTTTCTTTTCCGCTTTATTTGTTTAATTTTCGCATTATTTTACTTTTAAGGTTGTAATTTCAACGCAATATTTAATAATTTTTTTATTATATTAATAATAAATTTTAATATTTTTTATTTTTCTAACTTAAAAATTAATAAAAATAATAATAAAAAGAGACTTTTTTAAGGACATCTATGCAAAAGAAATCTAAAATTCTTTACTTAAAAAATCGAATGTTCAAAATGTGACGAGTATAAAAAATGAAAAATGTACTTAGACTTCCACCATAGGTGATAGCCTTCCATATACTTTTTTTTTCTTCGTCCTATTTTGTTATTTTTATCCCGAATTCTTTTTAATTTATAACTAATTTTTGTTAATCCAGTAAATTGATAATTTGATCACCAAATTGTTGATTATATTAAAAATCTCTAATTTCAATAAATTACTAGGTATGTTTCTTATGCTTTAAACGCAGTGAGTGTTTACAAAATACCATGTATTTTTAGTGAATTTTTAATTAAGTATTTAAACTTTTAATTTGATTAATAAGTAATCAAAGGGTTTCATAAAAAAAATTAACAGTTGAAAACAATTAGCGGTTAATTTTGTGAAGTATCCAAATTAAGGTTCTATAAAAAAAATAACGGGTTGAACCCTAATTTAAGTACTTAATTGTTAAATTAAAAATTCTTCAGCAATTTCTTTTTTTTTTTTTTTACAAAATCCTAAGTTGGTGCTTATTTAAATTAAAAGTTTAGGTACTGAATTGACAATTTATCAAAAATATAGATGTATTTTTTAAAATAACCATAAATCATATAAAATATGAAAACTTAATGCCAATTGTTAAATCATACGAAAATTTATATATTAAATTAGAAAGTTAATCTATAATTAACGTATGTCACAAAGAGTATAATATTTTAATGTATCCATAATTGGAAAGTTAGTCACACGGGAGTAGAATCTTTTAGTTTTGAAAATTATAAGAAATATCAAGAGTAAAAAACACTTTATTATATTAGTGACATTTACTATTTACTAATTAATATTTTTTTACCCAATTTTGATACTTTATTATTTTAATGATAATTTACCATTTATTAATTAATAATTTTTTGCTCAATTTTGATCAAATAATTATGTGCTTGTTAGATTTTTTTTAATGAAAATTTGTTTGCTATGATTCAAGGGTGTAAATAATATTTGTTGTCCGCATGTGCGTAGCTTAGTTGGTTCTGGGGCTACAGAGTTGGCACCAAGGTCCAAGGTTCAAATGCTGGCAGCGGCATTGTGGGAATTTTAACATCTCTAATGTGGGGGTGGTTCCTTGTGTGCACCATTGTCTGGCCTCCAGTCTGCTGAGCCGATGAGTCACCATGATTTACATCTTCCACGTGGGCGTCGGGCAGTCTGGTAGGGGCCCTATGGGCGAAGGATTTCACCTTTCGGTACCAAGATTGTATCCTTGTCGTTAATTTTAGATTATATCCTTTTATTTAGATTATTATTCATACATTTCATATCGAATAAAGGCTATGAAAGGATTTTTTTTTTTCTATCAAACGTGTAATTAATCAGAGAAACACATTTATCCCTTCATAAAAGATTTATCATATTGAAGCATGAGATAAATATTTATGAATTATAAAATTATATTAAAATAAAAGTTAAAAATTCTTATATATTTAATGACGATTAAATTATAATATTATTTATTAAAAAACCGTGCAATAAGTACTCTGTCATAATTTTAAAAAACACATAATATACCATTTTTTGAAAAATGAAAATATTTTTTAATTAAAATAATAAATATTATTTTAAATCAAAGACTAATATTTCTCCTCTCCCACCTTGAAAATTTTTCTTCAAAAATGATTCACAGAAAAATGAGACTAAAAACACATATGTAGTACAATAGTCTTTTTTTTTTTCTTCCCTTTTTTGTTGTTCATAATTAATGTACTTATGAGTTTATCAAATAAATTCATGTAAATAAAAAGAATAGAAAAAGAAATATTAAAGAAAAATGATATAAGAAAAATGAAATAATATTGAATAGGACTTTTATTTGCTAAATAAAAAATATGATAGAATTCATTAATACTTCTCATTTTCTATTTAAAAAATAAAGTAAAAGTTAGTAATTAATATCCTGCACCCATCTCTCGACAAAGAAAAATTCATTTCTATCTTCCCTAAAACTCTTTACCTACTCTAAATAATAATGAGTAACTAATATTCCTTCTACTTATGACCCAACTCTCCAGCACCTCTTATTCCTCAACCCAAACATAATATATATATATATAAATATATTGGAATTGTACATATTTATATTACTTCTTCAAATATTTTCTACTTTTCAAAAATAGTTCTCACAAAAGAAAAATAGAAAACTTCTTCTACCATTGCATAATTTTATTATCACAAACATTTCTCATAAAAAATGAAGAAAATTACATTATTAGTTTTACTAAGATTGTTGCTTTATTTTTAAAATCACGTTTTAAATTTAAAGAAAAATATATACCAATAAAATGAAACATATATGAAAAAAAAAAAGAATCCATGAATGTCGACGAATATTAATGAGTAATTATTCAAATTGAACCCCAAACAAACTCATTTAAAAAAACATTTTCATAAAGTCATTAAGACACATTTTAAAAAGATAATAAGAAATTTAATTTATATTAGGTTTAAATGGAAAAAAAATGGAATTGTATTGAGTTCCTAAAAAAAAATGGTCTTTAAATAAAATTAATTACTATAGTAAGATTACAATAATTATTCTGGACCAAAAAAAAATTATAATTACTATTAAACTAGAAAGAAAAATAAAGAAATGACATATTCGAACAACTTGCAACGAGATACATATTTTTGCTAATAAGGAGATTGAATATAATTACAAAAAAATTTATTTATTATGCAAAGTCTAAAATTAGGTTCAATCGTAGTGTAGTTTAGCAATTCATTTTTTTTATTTTGCATGGAGAGAAAAAAGAGGAAGATGCCACATGACACTCTTATGACATTTATTATGAACTTTATTTTAATATATATATATATATGTATATTGTATTTTTTCTTGTCAATAATTTGTTATCATAAGAATATTAATTTGATAAATATTATTTTATTTAATTTTAATGTAGTCCATCTTAGTTGTAGTAGGGAGATAATTATCGTTATTAATTCTCATACATTATGTCTTTTTTTGGTCAATAATTTGTTCTTATCAGAACATTAACTTATTTAATTATAATGTAGTCCACCTTAAATGTAGGAAAACAGTTATCATTATTGATTATATATTATATCATATATCAATAATTTATTTTTATCAGAATATTAATTTATTTAATTTTAAGTACCCTACCTTAAGAAGATAGTTGTTATTATTAATAATCTCTTACCTTCTCTATTTTTTATTTTTTATTTTTTTGTATGGGGAGGAAAAAGAAGAAGGTGCCAAGTGGCATTCATTATGGCTTTATTTTTATTGTTTTAATATATATATCTCTCTAAATTAGAATATGTAATTTTGATTAGATAATTATTCTAAATTCAAATTATAAAATAATTAAAGTATAAAGTTTATTATCCATTCTTATAAAGTTAATCTCTATTAACTATCATTTATTTCTATTTTTGTATGGTGAGGAAAAAAAAAAAAAAAAGAAGATGCTACATAGTGCTCTTATGGCCCTTAGTATGACTTTATTTTAGTACATATATTTCAAATTTAAAACTTACAATAATAATAATAATAATAATAATAATAAGAGAAATTCTCCATTGTGTGCCAAAGAGTACCTACCATAAAAAAAAATGCACCGAAACCGTCCTAAAAAGTTCATGTATCGGTCACACCAAATTTTTTTTAGGAAAATATTTGACACATAATTTTAACTCAATGGTAAATAATAAAATTGAAAACGAGTTCAACAAATAGAATGTGACTTAAATAAATAATTTAAGGGTATTTTGAGAAATTAAAAATTCTCCAAATCATTCCATATAGTCGGTACGAGGTGGCTACGCACATTTTTCTGTGACAAACTACTATTTAGCATACGATTTTAGTTCAAGGGTAAAAAAATTTAAAATAAATTAATGAGTAAAATGAACCACCTCGATTACGCGACGTAAATAATATATGAGCATTGTAGGTGAATTTTCCTTTTTTTTTATAAAATAAAATGAAAGCTTACTTTCTTTAACAAAGTTTTTTCAAAAAAAAAAAAAAAAAAGCCATTTTGTTACTGGACTGTCTTCAGCTAGAGCTTCAACAAGGTTGGACTGGTCCATAAGTGAGCCCAAATCCCTTTTTTTTGGGAGTGAGAGTGAGCCCAAATCTAATGGGCCAGCCCGGTCTCTATGGGGAAAAAATAAAACATCGTCGCCTGAGAGATTCGAACTCTCGCGGGAAAATCCCATGTACTTAGCAGGCACACGCCTTAACCACTCGGCCAAAGCGACTCTTTGAAATAATGGATCAAATTTAATTAATTATCTTTATTTTCCACTGCTGATGTCCAAAGCATTAAAATTAAGTACAAAGTTGTGTTAAATAAATTAATATAACAATTTTATTTTTAACAACCTGAATAATCAGAATCAGTTCTAGAAAATATAATCATACTAGCTTTTCGAAAAAGGAAACATTTAGGGCGGGGAAAGGTTTCTCGGGTAAGAGTCAAGCCGAAAAACTATCATCTAGTTGAGAAAGGTCGTCCCCCAAGCGAAATATATAATTGCATATATAGAAGAAAGAACTGAAGCATTCAGCCAAACATCCTATCTTTCGTAACGAGAAAGGTCCAACTCGCCCCAAGGCTATATATAGACACTGACTCACTAGATGTAAGATAAGAGAAAGAACTCGAACTGACTAATTTTGATTAATATTGAGCCAAATATGACCGTTTAATGAGAAACAAAAGTGAACAAACAAGAAAAAATATATATATTTGACCCTCTTATTAGTAGAAGATCTTTTGTGCGAAAAAATCTTTCCCTTCTTATTAAGTTAAGAAAATCGGTTCAATATTGATTTGTCTATAACTATTTTTTCAAAAATAATTTTTTTTAAATTTTAATTTTAAAATAATTTATAGTTTAAAATAAGTTTAAGTTAAGAAGGATTGATTTTAAGTAATGAAAACAGGGTAAACGAATCGCAGGCCCCGGATAACATGAGGTGCTAGTCTTTGACAAATGTCTGTTGGCAACTGCAAGCAATTAATTCTTGAATGTTAGTTAGTTGATAAGTAGACTGACTAGTAAGTAATCCTTTCTCACTCTTCCTCAAGCTTCCAGTAGGTATTTCTTCACTTATTTCACATGTCTAAAAGAAAAAAATCCACTCCATATTTCTTGGAGCACCCCAAGAAAAGCTCAAGAATCAGAGAGAAACAGACCAATGGGTTTAAGTTCATCAATAATCATCAATTTTGCATTCATTTTCACCTTGATTTTGATGCCACTGACTTCATATTCCATTCCTTTTGTGGTCTTTCATGGTAAGTATTGATAAGTTGAAAACTTGGTTTTAAATGATAAAAGTACATTTACAAAAGGGGAAGAACTAAGAAGGGTTGTTGTCTGTTTCTCTTCTTTGTTTCTGAAAAAAAAAAAAAAAGTCAACTTTTTAGGTTCTATTGTCTATTTATCTACTTTTGGCCCCTCAATTTTTTCTGGGCTGCCCTTAATTTCTTGAAATCTTGTCTATTTTAGGAAATTTTAGTTGAGATTCTTGGTTTTTTTAGAAGCATATGATATGATGATGAGTGATGATTATTGCTTTATGGAAGATGTAATCTTTTGATTAGTAATAGTACTTACTGTTCAATTTTCAATACTAGAATCAATGATTGTTGAGACTTCGAATTTTTTTCAAAAACATATTTCTGGCAAATAGTCAAGTGGGACATTTCAGTTGCTACGAAATCGTCCTTTAGGACAGTGTTTTATGTTTTTTTAGTCGATGATTTCCCGGAGATCCTTGCATTCGATGCATAACTCCACTTTCTTGACCTTGATTTGGTCTACATATATGGAGTATGCTCACCGTTATGTGTAACATGGCAGGAATTGCAGATTCCTGCAAGCATGAGGGAGTAGCACACTTCACTGAGCTTCTGAGAAACTGGTCTGGTTCCCAAGGATATTGTGTGTATGCCCTTATTCTATTAAGCTTTTGTTGGATTTAAGGAAGTGCCCTCTTTTCTTCTCTGAATATGTAGTTTTTGTATATACTTTCTGAAGGCAAATGTAATCCATTTTTGTTTTTGAATTCATGTTAAATGTGAAAAGATTTCATTTTTATTCTAAATGAAATAATTGTGTTTTTGTTGCGCTTTAGAGAAATTGGTGATGGAGTATGGGATTCTTGGTTTATGCCAATGGCTAAACAGGTGAAATCTCCAACTGATCTTTGCTGCTGCTAGTTATCTTTGAGCACCAACTGTTGTAACTGACTTTTTGTGATGCACTCTAGGTCTCCATTGCTTGTGACAAGGTATTCAAGCGCTATACTTGCATTTGCTTCACTGACTAGGTATCGGCATTCTCTCATTTCGTACTTTTTTCAATTTGCAGGTTAAGAAAATAAGCGAACTTAACGATGGTTACAACATAGTTGGACTATCCCAGGTAAAACAAGCATTTCTACTGTTCTAAATAAGTTTCTTGAATTATGATCTGAAAGCAGTGAAATCAATGAAAAGTTAAGTTTCGTGCTATATCTGTTGATCTCTTCGTTGTTTCCTTTCGTGTCTCAGGGAAACATGGTTGCTAGAGGGGTCATTGAGTTCTGTGATGGACCTCCTGTAAGCTTAATTTAGATTTAACTTATGCTAATTCCTTTTTATCAGAGAAATTTGGAAACTATTTGACAGTTTTCGCTAGAACATCTGCATACTAACAGCATAGAATTATATTCTTAGAAATTCCTCGAGTTACTTGCCTCTTTTATGCTAACAAACTCGATTTACATGTTGAAACATGACTTGTACTTTAATTATTGTCCGGATTACCCCAACACTTATATGTAAATGATTCTGAGCTCATTTTTGCAACTAATGCGAAACAGGTAAAGAATATGGTATCACTAGCAGGTCCTCATGCCGGGATAGCTTCTATTCCTTTCTGTGGCGTAAGTGCTGCTTCCTTTGTCCATTTTCTATCTATTCTTTTTCGCTTCTTTCTGGTTAGGCAAGTTTGAAGTTTATTTTTATACAAACACCTAAAGTATGCATCTTGAATGTCTTCCATCTCTTGAAACTGAAAGAAGTTGACTAATGCATTCAAGAACGTACGCTAATGACCAAGTATAGCAGTTAGTTTAGAATTAACAGAGTTAAAATCCATATCATCGAGGACTTTCTCGTGTTATTTTTGCTGAAAAATATGATTTAACACTGTTAACAAACACCGAAACCTTGATGAATGAATATTTTCTTCAAAGCACATTCTGAGTCACAAAATTCCTGTTTTTGCAGTCTAGCTTCTTATGCATTCTTCTTGCTGATATTATTGACTTGCTAGTTTACAGCAGTTTTATTCAGGTACGAAGTTTCTTTTTCACCCGATCTTTGATTAACTCAATGTAGCAGAGAATCGCGCATTCTATTTGGGTACATATTACCATTTAAAACATGATCCTTGGTGTTGTTGCAGGAACATTTAGCGCCCGCTAATTACATAAAAATTCCAACTGTGAGTAACAAACTTCTTAATTGATCAATGATTCTCTTGCTGGTTAGATTCTTTGGATTGTATGTTTATATATTTCTTTGGAGATAGTCCTAGCTAGGCGTAATTCCCCAAAACATCGGCGTTTTATATCATTTTACATGGCAACATTTCATGTATGCAACAAAACTATCTAAACAACAAGACCATGTCAACTAAACTTCCTTGGCCTTTTGCAGGACATTGCTGGGTACAAAAAGGGATGCAAGTTTCTTCCGAAACTCAACAATGAGATCCACATGAATGAAACTTACAAGAAACGGTTTGAAAGCTTGCACAATTTGGTGCTTATCATGGTAAGATTCATTTCCCTTTCCAGATAAACGAAACCAAACCTTTAACTTTGAAGAGGCAAGAATCTATACAAAGAAAACTTTCAAAATACTAGGGCCGAACTTGAAGAAAAAATGCCTAAAAACCTAAAAAAGAACACTTAATAAAAGGGTTCATGCCTCTTTGTTTGTGTGGCTTCAGTTTGAACAAGATGAAGTCTTGGTACCAAGAGAGACATCTTTGTTTGGATACTTTCCAGATGGTTCTTGGGACACTGTTTTGCCTGTAGAAGAGGTAATATATCTGCCCTTCCACACCTCCCTCCCCCCTCTCGCCATTAGCAGCAGAATCATCTTGTTGTTTTCTGACTATAAATTTTCATTCTTGAAGACAAAACTATACAAAGAAGACTGGATTGGATTGAAAACATTGAATGAAGCAGGGAAAGTGAAGTTTGTGAATGTAACAGGACATCATCTTGAAATTTCAGTCAGTGACATTAAAAAGTATGTACTTCCATACTTGTTGGAGAAGAACAAATCAACAACAGAATCATCTTTTCTTCAATGGTCGCCGTCCTTTATGGATTTAAACTACTGGGAAGGGGAAGAAAAACTTGTACTGAATCTCCTTGATAGAATCTAATCTATCATTTGACATTTTTGGAGGGATCTTTTGATTCATTATTATTGTCCCATCCCTTTGATGAAAATCTTGTTTCCATTTCATTCTTGTTAGGGAAAGTTGAGAACTAAAGGACTTCAATTGCCACAGTTGTAACACTAGTGATACAATTGAACTGATGTTTCAGAACTTTGATATGTATGTTATTCTAACTTGTTTCCCTCTTGATAAACTCGATATTATTGTTCTCTAGTGAAAAATTTATCTCCATGAGTAATCATACTTTTAATGTTGAATTTAAAGTATTATAAATATTTAAGGAATGTTAAAAATGAGTAATCAGACCTTCAACAAAGTGAATTGAAGGAAAGAAAGTTTAAAATCTTTTTGAAAAGTAAATATTTATAAAAGATTTTTAGAAACGTTAATTCATCATATACGAGATCCTCATGCTCAAGTAATACAAGTGCTATAATGGCATAACTTAAAAAACCCTTCCTCGTGTCTGATTGCAATCTTTTATTTTTTTAACCATTGTAGGTGAAGCATGTATATCCCAACCAAGAAATAAGGGCTCAAGGTAGAAAGTTAGGAGATGTATGTCGAGGAGAAAAGTGCCCTAGCAAGTCTATCGAAAGGCAAGCTTCCTGGGGAGATATTTTTAGAAACAAAAGTCAAGGTGTGTGAACTTTTTTCCCATGCTTTACGTTAGAAAACATAAGGTAAAGCTAGGAAAGACTACTACAAGAAGGTTAATTATCTCCTATTCTTTCAGCCAGTGTGAGCTCTATCATTGCATACCAGTCCTCTTTTTTTAGCGACCACATGATAGGTTATAATAGAAATGCAACAAAGTATGAATCTATCATGCTACGAAAATCAAAATTAAGAAAAGTAAGAATAGTAAATCGTGGTGAATTCTTAAGGGCGAAAGCAATAGGTTCTAGGATGAAACCTATCCGTTACATTAGACATTAGCCCAAACATTCGAGTTAGGAACAAGGAGGAAATATAAGGAAGGATTGACTAATGCTCTTCTAAATAACTGAATGAGAGTGCATAAAGAGTTTTAGATTCGAGATGAAAGCACGCATGATGATTTGATATCAGACACTTTAAATCATATATCTTAACTAAAAAAAAATCTTATATTGTACATAATTACTAGTGAGTTTATGAACAAAGTGCTAATTTCAAGTCATCATGTATGACCGTTATGTCGAGTAATACTCAATGTTATAACCACCATAACATGCAATTACTAGGCACGAGCGATACACGTGCTATAACCGTCGTAACTTCAAAAACTCCTCCTCATTTCAAATTGCATTCTTTAACTTTCACATGCATAAAACCTCGCTAGTAATCACATGTTAAATATCTTTAATAATCACATGTTAAATATAACACCTATCACTTTAAGATTTTTTAACGCTAACATACATGATTTTTAAGTATTTGATTTCAAATCATCATGTTTCCGGAAAGAAAAGAAGATTTCAAATCATCATGCACACCCCACTTACTCTAGAACGCTTATTCCTTGGGAGACACGTTACACTAACAATGGTCATAACAATTTTTTTTTTAATATATATTCTAAACTCTCAAAAATAAAACTTACGGGAAAAATTATCCTAAAAAAAGGTGTACTAATATTTTAAAAACGGTTTAATAATAACATAATAAAAAAATTATCCTAAAAAAAGGTGTACTAATGTTTTAAAAACGGTTTAATAATAACATAATAAAAGATGTATCAAAGGATCCTGAGCGTGACCGGCAAAAGCTACCCAAAACCTAACCTCCACCACCCAAAACCTAACCTCCACCTGCGTGAACCCAGAATACTCAAATCCTCTAATCTAATAAACTCCTTATTACATTTCCTTTTATAATAACTTTTTATGTATTAAAGCATGTACTAAACAATCCAGACTGAACCTAGACTCACTAGTAGTCACCCGGTCAGCCATACAGCGATGAATCCTTCAACTCTATGGGCTTTTCCGGACTAAAACCTATAGGCTATAAATAAAACACTATCTTAACGAAACAAGTTTTGAACTGCATCTATTGACTCAACATACACAATTTACCAAATACAATTCTAACAAAGAATAAGAAAAATACAGCCAAAAAAAAAAAAACACAGAAAATAGTCTCAAGAAAATCCCCAACATATAAGGAAATAATTCATCAAAAAACACGAAAATTTTAAGGTACTGGAGCTTCTGCACCAATCCCTTCTGAGAAACATAGCTATATTATATCTGCTATAACACGGTAGGTAAAAAACTATATAATACAGATCTATACCAACCAACCACATTCTTTATATTTGGCGCGACTTTTTGTCGTCCTCAGAAGTAATTAAAGGCCAATACAAACCTCTAATTCCATCATGAAGTCTCAACCGAAGAAGATTGAAATATTTTTTAAGGCGAAGAATGCCTTGGGACAGCACTGCAGCAGTCAAACGGCCCTGGTAAGGATCTTGTATAACTACTACATCTAGACTAGGGTTAAGAGTTCCTGATGGTGCTCGAGGTTTCGAAGCACAATTCTGGCGAAGATTTTGGCTTCCAAAGGAGCAGTTGCGGCTGCAGCTGCAGCACGAAGAACTCTTGGAGCTCCAGCGTTCTGTAAGAGGTTCACATGATGCTGTGCATGACGTCCCCCGGGAATGGTAAACTGAACAGAAAATTTTTCAGGAAGCATTATTAGTTATCCATAAACGAAAAGCACTTGCATAATATGCAGAGATAAGACGGAATATACCTGAAGGAGAGCAAAAGAAGCACAAGCCTTGAGTACGGATGAAGGGTTCCTAAGCATGGAAACAAATCTCCCAATTTCCGCTCCACTGAGGAAAAACAAAAATACTAAACCGATCAAGAGAAGAAAAACATGAACGTTCAGGTGAAGGTAAGGGATTCAAACCCAACCACACCCCCCCCCAAAATAAAAGAGATATTTTCTGGTTAACCAAAAGCGAACACTCAACAAGTCCTTCAAGGCAATGTATAGAGATGAGTGGAAGATCAAAGATGTGAGAGAAAGAGAAAAGGGGGAGCACGAGAGAAGCAGACCTGCATCTTAGATGACCTGCTTCATGAATACGAGCTGATTCTGTAACTTGGACCAATGCAGCTGGAGCTGATGATACAGCAGCAGTAGCAAATGCTTGTTGATCAGAAAATGTTAAAACAAAAGCTTCAATGTGTTTCAAAGCCATTCTTCTTGCCCCATCTAAGCTAACACTCTTTGTTGCGTTTTCTGCTGAAGTCCCCACCATTGCCACTTCATCCATTCTGTACAAATATACAAAGACTGTAAACAAGTGTTCATAAATCAACAGCTCTAGAGAACCCCTGATATCGGAGGAAATGTGGAGGGAGGCAGATGAAGAACATGAGAAAAGAGTACAAAACAATGGAACAAAAAGGAAACTTTTGTGAAAAAAGGACAATAATTTCCGAGCCTATAGTGATATGGTTCTAATAAACAAATATCAAGCAATTATGTTTTGAAAAGAATGGACTTTTTTATCAATACAAATATGCCAGATCAAGGATACTCTTAAAAGGCTGCTGTTCTAAACGCCATCAACATTCAAGCTCGTTAATCAACTTAAGCAAATATAATTTTAGAATTAAGAAAGTCTGCTCCATAAGCAGAAAGCAAGAACCAGGCGGTACCTTCCATCAAACATATAGGCTAATGCCAACGCAGACATGAAGCGTGCCATTTTTGACACAGAAGAAGAACAGAGATGAACTAGAGCAGGAACACCCCCATCCTCCACTATACGAAGCGCATTCCCAGGGTTAAAAGCAAGATTCCAAAGAGCTCCAGCTGCAGTCTCATGGACATCCTGGATGCAGAAAAATAGCTTAGTCACCAGTGTACTATTGCAGAAAAAGTTCACAAGGTGAATGACCAATTCTATAAGGCCTGTTGCTTATGGAAGGCAAACTTTTTTTCTCATACAAAGAATTGATATCTCAATTTCTTGGAGTGGAACATTTTGAATCATCAGCATTAGGTCTACCTTTGAGCATTTGCAAATCCCATCTTTGTATGCAGACCATGAATCTATGAGTTAACAACTATGCATTTCCATCCCTAACAATTATTCCTCGTGCATGAAAATGAAAGTTCTTTCGAGGAAGTCGTTTCACAATGAATAAAACGTTTACCTCAGCATCAGATCGTGCCAACGCAATAAGAGGTGGCACACCTCCCTCTCGTCCAATAGCAATGCTGTGAAGGAACATAAAATGTGAAAAGTAAGAAAACATGGGAGAAGGACCAGGGACACACTATGACAAAGAAAAAGGAAAAAGATCGTAATCCTTACCTATTAGCTTCTGAAACAGAGAGACCCCATAGAGCACCAGCAGCTCTCTCCTGAAGGCCAGGCGAAGAATTTGCACAAGAGTTTGCAAGAGCAACCTGAAATTACATATCCTCGATTCCTCAATACTTGCATAAACTTAGTTTTAAAAACAATTCTGAATTTATGTTAAGAAATAGACCTAATCCCCACTGTAAGCAGGATAAAAATGAATTTTGAAAAGATCATCCAGTTAAAGGAAGTTAATTTTACTATTAGCACTAGTTCAGCACTGCATTCAGGATTCAGAAAGTGAAATCCTACCCTAGAAACTGCAGGATTTGAAATCATTGGTTGCCGCCAATAACCATACATTAGAAACACTAAATTGGGCTTAGAGTTAAATTGATATAAACCACAATAGTACTTCTTAGACCAGACTTTTCATACCCTAAATTCAAGAGAAAAAACTTACCAAGGCTTCCACCCCACCAGCAGCTGCAATTGCTTCCCGATTCCTGTCATCAAAAGATAAGTTCCACAATGCTCCAGCAGCTTCTTGCCTATTGAAGAGAATACCAATCAGAGAAAGTAGGAACAAGTATAAAGTGCTTGGTTGCTCCTTTTTTTTTCCATTCTGCTTTTCTTACAGGTGAAAATAGTAACTTTGCTTTGAAAACTACCATTTATTTGAAGAAACATAAGAAAAAATATAACAGATCTCTTATTATTATTTTTCCTTTTTTGTGCGTTGGCTTTTGATGGGGAAAGGCCGGTCCAAGAAGAATATAAAGTAAGCATTTCAAGAAGAATGAAATCTCAGGAAACTCCCCAAGTAGTCAAGAGAAGTACCTCACACCGTCATGAGAAGATTGAGTAAGCTGCACAAGTGCTTCAAGGGCTCCAGCCTCTTGCCCAACAGCTGCATTATTACTGTTGCTATCTCCATGGGCGGCCAAATTTGCCAAAGCACGAGCTGCCTGGAAAATAGTACAATATGCTGTCAGAAAAATTCTATACATCTATTTGTTCCAAAGAAGAGACTATCTTAACAATCTTAATCAAATATCACATGAGAACACCAGTAAATTCAAACAAAAATCTTACATGCTGAATGAAGATAAGTTTGATGCAAAGTATCAGAGTAATGTAGTTGATCTAAGATATTGGTTATATAATTAGGAGCATTCATTCAGCAAATCAATGTATTCAATTGTCCAGAGTTAGTGGCAGCAAATTAATGTATTCAAGCATGTACAGAAAGGTGGAGAAGATAGTGGTTGGCATTCTAAGAAAAGTGGACGGTGGATGGTAATTTTCGACTAATTTCTAAGTCATGAAAAACGTCTCAGAAACTCTTACCATAAAAATAAAACAAAATTGTCTTGCAAAAAGCTTCAGATCTGTAATGGAAGACAACTCGAGAGGTGTTATGAATAACAAATTGTTTCGCTGTAGTTGTTCCACAAACGATATTTCATATTATAGCACCTAATTACTAGGTAAAAGCTTAAATGGAACAATCAACTGTAACATTAGAGTTCCTCTAGATCTTAATGCAGCATTGGGTTTATTTCGACGGAAATTTACATATTTTTCATAGCAAAATAAGGATCTCCGGAAAACCAAATTTGTCTAATACTAGAAAAGGTAAGTACCTGCTCCTGCACACCTTCAGCCTTGCAAGTTCGAGCCAGAGTTACCAAAGCATGTACACCACCCACTGAGGCGACCTCCATGCTGCACTTGTCATCAGCTGCCAAATTCGCCAGTGCACCAGCTGAACGCTCCTGAAAACAAGGAACTTGCTGTACTTAGCCAACCACATTAACCCAATTTGGAAAACAACTTATCATTTCATAACAGCTGATATACAGATCTTCATATACATGTAGGGAAAGGCACATACCAGAACCCCTTCACCACCAGTTGACCATTTGAAGATGAGGTCAACTAATGCTTTTACACCACCCGCTTGAGCAATGGCACCCTGTAATTTGAAGCTTATTTAGCAAAGTAATTAAGGTAAACATCGAATCCTGGAAAAACTAACAGAAGACTGACCTTGTGCTCTTCCCCAACTGAAAGATTCCAGAGGCCTCCTGCAGCCTCTTCAGCAACCAACCTGTTCATAGACCTGGCCAAATTTGCAAGGATATCGATACCTCCTTCCTCGGCCACAGCTTTAGCAACGTTCGTGTTCACAGACAAGTTAGCTATAGCCTATTCAATTGAAAAAGTTCAGTGAACTCATCGTTTGCCTTTATAAAAGCAGTAGTCAAACTTATTAAAAACACAAATGAGTAAAATTAAACAAAAAATGCCAAGATTTGCAACGAAATCTCACAATAAGATAAGGTTAAGATTTGACACCTAAGCAGCTAAGCATAGGAATTACCTTGGCAGCTTCTGACTGAAGCCCCTCACGCCATGATTTTGCTAGGTTCAGAAGAAGCCGTATGCCTCCATCTTTCATAATTATTTCAGCTCTTCTACCATCAATAGTTGCATTTTCATCATCAGTGACTACAAAGTTTGCAAGGCCCGTAGCTGCCCTTTCTTGAACTTCCTCTTGTGTGCTCTGCATCAAACTGAGCAACAAATATGCTCCTTGACTGAGCCAGAAGTTATCCAAACCTTGTGGATTGGTCTCAGCAATGCGCAGTAGTGAATGGGAGAAGATCCATTCAAGCCAATTCATAATCTCATCCAATTTCCTGTCCTTGCCCTTTGAGTTTCGCCAGTCCATGAAGACATTCCTCTCCTGTTCTGTAGTATCGGCAGATAGAGAAGCTACTCCTTTGAAAATGTCTGTATGCAATGCCAGTAGCAGCTTACCCTTATGATTGATGGTCGAGAGGAAACTAGAATCTTCTTCAAGCACGGGACAATTTAAGGCACACAAGAGTTTCAAGCTTTGTGAAGATGAAAACAATCTCGACACTGCATTAGGGAATATATCTGTCCTAGAAACATCTAAACCTATAAGATTAGGCAACTTACTCCAATGTTGAAAAACAAAACCCCACTTCATACTGGTTGTCCCTGCAACTGAAAGGTAGCGAACGGATAAAACATTTGCCAGTGCTCTCTCGTCAATGATAAGACAATCAATAAATCCAAGATCCACCAAATGGGGACAGTGCCTGGCTAGAGCATTAATGGCTGCTCCATCAACTTCGCGAATACCTGAGAGCCAAAGTTTTCGAAGTTGAGGACAACAAATAGCAATTGCTTTTATTGCATCACTTGTTATCCTTTCACAAAAGTCAGGTCCAAGTTGAAGGCTCTCAAGCTTCTCGTGCCGAGCAGCAATGATTGACAGTGTAGCATCATTAATTTTCCTGCAGTAATCACCACTAATTTCGCGTAAGTCTTTGGCTTGAAGCTTTATGAGAGCATCAGCTGATTCAGCACCACGAACACGAAGCTTCTGAAGATTTTGACAGCGAGAGGCAAGAGAAGCAGCAGCTGTTACATCACATTTGTGAGGTCGAAGGTCCAATGCTTTCCACAAGCACGGTGATGCCCCAAGAGTTCTCCAATTCCTACATGTTGACGATAAGCTTGCTCGATCACGATAGTTAAGACAAGCAAATAGTTGGATTACTGTATCGTCAGGCAACTTAGTCCAGTCGACTACCCCTCTGTCATCCAAAACAACACATTCTTCAATCTCCGGGTAATCCACCTTCTCTTTTCCCCTCCTTGTGACCTTCCTCCTTACTTTTCGACTCATGCTCAATCAGTCCACAGACCAAGGTTCCCAAAACAGTGATGATTTAGAAAGTAGGACGCTTTCAAGATGGTATACCAGAAACAGGTGGATTTTTTAGAGAAAAAAAAAACCAAAAGGCCTTTCCTTTAAATCTAAACCACAGGAACAAGGGACAAAAACACAGCCCAAAGTTATATCGCTACTCCTGACCTCGATTCAGTCTAATCCCAAACCCCAATACAATGAAGAGCAAGACAAATGTAAATATTTTATTCAACCAGAAGCACAACAACTAAGGAAGCAAGTGGGCAACACCCGAATGACAAAGGAAACATTTTTTTCACCTTACCCAAATGCCATTCCCTGAAATCTGAAAACCCAAATCCAAAATCAATTAAAGCTTCAGAAGTAACCATAAAAATCAATGATCTTTAACCTCAAAAAACCCTAATTCTCAATCCACTGATGACTTAACGAGATACAAGGGCAGAAACCAATTTATACATTTACAACCCAAGGATGCCAAGTTACACATAAGAACACAGAAAAGACCAAGCCAGAAATAGAACAACACCCAATCAAGATGGCATTCCACTCACCAAAGTCAATCAGTTCTCAGACCTGAGTAATTTTTTTTTTGGCTTTGGATTGTAAAACCGTCAAATCTTCAGTCTTGATGCAACAATTATCTAAATCATCCCGATACAATTGCATTCACGGGACTTCAAGAAAGCAACAAAAATCAACACATACCTATAAGCGGTTCATATATGCATCTTTTTTGTTTTCATATAGAGATTTAATCTACATACATGGGGAGATTGCAGAGAGGGGAAAATCAGGACAAAACTGAGGAAGGGTCGGAGAAAATTCAGGTGGGCATCATAGAGTTGGGATAAAGGCAAAGCCAAACCCTCACATAAAGCCTAACCCCTCCTCTCTCCCTTCAAGTTTTGCTTAATCAAAACCAAAAATGTAACAATTTTCTACAATCAGAGATGGGAAAGATGAATTATATGGTGTCAATTGGAGAAACGAGAGCGGTTTACAACAGGCAATTGAGAAGAAGAGAAGCGGTTTGAGGAGCTAAAATGGGCATTTTGAGAGATTGGAACCCAGAGGCAGTCCTCTTACAATACTGCGCAAGAAACTCCACCGAGAGGGAACAAATATATATATATATATATATAGAGAGAGAGAGAGAGAGACAGAGAGATTACACCGATTTTTCTCGCTTTATATATATATATATATATAACACAAAATTACAGTTTTAAGATTATCTACACTAGATAATGTAAAGTTATTTGCTTTACGTCTTTCTACCCAAAAAAATATTAGGTTTTGTTTGAAGATTATTTTTAGGGTCAAATTTTCTTATTGTTTTCAAATAATAGGATGATTAATGGACTAACTCAGGTATATATCTATCATAAAACTTCATATGAAGAGATAATAATTGCATTGTGTGATTTAAATCTAACGTATCATTAGACATTTTGATACGTTATTGATCGTATAATTATATTTCTAAAACTAATAATTTACATGCAACGTTCTTTTAAATAATACACTTACGTACTATATTTTATGATTTTACAGTTGTAAGTTTAATCATTACGATATAAGAATTGAGAATAGTAATTAATGTACGTGCACAACGTTCGAAATTATTTAATAAATCTACTATTATACGTTACTTATAGCATTCTTCTTATGGTATTTTTTCCCTCAACGATAAACTCTACGTAAAGAAAATTACCATATAAAAGGAAATATTATATGAATATGTATTAGAAGATATATTAGAAAATTTGAGGTGGCGTGGATCAATATACCTCTAAAATTTATAATGTAAGAGTTAATCACAGTTCAAGGGAAAGCCTTGTTAAAAAGAAAAAGGAAACAACTTATGTTATAACTCGTTATTCCTTAGTCTTAAACTATAATAATGAAATAGAACAGATAATCGATAAATGGTGTATCAAATTCTTTTTCAATAAACACCTATGTTATTTTCTTAAGATAAAGTCGCAATAATATGTATATATATCATTATTAAATAGAGCAAAAGTACAAAGGTTGCATCCAAATATTATTAATCATATACGAAAATATCAGTGATATTAATTTTCGTAACTAACTAAAAGTGTTACGATTCTCTAGCACGAGAGCAAAACGAGTGATAACTCCCACTATCTGGAAGTATCTCATAAGCAAACAGAAAACAGTTTCTCCAAACTCTACATATACTTCTTCGCAAAATCCTGTTCATATCACCAGCCAAACAAACATAAATTCATCCATTAACTCTAGAAGAGCCTGTTAAAAACTTCACATGCATCCCCCCACACCACCTTCCTACATAGAGATGCAAGGCCCGTGGACAGTTTTTGTAAACCCTAAGTACACAGAGAATTGTCCAAATCTATTGCATGTGGAGATCGAGTCATTTGCATAATATCTATTGAATAACATAGCTCTTGTGGGCAACCGATCAACTATTGCTTTCTAAATAATCACCTTATTGTACTGTAGAGAGCCTTTACATGCTAATATTTCTGGTTATTTATTAGGGTTTCTAGCTACTTGTATGTTTTACGATACAGTTTACTGAGTTTTCCTACCTCCATTACTCATAAGGTTACAAGATAGATCCTCAATCGGTAAATTTGTTGAGTGTACCTGACTAGCCACCAAATTCTATCGAACTATATTTTGCTCCTTATCAAAAATATATTATGTTATAAAACAGATTGAAATTAAAATTTTCATATATTTTTTTCTCTCAGTGTTGAATTTCATAAGTCCTTCGTGTTTTGGTATGCATATATTCATAGTTTAGATATGTAGAATTGAGAATAATAATCAATGCACGTGCATGATGCTCACGATCATTTGATAAATCTACTAATGTACTTTGCAACATTCTTCGCGTGGTACTTTTATTAATGAATTATATAGAATAAAATAATAAATTCTAAGTAAAATATTAATACAAATAAAATATTATAATAATGTGTATTAGATGATATATTAGAGGATGTGAAGTCACGTATACCAATATTACTTCTAAATTTGTTATGTAAAAAAGTCCTTTTAAAATAAATAAAAAAAAAATTGCACACAACTCGTCATTCCTTAGCCTCATCAAAGCATAATAATGAAATAGATAGTGTAAAATCGATAAATAGTGTATTAAATTATTTTTAATAAACATCTCTGTTACTTTCGTAAAATAAATCTAGAAGGGGTTAATAAAACTAAAATCTAAACAACGAATGTGTGTATATATATGCATATATATAAAAATGATTTTCCATTATTAAATAGAGCAAAAGTACAAAGATTGCATCGATCAAAATATTATTAATGTTGTATGGAAATATCTAGAAATTAATTTTCATAATTAACATAACGTATTGACGTTATCTTACACTCCCACGATCTAATTACTCATCAACAAAAACAATTTCTCCAAACTCCATACATACTTTTCTTTGCCAAACTCCTACTTTATCAGCAGCCAAACAAGCATCAATTCATTTCTTAGCTCCAAAAATCCTGTTAAAAACTTCACATGAATTCCCACATAACTACCTCCCTCTATAGATGCAAGGCCCATGGACAATTTCTAAGCCCTAAGGGCATGAAAAGCACTGTCTAGTTGTTATCTATTACATATGAAGCAAGATCGAGTCGTGTTCACAATATCTATTAAATAACAAAGCTCTTGTAGGTAGCCAATCAACTTTTGCTAGCCGAACAAGCACCTTGCACCACAAAGAGCCGTTACATGCCCAAACTTTTTGCCACTTAGGGCTCCTAGTTATTGCATGTTTCATAGCATAAAATAAGTTTTCCTTACCTTACATATTCTAGTGTTCACAATGTTACAATAGAACTCCTCAAATAGTTGATTAGTTGGGTATATGCATAAGTCTCTTGATTATCCTCTAAATTGTCTCCAACTATTTTGCTTTTGCTTTCCCATAAAACTCTATTATTTTTAAGACGGATTGAAATTAATGTCATATATCTTTTTTTCTTAATATTAGATTTCATTAACAAGTAGTTTATATTTTTTATGTATATATATACAATAGATATGTAGACAATTTGTCACAAGTTCTTATATACTTGATGTTATTAACTTGTTTCCTATATTAAATTAAACTCTTATATATATATATATATAAAATTTTGGTACAAAACATTGTTATATATAATAAGTGAAGACAATTTACTTTTCTCCTATAGTATTCATGCATCTATAATATATATGTTTTTATTCTAAAAGGCAAATATAAGAGGAAACTTTCACAGAAAAATAAAAAGATATAGTGAGGATGAATTATGATCTCAATATCATAGATATTTTTGTCATTTGTAATATTTTCCAAAACGTTTATAACATTCATAGTGAAATTTTATTTAAATAATTGAATTCAAAGTAAGATGTTTGTGAGGATTATTTGATGACTAACTAACAAATAAATTATACTAAAAAATAAAAGTTCATTAGAAGTATCATCGTGTAAATAATTTATTTATTATTATATATAATAATATGATAAAGATTTATTATCTATAAAATTTGTTTACAGTAAAAATATACCTTAACTCTAAAAGAACTAAAAATATGTATTTATCATTAAAAAATATTTTAGATGATATTACCCATACATTCTTTTTAATTAATTATTAAAGCTTCAAGTGATATTTAATAAATTAATTATTCTTGAATTGATTAACATTATTTATATTATTTAATGATAATTTTGTTTCCTAAGCTTTTATTAAAATGTTTTTAATATTTAACATGCTAAAATTGTGATTTAATCGAAAAGCATGAATAAAAAATGGGAAATATGTATAAGAAGCAAACTCTCTATATGGATTAATAATACACTATTCAAACTTCAGAGAATCTGAGTGAGTAGACAACATAAAATAAAGATAAATAAATACATATTAAGCCTTCTTTCGCCATCTCCTAAACTAAATCTCGGTATGATTGACATAACAAAATAAACATTTGCTCTATTAATAAAAAAACAGAAATTCAAAAGACTTATAGATATTAGTTCAATTATAAGAATCAAATGTTAGAAGTTCAAAATATAGACAAGAAGTGTGTGGTTTAATAACACGATCCTTCACTTAGATGTCTTTTCTTAATTTGTCTAAGTAAAAGATTATAAGTTTGAATTATATAAGAATTTTATATCCCTAATATTTTCGAGTTAGTCGATAATGTTTGATTTTTTTAAAGAGGGTAAAAAAAACAATATGTTAGGGAAGTAAAGGAAAAGAATGTTTATAGACCACAGTATGTCTAAGTACACACAGGCGGACCACAAACTCACGTGGCGATATTTGAGTTCAATAAATAAGAAAAAAAATGGAAAATGATTCTGTCTTATTAATATTACTGCAGTTTATGAATCAGAATCATTTCGATCGTCTGTATATATATAAAAAGATCGAAGAAAAGGCGACAGAGTAGAGCCGCCGGAACTTTCCAATCGTTCTCTTTCCGGCGAATTTGAACGTAACGATGAAGAGAAATGAAGAATTTTCATCTTCGACTTCATCACCTACATCATTCTTAGCTCACTTTTGGTCGTCGGCTCTCAGAGCCAAGCCTTTACCTGCTCCCTCAGCTGATACATCCGTACGTACAAACTCTGGCGATGGACTCGTCCGACGTCTCGGTCTATTGGACCTTGTTCTATTAGGAATTGGAGCTTCCATCGGCGCCGGTATCTTTGTCGTCACCGGCACTGTTGCTCGCGATACTGGTCCTGGTAAGTGAAAAGTCTAATTCAGCTGGAATTATTGTTTTTCACGTAAAGTACTCCGTTTTATTACTTCACCTCACTCATTCTCTTTTGTTTTTAGCTAGATGCCTTTCGTTTCATATATTGTATTTACTATTATCCGATCCTAAAAACGTTTGGATTTTATCAGAGGTTTTTTTATGTTAATCTGGCTACTGAAAATTTACGTATGTAGTGAATTCAAAGTTGTTTTTTTTCCTATATTCAAACGAATCGTGGTTACATACCATTTCGGTTCGAGTAGAGATTTTCTGCCACTCTCTTGTGAAGCTGTTTGAACTCTTGAGGTTTGTATGTAATTATTTGAAGCAAGAGTTGCAGTTGACCTCAGATTGTTCTCGGTGAACTGGATCATTGTGTAGCACAGGATCCAGAATGGAATCAAAACTACAGATTCAATTATGACAACTGCAAATATAAATATAGACTCTGAGTGTTTGGATTAATATTTAATCTTTTTTTGGGATGTTATATTGGAGTTTTGTCTGTTTCTGGAGGGGGTCTGTTTCTTCTGTGAGGTTATACTCTATATTGTGCAAGATTATCTATACTTTTCGAATCATCTATTAATGATGCTGGCCTATGTGTTAATGCTAGGATTAGCAATACATGCTTGGCTTTCGGATTTTCTTCTATGTATCTGGGAAGAGAAAAAGGAAAGAATTCAGTGATTTATAAATTCTTATTCGATCTCTGCAAGTTTACTGTAGCTGACCCAGAAACTCTTTGGTGCAGGAGTCACAATTAGCTTTATCATTGCAGGAGCATCTTGTGTGCTGAATGCACTCTGTTATGCTGAACTGGCTTCTCGTTTTCCTGCAGTTGTTGGTGGAGCGTACCTCTATGCCTATTCAGCTTTTAATGAGCTCACTGCTTTTCTTGTGTTTGCTCAATTGATGCTTGACTATCACATTGGTGCAGCTAGCATAGCGCGTAGTTTGGCTGGTTATGTAGTTTCAGTACTTGAGCTCATTCCGGCTCTCAAGGACAATATCCCTCATTGGGTGGGGCATGGTGAAGATATTTCTGGAGTATTGTCTATTAATGCATTAGCTCCAATACTCCTCATACTACTGACGGTAGTTCTCTGTAGGGGTGTTGGAGAATCTTCGATAGTGAATTCCATCATGACTGTCACGAAGGTCTCTCTCTCTCTCTCTTTCTCTCTCTCTCCCATGTCGGTGTGTGTTCTTTTTCAATTACTGAAATAGAAATATGGAAGCAATTTTTTTTGGCTTCTAAATTTATGGCTAATGAATACATCTTGCTAAAAAAACAGGGAATACATATGACTATTGAGCCAGTATCTACTCGACCTCCTCTCTCTCTCTCTCTCTCTCTCTCTCTCTCACACACACACACACACACACATAATGGAGTTCAAAGATAAGGCAGGATTACTTTAACTTGGTTGATATATAAATCATTCTGACAACAATGAGGAACAGTATAAGCGTTTTCCTTGAGAAGTTTGAAATTTGAAAATAGCTGCGGATAGAACTTCAGGTGAATATTCAGTAAGTACTCACCACTGCTGGATGATGATTGGATAACAGGACTTGAGGTTAGAGTTGGCTTCCAATGTTTCTCCTCTTCGGGAACACCCAAAACAATTCTTCTTTGTCCTTCATTTTCATTTTCATCGCATCCAAAATGGACTTAGTAGTTCATTTAGATTTGCAATTGGGTAATGTGTCTGCATTTATTATGGAGAATTTATACAATAGGGGCAGGGTGCTAGACATCAAATCTTATTCATAAACCCAAGCTGAAAGTGTTCTTTGCATGACCATTATTCTGTTGGAGTTAGAAGTCTTTACGTAACAACAGAGTTTGGGTAAATCAATAAGCTGCAAAGAGCAAGGTTGCCTTGGTAAGCTTGTTAGAGGCAATTTTATATGCTTAACAAATTTGAAGTTAGAGTCCTGATAAAACAGAAATACACCAAGTTCAGACTATGAACATTGATATTATCTGGGGTTTATCAGTTCATCGACATGCAAGCATCCAATCATGCACGTCATTCTTCAGTATAACTGATTTCTTTGGTACACCTGATGTCATTGGTATTGCAGTGAACATGCAGATTAAGCTCTTGACTATAATTGTATTCTTGATTCGGATTTCCTGGGGATATGGCCTTTGTTGGTTCTTTCTTTTGCTGGGCTGAAGGAGGGGTTTTTTTTTGTTGGGGGGGTGGGGGGCAGGTTGAGGGTGAGAGGCAAATGGCATATCTATGTTACATTTATTACAGCTATCAATTGATGATTTTAAAGATTGATAATTTTGGATCCTTTTGGGTTTATAAAGTTGTTATTCACCTACAGGTGGTCATTGTTATCTTCGTCATTATTGCTGGAGCTTTTAAGGTGGATGTTTCCAATTGGTCTCCATTTGTTCCACATGGTTTTCAGACAGTATTGACTGGAGCAACTGTAGTTTTCTTTGCATATGTTGGGTTTGATGCTGTTGCTAATTCTGCTGAAGAATCTAAAAGACCACAGGTACATATAGATGGGTTGCACTAGTTCCTTGCGGTCTATGCAAATTTATATGTAGTTTTCATGTCTCATTGCTTTGTATCATTTTACATTTGATGTAGCGGGATTTACCATTAGGCATAATGGGCAGCCTCTTCATCTGTATTGCATTATATGTTGGTGTCTGCTTGGTGATTACTGGAATGGTCCCTTACCAATTTCTTGGAGAAGACGCTCCCCTAGCTGAAGCTTTTAAATCCAAGGGCTTGAAATATGTAGCTATTTTAATAAGCATTGGTGCTGTAGCCGGACTAACGACAACTCTTCTGGTTGGACTTTACGTTCAGGTAAGTTCAATTTGATTTCGGATGGCTCATTTTGCCAATGTTATGACTGACAAGGAGCTGATTCTTTTGGCATGTGTAGTCTCGATTGTATCTTGGTCTTGGGAGAGATGGTCTGCTACCATCAATATTCTCAAGAGTACATCCAAGGCGGCATACACCCATCCACTCACAAATTTGGGTTGGGATTGTTGCTCTGATCTTGGCTGGGCTCTTTAATGTGCATGTGCTTTCACACATTCTCTCTGTTGGCTCATTGGTATGTCCTTTAAGAGTTTTCTCCATTAACTGATTCTGCTCAATCATCAGGCTCGTTTACAGTTTCCATATATAATATACGATAGAGTTATATGTCAAAGATGCACATCAATCGAGTCATCTTCTCTCTGAGAAGCTAAGAGAAAGAAACATGAAAAGAAATTTGCAAGACAACTAGCCAAGTTTTAAGTGAAGGTTCAATGATTTTAAGAATAGTTATCTGTATTGTCTAGAAGTTATTCACAGAACTCTAGATTTTCATGATAATACATTCTTCATTGTGACTCTAGTTGATATCTAGGCATTGATGTGAATTAAAATGAGTTCTTTCATTTGTTTCAGACAGGCTATTCTGTTGTTTCAGCATGTGTGATAAGTCTCCGCTGGAAGGATAAGACGACAAGCCAGGCTTATACCAGGTTCCTTTCTAAAAGGGGAGAAGGCATAATATGCATCGTCATCATTGCCTGTTGTGGTTTTGCTGCAGGAGTCCTTTATCGCTTTGGTGCTTCTTTCATCTTTCTGATTGTTGTTGCAATAATTGCAATTCTTTCTGCCTCAGCTCTTCATTTCCGGCATGTAAGTAGAGCTTTAAAGGATACCTATCTTAATACTTTTTTTTTATAACAGAAGATATCTATCTTGATGATACTTGATGCAATTTAATGTTTCTAAAGATTTGTTGGGTTCTTGAGAACGCAAACTTAAACGAGGAGCACAAGAGAATAGTACTTCAAATGATGCAATCAATTGAACACTGAAACATGAACATTTCAAAACGGGATGTGGATGCCATATATATGTGTCTGTGTATTTATCTTGTGATGTTTATTTATTAAAGGGGTTTTAATGGAGATAATTGGTCTTTGTCTCTGGTCGAGTAAGGTTGGCTACATCTAGTTCCAATCCTAACAAAAGTAGCAGTGAGAACCTTGTCCAATATTCACTTTTGTCTTAAATTCAATTTTTTACATGATCATCAGGATTTCAGGACATTCATCTTTTACAATGACAGTCATAATTTTTCTCTGATGCTGCCTCCTAATAGAAATATCATTTCGTTGTGGTCCGGTCTGGACTTGGAGTCTCATGGTTGTGAACTTGCCACCAGAGCATAGCACATATGCATGTTCTGTTTGTCCAGGCTCATCATATGCCTAATTTCCTTTCTTCTTATCTTTTTTCCCATAGAAATTCTTTTGGTTCTTTACAGGTTTATACAGATTTACCAGGTTTTTCTTGTCCTGGAGTTCCTATTGTACCAGCTGTCTGTATTTTTGTCAACATTTTTCTCTTTGCCCAGGTTTGCTTGTTTTGTCTAATTTTCAAACTCTGTATTTCTACTTCAATTTGGTATCTCCAAAAGTTGGCTAGGCATGTACTATTTACCTGATTATCATTTTTTTAATAATTTTTTCCAGTTACACTATGAAGCCTGGGTGAGATTTGTTGTCCTGAGCATTATTACGGTTGCTATTTATGCATTTTATGGGCAGTACCATGCAAATCCTGTAAGTTCAGATACATCCATCATCTATCATAGGGCACCTGCAGAAGAAGCTCAGTAGCTACGCCTCTAGCAGTCCAACAGATCTTGTAGATTGCTGTAATCATCTGCAGTATTTGTTTTGTAGTTATTTTAGAAACATGATTGTATCATGAGGTATCATTTTACTACTACCTTCAGAACTGAATATCGTATATCAAGGGGATTTTGGGCAATAGAATAGATGGCTGATTTTTCCCTTTAAACTGTGATTTCTGGCACGTTGTAGCAACTTGGATCATCTATATGTTGCTCAAATGTAAAATTCTCATTGCCACAGCTCGATATCCTTACTCTCTCGGTATATTAAACAGTTGTAAAATAGTAATTTATGTTCTCTACGTGTAATCTTCAAATGTCAAAGATGTCCTATTTATTGTTTAGTGATGGGATCATTTCTTCTTGCCTTTTGAATCTTGAACGTGTTTATTATATCTCGATACAGACTGCTTTTATTCATATCTTCTACTTTGCTTCGCATATACATGTTTTTACTTGTATTACCTCCTTTTACATCTTTTGAAAATTCATTTATCATTTGTAACAATTGGAGAGACTTAAAGTTTATTGTGTCTTATGATAGCACTGAAGAGCCACACGTCAGTTTCTACCTTGATAAAACTGGTTGAACTGTCATTTGAGTGTGGATGTGTTTAAGTACAATTCCAAAGCCTAACTTGGAAACACCATTTTCTTTGTCTCCTTTGATAGGGTTCCATACCAGGAGATCAATTCGCTTAAGAGACAGAAGCTAAAGTTGATGTTTACCCTGTGCTTGAGTTTTGCTTGGAAGTGAGCCCCGCTTTCTTCCTTTGCTTTCTTGGTGTCTATTTACTTTCTACTCTCCCATCTCCAGTATTTTTTAAGCAAATGAAGGTGTAAGAGTCTTGTTTGTTGGTTGAGGGGGTGATCTATTATCCCCTTGTTCACGTAGACATGCTTCACGCCTTCATTTATATGTTGAATGCCAATTAGTATTTAGTCATATGCGGGAGGGTAGAATCACGAAAGTTCTTGATGTACTTCGTAGTCTTTATGATATGAAGTATATGATTTTGATTGTTTTTTCGTAAATCATGATTTTTTATTTTTATTTTTCTATTTTCTGTTCTTTTTCTTGAAACTTCAAGTTAGTGTCCTGTCATCCCAGTATGCCATTTTCAGTGTAGCTTGAATTTTATAACACCACAGGTTTGGCTTTAGTACTGCCTTAATACCTTTATTGCTGTTTATACTCTCATTGCTGTTTATATCTTTCTCAACGTTTATTAGTTTTATGTTTTTCTTGGGGTGGATTTTGTCTCGAATCAACAAAACTACCGTGAAAATGGTGTGGAATAATGGGATAGATATTACATTTACATTCTTTTCAGACCAGGAGCTATTTGGATCAGAAATATATATATATATGCAAGGGTGATTAGCATGATAAATGTGCATTAACTGCGTTGACAATCTTCATATTTTTGGTGTTTTTTATGTCTGATTGTATCCTCATTGCAGGGAATATAAGATGAGGACTTTTTTGAAAGTTTATAAGGCATCTCAGTCCAAGTCAAAAGGATGTTGTTACTTGAAAATTTATCTTTAAATTCTGAGAGGGTTTATTCTTTTTTGTGTAAAGGCTGCTAAGCAAGATGGAAGTTTCGTGTCTCTTGCTCAAAATCTTTTGATGAATCCATCTCTATGGTTTGGCTTATAGTTGTTAATTTAACTTAATGATATGTTAATGATTTGGCGAGTTGTCATTTAGTTGGACAAAAAGGGCTTATTCTTCTTCTTCTATCCCTTTAACCAGTGAGAGAGTTTGTGTGTTTGTCTGTGTATGTATGTACTTTTGAATTCTGTACAGGTTTTTGTTTTGAATTTATCAGTTTGGAGTTTTGAGTTTTACTTTTTCTTCTAACCCCACTCAATAAGGACTCGACAATGCCTACCTATGTCTGGAAGCTGGCAATGGTGTCCAAAATGATTGCGCCTCATATGCTAAGGTATGTATGAACTTTTGATCCCATTTTCCTTGTGCAATAGTTTGGAGATATTTGGTCATTTAGGAAAGGCACAGGATTCTCTGTACCACATTTCTTTTATAATATATATATATATATTTTTTTTAAGGCTTATCTTTTAATTAGAAAATAGTATAAAGAGTGGTACAGGAGATCTGAGCCCTTTAGAGAAGGGCGAAGGGCAAACATAACTATCTTTTTCCAAGAAAGTAGGAATGATGGGCTGTTGGGGTCATTTTCATGGAAAAATCTAAGGTAAATTAGGCAGTTTCATGTCCTCTACTCAACTAATGGATCCTTGACTTTGTATGAAGTTACAATATCCTTCTTGAACCATACATCTGAATTAATGGAAAGATCCCAACTATCTTACCTACATTTTGAATTAAACCCTCAGAAAAGCTCCGGGTTTCTATCTTTTATCATTTTTTCCCTTTAATTTAAGAATGATAGCAGAAAAGTACATAACATTTGTGTACAGAATTCTATTGCAAGCCTTCAACTCTACAAAACTAAGGTTGAGGAGAGTAACACTTGCTCAAATTGAACTCGCAAAAGTTAAAATTAGAACCAAAATTCATCCCCATAGGATCACGAAAGTAAAGAGAGAAACTCCAGTACTTCTGAGAAAAACCAATCGGTACAATTCTTTAAGTATCTGGACAGGGTGAATCTGTTTGCCATAGCACAACGGGCATGGCAAAAGGGCTCTTTGTTCTTCTTATCCACGTTCGTCTTTGTTTTCCATGGGTCCAACATCTTCTTAGAACGCGATGGCACAAGTCTGTTGGTCGTATTAACAACATGCAATGCAATGAACATACATTAACAAAATCTGAAGGAAAAACCTGCCTAATCAATTGCACACCACATCTGAATAGAAACCAATGGTCCTCCTTGTGCAATCTTGAATGCCAACAAGTTCCACGTCAAAAACTTCGAATTGTTTTGAGCTGAAAAATGTAGAAGGTCCTACCTGTGAAACACAAAAAATTCACAGCTATTTTATTTACCACAGAACAAGAAACTATAAAGGCCATCTCTAAAGTAACGACTCCCTGGAATTGTAGTTCCTGACTCGGATCGCTGTTATAGACCATTAACAATAACTAGATCAACTATTTAGAACAGACACCGGGGAATGTCTATCTGATGTAGGATTAACTCCTTGCGGGAGAAGATTGTTTAATAGCTCTAACTATCATTCGTTTAGCGCAAAGTTCTTTATGGTGTAAACGAAGAACATCAATCAAGAAAGTCGTCTTTTCCACTTGTCTCTGTTTCGCGACAAAATAAGGAATTTTCGCACATATATAAGCAACCTAAATACTCCATATCAACAAAAACTGGACAAATCCAATCCACAACGATTCCATTCTGAATTGATGAAAACTAGTCATTATAAATGTTAACTTCCAACCGATGAAACACAAATGTAAGCAAACAGAAAGAGCTTCATAACACATCAGAAATGATAAACAAAAACATATTTGTCCCAAGAAGGAACGAACAAAAGGAAGAAGGTTAAACGATTATTTATTTACTTTTCCTTTTAAAATAAAATGCATCAAGAACTTAAAGACGTAGTGATACTTACAGGTGGCCCTAGTTCTGGGGGAATAATTATTCTCCGTTTTCCACCAGGTTTCATATCTCTGATTCCTTCCTCAAAACCTATTCAAGATTTTCACAGTTTGACCCGTCTTCTTTTGTATTAAAGAAGAAAAAACATTCCAATTTATTTATCATTGTTACGTTACCTGGGACCAATGCTTTAGTTCCCATTCGGATTTTTGCAGGAGCACCCTGTAGATAAGTACTATCAATACGGCGTCCTGATTCATTGTAGCCAACATAGTGAAACGTCACCTGACATATAGATGGAGAGAGAGACTTTAAGGTAGATACATTGTAATTCCAAGAAGTAATAAGGCGCAAAAACTCGCTTCCTTTCTATGAACTTTAAAATTTGAATGCAGAATCGAGTCAATAGAGAAGAACCCTAAACTCTTCACATTCTACGTAAATCAAAATGGAAGCAAAGATAGTTGATTTATAAAAAATAAACAAAAGAAAAACCTGTTGACCATCCTTTGGAGAATCACCTTTACCAACAGCAATATCCCACAATATAAGACCTGAGTCGCGTTTTACATAGTTATCTGATGTCACTACTTTCACTGTAAATCCTGTATTACATTCCAACAAAATTACTTTCAAAAGGTCTCCAAGATCAGAAAAACGCTACAGAAAGATACTAAAGCAGAATGGAAATTCAATCGTTGAACTACTGCTTTCAAGGGAAAATAATCGAAAAGGATCCACAAAAAAAAAAAACCAAGAAAAAACAATTTTAGCACAGAGAACGAACCTTCTCTGACAAAATTTGGAAAGTCATCGGGTGCATTGTTCTCTCTCTGTATTCTCTTATTTTGTTCTAGTAAACGTCTTTCATCATAAGGGTTTTTAGCTTTGGTCTTTCCGTAGGATGGTAAAGACCAGGATATGCCTGATGTAACCAGAAATATCAGAAGAAATCTCCGCCTCAAATTTTCCTCAAAATGCAGAAAAACTTTCTTCTGTTCTCTAGCCATGAAAAAATTTGTGTTATAAGCATACTTCTAATCTAATAAGTGAATTAGATGAAACTGGAAGCATTTAATGTCAAAAGGTCCATCAAAACTTACCTACTGTCCAGTAAGTTGAAACCTCTGTTGCAATGCACCGTCAACGGTTTCTGACTCGAAAAACCTTCAGGCAACCGGCAAGTCAAATGAATGGAATCTGTACAAAGCAAAGACGCATATCCCAATTAAAACAGGAAGATGATAGCACGAAGGTCATTCCTAGCTCAAGCATGGTTACAGGGATGTATACGTGTTAAAAACGAGTTTTATTAACTAGTCAATGTAGAATTCTCGACATACTCCTCACACTCCAGGACCTAACTAGCCAATATGGAATAGGCAACACACGCCTCACACGAGTGGCCTAACATTTGTCTAGGTAGCTCTTATACCATGCTAAAAACGTGCTTGAACCTAACCATCCCAAAAGGTAAATCTAGAGGAGGAGAATCGCCAAAGCTTATAAGGACATTATTAATTCTTTAACTAGCTAATGCGGGATTCTCGGATTCTCAACAATAAGAGACAAATTAACCACAATCTTCTCATTTACAATATTGTTTTAAAGTGCTTAATGTAGCACTAGTTCAGTTGTTAATCTTCAGCATTTCATTATCTCTATATATATTAGCCCCTTCCATTTAAAGACCAAGAAATATAAAAGAAACTCCAACAAATACAACATCATAATCCTCAATGGAAGAGGAAATGGCACACATAGAAATGCTGAAAAGAACCATTAAAGGGGAAACACTCAGCAAATTGCTCAAATACCTTATCAATTAGAATATTGATACAGTATAGATATTCAATATCATCCATATTAGCTTCTCAAGATAAAGAAAGAAAAAATCGGCTCCATATCACCATAAATCTCGAAACAAAATAAGTGGGATCGAAAAAATCAGCTCCATATCACCATAAATCTCGAAAGAAAATAAGTGGGATTTTCTTAAAAATATGGAATAAATTTACAGAAAAACAATGATGCCCAAAACTCAATAGCTTATCCAATTCACAAAGAGAAAAAGAGAGCAAAACTCACGAAAAAATGAAGGTCTGGAAGCGAGAGGAGAAGAGAGAAACAGCATGACTTTGTTGGTCTAAAGATTCAAGCTTTTCAAAATCTGCGCATAACTGATTTTGAGAGAATTCGTTACTGAAGAAAATGATGAAGAAATTGGAGTTTTGAAAGAGAGACTGTAATATGAGATATTGTTAGGAAGACAGCAACTTTATCTTTAAGAAGCTTTCACTCGTTACGTTAGTGATTGTTAGTGGCCGTCCTCGTAATTATTTGTATTTTCATCTAAGTCCTTAGAATTTTATACAATTTCAATGAAACCACATAATATAAGGTTATTTATTATTTTACACAAATTAAGAAAAAATCGAAATTGATGTGTTTTTTAGAATAAAATACTTCTAATTTCCTTGCATTAATTTGATAAATTCCATCTTTCAAGATTGTATCTTCTCTTTCCTCTCTCCATATTTTAAACTTTTATTAAATATGAATGGATTTAGATTAAGGAAAATACTAAGTAGTGATAAATTAATTAGATAGGGGTATCCTTGAAAAAAAGTTTATAAAAAAAATACCCTATAATATGAAACTTTCAAATATAATAACTTAATCATACATTATGAAACGAAAGTAGTAACAATCACTCGTATAGAAAGTGTTATAGAAGATGTTATAGAGAGTCTAATGTAAAAAATTTCAAATTCTAACATTCTACATTACATTTGTAACATTTCTTTTCAAAGAGCGTTATAAAATGTTATAAAAGATTTCAATCGGTGCAAAAGTACTAATGTAAGGTCTCAAATTCTACGTGCAAAGATACAAATACTTAGCAAGAAGAAAGAGAAGTAGATTTATCTTTATTGATTGTCTAGGATTCCATTGAGTGTGCTTGCTTGGCATAGAAGTAAAAGTACAAAAACTTATTATGGGATAACAAGAGCCTGTTAGATTATGTTATAAATTCAAGGATCTGTGAATGATCTGATCTGTTTGGCACAGTTCATGGAATGAAAAGAAAAAAAAAAAAGAAAAGAGCAGTGTATTGTATAAAATACAATGTCACACAATCAACTCCTTCAGAACAAGCACCTACAACTCCATCATGTACACTTATACTCCCAAACAATGCCTCTATTGGCATTGGATTCAATACCCTTTAGGCCAAAACATCTCTACATGAGATGTATTTCACATACCTCTCAGAAGAAGAAGGAAAAAACCAAAGGGTTAGTATAACCAACCCATTATTCTTATTTTACCTCTCAATCCAGTCCCCCCATCTTAAAGAGGTTGGGGGATGTGAGATTACAAATGACCTCTCTCTGTCTCTCTCTCTCTCTCTCTCTCTCTCTCTCTCTCTCTCAATAAACGCGGATGTCAACGCCAAGACTTCCTCCCAGCTGAGCATTGTTCACAGAGTTTCCTAGCTTCTTCATTGACACTTTCTCATTCCCTTGGCAACGAAACCACAGGCAAGAGAGTCTGGCAATAGTTGCCTGACCAGCAAACTGAAACCTACATGCTGCTACATTCAACTCTGCCAACATGTTCTTGTCTGCTGCTACAGCATCTGACTCGTGGCTTTCGTTGTATCCCTCGAGGTCAGATTCAGTCACTAAAACCATTGAACTATCATCAAAATCTGCTGCAAGGTCCGTCTTGTCTTGGAAATTACTAAGTGGGGAAGATACTGAAACCATGGAGCCATCGTCAAAGGCTGTAGGGATAAAATTATTCTCACAAATGTTGGTTTTCTTCATTTGGTAGTAATAGTTTTCAACAGCCTGCAATTTTTTACAAACAAAACATGTGTCGTGAATTGTGAAAGGGAAAGGAATACCCTCAGAGTATAGAACCCCATTGGAACCGGTTAGATAAATACCTGCCATTGTGAGGAAGCCAACAGCACCCTAGGCCTGATGGACCTCACGTGTTCGTATGCAGCCTCAGGTGACATATGCTTGTGTTTGACCTGTAGAGTTATGCCTATTAGAGATGTCTATCTCCAAGGAAGTGAATCAGAAATTTCAGAGGCTCTAAAGATCTACCAGGTAACAAAGGACGATGGTTGTGCTGCGACCCCTCCCTGCCTTACAGTGGACATATGTCGTTTTCCCACGGGAGACGTTTCCTTATTTTAAAATGGAAAAAGAATCAGAGCCAAAAGACAAGATAAAATGTGAAGAGTCTCGAGAAAAGATGGAGCGAAGTTCATGCAACACAATCCGTCCGTGGCTTTTATGAAATAAATAGGCAAAACTGACCCCATCATCTCCACCCCGTAAGACTGAGGTTCTAGGGAACAATTACGGCCCACCAACAGCAGATGAGAGAATAGAAAGGAATAGTATGTATTAAAAAGTCCATATGCAAAATGCCGCTTGTGGATGCAATATGCAAGAAGATATTGATCATTCTCACTAGTTGAGGTAATGGGATATATAATAAAACCACTACATCCAAGTACAATTCTAATAAAATCACGTTCTTAAATTAGCAGGCATGCTTGAAAGATACTCACCATGGATGAAGTCCACAGCTTCGCAAATGTCACCATATGCAGGAGCAAAAAGATAATCTCTTGTAGGAATCACCAAATGATCAATGTTATTATCCTAGAAGAAAACAATGATACTTTTCATTGTCATGTCAATATTTCGTTTTGGAAGGGGAGGAAGGGGGGAGGGGGGGTGGGGGTTTTTGATGATCTTGGAACCAGAATAATTTAAAGCTGGGCAAAGCCGCAACGCAGTCACGTCATTCGAAAGTTAATTATCAAGACTCAATCTTTATTGTGAACTACGTATATCATCCTTTCAGGTCAGCTATATGTTATACTAAATAGTGTTTTTAACCAGAAGCATGTATTTCACAGTCTATCCGTTCCATGCCTATGTCGCACATTACAACACTAAATTAATAAGACTCTGTGAATAAAGTATTAGCTGATGCTTTTCTTACATGGTATAATGATGTCGGGACCAATGTCTCGTATGGTTCGTTCAAGGTAACCACTCCACAGACACCAAGTTCTTTAAGACGGGGAACATCAGCAGGGAATGGAACAGCACCTAACAAAATAAACTGAAAATGGGGGAAAAAAAATATCAGAAGTGCACTCAATACATGATGTGCAATGAAGGAACAGCTGCAGAACATGAAAATTTCCATTCCAAGGATGTAACTTATGCATCATCATATTGTGCCTAATCAAATTCACACCTAGAGAGATACAATAATTATCAAATGGTCAATCACACAAAACTTAAACATAGGGCCTCCACGAATGAGCCTACACAAACATGCAGCATTGTTTTCCTACATGAAAGTTTGAAAAACAAAATCTCAGTACATGTTCTACAAGAATAGTGGAAATTCCTTAGGATCACGGGAGAGCAGTAAAAATAAATATAAGAACAAATAGCATAAACCAAGACTATCAAGATACCTCACGAACAAAAGAGGTTTGAGAGACTTTCATGCTTGTTTTCTCTGCCACATTTGTTGTTGGAGAAGCTGTGGGGGAATTCTTTGGTTACTCCTACAATTTTTTTTTTTTTTCTTTTGTAAAAAAACTTCTTTTACATTATTCAATGATGGTTACCTATGAAAACATAGTCAACAGTCTCAATATTAATTTAAGCCACACTGACAAGGGAGAAATCATCTTACTGGTTACAATAGCTTAAAAAATTTTAAATATTATGAAAACCATACAGAAGACATATTCAAACAATCTTAATGGCAAGTTAAGTTAGACAGACCAAAGAGAAATCTTACTGGCCATGGCAACATAAATAAGTTCATATATTACACAACCATGTCCCTATCACCTGACCATACAAAAACCATTGTTATTATTGTTATTTAAAAGAGAGACAGAGAGAGAGGAGAAAAGAAGAAGGCTTTCTTGACTCTGAACTCGAGTAGGACAGCGGGTGGTATCTGCTATACAAATATTCAAAGGAGAAAAACATTAACATTTGGAAAATGTCAAACTTTAGAATATAACCACAATCTAGGGGAAACATGGGAATTCGAAAACCAATGTGCATTGTTTGCATTAGTCAAACCTAACCTAAAATCAGACTAGAAACTAATAAAGCCCCCCCTCACCCCCCCCCCCCCCCTCCACTTTCCCCAAAAATGAATAGGAGTAACATATTATACAAGAATTTAGTATCCTTATTATTCGAATGCATATATGAGAAATAAAAATCTAAGCTTTACGATGAATGTTACAAAGGAAAAAAAGCAACAAAAAGAGGCAAATGGGAGTATTCAATTAGAGGGTGTACCTCATGAACTTTATCCCACCAACGGAACTCGGATTGAATCTTATTTCTGACAACATTATAGAGCAATGTTGGATAAAACAGAGCACGAGCCCCTGCCCCAACTAAAGCCCTTTTTGTATCCGAAGCAATAAGGGTATCTGTAGTACTGAAATCACCACAAACTTGTTCCTCCAGGCTTTCTATTTCACCGTCCTTAAGTTCCTCGATATACATCTCTCTAACAAGTAATCTAAAGCTAAATTTACAGACTGTACCAGCTAATTTCCAACAAAATCGATCAAGACTTCCTTTTCAGACAACAACTTTCAAGAAATGAAACAAGATTCAAGCAGCCAAATTGTAAAAGAAAAGATTCCCGAATCGAGCAATACAATGAAATTCAAGATATTCACACAATAAAAGAACCAAACTTTAGACCAATATATCACCAAATAACAGAAACCCACCAGCCAAAACCATGAAAAATCTCCCAGTCAAATCAAACCCCCAAGAAAGAAACCAAGAACATCAAAACGAACCCAGCCTCTGAAACAAAAGGTCACCTCAAAGGACAACAATTACAAATATTAATCTTACTTCTGCACCGATTCCTACTCCAGATCTTGAAAAATGAATTCAATTCGAGATTGAAACCATTCTTTACCATATCTAATAAGAGCCCACGAAGGATATAACTATAAAAGAGATGAGAAATTGAAAGTATTCAAGAAAGCCCTAAAAACAATCGAAATGAACAAAGTGAAAAGCAATGTCTAAATCAAGAGAGGGATTCAGTTTTGAGTTAAAGCATCAAAATAAGCAAAGCAAGAAAGAGGGGTTGTTGGGAGTGTGTAGAGTAACGTAATTTCTCCTGCGTGAATGTGTAAGAGAGAGAGAGAGAGAGAGAGAGAGAGAGAGAGTTTTTTTTTGTTTCGCTCACAACCTTTTTTCTATTCTTCTGCCAACAAACTCATAGAAAACGAGAGTAACGTTAATTGTGTGTCTTCTTGTGAATGAAATTGAAGAGGGATTAACTTAGGAGCTAAAAGCCCAACAAAATGCTCTTACAAACAAACATGAAATACTACTACTCAGATCAGAATATTGCAGACGGAATTCAAGAAACCAACGATACCATAAATGTGTCCTGTTGGCGTTTTATTGCGGCATTTGACTCGGTTCAGGGAAAGAATTATTCAAAAAATCACAATAATATAGAAATTTTTTATGTTCTATTTTTTAGAAAATAATTAAAATGCCTTCAGAATATTTATATTTACTAGTCATATGCTAGCATAAGTTTTATTAAGACACATTTTACATATTACGAAATATTGTATATCTCTGAAAATTGACTATTTTAACTTAGTAATTAACATGTGTTCAACGTATGTCATATTGTTTATAAGTAAAATTATTTATTTAGTCTTTTTATGAAGATTTGCACATGTCAATTTCGGTTCTAAAAAAAAAATTTGTTTTTTGAAGGTGAGTAACACAAACAGCACATCATAAATAGTTGAGTGTAAACTATATAAACATAATTTGACTACACGTAAATAATGTAATAACAATTTAAGAGATACACTTCATACTTAATTTTTATGATCTACAAGTTTTCTTGATCGTGTTGGGTGTATGAGACACCTCGTTCCACCCCTCGACACTTGTACTTTAATTCTATCTTTCTTTATTAAGTCGATACTGATGAGTCATATCCTATTAATTGCATTAATGTTCTTAAAACTAGATTTTAAATTCAATTTTTTGAAGTACTTCTCTTACAAGAGAGTTAATTGTTAGTTATGAAACAAATACGTATACTAATTGATATTATATAAAATAAAATTACATTTGTTTTGTTTTGTTTTATACAATACAATTTGATATTGAATTTTTTAATGTCTTAAATTATAATATTTTGATAACATTAAAATATTCTTGATCATTATAATATATAGGCTAATTACATTACTTTTTACCAAAACAAAAATCTTAAATTTGAACATCCCTTCTAGGTATATAAATAAAAAAATAACCAAAAAAATCATACATATTTTTCTACCAAGAACACATTGTTTCCAAAAAAAAAAAATAATAATAGAAAACACTTTTCTAAGAATAGTTGGGTTTATATCCTTAGGCACTTCTTTGAAATACAAGTATAGAAAATGTCGTTCAAGAAAAACAAACATCGAAGGTAGACAGATAGATATAATTAATATATATACATATATTTTCTAATACCTTTCCCCTATTTTTATGATTTTTTTTTTTTGAAGGGATCTCCTATTATTATGATGAAAGGTGTTTTTTTTTTTTTAATTTACTATCAGCAAAGCAACTGAACTATCAATTTATATAAATATAAAGTGAGTCATTTCATATCCAATTCATTACATGTTTAATTAAATAGTTAAATATTAATAAACTATATTTTGTTTGAATAGGAACAATAAAATGTTATTAATATTTAATAAATGATCAGATAATATTATTAAATAAATTGTAAATAATTGAATTTTATAAAATTATTAATAAATAGATTATGTCATTGTCTTGAACTTGCTCTTATGTCATAATCACCTTTTTTTTAATCTATTGCTTACATCTGTTTCTAAGTTTTTATTTTTTATATCGAGTAAAAAAAAGTTTTTTTATTTTTTATGTTATCTTAGTTTCTATTTTCTTTCTCTCACTTAAAGAAGTCATAGTTTCAGTTTGAAGCAGCCATCAACACTTATGTGTTCCATATTTTGTAGACAACACAAGTCCTTTCATCTCTTGTTTTATTTCTCAGTGTATTGATCATGAAGTATAAACGATCTTGTATACACACGGAAGGTACCTTTTAAGTTATAAGATAATTAATGTCTATTCAAATCAGACATAATTACGAGAACAACAAAACTACTCTATCACAATATATATGGTTGTATTTTTAAAATTCGAAGCTTGCTTTATTCAAGAATTCCTTGTAAGACATCCCATAAAATTGGAAAGATACAGAGAAGAGCCGCACGGAAAAAGAGACTGACATAACGGTTTTGCTACAAACATGGTGAGATCAAAGAAGAGACTTCGTCCAAATCAATTCATAGCTTTACTTCTGTGAATTGACAATGGAGACAAAGAAGGATCAAAAGTAGTACATAAAGATATATATATATATATATATATGAAAAATCATCCTTCACCAGCAAAAGAAAATAATAGGAACAAGGTAGAATTAGAATTAGTATTCTGAAAAAGCAATGAACATATATATATATATATATATATATATCAAGATATATGCATTGCCTAGGGAGCCTTCCTTCTGATTTCACTATACACCAAGAAAATCCAAGGCCAAAAATGATCCCAAAAAACAATTTATAGATTCAATAAACAATTCCTCAGATTTTGAAGTACTAACCATGATTCATATCGCCGTGTGTTAGGCAGTTAGGTAGTTAGGATCCCAATAAGAGTGTTGTAACTGTGAGATATTTCTTGATTTTTAATTAAGGCTTTTGTACAAATATCATTTTGGAAGTAATGCACAAGATAGAAAATTTCTGCAAGTTTTCCTACTGAAAACTTCATGATATCAGAGCTAGATAAGGATTTTTCCAGAAAAAAAATCACAGAGGAAAAAAAAAACAAGTAGAAAGAATTATACTTTTTTTTCTGCCACAAATTCAATATGAGCACACAGAGAGTGGTTCATGCGTCCGCATCTCATAATGACGATTACGTCATTGAATATTTTCGGAAGGATGCTTATTCCCTTTCATCATCAGATAGCCCACATTTAATAATCACACAGGTACAACTCAGAGAAGACAATTATGATGAATAGGTTAAAGCCATGCAATTGGCACTCCAAGCTAAGAAAAAGCTCGGGTTTGTCGAGGGACAGATTCCAAAACCAGAGTCTGGGACTGCAGAAGAGGAAGACTGGTGGACCATTAATACTATGGTCGGATCATGGATACTAAACACTATTGAGCCCAATTTGAGGACTACTATGTCTTACGCAGAACGATGCGATGAGCTTTGGTCGGATTTGAAGGAGTGGTTTTTGGTTAGAAATGCCCCCAGAAAACATGAATTAAAAACGGCATTGGTTGATTGTAAGCAGTCAAGTATGTCTGTTTCTGCTTACTTTGCAAAATTGAAGAAAATATGGGATGAACTTAGTAACTATCAACAATTACCCAATTGTACTTGCGAAATGATAAATGAAATGATTAAACAATGGGAGGAAGACAAGGTACACCAATTTCTTATTGGTTTAGATGACACAGTTTATGGCACTGTTCGTTTCAATATTTTGCAAATGGACCTTATACCTAACATTAAGAAAACCTATGCAATGATTGTGAAAGAGGAAGCACACAGAAAATTAGTCAGACAAACAGATACAGGTAGTGAAGCGGTAGTGTTTGCAACTCCCAAAACAGTCCAGTGCACACATTGTTTCAAATTGGGTCACGATACAAAAAATTGTTACTAGTGGGCTTCTCGGACCGACCGTCGGAGCACCGGTGAACCGACCAAAATCTTGACGGCGATAGCGGACGACGCGGCCACGGCAGATCTGGCCTTCATCGGAGCAGAGGACGTGGCGGCAAAGGCTGGGGAGGACATTTCGGGCCGCGGTTTCCCCCGCAACGGCAGCTCATGCGACAACGTCTTCGTCTTCTCCGGTGAGCCTTCCTTGGACTAGGCTTCTTGCGACGGTTGAGGCTGCAAAACCCGACCCTTGCCCGGACCCCGATGGCGCGGCGGATGGAAATCCGTGCTGGGCAGCAGTCGCATCTGCAACGACACGAGTAGGACCTCGACGCAGCAGCGCAGGTGACGACTCCAGAAGTAGTAGCACGGTCCAGAAACTTCTGGCGGCTGAAACGTCTTCCGGCGTGGTGGCATGGCAGCAGCAGCGGCGGGCAGTATTGGCATTCCAGGGCTGTCTCCGGCACAGTGAGACAAGTTTCTGGAATTGCTCAACAGCCCCACATCTTCCTCCCTTGATGTTAACACCATCTCTGGTAAGATAAAGGGTAAATGAATTCTAAACAGTGGGTGGTCTCACCATATAACAAGCAGAAGAGCTTATTTATTCCACATTATTCCTTCACACCCATACACTGTCACATTACCAAATGGGTCTAAAACTGCTGGAATGGAAACAAGAACAGTGTGCCTTGACTTTGCCTTTAAGATTAATGATGTTCTGTATATTCCCCAACTTCGTCACAATCTGCTTTCTTTGTCTCAACTATCTAAAGCTAATAATTGTGTTATCATAATTAATAATGGTGTGTTAATGTTACAGGACCATACCACGGGGATGCCGATTGGAGCGGGTGAAGAGAGAGATGGGATATACTACTTCAGGCTCATTTCGGTAATTTTGGGTGTCGCTCATACAGTTCATTATTCCGATATCGGTAAATTATGGCATCACAGATTGAGACATCCATTTCAGTCTGTCCTTAAGAGGTTTTTAGGACATTCTATTAAATATGATTTTTTGGACAAGTGTTTCATTTGTTTTCAGGCTAAGCAGACCCGTGATCCTTTTCCGGATAGCTTAAATAATGTTGATGCACCGTTTAATTGGTACATTGTGACTTGTGGGGCTCTTATAAAATTGCGTCTTCATGTAGAGCCCATTATTTTTTTACAATTGTTGATGATTATTCTAGAAGTGTTTGGATATTTTTGCTTAAAGAAAAACGTGAAGTAGCAACGAAAATGAAACAGTTTTTCTCCATGATTTCTACTCAATTTCACAAACGAGTGAAAAATACTCCAGACTGATAATGGTACAGAATTTACTTGTATGCATTCTTATTTTATGGAAAATGATATGTTACATCAGACTTCCATAGTTCACATGCCACAACAAAATGGTTGGTCGAGCGTAAGCATCGACATATATTAAATGTGGCTCGAGCTTTATTGTTTCAGGATAATCTTTCTATTTATTTTTGGGGAGAGAGTGTTTTAACTGCGAAGTATCTAATCAACCGAACTCCTTTGTCCGTCCTAAATTGGAAGACTCCTTTTGAACTTTTATTTCACAAAATCCCTCCCTATTCTCATATAAAAAGTTTCGGTTGTTTGGCATACGTGCATGATTATCGTCTTCCTGAAGATAAGTTTAGACCCCGAGGCCGGAAATGTGTATTTTTGAGATATCCTTTTGGAAAGAAATGATGAAATTTTTTTGATTTACAGATAAATGAATTTCTTACCTCTCAGGATGCAGTATTTGTTGATCATTCGTTTCCGTTTATTTCTGAGACCCGGGATAATATTCAGACAACTGCTCCAGTGCAATGTGATTTTGGAGAAATGGGTCAGCTGTTATCTACATTCTGGGGGAGCCCAAATCCAATCCAACAGCCACAGCAACCCAACTCAGCAAGGGGGAGTCCAGTTCACCCTTCTGGCCCACAGCCGGCTGCGGCGTAGCCAGCCACGGCCCACCCTTCCAAAATCCGCCAGCTGCAGCCCACTCCTTTCCAGTCCAGCTGCTTGACCCATAATCGACCACGGGCTATGCTCTGCACTCCACCTCACTAGCCAGCCTTCTTTCTCTCCTTTTCCGGCGACCCAAATTCCACACCCCACGACCCAGTGCCCTCCCTCCTAGCCGGCTCCCATCCTTTCCCTTCCAGCCCATTTTTCTCCAGCCCACAGTACCTCTCCTCAAGCCATTAGTCCAACCCAACTCTTACCTCTAGCCCACATAATTTCTCCTCAAGTTCCTAATCCAGTAACTCCTAATCCAGCCCAGCCCCTACTAGCCGCCAGCTTTCTTGGTGCACCTCCAACACCGGCGGCAACTGCTCCTGCCACTCCGGTTGCTCCTCGCCGTAATACACGGTCTCATCGGGTTCTCAATAAATTCAAGGATTATTTGGGTTATGCTACTCGAACTTCACTTAGTATATCTCTCTTTTCTTCTTCACTCTCTCTTCCGGCTCTCCCAGTTATGTGTTCGTATCCGTTAACCCATTTTATTTCTTATGATAAATTTTTTTCCTCACATCAACGTTTTGTAGCTGTTGTTAATATTGTCACTGAACCCACCACATATTCAGACGCCGCCCGTTTTCCCGAACGACGACTTGCCATGCAACAGAAAATCGGTGCTCTTGTGAAAAATAGCACATGGACTCTGACCACTCTACCCTCCGGCAAACGAGCTCTTGACTGCAAATGGGTCTATCGAATAAAGTACAAATCCGATGGCACACTCGAACGGTACAAAGTTCGTTTGGTGGTCCTTGGAAACACTCAACGTGAGGGTGTGGGTTACACCGAAACCTTTGCTCCTGTGGCTAAAATGGTGACAGTTCGGACACTGCTTTCAGTCGCCGCCACTTGCAGGTGGGAGGTTTATCAGATGGATGTTCACAACGCGTTCTTGCACGACGATCTGACTGAGAAAGTCTATATGAAGGTTCCTTCGAGTTTTCACACGTGTAATCCAAGGAAGGTATGTCACCTAAATAAGTCTCTTAATGGTCTCCAACAGGCACCCGCTGTTGATTCTCAAAACTAACGGCCTCTTTGCGTCAATGCGAGTTTATTCAGTCTTATGCAGATTACTCGTTATTTTACATTTCAACGACGCACTGTATTTATCTGTATTTTAATTTATGTTGATGACTTATTGATTTCCGAAAATGACTCAGCTTACATCGCCCGTTTCAAATCCTATTTGGACTCTTGTTTTCACATGAAAGATTTGGAGATCTAAAGTATTTTTTGGATATTGAGATTGCTTGGAGCCCCGCCGGTTTCTATCTCAGCCAACGCTAGTATGCCTTGGAGCTTATTTCTGAAGTAGGTCTTCTCGGGGCCAAACCTGCTTCTACTCCCATCGAACCAAACCATCGTTTGGCTACGATTTCCGGTGATTTTCTTCTTCATCTTGATCGCTATCGGCGTCTTATTGGCAAGCTTATTTATTTATCTATCACTCGGCCGGATCTTGCTTATACTGTTCATATTTTAGCTCAATTTATGCAGCACCTACACCAGGAGCACTGGGATGCTGCCCTTCGTGTCATTCGCTTCCTTAAAGGATCACCAGATCAGGGTATTCTGCTTCAGTCTTGTACTCCCCTTCGTTTGACTGCTTGCTTACTGTAATTCTGATTAGGCGAGCTGCTCTCTCACTCGCCATTCCCTCACGAGTTACTTCATCATGTTGGACTCATCATCGATTTCTTGAAAGACTATGAAGCAACACACTGTGTCTTGGTCATCTGCTGAAGCCGAGTATCTGTCCATGGCCATGACCCTTTGTGAATTGAAGTGGCTCCACTAGCTTCTTGCTGATTTCCATGTTCTAGTCAATGATCCTGTTCCTCTTCATTGCGACAGTCAGGCCGCCATCTATATCGCTGTTAATCCTGTTTTTCACGAACGCACTAAACACATTGAGATTGACTGTCATTTCATTCAAGATGCCTTCCAGGAAGGTTTGATTACGCCGGTTTATATACCTAGTGCTTCTCAGCCCGCTGATCTTTTTACAAAGGCACTCCATCTTCTGCAGATTCGGACATTACTTGTCAAGTTGGACATTTGTAATTTGCATGCTCCAACTTGAGGGGGAGTGTTAGGCAGTTAAGTGGTTAAGATCACGATAAGGATGTTGTAACTGTGAGATATTTAAGTAGTCTGTTTTCCTTATTTGTAACTGAGGCTTTTGTACAAATATCATTTTAAAAGTAATGAATAATACAGAAAATTCCTACAAGTTTTCCTACTGAAAACTTCACCACAGCATGTAGGCTGAGAGAGAGAGAGAGAGAGAGAGAGAACTCATATATGACTTCTACAAGGTAAGTATAAAACCAGCACGAACCAAAAATCATATTTTTAATTATTGTTTGATAATATATACTGCATAAAGAAGAATGCCACCAAATTGTCATAGAATTAGTCATGCTAAATGTTGCGCGCCGTCAATCAAGCCAAGAGTGACCATGCAGTTCATCCGGGAGCAGTTACAAACTAGTAAAGACCAGAAAGCAAGAATTTGAAAACAGATGTTAGAAAAAGTTATTGCCTTCACACGCTAGTATGACGCAATATACTAAGATCAAGAAATTCATCTTCCAAGATGTTTCTTTAGACTTATATCGCTTCCATAATGCCAAAGCTATCTGCTGATTCCCGAGCATCTCTTGGCAAAACTAGTGATTATGACAGTATATAACATTGAACCAGAGATGATAATGATGATTATCTAAGGTATATAATCAGTTTCATTTCAGTAACTACACATTAACTGTAAAAATTTCTGTATTAATGCCAGCTAAAGCAGGTGAGATATTTAGAAAATTTACAAAGAGGATAGAACAAATCATAGAATAAAATATCACCTGATTCCAAAGAATCACTGTAAAATGTTTATGCAGCATAAACTTATCATCTATGATGATTAATAACTACCAAGCGGTATTCTTTCTGGCCGAAGCGATCTTTTGAAGCCTAATTTGCTCTCTAAATTTCGCAATAAATTCATCAGCTTTCCTATCAACTTCACTTCCAGCAAGTTCTTCATCGTTAACTTCATCAGATACATGTTCGTTATCATCTGAACTTTCTTGAGAATTTTCAGACTCACTTTGTGATTCTTCAGTGCTTTCTTCAGATGCCAAATCACTGTCAATAAGCCGTTTCTTTTCAGACCCAGGAGAGTGAACTTTATCAAGATTTTCTTTTTGGATGTCAACCTGTGGATCTTTGAGTTCTGCAGTTTCTGTGTCCATCAAACTAGATTCGGCAAATTGTTCATCCACTGCTTCAACCTCATCAGGTATTTCATTTGAATACTTTTCCTTCCTTTTTATTTTTTCGGCGACATATCTACCTGATCGAATTGTTCTAACAGATTTTGCCCTTGACAGGAATTTCGAAAGGTTTGATGGTTTAGCAGCATCTGAGCTCATCATAGATTCGCTACTTCTCTTTCCTCTGCCCAACAGATATTTCACTTCTCTACTAAAATCCTCAGAATCATCTTTAGAACCCTTCTGCAAATCCAGCTCTGAGGAAGAACCAATGCTAAATCCTCTATCCTTTTTACTAGTAAATGTAAATCCACTGTTTAAATTTGCTACTGAGGAATGTGAAATTGAGTCACGAGCAACCTTAAGATCTCTCTTCTGCTCTACATTTTCCGTTTTCAAGTTAGATGGCTCCGGCGAAGCAGAAGAGGAACTTGTGGACATTCTTGAGCCAAAAGATTTAGAACTATTGCAAGAAGACACCGGCTGCCGAAATGATCTTGACTTGAGCTGTTTAAACTCAAATTCCCCAACAGAATGAGGCCTAGAATGACCAGGAGGCTCAACAAAATTCCCAATTTCTTCTCTCATTTCCATCCTTTCAGACCTTGATTTCCATGGAATTGTAGAAGTACCAACGACTTCCTCAAACTTATTATGCAAATTAGTAGGGGTCATTCCTCTTACTTTCTCAACTCTACCCTCATTATCATTGTTAAAAGATCTCTTCAAGCTTGAACTAGAAAAACTTCTATTAGTGATTTCAGGTTTTTCAGCCCCTCCAATTCTTGATCTTAGGCTCCTAATAGGTAAGCCCAAGGGCTTATGCTCTTCAAGATCATCATAGTTCCCATCACTGACAACCACCAAACTTTCCCCTTGAAAATACTGAGAATTCCAAATTTGACTCACATTTTCTCTATTAGCCTCACTAGCATTTTCAAACCCATTTCTAAGTTTCAAAGATCTAATCTTTTTGCCCTCCTCAGAAGGGTCTAAATTAAGCATCAGTTTCTTCTCATAAGAAATGCAAAAATTCTCAAACCCATCTTCAAAAAAAGATGAAACGTCTGAAATCCCAGACAAATAAGAATGTGAAGTACTATTAGGTACAGAATGATTTTCCATTTCCATTTTCACACTTCTCCTACTGAACAAGCCATAAGAAACAGCAATTCCAATGAAGAGAAGGTGCAAAAGTTCCCAAAACTTAGTCAATAGGCTTTGGTTGATGAAATCTGGAGCTTGTGAAGGAAACAGAGGAATAACAACAATAACAAGAATGATAACCATAGATTTACAGAACAAACTTGAACAACATGACTTACTTGGGCCATGTTGAATCCTTGTGGTCTGCTGAAAAGATTGAATCTTTGGTTTCTTGAACATGTCTGAGGCTGACATTGTAAGAGAAACAGAAGAAATCTTGTGTATTATAGGTGATGAAGAAGGAAAGGAGACTTCAGAGCAAAGGAAAAGGGGTTCAAAGTGAATGAGAGAGAGAGAGGGTCTCTCTGAATTGTAAGAGAGAGAGAGAGAGAGAGAGAGAGAGAGTAGGGAAGGGGAAGAAATTGAGAGGAGCAGAGCAGAATTCAAAAAGGGAACTGCAATTATATTACCGTTTGTCTCCACTTCACTACACTGACCCAATTGTCCTTCCATTTTTTGCCTGCTTCATTATTATTGCTAATACTTTGCAAACTGATAATAGAAATCATTATCTGCCCATTAATAATTCTCATTATAATTTTAATCCTCAATATTCTTTTTACTTGTCTTATCATGAGAATTCACATAAATAATTTTTATTAATCTCAATACAATATCTATTATTTTTTTAATTTTTTTATTTATCAAATTTTAAATATTACATAAATTAAAATATATGAAAATAAAGAAATGTTTTATATAAACTAAATTACTCTTACAATTAATCTCTCATCTAAATTATTGACAATGAAATAAATTCAAAACTTATCTTGATACTTGTGTGGAATGATAATAATAATAATAATAGGTAGAATAAACATTAAAAAATAGTGAAAATTATTGATAAGTAGTAATTATATGATTTTTTCACAAAATAAAGATTGAGAGTGAGGTTGACCCGTTAAAATATTATAAGTATGAATATTTTGATTAAAATTGTATTGTTTTCAATAATGTAAAAAAAATATGAGAATTCTCATAATGTGACAAGTAAAAAAACGGATGGTATATACTCTTTCCTATTATACCCTCACATTAATAACGAATTTCAATATATGCTTATTCTTTTTCAAACAACCTAATGCTCAAAATATGATAGGTAAAAAAAGGGAAAGAATATGTTTTATAAAATTTATTGAATTTGAATTATCATACCTTTAATATATTTTATCCAAATTAATAATACCACGAACTCATAATTAAATTTTACATACCTAATTTCTAATATTTCAATTAAAGGCATAATCTTTTACCAATTCAGAAAATATTTTGTTTTGACATTTAAAGATCTTTGCTTAATGGTTAATAATTTTATTTTCTTTTGGGGAGGAATGTAACCATTGTCATTAATGGTGTTTAGTTTACTCATGTATGAACGGATTGAAAAATATCAAACATATAAAAAATATTGATAATAACTTATTTAAACATGATTAATATAATTTAAAAGAAAATTATTAAGATACTATGATATTTATATTTTAATTTATTTTTCATCTTCCTAATTATTATAATTAAACGAGCCCAATGCATTCGTTCTATGTGATATAGAAAGTGTAATAATTGTGAACAAGAAAGAAACTACCAATTAATAAGTTGTGGTGTGAAAGAAGGCAAGATAATTGTGACAAGCGGTAAAAAAATGTCCACAATGAATGATATTAAAGAATATTGGGGCTAAGTTGTAAAGAAATCAAAAAATTATGGGACATAATTGTAATTTTCTCCTTTTCTTTTAGCTTTTCTGTCTGTTCCTTTCTTCAACCTCACTTCACTTCACTCCTCCGTTAGACGCGCTCTCTCTCATCTACGCTTAACGCGTGACTTGTAGTGCGTTCAAAGGAGAAGAACCATACTCTGCATTAGAAATGTTGTATAAAAGCAAAACCCAACTGCCGGACTGGTTTCTCTCTTTCCTGAGAGCAGATAATCGAACATTTCAGTGGCGGAATTGTGAGAGAAACGAAGGCCAAGTGAGAAGATTGAGGTTTTTGAATGGCGGCGGAGCATGTGGAAGCAGACAATGCAGAAGCAATAATCATGAGAATCGAGCATAAGTCTCGCAAGATCGAAAGCTTACTCAAACAGTAAAAACCTTTTCTTTTTTCGATTGATTTCCTTGCAATCGCCTCCCTTCGCATACCAAAGTACTAATTTTTCAGAAATTATTCGAATTGGGTTTCTATTTTTTCTATTAATTCTTAGGAATAAGCCTGTGGAAGCTCTGAAAACAGCTCTTGAAGGATCGCCTCCCAAGACAAAAGACGAGAGATGCAAGGTTTTTTTTTTTTTTTAACTAAGAACAATAATTTTATTTTTTCGAAATTTGAATTTTTGATTTTTGGGTTTTCTAATTGTCTTTTTTCTTTTTTTTTTTTTTTGGTTATGGGATTTCTGAATTTCTAGTCAGCGAATTGGATTGTGGTGCACAGGGCAATAATGGCTATAAAAGATGTAGACAGCTTATTCTTTGCTTTGGATCCTGAATACTATGATATCTTGATGAAGTAATTTCCTTCAACCCAATATGATTTTCTTGATTAGATATTTCCCTCAATCGTTTTACTCCAAAGCCATTGGAAAAGATTCAATTTTGCTTAGTTTCTTTCATGTTGATGTCTTGCTTTGCCTTTGCTTGATATGAGTTTAGTAGGAGAGATTATGTTTAGTTGCTCCTTAAAAAATGGGATTGCTAACATGAATTGTCTAAAAATCTTTTAAGGTAAGTTCTAGAATGGTGGAACTGGAAATTTGTTTAGCTTGGTGCATTTCTTGAAATTAGAGAAGTGATTCATATTTTCGCTGTTTTATTACTCAAGAAACTTGCAGAGCAGATTAGCAGTTTGTGTTTAGGAAAAGTTTTCTGCTAAATTAGTATACACACTTGCACAACTTAGAGTCCATTGTCTGGTACCAAAGGCTTGACTTGATGTATGCTCATTTATTGTGTTCATTAAACATAAGCATCTATAGGTTTGATCTTTATATGATCAACTTGAAGAACAGAAATAGGGAAGTGGAAAAAGTAAATTCAAACATATGAAGCATTTTATGGTTTTTTATTTAAGTAGTTGAAGATGAAGAATCAAATTTCACTTTTAAGTGTCAAGAAATTGAATTTTTAGGAGAAGTTGAACTTCATAAGACCGGAAGTCAGTTCATGTCTTCATTACAGGTATATGAGATGAATGACAGTGTAAAAATGACTTTTCTTGCTATTCTAAATAGTGCAAGAAAATCTGCAAAACAATCAGAAGGCTTTATTGATGGAGCACTTCACCCAATGAAATGGATTCTGTGGTTATAGAAATGAGAACTACAATCTGGTTATATGTGATGCAAATTGGTTTCAGGAATCCTTTCAGCTGGGAAAGTTCCCCCTCTGGCCTCTTGTTTGTGATGTTAAATAGTCATCCAAGGGTAACGTACAAGTGAAAATGATTAAAAGTGTGACACGTATGTTGTAAGACATAAAATGGTTGTTAAAGAAATGCATTAACCCCGAGTTTTAGAAGGCCACATGTCTTTAATAACCATAAATCTAATCCCGAAAATTTCTTCTCATGACTTCATAAGAGGAGAGTGCTTGAAGTTTACTATAATATTTTAGGTCTTGGATGTGCTGTTTAGAATCTGAATTAGTTCTGTTTTATTATTAAAAAAAAAAAAAAGAAATGGGCGCTAGATGTGGATAATTTGAATAAGAACATGAATTCTCAGTCGACCATCCCTAAGAATGCTTGTTAAATTCTCTACTCTTTGACTACATTCAACATAAGTTAATATTCTCTTGGCAACCTTGTGTGTGCATGTTCCTACTTGTTTTGGTAATCTGATAAGGGCTTATAACGTTATTTTCAGATATTTGTATAGAGGGCTGTCAACTGGAGATCGTCCAACATGTGATCAATGCTTGCGTATTCATGAAAAGCTAACAGAGAAAGCCGGTTTGGGCTGCATACTGCGTTCCCTCGCAGACACTGTAAATACTGTCTGAATATCATTCTTGTTCTGAGTAAAAGTGGCGTTTCCAGCTTTTCCTTACATGATCATGCAGTGACTATAGCTTATTCCCTTTTGCCATTTCCTTCTGTAAAGTGGAAGAAAATATACCAGAGACAGGACTGGTAGTTTAGGGTCTTAAGATTGTCACATAAATGTTCTTACTATGTATCCCTGGCAATTCATTCTTTTTGCCTCTTGTTTTCAACTTTTTTTTCAGTTTTGGATGGTGGAAGATGAAGCTAGAACTTTGAAAGTTGCTTCATGTACTTTTGTGATATATTGTACTGGTTTTACAATAAAAAAACCATTCCGACCTCATTGAACTACTAGAATTGACTCAATGTTGATTCGTCTATCACTACTCTTTTTCCTTCTCAATAACTTTACGCCAATGATGTTGGATAGATATGATTCTAAGATTTTTGTACTAGATTTTATAAGAGATGAGAATAAAATTATTTATTATTGAAATTTAAAATGAGATTATGTTCGAATTAATTAGTTAGAGTCGTGTGCTTTGAATACTGAGCAACTCTGCATCTATCCAAAAAGCAAGAAAACTTGAAAATTTGCCATCAAAAAACAATGATCATATTAACTTATCCTCAATCATCACAACTACTACAATATGTCTCTCCACAACCACAAACTGCAACCTAAAGTTCCTACAATGTCCCATCCATCTCTCTATGATCACTACTAAACACTCCACATTTTTCATGCTCTCTAAAAAGTCTATTACTAATTAGTTCCTTAATCAGTCATTCCATTCATCTAACACCTATCTGCTCTTTACAATCCAAAAACCATAATCTAAACTACTACCGAGGACGGCAGGAATCATGAGGAGGAGGAGCTTGCTTTGAAAATATTGCAGTCCAAGGGTTGATCGTCGTCATTGGTTGTTGGTTAGATGCAATAGCCGGTGGTTGGCGAGCAATCCCAGCAGAAGTTGTTGCAGCAGCGACTGATGCAGTAGATGTAGCTGTAGCAGTAGCGGCAGAGGAAGAGGCATTGGCAGCCGAAGATGAGACAGCAACACGCTCGCATTGAGGGCACATAGTAAGGGTTGTGGGAGGGCTCATGTTCATGTAAAACTGAGGTGAAAGCTTTAGTGCTCTAAGCTCATTCACTTCCTTCTGCAATCTTCTGTTTTCTTCAGTCAGATTTTCGCAGCAACGCTTTAAGTACTCACAATCTACCTCAGTTTGCTTCAGCTTTGTCCTGCAAGATTGGAACTCGTCTTAGTTCATCCGGATATGCAATTGGATCACTAGTGCACGAGAATTTATAGATAGAAAGTTTTTAAAACGTTAAACGAACAAGCTTAATGAAAAATTGTCCAAAAATCTAAAAAAACAGACACTTAGAAACAACTTTAAATGATTTTCACAAGTATTAGAGATGATTACCAGCCCGGTCCCTCTTTTGGTTTAATCCATGACTAAAGTTATATTTGAATTGTATCTCATTCCTAAACAAAATGCAAAGTTTTCACTCTAGTCTCTAGATCCCTTTTCTTGGATAAATATATTTATACACCAAAGATACTTTACGTTATACTATGTTTAGACTAATCTGCATCAACACCAAGTTCTTCCACAATAAATTGTGGCATTATCAAATTTGATCTCGAGTTCTCCAACTGTAAAGGAAAAATTTTTAACTATCTCAACTTCATGTCATGTCTTTCGGGTAATTTTCAATTAAGGTCTCACTTCCGTTCTCAAGACTACTGGGCCGACATTGCTACTCTTTGGTCGGCCCATACCCACTTTCTACTTCATTCTTACCTTTTTTGGGAAGAGGAAAAGAGGTTTCGGTTTATATCAAAAGATAAAAATGGGCCATAATAAACGAAACATGGATTGACCCTTACATCATTTATGGTCCATTTCGACCGACATACCCACAATGGAAAAACAAATTAAAAAAGATCCAACAGTCTTTTATGGGTCGGAGCTTTGATGGGCACGCAAATCGATAGCGGGTCATTATTAAGTCTTTTATTTTCAATTTTACCCTCCCTTTAAAACTTTATTTACGTGGACTACCATTTTAAAAGGAGAAATTAAAAAAAAAAGCAGTCAACATGATGACACACGTGTGTTTCTTTCCGAAGTCATAAGACAAAATCTTGTTTTTTCCGCTTAAAATAATTAAAACTATAATGATATACCAAAACTACCCTTGAATCAGTAAATAAAATTACTGACCTTGCCCTTCTGTTCTGAAACCAAACCTCTACTTGTCTAGGCCTAAGATTTAGCTGTTTCGCTAAAGCCAACTTTTGCTTCTGCAAAATCAAAACAACTCATGATTCATTTAGTAACAAACAAATTTTTTTTACCCTCAATTCATTATCAAATTTACTAAAATTGCCACTCACTCACCGGATTCAGAGTATTGTGTTCTTTGAATGTTTCTTCGAGAATGGCAGCTTGTTCTTTCGACAACCGCAGCTTCTTCCTCGCCGCTGCATCTCCGCCGTCGTCCTCCAGCGAGCTCGACGGTCTCTCTCCGTCGCCGTCGTTCTCTTCTCTTTCGCTTCGTTTTCCGCTTATACTCGAAACCGTACTATTCGGCGACGAAACAATCGCTTCTTCGTCACAGTCTGTTCCGGTTGCCGGTCGATTTACATCGATTCCTCTGAAGAAAGATCTGGTAGATTCACCAGCAGCATTTTTTTCTGAAAAATAAGAAACGATTTTTTAGTAATTTTATTTTTTTAATTTCTGAAAATGGAGTTTTTTAAGGAAACACATTAAAAGAAGAATTTCTTTTTTGTTTTTTCTATTTTGACGTTTCATTGAAATTTCCGATGTTTTTTTTATTTTTTGGCATAAAAAACGAAACATATTCACAATTAGAAATGAACGATAAAATCAGTTACCAGCAGTAGAAGAATTAGGTTGATGAAGAAACACATCTCCAAACACAGACAACGAAGATGACGATCTCAGCAGCTGCGGTTGCATGAAAGGAAAACCAACGCCAGATCGCAGCAGATTATTGAACGGAAAAGGCGTTTGTGTCGCCGTCGTAGGAGGCGGAGGTGGTGGTGGTGGTGGTGGTGGAGAAGGTAACGGCGTCGTATTAGCTTTCCGATTCTCTCCAAATCCGCCTAAGGTTAAACTTAACCGAAGATCATTAGCATCTTCTTTCTCATTAGCCATCTCTTTTGAAAAAAGAACCAAACAAACTTTCTCTCTGCTGTTTCTTTTTGAACTCTTTTAGAGAGAGAAAGAGAGGTGTGGATTGTGTGAGGGGGTGGAGGATTCCAATCCAAAAGAACAAAAGGAAAAGGGGGATGGGAGGGTGGGGGGGACAGAAAGAAGAGAAATGGGGGAAAGGGGGAGGGGAAGTTTGCAGCTTTTTTTTTCTTTCTATCAACTGTACAATGCTACTGCTTACTATACACACACAAGTAGGAAGTGTGTAGCTAAGCTATAGTATGTTAAAATAGGGGGTGAGGACAGAATTATAGAGAGAGAAAAGAGATAGATAGATATAGAGAGAGAGAGAAAGGGGCAGATGTTCAATGATGACTTGTGTCAGATATGGCTATTGGTTCAATGATGACAATGGGGATTGGTTTTTCTTCTTCTTCTTCTTCTTCTTCTTTGTTTTTGCATGACTCTCTATTTGCAACTCTGGTTGGGTCCTTAATATTACTGTTATTCTAATTTACCAACTCTGGTTAAAACTATTTTTCTTTTAATTTTCCATTCTGTCTTTTCGGAAAATAATTTCTTCCCTTTCTTTTTTAAAATCATTTCTTAGTATTAAGAGCAGAATTTACGGCCCCACTTTTATATGTTCGACTTCCAGATAAAATATGCAAATTATTTCTTTTCCATTAGAGATTGTTCATTATGATAATTCTAGAAATAATATTTAAAATGAGATTTATTACACTCTCACAAATAAGATAGTTCAGTACAAGTTATAGATTTGAAACTATATTTTTCTTTTTCTTATATGGAAAAAAATATATTTATATTCATAAATTTAATCTATTAATAAGTAAATACGTATTTGGTTCATATTAAAAGTTCAGTGGACCGTAATTTAAATCTACATATCTATAAGAGAATGATTAGGTTACAAAATAAATTTTTGTGAACCATAAACTTAAAAAGGTATTTCTAAAATTTAATTTGCAAAATACGTATTCATTTCATACTAAATGTTTAGTGAATCGTAATTTAAATCTATATCTATAATGGAAGAATTACTCTCTTACAAAATAAATTTTTGTGGGTTATAAGTTTAAAAAATTATATATTTCTAAAATATAGTAATTTGTAAACTACCTATTTAATTCATACTAAATGTTCTATCTATAATTCTTTTACGAAAAAATATCTTTCTAAATCATAAATTTAAAATATATATTTTTGAAATATAACTTGCAATAATATGGTATGTTACTTTAAAACTTATAGTATATAAAGACTAAATTTGTAATTTTTCTTTTCTTTTTGTAACGAAAAGGTATTGATAAATAAGAAGATTGAGAAGTAAAGTTTACCTAAAAAAATTTCGTTTTCAATGTTTTTATTTACACGAAAAGATAAAATGAGTAGAATTAATAAGTTTTTCAATTATTAAAAAATACGAGTTTAATTTTACTGAAGTATTACTCTGTCACAATCCACGAGGAAGGTTAACAACATAAAAGTAATTATAGAATATTTGCAAAAGAAAATATGTTCATACCATGATAAATAAAAAAGGAATATGATGCTTGCTTATTGGGAAACAAGGATATCCACCATAAATTATTTATAAAATAGGTGCATTTATTCTTGAATAAGTGTTTTTCAAAATTTATTTCATGAAGGAGAGGAAAGATGCATTTATTACTAAATAAGTGTTTCAATGAAACATAATTTAGTGGATTTATCAATCAAATAAATGCATAATTTAGTGTAGTAATTGAAACAGTTTTGTTTGACTAGAGTTTCATTTTTCTTAACATTATTGTAACTCACATACACATTAAATTGTATTGATATTACTAATGATATTGTTGAAAAACTATTACTCCATTTCCTAGTACTTTTAGAAAAAAAATAGTTATTTCTAAAAATTGTATTCTTTTCGTTTTTTTACTTTTCACATTGTGTGATAAATTCTCACTTTTTTTTTTTATTTGTTACATTGTTGTAAATAATGTAATCTTAATCAAATATTTCCATTATACCATTTGAACATGTCAATCTCTTTATCCATCCGTATATCATGAAAAAATATAATTACTCATTCCTAATAGTTTTTTTTATCATTTTTCCAATATATATTCTACAATCATTTATTATTTCACATAAATTTCAGGTTAAATTTTGAATGTTTTCAATATCAATAAATTACGTGAGAGATTTATGTTAAAATAATTTAATTTATATACATAAAGAATCATCTAATTTCGTATTTCTTAATTTGTATGATGTCCGAAACATATCGAGTTAAAAAACAAGCGAATACTTTTAGGGGAAAAAAAGAATAAGTCGTGAAAGGTTTTGCATTATATAGTAATAGTACTTTTAGAAAAATAATTATGAAAAATGTGTAGTGAAAGGTAACTTCATTTTCTTTTATGCATATTTGCATTAAAATTGTGCAATGTAATAGTGCACTGATAAATACTTTTTATCAAATTAAATATTTTGAATTTGAAAAAATATTTTACAAAATATCTATGCTAAATTAAATTATAACTTAAAATTCACATCCATACTTAAAGTCAATTGTAAATTCATTAAACATTAATATAAATAAATAAGGGTTTATTTTATTGATTTTCAGTTTAGAAAATTTGTGTTTTTATTAAATTTCGAAAATGTAAATTTATAATTCTCTAAAAAATTCAAAGAAAAAATGTGAAATGAAATTCGAAAAAAATATACATCTCTAAATAAAACTTCAGTATATATAGAGATATATAGTTCGATAACGTGACTCATAATTTAAGCACATTTATTTGTTATGTTAAATAAAAATTTTAAGTTTGAAATGCTTAAAAAGTAATTTAATATTATATTTAATTTTGTATAACTGACTTTTGTAATAATCGAAATAAAATCTATGGATTTAAATTAAAATTGGCTAATATGAATCACAACTTAGGAAAAAATAGTTTATTCTTTGACTATAATTTTAATTGGATACATTTACTTGGGAAATTGAAAAGCTATCACATCTTCTTCTTTAACACTTTTTTCAGTTCTTTTTTTTTTAAATGGGGTTTTTTTGGGGAGCAATTTTACTTTGTTTGGGATGTCTAGGTAAGTTATCATATGAAAAGCTGCTTTTTGCCTTGTTGACCGTTGACCGACTGTGGTGAAGATTTTCTCGTGAGAAGCATTTATAGATGCAAATCCTGCCTGCCATGTATTCACTCACTCACGCGCCAGAGCTTGTGAAAATTAAAGACCCCACCCCCCACGTATGAAGCGCGTGTCACACGCTGCCCTTGCCACTAAAATCCACGGGTTATTAATAATACTAATAACCTATTTCTCTCTCCAAAAAAAAAAAAAAAACTATTTATTGATAATGATATTGAATAGAGGAGTAAATAATGTGTTGAACACACAGGTTACAATCTTACCCATCAAGACACTAAATTAATTATTTTTAAAGAAAACACGATAGTTGGGATTTTATTTTCTTTAATCATAAATTTATTAACTTATTCGAGAGGAATCAAAAGACACAAAACCCTTAAATAATAACACAAAATTAGTAATAGTTGGGATTTTATTTGAACAAGAACTGCTGTACTAATAGAATGGGGTCAATGGAAGGTAATTATTTTTCGATCAGAAATATAATAGGTTTTAGACATGATAAAAATACAAGAATTTTTAATAAATATTTATTAAATTTTTTTATTTTTACTCGTATTTTTATTCAGTTATTTTTCTCATTCTATCTATCTCTTTCATCACTTATGAAAGGTAGAAATGGTATTATAGTTCAAAATTTGTTTTGTTTTCAAGATCCTTAATATGTGTGCAAAAGTTTAAAACCCCTTATATTTGTGACCGAAGAAAAAAATACTTCTCCTGTTTAATGTATCTAATCCATTATCCATTTCATAATATTTATCGCTTTAGAATAATGTAAAAGAATTAAGAAAACAAGTACTTTGTTTAGATTCGAAAGTAGATGAACTAACCGATAAAAAAAAAAGTAAATGTACTAAAATACCATTTAATTGTCATTAATAATGTTAACAAAAATTTTTAAACAATTATTTTGTTCTAATAAGATAAGAATATATGTGAAAATGTATTATTTAATCTCCTGTTGATTTATTAAAGTGACATATATTTTGAAAATGGAAGAGTATATTCTTAAAGTGACATATATTTTGAAAGAAAAGAGTATATTTTGCAAAATATAATATAAAACGAGATAGTATCTTAAAACATGATATACTTATTAAAAAGTAATTAGATTGTCATAATTAAATATTAAATATACTAAATTTCTTTATTTTAAAATATACGTAAATTTATTTAATCATCTATAAACATTTATTAGATTGTACAATTTCAATAATAAATTTTTCTTACCTCTAAATATTTATTATATTTTTATCATTCAATAATAATAAATACCGTATGTGTATATGTGAAAATTATATTTAATACTCTTTTAATATATATATATATATATTAGAAGACCATAACATTTCATATTTTGTTCAAAGGTATAATATTTAACAAGTTAAAAAATGATGGAAGTAAATCTTAAAACTATAAAATTACTAAAAACACCTTAAGAAAAAGAACAACCATGACATACCACAACACTATGTACAAATAACACGTGATCATCACGTGGAGGAATTGCCAACTCTGTGGTAATTAAAATCTGGGGCCTGCCAAGGAAGAAGGTAAAAATTACTTGGGCCCAACACAAACCCACAATCCATCAAGCATTGAACCCCGAGAGCCTTCGCCACTCAACTTCTACACCAAATTCATTTTTCTTTTTTGCATTTTACAATTATAATTCGTAAAAATTAAAATTAGAGGTTAGAAAAAGGTGCGACATTCAAAATGAAAAAATTAAATTACTATTCATATTTAGCCAGAAACTTTGCCACAAAAAAGAGCCAAATAATAAGAGAGAAAACACCGTTGAATTATTTAATATTATTTTTGTCAAAAATATAAAATCTTTTAAATTTATGCACATGAATTAATGTTTAATTTAAATGCCTAAATTATCATTGTCTCCTTTTGTTCAATTCTTTTCAAGAGTCAAACACTATCTAATTCTAATGAAATAAACAAATGTATATTTAGAAAATAAGTATTAGATATTTATAAAGAAATGTAAAAGGACTTATATATTTGACCATTCTCAATATCTCTAAAGATGACTTGTATTGCCAACTGGATGGATGTTGTACATTTTTTTATACGTTAGAAGAGTTCTGAGAAATGATGTAATTCAAACTTAATTTTTTTGGGTTTATTTGGATTAGGAATTTTGTTGCGGAATCCAATATAAATTCTTTTACATTCTCTCACACAAACAATTTTAGTTTGTATAAAATTCAAAGAAAAAAAACTCATAACTATATTTTATCCAAACAAATCCTAAATTGGTAAGTAGTGCTTTTATAACTGAACTACATACTGTCTTACCACTTATTTTACAACATTTTTTTAGATAGTTTATTAATAAATATTATAAAATAAAAAATATATCCAAAACTTGAAAAGATAAATCATATGAGAAAAATATTACTACTTCCGGTCATAAATATATAGAGTTTTAGATTTGTGTACAATAATTAAAGGCATTAAAAATAAGACAATTGTTGAGTAAGTGCCTATTATATTCTTAGTAAATAAGTAGAGGGATAGTAGATAATAAAAGCATAATAAATGAACAAAAAAATGGGTAATAAATGAAAATACATTATTTGAAAATATAATTTCAAAATACAAAAGGAAAATTTCAATACATTATTTGAAAATATAATGAAAATACATTATTTGAAAATATATTTGAAAATATAATATATAATTTCAACAGTTCATTATTTGAAAATACAAAAAGAATAAACATAAATTACATATTGAAGAAAATGCAAATTCATTTCTCTTAATCTTCTTCATATTATATTATATATATTTCCTCATTTTAATATATACATGTATAAAGAATATATTATATTAATTCAGTGTGTTCTGTCGATGAGTGAAAATTATGATTGAAAATATTAAAAATATACTTTGAAACTATAGCTATAAAAAAAAAAGACTAAATTGTTATAATGAAATAAGATTTTTTTTCTTGGGACTATAATGAAATAATTGAGTGATTGTAAATGCTAAAAATGAAAAAGAAAATAAATAACTATAAAAAATAATTGATAGACTATTTTTATTGTTTACTCTTTCAAAATATAATTAATAAATATAATTAAGATCAACCTTAAATTTCATTGAAAAATAAAACACATATATTTTTGTAAATAATTTATATTTTAGCTTTTACACTAAACACAATCATGATACATTGCCTTCATACAAAATATAATTTTTTTATAAACTAAAAAATAAATTGTTAACTTTAAAGTAATATACATTTATGGTGAGAGGTGGGGGGGGCGGGGGGGGGGAGAACAGGGGAGGGGAAAATCAAAGAAAAAGAAAGGTGAGGGACAAAAGGGAAAGGAGGCCACGCGGATAAACAAGATGGCTTCACGTGCAGAAGCATGCAAATGCATGCCCACGTGGCAGCATGTGGGACCGATATCCTCGATCCACTCGTGCGTGTCACTCTGCCTTGTGTTGACCCGACACGCACTTCTGTACAATCATTGGATACTCTTTAATTAAATCATTTCCCATACATAATTTTAGAACTAGATTTTTTCCTCATCACACCCACGCGCTATTGCTAGAGTTTGTAACTCACTCGTTAATCATTGGATTCTTCTCTCTAACTTTTTTTTTTCAATTTTTTTTTTCATTCAAACTCTCCATTTATAGTGTAATCATTTAAACTTCCACTTAAGATTGGGGCAACATAGAGAGAGAGAGAGAGAGAGAGAGGAGATTCATGCAATATATTATTTGGACCTTTATATCCCCCCTTTCACGTTGAAGAATCGTGAATCAGGACCCTCATAAAAGGGCCCAAATGGGATATATTATGATGAAGATGACAATTTTGAATAATATTATACTCTTTGATTGAGAAGGCGAAATTCTTCCTCAGAAGTTCTTTTGACCGAGTAAATTGAAAATCGAAAGATATGTATGAGTGGTAAAGCTAAAAAATAGAGAGTCAATAAAATATATTTTGTAATATTTTAATAAGAAGTTATTCTATACAAGATTCGATCATATATTATTAGAAAATTTCTTTTTACGTTACATTAATTTTTACTAATTTGCTTATATCAAAGGTGAATAATACTCTACTCTTATAAGAATGAAACAAGTTTAGGAAGAAGAGATTGCTCCCGACTATACTCTAAATTACACTAAATTACGCTATTTAAAATTTAAGTAAGTAGAATATAAACAATAATATATAATTAATTACAATAATTTGCTTAAAATTTATTATGACTGGTAAATACTAAGAAAAACACATCACTCAAACCACTACTCTTAAATTTGCATTGTTTTTACTTCTTATACATGATATCTAAACTTTGACTTGATAGACCATAATCAATCAAGGAGACACTTTGAAGATTTATATACTTATTAAGAATTTTTTAAAATTTGTTAAGTAAAAAAAGATATTCTACTTTTAACAATAAATGAAAAGATAGAAAAATTATATTGAACATTTTCAAAAGATTATATTTTGTAAATGAGAAAGTATTGGTAGAGTTGCTATCTTTTATAGAGTTTATATTATCTTTTTATAGTGTTGTAATTGTAAATTTTTGTGCAATAGATTGAGGTTTTTATTTTAAAAGAAGATATTAATTAAAAGCAAAATTTTGGAAAATATTCTCTTTACACTATTATCTTAAATAGAATAATTATTATTTTAATTAAAAAGCACAATTTGGTGTATATGGTCGTAAAGTATATAATAGAGAAAAGGCTTGGTCTCCTTTATAATATAAGGAGGTCAACTACATCTTTTGTCTCTCCTTTCCATCTTCTTTTCCTTAATCGGTCAAATCTAGAATTATTTACTCCTTAAAACAGAGATAAACTTTAGTAATATTATAAAATTAATTAGTCCTAGTAATTAACTTTTCTTTTCTTTTCAAAAGGCTTTGGAAAAATTAAAAGTATCAGAAGTCTATAGCGAAGGCTTTTGGATTAATTTAAGCATATAAATCCTAATACGAAAATATTACAACTAAAAATTTTATCTAATTACAACTTTATCTAAAATAATACGAAAATATATGTCTATGCTAGAATGCTGGTATCCTTGAGTTCTTTGCATTTTGTATTGGTTTAGTTATAAACATATCTTATGAGACGCTTCTCAATATATTATAATATATTGATTGTTGATTAGAGTCATTTTAAAAAAATTACATAGCTTTATTTCCTTTACGAGACATTCTAAGAATACTTCACAATATACATCTTTAATATTTGGATGGAGGAGGTTTCTACCATTTAATCTCTTTTGCCCTTTAAGTTGATTTAATATAATTTTTTCCTCTAAAAAACTACAATTTTATTAAAATAAAAAGTATTTAGGGCCAGAAAAAATTATAATTATTTCTTTTTTATTTTTTGTGAAATTGATAAGCCGAGCCGAGCCGAGCCGGTATTAAGAAAGGAAAAGAAAATGGGAAAATTGGAAGGGGGAAGAAGAATATGTGGTGGAGAGAAAGTAGAGATCACGTGGGAGGTGGGACGTATTGAATTCAGTAAAGTAAAAAAGATGGAGGAAAACCAGGGTAGATCACGTGCGAATGAAGTTGTCTTATTGCCACGTAAGTACCAAAAGTTTTAGAAATTGCATAACACACCCCATGCCTGCCTTGTCATCTTGTCTCCTCTACACCTACATCTAATCTTCTCCAATCATTGGCCTCCTCTCTCCTTTTCTTTTCTTCTAAATAATTTCCATCATTATCCCTAAAATCTTTTATTATTATGTCATTTCCAACCTTCCATTAACATTAATAAAGTTACTAAGGCTCTAACTTAAATAGGTTGCTTTGAGTTTTTTTTAATTTTTTTTATTTTGTAAAGTTACTTAAATTAATTATGAGAGAAGAGGTAAGACAAATAGTTTAAGTATCTATCAAGTGATAATGAAGGCTAATTTGATTATAAAGACACAAATTTTTTTCTATCATCTTGTGCATTGTTTTATGTATTGTTTTGAAAATGATAGTATTAGATAAGTGACAAAATTTACTTCTTTCATTTATTCTACTTGTAATATTATGACAATTTTGTGTTTTCTTCACTTATCACATTATGATTCTAAAAAAATAATTAATGAATTTTTTTATTATACCTTATTTATAATATATATATTTTTAAATTTTATTTTTTAATTGACCAGAAAGTGAGTAAAGAAAGTAATTACTTTCTCAAATTTTAAATTTCAATATTAATTTATTATTTATGTTTTTAAAACATAATCAGATTCCTAAGAAGTGGAAAAATAAATAGAATATTTAGATTGTGAATCTTTAGATGGAGGTGGTATTGTGATTTTCTTTACTTAGAATTCTAACAAAATAATAATAACAAATATTTTCTAAAATGAATAAAAAAGATATTAAGGATTTTTTTATATATATTTATACTTTATTCTTATATATTCATTTCTCTTGTACTCAAAATATTTTTTTAAAATTTTTTTACAAGTATATTATTTTATAAAAATATTAAATATTTTCTAAATTAATTTATAAAAATAGACTTTCTCTCCCTCCCCAATTCGTATATTTTATATGAAATGTATTGATTTATTCTAAAGATATATCAAATTTAAGACACTTTTAACTAAAAAGTCGATAGAAAATTTGGAGCCTTGTTTATACGAGAAAATTCAATAGACATTCTATCCATTATTTCTAAGAAGTGTAATGCTAGAGGTCCTAGATTTCTAATTTCAAAAGTCATCAGAACAAAAAGCTTTCAGATTTTTAATAGTCAATCGCAAGTCACTATTTTCAATCAACAACATTTTAAATAAGTTAAATATGTAACATATCTTTCAATTGTGGCTAGCGTAAATCAGCACATATTTCATTTCTATATTGCCAATAATTGCTTTCTTCTAGAATAGACATATATATATTAAGAAAAACAGAGAGAGTCACATAATAATAAATCTTTAAATTGTGGCCAAAAATTGCTTTTCTGGTGATGATTTGAGAAAGAAAAAAAAAAACATTGGCAATGATTATGTAAAAGAAAAGAATATATATTAAGTGGTCCAAAGGGCAGTGAGGTTATACATTGAAATGGACATAAGCAATAAGGCAAATGGTGATCTAAGTCAAGTGGGTTACTATTGAGGAGGAAACCTCCAAATGGCTAGCATTGCGTGACCATAGCAATTCTACACTCAGCCACTTGCTGCTCCATCACTAAATTCACTTGTCAATTCTTCAAGATCTTGCTTGATCCACATGCCTTATCACCTATTCCAAACCCCCCTCCCCCGATTTTTCTTTTCCACATCTTTTCAATTCCATCCTCATTCGAATAGAAAATTAAAAAAAAAATTCTCTCTAATCTGGAGTGATTCTTTGTAAGCATAATATCTGACTTCTAATTTATAAGTTCATTGAGTTACCATAATTAATATTCTTCATTTTTTGTAGAAGTCATGTGGATAAGAGATTTCGCCTTTTTAATATCAATAAAATAAAAAACGTACATCGTCGTAACTCAACTGATTTTGACACTTCAAATTTGATATTAAAAGTTACGATACTAAGGAAATTTTAACTTTTATAACATGAGAGGTAATTTCTTGTGCGTATCAAGTCATAATCTTTTAGTCTATAAAACTGTTGAGTAATTATAATTTAAATTTTTTACATGAACGTTGGATAATCTAATAGGAGCCTTGAGGACAAGAAATTTTACTTTTTTGGTACTAAATAAAAAATATAAACAATATCATTAAGATGGTAGGTCAAGTGGAATATACTTGTATTTTTATATGAAATGTTAAGATATCGAATCTGATTAAATAAAAGTGTTACTAATTCTTTGTCTATAAAAAGAACATTGGTCCTTGTAGCATTTCGGTAGGGATATGATGATAATAAAGTTAGGTTTAATTTGAGGAGTTTTAAATCATAGTGTTAAGCAATTTCTTAGTTGGAGTTAAGATTCTATTACCCTTTTAGATAATATTAGAACACTCGGAATTTTTTAATTGAAAATATGGTGTTTTGTTTTAAGTTTAATTAATAAATAGGTAAGTCGTTCCGTTCGATATCTCAACTAATAAGTATTGTTTTGATTTGTTTAATTAATTAGTTATCTTTCCATCTAACATTTCTTATTAGTGTAATTAGTATTTTTTGCTTGTGTTTTTTTATTAATAAGATAGTCGAATGGTAGCACATAATTTGAATGTTGTTTTGATTTAGTAGTTGAATTTACAAATGCATTTCAAAATTATTTCTAATAAGATGAACTACTTCATGTGAGTTTAATTAAAAGAGTTTTATGTTTTAAACTTTTTATTTTTATTTTACAAAGGGAAATATTTCCAACTTAGCTTTAATAGACGATGCTTTCAATCACCCCTAATGTACCACTTTGATTTCAAATGGGAGGAAAAAAAAAAAAAAGATCATTGAGGACTAGTCCATCCGTTTGAAGGTCCAATGGTTGATTAGAGGTGTTTGGTTCAATGGCGCGATTTTCTTAGTTAGGTATGTTTATCTGACATATCAAGTGAAAGATTATGAGTTCAAATCACTCAAAAAGTAGTTTAATACTGTTTGTCAGTCCTGTATTATTATTTTTTAATTTTTTATTCTTCAATTTTTCTCGAATTAATCGATTCGATACTGAATTATACTCTTAGTTTTTTTACTTTGTAGAAATTTTTGTATTTTTTAACTTGTCATATTGTGATTCAAAGACAATATTTAATAAATTTTTCTTTCTTATAATATCTTCTCATTAATAATAAATTCTAATATATTTTTATTCTTTTAATACAAAATAGTGAAACAAATAATGAAAAAAGAAAATTATAAAAGAAAATTTTAAAATACACAAATAAAGGTTAATATAATATTTTTTAAATAGTATAATATTCAAAATGAAAGGAGTAAATATAATGGAGGGATTAAATCCAATGATTAGAAACATGTTGAGCGGGAGCCACGTTGGCTATGCATGTGCCAGCTGGCCCACAATAGCAAAAACTCTGTTTTAGATTAGATGGACATCCAATCCAACAGTCACATCTTCACGCTGCCCCTTCCCCACGTGATTCACACGTGATCTCGGCCCATTTTTCTATCCACCCAAACGACAACCGCTTCGTCGTTTTCTTTATTTTGATTCCTTCCGGCCTTTGCTTCTTTCTGTCTTCCATAAATGACGAGTTGGATATCTCCAAAAATAAATAAATAAATAATTTTTTTGAAAAATAAATAATAAACAAATAACGTTGAGGCAATTAATGGACTAGAAAAAGGCGTAAAATTTATAAAGAATAAAAAATGTATTTTTTATCTTCTATAATTATAAGAATTTCTACATCAAATAGCACTTTTATCTCTTTTAAAATAATTAATTTGTATTAATATTGATCTTTATATTATAGAAGAAAATGATGAAACTTTTTTTTTTTTAATACTCTATCCCTTTCAAGATAAAAATCCTTTTAACTCTTGACACATATATTAAAGTTTTGAAATTAAGAAAATATTTATTAATATGTCCTTGATAAATATAGAAAAAGAAATAGAAAGAGATAGGAGAAATAAATAAAGAGAAATATGAGGAAATTAAAAAAAAATACATAATAAATATCTGTTGAGAATTGTAAAAAAATATTTATTATGAAACAAAATATATTTTTTTGGGAAAATATTTATTTGAAATAAAGAGTATGTAAAAAAAGTTTTTAGCTTTTGTGGCGCTTGTACATTTAGTCGAGTAAGACTCACCTTTAGTTTGAGTTTTTTAATATTTTTCAAATACTGTAAAACTAAATCAGTTGTGAGAAAAAAAAAGGGTACTTATGCTTAGAATGCAGAAATAGAAAAGAATTTAAAATGAATTGCTGTTCAAATAGACTAAAAGAGAGATTATTTGGCGTTTAGAGCCGTTAATTTTATTTTTAAAAAGAGGAGTTGATTATTTATAATTATAAATTATTCTTAAAATTTTCCTTTATAACTGTAAAATTCATTTTACTTTTCTATGATTATAAATTATTTTTTATTTTTATTTATAAGTACAAATTTTAATTTTAATTTTAACTATTAGCTATTCTTTTTAAATATACTTATGTACTGTTTTACTTCTCAAATATAATTATTGTTATATTTAAAAGGTAAAAAATACATACATAGTTATTTATAGAAAAAAAGTTCATAATTAGAAAATATAAAATTAAAATTTATAATTATAGGTAGAAAAGTAAAAATAATTATAATTAAAAAATAAAAATATGATTAGAAAAACGATTAAAAATAATTTAAGATTATAAATAATCCATTTCTCTTTCAAAAAGTTACATTTATTTGGAAATCAACTCAAATCTTAATAAGAATAAGTAAAGTAATAGCCGGATTATTAAAAGAAATAAATAAATCAACTAACACATGTATGGCTCATAGTCCAAACCCGGCAGTACTCCACAATGGGCATGCACGTGGCAATGCTGAGTACACGTGTGACGGGTGGAGAAACACACCCCCGCATGTTGGCAGTGCAATTAATTTACCTCTCGAATTAAAAATTCGAGTTTATGAGAAATTGTGATGAAATTAATTTTGATAGTATTAGTGTAAAATTGATCTCGAATTTTTATAAAAAAATGAGTTATTTATAACAATTAGGAAATAATACGTATTCAGTCTGTTTTAACTAATAAATTAATTCCTTAAAAAACTAATTAATTAATTGTAACTTTAATGTTTTCTCATTTTGAATTTTTTGTTGTTCCGGATAATAATTTACATTAGTGGGTCCCTTAAAAAAAAACCGTTAATGACGTACCTCAGTTGGTTCTAAGACTGCAGAGTTGGTATCAGTTTTAAGGTTCAAATATTGACAGCGGCAACATAGGAATTTCAGCCTCTCCAATATGGGATAGGTTTTTTACGCACACTAATGCTTGACTTCCAGTCTGCAGAACTATTGAGTCACCATGATTCACATCTTCTATCTGAGCGTCGATCAATCTAATGAGAATCTGTGAGTAAGAATTTTGTATTTTTGTAACAGGCTCTGGAGAAAAATACAGCTATGCAATTAGGCGGGGAAAGAGGAGACTTAAAAAGATGTGCACAGTGCACGTGGATTCATCACTCACTGCTTAAAATATTGTAAATTGTAATTATATTTTTATTTAAAATATTTAATACTTTAGATATATATCTTTTTACACCGAAAACTTTTCTATTTATTCATTATTATTTATATTAATTTTTGTGATATAACAGAATAAAAAGATCATTAAAATTTATTATTAATAAAAGAATATAATAAAAAAATTTATTAAATATTATCTTATAATTATAATATGACAAGTAAAAAATAAATATTATTTTATAATTATAATGTGACAAATAAGAAATATAAAAATTAATAAAATATGAGAAGTAAAGAAAAAAAGAAATATATTAAAAATTAAAATAATACATACGAAATTATGACGAGTATACTATAGTATATTTGTGTGGCTGCCCGTGTGGGTGTCATTAGTAGTATCATCAACATAGTACACTATTTTTTATGCTTTTGTTAGCTAGATTCTATTGTCTTGGCGCAATGCAACTCAAAAATTTTTTTTTTTCCAAACCATTGAACTTTTTTTTTTTTGAGAAATTCCAATCATTGAACTTCATTTTCATTTTCCTCATTGCTGGCTCATTAATATTGAGCATATTAATCCACTCAATTAAGAATTAAAATTTGAAAGATAATAAAAAAATATATATTTTTATACCCTTGTAATACATGTGCTTTCTCAACTCTTTGAATTCATTGATAAATTTGATAACGTTAAGGTCCATATCACTGTTTTTTTTTTTTTCTCACTTATACTATCTAAATAGGAATGGAGCTTATTCTCGATATGCAGAGTTATGATTTTCCTCATTTTTTTTACTAAATGTATATATGTATTTCATCTACCGAAAAATTTTTATTACTTTATTTATTCCCACAAAAAATAAATTTACTTTATATATATGTAATTGCCTTTTAATAATATATTTTAAGCTCCGCCACTTCATCTCTAAGCATGACTTCAAAGGAGTGAAATATGAAAACAAATTAGAAGGAAATTAAGTATAATCAATAATTATTATATTTTATGTTGTTATTTGTGGTAGAAAATCAGAGAGGATTAAGAAATGTTTGGCATTTAATATTTTACTTGATAATATTTATTTTCTTTTAGAACTTATTCTTTATTTTGATAAATTTTATAATAAAGAAATAGCCCAAATAAACGAAGGAGTAGGGGCCGGGGAGGACTAAATAGAAGGTCCAAATGGCACGGAGGGCCCAACCCTTTGGCCCATATAAAAAATTCAGTCATGGGCCGGATTTGGTTCAGAGAGTTTCTTAAGCCCTCTGCAAATACCTTAATACGCCTCCTCCGCCAAACCCCCTACTGCCGTCTCCTCCGCCTTGGCGTTCGCCATTGAATACCGAACTCTTCTTCCTTCTCCTGTTGAAAGCAGTTTGAGCTCTCTCTCTCTCTACTCAAGGCAAGTAGTAGCATATCAGTAGAATTAGAAGCTGTATGATTTATGAATTGGATTTTTTAGTTGCATTAACTTTTTGCTTTTCTGTTAATGTTTGTGTTGCTTTGTAGTTCATTGGAATGAATAATTTACGTTTCTCATAATAAAATTGAATTTAGCTGCCTTAGCATGTGTTTAGATAAGGAAATTATTGGTTACGACGAGCAAAGAAGAAATTCCGAGAAAATAATTGAATTAGCTAAAAATTAAAGTTATTAGTAACTGCTTATTAAGGAAGAAATACCTCAAAAATTTCTGACGTTTTGATAAATTGCAAATGATGCATTATTGTAGCTCTTATTGCGAAGAGTGGAACAATTATGAAGCATCTGTGATGCTAAGGCTCTTTGTTTACTAATGGATATTACACTCTGGATTTATTTTTGAATTCAGGAGCCGTTTCTTTATCTTTTTGATGAATATTGTTATTCCTCTTTTGGGGATTTAGTGTCTTAAACAAATGGGGAAGTCTTTGAAGCGAGCTCGAAAGGCGGATGAAGGGAGTGGGAGTGATAGTGATCTGGAATTTGATGACAGTAATGGTATGGAGAATGGCATGTCATCTGATGTGAGTTGCGTTATGACTCTTTCCTTTTTATGTTACTTCCTTCATCTTATGTTTTTATTTGTTAGAAAATTTCCGTTGTATAATTGATTGTTTTTACTCACCTAGGAACTTGATGATGATGATATCGATGATGACACTAGTCTGGAAGGAAGTGATGAGATGGATGATGATGATGAAAATGAAGATGAATCTGAAGACGGTGAGGATGTGGAAGAGGAATATGGAATGGAAGAAGAAAAAAAGGAGACGGAGTTGGCTGAACTAGAGAAAGAATTATCAATGATTCAGCATGATGAACAGTAAGACCATCCTTATTTTCAAAAGTTTTACTGTGGCCTGTACACTTGAGGGAAGTTCTACTTTACTTTGGCATGGTATTGGAAATATATATAACAAGTTTGTTTAAATATTGTGTATGCAAAATGGATTTGTAGATTGCGCTTCTGAAACTTCAATTCGTATTTAACAGTTGGATATCTTTAAATTTGAGATAAATCGTCTTGGTTGACCTACCACTCTCAAATTTGTTATTTGTTGTTATTTCTTGGGTAAAATGTCATGCAGTTGCAGAGATCTATCAACTGTATAAAAACTAGTCTGGTGACCTTTTGTTTCAAGCAATTTTTAGTTCTGGATTGATATTTGTTTTTGTGGTTGAAAGGTGAACGGGAAAGTTTTTAAATTTAAAATGCAGGTATATTTGGATCTATAAAATAGATGTTATTTAGTGTATCTCCATTACTTGAAGTGAATCAAAACATGTCATCATCTGTTTGGTGTGCTTAATTAAAGGTTGTGATCTAAATGTCTGTCCATCACAAGTATCGGCTTTTGGAATTTATTTTGCAGAGATCTTTTGAAGAACCTTAAGCGACAGAAAGGCGAGGATCTTCAGAAAGGTCAAGCAGTAAAAAATCAGAAGGTATTACACCTTTGGACTATATAGCCACCGTTCTCTTTCTCTTTCCTGTGCTCTTCTAGTATATATTCATCACTTCATCTCTTGAATCTTCACTGTCATCAAATTGAATGACATTTTATCTTGAGTTTCTCTCTTTTGTGTTGTGAATGAGTGGTAATTTTGTGATCCTGAGAAGTTATTGGATTCTCACATTTGAAAAAACTTCTTGCTTCTTGGCTTAGTACCTAACTTAATAGTAGTCAGCTCTTGCATTTAGATTAAACCCAAAAACAATTCTTTTTTTCCCCTGTTTTCTAGCATGATTGTGTTTTAATTGATACAATCATCCCCAAGCTATCATTCTGTTTATATTTTTAGCTTTCATAATATGCTATTGCACGTCTCCATGACAATGAATTTCTCTTTGTGAAGGCCCTTTGGGACAAGGCTCTTGAGTTCAGATTCTTGCTGCAAAAAGCCTTCTCAAGTTGCAACAGGCTTCCTCAGGTTCACTTTATAACCATTAATGCTCCTCGGTTAGAATCATAATGTCAGATTATAGTTAAAAGCAAAATTCCATTCTCTGCAGGAGCCTATTAGGTCTCAATTTTGTTCTTCGGATAATAGTGTTGCGGATGCATATTCAGATCTAATAACTTCATCCAAGAAAACTTTGGATTCTCTGTTGCAGTTACAGGAGGTGAGGTTGTGACCATATGAGAGAGATTTAGATCTGTTAATTGCAGTTTTTTGTTTTCACCTGAAAATATTTAATTTTGCAGGCATTGCTTGAGAAGAATCCTGCAATTACCGAGTCTGCAGAAGGTATTAGTGGAACTGAATTTCTAATTCTTTTTTATGGCAATAACATTATGAGCCCTTGAGCCCATTTGGGTACTCGCATTTCCTATGGTTAGTGATCTTTGGACTATCTTTGAGGGTTGGCTTTCTAGCTTGCGTGATGCTGGAACATCATTCCTATCAAAAGCTGTGCTTGGAAAGACGGTTTTTCTGGATACAACGCATTATGATCATTATTTGCTCTCATTTCTACCCATTGATAGCTTTTACATATTGCCAATCTAAAGGGCCTTGTTTCTATTGTTAAGTCGCTTGCGATTTTATTCTTCTGTGGACTCTGACATGGCAAATTTGTGGTTGCAATTTTGTCCTCCTTAGTCAACTCTAAGAAGCAATCAAGTAATTTAGAATCTTCTGAAAGCTCCAGTGGGGACATAGATGAAGAATGGTTGAAAATTTCTCAAATGCACTCGAGGTATTTTTCTAAATTACCCTCCTGCCAAAATTGATGTCCACTTTCCTATACAAAATGAATAGGAAAGTGAATATTCAATATTTTGCATGCAAAAGTGGACATTCAATTTTGGACAAAGGATATATATGTTAATCATGAAAACATTGCATTTAGTTTGAGCTGTTGTGAGTTGGCAGTGGTTGCATTGTTGAATCTCCTGTATTTGTTTTGTCGGCATGAAGAATTTCTTCTTCACCTAGTACCAATGAATGGAGCTCTTGGCATAATTGGTCTTTTTCATGCTCTTTGTTTTGTAGGATGTCCTCCTTTAGGAATAAATCAGTAGATAAATGGCACAGGAAGACACAGGTGACAACTGGAGCTGCTGCTATTAGAGGGAAACTACATGCCTTTAACCAGGTCTGCTGTTATCACTTGGCTGATCTGAAACTGCAACAAAGAATATAAACTCATTATCTTATTTGTTACAGGATATTAGTGAACAAGTAGCTTCTTATATGAGGGACCCAAGTAAGATGATCAAGGGAATGCGGTTGAACAGATCTGCAGTTTCTGTATTTGGAAATGTGAGTCTGAATTTATTGCTTAATTTATATTGACTACTTTTAACTTTGTGTTTGTCCTTGCATTTTTTTTAAAAAACTGAAGACTCTTTCTGATACATCCTTCGCCAAAATCCTCCCCTGTGCGACTTCTGGGACAGGATTAGAGCTAACCTTTAGGTTACTGTGGTTTTGAATGATTCTTCTGCTTTTCTCTGCAGGTTCTGGAGTCTACTGGCAATTCTACCATGGAGGTATTGTTCACCTTCCACTTAATATTGGGTTCTTTCCTTTTGTTTAAGGGGCTTTCTGTCATTCGCAGCTGCAGTTGTTTGAAGAGAATTTTCTTTCATATTGTGCCTATTGTTCATATTTTACTAAAAACGTCTAATCACATCAGAGCATGAATGGAGATGGTGATCCTGAACTGCTGGATGACTCTGATTTCTACCAGTGTTTATTGAAGGAGTTTTTTGAAACCATTGATCCAAATTCATCTGGTGAGTTTATCCAGTGTTCTTTTTTGTAATGAAATTTAATGTCCATTCTCCTCTATAATTATATGTTCATTATCTACTTAGCATCCTGCATGTGGTAATTAGAAAATCCATTTGTAGAAATAGTAATGACGTCCTTTATATTCTTGTCACTCGGTTTGTAAACTTGTGATGTGGCATGTACACGAGTCATTGTGGCTTGTTCTCCTGAATTTTCACCGTTATCTAAAGCATAACATATTAGAATAATTGAGATATATGAATTCAATTAATTGGCTTACACTCGGATTCAATCCTGTCGAACTTTGTCGGTTTTGACTCATAAGAATCTTCTGTGGTTTTATCCAATGCTTCCCCTCTGTGTTACCTCTCGCTTACTATTTGGTTTTCATCTGAATCTTTGATTGGCTGATATTACAACCACTACTAACTTTACCAGAGATGGCATTTTATGCTCTTAAAAGACTCCAAAAGAAGAAGAGAAAAGTTGTTGACAGAAGGGCCTCTAAGAGTCGGAAAATCAGGTATTTTCCAGATCTTTACTCACACTCGCTCAGTTTATTTAAAAGATTACTGGCAGATGCTAAATACTTGTTTCTTTTTTCCTTTGGTGATAAATTATGCAGGTATAATGTTCACGAAAAGATTGTCAATTTTATGGCTCCTCAACACATGGACCTTCCACCAATGGCTCCCGTCTTGTTTGAGAATTTGTTTGGCCTCAAGTCTTAGAAGCCTCCGGAGGGAGAGAAAAAAAAAAAGAAAAAAAACACATTTCTGAATTTCATCCATGTAGACTTTGTTTAGCCATAGCAGTCATCAGAATCTTTTAACACACATTATAATACATTTTTTACATTAAATCTAAAGAAATGTATTTGAAATATGTTATAACACATTATAATACATTTATTTTTTACATTAAATTTAAAGAAATATATTTGAAATATATTATTTTTTCCGTTTTCTTACTCATCTTATTCTTATGAATTTTTTTTAGTTTTATATTAGAAGAATAAAAAAATATTAAAATATATTATTGATGTGAGAGTACAATAAGAAATTTGTTGAATATTGTTTTAAAACACAAAAAATTTATAGAATTTAACAAGTAAAAAAAATAGAATAAAATGTTCTAAATAGTAATAAAATCGATATCTAAAAGTTCCTTGATATATATATACAACTAAGGGCATTGCTGCCTACTAAAGGCTCGGACTATGGTGTTTAGTACTAGATCAGTAATAAAATCAATATCTAAAAGTTCCTTAATACATATACAACTAACCGCATTGCCGCTTACTAAAGGCTGGACTATGGTGTTTAGTACTAGATCAGTAATAAAATCAATATCTAAAAGTTCCTTAATACATATACAACTAACCGCATTGCCGCTTACTAAAGGCTCGAACTATAGTGCTAGTACTAGACCAGTAATGCTTACTAAAGGCTCGAACTATAGTGCTAGTACTAGACCAGAAAACTGCGTACACACTATACAACAAGAACTCAACTCAAGCAAGAAGTAAATGCATCTTAGCTGCTACAGCAAATGCTTCTAGAGAAAGAGAGAGAGCAAAGTATATCGGAACTTCAATAAGAAAAGAAAATCATTAGCCACCGAGTAATATCTTCTTGAAAAGAGAATGAGTAATCTCTTCAATCCACAAGAAATATACCTTAAAGAAAAAGAAACAAAACAGAACTTATTTATATAATGTGTACCCCTAATACTCCTCATCCCGGCCGACCTTAAACCACCAAATCTAAACCTACAACTATGTCTCAGCTCCAATCATTACATTAATACAGAGTTACAGGCTTCAGATAAAAAAAAATTAAAAAATCCAAAAAAGAAAACACTACTCAAGGTCTGCTGTTTGTACATTGGTGATCATCCTATAAGAACATCCCCATGCGCCAATGTAGAAATTATATTGGAGGAGCCTGGAAAGACTGTCCATAATACGCAGCAGCTTGGGTGGCGGGGGTTGCTGTATAAACTGGAGGATGCGATGCCATCATAGCAGCAGCAGCTCCATGGTTACTGCAAGATTTCATGGTAACCAAAAATATTCACAGAACTAATGATAATGTGAACTAGAGATAATCGAAACATGCTGAAAACCTTTCTGAACTAAAAAGCTAATGAATTATTTACCTGTTTGCATAAATTGCATCAGTGTGTCCATACCCTTGCAACAAGGAGTTTGCCTGCAGATAACTATTTGCTTGGAACAAAGTATTTGACATTGCTGGACTGCAATAGACACAAAATCAAACTAATTACAGTTAGTCAATGTCAAATTGATGTAAAAGCAAAATAATTTCAATAAACGAGAGTTAAAAGCTAGTCCTTGAATGTGAAAATGCCAAATAAATTACTCAAAAGAAACAGTGAGGCACCGTGTATGCACATGAGATAAAAAATACAGAAAAGGTTTAAAACTTACATCGTCTGTTGTGCACCAGTTTGCTGCATCAACTGGGAGTATACATATTCATCAATTCTTTGTTTTGCAAGACCAACCTGTTAGGTGAGAAAATTGCACCATAAGATACTAAAATCAATGATGAATCAAAAAGGCGATTCAACTTCTTATAAACTTGATGAACCAGCTAAACAAGAAGATTGCAGTTACAGTTCATCCAAATTGGTATTTAATTAGCAACACAACTCTAAACTCAGATAAATAAAAGAGGCTCCACACCATGAAAGACAGCTGAACTCAATATGTTATATTTACAAATATCCAAAACTTTACAAATTACGGCTGAGTATTTTCCTTTGGCACTTTAGCATGTCTAAACAAGTTTATTCTATTAGAAACACAATATGGAAAGAACAACCACAAGAAAAGTGAGAAATGTTAACAAATGATGGAAGATCGCGGTAAATAAATAATTAGCTATATATTCAGCGCGGGTGGGGGAGTGTGCGTGTGAATGAATAGGAGATTTTCTTCATTGACATTAGAATACAACTATTTTCTATGGTAATCTAAGGTTAACCTGATGAGCACTGCCACCTAAATGGATTTGCCGTTGCGTTTGTTCACCTTTTCCACCATAAACCTGTGAAAGCCAATCAAGAAATATTGAGTTAAAAAGAGAGCAATTTCAGAACCAAACTGTACTAGAAGCGCAAAGCATCCAAAAATGTTTCTCGCAGTAAATAAAAGTATAATATAGAGATGAAATCAGCCTCTCTATCACACACACACACACACAGAGCAGGGGCCAGATAAAGCAATTGGAGATGAAAATTTCTTCAACCATAAAGAGGAGATGGAAGAAAAAAATTCAAAAACCAATCCAAATTTCTCATGCAATTGGGACAGTCCACTGCAATTCGGTCAGATACTGGCATATCAGAAGCCAAATTCTGATAAGGTAGTGGAGATTATACTGAGAGCCGGCATACCTTGATAGTTGCTCCTGATTCAGTTCTGATCCTTGAAATGTTTGAACCGCACCTTCCAATCAAGCCACCAACTAATGCTTCGGGAACCATGATCTCCAGATTAACATATTCAGCTGCAAGAGTGGTTGTCCTAAAGATCATGTTGTTATGAGAAAAATATTAAGATTTCATATAGCAGCAGGATGCAGCCAACAGAATTAAGCATTCTTTATGCATGCCAAGGGAAAGACTGACCAACCTGAATTTGGATCCACATATTGATGAGGCTGTCTACTAAAGCCATGATTATAGGATGGATTGATGGAAATTACTTGTTTAGGCGGATTATCCCTGCACAACTTTTAACTAATAAGTAAAAGTATAAAAACTTAATAGAATTTAAATAAGAAACATGCTGAAGCAAGTATTACACCTTAATTGGCATCCAATCTCCACCACAGCCCTCAATACTGCAGCTACATCTCCTGAAATCTGCAATTTTCGTTATCCCCAAAAGAAAAGAAAAAATGATCAGTATTTAAAAATTATTTTAAAAGAAAGCAACTGGTCTGTTATGAACAAAAGAATATTCTCTTAAAAGGTTTTGGCTTTTATTTCTGAATAAGTGCGATCCAACACTGATTGAAGATCCTTTACCTCATGCTAAAAATAAGCAAAACAAAAAAGTCATTGTTTTTTTAAGCCCAAAAAAAAAAAGAAAAGAAGTCATTGTTAATCACAAGTAAAAAGCAAAAACACCTAGACTACTTAAAATGGCAATAACAATTACGCCCCTACCTGCACTACTCGATCAGATTCATGAGCAGATGCACATAAAGGTAGCTGGTTTTGAGCAAGAACTGTGATAGTGGCTCCTGAGGAGTTTCTCAATTTCTCAATATTTTGACCATTAACTCCAATTAAACCACCTGCTTGAGAGCCAGCAATCAGTAACCTAATTGTATTAGCAGCTACATGTCCAGCACCAAGTTTCTGTGCCTCGGCATTAGGATCATCATCCTATTGCAATGCAGAAAAATTATTACCACATAATAAGACCAGGAATAAGTCAGTGCACCAAGGAGCCATCAAATGTAAAATCACCACAAAACCAAAACCCACCAAGAGAACAAAAGTACACTAGCAAAAGTACAATTTGTTCACCTCTTCAGAGATTTCTGATTAATATCAAAGGACGCCCCATGTTATCAGAAGTAGTCATCAGATACACTGACAAAAATTGGAATAAAATTCTACAGTAAAGAGAGCCCTAAAGGAAGAAAGAGAAGAAGGAAGAAAAGGAAGAGGAGTTAATGACACAAGACTTGGAGGGAAGAAGAGGGAAGGCGAAAGGACCAAACATATGAAGAGGTTCGGTGCATATCAAAGGTCAATTTGGACAATTTATGTCGAGTAGTAGTAAAACTATTTGATCCCTCATCTTTTCCATCATTGTACAGTGTGCACAAAAAGGGATTGAATGTTTCGTAGAACAATGATCGGGGATTCATAGAGCCACATAGTATCTCCCTTAACTGTCAAAATTCATGGGGTAAGTTGGTCAAAATATCTGTTAATACAAAAACAAAAGTTTAACCTGCTTCAGTCCCCAGCATGTTTTATATGTTTAGATGAGGAATTGCAAATAATTGTCTTGCTCACCCCAATTAACCTAAAAGCAGAAGCAACTGTTTTTTTCCTTTTAAGACTTTATACTGTTGCAGACTAAAGTGTTCCTAAATTATCAGTTCCACTGGATGAAGCAAAAAATGCACAGCAGGTATAGAAGGACCACATTCACACAGGAGTTTCAAAGATTTAAAGGTAAGTGTGATGCGCTTGTGAAAGTACATGAGCAGATAAATAAGGAAGTGAATTGTTGTGGAAGGTCTGGGGTAGATTAGATCCCCCTATGCAATATATTCATCTTGGAAAAGTAAGTGACATTACCTTAAGGATCAAACTGACAATCTGATGAAGAGCCATCTCTGCATCACAAAATATGTTATCACTGTCTTTAGAACTTATGATAATAACTCTCTCTTCATGTCTCTGCAAAATATCACAAGACAGTAGTAAATTTCAGTGCTTCAGTATTCAAATCAATAAAACAACAGAGAATAACATATTGAATCATAACAGAAGAGGGTGCATATACATGAAACATAACAGTTGGATATTACACAATTCTTCTTTTATCAGTCAAAACAAACTTCCTTCAAAAACACAAGGTCTGATGTTTTACATTCAAGAGTCTAAACAGCATTCAAATTTTCAAACATCCAAAATACATGCAGAAGTTAAACATAGTTTGCATGCAAAGAATCTATAAGTTAATCAACAAAAGAATTCCATGATTCACACTTTGTGCTCCTGAGTGCAGCAGGAAAGGCTAAGTGAAACTACATTCGCTATTCACCTCATGTTAAACTTAAGGGGCTCATTTGTATACAATCAAACCTAGAAGGTGCACTTTTACCATGTTTCTTATTTAAAATAAAAAGAAAAAAAATAATAATACACACGCACATAACATCAAAGTGCAAGCATCTTTCCCTCGCACTAACATTTGTACTGGTCATCTGACAAGACCTGCTTCTCTCATAAATAATGTTCATCTTCCATATTCAGGCTTCCTAACCTAACTGCGTCTCAATCTGCTTCTTCTCTATATAACATGAATATTGCGTGCCACCAAAACCCTAGGGAAAGGTTCTTCCTCATTCGTGGTTCTTCTAGCACTAGCCATTCCTGAAGGGGTTAGAGCAACTCTAGTTAAAATCTATAAGTGAGTGCATTTCAGCGGCTTTCTCAACCAAAATACCCCATCCAGCATAAATTCAAACCATCCCTCCAAACCAAGCGCTTCCACAGCTTGGCATTCATAATATTCAATTAATTATATCACCAAAAATCCAAACCACTGGAGATTTGGACAAAATTCTACTTTCCAACAAGGCAAAGAAAAAATTGTCGTCAAATTCTCATTTCCTTATTCACACAGCAAAGAAATAAATAATTGTCAGCTTCTCTAATCTTTTTTTTCTTTCTTTTAATTGATTAAGTTGCACAAACATTTGCAAACTTCCACTTCCCATTTTTATGACCAGCTAAAATTCCAGAAGCATGCAAAAGATTTTCATTACTCACGGCAATAGCATCGGCGATTTTGATTGTAGCTTTCGTCTCTTCGCGAATTTTCTGAATACGATGACCTACTCTTCCAATGACCTTCCCAATCTGCCGAGAAGGTACCACGATACGATATAGAACATCCTGTGCAACTTTCACCCGCCGTTTTGGGGCCGGCAAATCAGTTGATGTACCAGCCTCCTCAGCAGCGCTTTCTTCCTCCCGGGGACGCTTTAAGGTTTTCGATCGATTTGGATCTTCGATATTTGCTGTTGCAGCCGGCATGACGACCGAACCAGCGGCTGTAGCCGGAAACTGCGCAGGGTGCGGTGGCTGATGAGGGTTAGGGTTTACAAGGGAATCGTACTGCCGTTGAGCTTGAGCCATTGGGTCGGGGCGGAAAACGAATGAAGATGTTGCAGAATTGAGACTCGCATCAAAAGATTCCTATGGCGAAATTTGGGAATTTTGTTAAAGTTTTTTTTTAAATAATATAATATATATATATACTATGCACAGGATAATACTTTTGTAGTTAAAGAAAATTAAACAAAAATAAATATAAGAATAAAATGAAAAAATATTAAAACATATAAGAATTCACGAAACTTATTTTTTCTTCTCTTAAAAATTAATATTTGTAACTAATATCCTTCTACCAAATTGAAACGGCCGTTCGGATGCTTTCCCACTCTGCCTCCAATCCTCCCCCTCCGTACCCCAACATAATAAGATTTATAATAATAACCATTTTTTCTCTACACTTTCGGCCCCTTCTCTCTCCCCCCTTCCCCTCGGGGAAAAAATAAAAAAGAAAACGTACTAACATATAATTATTCCATAAATCTTAGAAAATGAATTTTAATCAATTGATCAAACGTCTAAATTGTAAGAATATTAACCAAGGAATTTTATTTCTAACTTCAAAAGGGCAGATTTAATACATTTGAACGTTTATTTTTAAAAATGATGGCTAAAATTATTTTATTCTTATATCCAGAATGTATTCTTCAAAACCCTATATTCAATTCCTTGCTTTAATTAAAAAAAAACAAAGAAATATAACATAAATTGAAAGGAAAATAAAATATTTGTTTAATTATTATTATAGTGTATTTTTTAGTAAATGATTAATATTAGTGATTTGGTAATGGTAAAATATATAACGTTTGATTGACAAATCTATTAAACTTGAATGGTTTGCCTTAGTATACTTGTTTGGCATAAAATATAGTGATTTATTATTATTATTATTTATTTTTTAGGTATCTTTTCATTCATCCTTTTAAAAAATTTTGACAATTCATCGAATTAAAGACAATTTTATGTTTTTATTTTTTTCTATTGAAGAGAGTAAAACATAAGTGGGAAAGATTAAACAACTATCAAGAGTTGTGTTAGCTGAAGAAAATCAGTTGCATTATAAATTCTCTATATCAAGAGTTAAACATTATATAACATAAATAAATATATTTAAGAATAAGAGAAAACAAATTAGGAAGACATCTTGAAGGGTAAATTGAATCACATAAATTCAATGCTATAACCATAACCACATTAATAAAACAAACAAATTGAAGAGACAAACAACATTGTCATTTTTGCATTGAATGGTTGAGTGATAAAAGAAAAATATACATAGCTAACCGAATAAGATAAAGATAATCTTGAAATTATTTTCTTTTTTACTTATAAATATCTTGAAATAGTTAACCTAATAAGGGGCAGGGGAGTGGAGATTTTTTTTTTTTTGGTTGAAACGGGGAGGAGTCAGGGTGTGTAGAAAATATGTTATTTTTGTTGTTTGGTTTTTTGGAGAGAGAGTGTGGGGAAATAAAAAATTTTTCCTTGGGTTGGGAAGAGGGGGGAGGGATGGAGGAAAAGGGGACAGGGTGTTTATTAAAATTCACACACCGATGCCCTGTTTATTAAATTAACTTACTTCTTAAAATTAATTAATTAAAAATTTATTGAATTGTGTGTTTGATAATTAAAATTGTTAAACTCTTAATATTTAAATGTGTTTGATAAAATTTTTTGCAAATCATGCTTAAAATGTGTGTATTTATAAATTTTAAGAGAAAAGAAATTAAACAATTAATTATAAACTAAACAAATTAACTCACATTATAATACATAATTAACTCCGAAATTTGATATCTAAATACGTATATTATTTGTCAAATTATTACATATTTTCTACATAGTTACTACATAATAATATATAGTTATTATCTTTTCGGATGCTTTTAGAATCAAAAGGTTTTAATGATATTCCTAAAAGAATCATTTATTTAAAAGATGATTTTGTTTAGGAATATTATTAAAATCTTTTGACTCTAAAAATATTCGAAAAGATAAAAAAAAATTTGCAATTCCAGAGTTAACTCCTATAGTAATCATTTTTATTGAATAAACATATCTCGTTTTCACTAATAAAAATCTTTGTTTGTTTCCTCCATAAGTAAATAAGAAAATAAACAGAAATTAACAGTAACATGTTTATAATGGAAACAAATAGAGAAGATTTTAAGCCTATTTATAAGAAATTTCACAATTTTGCTAATTTTTCCGTCTTAATTAGATGCCATATGTTTTAATAAAATTACGTAATTGTAGAGTTACATACCATGCACTTAAAGACAATTCTTATTTAATATAGTTATTTGTGCAAGTATTTTACGATTAAGAAGCAACTATCTCCTGGACAAATCATGTATTAATCGACTATAACTATAGATACTCTCCTTTCATGGATTACTGCGTTTATTTGCGTTATCCACAGATGATGAGAATTTCTCTTTTGATAGCCCCAATCTTGACGAGTCGAACAAAGCTCTTGCTTTTACGGTTTGAGTAAGTCTTGAATGGGCTCCTCGAAAAGCTTGATGCAAGTAAACAAATTTTTGTTTTTACGTCTCAGGAGTTTCCGAGCTATATATAGCCCAGTCTAATTTTTTTTGCTCATATGAGTGTAGGCCAGTACACTTGTTTTTACCATAATAAGCGTGGACCATGTATATTACCATATCAAGTGTGGACCATGTGTATTACCATATTACGTGTGGACCGTGTATATTACCATATTAAGGCTCCGTTTGCTAAAATTAAAACTGACGTCTGAAGTTTTAATTTTTTAAGTTCTAATTCTGAATCTTAAGTCTGAACACTGAATTTGAAAACTGAAGTATAAATTTGAATGTTGAATTAATTAGTACGTAGTAATTGTATAAAAAAGTGTAATAATTTGACAAGCAATTTACATATTTAGATTTCGGACTTTAGAGTTAAGCACGTATAGGGATATTATACGGAACTATTATTGTTAAGCACATCTCCCTATCCCCACCCACCTCCATCTATTCCCATTCATCCCTATTATATATAGGGGGTCGATAAACCAACTCGAAAATTTATATGTATATCACGAAAAAATTAATTATTTTCCCTCATCTTTCTCTCTCTACACACTTTCTCTCTTACTTCTCTCTACTCTCTCTATTCTAAAACTGTAATATTTAATATTGAACTTGTGTGTGAGGTAGATATGGATCATTCTGAAGATTTTGTAGAAGAAAATATTGATTTTGATATAAGGAAAGTTGAATTATTTTTTTTTTTTTGCACTGAGGCTTTATTCACCCAGACCGACGTTCAAGAGGGGAGCGGATCGTCTGAATCCGTTCTTAGGAACATTCGCCCAGATGGGCGACCCACTTCTTTCCAAATAGTCCGTCTGAGCGAATTTGGATGAAATTTTTTTTATGTTAAAAAAAAATTCCATTCGCCCATTTTAGCGGTCAAAGCCGCTCTCAATTGTCAGATCGGGAGATCGCAGGTGTACAGAATCGCTGGATCGGGAGATCCAACTCTGCTCCAATCTCTGGTTTGGGAGATTCTAAAGGGTTTCAGACAAATTTTCAAGCATAAAAAAGCAGTCATTTTTTTTTTCAATCCAACGGATATTTTCAAAGTTTGAACCAATAAAAATGTAAATAAAATGAGTATTATTCGAAGTATTAACATTTTTTTTTCAAATTACAAAGGGCGGATCTTCTTAAATGTGAAGTTGAAATTTGTGATTTTTGAGAGAGTTTAGAGGGTCTTACATTCAAAAATAAAACTTTTTGAATTTTTTTCGCGCTATAGATATAGATTCTCTAGTTGGATTTATTAACCCCCTTATATATATATGCGTGTATATATACACCATATATATGTTGTATATATACACACCATATATATGGTGTATATATACATATATATTATGTATTATTTAGTTTGAAGATGGTTGAAGATTGTTAGACTTTTTTTTGGAAGGACTATTACCCTGTATTATTTTTTAAAATTTTTAATTAATATGATTTTGTGGTATGTATATCATTTTGTGTTTAATAGGATTATCGAGAATATTCACTTAATTCTTGGGTTTGTAGATTTGTGGAAGTATTTCCTTTCAATAAAAAATCTTACTTTTTTCTTGTTTTCATCTATATTTTTCTATTTTTATTCTCGCTTGTAAAATCAAGTATAATTGTACATTTGCTTTCTAACTCTTTTCACATGCTTGATTGTGAATAGGATTGATATAGAAGCAAAGTGAACTATCTAAACAGTCTTCTGCTACAAGATTAGTTTGCTAGTAAATTACATAGGCATTCTTCAGTTGCAAGGTTAATTTACTAGGAGGAAGTAGGACTAGTCAATGGTTAAAACTTATGAGCAGTTGATAAGTTACAAGTTCACCGTCATATTGAGACAATATTAAGTAAATGATAATGGCTTCTCAATCAAGTTTGCTTGATAGTTTGAATTATCTGGCTTCTCCAATAATTTGCGTCTTTAAATGTTTGATTCCTTCAGCTTTGAAGGTAGTCGACTTTGTTTATTTGTATTAGAGTAGAAAAAAGCTTTTAAGGTTCTAAAAAGTGAAAAATCAAAATTCGATATTTGGTTTGAAGACAATTTTGCCCCATTTAATTATTCTCAAAACATGGCATCTGGAATCTTTCCTTTTATATCAGTTTATTGTAAAGGAGTTACAGACTTTCTTTGGGTTCGATTGGATGCTCAATGTTTTTCTACAAAATTTTGAGTTAATACTTAATTTTTTGTGATTTCAACACTTGTCAACAGTTAAGAGATGTCCGAGGCTCTTTATAATCTTTGATCAACCATTTGTTTTTGTAGAAGTTTAATCTACTTTCTACATTTTCATTATTTATAGTCCCCCAATTATTTATTTTCTATTTTTTTACCTCTAAGCGCCACTCATGCATTGAAACATTGAAGCATGTGCTTTACACACACACATACAGTGGCAAAATCACTTAGGGGCTCGGGTAGGCTCGAGCCTCCCGGGAAAAAAAAAAAAAACTTTAGAAATTTTGATACTTTTACATTCAAGCCCCCCCAATTTGAATGTTTTTGTACTTGGAATGCATCTATTTTATAGACGAAATTCTGGCAAAATTTTTAATATGTTAATCAGTCCCTCCGAGTTTTCTCTCTTGGTTTTGCCACTGCACACACACACATACATACATATATATATATATAATGATTTAAGTCCTATTTGATTAAACTAAAACTAAAGTATGAAGTGTGAATTGTTTAAGTTATGAATTTTGAATCACAAGTTTGAATACTAAATTAAAAAATTGAAGTGTGAATCTGAATGTTGAATTAATTAATAAGTGATCATTCTATCAAAAAAAGTAATAATTTGACAAGTAATATACATATTCAAATTTCAAACTTCATATTTAAGTAAAAAATTTCACTTAAAATTTATAACTATAATTAAATACATCTTAAATAATTAATTAAGTGATTTACATAAATTGTTATCAAATGCACTTAAATATAAAGCGCTTTAACAATTTAAGTTATCAAGCACAATTAAAACAATAAACTCATAATTAATTAATTTTTAAGAGATAACTTAATTTAACCGGAGCTGCATTACTCGCATTATACCATGGAAGTCACCATATGGAGAGACCATATAATGGGACTATATGAAAGGTAATTTGACCTATTTTCATATGTGAATGAACTAAGGTCTTATTCGATAAATACTTTATCTTTTAAAATGAATTAGTTAATTACTTATTAAATTAAGTGTATTTAATAACAGATAATTTCTGTGCACTTAATATCTTACGTGCTTTTGATAATAATTTTTGCGAATCACTTAATTGTTTAAGATGTGAAAAGCAAAAATAGTTTATGACTATAAATAGTCCATTTCTCTCTCTCAATTTATAACTACAAATTTACTATTTCTCTCTCTCAACTTATAACAACAAATTTATGTCATAAACTATTTTTACTTTTCTATTATAGCCATAAATTTTGATTTTATCATTTTTAGGCATGAATTATTTTTTACCTCTCAGATATAACCATGAATTTTAATAAATTGCTATATATTTGAAAGATAAAAAATAGTTCATGGCTATTTTCGGGAGAAAAAAATAGTTCATGGCTAAATAATTTTTTGTAGCTATAAACAATAAACCAAAAAATAGTTCATGACTATTTTTAGAAAAAAAAATGATCATGGCCAAAAAATAATTTTTTGGTAACTATAAAAAAAAAAATAGTTCATGACTATAAAAAGATAAAATCAAAGTTTGTGACTATAAAGAAAAAACAAAAATAGTTTATGTTTATAAATAATCAATCTCTCTCTATATATATTAGATGATTATTTTTATCTATATTTCTTTTATCTATTTAATTTAATTTTTAATACAACATATGTATTAAAAAATTTAGTTAATGAGATATCTCTTAAGACGATCCTTGTAGTAACCATTTCATTAAGCGGGAACCTTTTAGTTTCACCATAAGCAGATTTTTTGTTGTTTCCATCTCCAATGTTGATTGTTGAAACAATAATTAAATTCCTTAACTTAAAATAAATAAGGGAGAAATGTAGTAATAGGTTTACAATGAAAATAATTATGACTTAACAAATATAGGAGAGTATGTGCGATAATGTGGAAGTATTTATGTATATTTATATTTCTATTTTTCAAGTGATTATTTGTGTGTTTATGTTTTATATGTTTAATCTATTCTTTTGTGCAACAATTGTACTATACAATTTAGTTAATGCTATCTTCAATATATGTTTTTAAAAGTAGTAATAATAAATAAGAAAGAAAGAAAGGTAGTAATTATAGGGTTATAATGAAAATGATTTTGACCTAACAAAAAAGAGGAGATTATGTGTGATAATGTGGGAAGGTTTTATACCTAATCCTAATTCTATATTTCATATGATTATTTTGTGTGTTTATTTTTTAACCTATTCTTTAGTGCATTATTTATGCTACAAAATTTAGTTAAAAAAAGGGGTATAAGGGTTCATCTTCCTTAGTTATATTATGATTTTTATAAGATGTCTATTTATTAATTTATTTTAGTGTCTAGTAAATAGTTTAATACACTTTTTCTACAATATTTTTTAATAATAATTTTATTAATAAATTTTAAAAAATAAAAAAATTAAAAAATTAAAAAATATCTAAAAGCAAATTTTATTTCTTTATATCCACGAATTAAAGTCATATATCTTAAACTAGTAAGTCACACGCTATTTAGTGATATATTTTTAATTTAATGAACTATTATTTTGTTTACTTGAGTAAATAAATGAATATATAAAAAAAATAGAAAGGAAAAAAAAAAAAGAGGAAAATAGAGAAGAAAGGGTCCGAGGTTTCCTGTTTCAACCTAAATTACGATTGACTGGCAACCCCCCCCCTCCTCCCGGCCCCTAATAAACGTCTTTCATGTTAGTAATACACACACTCCCCACTCTCTCATCAAAGTCTCCCCTCTTCCTTCCTTCATTACTCTTTCAACTCATCATCATCATAATCTTCTTCTTCTTCTTCATTCACAGTTCATACAAATTCTCCACAATCCTCTATCAATCTTATGATATTTTCCCTCAATTATTAGTATAAAGAAAATTGGGATTGAGAAAAATTACGTGTTTGATTGATTTATTCCGCAAAAAATTGAGTAATTTCTTCAACAACTATGGCTTCAACTTCAACAGTTCCTTCAAAAATATTATTTGTCACATTATTACATACTTTCTATATAATTACTACGTAATAATTAATTCAATATTCAGATTTAGACTTCATTTTTCAGATTCATTATTCAGATTTAAGATTCATAATTCACTACTTAAACAATTCAAACTTTAGATGTCAATTTCAGTTGATCAAACGGAGCCTTAATATCGTAATATACATAGTCCACACTTTATATGGTAATATATATGGTCCACACCTATTATGGTAAAAACAGTGCACCAGTTCACACTCATATGGGCAAAATTAGTGCATTATATGTAAGTCTAGCTATAACTACATAATTTTATTAAAGAGAAAATCATTCCTTGAGCCTTTGAACTATTTCTAATTTACCGCATGTGCTCTAAATGTTTTTTTAGTCTTTTTTGCCATCGTAAAATTTACGTACCACTGATTATGTCCACAAGAGCCAAAATTCGGTAAGTCAAGGCTGCGTGAGGTCATGTGACTTTACCATTGTAGGGGCAAAATAGTCCATCCGTATATTGGGTTAAAAAATAAATAAAACCAAATTTAGAACCTAAACAAAATTTTATGAGGGTAAAATGAAAAATGGAGGAGGAGGGGGAGAAGATGGTGGTGAGTGAAGTGGTGGTGGCGGAGGAATGGTGGTCATGGAGGAGGAGGGGAGGAAGAAAAAGGAGGAAGATGGGTTTACTATACTTTAATCCTTAAAGTTTTTTATTCGTCATTTTACCCTCGTAAAATTTTGTTTAGGTCCTAAATTTTGTTATTATTTATTTGTTAACTCAAGATATGGATGGACTATTTTGCCTCTGCAGTGGTCAAGCCACATGAACTCAGGCAGCCTTGACTTGCCGGATTTTGGCTCTTGTGAACATAATCGGTGGCACGCAGACTTTACGATGGCAAAAAAGACTAAAAAATATTTAGGACACGATCGGTAAAGTAGAAATAGTTCAGAGGCAGGGGTGATTTCCTCTTTTATTAAAACATAGGACATCAAATTAAGAGGGAAAGATTAAGCAAAATTGTGAAATTTCTTATAAATAGGCTTAAAATCTTCTCTATTTGTTTCCATTATAAACCTATTACTGTTAATTTTCTGTTTATTTTCTTATTTACTTATGGAGGAAACAAACAAAGATTTTTATTAGTGAAAACGAGATATGTTTATTTAATAAAAATGATTACTATAGGAGTTGATTCTAAAATTGCCAAAAAGATTTTATCTTTTCGGATGCTTTTAGAATCAAAAGGTTTTAATGATATTCCTAAAAGAATCATTTATTTAAAAGATGATTTTGTTTAGGAATATTATTAAAATCTTTTGACTCTAAAAATATTCGAAAAGATAAAAAAAAATTTGCAATTCGAGTTAACTCCTATAGTAATCATTTTTATTGAATAAACATATCTCGTTTTCACTAATAAAAAATCTTTGTTTGTTTCCTCCATAAGTAAATAAGAAAATAAACAGAAATTAACGATAACGAGTTTATAATGGAAACAAATAGAGAAGATTTTAAGCCTATTTATAAGAAATTTCACAATTTTGCTAATTTTTCCGTCTTAATTAGATGCCATATGTTTTAATAAAATTACGTAATTGTAGAGTTACATACCATGCACTTAAAGACAATTCTTATTTAATATAGTTATTTGTGCAAGTATTTTACGATTAAGAAGCAACTATCTCTCGGACGAGATCATGTATTAATCGACTATAACTATAGATACTCTCCTTTCATGGATTACTGCGTTTATTTGCGTTATCCACAGATGATGAGAATTTCTCTTTTGATAGCCCCAATCTTGACGAGTCGAACAAAGCTCTTGCTTTCTGGTTTGAGTAAGTCTTGAATGGGCTCCTCGAAAGCTTGATGCAAGTAAACAAATTTTGTTTTACGTCTCCGAGTTTCCGAGCTATATATAGCCGTCTAATTTTTTTTGCTCATATGAGTGTAGACCGTACACTGTTTTTACCATAATAAGCGTGGACCATGTATATTACCATATCAAGTGTGGACCATGTGTATTACCATATTACGTGTGGACCGTGTATATTACCATATTAAGGCTCCGTTTGCTAAAATTAAAACTGACGTCTGAAGTTTTAATTTTTTAAGTTCTAATTCTGAATCTTAAGTCTGAACACTGAATTTGAAAACTGAAGTATAAATTTGAATGTTGAATTAATTAGTACGTAGTAATTGTATAAAAAAGTGTAATAATTTGACAAGCAATTTACATATTTAGATTTCGGACTTTAGAGTTAAGCACGTATAGGGATATTATACGGAACTATTATTGTTAAGCACATCTCCCTATCCCCACCCACCTCCATCTATTCCCATTCATCCCTATTATATATAGGGGGTCGATAAACCAACTCGAAAATTTATATGTATATCACGAAAAAATTAATTATTTTCCCTCATCTTTCTCTCTCTACACACTTTCTCTCTTACTTCTCTCTACTCTCTCTATTCTAAAACTGTAATATTTAATATTGAACTTGTGTGTGAGGTAGATATGGATCATTCTGAAGATTTTGTAGAAGAAAATATTGATTTTGATATAAGGAAAGTTGAATTATTTTTTTTTGCATCGAGGCTTTATTCACCCGGGCCAGAGCGTTCAAGAGGGGAGCGGATCGTACGAATCCGTTCTTAGGAACATTCGCCCGAGATGGGCGACCCACTTCTTTCCAAATAGTCCGTACGAGCGAATTTGGATGAAATTTTTTTTATGTTAAAAAAAAATTCCATTCGCCCATTTTAGCGGTCAAAGCCGCTCTCAATTGTCAGATCGGGAGATCGCAGGTGTACAGAATCGCTGGATCGGGAGATCCAACTCTGCTCCAATCTCTGGTTTGGGAGATTCTAAAGGGTTTCAGACAAATTTTCAAGCATAAAAAAGCAGTCATTTTTTTTTTCAATCCAACGGATATTTTCAAAGTTTGAACCAATAAAAATGTAAATAAAATGAGTATTATTCGAAGTATTAACATTTTTTTTTCAAATTACAAAGGGCGGATCTTCTTAAATGTGAAGTTGAAATTTGTGATTTTTGAGAGAGTTTAGAGGGTCTTACATTCAAAAATAAAACTTTTTGAATTTTTTTCGCGCTATAGATATAGATTCTCTAGTTGGATTTATTAACCCCCTTATATATATGCGTGTATATATACACCATATATATGTTGTATATATACACACCATATATATGGTGTATATATACATATATATTATGTATTATTTAGTTTGAAGATGGTTGAAGATTGTTAGACTTTTTTTGGAAGGACTATTACCTGTATTATTTTTAAAATTTTTAATTAATATGATTTTGTGGTATGTATATCATTTTGTGTTTAATAGGATTATCGAGAATATTCACTTAATTCTTGGGTTTGTAGATTTGTGGAAGTATTTCCTTTCAATAAAAAAATCTTACTTTTTTTTCTTGTTTTCATCTATATTTTTTCTATTTTTTATTCTCGCTTGTAAAATCAAGTATAATTGTACATTTGCTTTCTAACTCTTTTCACATGCTTGATTGTGAATAGGATTGATATAGAAGCAAAGTGAACTATCTAAACAGTCTTCTGCTACAAGATTAGTTTGCTAGTAAATTACATAGGCATTCTTCAGTTGCAAGGTTAATTTACTAGGAGGAAGTAGGACTAGTCAATGGTTAAAACTTATGAGCAGTTGATAAGTTACAAGTTCACCGTCATATTGAGACAATATTAAGTAAATGATAATGGCTTCTCAATCAAGTTTGCTTGATAGTTTGAATTATCTGGCTTCTCCAATAATTTGCGTCTTTAAATGTTTGATTCCTTCAGCTTTGAAGGTAGTCGACTTTGTTTATTTGTATTAGAGTAGAAAAAAGCTTTTAAGGTTCTAAAAAGTGAAAAATCAAAATTCGATATTTGGTTTGAAGACAATTTTGCCCCATTTAATTATTCTCAAAACATGGCATCCGGAATCTTTCCTTTTATATCGAGTTTATTGTAAAGGAGTTACAGACTTTCTTTGGGTTCGATTGGATGCTCAATGTTTTTCTACAAAATTTTGAGTTAATACTTAATTTTTTGTGATTTCAACACTTGTCAACAGTTAAGAGATGTCCGAGGCTCTTTATAATCTTTGATCAACCATTTGTTTTTGTAGAAGTTTAATCTACTTTCTACATTTTCATTATTTATAGTCCCCCAATTATTTATTTTCTATTTTTTACCTCTAACTGCCACTCATGCATTGAAACATTGAAGCATGTACTTTACACACACACATACAGTGGCAAAACCACTTAGGGGCTCGGGTAGGCTCGAGCCTCCCGGGAAAAAAAAAAAACTTTAGAAATTTTGATACTTTTACATTCAAGCCCCCCAATTTGAATGTTTTTGTACTTGGAATACATCTATTTTATAGACGAAATTCTGGCAAAATTTTTAATATGTTAATCAGTCCCTCCGAGTTTTCTCTCTTGGTTTTGCCACTGCACACACACACATACATACATATATATATATATATATATATAATGATTTAAGTCCTATTTGATTAAACTAAAACTAAAGTATGAAGTGTGAATTGTTTAAGTTATGAATTTTGAATCACAAGTTTGAATACTAAATTAAAAAATTGAAGTGTGAATCTGAATGTTGAATTAATTAATAAGTGATCATTCTATCAAAAAAAGTAATAATTTGACAAGTAATATACATATTCAAATTTCAAACTTCATATTTAAGTAAAAATTTCACTTAAAATTTATAACTATAATTAAATACATCTTAAATAATTAATTAAGTGATTTACATAAATTGTTATCAAATGCACTTAAATATAAAGCGCTTTAACAATTTAAGTTATCAAGCACAATTAAAACAATAAACTCATAATTAATTAATTTTTAAGAGATAACTTAATTTAACCGGGACGCATCATACTCGCATTATACCATGGAAGTCACCATATGGAGAGACCATATAATGGGACTATATGAAAGGTAATTTGACCTATTTTCATATGTGAATGAACTAAGGTCTTATTCGATAAATACTTTATCTTTTAAAATGAATTAGTTAATTACTTATTAAATTAAGTGTATTTAATAACGAGATAATTTACGTGCACTTAATATCTTACGTGCTTTTGATAATAATTTTTGCGAATCACTTAATTGTTTAAGATGTGAAAAGCAAAAATAGTTTATGACTATAAATAGTCCATTTCTCTCTCTCAATTTATAACTACAAATTTACTATTTCTCTCTCTCAACTTATAACAACAAATTTATGTCATAAACTATTTTTTACTTTTCTATTATAGCCATAAATTTTGATTTTATCATTTTTAGGCATGAATTATTTTTTTACCTCTCGAGATATAACCATGAATTTTAATAAATTGCTATATATTTGAAAGATAAAAAATAGTTCATGGCTATTTTCGGGAGAAAAAAATAGTTCATGGCTAAATAATTTTTTGTAGCTATAAACAATAAACCAAAAAAATAGTTCATGACTATTTTTTAGAAAAAAAAATGATCATGGCCAAAAAAATAATTTTTTTGGTAACTATAAAAAAAAATAGTTCATGACTATAAAAAGATAAAATCAAAGTTTGTGACTATAAAGAAAAAAACAAAAATAGTTTATGTTTATAAATAATCAATCTCTCTCTATATATATTAGATGATTATTTTTTATCTATATTTCTTTTATCTATTTAATTTAATTTTTAATACAACATATGTATTAAAAAAATTTAGTTAATGAGATATCTCTTAAGACGATCCTTGTAGTAACCATTTCATTAAGCGGGAACCTTTTAGTTTCACCATAAGCAGATTTTTTTGTTGTTTCCATCTCCAATGTTGATTGTTGAAACAATAATTAAATTCCTTAACTTAAAATAAATAAGGGAGAAATGTAGTAATAGGTTTACAATGAAAATAATTATGACTTAACAAATATAGGAGAGTATGTGCGATAATGTGGAAGTATTTATGTATATTTATATTTCTATTTTTCAAGTGATTATTTGTGTGTTTATGTTTTATATGTTTAATCTATTCTTTTGTGCAACAATTGTACTATACAATTTAGTTAATGCTATCTTCAATATATGTTTTTAAAAGTAGTAATAATAAATAAGAAAGAAAGAAAGGTAGTAATTATAGGGTTATAATGAAAATGATTTTGACCTAACAAAAAAGAGGAGATTATGTGTGATAATGTGGGAAGGTTTTATACCTAATCCTAATTCTATATTTCATATGATTATTTTTGTGTGTTTATTTTTCTAACCTATTCTTTAGTGCATTATTTATGCTACAAAATTTAGTTAAAAAAAGGGGTATAAGGGTTCATCTTCCTTAGTTATATTATGATTTTTATAAGATGTCTATTTATTAATTTATTTTAGTGTCTAGTAAATAGTTTAATACACTTTTTCTACAATATTTTTTAATAATAATTTTATTAATAAATTTTAAAAATAAAAAATTAAAAATTAAAAATATCTAAAAGCAAATTTTATTTCTTTATATCCACGAATTAAAGTCATATATCTTAAACTAGTAAGTCACACGCTATTTAGTGATATATTTTTAATTTAATGAACTATTATTTTGTTTACTTGAGTAAATAAATGAATATATAAAAAAAATAGAAAGGAAAAAAAAAAAAGAGGAAAATAGAGAAGAAAGGGTCCGAGGTTTCCTGTTTCAACCTAAATTACGATTGACTGGCAACCCCCCCCCTCCTCCCGGCCCCTAATAAACGTCTTTCATGTTAGTAATACACACACTCCCCACTCTCTCATCAAAGTCTCCCCTCTTCCTTCCTTCATTACTCTTTCAACTCATCATCATCATAATCTTCTTCTTCTTCTTCATTCACAGTTCATACAAATTCTCCACAATCCTCTATCAATCTTATGATATTTTCCCTCAATTATTAGTATAAAGAAAATTGGGATTGAGAAAAATTACGTGTTTGATTGATTTATTCCGCAAAAAATTGAGTAATTTCTTCAACAACTATGGCTTCAACTTCAACAGTTCCTTCAAAAATATTATTTGTCACATTATTACATACTTTCTATATAATTACTACGTAATAATTAATTCAATATTCGATTTAGACTTCATTTTTTCGGATTCATTATTCGATTTAAGATTCATAATTCACTACTTAAACAATTCAAACTTTAGATGTCAATTTCGGTTGATCAAACGGAGCCTTAATATCGTAATATACATAGTCCACACTTTATATGGTAATATATATGGTCCACACCTATTATGGTAAAAACGAGTGCACCGAGTTCACACTCATATGGGCAAAATTAGTGCATTATATGTAAGTCTAGCTATAACTACATAATTTTATTAAAGAGAAAATCATTCCTTGAGCCTTTGAACTATTTCTAATTTACCGCATGTGCTCTAAATGTTTTTTTAGTCTTTTTTGCCATCGTAAAATTTACGTACCACCTGATTATGTCCACAAGAGCCAAAATTCGGTAAGTCAAGGCTTTGCGTGAGGTCATGTGACTTTACCATTGTAGGGGGCAAAATAGTCCATCCGTATATTGGGTTAAAAAATAAATAAAACCAAATTTAGAACCTAAACAAAATTTTATGAGGGTAAAATGAAAAATGGAGGAGGAGGGGGAGAAGATGGTGGTGAGTGAAGTGGTGGTGGCGGAGGAATGGTGGTCATGGAGGAGGAGGGGGAGGAAGAAAAAAGGAGGAAGATGGGTTTACTATACTTTAATCCTTAAAGTTTTTTATTCGTCATTTTACCCTCGTAAAATTTTGTTTAGGTCCTAAATTTTGTTATTATTTATTTGTTAACTCAAGATATGGATGGACTATTTTGCCTCTGCAGTGGTCAAGCCACATGAACTCAGGCAGCCTTGACTTGCCGGATTTTGGCTCTTGTGAACATAATCGGTGGCACGCGAGACTTTACGATGGCAAAAAAAGACTAAAAAAATATTTAGGACACGATCGGTAAAGTAGAAATAGTTCAGAGGCAGGGGTGATTTCCTCTTTTATTAAAACATAGGACATCAAATTAAGAGGGAAAGATTAAGCAAAATTGTGAAATTTCTTATAAATAGGCTTAAAATCTTCTCTATTTGTTTCCATTATAAACCTATTACTGTTAATTTTCTGTTTATTTTCTTATTTACTTATGGAGGAAACAAACAAAGATTTTTTATTAGTGAAAACGAGATATGTTTATTTAATAAAAATGATTACTATAGGAGTTGATTCTAAAATTGCCAAAAAGATTTTATCTTTTCGGATGCTTTTAGAATCAAAAGGTTTTAATGATATTCCTAAAAGAATCATTTATTTAAAAGATGATTTTGTTTAGGAATATTATTAAAATCTTTTGACTCTAAAAATATTCGAAAAGATAAAAAAAAATTTGCAATTCCGAGTTAACTCCTATAGTAATCATTTTTATTGAATAAACATATCTCGTTTTCACTAATAAAAAATCTTTGTTTGTTTCCTCCATAAGTAAATAAGAAAATAAACAGAAATTAACAGTAACAGGTTTATAATGGAAACAAATAGAGAAGATTTTAAGCCTATTTATAAGAAATTTCACAATTTTGCTAATTTTTCCGTCTTAATTAGATGCCATATGTTTTAATAAAATTACGTAATTGTAGAGTTACATACCATGCACTTAAAGACAATTCTTATTTAATATAGTTATTTGTGCAAGTATTTTACGATTAAGAAGCAACTATCTCTCGGACGAGATCATGTATTAATCGACTATAACTATAGATACTCTCCTTTCATGGATTACTTGCGTTTATTTGCGTTATCCACGAGATGATGAGAATTTCTCTTTTGATAGCCCCAATCTTGACGAGTCGAACAAAGCTCTTGCTTTACGGTTTGAGTAAGTCTTGAATGGGCTCCTCGAAAAGCTTGATGCAAGTAAACAAATTTTTGTTTTACGTCTCAGGAGTTTCCGAGCTATATATAGCCAGTCTAATTTTTTTTGCTCATATGAGTGTAGACCGTACCTTTGTTTTTTACCATAATAAGCGTGGACCATGTATATTACCATATCAAGTGTGGACCATGTGTATTACCATATTACGTGTGGGACCGTGTATATTACCATATTAAGGCTCAGTTTGCTAAAATTAAAGCGACGTACGAAGTTTTAATTTTTTTAAGTTCTAATTACGAATCTTAAGTACGAACACTTTGAATTTGAAAAGCTGAAGTATAAATTTGAATGTTGAATTAATTAGTACGTAGTAATTGTATAAAAAAAGTGTAATAATTTGACAAGCAATTTACATATTTAGATTTCGGACTTTAGAGTTAAGCACGTATAGGGATATTATACGGAACTATTATTGTTAAGCACATCTCCCTATCCCCACCCACCTCCATCTATTCCCATTCATCCCTATTATATATAGGGGGGTCGATAAACCAACTCGAAAATTTATATGTATATCACGAAAAAAATTAATTATTTTCCCTCATCTTTCTCTCTCTACACACTTTCTCTCTTACTTCTCTCTACTCTCTCTATTCTAAAAGCTGTAATATTTAATATTGAACTTGTGTGTGAGGTAGATATGGATCATTACGAAGATTTTGTAGAAGAAAATATTGATTTTGATATAAGGAAAGTTGAATTATTTTTTTTTGCATCGAGGCTTTATTCACCCGGGCCAGAGCGTTCAAGAGGGGAGCGGATCGTACGAATCCGTTCTTAGGAACATTCGCCCGAGATGGGCGACCCACTTCTTTCCAAATAGTCCGTACGAGCGAATTTGGATGAAATTTTTTTTATGTTAAAAAAAAATTCCATTCGCCCATTTTAGCGGTCAAAGCCGCTCTCAATTGTCGAGATCGGGAGATCGCGGGTGTACGAGAATCGTCTGGATCGGGAGATCCAACTCGCTCCAATCTACGGTTTGGGAGATTCTAAAGGGTTTCGAGACAAATTTTCAAGCATAAAAAAAGCGAGTCATTTTTTTTTCAATCCAACGGATATTTTCAAAGTTTGAACCAATAAAAATGTAAATAAAATGAGTATTATTCGAAGTATTAACATTTTTTTTTCAAATTACAAAGGGCGGATCTTCTTAAATGTGAAGTTGAAATTTGTGATTTTTGAGAGAGTTTAGAGGGTCTTACATTCAAAAAATAAAACTTTTTGAATTTTTTTTCGCGCTATAGATATAGATTCTCTAGTTGGATTTATTAACCCCCCTTATATATATGCGTGTATATATACACCATATATATGTTGTATATATACACACCATATATATGGTGTATATATACATATATATTATGTATTATTTAGTTTGAAGATGGTTGAAGATTGTTAGACTTTTTTTGGAAGGACTATTACCTGTATTATTTTTAAAATTTTTAATTAATATGATTTTGTGGTATGTATATCATTTTGTGTTTAATAGGATTATCGAGAATATTCACTTAATTCTTGGGTTTGTAGATTTGTGGAAGTATTTCCTTTCAATAAAAAATCTTACTTTTTTCTTGTTTTCATCTATATTTTTCTATTTTTATTCTCGCTTGTAAAATCAAGTATAATTGTACATTTGCTTTCTAACTCTTTTCACATGCTTGATTGTGAATAGGATTGATATAGAAGCAAAGTGAACTATCTAAACAGTCTTCTGCTACAAGATTAGTTTGCTAGTAAATTACATAGGCATTCTTCAGTTGCAAGGTTAATTTACTAGGAGGAAGTAGGACTAGTCAATGGTTAAAACTTATGAGCAGTTGATAAGTTACAAGTTCACCGTCATATTGAGACAATATTAAGTAAATGATAATGGCTTCTCAATCAAGTTTGCTTGATAGTTTGAATTATACGGCTTCTCCAATAATTTGCGTCTTTAAATGTTTGATTCCTTCGACTTTGAAGGTAGTCGACTTTGTTTATTTGTATTAGAGTAGAAAAAAAAGCTTTTAAGGTTCTAAAAAGTGAAAAAATCAAAATTCGATATTTGGTTTGAAGACAATTTTGCCCCATTTAATTATTCTCAAAACATGGCATACGGAATCTTTCCTTTTATATCGAGTTTATTGTAAAGGGAGTTACGAGACTTTCTTTGGGTTCGATTGGATGCTCAATGTTTTTCTACAAAATTTTGAGTTAATACTTAATTTTTTTGTGATTTCAACACTTGTCAACGGTTAAGAGATGTCAGAGGCTCTTTATAATCTTTGATCAACCATTTGTTTTTGTAGAAGTTTAATCTACTTTCTACATTTTCATTATTTATAGTCCCCCCAATTATTTATTTTCTATTTTTTTACCTCTAAGCGCCACTCATGCATTGAAACATTGAAGCATGTACTTTACACACACACATACAGTGGCAAAACCACTTAGGGGCTCGGGTAGGCTCGAGCCTCCCGGGAAAAAAAAAAAACTTTAGAAATTTTGATACTTTTACATTCAAGCCCCCCAATTTGAATGTTTTTGTACTTGGAATACATCTATTTTATAGACGAAATTCTGGCAAAATTTTTAATATGTTAATCAGTCCCTCCGAGTTTTCTCTCTTGGTTTTGCCACTGCACACACACACATACATACATATATATATATATATAATGATTTAAGTCCTATTTGATTAAACTAAAACTAAAGTATGAAGTGTGAATTGTTTAAGTTATGAATTTTGAATCACAAGTTTGAATACTAAATTAAAAAATTGAAGTGTGAATCTGAATGTTGAATTAATTAATAAGTGATCATTCTATCAAAAAAAGTAATAATTTGACAAGTAATATACATATTCAAATTTCAAACTTCATATTTAAGTAAAAATTTCACTTAAAATTTATAACTATAATTAAATACATCTTAAATAATTAATTAAGTGATTTACATAAATTGTTATCAAATGCACTTAAATATAAAGCGCTTTAACAATTTAAGTTATCAAGCACAATTAAAACAATAAACTCATAATTAATTAATTTTAAGAGATAACTTAATTTAACCAGCGCTCAACTCGCATTATACCATGGAAGTCACCATATGGAGAGACCATATAATGGGACTATATGAAAGGTAATTTGACCTATTTTCATATGTGAATGAACTAAGGTCTTATTCGATAAATACTTTATCTTTTAAAATGAATTAGTTAATTACTTATTAAATTAAGTGTATTTAATAACAGATAATTTCTGTGCACTTAATATCTTACGTGCTTTTGATAATAATTTTTGCGAATCACTTAATTGTTTAAGATGTGAAAAGCAAAAATAGTTTATGACTATAAATAGTCCATTTCTCTCTCTCAATTTATAACTACAAATTTACTATTTCTCTCTCTCAACTTATAACAACAAATTTATGTCATAAACTATTTTTACTTTTCTATTATAGCCATAAATTTTGATTTTATCATTTTTAGGCATGAGTTATTTTTTACCTCTCAGATATAACCATGAATTTTAATAAATTGCTATATATTTGAAAGATAAAAAATAGTTCATGGCTATTTTTGGGAGAAAAAAATAGTTCATGGCTAAATAATTTTTTGTAGCTATAAACAATAAACCAAAAAAATAGTTCATGACTATTTTTTAGAAAAAAAAATGATCATGGCCAAAAAATAATTTTTTGGTAACTATAAAAAAAAAAATAGTTCATGACTATAAAAAGATAAAATCAAAGTTTGTGACTATAAAGAAAAAACAAAAATTGTTTATGTTTATAAATAATCAATCTCTCTCTATATATATTAGATGATTATTTTTATCTATATTTCTTTTATCTATTTAATTTAATTTTTAATACAACATATGTATTAAAAAATTTAGTTAATGAGATATCTCTTAAGACGATCCTTGTAGTAACCATTTCATTAAGCGGGAACCTTTTAGTTTCACCATAAGCAGATTTTTTTGTTGTTTCCATCTCCAATGTTGATTGTTGAAACAATAATTAAATTCCTTAACTTAAAATAAATAAGGGAGAAATGTAGTAATAGGTTTACAATGAAAATAATTATGACTTAACAAATATAGGAGAGTATGTGCGATAATGTGGAAGTATTTATGTATATTTATATTTCTATTTTTCAAGTGATTATTTGTGTGTTTGTGTTTTATATGTTTAATCTATTCTTTTGTGCAACAATTGTACTATACAATTTAGTTAATGCTATCTTCAATATATGTTTTTAAAAGTAGTAATAATAAATAAGAAAGAAAGAAAGGTAGTAATTATAGGGTTATAATGAAAATGATTTTGACCTAACAAAAAAGAGGAGATTATGTGTGATAATGTGGGAAGGTTTTATACCTAATCCTAATTCTATATTTCATATGATTATTTTGTGTGTTTATTTTCTAACCTATTCTTTAATGCATTATTTATGCTACAAAATTTAGTTAAAAAAAAGGGGGTATAAGGGTTCATCTTCCTTAGTTATATTATGATTTTTTATAAGATGTCTATTTATTAATTTATTTTAGTGTCTAGTAAATAGTTTAATACACTTTTTTCTACAATATTTTTTTAATAATAATTTTATTAATAAATTTTAAAAAATAAAAAAATTAAAAAATTAAAAAATATCTAAAAGCAAATTTTATTTCTTTATATCCACGAATTAAAGTCATATATCTTAAACTAGTAAGTCACACGCTATTTAGTGATATATTTTTTAATTTAATGAACTATTATTTTGTTTACTTGAGTAAATAAATGAATATATAAAAAAAAATAGAAAGGAAAAAAAAAGAGGAAAATAGAGAAGAAAGGGTCCGAGGTTTCTGTTTCAACCTAAATTACGATTGATCGGCAACCCCCCCCTCCCAGGCCCCTAATAAACGTCTTTCATGTTAGTAATACACACACTCCCCACTCTCTCATCAAAGTCTCCCCCTCTTCCTTCCTTCATTACTCTTTCAACTCATCATCATCATAATCTTCTTCTTCTTCTTCATTCACAGTTCATACAAATTCTCCACAATCCTCTATCAATCTTATGATATTTTCCCTCAATTATTAGTATAAAGAAAATTGGGATTGAGAAAAATTACGTGTTTGATTGATTTATTCCGCAAAAAAATTGAGTAATTTCTTCAACAACTATGGCTTCAACTTCAACGAGTTCCTTCAAAAAATATTATTTGTCACATTATTACATACTTTCTATATAATTACTACGTAATAATTAATTCAATATTCGATTTAGACTTCATTTTTGGGATTCATTATTCGATTTAAGATTCATAATTCACTACTTAAACAATTCAAACTTTAGATGTCAATTTCGGTTGATCAAACGGAGCCTTAATATCGTAATATACATAGTCCACACTTTATATGGTAATATATATGGTCCACACCTATTATGGTAAAAACGGTGCACCGAGTTCACACTCATATGGGCAAAATTAGTGCATTATATGTAAGTCTAGCTATAACTACATAATTTTATTAAAGAGAAAATCATTCCTTGAGCCTTTGAACTATTTCTAATTTACCGCATGTGCTCTAAATGTTTTTTTAGTCTTTTTTGCCATCGTAAAATTTACGTACCACTGATTATGTCCACAAGAGCCAAAATTCGGTAAGTCAATGCTGCGTGAGGTCATGTGACTTTACCATTGTAGGGGGCAAAATAGTCCATCCGTATATTGGGTTAAAAAAATAAATAAAACCAAATTTAGAACCTAAACAAAATTTTATGAGGGTAAAATGAAAAAATGGAGGAGGAGGGGGGGAGAAGATGGTGGTGAGTGAAGTGGTGGTGGCGGAGGAATGGTGGTCATGGAGGAGGAGGGGGAGGAAGAAAAAAGGAGGAAGATGGGTTTACTATACTTTAATCCTTAAAGTTTTTTTATTCGTCATTTTACCCTCGTAAAATTTTGTTTAGGTCCTAAATTTTGTTATTATTTATTTGTTAACTCAAGATATGGATGGACTATTTTGCCTCTGCGGTGGTCAAGCCACATGAACTCGAGCGGCCTTGACTTGCTGGGGATTTTGGCTCTTGTGAACATAATCGGTGGCACGCGAGACTTTACGATGGCAAAAAAAGACTAAAAAAATATTTAGGACACGATCGGTAAAGTAGAAATAGTTCGAGAGGCGGGGGGGTGATTTCCTCTTTTATTAAAACATAGGACATCAAATTAAGAGGGAAAGATTAAGCAAAATTGTGAAATTTCTTATAAATAGGCTTAAAATCTTCTCTATTTGTTTCCATTATAAACCTATTACTTGTTAATTTTCTGTTTATTTTCTTATTTACTTATGGAGGAAACAAACAAAGATTTTTTATTAGTGAAAACGAGATATGTTTATTTAATAAAAAATGATTACTATAGGAGTTGATTCTAAAATTGCCAAAAAGATTTTATCTTTTCGGATGCTTTTAGAATCAAAAGGTTTTAATGATATTCCTAAAAGAATCATTTATTTAAAAGATGATTTTGTTTAGGAATATTATTAAAATCTTTTGACTCTAAAAAATATTCGAAAAGATAAAAAAAAATTTGCAATTCGAGTTAACTCCTATAGTAATCATTTTTATTGAATAAACATATCTCGTTTTCACTAATAAAAAATCTTTGTTTGTTTCCTCCATAAGTAAATAAGAAAATAAACAGAAATTAACGATAACGAGTTTATAATGGAAACAAATAGAGAAGATTTTAAGCTATTTATAAGAAATTTCACAATTTTGCTAATTTTCCGTCTTAATTAGATGCCATATGTTTTAATAAAATTACGTAATTGTAGAGTTACATACCATGCACTTAAAGACAATTCTTATTTAATATAGTTATTTGTGCAAGTATTTTACGATTAAGAAGCAACTATCTCTCGGACGAGATCATGTATTAATCGACTATAACTATAGATACTCTCCTTTCATGGATTACTTGCGTTTATTTGCGTTATCCACGAGATGATGAGAATTTCTCTTTTGATAGCCCCAATCTTGACGAGTCGAACAAAGCTCTTGCTTTACGGTTTGAGCAAGTCTTGAATGGGCTCCTCGAAAGCTTGATGCAAGTAAACAAATTTTTGTTTTACGTCTCAGGAGTTTCCGAGCTATATATAGCCAGTCTAATTTTTTTTGCTCATATGAGTGTAGACCGTACCTTTGTTTTTTACCATAATAAGCGTGGACCATGTATATTACCATATCAAGTGTGGACCATGTGTATTACCATATTACGTGTGGGACCGTGTATATTACCATATTAAGGCTCAGTTTGCTAAAATTAAAGCGACGTACGAAGTTTTAATTTTTTTAAGTTCTAATTACGAATCTTAAGTACGAACACTTTGAATTTGAAAAGCGAAGTATAAATTTGAATGTTGAATTAATTAGTACGTAGTAATTGTATAAAAAAAGTGTAATAATTTGACAAGCAATTTACATATTTAGATTTCGGACTTTAGAGTTAAGCACGTATAGGGATATTATACGGAACTATTATTGTTAAGCACATCTCCCTATCCCCACCCACCTCCATCTATTCCCATTCATCCCTATTATATATAGGGGGGTCGATAAACCAACTCGAAAATTTATATGTATATCACGAAAAAAATTAATTATTTTCCCTCATCTTTCTCTCTCTACACACTTTCTCTCTTACTTCTCTCTACTCTCTCTATTCTAAAAGCTGTAATATTTAATATTGAACTTGTGTGTGAGGTAGATATGGATCATTACGAAGATTTTGTAGAAGAAAATATTGATTTTGATATAAGGAAAGTTGAATTATTTTTTTTTGCCTCGAGGCTTTATTCACCCGGGCCAGAGCGTTCAAGAGGGGAGCGGATCGTGCGAATCCGTTCTTAGGAACATTCGCCCGAGATGGGCGACCCACTTCTTTCCAAATAGTCAGTACGAGCGAATTTGGATGAAATTTTTTTTATGTTAAAAAAAAATTCCATTCGCCCATTTTAGCGGTCAAAGCCGCTCTCAGTGTCGAGATCGGGAGATCGCGGGTGTACGAGAATCGTCTGGATCGGGAGATCCAACTGCTGCTCCAATCTACGGTTTGGGAGATTCTAAAGGGTTTCGAGACAAATTTTCAAGCATAAAAAAAGCGAGTCATTTTTTTTTCAATCCAACGGATATTTTCAAAGTTTGAACCAATAAAAATGTAAATAAAATGAGTATTATTCGAAGTATTAACATTTTTTTTTTCAAATTACAAAGGGCGGATCTTCTTAAATGTGAAGTTGAAATTTGTGATTTTTGAGAGAGTTTAGAGGGTCTTACATTCAAAAATAAAACTTTTTGAATTTTTTTCGCGCTATAGATATAGATTCTCTAGTTGGATTTATTAACCCCCTTATATATATGCGTGTATATATACACCATATATATGTTGTATATATACACACCATATATATGGTGTATATATACATATATATTATGTATTATTTAGTTTGAAGATGGTTGAAGATTGTTAGACTTTTTTTTGGAAGGACTATTACCTGTATTATTTTTAAAATTTTTAATTAATATGATTTTGTGGTATGTATATCATTTTGTGTTTAATAGGATTATCGAGAATATTCACTTAATTCTTGGGTTTGTAGATTTGTGGAAGTATTTCCTTTCAATAAAAAATCTTACTTTTTTCTTGTTTTCATCTATATTTTTCTATTTTTATTCTCGCTTGTAAAATCAAGTATAATTGTACATTTGCTTTCTAACTCTTTTCACATGCTTGATTGTGAATAGGATTGATATAGAAGCAAAGTGAACTATCTAAACAGGTCTTACGCTACAAGATTAGTTTGCTAGTAAATTACATAGGCATTCTTCGGTTGCAAGGTTAATTTACTAGGAGGAAGTAGGACTAGTCAATGGTTAAAAACTTATGAGCGAGTTGATAAGTTACAAGTTCACCGTCATATTGAGACAATATTAAGTAAATGATAATGGCTTCTCAATCAAGTTTGCTTGATAGTTTGAATTATACGGCTTCTCCAATAATTTGCGTCTTTAAATGTTTGATTCCTTCGACTTTGAAGGTAGTCGACTTTGTTTATTTGTATTAGAGTAGAAAAAAAAGCTTTTAAGGTTCTAAAAAGTGAAAAAATCAAAATTCGATATTTGGTTTGAAGACAATTTTGCCCCATTTAATTATTCTCAAAACATGGCATACGGAATCTTTCCTTTTATATCGAGTTTATTGTAAAGGGAGTTACTGAGACTTTCTTTGGGTTCGATTGGATGCTCAATGTTTTTCTACAAAATTTTGAGTTAATACTTAATTTTTTTGTGATTTCAACACTTGTCAACGGTTAAGAGATGTCAGAGGCTCTTTATAATCTTTGATCAACCATTTGTTTTTGTAGAAGTTTAATCTACTTTCTACATTTTCATTATTTATAGTCCCCCCAATTATTTATTTTCTATTTTTTTACCTCTAAGCGCCACTCATGCATTGAAACATTGAAGCATGTACTTTACACACACACATACGGTGGCAAAACCACTTAGGGGCTCGGGTAGGCTCGAGCCCCCCGGGGAAAAAAAAACTTTAGAAATTTTGATACTTTTACATTCAAGCCCCCCCAATTTGAATGTTTTTGTACTTGGAATACATCTATTTTATAGACGAAATTCTGGCAAAATTTTTAATATGTTAATCAGTCCCTCCGAGTTTTCTCTCTTGGTTTTGCCACTGCACACACACACATACATACATATATATATATATATATATAATGATTTAAGTCCTATTTGATTAAACTAAAACTAAAGTATGAAGTGTGAATTGTTTAAGTTATGAATTTTGAATCACAAGTTTGAATACTAAATTAAAAAAATTGAAGTGTGAATACGAATGTTGAATTAATTAATAAGTGATCATTCTATCAAAAAAAAAGTAATAATTTGACAAGTAATATACATATTCAAATTTCAAACTTCATATTTAAGTAAAAATTTCACTTAAAATTTATAACTATAATTAAATACATCTTAAATAATTAATTAAGTGATTTACATAAATTGTTATCAAATGCACTTAAATATAAAGCGCTTTAACAATTTAAGTTATCAAGCACAATTAAAACAATAAACTCATAATTAATTAATTTTTAAGAGATAACTTAATTTAACCGGGACGCATCATACTCGCATTATACCATGGAAGTCACCATATGGAGAGACCATATAATGGGACTATATGAAAGGTAATTTGACCTATTTTCATATGTGAATGAACTAAGGTCTTATTCGATAAATACTTTATCTTTTAAAATGAATTAGTTAATTACTTATTAAATTAAGTGTATTTAATAACAGATAATTTCTGTGCACTTAATATCTTACGTGCTTTTGATAATAATTTTTGCGAATCACTTAATTGTTTAAGATGTGAAAAGCAAAAATAGTTTATGACTATAAATAGTCCATTTCTCTCTCTCAATTTATAACTACAAATTTACTATTTCTCTCTCTCAACTTATAACAACAAATTTATGTCATAAACTATTTTTACTTTTCTATTATAGCCATAAATTTTGATTTTATCATTTTTAGGCATGAATTATTTTTTTACCTCTCGAGATATAACCATGAATTTTAATAAATTGCTATATATTTGAAAGATAAAAAATAGTTCATGGCTATTTTCGGGAGAAAAAAATAGTTCATGGCTAAATAATTTTTTGTAGCTATAAACAATAAACCAAAAAATAGTTCATGACTATTTTTAGAAAAAAAAATGATCATGGCCAAAAAAATAATTTTTTTGGTAACTATAAAAAAAAATAGTTCATGACTATAAAAAGATAAAATCAAAGTTTGTGACTATAAAGAAAAAAACAAAAATAGTTTATGTTTATAAATAATCAATCTCTCTCTATATATATTAGATGATTATTTTTTATCTATATTTCTTTTATCTATTTAATTTAATTTTTAATACAACATATGTATTAAAAAAATTTAGTTAATGAGATATCTCTTAAGACGATCCTTGTAGTAACCATTTCATTAAGCGGGAACCTTTTAGTTTCACCATAAGCAGATTTTTTTGTTGTTTCCATCTCCAATGTTGATTGTTGAAACAATAATTAAATTCCTTAACTTAAAATAAATAAGGGAGAAATGTAGTAATAGGTTTACAATGAAAATAATTATGACTTAACAAATATAGGAGAGTATGTGCGATAATGTGGAAGTATTTATGTATATTTATATTTCTATTTTTCAAGTGATTATTTGTGTGTTTATGTTTTATATGTTTAATCTATTCTTTTGTGCAACAATTGTACTATACAATTTAGTTAATGCTATCTTCAATATATGTTTTTAAAAGTAGTAATAATAAATAAGAAAGAAAGAAAGGTAGTAATTATAGGGTTATAATGAAAATGATTTTGACCTAACAAAAAAGAGGAGATTATGTGTGATAATGTGGGAAGGTTTTATACCTAATCCTAATTCTATATTTCATATGATTATTTTTGTGTGTTTATTTTTCTAACCTATTCTTTAGTGCATTATTTATGCTACAAAATTTAGTTAAAAAAAAGGGGGTATAAGGGTTCATCTTCCTTAGTTATATTATGATTTTTTATAAGATGTCTATTTATTAATTTATTTTAGTGTCTAGTAAATAGTTTAATACACTTTTTTCTACAATATTTTTTTTAATAATAATTTTATTAATAAATTTTAAAAAATAAAAAAATTAAAAAATTAAAAAATATCTAAAAGCAAATTTTATTTCTTTATATCCACGAATTAAAGTCATATATCTTAAACTAGTAAGTCACACGCTATTTAGTGATATATTTTTTAATTTAATGAACTATTATTTTGTTTACTTGAGTAAATAAATGAATATATAAAAAAAAATAGAAAGGAAAAAAAAAGAGGAAAATAGAGAAGAAAGGGTCCGAGGTTTCTGTTTCAACCTAAATTACGATTGGTGGCAACCCCCCCCTCCCAGGCCCCTAATAAACGTCTTTCATGTTAGTAATACACACACTCCCCACTCTCTCATCAAAGTCTCCCCTCTTCCTTCCTTCATTACTCTTTCAACTCATCATCATCATAATCTTCTTCTTCTTCTTCATTCACAGTTCATACAAATTCTCCACAATCCTCTATCAATCTTATGATATTTTCCCTCAATTATTAGTATAAAGAAAATTGGGATTGAGAAAAAATTACGTGTTTGATTGATTTATTCCGCAAAAAAATTGAGTAATTTCTTCAACAACTATGGCTTCAACTTCAACGAGTTCCTTCAAAAAATATTATTTGTCACATTATTACATACTTTCTATATAATTACTACGTAATAATTAATTCAATATTGATTTAGACTTCATTTTTTGGGATTCATTATTCGATTTAAGATTCATAATTCACTACTTAAACAATTCAAACTTTAGATGTCAATTTCGGTTGATCAAACGGAGCCTTAATATCGTAATATACATAGTCCACACTTTATATGGTAATATATATGGTCCACACCTATTATGGTAAAAACGGTGCACCGAGTTCACACTCATATGGGCAAAATTAGTGCATTATATGTAAGTCTAGCTATAACTACATAATTTTATTAAAGAGAAAATCATTCCTTGAGCCTTTGAACTATTTCTAATTTACCGCATGTGCTCTAAATGTTTTTTTAGTCTTTTTTGCCATCGTAAAATTTACGTACCCGCGATTATGTCCACAAGAGCCAAAATTCGGTAAGTCAATGCTTTGCGTGAGGTCATGTGACTTTACCATTGTAGGGGGCAAAATAGTCCATCCGTATATTGGGTTAAAAAAATAAATAAAACCAAATTTAGAACCTAAACAAAATTTTATGAGGGTAAAATGAAAAATGGAGGAGGAGGGGGGGAGAAGATGGTGGTGAGTGAAGTGGTGGTGGCGGAGGAATGGTGGTCATGGAGGAGGAGGGGGAGGAAGAAAAAAGGAGGAAGATGGGTTTACTATACTTTAATCCTTAAAGTTTTTTTATTCGTCATTTTACCCTCGTAAAATTTTGTTTAGGTCCTAAATTTTGTTATTATTTATTTGTTAACTCAAGATATGGATGGACTATTTTGCCTCTGCGGTGGTCAAGCCACATGAACTCGAGCGGCCTTGACTTGCTGGGGATTTTGGCTCTTGTGAACATAATCGGTGGCACGCGAGACTTTACGATGGCAAAAAAAGACTAAAAAAATATTTAGGACACGATCGGTAAAGTAGAAATAGTTCGAGAGGCGGGGGGGTGATTTCCTCTTTTATTAAAACATAGGACATCAAATTAAGAGGGAAAGATTAAGCAAAATTGTGAAATTTCTTATAAATAGGCTTAAAATCTTCTCTATTTGTTTCCATTATAAACCTATTACTTGTTAATTTTCTGTTTATTTTCTTATTTACTTATGGAGGAAACAAACAAAGATTTTTTATTAGTGAAAACGAGATATGTTTATTTAATAAAAAATGATTACTATAGGAGTTGATTCTAAAATTGCCAAAAAGATTTTATCTTTTCGGATGCTTTTAGAATCAAAAGGTTTTAATGATATTCCTAAAAGAATCATTTATTTAAAAGATGATTTTGTTTAGGAATATTATTAAAATCTTTTGACTCTAAAAAATATTCGAAAAGATAAAAAAAAATTTGCAATTCGAGTTAACTCCTATAGTAATCATTTTTATTGAATAAACATATCTCGTTTTCACTAATAAAAAATCTTTGTTTGTTTCCTCCATAAGTAAATAAGAAAATAAAGCAGAAATTAACGATAACGAGTTTATAATGGAAACAAATAGAGAAGATTTTAAGCTATTTATAAGAAATTTCACAATTTTGCTAATTTTCCGTCTTAATTAGATGCCATATGTTTTAATAAAATTACGTAATTGTAGAGTTACATACCATGCACTTAAAGACAATTCTTATTTAATATAGTTATTTGTGCAAGTATTTTACGATTAAGAAGCAACTATCTCTCGGACGAGATCATGTATTAATCGACTATAACTATAGATACTCTCCTTTCATGGATTCTTTGCGTTTATTTGCGTTATCCACGGATGATGAGAATTTCTCTTTTGATAGCCCCAATCTTGGCGAGTCGAACAAAGCTCTTGCTTTACTGGTTTGAGTAAGTCTTGAATGGGCTCCTCGAAAAGCTTGATGCAAGTAAACAAATTTTTGTTTTTACGTCTCAGGAGTTTCCGAGCTATATATAGCCAGTCTAATTTTTTTTGCTCATATGAGTGTAGACCAGTACCTTTGTTTTTACCATAATAAGCGTGGACCATGTATATTACCATATCAAGTGTGGACCATGTGTATTACCATATTACGTGTGGGACCGTGTATATTACCATATTAAGGCTCAGTTTGCTAAAATTAAAGCGACGTACGAAGTTTTAATTTTTTTAAGTTCTAATTACGAATCTTAAGTACGAACACTTTGAATTTGAAAAGCGAAGTATAAATTTGAATGTTGAATTAATTAGTACGTAGTAATTGTATAAAAAAAGTGTAATAATTTGACAAGCAATTTACATATTTAGATTTCGGACTTTAGAGTTAAGCACGTATAGGGATATTATACGGAACTATTATTGTTAAGCACATCTCCCTATCCCCACCCACCTCCATCTATTCCCATTCATCCCTATTATATATAGGGGGGTCGATAAACCAACTCGAAAATTTATATGTATATCACGAAAAAAATTAATTATTTTCCCTCATCTTTCTCTCTCTACACACTTTCTCTCTTACTTCTCTCTACTCTCTCTATTCTAAAACTGTAATATTTAATATTGAACTTGTGTGTGAGGTAGATATGGATCATTCTGAAGATTTTGTAGAAGAAAATATTGATTTTGATATAAGGAAAGTTGAATTATTTTTTTTTGCTCGAGGCTTTATTCACCCGGGCCAGAGCGTTCAAGAGGGGAGCGGATCGTGCGAGATCCGTTCTTAGGAACATTCGCCCGAGATGGGCGACCCACTTCTTTCCAAATAGTCAGTACGAGCGAATTTGGATGAAATTTTTTTTATGTTAAAAAAAAATTCCATTCGCCCATTTTAGCGGTCAAAGCCGCTCTCAGTGTCGAGATCGGGAGATCGCGGGTGTACGAGAATCGGCTGGATCGGGAGATCCAACTGCGCTCCAATCTACGGTTTGGGAGATTCTAAAGGGTTTCGAGACAAATTTTCAAGCATAAAAAAAGCGAGTCATTTTTTTTTCAATCCAACGGATATTTTCAAAGTTTGAACCAATAAAAATGTAAATAAAATGAGTATTATTCGAAGTATTAACATTTTTTTTTTCAAATTACAAAGGGCGGATCTTCTTAAATGTGAAGTTGAAATTTGTGATTTTTGAGAGAGTTTAGAGGGTCTTACATTCAAAAATAAAACTTTTTGAATTTTTTTCGCGCTATAGATATAGATTCTCTAGTTGGATTTATTAACCCCCTTATATATATGCGTGTATATATACACCATATATATGTTGTATATATACACACCATATATATGGTGTATATATACATATATATTATGTATTATTTAGTTTGAAGATGGTTGAAGATTGTTAGACTTTTTTTTGGAAGGACTATTACTGTATTATTTTTTAAAATTTTTTAATTAATATGATTTTGTGGTATGTATATCATTTTGTGTTTAATAGGATTATCGAGAATATTCACTTAATTCTTGGGTTTGTAGATTTGTGGAAGTATTTCCTTTCAATAAAAAATCTTACTTTTTTCTTGTTTTCATCTATATTTTTCTATTTTTATTCTCGCTTGTAAAATCAAGTATAATTGTACATTTGCTTTCTAACTCTTTTCACATGCTTGATTGTGAATAGGATTGATATAGAAGCAAAGTGAACTATCTAAACAGTCTTCTGCTACAAGATTAGTTTGCTAGTAAATTACATAGGCATTCTTCAGTTGCAAGGTTAATTTACTAGGAGGAAGTAGGACTAGTCAATGGTTAAAACTTATGAGCAGTTGATAAGTTATAAGTTCACCGTCATATTGAGACAATATTAAGTAAATGATAATGGCTTCTCAATCAAGTTTGCTTGATAGTTTGAATTATCTGGCTTCTCCAATAATTTGCGTCTTTAAATGTTTGATTCCTTCGACTTTGAAGGTAGTCGACTTTGTTTATTTGTATTAGAGTAGAAAAAAAAGCTTTTAAGGTTCTAAAAAGTGAAAAAATCAAAATTCGATATTTGGTTTGAAGACAATTTTGCCCCATTTAATTATTCTCAAAACATGGCATACGGAATCTTTCCTTTTATATCGAGTTTATTGTAAAGGGAGTTACGAGACTTTCTTTGGGTTCGATTGGATGCTCAATGTTTTTCTACAAAATTTTGAGTTAATACTTAATTTTTTGTGATTTCAACACTTGTCAACAGTTAAGAGATGTCCGAGGCTCTTTATAATCTTTGATCAACCATTTGTTTTTGTAGAAGTTTAATCTACTTTCTACATTTTCATTATTTATAGTCCCCCAATTATTTATTTTCTATTTTTTACCTCTAACTGCCACTCATGCATTGAAACATTGAAGCATGTACTTTACACACACACATACAGTGGCAAAACCACTTAGGGGCTCGGGTAGGCTCGAGCCTCCCGGGAAAAAAAAAAAACTTTAGAAATTTTGATACTTTTACATTCAAGCCCCCCAATTTGAATGTTTTTGTACTTGGAATACATCTATTTTATAGACGAAATTACGGCAAAATTTTTTAATATGTTAATCAGTCCCTCCGAGTTTTCTCTCTTGGTTTTGCCACTGCACACACACACATACATACATATATATATATATATAATGATTTAAGTCCTATTTGATTAAACTAAAACTAAAGTATGAAGTGTGAATTGTTTAAGTTATGAATTTTGAATCACAAGTTTGAATACTAAATTAAAAAATTGAAGTGTGAATCTGAATGTTGAATTAATTAATAAGTGATCATTCTATCAAAAAAAGTAATAATTTGACAAGTAATATACATATTCAAATTTCAAACTTCATATTTAAGTAAAAAATTTCACTTAAAATTTATAACTATAATTAAATACATCTTAAATAATTAATTAAGTGATTTACATAAATTGTTATCAAATGCACTTAAATATAAAGCGCTTTAACAATTTAAGTTATCAAGCACAATTAAAACAATAAACTCATAATTAATTAATTTTTAAGAGATAACTTAATTTAACCGGGACGCATCATACTCGCATTATACCATGGAAGTCACCATATGGAGAGACCATATAATGGGACTATATGAAAGGTAATTTGACCTATTTTCATATGTGAATGAACTAAGGTCTTATTCGATAAATACTTTATCTTTTAAAATGAATTAGTTAATTACTTATTAAATTAAGTGTATTTAATAACAGATAATTTCTGTGCACTTAATATCTTACGTGCTTTTGATAATAATTTTTGCGAATCACTTAATTGTTTAAGATGTGAAAAGCAAAAATAGTTTATGACTATAAATAGTCCATTTCTCTCTCTCAATTTATAACTACAAATTTACTATTTCTCTCTCTCAACTTATAACAACAAATTTATGTCATAAACTATTTTTACTTTTCTATTATAGCCATAAATTTTGATTTTATCATTTTTAGGCATGAATTATTTTTTTACCTCTCGAGATATAACCATGAATTTTAATAAATTGCTATATATTTGAAAGATAAAAAAATAGTTCATGGCTATTTTCGGGAGAAAAAAAATAGTTCATGGCTAAATAATTTTTTTGTAGCTATAAACAATAAACCAAAAAAATAGTTCATGACTATTTTTAGAAAAAAAAATGATCATGGCCAAAAAAATAATTTTTTTGGTAACTATAAAAAAAAATAGTTCATGACTATAAAAAGATAAAATCAAAGTTTGTGACTATAAAGAAAAAAACAAAAATAGTTTATGTTTATAAATAATCAATCTCTCTCTATATATATTAGATGATTATTTTTTATCTATATTTCTTTTATCTATTTAATTTAATTTTTAATACAACATATGTATTAAAAAAATTTAGTTAATGAGATATCTCTTAAGACGATCCTTGTAGTAACCATTTCATTAAGCGGGAACCTTTTAGTTTCACCATAAGCAGATTTTTTTGTTGTTTCCATCTCCAATGTTGATTGTTGAAACAATAATTAAATTCCTTAACTTAAAATAAATAAGGGAGAAATGTAGTAATAGGTTTACAATGAAAATAATTATGACTTAACAAATATAGGAGAGTATGTGCGATAATGTGGAAGTATTTATGTATATTTATATTTCTATTTTTCAAGTGATTATTTGTGTGTTTATGTTTTATATGTTTAATCTATTCTTTTGTGCAACAATTGTACTATACAATTTAGTTAATGCTATCTTCAATATATGTTTTTAAAAGTAGTAATAATAAATAAGAAAGAAAGAAAGGTAGTAATTATAGGGTTATAATGAAAATGATTTTGACCTAACAAAAAAGAGGAGATTATGTGTGATAATGTGGGAAGGTTTTATACCTAATCCTAATTCTATATTTCATATGATTATTTTGTGTGTTTATTTTCTAACCTATTCTTTAGTGCATTATTTATGCTACAAAATTTAGTTAAAAAAAGGGGTATAAGTGTTCATCTTCCTTAGTTATATTATGATTTTTATAAGATGTCTATTTATTAATTTATTTTAGTGTCTAGTAAATAGTTTAATACACTTTTTTCTACAATATTTTTTTAATAATAATTTTATTAATAAATTTTAAAAAATAAAAAAATTAAAAAATTAAAAAATATCTAAAAGCAAATTTTATTTCTTTATATCCACGAATTAAAGTCATATATCTTAAACTAGTAAGTCACACGCTATTTAGTGATATATTTTTTAATTTAATGAACTATTATTTTGTTTACTTGAGTAAATAAATGAATATATAAAAAAAAATAGAAAGGAAAAAAAAAGAGGAAAATAGAGAAGAAAGGGTCCGAGGTTTCTGTTTCAACCTAAATTACGATTGGTGGGCAACCCCCCCCTCCCAGGCCCCTAATAAACGTCTTTCATGTTAGTAATACACACACTCCCCACTCTCTCATCAAAGTCTCCCCTCTTCCTTCCTTCATTACTCTTTCAACTCATCATCATCATAATCTTCTTCTTCTTCTTCATTCACAGTTCATACAAATTCTCCACAATCCTCTATCAATCTTATGATATTTTCCCTCAATTATTAGTATAAAGAAAATTGGGATTGAGAAAAAATTACGTGTTTGATTGATTTATTCCGCAAAAAAATTGAGTAATTTCTTCAACAACTATGGCTTCAACTTCAACGGTTCCTTCAAAAAATATTATTTGTCACATTATTACATACTTTCTATATAATTACTACGTAATAATTAATTCAATATTGATTTAGACTTCATTTTTGGGATTCATTATTCGATTTAAGATTCATAATTCACTACTTAAACAATTCAAACTTTAGATGTCAATTTCGGTTGATCAAACGGAGCCTTAATATCGTAATATACATAGTCCACACTTTATATGGTAATATATATGGTCCACACCTATTATGGTAAAAACGGTGCACCGGTTCACACTCATATGGGCAAAATTAGTGCATTATATGTAAGTCTAGCTATAACTACATAATTTTATTAAAGAGAAAATCATTCCTTGAGCCTTTGAACTATTTCTAATTTACCGCATGTGCTCTAAATGTTTTTTTAGTCTTTTTTGCCATCGTAAAATTTACGTACCCGCGATTATGTCCACAAGAGCCAAAATTCGGTAAGTCAAGTCTTTGCGTGAGGTCATGTGACTTTACCATTGTAGGGGGCAAAATAGTCCATCCGTATATTGGGTTAAAAAAATAAATAAAACCAAATTTAGAACCTAAACAAAATTTTATGAGGGTAAAATGAAAAAATGGAGGAGGAGGGGGGGAGAAGATGGTGGTGAGTGAAGTGGTGGTGGCGGAGGAATGGTGGTCATGGAGGAGGAGGGGGAGGAAGAAAAAAGGAGGAAGATGGGTTTACTATACTTTAATCCTTAAAGTTTTTTTATTCGTCATTTTACCCTCGTAAAATTTTGTTTAGGTCCTAAATTTTGTTATTATTTATTTGTTAACTCAAGATATGGATGGACTATTTTGCCTCTGCGGTGGTCAAGCCACATGAACTCGAGCGGCCTTGACTTGCTGGGGATTTTGGCTCTTGTGAACATAATCGGTGGCACGCGAGACTTTACGATGGCAAAAAAAGACTAAAAAAATATTTAGGACACGATCGGTAAAGTAGAAATAGTTCGAGAGGCGGGGGGGTGATTTCCTCTTTTATTAAAACATAGGACATCAAATTAAGAGGGAAAGATTAAGCAAAATTGTGAAATTTCTTATAAATAGGCTTAAAATCTTCTCTATTTGTTTCCATTATAAACCTATTACTTGTTAATTTTCTGTTTATTTTCTTATTTACTTATGGAGGAAACAAACAAAGATTTTTTATTAGTGAAAACGAGATATGTTTATTTAATAAAAAATGATTACTATAGGAGTTGATTCTAAAATTGCCAAAAAGATTTTATCTTTTCGGATGCTTTTAGAATCAAAAGGTTTTAATGATATTCCTAAAAGAATCATTTATTTAAAAGATGATTTTGTTTAGGAATATTATTAAAATCTTTTGACTCTAAAAAATATTCGAAAAGATAAAAAAAAATTTGCAATTCGAGTTAACTCCTATAGTAATCATTTTTATTGAATAAACATATCTCGTTTTCACTAATAAAAAATCTTTGTTTGTTTCCTCCATAAGTAAATAAGAAAATAAAGCAGAAATTAACGATAACGAGTTTATAATGGAAACAAATAGAGAAGATTTTAAGCTATTTATAAGAAATTTCACAATTTTGCTAATTTTCCGTCTTAATTAGATGCCATATGTTTTAATAAAATTACGTAATTGTAGAGTTACATACCATGCACTTAAAGACAATTCTTATTTAATATAGTTATTTGTGCAAGTATTTTACGATTAAGAAGCAACTATCTCACGGACGAGATCATGTATTAATCGACTATAACTATAGATACTCTCCTTTCATGGATTCTTGCGTTTATTTGCGTTATCCACGGATGATGAGAATTTCTCTTTTGATAGCCCCAATCTTGGCGAGTCGAACAAAGCTCTTGCTTTACGGTTTGAGCAAGTCTTGAATGGGCTCCTCGAAAGCTTGATGCAAGTAAACAAATTTTTGTTTTTACGTCTCAGGAGTTTCCGAGCTATATATAGCCAGTCTAATTTTTTTTGCTCATATGAGTGTAGACCAGTACCTTTGTTTTTTACCATAATAAGCGTGGACCATGTATATTACCATATCAAGTGTGGACCATGTGTATTACCATATTACGTGTGGGACCGTGTATATTACCATATTAAGGCTCAGTTTGCTAAAATTAAAGCGACGTACGAAGTTTTAATTTTTTTAAGTTCTAATTACGAATCTTAAGTACGAACACTTTGAATTTGAAAAGCGAAGTATAAATTTGAATGTTGAATTAATTAGTACGTAGTAATTGTATAAAAAAAGTGTAATAATTTGACAAGCAATTTACATATTTAGATTTCGGACTTTAGAGTTAAGCACGTATAGGGATATTATACGGAACTATTATTGTTAAGCACATCTCCCTATCCCCACCCACCTCCATCTATTCCCATTCATCCCTATTATATATAGGGGGGTCGATAAACCAACTCGAAAATTTATATGTATATCACGAAAAAAATTAATTATTTTCCCTCATCTTTCTCTCTCTACACACTTTCTCTCTTACTTCTCTCTACTCTCTCTATTCTAAAAGCTGTAATATTTAATATTGAACTTGTGTGTGAGGTAGATATGGATCATTACGAAGATTTTGTAGAAGAAAATATTGATTTTGATATAAGGAAAGTTGAATTATTTTTTTTTGCTTTGCGAGGCTTTATTCACCCGGGCCAGAGCGTTCAAGAGGGGAGCGGATCGTGCGAATCCGTTCTTAGGAACATTCGCCCGAGATGGGCGACCCACTTCTTTCCAAATAGTCAGTACGAGCGAATTTGGATGAAATTTTTTTTATGTTAAAAAAAAATTCCATTCGCCCATTTTAGCGGTCAAAGCCGCTCTCAGTGTCGAGATCGGGAGATCGCGGGTGTACGAGAATCGTCTGGATCGGGAGATCCAACTGCTGCTCCAATCTACGGTTTGGGAGATTCTAAAGGGTTTCGAGACAAATTTTCAAGCATAAAAAAAGCGAGTCATTTTTTTTTCAATCCAACGGATATTTTCAAAGTTTGAACCAATAAAAATGTAAATAAAATGAGTATTATTCGAAGTATTAACATTTTTTTTTTCAAATTACAAAGGGCGGATCTTCTTAAATGTGAAGTTGAAATTTGTGATTTTTGAGAGAGTTTAGAGGGTCTTACATTCAAAAATAAAACTTTTTGAATTTTTTTCGCGCTATAGATATAGATTCTCTAGTTGGATTTATTAACCCCCTTATATATATGCGTGTATATATACACCATATATATGTTGTATATATACACACCATATATATGGTGTATATATACATATATATTATGTATTATTTAGTTTGAAGATGGTTGAAGATTGTTAGACTTTTTTTTGGAAGGACTATTACTGTATTATTTTTAAAATTTTTTAATTAATATGATTTTTGTGGTATGTATATCATTTTGTGTTTAATAGGATTATCGAGAATATTCACTTAATTCTTGGGTTTGTAGATTTGTGGAAGTATTTCCTTTCAATAAAAAATCTTACTTTTTTCTTGTTTTCATCTATATTTTTCTATTTTTATTCTCGCTTGTAAAATCAAGTATAATTGTACATTTGCTTTCTAACTCTTTTCACATGCTTGATTGTGAATAGGATTGATATAGAAGCAAAGTGAACTATCTAAACAGGTCTTACGCTACAAGATTAGTTTGCTAGTAAATTACATAGGCATTCTTCGGTTGCAAGGTTAATTTACTAGGAGGAAGTAGGACTAGTCAATGGTTAAAAACTTATGAGCGAGTTGATAAGTTACAAGTTCACCGTCATATTGAGACAATATTAAGTAAATGATAATGGCTTCTCAATCAAGTTTGCTTGATAGTTTGAATTATCTGGCTTCTCCAATAATTTGCGTCTTTAAATGTTTGATTCCTTCAGCTTTGAAGGTAGTCGACTTTGTTTATTTGTATTAGAGTAGAAAAAAAAGCTTTTAAGGTTCTAAAAAGTGAAAAAATCAAAATTCGATATTTGGTTTGAAGACAATTTTGCCCCATTTAATTATTCTCAAAACATGGCATACGGAATCTTTCCTTTTATATCGAGTTTATTGTAAAGGGAGTTACGAGACTTTCTTTGGGTTCGATTGGATGCTCAATGTTTTTCTACAAAATTTTGAGTTAATACTTAATTTTTTTGTGATTTCAACACTTGTCAACGGTTAAGAGATGTCAGAGGCTCTTTATAATCTTTGATCAACCATTTGTTTTTGTAGAAGTTTAATCTACTTTCTACATTTTCATTATTTATAGTCCCCCAATTATTTATTTTCTATTTTTTTACCTCTAAGCGCCACTCATGCATTGAAACATTGAAGCATGTACTTTACACACACACATACGGTGGCAAAACCACTTAGGGGCTCGGGTAGGCTCGAGCCTCCCAGGGACTTTAGAAATTTTGATACTTTTACATTCAAGCCCCCCAATTTGAATGTTTTTGTACTTGGAATACATCTATTTTATAGACGAAATTACGGCAAAATTTTTTAATATGTTAATCGGTCCCTCAGAGTTTTCTCTCTTGGTTTTGCCACTTTGCACACACACACATACATACATATATATATATATATAATGATTTAAGTCCTATTTGATTAAACTAAAACTAAAGTATGAAGTGTGAATTGTTTAAGTTATGAATTTTGAATCACAAGTTTGAATACTAAATTAAAAAAATTGAAGTGTGAATACGAATGTTGAATTAATTAATAAGTGATCATTCTATCAAAAAAAAAGTAATAATTTGACAAGTAATATACATATTCAAATTTCAAACTTCATATTTAAGTAAAAAATTTCACTTAAAATTTATAACTATAATTAAATACATCTTAAATAATTAATTAAGTGATTTACATAAATTGTTATCAAATGCACTTAAATATAAAGCGCTTTAACAATTTAAGTTATCAAGCACAATTAAAACAATAAACTCATAATTAATTAATTTTTAAGAGATAACTTAATTTAACCGGGACGCATCATACTCGCATTATACCATGGAAGTCACCATATGGAGAGACCATATAATGGGACTATATGAAAGGTAATTTGACCTATTTTCATATGTGAATGAACTAAGGTCTTATTCGATAAATACTTTATCTTTTAAAATGAATTAGTTAATTACTTATTAAATTAAGTGTATTTAATAACAGATAATTTCTGTGCACTTAATATCTTACGTGCTTTTGATAATAATTTTTGCGAATCACTTAATTGTTTAAGATGTGAAAAGCAAAAATAGTTTATGACTATAAATAGTCCATTTCTCTCTCTCAATTTATAACTACAAATTTACTATTTCTCTCTCTCAACTTATAACAACAAATTTATGTCATAAACTATTTTTACTTTTCTATTATAGCCATAAATTTTGATTTTATCATTTTTAGGCATGAATTATTTTTTTACCTCTCGAGATATAACCATGAATTTTAATAAATTGCTATATATTTGAAAGATAAAAAAATAGTTCATGGCTATTTTTCGGGAGAAAAAAAATAGTTCATGGCTAAATAATTTTTTTGTAGCTATAAACAATAAACCAAAAAAATAGTTCATGACTATTTTTTAGAAAAAAAAATGATCATGGCCAAAAAAATAATTTTTTTGGTAACTATAAAAAAAAATAGTTCATGACTATAAAAAGATAAAATCAAAGTTTGTGACTATAAAGAAAAAAACAAAAATAGTTTATGTTTATAAATAATCAATCTCTCTCTATATATATTAGATGATTATTTTTTATCTATATTTCTTTTATCTATTTAATTTAATTTTTAATACAACATATGTATTAAAAAAATTTAGTTAATGAGATATCTCTTAAGACGATCCTTGTAGTAACCATTTCATTAAGCGGGAACCTTTTAGTTTCACCATAAGCAGATTTTTTTGTTGTTTCCATCTCCAATGTTGATTGTTGAAACAATAATTAAATTCCTTAACTTAAAATAAATAAGGGAGAAATGTAGTAATAGGTTTACAATGAAAATAATTATGACTTAACAAATATAGGAGAGTATGTGCGATAATGTGGAAGTATTTATGTATATTTATATTTCTATTTTTCAAGTGATTATTTGTGTGTTTATGTTTTATATGTTTAATCTATTCTTTTGTGCAACAATTGTACTATACAATTTAGTTAATGCTATCTTCAATATATGTTTTTAAAAGTAGTAATAATAAATAAGAAAGAAAGAAAGGTAGTAATTATAGGGTTATAATGAAAATGATTTTGACCTAACAAAAAAGAGGAGATTATGTGTGATAATGTGGGAAGGTTTTATACCTAATCCTAATTCTATATTTCATATGATTATTTTGTGTGTTTATTTTCTAACCTATTCTTTAATGCATTATTTATGCTACAAAATTTAGTTAAAAAAAGGGGTATAAGGGTTCATCTTCCTTAGTTATATTATGATTTTTATAAGATGTCTATTTATTAATTTATTTTAGTGTCTAGTAAATAGTTTAATACACTTTTTTCTACAATATTTTTTTAATAATAATTTTATTAATAAATTTTAAAAAATAAAAAAATTAAAAAATTAAAAAATATCTAAAAGCAAATTTTATTTCTTTATATCCACGAATTAAAGTCATATATCTTAAACTAGTAAGTCACACGCTATTTAGTGATATATTTTTAATTTAATGAACTATTATTTTGTTTACTTGAGTAAATAAATGAATATATAAAAAAAAATAGAAAGGAAAAAAAAAGAGGAAAATAGAGAAGAAAGGGTCCGAGGTTTCTGTTTCAACCTAAATTACGATTGGTGGGCAACCCCCCCCTCCCAGGCCCCTAATAAACGTCTTTCATGTTAGTAATACACACACTCCCCACTCTCTCATCAAAGTCTCCCCTCTTCCTTCCTTCATTACTCTTTCAACTCATCATCATCATAATCTTCTTCTTCTTCTTCATTCACAGTTCATACAAATTCTCCACAATCCTCTATCAATCTTATGATATTTTCCCTCAATTATTAGTATAAAGAAAATTGGGATTGAGAAAAAATTACGTGTTTGATTGATTTATTCCGCAAAAAAATTGAGTAATTTCTTCAACAACTATGGCTTCAACTTCAACGGTTCCTTCAAAAAATATTATTTGTCACATTATTACATACTTTCTATATAATTACTACGTAATAATTAATTCAATATTGATTTAGACTTCATTTTTTGGGATTCATTATTCGGATTTAAGATTCATAATTCACTACTTAAACAATTCAAACTTTAGATGTCAATTTCGGTTGATCAAACGGAGCCTTAATATCGTAATATACATAGTCCACACTTTATATGGTAATATATATGGTCCACACCTATTATGGTAAAAACGGTGCACCGGTTCACACTCATATGGGCAAAATTAGTGCATTATATGTAAGTCTAGCTATAACTACATAATTTTATTAAAGAGAAAATCATTCCTTGAGCCTTTGAACTATTTCTAATTTACCGCATGTGCTCTAAATGTTTTTTTAGTCTTTTTTGCCATCGTAAAATTTACGTACCCGCGATTATGTCCACAAGAGCCAAAATTCGGTAAGTCAAGTCTTTGCGTGAGGTCATGTGACTTTACCATTGTAGGGGGCAAAATAGTCCATCCGTATATTGGGTTAAAAAAATAAATAAAACCAAATTTAGAACCTAAACAAAATTTTATGAGGGTAAAATGAAAAAATGGAGGAGGAGGGGGGAGAAGATGGTGGTGAGTGAAGTGGTGGTGGCGGAGGAATGGTGGTCATGGAGGAGGAGGGGGAGGAAGAAAAAAGGAGGAAGATGGGTTTACTATACTTTAATCCTTAAAGTTTTTTTATTCGTCATTTTACCCTCGTAAAATTTTGTTTAGGTCCTAAATTTTGTTATTATTTATTTGTTAACTCAAGATATGGATGGACTATTTTGCCTCTGCGGTGGTCAAGCCACATGAACTCGAGCGGCCTTGACTTGCTGGGGATTTTGGCTCTTGTGAACATAATCGGTGGCACGCGAGACTTTACGATGGCAAAAAAAGACTAAAAAAATATTTAGGACACGATCGGTAAAGTAGAAATAGTTCGAGAGGCGGGGGGGTGATTTCCTCTTTTATTAAAACATAGGACATCAAATTAAGAGGGAAAGATTAAGCAAAATTGTGAAATTTCTTATAAATAGGCTTAAAATCTTCTCTATTTGTTTCCATTATAAACCTATTACTTGTTAATTTTCTGTTTATTTTCTTATTTACTTATGGAGGAAACAAACAAAGATTTTTTATTAGTGAAAACGAGATATGTTTATTTAATAAAAAATGATTACTATAGGAGTTGATTCTAAAATTGCCAAAAAGATTTTATCTTTTCGGATGCTTTTAGAATCAAAAGGTTTTAATGATATTCCTAAAAGAATCATTTATTTAAAAGATGATTTTGTTTAGGAATATTATTAAAATCTTTTGACTCTAAAAAATATTCGAAAAGATAAAAAAAAATTTGCAATTCCGAGTTAACTCCTATAGTAATCATTTTTATTGAATAAACATATCTCGTTTTCACTAATAAAAAATCTTTGTTTGTTTCCTCCATAAGTAAATAAGAAAATAAAGCAGAAATTAACGATAACGAGTTTATAATGGAAACAAATAGAGAAGATTTTAAGCTATTTATAAGAAATTTCACAATTTTGCTAATTTTCCGTCTTAATTAGATGCCATATGTTTTAATAAAATTACGTAATTGTAGAGTTACATACCATGCACTTAAAGACAATTCTTATTTAATATAGTTATTTGTGCAAGTATTTTACGATTAAGAAGCAACTATCTCACGGACGAGATCATGTATTAATCGACTATAACTATAGATACTCTCCTTTCATGGATTCTTGCGTTTATTTGCGTTATCCACGGATGATGAGAATTTCTCTTTTGATAGCCCCAATCTTGGCGAGTCGAACAAAGCTCTTGCTTTACGGTTTGAGCAAGTCTTGAATGGGCTCCTCGAAAGCTTGATGCAAGTAAACAAATTTTTGTTTTTACGTCTCAGGAGTTTCCGAGCTATATATAGCCAGTCTAATTTTTTTTGCTCATATGAGTGTAGACCGTACCTTTGTTTTTTACCATAATAAGCGTGGACCATGTATATTACCATATCAAGTGTGGACCATGTGTATTACCATATTACGTGTGGGACCGTGTATATTACCATATTAAGGCTCAGTTTGCTAAAATTAAAGCGACGTACGAAGTTTTAATTTTTTTAAGTTCTAATTACGAATCTTAAGTACGAACACTTTGAATTTGAAAAGCGAAGTATAAATTTGAATGTTGAATTAATTAGTACGTAGTAATTGTATAAAAAAAGTGTAATAATTTGACAAGCAATTTACATATTTAGATTTCGGACTTTAGAGTTAAGCACGTATAGGGATATTATACGGAACTATTATTGTTAAGCACATCTCCCTATCCCCACCCACCTCCATCTATTCCCATTCATCCCTATTATATATAGGGGGTCGATAAACCAACTCGAAAATTTATATGTATATCACGAAAAAATTAATTATTTTCCCTCATCTTTCTCTCTCTACACACTTTCTCTCTTACTTCTCTCTACTCTCTCTATTCTAAAAGCTGTAATATTTAATATTGAACTTGTGTGTGAGGTAGATATGGATCATTACGAAGATTTTGTAGAAGAAAATATTGATTTTGATATAAGGAAAGTTGAATTATTTTTTTTTGCTTTGCGAGGCTTTATTCACCCGGGCCAGAGCGTTCAAGAGGGGAGCGGATCGTACGAGATCCGTTCTTAGGAACATTCGCCCGAGATGGGCGACCCACTTCTTTCCAAATAGTCCGTACGAGCGAATTTGGATGAAATTTTTTTTATGTTAAAAAAAAATTCCATTCGCCCATTTTAGCGGTCAAAGCCGCTCTCAGTGTCGAGATCGGGAGATCGCGGGTGTACGAGAATCGTCTGGATCGGGAGATCCAACTCTGCTCCAATCTACGGTTTGGGAGATTCTAAAGGGTTTCGAGACAAATTTTCAAGCATAAAAAAAGCGAGTCATTTTTTTTTCAATCCAACGGATATTTTCAAAGTTTGAACCAATAAAAAATGTAAATAAAATGAGTATTATTCGAAGTATTAACATTTTTTTTTCAAATTACAAAGGGCGGATCTTCTTAAATGTGAAGTTGAAATTTGTGATTTTTGAGAGAGTTTAGAGGGTCTTACATTCAAAAAATAAAACTTTTTGAATTTTTTTTCGCGCTATAGATATAGATTCTCTAGTTGGATTTATTAACCCCCCTTATATATATGCGTGTATATATACACCATATATATGTTGTATATATACACACCATATATATGGTGTATATATACATATATATTATGTATTATTTAGTTTGAAGATGGTTGAAGATTGTTAGACTTTTTTTGGAAGGACTATTACCTGTATTATTTTTAAAATTTTTAATTAATATGATTTTGTGGTATGTATATCATTTTGTGTTTAATAGGATTATCGAGAATATTCACTTAATTCTTGGGTTTGTAGATTTGTGGAAGTATTTCCTTTCAATAAAAAATCTTACTTTTTTCTTGTTTTTTCATCTATATTTTTCTATTTTTATTCTCGCTTGTAAAATAAAGAATAATTGTACATTTGCTTTCTAACTCTTTTCACATGCTTGATTGTGAATAGGATTGATATAGAAGCAAAGTGAACTATCTAAACAGTCTTCTGTTACAAGGTTAGTTTGCTAGTAAATTACATAGGCATTCTTCAGTTGCAAGGTTAATTTACTAGGAGGAAGTAGGACTAGTCAATGGTTAAAACTTATGAGCAGTTGATAAGTTACAAGTTCACCGTCATATTGAGACAATATTAAGTAAATGATAATGGCTTCTCAATCAAGTTTGCTTGATAGTTTGAATTATCGGCTTCTCCAATAATTTGCGTCTTTAAATGTTTGATTCCTTCGACTTTGAAGGTAGTCGACTTTGTTTATTTGTATTAGAGTAGAAAAAAAAGCTTTTAAGGTTCTAAAAAGTGAAAAAATCAAAATTCGATATTTGGTTTGAAGACAATTTTGCCCCATTTAATTATTCTCAAAACATGGCATACGGAATCTTTCCTTTTATATCGAGTTTATTGTAAAGGAGTTACAGACTTTCTTTGGGTTCGATTGGATGCTCAATGTTTTTCTACAAAATTTTGAGTTAATACTTAATTTTTTGTGATTTCAACACTTGTCAACAGTTAAGAGATGTCCGAGGCTCTTTATAATCTTTGATCAACCATTTGTTTTTGTAGAAGTTTAATCTACTTTCTACATTTTCATTATTTATAGTCCCCCAATTATTTATTTTCTATTTTTTACCTCTAACTGCCACTCATGCATTGAAACATTGAAGCATGTACTTTACACACACACATACAGTGGCAAAACCACTTAGGGGCTCGGGTAGGCTCGAGCCTCCCGGGAAAAAAAAAAAACTTTAGAAATTTTGATACTTTTACATTCAAGCCCCCCAATTTGAATGTTTTTGTACTTGGAATACATCTATTTTATAGACGAAATTCTGGCAAAATTTTTAATATGTTAATCAGTCCCTCAGAGTTTTCTCTCTTGGTTTTGCCACTTTGCACACACACATACATACATATATATATATATATAATGATTTAAGTCCTATTTGATTAAACTAAAACTAAAGTATGAAGTGTGAATTGTTTAAGTTATGAATTTTGAATCACAAGTTTGAATACTAAATTAAAAAAATTGAAGTGTGAATACGAATGTTGAATTAATTAATAAGTGATCATTCTATCAAAAAAAAAGTAATAATTTGACAAGTAATATACATATTCAAATTTCAAACTTCATATTTAAGTAAAAAATTTCACTTAAAATTTATAACTATAATTAAATACATCTTAAATAATTAATTAAGTGATTTACATAAATTGTTATCAAATGCACTTAAATATAAAGCGCTTTAACAATTTAAGTTATCAAGCACAATTAAAACAATAAACTCATAATTAATTAATTTTTAAGAGATAACTTAATTTAACCGGGGGTCAACTCGCATTACTCGCATTATACCATGGAAGTCACCATATGGAGAGACCATATAATGGGACTATATGAAAGGTAATTTGACCTATTTTCATATGTGAATGAACTAAGGTCTTATTCGATAAATACTTTATCTTTTAAAATGAATTAGTTAATTACTTATTAAATTAAGTGTATTTAATAACAGATAATTTCTGTGCACTTAATATCTTACGTGCTTTTGATAATAATTTTTGCGAATCACTTAATTGTTTAAGATGTGAAAAGCAAAAATAGTTTATGACTATAAATAGTCCATTTCTCTCTCTCAATTTATAACTACAAATTTACTATTTCTCTCTCTCAACTTATAACAACAAATTTATGTCATAAACTATTTTTTACTTTTCTATTATAGCCATAAATTTTGATTTTATCATTTTTAGGCATGAATTATTTTTTTACCTCTCGAGATATAACCATGAATTTTAATAAATTGCTATATATTTGAAAGATAAAAAAATAGTTCATGGCTATTTTCGGGAGAAAAAAAATAGTTCATGGCTAAATAATTTTTTTGTAGCTATAAACAATAAACCAAAAAAATAGTTCATGACTATTTTTAGAAAAAAAAATGATCATGGCCAAAAAAATAATTTTTTTGGTAACTATAAAAAAAAATAGTTCATGACTATAAAAAGATAAAATCAAAGTTTGTGACTATAAAGAAAAAAACAAAAATAGTTTATGTTTATAAATAATCAATCTCTCTCTATATATATTAGATGATTATTTTTTATCTATATTTCTTTTATCTATTTAATTTAATTTTTAATACAACATATGTATTAAAAAAATTTAGTTAATGAGATATCTCTTAAGACGATCCTTGTAGTAACCATTTCATTAAGCGGGAACCTTTTAGTTTCACCATAAGCAGATTTTTTTGTTGTTTCCATCTCCAATGTTGATTGTTGAAACAATAATTAAATTCCTTAACTTAAAATAAATAAGGGAGAAATGTAGTAATAGGTTTACAATGAAAATAATTATGACTTAACAAATATAGGAGAGTATGTGCGATAATGTGGAAGTATTTATGTATATTTATATTTCTATTTTTCAAGTGATTATTTGTGTGTTTATGTTTTATATGTTTAATCTATTCTTTTGTGCAACAATTGTACTATACAATTTAGTTAATGCTATCTTCAATATATGTTTTTAAAAGTAGTAATAATAAATAAGAAAGAAAGAAAGGTAGTAATTATAGGGTTATAATGAAAATGATTTTGACCTAACAAAAAAGAGGAGATTATGTGTGATAATGTGGGAAGGTTTTATACCTAATCCTAATTCTATATTTCATATGATTATTTTGTGTGTTTATTTTCTAACCTATTCTTTAGTGCATTATTTATGCTACAAAATTTAGTTAAAAAAAGGGGTATAAGGGTTCATCTTCCTTAGTTATATTATGATTTTTATAAGATGTCTATTTATTAATTTATTTTAGTGTCTAGTAAATAGTTTAATACACTTTTTCTACAATATTTTTTAATAATAATTTTATTAATAAATTTTAAAAATAAAAAATTAAAAATTAAAAATATCTAAAAGCAAATTTTATTTCTTTATATCCACGAATTAAAGTCATATATCTTAAACTAGTAAGTCACACGCTATTTAGTGATATATTTTTAATTTAATGAACTATTATTTTGTTTACTTGAGTAAATAAATGAATATATAAAAAAAATAGAAAGGAAAAAAAAAGAGGAAAATAGAGAAGAAAGGGTCCGAGGTTTCTGTTTCAACCTAAATTACGATTGGTGGGCAACCCCCCCCTCCCAGGCCCCTAATAAACGTCTTTCATGTTAGTAATACACACACTCCCCACTCTCTCATCAAAGTCTCCCCCTCTTCCTTCCTTCATTACTCTTTCAACTCATCATCATCATAATCTTCTTCTTCTTCTTCATTCACAGTTCATACAAATTCTCCACAATCCTCTATCAATCTTATGATATTTTCCCTCAATTATTAGTATAAAGAAAATTGGGATTGAGAAAAAATTACGTGTTTGATTGATTTATTCCGCAAAAAAATTGAGTAATTTCTTCAACAACTATGGCTTCAACTTCAACGAGTTCCTTCAAAAAATATTATTTGTCACATTATTACATACTTTCTATATAATTACTACGTAATAATTAATTCAATATTCGATTTAGACTTCATTTTTTGGGATTCATTATTCGGATTTAAGATTCATAATTCACTACTTAAACAATTCAAACTTTAGATGTCAATTTCGGTTGATCAAACGGAGCCTTAATATCGTAATATACATAGTCCACACTTTATATGGTAATATATATGGTCCACACCTATTATGGTAAAAACGGTGCACCGGTTCACACTCATATGGGCAAAATTAGTGCATTATATGTAAGTCTAGCTATAACTACATAATTTTATTAAAGAGAAAATCATTCCTTGAGCCTTTGAACTATTTCTAATTTACCGCATGTGCTCTAAATGTTTTTTTAGTCTTTTTTGCCATCGTAAAATTTACGTACCACGCGATTATGTCCACAAGAGCCAAAATTCGGTAAGTCAAGTCTGCGTGAGGTCATGTGACTTTACCATTGTAGGGGGCAAAATAGTCCATCCGTATATTGGGTTAAAAAATAAATAAAACCAAATTTAGAACCTAAACAAAATTTTATGAGGGTAAAATGAAAAAATGGAGGAGGAGGGGGGGAGAAGATGGTGGTGAGTGAAGTGGTGGTGGCGGAGGAATGGTGGTCATGGAGGAGGAGGGGGAGGAAGAAAAAAGGAGGAAGATGGGTTTACTATACTTTAATCCTTAAAGTTTTTTTATTCGTCATTTTACCCTCGTAAAATTTTGTTTAGGTCCTAAATTTTGTTATTATTTATTTGTTAACTCAAGATATGGATGGACTATTTTGCCTCTGCGGTGGTCAAGCCACATGAACTCGAGCGGCCTTGACTTGCTGGGGATTTTGGCTCTTGTGAACATAATCGGTGGCACGCGAGACTTTACGATGGCAAAAAAAGACTAAAAAAATATTTAGGACACGATCGGTAAAGTAGAAATAGTTCGAGAGGCGGGGGGTGATTTCCTCTTTTATTAAAACATAGGACATCAAATTAAGAGGGAAAGATTAAGCAAAATTGTGAAATTTCTTATAAATAGGCTTAAAATCTTCTCTATTTGTTTCCATTATAAACCTATTACTTGTTAATTTTCTGTTTATTTTCTTATTTACTTATGGAGGAAACAAACAAAGATTTTTTATTAGTGAAAACGAGATATGTTTATTTAATAAAAAATGATTACTATAGGAGTTGATTCTAAAATTGCCAAAAAGATTTTATCTTTTCGGATGCTTTTAGAATCAAAAGGTTTTAATGATATTCCTAAAAGAATCATTTATTTAAAAGATGATTTTGTTTAGGAATATTATTAAAATCTTTTGACTCTAAAAAATATTCGAAAAGATAAAAAAAAATTTGCAATTCCGAGTTAACTCCTATAGTAATCATTTTTATTGAATAAACATATCTCGTTTTCACTAATAAAAAATCTTTGTTTGTTTCCTCCATAAGTAAATAAGAAAATAAAGCAGAAATTAACGATAACGAGTTTATAATGGAAACAAATAGAGAAGATTTTAAGCCTATTTATAAGAAATTTCACAATTTTGCTAATTTTTCCCGTCTTAATTAGATGCCATATGTTTTAATAAAATTACGTAATTGTAGAGTTACATACCATGCACTTAAAGACAATTCTTATTTAATATAGTTATTTGTGCAAGTATTTTACGATTAAGAAGCAACTATCTCTCGGACGAGATCATGTATTAATCGACTATAACTATAGATACTCTCCTTTCATGGATTACTTTGCGTTTATTTGCGTTATCCACGGATGATGAGAATTTCTCTTTTGATAGCCCCAATCTTGACGAGTCGAACAAAGCTCTTGCTTTACGGTTTGAGTAAGTCTTGAATGGGCTCCTCGAAAAGCTTGATGCAAGTAAACAAATTTTTGTTTTACGTCTCAGGAGTTTCCGAGCTATATATAGCCAGTCTAATTTTTTTTGCTCATATGAGTGTAGACCGTACCTTTGTTTTTTACCATAATAAGCGTGGACCATGTATATTACCATATCAAGTGTGGACCATGTGTATTACCATATTACGTGTGGGACCGTGTATATTACCATATTAAGGCTCAGTTTGCTAAAATTAAAGCGACGTACGAAGTTTTAATTTTTTTAAGTTCTAATTACGAATCTTAAGTACGAACACTTTGAATTTGAAAAGCTGAAGTATAAATTTGAATGTTGAATTAATTAGTACGTAGTAATTGTATAAAAAAAGTGTAATAATTTGACAAGCAATTTACATATTTAGATTTCGGACTTTAGAGTTAAGCACGTATAGGGATATTATACGGAACTATTATTGTTAAGCACATCTCCCTATCCCCACCCACCTCCATCTATTCCCATTCATCCCTATTATATATAGGGGGGTCGATAAACCAACTCGAAAATTTATATGTATATCACGAAAAAAATTAATTATTTTCCCTCATCTTTCTCTCTCTACACACTTTCTCTCTTACTTCTCTCTACTCTCTCTATTCTAAAAGCTGTAATATTTAATATTGAACTTGTGTGTGAGGTAGATATGGATCATTACGAAGATTTTGTAGAAGAAAATATTGATTTTGATATAAGGAAAGTTGAATTATTTTTTTTTGCATCGAGGCTTTATTCACCCGGGCCAGAGCGTTCAAGAGGGGAGCGGATCGTGCGAATCCGTTCTTAGGAACATTCGCCCGAGATGGGCGACCCACTTCTTTCCAAATAGTCCGTACGAGCGAATTTGGATGAAATTTTTTTTATGTTAAAAAAAAATTCCATTCGCCCATTTTAGCGGTCAAAGCCGCTCTCAATTGTCAGATCGGGAGATCGCAGGTGTACAGAATCGCTGGATCGGGAGATCCAACTCTGCTCCAATCTCTGGTTTGGGAGATTCTAAAGGGTTTCAGACAAATTTTCAAGCATAAAAAAGCAGTCATTTTTTTTTTCAATCCAACGGATATTTTCAAAGTTTGAACCAATAAAAATGTAAATAAAATGAGTATTATTCGAAGTATTAACATTTTTTTTTTCAAATTACAAAGGGCGGATCTTCTTAAATGTGAAGTTGAAATTTGTGATTTTTGAGAGAGTTTAGAGGGTCTTACATTCAAAAATAAAACTTTTTGAATTTTTTTTCGCGCTATAGATATAGATTCTCTAGTTGGATTTATTAACCCCCCTTATATATATGCGTGTATATATACACCATATATATGTTGTATATATACACACCATATATATGGTGTATATATACATATATATTATGTATTATTTAGTTTGAAGATGGTTGAAGATTGTTAGACTTTTTTTGGAAGGACTATTACCTGTATTATTTTTAAAATTTTTAATTAATATGATTTTGTGGTATGTATATCATTTTGTGTTTAATAGGATTATCGAGAATATTCACTTAATTCTTGGGTTTGTAGATTTGTGGAAGTATTTCCTTTCAATAAAAAAATCTTACTTTTTTTTCTTGTTTTTCATCTATATTTTTCTATTTTTTATTCTCGCTTGTAAAATCAAGTATAATTGTACATTTGCTTTCTAACTCTTTTCACATGCTTGATTGTGAATAGGATTGATATAGAAGCAAAGTGAACTATCTAAACAGGTCTTACGCTACAAGATTAGTTTGCTAGTAAATTACATAGGCATTCTTCGGTTGCAAGGTTAATTTACTAGGAGGAAGTAGGACTAGTCAATGGTTAAAACTTATGAGCAGTTGATAAGTTACAAGTTCACCGTCATATTGAGACAATATTAAGTAAATGATAATGGCTTCTCAATCAAGTTTGCTTGATAGTTTGAATTATCGGCTTCTCCAATAATTTGCGTCTTTAAATGTTTGATTCCTTCGACTTTGAAGGTAGTCGACTTTGTTTATTTGTATTAGAGTAGAAAAAAAAGCTTTTAAGGTTCTAAAAAAGTGAAAAAATCAAAATTCGATATTTGGTTTGAAGACAATTTTGCCCCATTTAATTATTCTCAAAACATGGCATCCGGAATCTTTCCTTTTATATCGAGTTTATTGTAAAGGAGTTACGAGACTTTCTTTGGGTTCGATTGGATGCTCAATGTTTTTCTACAAAATTTTGAGTTAATACTTAATTTTTTGTGATTTCAACACTTGTCAACAGTTAAGAGATGTCCGAGGCTCTTTATAATCTTTGATCAACCATTTGTTTTTGTAGAAGTTTAATCTACTTTCTACATTTTCATTATTTATAGTCCCCCCAATTATTTATTTTCTATTTTTTACCTCTAACTGCCACTCATGCATTGAAACATTGAAGCATGTACTTTACACACACACATACAGTGGCAAAACCACTTAGGGGCTCGGGTAGGCTCGAGCCTCCCGGGAAAAAAAAAAAACTTTAGAAATTTTGATACTTTTACATTCAAGTCCCCCCCCAATTTGAATGTTTTTGTACTTGGAATACATCTATTTTATAGACGAAATTTTCGGCAAAATTTTTTAATATGTTAATCAGTCCCTCCGAGTTTTCTCTCTTGGTTTTGCCACTGCACACACACACATACATACATATATATATATATAATGATTTAAGTCCTATTTGATTAAACTAAAACTAAAGTATGAAGTGTGAATTGTTTAAGTTATGAATTTTGAATCACAAGTTTGAATACTAAATTAAAAAATTGAAGTGTGAATACGAATGTTGAATTAATTAATAAGTGATCATTCTATCAAAAAAAAAGTAATAATTTGACAAGTAATATACATATTCAAATTTCAAACTTCATATTTAAGTAAAAAATTTCACTTAAAATTTATAACTATAATTAAATACATCTTAAATAATTAATTAAGTGATTTACATAAATTGTTATCAAATGCACTTAAATATAAAGCGCTTTAACAATTTAAGTTATCAAGCACAATTAAAACAATAAACTCATAATTAATTAATTTTAAGAGATAACTTAATTTAACCAGGGCTCAACTCGCATTACTCGCATTATACCATGGAAGTCACCATATGGAGAGACCATATAATGGGACTATATGAAAGGTAATTTGACCTATTTTCATATGTGAATGAACTAAGGTCTTATTCGATAAATACTTTATCTTTTAAAATGAATTAGTTAATTACTTATTAAATTAAGTGTATTTAATAACGAGATAATTTACGTGCACTTAATATCTTACGTGCTTTTGATAATAAATTTTGCAAATCACTTAATTGTTTAAGATGTGAAAAGCAAAAATAGTTTATGACTATAAATAGTCCATTTCTCTCTCTCAATTTATAACTACAAATTTACTATTTCTCTCTCTCAACTTATAACAACAAATTTATGTCATAAACTATTTTTACTTTTCTATTATAGCCATAAATTTTGATTTTATCATTTTTAGGCATGAATTATTTTTTTACCTCTCGAGATATAACCATGAATTTTAATAAATTGCTATATATTTGAAAGATAAAAAAATAGTTCATGGCTATTTTCGGGAGAAAAAAAATAGTTCATGGCTAAATAATTTTTTTGTAGCTATAAACAATAAACCAAAAAAATAGTTCATGACTATTTTTAGAAAAAAAAATGATCATGGCCAAAAAAATAATTTTTTTGGTAACTATAAAAAAAAATAGTTCATGACTATAAAAAGATAAAATCAAAGTTTGTGACTATAAAGAAAAAAACAAAAATAGTTTATGTTTATAAATAATCAATCTCTCTCTATATATATTAGATGATTATTTTTTATCTATATTTCTTTTATCTATTTAATTTAATTTTTAATACAACATATGTATTAAAAAAATTTAGTTAATGAGATATCTCTTAAGACGATCCTTGTAGTAACCATTTCATTAAGCGGGAACCTTTTAGTTTCACCATAAGCAGATTTTTTTGTTGTTTCCATCTCCAATGTTGATTGTTGAAACAATAATTAAATTCCTTAACTTAAAATAAATAAGGGAGAAATGTAGTAATAGGTTTACAATGAAAATAATTATGACTTAACAAATATAGGAGAGTATGTGCGATAATGTGGAAGTATTTATGTATATTTATATTTCTATTTTTCAAGTGATTATTTGTGTGTTTATGTTTTATATGTTTAATCTATTCTTTTGTGCAACAATTGTACTATACAATTTAGTTAATGCTATCTTCAATATATGTTTTTAAAAGTAGTAATAATAAATAAGAAAGAAAGAAAGGTAGTAATTATAGGGTTATAATGAAAATGATTTTGACCTAACAAAAAAGAGGAGATTATGTGTGATAATGTGGGAAGGTTTTATACCTAATCCTAATTCTATATTTCATATGATTATTTTTGTGTGTTTATTTTCTAACCTATTCTTTAGTGCATTATTTATGCTACAAAATTTAGTTAAAAAAAAGGGGGTATAAGGGTTCATCTTCCTTAGTTATATTATGATTTTTTATAAGATGTCTATTTATTAATTTATTTTAGTGTCTAGTAAATAGTTTAATACACTTTTTCTACAATATTTTTTTAATAATAATTTTATTAATAAATTTTAAAAAATAAAAAATTAAAAAATTAAAAAATATCTAAAAGCAAATTTTATTTCTTTATATCCACGAATTAAAGTCATATATCTTAAACTAGTAAGTCACACGCTATTTAGTGATATATTTTTTAATTTAATGAACTATTATTTTGTTTACTTTGAGTAAATAAATGAATATATAAAAAAAAATAGAAAGGAAAAAAAAAGAGGAAAATAGAGAAGAAAGGGTCCGAGGTTTCTGTTTCAACCTAAATTACGATTGACTGGCAACCCCCCCCTCCCAGGCCCCGTAATAAACGTCTTTCATGTTAGTAATACACACACTCCCCACTCTCTCATCAAAGTCTCCCCTCTTCCTTCCTTCATTACTCTTTCAACTCATCATCATCATAATCTTCTTCTTCTTCTTCATTCACAGTTCATACAAATTCTCCACAATCCTCTATCAATCTTATGATATTTTCCCTCAATTATTAGTATAAAGAAAATTGGGATTGAGAAAAATTACGTGTTTGATTGATTTATTCCGCAAAAAAATTGAGTAATTTCTTCAACAACTATGGCTTCAACTTCAACGAGTTCCTTCAAAAAATATTATTTGTCACATTATTACATACTTTCTATATAATTACTACGTAATAATTAATTCAATATTCGATTTAGACTTCATTTTTTGGGATTCATTATTCAGATTTAAGATTCATAATTCACTACTTAAACAATTCAAACTTTAGATGTCAATTTCAGTTGATCAAACGGAGCCTTAATATCGTAATATACATAGTCCACACTTTATATGGTAATATATATGGTCCACACCTATTATGGTAAAAACAGTGCACCAGTTCACACTCATATGGGCAAAATTAGTGCATTATATGTAAGTCTAGCTATAACTACATAATTTTATTAAAGAGAAAATCATTCCTTGAGCCTTTGAACTATTTCTAATTTACCGCATGTGCTCTAAATGTTTTTTTAGTCTTTTTTGCCATCGTAAAATTTACGTACCACTGATTATGTCCACAAGAGCCAAAATTCGGTAAGTCAAGGCTGCGTGAGGTCATGTGACTTTACCATTGTAGGGGCAAAATAGTCCATCCGTATATTGGGTTAAAAAATAAATAAAACCAAATTTAGAACCTAAACAAAATTTTATGAGGGTAAAATGAAAAATGGAGGAGGAGGGGGAGAAGATGGTGGTGAGTGAAGTGGTGGTGGCGGAGGAATGGTGGTCATGGAGGAGGAGGGGAGGAAGAAAAAGGAGGAAGATGGGTTTACTATACTTTAATCCTTAAAGTTTTTTATTCGTCATTTTACCCTCGTAAAATTTTGTTTAGGTCCTAAATTTTGTTATTATTTATTTGTTAACTCAAGATATGGATGGACTATTTTGCCTCTGCAGTGGTCAAGCCACATGAACTCAGGCAGCCTTGACTTGCTGGGATTTTGGCTCTTGTGAACATAATCGGTGGCACGCGAGACTTTACGATGGCAAAAAAAGACTAAAAAAATATTTAGGACACGATCGGTAAAGTAGAAATAGTTCGAGAGGCGGGGGTGATTTCCTCTTTTATTAAAACATAGGACATCAAATTAAGAGGGAAAGATTAAGCAAAATTGTGAAATTTCTTATAAATAGGCTTAAAATCTTCTCTATTTGTTTCCATTATAAACCTATTACTTGTTAATTTTCTGTTTATTTTCTTATTTACTTATGGAGGAAACAAACAAAGATTTTTTATTAGTGAAAACGAGATATGTTTATTTAATAAAAAATGATTACTATAGGAGTTGATTCTAAAATTGCCAAAAAGATTTTATCTTTTCGGATGCTTTTAGAATCAAAAGGTTTTAATGATATTCCTAAAAGAATCATTTATTTAAAAGATGATTTTGTTTAGGAATATTATTAAAATCTTTTGACTCAAAAAATATTCGAAAAGATAAAAAAAAATTTGCAATTCCCGAGTTAACTCCTATAGTAATCATTTTTATTGAATAAACATATCTCGTTTTCACTAATAAAAAATCTTTGTTTGTTTCCTCCATAAGTAAATAAGAAAATAAACAGAAATTAACGATAGCAGTTTATAATGGAAACAAATAGAGAAGATTTTAAGCCTATTTATAAGAAATTTCACAATTTTGCTAATTTTTCCCGTCTTAATTAGATGCCATATGTTTTAATAAAATTACGTAATTGTAGAGTTACATACCATGCACTTAAAGACAATTCTTATTTAATATAGTTATTTGTGCAAGTATTTTACGATTAAGAAGCAACTATCTCCTGGACAGATCATGTATTAATCGACTATAACTATAGATACTCTCCTTTCATGGATTACTGCGTTTATTTGCGTTATCCACAGATGATGAGAATTTCTCTTTTGATAGCCCCAATCTTGACGAGTCGAACAAAGCTCTTGCTTTTCTGGTTTGAGTAAGTCTTGAATGGGCTCCTCGAAAGCTTGATGCAAGTAAACAAATTTTGTTTTACGTCTCCGAGTTTCCGAGCTATATATAGCCGTCTAATTTTTTTTGCTCATATGAGTGTAGACCGTACACTGTTTTTACCATAATAAGCGTGGACCATGTATATTACCATATCAAGTGTGGACCATGTGTATTACCATATTACGTGTGGGACCGTGTATATTACCATATTAAGGCTCAGTTTGCTAAAATTAAAGCGACGTACGAAGTTTTAATTTTTTTAAGTTCTAATTACGAATCTTAAGTACGAACACTTTGAATTTGAAAACTGAAGTATAAATTTGAATGTTGAATTAATTAGTACGTAGTAATTGTATAAAAAAGTGTAATAATTTGACAAGCAATTTACATATTTAGATTTCGGACTTTAGAGTTAAGCACGTATAGGGATATTATACGGAACTATTATTGTTAAGCACATCTCCCTATCCCCACCCACCTCCATCTATTCCCATTCATCCCTATTATATATAGGGGGTCGATAAACCAACTCGAAAATTTATATGTATATCACGAAAAAATTAATTATTTTCCCTCATCTTTCTCTCTCTACACACTTTCTCTCTTACTTCTCTCTACTCTCTCTATTCTAAAACTGTAATATTTAATATTGAACTTGTGTGTGAGGTAGATATGGATCATTCTGAAGATTTTGTAGAAGAAAATATTGATTTTGATATAAGGAAAGTTGAATTATTTTTTTTTTTTTGCACTGAGGCTTTATTCACCCAGACCGACGTTCAAGAGGGGAGCGGATCGTGCGAATCCGTTCTTAGGAACATTCGCCCGAGATGGGCGACCCACTTCTTTCCAAATAGTCCGTACGAGCGAATTTGGATGAAATTTTTTTTATGTTAAAAAAAAATTCCATTCGCCCATTTTAGCGGTCAAAGCCGCTCTCAATTGTCAGATCGGGAGATCGCAGGTGTACAGAATCGCTGGATCGGGAGATCCAACTCTGCTCCAATCTCTGGTTTGGGAGATTCTAAAGGGTTTCAGACAAATTTTCAAGCATAAAAAAAGCGAGTCATTTTTTTTTCAATCCAACGGATATTTTCAAAGTTTGAACCAATAAAAATGTAAATAAAATGAGTATTATTCGAAGTATTAACATTTTTTTTTCAAATTACAAAGGGCGGATCTTCTTAAATGTGAAGTTGAAATTTGTGATTTTTGAGAGAGTTTAGAGGGTCTTACATTCAAAAATAAAACTTTTTGAATTTTTTTTCGCGCTATAGATATAGATTCTCTAGTTGGATTTATTAACCCCCCTTATATATATGCGTGTATATATACACCATATATATGTTGTATATATACACACCATATATATGGTGTATATATACATATATATTATGTATTATTTAGTTTGAAGATGGTTGAAGATTGTTAGACTTTTTTTGGAAGGACTATTACCTGTATTATTTTTAAAATTTTTAATTAATATGATTTTGTGGTATGTATATCATTTTGTGTTTAATAGGATTATCGAGAATATTCACTTAATTCTTGGGTTTGTAGATTTGTGGAAGTATTTCCTTTCCATAAAAAAATCTTACTTTTTTTTCTTGTTTTTCATCTATATTTTTCTATTTTTTATTCTCGCTTGTAAAATCAAGTATAATTGTACATTTGCTTTCTAACTCTTTTCACATGCTTGATTGTGAATAGGATTGATATAGAAGCAAAGTGAACTATCTAAACAGTCTTCTGCTACAAGGTTAGTTTGCTAGTAAATTACATAGGCATTCTTCAGTTGCAAGGTTAATTTACTAGGAGGAAGTAGGACTAGTCAATGGTTAAAACTTATGAGCAGTTGATAAGTTACAAGTTCACCGTCATATTGAGACAATATTAAGTAAATGATAATGGCTTCTCAATCAAGTTTGCTTGATAGTTTGAATTATCTGGCTTCTCCAATAATTTGCGTCTTTAAATGTTTGATTCCTTCAGCTTTGAAGGTAGTCGACTTTGTTTATTTGTATTAGAGTAGAAAAAAGCTTTTAAGGTTCTAAAAAGTGAAAAATCAAAATTCGATATTTGGTTTGAAGACAATTTTGCCCCATTTAATTATTCTCAAAACATGGCATCTGGAATCTTTCCTTTTATATCAGTTTATTGTAAAGGAGTTACAGACTTTCTTTGGGTTCGATTGGATGCTCAATGTTTTTCTACAAAATTTTGAGTTAATACTTAATTTTTTGTGATTTCAACACTTGTCAACGGTTAAGAGATGTCAGAGGCTCTTTATAATCTTTGATCAACCATTTGTTTTTTGTAGAAGTTTAATCTACTTTCTACATTTTCATTATTTATAGTCCCCCAATTATTTATTTTCTATTTTTTTACCTCTAAGCGCCACTCATGCATTGAAACATTGAAGCATGTACTTTACACACACACATACAGTGGCAAAACCACTTAGGGGCTCGGGTAGGCTCGAGCCTCCCGGGAAAAAAAAAAAACTTTAGAAATTTTGATACTTTTACATTCAAGCCCCCCAATTTGAATGTTTTTGTACTTGGAATACATCTATTTTATAGACGAAATTCTGGCAAAATTTTTAATATGTTAATCAGTCCCTCCGAGTTTTCTCTCTTGGTTTTGCCACTGCACACACACACATACATACATATATATATATATAATGATTTAAGTCCTATTTGATTAAACTAAAACTAAAGTATGAAGTGTGAATTGTTTAAGTTATGAATTTTGAATCACAAGTTTGAATACTAAATTAAAAAATTGAAGTGTGAATCTGAATGTTGAATTAATTAATAAGTGATCATTCTATCAAAAAAAGTAATAATTTGACAAGTAATATACATATTCAAATTTCAAACTTCATATTTAAGTAAAAATTTCACTTAAAATTTATAACTATAATTAAATACATCTTAAATAATTAATTAAGTGATTTACATAAATTGTTATCAAATGCACTTAAATATAAAGCGCTTTAACAATTTAAGTTATCAAGCACAATTAAAACAATAAACTCATAATTAATTAATTTTAAGAGATAACTTAATTTAACCAGCGCATTACTCGCATTATACCATGGAAGTCACCATATGGAGAGACCATATAATGGGACTATATGAAAGGTAATTTGACCTATTTTCATATGTGAATGAACTAAGGTCTTATTCGATAAATACTTTATCTTTTAAAATGAATTAGTTAATTACTTATTAAATTAAGTGTATTTAATAACAGATAATTTCTGTGCACTTAATATCTTACGTGCTTTTGATAATAATTTTTGCGAATCACTTAATTGTTTAAGATGTGAAAAGCAAAAATAGTTTATGACTATAAATAGTCCATTTCTCTCTCTCAATTTATAACTACAAATTTACTATTTCTCTCTCTCAACTTATAACAACAAATTTATGTCATAAACTATTTTTACTTTTCTATTATAGCCATAAATTTTGATTTTATCATTTTTAGGCATGAATTATTTTTTTACCTCTCGAGATATAACCATGAATTTTAATAAATTGCTATATATTTGAAAGATAAAAAAATAGTTCATGGCTATTTTCGGGAGAAAAAAAATAGTTCATGGCTAAATAATTTTTTTGTAGCTATAAACAATAAACCAAAAAAATAGTTCATGACTATTTTTAGAAAAAAAAATGATCATGGCCAAAAAAATAATTTTTTTGGTAACTATAAAAAAAAATAGTTCATGACTATAAAAAGATAAAATCAAAGTTTGTGACTATAAAGAAAAAAACAAAAATAGTTTATGTTTATAAATAATCAATCTCTCTCTATATATATTAGATGATTATTTTTTATCTATATTTCTTTTATCTATTTAATTTAATTTTTAATACAACATATGTATTAAAAAAATTTAGTTAATGAGATATCTCTTAAGACGATCCTTGTAGTAACCATTTCATTAAGCGGGAACCTTTTAGTTTCACCATAAGCAGATTTTTTTGTTGTTTCCATCTCCAATGTTGATTGTTGAAACAATAATTAAATTCCTTAACTTAAAATAAATAAGGGAGAAATGTAGTAATAGGTTTACAATGAAAATAATTATGACTTAACAAATATAGGAGAGTATGTGCGATAATGTGGAAGTATTTATGTATATTTATATTTCTATTTTTCAAGTGATTATTTGTGTGTTTATGTTTTATATGTTTAATCTATTCTTTTGTGCAACAATTGTACTATACAATTTAGTTAATGCTATCTTCAATATATGTTTTTAAAAGTAGTAATAATAAATAAGAAAGAAAGAAAGGTAGTAATTATAGGGTTATAATGAAAATGATTTTGACCTAACAAAAAAGAGGAGATTATGTGTGATAATGTGGGAAGGTTTTATACCTAATCCTAATTCTATATTTCATATGATTATTTTGTGTGTTTATTTTCTAACCTATTCTTTAGTGCATTATTTATGCTACAAAATTTAGTTAAAAAAAGGGGTATAAGTGTTCATCTTCCTTAGTTATATTATGATTTTTATAAGATGTCTATTTATTAATTTATTTTAGTGTCTAGTAAATAGTTTAATACACTTTTTCTACAATATTTTTTAATAATAATTTTATTAATAAATTTTAAAAATAAAAAATTAAAAATTAAAAATATCTAAAAGCAAATTTTATTTCTTTATATCCACGAATTAAAGTCATATATCTTAAACTAGTAAGTCACACGCTATTTAGTGATATATTTTTAATTTAATGAACTATTATTTTGTTTACTTGAGTAAATAAATGAATATATAAAAAAAATAGAAAGGAAAAAAAAAGAGGAAAATAGAGAAGAAAGGGTCCGAGGTTTCCTGTTTCAACCTAAATTACGATTGACTGGCAACCCCCCCCTTCCCGGCCCGTAATAAACGTCTTTCATGTTAGTAATACACACACTCCCCACTCTCTCATCAAAGTCTCCCCTCTTCCTTCCTTCATTACTCTTTCAACTCATCATCATCATAATCTTCTTCTTCTTCTTCATTCACAGTTCATACAAATTCTCCACAATCCTCTATCAATCTTATGATATTTTCCCTCAATTATTAGTATAAAGAAAATTGGGATTGAGAAAAATTACGTGTTTGATTGATTTATTCCGCAAAAAAATTGAGTAATTTCTTCAACAACTATGGCTTCAACTTCAACGGTTCCTTCAAAAAATATTATTTGTCACATTATTACATACTTTCTATATAATTACTACGTAATAATTAATTCAATATTCGATTTAGACTTCATTTTTGGGATTCATTATTCGATTTAAGATTCATAATTCACTACTTAAACAATTCAAACTTTAGATGTCAATTTCGGTTGATCAAACGGAGCCTTAATATCGTAATATACATAGTCCACACTTTATATGGTAATATATATGGTCCACACCTATTATGGTAAAAACGAGTGCACCGGTTCACACTCATATGGGCAAAATTAGTGCATTATATGTAAGTCTAGCTATAACTACATAATTTTATTAAAGAGAAAATCATTCCTTGAGCCTTTGAACTATTTCTAATTTACCGCATGTGCTCTAAATGTTTTTTTAGTCTTTTTTGCCATCGTAAAATTTACGTACCACTGATTATGTCCACAAGAGCCAAAATTCGGTAAGTCAAGGCTGCGTGAGGTCATGTGACTTTACCATTGTAGGGGGCAAAATAGTCCATCCGTATATTGGGTTAAAAAATAAATAAAACCAAATTTAGAACCTAAACAAAATTTTATGAGGGTAAAATGAAAAAATGGAGGAGGAGGGGGGGAGAAGATGGTGGTGAGTGAAGTGGTGGTGGCGGAGGAATGGTGGTCATGGAGGAGGAGGGGAGGAAGAAAAAAGGAGGAAGATGGGTTTACTATACTTTAATCCTTAAAGTTTTTTTATTCGTCATTTTACCCTCGTAAAATTTTGTTTAGGTCCTAAATTTTGTTATTATTTATTTGTTAACTCAAGATATGGATGGACTATTTTGCCTCTGCAGTGGTCAAGCCACATGAACTCAGGCAGCCTTGACTTGCCGGATTTTGGCTCTTGTGAACATAATCGGTGGCACGCGAGACTTTACGATGGCAAAAAAAGACTAAAAAAATATTTAGGACACGATCGGTAAAGTAGAAATAGTTCGAGAGGCGGGGGTGATTTCCTCTTTTATTAAAACATAGGACATCAAATTAAGAGGGAAAGATTAAGCAAAATTGTGAAATTTCTTATAAATAGGCTTAAAATCTTCTCTATTTGTTTCCATTATAAACCTATTACTTGTTAATTTTCTGTTTATTTTCTTATTTACTTATGGAGGAAACAAACAAAGATTTTTTATTAGTGAAAACGAGATATGTTTATTTAATAAAAAATGATTACTATAGGAGTTGATTCTAAAATTGCCAAAAAGATTTTATCTTTTCGGATGCTTTTAGAATCAAAAGGTTTTAATGATATTCCTAAAAGAATCATTTATTTAAAAGATGATTTTGTTTAGGAATATTATTAAAATCTTTTGACTCTAAAAAATATTCGAAAAGATAAAAAAAAATTTGCAATTCCAGAGTTAACTCCTATAGTAATCATTTTTATTGAATAAACATATCTCGTTTTCACTAATAAAAATCTTTGTTTGTTTCCTCCATAAGTAAATAAGAAAATAAACAGAAATTAACAGTAACAGGTTTATAATGGAAACAAATAGAGAAGATTTTAAGCCTATTTATAAGAAATTTCACAATTTTGCTAATTTTTCCGTCTTAATTAGATGCCATATGTTTTAATAAAATTACGTAATTGTAGAGTTACATACCATGCACTTAAAGACAATTCTTATTTAATATAGTTATTTGTGCAAGTATTTTACGATTAAGAAGCAACTATCTCTCGGACGAGATCATGTATTAATCGACTATAACTATAGATACTCTCCTTTCATGGATTACTGCGTTTATTTGCGTTATCCACAGATGATGAGAATTTCTCTTTTGATAGCCCCAATCTTGACGAGTCGAACAAAGCTCTTGCTTTCTGGTTTGAGTAAGTCTTGAATGGGCTCCTCGAAAGCTTGATGCAAGTAAACAAATTTTGTTTTACGTCTCCGAGTTTCCGAGCTATATATAGCCGTCTAATTTTTTTTGCTCATATGAGTGTAGACCGTACACTGTTTTTACCATAATAAGCGTGGACCATGTATATTACCATATCAAGTGTGGACCATGTGTATTACCATATTACGTGTGGACCGTGTATATTACCATATTAAGGCTCAGTTTGCTAAAATTAAAGCGACGTACGAAGTTTTAATTTTTTTAAGTTCTAATTACGAATCTTAAGTCTGAACACTGAATTTGAAAACTGAAGTATAAATTTGAATGTTGAATTAATTAGTACGTAGTAATTGTATAAAAAAGTGTAATAATTTGACAAGCAATTTACATATTTAGATTTCGGACTTTAGAGTTAAGCACGTATAGGGATATTATACGGAACTATTATTGTTAAGCACATCTCCCTATCCCCACCCACCTCCATCTATTCCCATTCATCCCTATTATATATAGGGGGTCGATAAACCAACTCGAAAATTTATATGTATATCACGAAAAAATTAATTATTTTCCCTCATCTTTCTCTCTCTACACACTTTCTCTCTTACTTCTCTCTACTCTCTCTATTCTAAAACTGTAATATTTAATATTGAACTTGTGTGTGAGGTAGATATGGATCATTCTGAAGATTTTGTAGAAGAAAATATTGATTTTGATATAAGGAAAGTTGAATTATTATTTTTTTTTGCACTGAGGCTTTATTCACCCGGGACCCAGAGCGTTCAAGAGGGGAGCGGATCGTGCGAATCCGTTCTTAGGAACATTCGCCCGAGATGGGCGACCCACTTCTTTCCAAATAGTCCGTACGAGCGAATTTGGATGAAATTTTTTTTATGTTAAAAAAAAATTCCATTCGCCCATTTTAGCGGTCAAAGCCGCTCTCAATTGTCAGATCGGGAGATCGCAGGTGTACAGAATCGCTGGATCGGGAGATCCAACTCTGCTCCAATCTCTGGTTTGGGAGATTCTAAAGGGTTTCAGACAAATTTTCAAGCATAAAAAAAGCGAGTCATTTTTTTTTCAATCCAACGGATATTTTCAAAGTTTGAACCAATAAAAAATGTAAATAAAATGAGTATTATTCGAAGTATTAACATTTTTTTTTCAAATTACAAAGGGCGGATCTTCTTAAATGTGAAGTTGAAATTTGTGATTTTTGAGAGAGTTTAGAGGGTCTTACATTCAAAAAATAAAACTTTTTGAATTTTTTTTCGCGCTATAGATATAGATTCTCTAGTTGGATTTATTAACCCCCCTTATATATATGCGTGTATATATACACCATATATATGTTGTATATATACACACCATATATATGGTGTATATATACATATATATTATGTATTATTTAGTTTGAAGATGGTTGAAGATTGTTAGACTTTTTTTTGGAAGGACTATTACTCGTATTATTTTTTAAAATTTTTTAATTAATATGATTTTTGTGGTATGTATATCATTTTGTGTTTAATAGGATTATCGAGAATATTCACTTAATTCTTGGGTTTGTAGATTTGTGGAAGTATTTCCTTTCCATAAAAAATCTTACTTTTTTCTTGTTTTTTCATCTATATTTTTCTATTTTTATTCTCGCTTGTAAAATAAAGAATAATTGTACATTTGCTTTCTAACTCTTTTTACATGCTTGATTGTGAATAGGATTGATATAGAAGCAAAGTGAACTATCTAAACAGTCTTCTGCTACAAGGTTAGTTTGCTAGTAAATTACATAGGCATTCTTCAGTTGAAAGGTTAATTTACTAGGAGGAAGTAGGACTAGTCAATGGTTAAAACTTATGAGCAGTTGATAAGTTACAAGTTCACCGTCATATTGAGACAATATTAAGTAAATGATAATGGCTTCTCAATCAAGTTTGCTTGATAGTTTGAATTATCTGGCATCTCCAATAATTTGCGTCTTTAAATGTTTGATTCCTTCAGCTTTGAAGGTAGTCGACTTTGTTTATTTGTATTAGAGTAGAAAAAAGCTTTTAAGGTTCTAAAAAGTGAAAAATCAAAATTCGATATTTGGTTTGAAGACAATTTTGCCCCATTTAATTATTCTCAAAACATGGCATCTGGAATCTTTCCTTTTATATCAGTTTATTGTAAAGGAGTTACAGACTTTCTTTGGGTTCGATTGGATGCTCAATGTTTTTCTACAAAATTTTGAGTTAATACTTAATTTTTTGTGATTTCAACACTTGTCAACAGTTAAGAGATGTCAGAGGCTCTTTATAATCTTTGATCAACCATTTGTTTTTTGTAGAAGTTTAATCTACTTTCTACATTTTCATTATTTATAGTCCCCCCAATTATTTATTTTCTATTTTTTTACCTCTAAGCGCCACTCATGCATTGAAACATTGAAGCATGTACTTTACACACACACATACGGTGGGCAAAACCACTTAGGGGCTCGGGTAGGCTCGAGCCTCCCGGGAAAAAAAAACTTTAGAAATTTTGATACTTTTACATTCAAGTCCCCCCCAATTTGAAATGTTTTTGTACTTGGAATACATCTATTTTATAGACGAAATTTTCGGCAAAATTTTTAATATGTTAATCGAGTCCCTCAGAGTTTTCTCTCTTGGTTTTGCCACTTTGCACACACACATACATACTATATATATATATAATGATTTAAGTCCTATTTGATTAAACTAAAACTAAAGTATGAAGTGTGAATTGTTTAAGTTATGAATTTTGAATCACAAGTTTGAATACTAAATTAAAAAATTGAAGTGTGAATCTGAATGTTGAATTAATTAATAAGTGATCATTCTATCAAAAAAAGTAATAATTTGACAAGTAATATACATATTCAAATTTCAAACTTCATATTTAAGTAAAAATTTCACTTAAAATTTATAACTATAATTAAATACATCTTAAATAATTAATTAAGTGATTTACATAAATTGTTATCAAATGCACTTAAATATAAAGCGCTTTAACAATTTAAGTTATCAAGCACAATTAAAACAATAAACTCATAATTAATTAATTTTAAGAGATAACTTAATTTAACCAGGGCTCAACTCGCATTACTCGCATTATACCATGGAAGTCACCATATCGAGAGACCATATAATGGGACTATATGAAAGGTAATTTGACCTATTTTCATATGTGAATGAACTAAGGTCTTATTCGATAAATACTTTATCTTTTAAAATGAATTAGTTAATTACTTATTAAATTAAGTGTATTTAATAACAGATAATTTCTGTGCACTTAATATCTTACGTGCTTTTGATAATAAATTTTGCAAATCACTTAATTGTTTAAGATGTGAAAAGCAAAAATAGTTTATGACTATAAATAGTCCATTTCTCTCTCTCAATTTATAACTACAAATTTACTATTTCTCTCTCTCAACTTATAACAACAAATTTATGTCATAAACTATTTTTACTTTTCTATTATAGCCATAAATTTTGATTTTATCATTTTTAGGCATGAATTATTTTTTTACCTCTCGAGATATAACCATGAATTTTAATAAATTGCTATATATTTGAAAGATAAAAAAATAGTTCATGGCTATTTTTCGGGAGAAAAAAAATAGTTCATGGCTAAATAATTTTTTTGTAGCTATAAACAATAAACCAAAAAAATAGTTCATGACTATTTTTTAGAAAAAAAAATGATCATGGCCAAAAAAATAATTTTTTTGGTAACTATAAATAAAAAAAAATAGTTCATGACTATAAAAAGATAAAATCAAAGTTTGTGACTATAAAGAAAAAAAACAAAAATAGTTTATGTTTATAAATAATCAATCTCTCTCTATATATATTAGATGATTATTTTTTATCTATATTTCTTTTATCTATTTAATTTAATTTTTAATACAACATATGTATTAAAAAAATTTAGTTAATGAGATATCTCTTAAGACGATCCTTGTAGTAACCATTTCATTAAGCGGGAACCTTTTAGTTTCACCATAAGCAGATTTTTTTGTTGTTTCCATCTCCAATGTTGATTGTTGAAACAATAATTAAATTCCTTAACTTAAAATAAATAAGGGAGAAATGTAGTAATAGGTTTACAATGAAAATAATTATGACTTAACAAATATAGGAGAGTATGTGCGATAATGTGGAAGTATTTTATGTATATTTATATTTCTATTTTTTCAAGTGATTATTTGTGTGTTTATGTTTTATATGTTTAATCTATTCTTTTGTGCAACAATTGTACTATACAATTTAGTTAATGCTATCTTCAATATATGTTTTTTAAAAGTAGTAATAATAAATAAGAAAGAAAGAAAGGTAGTAATTATAGGGTTATAATGAAAATGATTTTGACCTAACAAAAAAGAGGAGATTATGTGTGATAATGTGGGAAGGTTTTATACCTAATACTAATTCTATATTTCATATGATTACTTTTGTGTGTTTATTTTCTAACCTATTCTTTAGTGCATTATTTATGCTACAAAATTTAGTTAAAAAAAGGGGTATAAGTGTTCGTCTTCATTAGTTATATTATGATTTTTATAAGATGTCTATTTATTAATTTATTTTAGTGTCTAGTAAATAGTTTAATACACTTTTTTCTACAATATTTTTTAATAATAATTTTATTAATAAATTTTAAGAATTAAAAATTAAAAATATCTAAAAGCAAATTTTATTTCTTTATATCCACGAATTAAAGTCATATATCTTAAACTAGTAAGTCACACGCTATTTAGTGATATATTTTTAATTTAATGAACTATTATTTTGTTTATTTGAGTAAATAAATGAATATATAAAAAAAATAGAAAGGAAAAAAAAAGAGGAAAATAGAGAAGAAAGGGTCCGAGGTTTCCTGTTTCAACCTAAATTACGATTGACTGGGCAACCCCCCTCCCTCCCAGGCCCCTAATAAAGCGTCTTTCATGTTAGTAATACACACACTCCCCACTCTCTCATCAAAGTCTCCCCTCTTCCTTCCTTCATTACTCTTTCAACTCATCATCATCATAATCTTCTTCTTCTTCTTCATTCACAGTTCATACAAATTCTCCACAATCCTCTATCAATCTTCTGATATTTTCCCTCAATTATTAGTATAAAGAAAATTGGGATTGAGAAAAATTACGTGTTTGATTGATTTATTCCGCAAAAAATTGAGTAATTTCTTCAACAACTATGGCTTCAACTTCAACAGTTCCTTCAAAAATATTATTTGTCACATTATTACATACTTTCTATATAATTACTACGTAATAATTAATTCAATATTCAGATTTAGACTTCATTTTTCAGATTCATTATTCAGATTTAAGATTCATAATTCACTACTTAAACAATTCAAACTTTAGATGTCAATTTCAGTTGATCAAACGGAGCCTTAATATCGTAATATACATAGTCCACACTTTATATGGTAATATATATGGTCCACACCTATTATGGTAAAAACAGGGCACCAATTCACACTCATATGGGCAAAATTAGTGCATTATATGTAAGTCTAGCTATAACTACATAATTTTATTAAAGAGAAAATCATTCCTTGAGCCTTTGAACTATTTCTAATTTACCGCATGTGCTCTAAATGTTTTTTTAGTCTTTTTTGCCATCGTAAAATTTACGTACCACTGATTATGTCCACAAGAGCCAAAATTCGGTAAGTCAAGGCTGCGTGAGGTCATGTGACTTTACCATTGTAGGGGCAAAATAGTCCATCCGTATATTGGGTTAAAAAATAAATAAAACCAAATTTAGAACCTAAACAAAATTTTATGAGGGTAAAATGAAAAATGGAGGAGGAGGGGGAGAAGATGGTGGTGAGTGAAGTGGTGGTGGCGGAGGAATGGTGGTCATGGAGGAGGAGGGGAGGAAGAAAAAGGAGGAAGATGGGTTTACTATACTTTAATCCTTAAAGTTTTTTATTCGTCATTTTACCCTCGTAAAATTTTGTTTAGGTCCTAAATTTTGTTATTATTTATTTATTAACTCAAGATATGGATGGACTATTTTGCCTCTGCAGGTGGTCAAGCCACATGAACTCGAGCGGCCTTGACTTGCTAGGGATTTTGGCTCTTGTGAACATAATCGGTGGCACGCAGACTTTACGATGGCAAAAAAGACTAAAAAATATTTAGGACACGATCGGTAAAGTAGAAATAGTTCAGAGGCAGGGGTGATTTCCTCTTTTATTAAAACATAGGACATCAAATTAAGAGGGAAAGATTAAGCAAAATTGTGAAATTTCTTATAAATAGGCTTAAAATCTTCTCTATTTGTTTCCATTATAAACCTATTACTTGTTAATTTTTCTGTTTATTTTCTTATTTACTTATGGAGGAAACAAACGAAGATTTTTATTAGTGAAAACGAGATATGTTTATTTAATAAAAATGATTATTATAGGAGTTGATTCTAAAATTGCCAAAAAGATTTTATCTTTTCGGATGCTTTTAGAATCAAAAGGTTTTAATGATATTCCTAAAAGAATCATTTATTTAAAAGATGATTTTGTTTAGGAATATTATTAAAATCTTTTGACTCTAAAAATATTCGAAACGATAAAAAAAAATTTGTAATTCAAGAGTTAATTCCTATAGTAATCATTTTTATTAAATAAACATATCTCGTTTTCACTAATAAAAATCTTTGTTTGTTTCCTCCATAAGTAAATAAGAAAATAAACAGAAATTAACAATAACAGGTTTATAATGGAAACAAATAGAGAAGATTTTAAGCCTATTTATAAGAAATTTCACAATTTTGCTAATTTTTCCGTCTTAATTAGATGCCATATGTTTTAATAAAATTACGTAATTGTAGAGTTACATACCATGCACTTAAAGACAATTCTTATTTAATATAGTTATTTGTGCAAGTATTTTACGATTAAGAAGCAACTATCTCCTGGACAGATCATGTATTAATCGACTATAACTATAGATACTTTCCTTTCATGGATTACTGCGTTTATTTGCGTTATCCACAGATGATGAGAATTTCTCTTTTGATAGCCCCAATCTTGACGAGTCGAACAAAGCTCTTGCTTTCTGGTTTGAGTAAGTCTTGAATGGGCTCCTCGAAAGCTTGATGCAAGTAAACAAATTTTATTTTACGTCTCCGAGTTTCCGAGCTATATATAGCCGTCTAATTTTTTTTCCTCATACGAGTGTAGACCGTACACTGTTTTTACCATAATAAGCGTGGACCATGTATATTACCATATCAAGTGTGGACCATGTGTATTACCATATTACGTGTGGACCGTGTATATTACCATATTAAGGCTCCGTTTGCTAAAATTAAAACTGACGTCTGAAGTTTTAATTTTTTAAGTTCTAATTCTGAATCTTAAGTCTGAACACTGAATTTGAAAACTGAAGTATAAATTTGAATGTTGAATTAATTACTACGTAGTAATTGTATAAAAAAAGTGTAATAATTTGACAAGCAATTTACATATTTAGATTTCGGACTTTAGAGTTAAGCACGTATAGGGATATTATACGGAACTATTATTGTTAAGCACATCTCCCTATCCCCACCCACCTCCATCTATTCCCATTCATCCCTATTATATATAGGGGGTCGATAAACCAACTCGAAAATTTATATGTATATCTCGAAAAAATTAATTATTTTCCCTCATTGAAAGTTTCCAGTGGGGAAAACAATCTTATGTTTTCTGTCTCATTAATGTGAGAATAGTGTATAATTTATAGATTTGTCCAAGTGGCAAATCCTAGGCAGATTAGAACTAGGAAACACATTAGAAGTAGAAGTCCTAGCTAAATAGAACTAGGAAACACAACTATACATAGTTTATGATTAATAGTAATCCTATTTTGAATATATGTCTAACACTCCCCCTCAAGTTGGAGCATGAAGATCAGAAATGCCCAACTTGGAAGCTATTCGATGAAAATGGGTCGGATGAAGTGCGTTAGTAAGAATATCGGCAGGTTGCTCCTCACTTCGAATATAAGCAGGATAGATAAAACCGTCTTGAAAAGCATCACGAACAAAATGACAATCTATTTCAATGTGTTTAGTGCGTTCATGGAAAACAGGATTTTCAGCGATATGAAGAGCAGCCTGGTTATCACAATGTAATGGAATGAGGCGAGTGACAGGAACATGAAGATCGCGCAGAAGAATAGATAACCATTTAAGTTCACATAAAGTCATAGCCATAGAGCGATATTCAGCTTCGGCAGAAGAACGAGAAACAGTATGTTGTTTCTTTGTCTTCCAAGAAATAGGGGACCCACCAAGAGAGATAAAATAACCAGTGAGAGAGCGGCGAGTTATCGGGCAGGTGGCCCAATCGGAGTCACAATATGCAGTTAACGAAAGAGGAGAGTTAGAAGAAAGAAAAATGCCCCGTCCAGGACTCCCTTTCAGATAACGGACAACTCGGATAGCAACATCCCAATGAGCATGACGAGGGGCATGCATAAATTGAGCAAATGTATGTACAGCATATGCAAGTTCGGGCCGAGTAAGTGTGAGATATATTAGCTTGCCTATGAGTCTTCGGTAGCGATCTGGGTTGTCAAACAATGATCCAGATGCTTTTGCCAGCTGATGATTAGGTTCCACATGAGTAGATGCCGGCTTGGCACCTAATAAACCCATTTCAGAGAGAATTTCCAATGTGTATTTTCGTTGGGATAAAAATAATCCCGTGGAGTTTCTCGCAATTTCTATGCCCAAAAAATATTTGAGCGAGCCCAAATCCTTCATGTGAAAGCACTTGTGTAATAAAGCTTTGAATTTTTCGAGTGTGGATAAGGAATTTCCAGTAATGAGTAAATCATCCACATAAATAAGAACACATAGATAAATATTCCCTTGAGAATATGTAAAAAGAGAGTAATCTGCATAAGACTGAGAAAAACCATACCTACGAAGAGCGGTGGTGAGTTTGGAAAACCAACATCGAGGGGCTTGGCGAAGACCATATAAAGACTTCTTTAAACGACAGACTTGTCCTTTGTAACAGGGACGAAATCCTGGAGGTGGTCGCATATATATCTCTTCTTGTAAATCTCCATGCAAAAAGGCGTTGTGAACATCCATTTGATGGATAGGCCAGTTGCGAGCAGCGGCAACGGAAAGGAGAGTACGAACGGTGACCATTTTAGCAACGGGAGCAAAGGTGTCTGTGAAATCAATACCTGCCATTTGTGTATTTCCCAAAATTACCAAGCGGGCTTTATATCGCTCGATGGTGCCATTAGAAATTGAAGTACCGGATTTGTCATGGAATGGAAACTTTGTTTCATCAAAAATCACATCTCGGGTCACAAAGAATTTTTCTGTTTGCAGGTCGTAAAATCTCCATCATTTCTTATGAAGAGGGTAGCCAAGGAAGACCCACGGTTTGCAGCGGGCTCGAAATTTATCTTTTGGGATATCATGATTATGTACATAAGCTAAGCACCCAAAAGTTTTAATGTGAGAGTAGGATGGTTTTTCATGGTATAGCAATTCATAAGGAGTCTTACCTTGTAACAATTTTGAGGGAGTTCGATTAATGAGATAGCCAGCCGTCAAAATGCATTCTCCCCAAAATTTTATAGGTAAATTTGCTTGAAATCGTAATGCCCGAGCTACATTTAAGATATGGCGATGCTTGCGTTCAACTCTTCCATTTTGTTGTGGTGTACCAACAATAGTAGTTTGGTGGATTATACCATGGGTAGTAAGATACGACTTTAGGGGTGCAAATTCTGTCCCATTATCGGTACGGATTGTCTTGACAGTTTTGTGAAATTGGGTTTTGATCATGGTAAGGTAATCTTGAAGAATAGAGGCAACCTCACTTTTCTCTGACAGTAAATATATCCAAATAGCCCTAGAATAATCATCTAAGATAGTAAGAAAATATGAAGTACCTATAGTGGATTTGGATTTATATGGGCCCCATAAATCACAATGAATTAGGTAAAAAATTGTAGACGCTTTATTGATGCTAAGAGGAAAACAATCACGAGTTTGTTTGGCACGTAGACAAATATTACAAGGTGATGTTCTAGTTGTAGAGTCTTTAGAATTACCAAAAAAATGATTGACTACATAATCTGAAGGATGTCCCAACCGTATATGCCATAGTGTGCTTGAATCAAGAACTGTGCTAGAAAAGGTGTATAATTCCTTCAATTCCAAATGTTTGTAGAAGAAGATCCCATTCCTCTGCTCACCCACTCCAATCGGCCTCATCGAGATACGGTCCTGTATAACACAAAATTTGTCAGAGAGTGTGATAAAGCATTGCAAATCTCTTGCCACTTGAGACAAAGAAATTAAATTGCAGGTTAGTTCAGGAATTAGCAACACTCTGTGGAGTTGTAATGTAGGACTTAAAGAGACCATTCCTTCGTGCGCAGCAAAAGTTTTGGCACCGTTAGGTAATCCAATAATATGCAGACAGATAGGATGTAAATTTTGTAAAAAAAATTTCCTACCAGTCATATGGTTAGAACACCCTGAATCTAAAATCCAAAAATTTTCCATACCAGATAGCTTTTCAGATTGCATATTATTTGAGTTTTGGAGGGCAGTCAACAGGGTTGACCACTGGTCAACGGTCAAAGCTGGTAAGGGGCCTGGGCCCAGCCCGTTTCTGCTGGAATTCGGCCCGAAGCCCGGCCCGGTACTGTAGATCGGCCCGCTTCATCTTCTTCTCCAGCGCGCCGGCGAACATTGGTTGCTGGAGCCGCCGCGGTTGTTGCAGAATAGGCCCACACCTCGGCCGTTCTTCCGCCATCGCGCGGCTCAGCCATCGCCGGTGGTCGCTCGCCGCCTCGCCCGGGTCCCGGATCCGCCTCCGCGCCAGGAATTGTGGTCGCCGGTGAGGAGCCGCGGCCGCCCGGTTTTGGAGGATTCCGAGGCCACCAATCCGGATAGCCAACAAGTTGGAAGCATCCGGTGACATCGTGGCCGGCGCGTCTGCAATGGGAGCAGAAAGATGAAGAAAAAAATCTGGAATTTTTTTCGGTTCTGGTGGCGGCGGCAACTCCGTGGCAGCGAAGGCGGCGCCATCTCCCGTAATAATCTTCTTTCCGTGTCGAATTTTTGTGTTGTTCTTCTTTACTGATTTGAGCAAGAACGGTACGTAATTTGGGGTATAGGTTCTTGTTGGATCATATGGGAACGAACGAGTGCCATAAATCGCACTATTTAATCCCATTAAAAAATTGGAAAACCTTCTCGTTTTCTCTTTCTTTTATAATAAAATTCAATGGATCCGTGTCTCGTGGCTGAGCGAAGTTGAGTATAGTTTTCTAGTTCGTCCCATACCTATTTTAGACGTGAAAAATACACGTGTACCGAATCACCGCCTTGCTTGCAATTTGCCAATGCTGCTTTTAATTCATATATTCGTGGGCCAGTGCCAACTAGAAATCGTTCCTTCAAATCTATCCATAATTCATCAGCTCTCTCTGAATGATATATTGTGGATCGGAGAGAGGGTTCGATAGTATTGAGAATCCACGAGTTTACAAGATTATTGATCTCCCACCATTCTTCTTCTTTTTCTGGATCACCTTCAGGAATTGGAATTATTCCATCAATGAATCCCAATTTCTTCTTCGATTGCAAGGCCATGCGCATGGCCCTTGCCCATTTTGCATAATTATTATCTGTTTCTGTCTCTTTCAACTGGACTATTGTTAGGATCAATCCAGGTCCATCAGTGGATGCCACATAATAAGCATCTTTCTTTGTTTTGTTAACATGGCTTTCTTCCACCATGTCATTATCAACATTGCCAATATTGTCGTTACTCATTTTGCGAAATTTCAGACAATTGGCTCTGATACCATGAAAGTTTCCAGTGGGGAAAACAATCTTATGTTTTCTGTCTCATTAATGTGAGAATAGTGTACAATTTATAGATTTGTCCAAGTGACAAATCCTAAGCAGATTAGAACTAGGAAACACATTAGAAGTAGAAGTCCTAGCTAAATAGAACTAGGAAACACAACTATACATAGTTTATGATTAATAGTAATCCTATTTTGAATATATGTCTAACACTCATCTTTCTCTCTCTACACACTTTCTCTCTTACTTCTCTCTACTCTCTCTATTCTAAAACTGTAATATTTAATATTGAACTTGTGTGTGAGGTAGATATGGATCATTTTGAAGATTTTGTAGAAGAAAATATTGATTTTGATATAAGGAAAGTTGAATTTATGCACTGAGGCTTTATTCACCCAGACCGACGTTCAAGAGGGGAGCGGATCGTCTGAATCCGTTCTTAGGAACATTCGCCCAGATGGGCGACCCACTTCTTTCCAAATAGTCCGTCTGAGCGAATTTGGATGAAATTTTTTTTATGTTAAAAAAAAATTCCATTCGCCCATTTTAGCGGTCAAAGCCGCTCTCAATTGTCAGATCGGGAGATCGCAGGAGTATAGAATCGCTGGATCGGGAGATCCAACTCTGCTCCAATCTCTGGTTTGGGAGATTCTAAAGGGTTTCAGAAAAATTTTCAAGCATAAAAAAGCAGTCATTTTTTTTTTTTCAATCCAACGGATATTTTCAAAGTTTGAACCAATAAAAATGTAAATAAAATGAGTATTATTCGAAGTATTAACATTTTTTTTTCAAATTACAAAGGGCGGATCTTCTTAAATGTGAAGTTGAAATTTGTGATTTTTGAGAGAGTTTAGAGGGTCTTACATTCAAAAATAAAACTTTTTGAATTTTTTTCGCGCTATAGATATAGATTCTCTAGTTGGATTTATTAACCCCCTTATATATATGCGTGTATATATACACCATATATATGTTGTATATATACACACCATATATATGGTGTATATATACATATATATATTATGTATTATTTAGTTTGAAGATGGTTGAAGATTGTTAGACTTTTTTTGGAAGGACTATTACCTGTATTATTTTTAAAACTTTTAATTAACATGATTTTGTGGTATGTATATCATTTTGTGTTTTATAGGATTATCAAGAATATTCACTTAATTCTTGGGTTTGTAGATTTGTGGAAGTATTTCCTTTCAATAAAAAATCTTACGTTTTTCTTGTTTTCATCTATATTTTTCTATTTTTATTCTCGCTTGTAAAATAAAGAATAATTGTACATTTGCTTTCTAACTCTTTTTACATGCTTGATTGTGAATAGGATTGATATAGAAGCAAAGTGAACTATCTAAACAGTCTTCTGCTACAAGATTAGTTTGCTAGTAAATTACATAGGCATTCTTCAGTTGCAAGGTTAATTTACTAGGAGGAAGTAGGACTAGTCAATGGTTAAAACTTATGAGCAGTTGATAAGTTACAAGTTCACCCTCATATTGAGACAATATTAAGTAAATGATAATTGCTTCTCAATCAAGTTTGCTTGATAGTTTGAATTATCTGGCTTCTCCAATAATTCGCGTCTTTAAATGTTTGATTCCTTCAGCTTTGAAGGTAGTCGACTTTGTTTATTTGTATTAGAGTAGAAAAAAGCTTTTAAGGTTCTAAAAAGTGAAAAATCAAAATTCGATATTTGGTTTGAAGACAATTTTGCCCCATTTAATTATTCTCAAAACATGGCATCTGGAATCTTTCCTTTTATATCAGTTTATTGTAAAGGAGTTACAGACTTTCTTTGGGTTCGATTGGATGCTCAATGTTTTTCTACAAAATTTTGAGTTAATACTTAATTTTTTGTGATTTCAACACTTGTCAACAGTTAAGAGATGTCCGAGGCTCTTTATAATCTTTGATCAACCATTTGTTTTTGTAGAAGTTTAATCTACTTTCTACATTTTCATTATTTATAGTCCCCCAATTATTTATTTTCTATTTTTTACCTCTAACTGCCACTCATGCATTGAAACATTGAAGCATGTACTTTACACACACACATACAGTGGGAAAACCACTTAGGGGCTCGGGTAGGCTCGAGCCTCCCGGGAAAAAAAAACTTTAGAAAATTTGATACTTTTACATTCAAGTCCCCCAATTTAAATATTTTTGTACTTGGAATACATCTATTTTATAGACGAAATTTTGGCAAAATTTTTAATATGTTAATCAGTCCCTCCGAGTTTTCTCTCTTGGTTTTGCCACTGCACACACACACATACATATATATATAATGATTTAAGTCCTATTTGATTAAACTAAAACTAAAGTATGAAGTGTGACTTGTTTAAGTTATGAATTTTGAATCACAAGTTTGAATACTAAATTTAAAAATTGAAGTGTGAATCTGAATGTTGAATTAATTAATAAGTGATCATTCTATAAAAAAAAAGTAATAATTTGACAAGTAATATACATATTCAAATTTCAAACTTCATATTTAAGTAAAAATTTCACTTAAAATTTATAACTATAATTAAATACATCTTAAATAATTAATTAAGTGATTTACATAAATTGTTATCAAATGCACTTAAATATTAAGCGCTTTAACAATTTAAGTTATCAAGCACAATTAAAACAATAAACTCATAATTAATTAATTTTAAGAGATAACTTAATTTAACCAGGGCTCAACTCGCATTACTCGCATTATACCATGGAAGTCACCATATGGAGAGACCATATAATGGGACTATATGAAAGGTAATTTGACCTATTTTCATATGTGAATGAACTAAGGTCTTATTCGATAAATACTTTATCTTTTAAAATGAATTAGTTAATAACTTATTAAATTAAGTGTATTTAATAACAGATAATTTTTGTGCACTTAATATCTTACGTGCTTTTGATAATAATTTTGCGAATCACTTAATTGTTTAAGATGTGAAAAGCAAAAATAGTTTATGACTATAAATAGTCCATTTCTCTCTCTCAATTTATAACTACAAATTTACTATTTCTCTCTCTCAACTTATAACAACAAATTTATGTCATAAACTATTTTTACTTTTCTATTATAGCCATAAATTTTGATTTTATCATTTTTAGGCATGAATTATTTTTTACCTCTCAGATATAACCATGAATTTTAATAAATTGCTATATATTTGAAAGATAAAAAATAGTTCATGGCTATTTTCGGGAGAAAAAAATAGTTCATGGCTAAATAATTTTTTGTAGCTATAAACAATAAACCAAAAAATAGTTCATGACTATTTTTAGAAAAAAAAATGATCATGGCCAAAAAATAATTTTTTGGTAACTATAAATAAAAAAAAAAAATTCATTACTATAAAAAGATAAAATCAAAGTTTGTGACTATAAAGAAAAAACAAAAATAGTTTATGTTTATAAATAATCAATCTCTCTCTATATATATTAGATGATTATTTTTATCTATATTTCTTTTATCTATTTAATTTAATTTTTAATACAACATATGTATTAAAAAATTTAGTTAATGAGATATCTCTTAAGACAATCCTTGTATTAACCATTTCATTAAGCGGGAACCTTTTAGTTTCACCATAAGCAGATTTTTTGTTGTTTCCATCTCCAATGTTGATTGTTGAAACAATAATTAAATTCCTTAACTTAAAATAAATAAGGGAGAAATGTAGTAATAGGTTTACAATGAAAATAATCATGACTTAACAAATATAGGAGAGTATGTGTGATAATGTGGAAGTTTTTATGTATATTTATATTTCTATTTTTCAAGTGATTATTTGTGTGTTTATGTTTTATATGTTTAATCTATTCTTTTGTGCAACAATTGTACTATACAATTTAGTTAATGCTATCTTCAATATATGTTTTTAAAAGTAGTAATAATAAATAAGAAAGAAAGAAAGGTAGTAATTATAGGGTTATAATGAAAATGATTTTGACCTAACAAAAAAGAGGAGATTATGTGTGATAATGTGGGAAGGTTTTATACCTAATACTAATTCTATATTTCATATGATTACTTTTGTGTGTTTATTTTCTAACCTATTCTTTAGTGCATTATTTATGCTACAAAATTTAGTTAAAAAAAGGGGTATAAGTATTCGTCTTCATTAGTCTATTTATCTTTATATTATGATTATTATAAGATGTCTATTTATTAATTTATTTTAGTGTCTAGTAAATAGTTTAATACACTTTTTCTACAATATTTTTTAATAATAATTTTATTAATAAATTTTAAAAATTAAAAATTAAAAATTAAAAATATCTAAAAGCAAATTTTATTTCTTTATATCCACGAATTAAAGTCATATATCTTAAACTAGTTAGTCACACGCTATTTAGTGATATATTTTTAATTTAATGAACTATTATTTTGTTTATTTGAGTACATAAATGAATATATAAAAAAATAGAAAGAAAAAAAAAGAGGAAAATAGAGAAGAAAGGGTCCGAGGTTTCCTGTTTCAACCTAAATTACGATTGACTGGCAACCTCCCCCCTCCCGGCCCCTAATAAACGTCTTTCATGTTAGTAATACACACACTCCCCACTCTCTCATCAAAGTCTCCCCTCTTCCTTCCTTCATTACTCTTTCAACTCATCATCATCATAATCTTCTTCTTCTTCTTCATTCACAGTTCATACAAATTCTCCACAATCCTCTATCAATCTTCTGATATTTTCCCTCAATTATTAGTATAAAGAAAATTGGGATTGAGAAAAATTACGTGTTTGATTGATTTATTCCGCAAAAAATTGAGTAATTTCTTCAACAACTATAGCTTCAACTTCAACAGTTCCTTCAAAAATATTATTTGTCAAATTATTACATACTTTCTATGTAATTACTACGTAATAATTAATTCAATATTCAGATTTAGACTTCATTTTTCAGATTCATTATTCAGATTTAAGATTCATAATTCACTACTTAAACAATTCAAACTTTAGATGTCAATTTCAGTTGATCAAACGGAGCCTTAATATCGTAATATACATAGTCCACACTTTATATGGTAATATATTTGGTCCACACCTATTATGGTAAAAACAGTGCACCAGTTCACACTCATATGGGCAAAATTAGTGCATTATATGTAAGTCTAGCTATAACTACATAATTTTATTACAGAGAAAATCATTCCTTGTGCCTTTGAACTATTTCTAATTTACCGCATGTGCTCTAAATGTTTTTTTAGTCTTTTTTGTCATCGTAAAATTTACGTACCACTGATTATGTCCACAAGAGCCAAAATTCGGTAAGTCAAGGCTGCGTGAGGTCATGTGACTTGATCATTGTAGGGGCAAAATAGTCCTTCCGTATATTGGGTTAAAAAATAAAACCAAATTTAGAACCTAAACAAAATTTTATGAGGGTAAAATGAAAAATGGAGGAGGAGGGGGAGAAGATGGTGGTGAGTGAAGTGGTGGTGGCGGGGGAATGGTGGTCATGGAGGAGGAGGGGACGAAGAAAAAGGAGGAAGATGGGTTTACTATACTTTAATCCTTAAAGTTTTTTATTCGTCATTTTACCCTCGTAAAATTTTGTTTAGGTCCTAAATTTTGTTATTATTTATTTATTAACTCAAGATATGGATGGACTATTTTGCCTCTGCAGTGGTCAAGCCACATGAACTCAAGCAGCCTTGACTTGCCGGATTTTGGCTCTTGTGAACATAATCGGTAGCCCGCAGACTTTACGATGGCAAAAAAGACTAAAAATTATTTAGGACACGATCGGTAAAGTAGAAATAGTTCAGAGGCAGGGGTGATTTCCTCTTTGATTAAAAAATAGGACATCAAATTAAGAGGGAAAGATTAAGCAAAATTGTAAAATTTCTTATAAATAGGCTTAAAATCTTCTCTATTTGTTTCCATTATAAACCTATTACTGTTAATTTTCTGTTTATTTTCTTATTTACTTATGGAGGAAACAAACAAAGATTTTTATTAGTGAAAACGAGATATGTTTATTTAATAAAAATGATTACAATAGGAGTTGATTCTAAAATTGCCAAAAAGATTTTATCTTTTCGGATGCTTTTAGAATCAAAAGGTTTTAATGATATTCCAAAAAGAATCATTTATTTAAAAGATGATTTTGTTTAGGAATATTATTAAAATCTTTTGACTCTAAAAATATTCGAAAAGATAAAAAAAAATTTGCAATTCCAGAGTTAACTCCTATAGTAATCATTTTTATTGAATAAACATATCTCGTTTTCACTAATAAAAATCTTTGTTTGTTTCCTCCATAAGTAAATAAGAAAATAAACAGAAATTAACAAAGAATGAGTTTATAATTGAAACAAATAGAGAAGATTTTAAGCCTTTTTATAAGAAATTTCACAATTTTGCTAATTTTTCCGTCTTAATTAGATGCCATATGTTTTAATAAAATTACGTAATTGTAGAGTTACATACCATGCACTTAAAGACAATTCTTATTTAATATAGTTATTTGTGCAAGTATTTTACGATTAAGAAGCAACTATCCCTTGGACAGATCATGTATTAATCGACTATAACTATAGATACTCTCCTTTCATGGATTACTGCGTTTATTTGCGTTATCCACAGATGATGAGAATTTCTCTTTTGATAGCCCCAATCTTGATGAGTCGAACAAAGCTCTTGCTTTCTGGTTTGAGTAAGTCTTGAATGGGCTCCTCGAAAGCATGATGCAAGTAAACAAATTTTGTTTTACGTCTCCGAGTTTCCGAGCTTTATATAGCCGTCTAATTTTTTTTCCTCATATGAGTGTAGACCGTACACTGTTTTTACCATAATAAGCGTGGACCGTGTATATCACCATATCAAGTGTGGACCATGTGTATTACCATATTACGTGTGGACCGTGTATATTACCATATTAAGGCTCCGTTTGCAAAAATTAAAACTGACGTCTGAAGTTTTAATTTTTTAAGTTCTAATTCTGAATCTTAAGTCTGAACACTGAATTTGAAAACTGAAGTATAAATTTGAATGTTGAATTATTTAGTAGGTAGTAATTGTATAAAAAAAGTGTAATAATTTGACAAGCAATTTACATATTTAGATTTCGGACTTTAGAGTTAAGCACGTATAGGGATATTATACGGAACTATTATTGTTAAGCACATCTCCCTATCCCCACCCACCTCCATCTATTCCCATTCATCCCTATTATATATAGGGGGTCGATAAACCAACTCGAAAATTTATATGTATATCACGAAAAAATTAATTATTTTCCCTCATCTTTCTCTCTCTACACACTTTCTCTCTTACTTTTCTCTACTCTCTCTATTCTAAAACTGTAATATTTAATATTGAACTTGTGTGTGAGGTAGATATGGATCATTCTCAAGATTTTGTAGAAGAAAATATTGATTTTGATATAAGGAAAGTTGAATTTATTTTTTTTTTTGCACCGAGGCTTTATTCACCCAGACCGACGTTCAAGAGGGGAGCGGATCGTCTGAATCCGTTCTTAGGAACATTCGCCCAGATGGGCGACCCACTTCTTTCCAAATAGTCCGTCTGAGCGAATTTGGATGAAAATTTTTTTTATGTTAAAAAAAAATTCCATTCGCCCAGTTTAGCGGTCAAAGCCGCTCTCAATTGTCAGATCGGGAGATCGCAGGTGTACAGAATCGCTGGATCGGGAGATCCAACTCTGCTCCAATCTCTGGTTTGGGAGATTCTAAAGGGTTTCAGACAAATTTTCAAGCATAAAAAAGCAGTTATTTTTTTTTCAATCCAACGGATATTTTAAAAGTTTGAACCAATAAAAATGTAAATAAAATGAGTATTATTCGAAGTATTAACATTTTTTTTTTCAAATTACAAAGGGCGGATCTTCTTAAATGTGAAGTTGAAATTTGTGATTTTTGAGAGAGTTTAGAGGGTCTTACATTCAAAAATAAAACTTTTTGAATTTTTTTCGCGCTATAGATATAGATTCTCTAGTTGGATTTATTAACCCCCTTATATATATGCGTGTATATATACACCATATATATGTTGTATATATACACACCATATATATTGTGTATATATACATATATATTATGTATTATTTAGTTTGAAGATGGTTGAAGATTGTTAGACTTTTTTTGGAAGGACTATTACCTGTATTATTTTTAAAATTTTTAATTAATATGATTTTGTGGTATGTATATCATTTTGTGTTTAATAGGATTATCGAGAATATTCACTTCATTCTTGGGTTTGTAGATTTGTGGAAGTATTTCCTTTCAATAAAAAATCTTACGTTTTTCTTATTTTCATCTATATTTTTCTATTTTTATTCTCGCTTGTAAAATCAAGAATAATTGTACATTTGCTTTCTAACTCTTTTCACATGCTTGATTGTGAATAGGATTGATATAGAAGCAAAGTGAACTATCTAAACAGTCTTCTGCTACAAGGTTAGTTTGCTAGTAAATTACATAGGCATTTTTCAGTTGCAAGGTTAATTTACTAGGAGGAAGTAGGACTAGTCAATGGTTAAAACTTATGAGCAGTTGATAAGTTACAAGTTCACCCTCATATTGAGACAATATTAAGTAAATGATAATGGCTTCTCAATCAAGTTTTCTTGATAGTTTGAATTATCTGGCTTCTCCAATAATTCGCGTCTTTAAATGTTTGATTCCTTCAGCTTTGAAGGTAGTCGACTTTGTTTATTTGTATTAGAGTAGAAAAAAGCTTTTAAGGTTCTAAAAAGTGAAAAATCAAAATTCGATATTTGGTTTGAAGACAATTTTGCCCCATTTAATTATTCTCAAAACATGGCATCTGGAATCTTTCCTTTTATATCAGTTTATTGTAAAGGAGTTACAGACTTTCTTTGGGTTCGATTGGATGCTCAATGTTTTTCTACAAAATTTTGAGTTAATACTTAATTTTTTGTGATTTCTACACTTGTCAACAGTTAAGAGATGTCCGAGGCTCTTTATAATCTTTGATCAACCATTTGTTTTTGTAGAAGTTTAATCTACTTTCTACATTTTCATTATTTATAGTCCCCTAATTATTTATTTTCTAATTTTCTACTCTAACCGCCACTCATGCATTGAAACATTGAAGCATGTACTTTACACACACACATACAGTGGCAAAACCACTTAGGGGCTCGGGTAGGCTCGAGCCCCCCGAGAAAAAAAAAAACTTTAGAAATTTTGATACTTTTACATTCAAGCCCCCCCAATTTCAATGTTTTTGTACTTGGAATACATCTATTTTATAGACGAAATTTTGGCAAAATTTTTAATATGTTAATCAGTCCCTCCGAGTTTTCTCTCTTGGTTTTGCCACTGCACGCACACATACATAATCTTCTTCTTCTTCTTCTTCTTCATTCACAGTTCATAATAAACATCTTTCATGTTAGTAATACACACACTCCCCACTCTCTCATCAAAGTCTCGCCTCTTCCTTTCTTCATTACTCTTTCAACTCATCATCATCATAATCTTCTTCTTCTTCTTCATTCACAGTTCATACAAATTCTCCACAATCCTCTATCAATCTTCTGATATTTTCCCTCAATTATTAGTATAAAGAAAATTGGGATTGAGGAAAATTACGTGTTTGATTGATTTATTCCACAAAAAATTGAGTAATTTCTTCAACAACTATGGCTTCAACTTCAACAGTTCCTTCAAAAATATTATTTGTCACATTATTACATACTTTCTATATAATTACTACGTAATAATTAATTCAATATTCAGATTTAGACTTCATTTTTCAGATTCATTATTCAGATTTAAGATTCATAATTCACTACTTAAACAATTCAAACTTTAGATGTCAATTTCAGTTGATCAAACGGAGCCTTAATATCGTAATATACATAATCCACACTTTATATGGTAATACATATGGTCCACGCCTATTATGGTAAAAACAGTGCACCAGTTCACACTCATATGGGCAAAATTAGTGCATTATATGTAAGTCTAGCTATAACTACATAATTTTATTAAAGAGAAAATCATTCCTTGTGCCTTTGAACTATTTCTAATTTACCGCATGTGCTCTAAATATTTTTTTAGTCTTTTTTGCCATCGTAAAATTTACGTACCACTGATTATGTCCAAAAGAGCCAAAATTCGGTAAGTCAAGGCTGCGCGAGGTCATGTGACTTGATCATTGTAGGGGCAAAATAGTCCATCCGTATATTGGGTTAAAAAATAAAACCAAATTTAGAACCTAAACAAAATTTTATGAGGGTAAAATGAAAAATGGAGGAGGAGGGGGAGAAGATGGTGGTGAGTGTAGTGGTGGTGGCGGAGGAATGGTGGTCATGGAAGAGGAGGGGAGGAAGAAAAAGGAGGAAGATGGGTTTACTATACTTTAATCCTTAAAGTTTTTTATTCGTCATTTTACCCTCGTAAAATTTTGTTTAGGTCCTAAATTTTGTTATTATTTATTTATTAACTCAAGATATGGATGGACTATTTTGCCTCTGCAGTGGTCAAGCCACATGAACTCAGGCAGCCTTGACTTGCCAGATTTTGGCTCTTGTGAACATAATCGGTGGCCCGCAGACTTTACGATGGCAAAAAAGACTAAAAAATATTTAGCACACGATCGGTAAAGTAGAAATAGTTCAGAGGCAGGGGTGATTTCCTCTTTTATTAAAACATAGGACATCAAATTAAGAGGGAAAGATTAAGCAAAATTGTGAAATTTCTTATAAATAGGCTTAAAATCTTCTCTATTTGTTTCCATATAAACCTATTACTGTTAATTTCCTGTTTATTTTCTTATTTACTTATGGAGGAAACAAACAAAGATTTTTATTAGTGAAAACGAGATATGTTTATTTAATAAAAATGATTACTATAGGAGTTGATTCTAAAATTGCCAAAAAGATTTTATCTTTTCGGATGCTTTTAGAATCAAAAGGTTTTAATGATATTCTTAAAAGAATCATTTATTTAAAAGATGATTTTGTTTAGGAATATTATTAAAATCTTTTGACTCTAAAAATATTCGAAAAGATAAAAAAAAATTTGCAATTCCAGAGTTAACTCCTATAGTAATCATTTTTATTGAATAAACATATCTCGTTTTCACTAATAAGAATCGTTGTTTGTTTCCTCCATAAGTATATAAGAAAATAAACAGAAATTAGCAATAACAGGTTTATAATGGTAACAAATAGAGAAGATTTTAAGCCTATTTATAAGAAATTTCACAATTTTGCTAATTTTTCCGTCTTAATTAGATGCCATATGTTTTAATAAAATTACGTAATTGTAGAGTTACATACCATGCACTTAAAGACAATTCTTATTTAATATAGTTATTTGTGCAAGTATTTTACGATTAAGTAGCAACTATCTCTTGGACAGATCATGTATTAATCGACTATAACTATAGATACTCTCCTTTCATGGATTACTGCGTTTATTTGCGTTATCCACAGATGATGAGAATTTCTCTTTTGATAGCCCCAATCTTGACGAGTCGAACAAAGCTCTTGCTTTCTGGTTTGAGTAAGTCTTGAATGGGCTCCTCGAAAGCTTGATGCAAGTAAACAAATTTTGTTTTACGTCTCTGAGTTTCCGAGCTTTATATAGCCGTCTAATTTTTTTTGCTCATATGAGTGTAGACCGTACACTGTTTTTACCATAATAAGCGTGGACTGTGTATATCACCATATCAAGTGTGGACCATGTGTATTACCATATTACGTGTGGACCGTGTATATTACCATATTAAGGCTCCGTTTGCAAAAATTAAAACTGACGTCTAAGTTTTAATTTTTTAAGTTCTAATTCTGAATCTTAAGTATGAACACTGAATTTGAAAACTGAAGTATAAATTTGAATGTTGAATTAATTAGTAGGTAGTAATTGTATAAAAAAAGTGTAATAATTTGACAAGCAATTTACATATTTAGATTTCGGACTTTAGAGTTAAGCACGTATAGGGATATTATACGGAACTATTATTGTTAAGCACATCTCCCTATCCCCACCCACCTCCATCTATTCCCATTCATCCCTATTATATATAGGGGGTCGATAAACCAACTCGAAAATTTATATGTATATCACGAAAAAATTAATTATTTTCCCTCATCTTTCTCTCTCTACACACTTTCTCTCTTACTTTTCTCTACTCTCTCTATTCTAAAACTGTAATATTTAATATTGAACTTGTGTGTGAGGTAGATATGGATCATTCTCAAGATTTTGTAGAAGAAAATATTGATTTTGATATCAGGAAAGTTGAATTTATTTATTTTTTTTGCACTGAGGCTTTATTCACCCAGACCGACGTTCAAGAGGGGAGCGGATCGTCTGAATCCGTTCTTAGGAACATTCGCCCAGATGGGCGACCCACTTCTTTCCAAATAGTCCGTCTGAGCGAATTTGGATGAAATTTTTTTTATGTTAAAAAAAAATTCCATTCGCCCAGTTTAGCGTTCAAAGCCGCTCTCAATTGTCAGATCGGGAGATCGCAGGTGTATAGAATCGCTGGATCGGGAGATCCAACTCTGCTCCAATCTCTGGTTTGGGAAATTCTAAAGGGTTTCAGACAAATTTTCAAGAATAAAAAAGCAGTCATTTTTTTTTCAATCCAACGGATATTTTAAAAGTTTGAACCAATAAAAATGTAAATAAAATGAGTATTATTCGAAGTATTAACATTTTTTTTTTCAAATTACAAAGGGCGGATCTTCTTAAATGTGAAGTTGAAATTTGTGATTTTTGAGAGAGTTTAGAGGGTCTTACATTCAAAAATAAAACTTTTTGAATTTTTTTCGCGCTATAGATATAGATTCTCTAGTTGGATTTATTAACCCCCTTATATATATGCGTGTATATATACACCATATATATGTTGTATATACACACACCATATATATTGTATATATATGCATATATATTATGTATAATTTAGTTTGAAGATGGTTGAAGATTGTTAGAGTTTTTTTGGAAGGACTATTACCTGTATTATTTTTAAAATTTTTAATTAATATGATTTTGTGGTATGTATATCATTTTGTGTTTAATAGGATTATCGAGAATATTCACTTAATTCTTGGGTTTGTAGATTTGTGGAAGTATTTCCTTTCAATAAAAAATCTTACGTTTTTCTTATTTTCATCTATATTTTTCTATTTTTATTCTCGCTTGTAAAATCAAGAATAATTGTACATTTGCTTTCTAACTCTTTTCACATGCTTGATTGTGAATAGGATTGATATAGAAGCAAAGTGAACTATCTAAACAGATCTTACGCTACAAGGTTAGTTTGCTAGTAAATTACATAGGCATTCTTCGACTTTGCAAGGTTAATTTACTAGGAGGAAGTAGGACTAGTCAATGGTTAAAAACTTATGAGCAGGTTGATAAGTTACAAGTTCACCCTCATATTGAGACAATATTAAGTAAATGATAATGGCTTCTCAATCAAGTTTTCTTGATAGTTTGAATTATCTGGCTTCTCCAATAATTCGCGTCTTTAAATGTTTGATTCCTTCAGCTTTGAAGGTAGTCGACTTTGTTTATTTGTATTAGAGTAGAAAAAAGCTTTTAAGGTTCTAAAATGTGAAAAAATCAAAATTCGATATTTGGTTTGAAGACAATTTTGCCCCATTTAATTATTCTCAAAACATGGCATCTGGAATCTTTCCTTTTATATCAGTTTATTGTAAAGGAGTTACAGACTTTCTTTGGGTTCGATTGGATGCTCAATGTTTTTCTACAAAATTTTGAGTTAATACTTAATTTTTTGTGATTTCTTCGCTTGTCAACAGTTAAGAGATGTCCGAGGCTCTTTATAATCTTTGATCAACCATTTGTTTTTGTAGAAGTTTAATCTACTTTCTACATTTTCATTATTTATAGTCCCCTAATTATTTATTTTCTATTTTTCAACTCTAACCGCCACTCATGCATTGAAACATTGAAGCATGTACTTTACACACACACATACAGTGGCAAAACCACTTAGGGGCTCGGGTAGGCTCGAGCCCCCCGAGAAAAAAAAAACTTTAGAAATTTTGATACTTTTACATTCAAGCCCCCCCAATTTCAATGTTTTTGTACTTGGAATACATCTATTTTATAGACAAAATTTTGGCAAAATTTTTAATATGTTAATCAGTCCCTCCGAGTTTTCTCTCTTGGTTTTGCCACTGCACACACACATACATAATCTTCTTCTTCTTCTTCTTCATTCACAGTTCATAATAAACATCGTTCATGTTAGTAATACACACACTCCCCACTCTCTCATCAAAGTCTCCCCTCTTCCTTCCTTCATTACTCTTTCAACTCATCATCATCATAATCTTCTTCTTCTTCTTCATTCACAGTTCATACAAATTCTCCACAATCCTCTATCAATCTTCTGATATTTTCCCTCAATTATTAGTATAAAGAAAATTGGGATTGAGGAAAATTACGTGTTTGATTGATTTATTCCACAAAAAATTGAGTAATTTCTTCAACAACTATGGCTTCAACTTCAACAGTTCCTTCAAAAATATTATTTGTCACATTATTACATACTTTCTATATAATTACTACGTAATAATTAATTCAATATTCAGATTTAGACTTTATTTTTCAGATTCATTATTCAGATTTAAGATTCATAATTCACTACTTAAACAATTCAAACTTTAGATGTCAATTTCAGTTGATCAAACGGAGCCTTAATATCGTAATATACATAGTCCACACTTTATATGGTAATATATATGGTCCACACCTATTATGGTAAAAACAGTGCACCAGTTCACACTCATATGGGCAAAATTAGTGCATTATATGTAAGTCTAGCTATAACTACATAATTTTATTAAAGAGAAAATCATTCCTTGTGCCTTTGAACTATTTCTAATTTACCGCATGTGCTCTAAATGTTTTTTTAGTCTTTTTTGCCATCGTAAAATTTACGTACCACTGATTATGTCCACAAGAGCCAAAATTCGGTAAGTCAAGGCTGCGTGAGGTCATGTGACTTGACCATTGTAGGGGCAAAATAGTCCATCCTTATATTGGGTTAAAAAATAAAACCAAATTTAGAACCTAAACAAAATTTTATGAGGGTAGAATGAAAAATGGAGGAGGAGGGGGAGAAGATGGTGGTGGCGGAGGAATGGTGGTCATGGAGGAGGAGGGGAGGAAGAAAAAGGAGGAAGATGGGTTTACTATACTTTAATCCTTAAAGTTTTTTATTCGTCATTTTACCCTCGTAAAATTTTGTTTAGGTCCTAAATTTTGTTATTATTTATTTATTAACTCATGATATGGATGGACTATTTTGCCTCTGCAGTGGTCAAGCCACATGAACTCAGGCAACCTTGACTTGCCGGATTTTGGCTCTTGTGAACATAATTGGTGGCCCGCAGACTTTACGATGGCAAAAAAGACTAAAAAATATTTAGGACACGATCGGTAAAGTAGAAATAGTTCAGAGGCAGGGGTGATTTCCTCTTTTATTAAAACATAGGACATCAAATTAAGAGGGAAAGATTAAGCAAAATTGTGAAATTTCTTATAAATAGGCTTAAAATCTTCTCTATTTGTTTCCATTATAAACCTATTACTGTTAATTTTCTGTTTATTTTCTTATTTACTTATGGAGGAAACAAACAAAGATTTTTATTAGTGAAAACGAGATATGTTTATTTAATAAAAATGATTACTATAGGAGTTGATTCTAAAATTGCCAAAAAGATTTTATCTTTTCGGATGCTTTTAGAATCAAAAGGTTTTAATGATATTCCTAAAAGAATCATTTATTTAAAAGATGATTTTGTTTAGGAATATTATTAAAATCTTTTGACTCTAAAAATATTCGAAAGGATAAAAAAAAAAAAATTTGCAATTCCAGAGTTAACTCCTATAGTAATCATTTTTATTGAATAAACATATCTCGTTTTCACTAATAAAAATCTTTGTTTGTTTCCTCCATAAGTAAATAAGAAAATAAACAGAAATTAACAGTAACAGGTTTATAATTGAAACAAATAGAGAAGATTTTAAGCCTATTTATAAGGAATTTCACAATTTTGCTAATTTTTCCGTCTTAATTAGATGCCATATGTTTTAATAAAATTACGTAATTGTAGAGTTACATACCATGCACTTAAAGACAATTCTTATTTAATATAGTTATTTGTGCAAGTATTTTACGATTAAGAAGCAACTATCTCCTGGACAGATCATGTATTAATCGACTATAACTATAGATACTCTCCTTTCATGGATTACTACGTTTATTTGCATTATCCACAGATGATGAGAATTTCTCTTTTGATAGCCCCAATCTTGACGAGTCGAACAAAGCTCTTGCTTTCTGGTTTGAGTAAGTCTTGAATGGGCTCCTCGAAAGCTTGATGCAAGTAAACAAATTTTGTTTTACGTCTCCGAGTTTCCAGGCTATATATAGCCGTCTAATTTTTTTTGCTCATATGAGTGTAGACCGTACACCTTTTTTGCCATAATAAGCGTGGACCATGTATATTACCATATCAAGTGTGGACCATGTGTATTACCATATTACATGTGGACCGTGTATATTACCATATTAAGGCTCCGTTTGCTAAAATTAAAACTGACGTCTGAAGTTTCAATTTTTTAAGTTCTAATTCTGAATCTTAAGTCTGAACACTGAATTTGAAAACTGAAGTATAAATTTGAATGTTGAATTAATTAGTACGTAGTAATTGTATAAAAAAAGTGTAATAATTTGACAAGCAATTTACATATTTAGATTTCGGACTTTAGAGTTAAGCACGTATAGGGATATTATACGGAACTATTATTAAGCACATCTCCCTATCCCCACCCACCTCCATCTATTCCCATTCATCCCTATTATATATAGGGGGTCGATAAACCAACTCGAAAATTTATATGTATATCAAGAAAAAATTAATTATTTTCCCTCATTGAAAGTTTCCAGTGGGGAAAACAATCTTAGGTTTTCTGTCTCATTAATGTGAGAATAGTGTACAATTTATAGATTTGTCCAAGTGACAAATCCTAGGCAGATTAGAACTAGGAAACACATTAGAAGTAGAAGTCCTAGCTAAATAGAACTAGGAAACACAACTATACATAGTTTATGATTAATAGTAATCCTATTTTGAATATATGTCTAACACTCCCCCTCAAGTTGGAGCATGAAGATCAGAAATGCCCAACTTGGAAGCTAATCGATGAAAATGGGTCGGATGAAGTGCTTTAGTAAGAATATCGGCAGGTTGCTCCTCACTTCGAATATAAGCAGGATAGATAAAACCGTCTTGAAAAGCATCACGAACAAAATGACAATCTATTTCAATGTGTTTAGTGCGTTCATGGAAAACAGGATTTTCAGCGATATGAAGAGCAGCCTGATTATCACAATGTAATGGAATGGGGCGAGTAACAGGAACATGAAGATCGCGCAGAAGAATAGATAACCATTTAAGTTCACATAAAGTCATAGCCATAGAGCGATATTCAGCTTCGGTAGAAGAACGAGAAACAGTATGTTGTTTCTTTGTCTTCCAAGAAATAGGGGACCCACCAAGAGAGATAAAATAACCAATGAGAGAGCGGCGAGTTATCGGGCAGGTGGCCCAATCGGAGTCACAATATGCAGTTAACGAAAGAGGAGAGTTAGAAGAAAGAAAAATGCCACGTCCAGGACTCCCTTTCAGATAACGGACAACTCGGATAGCAGCATCCCAATGAGCATGACGAGGGGCATGCATAAATTGAGCAAGTGTATGTACAACATATGCAAGTTCGGGCCGAGTAAGTGTGAGATATATTAGCTTGCCTATGAGCCTTCGGTAGCGATCTGGGTTGTCAAACAATGATCCAGATGCTTTTGCCAGCTGATGATTAGGTTCCACAGGAGTAGATGCCGGCTTGGCACCTAATAAACCCATTTCAGAGAGAATTTCCAATGTGTATTTTCGTTGGGATAAAAATAATCCCGTGGAGTTTCTCGCAATTTCTATGCCCAAAAAATATTTGAGCGAGCCCAAATCCTTCATGTGAAAGCACTTGTGTAATAAAGCTTTGAATTTTTCGAGTGTGGATAAGGAATTTCCAGTAATGAGTAAATCATCCACATAAATAAGAATACATAGATAAATATTCCCTTGAGAATATGTGAAAAGAGAGTAATCTGCATAAGACTGAGAAAAATCATACCTACGGAGAGCGGTGGTGAGTTTGGAAAATCAACATCGAGGGGCTTGGCGAAGACCATATAAAGACTTCTTTAAACGACAGACTTGTCCTTTGTAACAGGGACGAAATCCTGGAGGTGGTCGCATATATACCTCTTCTTGTAAATCTCCATGCAAAAAGGCATTGTGAACATCCATTTGATGGATAGGCCGATTATAGCAGCGGCAACGGAAAGGAGAGTACGAACGGTGACCATTTTAGCAACGGGAGCAAAGGTGTCTGTGAAATCAATACCTGCCATTTGTGTATTTCCCAAAATTACCAAGCGGGCTTTATATCGCTCGATGGTGCCATCGGCTTTGTACTTTATCCAGTAGACCCATTTACTCCCCAGTGCAAGTTTTCCAGGAGGTAAGGAGGTTAAAGTCCATGTACCATTTTGTTCAAGAGCATCAAACTCTTGACACATAGAAGTGCGCCAGAGAGGATTAGAGACTGCCTCAGAGTAAGTGGTAGGCTCGGATTCTGTTGCTACAGATGCTAAAAATTGCCTGTGTGTATTAGAAAATTTACTATAGTCCACAAAGTTTGTGATAGGATAAAGGGACGTACCTGAGAGATCCGAAGAGGGTGAGAGAGCAGAGGAGGAATGGGATATAGAGGACTTCCATATGGCATTGCAATCATAATCTTGGAGCCGAGTCGGAAAATGTTTAATTCGAGTGCTTCGTCTTGGGGCATTAATTGGCGGATTGTCTTGCGGCAAGCTGGCAGGAGTATCATTTGGACTAGTTTGGAGAGGGGCGGCTGGAGAGGTTGGTGGTGGGCCTTGCTTGAACTCGGGTCTGCTGGGTTGTGGGTGTGGATCGGGGGTGTGAAAGTGGAGATGGGGTCGTGGGAAGGGTATAGTGGAGTCGGGTCGTGGGTTAGTGGGCTGCTGGAAGGGTTTGGTGGATCTGGGTTTGCAGGTGGGCTGTGGGAAGGATGTGTTTGATCTGGGCTAGGTGTGTTGTGTGTTAAACTCCCCCTCTTTTGCATACTTTGTTGCTTGGAGCCCAAAACTTGTTCCCCAAAATTGTAAGATTGTGTGAAGTCTGTAGAAATGGAAGTACCGGATTTGTCATGGAATGGAAACTTTGTTTCATCAAAAATCACATCTCGGGACACAAAGAATTTTTCTGTTTGCAGGTCGTAAAATCTCCATCCTTTCTTATGAAGAGGGTAGCCAAGGAAGACACACGGTTTGCTGCGGGCTCAAAATTTATCTTTTGGGATATCATGATTATGTACATAAGCTAAGCACCCAAAAGTTTTAATGTGAGAGTAGGATGGTTTTTCATGGTATAGCAATTCATAAGGAGTCTTACCTTGTAACAATTTTGAGGCAGTTCGATTAATGAGATATCCAGCCGTCAAAATGCATTCTCCCCAAAATTTTATAGGTAAATTTGCTTGAAATCGTAATGCCCGAGCTACATTTAAGATATGGCGATGCTTACGTTCAACTCTTCCATTTTGTTGTGGTGTGCCAGCAATAGTAGTTTGGTGGATTATACCATGGGTAGTAAGATACGACTTTAGGGGTGCAAATTTTGTCCCATTATCGGTACGGATTGTCTTGACAGTTTTGTGAAATTGGGTTTTGATCATGGTAAGGTAATCTTGAAGAATAGAGGCAACCTCACTTTTCTCTGACAGTAAATATATCCAAATAGCCCTAGAATAATCATCTAAGATAGTAAGAAAATATGAAGCACCTATAGTGGATTTGGATTTATATGGGCCCCATAAATCACAATGAATTAGGTCAAAAATTGTAGATGCTTTATTGATGCTAAGAGGAAAACAATCACGAGTTTGTTTGGCACGTAGACAAATATTACAAGGTGATGTTCTAGTTGTAGAGTCTTTAGAATTACCCAAAAAATGATTGACTACATAATCTAAAGGATGTCCCAACCGTATATGCCATAGTGTGCTTGAATCAAGAACTGTGCTAGAAAAGGTGTATAATTCCTTCAATTCCAAAGGTTTGTAGAAGAAGATCCCATTCCTCTGCTCACCCACTCCAATCGGCCTCATCGAGATACTGGTCTCGTATAACACAAAATTTGTCAGAGAGTGTGATAAAGCATTGCAAATCTCTTGCCAATTGAGACAAAGAAATTAAATTGCAGGTCAGTTCAGGAATTAGCAACACTTTGTGGAGTTGTAATGTAGGACTTAAAGAGACCATTCCTTCGTGCACAGCAAAAGTTTTGGCACCGTTAGGTAATCCAATAATATGCGGACAGATAGGATGTAAATTTTGTAAAAAAAATTTCCTACCAGTCATATGGTTAGAACACCCTGAATCTAAAATCCAAAAATTTTCCATACCAGATAGCTTTTCAGATTGCATATTATTTGAGTTTTGGAGGGCAGTCAACAGGGTTGACCACTGGTCAACGGTTAAAGCTAGTAAGGGGCCCGGGCCCGGCTCGTCCCGGCCCGTTTCTGCTGGAATTCGGCCCGAAGCCCGGCCCGGTACTGTAGATCGGCCCGCCTTCATCTTCTTCTCTAGCGCGCCGGCGAACATTGGTTGCTGGAGCCGCCGCGGTTGTTGCAGAATAGGCCCACGCCTCGGCCGTTCTTCCGCCATCGCGCGGTCTGGCCATCGCCGGTGGCTATCTGCCACCTCGCCCAGTCCCGGATCTGCCTCCGCGCCAGGAATTGTGGGTCGCCGGTGAGGAGCCGCGGCCGCCGGGTTTTGGAGGATTCCGAGGCCACAAATCCGGATAGCCAACAAGTTGGAAGCATCCGGTGACATCGTGGCCGGCGCGTCTGCAATGAGAGCAGAAAGATGAAGAAAAAAATCTGGAATTTTTTTTTATTCTGGCGGCAGCGGCAACTCCGGCGGCATCTCCGGCGGCGGCGCCATCTCCAGAATAATCTTCTTTCCGTGTCGAATTTTTGTGTTGTTCTTCTTTACAGATTTGAGCAAGAACGGTACGTAATTTGGGTATAGGTTCTTGTTGGATCATATGGGAACGAACAGTGCCATAAATTGCACTATTTAATCCCATTAAAAATTGGAAAACCTTCTCGTTTTCTCTTTCTTTTATAATAAAATTCAACAGATCTGTGTCTGTGCTGAGCGGAAGTTGAGTATAGTTTTCTAGTTCGTCCCATACCTTTTTTAGACGTGAAAAATACACGTGTACTGAATCACCGCCTTGCTTGCAATTTGCCAATGCTGCTTTTAATTCATATATTCGTGGGCCGGTGCCAACTAGAAATCGTTCCTTCAAGTCTATCCATAATTTATCAGCTCTCTCCGAATGATATATTATGGATCGGAGAGAGGGTTCGATAGTATTGAGAATCCACGAGTTTACAAGATTATTGATCTCCCACCATTCTTCTTCTTTTTCTGAATCACCTTCAGGAATTGGAATTATTCCATCAATGAATCCCAATTTCTTCTTCGATCGCAAGGCCATGCGCATGGCCTTTGCCCATTCTGCATAATTATTATCTGTTTCTGTCTCTTTCAACTGGACTGTTGTTAGGATCAATCCAGGTCCATCAGTGGATGCCACATAATAAGCATATTTCTTTATTTTGTTAACATGGCTTTCTTCCACCATGTCATTATCAACATTGTCAATATTGTCGTTACTCATTTTGAGAAATTTCAGACAATTGGCTCTGATACCATGAAAGTTTCCAGTGGGGAAAACAATCTTATGTTTTCTGTCTCATTAATGTGAGAATAGTGTACAATTTATAGATTTGTCCAAGTGACAAATCCTAAGCATATTAGAACTAGGAAACACATTAGAAGTAGAAGTCCTAGCTAAATAGAACTAGGAAACACAACTATACATAGTTTATGATTAATAGTAATCCTATTTTGAATATATGTCTAACACTCATCTTTCTCTCTCTACACACTTTCTCTCTTACTTCTCTCTACTCTCTCTATTCTAACACTGTAATATTTAATATTGAACTTGTGTGTGAGGTAGATATGGATCATTCTGAAGATTTTGTAGAAGAAAATATTGATTTTGATATAAGGAAAGTTGAATTTATTTTATTTTTTTTTTTTTGCACTGAGGCTTTATTCACCCAGATCGACGTTCAAGAGGGGAGCGGATCGTCTAAATCCGTTCTTAGGAACATTCGCCCAAATGGGCGACCCACTTCTTTCCGAATAGTCCGTCTAAGCGAATTTGGATGAAATTTTTTTTATGTTAAAAAAAAATTCCATTCGCCCATTTTCGCGGTCAAAGCCGCTCTCAATTGTCAGATCTGGAGATCGCAGGTGTACAAAATCGCTGGATCGGGAGATCTAACTCTGCTCCAATCTCTGGTTTGGGAGACTCTAAAGGGTTTCAGACAAATTTTCAAGCATAAAAAAGCAGTCATTTTTTTTTTCAATCCAACGGATATTTTCAAAGTTTGAACAAATAAAAATGTAAATAAAATGAGTATTATTAGAAGTATTAACATTTTTTTTTTCAAATTACAAAGGGCGGATCTTCTTAAATGTGAAGTTGAAATTTGTGATTTTTGAGAGAGTTTAGAGGGTCTTACATTCAAAAATAAAACTTTTTGAATTTTTTTCGCGCTATAGATATAGATTCTCTAGTTGGATTTATTAACCCCCTTATATATATGCGTGTATATATACACCATATATATGTTGTATAGTGTATATATACATATATATTATGTATTATTTAGTTTGAAGATGGTTGAAGATTGTTAGACTTTTTTTGGAAGGACTATTACCTGTATTATTTTTAAAATTTTTAATTAATATGATTTTGTGGTATGTATATCATTTTGTGTTTAATAGGATTATCGAGAATATTCACTTAATTCTTGGGTTTGTATATTTATGGAAGTATTTCCTTTCAATAAAAAATCTTACGTTTTTCTTGTTTTCATCTATATTTTTCTATTTTTATTCTCGCTTGTAAAATCAAGAATAATTGTACATTTGCTTTCTAACTCTTTTCACATGCTTGATTGTGAATAGGATTGATATAGAAGCAAAGTGAACTATCTAAACAGTCTTCTGCTACAAGGTTAGTTTGCTAGTAAATTACATAGGCATTCTTCAGTTGCAAGGTTAATTTTCTAGGAGGAAGTAGGACTAGTCAATGGTTAAAACTTATGAGCAGTTGATAAGTTACAAGTTCACCCTCATATTGAGACAATATTAAGTAAATGATAATGGCTTCTCAATCAAGTTTGCTTGATAGTTTGAATTATCTGGCTTCTCCAATAATTCGCGTCTTTAAATGTTTGATTCCTTCAGCTTTGAAGGTAGTCGACTTTGTTTATTTGTATTAGAGTATAAAAAAGCTTTTAAGGTTCTAAAAAGTGAAAAATCAAAATTCCATATTTGGTTTGAAGACAATTTTGCCCCATTTAATTATTCTCAAAACATGGCATCTGGAATCTTTCCTTTTATATCAGTTTATTGTAAAGGAGTTACAGACTTTCTTTGGGTTCGATTGGATGCTCAATGTTTTTCTACAAAATTTTGAGTTAATACTTAATTTTTTGTGATTTCAACACTTGTCAACAGTTAAGAGATGTCCGAGGCTCTTTATAATCTTTGATCAACCATTTGTTTTTGTAGAAGTTTAATTTACTTTCTACATTTTCATTATTTATAGTCCCCTAATTATTTATTTTCTATTTTTCAACTCTAACCGCCACTCATGCATTGAAACATTGAAGCATGTACTTTACACACACATATACAGTGGCAAAACCACTTAGGGGCTCGGGTAGGCTCGAGCCCCCCGGGAAAAACAAAACTTTAGAAATTTAGATACTTTTACATTCAAGCCCCCCCAATTTGAATGTTTTGGTACTTGGAATACATCTATTTTATAGACGAAATTCTGGCAAAATTTTTAATATGTTAATCAGTCCCTCCGAGTTTTCTCTCTTGGTTTTGCCACTGCACACACACACATACATATATATATAATGATTTAAGTCCTATTTGATTAAACTAAAACTAAAGTATGAAGTGTAAATTGTTTAAGTTATGAATTTTGAATCACAAGTTTGAATACTAAATTTAAAAATTGAAGTGTGAATTTGAATGTTGAATTAATTAATAAGTGATCATTCTATAAAAAAAAAGTAATAATTTGACAAGTAATATACATATTCAAATTTCAAACTTCATATTTAAGTAAAAATTTCACTTAAAATTTATAACTATAATTAAATACATCTTAAATAATTAATTAAGTGATTTACATAAATTGTTATCAAATGCACTTAAATATTAAGCGCTTTAACAATTTAAGTTATCAAGCACAATTAAAACAATAAACTCATAATTACTTAATTTTAAGAGATAACTTAATTTAACCAGGGCTCAACTTGCATTACTCGCATTATACCATGGAAGTCACCATATGGAGAGACCATATAATGGGACTATATGAAAGGTAATTTGACCTATTTTCATATGTGAATGAACTAAGGTCTTATTCGATAAATACTTTATCTTTTAAAATGAATTAGTTAATAACTTATTAAATTAAGTGTATTTAATAACAGATAATTTTTGTGCACTTAATATCTTACGTGCTTTTGATAATAATTTTTGCGAATCACTTAATTGTTTAAGATGTGAAAAGCAAAAATAGTTTATGACTATAAATAGTCCATTTCTCTCTCTCAATTTATAACTACAAATTTACTATTTCTCTCTCTCAACTTATAACAACAAATTTATGTCATAAACTATTTTTACTTTTCTATTATAGCCATAAATTTTGATTTTATCATTTTTAGGCATGAATTATTTTTTACCTCTCAGATATAACCATGAATTTTAATAAATTGCTATATATTTGAAAGATAAAAAATAGTTCATGGCTATTTTCGGGAGAAAAAAATAGTTCATGGCTAAATAATTTTTTGTAGCTATAAACAATAAACCAAAAAATAGTTCATGACTATTTTTAGAAAACAAAATGATCATGGCCAAAAAATAATTTTTTGGTAACTATAAAAAAAAATAGTTCATGACTATAAAAAGATAAAATCAAAGTTTGTGACTATAAAGAAAAAACAAAACTAGTTTATGTTTATAAATAATCAATCTCTCTCTATATATATTAGATGATTATTTTTATCTGTATTTCTTTTATCTATTTAATCTAATTTTTAATACAACATATGTATTAAAAAATTTAGTTAATGAGATATCTCTTAAGACGATCCTTGTATTAACCATTTTATTAAGCAGGAACCTTTTAGTTTCACCATAAGCAGATTTTTTGTTGTTTCCATCTCCAATGTTGATCGTTGAAACAATAAGTAAATTCCTTAACTTAAAATAAATAAGGGAGAAATGTAGTAATAGGTTTACAATGAAAATAACTATGACTTAACAAATATAGGAGAGTATATGTGATAATGTGGAAGTTTTTATGTATATTTATATTTCTATTTTTCAAGTGATTATTTGTGTGTTTATGTTTTATATGTTTAATCTATTCTTTTGTGCAACAATTGTACCATACAATTTAGTTAATGCTATCTTCAATATATGTTTTTAAAAGTAGTAATAATAAATAAGAAAGAAAGAAAGGTAGTAATTATAGGGTTATAATGAAAATGATTTTGACCTAACAAAAAAGAGGAGATTATGTGTGATAATGTGGGAAGGTTTTATACCTAATACTAATTCTATATTTCATATGATTACTTTTGTGTGTTTATTTTCTAACCTATTCTTTAGTGCATTATTTATGCTACAAAATTTAGTTAAAAAAAAGGGGTATAAGTGTTCATCTTCATTAGTCTATTTATATTTATATTATGATTATTATAAGATGTCTATTTATTAATTTATTTTAGTGTCTAGTAAATAGTTTAATACACTTTTTCTACAATATTTTTTAATAATAATTTTATTAATAAATTTTAAAAATTAAAAATTAAAAATTAAAAATATCTAAAAGCAAATTTTATTCCTTTATATCCACGAATTAAAGTCATATATCTTAAACTAGTAAGTCACACGCTATTTAGTGATATATTTTTAATTTAATGAACTATTATTTTGTTTATTTGAGTAAATAAATGAATATATAAAAAAAATAGAAAGGAAAAAAAAAAGAGGAAAATAGAGAAGAAAGGGTCCGAGGTTTCCTGTTTCAACCTAAATTACGATTGACTGGCAACCCCCCTCCCCTCCCCCTCCCGGCCCCTAATAAACGTCTTTCATGTTAGTAATACACACACTCCCCACTCTCTCATCAAAGTCTCCCCTCTTCCTTCCTTCATTACTCTCTCAACTCATCATCATCATAATCTTCTTCTTCTTCTTCATTCACAGTTCATACAAATTCTCCACAATCCTCTATCAATCTTTTGATATTTTCCCTCAATTATTAGTATAAAGAAAATTGGGATTGAGAAAAATTACGTGTTTGATTGATTTATTCCGCAAAAAATTGAGTAATTTCTTCAACAACTATGGCTTCAACTTCAACAGTTCCTTAAAAAATATTATTTGTCAAATTATTACATACTTTCTATATAATTACTACGTAATAATTAATTCAATATTCAGATTTAGACTTCATTTTTCAGATTCATTATTCAGATTTAAGATTCATAATTCACTACTTAAACAATTCAAACTTTAGATGTCAATTTCAGTTGATCAAACGGAGCCTTAATATCGTAATATACATAGTCCACACTTTATATGGTAATATATATGGTCCACACCTATTATGGTAAAAACAGTGCACCAGTTCACACTCATATGGGCAAAATTAGTGCATTATATGTAAGTCTAGCTATAACTACATAATTTTATTAAAGCGAAAATCATTCCTTGTGCCTTTGAACTATTTCTAATTTACCGCATGTGCTCTAAATGTTTTTTTAGTCTTTTTTGCCATCGTAAAATTTACGTACCACTGATTATGTCCACAAGAGCCAAAATTCGGTAAGTCAAGGCTGCGTGAGGTCATGTGACTTGACCATTGTAGGGGCAAAATAGTCCATCCGTATATTGGGTTGAAAAATAAATAAAACCAAATTTAGAACCTAAACAAAATTTTATGAGGGTAAAATGAAAAATGGAGGAGGAGGGGGAGAAGATGGTGGTGAGTGAAGTGGTGGTGGCGGAGGAGGGGAGGAAGAAAAAGGAGGAAGATGGGTTTACTATACTTTAATCCTTAAAGTTTTTTATTCGTCATTTTACCCTCGTAAAATTTTGTTTAGGTCATAAATTTTGTTATTATTTATTTATTAACTCAAGATATGGATGGACTATTTTGCCTCTGCAATGGTCAAGCCACGTGAACTCAGGCAGCCTTGACTTGCCGGATTTTGGCTCTTGTGAACATAATCGGTGGCCCGCAGACTTTACGATGGGAAAAAAGACTAAAAAATATTTAGGACACGATCGGTAAAGTAGAAATAGTTCAGAGGCAGGGGTGATTTCCTCTTTTATTAAAACATAGGACATCAAATTAAGAGGGAAAGATTAAGCAAAATTGTGAAATTTCTTATAAATAGGCTTAAAATCTTCTCTATTTGTTTCCATTATAAACCTATTACTGTTAATTTTCTGTTTATTTTCTTATTTACTTATGGAGGAAACAAACAAAGATTTTTATTAGTGAAAACGAGATATGTTTATTTAATAAAAATGATTACTATAGGAGTTGATTCTAAAATTGCCAAAAAGATTTTATCTTTTCGGATGCTTTTAGAATCAAAAGGTTTTAATGATATTCCTAAAAGAATCATTTATTTAAAAGATGATTTTGTTTAGGAATATTATTAAAATCTTTTGACTCTAAAAATATTCGAAAAGATAAAAAAAAATTTGCAATTCCAGAGTTAACTCCTATAGTAATCATTTTTATTGAATAAACATATCTCGTTTTCACTAATAAAAATCTTTGTTTGTTTCCTCCATAAGTAAATAAGAAAATAAACAGAAATTAGCAAATGAATGAGTTTATAATGGAAACAAATAGAGAAGATTTCAAGCCTATTTATAAGAAATTTCACAATTTTACTAATTTTTCCGTCTTAATTAGATGCCATATGTTTTAATAAAATTACGTAATTGTAGAGTTACATACCATGCACTTAAAGACAATTCTTATTTAATATATTTATTTGTGCAAGTATTTTACGATTAAGAAGCAACTATCTCTTGGACAGATCATGTATTAATCGACTATAACTATAGATACTCTCCTTTCATGGATTACTGCGTTTATTTGCGTTATCCACAGATGATGAGAATTTCTCTTTTGATAGCCCCAATCTTGATGAGTCGAACAAAGCTCTTGCTTTCTGGTCTGAGTAAGTCTTGAATGGGCTCCTCGAAAGCTTGATGCAAGTAAACAAATTTTGTTTTACGTCTCCGAGTTTCCGAGCTTTATATAGCCGTCTAATTTTTTTTTGCTCATATGAGTGTAGACCGTACACTGTTTTTACCATAATAAGCGTAGACCATGTATATTACCATATCAAGTGTGGATCATGTGTATTACCATATTACGTGTGGACCGTGTATATTACCATATTAAGGCTCCGTTTGCTAAAATTAAAACTGACGTCTGAAGTTTTAATTTTTTAAGTTCTAATTCTGAATCTTAAGTCTGAACACTAAATTTGAAAACTGAAGTATAAATTTGAATGTTGAATTAATTAGTACGTAGTAATTGTATAAAAAAAGTGTAATAATTTGACAAGCAATTTACATATTTAGATTTCGGACTTTAGAGTTAAGCACGTATAGGGATATTATACGGAACTATTATTGTTAAGCACATCTCTCTATCCCCACCCACCTCCATCTATTCCCATTCATCCCTATTATATATAGGGGGACGATAAACCAACTCGAAAATTTATATGTATATCACGAAAAAATTAATTATTTTCCCTCATCTTTCTCTCTCTACACACTTTCTCTCTTACTTCTCTCTACTCTCTCTATTCTAAAACTGTAATATTTAATATTGAACTTGTGTGTGAGGTAGATATGGATCATTCTGAAGATTTTGTAGAAGAAAATATTTATTTTCATATAAGGAAAGTTGAATTTATTTTTTTTTTTTTGCACTGAGGCTTTATTCACCCAGACCGACGTTAAAGAGGGGAGCGGATCGCCTGAATCCGTTCTTAGGAACATTCGCCCAGATGGGCGACCCACTTCTTTCCAAATAGTCCGTCTAAGCGAATTCGGATGAAATTTTTTTTATGTTAAAAAAAATTCCATTCGCCCATTTTAGCGGTCAAAGCCGCTCTCAATTGTCATATCGGGAGATCGCAGGTGTACAGAATCGCTGGATCGGGAGATCCAACTCTGCTCCAATCTCTGGTTTGGGAGATTCTAAAGGGTTTCAGACAAATTTTCAAGCATAAAAAAGCAGTCATTTTTGTTTTTAATCCAACGGATATTTTCAAAGTTTGAACCAATAAAAATGTAAATAAAAATAGTATTATTCGAAGTATTAACATTTTTTTTTCAAATTACAAGGGCGGATCTCCTTAAATGTGAAGTTGAAATTTGTGATTTTTGAGAGAGTTTAGAGGGTCTTACATTCAAAAATAAAACTTTTTGAATTTTTTTCGCGCTATAGATATAGATTCTCTAGTTGGATTTATTGACCCCCTTATATATATGCGTGTATATATACACCATATATGTGTTGTATATATAAACACCATATATATGGTGTATGTATACATATATATTATGTATTATTTAGTTTGAAGATGGTTTAAGATTGTTAGACTTTTTTTGGAAGGACTATTACCTGTATTATTTTTAAAATTTTTAATTAATATGATTTTGAGGTATGTATATCATTTTGTGTTTAATAGGATTATCGAGAATATTCACTTAATTCTTGGGTTTGTAGATTTGTGGAAGTATTTCCTTTCAATAAAAAATCTTACGTTTTTCTTGTTTTCATCTATATTTTTCTATTTTTATTCTCGCTTGTAAAGAATAATTGTACATTTGCTTTCTAACTCTTTTCACATGCTTGATTGTGAATAGGATTGATATAGAAGCAAAGTGAACTATCTAAACAGTCTTCTGCTACAAGGTTAGTTTGCTAGTAAATTACATAGGCATTCTTCAGTTGCAAGGTTAATTTACTAGGAGGAAGTAGGACTAGTCAATGGTTAAAACTTATGAGCAGTTGATAAGTTACAAGTTCACCGTCATATTGAGACAATATTAAGTAAATGATAATTGCTTCTCAATCAAGTTTGCTTGATAGTTTGAATTATCTGGCTTCTCTAATAATTCGCGTCTTTAAATGTTTGATTCCTTCAGCTTTGAAGGTAGTCGACTTTGTTTATTTGTATTAGAGTAGAAAAAAGCTTTTAAGGTTCTAAAAAGTAAAAAATCAAAATTCGATATTTGGTTTGAAGACAATTTTGCCCCATTTAATTATTCTCAAAACATTGCATCTGGAATCTTTCCTTTTATATCAGTTTATTGTAAAGGAGTTACAGACTTTCTTTGGGTTCGATTGGATGCTCAATGTTTTTCTACCAAATTTTGAGTTAATACTTAATTTTTTGTGATTTCAACACATGTCAACAGTTAAGAGATGTCCGAGGCTCTTTATAATCTTTGATCAACCATTTGTTTTTGTAGAAGTTTAATCTACTTTCTACATTTTCATTATTTATAGTCCCCTAATTATTTATTTTCTATTTTTCAACTCTAACCGCCACTCATGCATTGAAACATTGAAGCATGTACTTTACACACACACATACAGTGGCAAAACCACTTAGGGGCTCGGGTAGGCTCGAGCACCCCGGGAAAAAAAAAACTTTAGAAATTTTGGTACTTTTACATTCAAGCCCCCCCAATTTGAATGTTTTTGTACTTGGAATACATCTATTTTATAGACGAAATTCTGGCAAAATTTTTAATATGTTAATCACTCCCTCCGAGTATTCTCTCTTGGTTTTGCCACTGCACACACACATACGTATATATATATATATAATGATTTAAGTCCTATTTGATTAAACTAAAACTAAAGTATGAAGTGTGAATCGTTTAAGTTATGAATTTTGAATCACAAGTTTGAATACTAAATTTAAAAATTGAAGTGTGAATCTGAATGTTGAATTAATTAATAAGTGATCATTCTATAAAAAAAAAGTAATAATTTGACAAGTAATATACATATTCAAATTTCAAACTTCATATTTAAGTAAAAATTTCACTTAAAATTTATAACTATAATTAAATACATCTTAAATAATTAATTAAGTGATTTACATAAATTGTTATCAAATGCACTTAAATATTAAGCTCTTTAACAATTTAAGTTATCAAGCACAATTAAAACAATAAACTCATAATTAATTAATTTTAAGAGTAACTTAATTTAACCAGGGCTCAACTCGCATTACTCGCATTATACCATGGAAGTCACCATATGGAGACACCATATAATGGGACTATATGGAAGGTAATTTGACCTATTTTCATATGTGAATGGACTAAGGTCTTATTCGATAAATAGTTTATCTTTTAAAATGAATTAGTTAATAACTTATTAAATTAAGTGTATTTAATAACAGATAATTTTATGCACGCTTTTCATAATAATTTTTACGAATCACTTAATTGTTTAAGATGTGAAACGAAAAAATAGTTTATGACTATAAATAGTCCATTTCTCTCTCTCAATTTATAACTAAAAATTTACCATTTCTCTCTCTCAACTTATAACTACAAATTTATAATCATAAACTATTTTTTACTTTTCAATTATAGCCATAAATTTTGATTTTATCATTTTTGGGCATGAATTATTTTTTACCTCTCAGATATAACCATGAATTTTGATAAATTGCTATATATTTGAAAGATAAAAAATAGTTCATGGCTATTTTCGGGAGAAAAAAATAGTTCATGGCTAAATAATTTTTTGTAGCTATAAACAAAAAACCAAAAAATAGTTCATGACTATTTTTAGAAAAAAAAAATGATCATGGCCAAAAAATAATTTTTTGGTAACTATAAATAAAAAAAAATAGTTCATGACTATAAAAAGATAAAATCAAAGTTTGTGACTATAAAGAAAAAACAAAAATAGTTTATGTTTATAAATAATCAATCTCTCTCTATATATATTAGATGATTATTTTTATCTATATTTCTTTTATCTATTCAATTTAATTTTTAATACAACATATGTATTAAAAAATTTAGTTAATGAGATATCTCTTAAGACGATCCTTGCAGTAACCATTTCATTAAGCGGGAACCTTTTAGTTTCACCATAAGCAGATTTTTTGTTGTTTCCATCTCCAATGTTGATAGTTGAAACAATAATTAAATTCCTTAACTTAAAATGAATAAGAGAGAAATGTAGTAATAGGTTTACAATGAAAATAATTATGACTTAACAAATATAGGAGAGTATGTGTGATAATGTGGAAGTTTTTATGTATATTTATATTTCTATTTTTCAAGTGATTATTTGTGTGTTTATGTTTTATATGTTTAATCTATTCTTTGGTGCAACAATTGTACTATACAATTTTGTTAATGCTATCTTCAATATAAGTTCTTAAAAGTAGTAATAATAAATAAGAAAGAAAGAAAGGTAGTAATTATAGGGTTATAATGAAAATGATTTTGACCTAACAAAAAAGAGGAGATTATGTGTGATAATGTGGGAAGGTTTTGTAGCTATTACTAATTCTATTTTTCATATGATTACTTTTGTGTGTTTATTTTCTAACCTATTCTTTAGTGCATTATTTATGCTACGAAATTTAGTTAAAAAAAGGGGTATAAGTGTTCATCTTCATTAGTCTATTTATCTTTATATTATGATTATTATAAGATGTCTATTTATTAATTTATTTTAGTGTCTAGTAAATAGTTTAATACACTTTTTTTACAATATTTTTTAATAATAATTTTATTAATAAATTTTAAAAAATTAAAATTAAAAATTAAAAATATCTAAAAGCAAATTTTATTCCTTTATATCCAAGAATTAAAGTCATATATCTTAAACTAGTAAGTCACACGCTATTTAGTGATATATTTTTAATTTAATGAACTATTATTTTGTTTATTTGAGTAAATAAATGAATATATAAAAAAAATAGAAAGGAAAAAAAAATAGTCCGTCTGAGCGAATTTGGATGAACTTTTTTTTATGTTAAAAAAAAATTCCATTCGCCCATTTTAGCTGTCAAAGCCGCTCTCAATTATTAGATCGGGAGATCGCAGGTGTACAGAATCGCTGGATCGGTAGATCCAACTCTGCTCCAATCTCTGGTTTGGGAGATTCTAAAGGGTTTCAGACAAATTTTCAAGCATAAAAAAGCAGTCATTTTTTTTTTCAATCCAACGGATATTTTCAAAGTTTGAACCAATAAAAATGTAAATAAAATGAGTATTATTCGAAGTATTAACATTTTTTTTTTCAAATTACAAAGGGCGGATCTTCTTAAATGTGAAGTTGAAATTTGTGATTTTTGAGAGAGTTTAGAGGGTCTTACATTCAAAAATAAAACTTTTTGAATTTTTTTCGCGCTATAGATATAGATTCTCTAGTTGGATTTATTAACCCCCTTATATATATGCGTGTATATATACACCATATATATGTTGTATATATACACACCATATATATGGTGTATATATACATATATACATATATATTATTTAGTTTGAAGATGGTTGAAGATTGTTAGACTTTTTTTGGAAGGATTATTACTTGTATTATTTTTAAAATTTTTAATTAATATGATTTTGTGGTATGTATATTATTTTGTGTTTAATAGGATTATCGAGAATATTCACTTAATTCTTGGGTTTGTAGATTTGTAGAAGTATTTCCTTTCAATAAAAATATTACTTTTTTCTTGTTTTCATCTATATTTTTCTATTTTTATTCTAGCTTGTAAAATCAAGAATAATTGTACATTTGCTTTCTAACTCCTTTCGCATGCTTGATTGTGAATAGGATTGATATAGAAGCAAAATGAACAATCTAAACAGTCTTCTGCTACAAGGTTAGTTTGCTAGTAAATTGCATAGGCATTCTTCAGTTGCAAGATTAATTTACTAGGAGGAAGTAGGACTAGTCAATGGTTAAAACTTATGAGCAGTTGATAAGTTATAAGTTCACCCTCATATTGAGCAATATTAAGTAAATGATAATTGCTTCTCAATCGAGTTAGCTTGATAGTTCGAATTATCTGGCTTCTCCAATAATTCGCGTATTTGAATGTTTGATTCCTTCAGCTTTGAAGGTAGTCGACTTTGTTTATTTGTATTAGAATAGAAAAAAGCTTTTAAGGTTCTAAAAAGTGAAAAATCAAAATTTGATATTTGGTTTGAAGACAATTTTGCCCCATTTAATTGTTCTCAAAATATGGCATCTGGAATCTTTCCTTTTATATCAGTTTATTGTAAAGGAGTTACATACTTTCTTTGAGTTCAATTGGATGCTCAATGTTTTTCTACAAAATTTTGAGTTAATACTTAATTTTTTGTGTGTCAATAGTTAAGAGATGTCCGAGGCTCTTTATAATCTTTGATCAACCATTTGTTTTTGTAGAAGTTTAATCTACTTTCTACATTTTCATTTTTTATAGTCCCCTAATTATTTATTTTCTATTTTTCAACTCTAACCGCCACTCATGCATTGAAATATTGGAGCATGTTGAATCACATAAATTCAATGCTATAACCATAACCACATTAATAAAACAAACAAATTGTCGAGACAAACAACATTGTCATTTTTGCATTGAATGGTTGAGTGATAAAAGAACAATATATATACATATCTAACCTAATAAGATAAAGATAATCTTGAAATTATTTTCTTTTTTACTTATAAATATCTTGAAATAGCTAACCTAATAAGGGGCAGGGGAAGTAGAGATTTTTTTTTTTACGTTGAAACGAGAAGGTGTCAGGGTGTGTAGAAAATATGTTATTTTTGTTGTTTGTTTTCTTGGAGAGAGAGTGTGGGGAAATAAAATTTTTTTCCTTGGGTTGGGAAGGGGGGAGAGGGGGGAGGGGTGGAGGGAAAACGGGACGGGGTGTTTACTAAAACTCACACACCGATGCCCTGTTTATTAAATTAACTTACTTCTTAAAATGAATTAATTAAGAACTTATTATATCAAGTGTGTTTGATAATTAAAATTGTTAAACTCTTAATATTTAAATGTGTTTGATAATAATTTTTGCAAATCATGCTTAAAATGTGTGTATTTATAAATTTTAAGTGAAAAGAAATTAAACAATTAATTATAAACTAAACAAATTCACTCACATTATAATACATAATTAACTCCGAAGTTTGAAATCTAAATACATATATTATTTGTCAAATTATTACATATTTTCTATACAACTACCACGTAATAATTAATTCAATATTCAGATTTAGACTTCATTTTTTAGATTCAGTATTCAGACTTAAGATTCATAATTCACTACTTAAACAATTCAAGATGTCAATTTCAGTTGATCAAACGGAGCCTTAATATCGTAATATACATAGTCCACACTTAATATGGTAATATATATGGTCCACACCTATTATGGTAAAACGGTGCACCAGTTCACACTCATATGGGCAAAATTAGTGCATTATATGTAACTCTAGCTATAACTACATAATTTTATTAAAGAGAAAATCATTCCCTGTGCCTTTGAACTATTTCTACTTTATCACATGTGTCCTAAATGTTTTTTTAGTCTTTTGTGCCATCGTAAAATTTACGTACCACTGATTATGTCCACAAGAGCCAAAATTCGGTAAGTCAAGGCTGCGTGAGGTCATGTGACTTGACCATTGTAGGGGCAAAATAGTCCATCCGTATATTGGGTTAAAAAATAAAACCAAATTTAGAACCCAAACAAAATTTTATGAGGGTAAAATGAAAAATGGAGGAGGAGGGGGAGAAGATGGTGGTGAGTGAAGTGGTGGTGGCGGAGGAATGGTGGTCATGGAGGAGGAGGGGAGGAAGAAAAAGGAGGAAGATGGGTTTACTATACTTTAATCCTTAAAGTTTTTTATTCGTCATTTTACCCTCGTAAAATTTTGTTTAGGTCCTAAATTTTGTTATTATTTATTTATTAACTCAAGATATGGATGGTCTATTTTGCCTCTGCAGTGGTCAAGCCACATGAACTCAGGCAGCCTTGACTTGCCAGATTTTGGCTCTTGTGAACATAATCGGTGGCACGCAAACTTTACGATGGCAAAAAAGACTAAAAAATATTTAGCACACGATCGGTAAAGTAGAAATAGTTCAGAGGCAGGGGTGATTTCCTCTTTTATTAAAACATAGGACATAAAATTAAGAGGGAAGGATTAAGCAAAATTGTGAAATTTCTTATAAATAGGCTTAAAATCCTCTCTATTTGTTTCCACTATAAACCTATTACTGTTAATTTTCTGTTTATTTTCTTATTTACTTATGGAGGAAACAAACAAAGATTTTTATTAGTGAAAACGAGATATGTTTATTCAATAAAAATGATTACTATAGGAGTTGATTCTAAAATTGCCAAAAAGATTTTATCTTTTCGGATGCTTTTAGAATCAAAAGGTTCTAATGATATTCCTAAAAAATCATTTATTTAAAAGACAATTTTTTTTGGAATATCATTAAAATCTTTTGACTCTAAAAACATTCGAGAAGATAAAAAAAAAAATTTGCAATTCCAGAGTTAACTCCTATAGTAATCATTTTTATTGAACAAACATTTCTCGTTCTCACTAATAAAAAAATCTTTGTTTGTTTCCTCCATAAGTAAATTAGAAATAAACAGAAATTAACACTAATAGGTTTATAATGGAAACAATTATAACAAAGAGAGAAGATTTTGAGCCTATTTATAAGAAATTTCACAATTTTGTTAATTTTTCCCTCTTAATTAGATGCCATATGTTTTAATAAAATTACGTAGTTGTAGAGTTACATACAATGCACTTAAAGACAATTCATATTTAATATAGTTATTTGTGCAAGTATTTTACGATTAAGAAGCAACTATCTTTTGGACAGATCATGTATTAATCGACTATAACTATAGATACTCTCCTTTCATGGATTACTGTGTTTATTTGCGTTATCCACAGATGAATAGAATTTCTCTTTTGATAGCCCCAATCTTGACGAGTCGAACAAAGCTCTTATTTTCTAGTTTGAGTAAGTCTTGAATGGGCTCCTCAAAAGCTTGATGCAAATAAACGAATTTTGTTTTACGTCTCCGAGTTTCCGAGCTATATATAGCCGTCTAATTTTTTTTGCCCATATGAGTGTAGACCGTACACTGTTTTTACCATAATAAGTATGGACCATGTATATTACCATATCAAGTGTGGACCATGTGTATTACCATATTACGTGTGGACCGTGTAGAAGTCCGAGGCTCTTTATAATCTTTGATCAACCATTTCTTTTGTAGAAGTTTAATCTACTTTCTACATTTTTATTATTTATAGTCTCCTAATTATTTATTTTCTATTTTCAACTCTAACAGTCACTCATGCATTGAAATGTTGAAGCATGTACTTTACATACACACATACAGTGGCAGAACCACTTACGGGCTCGGGTAGGCTCGAGCCCCCCGGGAAAAAAAAACTTTAGAAATTTTGATACTTTTACATTCAAGCCCCCCCAATTTGAATGTTTTAGTACTTGGAATAATCTATTTTATAGACGAAATTCTAGCAAAATTCTTAATATGTTAACAAGTCCCTCAAAGTTTTCTGTCTTGGTTTCGCCACTGCACACACACATACATATATAATGATTTAAGTCCTATTTGATAAAACTAAAACTAAAGTATGAAGTGTGAATTGTTTAAGTTGTGAATTTTGAATCACAAGTTTGAATACTAAATTTAAAAATTGAAGTGTGAATCTGAATGTTGAATTAATTAATAAGTGATTATTATTTAAAAAAGTAATAATTTGACAAGTAATATACATATTCAATTTCAAACTTCATATTTAAGTAAAAATTTCACTTAAGATTTATAACTATAATTAAATACATCTTAAATAATTAATTAAGTGATTTACAAAAATTGTTATCAAATGCACTTAAATATTAAGCGCTTTAACAATTTAAGTTATCAAGCACAATTAAAAAAATAAACTCATAATTAATTAATTTTAAGAGATAACTTAATTTAATCAGGGCTCAGCTCACATTACTCGCACTATACCATGAAAGTCACCATATGGCGAGACCATATAATGGGACTATATGAAAGGTAATTTGACCTATTTTCATATGTGAATGGACTAAGGTCTTATTCGATAAATAATTTATGTTTTTAAAATGAATTAGTTAATAACTTATTAAATTAAGTGTATTTAATAACATATATTTTTATGCACGCTTTCGATAATAATTTTTACGAATCACTTAATTGTTTAAGATGTGAAACGAAAAAATAGTTTATGACTATAAATAGTCCATTTCTCTCTCTCAATTTATAACTAAAAATTTTCCATTTCTCTCTCTCAACTTATAACTACAAATTTATAATCATAAACTATTTTTTACTTTTCAATTATAGCCATAAATTTTTATTTTAACATTTTTAGGCATGAATAATTTTTTACCTCTCAGATATAACCATGAATTTTAATAAATTGCTATATTTTTGAAAGATAAAAAATATTTCATGGCTATTTTCGGAAGAAAAAAATAGTTCATGGCTAAATAATTTTTTGTAGCTATAAAGAATAAACCAAAAAATAGTTCATGACCATTTTTAGAAAAAAAAAATGATCATGGCCAAAAAATAATTTTTTGGTAACTATAAAAAAAATAGTTCATGACTATAAAAAGATAAAATCAAAGTTTGTGACTATAAAGAAAAAACAAAAATAGTTTATGTTTATAAATAATCAATCTCTCTCTATATATATTAGATGATTATTTTATCTATATTTCTTTTATCTATTTAATTTAATTTTTAATACAACATATGTATTAAAAAATTTAGTTAATGAGATATCTCTTAAGACAATCCTTGTATTAACCATTTCATTAAGCGGGAACCTTTTAGTTTCACCATAAGCAGATTTTTTGTTGTTTCCATCTCCAATGTTGATTGTTGAAACAATAATTAAATTCCTTAACTTAAAATAAATAAGGGAGAAATGTAGTAATAGGTTTACAATGAAAATAATTATGACTTAACAAATATAGGAGAGTATGTGTGATAATGTGGAAGTTTTTATGTATATTTATATTTCTATTTTTCAAGTGATTATTTGTGTGTTTATGTTTTATATGTTTAATCTATTCTTTTGTGCAACAATTGTACTATACAATTTAGTTAATGCTATCTTCAATATATGTTTTTAAAAGTAGTAATAATAAATAAGAAAGAAAGAAAGGTAGTAATTATAGGGTTATAATGAAAATGATTTTGACCTAACAAAAAGAGGAGATTATGTGTGATAATGTGGGAAGGTTTTATACCTAATACTAATTCTATATTTCATATGATTACTTTTGTGTGTTTATTTTCTAACCTATTCTTTAGTGCATTATTTATGCTACAAAATTTAGTTAAAAAAAAGGGGTATAAGTGTTCATCTTCATTAGTCTATTTATCTTTATATTATGATTATTATAAGATGTCTATTTATTAATTTATTTTAGTGTCTAGTAAATAGTTTAATACACTTTTTCTACAATATTTTTTTAATAATAATTTTATTAATAAATTTTAAAAAATTAAAAAATTAAAAATTAAAAAATATCTAAAAAGCAAATTTTATTACTTTATATCCACGAATTAAAGTCATATATCTTAAACTAGTAAGTCACACGCTATTTAGTGATATATTTTTAATTTAATGAACTATTATTTTGTTTATTTGAGTAAATAAATGAATATATAAAAAAAATAGAAAGGAAAAAAAAGAGGAAAATAGAGAAGAAAGGGTCCGAGGTTTCTGTTTCAACCTAAATTACGATTGATCGGCAACCCCCCCTCCCCCCTCCCTCGGCTCCCTAATAAACGTCTTTCATGTTAGTAATACACACACTCCCCACTCTCTCATCAAAGTCTCCCCTCTTCCTTCCTTCATTACTCTTTCAACTCATCATCATCATAATCTTCTTCTTCTTCTTCTTCATTCACAGTTCATACAAATTCTCCACAATCCTCTATCAATCTTTTGATATTTTCCCTCAATTATTAGTATAAAGAAAATTGGGATTGAGAAAAATTACGTGTTTGATTGATTTATTCCGCAAAAAATTGAGTAATTTCTTCAACAACTATGGCTTCAACTTCAACAGTTCCTTAAAAAATATTATTTGTCAAATTATTACATACTTTCTATATAATTACTACGTAATAATTAATTCAATATTCAGATTTAGACTTCATTTTTCAGATTCATTATTCAGATTTAAGATTCATAATTCACTACTTAAACAATTCAAACTTTAGATGTCAATTTCAGTTGATCAAACAGAGCCTTAATATCGTAATATACATAGTCCACACTTTATATGGTAATATATATGGTCCACACCTATTATGGTAAAAACAGTGCACCAGTTCACACTCTTATGGGCAAAATTAGTGAATTATATATAAGTCTAGCTATAACTACATAATTTTATTAAAGAGAAAATCATTCCTTGTGCCTTTGAACTATTTCTAATTTACCGCATGTGCTCTAAATGTTTTTTTAGTCTTTTTTGCCATCGTAAAATTTACGTACCACTGATTATGTCCACAAGAGCCAAAATTCGGTAAGTCAAGGCTGCGTGAGGTCATGTGACTTCACCATTGTAGGGGCAAAATAGTCCATCCGTATATTGGGTTAAAAAATAAAACCAAATTTAGAACCCAAACAAAATTTTATGAGGGTAAAATGAAAAATGGAGGAGGAGGGGGAGAAGATGGTGGTGAGTGAAGTGGTGATGGCGGAGGAATGGTGGTCATGGAGGAGGAGGATGGGTTTACTACACTTTAATCCTTAAAGTTTTTTATTCGTCATTTTACCCTCGTAAAATTTTGTTTAGGTCCTAAATTTTGTTATTATTTATTTATTAACTCAAGATATGGATGGTCTATTTTGCCTCTGCAGTGGTCAAGCCACATGAACTCAGGCAGCCTTGACTTGCCGGATTTTGGCTCTTGTGAACATAATCGGTGGCACGCAGACTTTACGATGGCAAAAAAGACTAAAAAATATTTAGGACACGATCGGTAAAGTAGAAATAGTTCAGAGGCAGGGGTGATTTCCTCTTTTATTGAAATATAGGACATCAAATTAAGAGGGAAAGATTAAGCAAAATTGTGAAATTTCTTATAAATAGGCTTAAAATCTTCTCTATTTGTTTCCATTATAAACCTATTACTGTTAATTTTCTGTTTATTTTCTTATTTACTTATGGAGGAAACAAACAAAGATTTTTATTAGTGAAAACGAGATATGTTTATTTAATAAAAATGATTACTATAGGAGTTGATTCTAAAATTGCCAAAAAGATTTTATCTTTTCGGATGCTTTTAGAATCAAAAGGTTTTAATGATATTCCTAAAAGAATCATTTATTTAACAGATGATTTTGTTTAGGAATATTATTAAAATCTTTTGACTCTAAAAATATTCGAAAAGATAAAAAAAAATTTGCAATTCCAGAGTTAACTCCTATAGTAATCATTTTTATTGAATAAACATATCTCGTTTTCACTAATAAAAATCTTTGTTTGTTTCCTCCATAAGTAAATAAGAAAATAAACAGAAATTAGCAGTAACAGGTTTATAATGGAAACAAATAGAGAAGATTTCAAGCCTATTTATAAGAAATTTCACAATTTTACTAATTTTTCCGTCTTAATTAGATGCCATATGTTTTAATAAAATTACGTAATTGTAGAGTTACATACCATGCACTTAAAGACAATTCTTATTTAATATAGTTATTTGTGCAAGTATTTTACGATTAAGAAGCAACTATCTCTTGGACAGATCATGTATTAATCGACTATAACTATAGATACTCTCCTTTCATGGATTACTGCGTTTATTTGCGTTATCCACATATGATGAGAATTTCTCTTTTGATAGCCCCAATCTTGACGAGTCGAACAAAGCTCTTGCTTTCTGGTTTGAGTAAGTCTTGAATGGGCTCCTCGAAAGCTTGATGCAAGTAAACAAATTTTGTTTTACGTCTCCGAGTTTCCGAGCTTTATATAGCCGTCTAATTTTTTTTGCTCATATGAGTGTAGACCGTACACTATTTTTACCATAATAAGCGTGGACCATGTATATTACTATATCAAGTGTGGACCATGTGTATTACCATATTACGTGTGGACCGTGTATATTACCATATTAAGGCTCCGTTTGCTAAAATTAAAACTGACGTCTGAAGTTTTAATTTTTTAAGTTCTAATTCTGAATCTTAAGTCTGAACACTGAATTTGAAAACTGAAGTATAAATTTGAATGTTGAATTAATTAGTACGTAGTAATTGTATAAAAAAAGTGTAATAATTTGACAAGCAATTTACATATTTAGATTTTGGACTTTAGAGTTAAGCACGTATAGGGATATTATACGGAACTATTATTGTTAAGCACATCTCCCTATCCCCACCCACCTCCATCTATTCCCATTCATCCCTATTATATATAGGGGGTCGATAAACCAACTCGAAAATTTATATGTATATCACGAAAAAATTAATTATTTTCCCTCATCTTTCTCTCTCTACACACTTTCTCTCTTACTTCTCTCTACTCTCTCTATTCTAAAACTGTAATATTTAATATTGAACTTGTGTGTGAGGTAGATATGGATCATTCTCAAGATTTTGTAGAAGAAAATATTGATTTTGATATCAGGAAAGTTGAATTTATTTTTTTTTTTTGCACTGAGGCTTTATTCACCCAGACCGACGTTCAAGAGGGGAGCGGATCGTCTGAATCCGTTCTTAGGAACATTCGCCCAGATGGGCGACCCACTTCTTTCCAAATAGTCCGTCTGAGCGAATTTGGATGAAATTTTTTTTATGTTAAAAAAAAATTCCATTCGCCCATTTTAGCTGTCAAAGCCGCTCTCAATTGTCAGATCGGGAGATCGCAGGTGTACAGAATCGCTGGATCGGGAGATCCATCTCTGCTCCAATCTCTGGTTTGGGAGATTCTAAAGGGTTTCAGACAAATTTTCAAGCATAAAAAATCAGTCATTTTTTTTTTTCAATCCAACGGATATTTTCAAAGTTTGAACCAATAAAAATGTAAATAAAATGAGTATTATTCGAAGTATTAACATTTTTTTTTTCAAATTACAAAGGGCGGATCTTCTTAAATGTGAAGTTGAAATTTGTGATTTTTGAGAGAGTTTAGAGGGTCTTACATTCAAAAATAAAACTTTTTGAATTTTTTTTCGCGCTATAGATATAGATTCTCTAGTTGGATTTATTAACCCCCTTATATATATGCGTGTATATATACACCATATATATGTTGTATATATACACACCATATATATGGTGTATATATACATATATATTATGTATTATTTAGTTTGAAGATGGTTGAAGATTGTTAGACTTTTTTTGGAAGGACTATTACCTGTATTATTTTTAAAATTTTTAATTAATATGATTTTGTGGTATGTATATCATTTTGTGTTTAATAGGATTATCGAGAATATTCACTTAATTCTTGGGTTTGTAGATTTGTGGAAGTATTTCCTTTCAATAAAAAATCTTACGTTTTTCTTATTTTCATCTATATTTTTCTATTTTTATTCTCGCTTGTAAAATCAAGAATAATTGTACATTTGCTTTCTAACTCTTTTCACATGCTTGATTGTGAATAGGATTGATATAGAAGCAAAGTGAACTATCTAAACAGTCTTCTGCTACAAGGTTAGTTTGCTAGTAAATTACATAGGCATTCTTCAGTTGCAAGGTTAATTTACTAGGAGGAAGTAGGACTAGTCAATGGTTAAAACTTATGAGCAGTTGATAAGTTACAAGTTCACCCTCATATTGAGACAATATTAAGTAAATGATAATGGCTTCTCAATCAAGTTTGCTTGATAGTTTGAATTATCTGGCTTCTCCAATAATTCGCGTCTTTAAATGTTTGATTCCTCAGCTTTGAAGGTAGTCGACTTTGTTTATTTGTATTAGAGTAGAAAAAAGCTTTTAAGGTTCTAAAAAGTGAAAAATCAAAATTCGATATTTGGTTTGAAGACAATTTTGCCCCATTTAATTATTCTCAAAACATGGCATCTGGAATCTTTCCTTTTATATCAGTTTATTGTAAAGGAGTTACAGACTTTCTTTGGGTTCGATTGGATGCTCAATGTTTTTCTATAAAATTTTGAGTTAATACTTAATTTTTTGTGATTTCAACACTTCTCAACAGTTAAGAGATGTCCGAGGCTCTTTATAATCTTTGATCAACCATTTGTTTTTGTAGAAGTTTCATCTACTTTCTACATTTTCATTATTTATAGTCCCCTAATTATTTATTTTCTATTTTTCAACTCTAACTGCCACTCATGCATTGAAACATTGAAGCATGTACTTTACACACACACATACAGTGGCAAAACCACTTAGGGGCTCGGGTAGGCTCGAGCCCCCCGGGAAAAAAAAAACTTTAGAAATTTTGATACTTTTACATTCAAGCCCCCCCAATTTGAATGTTTTTGTACTTGGAATACATCTATTTTATAGACGAAATTCTGGCAAAATTTTTAATATGTTAATCAGTCCCTCCGAGTTTTCTCTCTTGATTTCGCCACTGCACACACACATACATATATATATATAATGATTTAAGTCCTATTTGATAAAACTAAAACTAAAGTATGAAGTGTGAATTGTTTAAGTTAAAAATTTTTAATCACAAGTTTGAATACTAAATTTAAAAATTGAGGTGTGAATCTGAATGTTGAATTAATTAATAAGTGATCATTCTATAAAAAAAAAAGTAATAATTTGACAAGTAATATACATATTCAAATTTCAAACTTCATATTTAAGTAAAAATTTCACTTAAAATTTATAACTATAATTAAATACATCTTAAATAATTAATTAAGTGATTTACATAAATTGTTATCAAATGCACTTAAATATTAAGCGCTTTAACAATTTAAGTTATCAAGCACAATTAAAACAATAAACTCATAATTAATTAATTTTAAGAGTAACTTAATTTAACCAGGGCTCAACTCGCATTACTCGCATTATACCATGGAAGTCACCATATGGAGACACCATATAATGGGACTATATGGAAGGTAATTTGACCTATTTTCATATGTGAATGGACTAAGGTCTTATTCGATAAATAGTTTATCTTTTAAAATGAATTAGTTAATAACTTATTAAATTAAGTGTATTTAATAACAGATAATTTTTATGCACTTAATATCTTACGTGCTTTTGATAATAATTTTTGCGAATCACTTAATTGTTTAAGATTTGAAAAGCAAAAATAGTTTATGACTATAAATAGTCCATTTCTCTCTCTCAATTTATAACTACAAATTTACTATTTCTCTCTCTCAACTTATAACAACAAATTTATAGTCATAAACTATTTTTACTTTTCTATTATAGCCATAAATTTTGATTTTATCATTTTTAGGCATGAATTATTTTTTACCTCTCAGATATAACCATGAATTTTAATAAATTGCTATATATTTAAAAGATAAAAAATAGTTCATGGCTATTTTCGGGAGAAAAAAATAGTTCATGGCTAAATAATTTTTTGTAGCTATAAACAAAAAACCAAAAAATAGTTCATGACTATTTTTAGAAAAAAAAAATGATCATGGCCAAAAAAATAATTTTTTGGTAACTATAAATAAAAAAAAATAGTTCATGACTATAAAAAGATAAAATCAAAGTTTGTGACTATAAAGAAAAAACAAAAATAGTTTATGTTTATAAATAATCAATCTCTCTCTATATATATTAGATGATTATTTTTATCTATATTTTTTTATCTATTTAATTTAATTTTTAATACAACATATGTATTAAAAAATTTAGTTAATGAGATATCTCTTAAGACCATCCTTGTAGTAACCATTTCATTAAGCCGGAACCTTTTTGTTTCACCATAAGCATATTTTTTGTTGTTTCCATCTCCAATGTTGATTGTTGAAACAATAATTAAATTCCTTAACTTAAAATAAATAAGGGAGAAATGTAGTAATAGGTTTACAATGAAAATAATTATGACTTAACAAATATAGGAGAGTATGTGTGATAATGTGGAAGTTTTTATGTATATTTATATTTCTATTTTTCAAGTGATTATTTGTGTGTTTATGTTTTATATGTTTAATCTATTCTTTTGTGCAACAATTGTACTATACAATTTAGTTAATGCTATATTCAATATATGTTTTTAAAAGTAGTAATAATAAATAAGAAAGAAAGAAAGGTAGTAATTATAGGGTTATAATGAAAATGATTTTGACCTAACAAAAAAGAGGAGATTATGTGTGATAATGTGGAAAGGTTTTATACCTATTACTAATTCTATTTTTCATATGATTACTTTCGTGTGTTTATTTTCTAACCTATTCTTTAGTGCATTATTTATGCTACAAAATTTAGTTAAAAAAAGGGGTATGAGTGTTCATCTTCATTAGTCTATTTATCTTTATATTATGATTATTGTAAGATGTCTATTTATTAATTTATTTTAGTGTCTAGTAAATAGTTTAATACACTTTCTTTACAATATTTTTTAATAATAATTTTATTAATAAATTTTAAAAAATAAAAATCAAAAATTAAAAATATCTAAAAGCAAATTTTATTTCTTTATATCCACGAATTAAAGTCATATATCTTAAACTAGTAAGTCACACGCTATTTAGTGATATATTTTTAATTTAATGAGCTATTATTTTGTTTATTTGAGTAAATAAATGAATATGTAAAAAAAATAGAAAGGAAAAAAAAAAGAGGAAAATAGAGAAGAAAGGGTCCGAGATTTCCTGTTTCAACCTAAATTCCTATTGACTGGCAACCCCCCTCCCTTCCCCCCGACCCCTAATAAACGTCTTTCATGTTAGTAATACACACACTCCCCACTCTCTCATCAAAGTCTCCCCTCTTCCTTCCTTCATTACTCTTTCAACTCATCATCATCATAATCTTCTTCTTCTTCTTCATTCACAGTTCATACAAATTCTCCACAATCCTCTTTCAATCTTCTGATATTTTCCCTCAATTATTAGTATAAAGAAAATTGGGATTGAGAAAAATTACGTGTTTGATTGATTAATTCCGCAAAAAATTGAGTAATTTCTTCAACAACTATGGCTTCAACTTCAACAGTTCCTTCAAAATCTCATCAGCCTCTGCACAATTTCTCATCGTTATCCCATCTTAAATGGAGTAGACATCCACGTAATCACCGTTCTTCGGCGACGACGAGGCGTTCATCTTCTCCTAATCAGCAGGATTCACCTCAAAGGCAATCGCCTCTGAGGAATTTGCTTCCAGATGAATCAATCACGAATCAGAACCAGCTATCTTTGCCGTCACCATCTCCAATTACCGGTGGATATTGTGAAGGTTCATTATCCCCACTACCACCGTCAAGTTATTCTCCGGTTCTACCAGGTCCTGGCAATGAGTCTCCAATCCCAGTTGATTTAGCCCTAGAATCTGACTCTTCTTTGATTATTAAGAAATCCCAAATTGATTTCAATAAGCAATCGAGAAATTCAGTACCTAATCGAAGTATTACTCCAGATAAGTCGGAGGATCAGGAAGAGGAGCCAATATTGGGTAAGAAGGAAAGCAAATCATCGAGGGTTGTTTTAATCAAATTACCTCCAAAGGAGAAGAAAGATTCAGGGGAAATTAAAGTTCAAGATGAACAAACAACTGATAACAATGAGATTCAGGAGGATGGGAAGACGTGGAATTTCAGGCCAAGGAAACAGAATAAGCAATTCTTCAATTACAGCGGCAGAGTATCCAAAAATTCAGCTGCTCCATTGCCGGAGAAACCCGGAGATATGCCTGAGGCTGAGAAGAAGAAGAAGGAGAAGAAAAGGGGTTTCACAATTTCACTTACAAAAGAAGAAATTGAAGCAGATGTTATAGCTTTGATTGGATCAAAACCTCCTAGAAGACCTAAGAAAAGATCAAGAACTGTTCAGAAACAATTAGATGTATTATTTCCTACCCTTTTGGCCTTTATCTGTTTCTTTATTTCTTGATTATGTTTTTTATGTATAAATTTACCAATTTTATTGTTTTTTTGTTTTCAGTATTTGTTTCCAGGTGTATGGCTGCAATCCATTACTGCTGATTCATATAAAGTCTCAGACAATCTTGGAGGAAAGGTTAAGTCTTGATATTGAATTTGCAATATATAGTTTTTGTTTCAGAGGATTGATTAGTTTGAGAATAAAGATGATCATGTTTGCAGGGTTAGATTGTGCTGACAGAACCTCAAGATTTTCTCTCTCTGCCTGGAGGATTCTAAGGTTTAGGATGTTGTCTAAAGATACCAGCCATGACTTGTATATATGGATAGAAGAAGGGGGGAAATAAAGCTTTTCTGGTTTAGTTTTAGGCCTTACTCTTCCTTTTTGAAGAATTGGTATATCTATTATATACTAGCAGCTAATGTATGGACCATTTGGAGTTTTCGTTTAGTAGCAGTTTGGCTCCTTTACAATGAAACATTTAGCCTTCTGTCTTCTCTTTTGGTGGGTTTTGTTTAGTGTTTTCTTGCATTCAAGATTTATATTATGGAGAATGTTACAGGAATCCTCATATAGGTTTTCTTGTTTTCTATGCCGCAAAATCTGCATTCTTATTGTAAGTATTGTTACCTTGGCAACCACTGGAAAAAGGAAAATATGATTGGATCCTCAGTACCATCCTTTATAACACTCTCTCTGTGAGAAAATATTGTTGGAGATGTTATAGAGGATGTTACAGTAGAAAATGTCACTTAGAAATGTTATAGAGAATGTTATATGCAATCTTGAGTGATATACGGTAGACGCTAATCACATAAAGACAGAAATGTAAGCTCAGTTTCCTTGGGCTCTCATTTCTTGGGTAGAATTTTTGATAGATTTAAACCATCACAAATGGTATATTTTATCCATATTAACAATGGTTCGGGACAGGTTAGGCATACCTATGTAATATGAGACTTATGATATTGGTTTATCACATTAGTCAAACCTCTCTGATCACCAAACACTGCCAAAGCCTTACCAGCATTCACCTATATTAGGAATAACTTGGTAGTAATCTATTGGGTTGGTTGGTGCTTCTGCTTAAAGAGAGATTCCTTCTCCTTCAACAGAGCTTCAGATTTGAGAAGAAATGGCACCCTGTTTTAATCAAGCACCAGGCTCTGATGAAGATTCAGCGGTACTATTTTCTACTTCTGGTTCACCAGAAGGATCAACCAGTGGTTCTTCTTCTTCTTTTCATCATTCTCCGGCATCAAATCAATCCAAAACAGCTTACAAACTTGATGTAAGAAACCTTTCCTATGCTATACCCCGAGAGGGTTCATTTTTTCGCAAAAAGAAGAAGAATAAGTTCATTCATGTACTGAAATCTGTTAGTTTCACTGCTAGAAGTTCTGAGATTCTAGCAGTTGTTGGCCCGAGTGGAACTGGGAAGTCTTCTCTTCTTCGAGTCATTTCAGGCAGGGTTCGGGACAAACATTTTGATACGAAAACTGTGTTTCTTAATGATTGTGTAGTAACTAGTACATCCCAATTGAAGAAAGTATGTGGATTTGTTGCTCAAGAGGACAATTTACTTCCTCTTCTCACAGTGAAGGAGACTTTGATGTTTAGTGCCAAATTTCGCCTCAAAGAAATGAACGCAGGAGAAAGAGAAGACAGAGTTGAGGCACTGATGCAAGAACTTGGCCTAATTCATGTAGCTAATAGCTTTGTTGGAGATGAAGAAAACAGAGGAATTTCTGGTGGAGAAAGAAAAAGGGTATCAATTGGAGTTGATATGATTCATGATCCACCAATTTTACTTCTTGATGAACCAACTTCAGGTCTAGATTCCACTTCTGCCCTTCAAGTTATTGAATTGCTTTCTTCCATGGCAAAAACTAAGCAAAGAACTATAGTTTTGTCCATTCATCAGCCTAGTTATAGAATGTTTCAATACATTTCCAACTTCTTAATCCTCTCAAATGGCTCTGTTGTTCATAATGGTTCAATTGAATCACTCGAGGAAACTATATCCCGATTGGGATTCTCAATTCCTACGCAGATAAATGCACTTGAATTCTCCATGGAAATCATGGATTCCCTTGAAGAATCTTACTCCAAGAACCCTCCTTCCTTTCTGATTCTGCAAAATGAGACCCTGCATTTGTCGTCTAATAATGCAGATGGTGGCCGTTCTTGTTTCTCTACGACTGATGAAACTATGGCACTTTGTTCAAGATTCTTCAAGATAATATACAGAACAAAGCAGCTGTTCTTAGCTAGAACAATGCAAGCTCTTGTTGGTGGTTTTGGATTAGGAAGTGTTTATCTCAAAATGAAGAATGATGAAGAAGGAGTTGCAGAAAGATTAGGCCTATTCGCGTTTAGTCTCAGTTTTCTTCTTTCTTCCACAGTTGAAGCACTTCCCATTTACCTTCAAGAACGCCGTGTTCTTATGAAAGAAGCATCAAGAGGAGCTTATAAAGTTTCTTCATACATGATTGCCAATACAATCATCTTTCTCCCCTTTCTACTTATAGTATCAATCATTTTTGCCGTCCCAGTCTACTGGCTGGTAGGCCTCAACTCTTCATTCGCGGCCTTCTCATTCTTCGTATTCGTGGTTTGGTTAATTATACTTATGGCTAGTTCTTTAGTCCTTTTCCTAAGTGCAATTTCACCAGACTTTATCTCAGGGAATTCTCTGATTTCCACAGTTCTTGGAGCATTTTTCCTCTTTTCAGGCTATTTTATACCTAAAGAATGCATACCAAAATATTGGATTTTTATGTACTATGTTTCTCTTTATAGATATCCATTGGATACCCTTTTGATCAATGAGTACTGGAGTTTGAGAAATGAATGTTTCTCTTGGAAAACACAACAGGAAGATGATGATAATCATAAGGTTATTTCAAGTTGTGTTCTTACAGGAAATGATGTGCTGAAGAGCAGAGGACTTTTGAAGGATACTAGGTGGATGAATGTAGGAATTATGTTCTGTTTCTTTGTATTTTATAGACTTCTTTGTTGGATTATTCTTGCTCGTAGGGTTTCAAGAACAACAATATGACCACAAAAAAAAAAAAACTATGGAAATATTCATCTTTGTAATGCATTTTATCTTAATTTGTATGCTTATTATTTTCACTTTGCATTTGTCTAGTACATCTTCGAATAGACTCTCTAGTACACTTATTTATATTATTTACATTAACAAAACTACTATAAAACGATCCCGATCACTTTTTCTTGAAAAAACACCACGAATCCTTTTCCTAACTTTTTTCTTTTAAAAATAAATGTTGCATTATTAAGGTTAAAATTATAAATCTTATAAGTATATATATTACCTGTATTTTATGAAACCCTTTATTTATTTATATATCATAGTTGGATAATGCAACAATTTCTAAAGAACTCAAACACTTGCACTTGATAAGAAATAGATCTTTTATTTATTTATTTATTTATATACCAGATTTGGATAATGCAACAATTTCAAAAGAACTCAAACACTTGTACTAGATTAGAAACAGTTTTAAATTGAAATATTCTCTTGTCATGTTAGTACATAATTTGTAATGAATTTAATTTCTTGAATTTAAAACAAATAGGCTTTTTTATCATTTGACAAGTTGGATTATTTCCACAAAAACAAGTTGCATTATTGTTTTCCATTAAAAATGAAAAAAAGAAAAAGAAAAATAGGAGTTGGACTTCAACGAGATAAGCCCTTAATATTAAGAAGAGTAAAATGCATTACTCAAAAAAAAAAGAAAAAAGAGTGAAATTCAAAAATAGTCCCAACTATTTTTTTAGCAACTTAATTCTCTTTATTTATTTCCAATACTTGTAACCCCTCAATTATTTTACTTGTAGAAAGTTGTTAGTCCTTTTTCTTTATTTTTAATTTATAGTCCCTCAACTATAAATTTCTTATTTTTTTGTCCCAGTGATTAGACATGAGTAGAATAGTATAGATTTAAACATGTGCTTCGGAGAGATAAATATATATTTTCAATAGCTCTCCTCTCTAAAACACAAAGAAGAATAGATATAAATTAGCAGTGATGTTATTCGACTAAAATGTAGCCAATTTTGGAGGCTAAAGAGGGACAAAAATATCCTTTCAACTGAGGTGTACTGTACCTTTAAGGGGCAAAAAGTATTTTTTTCTTGAATTTTCAATTTTGCTCCCGGCTAAATGTTTAGCCTCATAGCACTTTTGATAAATTATATATTAGAAAGAAGGAAAACCTTCCTTCTTCGTCTCCTTCCTATTACAATACATGCTAGAACATGTTCCCGAGCTTCCTATTGTAACATACATTGTCCATACTGATTATGGTAAAAAAAAATTACACATTCCACACTCATATGCGAAAAAAATAGCGCATTATACATAACTCAATAATTATATAAATTTATTAAAACATAGTCATAGGACATCTTTTTTTTTTAAATAAAAGGACACCATATATTTAAGATTACTTATCTTCCAAAAAAGCAGAAGTTATACAAGGAGGCAAGGTCAAACCAAGTTAGAATCTTAACCGATCTAAATAACCAACAAAACTACCACGACACGATAGTCCCTTGCCACCGCTGCCTGCATACCCTCCACGCCTTTCCAAGAAAGCCCCATCAATATTAATTTTCAGAGGAGTTTGCTTCCATCGCTCCTGCTCCCTTCTATTTTTTGCATCTGCAAAATTTTCCAAAAAAACGGCCCATGCCTCTTAATGAAGAGGACCTTAAACTAAGAGGGCACATAGGACATCAAATTAAGAGGGAAAAAAGTTAGCAGAATTGTTAAGTTATAATTATTTCCTTTCTAAACTTATTACTTTTACTTTCTTATTTACTTATGGAAGGAACAAACAAAGATTTGATTATCGATGAAAATGAAAGATTTTTATTTGATAAACTTATTATTATAGTAGTTAATTCTAAAACCGCAAAAAGATTTTATCATTTTGGATGTTTTTAGGGCCAAAAGGATTTTTTAGGAATATTTTAAAAACTTTTGACTCAAAACATCCAAAAGGCAAAATCTTTTTTCGCAATTTTAGAATTAACTTCTATAGTAATCATTTTATCAAATAAAAAAAATCTCCCATTTTCACTAATAAACAAATCAATGTTTGTTCCCTCTATAAGTAAATAAGAAAACAAAGAGAAAAATAATAGTAATAAGTTTAGAATGAAAACAACTATAACTTAACAAAGAGAGAAGTTATAGGAAACCTCACAATTTTGATAATTTTTTTCCTCTTAATATGATGTCCTATGTTTTAATAAAATTTGTAGTTATATATAGTGCACTATGTTTGCCCATATAAGTGTGGACCGTGTGTTATTTTTACCATAGTAAGTGTGGACCATTTGTATTATCATATTAAGTGTGGATTATGTATATAACGATATTGTGCCGTGTATTGTTTTTGCTATAATAAGTGTGGACCATGTATATTACCATATTAAGTGTGGACCATGTACATTACGATATTGTGCCGTGTATTGTTTTTACCATAATAAGTGTGGACCATGTATATTACGATATTGTGGATCATGTACATTATGATATTGTACTGTATATTATTTTTACCATAATAAGTTTAGACCATGTTTATTACGATATTATGGACCATGCATTATTTTTATCATTTGCATATGTGGTTCACATATATGAAACCTTCGAATTTATTTATTTTCTAATGTATGAAATAGGTGTTAGTTAAGGTATATAAAATAATATATCTTTAAAAACTTTGAAATATTTTACACATTTCTCTTTATACCCTAAATATCTTATTTTCACTCTTTGTGCCTTCAAACATTAAGCATTTAGTTACTTATACTCTAAAACATTTTTCGATTCTAATATTCTTATAATTATAGTAAAGTACACCGGAATCTAGTGGTGGTGAACATGCCTTGCTCACCTACACGCTAAAAAAAAAGTTAATTTTATTTTTTTTAGTGTGCATGTGAGAAGAGCATGCTCACTGCCACGAATTATATCGTCCTTCACTATAATTATAACTATGTATAGCTCGAAAAAATATTCAAATGCATAAAAAACTAAAATAAAACATTAATTTGAGATTTTCTAGTGTAAGGTTAAAATTATAAATCTTGTAAGTATATATATAATGTGTATTTTATCAAACGCTTTATTTATTTATATATTATAGTTGGATAATGTAACAATTTCTAAAGAACTCAAACACTTGCATTTGATAAGAAATGGATCCTTTATTTATTTATATACCAGATTTGGATAATGCAACCATCTCAAAAGAACTCAAACACTTCTACTTAGATATATTATCTTGTCATGTTAGTACATAATTTGTAACGAATTTAATTTCTTGAATTCAAAACAAGTAGGCTTTTTATCATTTGACAAGTTGGATTATTGTTTTCCATTGAAAACAAAAAAAAAAAAGGAAAAGAAAAATAGGAGTTGGACTTCAAAGGGAGAAGCACTTAATAGTAAGAGTTTTTTTTAATAAATTTTTTAAGAAAGAGTAAAATGCATTACTCAAAAAAGAAAAAAAAAAGAGTGAAATGCGAAAATAGCCCCAACTACTTTTTTAACAACTTAATTCTCTTTATTTATTTCCAATACTTATAAACCCTCAATTATTTTACTTGCAGAAAGTTAGTCCTTTTTGTTTATTTTTAATTTGTCGTCCCTCAACTATAACTTTCTTATTTTTTTGTCCCAATGGTTAGACATGAGTAGAATAATGTAGATTTAAACATGTACTTCGGTGAGATAAATATATATATATTTCCAATACCTCTCCTCTCCCAAAACACAAAGAAGAATAGATATAAATTGTGAGTGATGCTATTCGACTAAAATTTAGCCAATTCTGATGGCTAAAGTGAGATAAAAATGTCATTTCAATCGAGGCGTACTTATACCTTTAAAGGGCAAGAAGTACTTTTTTTCTTGAATTTTCAATTTTGCTCCTAGCTAAATGTCTAAATGTTTAGCCTCATAGCATTTTTGATAAATTATATATTAGAAGGAAGGAAAGCCCTTCATTTTTGTCACCTTCCTATTATAATACATGCCAGAATATGTTTTCGAGCTTTGCTCGGAATATTATTTTTTCATTTCTTTGAAAGTGAATACTCAAAGTATGAATTACTTCGAAATAATGGTAGTGTTGTGATTAGAAAATAATGATCATAATTCACTGGTTATATCTTCAAAGCAAATTTCATTACTTATGAAAGTAAATTTCAAGAATTATACTTGTTCTTTCTTTGTAGTATCTAGAAATAAATGGAGTGATCAATATATAAGCACCTCAACAGGGGATTAGAAAATGCAAAAAATTTGTCTGAGGAACAGTATTTATAGGAGTCAAAAAATAAAAAATTGATAATTAGGGGACTATAAAGAATGAAAATGTAGAAAGTTGATTAAACTTCTACAAAAACAAATAGTTGATTAAAGATTATAAATTGGGAAAATAGCTTTGAATATCTCTCAACTATTTACGTTTTTCATTAAAAATTTTTAAGTTTTATTCCGAATAGTCGTAATCCCTAAACTATTAAGGTTTAACTTAAAGAGTCTTATATCTCTATGCCGCTATGTTCATACCAACCTTCTCTAAAATCTATCCCTTCTCTTCTTTCTTATTTTCTTCTCCCTCATTCTCTCTCCTCTGTTCTGCCTTTCACCATTGTTGCTCCATTATTCTTTTCTAGTCCCATTTATTTTTACTCAATAAAAATTAAGGAAAAATATGAAAAGAAATCACAAAAGAAAGACCATGTCCGAGGTTTCTTGTTTCAACCTTTTGTAACTGTCTTTCATGTTTACTCCCCAACTCTCTCATCAAAGTCTCCCATTTTCCTTCCGTACCCCTCTCAACTCATCATCGTCTTCATCATTCACAGTTTACACGAATTCTCCACAATCTCAATGTTTCTCAATCCCTCCATATAACTCCCATATAATATAACTCCTTATTAAAGGAGGTCTTATGTTATTCAATGCACCCATTTCTTTAATTAGTATAGCATAGGATTCCAAATTTTAGTACCAGAAAATGGGTTCCTTCAATATAGAGCCTGACCAGTTATCCTTGGCAATTTTTTCACCTTTTTTGATCGGTATCGGCACAAAGATTGGTAAAGGGGAAGGGGAAGGGGAAGTGGGCAGCAGTGGAGCATAGTTAGGGCCAAGCACCCTCAATTTGTTTTTATGCTTTTTGAGTGGTATAAAAATTAGTCATTTTGTATAAAAATTAGTATATTTTGCTTGTTTAGTCCCCTAAAATTAATCAAAACTAAGTATTAACTATAAAAAGATAATAATTCAAGATTAATTGATACATTAAGTTTTTATAAAATTTTAATATTTAAATTTTAGCCCCTAGACATAAACATCTAGCTCTGCCCCTAGAAGTGAGGGACTCACCAACTCGCAATTATGATTAAACTCTGTGGTAATTAGTAAGGGTGAAATTGGAATATAGAAAAATTAGTCCTGTATTTAAAATTATAGCCCTAATTTTTTAATTGCCCTTCTGATATACTGCAAGAATCTAGAAACATTTCTATCTTTTTTATCACTAGATTCTTGTTTGTCAGATTATTGTTGGTTAAATTATTATAATTTTTTTATATAATTATCACATATTAATTAATTAACATTTAGACTTATACTTCAAATTTTCAAATTCAATGTTCAAACTTAAACAATTTAGATTTCAGAACTCAGTTTCAATTTTATCAAACATAGCCTTAATATGGTAATATATGGTCTACACTTAATATTGTAACATACATGGTCTATACAAATTATGGTTAAAAAAAAAAAAAAGAGTGCACATTCCACATATGCGCAAAAAATAGTGCATAGTACTCAACTCAAAACCTATATAATTTTATTAAAACATAGTCATAGGACATCAATTTAAAAAAAATAATAAAAGGACACCATGTATTTAAAAGCAATTATTTGCCAAAAAAGCAGAAGTTATATAAGGAAACAATGCCAAACCATTCCAGAATTTTAACTGATCTAAATAACCAACAAAACCACTACGATAGCCCCTTGCCACTAGTGCATACCCTCCACGCCCTTCCCGGAAAACCCCATCAATATTAATTTTCAGAGGGGGTCGCTTCCATCGCTCCTGCTCCCTTCTATCTTTTTCATTTGCAAAATTTTACAAAAAAAAAAAAAAAGCAGCCCGTGCCTCTTAATGAAGAGGACCTTAAACTAAGAGGGCTCACAGGACATCAAATTAAGAGGGAAAAAAGTTAGTAGAATTGTTAAGTTATAATTATTTCCTTTCTAAACTTATTACTTTTCCTTTCTTATTTACTTATGGAAGGGACAAACAAAGATTTGATTATCGGTAAAAACGAAAGATTTTTATTTGATAAATTAATTATTATAGTAGTTAATTCTAAAATCGGAAAAAGATTTTATCATTTTGGATGTTTTTAGGGCCAAAAAGGATTTTTTAAGAATACTTTTAAAATCTTTTGACTCAAAATATCCAAAAGGGCAAAATCTTTTTTGCAATTTCAGAATTGACTTCTATAGTAATCATTTTATCAAATAAAAAAAATCTCCCATTTTCACTAATAAACAAATTAATGTTTGTTCCCTCTATAACTAAATAAGAAAACAAAGAGAAAAATAATAGTAATAAGTTTAGAATGAAAACAAGTATAACTTAACAAGAGAGAAGATTTTAAGCCTATCTATAGGAAATCTCATAATTTTTTGATAAATTTTTCCCTCTTAATTTGATGTCCTATGTTTTAATAAAATTTGTAGTTGTAGAGTTATATACAGTGCGCTGTGTTTGCCCATATGAGTGTGGATCGTGTATTGTTTTTATCGTAATAAGTGTGGACCATGAATATTACTATATTAAGTGTGGACTATATATATTACGATATTGTACCGTGTATTGTTTTTGTCATAATAAGTGTGGACCATGTATATTACCATATTAAGTGTGGACCATGTACATTATGATATTGTGCTGCGTATTGTTTGTCATAATAAGTTTGGACCATGTATATTACTATATTAAGTATAGACCATGTCATTACGATATTGTACCGTGTATTGTTTTTATCATAATAAGTGTGGACCATGTATATTACGATATTGTGGACCATATACATTACAATATTGTACTGTGGATTGTTTTTACCATAATAAGTTTAGACCATATTTATTATGATCTTAATGACTATGTATTATTTTTATCATATGCATATATGGTCCACATATATGAAATCTTCGAATTTATTTATTTTCTAATGTACGAAATATATGTTAGTTAAGGTATATAAAATAATATATCTTTAAAACCTTTGAAATATTTTATAATTTTCTTTTATGCCCTTATTCTAACTCTTTGTGCCTTCAAACATAAAACATTTAGCTCTTATACTCTAAAACATTTTTCGATTTGCATATTCTTGAAATTATAGTAAAGTAAAACAAAATCCAATGGCGGTGATCATGCCCTACTCACTTACACACTAAAAAAAAGTTAATTTTACTTTTTTTTAGTGTGTATGTGAGTATAGCATGCTTACTGTCACGAATTATGTCGTCCTTCACTATAATTATAATACCATACAGCTCCAAAAAATATTCGAATGCATAAAAAACTAAAATAAAACATCAATTTGAGATTTTCTAGTGTAAGGTTAAAATTATAAATCTTGTAAATATATATATATACATATAACGTGTATTTTATCAAACGCTTTATTTATATATCACAATTGGATAATGTAACAATTTCCAAAGAACTCAAACACTTCCACTTGATAAGAAATGGATCCTTTATTTATTTATATACCAGATTTGGATAATGCAACAATTTCAAAAGAACTCAAACACTTCTACTAGATTAGAAATAGTTTTTAACACTGAAATATTATCTTGTCATGTTAGTACATAATTTGTAATGAATTTAATTTCTTAAATTCAAAACAAGTAGGCTTTTTATCATTTGACAAGTTAGATTATTGTTTTCCATTAAAAACGAAAAAAAGAAAAAGAAAAATAAGGAGTTGGACTTGAAAGGGAGAAGTACTTAATAGTAAGAGTTTTTTTTTTAAATAATTTTTTAAGAAGAGTAAAATGCATTACTCAAAAAAGAAAAAAAAAATAGTGAAATGCAAAATAGTCCCAGTTATTTTTTTAGCAACTTAGGTCTCTTTATTTATTTCCAGTACTTATAAAACCTCAATTATTTTACTTGTAGAAAGTTGTTAGTCCTTTCTCTTTTTTAATTTATAGTCCCTCAACTATAAATTTCTTTTTTTTTTTTTTTTGTCCCAGTGGTTAGACATGAGTAGAATAGTGTAGGTTTAAACATGTGCTTTGGAGGGATAAATATATATTTTCAATAGCTCTCCTCTCTAAAACACAAAGAAGAATAGATATAAATTATCAGTGATGCTATTCGACTAAAATTTTGGTCAATTTTGGTGGCTAAAGAGGGACAAAAATGCCCTTTCAACCGAGGCATACTTGTACCTTTAGGGGGCAAGAAGTACTTTTTTCTTTGAATTTCTAATTTTGCTCCCGGCTAAATGTTTAGCCTTATAACACTTTTGATAAATTATATATTAGAAGGAATGAAAACCCTTCTTCTTCGTTGCCTTCCTATTATAATACATGCTAGAACATGTTCCCGAGCTTCCTATTGTAACATATATTGTCTATACTGATTATGGTAAAAAAAAAAAGTACACTTTCCACACTCATATGCGCAAAAAATAGTGCATTGTACGTAACTCAACAACTATATAATTTTATTAAAACATAGTCATGGGATAGCAAATTTTTTTTTTAATAAAAGGACACCATATATTAAGAGCAATTATCTGCCAAAAGAGCAGAAGTTATACAAGGAGGCAAGGCCAAGCCTGCCAAGAATTTTAACTGATCTAAATAACCAACAAAACCACCATGACAATCCCTTGCCACCGCTGCCTGCATACCCTCCACGCCCTTCCCGAAAAGCCCTATCAATATTAATTTTCAGAGGGGGTCGCTTCCATCGCTCCTTCTCCCTTCTATCTTTTGCATCTGCAAAATTTTCCAAAAAAAGCAGCCCATGCCTCTTAATGAAGAGGACTTCAAACTAAGAGGGCACATAGGACATCAAATTAAGAGAGAAAAATATTAGCAGAATTGTTAAGTTATAATTATTTCCTTTCTAAACTTATTACTTTTACTTTCTTATTTACTTATGGAGGGAACAAACAAAAGATTTGATTATCGGTGAAAACGAAAGATTTTTATTTGATAAATTAATTATTATAGTAGTCAATTCTAAAACCGCAAAAAGATTTTATCATTTTGGAAGTTTTTAGGGCCAAAAGGATTCTTTAGGAATATCTTTAAAATCTTTTGACTCAAAACATCCAAAAGGACAAAATCTTTTTCGCAATTTCAGAATTGACTTCTATAGTAATCATTTTATCAAATAAAAAAAATCTCCCATTTTCACTAATAAACAAATTAATGTTTGTTCCCTCTATAACTAAATAAGAAAACAAAGAGAAAAATAATAGTAATAAGTTTAGAATGAAAACAAGTATAACTTAACAAAGAGACAAGATTTTGAGCCTATTTATAGGAAATCTCATAATTTTGATAATTTTTCCCTCTTAATTTGATGTCATATGTTTTAATAAAATTTGAAGTCGTAGAGTTATATAGTGCACTATGTTTGCCCATATGAGTGTGGACCGTGTATTGTTTTTACCTTAATGAGTGTGGACCATGTATATTACCATATTAAGTGTGGACTATATATATTACGATATTGTACCGTGTATTGTTTTTGCCATAATAAGTGTGGACCATGTGTATTACCATATTAAGTGTGGACTATATATATTACGATATTGTGCCGTGTATTATTTTTTTCATAATAAGTGTGGACCATGTATATTACCATATTAAGTGTGGACCATGTAAATTACAATATTGTGCCGTGTATTGTTTGTCATAATAAGTGTGGACTATGTCATTGCGATATTGTCCCATGTATTGTTTTTACCATAATAAGTGTAGACCATATATATTACGATATTGTGGACCATATACATTATGATGCTGTACTGTGGATTGTTTTTACTATAATAAGTTTAGACCATGTTTATTACGATATTATGGGCCATGTATTATTTTTATCATATGCATATGGTCCACATATATGAAATCTTCGACTTTATTTATTTTCTAATGTATGAAATAGGTGTTAGTTAAGGTATATAAAATAATATATCTTTAAAAACTTTGAAATATTTTATACTCTTCTCTTTATACCCTTATTTTAACTCTTTGTGCCTTCAAATATAGAAGATTTAATTCTTTATATTCTAAAACATTTTTCGATTTGCATATTCTTGTAATTATAGGAAAGTACAACGGAATCCAGTGGCAGTGAACATGCCCTACTCACCTACACACTAAAAAAATGTTAATTTTATCTTTTTTTAGTATGCACGTGAGTAGAGCATGCTCACTGCCACGAATTATGTCGTCCTTCACTATAATTACTACCACATACAGTTCGAAAAAATGTTCGAATACATAAAAAACTAAAATAAAACATCAATTTGAGATTTCTTAGTGTGCACGTGAGTGGGGCGTGCTCACCATCATCGATATAAAATGTTAAAATAAAGAATTTAGAGTATAAGGAGAAAAGTATAGAATGTTTTAGAGTACTTATAACTAATTTCTCTTTCTCTCTCTAATAATAATAATAATAAGGATGAGTGAGGATAAATGGGGCGAATAGAGATGGGAAGAACATGATCCCCACCCCCAATCCATCTCCAAGTTTGGTATGGAATTCATCACATCCCTACTCAAGTCCCAGTTAAACCGCGATCAATCCAGTATAGATAGGTTGGAAGCAAATGGGTACTCAGTTAAATTCATCCAGTTGTCATCCCAAAGCAGAGGCAAGGGGAAGAGAGAAGAGGGAAAAAAGAAAAAATATATATATAAAAGATAGTTTATTAAATGTTCGATTTTTTTAAATGTAAATATGTATTATAAATCAAAAAGAGATGTACAAGTACACGTGGCATACCCACTGCAGTCAAAAGACTACTTACAACAACTTTTACATTCACCCAAACCTCCTAACATGAACTGTTCCGAAAACATTAAGTCAAAATATGGGGATACAGGGCATAAATAACATTGTATACCTGTATTTTGATCTTACTAATAATATGATTCCTATCTGGGCTATACAATTCAAAAACAACTTTGTTCCTACATTTCCACAAGTAATACAAAGTTGCTGCAAAACAAAGCTTCTTGAGGTTGCAAATCCACGATGTCCCTCGACACTCCTTGTGTAGCAATTTGAGGTAGCTACGTATGGTGGTCATCTTCCTTCTCAGCCCGACCTATTCTTGAATGGCCTGCCATATGTCACCTGTGAAGGGGCAAGCAAAAAATAAATGTGAAATACTCTCCTCGTGTTGGTTACATAGTTTGCAAGTCAAGTTAGCCTCCAAAAAAGTCAATTTATCCATGGTTTGTAGTCTCCCCAGTACTACTATCCACAAAATGAAAGAGAACTTGGGTGGAAATGTAGGATTCCACACCAGTTTCGCGCATCTCTACTTCATCCTCTTCAATGCCATAAAAGCATAAGCTTCAACTGTGTTGAATCCCTCTCTATTGGCCCATGCTGCAATGCATGTTTCGACAGCCCCAATGGAACCCTCAGTTTCTACTAAACTGTCACATATAGCTAGAAGTCTCTTCACCAACGGTGGGTAGTCCTTCCTAGCTATCAACTCCCAAATCGTTCCATCTCTAACATAATAATATTGTATCCATTTGCACCAAAGTGAATCTATTTTACAATGAATATTCCAAAGGGCCCTGGAGTGTAAAGCATCATTCCACTTCTTAGAGTTCCTCAATCCAAGTCCCCCATTCTACTTGTCCTGACACACCGACCGCCAAGCTACTTTAGCCAACTTTCCACCCCATAGAAATCTCCTACATAAACTGGCAATTCTGTCAAGCACTGCCATGGACACTGGGAGTGTACTCCAAGCCAGAAACACAGGATTCCCTACACCACTGATCTAATAACTTCCAATCTGCCTGCATAAGAAAGGTGTAAGGCAGCCCATGCAAGTAGAGTGTTGGTGACCTTTTCCAGTAGTGGCGTATAATCTGCCACTTTAAGGTAGACACCTGAGAGTGGAATCCCCAAATATGTGAATAGTATGTTGCCCATAGGAAACCCAGTATACTCCATATTAGGCTTTTTTCAAAATCATCAACTCCAGCTAAGAAGATATTTGACTTGAGGATGTTTGCCTGTAACCTTGAGGCCTGCCGGAAACCTGTCAACACATCACATACAATCTGGACTGATCTGCAATCACCCCTTGTAAACACCATCAGATCGTCTGCAAAAGCTAAATGAGAGATTTTAAGTTTCTCACACTTAGGGTGGAACTTAAAATCCTCATATGTAGTAGCCGAGTTAAGACATCTAGAGAGATATTCCATACAAATCACAAAGAGGAACGGAGAGATGGGGTCTCCTTGCCTTAATTCCCTTTCCCTTTAAATGCCCAAAGACTTCACCATTTACTTTTAGAGACTTAGTCGGTGTAGTAACACAAGCCATAATCCAAGAAATGAACTTGGCTGGAAAATGTAGAGCTTGGAGGACACTCTCTAGAAAATCCCATTAGATTGTGTCATAAGCCTTCCTTTTGTCTATCTTCAATGTACATTTAGGAGATGCCCGTTTCTTCATGTAACCCCTCAAAATTTCCTGTGCCAGATGGATATTCTCAACCATACTCCTGTCCTTCACAAAAGCTGATTGTGATTTATCAATGATGGACGGTAGAATCACACCCCACCTAGCAGCAATAAGCTTCGTGATGACTTTATAGAAAACATTGCAACAAGATATCGGTATAAAATCAACCACAGTGGATACTTGATGAGTCTTGGGGATAAGGGCAATAATAGAGTGGTTTGTCTGTTTTAGTAGCTTGCCAGTGTCAAAGAACTCCAAAACCGCTTGACAGAACTCATCACCTACCAAACTCCAAGCCTTCTTAAAGAATAAGGATGTATAACCATCCGGACCTGGGGACTTATAATTTCCAATGTCAAATAAGGCATTCCTAATCCCTTCCCTTGTGAAACCCCCCTCCAAAAAAACAGCTTGCGTGAGGGAGATCTTCGACCTAGTACTCATGGCATAGTCATCAAAACCCGTAACCTCCTGTCTAGTACCTAACAGTTTGCCATAAAAACTGATGCATACATACTGCACCTCCTTGCCATTTGTTGTGCAGGTACCGTCCTCCTTTATAATGGAAGGAGTGGAAAAACTGTGTTATTAAATGTTCGATTTGTGCTCGTTAATATGGTCATGTACAAAGCACATGTTAATTTTTAATAAAAAAATATCGTAAATGGCAGAAAGAATTCTTTAGGCGAAAGAAAAACACTTGAGATTATTACGATGACTTAGAATAAAGCTTAAGAATTCTTAATGAAAAATGTAAATAATTGAGGGACGTTCGAGGTATTTTCTCTCATAAATATTGAAATAGTGTCGGGGTTATATTGCTATAAGAGAAATAGTTGAGGGACTATCTTTGCAGTTAACTAAAAAAATTAAAGAAAAAAGGCAAACGGGGAACTAGAAAGAGTTTTTAGTGTAGCGATGGGGATGAAGTGGAAGTGGAGATGGAGGAGTTAAATGAAGGCGGTAATACTCCCGCCGCCGGTGGAGTTAGCGGTGGCGCTGTAGCTGAATACTGGTTTTGGGGTGGAATCAGCTCGACTCAATTATTATGGGCGATTTCATCTCTCAGAAAAGGTTACGCTGGCGATGGTCGCTTTATGCCCTTTAAAGCCTTCGCCGTCGCCTCTCTCTTCGTCGGCGCCGCTGCGTCCGCTACTGTTGGTTCCCTTCGAGCCTCCGGCGTCCGTTCCGTGAGTCTAATAAGTCCCTTTCTCTGTTTTACTTTATCCTTATTCATCTAATCTGCCTTGATACAAGGAGAAGCCATTGTAGAACGAGAAATTGACTCAAATAATTCAGATTATTATACTCATTAACTCAAAAGAGTGAATTAAAACCTCGCCAAGTATCAATTTTGTGCAATTGATAATGATATTGGATTTAGGAACCAATTGTCTGTTGCATTGTTGAAACTGACGAACAAAACCCTTGAAATCTGAAATTTCTGGGAAAGAAAGGTTATCTGAATTTTTTCCTGGTAATTAATGGAGATGAAAATGTAAAAAATGATTTTAATTCTGAGTTAAATGATTTTCTGTCATTTTTCAGTACTTTGTTGGATAATTCGGCTAGTAGTTTAATTTAATCGATCAATGCTTCTCCTCTACTCTTAACGGATTACAGGGAATGCTATCTTTCTTTTCTGATCACAAATCTTTTTTTGTGATGAACTAATTGGTATACAACAGTATAGCTTATGGTTATGGAGATTATATCCATCAATTATTCAAATTTATGCTAAATATACGGCTTCTAATAAATCTAATAGAATGAAAGATAAACCCTATAAAATGAAAGATAAAACGCCCAAGAAAAATGTGATTACTAAAGAAAATGTATTAATGAGTGTAATTAGAAGATCTATTAGATGATCTGGAGTGCTCAACGCTTGTAGATTTTGATTGATTATGAATAATTGACCGTCTTTTCACAAGCAAGATAAACCGAGAATCATTTAATGCATCTTTTATAAAAGTACTATAAAAGTAGTGTTAGGAGATGTACTAGATGGTCTCAACTGAATAAGACACTCTCATTTGCAGTTTTTGCTAATTAGGTGACCGCCCATGTATTTTCTTTTTCTTTAAGTATAAATCTTGGAATATATATATATATATCTATGTATGTGTGTGTATGTTCTGTTCATCACAGAGGTACCTACCAACCAAAAAATTTTCTTTTCTGAGTTTACATTCAATCAAAGTTTTTGCAGGTGGAAGATATGAAGATATTGGGTGCAAATATAAGGGCTGGGCTTGGTATATCTCCACGAGATGAATGAATTCAATTCAGGCTATTGGATTTTTCTTGATTCTGGCTTGGAAACATTTGCTAATCACCCACTGAGAGATCATTTATATTGGGGTGGGTTTTGTTTTCTTCTTTCAAGTTAGGCTCATTTTTTTGTTAGAATCGCCTTCTTTCCCAAGTACTATACTGCAATTTTGATATAGCAAGAGTTTATTGTAGACGCCTTGTTTACAATCTTTAGTCCAACATGTAGGATTCTACAGCACTTCTTTGTTTGACAACGGCAGTATCAAGGAGTTGAGCATAGTTAATATTTTTTTTTAAATTTCTTTAAAATGCTTGAATGCTTTGTGCCATGGAAGCTGGAAATTTTAGTGAGAAATTTGTATTGACTTTCAAAATGAAATGATGTCCAAATAAACAGGAATCCTAATGAGTCAAGAGATCCATGTTTATGCTTATGAACCCTCTTGGCTTGTATTAAGTCATCATCTGTTGTTGATTATGTTTCTAATTACAAAGACAAGAACAACGAAAAAAATGATGTTAAACAACGGATGATATGGCTCAATACAGAGCAAAAGTGAATGGTATCATAACCCTTATCCATATTAGGAGAGCTAGCCTGCTCACATATGTTTTTACAAATAATGCACCATTTTTTCAAACTTAACTCTAATCCAAGTAAACCCACATTTATTAGCCACAAAGAGATGGTTGCTATGTAATTGAAGAACCATCCTAAAACGTTTTAGCCAAAAGGAAACATAATGCTAACAATCCACCAATGCCTAAACTCTCAAGCTTTCTACCAATCAAGGCCAGCAAGTTAGTGCACTGAAATTCCTTGCTACAAAGTAAAATTGCTACTTTCCTGAACAAAAAAGACTTCCTTCTCAAGAAAATCTACCATCATTATGTAGCAAAACAAAGAGACCTGGAGAAATATCGGAAAACATGCTTCATATGGTTTGAACAACTACTTATCTACATCTTTCAAGCTGGTATATATGACTCGAGCATCAGATCTGCCGGTGAGGGCGCTTTTATCTGCACAACCAAATAGGTAAACTTCCACTTCTTATCCTCCTTGTCCTTGAACATTTCGGCATACACTATGCCGTTTCCATGTGGTCCACGAATATAGAAATTCACCTACATATCGTGGGACAGGTAAATCGTTAAATCAATCAGAATTATAGAATTATAAAAGAAAAACAAAAAAGAGAAGGAAGAAACTATCAGTATTTGAAAGAAGAAGAGATGTAATAAGCAATCAGAATAGGCCAGGAAATTACTTCAACATGCTCAATGCCGTTTTCATCAGTCCATATCCTGTTTGGAATGCGCTGGCGAGCTGCGCGGTTCCTACTTTCTGAACCAAAACCAATAATGGGAGCTCCAATTCTCACCCTAACCTGCAGCAGAGGAAATCCAAACTATTTCAGCCAAGAAATGTAATAGTCATTGTGGAATTCCAACCTCACTGTTCATTCCTAGACTGCAATGGCAAGAAATCTATCTTTTTTGAAAGGTAACCTTGAAAAGAGCAATGGCAAGAAATCTTGACCACAAGGCCTTGCCAAAAAAAGAGCTTCTTAAAGAGGAAATCTTGAAAAGGAACAGAATAGTCGTAAAGACAAAATATGAATTTCGGATCAAACTGCAGTAACAAAAAATGAACTCTGATCAAGTATGCAAATAACACCCCACAGAGTCCCCGAATGTTTGCTATCTTGCAACAACGAAGAAGTTCATAGATTCAATATGCAATTTCCATGCAATGAAAGCTTATTGCAGCCAGAAATGAGGCAATATAAAAGGAGTTCATGAGATAAATACTTGGGTAAGTGACATACTTGACCATCATTCTGAACCCTATCCAGAGCCTTGTTGAAAACTTTGTACCTGTTAAACATATCAATTGTCTTAAACTTAGTTCACTGAAACAGTAAGAGTAAGTGACCAGAAGAAGTTGAAGCGCTTCCGTCTAAATTGAGCACTGAACTGCCTTACTCTTTTGGTTCAAATATAAGTTCCTTAAATACTCCATAAGCTGCTCCTGCAGCAATGCCTATTCCTGCCAGAATGATGATACTGTAGGAAGCACCTTCTGTAAATGTAACTGGCTTCTCGGGGATATTATATGTGGGGGCATCAAATGGATCTTCAACGGTGGACACATCTTTCCTAGTCTGTTGAAAGCAAGATGAGAGTACACAAATGATCATGTTTGAAACAAACCCTGATGCTCGAATTAATAAGAAATAAAAAAGTTACATTAATAGAAAGAGGAGAGCACAGATGGTCATGGTTAACTGCCACTAAAGCAAGTAATATTTAATGGGGTTAATAATAAGAGGAGAGGAGTTCAAGGAGAAACTTCTAGAAGTACAAATGTAAAAGGAGGCGACAAGGAGGGGAAAAGTCTGTTTCCCAAAGCAACAAGTCCAACCAGTATAAGAGAAGAATTTATGGTTAATGGTCTAAAAAGTGAGAATAGAGTTTAATTGCAGTAGAAGCTCTTAAGTTTCACTCTATGCAAACTGGTTTGACACCTAAGGAGCAAGTATATTCATTGGACCACCATAATTCGGGAGTAATTTCGAAGGTGCAGAAATCCACATTATTGGTCAAGCAAAAGCCATTTTCTCCAAAAATCTTTCCATGCACAGAAGTCATTGACAGATAGGCTAAGTAGAGGTGCTGATGGAAAGAATGCACTGCAGCATGCGTAAAAGATGTGTTCATTAGGTTGGCCACAACTCATTAATGTATGTTTATTCTGTTGGCCTCTTGTGGATTTAGATCAGCAACAACAGAGGGAAAGCAGTATGTGTACAAGCTAGAAAGAACCACGGCATCATTTTTAAAATTTCTTTTCATTCTTGTCATCAGCCTCTGTGAGAAAACATGGTTTTGCACTTAATGATTCCACATTATAGTGAAGTCTGGATTACCATTCACTTAATTCTATACTCCTATCTATTTGACAACAAATTTTCATGCTTCCAAATTCTTAACTTACAACTTCTAACAGGTCATTTTAAAGATAACTTCCATATTTAAGCAAAGTTAATAAGTTACACGAGTATTTAAGTGATTAAGATCCCAAAGAACTACTTTGAACATCAAATCTAAGCTAAAGAAGGACATAATAATCATTCTCTTAGAAGAAGAAACAGAACTGAGCAACAGAAGTTTAATTTCCATCTCCAGCCGTCTAAAACAATTTCAAGGTCCAAGTAAAAGGCAAACCTTTTGATCAGCTGACTGTGATGCTTTTGATGAAAGAAATCTAGGAAAGCATGGCATGTTGTGGCCCATTGCATTTGACCTGGCAGGTTGAAATTGTGACTGGAAGGTCATAAAATTCCTCCTACTCCACTTCTCTTTAAATGGCACTGGAAGCACTAATGATATTATTCATAGTTAATGGAACATTTAGCAAAAAAATCTAGAAGGGGAAACAAGAAAATCTTTTGACACCTTTCCCATCTCTCCTAATACCTGAACACATTACATACAGAGAGAGAGAGAGAGAACAAGCCAGAGATATACCATGCAGGTCTGATCTACACTGAGTTTACAATGTGCATATGCTAAATGAATGTCTGAAAATTCCTCTGTAAGAATCCTCCAAAGAGAAAAACTTTTGATGAATTACTATCCAATGTGATCAGAAAACTCCATTAAAGCAGACAAACAGAGGAAAAGTGCTAACATCTATAAGAAGTTTAACCCACAAGATTTTTCCATCAACCCATGCAGTATTGCGGTAAAAGTGGGGTCCACCAATTTTTGCACATCATACAAATAGGCAGACTACTAAGAAGGCCACATAAATCAGGAATAGAAGGTTTACAGAACTCATTCATAAATGCATTTTCTTACATAAAACAAGATAGCAACTTAAAAGAGGAGTAATTCAAGAAAAGTTACTGACCCCCAGATTCATGTATGACCTGCATAAAAATGTAAAGAAAAATGATCAACAGAAACCATGAAATAATCTGAAGGCTATGAAAATAATTCAAATTGTTCACTGACCTTAGGTGGATGGACAGCTCCTCTTGCATAGTTGGATGCAGAACCTAAATTCATCATTTCCTACGAGGATACGGAGAAGAATCGAGTCAAAGTCTCCAGAAGTACACATTGCATTAGAATGACAACTTCAGAGTCAATGGCAGCATAAGGACTGAACATATGTGCAAATTGTGCTTGTCGAGGAGTATCCTCCCTCATAAAATTGGGAAATATGGTATAAAATTGAGTAAATAGCTATGCTATATAAGATTGGTCCCTTTTCAGAGACAATTCTACAATAACTAAACTAAGACTATTATGAGGTCAATTTAGTTAGTTACTCATTTTTAAGACATGTAAATTACTCTGAGAAACAAAGCAGAGAATCATTAACCACCATGTACACAGTTAGTGTCTCTTGAGGTAAATTTTATGATATACTATCTCTTAAAAACATATAATGAGAAGGAACTAAGAAGGTACATCTAACCTACAGAAATTTAAACCAATAACCAAAGGAGTCCAACTCTGATGGAGCATTATTTAAAAGATAACAGCATTTTCCAGCTGAAAGATAATTTCGACAAAAAGGCATTTAAATGAGCTCAGAACAAGATACAATACAACCAAAAAGAAACAAATATACAACCCACAAATAATTCTAAATAAGAAAATGCTTCCATGATCATTTCAGACAAAAAGATTGAAATTTTGTCATACCCTCTTTACAAGACAATTGACTGCAGTCTTCCGTATCGTTGTAGATTGAAAAGGAGCAAGACCCATATCCGATACACACTTCGAAGACGGGTGCTCGAGAAAATAACTTAATCCATTGTATGATTTTGGATAATTTGATAATCTATTCTTCATCAAAAACCTTGTTCTCCTCAAATGCTGCATCGTTATCAAACTTTTTTTTTTTGGCAAGTCCCAAAACTTGGACTCAAGTAGAATAATTCTTGAACTTCAAGCAATCGATGACCGATTTTAATGACTATAAGTACATATAAATCTATATATACATTAACAGGGTTTCCTCTATGATCCAGAAACAAGGGAAAAAAAGAAGAAAAATATAAAATTTATCAAAGGATTTGAGAGGAAGGAGAAGAGGAGGGGAACAAGAAGAATAACTGGCCTTGGCTGGGAATTGAAGGAAGGGTTTTGGGGTTTTCGGCCTGTTTGGCTTTTGAACTCACACTGTTATTACAATCAATGTAACGCATTGCTCAAAGGCAATAAGCACTCATACTATTGAACATTCACGCATTTGTTTTTGGAGTTTCGTATAAAAACAAGTCCAAACAGACCAGAACTGGATGAAAGGTCTCGTGCTAGAAGGGGCAGGCACGTGATACGGCTACGTGGGAAGCAAAATGTGGGTTTAGGAGTGAGTATAAATTGCGGTTTTTGGTCCCTATAATTTTATTATATTTCATTTTAGATCTTAAAAGTCTATAAATAGCCTTTTAACTTTGACAAGATTTAGGCCCCGTTTGATAAAACTAAAAATGAAATCTGATTTTTGAATTGTTCTAAATACTGAATCTGAAAACTGAAGTTTGAATCTAAATATTAAATTAATTAATAAGTGGTAATTATATACAAAACGTTGTAATTATTTGACAAACAATATACATATTAAGACTTCAAACTTCACAATAAAGTAAAAAATTTTCAATTAAAATTTATAACTACAACTAAGTACATCTTAAACAATTAAGTAATTTGAAAAAATTATTATCAAACGCACTTAAATATTACGCACTAATAATGTATGTTATTAAATTAATAAGCTCTGAACTAATTAATTTTAAGAAGTCAATTATTACAACAAACAAGGCTTTAGGCTCAATTTGATAAGCTTTTTAAAATGAAAACTTTTCACTTTTTTTCTAGTTTTTGATAAATACTTTTCTGACAAATAATTTAGCTTTTACTTTTTACGAATTCTAAAGCAAAAATACCCTCTTCTTTTTATAATAAAAGCCTATCTAAATTTAACCATAGAAATTCACGCACATGTTTGTTTGTTATTTTTTTTCTTTGTGTGTAAACAAAGGATTTATTAGTAAACTTAATTAGGAGTACACAAGGTAGAGATATGCAAAAGTACATAACATGTAAATTTCATATTTTCTATTACAAGACATTGTGCATTTTGTTAAACAAAAGATATTCTTTATAGATATCTTGTATCTTGTTAATGAGCGTGCAAAAAGAGTCGAGATTCTTTATAGGTTACACAAGTTAATTGATTATGTAATGATCATAACTTCTTTAACATATATATTAAGCATCAAAATGTGTTAAATTTGCTTAGCAACGAGCATTGTTGATAAAATTACAACCTTAGTTAGAAGAGTATACTTTGTTTTAATATATGTTTTTTGTTATGAATTTTACATTTATGAATGTTTGTTTGATTGATATATTGATCTAAATTTGAGTAAAATAGGACTCAAGTATATATATATACATATATATATTGACCAATAAAAAAGTAATTACATAAGGAGAGTGCAGTTTGTAAAAAATCTAACAATGATGGTTTCCAAGCTTGTCTGAATCGGTGTAAAATTTATACATTACATAATAATATTAAAGGCAACATGAATAGAATTCAAACTTATAACCTAAATTATGAATGATTTTGTTCCAGACACTTTAAATAGTATGTACTTTTTTTTTTGGTTCTAAAATTGAGAATTTTTTTATTAATGAGATAAATATATACTTGTACAAAAGCACTCAAGGCATCTCAAACTTTTTAACTCCGAAAGAAGAACCATAATAACAAAAGAACACTTCAAAAAAAAAATGAAAAGAAAATCAAACATATTCGTGCATTTGGATTAGATTTAAAATAAAAAATTTATTTACTTTTTTATATTTTTTAGTTTGAACTTCACTTATTCTCTTACAAACAATTTACATTTTATGTATTTCGAGTAAAATACTTCCACTTTTTTTCATTTATATTTCTAATAAAAAAAGAGAGGGTAATTAATCACGTGAGATGCACGCTTAAATAATTTCAAACAAGAGAAAAAAGTGGGAATGTGGGCTTATTAGTGGGAAAATGGGGCAGCCAAATAACAACCGCCTTTAACCGTCCCTCACTGCACATAATAATAAACAAATTAAACCCCCCCCAAAAAAAAAACATACTTCTCACGCCCAAAACACACACTCGAACAAGAATTTTGTGGCAAAGAAAAGAATAAAATCTTAGTGGATGAATGTACACTAATATATATTGGCGAATGAACGAATGAATGAATGGAAGGGAGAAGATTTCATGATGAAATGGGTGATATAAAAAAAGGGCCATGGAAATCTGAAGAAGATGAAGTATTATTAAACCATGTCAAGAAATATGGTCCAAGAGATTGGAGCTCCATTCGATCCAAAGGCCTTTTACAACGAACTGGAAAATCTTGTCGACTTCGTTGGGTTAATAAACTTAGACCCAACTTGAAGAAGTATGAATTCTTCTCTGTTATGAATTGGTTGCATTTTACCTTTCAATTGTGTTTCTTCTTTGTGTCTTTTGGCAATGTAGATTATGTGTTTGTTTTTATGTCAAAGAGAGTAATTTTCAGTAATAGTTATTGGGTTCTTCCAATTTTCTCTTCCTTCTCTGGTTCTTTCTCTGTTCTTCTGTTGTGGTTGATTATATTTGATTTGGCGAAGCCATTTGCTTGGCGGCGAAGTTTATAAGTATATTTAATTGTTTGAGATTTTGATGAAAATTTTGCTGGCATCTGTTTGGTTGATTTGGCTTAATTTTAGGCCTTTAGTAGATTAATTCTGAGCAGCATGTAGAATGTTCTTTACAAGCATAATTCTTGTTGATGAATGTGTAATGCATATAATGCTTTTCTATGTTTTTTTGTGTTTTCAAAAGTGGGGTGAAGTTTTCAGCAGAGGAAGAAAGAACAGTTATAGATCTTCAAGCACAATTTGGGAACAAATGGGCAAAAATTGCGACATATTTGCCCGGTAGAACTGACAATGATGTTAAGAACTTCTGGAGTAGTAGGCAGAAAAGGTTGGCAAGGATTTTGCAGACACCTTCATCATCTTCATCATCTAACAAGTCACAGAAATCCAGCAAGCATGTCCTTGCCATTCATGATGTACCATATCTAGAGGTAACAGATTGGTTCTTAGGCTATAAGGTCTCCAAGGATCTTTAACATGCTATTTAGATTTAATTGCGTTGATGCTTAGTTTAGTTTCTTCTGGAGTTTCCTAGTTATCCTTATGTCAAATGCTGAATGGCTAACAAATAGCAACTTCCCCATATGAGAGAATGGCCTACACCTTACAGAATATCTAGAAGTTACTCTTGTAATAGTTGATCAGTATCATGGAAATATGAACAATAAGGTTTAAGGATGTATAGATTAAAGAATTTCTTAGAAAAGTATTATTACGCATGTTTATAGCATGTTTTGGACCTTAGCTCCATGGAAAAATATGTTACTGTTGAAACATGAAAGAATTGAAATCGTAGGTCAAACATTATGCACGGATGTGGTATGTCAAATTGAATGGATTGAAAATATCGTTTACTGCATGGATGGGGATCATAAGATTTCCCAGTTTCATACATTGAATAATATGTTAATTACTTGAAGTGTCTGTTTTAATTTTTAGTTGTCGAGTTGCATATATAAGAAAGATTCTTTTTTGGCTCTCTTTAGCCCTATGTTTGTTATCCCTAGCAGGTTATTTCCTTTGCACTGATCTGTTGTTCTCAGATTATTGACATAAGTTTTCTTTACACCTTTCAGGCATCCAAGTTCGGTCCATCAACCATGGAAGAATCATTCTCCAAGTCCCAATCTTGCTCGTCATCTTACATTGATAACTCTGAAACAATGAAAATGTTCCCATTACCAGAGCTGGTGCAACCAATTTCGCTTTATTACGAGCCAAGTTTGCTTCAGCCAGAGTTCATTTCCATTGAGGAGAAACCATATATTGGTATTGATCAAGGACTAACACAACTACCATTCCCTCAGGTACCTCTCCAATCAGACTTTACACTAACTTTTGAGAATCAAGAACTTCTTACTGGATTTGGAGATCCTCCTAACTCATTGGCAGCTTTTGGACAATCAAGTTCATCTGAATTAGGCCACCATATGCAGCAGCTACCAATCTTGTCAACAAGTTTTGGAACAGAAAGAAGTTCTGAAATTGTTGTAAAGAAAGAGAATGATGATAACCCTGTAACCCCTCCAGACACTTTTATGGATGAATTTCCCATGGATATGTTTGATCATATTGATCCCCTTCCTAGCCCATCAGATTGGTAATTGGAGAATCTCAATGTTGTTTCTTAGCCTGTTTCTTTTAGTCTTAAAGACAATTATTAGGTTCAAATTATTTCTTTGTAGCGTATCATTTGACAAATTTAACTCAAGCTTGCTTGTTTCTCAGTATAGAACAAACCTATTGGGAAAATAGTTATAAATCATTCAATTGTTTACGTTTTCTTAAAAATACTAACCATCTTTATTTCAATTGTTATTGCTCATGAACTATTTTTGTTTGACCATTTTCTTATGTTACAAAGGGAGAAAAAGACTATTTCTTCACATCCCTTTTAATAATATGAACTATTTGTGTCACACGTGAGTTTTGCATCATTAACAATTGAAACAAAAGATGATGGGTATTTTTGAAAGGACTACCTAAATAGTTAAGTTACATTTATAACAATTTTCTCCACTACCACAAATATCTAACTTGAAAAAGGCGATAGACAAATATAGTTCAGCCTTGATCATTGTTTATATCATATATTTAGAAACCATGAAAACTGAAAATGCAGAATTTACATGCAATGAAGAAGGCAAAGTACCAAAGTGGACTTGTTTTGAATGCCTTATTTGAGTTTTCAGAGACTATTGAAAAAGCTCAAATGGAAGTACTTGGAAACCATCTTCATTTTCTTGCTTTTGAAGGTTATCCAAATGAATCCCATTCAAGCTCTAACATAATAATTAAGACAAGAACAAAACCTTTAGAAAGAGGGATGGTTTTGGATTATTAACTGCATAATAATATGACGTGAGATTTGCTGATTGTTTCTACTGAAAGATCAGCCAAAATGCAATGTGGCCTTAAGCATTAATTGCTAATTGCCTCATTGAACAGGATACCGGAATGGCCTACATATGAAAGGTCGCCAGCAGCAGTAAACGACTGGTTTTGGCCAAGGAAGATATCTCTCTTTGCGTGCACTGTTCCACAATAGTCTAGATCATAAACAACGCAGCCCTGCTTGAATGAAGAGAAAGCAGTGCCAACTCCTTCTCCTAAACATTCGGAAAGAGAAAAAAAGAATATTGGAAAGTATTAAGGGAAGCCAAAGTCACAGAACTGATGAACACAAGAAAGAAATTAAAATGATTACATTGAAAGATAATGCAGCATGATATTAATGTCTTGTATTCAAACATATGTTAATATACATTAAATTCCATGTAAATCGAAGTGGTAGTTTTGGATTTCCACTGAGGTTTTAGTCAACAATCATATCCGATGAATAAAGTCACGCTACAATTGTATATGAGACACTCCAAGGCTAGAAAAGAAGCTTACCGTGTGTGACAAGCAACAAGTTCTCTGAAGGATATTTATCAGCAAGTGCTTTTATAACACGTATGTATCTGGTTCGAGCTTCTGTTACTGTCTCCTCCCATTTTGGCAACTATGGATGTTTTGATAAATCAGTTTTAGAATAGTAGAGTTAACAGAGATTAAAAAATAACAATGATACAGGTTTTTGGTAAGTACCTCATTGTAGACCATCTGTGTGCTATGATCTATAGTTCCAGCTGGTAAGGAAGCTTCACAACGAGAGACATCAAAACCAAAGTCACCATCCTTAGGAGCCATTTCAGGTCTTATGGCTATTGAATTCATCATTTCACACAATCCGTACTCAACAGAGACCTGAAAGTATAAACTAGAAGTGGACTTAATTTACGTCGAAGAAGATATATTACTAGAAGTGAAAAAATATGTGTGCTTCAGGGAGCAATAGAAAATATTAAACAAGGGGAAATTTCTGTTTAGTTAAGTCTAGTCATCTTAAACCATGAGAATGTCCTCAGGGATAAAAATTTATTTAGTGATTTCAGTGTGTTCTAAGCTTACTTTTTTAACTATAATATTTGGTCCATTTGGATTAGAAATAAAAATGAAAAAAGTGAAGATTTTTTACTTGAGTTGCATAAAAGGTAAATTGTTTGTGAGAAAGAAGTAGGGTCCAAAGTTAAAAAAGTGTAAAAAAATAAATGAATTTTTGAATTGAAATCTAATCCAAATGGACCCTAAGGTTCCTTCATCTATCATGTAGGATGTTTCTATAAAGATTCGAAGCATTCAAGTAGTGTTAGAATAAAACGTAATACCCAAACTATATCCTTCATATAGGAATAGCTCTCAAGAACATGACATCGTATCATCTTGAGAAGAAAACTATACTGGGAGTGTCGGTATAAAAACATGTAATTCTCTTTCCAAATGTTGCACCTCTTAAAAGCAACAACAGAAACCTCCTATCTTTATGATTGTGAACATCCACTTATGTGCATTTCTTGTCTAATTCTAGTGACATCTGAAAAGGCCTTTACAAGGCTATGATTTCTAACTAATTGGTCTGACTTCTCTCCTACACGAGGACATATATATTTCATTGATCAACAGTCATCTTGTTTTTAATACTTGCAGAAAGATGTCGATCCAAGAGGATTGAAAAGCATGGAATAAGTTTTAACCCATCCAAACAGGCTTTTGGCAAGTTTTTACGTTTGATTTGGATCTTCAACTTTGCAGCGGAAATGGTTACCGAGTGACCTGTATAATATCACTCAGCTGACTAGAGAAAGAAATAAACAGAAGAAAATATCACTGTGCAAAGTTTCTTCCTTTTGAGCAACTCAGTATACCAGTGACCCCTTTATTTCCCAATGTAGATCTTTAATGAGCTAAACATTCAAAACCCAATAGAGAAATTAACTTTCTAACCACATATCACTTATATTATCCTCCATTTAAAAATCAACTGAAAAGATAAGGGACCACAGGAACAAAAACCAGATAGTGATAGCAGCAATTGCATGGAATTTCACAAGGGTTCTAGGCAAGTTTGATTGATATGATGTATTTCCATTATCTCCTAGTGGCAGAAACATGCCCATTCACTTTTTTCCAGAATCACAGAAAAGGAAAAAAACAGGAAGAAAATAGTGAAATTGATGCATCTATGGACTATTTTCACAATCATGTTCCTTTTTCATTCTTTTTCCAGGTCCTTTAAATAGTGCTTCTCAATACCCAGAGTATCTTTGTGGGAAAAAAATGATAATTAGCAGATAGCACTAATCATTATAAACAAATAGCTTTTATCTTGAAATCTCTACTCATATGATGGTATTGTCAAACTGCTAAAGTCATTTTTGAACTACTCATATGGTCCCCTTAGACATTTACTACAACCCAGACCAACCACAAGCTAAGCAATTTTCAGATGAAACAAAACAGGTGACAAATTGTTTCAACAAGAGAATTAAACAGTTGTATTTGTAATCTCTTTGTCAGCCAAAAATCCCATCTCAATAGAAGCAAATTTTCATCCTACTGGAGATGAATAAGAAAAAGGAATTAAGCCAAAGTTTCTCAATTGCATATGAGCAGCTTTACTTGAAAACAAAAGCGAACAGTTTATGAAGGATGTCAGCACAGTAAAATTTTCTTAAACAAAGACAAGTCCTTTAAGGAAATATGCATGCCCTTTTACGTATGTTTTCCACAAACAAGCATATTTGCAAAAATGAATGATAGTGATATTCACATATAAACATCCACATCGATTTCTCAGAAAATCCCACAAAATTTGTACAAAAAAGCACCTTGATTTTTGAAGGGTCAATAGTAACATCTGACGAGGATAACATTGCAGTCGGATCATAATCAACGGCACGGAGGGCGGAGACAACTTCATTGGCAGTCTGAAGGCAACGAAGGAACGGGGAGACAATAACCCTGTTGATCGAGAAGTTATACCTGCCCAGAAAATGCCGACCCTCCTTGAACGCATAGGCCTTGCCATCGTCAGTCAACGGCGGGTCCCAACGCCGGGAAGCTCTGGCAGCCCATAATGGTTCGACATTATCTCTCCGTTCGCCGTGTCTCATAACGACGACGTGTTGCTCCATTTGAGACTGGCCCATTTGGGATCTTTTGATTCTTTTCTCCAGGTGATTTCAGGAAAAGTAATCAAAAACTTTTATATCAAAAGAATTTAAAGAAAACGAACATTCTGGGCATTGATGAAATGAGATTGAAGATCGATCAGTTTGAATAAATAATGGGCAAAATGTGGAAGAAATCAAGAAAATTGATGGTTCACTCTCACGTGGCTTCGTTGATGGGCATGGGAAATCTCGTGGAACAAAGGAGAAGGACCCAGTGGTGATTGATTTTTCAGTAAAAGTCTGCCGATTGGCCCGATTTGCAGTTGCTTGGAAAGTTTCGGGTTGAATGCGAAAGCAAAAATAAACTTATCCTATAACCCCAACATTGTTTGTTCCTTTTGCTTTTTTTTTTTCCTCCTTTCAAATTGTCGTTTTTGTAAAGTTTGTCCTTTGTTTTTCTTAATCTTATTATTTATAAATAAATCTTAAAATTTAACTTTGTACATATGCCATGTTGACTTTGTATTCTATATTTTTTTTCTTTTAAAGAAAAGAAAAAGTGATTCGGTAAAAAATAAAATAAAATCTATGTCTTAAATTTTGTGTCGGAATTAAAAGTAAATTCATTAAGTTGTAATAAATACACATAAACGAAGTGACATTTTATAAATTTTGTTTAAAGATGTGGTCGGAATATTATTTATTATTTTTTTAAACTTAATTATTTTTTTAAAAATTCTTAATAGTATGAATATTTTATGTATAGAAAATAATTATGTAACGTCTATTTAAACAAGTTTTGAAACTGAAAATTAGAAACAGAACATTAAATTCTATTTCTCTATTACAACACATGAGATCTAATAAAAGAAAAATTACAAAAATAACTAACTAAAACATAGTCATTAATAACCCTAACCCGACTTAAACTTCTTTAGACAAATCGTGTTATGACCAATGTAGATCAAAACCGATTCATTGTTTTCAAGTATCAGATTAGGGATCCATGAGAACTTGAAAACAATTTTTCCAAACTCTGGATCTCTGCCTTGTGGCTTGTGAATGAAAACATCCTCCACACAAGCTCCATATTTCCTAGTAAAACATTTAGAATACACTTGTAAGATAACATCATAATAATGAATGGAACTAAAAACTTTTTTTTTTTTTTTTTTGTTTTTAATAAACATCAAGATGTTCAAATGAATAAAGAATATTAAAAAGTGATACCTGTCAAAAAAATTCATAATTTCAGGTTTGGAGAGAGGACGGCCTCGAGAGAAAGTCATGAATAAAGTCCTCTCGTTTTCAGGCGCAGGTTTCCATTCCTTTGCAGAGGGATTTAGTTTGGATGCATGAATTCCTTTGTTGTCTGCATTTGGATCTTCACTCTTACCCTTTGTATTCTCATGAAAATCAAAATTGCATAACCTTTCTTGGATTGCCAAGATATCTTCGTATGCTTTCTCCATGTCTTCAAAGACATCTGCTGGGGACAAATTTTCAGAAGCAAGTTTCCATATCACTGGACAAGAGATTGATGAAGTGAATGGCTTTGGCTGATTATGTTTTCTTTCAAACAATGCCAAAGCCATTTCAGCCTCAGCACAAACACAACGTAAGAAAGTATTATCTGCAAGGATAATTTTCTTTGAAATATCAACAAAACCTCTTGATCTTAAGAACAACCAAAATGATAAAATTTTTATTGCGATTTTAAAGTTTATTGATATGTTAATCATTTTATTAAATAGACATATCTCATTTTCACTAATAAAAACATCTTTAGAAGTTCCCTCCATAAGTAATAAAACAAATAAGGAGAAAATAGTAATGAGTTTAAAACGAAAACAATGATAACAGAAAGAGAAAACAATGATAACAAAGAAAGAAAGTTTTAGGCCTATATTTATAGAAAATTTTCACAATTTTGCTAATTTTTTCCCACTCAAGTTGATGTCATACGTTTTAAAAATTTATGTAGTTGTAAAGTTACATGCAATGCACTATTTTTGCCCATATGAGTGGGACAGTAGACTGTTTTTACCATAATAAGCATAGATCATGTATATTACCATATTAAGTGTGGGCCATGTATCATTTTTACCATATATATGTATATGGTCCACATATATGAGATTTTTTGTGATAAATCTTTAAAAATATGTATTTTACTATTTAAAATCATTATTCAATTGTTAATTTGAATAAAATTTTTAAAATTCTCTTTTTGTAAATTGTGTTTTTATTTTCTTTTGCAGACAGTTGATGAAATGCGAAATAAAGTCAATTTAATCGGTACTCTAATTTATAGTTGTGATTTATTATAAAATACTCTTACAAGATTGGGAGTAACATGCTTTTAACTCATAATATAAAAAAAAATACATACTAAATACGTTAACTCAAAACAAAAATGATAACTATTTGATTCAAGATAAAATAGTAGATTCTAAACTTAATTAAATGCAAAAATAAAAGTTTAAGGTATTAACATAATACGAGATTACGCCAGCATAGAAATAAGCACTTAGAAAAAGATAGTGTTTTCTTTTAAGGAATAAAAAAGTTTGGTATACTATTTTAGTTTTTTTGTTTAAGTTATAATTTTAATACTTATTAAGATAAATTATTACAAATTTTAACACGTTTAATTTTAAAAAATTTTAAAATAAATATTTTACATTGATATATCCTTGTGTATATTTATAGTTAAAATATTTTGTTTTTTAATCCAACTCTTTAACAAATTTGCCTTTAATCAAACTTTTTATTTAACAAAAACGGACTAACTGTAAGATGTCTCTTTATAGAAAAAACATATATCTTATATTAATTTATCATGAATAACCAAAGATATTATAGAAGGAATGGTTTCCATCTAAACATTGGAGAAGTAAGTTGAGATAGCATTTATGCTAAAGAATGTATAGTAATATTCCTATTGTACCAAACAAAAGAAAATATACATGAACTTTGATAGTAAGACCCTAATCTAATAGCATATATGTCCTATTATTGCTGAGCTGCACCTCATTTAATAAACAATTAACAATACTTTTACAATCGCTTTTTAAAATAATATATGAATAACTACAGCGACTACAAAATGGAGACTTTCAAGAGAGTTTCAATATGTTCGGTTGAAGGAGAGTCATAAATTTTCTTGGTAAATGCCAAAATGACTTCTCTTCTATGATTTCATAGCAATCCCCTTACACAGGCTTTTTCTCTAGTCCGAGTAGCATCAACATTAAATTTCAATCGTTCTTCAAGAGGTGGTTGCCCTATTGAGCATTCTATATTTGAATTGGAATTCAAAACTGTTGCCCGATTGTCATTTCTCTGTTCATGTGCAACACTCGAGTTCGTTTCAAGAATTATCTTCCCTTTTATATCTCTCAGGGCAATACTCAAGAGGACTCATAAAGCGATTACAATATTCTTTTATCTCATGCGAATGAACAAACTCATATTCATGTGAGAAATGACAAGTTGTAGCAAGGACCTCTTTGGGAAATGTGAAGGTTCACTGGAAGAGCATATAATTTAATATATGCAAAAAAAAACTACTGTTAGAGGAAGGCAACGACACAATTCTATGTAGATAGATAGTTGGGGTTGGGGTACTAAAGTCTCGAATAATGTGATTGAATGGGGAAATGTCCCAAACTTTTGAATAAAAAAGTCGTGTTATCAAGGCATGCTTAACAACCTCATATTCATTAAGATATCACAGAAAGGTGATTGAGACTTTCTTTTGGAAGAGAGACTTTGCAAGTATGCAATATGTTTTGACAAAAGTGACGTAGGAACTGCCTAACTATCGTAGAGACCTGCAAGCTCCATAAATTGTCAGCAAAATGTTTACTTGCTAAACATGAGGAAGGACTAGGTGAATCAAGAGTTTTAGCTATGGTAGTAAGAATAAGATTGTAAGATAAACTGACTGAGAAAGAATCTTTCTTGCTATAACTCCAAACTAGAGTATTTTTTGGTCATGCATCACAAAGTAAAATATTGAGAATCTCTTACGCTTCATAGGATTACAACATTTTTTATTAGCTCCTCTTTCAAGGTAACCCTCAAACAGTCAATAATGTTGAAACTTTAAGTATTTTCTCGAAGGTTGAAAGATTATGGAGAATTTGGAGCTGAAAAGAATGTGGTGTATGAAGCCATTTATCTTCATAGATGGATAATGCCCACAACTTTTGAGCTAGTTTGTTCCCAATGATGTTAATACACCTTGGACCTTATTTACATTTGGGCTTGGGCTTGGTTAATTGGGAACGGGTCAAGTCAAAATGGACCCCATCCTTGGTGACCCACTTACCATCCATTTACTGCTTCCCCTTCCCAACTAATTCTCTCTCTCTCTCTCTCTCTCTCTCTCTCTCTCTCTCTCTCTCTCTCTCTCTCTCTCTCTCTCTCTCTCTCTCTCGTTATACTCCCTCCTCTTTGACCAAAACTTTGGTCATTCCTTTTTGATTTGACCATGCCTCTTTCTTTTCCCTCTTGGAACCACTATAAATACATTTTTTTTCTCAAACCCTAACAAACCTATCCTCTTCCTCTCTTCTCTCTCTCGTTTGGTCACCTTTCTTGAGAGAGCTCTTTTGCCATCTTCTTTTCTTTGCTCTCTACTATTTTTATTTTTTTGTATCTCCTTATGAAAAACTTGTCGGAATCTTTATAGACTACTTGGCTTTTCCGAATACCATAGGAAATATTGAGAGATTGATATTTTTTTGAGAGATTTATTTGGAGGGTAACCTTGGTTTTTGAGGTCCGGTTCTCTGAGGATCTTTTGTTGTTCTTCTTGAGATTTAAGTTCCCTATCACTAAATATATTTTACATTAGTTTTGTAGATCTTGTAAATTATTTATTATTTTGATATTCTTTGACTATAATCTGTAATAGATAGGTTATATTATTTCATATCTTCGATCTGGTTGTAAATCTATATTTGGTGGTTCACATTCATCACCTAACAAGATCTTAAATTTCCAATGTGCAATCTGACTCCTTGAAGGACATAGGGCCTGGCTTTCAAGATACTTGCCTTATATTTGAAGGTTGATGCCCTTATTGAGCTATTTGGAATCCTCCAAGCGGATAATATTATCTCAATGAAACTATCCATTAGGAAGTGTGGCTAAGTGAAAAGGCCTCGCTTATTTAGAAATGGCTTCCAAGATGCTTCTCCATATATAAGAAGACTTATGACCTAATTAAGCTGTTTGGAATTCTCCAAATGAATAATATTTTGCCTCAATGACCCTAGACATTAGGGAGTGTGGTAGGTGAGAAGACTCCATCCCTTCTTGCTTAGAAGTGCTAGGTTGAAATAAGTGATATCTCTGAAGCCCATCCCACATTTATCTTGGTTTAGCACAAGTGTTTCCACGACTTACAACATACTTTTTGTGCTTATGATCTCCAAATTGCCAAAACTGCTAGGAAAGGCTTGTAATTACATCGTTAATAGATGGGAATAGCAGAAAACATGAGATAATATATGTAGGAATAGCTTAGATCACCAACTTGATCAGGACCTCTTTGGTTGCCTATGAGAAATTTTTTTCTTTCCAAAGCATTGAGTTTTTTCTAAATTCTATCATGAAGATAGAAGAAAATTTATTTTTTGGATCGTCCTATCATATAAGGTGTTAGCCCTAAAGGATTATTCGTAATGTTTTGATTATGATTAACGTATAATTTGTGATAATTAAAAATAGCTTTATATAGAAGAACAAAAGATGCACAAGAGGAGTATCAATGGTAATCTACGAAGAAGCAAAATATCACTAAAGACTACAAGACTTTATGAAGATAAATTCATCAAGTTAAAAAGACCTTGAAGACTTGAAAAATTGTTAGGGATAGCTTTATAAGGTAATTCTGTAAAACTCCCCAACTTGTTTCTTTGATTCTTAATCAAATTGTGCTAGCTCTTTAGAAGAAATACCTTTTGAAAAAATTATCCTTAAAAAGAACTAAGTGCTCTTGATAAACCTTTGTTAATTTAAAAGTTTTACACATTCTTATCAAGAATACGTGTTTTAAAATGAGAAGGAAAATGTATATTTTACAAGAAAACCAGTTCTCCAATTTTTGTTCTAAGTCTAAAACTGGTCATCCGATTTTCTAAGCAGTAGAAAATCAGATATCCAATTTTTGAGTTTTCAAAATTAAAATCGGTCATCCAATTTTTTCAAACTTATTAAAAATCGATCTTCTTATTTTGAAAAATGGTCATTCGATTTTCTATTCATCAAGAAAATCGAACATCCTATTTTGAAAACAGGTCATCCGGTTTTCACTTTTACAGTAAAAAATTGACCGTTGGCTGACAGAAACGGCTAGTTGTTTACCTTCACATATAAAAGGACATTTGATCAGCCATAAATATAAAGCAGTTCAAGGACATTTAAAGAACAATTCTTAGAGCATTAAAGAGCACATTTTTAAACACTTTTTGTCCTTCTAAAACAAAAGGAAAAAGATTCCTTGGAGCTGCATTTATTGATCATATTTCAAAGAAGGAAGAAAGAAAGCTTGTAGAAGCAAATTGCAATAATTTGTATCTTATCTTATCAAGCTTCTTTGGTAACATTGTTCCATTCCTACTCTTTCATCTTAATTTGTGATCGAAAAGGTTTTGTAAAAAAACACTTTGGTTAATCCTTTGATATTTTGTTATATTGTTTTGTTTTGTAAACTTTGAGGTTTGTGTGCAAAACCCTTGAAGGGTGATCCTCATTGTGATATTGTGTAAAAACTTGTGTTTAGTGAATTTTTGAAATTCTTGAGTTGAGTCTCAAGGCAGTGGATGTAGCTCTATTGAGAGAGTGAACCACTATAAATCATTTGTCTCTTTTCTTTATGGCTTGCACTTTATCTTTATATTTATTGTCTAATCCTTGATCATAAAAGAGATTTTGTTTGTTTGGGAGTTTTATTAAAAAGGAGTTATTAAATTCTTTTTCAAACAAAATTGGAGTTTTTAATTATAATTTTTCAAAAAAGTTTTTTATTAGCTAAAAACCTTATTCAACCCCTCCATAAGGTTTTTCAATTGGAATAAGAGCAGGTCTTCTTTCAAAGGCTTAACATCCTAAGAAGCAAAAGATCTTTTATAAAATGGCTAGTATTTCAAACCTACCTTATGTAGAAGGCTCTTCTACTAATAAGACCTCCTCTTTTTAACGACACTAATTATACATTTTGGAAGTCAAGGATCAAAATCTATATTTGCTCTATTAACTTTGATCCTTGGAGTATTGTAGAAGGGACATTTGTTTCCCAAAAGGATGGAAGAGTCAAGAAGGTTGAAGAATTCGACGAATTTGACTCAAGAAAGATAACTTTAAATTTTTAAGCCATGAATATATTAAGTTGTGCCTTAGATGCAAATGAGTACAATAGAGTAAGTGGATGCAAATGGTTGTAGAGACTATGAGTTATTCATGATGAAGCAAAGTGAATGTATTAGTGACATGTTCACAAAATTCACAAACATCACAAATGGGCTAAAGACATATGGGAAAGAATAAACAGGGGGAGATGTAAATAGAAAATTCTCGATGCACTTCCAAAGGCATGACAACCAAAAACTGTTGCTATAGAAGAACCCAAAAATTGAGACTTCTTCCTATTGAAGAGCTCATATGATCCCTTCTTACCTATGAGATGAAGGCAAAGATATTAAATGAAATGGAAGAATAAGACAAAGGAATAAAATGTGTGGTACTTAAAGTAAATGAGGAAGAGAAAGCGAGTTCATCTACCATTGAAGACGAAAATGATGATGATGAGGATATGGCTTCGGTGGTTCACAAATTCAAAAAGTTCTACAAGAAAGGCTTCAACAAAAGAGGGAAGAAACTTCCATTTAAGAAAGGAGGACAAAATTCCTCACTCTTCAAGGCTAGGTGCTTTGAATATAATAGTACCGATCATCTTGTAGTTGATTGCCCAAAAGCCATAGAGAAGGAAAAGGATCATTAGAGGCAAAGCTTGAGGCAATAAAGGAAAAGAAGAAAGGCAAAGACCTAATAAGAGCTTGGGATCAAGACTCAAGTGAGAGTGAAGGAGAAGAAAAAGCCAACATGTGCTTCATGGCAGTAGAAAGTGAGGTACAATCTTCACCTTCGAACTTATCTAATTTTGTTGATGATAATGATGATGATCCAAATTCCATACTTATTGAAATGTATTATGAATTAAAAAAGATTTCCAAAAGAAACAAGGAGCTAAAAAATAAGATTGATAATTTATTAAATGATGATTCAAAACTTGTTTGTGAAAACAAAACTCTTCTTAAATCCTTAGAATTTTTGTAAAAGAAAAAGGACTTCTCAAACTTAGAATTTCAAAAACTTATTATAGAGAACAAAAATCTTTGTGAAAAAGCTCTATCTTGAGACATGCATGGTTGATTACAATGATTTGATGAAAAAGGTGAGTGATCTCACCATATGTATTGAGAAATTTACAAAAGGAAAAGAAAATTTTGAAAAACTTCTTGGCTCTCGAAGATCACCATTTGACAAAATTGGTATAGGATATAATCACTCAAATAATTTTTCGAACCAAATACGTTTTGTAAAAGCTTTTTCATCATTCTCACATATTTGTTGCACTTATTGTGAAAAGAATGGTCATAAGGCCACAAAATATTTTATAAAAAGAAAAATTGAAAGGAGAGTAAAAACCATTTGGAAAGTAAAAGAAAAAGCAACCAACTTTCATAGACCCAAAATGATATGGGTACCAAAAGTCATCTCTACCTCTTCTATTGTAGGAACACAAGCCAAACTCAACTAAATGGTACTTGAATAGTGGATGCTCAACAACACATGACCGGAAATGTATCTCTTATGAGTGAGCTTAAGGAAACCAAAAGTGGCTTCGTCACCTTTGGAGATAAGAAGTGAAAAACCTTAGAGGGGGGGTGAATCTAAGGTTTTTGGCTAATTTAAAAATTCTTTTGTTTGATTAGAAAGATAAACCTCCAATTTGTTTGTGAAAGATTTCTAAAACTCTTTTTAATAAGAATCCATACAAAGCAAAATCTAATAGAATTGGCAATTAAGAAATGAGCAAAGAATTAAAGAGCATGCACAACAATTTATAGTGGTTCACTCTCTCCAAGAGCTACATCCACTACCTTGAGACTCAACCCAAGGATTTCACAAATCCACTAACTTCAAAGTTGGTTACACAACTACATAATGAGGTTCACCCTTCAAGGGTTTTACACTATAACCTCAATCACAACAACACAACAAGTTTATCAAAGGATCACCCAAAGGGTTTTCCACAAACCTTTGATCACAATAAAAGAATGAGAAGAGTAAGGAACAATGTTACCAAATTGGCTTGAGAAGAGGAAGATTACAACTCAATGGAATACTTCTACAAGCACCTCTTTTCTTCTTCTTTGATGGATGATCAACAATGAAGCTCAAGAAGATTTTTGTTTGGGATTGAAAATGATTTGTAATAAAATGTATTTTTGAAGCTCTTGAAATGTATTAAATGTTCTCAATGAATAATTCCCAAACTTGTTTTATTTATGGCTGATAATTGAGTGTATATATAGGGTTTTGAAGCTCAAGATCGTTGCCTAAGGAAAATAGGCTGTAGCTTTTCAGAAATGACCGTTGCTTCTGTGCAACGGTAATATTTTTTACACTGACAGCAAAAACTGGACGACCGGTTCCTGAAAACGGACTTCCGGTTCTTTAAAACAGAAAGATTCGGACTTGATCAAGCTAGAAAACAGACTGCCGAATTTTTGATTTAGAGAAAAATCGGACAACCGGTTTTAAAACCGGATGACCGAATTCTTGGACAGAAAGATTCGGACTTGTTTTTCTGAAAAATGGACTGCTGAATTTTTACTTTGGAAAAACCGGACGTCCGGTTTTAAAAACGGACTTCCGAATTTTTGTTTCCTCAGCCAAGTTTCTTTTTAAACAAAAACTTTCTTCCTTGTTTCAAAAGCATGTATTCTTGACAATCATTTTAAAGAGAAGAAAAACTTTCCAAAACATCTTCAGTCAAGAATACTTAGATTTTAACAAAAGATTATATCTTAGAAAATTATAAGAAGAGCTTCATATATGATCAATTAATCAAAGACTAAGACTAGGGAGTTTACAAGATAGTACCTAGTTCACTCTAACAAAGACAATGCCTTCAATGTCTTCAATGATTTGATCTTGGCATGACTTGATCTCTTCTTCTCTATTTTGCCCTCATCAACAAGATCTTTTGCTTGAGACTTTGAGACTTCACATGTTCTTCTTTTGTTCTATGAAAGGTTAGCTAACATACTCATACAAGCATATGTTAATCATAATCAAAACACAAGTATTAATGCCCTTAGGGCTAACAAGAAGAAAGGAAGAATCATTGGTGTAGGTAACATTGATAACGTTTCTTCTTCTTTAATTAAGGAAGTTCTCTTAATTGATTGTGTAAAGTACAATTTGCTTAGTATTAGTCAATTATGTGATAATGGGTACAAAGTTGTCTTTGAAATTAATTCTTCTTCTATCATTGATAAGCATGAACACAAAACTATTTTTTTGCAAAAAGAGTTGGAAATGTCTATGTTTTTTGAACATCTTACCGAGTAAGCACCTCAGGCAACCTTAAGAGCAAGGTAGTCATAAACGTAGAGGTTGGGATCTAACGTAGTGAATTTACGAATATATCGTATGCAAATTTTACCAAATTAAATACTTGGTAGTCTTATATAAGGTTTAAAGTATTAAATTTAATAAAATGATATTAAGGTCGAGAAAAGATGTTTTGAAAAAAAATACCGTTAGGATCCGTATATAATTATTTTTTTTATGGGACAATATTAGTTATGTTAGACATTTTTTTGGAGACTAAGTTAATGTTAATTTCTTTATTATTATTATTATTATTTCTATTATTGTTATTAAGTTTTTTTTTTTAAAAAAGAAAATATGTGTGGAGTGGACACTTGTCAAGGATACCTTGACACTTGCAAGCTTGCATGCTTACCAAGTGAGATATATATATATATACACACATGGAGGAGGAGGAAAGCTAAAAATTTTTTTTCTCCTCTCTTCCTCTCAGTTCTTCAGCACAACAGGTAAGTATGTAGCTTTTTTTTTTTTTCTTTCCTTTCTCTGTCATTTGGTCCTTTTAATTGCTCTAGTTTTAGAGTGTGATGTGTTAGTGCTAGTAGATTTACATGCTAGTTGACATATATCTATACATATATATATATGTATTGAAGCTAGAAGTTAGAATTAGCTTTTATTTATTTATTTATTTATCTTTTTTCTTACTTTTTTTGTTTTTGTTGTTACCTAAGATTTTGATTGATTTCTCCTCTTTATTGATGAGTCATAGGGTTTGATTATGAGTTCTTTGATGAGATATTTTGAAGTTTAAATTGTTTTAAGATTTTAGTTAATTTTAGTCTCTTGAGTTTATTTTATTTAGTTCTATTTATTTATTTATTTTGCTTGATATGATTTTCTATATCTAAATAGTATATATAATTTTTGTATATGATTTTAGTATATTTGATTTTTGCAAATGATTTTAACATAAATGGTTTTTGTAAATGATTTTAGTATATATGGTATTTGTATATGGTTTTTGTAAATGATTTAGTATATATGGTTTTTGTATATGGTTTTAGTATATATGATTTTAGTATCCCTATTTTGTTTATACTATTTTTAGTATATATAATTTAAGAAGTTTATGCGCTTTGGGTTAGTATATGTGTAGATGTATCCTAGGTTCATAAGGAGAGTTCTTTTTTAATTATTATCAATGGCAAATAGAAATGTTGGGATTTGTTTTTGTTGGTACTCTATTTGTAGAATCATAGCACCAGATCTATATTTAGGTAAGTCCACAAACCCCGTCTAATTATTTTTCAAATGATGCTGGAAATATATATATATAAATGCTTTCTAAGCCTATCATAAAATATTTACTACTTTTGGAACGATATAACTTAGCGTGATTATTTTAATTGGAGATGTTCTCCACAACATATTAACATGTATCTTAGAAATGTATAGGAGCGGAGCTCCGTATAGGTATGCCTACTCTAAAAGAAAATGGTTACGCATTTTATTTTCTAAGGAAAAGTTATTACCGCTACAAGTTGAGTATCACTGCATGGTTAAACTTGGTAGATTAGACTTGACATATTTCTAAAAACTGCATAAGCATGTATTGACTGGCGGATGGGAATTTTATTATTCTAAAAACGGTTAAAGTCTAAACTTATGTAAATGGCTGAATAGGTGACCCTTTTGATTTGTAAATAGTTATAAAAACCCCGACCAAGGACAAAGTTTTGATAGGATTCTATGCATCCAAAAGCGTCAGAGGATTACACTGTACATGGTTTGTATACTGTTCTAGAGCCTCTTTCGATGATGTGAACGGTTAGAAAACTCTGGAAGGTAGATCCACTTGAGAGAAGACATCATACTATAGAGGGTTTGGCCCTATTGGTATTACGTCAGACATCACATCATGCTCTATGATGGGACGAATGCCTTGTGGAGAGTGAGGAGGGATTTGAAATTAAGATTGGTCTCAGGGCAGACCTGTTAGGTGTCCCAGAATCTATAGCCTAGTTTTATGTGAATAGAGAATGCAGTGGTTATGGAATCGAGTGCTCGTAAGATGTTTGGTTGGTACTGACTACAAGATGTCGGGACTTGTTTCCGATGACCTTGTTATGGGTTCAGGACTCTATCCGTGGAGCACGACTTTTGCATTACATGTCCTTTTGGATTCGGGTGTAAAAGCCGCACTGATGTTTCTTGATTCAATCAGACTTTCTAGTTGCTTTCAAACCCTTCACATAGGTTCAAGTGTCGGTACCTTTAAAACAGCTAAGGAAAAATGTATTCTTGTAATATTGCGTGAAATGTTTTGTAAAGCTACATCATTAGTTTTTAAGAATATCACTAAAGCACACATATACATACCTGGACTCACTGAGCGTTTGTGCTCACATCTTTCCATATCATGTTTTTTTTTCCAATTGACTCAAGACGAACAGTGGCACAGTAAGCTGTTGAAGTCTCATGCATGGAGTTTTGGGATCGGGTCATTTTTAGAAGGACATTTGTATTTGTTTTATTTTTTTTCTTCTTATGCTCGAACAGTTTATAATACTTTTCTTCCTGTGGATTGGGTTTTGTAAAATATTTCCTCCTATATTAGAAATATCATAAGAAACTTCCTAAACCTTATGTAATGAGTGTTCTTTTAGTATTCTGTTACCTTTTTTTCGCTACATAACGCATATATATACTTCTAAGTGTTGTCCAAGATTCTTTTTTGGTTTTGGGACTTGTAGTTTAGTGTCAAGAGGTACGCTGGTACCCTACTCAGCCATAATTAACCTAGTTGAGGGGTTAGGGGTATCACGGGTGGTATCAGAATATCTAAGTTCGATACTGGCTTGAATCGTTGGATCCTAGACAAGCTATAAGAGCCAACCGCTTAAATCTTAATGTTTTATAGGTATTAGATGGCAGACAATACACGTGGGTAGGTATACTAGGAGGGCACACTCTTGGACGGGTCCAGCGGTGCTGCATCATCGTCATCTTATTATCCTAGAGAGATTATCCCAGAGAGGGGCCCGGTTCTAGTAGTTGATCTTTCTAACGGTGAGTCTGTGGAGGGACCAGTAGCGCTGAGGGTAGAGTTTGGGACATTGATTGAGGAGGACCCCAGCGAGCCCGAGTCAGATTCGGAGATGGTAGCAGAGCTGGAGGGGGTGGCATCGGTTGAGACGAGGGTATGGACACCTTTATAGCGGAGGGTTCCCTGTTAGTAGTATCGCCTATTCCTGTTCTACTTTCGGAGTCTGCATCCTCTTTCCCATCGTTACCATTTTTGGGTGAGGTTAGGGAACTGGATATTTGTGGATACTGTATGTGGCGTGAGCAGTGGATTGAGGACGCAGGTCAGCTTATTGTGGAGCTAAGGAGTGAGATTTCACAGATGGATAGCTTATTTTACACTGCTCGTCATGCTTGATGATAATAGATGGCGAGGGATGACAGGTTAGAGATTGAGCTAGCTTGGATAAGAGAGGCACATGTGGCAAGAGAGAGAGAGAGAGAGAGAGAGAGAGAGAGAGAAAGAGATCCTCGAGTTAATTGAGGAGCGAGATTGGCTTATGCGATTCTCCACCTAATTCCTTAGCACCACTAGAGACTCTATTGATAGGGCTCGTGCTGAGCTGGAGGCCCGACCAGGGTGCTCTAATAGTCAGCGCCACTAGGAGGAGCTAGACTTTGGTTAGGATACCGGGATGTCTGTATATTTTAGTTATTTGGATAGTTCTGATTGATGTTTTAACTAGTACTTGGTAAGGTAGATTTGGGGTCGATGATATGAGATCCCCGAGTTTTGGGTATGTATAGTGACCCGGCCACATATTTTGAGTGATAGGACTAGAATGATCTATTTGTATTAAGATAGTGTGAATGCGACACCACCTGTATTGAAAATCCTCATTTTGAGTTATATATATGTATGTACATAGTGATGTTTATGCCTGTGATGACTTTATATCTGCTTGTTATGGTATATCTACAAACTTAGAGGTTTATTAGTATTGGAACTTCTTGTTGTTTAGAAGTGTGTCAGGTTCACGATCTCCTAATCATGGGATGAGTTCGTATTTGAAAGTTCTTGAAATAGATAGTTTGAATCAATAAGGGAGACCACACCTCGTCTAGAACAAGCTATGCATAGGATAATTGAGAATTTTTTGGTCAAGATGATAGAGTTATTAGAAGCTTAAATAGAAACTAGGAGAAACAAATGAGTACCTGTCACTGGAGTGGATGAAGCATTGGAATGATTTTTGAAGTTTCGACCCCTGGAGTTCTGTGAGGAAGTTGAACAGGAGATCAAAGATGAATTATTTCTTGAGTAGTTGAACGGTATTTACGATATCCTTTAGTACGATGATGCCATGAGAAGTAACGTTTGCAGCATTTAGACTTCGAGGAGTGGCAAAAGATTGGTGTCTTAGAGCTTCCAAAGCTCGTACACTTAAGGACTGACCCTAGACTTGGAATGATTTTCAAGAAGAGTTCAAAAAAGAGTACATACCTCGTTAGATTCGCGAGCGATGAGAGGACGAATTTCAACAACTAAGGCAGGGTAACCTGACAGTTGCACAGTATACGGCGAAATTCAACAGGTTGGCTAAGTATTGTCTAAGATTGATAGACATTGACGAAAACAAGACACGCCAGTTCGTGAAGGGATTAAGGTTTGAGCTGCAATGGGCTTTAATTCCTTTACCACTAATAGGATTCGCAGCAGCAGTGGAAGTCGCCACACGAACGGAGATGGCTGATCAGAAGGTTATACAAAGAGAAGTAGCCACTGGCCCAACTGCACCCCCATATAAACGTCCTAGACAAGGACCATGGAAACTTGGAGATTCCAAGAAGCCACGAGGAGAGTAAAGGACAAGAAATGGAGGCCGACAAACCCTAAAACCTAGAGGTATCTGTGGAGTATATACATACTACGAACGAAGTGGACATGTGGCAGAGACATGTTATTGGAAGTTAAGATTATGCTACAGGTGTGGAAAACTAGGACACGTTAGAGAACAGTGCCCTGAGATGTAACGAGCACTTCGGAAGACATCCAAAAGAGCTAGTCCACCCCGAACTATGAGATGAGCAACAGAAGAGAGGAATAATAAGCTGCAAGTGAAGGCAAAAATTTATGCATTGGATGGACTGGCCATAGACACCAAAGCTGAAGTAGTTGAAGGTACGATTCAAATATTTTCTTAACCAGCAAAAGCACTTATTGATTCGGAGCTACCCATTCCTTTGTGAGCATGCATTTCGTAAACCATATTCCTATACCTTTTGTTGTTATGCGTTATCAATTGATAGTTAGTACTCTTATGGGTATGAGTAAAGTAACTGAGGTAAAGTACCCAAATTGTGACATCTATGTCGAGAGTGTGATTTTATTCGATGACCTGATTGTGTTACCATTTGAGGGTTGTGATGTGATACTAGGGATGGACTGGTTTTCTAAACATTACGCTCAGGTAGACTGCTGACGGAAGTTGGTTAAGTTTAGCCGACCGAGTATGCCAATCCTTGTATTTCAAGAGAAGCAAATGGAATGGGAGAATCCCTTTTTATTTGGCATGAAAGTCAGAAAGTTGTTATGGAAGGGACGTCAAGAGTACCTAGCATATTTACTCAACAAGCCTAAGGAAGAGATAAAGTTAGAGACAGTATCTGCAGTGAAGGAGTTTGTAGACATTTTTCCTAAGGAGTTAATGACGTTGCCTCCAGAACAGGGAGTGAAGTTCAGCATAGAATTGGTACCTGATGCTAAACCAATATCTCAAACTCCATATTGGATGGCACATGAAGAGTTGAGAGAGTTGAAAGAGTTGAAAGAGCAACTACAAGAACTGTTGTAGCAAGGGTACATCTATCTGAGTACATCTCCTTGGGGTGCACCAGTTTTGTTCATAAAAAAGAAGGATGGGACCCTCAGAGATAGATTATAGAATGCTGAATAGTGTGATGATTAAGAACAAATACCCACTTCCACTTATTGATGAATTATTTGATCAACTCCGAAGAGTAGGATGCTATTCTAACAGCTAAGAAAAAATGTTTTCTTGTAACATTGCATGAACTGTTTTATAAAGCTGCATCATTATTTTTTAAGAATATTACTAAAGCACACACACTTGGACTCACTAAGAGTTCGCCCTCACGACTTTCCATATCATGTTTTTTTCCAGTTAACTCAGGACGACAGTGGCACAATAAGCCATTGAAGTCTTATGCATGTAGTTTTGGGATCGCGTTATTTTCAGAAGGACATTTGTATTTGTTTTATTGTTTGCTTCTTATGCTCAAACATTTTGTAACATTCTTCTTCGTGTGGATTTGGTTTTGTAAAATATTTCTTCCTATATTAGAAATATCATAAGAAGCTTCCATGAACCTTATGTAATGAGCGTTATTTCAATATTCAATTACTTGTTTTTTTCCACTGCATAACACATGTGTATACTTCTAAGTGTTGTCCCAGGTTCTGCTTTGGTTTTGGGACTTGTAGTTTAGTGCCGAGAGGCACACTAATACCCTACTCAGCCATAGTTAACCTAGTAGAGAGGTTAGGGGTATCACATTTTTCATCTTGAAGATCTTATTTCTCAAAACTTAAAGTGTATCTTGGTTTATGATAATGATGCATTTTTGTAGCATAGAAGACTTGACCATTTTAGCATGGATTTAGTTGACCAACTTTCTTCAAAAGAGCTTGTTAGGGGATTACCAAAATTACATTTTGAGAGAACTAAACTTTGTGATACTTGCCAATTTGAAAAACAAGTTAAGACTTCTTTTAAACCAAATAAAATGATTTTTACTTTAAAATATTTAGAACTCATTCATATGGATTTATTTGGACAATTTAGGACTATTAGTCTTGGTGGTGAGAGGTATGCCCTTTTACAGCGGATGATTTTTCAAGATTCACTTGGACATTATTTTTAAGCCAAAAGGATGAGGCATTTCAAGAATTTGTCCAGCTTTTCAAAAGAGTTCAAACCTCTTGATTGTAAATTGATCTCTATGAGAAGTGATAAAGAGAGAGAATTTAACAACCAAGACTTTACAAAACTATGTGATGATTTTGGTATAACACAACTTTTTTTCCGCTAAAACCCCACAACAAAATGGTGTTGTAGAAAGGAAAAATCGCACTTTACAAGAAATGGCAAGATCAATGTTTTGTGAAAACTCCCCACCAAAATGTTTTTAGGCCAAGGCTATTAACACCGCTTGCTATGTAATGAGTCGTGTTCTTCTGAGACCCTTTAAGAAAACTACTTTTGAACTCATTTTTAACAAAACTCTCTTAATTGGCAATTTCAAAGTTTTTGGATGTAAAAGCTTTATCTTAAACATAAAGGACAATCTTGGGAGTTTGATAGAAAATCTGACGAGGGAATTTTTCTTGGTTACTCTTCAAACAAGAAGACCTATAGGATTTACAACAAAAGAACTTTGTGAGTTGAAGAGTTAAGTCATGTAAACTTTGATGAATCTAATATTTTTTAAAAGAAAGATGATGATGACATAGATAATCTTTGAGCTGCCAACCATTGCATACTCAAACTATGGAGGGACATGCTAAGGAGGAAGAAGAGATTGAAGAGAAACAAGAAAATGATCAAGAAGTTCAAATCTTCCTCAAGATGTGTATATTCGAAGGGACATTCAAGGATGAAATCATTGGTGATGTATCACAAAGAAGGTATTTTATTGACAACTTTGCGTTATTATCTCAAATTGAGCCTAAATTTATAGATGATGCCTTATGTGATGAGTTTTGGATTATTACTATTGAAGAGGAACTAAATGAGTTTGAAAGAAACAAAGTTTAGACTTTGGTCCCAAGACCTCGTGATCACCCCACTATTGTTACAAAGTGGGTTTTTAAAAATAAACTAAATGAATCTAGAGAAGTTATAAGAAACAAAGCTAGACTTGTTGTCCAAGGATTTAATCAAGAAGAGGGCATACATTTTGATGAAACATTTGCTCCGATTGCTAGACTTGAATCCATAAGAATGCTTTTAGCTTTTGCTTGTTTTAAAGGATTCAAGTTTTTTAAATGGATGTTAAAAGTGCTTTTTTAGATAGTGATATTGAGGAAGAAGTTTATGTTGAACAACCTCCTGGTTTTGTATATGAAAAATTTCCAAAGTATGTTTATAAGCATTCAAAAGCATTCTATACCTTAAAACAAGCTCCAAGAGCTTGGTATAAAAAATTAAGTGGATTTATCCTTCAAATAATTTTTCAAGAGGAGTGGTGGACACAACACTTTTTACAAAAACCTCTTGTAACAATGATCTTCTACTTGTCCAAATTTATGTAGATGATATTATTTTTGGAGCTACTATGTTTGTTTATGTGAAGAATTTGCCTCACTAATGCAAAAGGAGTTTGAAATGAGCATGATGGGAGAATTGACCTATTTTCTTGGACTTCAAATCAAACAAACCAAAGAAGGCATCTTCATCAATCAAAAGAAGTACACAAAGGAACTTCTCAAAAGATTTGGGATGAGCAATGCAAATGGAATAGGAACTCCAATGAGCTCATCTTTGAAACTTGACAAAGACGAAAAAAGGTAAAAAGGTAGATGAAAAACAGTTAGAGGTATGATTAGGAGTTTGCTTTATTTAACGGCTAGTAGGCCAGATATTATGTTTGCTGTGTACTTGTGTGCTAGATTCCAAGCTTATCCCCAAGAATCTCATTTAGTAGCTATTAAGCGTATTTTGAGATATTTAATATCATCTTATGGTTATAGATTATGGTACTCTAAATAATCTTGTTTTGATCTTATCACTTACACCGATGTGGATTATGACGGATGTAAGGTAGAAAAAAAGAGCACCAGCAAAAATTGTCAATTCTTGGGGGGGATGTTTAGTGTCTTGGTACATCAAGAAGCAATCATGTGAATCCTTATCATTTGCCGAAGTGGAATATATAGCAATTGGTTATTAATGTGCTTAGGTACTTTTGATGAAGCATACTTCACTTGACTTTGGTTTTGATTTAAAAAACATACCTATTTTATGTGATAACATAAATGCAATAAATCTTTTTGTAAACCTTGTGCAACATTAAAAAACTAAACATATTGAAATTAAACATCATTTTATAAGAGATCATGTTGCAAAATGAGATGTATGTTTAGCATATATTTACACAGAAGATCAAATTGTAGACATTTTTACAAAAGACCTTTTTGAAGATCATTTTTTTATTTGAGGAATTACTTGGTATTGGTAAATTCTAGGACTAATGTGTATTTTGAGTTTCAGAATATTTTCTTCATTTTTAAGTCGAGATATTTGGACGATAAAATAGGACGTGCATCGGAAAAATAGGACGTCCGATTCTTTTTGTTAAAGAAAAATTGGACCATTTTAAAAAATCGATCGACCAGTTTTGTTTTCCTTCGACGGATTATGCACTTTTGTATCAGAAAATTGATAAAAACCCTCTCATTTGTTCTTACTCTTTCTCTTTCTACAAAAACCGCTTCTTCTCTCTCTAAATAGCGTCAGTTTCTCTTATATTTCTTAAAATCAACCATTACTCTCCATCTAAAACACACTCATTTTTCTCTCATTTCTCAAATTCAACCGGTTGTGTCCCTCTAAAAAACTCTCAATCAATCGATTCTCTCTCTTTCTCTCAAAACCCTCTATCAAAACCAACATTCTTCTACTTCAAAAATGGTAAAAGAAAAGAATGCCAATGTTGGAAGGGGTGAAAATTTTGAAGAAGGAGGAAAACGCAGAGGTAGAAGGACAGAAAAAGAGTGGCAAGTGAGAGCACCAGAAAGTTTCATCTTTGTCAAAGAAGTTGCAAACTTTGAAGAATGGACAAGAAAGAGAAGAAATATTGGTCCCGGTCACAGAGTTGATTTGGATGACATGGAAGGTATGAAAATTATCCCTAATCTTTTTGAAGATAGTGGTTGGGGACCCTTGCTTACTGTCAATGAACTCTTTTATCTTGAAATGATATATCAATTCTATGCAAAATTTACATAAGGGTAGAGTTCAATAGCAAGAAAGTATAACCTATGAATGCTGATCTCTAGGGCTGGTGGCAGAGACATTTCCTTTTTATGATAGAATGCTAAACACTATTTTAGGAACACCTAAAATTGGTATAAGATTCTATACCAAAAAGAAGAAATGTTTTGATCCAAACTTATATAGTTAGAGAAGATTTGAAGAATTATTCACAAGGGGAGAAGTTCTTAAGAGGCATGATGATAGAAATGTCAATAAGCTTGATGCATGTGGAATATTATTGCACTTTATGATTTCAAATATAGTCATTCCTAATGTTGGTTACAAGTCTTCCATTACAAACATGCACTCTTTTGTCATGCCAGCATTACATGAGCATAGAAGAATGAACTTTGGATATGTGGCCATATAACGCATGCTAGCTACTCAAACTTCTTCCACAAAATACTTGTCATATAGTTGTTTCCTTACTAAAAAGTCTTCCAATACTTTGTGCTTAACTTGGATGGAGTGGGTGATCATATTGGAGCTGGAAAAATATACAATAAACATACCTTTAGAAGAATGAGATTTTCAAAAAATGAGGAAGTTATGTTGGTTAGGGGTGGACAAGATAATGATGAGAGTGATGAAGATGATAAAGGAAATGAGGGGCAAGAAGGGATGAATGTTATTGAAGAATAAAGTGAAGGAGAACCGAAGAAGAGACCTATAAAAGAGAAATGAGGCAAAAGAAGAGGCAAGAACGAGTTGAAGAAGATCAATCATCCATAAGCATGACTTAGCTTGTGGATATGATAGCCTCATTGCAAGCCTCCATGAATAGTTGTTTTGATGCCTTAGATGGAAAGATATCCGACATTCAAGAGAGGGTAATGAGATCGGAAGCAAGGGACAGAGAAAAAGACAAATGAGGGATGAAGAAAGACAGACAAAAAGGGAGTTACAAGCTAGTTACTTTGTGTTTTATTTCATAGCTTTTGTTCCTTTCTTTTTCAACTATTTTTGCTTATCTTATTCTCTGTTGCTTATGAAAGTTTTTTTCCTTAACTTTTTGTCTTCTTTGCTTAGTTTGGAACTCTAGGATTCTTAATGATGAGAGTTCCCTTAATATTTGTTTCAATGATCCCTTATAGTCCCTATGCTTTTTGAGTTATGACAAAAGGGGGAGAAAATATAAGATGCATAAGTTGATGATGCTTTATATGATTAATAATGCCTTATATATTCATATAAGATATGTTGTTGTTGCTTTATATGATGATGCGTTATTTCTTGATAATGCCTTAATGCCTTTATGATATGTTAATGTTACCTGATGATAAGAAGTGTTTTACAGTGGCATTATGTTGATGCATTAAGGGGGTATATATATATGAAATGCATATTGATATTGTCTTGATAACTTGAGTTGTGTTGCCTTGATAATTTGCCAATTTACGTTGGCAACATGCTTTGAGTTGCATATAGTTTTATGCTTTCTACCTTGTTGCAAATATGGCCTTGAGTTTTATGATGATATTTTTGGTGCCATACTTATTGTGAAGCATATTTTTAAAGGAAGTTTTAACTTCCTAAACTATTTTGCAAACCCTGGCTTGCTTTCAAAATGAAAGGGGTGTTCGTTATCTCTCTTTCTCTTTATATATACATGCTTAGCTCAAAATATTGATCTTTTGAAGAATTCTCTTGGCTAAACCATGTCCTTTTGTTCTATATAATCACCTTCTTGCATCTTTGTTTGTCATAGGAAAAAAGGAAGAGACTGTAAGCGCTAAATGTATATTTGTAATGTTTTTATTATCATTAACGTGTGCTTTGTGATAGTTAAAAATAGCTTTATATAGAAGAATGAAAGATGCACACAAGGAGTCTCAAGGGTAATCTACAAAGAAGCGAAAGATCACTCAAAACTACAAGACTTTATGAAGATAAAGTGATAAGTTAAAAAGACCTTGAAGACTTGAAAAATTGTTAGGGATAGCTTTATAAGGTACTTCTACAAAACTCCCTAACTTGTTTCCTTGATTCTTGATCAAATTGTGTTAGCTCCTTAGAAGAAATACCTTTTGACAAATTATCGTTATAAAGAACTAAGTGCTCTTGATAAACCTTTGTTGATTTAAAAGTTTTACACATTTTTTAAAAAGGTATCAAGAATACATGTTTTAAAAGTAGAAGGAAAATGTATATTTTACAGGAAAACCGGTTGTCCAATTTTTGTTCTAAGTCTAAAACCGATAATCCGATAAGTAGTAGAAAATCGGACATCCATTTTTCGAGTTTTCAAAATGAAAATCGATCAGCCAATTTTTTCAAACTTATTAAAAATCGGTCTTCCTATTTTTGAAAAACAGTCATCTCATTTTCTGTTCATCAAGAAAATTGGACATCCTATTTTGAAAATCGATTGTTCGATTTTCACTTTTACTGTAAAAAATTGACCGTTGCCTAACAATAACGACTAGTGTTTTACCTTCACATATAAAAGGACATTTGATCAACCATAAATATAAAGCAGTTCAAAGACATTTAAAGAACAATTCTTAGAGCATTAAAGAGCACCTTTTAAACCCTTTTATCCTTCTAAAACAAAAAGAAAAAGATTTCTTGGAGCTGCATTTGTTGATCATATTTCAAAGAAGGAAGAAAAGAAGCTTGTAAAAGCAAATTGCAATAGTTATATCTTATCTTATCAAGCTTCTTTGGTAACATTGTCCCATCCCTACTCTTTCATCTTAATTTGTGATCAAAGGTTTTGTGAAAAAAACCCTTTGGGTGATCCTTTGATATTTTGTAATATTATTTTGTTTTGTAAACTTTGAGGTTTGTGTGCAAAACCCTTGAAGGGTGATCCTTATTATGATATTGTGTAAAAACTTATGTTCTGTGAATTTATGAAATCCTCGAGTTGACTCTCAAGCTAGTGGATGTAGTTCTATTAAGAGAGTGAACCACTATAAATCCTTTATCTCTTTTCTTTGTGGCTTGCACTTTATCTTTTTGTTTATTGTCTAATCCTTTATCATAAATTATTTAGTTAGGATTTACATTAAAAAGGAGTTATTAAATTCTTCTTCAAACAAAATCAGAGTTTTTAATTATAATTGTTTAAAAAAGTTTTTTATTAGCCAAAAACATTATTCTCCTCCCTCTAAGGTTTTTCATAAGGCAACTTCAGATATTTTCCTTTCCCAAAATTGATAGTCGGGCGCATTTGTGAAGCCAATGTCTCTTTTAGGGTTTCAAGAGTGTTCTTATTGGAAAATATTGGAAATGTCAAATTTTATGGTCTGCCTTGAATATTTCTTACTATAAGTCAAGAGGATGTCTGAGAGAATCGTCTCCTATTGGGGGTTTGCTTTCGTAAAAAAAGACAAGTCATCAATAAAGCGAAGGTGACTGAGGATCCCCTTCTTACTTGGTAACTTGTAAGAATCTCCCTTTTCCTTATTATACTTAACGATAGGAAAAACATTAGAGCAAAAGATGAAAATAATAGTTATGTAAAACAACAATAGGAACGTCCATCCACCAAACAACCCTTAAAGTTGCCAACCCAAGATTATAACACGAAATACCAAATCAAAACAAAACACTATCTCAGGGAAACACCCATGACAAAAAGAAGACGATTAGAGAGAGAAAGCCGACTACGAAGGCAAACCAAAATGCACCCAAAAACACAATCTTCTAATTATATATTTGCATCATAAATAACCATTGATCCGTTCCTCTAATGCGTCATCGAGAAAGAGATCACAACCGATTTGTTGTCACTAGTGACATAGAAAAACAAGACTGACTACCCCGATAAATTCATTTTTTAAATTTTTTTTACTTTGCACCTTACTATTTTCTTTTCATAAACAATTTACCTCCAATACAATAAGTTTCAGGTTGAATGCAAAAGCAAAATAAACTTATCCTATAACCCCAACATTGTTTGTTCCTTTTGCACTTTTTCCCCCTTTCAAATAGTTGTTTTTGTGAAGTCTATCCTTTGTTTTTCTTAATCTTATTAGTTATAAATAATTTAACATAAAATCTTAAAATCACTCGGAAAAAAATCTTAAAATCAAACTTTGTACATATGTGATGTTGACTTCGTATTCTAGTTTTTTTTTTCTTTTAGAGAAAAGAAAGAGTGATTTACAGGTAAAAAATGAAATAAAACTATACCTTAGATTTTCTGTGTCGGAAATCAAAGTGAATTCATTAGGTTGTAATAGATATACATAAACGAAGTGACATTCTATAAATTTTGTTTAAAGATGTGGGAGGAATTTTATTTATTATTTTTTTTAAAATTAATTATTATTTTTTTTCAGAATTCTTAGTAGTACAAGTATTTTATGCATAAAAAATAATTATGGAACGTCTATTTAAACAAGTTTTGAAAATGAAAATTCTTCTTTCATTAACTTCATGAATGTAAAATTATAAATAGGACATTAAACCTTATTTCTCTACTACAACTCAGGATATCTAATAAAAGAAAAATACAAAAATAGCTAACTAAAACACGTTTATTGATAACCCTAAGTCGATTTAAACTTCTTCAGACATATCGTGTTATGACCAATATAGATCAACACCTATTCTTTATATACTTTCTCCGTGTCTTCAAAAACTTCTGCTGGGAACAAATTTTGACAAGCGAGTTTCCATATCAGAGGACAAGAAATTGATGATGCGAGTGGCCTTTCCTAATTATGTTTGCTTTCAAACAACAACAAATCCATTCAGCCTCAGCACATACACAACGTAAGAAAGTGTTGTCAGCAAGGATGATTTTTAAAATGTCATCAAAACCTTTTGGTTTTAAAAACAACCAAAAAGATTTTTCTTTTTTGCAGTTTTAGAATTAATTGATATGTTAATCATTTTATTAAACAAGCATTTCTCGTTTTCACTAATGATAACATCTTTGAATATTCCCTCCATAAGTAAATAAAGAAAATAAAGAGAAAATAGTAATGAGTTTAGAATGAAAACAATGATAACAAAGAGAGAAGGTTTTAGGCCTATATTTATAGAAAATTTCTCAATTTTGCTATTTTTTTCCCTTTCAAGTTGATGTCCTATGTTTTAATAAAATTATGTAGTTGTAAAGTTACATTCAATGCACTATTTGCCCATATGAGTGGACTGTATACTGCTTTTACCATAATAAGCATGGACCATATATATTACCATATTAAGTGTGGACCATGTATTATTTTTACCATATATTCAATGCACCATTTTGGCCCATATGAGTGGACTGTATACTACTTTTACCATAATAAGCATGAACCATATATATTACCATATTAAGTGTGGACCATGTATTATTTTTACCATATATATTATATATGGTCCACATATATGAAATCTGCTTCAATTCTATTTATTTTGTAACCTATGAAATAGGTATTTGTTAAGATTTTTGTGATAAATCATTAAAAATATGCATTTTATTGTCACAAATCATTATTCAATATTTAATTTGAATAAAATTTTTAAAATTCTCTTTTTGTAAATTATGTTTTTATTTTCTTTTGCAAATAGTTGATGAAATGCGAAATAAAGTCAATTTAGTTAGTACTCTAATTTATAGTTGTGATTTATTATAACATACTCTTACAAGATTGGAAATAACATACTTTTAACTCAGAATATAAAAAAATAGATACTAAATACTTTAACTCAAAAGAAAAATGATAACTATTTGATTCAAGATAAAATAGTAGATTCTAAACTTAATTGAGTGCAAAAGAAAAATTTTAAGGTATTAACATAATACGAGATTATGCCAACATAAAATCTTTATTTGAAGTTTTGTTTTTTAAAAAAAATAATTTGTTAGTAGTTGTAACTAATTTATAGTACTAAGCACATAAAAAACAATAGTGTTCTCTTTTAAGGAATAAAAAGTTTGGTATATTGTTTTAGTTTTTTTGTTTAAGTTATAATTTTAATACTTGTTACGACAAATTATTTACAAATCTTAACACGTTTAATTTTAAAAAAACTTTAAAATAAATATTTTACAATGATATATCCTTGTATATAGTTATACTTAAAATATTTTGTTTTCTCATCCAACTTTGCAACAAATTTGCCTTTAATCAAACTTTTTACTTATTAAAAAAAATGGTCTAGTTATAAGACGTTTCTTTATGGAAAAAACATATGTGCTATATTAATTCATCATGAATAACATAAGATATTATAGAAGGAACCGCTTCCATCTAAATGTTGGAGAGATAAGTTGAGGTAGTATTTATGCTGAAGAATGGATAGTAATATTCCAAATGTACCTAACAAAAGAAAATATATATGAACTTTAATAGTAAGGCCCTAATCTAGTAGCATATATGTCTGATTATGTTGAGCTGCAATCTCATTTAATAAAATAGTCAACAAACATTTTTACAGTCTCTTTCTAAAATAATATATGAATGACTAAAGCAACTACAAAATGGAGACTTTCAAGAACACCTAGAGTTTCAATATGTTCGGCTAAAGGAGAGCCATAAAAGTGCTTGGTAAATGCAAAAATGACTTCTCTTCTATGATTTCATAGCATTCCCCTTACACAGGCTTTTCCTCTTGTCCAAGTAGCACAACATTAAATTTTAATTGTTCTTCAAGAAGGGGCTGCCAGATTGAGCATTCTATATTTGAATTGTAATTCGAAACTTTTGCTGGATTGTCATTTCTCTGGTCATATCCAATACTTGAGTTTGTTTCAAGAATTATCTTCCCTTTTATATCTTTCAGGGCATACTTGATAGGACTCACAAAGCGATTACAATTTTCTTTTATCTCATGCAAATGAACAAACTTATATTCATGTGAGAAATGACAAGTTGTAGCAAGGGCTCTTCGGGGAATGTGAAGGCTCACTGGAAGAGCATAGAATTTATACTAAAACCCCCAAATAATATATGCAAAAAAAAGCTACTGGAAGAGGAAGGCAATGACACACTTCTATGTAGTATAGTTCGTAAATAGATAGATGGGGTACTAAACTCTCGAATAATGTGATTGAATGGGGAAATATCCCAAACTTCTGTATCAAAAAGTCATGTTATCAAGGCATGCTTAACAATCTCATATTCATTAAGACATCACTGACAAGTGATTGAGACTTTTTCTCTTGGAGAAGAGATTTTGCAAGTGTGCAATATGTTTTGACAAAAGTACCATAGGAACTGCCTAATTTCCGTAGGCACCTGCAAGCTCCATAAATTGTCACAAATGTTTACTCACTAAATATGAGGAAGGACTAGGTGCATCAAGAGTTTTAGCTCTACTAGTAAGAATAAGATTGTAAGCCAAATGGACTGAGAAAGAATCTTTCTTGCTATAACTCCAAAACTAGAGTATTTCTTGGTCATGCATCACAAATTGAAATATTGAGAAGAATCTCTTACGCTTCATAGGATTACAAACATACTTGATTAGCTCCTCTTTCCGAATAATCCTCAAATAGTCAATAAAGTCGAAACCTTAAGGATTTTCTCAAAGGTTAAAAGATTATGGAGAATTTGGAGCTAAAAAGAATGTGGTGTATGAAGCCACTTATCTTCATAGATGTTAAGAGATATGTTGGATAATGCCCACAACTTTTGAGCTAGTTTGATCCCAATGATGTTAATAGACCTTGGACCTTATCTATATTTGGGCTTGGGCTTGGTTAATTTGGATGCCGGTTCGGGTCAAAATTGACCCATCCTTGGTGTCCCACTTGCCACCTATTTACTACTTCCCTTTCCCAACTAATTCTCTCTCTCTCTCTCTCTCTCTCTCTCTCGATTATACTCCCTCGTCTTTGACCAAGACTTTGGTCCTTCTCTTTTGTTTTGACCATGCCTCTTTCTTCCCTCTTGGAACCACTATAAATACATCTCTTTCTCTCAAACCCTAACAGACCTAACATTTTCCTCTCTTCTCTCTTGTTTGATCGCCTCTCTTAGGAGCTCTTCTGCCATCTTCTTTTCTTTGCTCTCTACTATTTCTTTTTGCATCTCCTTTTGAGAAACTTTTTGGAATCTTTATAGCCTACTTGGCTTTTCCAATTACCATAGGAAATATTGAGAGATTGATATTTTTTTGAGAGATTTATTTGGAGGGTAACCCTTGTTTCTTGAGGTCCGTTTCTCTGAGAAACTTTTGTTCTTCTTGATATTTAACTTCCTTATCACTAAATATATTTTACATTAGATTTGTAGATCTTGTAACTTATTTATGATTTTGTAATGTTTTACTATAATCTGTAATAGATAGGTTATATTATTTCATATCTTCGATCTGGTTGTAAATCTATATTTGGTGGTTCACATTCATCACCTAACAAGATCTTACATTTCCAATGTGCAATCTGACTCCTTGAAGGACATAGTGCCTGGCTTCCAAGAAGATGTCCCGGATATTTCTCATTATAAGTCAAGAAGATGTCTAAGAGAATCATCACTTATTGGGGGTTTGCTTTCGCAAAAAGAGACAAGTCATCAATAAAGAGAAGGATACCGAGGATCCCCTTCCTACTTGTAAGAATCTCTCTTTCCCTTACTGTACTTTAAACGATAGGAAAAACTTTAGATCAAAAGATGAAAATAATAGTTAAGTAAAATAACAGTAGGAACATCCACCCACTGAATAACCCTCAAAGTTACCAACCCCAAGATTATAACACGAAATACCAAATCAAACCAAAACACCATCTAACGAGAAAACCCCATGACAGAAAAAAAAAAAAAAGACGATTAGAGAGAGAAAGTTGTCTATGAAGGCAAACCAAAATGCACCCAAAAACACAATCTTCTAATTATATATTTACATCATAAAAAACCATTGATCCCTCCCTCTAATGCGTCATCGAGAAAGAGATCACAACCGATTTGTCGTTACTAGTAACATAGGAAAACAAGACTTGCTGTACCAATAACTTCAATTTTTTTTTTAACTTTGCACCTTACTATTTTTTTCACAAACGTTCACCTCCTATACGTATCGACTAAAAAAACTCCACATTTTTCATTCTTTAAATCCAATGGATCCTAAACCTCAAGGGACAATCTTGAAACCTTCCAACCTAATTACTATTACTATTAGATAGAGGGGTCGATAAAGGTAGCTCGAAAAAATTCAAAAAATTTCATTTTCACCTAAAAGCTTCATCTCTCTAAAAAAAAATTCTCTAAACACTCTCTAGGACTCTTCACTTTAATCTCAAATCTAGGAAGATCCGACTGTCAAAATAAAAAAAAAAAGGTTAGTTCTTCAATCTACTCTCATTTATTTACAAATTTCTTGGTTCCGATTACGAAAATATGCCTCTAATTTGAAAAAAAATTGAACTTTTAAAACTGAAAATGTTGCTGCCGAAAATGCCACTTTTGCTCAGGCTGGTGAATGAGCCCGGTAACGTTCGCCGGGCTGAATGAAAGTGTTACAATCTTTTGCATGCCCGGACGAAAGTTACCGGACCCTTTCGCTGGCCCGAGCAAAAGTGCCTTTTTTAAAATTTTTTTTGGCTAATAAAGGATTATTTGAATTGTTAATTAATTTTGTACACTTAGAATGGGTATGACTAGTTATTTAAAATATTTTATGTGATAAGAAAGTAATAATAAGATGTTTTTTAATTTTTGTCTATGTAGAGTAAATGTAAGTAGTTTAAAATTGTTTGCTTATAATTATGTGTTTGATCAGAAAATGTATTATGTAATTGGTAAACTATTTGAATTTTAATTCGAATTCATCATTATTATTAGCCTTAGGTTTAGGGTTTAGGCGATAAGATCGAATAATATATAAATTAATAAGTATTACTAAAGAATATTAGGGATGGATTATAATAGTATGAAAGAAATAGTAGAAATGAAATAACAGATTCTGATAATAATAAATAATAACATAATAATATATGTAAAAGTAAATGTTGAAACATATGATGAACGGTTATTAATTAGTTTGAATACATAATAGATGGTTCGACCAGGTGGATGTAGAGGTGATGATGATCTTGGTCTTGTCACGGACAAGACAGGCAAAGTTCATGGTCACACTGTTACAGCTTCATCTAGAAGTACTAAGGGGCGACATAGTACCTCCGACCTCCCCGCTACTCCTACCCCTCTCGCACCTGCTTTCCATCATGGAACAGGTGCACTCAGTTCTTCTACCCAGCCACTCACCGTACCTTTTAGATCTCGACCTCCCCTCCAACCACATGTCTTAAACCCCTGTGCCATATGAGGCATATAAATCAGCACATCCCAAACCTTCACACTCCCCAGACACATTATATGATCTCTAGTTACACGCTCCTACTATACGACCGTGCATACCATATAGATCTGCAGCCCGGGAGCCTATACTGGAGTTTAGTGGTCAGCTAAGGTAGATAGGGGTAGAGTTTTTTTATCAGACGGTTGGCGCCGTCTCTCATGATTCTTCATGCAGCATACATGGATATTCTCATGCTGATTTTGGTGTTTTATCCTCTGAGCCCTATATAGGGAGGCCTGTAGATAGGGTTTGTGAGGGTGATAGGGTCTTTGAGAGTGATAGGGGTCTTAGCAAGGAGCATGACAGGGTCTAGGCCCTACATATTGAGGGAGAGGTAGATGAGGGAGGTGATGATGGTGGTGATGTTAGTGATGATGGTGAGGATGAGAGTGAGGGTGCCGGTGATGAGGAGTAGCCCGTGCCTGTGGCACCTGTGACACATGCTAGTGGATCCGACGCGTATCCTTGACACGGGAAAGAGAAAGGGTTGACCGGGAGCTTTATGTCGATGATGAACAAGATTTTAGAGTCTTGTAACAAAAGACCCAATGTGGCTCATGAAGTTCCGGCTCCAACTTAGAGGAGGAAGAAAGTCAAGTCTTCAGACTGGGAGTAGACTGGCCTAGCAGATGAAGGTCCTGTTGACCCAAAGCTCATCCCATCATACGGTTGACATGTCGCAAGTTCGATATGGTGCGGACAGGTGCATATCTTTATCTTAAAGTTACATGTTAATATTACTATTTTTATATTTTAATTTGTCAAATATTTATACTTACATAAATAGTTTAGGATTTATTATGTAACCGTAATAAATTTACTAAATTTATTTGTTTTATCTTTAAGATCGTGGTTCATTGAACTGTCGATCGCATTACATGGCACTCACAGGGTGGGACCTTACAGATCCACATGCTTGTTCATTGGTTACTGGTACAGGTCTTACACACCTGCGATTGTGTATGTTCCAGGACCCAAATTCTGCATTGATTTCGGCATTTGTTGAGAGGTGTCAGCCTGACACCAACACCTTCCACATGCCATGGTGTGAGATGACCGTGATATTATATGATGTGGAGCTGATTCTTGGGGTGCCTGCATATGGCCGTGTGGTGGATTTGAGGTTATCACGGGATCAACTGGTGATGTTCGTTGACGGTGATTTGGGTTTGGCCCTGACTAGTGGTTTAGGGTTTAATGAGGCGGAGCTTCATGATGTTGCCACTAGCTCCCAGTGTTCACTGTCATCCAGTGTCAGAGTTGCCGGCTAAATACAGTATATCTTAGGTAGCTCACTACTCAGTGATAAGAGTGGCAACGTAGTTCCAGCCAGATTTTGGCCACTGTTGAAGGATGTGGGTTCTATTGGTAACTTCACATAGGGTGCCGACTCTTGCATATCTGTAGCAGAATCTGGGCAGGCATCACTTATTAATGCAAAGGAGCTTGGTACGTGTTGGTCACTACTGGAGGTATGTGTTTTGAATATAACGAGTTTTATGTTATTTTTATATTTTTCATTTTTAAATTAGTTATATTTATTTGTTTAACATTATGTTATATTTTAGGTAATTAGATCTCATGTTTATATTTAGGGTTTTATATTTATTTTTTGCATTTATATTCTATATTTTATGTATGGATATATCTGTACTTTCCCATGTTTGCCCCTGCGGTCAAACCGGGTACTCAAGCTTGCAAGCCATACATCCAGCAGTTTCCTATGTTGGGTTATAAGAATGAAAATAAACTGCTAGACGTCCGACTGAGATTGGATCTAATGACAGCCGACGAGGTGTTATGGACACCTTACAGGACTCAGGAGATTCGGGTTTGCTGGGTTTCCACGTGGCACGGGTTCATTGCGTACTTTGCTTGCATCTAACCGTACATGCCTGAAAGGGTTTTGTGACAGTTCGGGTTTAAGCAGCCGCCCATCTTATCCAACTTCATGAGGCACGCAGGCCGCCAAACAACAGTATGTAGCTGGTGAGGAATACTTTTATGGAGGCACTATGGCTCGAGGCAACTTTGCATTTACTGACCGAGTCCTGTACTAGTGTTCCAATTATTCCACTGAGTTCCTGTACGCATAATTACATGGTGTAGTTCCTCCCCCGCAGTCACCCAAGGATACAGAATCCTGCTAACATTCCTCATGGATTTCACGTACTAGTAGCTCCGGCGATGCCTGATAGAGCTCTGTTGGATTTGATTGCACGCGAGGCTACTAGAGAGTATGTGGATGACAGAGAGAGAGAGAGAGAGAGAGAGAGAGAGAGAGAGAGAGAGACTTCATACGATGGTTGATTTACTAAGGAGGCATTACCGCACTCCTTAGTATGATGTTATATATTTGGATACTTTGTTAAATATTTTGTTACATTCCTTTTCTTATTTTTTTATTTCCGCATATTATGTTTTTATGTTTTTTAATTTTTTCATGTCTCGCTATATAAATTCATGTTAATAACATATTAAGAAGAACCTTAACCCTAAAAAAACCATAAAACACAGTAAATAATTTAACTAGCAATAATAACATCAAAAATCACGTTATGATTTATATCAGAAAATTCTAAAGTGGCTAGTTAATGGCGTTGAGGTGGGAACATTTCATGGTATCTAGTAACCCAATCTACAATCCAATTATGATAAGGGTCTGCCCATCCACTAACTTGTACATCTCGATGATATTGCCATTACACCTGCATTGGAGGTAAAGGGCATCCATCTCGCAGCTGTAGCTGTGGGGGGTAACAGAAACAGTAAATAAAAATCAAAGGATACTAATGATGTAAATAAATAGCAGTAATAATTATAATGTAATCAATAATTGATAACAAAAAGAAATACCTGCATGAAACGCTCCTGTTACACTATGAATCCGATGAATAACAATCCAGCAGTACAATCCATATTAGAATAAAGAGGAAGTATTGTGGTTGACCCAAAATGTGCAATTAAAATGACGTATAAATTGAATGTATTCTATGACATAAAGATGATCAGGAGTATCCATCCAATAATCAACAGGCGCTGAACCCTCAACCTAAAAAATTAAGTGGATTTATCCTTTCAAATAATTTTTAAAGAGGTGTGGTAGACACAACCCTTTTTACAAAAACCTCTTGTAACAATGATCTTCTACTTGTCCAAATTTATCTAGATGATATTATTTTTGGAGCTACTAATGTTTGTTTATGTGAAGAATTTGCCTCTCGAATGCAAAAGGAGTTTGAAATGAGCATGATGGGAGAATTGACCTATTTTCTTGGACTTCAAATCAAACAAACCAAAGAAGGCATCTTCATCAATCAAGAGAAGTACACAAAGGAACTTCTCAAAAGATTTGGGAAGAGCAATGTAAATGGAATAGGAACTCCAATGAGCTCATCTTTGAAACTTGACAAAGACGAAAAAGGTAAAAAGGTAGTTGAAAAACAGCTAGAGGTATGATTGGGAGTTTACTTTATTTAATGGCTAGTAGGCCGAATATTATGTTTGCTGTGTATTTGTGCGCTAGATTCCAAGCTTATTCCCAAGAATCTCATTTAGTAGTTGTTAAGCGTATTTTGAGATATTTAATATCATCTTATGGTTATAGATTATGGTACTCTAAACAATTTTGTTTTGATCTTATCGCTTACACCGATGTGGATTATGCCGGATGTAAGGTAGAAAAAAAAGCACCAATAGAAATTGTCAATTCTTGGGGGGGATGTTTAGTGTCTTGGTACAGCAAGAAGCAATCATGCATATCCTTATCAACTGATGAAGTGGAATATATAGCAACTGGTTATTGTTGTGCTTAGGTACTTTGGATGAAGCATACTATACTTGACTTTGGTTTTGATTTAAAAAACATACCTATTTTATATGATAACATAAATGCAATAAATCTTTCAGTAAACCCTGTGCAACATTACTAAACATATTGAAATTAAACATCATTTTATAAGAGATCATGTTGCAAAATGAGATGTATTTTTAGACTATATTTACACAGAAGATTAAATTGTAGACATTTTCACAAAAGCCCTTTTTGAAGATCATTTTTGTTATTTGACGAAATTACATGGTATTGGTAAATTCCAGGACTAATGTGTGTTTTGAGTTTCAGAATATTTTCTTCATTTTTAAGTCGAGATATTTGGACGCTAAAATCGGACGTGAATCGGAAAAATCGGACGTCTTTTTTTCCTTGAAGAATTTCAAGAATTTTTCTTCACAAAAATTATAGAGTTCCGGACTACTAAATCGGACGCCTCCAAAAAATCAGACGTCCGATTTTTTTTGTTAAAGAAAAATTGGAGCCTTTTAAAAAACCGATCGACCGGTTTTGTTTTCCTTCGATGGATTCTGCTCTTTTATATTAGAAAATTGATAAAAACCCTCTCATTTGTTTTTGCTCTTTCTCTCTCTACAAAAACTGCTTCTTCTCTCTCTAAATAGCGTCAGTTTCTCTCATATCTCTTAAAATCAACCATTACTTTCCATCTAAAAATACACTCATTTTTCTCTCATTTCTCAAATTCAACCGGCTGCGTCCCTCTAAAAAACTCTCAATCAATCGATTCTCTCTCTTTCTCTCAAAACCCTCTATCAAAACCCACATTCTTCTACTTCAAAAATGGTAAAAGAAAAGAATGCCAATGTTGGAAGGGGTGAAAATTTTGAAGAAGGAGGAAAAAGCAGAGGTGGAAGGACAGAAAAAGAGTGGCAAGTGAGAGCACCAGAAAGTTTCATCTTTGTCAAAGAAGTTGCAAACTTTGAAGAATGGACAAGAAAGAGAAGAAATATTGGTCCCGGTCACAGAGTTGATTTGGATGACATGGAAGGTATGAAAATTATCCCTAATCTTTTTGAAGATAGTGGTTGGGGACCCTTGCTTACTGTCAATGAACTCTTTTATCTTGAAATGATATATCAATTCTATGCAAAATTTACATAAGGGTAGAGTTCAATAGCAAGAAAGTATAACCTATGAATGCTGATCTCTAGGGCTGGTGGCAGAGACATTTCCTTTTTATGATAGAATGCTAAACACTATTTTAGGAACACCTAAAATTGGTATAAGATTCTATACCAAAAAGAAGAAATGTTTTGATCCAAACTTATATAGTGAGAGAAGATTTGAAGAATTATTCACAAGGGGAGAAGTTCTTAAGAGGCATGATGATAGAAATGTCAATAAGCTTGATGCATGTGGAATATTATTGCACTTTATGATTTCAAATATAGTCATTCCTAATGTTGGTTACAAGTCTTCCATTACAAACATGCACACTTTTGTCATGCCAGCATTACATGAGCATAGAAGAATGAACTTTGGATATGTGGCATATAACGCATGCTAGCTACTCAAACTTCTTCCACAAAATACTTGTCATATAGTTGTTTCCTTACTAAAAAGTCTTTCAATACTTTGTGCTTAACTTGGATGGAGTGGGTGATCACATTGGAGCTGGAAAAATATACAATAAACATACCTTTAGAAGAATGAGATTTTCAAAAAATGAGGAAGTTATGTTGGTTAGGGTTGGACAAGATAATGATGAGAGTGATGAAGATGATAAAGGAAATGAGGGGCAAGAAGGGATGAATGTTATTGAAGAATAAAGTGAAGGAGAACCGAAGAAGAGACCTATAAAAGAGAAATGAGGCAAAAGAAGAGGCAAGAACGAGTTGAAGAAGATCAATCATCCATAAGCAGGACTTAGCTTGTGGATATGATAGCCTCATTGCAAGCCTCCATGAATAGTTGTTTTGATGCCTTAGATGGAAAGATATCCGACATTCAAGAGAGGGTAATGAGATCGGAAGCAAGGGACAGAGAAAAAGACAAATGAGGGATGAAGGAAGATAGACAAAAAGGGAGTTACAAGCTAGTTACTTTATGTTTTATTTCATAGCTTTTGTTCCTTTCTTTTTCAACTATTTTTGCTTATGAACTTATTCTCTATTGCTTATGAAAGTTTTTTTCCTTAACTTTTTGTCATCTTTACTTAGTTTGGAGCTCTATGATTCTTAATGATGAGAGTTCCCTTGATCTTTGTTTCAATGATCCCTTATAGTCCTTATGCTTTTTGAGTTATGACAAAAGGGGGAGAAAATATAAGATGCATACGCTGATGATGCTTTATATGATTAATAATGCCTTATATATTGATATAAGATATGTTGTTGTTGCTTTATATGATGATGCGTTATTTCTTGATAATGCCTTAATGCCTTTATGATATGTTAATGTTGCCTTATGATAAGAAGTGTTTTACAGTGGCATTATATTGATGGATTAAGGGGATATATATATATGAAATGCATATTGAGATTGTCTTGATAATTTGAGTTGTATTGCCTTGATAATTTGCCAATTTACGTTCGCAACATGCCTTGAGTTGCATATAGTTTTATGCTTTCTGCCTTGTTGCAAATATGGCCTTGAGTTTTATGATGATATTTTTGGTGCCATACTTGTTGTGAAGCATATCTTTAGAGGGAGTTTTAACTTTCTAAACTATTTTGCAAACCTGGCTTGCTTTCAAAATGAAAGGGGTGTTCGTTATCTCTCTTTCTCTTTATATATACATGCTTAGCTCAAAATATTGATCTTTTGAAGAATTCTCTTGGCTTAACCATGTTATTTTGTTCTATATAATCACCTTCTTGAATCTTTGTTTGTCATAATAAAAAAGGAGGAGACTGTAAGCCTTAAATGTATATTTGTAATATTTTTATTATGATTAATGTGTGCTTTGTGATAATTAAAAAGAGCTTTATATAGAAGAACAAAAGATGCACACAAGGAGTCTCAAGTGTAATCTACAAAGAAGCAAAAGATCACTCAAAACTACAAGACTTTATGAAGATAAAGTGATAAGTTAAAAAGACCTTGAAGACTTGAAAATTTGTTAGGGATAGCTTTATAAGGTACTTCTACAAAACTCCCTAACTTGTTTCTTTGATTCTTTATCAAATTGTGTTAGCTCCTTAGAAGAAATACCTTTTGAAAAATCATCCTTAAAAAAGAACTAAGTGCTCTTGATAAACCTTTGTTGATTTAAAAGTTTTACACATTCTTTAAAAATATATCAAGAATACATATTTTAAAAGTAGACGGAAAATGTATATTTTACAGGAAAACCGGTTGTCCAATTTTTGTTCTAAGTCTAAAACCGATAATTCTATTTCTAAGTAGTAGAAAATCAGACATCCATTTTTCGTGTTTTCAAAATGAAAATTGGTCAGCCGATTTTTTCAAACTTATTAAAAATCGTTCTTCCTATTTTTGAAAAACAGTCATCTGATTTTCTGTTCATCAAGAAAATTGGACGTCCTATTTTGAAAATCGATTGTTCGATTTTCACTTTTACTATAAAAATTTGACCGTTGCCTGACTATAACGGCTAGTTTTTTACCTTCACATATAAAATGACATTTGATCAACCATAAATATAAAGCAGTTCAAAGACATTTAAAGAACAATTCTTAGAGCATTAAAGAGCACCTTTTTAAACCCTTTTATCCTTCTAAAACAAAAAGAAAAAGATTCTTTGGAGCTGCATTTGTTGATCATATTTCAAAGAAGGAAGAAAAGAAGCTTGTAAAAGCAAATTGCAATAGTTATATCTTATCTTATCAAGCTTCTTTAGTAACATTGTCCCATCCCTACTCTTTCATCTTAATTTGTGATCAAAGGTTTTGTGAAAAAACCCTTTGGGCGATCCTTTGATATTTTGTAATATTATTTTGTTTTGTAAACTTTGAGGTTTGTGTGCAAAACCCTTGAAGGGTGATCCTTATTATGTGATATTGTGTAAAAACTAATGTTCAGTGAATTTATGAAATCCTCGAGTCGAGTCTCAAGGTAGTGGATGTAGCTCTATTGAGAGAGTGAACCACTATAAATCCTTTAGCTCTTTTCTTTGTGGCTTGCACTTTATCTTTTTGTTTATTGTCTAATTCTTTATCATAAAAGAGATTTTGTTTAGTTAGGATTTACCTTAAAAAGGAGTTATTAAATTCTTCTTAAAAAAAATAAGAGTTTTTAATTATAATTGTTTAAAAAAGTTTTTTACTAGCAAAAAACCTTATTCTCGTCCCTCTAAGGTTTTTCATAAGGCAACTTCAGATATTTTCCTTTCCCAAAATTGATAGTCGGGCGCATTTGTTAAGCCAGTGTCTCTTTTAGGGTTTCAAGAGTGTTATTGAAAAATATTGGAAATGTCAAATTTTATGGTCTGCCCTGAATATTTCTCATTATAAGTCAAGAGGATGTCTGAGAGAATCGTCTCCTATTGGGGGTTTGCTTTCGTAAAAAGAGACAAGTCATCAATAAAGTGAAGGTGACTGAGGATCCCCTTCTTACTTGGTAACATGTAAGAATCTCCCTTTTCCTTATTGTACTTAATGACAGGAAAAACTTTAGAGCAAAAGATGAAAATAATAGTTATGTAAAACAACAATAGGAACGTCCATCCACCAAACAACCCTCAAAGTTGCCAACCCAAGATTATAACACGAAATACCAAATCAAAACAAAACACTATCTCTGGGAAACACCCATGACAAAAAGAAGACGATTAGAGAGAGAAAGCCGACTACGAAGGCAAACCAAAATGCACCCAAAAACACAATCTTCTAATTATATATTTACATCATAAATAACCATTGATCCGTTCCTCTAATGCGTCATCGAGAAAGAGATCACAACCGATTTGTTTTCACTAGTGACATAGAAAAACAAGACTGACTGCCCCGATAAATTCATTTTTTAAATTTTTTTACTTTGCACCTTACTATTTTCTTTTCATAAACAATTCACCTCCTATATGATCGGGATTTTTTTATACCAAAGTTTTAATCCAATACTTGCAAGTGCACAAGATCAATGTAATACGGAAGTATTAAGGTATCGAACCATAGAGAAAGGCTCAACTACTTAAATTATTATCTACCTAAATTAATTTTATAAAAATAAGAATGAAATTCTATTATCTAAGATTATTCCTAAATTAAAACTAATGAATAAAATAGACAAATTAAAAATCACAAGAGATTATCCAAAGAAGATTATTTAGAACCTTGAATCCACCACTAATCTATATAACAATGATTTAATTTTATTTAGGAGAAAAGATTAAACATTCATGTGGTGATCTAGGCTACAAGTTTCGATTCACTAGAGAAATATATTGTGCTTAAATGCATGACATAATCCATCTAACCATTAGCATGACTTATTCATTCATATGAAATCTAAAATTAGCATGAACTATTCAATTCTAAAACCCACAATATACTTGCAAAAATCACATATCTCTCATACTCAAGACTATAAGAATTAAGCATGGATAAAAATATCAAATTAACCCAAATAATTATTCTACAAGAACAATCACAAAGAATTAATTGCATCAAACCAATAACATCCCAAGATATGCAATTATATAAATAATAGAATAAATCTCCCAAAATAAAATAAATCAAAGTCACATAGTTAGGGTTTCAACAAGATTCTAAACATAAATTTAGTTCATGGCTAAAGGAAAAGAAGGAACCGATTTATTGGAAGAAATCATGGCCTTTTTTCAATAGAAAACTGCTGCTGGAAAATTTCTGCTGTTGTTGGAATTTTCTGCTTCAAAATTTCTTCACAACTGATGGAATTTCTGCTGCTGTGCTGGAATTTTTCTGCAGCAGTTGGAATTTTCTTTCTCTCCTCTCAGCTTTCTCTCTTCTTCTTTGTTTTCTATTTTTTTTTTCTCTTCGGCTCTGTCCCTTTTCTCAGCAGCTGATTTCTTCTTTTAAAGTTGCTAACTTTGCCAACAACTTCTTCTCTTTCCAAATTCTTGCTGTTTTCCTTTCCAATTTTTGCTACCCTCTCTTTTTAGTAACTTCCCTTTTCTTCTTATTTTTTTCCTTCTTTTTGGTCCTTCTTTTCTCTTTATTTACTGCAGCAACCCTATTCTTTTTTTTTCTTTTTCCTTGAATTGGGCTACCTCCACTTCTCGGACTTCTCTCAATTAAGGGCTTGCTTGTGGGCTTCTTTCCCTTTTATCACCAAAATAGAATTAAATTAAATATAATAATTATATTTAATAAATAAAACATTTTTAAAAGTTAATAATGAAAACTTAAGGTGTTATTTACACAAAAAAATCAACTCTATCAACTCCCCCACACCTAAGTTTTGCTAGTCCTCAAGAAAAAATAATAATAATAATAATAATAAAATAACGAAAAGAAAGATCAACTAGCCACTTTCGTAGGACTCACGATTGCACTTAGCATGTGCAACAAGCCCTTTAAACCCCTAAGTTACCCCTAGTGGACGAGTATGATCTCGTGAGGGTTTGCAGACGACTGACTCACGAAGTCAAATAAATAATAAACTTTAGAAAGGATATAGAATAATCCAAATTAAGTACACTTCATCAATATCTCAAACTTATCAAGACAAGCACTCTTTCTCTTATTTCCAAACTCAATTTAACAAAAAAATATTCAATTACCTCCCATAACTAATGCAAAACTTGTATAATGTGTGATTGTGGTCATAAGAGAGTATAAAATAAATACTAAACAAAATTTCCAAGTTACACATAGAGAACAAATCTCAACAAGAGTTCATTCCATGGGCTCACTCTTTGTACCTTCTCTCCACTAATTAAGGATTCTCAAACTCAACTCAGATCAGGTAGGACTTTAAGGCTTGTAATGTAAGGCTAGGGTGTTGGGTATCAAACGAAGGTAAGGAATTCAAATTCAAAGAAAAGAGAGCTTACAACGAATATGAACACTTTAAACTTTAAGCAAACTTTCTAACTCTGTTTTAACTTCTTTTTTTTTTTTCAATTAATACATTCGCCAACTACCATCTTATTTTCTAAAAATTTTCTCCTTTAAGGCCATTTTTTCTTACATTTACAAATTTGGGCCTCTTGACTATTTTTTTTCACCTCATGACTTGTAACAATCATGTATCAACTTTTCTTTCTTTTCCTTTTTTTTTTCAGCTCAATACATTTATATTTTTCAACACAACAAGTCATATAATACTTTTTTTTCCTCCCTTTTTGTCAAAATCATATATCCTCTTTCCATAACACCAAAAGCAATAACCCACCATTAAAGCACAAGTTGGAAGTTTGCATTAAACTCTCTACAAGATTAAGGGTTAATATTTAAGTGGTTTAAAGAAAGAAATAACATTTAAGGCTCAAAAGGGTACGAAGGTAAAAATCATGAAATTTTGGTAGGCTTGAAAGGCACAAACGATTCAAAGAAGGCCTATGACCATCGTCTCTGAGTCAAATAAGGAAAATCTTTCTATTTCGCCTCAAGGGGTACTCAAGTAAGTTCTAGAATGTAGGGAAGAGATTCATCAACTTTATGTAGCTCAAAAATAATGTAAAGGATTTATTAAATACTAGCAATAACCCATGTGTTCAAGTGTAAGTCATGCAAAAGTTATAACAGATATAGAACATAAGTTCATCACCCTAATTAAAAACAAGAAAACAAGTACTTTTCTCAACATATTCAAGACATTTTGAAAAGTAGCAGGCCCATTACATAATCTAAAAGGCATTCTACAAAAAGCAGAAGTACCAAAAGGAATGCCTAATATATCAACCTGATATGCCTCTTTATACAGAGAGGCGAGTTTATTTTGAAAATGGCACAAATACGTGCATGCAAGAGTTAATCAATAGTTCTTGTAACATTATACACAATTAATTGCCATAATTTTTACAAAAAACATCAATATTGAAGTTTAGAACTCACAAACCATGCACAAAAACACAATAATGTGATAAAAAACAAATATATGAAAAAAAATATAATAAACGACTTTGGTGAAGTATTTGGTATAAAAAACTACAATTTTCAAGTTGTATTTACATAATTTTGTTACTCTTGTTTGAAAAACTATCATTGTTGCTTGAAGAACTTCTGTTGTTGCTTGGAGAACTCATTTTTTATAATTTTTGTTTGCGAAGAAGGAGGATTTAGGGTAAAATCGAATCGATGGTATTTTCGATCAAAGCAAACTGAAGAAATTGGTGGTTGAGACGTGAATTTTGCTGCAAAATTGCTTGAAAATAGCTATGTGTACGTGAAGGCTTTTGGGAGGGAAAGGAAAGGTTTTCTTTAGATGGCATGAGTAATCTATGCATGCTAAATGAGAGTGGATTTTCTTTAGCAGTTTTTTTTGGCTAAACTGTTGCGGGCAGTTTTTGGACGGGCCACACATAGCTAGGTGTGCACGGGTCCATGGTATAACAACCCCTATGTCCCTGGAGCTTTTGTTAATACTTATTAACTTTCTAATTTAAGATATACGTTTTTTAGAGTTCAATAATTTTCATTAGATTTTAGATTTTATAAAATTTAACTATCGCATATGATATATTTAATTTATTCATACACAAAATAATATTAATATGTGTATTACATGGATACAATTTAGACAGATCCAATAAAAATTTAACAAAATTCCTATTTAGAAATTATAGATCCAATAATATTATATTAAAAAGGGACATTAATACAATTACTTAAATAGTTCAATATATAAAGACATAATATCCTAATTTTCCTTTCCCTTCTTTTTGTTTTTCTTCTTTCTTCCTTTCTTCCTTTCTTTTGATCATCAATTCTATCCCCTTGGCCATATTCTATGCATGTTCATTGACCTTAATCTCATTCACATTGTCACCTTCAATACTTAGCGATGATGATGATAGAGATTTTTATAACTAAGTTCTAAACCCAATACTTGCAAGTGCACAAGATCAATGTAATACAAAAGTATCAGGGCATCGAACCACAGAGAAAGGCTTAATTACTCAAATTACTATCTTCATAAATTAATTTTATAAAAAAAATAATGAAATTTTATTTTCTAAGAATTATTCCTAAATTAATTAAAACTAATGAATAAAATAGATAAATTAAAATTAACGGGTGATTAGCCAAAGAAGATGATTTAGAACCTTGAATCCACCATCTAACTTATATAACAATGATTTAATTTTATTTAGGAGAAAAGATTAAACATTCATGTGGTGATCTAGGCTACAAGTTTCGATTCACTAAAGAAACATATTGTGTTTAAATGCATGATATAATACATCTAACCATTAGCATGACTTATTCATTCCTATGACATAAATCATCTAAAATTAGCATGAACTATTCAATTCTAAAACCCACAATATATTTGCAAAAATTACAAAACTCTCATACTCAAGACTACAAGAATTAAGTATGGATAAAAATATCAATTGATCAAAATAATTATTCTGAAGAACAATCATCAAGAATTAATTGCATCAAACCAAACAATTTTCAAAGATATGTAATCACATAAATAATATAATAAATCCCCAAAAATAAAATAAATCAAAGTCACATGGTTAGGGTTTCATCAAGATTCTAAAAATAAATTTAGTTCATGGTTAAAGGGAAAGAAGAAACCGATTTATTGGAAGAAATCATGGCCTTTTTTCAATAGAAAATTGCTGCTGGAAAAATTTTGCTGTTGCTGGAATTTTCTACTTCAAAATTTCTTCACAGCTACTGGAAAATTTCTGCTTCTTTCTTCTGGAATTCTGCCGCTTCAGATTTTTCTGTTGCGTGCTGGAATTTCTGCTTTAGCCCAGAAGCTGCTAATTCAGCTACTGCAGATTTCTGCTTTCTGCTTCAGCTACTGCCTTCTCCCCTCTTTATTTTTTTTCTGCTTTTCTTTTTTTCTTCTCAGCAGTAGCTCCGCTGCTTGTATTTTTTTCTGTTCTTCTGCTCCTCCCTCTTTTCGCAGCAGCTGATTTCTTCTTTTAAAGCTGCTAACTTTACTCGGAACTTCTTCTCTTTCCAAATTCTTGTTGTTTTCCTTTCCAATTTTTGCTGCCCTCTCTTTTTAGTAACTTCCCTTTTCTTCTTATATTTTTCTTGTTTTTTGGTCCTTCTTTTTTCTTTATTTACCGCAGCAACCCTATTCTCTTTTTTTCTTTTTCCTTGAATTGGGCTACCTCCACTTCTCGGACTTCTCTCAATTTAGGACTTGCTTGTGGGCTTCTTTCCCTTTATCACCAAAATAGAATAAATTAAATATAATAATTATATTTAATAATTAAACATTTTTAAAAGTTAATAATTAAAACTTAAGGTGTTTATTTATACTAAAAATCAACTCTATCAACTCCCCCACACGTAAGTTTTGCTAGTCCTCAAGCAAAAAAATAAAATAACGAAAAGAAAAACTAACTAGCCACTTTCGTAGGACTCACGATTGCACTTAGCATGTGCAACAAGCCCTTTAAACCCTAAGTTACCCTTAGTGGACGAGTATGGTCTCGTGAGGGTTTGCAGATGATGTACCCACAAAGTCAAAATCAACAAAATATAAAAAAGATATAGAATAATCCAAATTAAGTACCCTTCATCAATATCTCAAACTTATCAAGACAAGCACTCTTTCTCTTATTTTCAAACTCAAGTTACTAAACAAACATTCAATTATCTCCCATAACTAATGCAAGACTTGTGTAAAGTGTGATCGTGCTCATCAGAGAGTATGAAATAAATACTAAACAAGATTTCCAAATTACACATAGAACACAAATCTCAACAAGAATTCATTCCATAGGCTCACTCTTTGTACATTCTCTCCACTAATCAAGGATTCTCAAACTCAACTCAGATCAGGTAGGACTTTAAAGCTTGTAATGTAAGGCGAGGGCATTGGTTATCAAACGAAGGTGAGGAATTAAAATTCAAAGACAAGAGAGCTTACAAAGAATATAGATATTTTGAAAATTTCGAAAAACTTTCTAACTTTGTTTTAACTCCTTTTTTTTTTTCAATTAATACATTCACCAACTACCATCTTCTTTTTTTTCTCAAAATTTTATCATTTAAGTCTTTCTTTTTCTTACATTCACAAATTCGGGCCTCTTCATTTTTTTTCTTTGCACCTTATGACTTGTAACAATCATGTATCAACTTTTCTTTCTTTCTTTTTTTTTTTTTAAGATCAATACATTTACATTTTTCAACACAACAAGTCATATAATACTTTTTTTTCTTCCTTTTGTCAAACTAACATATTCTCTTTCCATAACACAAAAACAACAACCCATCATTGAAGCACAAGTTAGAAGTTTGCATTAAGCTCTCTACAAGATTAAGGGTTAATATTTAAGTAGTTCAAAGAAAGAAAATAACATTTTAAGGCTCAAAAGGGTACGAAGGTAAAAATCATGAAATTTGGTAGGCTTGAAAGGCACAAACAATTCAAAGAAGACCTATGACCATTGTTTCTGAGTCAAATAAGGAAAACCTTTCTATTTCACCTCAAGAGGTACCCAAGCAAGTTCTAGAATGTAGGGAAGAGATTCATCAACTTTATGTAGCTCAAAAATAATGTAAATGATTTATTAAATACTAGCAATAACCCATGTGCTCAAGTGTAAGTCATGCAAAAGTTATAACAGATATAGAACATAAGTTCATCACCCTAATTAAAAACAAGAAAACAAGTACTTTTCTCAACATATTCAAGACATTTTTAAAGGAACTCAAAAAGAATCATTCTTTAAATGAAATCATATTTTTTATTTTTTTTAAAAATAATATAGAAAAATAAAATAAAAAATTCAGCAAAAATTGAACAAGAACAGCTAGAGGAAAAAAAATTTAAAAATTTGATACTAGAACAAAAGCATCTTCTCCCCGACACTTAGACCCTACATTGTCCACAATGTGATAAAAGAATGCTAGGAATAGACAAGAGATAAAGAAAAGAGCAGTACAACCTGGTAAAAAAGGCAATATTAGTGCATGTCTACAAAAGTAGTAAACAATCTCTGTAATCTCCATGATAATGATAAGTTGTTTTATTACCCTACCAAACAAACACTTCCTACCTTTCTACCAATCAAGTGAAATAATAAAATAAATAAATAAACAAAATAAATATATTGGGTTGCCTCCCAAAAGCACTAAATTTAAAATCTCCAGCCAGACTCAATCACCAACTATTCGTTTTATATAGGATCTACTAATGTAGTAGATTCAATTTTACCTTCTTCCATGTCATTGGTGTTAGAATGCTTCAATCGTTGTCCATTAACAATCAAGGTTCGGTTGTTTTCGAGATCCGCAATCTGAATAGCACCTGAGGGAAAAACTTGTTTGACAATAAAAGGTCCATCCAACGATATCTCAACTTACCAGGGAAAAGACATAATTTAGAATTAAAAAGCCAAACTTTTTGGTTAGGTTCAAATAATTTTCGAGAAATCATCTTATCAAGAAAAGCTTTAGTTTTAGCTTTGTAAATTTTAGCATTCTCAAATGCCTCATTTCGTAATTCATCAAGTTCATTTAATTGAAATTTTCTATTAGAACCAGCTTGCTTCAAATCAAAATTAAGAGCTTTAATAGCCCAATAAGCTCTATGTTCTAATTCTACTGGCAAGTGACATGCTTTCCCAAAAAGGAGTCTAAAAGGGGACATTCCTATAGGAGTCTTGTAAGTTGTGCGATAAGCCCAAAGTGCATCATTCAGTCTTTGAGACCAATCCTTCCTATCAGGTCTAACAGTTTTCTCAAAAATGGATTTAATCTCTCTATTAGACACTTCTACTTGACCACTTGTTTGGGGGTGATAAGGGGTATCCACTTTATGAGTTATAGAATACTTTCGAAGAAGAGCTTCAAAAGAACGGTTATAAAAATGACTTCCTCCATCGCTAATAATAGCTCTAAGGGTACCAAATCTACAGAAAATATGATCTCTAACAAATTTAATAACTATCTTATGATCATTTGTTTTTGTAGCTATAGCTTCCACCCATTTAGACACATAATCCACTGCTACCAAAATATAATGATAACCAAAAGAAGATGGAAAAGGACCCATAAAATCAATTCCCCAAACATCAAAGATCTTAACAATTAAAATAGGTTGTAAAGGCATCATATTACGTTTAGAAATAGAACCAGTACGTTGACACCTTTCACATGCCAAATAAAAATTATGAGCATCTTTGAATAAACTAGGCCAATAAAAATCACTTTGAAGAACTTTAGCAGCAGTTTTACGACCTCCAAAATGTCCACCACATGCATACGAATGACAAAAAGTTAAGATACTATGAAATTCATATTCAGGTATGCATCTACGGATTACTTGATCGGGGCAATGTTTGAACAGGTAGGGATCATCCCAACAATAATAGTTAACCATTGAAAAGAATTTATCCCTATCTTGTTTATTCCAATGTGCTGGAATTTCACCTGCAAAGAGATAGTTAATAATAGGTGCAAACCAAGGGACAAGAGAATGTGATAAAGAAAATAACTGCTCAGCAAGAAAAGTATCTTTCAAAGCAACTGCTTCATCATTATTATTATCCCACAATCTAGATAAATGATCAGCTACTAAATTTTCTGAACCTTTCTTACCTTTGATTTCAATATCAAATTCTTGCAAAAGTAATACCCATCTAATCAATCTTGGTTTAGTCTCTTTTTTTGACAATAAGTATTTTAAAGCATAATGATCAGAATAAATAATCATTTTGAAATGTAAGAGATAAGAACGAAAATTTTCAAGTGCAAAAACTACAGCCAATAACTCTTTTTCAGTTGTTGTATAATTTCTTTGAGCATCTGTAAGAGTTCTACTAGCATAGTAAATGACATGAGGTTTTTTTTTCAATCTTTTGCCCCAAAATAGCTCCCACAACAAAATCAGAAGCATCACACATGATTTCAAAGGGTAAAGAAAAATTAGGAGCCTGAACTATAGGTGCAGATATAAGAAGAGAACGAAGTTTTTCAAAAGCTTTCATGCAAGATTCATCAAAATTGAATGCAACATCTTTGCCCAAGAGATTAGTTAAAGGTCTAGCCATCATGCTAAAGTCTTTTATAAATCTTCTATAAAATCCTACATGTCCCAAAAATGATCTAATTTGCTTGACAGATTTAGGTGGAGGAAGATTAGCAATTAAATCAATTTTCGCTTTATCTACTTCAATTCCTTCTTTAGACACTTTATGTCCCAAAACTATTCCTTCTGTAACCATGAAATAACTCTTTTCCCAACTTACAACTAAGTTAGCTTTTTCACATCTTTCTAAAATAATAGACAAGTTATTAAGGCAATCTTCAAAAGTAGGTCCAAAAATAGAAAAATCATCCATGAAAACCTCAAGAAACTTATCAACCATATCAGAAAAGATAGCAAGCATACATCTTTGAAAAGTAGCAGGCCCATTACATAATCCAAAAGGCATTCTACGAAAAGCAAACGCACCAAAAGGGCATGTAAAAGTAGTTTTCTCTTGGTCCTCGGGGTATACTGGAATTTGGTAGTATCCTGAATAACCATCCAAGAAGCAATATAAAAATTTTGACCAGCTAATTTTTCAAGAATTTGATCAATAAAAGGTAGAGGGAAGTGGTCTTTTCTAGTTGCAACATTTAGTTTTCTATAGTCCACACACATTCTCCACCCAGAAACTTCTCTAGTAGGAACTAACTCTCCTTCCTTATTCTCAATTACAAACACTCCTGCCTTCTTTGGTACAACTTGTATAGGACTAACCCATGGACTATCAGATATAAGATAACAAATACCAGAATCTAAGAGCTTAACTACCTCCTTTTTTACTATTTCTTTCATGTTAGGGTTTAGCCTTCTTTGTAATTCCCTAGAAGGTTACACATTGTCTGTTAGATGTATTCTATGCATGCATACAGATGGGTCTATTTCAGCTATGGACCACCCTATGGCCCCTTTATGATTAGAAAGAACTTTAATTAAATCCCTTTCTTGGTCAGATTTTAATTCAGATGAAATTATCACAGGCAAAGTTTTATTTTCACCTAAGAAAACATATTTAAGTTTAGAAGGAAGAGTTTTCAATTCAAGTTGGGGTGGACACATAAGAGAAGGTACAACAGGGAATTTTGCAAGCACAGGCAAAGATTCATGATTCCCAACCCACGAAGAATTTTCTAGTGGTACAATATAAGGAAAAATAGAATTTATATTATCCATGCACATAATATTCTCATTCTCAATGGAAGCAGATTCTTTCGAACACATTATAGGTAGAGTTTCTTCAATTAATTCATCAATTAATTCTACCAAATAACAATCATAATCATCTTCCATAATTGGTTGTGAAGAAGCTTTAAAGATATTCAATCTAATCCTTATATTCATCACAGAGACATCCATTACCTCAGTTCTACAATTAATAGTAGCATTTGCAGTAGCTAAGAAAGGACGGCCTAGAATAACAGAGATATGATTATTAGAAGATCTACCAGATTCCATATCTAAGACTACAAAGTCTACAGGGAAGACACCCTTATCAATTTGAACAAGAACATCATCTATCTTCCCCCTAGGTACCTTGATTGATCTATCAGCTAACTGTAAAGTCATATCAGTTGGTTGCAGTTCCCCTAATCCTAATTCTTCATAGACGATGTAAGGAATCAAGTTAACACTAGAACCTAAATCTAAGAGTGCCCTATCTATTTTATGATCACCAATAAGACAAGAGATGGTAGGGACACTAGGGTCTTTGTATTTAGGTAGAGTGTTATGTTGCAAAATGGAGCTTACCTGTTCAGTTAAGAAGATTTTCTTAGAAACATTACTTTTAGATTTTCTTTTGAAAGTGCACATGTCTTTAGAAACTTTGCATAGGCAGGGACTTGCTTAATGGCAAGTGGAAGGTTGATTTTAACTTCTTTGAAGGTTTCTAATATGTCTTCCACTTTATCGTCCTTTCTAAGATGTGGAGGTGGTAATAAAGCTTGAGGAAAGGGAACCTTAGGCTTGTACAAAGTCATGGGAGATGGTTGTGGAGTTTTAGATTTAGAAGAGGAAGCTAGTTCCTTTTCTACATTCTTTTCAATTTTAGTCTCCATATCAATCTCCTCAATTTCGTTTTCATTTAATTCATTATCTTTAATTGATTCTCCTACTTTATTATCTACCTCCTTCCCACTCCTAAGAGTAATTACAGCTTTAGCTTGCTCATGATAATTAGTTCTAGGGTTCTCTATTGGATGACTAGGAAGCCTACCCTCATCTCTTCTACTTATTGCATTAGCTAGTTGCCCTATTTGAGTTTCTAACTTAGCAATAGATTGAGTGTGAGAGTCTAGAATTTGTATCTTAACTTCCAAACCTTTCAAAGTAAATAAGACTTTTTCTTCAAAAATAGAATTTCCACTTTGAGAAGGATGAGGAGGTATATACCTTTGACATTGAAAACCAGGAGGAGCAGTCATACCAGGTTGTTTATTCTGCTGATATTGTTGTTGACCTAATTGACCTTCCCCTCCTTGTTGCTTCCAGGAGAAATTAGGATGATTTCTCTAGCCTAGACTGTACGTGTTTGAATAGTGGTCATTTTGCCTGTGAAATCGTTGAGCTGCATTGACTTGTTCCTGCACAAATTCTAGAAATAGTGAAGCACTAGGAAAGTCATAAATAACATGAGAAGGACTAGAACAAATTGCACAAACACCTTGAACATTAGGAGAATTAGTAGGCAATGTATTTAAAGCTAACAATTGATCAAACTTTTTAGATAAGGCATCAACTTTCAAAGAAAGATCAACATTTTGAGAAACTTCATACATTCCTCTATTTCCTATTTGCCTAGATGTGCCTACACGTGAGGATGTGGCATGTTGCTGGAATTTTCTGCTTCAAAATTTCTTCACGGCTACTGGAATTTCTGGAATTTATGCTGCTGTGCTGGAATTTTTCTGCAGCAGTTGGAATTTTCTTTCTCTCCTCTCAGCTTTCTCTCTTCTTCGTTTTTTGTTTTTTTCTCTTCAGCTCTGTCCCTTTTCTCAGCAGCTGATTTCTTCTTTTAAAGCTGCAAACTTTGCCAGCAACTTCTTCTCTTTCCAAATTCTTGCTGTTTTTCTTTCCAAAAACTTTGTTGCCCTCTCTTTTTAGTAACTTCCCTTTTCTTCTTATTTTTTTCTTTCTTTTTGGTCCTTCTTTTCTCTTTATTTACCGCAGCAACCCTATTCTCTTTCTTTTTCTTTTTTTTTCTTTTTCCTTGAGTTGGGCTACCTCCACTTCTCGGACTTCTCTCAATTAAGGGCTTGTTTGTGGGCTTCTTTCCCTTTATCACCAAAACATAATAAATTAAATATAATAATTATATTTAATAAATAAAACATTTTTAAAAGTTAATAATTAAAATCAACTCTATCACTATACAATAAGTTTCGGGTTGAATGCAAAAGCAAAAATAAACTTATCCTATAACCCCAACATTGTTTGTTCCTTTTGCATTTTCCCCCTTTCAAATTGTTGTTTTTGTGAAGTTTATCCTTTGTTTTTCTTAATCTTATTAGTTATAAATAATTTAACATAAAATCTTAAAATCACTCGGAAAAAATCTTAAAATCAAACTTTGTACATATGTGATGTTGACTTCATATTCTACTTTTTTTTTTCTTTTAGAGAAAAGAAAGAGTGATTTACAGGTAAAAAATGAAATAAAACTATACCTTAGATTTTCTGTGTCTGAAATCAAAGTGAATTAATTAGGTTGTAATAGATATACATAAACGAAGTGACAATCTATAAATTTTGTTTAAAGATGTGGGAGGAATTTTATTTATTATTTTTTTGAAAATTAATTTTTTTTTCAAAATTCTTAATAGTACAAGTATTTTATGCATAAAAAATAATTATGGAACGTCTATTTAAACAAGTTTTGAAAATGAAAATTCTTCTTTCATTAACTTCATGAATGTAAAAATTAGAAATAGAACATTAAACCTTATTTCTCTACTACAACTCAGGATATCTAATAAAGGTAAAAATACAAAAATAGCTAACTAAAACACATTTTTGATAACCCTAAGTCGATTTAAACTTCTTCAGACATATCGTGTTATGACCAATGTAGATCAAGACCTATTCTTTATATACTTTCTCCGTGTCTTCAAAAACTTCTGCTGGGAACAAATTTTGACAAGCGAGTTTCCATATCAGTGGGCAAGAAATTGATGATGCGAGTGGCTTTTCCTCTAATTATGTTTGCTTTCAAACAACACCAAATCCATTCAGCCTCAGCACATACACAACGTAAGAAAGTGTTGTCAGCAAGGATGATTTTTAAAATATCATCAAAACCTTTTGGTTTTAAAAACAACAAAAAAGAAAAATCTTTTTTGCGGTTTTAGAATTAACTGATATGTTAATCATTTTATTAAACAAGCATTTCTCGTTTTCACTAATGATAACATCTTTGGATATTCCCTCCATAAGTAAATAAAGAAAATAAAGAGAAAATAGTAATGAGTTTAGAATGAAAACAATGATAACAAAGAGAGAAGGTTTTAGGCCTATATTTATAGAAAATTTCTCAATTTGCTATTTTTTTTCCCTTTCAAGTTGATGTCCTATGTTTTAATAAAATTATGTAGTTGTAAAGTTACATTCAATGCACTATTTGCCCATATGAGCGGACTGTATACTGCTTTTACCATAATAAGCATGGACCATATATATTACCATATTAAGTGTGGACCATGTATTATTTTTACCATATATTCAATGCACTATTTTTGCCCATATGAGTGGACTGTATACTGCTTTTACCATAATAAGCATTGACCATATATATTACCATATTAAGTGTGGACCATGTATTATTTTTACCATATATATTATACATGGTCCACATATATGAAATCTGCTTCAATTCTATTTATTTTGTAACGTATGTAATAGGTATTTGTTAAGATTTTTGTGATAAATCATTAAAAATATGCATTTTACTGTCACAAATCATTATTCAATATTTAATTTGAATAAAATTTTTAAAATTCTCTTTTTGTAAATTGTGTTTTTATTTTCTTTTGCAAATAGTTGATGAAATGCGAAATAAAGTCAATTTAGTTAGTACTCTAATTTATAGTTGTGATTTATTATAACATACTCTTACAAGATTGGAAGTAACATACTTTTAACTCAGAATATAAAAAAATAGATACTAAATACTTTAACTCAAAAGAAAAAAGATAACTATTTGATTCAAGATAATATAGTAGATTCTAAACTTAATTGAGTGCAAAAGAAAAAGTTTAAGGTATTAACATAATACGAGATTATGCCAACATAAAATCTTTATTTGAAGTTTTGTTTTTAAAAAAAAATAATTTGTTAGTAGTTGTAACTAATTTATAGTACTAAGCACTTAAAAATCAATAGTGTTCTCTTTTAAGGAATAAAAAGTTTGGTATATTGTTTTAGTTTTTTTGTTTAAGTTATAATTTTAATACTTGCTACGACAAATTATTTACAAATCTTAACACGTTTAATTTAAAAAACTTTAAAATAAATATTTTACATTGATATATCCTTGTGTATATTTATACTTCAAATATTTTGTTTTTTCATCCAACTTTGCAACAAATTTGCCTTTAATCAAACTTTTTACTTATTAAAAAAAAATGGTCTAGTTATAAGACGTTTCTTTATGGAAAAAAACATATGTGCTATATTAATTCATCATGACTAACATAAGATATTATAGAAGGAACCGCTTCCATCTAAATGTTGGAGAGATAAGTTGAGGTAGCATTTGTGCTAAAGAATGCATAGTAATATTCCAAATGTACCTAACAAAAGAAAATATATATGAACTTTGATAGTAAGGCCCTAATCTAGTAGCATATATGTCCGATTATGTTGAGCTGCATCTCATTTAATAAAATAGTCAACAAACATTTTTACAGTCTCTTTCTAAAATAATATATGAATGACTAAAGTGACTACAAAATGGGGACTTTCAAGAACACCTAGAGTTTCAATATGTTCGGCTAAAGGAGAGCCATAAAGGTGCTTGGTAAATGCAAAAATGACTTCTCTTCTTTGATTCCATAGCAATCCCCTTACACAGACTTTTTCTCTTGTCCAAGTAGCACAACATAAAATTTTATTGTTCTTCAAGACGGGGTTGCCCTATTGAGCATTCTATATTTGAATTGTAATTCGAAACTTTTGTTGGATTGTCATTTCTCTGCTCATGTCCAATACTCAAGTTTGTTTCAAGAATTATCTTCCCTTTTATATCTTTCAAGGCATACTCGAGAGGACTCACAAAGCGATTACAATATTCTTTTATCTCATGCAAATGAACAAACTTATATTCATGTGAGAAATGACAAGTTGTAGCAAGGGCTTTTCCGGGAAGAGCATATAATTTATACTAAAACCCCCAAATAATATATGCAAAAAAGCTACTGGAAGAGGAAGGCAATGCCACACTTCTATGTAGTATAGTTCGTAAATAGATAGTTGGGGTACTAAATGTTAGTGTATGCCCTAAAACCAATTGACTCACATTTATGATTTATGAAGCATGTATTTTTTGAATTGTATTTTATGCTCTTGGTCATCAAGTATGTGACTTGATAGTAAAACCCTTTCAGCTAATAAAATACTATTCTTATTTGTCCCTAGTTTATTACATCTTGTAAACTAGTGTGAAGTCGATTGATGGTCAAGTTTTACTAATCATGACTATGAGATATAAAATCAATTCATAAATACATATTGAGAATATTGTATTGGACATGACCCAAAGTGAAGAAGAAATATTGCATGGGTTTAAGTTATAAGTATTTCTTCTCAGTTTTATATTTGGTGTCTTTTGACCTAATGTTTCTAATGTTTCTTGCATAGGGGAGAAAATATGTTTTGACATAGTCAAACATCACTTTTAATTAGGTGATCATTATAACTATTGGTTGGCTTATTTTCTTGTCATGGCTTGAATATTGGAGATAGTGAAAGGGATTTGTCCCTCTCTTTTAGAGAGAGATATCCATGGGCCCCTTGATAAGGAAGATTGGAAAATATGCATGGCCATGCTCAAATAAGTATTAATAAGGTGTTATTAATATTATTTGTTGGAACAGTCTGCCTGGTGATCAAGTAAATGGTTAATTAAGTTTTATAAGGATGACTTGATCCATGCCTTATACTTAATTAGGATATCGTGTGACAAAAGGACTAAATATTAAATCTGATGCTAGGTTATTATTACATTTACTTAACTTGGGTAAGCATAATATCTTGCTAGAGGCCGCTTATGTTTTGTGAATAAATGTCTAGGACATTTTTCATTCACTGCCAATGTTAAGTGAACCTACAGGGTCACACGCATAGACGATCTTGTGAGCATAATGTCCACGTTCAATGAATCTAGATTGTGTCCAGATTCGTTGAACGTATACAAAAGGGGAATTAGATTCCATATTGTATTTTCTGGTAAGTTAATAAGTAATTAATTTTATTTAATCGAATAAATGAAATTAATTACTTAATATTACTCATCCAACCGTTGGATGATTATAGGAATAGACGGGCGAGATTAAACTGTCATTAGATGACGAGTTAGGGTTTTGATATTGATGACTATAAAAGGTTATGTTAACCTTTTCTTGGTGGCCGTCCTTTATCTGATTAAAGAAAAACAAAACCCTAAACCCTAGAATGGCGATATAGTATCTAGCCTCCTCTCTCCGAAATACGACCGATTACCAGATAGTCGAGATCGAGTCCCGAACAGCTTTTCGAACACGTAAGGGGCTAGCATCCCGATCGCTTGCAGAAGAGTTCGTCGCGTGGATACCAGTAGAGGGCGAAGCGTACAAAGCAGCGCCTCCACAACGAACAATAAAACACAGAGGTAATTTCTATCCGATCAATTTTTCTAGTATGTGCAGATCCTGTTGGTGGATTTCCGTAGTTTTATTTTACTTTGTTTTTGCCTACGGATTCCAACACTAAACTCTCGAATAATGTGATTGAATGGGGAAATGTCCCAAACTTCTATATCAAAAAGTCATGTTATCAAGGCATGCTTAACAATCTCATATTCATTAAGACATCGCTAACAAGTGATTGAGACTTTTTCTCTTGGAGAAGAGATTTTGCAAGTGTGTAAGATGTTTTGACAAAAGTACCATAGGAACTGCCTAATTTTCGTAGACACCTGCAAGCTCCATAAATTGTCACAAATGTTTACTCGCTAAATATGAGGAAGGATTAGGTGCATCAAGAGTTTTACCTCTACTAGTAAGAATAAGATTGTAAGCCAAATGGACTAGAAAGAATCTTTCTTGCCATAACTCCAAAACTTGAGTATTTCTTGGTCGTGATCACAAATTGAAATATTCAAAAGAATCTCTTACGCTTCATAGGATTACAAACATACTTGATTAGCTCCTCTTTCCGAGTAATCCTCAAATAGCCAATAAAGTCGAAACCTTAAGGATTTTCTCGAAGGTTAAAAGATTATGGAGAATTTGGAGCTGAAAAGAATGTGGTGTATGAAGCCACTTATCTTCATAGATGTTAAGAGATATGTAGGATAATTCCCACAACTTTTGAGCTAGTTTGATCCCAATGATGTTAATAGACCTTGGACCTTATCTACATTTGGGCTTGGGCTTGGTTAATTGGGATGCCGGTTCAGGTCAAAATTGACCATCTTGGTGTCCCACTTGCCATCTATTTACTGCTTCCCTTTCCCAACTAATTCTCTCTCTCTCCCTCTCTCTCTCTCTCTCTCTCTCTCTCTCTCTCTCGGTTATACTGCCTCTTCTTTGACCAAGACTTTGGTCCTTCTCTTTTGTTTTGACTATGCCTCTTTCTTCCCTCTTGGAACCACTATAAATACATGTCTTTCTCTCAAACACTAACATACCTAACCTTTTCCTCTCTTTTCTCTTGTTTGATCGTCTCTCTTGAAAGCTCTTCTGCCATCATCTTTTATTTGCTCTCTACTATTTCTTTTTGCATCTCCTTGTGAGAAACTTGTTGGAATCTTTATAGCCTACTTGGCTTTTCCGATTACCATAGGAAATATTGAGAGATTGATATTTTTTTGAGAGATTTATTTGGAGGGTAACCCTTGGTTCTTAAGGTCCGTTTCTTTGAGAAACTTTTGTTGTTCTTCTTGAGATTTAACTTCATTATCACTAAATATATTTTACATTAGATTTGTAGATCTTGTAACTTATTTATGATTTTGTAATGTTTGACTATAATCTGTAATAGATAGGTTATATTATTTCATATCTTCGATCTGGTTGTAAATCCATATTTGGTGGTTCACATTCATCACCTAACAAGATCTTACATTTCCAATGTGCAATCTGACTCCTTGAAGGACATAGTGCCTGGCTTCCAAGATACTTACCTTATATTTGAAGGTTGATGTCCTAATTGAGCTATTTGGAATCTCCAAGTGGATAATATTGTCTCAATGAACCTAGCCGTTAGGGAGTGTGGCTAAGTGAGAAGGCCTCGCTTCCTTAGAAATGGCTTCCAAGATGCTTTGCCATATATAAGAAGACTTATGACCTAATTGAGCTGTTTGGAATTCTCTAAATGACCCTAGCCAGTAAGGAGTATGATAGGCGAGAAGACTCCATCCCTGCTTGCTAAAAGTGCTAGGTTACGTGATATCTATGAAGCCCATCCCATATTTTCTCTTGGTTTAGCACAAATGTTTCCACACCTTACAACATATTTTTTGTGCTTATGATCTCCAAATCACCAAAATTTCCAGGAAAGGCTCGTAACTGCATCAATAATAGATGGCAAGAGAAAAAAAACATGACACAGTATATGTAGGAAGTACTTAGATCACCAACTTGATCAGAACCTCTTTGGTTGCCTGTGAGAAATTTTTTTCTTTCCAAGCATTGAGTTTTTTCCAAATTCTATCATGAAGATAGAGGAAAATTTATTTTTTGGATCATCCTATCATATAAGTGCAACCTTAGATATTTTTCCTTTCCCAAAACTAATAGTCAGGCGCATCTGTGAAGCCAATGTGTCTTTTAGAGTTTCAAGAGTTCTTATTGAAAAATATTGGAAATGTCTCTGCCTCGGATATTTCTCATTATAAGTCAAGAGGATGTCTAAGAGAATCGTCACTTATTGTCAACAATAAAGAGAAGGATACCGAGGATCCCCTTCCTACTTGTAAGAATCTCTCTTTCCCTTACTGTACTTAAACGATAGGAAAAACTTTAGAGCAAAAGATGAAAATAATAGTTAAGTAAAATAACAGTAGGAACATCCGCCCATTAAATAACCCTCAAAGTTAACAATTCCAGGATTATAACACAAAATACCAAATCAAACCAAAACACCATCTAACGAGAAACACCCATGACAAAAAGACGATTAGAGAGAGAAAGTTGTCTATGAAGGCAAACCAAAATGCACCCAAAAACACAATCTTCTAATTATATATTTACATCATAAAAAAACCATTGATCCCTCCCTCTAATGCGTCATCGAGAAAGAGATCACAACTGATTTGCATTACTAGTAACATAGAAAAACAAGACTTGATGTACCAATAAATTCAAATTGTTTTTTTACTTTGCACCTTACTATTTTTTTAACAAACATTCACCTCCTATATGTATCGACTAAAAAAACTCCATATTTTTCATTCATTAAATCCAATGGATCCTAAACCTCAAGGGACAATCTTGAAACCTTCCGACCCAATTACTATTACTATTAGATAGAGGGGTCGATAAAGGTAACTCGAAAAAATTCAAAAAATTTCATTTTCACCTAAAAACTTCATCTTTTTAAAAAAAATTCCCTAAACACTCTCTAGGACTCTTCACTTCAATCTCAGATCTAGGAAGATCCGATAGTCAAAATTAAAAAAAAATGTTAGTTTTTCAATCTATTCTCATGTATTTACAAATTTATCAGTTCTGATTATGAAAAAATATGCCTCTAATTTGAAAAAATTCGAACTTTTAAAACTGAAAATGTTACTGCCGAAAATGACACTTTTGCTCGGGCCGGCGAAAGAGCTCGGTAACTTTCACCGGGCTGAATGAAAGTGTTACAATCTTTCGCATGCCCGGACGAAAGTTACCGGGCCCTTTCGCTGGCCCAAGCAAAAGTACCTTTTTTAAAATTTTTTTTTGTTAATAAATGATTATTTGAATTGTTAATTAATTTTGTATATGTAGAATGGGTGTGACTAGTTGTTTAAAATATTTTACGTGATAAGAAAGTAATAATAAGATGTTTAATTTTTGTCTATGTAGAGTAAATGTAAGTAGTTTAAAATTGTTTGCTTATAATTATGTGTTTAATAAAAAAATGTATTATGTAATTGCTAAACTATTTGAATTTTAATTCGAATTTATCGTTATTATTGGCCTTAGGTTTAGGGTTTAGGTGATAAGATCGAATAATGTATAAATTAATAAGTATTACCAAAAAATATTAGGGATGGATTATAATAGTGTGAAAGAAATATTAGAAATGAAATAACAGATCCCAATAATAATAACATAATAACATAATAATATATGTAAAGTAAATGTTAAACATATGATGAACGGGTATTAATTAGTTTGAATACATAATAGATGGTTCGACCAGGTGGACGTAGAGGAGATGATGATCTTGGTCCTGTCACGGACAAGACACGCAAAGTTTATGGTCGCACTGTTACAGCTTCATCTAGAAGTACTAAGGGGCGACATAGTACCTCCGACCTTCCCGCTACTCCTACCCCTCTCGCATCTGGCTTTCATCATGGAACAGATGCACTCAGTTCTTCTATCCAGCCACTCGCCGTACCTTTTAGATCTCGACCTCCCCTCCAACCACATGTCTTACACCTCTGTGCCATATGAGGCATATAAATCTGCACATCCCAGACCTTCACACCCCCAAGACACAGTATATGATCTCTACTTACACGCTCCTACTATACGACCGCACATACTATATAGATCTGCAGCCCAAGAGCCCATACTGGAGTTTAGTGGTTAGCTAAGACAGATAGGGGTAGAGTTTTTTTATCAGACGGTTGGCGCCGCCTCTCATGATTCTTCATGCAGCACACATGGGCTTTGGCGAGGAGCATGACAGGGTCCAGGCCCTACATATTGAGGGAGAGACAGATTGGGGAGGTGATGATGGTGGTGATGGTAATGATGATGGTAAGGATGAGGGTGAGGATGCCGGTGATGAGGAGCAGCCCGTGCCTGTGGCACTTTTGACACATGCTAGTGGATCCGACAGGCATCCTCGACATGGGAAAGAGAAAGGGTTGACCGAGAGCTTTATGTTGATGATGAGCAAGATTTCAGAGTCTTGCAACAAAAGACCATATGTGGCTCGTGAAGTTTCGGCTCCAACTCAGAGGAGGAAGAAAGTCAAGTCTTTAGACTGGGAGCATATTGGCCCAACAAATAGAGGTCATGTTGACCCAGAGCTCATCCCATCATACAGTGGACATGTCACGGGTTTGATATAGCTTGGACAGGTGCATATCTTTATTTTAAAGTTACATGTTAATATTACTATTTTTATATTTTAATTTGTCAAATATTTATACTTATATAAATAGTTTAGGATTTATTATGTAACCGTAATAAATTTACTAAATTTATTTGTTTTATCTTCAAGATCGTGGTTCATTGAAGTGTCGATCGCATTACATGGCACTCACAGGGTGGGACCTTACAGATGCACATGTTCGTTCAGTTACCGGGATAGAGCTTACACACCTGCGATCGTGTACGTTCTAGCACCTAAATTCTGTATTGATGTTGGCGTTTGTTGAGAGGTGGCAGCCAGACACCAACACCTTCCATATGCCATGGGGTGAGATGACCGTGATATTATACGACGTGGAGCTGATTTTCGGGGTACCTGCATATGGCCGTGTGGTGGATTCGAGGTTATCAGGTGGTGATGCTCGTCCAAGGTGATTTGGGTGTGGCCCTGACTGGTGGTTTAGGGTTTAATGCGGCGGAGCTGCACGATATTGCCACTATCTCCCAGTGTTCACTGTCATCCAGTGTCAGAGCTGCGTGCAACATACAGTATATCTTAGGTAGCTCACTACTTAGTGATAAGAGTAGCAACATAGTTCTAGCCAGACTTTGGCCACTACTGAAGGATGTGGGTTCTGTTGGCAAGTTCGCATGGGGTGCTGCGACGCTTGCGTATCTGTAGCAGAATCTGGGGCAGGCATCACGTGTTGATGCAAAGGAGCCTGGTAGGTGTTGGTCATTACTGAAGGTATGTGTCTTAAATATAACAAGTTTTATGTTATTTTTATATTTTTCATTTTTAATTAGTTATATTTATTTGTTTAGCATTATGTTATATTTTAGGTAATCAGAGCTCATGTTTATATTTAGGGTTTTATATTTATATTTTGCATTTATATTCTATATTTTAGGCGTGGATATATCTGTACTTTCCTATGTTTGCGCCCGCGGTCAAACTGGGTACTCAAGCTTGCAAGTCATACATCTAGCAGTTTCCTATGTTGGGTTATAAGAATGAAAATAAACTGTTGGACATCCGACTGAGATTGGATCTGATGACAGTCAATGAGGTGTTATGGACACCTTACAGGACTCAGGAGATTCGAGCTTGCTGGGTTTCCACACGGCACAGGTTCATTGCGTACTTTGACTGTTTCGAGCAGTACATGCCTGAAAGGGTTTTGAGACAATTTGGGTTTAGGCAGTGTATCCCCACCCATCCTATCCAACCTCATGATGCACGTAGGCCCCCAAACAATAGGATGTAGCTGGTGAGGAATACTTTTGTGGAGGCACTATGGCTCGAGGCATCTTCGCATTTACTGACAGAGTCCTGGACTAGTGTTCCAACTATTCTACTGAGTTCCTGTACGGATAATTACATGGAGTGGTTCTTCCCCCGCAGTCACCCGCTAATATTCCTCGTGGATTTCACGTACTAGTAGCTCCGGCGATGCCTGACAGAGCTCTGTTGGATTTGATTGCACGCGAGGCTATCAGAGAGGATGTGGATGAGAGAGAGAGACTTCATATGGTGGTTAATTTACTAAGGAGGCATTACCGCGCTCCTTAGTATGATTTTTTATATATTTGGATACTTTGTTACATATTTTGTTACATTCCTTTTCTTATTTTTTATTTTCGCATATTGTGTTTTTATGTTATTTAATTTTTTCATGTCTCGCTATATAAATTCATGTTAATAACATATTTAGAAGAACCTTAACCCTAAAAAAAACATAAAACGCAGTAAATAATTTAACTAGCAATAATAACATCAAAAATCACGTTATGATTTATATCAGAAAATTCTAAAGTGACTAGTTAATGGCGTTGAGGTGGGAACATTTCATGGTATCTATTAACCCAATCTACAATCTGGTTATGATAAGAGTCTACCCATCCACTAACTTGTACATCTCAATGATATTGCCATTGCACCTGCATTGGAGGCAAAGAGCATCCATCTCGCAGCTGTAGCGGTGGGGGGTAACATAAATGGAAAATAAAAATCACAAGATACCGACGATGTAAATAAATAGCAGTAATAATTATAATGTAATCAATCATTGATAACAAAAAGAAATACCTGTATGAAATGCTCCTGTTCCATTATGAATCCGATGAATAGCAATCCAGCAGTACAATCCATATTAGAATAAAGAGGAAGTACGGTGGTTGACCCAAAACGTGCAATTAAAACGATACATAAATTGAATGTATTGGCTATGACGTAAAGCTGATCAGGAGTATCCATCCAATAATCAACAGGCATCGAACCCTCAACCTAATTCATTTTTCTTATCAGCTTAGTAACACATTCTAATGATCCGAATAATTGTACATACAAGTTCATATGGTGGTGCAAATCATAAGACATTCTTCTACGAATTTCAGCCCAATGATTTTCATCTCTGAACAAGAAATTTGATACAACCCTGAATCCATAATTACTGTCACCAACAACGTTCTTCCAGTTTTGTATAAAGTCACACATGAACCCGAAAAATGCATTATTGAATGGGAATGGCATTGATGGGTCATCCGGATTTACAACAGATGATAAACTGGATCTACTACAGTTACGTCCTCTGCCCTACCCCTACCGCTACGGGACGGCCTATCTCTTCCTCGTGGACTCGGACCAGACCCTAAGCATGAACTGCTTCCCGACCGAGATCTTGAACCGCTTGACTTTCCTATCTTCCTATGTGCGATGGACACGTATTCCCAGTAAGATTTATCCCTTTTCGTGGAATTGATCTTCCATCGTCCCTTCGTAACTGCAGTTTCTGGTGGGTTTGTCAACGGAGGACAAGGATCTTCGGGCAACACCGGACATATAACACATTTGATGAGGCAATGCACTTCCCGGACCTTAGAAATTGGTCCCGTACTAATTTCCTCTAGCATTGAGGTGAGATCACGCATCTTGAAATCAATGTCTCTCTCATGTATATCCGGGATATCCGCACCAGTTTTTAGTTTTCTCCAAAAAATATAAACATCTTCCAACTGTATTGGAATTAAATATTGGCACCTGTGAACCAATTCACATGCACATGGTAGACCGTGCGACTTCCTTAAATAATACAGACACTTAATTCTCGGGTCTTCGACCATCTTACTTGCTTTCTTTATCTTGAGTCATATCTTCTTCAAAGTCAAATGACTGATTTTATTACTTATATTCTTCAATATTGCATTACTCTTCGTGGGAAACTTCTCTTTAAGTTTAGAAATTTCTAATGAGTATTTTATTTCAGCTATTTGACCTTCGATGAGAGAGTCGGTATTAAAAAACAAGTGTCCAAATCACCATGATATGTTGATAGCCATAGTTTCAACACCGAATGTTCACTTTCAGAACGGTTCGTTGTCTCAACCCCAAAATGCAACACTTGAGATATCCAAACCCTGCAAAATTTATGCGCAAATGGGTTTAATCATGTGCTAAACAAGTAATGTAGAAAGTTCGGCCTACTTTGCTACTTACTCTGCAACACTTCCAACTTTCTCTTATATTCCTCCTCATCAATTTTATTTATTAATTTCTTCCACGTCCCATTCACGAACCGTAGTGCAACCTCTTTGTCTTTAACTATCTCTATCAATTTTGCCAACACATTCTGATCGATGTGTCTTTTACATAACATATGATATGAATTTCTAAACACATTATTTATCACTGACATTAGTCCGCTTTCCCTATCTATAAAAATCACTAGTGGCTCACCTTTATTGAGAATTGAACCAGCCCCGTTTGCCATAACAGATGTAACATATAAGTGTTTGATTTGTTGGAAAACTCATCTGTACATCGTAGCTTGTCCATTGCACATAAAAGTTGTTGCCACTGTGAAATTTTTTCCTGTGGGAGTCATCCCTACAGCTTCCAATAGTGGCATATTGTATCTTAATTAAAAAAATAAAGTGGAAAATTAATGATTAACATTGGCAACTATTTTAAATGGACATCGTCATTATTGTAAACTATTTATTAAAAAAACAATGATCCTCTGGAGTAGTTAATGAATTTAAATGTTTATGCGGATAAATTAGTAAAGATATTTAACAATACATTGATCCACTAAAATACTTACTTGTTCATTTTATACATAGTATCCATTATAAGTACATATGGCCACGTTCGAATCATTGCAATCTATGTCGGATGTGCAACGATAATATCACTAAGTACGTTGTTCTCCTCACGGTTTCTGTAGAACACCGTCTAACCCCTTTGTGCACTTAGACAGAGAACTTCCTCTATCGTGTTCCTTCCCTGCATCTGGTTCTTCTTTATCTTCGCAACAATATTGTAAATTTTCTACTCACTACATACATCAAAAAATTATTCTTATTAACAGAAGAAAAACAAATCTATAATATCTTAATAAAGTACTAAAAATAATTCCCTTCTGACTTACGTAACTGCACAACCAACATCTTGTTCTCAGAAAAATCGTAAGATATTACGAGGCAGCACATGACTTTTTCCTGAACTGCTCAGTCTGTTGCAACTGCTCATCCGTAATTCTTGCAGCCTGAGCATGACCGTGATGGTAAATAGCTATTTTATGGTTGTGCCTCCCGTTGTGTACAGACAATTGCCAATTTTTGCTTGTTGCCATTTGCTCTCCTTTTAGTTTAAATGGGCAGCCACATTTTTTTGTCCCATAAGGTCCTCGTCTTTTTATTTGAAATATCTTCTTCCTCACCGTCAACTATTGGTTTCTTATACTTTTTAACTGCCCCTCCGCGCTCGCAAGCCAATGTGATATATGATCGACGGTCAGCTGTTCTTGATCCTGATACCGATTTATGATTAAATATGTATTACCTTTCATTGCAGTTTGCTTTGCTTAGTCGACCAACTCATCTTTGGAACTAAAAATTCTGTTTATTGTGAATAAATGTCCAAGATCAATATATTCGTCCGGTTCTAAAACTTCTTCAAACATATTTGGATCTTCATTGGCCTGTTAATGTAAAATGAAAATATTAGCATTACAAAAAAAAATCCTAAATTCATCAAACGAAAAAAAAAATTCTTGGAACTTTCGTCCAGATAGACGAAAGTGAGCCACAATCTTTGCCATTCTAGGCGAAAGTGGCCCAGAATTTTTGCCCATCTGGGCGAAAGTGTCCTTGAAGTTGAAAAAAAAAAATTTCAATCGATTTTCTTAACTCAAAACCAACATTTTTCAAAGTTTGAATTTTTTTTAGAGAGAGATTAGAGAGAATGTTTGTATAGAAAAAAAGTTTTATGTTTAAAATAAAATATTTTTGAGTTATCCTTATAAATTTTTGAGTCATCTTTACCGACCTCTAATCTAAAGGTCTTGCCGCCAGTGCAGGTGCGGCAACTTGCCCGAACCGCCATCAAGTGCGACCAACATATATCTACCGTCAGATCGAATAAATCCGACGATCAGTATTTCTCCTTGACCTCATACCTACGCAAAAAACCTCCAAATGATTTTTAAAATATTATAATTTAATCACAACCAATTTGATTCGTCACTTGACGGTGACTCAAAATATTTCACCGCCAAATTGTAAATCCTAATCCTAAGAGAAAGGCCAATTTCCCATATTTATCACCAATTACAATTGACTTTCAGATGAATTATATCACTGATGGTGAAGAATTTGTTAGGAGCTCTTCATCTCCTCCCCCGACCCCCGTAAATCAATAGCACCTGAAAATATAGCCAAGAAAGGGACTCTCCTCTAGTTCGCGAGCTTCAGAGAGAAAACCCTTTTCCAAAAGGTACGATTTTTACAAAATTGAAAAGGGATTAGGGAGGTTAGACGAATTATATATCCATCGATGCATGTCTGTGGTTTCTTTTGTAGTTTTAATTTTGATGTATGTGGCCACTAGTCTGTATGTTTGTGTATTTGAAGTCATGGGCAATTTACAGATGGTGTTTAACAAGTTTTCTTGATTCGTTTTACCTTAGGAATCAGGATTTTGTTGATTTGGCTGATTTTGTATCATGGTTCTAGTTGTTGTTTCTTGATTTTGTTGGCAAAGCTGCAATTTTTATTTTGATTTTATGCGTTTTGATGAATTTCACAAAATTTGAGTTTTGAAGTTCTTTCTGGATTATCTTATGGTAAACAAATTAGAAAAATGTTTTTCCTCCCTTGGTTTTGGGTGTTTGGAATTGGGCTTCAACTGGATTGAGATGGTTGCCATTGGGTTGGGACATGAATTAACTATTTTTAATGAATGCAATGATGTTTCTGTCATCTGGATTGCTTGAATAAGATTAGTCTTATATATGTGTGACACTTTTTTTAAGACAAGTTCTACGATTTTTCTCCTCAACATCAAATAAGTATAACTAAACCTTGTGAGAGGGCTAATTATTAATATCTAAATTACTATGAAAATAAGTATCGTATGCATACCATGACTTTTGTTGTTGTGGGGGCCACGGCCTCCTAGTTCTCCATTAAGCTCTGACATTGTATGGTAGTGCTTAGAGATTACATTCGAAAATTTTCAGTGTGAATAGGTTGAAGTTCAAACAAGCTTTTGGCATATTTCTTTGGTGTGTTAAAAACTTATTGATGATAGTATGCCTTGAAAACAACTAGATTTTCTTTTTGCATTGTGATTTGATTGCATGTTACTTGGCAATTGATTTTCTTCCTTTTTCTGTAGTATATGGACTTTCAGCATTAATTTTAACAGTTGAAGTTGATGGATTATCTAGTAACCTTGTTACAATATATTTTCTGGGCCATGATACCTGCTATTCTGCATTTTCAATTTTTTAATTGTAATTTCCAAAGTTAGTAACTTTTAGTTTGACTTGCTAAACAGTTATTCGTCTTTTACGCCGTAAAAACTCCTGCCATGTTCGGACGGGCTCCAAGGAGGAGTGATAACTCCAAATACTATGAAATTCTTGGAGTTTCAAAAACTGCAAGTCAAGATGAGATCAAGAAAGCATATAAAAAATCTGCCATAAAAAACCATCCTGACAAAGGTGGGGATCCTGAAAAAGTGAGTGCTTATCTCCTCTTTTGATTGTTTTAGCTTTTCCGTCTCTCTTAACTGATTGTTTTGTCCATAGTGCATAAGAAAAAAATGTAGTAATCTTGAATTTCTATCAAATTCTCACACTAATTCTTCTACTCAGTTCAAAGAGTTAGCCCACGCATACGAAGTTCTTAGTGATCCTGAGAAGAAAGAAATATATGACCAGTATGGTGAAGATGCTCTTAAAGAGGGAATGGGGGGAAGTGGCGACTTTCATAGTCCTTTTGATATATTTGAATCATTCTTTGGTGGGGCCTTTTCTGGTGAGGATGTAAATTTGTTAAGTTCTATATTTCAATCTGCCCAAATGTAATATGTATTTGTACACTTACGGAGACTAAATATCCTTATTTACAGGTGGTAGCAGCTCCTATGGTAGGAAGAAACAAGGTGAAGATGTAATGCACTCATTAAAAGTTTCTTTGGAGGACTTGTACAAAGGAACTACTAGGAAGCTCTCTCTTTCTCGAAACATATTGTGTCTGAAGTGTAAAGGGTATGCCATTCAACTGGGATTTAGTTTCGGTGGTTTCATTTATTGCTGAATTCCTGATTCTGTGATTATGTGATTCCTGAAAATCAGTTGGATTAACATGTTGCTTTTTTTTTTTTTTTTTACTAATAACATAAGTTGGACGTATAAAACTCAGCAATTGACTGTTAAAATAACTTTTCTTTACGCGTGGGGGGTTTGGGGGGGCGGTGTACCTAAGCTTACTTTATCATGCCAAGTTTAGTAGAAACTTTTACTAATATATATTCTCCTTTTCAATGTGCTTTTTGACTTGTTTGACTGTTCGAAGCAAAGTGATTTCAAAGTGGTCAAGGTGTATTTTTCCTTCACTTGGAAGTGGATGTCTATGTACTATGCCTTATTCCATGAAAAAAAGTGGCAGATTATGCCACTTGCTTGTACATGATTGTTAAAGTGGGAAGGAATCAATATGCATCTTATGTCCTCGAAAGACATCTCCAAAATGTTATAATGAGTATAGATGAGCCTGCATAAACATGTTTTTGTTAACTTCACAGAATCTGTTTCTAAAAGTTTACTTTGTGCTGTTGATATATCAGTAAAGGTTCAAAGAGTGGCGCATCTGGGAGGTGTTATGGATGTCAAGGTACTGGTATGAGGATTGTTAAGAGACAGATTGCACCAGGAATGGTTCAACAAATGCGTCATGTTTGTACCGAATGCAAAGGCACAGGTATCGAAAATGTTTTATGATTGTTGTGTTGCTTTTCTTCCATTGGTCATGTACCTACCTCCCAATATCCATACATGTGTATGAGAACATTACAGGAAAGTGGAAAAGAGCTAAAAGAGAGAGTTACTAATAATAATGAAGAAGATGATTTTGCATGCATTTTTTGTTGTAACAGGAGAGGTTATCAGTGAAAGGGATAGATGTACTCAGTGCAAAGGAAGCAAGGTTGTCCAAGAAAAGAAGGTGCTGCAAGTCCGTGTTGACAAAGGGATGAAACATGGGCAAAAGATCGTATACCCTGGGGAGGCTGATGAAGCTGTGAGTTACATCCTTGCCTTCGTGACCACTGATGATGCTATTTACTTGTCTTGACTTGCATTCGCCCCTCTCCCCATGCATACTCTTGTCTTTCAATCTGAGCTAAGCAAATATTTTTGAAATAAATTGGTTAACTGTTTATTAGATTAGCACTAGTAGTTTGTGGTGAATTGAGGAGCATGTCAATGGCGGTGCTGATGCAACCTGGGGGAGTATAAAAGAGTTCATATCTTATCTAGTTTAGTTCGTTGGCATAGATTGTGATTTTGGGACTTCATTTAGTTTATAATTTTGTTTGAGGAACGGTTTATGAGAATGAATATTTGGATATTCCCGTTAATAGTGCTGTACTTGTGCATTAGTTATTACTACTGATCAGCAAATATCATGTTTAACTGAAATCTTACCAACATACTGATTTGCAGCCTGATACAGTCACCGGAGACATTATTTTTGTAGTGCAACAAAAGGAACATCCAAAATTCAAGAGGAAAATGGACGATCTTTATGTGGAACATAGCCTCACCTTGACCGAAGCTGTCTGTGGGTTTCAATTTGTCTTGACTCATCTTGATGGCAGACAGCTTCTTATTAAATCAAACCCTGGCGAAGTTATCAAACCTGGTAAGAAAAACTCACACTTACTCTGCATTCGGGTGTGTTCTTTAGTTGCTAGTACTTTTGACATCTTTAGTTTTGCTTATAAATGAAACCGAGATGGTCCTTTACTTATTTCATCATTCATCGATGTTCTGCAGATCAATACAAGGCAATAAACGATGAGGGAATGCCTGATTACCGAAGGCCATTCATGAAGGGCCGTCTATATATTCATTTTAACGTGGAATTTCCAGAGTCTGGTTCACTTTCTCCCGAGACATGCAAGGCTCTCAAGACTATTCTCTCACCAAACCCGGTTAAACAATTGCCTGATATGGAGCTGGATGAATGCGAGGAAACCACTTTATATGATGTCAACATTGAGCAAGAGATGAGGCAGAAGGAGTATCAACGACGCCAAGAAGCATATGATGAAGATGATGATGACGACGACGATGAACCGACTATGCATCGAATGGCATGTAATCAACAGTAGGAATAGGTAGAAACCAGTAGGGATCTTGGCTTTTGCCTTTTGCAATACTAGTAACTAGCTTTTTTGAATATGTGCTAATGCTTTCTTTTGTTTATTTAACCCATAGCTGGTGTTTTGGCTTTTGTTAGGTAGCAAAAGTTCTTACATCGTAAACTTGATAGTTTACCAAAAGGATAAATTTCAATTAGGTCCCCGGAAATATGTGATTGTCTAAGTGAGGACTTCATTTTTAAAAACTTCAGTCTCGAAATTAATCATTTGTCTCAAATTAGTCTTATTAGGGCACAAACACGAGGCTTATCTTGGGTTTAAATTTGGGCTGGAAATGAATTACTACCTGTGGTAAAAAAATATAAATAGTTTTAATCTTGGACACGAAGATTAAGGGTATAAAAAATAAGACAACTCTTAAAGTTATAATAATTTTTTTACTTTTTATAAAAGGGAAAAGAAATAGATAGTAGAAGTGAAATAAATTAATTCAAGATTGGTGAAAATAGAAGAGTTTAATAAATAATTATTAAAAGTTTTAAAAATCATTATATTTTTAATCATTCTCAATGGGTAGTAGTAAAAAATATGTAAATGGTATATTTGAAAAACACTTATATATTCCTTCTTTGATGCATGGTATCGGATGGATTATATTTGAAAATCACATATTTTTCTTCTTTCACGCACTGTATCGGATGGGTTTGGGATAAGGATAAGGTTTTCCCTTACCAATTTCTACCCATCCCCACTCAATTTTATTATTTTATATATATATATATATATGTACCAAAAATTTATAAAAATATTAAATATTTAAGCTAGGGTTATTATAAGTTGTGATGAACTAGATTTATTATTTTATGTTATAGTATTTTTGTAATTTAGAAGTATATTATTTAGTTTGAACTTTAAAATTTGTTGAGCTTTTGATTGTGTCATTTTTTAGTTTTAATTGGTAAATTTATATACGAATCTCCACAATTCAATTTTCAGTTTTGAATCCTCCGTAGGGTTTGGGGATAGGGAGGCGGGAATGGAAATTAATTAGGGAGAGTTGATCAGTTGGGGATGTGAAGGAATTTTATCCCCATATATGAGGATGAACGAGAATAGGGACGAGATGGGGATAGGGCAGGGACTGAGGTCCCACCCCAACCTGCCCCATTGCTATTATGTAGGATCCGTATCGGAATTGTTGAGTGTGTCTAAATTTCTGATCCTTTCTACCACCTGGGCTTTTCACGAGAATGAAACCTAAGGATATCTTCTCTAACTTTCGTTAAAAAAAAAAATCACAGACTCCTTTTAGTCTCTAAAATTTTAGATCTTGACATAATATGGTCCTCAAAATTTATTTTTCAACATTATGGTCTTTAAATAATTTACAAAAATCCAATAAGATCCATTTGTCATTAAACACTTGACTTCCGTAAAATAACCCACAGAAGCAGCTTCAAAAAGGCAACTTGAAGGGTAAAATAGGCATCACGAGCCATTGCCTACAAACAAAACACATCTTCTGATGCTTGGATAGGGGAAATAAAAGCTCTAACTCCTCTTAAAATTGTGCCTCATGTGTGTGTGTGTTTTTTTTTTATTAATAAAACGACTTATAATATATATTTTATATTTTATCCTTTAGGTTACCTTGCGTGAGTAGCTCATGCGATTCTTTTGGTGGAAATGAAGTGTTTGATGCAATGAATTTTATTAGATTGTTGTCAATTGTTTAGGGATCATAACGACTGAAAATAAACTTTTGATGACCATATTATGTTGAGATCTAAACTTTAGGGACTAAATAGTAACTCAAAACTTTAATGATAAACCGTAAATAATTTAGTAATGATATAGAAATTTTTTTTTAGAAATCATAATATATTAATGCCAAAAATAGAAAGATCATAAACTAAGTTTGAACAGTCATAATTAATTAATGTCATTGAAACAGACAAATAAAGGGCTATAAGTCTAATCATGTTTCCCTTTGTCCAAATCCAACCTGTTTCCTTCTTTAAGTGGACAAGACATGAGCTGAAACTAACACTAGTAACTATTACTACTACTAATTAAGATTGGCCGCTTTGATCTGGTGACTTTATAATTAAAAAGACGTTTATTAATGTTGTATTAATGATTGGATGATCAATTCATGGGTACTCATTTGCATTGCAACCATCTTTTTGTGTGACAAAGGTTTTGATGGTTTTGACGAGTTTTCGAGTTCAAAATCTGAAAATACAGTAGAATTTTATAAAAAAGTTTTATCGTTCTATATAGTTTTATAACCATAGTTCTATGACATCATTAATCGAAAAATGTCTTATAAAATGGGAAGAAGATAGACACTTCCTCCATGCTTATCAGAGCATCAACACACTAGTTTGCTTCATGTTTAAATCAAATCTCAAGAAATTCATACATTAGAGGATTAGTTTAAGATTGGTATAGTTTAAAGGTGCCTTCTATGTGCATATAGACCTGTTCAGAATACCTTATGATAAAAAAAATATATGGCTCACTTGTTCTACTTATTTATGTCTAAAAATGATTGGCGAATTATTTTTTAAGAAATATTTTTATCCTATTATTGGTACAAATATTTTTCATAGAAAATGACCTTTTTATCCTCAACAAAATCTGCCTGGTCAACTTAATATTGATAACCTGAAACTGTTTGATAGAGAAGAAGAGGGGGGTAAATTAAAGAAGAGGGGGAATGAAGGATTCCAAACTCCATCTTTTTCTTTTGAGAACATTTCACGTGGATGCCTTGTTCTTCCTCCACCCAATTATATATATTTAAGTCAACTTTCTATGTAAAAATTTTCCAACTTTAAATCATTCTTCATATCAAAATGCACTGAACTTTATACATAATTGTATATGAGTCTGTTTCTTCATTGCTTGTAATTTGGAAAAAAAAAAGTCCTTTTAAAGAAAGTTTTTTAATTAACAAAATTGATGTATCATTTTTATTTGTGAAAATGACTAATATATAGTCTTTAAAGTATTTTGTGAATATTATTTAATACTTAAAGATTTTCTTTCCAACTAATATAGTTTTTTTTTTTGCTAAGCAACTAATATGGTTCTTAAACATTTTGTGTGCTGCCAAAGTAGTTTATTTTTATTACAAATTTTCGCTAAAATATATTAGTACATTCTAATCTCGTGAAACTTTTATTAATGTATATATGTCTTACAAAAAGTGTCACGTACTATAAATATATTTTTTATATTGAAATTTGTCAATTAGAAGTTGTGATAAAACTACGTAGTAAATATTACCTCCGGTCGAAAATAAGTCTTTTTAAAAATATTAAGAATGGTAAAATATGTCTTTTTGTATTTTTTTATGGACATTAAATATTTCTTTTCCAAATATACCCTTCTTTATTTTATTGGATTAGATAGTGTCTGACTCTTAAGAAAAGGTAAGGTAAAAAATAAAAGAGTAATTTAGATATTTAATATTAAAAGGCATCTTGATTTAAAAAATATTAATCTGTGGGTATAAGTCCAAAATGATTTATATATTCAGATCGGAGGTAGTAGTATATAAAATCTTTAAGGACCCTATATTGGCTGAAATTTTTTTGATCGAAGATCTTAAATAAGAATGAAAAAGAACTTTGAAAGTTATATTCGCAATTTTCCCTTCTATTTTTAATAGCGTTAATAAATAAAAGTATTTTTGAGAAGTATCTCAATTTAACTTTTCAAAAATAATTTTCCAATTTTTTTTTAAAAAATTAAGTATAAAGGTAATCATCACTCGATAACAATTAAAAATTAGCTTGTAGTTCTTTTTATCACCATTAAGAGACGCGCGATATCTAATAGTACACTTTCTGATTAATTCAGATTTAATTTACGAAGCGCTAGTAGAGTTTGATTCACACTTGAAAATTAAGACTTGATGCAAAACTTTCTTAACACGATGTCATATGCAGAGGATGAATCGTGATCTTACATTAACATTAGCAACAGAGTACTTATAGTTTAAAATAAAATGATTGTGAACTTAATTCAATTGACAATAAAGTTCTACATATTTGGTCCCTCCCTCAATACTCTTTAGTTGTCTCAGTATGTGGTACAATTATCGGTGGAGGATTTTGAAAGCTAGCCAAACAAAAAACAAAAATGAAAATGAAGATTAATTATGATTATTATTTGTAATTATAACAAGTAATAACTAGCTACGTATTGTTAGAATTTTTGAATTTGGGTCTAACTCACCCCAAAAAGTACTTCAAGAGGAGATGACTGTCCAAGTCTTTATAAGTAGTAATTGTTTTCTCATTCTCAACACACCCTCTCACGCCCAAACTGATCATTTTTTTGCCTGAAGCATGGCATTCTGCAGGATTAGACATCTGCGGAGGACTTGGGCCTAACTCATCCCAAAAGATAACTCAAAAGAAAAAGATTGTCCAAGTCTTTATAAGTAGTAATTGTTTTCTCATTCTCAACACCTACCAGCACAAAGATTAATTCTGGAAAAGACTTCCCATTGCGCATTATTTGTTTGTCTGTAATTTTGTGTCTCATTGAAAATGTGATCAATTCTTGTAGAGAGAAACTTGTTAGACGACAGCGTATGCCCTTCTAATCTCATAGACGGCTTGGTTTTACCTCCTTTTTTTTTTTTAATTTTCTGATTTTTGTCATATTAAGAAAAATTTACAAGAAAAAATTTTTAGTTTGTAATTCCCAGAATTCTCAGATGACAAAGTAAGAAAATTGTAAATTAGCAACAAATTTGTAATAATAGTTTGTTAGGATTTTTGGATTTGGGTCTAACTCACTCCAAAAGGTACTTAAGAGGAGAAGACTGTCCAAGTCTTTATATGGAGTAATTATTTTTTTTAATTAGCTGATGTGAGATTCTCAACATGGTTTTAAAAAATAATGGAATAATTAAGACATAATGATCCGTTGTAAAATCCTTATAAATTTTCAACGATTTTATTACATTAATTACACAAATGTAATTATAATCAATACAATGTTAATTACACAGGTTTTTTAATAATCAATCCTTTTTAAGATCGTATACATCTAACTTACTTTGTCATATGATTCAAAACTAGCCAAATCGTGTGATGAGAACACATCTTTGAATTTGAAAACACATTCTGCAATTTTTTGCCTGCTAGCTACAAGGTGAAATACCTCATCCACAGAACCCTTATTAGACTGACCGACAACCATATTAGAAATGTTGAAATTTCTACACTGTCGTTGTCTTATCCTTTTTCTCTCTTACCACATAGGAGAAGGGAGAGAGCATATTTTTCACTTTGCCTTGTCCTCTTTTTTTCTCTCTTCTTTCTTCTTTTCTTTCTCTTGGACCACAATGAATTGCTATGAGAAAGAAGCTCGCTAAAACTTTCAAGGAGGGAGAGGAGAGGACGATGGGGAAGGTGGAATAGTTTGGAAAAGATGAGGGAAAGGTGGAAAGCGTGAAAAAGCTGCTGTGAATTAAAATTAATGTGCCATAATATGTTTTGGCAACACATTTTCATTCCATAAGTCTGTTACTAACTTAGTTGTAGGCATGTTTGGCCGGTTGTTTACACATTTTTGTTCTTTTTTCGTTTTCAATTCATGTTTTTTTTTTCTTATGATGAGTTGGACTGAGTCTTACAATCCAAATATATTGAGTTTATTTTTAATCCAAGATGCCGGGCGGACCGGGCTGGAAACAACCCAATCTCTTCTTGTTTCTTTCCCAGGTGACTTGTCTGTTGGTCTTTTGAATGAGTTTTCCAGGTTCTTGGCTGTTCTGTTTTGAACGTTTCTTCCAGATGACTTATCTATTGATTGGGTTTACCTAAGGAACTCATAAATACTCTCATCATTTCTATTGCTCATAAATGAGGTGACAAATAACTCTGTGTGAAGCTTTCTTATGTTCTTTTCTATCTTCTTTTTCTTCTCTGCAGTTTCTTATTCCTCTATTACTGTCTGTTCTCTGTGAATTTTTATGTTGCTCCCGCCGTTAGTCGCCATTATTGGTTGACTGCGTGCTTGGGTGGCCTGTGAAAGAGAGAACTGAGAGTGAAAGATTAGATTGTTCTTGTGTGTGAGGCTCATTCATTGTTTTGAGGGTTTGATCGAGAATTTGAATTTTATAGCAAAATCGATTTTCCTCGTCCGTTTTTTGCGTCTGAATATCTCTGTTCTCCTCTTTTACATAGAAACTGGTCGTCCGGTTTTTAAGTTGCTCATTCAATTCTGTCTTTTGCTAGCAAAAATCGGACGTCCGATTTTTGCCTACTCATCCGAATTTTGCAGGTACTTTGGATTGAAGAAGAATCGATAGTTCATTTTTTGGACACCTCATCCGATTTTGAAGAGCCAGTTTTAAGAGTTGTTATCTGTTTATTTGTAATAGATTAGACATTTATACTATGTTTTTTCGCTCTTTTTGTAATAGTTTGTAGGAGTTTTGTTATGTAACAGGCTGATCACCAGTTTACTTTTCTCAACATTAGTAAGAACACATAGATCTGTTACCAAGTTAGTAAAAACACGATTAGAAGGAGATATATTTTTAATTATTTGAGGAAAAGAAATCTTGATTACAATGAGTGTGACATTGATAACAATATATTTCCTAAAATATTACAAAAAAATTGAAAACTAATATCGTTTTCAGCCATCCTATCAATAAAATACATGTGTTTATATACGTATATATTGATCTTACAAGACGATGAACAAATAATAAAGGAGAGAATTATTAGAAATAATTATATGTACATCAAAGTAATTGTAATAATTTAGATATTACAAAAAGCTAGCTGAGGAGGATATATATATATGAATGGATTCTATTAAATAATATATCAAGTAATTAAAAAATTCATATATATATATATATTTTGAAAGTTTAATTTGGTGCCGAAATTAGAACAATTGATGTTTGTTTTCAGACAACGAATCTTGACCATATACGTTTGTTTGATCATGAAAGTGAAAAAGGATTATTTCCCAGACCCATTAAAACAAAAAAATATAAGAAAGTTGGTTAAAACAAAAAAGAAAAAGAAAGTGGTTGAATAATTTAGTAATTCCTCCTCCTCATGTTTCATGTGTTTGATGTCAGATTCGGATTTTGTCTAGCATTCTCTAATATTTCTAATGTAGTATTTTTTTTAAATAAAATTTATTAAATAAAAATAAACTTCATAACAAAAAAGAAAAATGGTATAGAAAAAAATATTATAAATAAAAATATTAATTAAGGTATTATAGAAAATGTTACGTATGATGTGAGTGCTTTGATACTAATTTATCTCGTGAGACCCTGAGACAAATATGATTTACTTCTTTAATTTTTCAAAAAAAAATTTATACAAATCTTTGCTTCCGCAAAATTGAAGATTCTGATATCATTCGACAAGATGAATGTACAAAATTTTTTTTCACATTAGATTAATTACACATATAAGTACAATTTATTTTATTTTATTTTAAAAATAACGAGCATATATAAGGCCAAGTAATATATTTGTAAGCTAATTAAATAGAAGTAAAAGATATATAGAATTAGAGAAATTTAAAAGGGAGCAGCCAAAAAATATGACACATATATATGACTTCATTAGTTCAAGATTAATGAGCTAATTACGTGGTTATTACGAGCATAAGATAGAATTTGGGATTAATTAAGCAATAAGATTAGAAAACTGATCCAAAATTCTCTTATCGAGGAAATATAATACTAGTTTTTTCCTGGAAATATTAATATTAGTTGCGGTACATAGAAAATGTGAGTATTGATAAGAAAAATCAATATTAGTAACTCAATTGGTTAAAAACACCTCTTATAATGTGATACGTTATTGATTCAATTAACACTTTTCCTCTCCAAACATATAAAAAAAAAATTAATATTAAATCGATTATAGTAGTACAATGAGAGCGAAAAGATAATTTTCATACCGTAATACTTTTATCATAACGAATAGAAATATTCTTAATTTTCTAATTCTACTTTTATTAAAATATTATAATTAATCCAATGTTAATTCAATAATAATTATTCAGAAAATATAATGTATACAGAGTTCCTGTTGAAGTGAGTGAGCAAGAAGAAGAATATTTGACGTGGCAGTAGTTGAACAACTCCACATTCCTCTTTATGATAATTAATTATAATTTTTTTAATGAGATTAATGACCAATTGATCCACATATTTTTTTTTGGGGGGGGTTCTTGGAAGATATATACATTAATTTCTAGCTATTTATTTATGTAATAAGTGAGTATATAAATTGAAGTAGCTAGGGTTTTATGTGTCAGCTAATTAATTAATTAAATCAAGAAGCTTCTGAATATATATGTTATCCACACAGGAGATGCAGGGAATGTAGCATTTGAAGCCATATTTACTACCTTGTCTCACCTCTTTTGAGAGAAAGAGAGAGAGGAAATAAAAGGTTATTTCTCTTTTTCTTTTAAAAAAAAATGGAAAAAGGTTATTTCTCATAAACATAAGATTTTACATTATTATCTAATATCTTCTAACAAAAGAATAATTTTTTTTAAGGATCAGGACGAACTTGGCGAATATCACAAATTTTATTAAATAAAAGGAAATTACAAAAGTACACTATAAAACTTATTTAAAAGAAAACAAGAAGACGAGAAGACAAAAACAAGAAAACATCACAAAGGAAAAGGAAATGAAAATTATTATCTTATCAAAATTTTTTTGCACGTAAGTTGTGATAGAAATAATCAGAAAACAAATATCTGATTTTAAGAATGTACAAAATTTATAAATGGTTTACAATATCGATTATCTAATTAAAATTTAGAAAATTTATATTTTATCTTCTAAAATTTATTAATAAAAATACTATAATAAAAATTTTAAAGAGAATATACATGTTAGAGAGAAGCCAATAGAATTGCTTCATATATTTTTAGAGATCAGAATAAGTTAGAGAAAAATTGACCGAACAATGAGTTATTTAATGCATTCTAAAATATGTTAAAGATAATTCGAATTAAGCAAAGAATTTTTTGAGCTTATATATATATGAAGAATATTTTCAGGTGGAAAGAAGCTAACAATGCAAGAACTAGCAAGCTAGCTATATATAGTATCTAGAAATTGCTTGTTCCGCCAGCCAAAAGAAGACAACCTACGCATGGTCAAGTACAAGTACCATATTCCTTCACCATGCAAATGCAACCACTCAAAATACTCCTATTTTTCAATCTAATATGATAGAGCAGAAATAAACAAATGAGTATTGAGTCAATTCTAATGGTTTAACAAGGATGAAATAATCTTTTTTTACGCTAAAGACCTTCTACTAGTAAGAAAATTATGTGTATTTTTTTTATTTTTACAATTTTATTCATTATTGAGCCACTATATTTTGTTCGATATTGATCTACTAAACATTTCTCATCCATTATATATTACAATTTTACTTTCTGAGTAGTGATAGAAGATCAATATCGAGCCAATTATAATGACTCAACGAAGCAAAAAGGTCATTTCCACATGAAAGTACATGTACGAGTAAGGGAACAAAAGTATTTTTTTTTCTAATTTTATCTTTATTAAGCCACTATATAATTGAGCCTTGCTCAATGTTGACTCATCAAACATTATCTTTACTCTTTACGTTCCAAATTAATTAAATAATCTAATTTCCATATAAAAAAATATGCAGAAAGGATTATATAAGTGAGGACAGGGTACTATTTTCACCAGTGTTTTGGGACAATAATTCGTAACGGATTTGACGTATATATTGGCTTTTTGGTATGATTGCTGGTCGTATCGTATGGTAATTTAATTTTTTGTAGGAAAGAATAAATTGTAAGTGTCCTAACAAGTACGTATGAGGGAGAAAATGCTTTCAACTTTCTCTGCCCTTTCTCTTCTAAATCCAATTCATTTCATTTTTTGGACTTCATAATTTTATTATCATTAAATTCATGATATATATCTCAATTTTCTTCAACAAAGATCAGCTCCTATGGTATTGATACTTGTATTAATTATTGTTGAGGATCTCAAATGGCTAGTATTTGAGAGTAATTACTCTTTATAAAGGCTTGGACAGTCTTCCCTTCCTGAGATACTTTTTAAAATGAGTTAAGTCTAAGTCTAAATTCTAACATGATATTAGAACCAGTTATTAGCCCTTACCTATTTTGATTTTCTAAATTCTAGTTTCTGCTTTTGTGTAAAATATTATATTAGTATTAGAGGGATACCCACAAATTGAATAATTGATGAAAAAGGGAAAAAAAGAGAAAAAGTTGGGGGTATTTTTTTTTCTTTTTCTTTCTTTGTTAATGGTGAAAAAAGAAATGAGAAAAAGCCATAAAGATAGGAAGAGAGAAATATATACACATGCATATATCCATAATAGGATAAGAATGTTCTCAGACATACCCCTTCTTTTTGTCGAATTAAAGAAAAATAATATGATAAATTAATTTGCAGAGAAAATATTATAGTAAAACAGGCATTATTATTAAAAGCAAAGTGTATATTGTTTAATTAAATAAATACTCAAAAGCCAGATCCTATTCATATGTTCTAATATAAAGCAAAGACCGGGCTTTATTTTCTTATATAAAGAAAGATTAATAAGGAGTCTTTCGTAGTACGCAAACGAAGATCTATAGAAGAGAGTAGAAGAATCAAATATATATATATATTACCTTATTAATTTACTCAACTTGTGGCTACAAAATTCAACTAATTTCGCTAAACAAAACGTCTAACTCAAAGTGAATATATATCTGGTAAAATTTGTGCTTGGGCTTAGTTCATCCCAAGTCATGTGAAATTCTCGACATATTTTTGGGATTGGACATTTGGAGCATGAAATTTGCAGGATTAGACATCTACGCACTGGTCACTCAACACAAGCAACTCAACAACTGGTGAGATAGGCCTAACTCACTCAAAAATTACCTCAAGAGGATAGGATTCTCACAATATAAAAATCGAATTCTTCAGTATTAACAAGTTTATGGTACAATCGACTTTATAGTAACAAAATTTAGTATTTCAAGAACATAAGAAAAAGAACTTCATTAGGAAGAAAAATTGTTTGTTATAATGGTGAGAATTATAAAGTCTGGTATTTCTTCTATCCAAGCTAGAAAATTAGAGATATTACAGATCGTATTTAGTTAACAAATATGCTTCTTCTTTTTTTAATGAGATAGTGTTTTTTCAAGCCTACGAATATTAGAGAAAAATCAATAAGAAAAATAAAAGAAGAGGAGATTAATGTAGTTTTACTAGTATTGGAGATGCATTGATCAAGTAGATGGCCAAATGATTATTAGGATTAGATATGAAAGGCCCCATAAGTTAGGTTGTATATATATATTTTACATATAAGAATTTCTTCTTGTTATTATATATATATATATATTGAAAGAAAAAAAAACTAATTAAATAGAAGTCATGATTATGAAATATGGCTCTATATACATGCATTGATGTCACTCCATAGCCTTATAAGTGGCCAATTTCCAAGAGAGTTCCTATCAATGGTAGGGAAATAATGAAACCTCCTATTATTTAGGTATATGAGACAAACAAGTCTCTCAAATATTGGCCCCTTTGGCCTTAGAGCCCCATTCCAACTACTACATGACCCCAATTAGAGGTCATGTATGCCCTCATTGCAAGAAAAATGAGGAATTATACTTTGAAGATATTAATAAAATCCCTCTTGGTGGTTATAAGGACATGAAAATGAAGATGATTTCCCCCTTTAATTTGTTAGTTTTCCTTAGTCTAAATTTTATTACACTGTCTTTTATTTGTAATTCATGAAAACACATAATTATAATGTTTGCGATTTAACAAAAAATAAATACTTTATTAATTTTTTTTGTCTTTCTTTATATTTATAATCATATCATTTGACTCGAGGGATTAATATGAAAAAATTTGGTAAAAGATGAGATATATGTCATAAATTTTTATTTCTTAGTACAAAAATATTATAAAATTTGAAATGTATTTCTAGAAATGGAAATTAATATTCTGTTTGAAAATATATTTATGAATTTCCTGCCACCTACCCTAACCCCAAGTGGGAGCTCGGGGAGGACAACTGGTGATCATCAGTTCGGACAAGATATATGCCCAATTTATAGTGACAAGCTCATCACTTCAGACCATAATATCTCAAAAAGCTTGGATGTTGGAGCATTATAAATGATAATTTTCGACACCATTATTTATTATTATTATTATTTATATGTAGTGCGTAAATTAAAAGAGGAGTAAATATTTTGATTATTATTATTGTGTAAATTAAAGAGAAGTAAATATTTCAAATATTATTATATGTGTAAAAGAAAGAAGTGGATTATTATTATTATTATTATTGTTATGTAGTGTGGGTAAGATTTCGAAGTAAAGATTTCAATGTTTAATTTGGATTCGGATAGTTTGAAATTCTAAAATAAAATTATAAAAGAAATCTGGATGTATCATACTAGAAATTCCATTCAATTCCTTAATTCTCTTTCTTCTTCATTATCATTTTTCTTTAATTTACACAATTTCAATTTAAAATTAACTGTTTGTTTTATTCTAATATAATTTTAAATACAAAATATTTAATTTCAAGTGGAAGAAATATAAAAATATTTCATAGAGAACAACAAATCTTTATCAAATACATAATTTTTTATTTGATTATAGATTTCGATTGGATTCTTTTCTCAAATTCATCATAACCACAATATGCATAATATCAAAAAAGACAATTATGTACGTCCACTAGGCCCCCCATTTGCTACTTATTAATACATCAATATACACAGTAAAAATTACTCTTTTTTTTTTCTTGAAACAGTAAAAATTACTGTTGCATCCTTAATTTTAACATAATCATAATCCACTTTAGCACCTAAACTGCTACCTGTTCATCTAAAATCAATTAGTGTACGCACAAATATTCGTCATTCAATTGGGACTTTGGCTTCATTAGTCTCCGTTACAGGACAATTGATATATACAAACAATCTCCTCTCAATAATTAAGCTCATTAAAAATAACATACGAACTTATTTCTAATATTACTTGTAGGATCTCAAACGTTACTAATTCACCTAAAACGAATTAATATTCGAGAAAATGCATATCCAAATTTTATTTAGTGTATTCAGCATATTTTGCCACTGACAAATGATGTCACTATCATCTTAAAAAAAAAAAAAAAACTAGTCACTATCACTATGCAATGCAGATATTTTTTTAATAGGTAAAATTCCAGGCCATGCATGCAAATACACGAGTGATTACTGAAGAACATCTAACTACACTTTTGATTTAAAAAATAAAAAAATTATTATTATGCAGGTAATTTATGCTATTAAAATCAAATTTAAACGACAATTACTTTTTGACTTAAAAATTGTTTCTGTTTTTAAGGTAAAATTTAATTATCTAGCTGGCTATCGTCAAAGAAAACTAAAAAAAGGAAAGAAAAAGAGAAGAAGAAAAAGACTATTTGTCCAGCAAATCAAGGACGGGGCCCATAATATAAACTGGGTTGGACCCACAGGCATGTGACCCATGTGTAACTTTGTAGAATCCAGAAATATACCTTGTGACTTCAGTTCCAAAAAAAAAAAAAAAAAAGACTGTGACTTCCAGAAACAAAAAATGAGTTAATTCAAAAAAGACTCCCGTATTTTTTTGAGAATTTTTAATTAAATATTTAAATTTTTAATTTTGATAAGTATTACGAATGAATTTTTTTTAATTTTGGCAATTAAATACTTAAATCCTTATTTAAATACTTGATTATCAAAATAAAAAGTTTTTAATTGTTGCATTTTTTTATATAATCCTAATTTAGATATTTATTTATTAAATTAAAAATGTAAATACTCAATTGATAATTTACAAAAAGTATAGGGGTGTTTCTGAAATTAACCCAAAAAGTAGAAAAACAATATTTTTGGAACGATGAAAACTTGAATAACAAAGGGGTCATGTGTATTGGTATTAAGTCCATTGTCTGCATCCCTAATAACAAAACCCCACATGACAAATTTTTTAACAATTATTGCTTAGCAATGCCATTGCCTATATATAGTAAATGTGTTCTTTATCCATTTTGTACTCTTTCTCTAGTTTTCTTTTTTTTTTATTTTTTATCATAATATAATATTCGAGATTGCATAACAAACTTAAGAAGAATTACAAAACACAAAATTAAAAATACAATACAAAATAGTGTTCAAAATAATTTTAACTCACAAGTCAAAACCTATCACTTGACATACTCATCCTAAAAGATGGAAGCTTACTATTGGATTACCACCTCATTGTTGTTCTTTAAACTTTTTTGCATTTTAAAAGAAGTTCCTTATAAATTGAGAAATAATAGCAATAGAAAAAATATCAAAATTTTCTAGGAAAAAAATATAACAGTTTTTTTTTTTACACATTCAAGTGAAAAAACATGTAACTAAAGTTTTACCAATTGTAATATATTTAGCAAAAAAATGTAATATAATTAAAGTATATATGTCAAAATTTGAAAAAATACCAAAAATAATGGACGAATAACCCTACAAGGGCCCTCGGCCATTTTTCAACGGGCGATACTTCTGCCTCGTGCTAAAACGGTATGGCCTACGGCTGTCTTCTGCTGAAAATGAGCCAAAATATATGTACACATACATGAATAATTAACCTTGTTTTATCTTCAACAAAAAGCTTTTTTTGGCCAAATATCTACCTAATCATCAAACATTTTGACACAGTTAATAAATATATTGTTAATGTTAATATAAAAAATATATTGTTAATATTAGTATAAAGTTATAAATTTAATTTTTTGACAAGATATAATTTTAAAAGAATATTGTATTAAATCTTTTTTGAATTAAATTTTACAAACGCAAATCATATTATATTGGGTTTTAGTCTTTATTAGTTAATTAATGAAAATATCATATGCTTAACAAAATGTTAACCCAAAGAAAAGATCAACAAGAAAAAGAAACTATATATAGATGAATCCGAATGTAATCATATATATCACAAGATATGTAAGTAAGATGAGTTGGGATTCTTCTTAATTAATTGAAAGTTTTGAACTCAAGTGAAATTTGAAAACGTAATTGTGACTTGTGAGAGAATTTTATTACATTTGTAATTTTATTTGACTCAAATTATAATTACTCTGGACGTGATATTTGTATTTGCAGTGTTCATATCTCCACTCATACACTATAGGGTTGATATTAAATCACATCCTTACTTATTTTTATTTCCACAAATAGAGATATAATCAACCACAGTAATAACGTAACTAAATAAAAATCAGTGATTCATAAGTAGAAATATAAAACAGAAGTGTAATAGAATTTTTTGTGTAGTTGTAGTATGAAAATAACTCTCTTGTATGTAGGAACACGCTCAAAAGCATATACTATCATATATGCCATTAAAATTGCCACATGGTTATCTAAAGAAAAAAAAAGCCACATGGTTAACAAATTAGCTGAACTGTAGAAGAGTCTTCTTATGCTTAAGGTCCCTCCCATGACCCCTTCTTTCTTTACCTTTATTTAAATCATTGCTCAATTTATGTTAGAATCCTAGAAGCCCTTAGTAGTAGTACCCCTCCACCCCACCCCACCCCACCCCACCCCTAAAATCTTCCTATTTTATGTGCTGTATTTGTGATCAATGTATTCTAGCCACCACCACGGGCAAGTCCTCTTATCAATCAACATGGACCAGCAAATCAACATAGGGACTCTCACTCCACACTCCCACTTTTCTTCCACTTCCGCCGCCACCTCCACCTCATCTTCGCCGTCCTCCACCACCTCCTCCTCCTCCTCCTCCTCCTCCTTCTCTACCAATTCAAATTCCAGAAAAGGGCAAAATGGGGAAATTTATCTGATGAAGAAGAAGAACAAAAAGAAGAGCAATAATAATATTAATGGAGGAGGAGGAGAAGATGATGAGAAGCATCCGACTTACAGAGGAGTAAGGAAACGGAATTGGGGAAAATGGGTATCCGAAATCCGAGAACCGAGGAAGAAATCACGAATATGGTTAGGAACATATCCAACGGCTGAAATGGCAGCTAGAGCACATGACGTGGCAGCTTTAGCAATCAAAGGTCATTCTGCTTTTCTTAATTTCCCTCATTTAGCTCACGAACTTCCCCGTCCGGCTTCTACTTTACCTAAAGACATCCAAGCCGCCGCCGCTAAAGCCGCCGCATCCATCACATTCTCCGCTGAATCTCGAGACGGAGATGATGATGATCAACTAGAAGAAGAAGAAGATCAGCCGCCGATTAACCGATCGGAGTTACCGAATTCTCATTCGTCGTCTGATTTATCATCGGAGAATTCGCAATTAGAATCTTCGAATTCGAACTTGAATTCTCCGGAGAACGACGATGATACGTTCTTCAACTTGCCGGATCTTTCAATTGACGTCGCCGCCGATCATATCGACGGTTACTGTTTCTATGATTCAGGATTTAGGCTTGAAGAGCCATTTTTATGGGACTGCTACTAGAATTTGAAGAAATTTCTGTGTGAAAAATTTACTAACTTCTGTGGATTTTCAAGTACAGCAGCCATTGCATATATTAATTTCATAAGAATTATCCGGGAAAAAAAATCTCTGGATATTCATACAATTAATGATATGATGATTGAGTATGAGTTTGTTCATGAATTTGTTCCTATATTAGTTCACTTTGGTATTTCCTGCTTGGGAACAGAGCAGTTACCTTTTTCCTGTTTCAGCTGATTCCACAGGGTTTCAGTCAAATGCTGGTAAATATCATTAAATTTGAAAAATGTGTTTTTTTTATTTTTATATGTGAATAAATATGTATGAATATGAAATCATATTTAAAAGTTTGCCGATAAGAGTTGCTCTAATGGTAAATAAATAAAAATTTCTATTTATTATCTCTTATGATTTATATTTTCATGTAATTTATACACTATGATATTGTTATACATGACTTGATAAATACAAAATTTACTTTCTTGACGTAAATTTTGTTACAAAATGATTTGATTAGTCGATTTATTGCTTTGTATGATTCTTGAACTATGACCTGAGTGACGTTACACTATATTTAATTAGGACGACGTATTATTTAATTAGTACGATTTAATTTCTCATGTGATTTATGAATTGTGAGATTAGTCCTGTTGCATATGAATTGACTAACTAGTAGAATTTACTTTCTGTGTAATTTGTAGATTATTATGAAAGACGAGATTTATTCAATTGTGTAATTTTAAATAATAAATGCATTTACTCTTATAAGATATATAGTTAAAAGTTTGAACGGAGTCTTTTTCGTCTAATTTGAGAATTATGACATAAATTCTGTTATATAAGAATCAATTAGTACGACTTATAATTTGTAAGCTATTTTACAAAATGAAATTTACTGAGTATATTTTTTCAGATACTGAATAGTACTAGTAGTAGCAAGTAATTCTCTTATAAGAATGATTATAAAATATTAAAGTTAAAAAAGTTTGTTTGCTTCCTGTGGAGGGGTAATGAAGACAGGTTTCAGTTGACCACAGAATTATATGGCGCCATTGCTAATTTTAGGTGTCCATTTATTGGATTCAACATCAATTACCCATCCCCACTTGCCATAAATGGACACTTTTGTAAAGCTGGCTATAGATGGCAAAATTATTTTACTATTTTTTAGTAAAATATATGCTATAGTATAGCTAGTGATCTTCTGCACAACCCATTTCATATCAACATGATCTATTAGAACAAAAGGATAAAATTCCTTATTCACATAATTTTATTAGATTCTTCGATGTTTAGATGGATCAGATCTTTTGAAAAGTTTTTGTGGATCACACTCTAGTAGCGGAGATCTGCTGATATTGACCTAAAAAAGAAAGCGTAGGAGATGGATGTCTGAGCGGTTGAAAGAGTTGGCTTAGTTAAGCTATATATCACGATATCATTGAGGTGGATATTACATCAAGGTTGAAAACCTTCCCTGTAGATCGGAGCCCAGACACTGATGCATACAAGGAATCACCCCTTATATTGGAGAAGTTGAAATTCTCACACTGTCGTTGTCAGGATTTTAACGTTGGTCCTTGATACTAACTTTACAGCCCAAAACTAACTGAGTTACGCTCATGCAGGCATAGTACTACTTTATATATATATATATATCATTTTCGCGTTAACTTATTTGGTATAACGTTCTTTTTTATGATACAAATGATATAAGAAAAAAGGAAGTTCATGTTTTTGCTTTTTTGGTAATGTTTGTAAGCATGTTTGCTTCCTAATTAACATTCTTAACATCAAGCATATGATGGAGATACTCATGAAAACAACATATATCTAACTTATATATATATATAATTTGATAAAATGTATTTTTACCTAATTGAGTTTCATATGTCACATAATGTATTATAATTGTTTTATAAGTAAGACACTTTCTTTTTCTTTTTTTCCTCAAGACACAAAAAAGGTATCCTTGTTAGAATGTTTCACTAACATAGCAAAAACATTTTTAGCATTAGAAAAAGCTAATTTGACGTTTTAGTTATAAGAGAATTAGTAAAAACATGATGATGAAGAAACATTTTCTAATTAATATATGATCAAAACTTGGCAAAAGAGCCCAAAAACTACCAGCACAATTAACAATTCAAATGTAATTGGGGGAAAGCATGGGAGATAGCATCTTCAAATGAAAGTAGAAATCCTCTATATATAGGTTAAAAAAGGTATGTGTTTTCTTTTTCTCTTCTCAGTAAAAGATGTACATTTTCTACCCGCAAAATATATATTACACTTTATTTTAAATACTATTTCAAAAATATATAGTCAAGCATACTATTTTGATTAGACAATATGTTAAAATTTAAGTAAAATAATTTTTTTAGATTTATTTTAACTTTTCTTTTGTAAAGTCTATAGGGTTAAGCCTTTCCGGCCTTTTGCTTTAATTTTTAGCAATAAAAAAAAAAAAAAGAAAAGCATTATTTCAAAGTGAGTAGTGATCTCACCATCACTATCTTCCTCCCCTTCCTTGATAGTCTATTTCTCCATCATTTGGCCACATTTAGTTGACTCATTGGGCAAGGTGGCAAGAGCAGAGACAAAGCTAATCTCTTGGCCCCCATCAAAATCTTCCATACCATAGATATCACTAAGCTTTTATACTTAGGGCCCCATTTTTTTGCTAAATTATTTGCTCAACATTAATGAATTGAAAATACACATCAAATCTACATATATATACATATATAGTAGGGCTTGTATAATATTTTCTAGGGAGACAAACATTATTAATAAGTATAAAATATACTATTTATAATAATTCATTTAGAATTTATTAAATATTTAAAAATTATATTTTAAATTGTAAAATTAATTAAATTAACTTGTACCGTCCCTAATGTATGCATTAGAAAATTTTTTATATAATATAATTTTTCTTGACATATGCTCGACTTATTATTGTGATTAGTTTTTCAACTTCAGATTCTAATTAACGACGATTTTTTTAACGAATTTTAAATTTTATAAGATTTATTATATTTAAATTAACATAAATAATATATTTTATTTATTAACATACGTAACATATTTTGTTAATATTAATACATGTATTTTGGCAGACAAGTTAGATAATATACACATCCCACATGTATGAGTTTGTGATGAATCTAGTGAGAAGAAATGAAAGGAAAACTATGGGAATGAGTAAATCTTGTGGCCCTCTAAGTTCATTTTTTTAAATAGGTACTTTGCAAGGGGCCCATTTGTGAATAAATTTTCTTAATATAATGAAGGTGATGGAACATAGATACTTTTGAGTCAGGACCCACTTGTATATCTATCTCCATTCTCCTTCGAGAAAGGGTATGAAAAAAGAGCATCTTTGCCCCAATGATCCCCCGCATTAAAATATTTTAATTTAGTCCTTGAATTTTAGTTAAATTAGTAAATTACCCCAAGAATGTACAAGTTGATCATAAAATTTGGTATACATATGAATTTTATGAATTTATTGCTGCTTTCCATTTTTTACCTGTCACATGTTGAACATCATACTCTTTAAAAAATACGAAATTTTAGATGTTTTTTCTTCTATAAACTAGAATGCATTTTAAACTTTTCTTCCCCCTCATTATATTTCTACTAGTTTTTATATTAGAAGAGTGAAAAGAGTTTGAAATTAATTATTAAAAGGAAGGTATAATAGAAAAAATTTTTATTAATTATTATTTTGGAACTACAATATGACAAGTAAAAAAAAATATATAAAAGTTACTACAAAGTAACAAGTAAAAAAAAGAGCCAGAGTATAATTTTATTATAATTATCACCTTACTTGTGACCTCCATTTGCACATATGATCATTTTCGAGAAGACAATATTTCTCAAATGACATGAAACCACATAAATAATTTCGAATGAAATTTGAAGGGGCTAAATTTGGAAATTTAATTTACTTCAGAGGACATAAAAAGCAATTTGCACAAATAGAACAAACAAAAGGAATATCTTTGCAAGAAATTCAATTTCATAAAGTTAATGGCAAAAAGAAAAAAAAAAAGGAATGTCATTATAAAGAAGTAATGGTATGCATATCAAAGCTTTTTTATTTTTTTTATTTTTAGGGTATATAGATCAAAGTTAATCTAATTAGTTAATTTAATTAATTGAATCAAAGGTAAAAGTATTACTTATTATAAAAATTAATTTTATAAATAAGAAAATTAAAATATATTTTTTATATTAATAATTTATTTCAATTTAATCTAATTAATTGTATCATCCTTAGTCAGCATCACTTTTTAATAGAAAAAAATATCTTTTTTTGTTAATCATTCGGACAAAAGAAGAGTGAGTGTGATTGTTGTTTCCAAATTTGCGTGCAAGCTACCCAAAAGATAAAAAGATAGGTGGCATAGTTAGCCATAACTAATTTGACAAACTATATTTAAAATTGATAAAGTGGCTCTGAAAATTGAGCTTCTTTATAAGTTTTCTTTAAATTTTGAGCTAAATGACCTCAAGATTTTTCTAAGTAATTAAAAATTTTAATTGGTTTATATCGTGATTTTGAAACTGATCTATAACATTTTAGTAGTTTATCAATAGTACAATGATATATTTTTGCACTTTAAAGTTAATGATAATGATAGTGGTTGAAGTTTAAATTTTTACATGATATGATATTTAAAGTTTATCTTTTATTATTATGGTTTATAAAAGATATATAATAATTTAATAAAATCATTTATCGTAAAACATTTAACTTAAAAATTATACGAATTATCCACATGTGATAATCTGAAATATAAAATTGGTTATTTTCTCATGAGGTGATATTTTACGAAGAAGAGCCATTTTTATTTTCCGTTTGAAAGGATTGTTCATATTATCTCATTTAAATAATTTTTAAGTTAATTATTTGATTTTAACATGAGCTTGTTGGTTTTTCGTGAACTCTATAGAAAATAAGTTTTAAAAGACAATTGATTGATACCTAAAATTTTGTGACTAAATGGACTATTTTCCTTTTGCTGAGATGCCAAGAAATATGTTTCAGTGGAATATTTGACTTCATTTTGTACTCTTAATTCAATGACAACCAATTAATTAATCAACTTTTGCCGGGATATGTTCAATGTTACTTTCGTGATTTATCATGAATTGCTTAAATCATGCAAATATTTATAAATAAAAACTACCTACTTTAGATGTTACTTGAGAGAGTGAAGTAACATTAAAAGTACATACTTAAAAACAAAACAAAAGAAAATGAATATATAATATATAGTATCTACAAACAAGTAAAGAAATCTGAGTTGTGGCAAAAGAAAAAATCCCAAATTTGGAATGGTTAATAACTAAGTCCTAATTTGATTTGCAGAGAGGGAAGCGAAGAAAGAGAGGGAGAGTGACACCATTTATTTTTATTAGGAAAAGTATATTAATTTACTTCAAAATTGTTTTGTTATGGTGCGAGGAAAGTAAATTACGTTTACTTCCTTCCGTTTGGTTAGGGTGAAAAGTAGAAGATAAATAATTTTTATTATATGTAATTTACTATTATATCACTGCACAAAGTTAGGAGTGTAATATATATGAGGTATAAGTTTAGTTTAGGATAAATTTGTAATAAATTAATTTATAAGAGGATAAAACTGACTTTTCAACATCATTTACGTCACAATCTCTCCATTTTGGGAGGAATTAATTTGCTGATGCGATGGGAAGAGCTCCCTCTCCTCACTTACATTCCCTCTACTTTTACGTTGTAACCAAATACCGTTTTACGTCTTGATTTACATCTCCTCCTACTTCCGTCCGTAATTTACTCCAATCAAACTAAAGCTAAGTTATGATTGACTAACCTATATTTTTTTTCTTTCAATACCTCTAAGAAGTGAAATATTATAGAGATATGACTAATTCAAATTCAATTTGTGCAGTAACTATTTAATTTAACTTTTACTTAAAAATACTTAAGAATTTAATTTAAAATATTTTACGATATCATAAAAAAATTCAAACTTTCAATTTCTTAAATTTAATGCATCAAATCATCGGGCAATAGAGTAACCTATATATTGTAACCAAAATACCTATGGATAATGGTATTTTTTACTTTATTTATTTATTTACTTTTTTGCTGAATTGAGATCTTTTGATTTTAGTCAAATGTAGTGTGCATCCTTGACGACATTTCATGGGAGTAACCTTGAAATTAATGCAATGTTTTCCACGAAACCATGTGGTCTCAAAACATAGATTGGGTGACAACTTATAAAATCAAACACGGTATGTGATTTGTTGGGAACAAGCCAAACATCATGCACGAAATCATGGTGGATATAATTATTGATTTAATTTGTTGTAATTAGTCTATAATTTTAAATACAATTTTCCTACCCAGCAAATATATATAATTTTCCTAATATGAAATGTAATAATCAATATTAATTCCACATGCAAAGCATATGAACCTTTTCATTCCGTTTCGGTCCATTTTTTATAGTATAATTTTCAAGATTAAGAAGGGATATAACGACTTTATTATTGGTAGGCGAGTCTTCTTTAGTAATATTATATTTTTTTATTTATTACATTTTAAACATCACACTATTTAAAAAAAAATGAAATTTTAAATGTTTTTTTTTTTTTTATAAATTAGAATACCTTCAAACTTTTTTCTCTCCTCAATATTATTTTTACTAGTTTTCATTTTAGAAGAATAAAAAAATGTTAGAATTTATTATTAATGGGAGAGTATAATACAAAAAAGATTTATTAAATATTATTTGAAAATTTTACAATTCGACAAGTAAAAAAAAATGAATTTTCATAATGTAACAAGTAAAAAATACGGAAAAAATACATATAACACAAAAAATAATTTAAAAGGACATGAAACACGAGTTGATAGAGAAAAAGAGAAGAATTCTTGTAAGTTGTAAAGGAATTCCATAGAATGCTTTTCCACATTATATACATGAAGTGCCCACCTGAAATGCTTTTGATGCCCTATATATATATATATATATATATATGTTTTCTTGTTTTGTTTGAGGGTATGTTTTCTTTTTGAAGGTTCCTTTTGAAATTTTATTGAATAAATTGTTGAGAAAAAGAAATAAAGGTACACAAAATAGCATGTTAAGAAGAATATTGCTGACTCATAACAAAGATGCCATAATTCTTGAAGGAATTAATTAATTTAAGAGCAAAAACTACATAAAACAAAAGGAAAAGAAGAAAAAGAAAAAGAGTTTTTTATTTTCTGGTCAAGAAAGAAAAAAAGAGATTTGATAATAACACTTTCCATATGCATAAAGTATTTTCATGAAGTGCAATAATTATCTTTAGTTGATGTGGTAATTAATTATGTGCAAATTACATTTTACACTTTAAAATACAATCTCTTATCTATAATATATATATATATATATATGCATAGGTTGTAATAATAGTTTTAAAAGAATATTAACAATGCCACTAATTAAAATTTATGAGACATATTCTTTTCAATTATATGATTATTATTATAGTTGCTTACTTAACAGAATTACAACTATACATGTAGTTTATATTTGTAAAAGTTTTCATAGTTTAAACTAAAGAAAAGTGTCCATAGGCATATACGAAATCAATTAGTTAAAAAGAATTAAATCAATTAGTTAAAAAGAATTGGAAATTAATTTTAATTAGACTAAATAGAATTATGGGTAGAGTCTAAAGAAACACCCCGAGGTTGAAGGGTTATATAATAGCTAAAATTGTGAACTTTTGTTTTGGACAAGTAATTTTAACCTTTTCCTACCATTTAAGTAGCAATGAAAGTAAGTTTATAATTTTTAAAATATTTTTTAATAAAAAAGAAAAAGTTTAGAAATTTAAATTTGAAATCTTTAAATAGAAGTAGAACTGTCAATGGATCTAAACAAGCCGAACTTTTCTAGGCCCAAACTTGACCCGAATAATTCAAGCTTAAAAATATGTGCATGAGCTCGGGTCACATTTGTTAGGGCCGAATTCGGACCGGCTTAGCCCAAATAATTTTTTAAAAAATTGAATTAAAACAAAAATTTGAAAGATAATAAAAGAATTTTAATTTCAAACTATTTTTATTATTTAAATTTCATTTTACATTTATAAAATTACATATTTAAAAAATTAATGTTATATATTCATATATAGTTTATATGTAAATTTGTGACAAAATAATAAAGAAATTCTTTCACATAAATTAAAATTTTATTCTATTTTAATATTTATTATATTAGTTCTTACTTGTAATAGATAATTACAATATAATATGTATATATAATTATAATATATAACATAGTATAATATAAAAAAATTGTAATGTATGTGCGGATCGGACTTAAACAGACCAAGCGTATCTAAGCCCAAATTCGACACGAATTACTTTCGGACCCAAAAATAGGCCCAAATCTTAAAAAATCGGACTGAGCGAGCTGGACTTCGGATCGGTTTGAACCCATTGACAGTCCTAAGTAGAAGGTTTGTCAATCAAAGTCATAATTATTCAGTTTTCTTGAATAATTATGACCTTAATTGACAATTTGAACTTAAATCCTTAAACTTGTTCACTCAATTAGAAGATAATTAAAAGGTATTCTAGGAATCATAAACATACTTACATCAATTTAGTGATTGAAGACGTAGACTTGTCTAAAAAAAAATAATTTTGGACCTTAGTAGTTTTCTAAATCGCCTAAATTGAAAGGATTTATTTAGTACTACTAAATAAGAATATTGAAAATGAAAGAAAATTATGAAAAAAAAAAGTCATTTAGAAATTCATACCTTATGTCCTTGAGAAAATAAAATTTATCAATTATGATAAGATATTATTTATAGAAAGGATATGGCAATCTCAAGAACATAATATTTTGCAAAGATTATTTTGAAAAAAAAACAATGTGAAATTTAAATTTTAATTTTACACACCTATATATTATTTTAATTTTATTTATTACTTTGAATTGAAATTTTAATGTGTTCTCACTCATTTTGTTCTAGATCTGTTAGTGTATATATATATATATATTATATGTACTATACTATTTTTTTTTAAAAAATTTACTGGAAATATACACCTCAAAAGGACACTTAAACTAACGTCCAAAAAGCTATAGTATATACACGTTTTATATTCTTTTCAGAAATATCAAGGGAAAATTGATCAGTATATAAGTTTTTCGCTTAAATTTTGCAAATTCAGACAAGAAAACAACCTTGCATGCCCCTTTTTGCAGAACTAAAATTCCACATTTCGTAAGATACGAAAGAATCCTATGTTTCGTGTTGTATCTTTGAGGTGTCTTTTGTATTTTACTATGCTACTAAAGGTAGCAAGCCAAATTTGTTTTAAAAAACCTCAGTCAATTTATTACAAAGTTATGATAAATTTGTAATAGAGACATTTTTCCATACCTTTAAAAAATGATGGGTATTTAGAATGTTCTTATACTGTGTTAGAATTTGAATTTGGTTTTAACTCACTTCAAAAGATATCTTAAGATGAGGATGATTGTCCAAGTTTATTAAAGGTTTATTAATTATTTAATTAGGCGATGTGGGATTCTCAATAAAGAATTACACATGACTTTGTGTGTTTCATAATTCCATAAGAGAATTCAAACTCTTAATCTATCATAATTTATTCACAATATATTTATTTACTGCGCTCAATTTTGCAGGATTGTAATAGCTTTGTCTCGTTAAATTATGGTTTTTTGAAGGTCCCACACATAAGCCATAGTCATACATATCAAGTAAATTGTAGAAATATCATTGGTTTCTACATGGCTTGGGGTCTTCTTCTCCTTCTGCCTTCTTCAAGGGAACATGCAATGTGGTTGACTACATAATTATATCTCATGTCTTCCATGTTATTCTCCACAAAATGTAAGTTAATTTTGTTGGGAAAAAAAAAAATGAATATTAACGTATACAAGTTAAGTCACACTTTAATCTTTAACTAATTTTCTCTTTTTCAAAATTATTTCCTTTAAAAACATTTGTCCATATATCATCGACTGATCTTTTGAAATGGAATTTGATGAATTGTTTGTGCCCATAGTATATTTAACTAATGAATGTGATAAAATTATCAATTTCTAACTTTTTTTTTTCTCTTAATTCATCTTCTATTTTCATCATATTGGAGGCATTTACATATAAAAAAAGTTATATATATATGAGTTTTACTTGATGTATAACCTATGTAGTTGGACATGTGTTTTCAGAAAACTCTATTTATTTTGATGTGGATAGCAGACAGACCTATATTTCTTGATTTTAATAGGACTCCTTACAAACATTGTTTCTATTTACTATTGTCTAAAAATAATCAAGTTATTAACGAATGGACGAAACCAAGAAATAACCCCTCACGTGCGATATCACCCCTTTCATTATCCACTCTTATCTAGGAGTTTATATAGAGTGCTAATGTGATAGAAGAAACAACTATACAAGGTAATTTTATATTGTAGTTGGTGATGTTGTCCTTGTAGGCTTTCTGGACTAATTTTCTCCCAATATTTTTATTTTTGCAGCCCAATCTATTTTTAACCCAATTATGAATCCATGGGCCTCAAACCAAGATAGGTGGCTGAAGTTTGAATGGGTCAGAGATGTTGGGCCGGGCCGGCCCGGGCTGCCCGTTGTGACTCTTGATCTATTTATGTTTTCTCTCCCTCCTCAGTTCCAGAGTCAATTTAGACTCTTCCTTTCTTCTCTCTTTTTCTGCTACTTCTCGGCCTTCCCGAGAACCGTCTCTTTCTCTTCTTCTTCCCCCCTTCTTTACCGCGGCTTACTGCGTCTGTTGCTCTCCTCTAGTCCGTGGTCCTCTGTTACACCGTCTCTGAAAGTGGTGGTTCTGTGTTGTTCTTATTCAGTCATTTCTGATCTTTTCGTGAGGAGAGTCATAAGGGTGAGAGAGAGGGTGAGCGCCGGTGATCTTTTCTGTTTGAGGCCGAATCTGAGGGTGATTTTTACCGTTAAAGTTGATACCTTTTGTCTTGCAGGCACCTCGACGCAATAATCATTTCAACGTCGCTGCTCGGTGCCGTTGAGTCTCGTTGTATGCCGCTGGCGATTCTGACACCGCAGCGACAGGTAAGTGCCCCTTACCGATTCATAGTTCATTTTTCTTTTAACAGTTATTGTGTTTAATTTTGGTCTTGCCGATTGGCTTGAACTGGGTGTGAAACAGGAAGAGGAAGAAGGATATTTTTTACTGTAATAGAATAGGTTTTTTTCCGCTACCTTACTATTCTTTTACTGATTTGTAATAGTAATTAAAGTGTGTAATAGTGATTAGATCCTATCAAGTGGTATCAGAGCCACGGTTTGGCTCGTCGGCGCCAGCAACTATCGGAAGATTCTGGATCTGAGGGAACTGTTGAGTTCATCAGATCTGGCCAGTGAAGTTTTTTTTTTCACTTTCTCTTTTTTTTTTCGTTTATTTTTTACTGTTTTTTTTGTTTCGGCTTGCCGCCGTTTTATTTTTTCTGTTTTCTTTTTTGGCTTGCCACTAGTTATTGCTTGCGTTTCTGTTGTGTTCTCGGCTCGCCGCCGTCTGTTTCTGTTTCTCTGTTGCTTTGGCTTACCACCGATTGAGATTACTATTACTGTGTTTCTTACTAAATTGTGTTACTGTTCAGTTTTTTCTGTTTACTATTCTTGTTTTATACCTGCTTCTGTTATTCTGCTGCTGCTATTCAGTCTGTGTTTTGGGTTTTTCATTCAGTTTTTTTCTTTTCAAAAATTATAAAACCCAAGCCTGGATTGAATCCGTGAGATTTCAAGTATCTATATCTTGGCGCGAATTTTCTGTTTTTCAAAAGTTTTATTTTTTTTGCTCCCTCTGTTCTTTGTCTTTTTCTGTTTTTGGTAAGGCAGTTTTGTTGCTGCTGTGTTTCTCGTTATTTCAGTTATATTGTTTGTTTCTTTGGTTTCATGCTGCACGTTGTTGCATCGTTTTTATAAAAAAAAAAAGAACAAATCAAGCAAACTAAAACAAGCCAACGTCATTTTTCTTGAAATTGTATTTTTCTATTTTTTGAAAAATCCGAGTAGCTTTATTTTTTTTCAAAACCTTTTTTTAAATCTTTCATTTTTCCTAGTCATTTAATTACACTTATTTTCCTTCGAAACATGTCAGTTCTGATAAGTTCGATGGCAAATCTGACTTTGTAATGTGGCAGAGGAAAATGAAAGCAGTTTTGGTACAAAATAAAATTGCACCTGCTATCTGTAGCCCTAAAGAGTATCCGGAATCTTGGAAGGGTGAAATTCTTTTAAAAAACTAGGTGATGCTCACAGTTTCCTCACCTTACATTTAACTAGCAATGTTTTACGAGAAATTGATGAAAAAGATAATGCTTTTAAAATTTGGACTAAAGTAGAAAAACTATATTTGGAAAAATCACTTTCAAATAAAATTTATTTAAAAAAGAAGCTTTTCGGTTTTAAAATGAGCGGGTCAAAAACACTTTCAGAAAATATGAATGATTTAAATAAAATCGTTTTGGAACTTTAAAACATTGGAGAGAACATCTCTGATGAAAATATTGCAGTCATTTTATTAAATGTCTTACCTGAATCTTTCAATGATGTCAAATATGCTATTAAATATGGCAGAGATGTTTTATCTCTTTCCGATGTTAAAAATGCTTTGAAATCTAAAGATTTGGATTTACAAAAAGAGAACAAATCACATGGTGAAAACTTTTTTGTACGAGGAAGAGTTGACCGGAGAGAACCTCCTAGTCACCGTTTTAAAATTAAAGGGCGATCCAAATCTTGAGAGAAGAACAAAGTAAAGTGTTTTTATTGTGGTAAAGAGGATCATATGAAAAACAAGTGTTTTAAACGGATTAAAGATGAAAAACAACGTAAACATGGTATAGGGAGTAATAAAATCGACAAAACCCACGATTTTGATTTAGATGGTAATTCTATGTTTTATGAAGTTTTGTGTGTTTCTCTTTCCCCTTCATGTTCTAAAGTTGTTGATCATTGAGTTCTTTATTCTGATTGCTCTTTTCACATGACATCCAACAAATACTGATTTTCTGATTTCAAACCCTTAAATCAAGGAAAGATTTTCATGGGAAACAATCAAGTTTGTGATATTAAAGGCATTTGTAATATTTTCATTAAAAAGCATGATGGTGTGACTAGGAAACTCATTGAAATGAGATACGTGCCCGAATTATGTCGAAATCTGATCTCCCTTAGTTATTTGGACTCTTTAGGTCTTTCTTTTAAATCCAAAAATGGTATTTTACATGTTTACAAAGGGAACCTAGTCATGCTAAAAGGTTTTAAAAGAGAAGCTTTATACATCCTTATTGGTAAAATGGTTTGTAACTCCATTGCATTGATTTCAAAAACTGTTCCCCAGAAAACTATGTTGTGGCATCAGAGGATCGGCCACATTAGTGAGAAGGGACTTTATTATTTACCAAAACAAAATCTTTTATGTGGTGACAAAATTGATTCCTTGGATTTTTGTGACCACTGCGTTTTGGGAAAACAACACAAAATCAGTTTTTCAACCAGCACACATAAGTCTTCTGCAATACTTGATTATGTGCATTGTGATCTGTGGGGACCTGAAAAGGTTCCAACTTATGGTGGTAATGTTTATTTCTTGTCAATTGTTAATGATTTTTCAAGGCATGTTTGGGTTTTCCTTTTAAAAACTAAAGATCAAACTTTTGAAAAGTTTTGTGAATGGAAACGTTTTGTCGAAAATCATTCTAGAAATAAACTAAAAACCATCAGGACCTATAACGGTTTTGAGTTTTGTAACCGGAAGTTTTCTGATTTGTGTGTATCGTATGGTATCCTACACCATAGAACAGTTAGACATGACCCACAACAAAATGGAGTTGCTGAAAGGATGAACCGTACCATTATGGATAAGGTTAGATGTTTTCTTGTTTCTTATGGTATCCCAAAACGTTTTTGGGGGGAAGCAGTTAGTACGGCTGTCTACCTCATCAATAGATCCCTTTCTAAAGCTATAAACTTTATGACTCCTATAGAACTCTGGTATGGTAAACCTCCTAATCTTTCCAACTTGAGAGTTTTCGGGTGTGCGGCCTTCGCACATCAGAAGAAGGGAAAACTAGATCCAAGGTCTAGAAAGGGAGTGTTCATAGCATATCCTAGTGGGGTGAAGGGTTATAGAGTGTGGTTAAAGGGTAAACCAGGGGTGAGGGTTGTTATCAGTAGGGGATGTTATCTTCAATGAGCTAGAAATACCCTATCTTAAGGATAAACCCATCTCTGATAGTCCACCGAGTATTCTTACTCCTAGTAGTATTCCTGTGGAGGTGGAGGTCACCTCCGAACCTTCCTTAGAATCACCCCAGGAACCTGAAACCAATCCAGAGCTTCCTGCTTCATCCAGTACACACCTGATCCTCCTAGTATTCCTAAAACCCTTGATCCTGTTTTAGAAGGTTCTGATGAGGAGGAAGAGCACCCTGAGGCTCAAGCTCAAGCCCTTAGGGATTATCAACTTGCGAGAGATAGAGTCCGTAAGGTATCTAAGGATCATCCTCGGTATGGTTACTCCTACATTGTTTCATATGCCTTTGCTGTTGCATCTCATGTGGAGGAAAAAGAACCATTATGTTTTTATGATGTTTTGAAAAACCTGAATCGTGTTTTATGGTTACGTGTTATGGATGAGAAAATGTCTTCTTTAAACGAAAACAAAACCAAGATTCTTGTTCCAAAATCCTCAAAACAAAAGTTGATTGCAAATGGATTTTCAAAATAAAAGAACTTGAGTCTTCTAATGAACCTCTAAGGTTCAAGGCCAAGCTAGTTGCAAAAGGTTTTTCACAAGTTGAGGGCATCAATTTCAATAAAATTTTTTCTCTTGTTATTAAATACAAAACGATTAGGATTATTCTTGCTCTTGTTTCTTTCTATGATCTTAATCTTGAACAATTTGATGTTAAAACCGCTTTCTTGCATAGTGATCTCGAAAAGACTATATACATGCGTCAACCACCAGGTTTTGAGATTAAGGATAAAGAACACATGGCGTGTCTTTTGAAAAAGTCCTTATACGGGTTTAAACAATCACCCAGACAATGGTACAAGATGTTTGCTTCCTTTATGATAAAAATTTGTTTTACAAAAAGCAACTATGATAGTTGTCTTTACTTTTCTGGTAATAATGTTGATTCTGCTATTTATTTATTGTTTTATGTGGATGATATGCTAATTGCTTACAGGCATAAAGCTAAAATCTACGATCTAAAATCCTTGTTAAAATTTGAATTCGATATGAAGGATTTAGGTATTGCATCCAAAATTCTTGAGATGAGTATTTCAAGAGATAGATCTGATCGTTCACTTTTTCTATCTCAAAAGCCTTTCCTTCAGAAAATTGTATCCAAATTTTCAATGCACCTGTGTAAGCCCGTTACAACTCCACTTGCGAGCTATTTCAAACTTTCTGACAAAACTTGTCCTAAAACCGAAAGTGAGAAAAGAGATATGGCTAATGTCCCTTACAGAATGTCCATAGGTTCAGTCATGTACTCAATAATATCTACCCGAACAGACATTGCTTTTTTTATAAGCTTCTCAGTAGGTTTATATCTAATCCTGGAAGAGATCACCGTGCTGCTCTCAAGTGGCTACTACGTTATCTTAACAAAACCTTAAATCGGGGCTTACCCTATCATAATTGGTCTGACTTTGAACTAATTGGATTTGTTGATTTTGATTTTGCAGGTGATAAGGATGGTAGGAAATCTACCTCGTCAGATTTCTTTACCCTAGCGAGTAATTGTGTCTCGTGAAAATCTCAATTGCAGCCGGTAGTTGCCTTTTCAACTACCGAGGCTGAATACATCGCAACACTAGAAGCAATCAAAGAAGCCATCTGGCTTCAAGGGTTATTGCATGAATTACAAGTTTTACATTCAAAAACTATTATTTATACTGATAGTCAGAGTTTTTTACATTTATGTAAAAATCCGGTCTATCACGGATGGACAAAACATATAGATGTCATATTTCATTTCATTAGAGAAAAAGTCTCGAGTGGCTTAGTTGACATAGATAAGATTAGTACTGATAATAATCTTGCAGATTTTGGTACTAAAATTGTAAACGCTGACAAATTCATGTTTTACAGCTCTAATTGAGTCATTCAATGGATGAGAAATTATTGTTCGAGGTGGAGATTGTAGGCTTTTTGGGCCAATTTTCTCCTAATATTTTCATTTTTCTAGCCCAACCTATTTTCAACCCAATGATGAATCCATGGGCCTCAAACCAAGATAGGTGGCTGAAGTTTGAATGGGTCAGAGATGCTGGGCCGGGCCAGGCCGGGCTGCCCATTGTGACTCTTGATCTATTTATGTTTTCTCTCCCTCCTCGGTCCAGAGTCATTCCAGACTCTTCCTTTCTTCTCTCTTTTTCTGCTCCTTCTCGGCCTTCCCGAGAGCTGTCCCTGTCTCTTCTTCTTCTCCCCTTCTTTACCGTGGCTTACCGCGTCTGTTGCTCTCCTCTGGTGACCTCCGTGGTCTTTTGTTACATCGTCTCTGAAAGCGGTGGTTCTATGTTGTTCTTATTCGGTCATTTCTTATCTTTTTGTGAGGAGAGCCGTAAGGGTGAGAGAGAGGGTAAGCGCCGGTGATCTTTTCTGTTTGAGGCCAAATGTGAGGGTGATTTTTACCGTTAAAGTTGATATCTTTTGTCTTGCAAGCACCTCGATGCGATCGTCATTTCAACGCCGCTGCTCGGTGCCATCGAGTCTCGTTGTATGCCGCTGGCGGTTCCGACACTGCCGCGACAGCTAAGTGCCCCTTACCGATTCATGGTTCATTTTTTTTTAACAGTTATTGTTTTTAATTTTGGTCTTGCCGATTGGCTTGAACCGATTGTGAAACAGAAAGACGAAGAAGGATATTTTTTACTGTAGTAGAATATGTTTTTTTCTGCTGCCTTACTATTCTTTTACTGATTTGTAATAGTAATTAGAGTGTGTAATAGTGATTAGATCCTATCAGTCCTGTAATAAATTATGTATTACGGGATCGTTGTTAATAACAAACATGGTATTAAAAAATTAATTATCCTAATATACTATCTCTATTTCCGTTATAATTTCCATTTTAACATTTCAAATTTGAGATTTTTATTTTTATTTTTATACATGTTTTGTTATTTCCCCTAGTCATATAAAATTTGTTTCAAGATTTTTAGGAATTAGTTTCTATTAAACTTTAAGAATGATCAGAAACAAGTCTATATACATAGTTTACAATTGTTTTTCGTTTGCTTTGAACACTGGAGTAAATAAATAAAGTAACAAGAAAGTTGTTTGTAGATAGGGTTGAACAATATCGATTTGTTACCTTCTACACCTAAAATTAAATTTTATGTAAATAACAATCAAAATTTGTTAATTCCTTAATTTTGGGTGGTTGCCTAACATAACAATATTAATTAATTTCCATTAAGGACAAAAGAATATAAACTTTAAATAATAACAATGTTATTTTACATACAATTATAGTAACTAATTAGTAATATAAGTTCAAATAGAATTGTTACGCCAGAAATATCAGTTTTAATAATAAGGCACTTAAGACACCTCATGTTCAACAAAATCACAAATTAACTTGACTTGTGGTTCCTAGCAGAGCAGCGTTGAGAAAAATTAGATTGGACCGGTCAGTCTGACAAGTTAAACTAAGACTTAAACTCTAGACTGGTCTGATTTTTTTACAAGATCAACTAAGAAATTATCTGATTAAATTTGATCAAAAACCTATTTAATCGGCTAGTTGGATCGGTCGATTGAATCGATTCTGAATTTTTTTAAAATCTTTTTCACTAAAATTTATATTTTTTTATGTATATTTTGAGTTAATAAGTTTCTAATGTTCTTTTATTATTTTTTTAATTATATTTAGTGTTAATTGATATATAATATATATGTAGATAAATTGTTAATTTATATTTATAATTTTATATATATTATAATGCTATCCGGGTCGATCGTTGATTTAACCGATAAACTAATGAATCAATGATTTAATAACTTGACCGATTCGATCTGCGTCAAATTTTTAAACTGTCTGTGCCTACAATTATTACACATGACAACAAAAAACACTCATTATTTTGTACAAGTTTGTGCTTTACTACCATGAGTGCCTAATGATATAAACAGGAAAGCCTAATATATCAACTTGATGTGCCTCTTTATACAGAAAATGGCACAAATACGTGAATGCAAAAGTTAATCAATAGTTCTTGTAACACTATACACAATTAATTGCCATAATTTACACAAAAAACATCAATATTGAAGTTTAGAACTCACAGGCCATGCACAAAAATACAATAATGTGATAAAAAAACAAATATATGAAAAAAATATAATAAACAACTTTGGGGAAGTATTTTGTATAGAAAACTACAATTTCCAAGTTGTATTTACATGATTTCGTTACTCTTATTTGAAGAACTTCTGTTGTTGCTTGAAGAACTCATTTTTTATGATTTTTGTTTGCTAAGAAGAAGGATTTTGGGTAAAATCGAATCGTTGGTGTGTCCGATCAAAGGAAACTGAAGAAATTGGTGGGCGAGACGTGAATTTCGCTGCAAAATCGCTTGAAAATAGCTAAGACGTGAATTTTGCTGCAAAATCGCCTGAAAATATCTATGTGTACGTGAAGGTTTTTGGGAGGGAAAGGAAAGGTTTTTCTTTAGACGGCGTGCATGATCTATGCACGCTAGATAAGAGTGGATTTTTTTTAGAAGTTTTTGTTTGCTAAACTGTTGCGTGTAGTTTTTGGACAGGGCACACACAGCTAGGTGTACCTGCGTCCAGGTATAACAATCCCTGTGTCCCTGGAGCTTTTGTTAATACTTATTAACTTTCTAATTTAAGATATACGTATTTTAAATTCAATAACTTTCATTAGATTTTAGATTTTAAAAAATTTAACTATCATATACGATATATTTAATTTATTCATATATAGAATAATATTAATATGTGTATACATATTAAATAGAATAATTTATAGAACAATTTTAATATGTGTATTACATGGACACGCATTAGACAGATCCAATAAAAATTTAACAAACTTCCTATTTAGAAATTATAGAGCCAATAATATTATATTAAATAAGGGACATTAATACAATTACTTAAATAGTTCAATATATAAAGACATAAAATCGTAATTTCCTTTCCCTTCTTTTTCTTTTTCTCCTTTCATCCTTTCTTTTGATCATCAATTCTATCCCCTTGGCCATATTCTATGCATGTTCATTGACCTTAATCTCATTCACATTTTCACCTTCAATACTTAGCGATGATGATGTCTTGAGAGGTACCTGCACATCTATCGCTCCAATTTTTATGTTCTTCACTTGTGACTTCATCGTTGATCTTCTAACATATGTTTTTACGGATTTTTCCTTTGTTTCCTCTACCTCTTTTTCCTCATCATCAACAAGCTTCTCTTCCTTTTTCTTAGTTTTCTCTTCCAATGAAATTCCAAATAAATTAAAATACTCATTGAAATTCATATAGAATATCATATTGGAAGTAGGACCATATAATCCTACAAGGTTGCTAGCACCTTGTGCAACATCCATAGGCTTTGGTGTAAGTAGGGGCCTCCGAATATCAACCATGGGAGATGATGATGATGATGATGATGATGATGATGATGATGAGGATCCCTTATAATCCGAAAAATTTTTATTTTTATTTTCTAATTTACCTTCAAGCCAATCCCAAATAAATGATTTTTTCTTACTTTGTCCTTCAGTTGTAACGACTTTTGAAGATTGTTGTTTTTTAAGATATTGACTACTCCACTTTCGCCTTTGAGATTCTTCATTTTCGTTCTTTATATTTTTTGTGATGAACTATGAGTCATCAATATAATGTGAAGCCTTGTTAGGATTTGAAGGCAGTGGCGGTGTTGGTGTTGTTATTGACATCTATTAATAGTTTGTTGATATGTCTTGTGCAAATCTAGATCAAAACAAAAGGAACAAATTAAGGGATTAACATTTGTATAAAATCGGAAAAAAAGGAAAAAAAAAATAGAGGCATCCCACATTTGTACATATGTGTGAGTCAGTTAAGAGAATGCATAAACTTGTTAGTTTTATTTCACAAATGCACTAAAATATAGGTTAAACAGATAAAAATAACAACACAGATAATCATATGAAATTTAAAATAAAATAGCGAAGAATCAACCTCCCCATATAAATAAGAGAGTAGAGCGTGTAGAGAGATAGATATTCTTAGAGTTCAGATCTAACTTCCAAAAGAAAATAATTATCAATATTCATTTCATATAGATGGATGCTGTAAAAAATAATATGTTAAATAGGGAAATGAATTATAAAGAATAACAAATGTCATATAAATTATGCTTTATGGGTAAGTGTTTGCAACATATATAGAAATGACAACAGATTCATGTCTGAAAATAACATCTAATGTTATATGGATAAAATTAAATCTCAGTTAATAAGAAATTCGCACAAAAAATTAGAAAAAAAATAGACTAAACAAATAAATAAAAATTATTAAAGAACAAGATTCAAATGAATTATGACACAACTACATGTACAAATGTTGATTAGTAGATACTCACATGTTAAAATATAAGATTGAAACTCACGGTTTTTGTAAGAGAAAGATTTCAAAATACAGAATTGAGTAAGAAAGACTTACTGCTTATCAAAGAAGAGAAGATAATTTCTTTTTCTAGTCTATCAAAGATCAATAAACTAAACTTTGAAGAAAATTTTTAAAATCTCCACCAGAGAATTTTATAAATACTTGAAAAAAAAAAGAAAAAAGAAGGAGAAGAGTTGAAGCATCATAGTACCAATATCTAGGAGTTTATATAGAGGGTTAACTATGATTGAAGAAACACTTGCACAAGGTAATTTCATATTGTAGTTGGTGATGTTGTCCTGCAATAAATTATGAACTATAGGATCCTCGTTAATAATAAACGTGGGACTATAAAATTAATCATCTTAAATATACTACCTCTATTTCATTTATAACTTCCAATTTAACCTTTCAAATTTGAGATTTTTATTTTTATTTTTCTACATTTTTTGTTCTTTCCCCTAGTCATAGAAAATTTTTTCAAGATTTTTTAGGAAATAGTTTCCATTAAACTTTGAGAATTATCAAAACTAGTCTATATACATAGTTTACAATTCTTTTTCCTTTGCTTTTCAACAATGTAGTAAATAAATAAAGTAACAAGAAAGTTGTTTGTAGATACGGTTGAACAATATCGATTTATTACCTTCTATACCTAAAAATTAAATTTATGTAAATGAAAGTCGAAATTTATTAATTCCTTAATTTTGCGTTGTTGCCTAACATAACAATTTTAATTAATTTCTATTAAGGACAAAAGAATATAAACTTAAAATAATAACAATGCTATTTTACATACAATTATAGTAACTAATTAGTAATATAAGTTCAAATAGAATTGTTATGCCACAAATATCAGTTTTAATAATAAGGCATTTAAGACACCTCACGTTCAACAAAATTACCAATTAACTTGACTTGTGGTTCTTAGCAGAGCAGCATTGACAAAAATCGGAATAGACCGGTCAGTCTGACAAGTTAAACTAAGAATCGAACTCTAGACTGGTCTGATTTTTTACAAGATCAACAAGAAATTATCTGGTTAAATTTGATAAAAAACCGATCAAATTGGCCGGTTGGATCGGTCGATTGAATCGAGTTTGAATTTTTTAAAAAAATTCTTCCCTAAAATTTATATATTTTGATGTATTTTTTGAGTTAATAAGTTTCTAATGTTCTTTTATTATATTTTTTTAATTATATTTTGTGTTAATTGATATATAATATGTATGTAGATAAATTGTTAATTTATATTTGTAATTTTGTATATATTATAACGTTATTCGGTCCGATCACTGATTTAACCGATAAACTAATGAATCAATGAATTAATAACTTGACTGATTCGATCTGCGTCAAATTTTTAAACTGTGTGCCTACAATTATCACAAATGACAACAAAAAATACTTATTATTTTGCACAAGTTTGTGCTTTACTACCGTGAGTGCCTAATGATATAAACAGGAATGTCTAATATATCAACCTGATGTGCCTCTTTATACAGAGAGTTGCGGTATTTTGAAAATGGCACAAATACGTGCATGCAAAAGTTAATCAATACGTCTTGTAACATTATACACAATTAATTGCCATAATTTACACAAAAAACATCAATATTGAAGTTTAGAACTCACAAACCATGCACAAAAATACAATAATGTGATAAAAAAACAAATATATGAAAGAAAATATAATAAACAACTTTGGTGAAGTATTTTGTATAGAAAACTACAATTTCCAAGTTGTATTTATATGATTTCGTTACTCTTGTTTGAAGAACTGCCACTGTTGCTTGAAGAACTTCTGCTGTTGCTTGGAGAACTCATTTTTTATAATTTTTGTTTGCAAAGAAGGAGGATCTAGGGTAAAATCGAATAGATGGTATTTGCGATCCAAGAAAACTGAAGAAATTGGTAGTAAAGATGTGAATTCTGATGCAAAATTACTTGAAAATAGCTATGTGTACGTGAAGGTTTTTGGGAGGGAAAGGAAAGGTTTTTCTTTAGTTGGCGCGCGTAATCTATGCACGCTAGATAAGAGTGGATTTTTTTTAGTAGTTTTTTTTCTTTTGCTAAACTGTTGTGTGCAGTTTTTTGACGGGGCACACGTAGCTAGGTGTGCCTGCGTCCATGGTATAACAACCCTTGTGTCCCTGGAGCTTTTGTTAATACTTATTAACCTTCTAATTTAAGATATACGTTTTTTAGAGTTCAATAACATTCATTAGATTTTAGATTTTATAAAATTTAACTATCATATATGATATATTTAATTTATTCATATATAGAATAATGTTAATATATGTAATACAAGGACACACATTACACAGATCCAATAAAAATTTAACAAACTTCCTATTCAGAAATTATAGAGCCAGTAATAATATATTAAAAGAGGGACGTTAATACAATTACTTAAATAGTTCAATATATAAAGACATAAAATCCTAATTTTCCTTTCCCTTCTTTTTGTGTTTCTTCTTTCTTTCTTTCTTTTGGTCATCAATTCTATCCCCTTGGCCATATTCTATGCATGTTCATTGACCTTAATCTCATTCACATTTTCACCTCAATACTTAGCGATGATGATGTCTTGAGAGGTACCTACACATCTATCGCTCTAATTTGTATATTCTTGACTTGGGACTTCATTGTTGATCTTCTAACATATGTTTTATAGATTTTTCGTTCGTTTCCTCTACCTTTTTTTCCTCATCATCAACAAGCTTCTCTTCATTTTTCTTAGTTTTCTCTTCCAATGAAATTCCAAGTAAATTAACATACTCATTGAAATTCATATAAAATGTCATATTGGAAGTAGGATCATATAATCCTACAAGGTCGCTAGTACCTTGTGCAACATCCATAGGCTTTGGTGTAAGTAGGGGCCTCCGAATATCAACCTTGGGAGATGATGACGTTGATGATGGTGATGATGAGGATCCCTTATGATCTAAAAAATTTTTATTTTTATTTTCTAATTTACCTTCAAGCCAATCCCATATAAGTGATTTTTTCTTACTTTGTCCTTCAGTTGTAACGACTTTTGAAGATTGTTATTTTTGAAAATATTAACTACTCCACTTTCGCCTTTGAGATTTTTCATTTTCGTTCTTTATATTTTTTGTGATGAACTGTGAGTCATCAATATAACGTGAAGCCTTGTTAGGATTTGAGGGCAGTGGTGGTGGTGGTGTTGTTGACATCTTTTTATAGTTTGTTGATATGTCTTGTGAAAATCTAGATCACAACAAAAGGAACAAATTAAGGGATTAACATTTGTATAAAATCAAAAAAAATCCAAAAAAAAAAAAAAAAAATAGAAGCATCCCACATTTGTACATATGTGTGTGTAAGGAAAGGGAATGCATAAACTTATAAGTTTTATTTCACAAACGCACTAAAATATAGGTTAAAGAGATAAAAATAACAACACAGATAATCATATGAAATTTAAAATAAAATAGCAAAGAATCAACCTCCTGATATAAATAAGAGAGTAAGAGCATGTAGAAAGATAGATATTCTTAGAGTTCACTTCTAACCTCCAAAAGAAAATAATTACTAATATTCATTTCATATAGATGCTGTAAAAAATAATATGTCAAATAGGGAAATAAATTTTAAAAGAATAAAAAATGTCATATAAATTATACTTTATGGGTAAGTGTTTGCCACACATATAGAAATGACAACATACGCATGTTGGAAGTTAACATCTAATGTTATACGGATAAAATTAAATCTCAGTTAATTAAAAATTTGCACAAAAAATTAGGAAAAAATAGACTAAACAAATAAATAAAAATTATAAAAGAACAAGGTTCAAATGAAATATGACACAACAACATATACATATGTTGATTTGTAGACATTAACATATTAAAATATACTATTGAAACTCACCGTCTTGTAATAGAAAGATTTCAAAACGTGATATTATGTGAGAAAGACTTTGCTTATCAAAGAACAGAAGATAATTTCTTTTTCTAGTCTATCAAAGAACAATAAACTCAACTTTGAAGAAAATTTATAAAATCTCCATAAGAGAATTTTAAACATACTTGAAAAAAAAAAGAAAAAAGAAGGAGAGGAGTTGAAGCATCATAGTACCAATATCTAGGAGTTTATATAGAGGTTTAAATGTGATTGAAGAAACACCTATAAAAGGTAATTTTATATTGTAGTTGGTGATGTTGTCTTGTAATAAATTCTATACTATAGGATCCTTGTTAATAACAAACGTGGGATTATAAAGTTAATTATCTTAAATATACTACCTATATTTCATTCATAATTTCCAATTTAACCTTTCAAATTTGAGATTTTTATTTTTATTTTTTTACATGTTTTGTTCAATCCCCTAGTCATATAAAATTTGTTTCAAGATTTTTTAGGAATTAGTTTCTAATAAACTTTGAGAATGATCAAAACAAGTCTATATACATAGTTCACAATTCTTTTTCCTTTGCTTTTCAACAATGTAATAAATAAATAAAGTAACAAGGAAGTTGTTTGTTAGATACGGTTGAACAATATCGATTTATTACCTCCTATACCTAAAATTAAATTTCTGTTATTGAAAGTCAAAATTTGTTAATTCCTTAATTTTGGGTTGTTGCCTAACATAACAATATTAATTAATTTCTGTTAAGGACAAAAGAATACGAACTTAAAATAATAACAATGTTATTTTACATACAATTATAGTAACTAATTAGTAATATAAGTTCAAATAGAATTGTTATGCCAGAAATATCAGTTTTAGTAATAAGGCATTTAAGACACCTCACACGTTTAGCAAAATCACCAATTAACTTGACTTGTGGTTACTAGCAGTGTTGAAAAAATTGGATTGGACCGGTCAGTCTGACTGGTTGAACTGAGAATCGAACTCTAGACTGGTCTGATATTTTACAAGATCAGTAAGAAATTATCCGGTCAAATTTGATCGAAAACTGATTGAAGTGATTTTGAATTTTTTTAAAATTTTTCACAAAATTTTATATTTTTTAATGTATTTTTCAAGTTAATAAGTTTCTGACGTTCTTTCATTATATTTTTTAAATTATATTTAGTACTAATTGATATATAATATGTATGTAGATAAATTATTAATATATATTTATAATTTTTTATTTATTTATAATACTATCAAGATTGATCACGATTTAACCGGTTAACTAAATGGACAAGTGAATTAATAACTTGACTGATTTAATTTGCGTCCAACTTTTTTAACATTGGTCCTAGTATCTGGGCATGTTTTATTGCTATATTTTGTTCTTTTTTTAGGGAAATTCCTAATTTGTTCTTCGAATAAGCACAAAATCCACGATTAATTTCCTACTGAAGTATCGTCTTGTAATGACATATTCATTATGAGTTTGGCTAAATAAGTCATTTCTCACTAGGTTACTAATGTTGTTGTCTTTTTTTTTATGTAATATTATTCATTAATGTGAAGACTAACATTGGCATAGATTGTGATTTTGGGACTTCATTTAGTTTATAATTTTGTTTGAGGAATGGTTTATGAGAATGAATATTTGGATATTCACGTTAATAGTGCTGTACTTGTGCATTAGTTATTACTACTGATAAGCAAATATCATGTTTAACTGAATTCTAACCAACATACTGATTTGCAGCCTGATACAGTCATCGGAGACATTATTTTTGTAGTGCAACAAAAAGAACATCCTAAATTCAAGAGGAAAACGGACGATCTTTATGTGGAACATAACCTCACCTTGACCAAAGCTGTCTATGGGATTCAATTTGTCCTGACTCATCTTGATGGCAGACAGCTTCTTATTAAATCAAACCCTGGCAAAGTTATCAAACCTGGTAAGAAAAACTCACACTTACTCGGCACGCGGGTATGTCCTTTAGTTGCTAGTACTTTTGACATCTTTAGTTTTGCTTATAAATGAAACTGAGATGGTTCTTTATTTATTTCATCATATTCATCGATGTTCTGCAGATCAATACAAGGCAATAAATGATGAGGGAATGCCTGATTACCGAAGGCCATTTATGAAGGGCCGTCTATATATTCATTTTAACGTGGAATTTCCAGAGTCTGGTTCACTTTCTCTCGAGACATGTAAGGCACTCAAGACTATTCTCTCACCAAACCCGGTTAAACAATTGCCTGATATAGAGCTGGATGAATGCGAAGAAACCACTTTATATGATGCCAACATTGAGCAAGAGATGAGGCAAAAGAAGTATCAACGACGACAAGAAGCATATGATGAAGATGATGATAACGACGACGATGAACCGACTATGCATCGAATGGCATGTAATCAACAGTAGGGAATAGGTAGAAACCAGTAGGGATCTTGGGTTTTGCCTTTTGGCTTTTGCAATGGTAGTAACTAGCTTTTCTGAATATGTGCTAATGCTTTCTTTTGTTTATTTAACCCATAGCTGGTGTTTTGGCTTTTGTTAGGTAGCGAAAATTCTTACATTGTAAACTTGAAAGGGAGTGTTTATAGGATATCCTAGTGGGGTGAAGGGTTGTAGGGTGTGGTTAAAGAGTGAACCAGGGGTGAGGGTTGTTATTAGTAGGGATGTTATCTTCAATGAGCTAGAAATACCTTGTCTTGAGGATAAACCCATCTCTGATAGTCCACCGAGTATTCCACTCCTAGTAGTATTCCTGTGGAGGTGGAGGTCACCTCTGAACCTTCCTTAGAATTGCCCCAGGAACCTGAAACCAATCAAGAGCTTCCTGCTTCATCCAGTACACACCTGATCCTCCTAGTATTCCTAAAATCCTTGATCCTGTTTTAGAAGGTCCTGATAAGGAGAAAGAGCACCCTGAGGCTCAAGCTCAAGCCCTTAGGGATTATCAGCTTGCGAGAGATAGAGTCCATAAGGTACCTAAGGATCATCCCCGATATGGTTACTCCTACATTGTTTCATATGCCTTTGCTGTTGCATCTTATGTGGAGGAAAAAGAACCATTATGTTTTTCTAATGTTTTTAAAAGCCTGAATTGCGTTTTATGGTTATGTGTTATGGATGAGGAAATGTCTTTTTTAAACGAAAACAAAACCTAGATTCTTGTTCCAAAATCCTCAAAACAAAAGTTAGTTGATTGCAAATGAATTTTCAAAATAAAAGAACTTGAGTCTTCTAATGAACCTCTAAGGTTCAAGGCCAAGCTAGTTGCAAAAGGCTTTTAACAAGTTAAGGGCATCAATTTCAACAAAAACTTTTCTCCTGTTATTAAACACAAAACGATTAGGATTATTCTTCCTCTAGTTTCTTTCTATGATCTTAATCTTGAACAATTTGATGTTAAAACCACTTTCTTGCATAGTGATCTCGAAAACACTATATACATGCGTCAACCACTAGGTTTTGAGATTAAGGGTAAAGAACGCATGGCGTATCTTTTGAAAAAGTCCTTATACGGGCTTAAACAATCACCCAGACAATGGTACAAAATCTTTGCTTCCTTTATGATAAAAATTTGTTTAACTAAAAGCCACTATGATAGTTGTCTTTGCTTTTCTGGTAATAATGTTGATTCTGCTATTTATTTATTGCTTTATGTGGATGACATGCTAATTGCTTGCAGGCATAAAGCTAAAATCTACGATCTAAAATCCTTGTTAAAATCTGAATTCGATATGAAGGATTTAGGTATTGCATCCAAAATTCTTGAGATGAGTATTTCAAGAGATAGATCTGATCGTTCACTTTTTCTATCTCAAAAGCCTTTCCTTTAGAAAATTGTATCCAAATTTTCAATGCACCTATGTAAGCCCGTTACAACTCCACTTACGAGCTATTTAAAACTTTCTGACAAAACCTGTCCTAAAACCGAAAGTGAGAAAAGAGATATGGCTAATGTCCCTTACAGAATGGCCATAGGTTCAATCATGTACTCAATGATATCTACCCGAACAGACATTGCTTTTTTTATAAGCTTCTCAGCAGGTTTATGTCTAATCCTGAAAGAGATCACTGTGCTGCTCTCAAGTGGCTACTACGTTATCTTAACAAAACCTTAAATCGGGGCTTACCCTATCATAATTGGTCTGACTTTGAACTAATTGGATTTGTTGATTCTGATTTTGCAGGTGATAAGGATGGTAGAAAATCTATCTCGTCCTATTTCTTTACCCTAGCGAGTAATTGTGTCTCGTGGAAATCTCAATTGCAGCCGGTAGTTTCCTTTTCAACTATCGAGGCTGAATATATCGCAGCAATAGAAGCGATCAAAGAAGCCATCTGGCTTCAAGGGTTATCGCATGAAGTACAACTTTTACATTCAAAAACTATTATTTATACTGATAGTCAGAGTTGTTTACATTTATGTAAAAATCCGGTCTATAATGAATGGACAAAACATATAGATGTCATATATCATTTCATTAGAGAAAAAGTCTCGAGTGGCTTAGTTGACATTGATAAGATTAATACTGATAATAATCTTGCAGATTTTAGTACTAAAATTATAAACGCTGACAAATTCATGTTTTGCAGCTCTAATTGAGTCATTCAAGGGATGGGAAAATATTGGTTGAGGTGGAGATTGTAGTCTTTCTGGGCCAATTTTCCCCCAATATTTTCATTTTTCTAGCCCAACCTATTTTTAACCCAATGATGAATCCATGGGCCTCAAACCAAGATAGATGGCTGAAGTTTTAATGGGTCAGAGATGCTGGGCCGGGCCGGGCCAGGCTGCTCGTTGTGACTCTTGATCTATTTATTTTTCTCCCTCTCCTCGGTTCCAAAGTCATTCCAGACTCTTCCTTTCTTCTCTCTTTTTCTGCTCCTTCTTGGCCTTCCCGAGAGCTGTCTCTGTCTCTTCTTCTTCTCCCCTTCTTTACCGCGGCTTACCGCGTCTGTTGCTCTCCTCTGGTGACCTCCGTGGTCTTCTGTTACACCGTCTCTGAAACCGGTGGTTCTATGTTGTTCTTATTCGGTCAATTCTGATCTTTTTATGAGGAGAGCTGTGAGGGTGAGCGCCAGTGATCTTTTCTGTTTGAGGCCATATCTGAGGGTGATTTTTACCGTTAAAGTTGATACCTTTTGTGTTGCAGGCACCTCGACGCGATCGTCATTTCAACGCCGCTGCTCGGTGCCATTGAGTCTCGTAGTATGCCGCTGGCAGTTCTGACAGTGCAGCAACAGCTAAGTGCCCTTTACCGATTCTTGGTTCATTTTTCTTTTAACAGTTATTGTGTTTAATTTTGGTCTTGCCGATTGGCTTGAACCAATTGTGAAACAGAAAGAGGAAGAAGGATATTTTTTACTGTAATAGAATAGATTTTTTTTCTTCTGCCTTACTTATTCTTTTACTGATTTGTAATAGTAATTAGAGTGTGTAATAGTGGTTAGATCCTATCAGTCCTGTAATAAATTAGGAACTATAGGATCGTTGTTAGTAACAAACGTGGTATTAAAAAATTAATAATCTTAATATACTACCTCTATTTCCGTTATAATTTCCATTTTAACCTTTCAAATTTGAGATTTTTATTTTTATTTTCATACATTTTTTGTTATTTCCCCTAGTCATATAAAATTTGTTTCAAGATTTTTAGGATTTAGTTTCTATTAAACTTTAAGAATGATAAAAAACATGTCTATATACACAGTTTACAATTATTTTTCCTTTGCTTTCAACACTGGAGTAAATAAATAAAGTAACAAGAAAGTTGTTTGTAGATAGGGTTGAACAATATCGACTTATTACCTTCTACACCTAAAATTAAATTTTATGTAAATAACAGTCAAAATTTGTTAATTCCATAATTTTGGGTTGTTGCCTAATATAACAATATTAATTAATTTCCATTAATGACAAAAGAATATAAACTTAAAATAATAACAATGTTATTTTACATACAATTATAGTAACTAATTAGTAATATAAGTTCAAATAGAATTGTTATGCCAGAAATATCAGTTTTAATAATAAGGCATTTAAGACACCTCGCGTTCAACAAAATCACAAATTAACTTGACTTGTGGTTCCTAGTAGAGCAGCGTTGAGAAAAATCAGATTGGGACCCGGTCGATCCCGACAAGTTAAACTAAGAATTGAACTCTAGACTGGTCTGAATTTTTTACAAGATAAACTAAGAAATTATCTGATTAAATTTGATCAAAAACCGATTTAATCGGCCGGTTGGATCGGTCGATTGAAACGATTTTGAATTTTTTTAAAAAACTTTTTCACTAAAATTTATATTTTTTATGTATATTTTGAGTTAATAAGTTTCTAATGTTCTTTTATTATATATTTTTTAATTATATTTAGTGTTAATTGATATATAATATGTATGTAGATAAATTGCTAGTTTATATTTATAATTTTGTATATATTATAATGCTATCAGGTTCAATCATTGATTTAACCGATAAACTAATGAATCAATGAATTAATAACTTGACCGATTCGATCTGCGTCAAAATTTTAAACTGTGTGTGCCTACAATTATCACATATGACAACAAAAAACACTCATTATTTTGTACAAGTTTGTGCTTTACTACCATGAGTGCCTAATGATATAAACAGGAATGCCTAATATATCAACCTGATGTGCCTCTTTATACAGAGAGTTGCGGTATTTTGAAAATGGCACAAATACGTGCATGCAAAAGTTGATCAATACTTCTTGTAACATTATACACAATTAATTGCCATAATTTACACAAAAAACATCAATATTGAAGTTTAAAACTCACAAACCATGCACAAAAATACAGTAATGTGGTAAAACAACAAATATATGAAAAAAATATAATAAACAACTTTGGTGAAGTATTTTGTATAGAAAACTACAATTTCCAAATTGTATTTACATGATTTCGTTACTCTTGTGTGAGGAACTGCCATTGTTGCTTGAAGAACTCATTTTTTTTATGATTTTTGTTTGCAAAGAAGAAGGATTTAGGGTAAAATCGAATTGATGGTGTTTCCGATCAAAGAAAACTGAAGAAATTGGTGGTTGAGACGTGAATTTCGCTGCAAAATCGCTTGAAAATAGTTGAGACATGAATTTTTTGGCAAAATCGCTTGAAAATAGCTATGTGTATGTCAAGGTTTTTGGGTTAGAAAGGAAAGGTTTTTCTTTAGATGGCGCGCATAATCTATGCACGCTAGATTAGAGTGGATTTTTTTTAGACGTTTTTGTTTGCTAAACTATTGCGTGTAGTTTTTGGACAGGGCACACATAGCTAGGTGTACCCGCGTCCATGGTATAACAACCCCTGTGTCCCTGGAGCTTTTGCTAATACTTATTAACTTTCTAATTTAAGATATACGTGTTTTAGAGTTCAATAATTTTCATTAGATTTTAGATTTTAAAAAATTTAACTATCATATACGATATACTTAATTTATTCATATATAGAATAATGTTAATATGTGTACACATATTATATAGAATAATATATAGAACAATTTTAATATGTGTATTACATGGATACGCATTAGGCAGATCCAATAAAAATTTAACAAACTTCCTATTTAGAAATTATAGGGCCAGTAATATTATATTAAATAAGGGACATTAATACAATTACTTAAATAGTTCAATATATAAAGACATAAAATCCTAATTTCCTTTCCCTTCTTTTTCTTTTTCTCCTTTCATCCTTTCTTTTGATCATCAATTATATCCCCTAGGCCATATTCTATGCATGTTCATTGACCTTAATCTCATTCACATTTTCACCTTCAATACTTAGCGATGATGATGTCTTGAGAGGTACCTGCACATCTATCACTCTAATTTGTATGTTCTTGACTTGGGACTTCATTGTTGATCTTCTAACATATGTTTTACGGATTTTTCGTTTGTTTCCTCTACCTTTTTTTCCTCATCATCAACAAGCTTCTCTTCCTTTTTCTTAGTTTTCTCTTCCAATGAAATTCCAAGTAAATTAACATACTCATTCAAATTCATATAAAATGTCATATTGGAAGTAGGATCATATAATCCTACAAGCTCACTAGTACCTTGTGCAACATCCATAGGCTTTGGTGTAAGTAGGGGCCTCCGAATATCAACCTTGGGAGATGATGATGTTAATGATGGTGATGATGAGGATCCCTTATGATCTGAAAAATTTTTATTTTTATTTTCTAATTTACCTTCAAGCCAATCCCAAATAAATGATTTTTTCTTACTTTGTCCTTCAGTTGTAACGACTTTTGAAGATTGTTGTTTTTGAAAATATTTACTACTCCACTTTCGCCTTTGAGATTCTTCATTTTCGTTCTTTATATTTTTATTGATGAACTGTGAGTCATCAACATAACATGAAGCCTTGTTAGGATTTGAAGGCAGTGGCGGTGGCGGTGGTGTTGACATCTTTTTATAGTTTGTTGATATGTCTTGTGCAAATCTAGATCACAACAAAAGGAAGAAATTAAGAGATTAACATTTGTATAAAATAAAAAAAAAAAGTCAAAAAAAAAATAGAAGCATCCCACATTCGTACATATGTGTGTGTAAGGAAAGGGAATGCATAAACTTATAAGTGTTATTTCACAAAAGCTATAAATTATAGGTTAAACGGATAAAAATAAGAACACAGATAATCATATGAAATTTAAAATAAAATAGCAAAGAATCAACCTCCCGATATAAATAAGAGAGTAAGAGCATGTAGAAAGATAGATATTCTTAGAGTTCACTTCTAACCTCCAAAAGAAAATAATTACTAATATTCATTTCATATAGATGCTGTAAAAAATAATATGTCAAATAGGGAAATAAATTTTAAAAGAATAAAAAATGTCATATAAATTATACTTTATGGGTAAGTGTTTGCCACACATATAGAAATGACAACATACGCATGTTGGAAGTTAACATCTAATGTTATACGGATAAAATTAAATCTCAGTTAATTAAAAATTTGCACAAAAAATTAGGAAAAAATAGACTAAACAAATAAATAAAAATTATAAAAGAACAAGGTTCAAATGAAATATGACACAACAACATATACATATGTTGATTTGTAGACATTAACATACTAAAATATACTATTGAAACTCACCGTTTTGTAATAGAAAGATTTCAAAACGTGATATTAAGTGAGAAAGACTTTGCTTATAAAAAAAGAGAAGATAATTTCTTTTTCTAGTCTATCAAAGAACAATAAACTCAAGTTTGAAGAAAATTTATAAATCCTCCATCAGAGAATTTTAAACATACTTTAAAAAAGAAAGAAAAAAGAAGGAGAAGAGTTGAAGCATCATAGTACCAATATCTTGGAGTTTATATAGAGGGTTAACTGTGATTGAAGAAACACTTATACAAGGTAATTTTATATTGTAGTTGGTGATGTTGTCCTGTAATAAATTCTGTACTGTAGGATCCTTGTTAATAACAAACGTGGGATTATAAAGTTAATTATCTTAAATATACTACCTATATTTCATTCATAATTTCCAATTTAACCTTTCAAATTTGAGATTTTTATTTTTATTTTCTAACATGTTTTGTTCAATCCCCTAGTCATATAAAATTTGTTTCAAGATTTTTTAGGAATTAGTTTCTATTAAACTTTGAGAATGATCAAAACAAGTCTATATTCATAGTTCACAATTCTTTTTCCTTTGCTTTTCAACAATGTAATAAATAAATAAAATAACAAGGAAGTTGTTTGTTAGATACGGTTGAACAATATCGATTTATTACCTCCTATACCCAAAATTAAATTTCTGTTATTGAAAGTCAAAATTTGTTAATTCCTTAATTTTGGGTTGTTGCCTAACATAACAATATTAATTAATTTCTGTTAAGGACAAAAGAATATGAACATAAAATAATAACAATGTTATTTTACATACAATTATAGTAACTAATTAGTAATATAAGTTCAAATAGAATTGTTATACCAGAAATATCAGTTTTATTAATAAGGCATTTAAGACACCTCACACGTTCAACAAAATCACCAACTAACTTGACTTGTGGTTACTAGCAGCGTTGAGAAAATTGGATTGGACCGGTGAGTCTGACCGGTTGAACTGAGAATCGAACTCTAGACTGGTCTGATATTTTACAAGATCAGTAAGAAATTATCCGGTCAAATTTGATCAAAAACTGATTGAATCGGCCGATTGAAGCGATTTTGAATTTTTTAAAAAAATTTCACTAAATTTTATATTTTTAATATATTTTTTAAGTTAATAAGTTTATGATGTTCTTTCATTATATTTTTTAAATTATATTTAGTACTAATTGATATATAATATGTATGTAGATATATTATTAATATATATTTATAATTTTTTATATATTTATAATATTATCCAGATTGATCACGATTTAACCGGTTAACTAAATGGACAAGTGAATTAATAACTTGACTGATTTAATTTGCGTCCAAATTTTTTAACATTGGTCCTAGTATCTGGGCATGTTTTATTGCTATATTTTGTTCTTTTTTTAGGGAAATTCCTAATTTGTTCTTCGAATAAGCACAAAATCAAAGATTAATTTCCTACTGAAGTATCGTCTTATAATGACATATTCATTATTAGTTTGGCTAAATAAGTCATTTCTCACTAGGTTACTAATGTTGTTGTCTTTTTTTTTATGTAATATTATTCATTAATGTGAAGACTAACATTGGCATAGATTGCGATTTTGGGACTTCATTTAGTTTATAATTTTGTTTAAGGAACGGTTTATGAGAATGAATATTTGGATATTCACGTTAATAGTGTTGTACTTGTGCATTAGTTTTTACTACTGATCAGCAAATATCATGTTTAACTGAATTCTTACCAACATACTGATTTGCAACCTGATACAGTCACCGAAGACATTATTTTTGTAGTGCAACAAAAAGAACATCCTAAATTCAAGAGGAAAACGGACGATCTTTATGTGGAACATAGCCTCACCTTGACCGAAGCTGTCTGTGGGATTCAATTTGTCTTGACTCATCTTGATGGCAGACAGCTTCTTATTAAATCAAACCCTGGCGAAGTTATCAAACCTGGTAAGAAAAACTCACACTTACTCCGTATGCGGGTATGTCCTTTAGTTGCTAGTACTTTTGACATATTTAGTTTTGCTTATAAATGAAACCGAGATGGTTCTTTATTTATTTCATCATATTCATCGATGTTCTGCAGATCAATACAAGGCAATAAATGATGAGGGAATGCCTGATTACCGAAGGCCATTCATAAAGGGCCATCTATATATCCATTTTAACGTGGAATTTCCAGAGTCTGGTTCACTTTCTCTCGAGACATGTAAGGCACTCAAGACTATTCTCTCACCAAACCCGGTTAAACAATTGACTGATAAAGAGCTGGATGAATGCGAGGAAACCACTTTATATGATGTCAACATTGAGCAAGAGATGAGGCAGAAGGAGTATCAACGACGCCAAGAAACATATGATGAAGATGATGATGACGACAACGATGAACCGACTATGCATCGAATGGCATGTAATCAACAGTAGGGAATAGGTAGAAACCAGTAGGGATCTTGGCTTTTGCCTTTTGCCTTTTGCAATAGTAGTAACTAGCTTTTCTGAATATGTGCTAATGCTTTCTTTTGTTTATTTAACCCATAGCTGGTGTTTTGGCTTTTGCTAGGTAGAAAAAATTCTTACATTGTAAACTTGAAAGGGAGTGTTCATAGGATATCCGAGTGGGGTGAAGGGTTGTAGAGTGTGGTTAAAGAGTGAACCAGGGGTGAGGGTTGTTATCAGTAGAGATATTATCTTCAATGAGCTAGAAATACCCTGTCTTAAGGATAAACCCATCTCTGATAGTCCACCGAGTATTCTCACTCCTAGTAGTATTCCTGTGGAGGTGGAGGTCACCTCTAAACCTTCCTTAGAATCACCCCCAGGAACTTGAAACCAATCCAGAGCTTCCTGCTTCATCCAGTACACTCCTGATCCTCCAAGTATTCCTAAAACCCTTGATCCTGTTTAGAAGGTTCTGATGAGGAGGAAGAGCACCCTGAGGCTCAAGCTCAAGCCCTTAGGGATTATCAGCTTGCGAGAGATATAGTCCGTAAGGTACCTAAGGATCATCCCCGGTATGGTTACTCCTACATTGTTTCATATACCTTTGCTGTTGCATCTTATATGGAGGAAAAAGAACCATTATGTTTTTCTGATGTTTTTAAAAGCCTGAATCGCGTTTTATGGTTACGTGTTATGGATGAGGAAATGTCTTTTTTAAACGAAAACAAAACCTAGATTTTTGTTCCAAAATCCTCAAAACAAAAGTTAGTTGATTGCGAATGGATTTTCAAAATAAAAGAACTTGAGTCTTCTAATGAACCTCTAAGGTTCAAGGCCAAGCTAGTTGCAAAAGGCTTTTAACATGTTGAGGGCATCACATTCAACAAAAAATTTTCTCCTGTTATTAAATACAAAACGATTAGGAATATTCTTGCTCTTGTTTCTTTCTATGATCTTAGTCTTGAACAATTTGATGTTAAAACCGCTTTCTTGCATAGTGATCTCGAAAAGACTATATACATGCGTCAACCACCAGGTTTTGAGATTAAGGGTAAAGAACACATTGCGTGTCTTTTGAAAAATTCCTTATACGGGCTTAAACAATCACCCAGATAATGTACAAGATGTTTGCTTCCTTTATGATAAAAATTTGTTTTACTAAAAGCAACTAAGATAGTTGTCTTTAGTTTTCTGGTAATAATGTTGATTCTGCTATTTATTTATTGCTTTATGTGGATGATATGCTAATTTCTTGTAGGCATAAAGCTAAAATCTATGATCTAAAATCCTTGTTAAAATCTGAATTTGATATGAAGGATTTAGGTACTGCAACCAAAATTCTTGAGATGAGTATTTCAAGAGATAGATCCGATCGTTCACTTTTTCTATCTCAAAAGCCTTTCCTTCAGAAAAATTGTATCCAAATTTTCAATGCACTCGTGTAAGCCCGTTAAAACTCCACTTGCGAGCTATTTCTAACTTTCCCGACAAAACCTATCCTAAAACCGAAAGTGAGAAAAGAGATATGGCTAATGTCCCTTACGTAATGGCCATAGGTTCGATCATGTACTAAATGATATCTACCCGAACAGTACATTGCTTTTTTTTATAAGCCTTCTCAGCGAGGGTTTATGTCTAATCCCTGGAAGAGATCACTGTGCTCCTCTCAAGTGGCTACTACGTTATCTTAACAAAACCTTAAATCAGGGCTTACCCTATCATAATTGGTCTGACTTTGAACTAATTGGATTTTTTTATTCTGATTTTGCAGGTGATAAGGATGGTAGGAAATCTATCTCGTCCTATTTCTTTACCATAGCGAATAATTGTATCTCGTGAAAATCTCAATTGCAGCCGGTAGTTGCCTTATCAACTACCGAGGCTGAATACATCACAGCAATAGAAGTGATCAAAGAAGCCTTCTGGCTTCAAGGGTTATTGCATGAAGTACAAGTTTTACATTCAAAAACTATTATTTATACTGATAGTCAGAGTTGTTTACATTTATGTAAAAATCCGGTCTATCACGAATGGACAAAACATATAGATGTCATATATCATTTCATTAGAGAAAAAGTCTCGAGTGGCTTAGTTAAACCAAGATAGGAGGCTGAAGTCTGAATAGGTAAAAGATACTGGGCCGGGCCGGGCTGCCCGTTGTGACTCTTGATCTATTTATGTTTTCTCTCCCTCCTCGGTTCCAGAGTCATTCCAGACTCTTCCTTTCTTCTCTCTTTTTCTGCTCCTTCTCGGCCTTCCCGAGAGCTGTCTCTATCTCTTCTTCTTCTCCCCTTCTTTACCGCGGCTTACCGCGTCCGTTGCTCTCCTCTGGTGACCTCCGTGGTCTTCTGTTACACCGTCTTTGAAAGCGGTGGTTCTATGTTGAGATTTTTATTTTTAATTTTATACATTTTTTGTTATTTCCCCTAGTCATATAAAATTTGTTTCAAGATTTTTAGGATTTAGTTTCTATTAAACATTAAGAATGAACAAAAACAAGTCTATATACATAGTTTACAATTCTTTTTCCTTTGCTTTCAACACTGGAGTAAATAAATAAAGTAACAAGAAAGTTGTTTGCAGATAGGGTTGAACAATATCGATTTATTACCTTCAACACCTAAAATTAAATTTTATGTAAACAACAGTCAAAATTTGTTAATTCCATAATTTTGGGTTGTTGCCTAACATAACATTAGTAATTAATTTCCATTAAGGACAAAGGAATATAATTTAAAATAATAACAATGTTATTTTACATACAATTATATTAACTAATTAGTAATATAAGTTCAAATAGAATTGTTATGCCAGAAATATCAGTTTTAATAATAAGGCATTTAACACACCTCACGTTCAACAAAATCACAAATTAACTTGACTTGTAGTTCCTAGCAGAGCGGCGTTGAGAAAAATCAGATTGGACCGGTCATTCTGACAAGTTAAACTAAGAATTGAACTCTAGACTAGTCTGATTTTTTTACAAGATCAACTAAGAAATTATCTGATTAAATTTCATCAAAAATCGATATAATCGGCTGGTTGGATCGGTCTATTGAATCGATTTTGAATTTTTTAAAAAACTTTTTCACTAAAATTTATATTTTTTAGGTATATTTTGAGTTAATAAGTTTCTAATGTTCTTTTATTATATTTTTTTAATTATATTTAGTGTTAATTGATATATAATATGTATGTTGATAAATTGTTAATTTATATTTATAATTTTGTATATATTATAATGCTATCCGGTTCGATCATTGATTTAACCGATAAACTAATGAATCAATGAATTAATAACTTGACCGATTCGATCTGCGTCAAATTTTTAAACTATGTGTGCCTACAATTATCACATATGACAACAAAAAACACTCATTATTTTGTACAAGTTTGTGCTTTACTACCATGAGTGCCTAATGATATAAACAGGAATGCCTAATATATCAACCTGATGGGCTTCTTTATACAGAAAGTTGCGGTATTTTGAAAATGGCACAAATACGTGCATGCAAAAGTTAATCAATACTTCTTGTCACATTATACACAATTAATTGCCATAATTTACCCAAAAAACATCAATATTGAAGTTTAGAACTCACAAACCATGCACAAAAATACAATAATGTGATAAAAAAACAAATATACGAAAAAAATATAATAAACAACTTTGGTGAAGTATTTTGTATAGAAAACTACAATTTCCAAATTGTATTTACATGATTTTTTAACTCTTGTTTGAAGAACTGCCATTGTTGCTTGAAGAACTTCTGTTGTTGCTTGAAGAACTCATTTTTTATGATTTTTGTTTGCAAACAAGAAGGATTTAGGGTAAAATCAAATCGATGGTGTTTCCGATAAAAGAAAACTGAAGAAATTGGTGTTTGAGACATGAATTTCGCCCTAAAATTGCTTGAAAATAGCTGAGACGTGAATTTTGCTGCAAAATCGCTTGAAAAATAGCTATGTGTACGTGAAGGTTTTTGGGAGGGAAATGAAAGGTTTTTCTTTAGACGGCGTGCATAATCTAAGCACACTAGATAAGCGTGGATTTTTTTTAGAAGTTTTTGTTTGTTAAACTGTTGCGTGCGGTTTTTGGACAGGGCACACATAGCTAGGTGTACCCGCGTCCATGGTATAACAACCCCTGTGTCCCTGGAGCTTTTGTTAATACTTATTAACCTTCTAATTTAAGATGTAGTGTTTTAGAGTTCAACAATTTTCATTAGATTTTAGATTTTAAAAAATTTAACTATCATATACAATGTACTTAATTTATTCATATATAGAATAATATTAATATGTGACACATACTATATAGAATAATATATAGAACAATTTTAATATGTGTATTACATGGACACACATTAGACAGATCCAATAAAAATTTATCAAACTTCCTATTTAGAAATTATAAGGCCAGTAATATTATATTAAATAAGGGATATTAATACAAAATCCTAATTTCCTTTCCCTTCTTTTTCTTTTTCTCCTTTCATCCTTTCTTTTGATCATCAATTCTATCCCCTTGGCCATATTCTATGCATGTTTATTGACCTTAATCTCATTCACATTTTCACCTTCAATACTTAGCGATGATGATGTCTTGAGAGGTACCTGCACATCTATCGCTCCAATTTTTATGTTCTTCACTTGCGACTTCATCGTTGATCTTCTAACATATGTTTTTATGGATTTTTCCTTTGTTTTTTCTACCTCTTTTTCCTCATCATCAACAAGCTTCTCTTCCTTTTTCTTAGTTTTCTCTTCCAATGAAATTCCAAATAAATTAACATACTCATTGAAATTCATATAGAATATCATATTGGAAGTAGGATCATATAATCCTACAAGGTTGCTAGTACCTTGTGCAACATCCATAGGATTTGGTGTAAGTAGGGGCCTCCGAATATCAACCATGGGAGATGATGATGATGATGATGATGAGGATCCCTTATAATCCGAAAAATTTTTATTTTCTAATTTACCTTCAAGCCAATCCCAAATAAATGATTTTTTCTTACTTTGTCCTTCATTTGTAATGACTTTTGAAGATTGTTTTTTCTTAAGATATTGACTACTCCACTTACGCCTTTGAGATTCTTCATTTTCGTTCTTTATATTTTTTCGTGATAAACTGTGAGTCATCAATATAATGTGAAGCCTTGTTAGGATTTGAAGGCAGTGGCGGTGTTGGTGTTGTTGTTGACATCTATTAATAGTTTGTTGATTTGTCTTGTGCAAATCTAGATCAAAACAAAAGGAACAAATTAAGAGATTAACATTTGCATAAAATCGGAAAAAAATGAAAAAAAGAAATAGAAGCATCCCACATTTGTACATATGTGTGTGTCTGGAAAGAGAATGCATAAACTTATAAGTTTTATTTAACAAATGCACTAAAATATAGGTTAAACAGATAAAAATAACAACACAAATAATGATATGAAATTTAAAATAAAATAGCGAAGAATCAACCTCCCCATATAAACAAGAGAGTAAGAGCGTGTAGAGAGATAGATATTCTTAGAGTTCACATCTAACCTCCAAAAGAAAATAATTATCAATATTCATTTCATATAGATGGATGCTCTAAAAAATAATATGTTAAATAGGGAAATAAATTATAAAGAATAACAAATGTCATATAAATTATGCTCTATGGGTAAGTGTTTGCAACATATATAGAAATGACAACAGATGCATGCTGGAAAATAACATCTAATGTTATATGGATAAAATTAAATCTCAGTTAATAAAAAATTCGCACAAAAAATTAGAAAAAAAATGGACTAAACAAATAAATAGAAATTATTAAAGAACAAGATTCAAATGCATTATGACACTACTACATGTACAAATGTTGATTAGTAGATACTCACATGTTAAAATATAAGATTGAAACTCACAGTTTTTGTAAGAGAAAGATTTCAAAATACAGAATTGAGTAAGAAAGACTTACTGCTTATCAAAGAAGAGAAGATAATTTCTTTTTCTAGTCTATAAAAGATCAATAAACTCAACTTTGAAGAAAATTTATAAAATCTCAATAGAGAATTTTATAAATACTTGGAAAAAAAAAGGAAAAGAAGGAGAAGAGTTGAAGCATCAGAGTACCAATATCTAGGAGTTTATATAGAGTGCTAATGTGATAGAAGAAACAACTACACAAGGAAATTTTATATTGTAGTTGGTGATGTTGTCCTCTAATAAATTATGTACTATAGGATCGTTATTTATAACAAATGTGGTATTATAAAATTAATTATCATAAATATACTACCTCTATTTCATTTATAATTTCCATTTTAACCTTTCAAATTTGAGATTTTTATTTTTATACATTTTTTGTTCTTTCCCCCAGTCATATAAAATCTGTTTCAAGATTTTTAAAGAATTAGTTTCTATTAAACTTTAAGAATGATCAGAAACAAGTCTATATACATAAATAAAGTAACAGGAATGATTTTTTTTACAATTCTTTTTCCTTTGCTTTCAACACTGGAGTAAATAAATAAAGCAACAAGAAATTTGTTTATAGATACGGTTGAATAATATCGATTTATTAACTTCTACACCTAAAATTAAATTTTATGTAAATAAAAGTCAAAATTTGTTAATTCCTTTTTTTTGGGTTGTTGCCTAGCATAACAATATTAATTAATTTTTATTAAGGAAAAAGAATATAAACTTAAAATAATACCAATGTTATTTTACAGACAATTAAAGTAACTAATCAGTAATATAAATTCAAATAGAATTGTTATGCCAGAAATATTAGTTTTAATAATAAGGCATTTAAGACACCTCACGTTCAACAAAATCACAAATTAACTTGACATGTGGTTCCTAACAAAGCAAGGATTAGAAAAATCAGATTGGACCAGTCAGCCTGACAGATTAAACTAAGAATTGAACTCTAGAATGGTCTTAATTTTTAGAAGATCAGCAAGAAATTATCTGGTTAAATTTGATCAAAAACCGATCGAATCGGCCGGTTGGATCGGTCGATTGAATCGAGTTTGAATTTTTTTTAAAAATTCTTCACTAAAATTTATATTTTTTATTGTATTTTTTGAGTTAATAAGTTTCTAATATTCTTTTATTATATTTTTCTAATTATATTTAGTGTTAATTGATATATAATATGTATGTAGATAAATTGTTAATTTATATTTATAATTTTGTATATAGTATAACGTTATCCGGTTCGATCACTGATTTAACCGATAAACTAATGAATCAATGAATTAATAACTTGACTAATTCGATCTGCGTCAAATTTTTAAACTGTGTGCCTACAATTATCACAAAAGACAACAAAAAATACTCATTATTTTGTACAATTTTGTGCTTTACTACCGTGAGTGCCAAATGATATAAACAGGAATGGCTAATATATCAACCTGATGTGCCTCTTTATACAGAGAGTTGCGGTATTTTGAAAATGGCACAAATACGTGCATGCAAAAGTTAATCAATACTTCTTGTAACATTATACACAATTAATTGCCATAATTTACACAAAAAACATCAATATTGAAGTTTAGAACTCACAAACCATGCACAAAAATACATTAATGTGATAAAAAAACAAATATATGAAAGAAAATATAATAAACAACTTTGGTGAAGTATTTGGTATAGAAAGCTACAATTTCCAAGTCGTATTTACATGATTTCGTTACTCTTGTTTGAAGAACTGCCATGTTTGGTTGAAGAACTTCTATTGTTGCTTAGAGAACTCTTATTTTATAATTTTTGTTTGCGAAGAAGGAGGATTTAGGGTAAAATCGAATGGATGGTGTTTGCGATCAAAGAAAACTGAAGAAATTGGTAGTTGAGACGGAATTCTGCTGCAAAATCACTTGAAAATAGCTATGTGTACGTGAAGGTTTTCGGGAGGGAAAGGAAAGGTTTTTCTTTAGTTGGCGTGCGTAATCTATGCACGCTAGATAAGAGTAGATTTTTTTTAGTAGTTTTTTTCTTTTGCTAAACTGTTGCGTGCAGTTTTTTGACGGGGCACACATAGTTAGGTGTGCCTGCGTCCATGATATAACAACCCTTGTGTCCCTGGAGCTTTTGTTAATACTTATTAACTTTCTAATTTAAGATATACGTTTTTTAGAGTTCAATAATTTTCATTAGATTTTAGATTTTATAAAATTTAACTATAATATATAATATATTTAATTTATTCATATATAGAATAATGTTAATATCCGTATTACATGGACACACATTAGACAGATACAATAAAAACTTAACAAACTTCCTATTTATAAATTATAGAGCCAATAATAATATATTAAAAGAGGGACGTTAATATAATTACTTAAATAGTTCAATATATAAAGACATAAAATCCTAATTCTCCTTTCCCTTCTTTTTGTGTTTCTTCTTTCTTCCTTTCTTTTCATCATCAATTCTATCCCCTTGGCCATATTCTATGCATGTTCATTGACCTTAATCTCATTCACATTTTCACCTTCAATACTTAGTGATGCTGATGTCTTGAGAGGTACCTGCACATCTATCGCTCTAATTTGTATATTCTTGACTTGGGACTTCATTGTTGACCTTCTAACATATATTTTACGGATTTTTTTCGTTTGTTTCCTCTACCTTTTTTTCCTTATCATCATCAACTAGCTTCTCTTCCTTTTTCTTAGTTTTCTCTTCCAATGAAATTCCAAATAAATTAACATACTCATTGAAATTCATATAAAATGTCATATTGGAAGTAGGATCATATAATCCTACAAGGTCGCTAGTACCTTGTGCAACATCTATAGGCTTTGGTGTAAGTAGGGGCCTTCGAATATCAACCTTGGGAGATGATGATGTTGATGATGGTGATGATGAGGATCCCTTATAATTTGAATTTATTTTTATGTTCTAATTTACCTTCAAGCCAATCCCAAATAAATGATTTTTTCTTACTTTGTCCTTCAGTTGTAACGACTTTTGAAGATTGATTTTTTTGAAAATATTGACTACTCCCCTTTCGCCTTTGAGATTTTTCATTTTCGTTCTTTATATTTTTTGTGATGAACTGTGAGTCATTAATATAACGTGAAACCTTGTTAGGATTTGAAGGCAGTGGTGGTGGTAGTGTTGTTGACATCTTTTTATAGTTTGTTGATATGTCTTGTGCAAATCTAGATCACAACAAAAGGAACAAATTAAGGGATTAAAAAATTTGTATAAAATAAAAAAAAAATCAAAAAAAAATAGAAGAATCCCACATTTGTACATATGTGTGTGTAAGGAAAGGGAATGCATAAACTTATAAGTTTTATTTCACAAATGCACTAAAATATAGTATAAACAGATAAAAATAACAACACAGATAATTATATGAAATTTAAAATAAAATAGCAAATAATCAACATCCCGATATAAATAAGAGAGTAAGAGCGTGTAGAAAGATAGACATTCTTAGAGTTCACATCTAACCTCCAAAAGAAAATAATTATTAATATTCATTTCATATAGATGCTGTAAAAAATAATATGTCAAATAGGGAAATGAATTTTAAAAGAATAAAAAATGTCATATAAATTATACTTTATGGGTAAGTGTTTGCAACACATATCGAAATGACAACATATGCATGTTGGAAGTTAACATCTAATGTTATACGGATAAAATTAAATCTCAGTTAATTAAAATTTTGCACAAAAAATTAGGAAAAAATAGACTAAACAAATAAATAAAAATTATAAAAGAATAAGGTTCAAATGAAATATGACACAACAACATAAACATATGTTGATTTGTAGACATTAACATATTATAATATACAATTGAAACTCACCGTTTTGTAATAGAAAGATTTCAAAACGTGATATTAAGTGAGAAAGACTTTGCTTATCAAAGAAGAGAAGATAATTTCTTTTTCTAGTCTATCAAAGAACAATAAACTCAACTTTGAAGAAAATTTATAAAATCTCCATCACATAATTTTAAACATACTTGAAAAAAAAAAGAAAAAAGAAGGAGAGGAGTTGAAGCATCATAGTACCAATATCTAGGAGTTTATATAGATGGTTAACTGTGATTGAAGAAACACTTATACAAGGTAATTTTATATTGTAGTTGGTGATGTTGTCCTGTAATAAATTCTGTACTATAGGATCCTTGTTAATAACAAACGTGGGATTATAAAGTTAATGATCGTAAATATACTACCCATATTTCATTTATAATTTCCAATTTAACCATTCAAATTTGAGATTTTTATTTTTTATTTTTTTTCCATGTTTTGTTCAATCCCCTAGTCATATAAAATTTGTTTCAAGAATTTTTAGGAATTAGTTTCTAATAAACTTTGAGAATGATCAAAACAAGTCTATATACATAGTTCACAATTCTTTTTCCTTTGCTTTTCAACAATGTAATAAATAAATAAAGTAACAAGGAAGTTGTTTGTTAGATACGGTTGAACAATATCGATTTATTACCTCCTATACCGAAAATTAAATTTCTGTTATTGAAAGTCAAAATTTGTTAATTCCTTAATTTTGGGTTGTTGCCTAACATAACAATATTAATTAATTTCTGTTAAGGACAAAAGAATACGAACTTAAAATAATAACAATGTTATTTTACAAACAATTATAGTAACTAATTAGCAATATAAGTTCAAATAGAACTGTTATGCCAGAAATATCAGTTTTATTATATGGCATTTAAGACACCTCACACGTTCAACAAAATCACCAATTAACTTGACTTGCGATTACTAGCAGTGTTGAGAAAATTGGATTGGACCGATCAGTCTGACTGAATGAACTGAGAATCGATCTCTAGACTGGTCTGATATTTTACAAGATTAGTAAGAAATTATCCGGTCAAATTTGAACAATAACTTATTGAATCGGTTGGTTGAAGCGATTTTGAATTTTTTTTAAATGTTTCACTAAATTTTATATTTTTTTAATGTATTTTTTAAGTTAATAAGTTTCTGATGTTCTTTCATTATATTTTTTAAATTATATTTAGTACTAATTGATGTATAATATGTATGTAGATAAATTATTAATATATATTTATAATATTATCTAGATTGGTCACGATTTAACCGGTAAACTAAATGGACAAGTGAATTAATAACTTGACTGATTTAATTTACGTCCAATTTTTTTAACATTCGTCCTAGTATCTGGGCAAGTTTAAATCTATATTTTGTTCTTTTTTTAGGGAAATTCCTAATTAGTTCTTCAAATACGCACAAAATCCAAGATTAATTTCCTACTGAAGTATCGTCTTGTAATGACATATTCATTATGAATTTGGCTAAATAAGTCATTTCTCACTAGGTTACAAATGTCATTGTCTTTTTTTTTATGTAATATTATTCATTAATGTGAAGATTAACATTGGCATAGATTGTGATTTTGGGACTTCATTTAGTTTATAACTTTGTTTGGGGAACGGTTTATGAGAATGAATATTTGGATATTCACATTAATAGTGTTGTACTTGTGCATTAGTTATTACTACTGAACAGCAAATATCATGTTTAACTGAATTCTTACCAACATACTGATTTGCAGCATGATATAGTCACCGGGGACATTATTTTTGCAGTGCAACAAAAAGGACATCCTAAATTCAAGAGGAAAATGGACGATCTTTATGTGGAACATAGCCTCACCTTGATCGAAGCTGTCTGTGGGATTCAATTTGTCTTGACTCATCTTGATGGCAGACAACTTCTTATTAAATCAAACCCTGGCGAAGTTATCAAACCTGGTAAGAAAAACTCACACTTACTCTGCATGCGGGTGTGTCCTTTAGTTACTAGTACTTTTGACATATTTAGTTTTGCTTATAAATGAAACCGAGATGGTTCTTTATTTATTTCATCATATTCATCGATGTTCTGCAGATCAATACAAGGCAATAAATGATGAGGGAATGCCTAATTACCGAAGGCCATTCATGAAGGGCCGTCTATATATTCATTTTAACGTGGAATTTCCAGAGTCTGGTTCACTTTCTCTCGAGACATGTAAGGCACTCAAGACTATTCTCTCACCAAACCTGGTTAAACAATTGCCTGATATAGAGCTGGATGAATGCGAGGAAACCACTTTATATGATGTCAACATTGAGCAAGAGATGAGGCAAAAGGAGTATCAACGACGCCAAGAAGCATATGATGAAGATGATGATGACGACGACGATGAACCGACTATGCATCGAATAGCATGTAATCAACAGTAGGGAATAGGTAGAAACCAGTAGGGATCTTGGCTTTCGCCTTTTTCCTTTTCCAATAGTAGTAACCAGCTTTTCTAAATATGTGCTAATGTTTTCTTTTGTTTATTTAACCCATACCTGGTGTTTTGGCTTTTGTTAGGTAGCAAAAATTCTTACATTGCAAACTTGAAAGGGAGTGTTCATAGGATATCCTAGTGGGGTGAAGGGTTATAGAGTGTGGTTAAAGGGTGAACCAGGGGTGAGGGTTGTTATCAGTAGGGATGTTATCTTCAATGAACTAGAAATACCCTATCTTAAGGATAAACCCATCTCAGATAGTCCACCGAGTATTCCCGCTCCTAGTAGTATTCCTGTGGAGGTGAAGGTCACCTCTGAACCTTCCTTAGAATCACCCCAGGAATCTGAAACCAATCCAGAGTTTCTTGCTTCATCCAGTACACACCTAATCCTCCTAGTATTCCTAAAATCCTTGATCCTATTTTAGAAGGTTCTGATGAAGAGGAAGAGCACCCTGAGGCTCATGCTCAAGCCCTTAAGGATTATCAGCTTGAGATAGAGTCCGTAAGGTACTTAAGGATCATCCTCGGTACGGTTACTCCTACATTGTTTCATATGCCTTTGTTGTTGCATCTTATGTGGAGGAAAAAGAACCATTATGCTTTTCTGATGTTTTGAAAAGCCTAAATCGCGTTTTATGATTACGTGTTATGGATGAGGAAATGTCTTCTCTAAACGAAAACAAAACCTAGATTCTTGTTCAAAAATCCTCAAAACAAAAGTTAGTTGATTGCATATGGATTTTCAAAATAAAAGAACTTGAGTCTTCTAATGAACCTCTAAGGTTCAAGGCCAAGGTAGTTGCAAAAGGCTTTTCACAAGTTGAGGGCATCAATTTCAACAAAATTTTTCCTCCTGTTATTAAATATAAAACGATTAGGATTATTCTTGCTCTTGTTTCTTTCTATGATCTTAATCTTGAACAATTTGATGTTAAAACTACTTTTTTGCATAGTGATCTCGAAAAGACTATATACATGCGTCAACCACTAGGTTTTGAGATTAAGGGTAAAGAACACATGGCATGTCTTTTGAAAAAGTCCTTATACGGGCTTAAACAATCACCCAGACAATGGTACAAGATGTTTTGCTTCCTTTATGATACAAATTTGTTTTACTAAAAGCAACTATGATAGTTGTCTTTACTTTTCTGGTAATAATGTTGATTCTGCTATTTATTTATTGCTTTATGTGAATGATATGCTAATTGCTTGTAGGCATAAAGCTAAAATCTACGATCTAAAATCCTTGTTAAAATCTGAATTCGATATGGAGGATTTAGGTATTGCATCCAAAATTCTTGAGATGAGTATTTCAAGAGATAGATCTGATCGTTCACTTTTTCTATCTCAAAAGCCTTTCCTTCAGAAAATTGTATCCAAATTTTCAATGCACCTGTATAAGCCCGTTACAACTCCACTTGCGAGCTATTTCAAACTTTCTGACAAAACCTGTCCTAAAACCGAAAGTGAGAAAAGAGATATGCCTAATGTCCCTTACAGAATGGCCATAGGTTCAGTCACGTACTCAATAATATCTACCCGAACAGACATTGCTTTTTTTATAAGCCTTCTCAGCAGGTTTATGTCTAATCCTGGAAGAGATCAGTGTGCTCCTCTCAAGTGGCTACTACGTTATCTTAACAAAACCTTAAATCGGGGTTTACCCTATCATAATTGGTCTGACTTTGAACTAATTGGATTTGTTGAATCTGATTTTACAGGTGATAAGGATGGTAGGAAGTCTACCTCGTCCTATTTCTTTACCCTAGCGAGTAATTGTGTCTCGTGGAAATCTCAATTGCAGCCGGTAGTTGCCTTATCAACTACTGAGGCTGAATACATCGCAGCAATAGAAGCGATCAAAGAAGCCATTTGGCTTCAAGGGTTATTGCATGAAGTACAACTTTTACATTCAAAAACTATTATTTATACTGATAGTCAGAGTTGTTTACATTTATGTAAAAATCCGGTCTATCACGAATGGACAAAACATATAGATGTTATATATCATTTCATTAGAGAAAAAGTCTCGAGTGGCTTAGTTGACATAGATAAGATTAATACTGATAATAATCTTGCAAATTTTAGTACTAAAATTGTAAACACTGACAAATTCATGTTTTGCAGCTCTAATTGAGTTATTCAAGGGATGGGAAAATATTGTTCAAGGTGGAGATTGTAGGCTTTCTGGGCCAATTTTCTCCCAATATTTTCATTTTTCTAGCCCAACCAATTTTTAACCCAATGATGAATCCATGGGCCTCGTAAAAGATACTGGGCCGGGCCGGGCCGGGCTGGGCTGCCCGTTGTGACTCTTGATCTATTTATGTTTTCTCTCCCTCCTCGATTCCAGAGTCATTCCAGACTCTACCTTTCTTCTCTCTTTTTCTGCTCCTTCTCGGCCTTCCCGAGAGCTGTCTCTATCTCTTCTTCTTCTCCCCTTCTTTACCGCGGCTTACCGCGTCCGTTGCTCTCCTCTGGTGACCTCCGTGGTCTTCTGTTACACCGTCCCTGAAAGGGTGGTTCTATGTTGTTCTTATTCGGTCATTTCTGATCTTTTTATGAGGAGAGCCGTGAGGGTGAGAGAGAGGGTGAACGCCGGTGATCTTTTCTGTTTGAGGCCGAATCTGAGGGTGATTTTTACCGTTAAAGTTGATATCTTTTGTGTTGTAGGCACCTCGACGCGATCGTCATTTCAACGCCGCTGCTCGGTGCCATCGAGTCTCGTTGTATGCCGCTGGCAGTTCTGACACTGCAGTGACAGCTAAGTGTCCCTTACCGATTCATGGTTCATTTTTCTTTTAACAGTTATTGTGTTTAATTTTGGTCTTGCCGATTGGCTTAAACCGATTGTGAAACAGAAAGAGGAAGAAGGATATTTTTTACTGTAATAGAATAGGTTTTTTTTCTTCTGCCTAACTATTCTTTTATTGATTTGTAATAGTAATTAGAGTGTGTAATAGTGATTAGATCATATCAGTCCTGTAATAAATTATGTACTATAGGATCGTTGTTAATAACAAACGTGGTATTAAAAAATTAATTATCTTAATATACTACCTCTATTTCCTTTATAATTTCCATTTTAACCTTTCAAATTTGAGATTTTTATTTTTAATTTTATACATTTTTTGTTATTTCCCCTAGTCATATAAAATTTGTTCCAAGATTTTTAGGATTTAGTTTCTATTAAACTTTAAGAATGAACAAAAACAAGTCTATATACATAGTTTACAATTCTTTTTCCTTTTCTTTCAACACCGGAGTAAATAAATAAAGTAACAAGAAAGTTGTTTGTAGATAGGGTTGAACAATATCGATTTATTACCTTCTATACCTAAAATTAAATTTTATGTAAATAACACACAAAATTTGTTAATTCCATAATTTTGGGTTGTTGCCTAACATAACAATAGTAATTAATTTCCATTAAGGACAAAAGAATATAAACTTAAAATAATAACAATGTTATTTTACATACAATTATAGTAACTAATTAGTAATATAAGTTCAAATAGAATTGTTACGCCAGAAATATCAGTTTTAATAATAAGGCACTTAAGACACCTCACGTTCAACAAAATCACAAATTAACTTGACTTGTGGTTCCTAGCAGAACAGCGTTGAGAAAAATCATATTGGACCGGTCAGTCTGACAAGTTAAACTAAGAATCGAACTCTAGACTGGTCTGATTTTTTTACAAGATCAACTAAGAAATTATCAGATTAAATTTGACCAAACACCGATTTAATCGGCCTGTTGGATCGGTTGATTGAATTGATTTTGAATTTTTTTTAAAAACTTTTTCACTAAAATTTATATTTTTTATGTATATTTTGAGTTAATAAGTTTCTAATGTTCTTTTATTATATTTTTTTAATTATATTTAGTGTTAATTGATATATAATATGTATTTAGATAAATTGTTAATTTATATTCATAATTTTGTATATATTATAATGCTATCCGGTTCGATCATTGATTTAACCGATAAACTAATGAATCAATGAATTAATAACTTGACCGATTCGATCTGCGTCAAATTTTTAAACTGTGTGTGCCTACAATTATCACATATGACAACATAAAACACTCATTATTTTGTACAAGTTTGTGCTTTACTACCATGAGTGCCTAATGATATAAACAGGGAATGCCTAATATATCAACTCTGATGTGCCTCTTTATACGTAGAGTTGCGGTATTTTGAAAATGGCACAAATACGTGCATGCAAAAGTTAATAAATAGTTCTTGTAACACTATACACAATTAATTGCAATAATTTACACAAAAAACATCAATATTGAAGTTTAGAACTCATAAACCATGCACAAAAATACAATAATGTGATAAAAAAACAAATATATGAAAAAATAATAATAAACAACTTTGGTGAAGTATTTTGTATAGAAAACTACAATTTCCAAATTGTATTTACATGATTTCGTTACTCTTGTTTGAAAAACTGCCATTGTTGCTTGAAGAACTTCTGTTGTTGCTTGAAGAACTCATTTTTTATGATTTTTGTTTGCAAAGAAGAAGGATTTAGGGTAAAATCAAATCGATGGTGTTTCCGATCAAAGAAAACTGAAAATAGAGGCATCCCACATTTGTACATATGTGTGAGTCAGTTAAGAGAATGCATAAACTTGTAAGTTTTATTTCACAAATGCACTAAAATATAGGTTAAACAGATAAAAATAACAACACAGATAATCATATGAAATTTAAAATAAAATAGCGAATAATCAACCTCCCCATATAAATAAGAGAGTAGAGCGTGTAGAGAGATAGATATTCTTAGAGTTCAGATCTAACTTCCAAAAGAAAATAATTATCGATATTCATTTCATATAGATGGATGCTGTAAAAAATAATATGTTAAATAGGGAAATGAATTATAAAGAATAACAAATGTCATATAAATTATGCTTTATGGGTAAGTGTTTGCAACATATATAGAAATGACAACAGATTCATGCTTTGGAAAATAACATCTAATGTTATATGGATAAAATTAAATCTCGATTAATAAGAAATTCGCACAAAAAAATTAGAAAAAAAAATAGACTAAACAAATAAATAAAAAATTATTAAAGAACAAGATTCAAATGAATTATGACACAACTACATGTACAAATGTTGATTAGTAGATACTCACATGTTAAAATATAAGATTGAAACTCACGGTTTTTGTAAGAGAAAGATTTCAAAATACAGAATTGAGTAAGAAAGACTTACTGCTTATCAAAGAAGAGAAGATAATTTCTTTTTCTAGTCTATCAAAGATCAATAAACTCAACTTTGAAGAAAATTTATAAAATCTCCACCAGAGAATTTTATAAATACTTGAAAAAAAAAAGAAAAAAGAAGGAGAAGAGTTGAAGCATCATAGTACCAATATCTAGGAGTTTATATAGAGGGTTAACTATGATTGAAGAAACACTTGCACAAGGTAATTTCATATTGTAGTTGGTGATGTTGTCCCTGCAATAAATTATGAACTATAGGATCCTCGTTAATAATAAACGTGGGACTATAAAATTAATCATCTTAAATATACTACCTCTATTTCATTTATAACTTCCAATTTAACCTTTCAAATTTGAGATTTTTATTTTTATTTTTCTACATTTTTTGTTCTTTCCCCTAGTCATAGAAAATTTTTTCAAGATTTTTTAGGAAATAGTTTCCATTAAACTTTGAGAATTATCAAAACTAGTCTATATACATAGTTTACAATTCTTTTTCCTTTGCTTTTCAACAATGTAGTAAATAAATAAAGTAACAAGAAAGTTGTTTGTAGATACGGTTGAACAATATCGATTTATTACCTTCTATACCTAAAAATTAAATTTATGTAAATGAAAGTCGAAATTTATTAATTCCTTAATTTTGCGTTGTTGCCTAACATAACAATTTTAATTAATTTCTATTAAGGACAAAAGAATATAAACTTAAAATAATAACAATGCTATTTTACATACAATTATAGTAACTAATTAGTAATATACATTCAAATAGAATTGTTATGCCACAAATATTAGTTTTAATAATAAGGCATTTAAGACACCTCACGTTCAACAAAATTACCAATTAACTTGACTTGTGGTTCTTAGCCAAGCAGCATTGACAAAAATCGGAATGGACCGGTCAGTCTGACAAGTTAAACTAAGAATCGAACTCTAGACTGGTCTGATTTTTTACAAGATCAACAAGAAATTATCCAATTAAATTTGATCAAAAACTGATTGAATCGGTTGGTTGGATCGGGCGACTGAATCGATTTTGAATTTTTTTAAATATTTTTCACTAAAATTTATATTTTTTTATGGATTTTTTGAGTTAATAAGTTTCTAATGTTCTTTTATTATATATTTTTAATTATATTTAGTGTTAATTGATATATAATATGTATGTAGATAAATTGTTAATTTATGTTTATGATTTTGTATATATTATAATGCTATCCGGTTCAATCACTAATTTAGCCGATAAACTGATGAATCAATGAATTAATAACTTGACCGATTCAATCTGCGTCAAAATTTTAAACTATGTATGCCTACAATTATCACATATGACAACAAAAATCACTCATTATTTTGTACAAGTTTGTGCTTTACTACCATGAGTGCCTAATGATATAAATAGGAATGCCTAATATATCAACCTGATATGTCTCTTTATACAGAGAGGCGCGTTTATTTTGAAAATGGCACAAATACGTGCATGCAAAAGTTAATCAATAGTTCTGGTAACATTATACACAATTAATTGCCATAATTTGTACAAAAAACATCAATATTGAAGTTTAGAACTCACAAACCATGCACAAAAACACAATAATGTGATAAAAAACAAATATATGAAAAAAATATAATAAACGACTTTGGTGAATTTTTTTCTATAGAAAACTACAATTTCCAAGTTGTATTTACATGATTTCGTTACTCTTGTTTGAAGAACTGCCATTGTTGCTTGAAGAACTTCTTTTGTTGCTTGGAGAACTCATTTTTTATGATTGTTGTTTGCGAAGAAGGAGGATTTAGGGTAAAATCGAATAGATGGTGTTTGGGATCAATGAAAACTAAAGAAATTGAGAAGAGTTGAAGCATCATAGTACCAATATCTAGGAGTTTATATAGAGTACTAATGTGATAGAAGAAACAACTACACAAGGAAATTTTATATTGTAGTTGGTGATGTTGTCCTCTAATAAATTATGTACTATAGGATCGTTATTTATAACAAATTTGGTATTATAAAATTAATTATCATAAATATACTACCTCTATTTCATTTATAATTTCCATTTTAACCTTTCAAATTTGAGATTCTTATTTTTATTTTTATACATTTTTTGTTCTTTCCCCTAGTGATATAAAATCTGTTTCAAGATTTTTTAAGAATTAGTTTCTATTAAACTTTAAGAATGATCATAAACAAGTCTATATACATAAATAAAGTAACAAGAATGATTTTTTATACAATTCTTTTTCCTTTGCTTTCAACACTGGAGTAAATAAATAAAGTAACAAGAAAGTTGTTTGTAGATATGGTTGAACAATATCGATTTATTAACTTCTACACCTAAAATTAAATTTTATGTAAATAAAAGTCAAAATTCGTTAATTCCTTTTTTTTTTTTTTGGGGTTGTTGCCTAACATAACAATATTAATTAATTTCTATTAAGGAAAAAAGAATATAAACTTAAAATAATAACAATGTTATTTTACATACAATTATAGCAACTAATTAGTAATATAAATTCAAATAGAATTGTTATGCCAGAAATATTAGTTTTAATAATAAGGCATTTAAGACACCTCACGTTCAACAAAATCACAAATTAACTTGACTTGTGGTTCCTAACAAAGCAAGGATTAGAAAAATCAGATTGGACCGGTCAGCCTGACAGGCTAAACTAAGAATCGAACTCTAGACTGGTCTTATTTTTTAGAAGATCAACAAGAAATTATCTGGTTAAATTTGATCAAAAACCGATCAAATTGGCCGGTTGGATCGGTCGATTGAATCGAGTTTGAATTTTTTTAAAAAATTCTTCACTAAAATTTATATTTTTTGATGTATTTTTTGAGTTAATAAGTTTCTAATGTTCTTTTATTATATTTTTTTTAATTATATTTTGTGTTAATTGATATATAATATGTATGTAGATAAATTGTTAATTTATATTTATAATTTTGTATATATTATAACGTTATCCGGTCCGATCACTGATTTAACCGATAAACTAATGAATCAATGAATAACTTGACTGATTCGATCTGCATCAAATTTTTAAACTGTGTGCCTACAATTATCACAAATGACAACAAAATATACTCATTATTTTGTACAAGTTTGTGCTTTACTATCGTGAGTGCCTAATGATATAAACAGGAATGCCTAATATATCAACCTGATGTGCCTCTTTATACAGAGAGTTGCGGTATTTTGAAAATGGCACAAATACGTGCATGCAAAAACTAATCAATACTTCTTGTAACATTATACACAATTAATTGCCATAATTTACATAAAAACATCAATATTGAAGTTTAGAACTCACAAACCATGCACAAAAATACAATAATGTGATAAAAAAAACAAATATATGAAAGAAAATATAATAAACAACTTTGGTGAAGTATTTTGTATAGAAAACTACAATTTCCAAGTTGTATTTACATGATTTCGTTACTCTTGTTTGAAGAACTGCCACTATTGCTTGAAGAACTTCTGTTGTTGCTTGGAAAACTCATTTTTTATAATTTTTGTTTGCAAAGAAGGAGGATCTAGGGTAAAATCGAATAGATGGTATTTGCGATCAAAGAAAACTGAAGAAATCGGTAGTTAAGATGTGAATTCTGCTGCAAAATCGCTTGAAAATAGCTATGTGTACGTGAAGGTTTTTGGGAGGGAAAGGAAAGGTTTTTCTTTAGTTGGCGCGCGTAATCTATGCACGCTAGATAAGAGTGGATTTTTTTAGTAGTTTTTTTCTTTTGCTAAACTGTTGCGTGCAGTTTTTTGACGGGGCACACATAGCTAGGTGTGCCTGCGTGTCCATGGTATAACAACCCTTGTGTCCCTAGAGCTTTTGTTAATACTTATTAACTTTCAAATATAAGATATATGTTTTTTAGAGTTCAATAATTTTCATTAGATTTTAGATTTTATAAAATTTAACTATCATTTATGATATATTTAATTTATTCATATATAGAATAATGTTAATATCTGTATTACATGGATACACATTAGATAGATCCAAAAAATTTAACAAACTTCCTATTTAAAAATTATAGAGCCAGTAATAATATATTAAAAGAGGGACGTTAATACAATTACTTAAATAGTTCAATATATAAAGACATAAAATCCTAATTTTCCTTTCCCTTCTTTTTGTGTTTCTTCTTTCTTCCTTTCTTTTGGTCATCAATTCTATCCCCTTGGCCATATTCTATGCATGTTCATTGACCTTAATCTCATTCACATTTTCACCTCAATACTTAGCGATGATGATGTCTTGAGAGGTACCTACACATCTATCGCTCTAATTTGTATATTCTTGACTTGGGACTTCATTGTTGATCTTCTAACATATGTTTTATAGATTTTTCGTTCGTTTCCTCTACCTTTTTTTCCTCATCATCAACAAGCTTCTCTTCATTTTTCTTAGTTTTCTCTTCCAATGAAATTCCAAGTAAATTAACATACTCATTGAAATTCATATAAAATGTCATATTGGAAGTAGGATCATATAATCCTACAAGGTCGCTAGTACCTTGTGCAACATCCATAGGCTTTGGTGTAAGTAGGGGCCTCCGAATATCAACCTTGGGAGATGATGATGTTGATGATGGTGATGATGAGGATCCCTTATGATCTAAAAAATTTTTATTTTTATTTTCTAATTTACCTTCAAGCCAATCCCATATAAGTGATTTTTTCTTACTTTGTCCTTCAGTTGTAACGACTTTTGAAGATTGTTATTTTTGAAAATATTAACTACTCCACTTTCGCCTTTGAGATTTTTCATTTTCGTTCTTTATATTTTTTGTGATGAACTGTGAGTCATCAATATAACGTGAAGCCTTGTTAGGATTTGAGGGCAGTGGTGGTGGTGGTGTTGTTGACATCTTTTTATAGTTTGTTGATATGTCTTGTGAAAATCTAGATCACAACAAAAGGAACAAATTAAGGGATTAACATTTGTATAAAATCAAAAAAAATCCAAAAAAAAAAAAATAGAAGCATCCCACATTTGTGCATATGTGTGTGTAAGGAAAGGGAATGCATAAACTTATAAGTTTTATTTCACAAACGCACTAAAATATAGGTTAAACAGATAAAAATAACAACACAGATAATCATATGAAATTTAAAATAAAATAGCAAAGAATCAACCTCCTGATATAAATAAGAGAGTAAGAGCATGTAGAAAGATAGATATTCTTAGAGTTCACTTCTAACCTCCAAAAGAAAATAATTACTAATATTCATTTCATATAGATGCTGTAAAAAATAATATGTCAAATAGGGAAATAAATTTTAAAAGAATAAAAAATGGCATATAAATTATACTTTATGGGTAAGTGTTTGCCACACATATAGAAATGACAACATACGCATGTTGGAAGTTAACATCTAATGTTATACGGATAAAATTAAATCTCAGTTAATTAAAAATTTGCACAAAAAATTAGGAAAAAATAGACTAAACAAATAAATAAAAATTATAAAAGAACAAGGTTCAAATGAAATATGACACAACAACATATACATATGTTGATTTGTAGACATTAACATATTAAAATATACTATTGAAACTCACCGTCTTGTAATAGAAAGATTTCAAAACGTGATATTAAGTGAGAAAGACTTTGCTTATCAAAGAAGAGAAGATAATTTCTTTTTCTAGTCTATCAAAGAACAATAAACTCAACTTTGAAGAAAATTTATAAAATCTCCATAAGAGAATTTTAAACATACTTGAAAAAAAAAAGAAAAAAGAAGGAGAGGAGTTGAAGCATCATAGTACCAATATCTAGGAGTTTATATAGAGGTTTAAATGTGATTGAAGAAACACTTATAAAAGGTAATTTTATATTGTAGTTGGTGATGTTGTCTTGTAATAAATTCTATACTATAGGATCCTTGTTAATAACAAACGTGGGATTATAAAGTTAATTATCTTAAATATACTACCTATATTTCATTCATAATTTCCAATTTAACCTTTCAAATTTGAGATTTTTATTTTTATTTTTTTACATGTTTTGTTCAATCCCCTAGTCATATAAAATTTGTTTCAAGATTTTTTAGGAATTAGTTTCTAATAAACTTTGAGAATGATCAAAACAAGTCTATATACATAGTTCACAATTCTTTTTCCTTTGCTTTTCAACAATGTAATAAATAAATAAAGTAACAAGGAAGTTGTTTGTTAGATACGGTTGAACAATATCGATTTATTACCTCCTATACCTAAAATTAAATTTCTGTTATTGAAAGTCAAAATTTGTTAATTCCTTAATTTTGGGTTGTTGCCTAACATAACAATATTAATTAATTTCTGTTAAGGACAAAAGAATACGAACTTAAAATAATAACAATGTTATTTTACATACAATTATAGTAACTAATTAGTAATATAAGTTCAAATAGAATTGTTATGCCAGAAATATCAGTTTTAGTAATAAGGCATTTAAGACACCTCACACGTTTAGCAAAATCACCAATTAACTTGACTTGTGGTTACTAGCAGTGTTGAAAAAATTGGATTGGACCGGTCAGTCTGACTGGTTGAACTGAGAATCGAACTCTAGACTGGTCTGATATTTTACAAGATCAGTAAGAAATTATCCGGTCAAATTTGATCGAAAACTGATTGAAGCGATTTTGAATTTTTTTAAAATTTTTCACAAAATTTTATATTTTTTAATGTATTTTTCAAGTTAATAAGTTTCTGACGTTCTTTCATTATATTTTTTAAATTATATTTAGTACTAATTGATATATAATATGTATGTAGATAAATTATTAATATATATTTATAATTTTTTATTTATTTATAATACTATCAAGATTGATCACGATTTAACCGGTTAACTAAATGGACAAGTGAATTAATAACTTGACTGATTTAATTTGCGTCCAACTTTTTTAACATTGGTCCTAGTATCTGGGCCTGTTTTATTGCTATATTTTGTTCTTTTTTTAGGGAAATTCCTAATTTGTTCTTCGAATAAGCACAAAATCCACGATTAGTTTCCTACTGAAGTATCGTCTTGTAATGACATATTCATTATGAGTTTGGCTAAATAAGTCATTTCTCACTAGGTTACTAATGTTGTTGTCTTTTTTTTTATGTAATATTATTCATTAATGTGAAGACTAACATTGGCATAGATTGTGATTTTGGGACTTCATTTAGTTTATAATTTTGTTTGAGGAACGGTTTATGAGAATGAATATTTGGATATTCACGTTAATAGTGATGTACTTGTGCATTAGTTATTACTACTGAACAGCAAATATCATGTTTAACTGAATTCTTACCAACATACTGATTTGCAGCCTGATACAGTCACCGGAGACATTATTTTTGTAGTGCAACAAAAAGAACATCCTAAATTCAAGAGGAAAATGGACGATCTTTATGTGGAACATAGCCTCACCTTGACCAAAGCTGTCTATGGGATTCAATTTGTCCTGACTCATCTTGATGGCAGACAGCTTCTTATTAAATCAAACCCTCGCAAAGTTATCAAACCTGGTAAGAAAAACTCACACTTACTCGGCACGCAGGTATGTCCTTTAGTTGCTAGTACTTTTGACATCTTTAGTTTTGCTTATAAATGAAACTGAGATGGTTCTTTATTTATTTCATCATATTCATCGATGTTCTGCAGATCAATACAAGGCAATAAATGATGAGGGAATGCCTGATTACCGAAGGCCATTTATGAAGGGCCGTCTATATATTCATTTTAACGTGGAATTTCCAAAGTCTGGTTCACTTTCTCTTGAGACATGTAAGGCACTCAAGACTATTCTCTCACCAAACCCGGTTAAACAATTGCCTGATATAGAGCTGGATAAATGCGAAGAAACCACTTTATATGATGCCAACATTGAGCAAGAGATGAGGCAAAAGGAGTATCAACGACGACAAGAAGCATATGATGAAGATGATGATAACGACGACGATGAACCGACTATGCATCGAATGGCATGTAATCAACAGTAGGGAATAGGTAGAAACCAGTAGGGATCTTGGGTTTTGCCTTTTGGCTTTTGCAATGGTAGTAACTAGCTTTTCTGAATATGTGCTAATGCTTTCTTTTGTTTATTTAACCCATAGCTGGTGTTTTGGCTTTTGTTAGGTAGCGAAAATTCTTACATTGTAAACTTGAAAGGGAGTGTTTATATGATATCCTAGTGGGGTGAAGGGTTGTAGGGTGTGGTTAAAGAGTGAACCAGGGGTGAGCGTTGTTATTAGTAGGGATGTTATCTTCAATGAGCTAGAAATACCCTGTCTTGAGGATAAACCCATCTCTGATAGTCCACCAAGTATTCCCACTCCTAGTAGTATTCCTGTGGAGGTGGAGGTCACCTCTGAACCTTCCTTAGAATTGCCCCAGGAACCTGAAACCAATCCAGAGCTTCCTGCTTCATCCAGTACACACCTGATCCTCCTAGTATTCCTAAAATCCTTGATCCTGTTTTAGAAGGTCCTGATAAGGAGAAAGAGCACCCTGAGGCTCAAGCTCAAGCCCTTAGGGATTATCAGCTTGCGAGAGATAGAGTCCATAAGGTACCTAAGGATCATCCCCGATATGGTTACTCCTACATTGTTTCATATGCCTTTGCTGTTGCATCTTATGTGGAGGAAAAAGAACCATTATGTTTTTCTAATGTTTTTAAAAGCCTGAATCGCGTTTTATGGTTATGTGTTATGGATGAGGAAATGTCTTTTTTAAACGAAAACAAAACCTAGATTCTTGTTCCAAAATCCTCAAAACAAAAGTTAGTTGATTGCAAATGGATTTTCAAAATAAAAGAACTTGAGTCTTCTAATGAACCTCTAAGGTTCAAGGCCAAGCTAGTTGCAAAAGGCTTTTAACAAGTTAAGGGCATCAATTTCAACAAAAACTTTTCTCCTGTTATTAAACACAAAACGATTAGGATTATTCTTCCTCTAGTTTCTTTCTATGATCTTAATCTTGAACAATTTGATGTTAAAACCACTTTCTTGCATAGTGATCTCGAAAAGACTATATACATGCGTCAACCACTAGGTTTTGAGATTAAGGGTAAAGAACGCATGGCGTATCTTTTGAAAAAGTCCTTATACGGGCTTAAACAATCACCCACACAATGGTACAAAATCTTTGCTTCCTTTATGATAAAAATTTGTTTAACTAAAAGCCACTATGATAGTTGTCTTTACTTTTCTGGTAATAATGTTGATTCTGCTATTTATTTATTGCTTTATGTGGATGACATGCTAATTGCTTGCAGGCATAAAGCTAAAATCTACGATCTAAAATCCTTGTTAAAATCTGAATTCGATATGAAGGATTTAGGTATTGCATCCAAAATTCTTGAGATGAGTATTTCAAGAGATAGATCTGATCGTTCACTTTTTCTATCTCAAAAGCCTTTCCTTCAGAAAATTGTATCCAAATTTTCAATGCACCTATGTAAGCCCGTTACAACTCCACTTACGAGCTATTTAAAACTTTCTGACAAAACCTGTCCTAAAACCGAAAGTGAGAAAAGAAATATGGCTAATGTCCCTTACAGAATGGCCATAGGTTCAATCATGTACTCAATGATATCTACCCGAACAGACATTGCTTTTTTTATAAGCTTCTCAGCAGGTTTATGTCTAATCCTGAAAGAGATCACTGTGCTGCTCTCAAGTGGCTACTACGTTATCTTAACAAAACCTTAAATCGGGGCTTACCCTATCATAATTGGTCTGACTTTGAACTAATTGGATTTGTTGATTCTGATTTTGCAGGTGATAAGGATGGTAGAAAATCTATCTCGTCCTATTTCTTTACCCTAGCGAGTAATTGTGTCTCGTGGAAATCTCAATTGCAGCCGGTAGTTTCCTTTTCAACTATCGAGGCTGAATATATCGCAGCAATAGAAGCGATCAAAGAAGCCATCTGGCTTCAAGGGTTATCGCATGAAGTACAACTTTTACATTCAAAAACTATTATTTATACTGATAGTCAGAGTTGTTTACATTTATGTAAAAATCCGGTCTATAATGAATGGACAAAACATATAGATGTCATATATCATTTCATTAGAGAAAAAGTCTCGAGTGGCTTAGTTGACATTGATAAGATTAATACTGATAATAATCTTGCAGATTTTAGTACTAAAATTATAAACGCTGACAAATTCATGTTTTGCAACTCTAATTGAGTCATTCAAGGGATGGGAAAATATTGGTTGAGGTGGAGATTGTAGTCTTTCTGGGCCAATTTTCTCCCAATATTTTCATTTTTCTAGCCCAACCTATTTTTAACCCAATGATGAATCCATGGGCCTCAAACCAAGATAGATGGCTAAAGTTTTAATGGGTCAGAGATGCTGGGCCGGGCCGGGCCAGGCTGCTCGTTGTGACTCTTGATCTATTTATTTTTCTCCCTCTCCTCGGTTCCAAAGTCATTCCAGACTCTTCCTTTCTTCTCTCTTTTTCTGCTCCTTCTCGGCCTTCCCGAGAGCTGTCTCTGTCTCTTCTTCTTCTCCCCTTCTTTACCGCGGCTTACCGCGTCTGTTGCTCTCCTCTGGTGACCTCCGTGGTCTTCTGTTACACCGTCTCTGAAACCGGTGGTTCTATGTTGTTCTTATTCGGTCAATTCTGATCTTTTTATGAGGAGAGCTGTGAGGGTGAGCGCCAGTGATCTTTTCTGTTTGAGGCCATATCTGAGGGTGATTTTTACCGTTAAAGTTGATACCTTTTGTGTTGCAGGCACCTCGACGCGATCGTCATTTCAACGCCGCTGCTCGGTGCCATCGAGTCTCGTAGTATGCCGCTGGCAGTTCTGACAGTGCAGCGACAGCTAAGTGCCCTTTACCGATTCTTGGTTCATTTTTCTTTTAACAGTTATTGTGTTTAATTTTGGTCTTGCCGATTGGCTTGAACCAATTGTGAAACAGAAAGAGGAAGAAGGATATTTTTTACTGTAATAGAATAGGTTTTTTTTCTTCTGCCTTACTTATTCTTTTACTGATTTGTAATAGTAATTAGAGTGTGTAATAGTGGTTAGATCCTATCAGTCCTGTAATAAATTAGGAACTATAGGATCGTTGTTAGTAACAAACGTGGTATTAAAAAATTAATAATCTTAATATACTACCTCTATTTCCGTTATAATTTCCATTTTAACCTTTCAAATTTGAGATTTTTATTTTTATTTTCATACATTTTTTGTTATTTCCCCTAGTCATATAAAATTTGTTTCAAGATTTTTAGGATTTAGTTTCTATTAAACTTTAAGAATGATAAAAAACATGTCTATATACACAGTTTACAATTCTTTTTCCTTTGCTTTCAACACTGGAGTAAATAAATAAAGTAACAAGAAAGTTGTTTGTAGATAGGGTTGAACAATATCGACTTATTACCTTCTACACCTAAAATTAAATTTTATGTAAATAACAGTCAAAATTTGTTAATTCCATAATTTTGGGTTGTTGCCTAACATAACAATATTAATTAATTTCCATTAAGGACAAAAGAATATAAACTTAAAATAATAACAATGTTATTTTACATACAATTATATTAACTAATTAGTAATATAAGTTCAAATAGAATTGTTATGCCAGAAATATCAGTTTTAATAATAAGGCATTTAAGACACCTCGCGTTCAACAAAATCACAAATTAACTTGACTTGTGGTTCCTAGTAGAGCAGCGTTGAGAAAAATCAGATTGGACCGGTCAGTCTGACAAGTTAAACTAAGAATTGAACTCTAGACTGGTCTGAATTTTTTACAAGATAAACTAAGAAATTATCTGATTAAATTTGATCAAAAACCGATTTAATCGGCCGGTTGGATCGGTCGATTGAATCGATTTTGAATTTTTTTAAAAAACTTTTTCACTAAAATTTATATTTTTTATGTATATTTTGAGTTAATAAGTTTCTAATGTTCTTTTATTATATATTTTTTAATTATATTTAGTGTTAATTGATATATAATATGTATGTAGATAAATTGCTAGTTTATATTTATAATTTTGTATATATTATAATGCTATCAGGTTCAATCATTGATTTAACTGATAAACTAATGAATCAATGAATTAATAACTTGACCGATTCGATCTGCGTCAAAATTTTAAACTGTGTGTGCCTACAATTATCACATATGACAACAAAAAACACTCATTATTTTGTACAAGTTTGTGCTTTACTACCATGAGTGCCTAATGATATAAACAGGAATGCCTAATATATCAACCTGATGTGCCTCTTTATACAGAGAGTTGCGGTATTTTGAAAATGGCACAAATACGTGCATGCAAAAGTTAATCAATACTTCTTGTAACATTATACACAATTAATTGCCATAATTTACACAAAAAACATCAATATTGAAGTTTAAAACTCACAAACCACGCACAAAAATACAATAATGTGATAAAACAACAAATGTATGAAAAAAATATAATAAACAACTTTGGTGAAGTATTTTGTATAGAAAACTACAATTTCCAAATTGTATTTCATGATTTCGTTACTCTTGTGTGAGGAACTGCCATTGTTGCTTGAAGAACTCATTTTTTTATGATTTTTGTTTGCAAAGAAGAAGGATTTAGGGTAAAATCGAATTGATGGTGTTTCCGATCAAAGAAAACTGAAGAAATTGGTGGTTGAGACGTGAATTTCGCTGCAAAATCGCTTGAAAATAGTTGAGACATGAATTTTTTGGCAAAATCGCTTGAAAATAGCTATGTGTATGTCAAGGTTTTTGGGATAGAAAGGAAAGGTTTTTCTTTAGATGGCGCGCATAATCTATGCACGCTAGATTAGAGTGGATTTTTTTTAGACGTTTTTGTTTGCTAAACTGTTGCGTGTAGTTTTTGGACAGGGCACACATAGCTAGGTGTACCCGCGTCCATGGTATAACAACCCCTGTGTCCCTGGAGCTTTTGCTAATACTTATTAACTTTCTAATTTAAGATATAAGTGTTTTAGAGTTCAATAATTTTCATTAGATTTTAGATTTTAAAAAATTTAACTATCATATACGATATACTTAATTTATTCATATATAGAATAATGTTAATATGTGTACACATATTATATAGAATAATATATAGAACAATTTTAATATGTGTATTACATGGATACGCATTAGGCAGATCCAATAAAAATTTAACAAACTTCCTATTTAGAAATTATAGGGCCAGTAATATTATATTAAATAAGGGACATTAATACAATTACTTAAATAGTTCAATATATAAAGACATAAAATCCTAATTTCCTTTCCCTTCTTTTTCTTTTTCTCCTTTCATCCTTTCTTTTGATCATCAATTATATCCCCTAGGCCATATTCTATGCATGTTCATTGACCTTAATCTCATTCACATTTTCACCTTCAATACTTAGCGATGATGATGTCTTGAGAGGTACCTGCACATCTATCACTCTAATTTGTATGTTCTTGACTTGGGACTTCATTGTTGATCTTCTAACATATGTTTTACGGATTTTTTCGTTTGTTTCCTCTACCTTTTTTTCCTCATCATCAACAAGCTTCTCTTCCTTTTTCTTAGTTTTCTCTTCCAATGAAATTCCAAGTAAATTAACATACTCATTCAAATTCATATAAAATGTCATATTGGAAGTAGGATCATATAATCCTACAAGCTCACTAGTACCTTGTGCAACATCCATAGGCTTTGGTGTAAGTAGGGGCCTCCGAATATCAACCTTGGGAGATGATGATGTTAATGATGGTGATGATGAGGATCCCTTATGATCTGAAAAATTTTTATTTTTATTTTCTAATTTACCTTCAAGCCAATCCCAAATAAATGATTTTTTCTTACTTTGTCCTTCAGTTGTAACGACTTTTGAAGATTGTTGTTTTTGAAAATATTTACTGCTCCACTTTCGCCTTTGAGATTCTTCATTTTCGTTCTTTATATTTTTATTGATGAACTGTGAGTCATCAACATAACATGAAGCCTTGTTAGGATTTGAAGGCAGTGGCGGTGGCGGTGGTGTTGACATCTTTTTATAGTTTGTTGATATGTCTTGTGCAAATCTAGATCACAACAAAAGGAAGAAATTAAGAGATTAACATTTGTATAAAATCAAAAACAAAGTCAAAAAAAACATAGAAGCATCCCACATTCGTACATATGTGTGTGTAAGGAAAGGGAATGCATAAACTTATAAGTGTTATTTCACAAATGCTATAAATTATAGGTTAAACGGATAAAAATAAGAACACACATAATCATATGAAATTTAAAATAAAATAGCAAAGAATCAACCTCCCGATATAAATAAGAGAGTAAGAGCATGTAGAAAGATAGATATTCTTAGAGTTCACTTCTAACCTCCAAAAGAAAATAATTACTAATATTCATTTCATATAGATGCTGTAAAAAATAATATGTCAAATAGGGAAATAAATTTTAAAAGAATAAAAAATGTCATATAAATTATACTTTATGGGTAAGTGTTTGCCACACATATAGAAATGACAACATACGCATGTTGGAAGTTAACATCTAATGTTATACGGATAAAATTAAATCTCAGTTAATTAAAAATTTGCACAAAAAATTAGGAAAAAATGGACTAAACAAATAAATAAAAATTATAAAAGAACAAGGTTCAAATGAAATATGACACAACAACATATACATATGTTGATTTGTAGACATTAACATACTAAAATATACTATTGAAACTCACCGTTTTGTAATAGAAAGATTTCAAAACGTGATATTAAGTGAGAAAGACTTTGCTTATCAAAAAAGAGAAGATAATTTCTTTTTCTAGTCTATCAAAGAACAATAAACTCAAGTTTGAAGAAAATTTATAAATCCTCCATAAGAGAATTTTAAACATACTTTAAAAAAGAAAGAAAAAAGAAGGAGAAGAGTTGAAGCATCATAGTACCAATATCTTGGAGTTTATATAGAGGGTTAACTGTGATTGAAGAAACACTTATACAAGGTAATTTTATATTGTAGTTGGTGATGTTGTCCTGTAATAAATTCTGTACTGTAGGATCCTTGTTAATAACAAACGTGGGATTATAAAGTTAATTATCTTAAATATACTACCTATATTTCATTCATAATTTCCAATTTAACCTTTCAAATTTGAGATTTTTATTTTTATTTTCTAACATGTTTTGTTCAATCCCCTAGTCATATAAAATTTGTTTCAAGATTTTTTAGGAATTAGTTTCTATTAAACTTTGAGAATGATCAAAACAAGTCTATATTCATAGTTCACAATTCTTTTTCCTTTGCTTTTCAACAATGTAATAAATAAATAAAATAACAGGGAAGTTGTTTGTTAGATACGGTTGAACAATATCGATTTATTACCTCCTATACCCAAAATTAAATTTCTGTTATTGAAAGTCAAAATTTGTTAATTCCTTAATTTTGGGTTGTTGCCTAACATAACAATATTAATTAATTTCTGTTAAGGACAAAAGAATATGAACATAAAATAATAAAAATGTTATTTTACATACAATTATAGTAACTAATTAGTAATATAAGTTCAAATAGAATTGTTATACCAGAAATATCAGTTTTATTAATAAGGCATTTAAGACACCTCACACGTTCAACAAAATCACCAACTAACTTGACTTGTGGTTACTAGCAGCGTTGAGAAAATTGGATTGGACCGGTGAGTCTGACCGATTGAACTAAGAATCGAACTCTAGACTGGTCTGATATTTTACAAGATCAGTAAGAAATTATCCGGTCAAATTTGATCAAAAACTCATTGAATCGGCCGATTGAAGCGATTTTGAATTTTTTAAAAATTTTTCACTAAATTTTATATTTTTTAATATATTTTTTAAGTTAATAAGTTTATGATGTTCTTTCATTATATTTTTTAAATTATATTTAGTACTAATTGATATATAATATGTATGTAGATATATTATTAATATATATTTATAATTTTTTATATATTTATAATATTATCCAGATTGATCACGATTTAACCGGTTAACTAAATGGACAAGTGAATTAATAACTTGACTGATTTAATTTGCGTCCAACTTTTTTAACATTGGTCCTAGTATCTGGGCATGTTTTATTGCTATATTTTGTTCTTTTTTTAGGTAAATTCCTAATTTGTTCTTCGAATAAGCACAAAATCAAAGATTAATTTCCTACTGAAGTATCGTCTTATAATGACATATTCATTATGAGTTTGGCTAAATAAGTCATTTCTCACTAGGTTACTAATGTTGTTGTCTTTTTTTTTTTTTTATGTAATATTATTCATTAATGTGAAGACTAACATTGGCATAGATTGTGATTTTGGGACTTCATTTAGTTTATAATTTTGTTTAAGGAACGGTTTATGAGAATGAATATTTGGATATTCACGTTAATAGTGTTGTACTTGTGCATTAGTTTTTACTACTGATCAGCAAATATCATGTTTAACTGAATTCTTACCAACATACTGATTTGCAACCTCATACAGTCACCGAAGACATTATTTTTGTAGTGCAACAAAAAGAACATCCTAAATTCAAGAGGAAAATGGACGATCTTTATGTGGAACATAGCCTCACCTTGACCAGAAGGTCATGCGTGGGATTCAATTTGTCTTGACTCATCTTGATGGCGGACTGACTTCTTATTACATCAAACCACAGCGAAGTTATCAAACTCGGTAAGAAAAACTCACACTTACTCCGTATGCGGGTGTGTCCTTTAGTTGCTAGTACTTTTGACATATTTAGTTTTGCTTATAAATGAAACCGAGATGGTTCTTTATTTATTTCATCATATTCATCGATGTTCTGCAGATCAATACAAGGCAATAAATGATGAGGGAATGCCTGATTACCGAAGGCCATTCATAAAGGGCCATCTATATATCCATTTTAACGTGGAATTTCCAGAGTCTGGTTAACTTTCTCTCGAGACATGTAAGGCACTCAAGACTATTCTCTCACCAAACCCGATTAAACAATTGACTGATAAAGAGCTGGATGAATGCGAGGAAACCACTTTATATGATGTCAACATTGAGCAAGAGATGAGGCAGAAGGAGTATCAACGACGCCAAGAAACATATGATGAAGATGATGATGACGACAACGATGAACCGACTATGCATTGAATGGCATGTAATCAACAGTAGGGAATAGGTAGAAACCAGTAGGGATCTTGGCTTTTGCCTTTTGCCTTTCGCAATAGTAGTAACTATCTTTTCTGAATATGTGCTAATGCTTTCTTTTGTTTATTTAACCCATAGCTGGTGTTTTGGCTTTTGCTAGGTAGCAAAAATTCTTACATTGTAAACTTGAAAGGGAGTGTTCATAGGATATCCGAGTGGGGTGAAGGGTTGTAGAGTGTGGTTAAAGAGTGAACCATGGGTGAGGGTTGTTATCAGTAGGGATATTATCTTCAATGAGCTAGAAATACCCTGTCTTAAGGATAAACCCATCTCTGATAGTCCACCGAGCATTCTCACTCCTAGTAGTATTCCTGTGGAGGTGGAGGTCACCTCTGAACCTTCCTTAGAATCACCCCCAGGAACTTGAAACCAATCCAGAGCTTCCTGCTTCATCCAGTACACACCTGATCCTCCTAGTATTCCTAAAACCCTTGATCCTGTTTTAGAAGGTTCTGATGAGGAGGAAGAGCACCCTGAGGCTCAAGCTCAAGCCCTTAGGGATTATCAGCTTGCGAGAGATATAGTCCGTAAGGTACCTAAGGATCATCCCCGGTATGGTTACTCCTACATTGTTTCATATGCCTTTGCTGTTGCATCTTATATGGAGGAAAAAGAACCATTATGTTTTTCTGATGTTTTTAAAAGCCTGAATCGCGTTTTATGGTTACGTGTTATGGATGAGGAAATGTCTTTTTTAAACGAAAACAAAACCTAGATTTTTGTTCCAAAATCCTCAAAACAAAAGTTAGTTGATTGCGAATGGATTTTCAAAATAAAAGAACTTGAGTCTTCTAATGAACCTCTAAGGTTCAAGGCCAAGCTAGTTGCAAAAGGCTTTTAACATGTTGAGGGCATCACATTCAACAAAAAATTTTCTCCTGTTATTAAATACAAAACGATTAGGAATATTCTTGCTCTTGTTTCTTTCTATGATCTTAGTCTTGAACAATTTGATGTTAAAACCGCTTTCTTGCATAGTGATCTCGAAAAGACTATATACATGCGTCAACCACCAGGTTTTGAGATTAAGGGTAAAGAACACATTGCGTGTCTTTTGAAAAAGTCCTTATACGGGCTTAAACAATCACCCAGATAATGTACAAGATGTTTGCTTCCTTTATGATAAAAATTTGTTTTACTAAAAGCAACTATGATAGTTGTCTTTAGTTTTCTGGTAATAATGTTGATTCTGCTATTTATTTATTGCTTTATGTGGATGATATGCTAATTTCTTGTAGGCATAAAGCTAAAATCTATGATCTAAAATCCTTGTTAAAATCTGAATTCGATATGAAGGATTTAGGTACTGCAACCAAAATTCTTGAGATGAGTATTTCAAGAGATAGATCTGATCGTTCACTTTTTCTATCTCAAAAGCCTTTCCTTCAGAAAATTGTATCCAAATTTTCAATGCACCTGTGTAAGCCCGTTAAAACTCCACTTGCGAGCTATTTCTAACTTTCTGACAAAACCTATCCTAAAACCGAAAGTGAGAAAAGAGATATGGCTAATGTCCCTTACAGAATGGCCATAGGTTCAGTCATGTACTAAATGATATCTACCCGAACAGACATTGCTTTTTTTATAAGCCTTCTCAGCAGGTATATGTCTAATCCTGGAAGAGATCACTGTGCTCCTCTCAAGTGGCTACTACGTTATCTTAACAAAACCTTAAATCAGGGCTTACCCTATCATAATTAGTCTGACTTTGAACTAATTGGATTTTTTTGTTCTGGTTTTGCAGGTGATAAGGATGGTAGGAAATCTATCTCATCCTATTTCTTTACCATAGCGAGTAATTGTATCTCGTGAAAATCTCAATTGCAGCCGGTAGTTGCCTTATCAACTACCGAGGCTGAATACATCACAGCAATAGAAGTGATCAAAGAAGCCATCTGGCTTCAAGGGTTATTGCATGAAGTACAAGTTTTACATTCAAAAACTATTATTTATACTGATAGTCAGAGTTGTTTACATTTATGTAAAATCCGATCTATCACGAATGGACAAAACATATAGATGTCATATATCATTTCATTAGAGAAAAAGTCTCGAGTGGCTTAGTTAACATAGATAAGATTAATACTGATAATAATCTTACAAATTTTAGTACTAAAATTGTAAACACTAACAAATTCATGTTTTGCAGCTCTGATTGAGTTATTCAAGGGATGGGAAAATATTGTTCAAGGTGGAGATTGTAGGCTTTCTGGGCCAATTTTCTCCCAATATTTTCATTTTTCTAGCCCAACCTATTTTTAACCCAATGATGAATCCATGGGCCTCAAACCAAGATAGACGGCTGAAGTCTGAATAGGTAAAAGATACTTGGCCGGGCCGGGCCGGGCTGGGCTGCCCGTTGTGACTCTTGATCTATTTATGTTTTCTCTCCCTCCTCGGTTCCAGAGTCATTCCAAACTCTTCCTTTCTTCTCTCTTTTTCTGCTCCTTCTCGGCCTTCCCGAGAGCTGTCTCTATCTCTTCTTCTTCTCCCCTTCTTTACCGCGGCTTACCGCGTCCGCTGCTCTCCTCTGGTGACCTCCGTGGTCTTCTGTTACACTGTCTTTGAAAGCGGTGGTTCTATGTTGAGATTTTTATTTTTAATTCTATACATTTTTTGTTATTTCCCCTAGTCATATAAAATTTGTTTCAAGATTTTTAGGATTTAGTTTCTATTAAACATTAAGAATGAACAAAAACAAGTCTATATACATAGTTTACAATTCTTTTTCCTTTGCTTTCAACACTGGAGTAAATAAATAAAGTAACAAGAAAGTTGTTTGCAGATAGGGTTGAACAATATCGATTTATTACCTTCAACACCTAAAATTAAATTTTATGTAAACAACAGTCAAAATTTGTTAATTCCATAATTTTGGGTTGTTGCCTAACATAACATTAGTAATTAATTTCCATTAAGGACAAAGGAATATAATTTAAAATAATAACAATGTTATTTTACATACAATTATATTAACTAATTAGTAATATAAGTTCAAATAGAATTGTTATGCCAGAAATATCAGTTTTAATAATAAGGCATTTAACACACCTCACGTTCAACAAAATCACAAATTAACTTGACTTGTAGTTCCTAGCAGAGCGGCGTTGAGAAAAATCAGATTGTACCGGTCATTCTGACAAGTTAAACTAAGAATTGAACTCTAGACTAGTCTGATTTTTTTACAAGATCAACTAAGAAATTATCTGATTAAATTTCATCAAAAATCGATATAATCGGCTGGTTGGATCGGTCGATTGAATCGATTTTGAATTTTTTAAAAAACTTTTTCACTAAAATTTATATTTTTTAGGTATATTTTGAGTTAATAAGTTTCTAATGTTCTTTTATTATATTTTTTTAATTATATTTAGTGTTAATTGATATATAATATGTATGTTGATAAATTGTTAATTTATATTTATAATTTTGTATATATTATAATGCTATCCGGTTCGATCATTGATTTAACCGATAAACTAATGAATCAATGAATTAATAACTTGACCGATTCGATCTGCGTCAAATTTTTAAACTATGTGTGCCTACAATTATCACATATGACAACAAAAAACACTCATTATTTTGTACAAGTTTGTGCTTTACTACCATGAGTGCCTAATGATATAAACAGGAATGCCTAATATATCAACCTGATGGGCTTCTTTATACAGAGAGTTGCGGTATTTTGAAAATGGCACAAATACGTGCATGCAAAAGTTAATCAATACTTCTTGTAACATTATACACAATTAATTGCCGTAATTTACCCAAAAAACATCAATATTGAAGTTTAGAACTCACAAACCATGCACAAAAATACAATAATGTGATAAAAAAACAAATATACGAAAAAAATATAATAAACAACTTTGGTGAAGTATTTTGTATAGAAAACTACAATTTCCAAATTGTATTTACATGATTTTTTAACTCTTGTTTGAAGAACTGCCATTGTTGCTTGAAGAACTTCTGTTGTTGCTTGAAGAACTCATTTTTTATGATTTTTGTTTGCAAACAAGAAGGATTTAGGGTAAAATCAAATCGATGGTGTTTCCGATAAAAGAAAACTGAAGAAATTGGTGTTTGAGACATGAATTTCGCCCTAAAATTGCTTGAAAATAGCTGAGACGTGAATTTTGCTGCAAAATCGCTTGAAAAATAGCTATGTGTACGTGAAGGTTTTTGGGAGGGAAAGGAAAGGTTTTTCTTTAAACGGCGCGCATAATCTAAGCACACTAGATAAGCGTGGATTTTTTTTAGAAGTTTTTGTTTGTTAAACTGTTGCGTGCGGTTTTTGGACAGGGCACACATAGCTAGGTGTACCCGCGTCCATGGTATAACAACCCCTGTGTCCCTGGAGCTTTTGTTAATACTTATTAACCTTCTAATTTAAGATATAGTGTTTTAGAGTTCAACAATTTTCATTAGATTTTAGATTTTAAAAAATTTAACTATCATATACGATGTACTTAATTTATTCATATATAGAATAATATTAATACGTGACACATATTATATAGAATAATATATAGAACAATTTTAATATGTGTATTACATGGACACACATTAGACAGATCCAATAAAAATTTAACAAACTTCCTATTTAGAAATTATAGGGCCAGTAATATTATATTAAATAAGGGATATTGATACAATTACTTAAATAGTTCAATATATAAAGACATAAAATCCTAATTTCCTTTCCCTTCTTTTTCTTTTTCTCCTTTCATCCTTTCTTTTGATCATCAATTCTATCCCCTTGGCCATATTCTATGCATGTTTATTGACCTTAATCTCATTCACATTTTCACCTTCAATACTTAGCGATGATGATGTCTTGAGAGGTACCTGCACATCTATCGCTCCAATTTTTATGTTCTTCACTTGCGACTTCATCGTTGATCTTCTAACATATGTTTTTATGGATTTTTCCTTTGTTTTTTCTACCTCTTTTTCCTCATCATCAACAAGCTTCTCTTCCTCTTTCTTAGTTTTCTCTTCCAATGAAATTCCAAATAAATTAACATACTCATTGAAATTCATATAGAATATCATATTGGAAGTAGGACCATATAATCCTACAAGGTTGCTAGTACCTTGTGCAACATCCATAGGATTTGGTGTAAGTAGGGGCCTCCGAATATCAACCATGGGAGATGATGATGATGATGATGATGATGAGGATCCCTTATAATCCGAAAAATTTTTATTTTCTAATTTACCTTCAAGCCAATCCCAAATAAATGATTTTTTCTTACTTTGTCCTTCATTTGTAATGACTTTTGAAGATTGTTTTTTCTTAAGATATTGACTACTCCACTTACGCCTTTGAGATTCTTCATTTTCGTTCTTTATATTTTTCGTGATAAACTGTGAGTCATCAATATAATGTGAAGCCTTGTTAGGATTTGAAGGCAGTGGCGGTGTTGGTGTTGTTGTTGACATCTATTAATAGTTTGTTGATTTGTCTTGTGCAAATCTAGATCAAAACAAAAGGAACAAATTAAGAGATTAACATTTGTATAAAATCGGAAAAAAATGAAAAAAAGAAATAGAAGCATCCCACATTTGTACATATGTGTGTGTCTGGAAAGAGAATGCATAAACTTATAAGTTTTATTTAACAAATGCACTAAAATATAGGTTAAACAGATAAAAATAACAACACAAATAATGATATGAAATTTAAAATAAAATAGCGAAGAATCAACCTCCCCATATAAACAAGAGAGTAAGAGCGTGTAGAGAGATAGATATTCTTAGAGTTCACATCTAACCTCCAAAAGAAAATAATTATCAATATTCATTTCATATAGATGGATGCTCTAAAAAATAATATGTTAAATAGGGAAATAAATTATAAAGAATAACAAATGTCATATAAATTATGCTTTATGGGTAAGTGTTTGCAACATATATAGAAATGACAACAGATGCATGCTGGAAAATAACATCTAATGTTATATGGATAAAATTAAATCTCAGTTAATAAAAAATTCGCACAAAAAATTAGAAAAAAAAAATGGACTAAACAAATAAATAGAAATTATTAAAGAACAAGATTCAAATGCATTATGACACTACTACATGTACAAATGTTGATTAGTAGATACTCACATGTTAAAATATAAGATTGAAACTCACAGTTTTTGTAAGAGAAAGATTTCAAAATACAGAATTGAGTAAGAAAGACTTACTGCTTATCAAAGAAGAGAAGATAATTTCTTTTTTCTAGTCTATAAAAGATCAATAAACTCAACTTTGAAGAAAATTTATAAAATCTCAATAGAGAATTTTATAAATACTTGGAAAAAAAAAGGAAAAGAAGGAGAAGAGTTGAAGCATCGTAGTACCAATATCTAGGAGTTTATATAGAGTGCTAATGTGATAGAAGAAACAACTACACAAGGAAATTTTATATTGTAGTTGGTGATGTTGTCCTCTAATAAATTATGTACTATAGGATCGTTATTTATAACAAATGTGGTATTATAAAATTAATTATCATAAATATACTACCTCTATTTCATTTATAATTTCCATTTTAACCTTTCAAATTTGAGATTTTTATTTTTATACATTTTTTGTTCTTTCCCCCAGTCATATAAAATCTGTTTCAAGATTTTTAAAGAATTAGTTTCTATTAAACATTAAGAATGATCAGAAACAAGTCTATATACATAAATAAAGTAACAGGAATGATTTTTTTTACAATTCTTTTTCCTTTGCTTTCAACTCTGGAGTAAATAAATAAAGCAACAAGAAATTTGTTTATAGATACGGTTGAATAATATCGATTTATTAACTTCTACACCTAAAATTAAATTTTATGTAAATAAAAGTCAAAATTTGTTAATTCCTTTTTTTTGGGTTGTTGCCTAACATAACAATATTAATTAATTTTTATTAAGGAAAAAGAATATAAACTTAAAATAATACCAATGTTATTTTACAGACAATTAAAGTAACTAATCAGTAATATAAATTCAAATAGAATTGTTATGCCAGAAATATTAGTTTTAATAATAAGGCATTTAAGACACCTCACGTTCAACAAAATCACAAATTAACTTGACATGTGGTTCCTAACAAAGCAAGGATTAGAAAAATCAGATTGGACCGGTCAGCCTGACAGATTAAACTAAGAATTGAACTCTAGAATGGTCTTATTTTTTAGAAGATCAGCAAGAAATTATCTGGTTAAATTTGATCAAAAACCGATCGAATCGGCCGGTTGGATCGGTCGATTGAATCGAGTTTGAATTTTTTTAAAAAATTCTTCACTAAAATTTATATTTTTTATTGTGTTTTTTGAGTTAATAAGTTTCTAATGTTCTTTTATTATATTTTTCTAATTATATTTAGTGTCAATTGATATATAATATGTATGTAGATAAATTGTTAATTTATATTTATAATTTTGTATATAGTATAACGTTATCCGGTTCGATCACTGATTTAACCGATAAACAAATGAATCAATGAATTAATAACTTGACTAATTCGATCTGCGTCAAATTTTTAAACTGTGTGCCTACAATTATCACAAAAGACAACAAAAAATACTCATTATTTTGTAAAATTTTGTGCTTTACTACCGTGAGTGCCTAATGATATAAACAGGAATGCCTAATATATCAACCTGATGTGCCTCTTTATACAGAGAGTTGCGGTATTTTGAAAATGGCACAAATACGTGCATGCAAAAGTTAATCAATACTTCTTGTAACATTATACACAATTAATTGCCATAATTTACACAAAAAACATCAATATTGAAGTTTAGAACTCACAAACCATGCACAAAAATACATTAATGTGATAAAAAAACAAATATATGAAAGAAAATATAATAAACAACTTTGGTGAAGTATTTGGTATAGAAAGCTACAATTTCCAAGTCGTATTTACATGATTTCGTTACTCTTGTTTGAAGAACTGCCATGTTTGCTTGAAGAACTTCTATTGTTGCTTGGAGAACTCTTATTTTATAATTTTTGTTTGCGAAGAAGGAGGATTTAGGGTAAAATCGAATAGATGGTGTTTGCAATCAAAGAAAACTGAAGAAATTGGTAGTTGAGACGGAATTCTGCTGCAAAATCGCTTGAAAATAGCTATGTGTACGTGAAGGTTTTCGGGAGGGAAAGGAAAGGTTTTTCTTTAGTTGGCGTGCGTAATCTATGCACGCTAGATAAGAGTAGATTTTTTTTAGTAGTTTTTTTCTTTTGCTAAACTGTTGCGTGCAGTTTTTTGACGGGGCACACATAGTTAGGTGTGCCTGCGTCCATGATATAACAACCCTTGTGTCCCTGGAGCTTTTGTTAATACTTATTAACTTTCTAATTTAAGATATACGTTTTTTAGAGTTCAATAATTTTCATTAGATTTTAGATTTTATAAAATTTAACTATAATATATAATATATTTAATTTATTCATATATAGAATAATGTTAATATCCGTATTACATGGACACACATTTGACAGATACAATAAAAACTTAACAAACTTCCTATTTAGAAATTATAGAGCCAATAATAATATATTTAAAGAGGGACGTTAATATAATTACTTAAATAGTTCAATATATAAAGACATAAAATCCTAATTCTCCTTTCCCTTCTTTTTGTGTTTCTTCTTTCTTCCTTTCTTTTCATCATCAATTCTATCCCCTTGGCCATATTCTATGCATGTTCATTGACCTTAATCTCATTCACATTTTCACCTTCAATACTTAGTGATGCTGATGTCTTGAGAGGTACCTGCACATCTATCGCTCTAATTTGTATATTCTTGACTTGGGACTTCATTGTTGACCTTCTAACATATATTTTACGGATTTTTTTCGTTTGTTTCCTCTACCTTTTTTTCCCTATCATCAACTAGCTTCTCTTCCTTTTTCTTAGTTTTCTCTTCCAATGAAATTCCAAATAAATTAACATACTCATTGAAATTCATATAAAATGTCATATTGGAAGTAGGATCATATAATCCTACAAGGTCGCTAGTACCTTGTGCAACATCCATAGGCTTTGGTGTAAGTAGGGGCCTTCGAATATCAACCTTGGGAGATGATGATGTTGATGATGGTGATGATGAGGATCCCTTATAATTTGAATTTATTTTTATGTTCTAATTTACCTTCAAGCCAATCCCAAATAAATGATTTTTTCTTACTTTGTCCTTCAGTTGTAACGACTTTTGAAGATTGATTTTTTTGAAAATATTGACTACTCCCCTTTCGCCTTTGAGATTTTTCATTTTCGTTCTTTATATTTTTTGTGATGAACTGTGAGTCATCAATATAACGTGAAACCTTGTTAGGATTTGAAGGCAGTGGTGGTGGTAGTGTTGTTGACATCTTTTTATAGTTTGTTGATATGTCTTGTGCAAATCTAGATCACAACAAAAGGAACAAATTAAGGGATTAAAAAATTTGTATAAAATAAAAAAAAATCAAAAAAAAAATAGAAGCATCCCACATTTGTACATATGTGTGTGTAAGGAAAGGGAATGCATAAACTTATAAGTTTTATTTCACAAATGCACTAAAATATAGTATAAACACATAAAAATAACAACACAGATAATTATATGAAATTTAAAATAAAATAGCAAATAATCAACCTCCCGATATAAATAAGAGAGTAAGAGCGTGTAGAAAGATAGACATTCTTAGAGTTCACATCTAACCTCCAAAAGAAAATAATTATTAATATTCATTTCATATAGATGCTGTAAAAAATAATATGTCAAATCGGGAAATGAATTTTAAAAGAATAAAAAATGTCATATAAATTATACTTTATGGGTAAGTGTTTGCAACACATATAGAAATGACAACATATGCATGTTGGAAGTTAACATCTAATGTTATACGGATAAAATTAAATCTCAGTTAATTAAAATTTAGACAAAAAATTAGGAAAAAATAGACTAAACAAATAAATAAAAATTATAAAAGAATAAGGTTCAAATGAAATATGACACAACAACATAAACATATGTTGATTTGTAGACATTAACATATTATAATATACAATTGAAACTCACCGTTTTGTAATAGAAAGATTTCAAAACGTGATATTAAGTGAGAAAGACTTTGCTTATCAAAGAAGAGAAGATAATTTCTTTTTCTAGTCTATCAAAGAACAATAAACTCAACTTTGAAGAAAATTTATAAAATCTCCATCACATAATTTTAAACATACTTGAAAAAAAAAAAGAAAAAAGAAGGAGAGGAGTTGAAGCATCATAGTACCAATATCTAGGAGTTTATATAGATGGTTAACTGTGATTGAAGAAATACTTATACAAGGTAATTTTATATTGTAGTTAGTGATGTTGTCCTGTAATAAATTCTGTACTATAGGATCCTTGTTAATAACAAACGTGGGATTATAAAGTTAATGATCGTAAATATACTACCCATATTTCATTTATAATTTCCAATTTAACCATTCAAATTTGAGATTTTTTTTTTTATTTTTTTCCATGTTTTGTTCAATCCCCTAGTCATATAAAATTTGTTTCAAGAATTTTTAGGAATTAGTTTCTAATAAACTTTGAGAATGATCAAAACAAGTCTATATACATAGTTCACAATTCTTTTTCCTTTGCTTTTCAACAATGTAATAAATAAATAAAGTAACAAGGAAGTTGTTTGTTAGATACGGTTGAACAATATCGATTTATTACCTCCTATACCCGAAAATTAAATTTACGTTATTGAAAGTCAAAATTTGTTAATTCCTTAATTTTGGGTTGTTGCCTAACATAACAATATTAATTAATTTCATTAAGGACAAAAGAATACTGAACTTAAAATAATAACAATGTTATTTTACAAACAATTATAGTAACTAATTAGCAATATAAGTTCAAATAGAACTGTTATGCCAGAAATATCAGTTTTATTATATGGCATTTAAGACACCTCACACGTTCAACAAAATCACCAATTAACTTGACTTGCGATTACTAGCAGTGTTGAGAAAATTGGATTGGACCGATCAGTCTGACTGAATGAACTGAGAATCGATCTCTAGACAGGTCTGATATTTTACAAGATTAGTAAGAAATTATCCGGTCAAATTTGAACAATAACTGATTGAATCGGTTGGTTGAAGCGATTTTGAATTTTTTTTAAATGTTTCACTAAATTTTATATTTTTTTAATGTATTTTTTAAGTTAATAAGTTTCTGATGTTCTTTCATTATATTTTTTAAATTATATTTAGTACTAATTGATGTATAATATGTATGTAGATAAATTATTAATATATATTTATAATATTATCTAGATTGATCACGATTTAACCGGTAAACTAAATGGACAAGTGAATTAATAACTTGACTGATTTAATTTACGTCCAATTTTTTTAACATTCGTCCTAGTATCTGGGCAAGTTTAAATCTATTTTTTGTTCTTTTTTTAGGGAAATTCCTAATTAGTTCTTCAAATACGCACAAAATCCAAGATTAATTTCCTACTGAAGTATCGTCTTGTAATGACATATTCATTATGAGTTTGGCTAAATAAGTCATTTCTCACTAGGTTACAAATGTCATTGTCTTTTTTTTTATGTAATATTATTCATTAATGTGAAGATTAACATTGGCATAGATTGTGATTTTGGGACTTCATTTAGTTTATAATTTTGTTTGGGGAACGGTTTATGAGAATGAATATTTGGATATTCACATTAATAGTGTTGTACTTGTGCATTAGTTATTACTACTGAACAGCAAATATCATGTTTAACTGAATTCTTACCAACATACTGATTTGCAGCATGATACAGTCACCGGGGACATTATTTTTGCAGTGCAACAAAAAGGACATCCTAAATTCAAGAGGAAAATGGACGATCTTTATGTGGAACATAGCCTCACCTTGATCGAAGCTGTCTGTGGGATTCAATTTGTCTTGACTCATCTTGATGGCAGACAACTTCTTATTAAATCAAACCCTGGCGAAGTTATCAAACCTGGTAAGAAAAACTCACACTTACTCTGCATGCGGGTGTGTCCTTTAGTTACTAGTACTTTTGACATATTTAGTTTTGCTTATAAATGAAACCGAGATGGTTCTTTATTTATTTCATCATATTCATCGATGTTCTGCAGATCAATACAAGGCAATAAATGATGAGGGAATGCCTAATTACCGAAGGCCATTCATGAAGGGCCGTCTATATATAATCATTTTAACGTGGAATTTCCAGAGTCTGGTTCACTTTCTCTCGAGACTTGTAAGGCACTCAAGACTATTCTCTCACCAAACCTGGTTAAACAATTGCCTGATATAGAGCTGGATGAATGCGAGGAAACCACTTTATATGATGTCAACATTGAGCAAGAGATGAGGCAAAAGGAGTATCAACGACGCCAAGAAGCATATGATGAAGATGATGATGACGACGACGATGAACCGACTATGCATCGAATAGCATGTAATCAACAGTAGGGAATAGGTAGAAACCAGTAGGGATCTTGGCTTTCGCCTTTTTCCTTTTCCAATAGTAGTAACCAGCTTTTCTAAATATGTGCTAATGTTTTCTTTTGTTTATTTAACCCATACCTGGTGTTTTGGCTTTTGTTAGGTAGCAAAAATTCTTACATTGCAAACTTGAAAGGGAGTGTTCATAGGTTATCCTAGTGGGTTGAAGGGTTATAGAGTGTGGTTAAAGGGTGAACCAGGGGTGAGGGTTGTTATCAGTAGGGATGTTATCTTCAATGAACTAGAAATACCCTATCTTAAGGATAAACCCATCTCAGATAGTCCACCGAGTATTCCCGCTCCTAGTAGTATTCCTGTGGAGGTGAAGGTCACCTCTGAACCTTCCTTAGAATCACCCCAAGAATCTGAAACCAATCCAGAGTTTCTTGCTTCATCCAGTACACACCTAATCCTCCTAGTATTCCTAAAATCCTTGATCCTATTTTAGAAGGTTCTGATGAGGAGGAAGAGCACCCTGAGGCTCATGCTCAAGCCCTTAAGGATTATCAGCTTGAGATAGAGTCCGTAAGGTACTTAAGGATCATCCTCGGTACGGTTACTCCTACATTGTTTCATATGCCTTTGTTGTTGCATCTTATGTGGAGGAAAAAGAACCATTATGTTTTTCTGATGTTTTGAAAAGCCTAAATCGCGTTTTATGATTACGTGTTATGGATGAGGAAATGTCTTCTCTAAACGAAAACAAAACCTAGATTCTTGTTCAAAAATCCTCAAAACAAAAGTTAGTTGATTGCATATGGATTTTCAAAATAAAAGAACTTGAGTCTTCTAATGAACCTCTAAGGTTCAAGGCCAAGGTAGTTGCAAAAGGCTTTTCACAAGTTGAGGGCATCAATTTCAACAAAATTTTTCCTCCTGTTATTAAATACAAAACGATTAGGATTATTCTTGCTCTTGTTTCTTTCTATGATCTTAATCTTGAACAATTTGATGTTAAAACTACTTTTTTGCATAGTGATCTCGAAAAGACTATATACATGCATCAACCACTAGGTTTTGAGATTAAGGGTAAAGAACACATGGCATGTCTTTTGAAAAAGTCCTTATACGGGCTTAAACAATCACCCAGACAATGGTACAAGATGTTTTGCTTCCTTTATGATACAAATTTGTTTTACTAAAAGCAACTATGATAGTTGTCTTTACTTTTCTGGTAATAATGTTGATTCTGCTATTTATTTATTGCTTTATGTGAATGATATGCTAATTGCTTGTAGGCATAAAGCTAAAATCTACGATCTAAAATCCTTGTTAAAATCTGAATTCGATATGGAGGATTTAGGTATTGCATCCAAAATTCTTGAGATGAGTATTTCAAGAGATAGATCTGATCGTTCACTTTTTCTATCTCAAAAGCCTTTCCTTCAGAAAATTGTATCCAAATTTTCAATGCACCTGTATAAGCCCGTTACAACTCCACTTGCGAGCTATTTCAAACTTTCTGACAAAACCTGTCCTAAAACCGAAAGTGAGAAAAGAGATATGCCTAATGTCCCTTACAGAATGGCCATAGGTTCAGTCACGTACTCAATAATATCTACCCGAACAGACATTGCTTTTTTTATAAGCCTTCTCAGCAGGTTTATGTCTAATCCTGGAAGAGATCAGTGTGCTCCTCTCAAGTGGCTACTACGTTATCTTAACAAAACCTTAAATCGGGGTTTACCCTATCATAATTGGTCTGACTTTGAACTAATTGGATTTGTTGAATCTGATTTTACAGGTGATAAGGATGGTAGGAAGTCTACCTCGTCCTATTTCTTTACCCTAGCGAGTAATTGTGTCTCGTGGAAATCTCAATTGCAGCCGGTAGTTGCCTTATCAACTACCGAGGCTGAATACATCGCAGCAATAGAAGCGATCAAAGAAGCCATTTGGCTTCAAGGGTTATTGCATGAAGTACAACTTTTACATTCAAAAACTATTATTTATACTGATAGTCAGAGTTGTTTACATTTATGTAAAAATCCGGTCTATCACGAATGGACAAAACATATAGATGTTATATATCATTTCATTAGAGAAAAAGTCTCGAGTGGCTTAGTTGACATAGATAAGATTAATACTGATAATAATCTTGCAAATTTTAGTACTAAAATTGTAAACACTGACAAATTCATGTTTTGCAGCTCTAATTGAGTTATTCAAGGGATGGGAAAATATTGTTCAAGGTGGAGATTGTAGGCTTTCTGGGCCAATTTTCTCCCAATATTTTCATTTTTCTAGCCCAACCAATTTTTAACCCAATGATGAATCCATGGGCCTCGTAAAAGATACTGGGCCGGGCCGGGCCGGGCTGCCCATTGTGACTCTTGATCTATTTATGTTTTCTCTCCCTCCTCGATTCCAGAGTCATTCCAGACTCTACCTTTCTTCTCTCTTTTTCTGCTCCATCTCGGCCTTCCCGAGAGCTGTCTCTATCTCTTCTTCTTCTCCCCTTCTTTACCGCGGCTTACCGCGTCCGTTGCTCTCCTCTGGTGACCTCCGTTGTCTTCTGTTACACCATCCCTGAAAGGGTGGTTCTATGTTGTTCTTATTCGGTCATTTCTGATCTTTTTGTGAGGAGAGCCGTGAGGGTGAGAGAGAGGGTGAACGCCGGTGATCTTTTCTGTTTGAGGCCGAATCTGAGGGTGATTTTTACCGTTAAAGTTGATATCTTTTGTGTTGTAGGCACCTCGACGCAATCGTCATTTCAACGCCGCTGCTCGGTGCCATCGAGTCTCGTTGTATGCCGCTAGCAGTTCTGACACTGTAGTGACAGCTAAGTGTCCCTTACCGATTCATGGTTCATTTTTCTTTTAACAGTTATTGTGTTTAATTTATGTCTTGCCGATTGGCTTAAACCGATTGTGAAACAGAAAGAGGAAGAAGGATATTTTTTACTGTAATAGAATAAGTTTTTTTTCTTCTGCCTAACTATTCTTTTATTGATTTGTAATAGTAATTAGAGTGTGTAATAGTGATTAGATCCTATCAGTCCTGTAATAAATTATGTACTATAGGATCGTTGTTAATAACAAACGTGGTATTAAAAAATTAATTATCTTAATATACTACCTCTATTTCCGTTATAATTTCCATTTTAACCTTTCAAATTTGAGATTTTTATTTTTAATTTTATACATTTTTTGTTATTTCCCCTAGTCATATAAAATTTGTTTCAAGATTTTTAGGATTTAGTTTCTATTAAACTTTAAGAATGAACAAAAACAAGTCTATATACATAGTTTACAATTCTTTTTCCTTTTCTTTCAACACGGGAGTAAATAAATAAAGTAACAAGAAAGTTGTTTGTAGATAGGGTTGAACAATATCGATTTATTACCTTCTATACCTAAAATTAAATTTTATGTAAATAACACACAAAATTTGTTAATTCCATAATTTTGGGTTGTTGCCTAACATAACAATAGTAATTAATTTCCATTAAGGACAAAAGAATATAAACTTAAAATAATAACAATGTTATTTTACATACAATTATAGTAACTAATTAGTAATATAAGTTCAAATAGAATTGTTACGCCAGAAATATCAGTTTTAATAATAAGGCACTTAAGACACCTCACGTTCAACAAAATCACAAATTAACTTGACTTGTGGTTCCTAGCAGAACAGCGTTGAGAAAAATCATATTGGACCGGTCAGTCTGACAAGTTAAACTAAGAATCGAACTCTAGACTGGTCTGATTTTTTTACAAGATCAACTAAGAAATTATCAGATTAAATTTGACCAAACACCGATTTAATCGGCCTGTTGGATCGGTTGATTGAATTGATTTTGAATTTTTTTTAAAAACTTTTTCACTAAAATTTATATTTTTTATGTATATTTTGAGTTAATAAGTTTCTAATGTTCTTTTATTATATTTTTTTAATTATATTTAGTGTTAATTGATATATAATATGTATTTAGATAAATTGTTAATTTATATTCATAATTTTGTATATATTATAATGCTATCCGGTTCGATCATTGATTTAACCGATAAACTAATGAATCAATGAATTAATAACTTGACCGATTCGATCTGCGTCAAATTTTTAAACTGTGTGTGCCTACAATTATCACATATGACAACATAAAACACTCATTATTTTGTACAAGTTTGTGCTTTACTACCATGAGTGCCTAATGATATAAACAGGAATGCCTAATATATCAACCTGATGTGCCTCTTTATACAGAGAGTTGCGGTATTTTGAAAATGGCACAAATACGTGCATGCAAAAGTTAATAAATAGTTCTTGTAACACTATACACAATTAATTGCAATAATTTACACAAAAAACATCAATATTGAAGTTTAGAACTCATAAACCATGCACAAAAATACAATAATGTGATAAAAAAACAAATATATGAAAAAATAATAATAAACAACTTTGGTGAAGTATTTTGTATAGAAAACTACAATTTCCAAATTGTATTTACATGATTTCGTTACTCTTGTTTGAAAAACTGCCATTGTTGCTTGAAGAACTTCTGTTGTTGCTTGAAGAACTCATTTTTTATGATTTTTGTTTGCAAAGAAGAAGGATTTAGGGTAAAATCAAATCGATGGTGTTTCCGATCAAAGAAAACTGAAGAAATTGGTGGTTGAGACGTGAATTTCGCTGCAAAATCGCTTGAAAATAGTTGAGACGTGAATTTTTCGGCAAAATCGCTTGAAAATAGCTACGTGTACGTGAAGGTTTTTGGGAGGGAAAGGAAAGGTTTTTCTTTAGACGGCGTTCATAATCTATGCACGCTAGATAAGAGAGGATTTTTTTTAGAAGTTTTTGTTTGCTAGACTGTTGCGTGCAGTTTTTGGACAGGGCACAAATAGCTAGGTGTACTCGCGTCCATGGTATAACAACCCCTGTGTCCCAGGAGCTTTTGTTAATACTTATTAACTTTCTAATTTAAGATATACGTGTTTTAAATTCAATAATTTTCATTAGATTTTAGATTTTAAAAAATTTAACTATCATATACGATATACTTAATTTATTCATATATAGAATAATATTAATATGTGTATACATATTAAATAGAATAATATATAGAACAATTTTAATATGTGTATTACATGGACACGCATTAGACAGATCCAATAAAAATTTAACAAACTTCCTATTTAGAAATTATAGAGCCAATAATATTATATTAAATAAGGGACATTAATACAATTACTTAAATAGTTCAATATATAAAGACATAAAATCCTAATTTCCTTTCCCTTCTTTTTCTTTTTCTCCTTTCATCCTTTCTTTTGATCATCAATTCTATCCCCTTGGCCATATTCTATGTATGTTCATTGACCTTAATCTCATTCACATTTTCACCTTCAATACTTAGCGATGATGATGTCTTGAGAGGTACCTGCACATCTATCGCTCCAATTTTTATGTTCTTCACTTGCGACTTCATCGTTGATCTTCTAACATATGTTTTTACGGATTTTTCCTTTGTTTTCTCTACCTCTTTTTCCTCATCATCAACAAGCTTCTCTTCCTTTTTATTAGTTTTCTCTTCCAATGTAATTCCAAATAAATTAACATACTCATTGAAATTCATATAGAATATCATATTGGAAGTAGGACCATATAATCCTACAAGGTTGCTAGTACCTTGTGCAATATCCATAGGGTTTGGTGTAAGTAGGGGCCTCCGAATATCAACCATTGGAGATGATGATGATGATGATGATGATGATGATGATGATGATGAGGATCCCTTATAATCCGAAAAATTTTTATTTTTATTTTCTAATTTACCTTCAAGCCAATCCCAAATAAATGATTTTTTCTTACTTTGTCCTTCAGTTGTAACGACTTTTGAAGATTGTTGTTTTTTAAGATATTGACTACTCCACTTTCGCCTTTGAGATTCTTCATTTTCGTTCTTTATATTTTTTGTGATGAACTGTGAGTCATAAATATAATGTGAAGCCTTGTTAGGATTTGAAGGCAGTGGCGGTGTTGGTGTTGTTGTTGACATCTATTAATAGTTTGTTGATATGTCTTGTGCAAATCTAGATCAAAACAAAAGGAACAAATTAAGGGATTAACATTTGTATAAAATCGGAAAAAAAGGAAAAAAAAATAGAGGCATCCCACATTTGTACATATGTGTGAGTCAGTTAAGAGAATGCATAAACTTGTAAGTTTTATTTCACAAATGCACTAAAATATAGGTTAAACAGATAAAAATAACAACACAGATAATCATATGAAATTTAAAATAAAATAGCGAATAATCAACCTCCCCATATAAATAAGAGAGTAGAGCGTGTAGAGAGATAGATATTCTTAGAGTTCAGATCTAACTTCCAAAAGAAAATAATTATCGATATTCATTTCATATAGATGGATGCTGTAAAAAATAATATGTTAAATAGGGAAATGAATTATAAAGAATAACAAATGTCATATAAATTATGCTTTATGGGTAAGTGTTTGCAACATATATAGAAATGACAACAGATTCATGCTGGAAAATAACATCTAATGTTATATGGATAAAATTAAATCTCAGTTAATAAGAAATTCGCACAAAAAATTAGAAAAAAAATAGACTAAACAAATAAATAAAAATTATTAAAGAACAAGATTCAAATGAATTATGACACAACTACATGTACAAATGTTGATTAGTAGATACTCACATGTTAAAATATAAGATTGAAACTCACGGTTTTTGTAAGAGAAAGATTTCAAAATACAGAATTGAGTAAGAAAGACTTACTGCTTATCAAAGAAGAGAAGATAATTTCTTTTTCTAGTCTATCAAAGATCAATAAACTCAACTTTGAAGAAAATTTATAAAATCTCCACCAGAGAATTTTATAAATACTTGAAAAAAAAAAGAAAAAAGAAGGAGAAGAGTTGAAGCATCATAGTACCAATATCTAGGAGTTTATATAGAGGGTTAACTATGATTGAAGAAACACTTGCACAAGGTAATTTCATATTGTAGTTGGTGATGTTGTCCTGCAATAAATTATGAACTATAGGATCCTCGTTAATAATAAACGTGGGACTATAAAATTAATCATCTTAAATATACTACCTCTATTTCATTTATAACTTCCAATTTAACCTTTCAAATTTGAGATTTTTATTTTTATTTTTCTACATTTTTTGTTCTTTCCCCTAGTCATAGAAAATTTTTTCAAGATTTTTTAGGAAATAGTTTCCATTAAACTTTGAGAATTATCAAAACTAGTCTATATACATAGTTTACAATTCTTTTTCCTTTGCTTTTCAACAATGTAGTAAATAAATAAAGTAACAAGAAAGTTGTTTGTAGATACGGTTGAACAATATCGATTTATTACCTTCTATACCTAAAAATTAAATTTATGTAAATGAAAGTCGAAATTTATTAATTCCTTAATTTTGCGTTGTTGCCTAACATAACAATTTTAATTAATTTCTATTAAGGACAAAAGAATATAAACTTAAAATAATAACAATGCTATTTTACATACAATTATAGTAACTAATTAGTAATATACATTCAAATAGAATTGTTATTCCACAAATATTAGTTTTAATAATAAGGCATTTAAGACACCTCACGTTCAACAAAATTACCAATTAACTTGACTTGTGGTTCTTAGCCAAGCAGAATTGACAAAAATCGGAATGGACCGGTCAGTCTGACAAGTTAAACTAAGAATCGAACTCTAGACTGGTCTGATTTTTTACAAGATCAACAAGAAATTATCCAATTAAATTTGATCAAAAACTGATTGAATCGGTTGGTTGGATCGGGCGACTGAATCGATTTTGAATTTTTTTAAATATTTTTTCACTAAAATTTATATTTTTTTATGGATTTTTTGAGTTAATAAGTTTCTAATGTTCTTTTATTATATATTTTTAATTATATTTAGTGTTAATTGATATATAATATGTATATAGATAAATTGTTAATTTATGTTTATGATTTTGTATATATTATAATGCTATCCGGTTCAATCACTAATTTAGCCGATAAACTGATGAATCAATGAATTAATAACTTGACCGATTCTTTTTCCTTTGCTTTCAACACTGGAGTAAATAAATAAAGTAACAAGAAAGTTGTTTGTAGATATGGTTGAACAATATCGACTTATTAACTTCTACACCTAAAATTAAATTTTATGTAAATAAAAGTCAAAATTCGTTAATTCCTTTTTTTTTGGGGGGTTGTTGCCTAACATAACAATATTAATTAATTTCTATTAAGGAAAAAAGAATATAAACTTAAAATAATAACAATGTTATTTTACATACAATTATAGCAACTAATTAGTAATATAAATTCAAATAGAATTGTTATGCCAGAAATATTAGTTTTAATAATAAGGCATTTAAGACACCTCACGTTCAACAAAATCACAAATTAACTTGACTTGTGGTTCCTAACAAAGCAAGGATTAGAAAAATCAGATTGGGACCCAGATCGACTGACAAAGCTAAACTAAGAATCGAACTCTAGACTGGGTCTTATTTTTTTAGAAGATCAACAAGAAATTATCTCGGTTAAATTTGATCAAAAACCGATCAAATTGGCCGGTTGGATCGGTCGATTGAATCGAGTTTGAATTTTTTTAAAAAATTCTTCACTAAAATTTATATTTTTTGATGTATTTTTTGAGTTAATAAGTTTCTAATGTTCTTTTATTATATTTTTTTAATTATATTTTGTGTTAATTGATATATAATATGTATGTAGATAAATTGTTAATTTATATTTATAATTTTGTATATATTATAACGTTATCCGGTCCGATCACTGATTTAACCGATAAACTAATGAATCAATGAATAACTTGAGTGATTCGATCTGCGTCAAATTTTTAAACTGTGTGCCTACAATTATCACAAATGACAACAAAATATACTCATTATTTTGTACAAGTTTGTGCTTTACTATCGTGAGTGCCTAATGATATAAACAGGAATGCCTAATATATCAACCTGATGTGCCTCTTTATACAGAGAGTTGCGGTATTTTGAAAATGGCACAAATACGTGCATGCAAAAGCTAATCAATACTTCTTGTAACATTATACACAATTAATTGCCATAATTTACATAAAAAACATCAATATTGAAGTTTAGAACTCACAAACCATGCACAAAAATACAATAATGTGATAAAAAAAACAAATATATGAAAGAAAATATAATAAACAACTTTGGTGAAGTATTTTGTATAGAAAACTACAATTTCCAAGTTGTATTTACATGATTTCGTTACTCTTGTTTGAAGAACTGCCACTATTGCTTGAAGAACTTCTGTTGTTGCTTGGAAAACTCATTTTTTATAATTTTTGTTTGCAAAGAAGGAGGATCTAGGGTAAAATCGAATAGATGGTATTTGCGATCAAAGAAAACTGAAGAAATCGGTAGTTAAGATGTGAATTCTGCTGCAAAATCGCTTGAAAATAGCTATGTGTACGTGAAGGTTTTTGGGAGGGAAAGGAAAGGTTTTTCTTCAGTTGGCGCGCGTAATCTATGCACGCTAGATAAGAGTGGATTTTTTTAGTAGTTTTTTTCTTTTGCTAAACTGTTGCGTGCAGTTTTTTGACGGGGCACACATAGCTAGGTGTGCCTGCGTGTCCATGGTATAACAACCCTTGTGTCCCTAGAGCTTTTGTTAATACTTATTAACTTTCTAATTTAAGATATATGTTTTTTAGAGTTCAATAATTTTCATTAGATTTTAGATTTTATAAAATTTAACTATCATTTATGATATATTTAATTTATTCATATATAGAATAATGTTAATATCTGTATTACATGGATACACATTAGATAGATCCAAAAAATTTAACAAACTTCCTATTTAAAAATTATAGAGCCAGTAATAATATATTAAAAGAGGGACGTTAATACAATTACTTAAATAGTTCAATATATAAAGACATAAAATCCTAATTTTCCTTTCCCTTCTTTTTGTGTTTCTTCTTTCTTCCTTTCTTTTGGTCATCAATTCTATCCCCTTGGCCATATTCTATGCATGTTCATTGACCTTAATCTCATTCACATTTTCACCTTCAATACTTAGCGATGATGATTTCTTGAGAGGTAACTGCACATCTATCACTCTAATTTGTATATTCTTGACTTGGGACTTCATTGTTGATCTTCTAACATATGTTTTACGGATTTTTCGTTTGTTTCCTCTACCTTTTTTTCCTCATCATCAACAAGCTTCTCTTCATTTTTCTTAGTTTTCTCTTCCAATGAAATTCCAAATAAATTAACATACTCATTGAAATTCATATAAAATGTCATATTGGAAGTAGGATCATATAATCCTACAAGGTCTCTAGTACCTTGTGCAACATCCATAGGCTTTGGTATAAGTAGGGGCCTCCGAATATCAACCTTGGGAGATGATGATGTTGATGATGGTGATGATGAGGATCCCTTATAATCTGAAAAAAAAATTTTTTTATTTTCTAATTTACCTTCAAGCCAATCCCAAATAAATGATTTTTTCTTACTTTGTCCTTCAGTTGTAACGACTTTTGAAGATTGTTGTTTTTGAAAATATTGACTACTCCACTTTCGCCTTTGAGATTTTTCATTTTCGTTCTTTATATTTTTTGTGATGAACTGTGAGTCATCAATATAACGTGAAGCCTTGTTAGGATTTGAAGGCAGTGGTGGTGGTGGTGTTGTTGTTGACATCTTTTTATAGTTTGTTGATATGTCTTGTGCAAATCTAGATCACAACAAAAGGAACAAATTAAGGGATTAACAAATTTGTATAAAATATAAAAAATCAAAAAAAAATAGAAGCATCCCACATTTGTACATATGTGTGTGTAAGGAAAGGGAATGCATAAACTTATAAGTTTTATTTCACAAATGCACTAAAATATAGGTTAAACAGATAAAAATAACAACACAGATAATTATATGAAATTTAAAATAAAATAGCAAATAATCAACCTCCGATATAAATAAGAGAGCAAGAGCGTGTAGAAAGATAGATATTCTTAGAGTTCACATCTAACCTCCAAAAGAAAATAATTATTAATATTCATTTCACATAGATGCTGTAAAAAATAATATGTCAAATAGGGAAATAAATTTTAAAAGAATAAAAAATGTCATATAAATTATACTTTATGGGTAAGTGTTTGCAACACATATAGAAATGACAACATATGCATGTTGGAACATCTAATGTTATACGGATAAAATTAAATCTCAGTTAATTAAAATTTTGCACAAAAAATTAGGAAAAAATAGACTAAACAAATAAATAAAAATTATAAAAGAACAAGATTCAAATGAAATATGACACAACAACATATACATATGTTGATTTGTAGACATTAACATATTAAAATATATTATTGAAACTCACCGTTTTGTAATAGAAAGATTTCAAAACGAGATATTAAGTGAGAAAGACTTTGCTTACCAAAGAAGAGAAGATAATTTCTTTTTCTAGTCTATCAAAGAACAATAAACTCAACTTTGAAGAAAATTTATAAAATCTCCATCAGAGAATTTTAAACATACTTGAAAAAAAAAAGAAAAAAGAAGGAGAGGAGTTGAAGCATCATAGTACCAATATCTAGGAGTTTATATAGAGGTTTAACTGTGATTGAAGAAACACTTATACAAGGTAATTTTATATTGTAGTTGGTGATGTTGTCCTCTAATGAATTCTGTACTATAGGATCCTTGTTAATAACAAACGTGTGATTATAAAATTAATTATCTTAAATATACTACCTATATTTCACTTATAATTTCCAATTTAACCTTTCAAATTTGAGATTTTTATTTTTATTTTTTTACATGTTTTGTTCAATCCCCTAGTCATATAGAATTTGTTTCAAGATTTTTTAGGAATTAGTTTCTAATAAACTTTGAGAATGATCAAAACAAGTCTATATACATAGTTCACAATTCTTTTTCCTTTGCTTTTCAACAATGTAATAAATAAATAAAGTAACAAGGAAGTCGTTTGTTAGATACGGTTGAACAATATCGATTTATTACCTCCTATACCTAAAATTAAATTTCTGTTATTGAAAGTCAAAATTTGTTAATTCCTTAATTTTGGGTTGTTTCCTAACATAACAATATTAATTAATTTCTGTTAAGGACAAAAGAATACGAAATCGGTCGATTGAAATGGATGTTAGTGTTTTTGGACTTGGGCCTAACTCACCCCAAAAGATATAAGTACACACCCCTAAGAATGAACATCTGGGGCGTGGAATTTTGCAGTGGCTCTCATACCATGTTAGAATTTTTGGATTTGGGTCTAACTCACCCCAGAAGGTACCTCAAGAGGGGAGGACTGTCCAAGTTTTTATTAGAAGTAATTATTTTCTTTAATTAGTCGATGTGGGATTCTCAACAATGGACAAGTGAATTAGTAACTTGACTGATTTAATTTGCGTCCAATTTTTTTAACCTTTGTCCTTGTATCTGGGCAAGTTTTATTTCTGTATTTTGTTCTTTTTTTAGGGAAATTCCTAATTAGTTCTTCGAATAAGCACAAAATCTACTGAAGTATCGTCTTGTAATGACATATTCATTATGAGTTGGGCTAAATAAGTCATTTCTCACTAGGTTACGAATATTGTTGTCTTTTTTTTATGTAATATTATTCATCAATGTGAAGACTAACATGTTCCTAAATACGGATATTTTTTTAATTATTCAAAAAAAATGTTATTTTTTAAAGAAGATTGTGCTATTTAATTCTAAATAAATTATTTTTTTTAGTTTGATCCTTCCATTTTAATTTTAGTCATTTTAATTCTCAAATAATTTACTTTCATCATTTTTACCCTTTTGGACAAATTTATTACTATTGAAAATTTTGGATTTTTTCCCTCAAAAGATCATAGGGATGATTCTATAATTTCAGATACACAATAAAGCAGGCAAAAAAATAGTGATTTTTTTAAAAAAATTTTTTGAGAATAAAAATGACAGAAGAGATAATATTAAATTCATTAATATATTGGTCACATGAGAGTAATTAGAAGTTGTTCTGGTGATAATAAACCAAATGTGGAAAATTTCTAATTTCTCTAATAATATACTACTTCTATGGTTCTATAATTTATAATGGAGCCGATAAATCTAACTCGAGAATATGAATGTATAGCGCGAAAAAAATCATTATTTTTCCCATTCTTTCTCTCTCTACACAATTTCTCTCTAACTTCTCTCTACTCCTTCTCTACTCTAAAATTAAAATATTTAACATTGAACTTGAATTGGAGGTAGATATAGATCATTACGAAGAATTTGTATAAGAAAATATCAATTTAGATGTAAAAAAATTGAAATAATTTTTCTTTTAAAACTGGGCTCGGATCGGCCGGACGGGCGACCCGAACATGAGCGGATCGCCCAGATGGGCGACTAGCATATGTCCGGGTCGCCGGCCCGGGCGACCCGAGCTTTTTTTTTTTTGGAAGAAAGAAAGAATTTTTGTAGGTATTTGGAAAACTTTAAACATGAATAACTCTGCGATCGGAGGTCCGTTTCTTGCGTATGACCACTCGTTTTAATGGTTCTCGTAAAGAGGAACGCAATGGCATCGTCAAAAAAGTGATCCGGATGCGTTTCGGGGTAAAACAATTGCGTGCAAAAAGAATTCTAATATTTTCCAACTTCAATCATTTAAATTTTTAATTAGAGCAAAAAGAAGACTGCTCCTCTGTTTAATTTTTAAATTGGTGCCGTAATTTTTTAGTTAACAAGAGAGAAAGTATTAGAAAATTACAAAACGTAAATTAAAACGAAAATATGAGGTTTTTGTGGAAACGGTCGGTGGAAAACTGTGTTAACATTTCCAACGTGTATGTCTCGAAAAAATAACCGAAATGCCCACAAGAATCGCCTCAACCGGACGTCCGAGCGCATAGTTATGCCCTGTCAAAGTTTTCGACTATACAAAACAATTTTTTTGCCCCAAAACGAGTCCGGATCACTTTTTCGACGATTCCATTGCGTTTATCTTTACGAGAACCATCAAAACGAGTGGTCATACGCGTGAAACGGACATCCAATCGCGGAGTTATTCATGTTTCAAGTTTTCCAAACACCTACAAAAATTCTTTCTTCCTTAAAAATCGGATTGCCCGAGATGGCGACCCGGACGTGAGCCGGTCGCCCGAGTCAGCGATCCGGATGTGTGCTGGTCGCCCGTCCAGGCGATCCAAGCCCAGTTTTGAATAAAAAAATCAACTTTTTTACATCTAATTAATATTTTCTTCTACAAATTCTTTGTAATGATCTATATCTACCTCCAATTCAAGTTCAATGTTAAAAATTTTAGTTTTAGAGTGGAGAAGGAGTAGAGAGAAGTTAGAGATAAAGAGGAGGAAAAATAATAATTTTTTTCGCGCTATACATTCATATTCCCGAGTTAGATTTATCGGCCCCTTATCTAAAAGATATATAACAATTATAAATAAAAAAATCAATTATATTTAAATAATATTGCTAATTGTAACCGTTAACCATAAAACCACCGAATTCATACTTTATCTTATTCTTTAATATTTTATATTTCTAATTTTTAATTTATATAATTGTATTTAACTTAATTTATATAATTATAAAGTCTCTACTTATTTAATTTTTCTACTAATATCCAATTCTTAAATAAACTAAATGAAAATAAGTAAATAAATTAATTTCTCAGCATAAAAAAACTAAATAGAGATTTTTTCATAATTAATAAACTAAATAAATAGACATTAAAGAAGAAAGGATTAAAAAACTAAATAAATAGTTTTTCATAATTAATAAACTAAATAAACAAAAGAGAAAGAATATATACTTAATACATTTAGAGACAAGACCCACACACAAAAAAAAAATATTAATATTGAGACTAAGCAAAAAACAAGTATTAATTATATAATGTAATTTGATATGGACCATAGAGTTCATGTCCCTACGTCACTTATAACACACAAACTCTATCACAATCCTCAAATTATTTCTCAATACCGGACGTGCAAAAAGTAAATGTTGCTTAGTTTCAACATTATAAAGATATGATCGACAAAAAAATTATTAATTACATAATGACGTGATTTCATATTGACCATGAAGTTCATATTCCTACATATAGACCCGACCAGGTCCATAATACATCTATAAATCCCATCGATAAAGGAAGAAAATAAAAACAATATAGAGATAGTTGGAAAAAAAAAACAAAAAAACAAAAACGACTCTTAGGAGGAAGTCAGGATTAGTAGGTACCTGCAAGCCCAATGGGCCAAGAAAGAATATATATAATTGGGTCTCATATTCTGGAGAAGTTGAGATCAAGGGATACTTCTAAATAGAATCCATTGGGCCAAATGTAATTCAGCTGTCTATTTGGGCCTTGGCTTAACCGTTATAGAGACAGGTCTAGAGAGTCCGAATCATCGGTCGAATTTCTAAGAAGGGAAACTTCGGAAAGCCGACTGAAAATGGCGGTTCTATACGGCGGCATGTCCTTTTAATGTCTCCTCATTAATCTGCCATAGAAATTTTTGCTCCGTCTCCATCTGCGAGTTACGGAGATTATTAATTAGATTTTTTGTTGATATCTTCTGGCAGTAGGAATCGCTTGGAGTCGTAGGCAGTTTTCTCTCTTCGTTACTGTAAGTTCATGACTCGAATTTGTATAATTAATGATGCATTATTGCTGTTGTTTCGTTATAATTTCTGTTTATGTAGTTTTATTCTAGAGTAGAGTAAACTGGAGAAGTTTAGAAGTTGCTGAATGTGTTTGCTTCCTCAATGTGATGCTACTGTGTTAAGAACTATGTGCTAAAACCCTAACATAATAAGTTCATCGCTTTGGACGATTTGGGTTTTATCTTTATTGAGTATATTTGTTGTTGATTTTTAATTTTAGGTTATTTTGGTAATAGGATTCCCTTCCTAATGTTTTGGTGTTCGGTTTTAGGGTTTGATATAAGTCTGGGTGGTTTGTGGTGTGGTTTGCTTGGTTATTTAGAACTTAGTATGTTATTGTTTTTCACTTTGAAGGACGGAAGATTGTGCTATTAGATGAGTATATGATGTTCATATGTGCTCACCTTCCCTTCTCCTCTTCCCTCTCCTCTGAACTTTGTATCAATTTTTTTTTCTCTAAAAATAATACTTTGCGCAAATTTCATTTTAGGCTTCTATGCTCACTGTTTTTTCATGTTTGGTATAGGTTCAACATGTCACATCTTGGTGGTGGTGCGGAGGCACATGCCCGTTTTAAACAGTACGAGTATCGGGCCAACTCCAGTCTTGTCCTCACCACTGACTCTCGCCCTCGTGATACCCACGAGCCAACTGGTGAGCCTGAATCTCTTTGGGGAAAGATTGATCCCAAGTCATTTGGTGACCGTGTCTATAAGGGGAAACCTCCTGAATTGGAAGAAAAGCTCAGCAAGTCCAAGAAGAAGAAAGAACGAGATCCAATTTCTTCTGAACCCATCCTCAGTAGACATAGCAAGAAGAGACGTCTTCAAGAAGAGACTGTGCTCACCTCCACGGATGATGGAGTTTATCAGCCGAAAACCAAAGAAACCAGGGCTGCGTATGAGGGCTTGCTTAGTTTGATCCAACAGCAATTAGGTGGGCAGCCTCTGAACATTGTTAGTGGGGCAGCAGATGAAATTTTGGCTGTTCTAAAAAATGACAATATCCAGCACCCTGAAAAGAAGAAGGAGATAGAAAAGTTGTTAAATCCAATTCCTTCTCAGGTTTTTGACACTATGGTGAATTATGGTAAACTCATCACAGATTACCAAGATGGTGGTGATGTTACTGTAACTGCTGCTGCCGACGGTGATGGTGGTCTTGATGATGATGTTGGTGTTGCTGTTGAGTTTGAGGAAAATGAAGAAGAGGAAGATGAAAGTGATTATGATATGGTACAGGAGGATGAAGATGAAGAAGATGATGGGCTGGATGCTAGTGGTGCTGGTGCTATGCAAATGGGTGGTGGGATAGATGATGATGAGATGCAGGACGGTAATGAGGGTATGAACTTGAATGTTCAGGACATTGATGCTTATTGGCTTCAGAGAAAGATCTCACAAGCTTATGAGCAACAGATAGATCCACAACAGAGCCAGAAACTGGCAGAGGAGGTGCTCAAAATTCTTGCTGAAGGCGATGATCGTGAAGTAGAAAACAAACTCTTGGTCCATCTGCAATTTGACAAGTTCAGTCTCATCAAGTACTTATTGAGGAACCGGCTGAAAATTGTGTGGTGTACTCGTCTGGCGAGGGCTGAAGACCAAGAAAACAAGAACAAGATTGAAGAAGAAATGATGGCGTTGGGCCCGGATCATGCTGCGATCTTGGAGCAGTTGCATGCCACAAGGGCGACAGCAAAAGAGAGGCAGAAGAACTTGGAGAAAAGTATTAGAGAAGAGGCTCGCAGGCTGAAGGATGAGACTGGAGGAGATGGTGACCGTGGAAGGAGGGGTCTTGCTGACAGAGATGCTGATACTGGTTTGGCAGGGCAACGACAATTACTTGATCTTGACAGCCTTTCTTTTCACCAAGGTGGTCTCTTAATGGCGAATAAGAAATGTGTGCTTCCAGATGCTTGTCCTCGGATTCATAAGAAGGGGTATGAAGAAGTTCATGTTCCAGCTTTGAAGCCAAGACCTTTAGCATCTGGTGAAGAACTTGTGAAGATCTCCTCAATGCCAGACTGGGCGCAACCAGCTTTCAAAGGAATGACCCAATTGAACAGGGTCCAAAGTAAAGTCTACGAGACTGCCCTTTTCAGTTCAGAGAACATCCTACTGTGTGCTCCCACTGGTGCTGGAAAGACAAATGTTGCCATGCTCACCATCCTTCAACAGTTGGGTTTAAAAAAGAATGCAGATGGCTCTTTCAATTCCAATAACTACAAAATTGTCTATGTTGCCCCAATGAAGGCACTTGTTGCTGAAGTGGTGGGTAATCTTTCCAATCGTCTGCAGCATTATGATGTCAAGGTGAAAGAACTTAGTGGAGACCAGTCACTTACTCGTCAACAGATTGAAGAGACACATATCATTGTTACAACCCCTGAGAAATGGGATATCATAACCAGGAAGTCTGGGGACCGCACCTACACTCAGCTTGTGAAACTGCTGATTATTGATGAAATACATCTTTTGCACGATAACCGAGGTCCTGTGTTGGAAAGTATTGTTGCAAGAACAGTTAGGCAAGTGGAGACGACAAAAGATCATATACGTTTGGTAGGGTTATCAGCGACACTTCCAAACTATGAAGATGTGGCATTGTTTCTGCGGGTTGATTTGAAGAAAGGGCTTTTTCATTTTGACAATAGCTACAGACCTGTTCCATTGGCTCAGCAGTACGTAGGTATTACTGTGAAGAAACCCTTGCAGAGATTTCAGTTGATGAATGATGTGTGCTATGAGAAGGTAATCAGTGTAGCTGGAAAGCATCAGGTGCTTATTTTTGTACATTCCAGGAAAGAAACAGCAAAGACAGCTCGTGCCATACGTGATTCTGCACTTGCTAATGATACTCTTGGTAAATTCTTGAGAGAGGACAGTGCAAGCCGTGAAATTCTTCAGAGTCATATGGAACTTGTGAAGAGCAATGATCTCAAGGACTTGTTACCCTATGGCTTTGCAATTCATCATGCTGGGATGGTTAGAGCTGATCGGCAGCTTGTCGAGGAGCTGTTTGCTGACGGTCATGTTCAGGTATTGGTGTCTACTGCAACTTTGGCCTGGGGTGTCAACTTACCTGCTCATACAGTAATCATTAAAGGCACACAAATCTACAATCCTGAAAAGGGAGCATGGACAGAGCTAAGTCCATTAGATGTAATGCAAATGCTTGGTCGTGCAGGAAGACCTCAATTTGACACATACGGTGAAGGAATAATAATTACTGGACATAGTGAATTACAATACTATCTGTCTCTGATGAACCAGCAGCTTCCAATTGAAAGCCAGTTTGTGTCCAAATTGGCTGATCAATTGAATGCAGAAATTGTGCTTGGTACGGTGCAGAATGCTAAAGAAGCTAGCATTTGGCTCAGCTATACGTATCTTTACATCCGCATGTTGCGAAATCCCTCCCTTTATGGCTTAGCAGCTGATGCTCTGGCGACAGATGTGGTTCTTGAGGAAAGGAGAGCTGACTTGGTAAGCATCATTAATCATACTTCTGAATCTTTTTTTTTCCCTCGGTTGGGGTGGGGGGATTATGCAGTTTTATCATTTATCATGGCCTGTTTTAATGCATTGCTACTAAGGTCTTGGCATTCATATTTTCCTTTAGATTACCCTACTTTATGGTGTGCTCTTGTGAACACATTTCTTGTTTGTGCATTCTGGACCTTGCCATCTTTCTCTTTTACCCACTAAAAGTCCCTTCAGTGTTTCTCTGATTTCTTCCATTTTCTGAATGGCATGGACATTTTTGTTTTGCTTATTTTGTACGCTTCCTATTATTTTGTGAATAATAATTTATGCCTTGTGGGGCGGGGTTGTCAAATGCATTGAAGTTGGAGATCATCAACTTCTTGAAAACCTGACCTCATAGGAGTTTCTTTGGTTGAGCTTACTGAAAGAAATACATACCTAATTATCTGAATTTCATAGATTTCAGTGCATGTTTAGGTTGAATTTGTTGGCTTGTAATAAGGCACTTTGATTCTATGTGGGTCTTTTTATTTTTATTATTTTTTTATCAATCTATATTGGTCTATTTAGTGTAATTTTCATGGAAATAGGAATGCAAGTATAAGCTAGTTGGAATTTTTTTTTTAAATAATATGATTGTGCTTCGCTCCATGTTGTATTTCTATGTAGTTCTAGCACCAAGGGTTTGCTGAACATTATAAGCTTCTTTTTCGGGGATTTTTTTTTTGGTTTCCATTTTTTTTTTTTTTTTGGAGGCAGGGAGGGTGCCTGTAATTTTATACTCGCATGCGGCATGGAAGCTTGAATCTCTGTTTGTGTAACTTTCAGGTCCATTCAGCAGCTACCATATTGGACAAAAATAGCCTGATCAAATATGACCGGAAAAGTGGATATTTCCAGGTGACTGACCTTGGTCGCATTGCTAGCTACTATTACATAACTCATGGGACAATATCAACATACAATGAGCATTTGAAGCCTACAATGGGTGACATTGAACTCTGTCGGCTGTTCTCTCTTAGTGAGGAATTCAAATATGTTACAGTAAGGCAAGATGAAAAAATGGAGTTAGCAAAGCTTCTCGAACGTGTGCCTATTCCCATCAAGGAGAGTCTTGAGGAGCCTAGTGCAAAGATTAATGTTTTGCTCCAGGCATATATTTCACAGCTGAAGCTTGAAGGACTGTCTTTGACATCAGACATGGTGTTCATAACGCAGGTTTGTTGGATCACAGATTTGGTGATTAATATATTTGATTGTTCTCATTATCATATCGACTAAAGTTTCAGTTTCTTCTTTCAAGAGTTAAACTAACCTTAACACTCGCCTTGCTGATTTTTCATTGTGTGCTTCTTGCAGAGTGCTGGACGGCTGATGCGAGCTCTATTCGAGATTGTTCTGAAAAGAGGATGGGCACAACTGGCTGAGAAGGCTTTGAAATGGTGCAAAATGATTAATAGAAGAATGTGGAGTGTCCAGACACCACTTCGGCAATTCCATGGAATTGTGAATGATGTCTTGACGAAAATGGAGAAGAAGGATTTGGCTTGGGAGAGGTACTATGATCTCTCTTCACAAGAGATTGCAGAGCTCCTTCGTGTCCCTAAGCTTGGGAGAACTATTCACAAGTTTGTTCATCAATTCCCAAAGCTTAACCTGGCGGCACATGTTCAACCAATTACCCGCTCAGTTTTAAGAGTTGAGCTTACTATTACACCAGATTTCCAGTGGGATGATAAAGTACATGGATTTGTTGAACCTTTTTGGATTATGGTGGAGGATAACGATGGGGAGTACATTCTTCATCATGAATACTTCTTGCTGAAAAAGCAATATATTGAGGAGGACCACACTTTGGATTTTACTGTCCCAATTTATGAGCCATTACCACCTCAATATTTCATTCGTGTTGTCTCAGATAGATGGCTTGGGTCACAGACTATTTTGCCTGTTTCTTTCAGGCATCTTATTTTGCCAGAGAAGTATCCTCCTCCAACGGAGTTGCTGGACTTGCAACCCTTGCCTGTGACTGCATTAAGGAATCCAGCTTATGAAGCTCTGTATCAAGGATTCAAGCATTTCAATCCTGTGCAAACTCAGGTCTTTACTGTTTTGTACAATTCAGATGATAACGTGCTTGTTGCTGCACCAACTGGTAGTGGGAAGACTATATGTGCTGAATTTGCAATATTGAGAAATCATCAGAAAGGGCCAGACAGCATTATGCGTGCTGTATACATTGCTCCAATTGAAGCTCTTGCAAAGGAGCGCTATGATGACTGGAAGAAGAAGTTTGGAGAGGGTCTGGGAGTAAGAGTGGTTGAGCTTACTGGTGAGACAGCAACTGACTTGAAATTGCTTGAAAAAGGTCAGATAATTATCAGTACCCCTGAAAAATGGGATGCTATATCTCGTCGCTGGAAGCAGCGGAAGCACGTCCAGCAGGTTAGTCTTTTCATTATTGATGAACTCCACCTGATTGGGGGCCAAGGTGGTCCTATCTTGGAGGTTATAGTTTCAAGAATGAGATACATTGCCTGTCAGTCTGATAACAAGATCCGTATTCTAGCTTTGTCGACTTCTCTGGCAAACGCCAAAGATTTGGGAGAGTGGATTGGAGCTACCTCTCATGGCCTCTTTAACTTCCCTCCTGGTGTCAGGCCTGTCCCTCTGGAAATACATATTCAGGGAATTGACATTGCTAATTTTGAAGCGAGGATGCAAGCGATGACAAAACCCACTTACACTGCAATCATTCAGCATGCCAAGAATGGGAAACCTGCTATAGTTTTTGTTCCTACAAGGAAGCATGCGCGTCTCACCGCTGTGGATCTGATGACGTATTCAAACGTGGACGCAGCTGACAAACCAATATTCCTACTACAATCTGCTGAAGAGTTGGAGCCTTTTATTGATAGGATTGAGGAACCTACGTTAAAAGAGACACTCCGTTATGGTGTGGGTTATTTGCACGAGGGATTAACTACTACAGATCATGAAATAGTTAAGACACTGTTTGAAACTGGATGGATCCAAGTCTGTGTTATGAGTAGTTCACTTTGTTGGGGAGTGCCACTGACAGCCCATTTAGTCGTGGTTATGGGAACACAATACTACGATGGCCGAGAAAATGCTCACACTGACTATCCAGTTACTGATTTATTGCAGATGATGGGTCATGCTAGTCGACCACTTGTTGACAATTCTGGGAAATGTGTCATTTTCTGCCATGCACCTCGTAAGGAGTACTACAAGAAGTTCCTATATGAAGCTTTTCCAGTTGAAAGTCATTTGCATCATTATCTGCATGATAATTTGAACGCTGAGGTTGTGGTTGGAGTGATTCAAAACAAGCAGGATGCAGTGGATTATCTGACCTGGACATTTATGTATAGGAGACTAACTCAGAATCCAAACTACTATAACTTACAAGGTGTTAGTCACAGGCATCTGTCTGATCATCTGTCAGAGCTTGTAGAGAACACAGTCAGTGATCTTGAATCCAGTAAATGTGTTGCAATTGAAGAAGATTTCTTACTTTCACCATTGAATCTTGGCATGATAGCGTCATACTATTATATCAGTTACACAACAATTGAGCGTTTCAGTTCATCTTTGACCTCCAAAACTAAGCTGAAAGGTCTACTTGAAATCTTGGCATCAGCTTCAGAGTACGAACTACTTCCTATACGACCAGGTGAAGAAGAACTGATGAGGAGGTTAATTAATCACCAGCGATTCTCCTTTGAGAATCCAAAATGGACTGACCCGCACGTGAAGGCTAATGCTCTGCTGCAAGCCCACTTTTCAAGGCAGCCTGTGGGTGGGAATTTGGCTTCTGACCAGCAGGAGGTGCTTATTTCTGCTTGCAGGCTACTTCAAGCGATGGTTGATGTTATTTCCAGCAATGGTTGGCTTAGCCTTGCATTGCTTGCAATGGAAGTGAGCCAGATGGTCACTCAAGGAATGTGGGAGAGAGATCCAATGCTCCTACAACTTCCACATTTTACAAAGGAGTTGGCAAAGAAGTGTGAGGAGAACCCCGGAAAGAGTATAGAGACGGTGTTTGATTTGGTAGAGATGGAGGATGATGAAAGGCGTGAGCTCTTGCAAATGTCCGACTCGCAGTTGATGGATATTGCACGGTTCTGTAACCGTTTTCCAAATATTGACTTGGCATATGATGTGCTTGATAATGAGAATATTAGGGCTGGAGAAGACATCAGCGTGCATGTAACCCTTGAAAGGGACCTTGAGGGAAGGACTGAGGTTGGACCTGTGGATGCTCCTAGATATCCGAAAGCCAAAGAAGAAGGATGGTGGCTTGTAGTTGGTGATACTAAAAGTAACCAATTACTTGCTATCAAAAGGGTTAACCTACAGAGGAGATCAAAAGTCAAGCTTGATTTTGCTGCTCCTGCAGAAGCCGGAAAGAAGAGCTATACACTATATTTCATGTGTGATTCCTATATGGGGTGTGATCAGGAGTACAGCTTTACAGTGGATGTCAAAGAAGCTGCGGCCGCTGAATATGACAGTGGAAGCTGATGAATTAACTGGTGGTTTACTTTTTACAAGTTGCTACTTCTGAGGTATGAAGTTTGTTATGTATTTTTCATATTTTCATGTAGATTTCTTTTTCCAGTTGTTTGGCAACACCACTGTTGAAAAGGTTATTTTGCCTTTGAAAGCAAGAGAAGCTCGAACTTTGTGTTATTTGTAAAATTGTAATGGGATTTGATTGTTTCTGCTAAAACGGATACATATACATACATGCCTTATGGACTTGCAGCAGCAGGTGTGATGTGAACTGGAAGACGATGATGTTGTGGTTGGTGCCTGTTTTGACATCGTACGATAGGCGTACCCCAAATGCTCAAGGGGGGTTGGAAGGCTGATAACGTTGTAACTACTGATGTATACTTGACCTCTAGAAGGGCTGAATTGTAGTGGCAGATAAACTGAACTGAAATCTTATTTTTAAAAGTAATGTTCCGGATTTCTTGTTAAATGCTGGTCATCACTGGGGAAGCTATTTCCTTATGGGTTGTTAACCAGAGTTTTATGTTACCTTCAATGCTGTCAGAATTGGACCAAATCCAGTCAAGTTACTGATTCATTCCATGAAACTAGATCGGTGCAAAAAACTAGATACCGTTATGATGTCATAAATGCAAAAAATTATAATTTATTAATACTCATAGAAATGCATAATAATGAAAAAATGTAATTCAGCTTTACAGTTGATGTTAAAGAAGCTGCGGCCGCTGAAGATGATAGTTGAATAGAAAGAAGAAAAGGACCGGATAATTCAGAGGTACTAAGTTTGCTGTGTTTTCATATTTTGCATGTCTGTAGTTTAGCTACATTGATTAAGCGTGCACGTAGACTTCTTTTTCTTCTTGTTTTGTAATACCACTGTTGAAAAGGTTGTATTTTGGCCCTTGAAAGCAAAGCGACTTCAAAATTTTGAGTTGTTTGTTAATTTGCTTACTGGATTTGATTGTTTCTGCTAAAATATATACATATACATATATATACATACATGCCTTGTGTGAACCAAAGTGAAGTGCATTGGTATTGATTTGTTTTGTGTTGTGGACTTGCTACGGTGAGCAGCAGATGTGATGTGGACTGCAATACGCATATGGGGGGATGCCCAAGTGGGGTTGGCCTCCAGAATTCTCAACTTCATATTCGAATGCCCTTTAAATGTGGCATTCTGTAACTATGATAGATATAACTATTTGGAAATAATTCATGTACATCACAAGAAAAATAAGAATTTTATAGACAACATATAGCTGATTCTCAATAGAAGAAGACGGGAAATTTGAACTGATATCAAGTGCATTTGAAGATTAGTTTTGAAACTTGACAACCAGCTCTAAACTCTAAAGCCAAGTTCATGAACAATGCTTGTCAAGGCTCATTTGATCAAAATTTTCCCTAGAGGAATATGAAATGTATCTATCTGTACAGGAGTAGATGTTTCTTTTCAGTCCGTAATTAATAGGTTGAAACAAACAAAAGGATAACATGCCATAGAAAACTGAGATACAGTATGTGCAGCAGATCCAGGGACATGTAAAGCCAATACTCAAAGAGATAGACGTCCTCTTTCACAAGGCAGAAGACGCGATATACTGTCACTCTCACCTTATTTAAAGCAGCAAAGAGGAGCCAGCTTATCGTATATCTACTGCAATCAATCCAGAAACACAAATAAAAACCTCTAAAGAGCCTGAAATTCAATGGAGCCATCCATTAGGAGCAGCACAGAATTAGAGGAAAAATATCTGGTAAAAAATAACAAACGGTAAGAAGCAACTCATATGCACTTATACAATGAAATGCTAACTGCAAAAGTGTGAAGATGCAAAAGAAGTCGGAGAATTAATAATGCTAGGAATTCTTGCATTCAACTGCCCTAAGCCATAAAGTACGTGTTAGCAAGAATAACTTGAGACTTGATATTATATCTAACACTCAATTCAGACTTATATAATCATTGTAAGTAATCTAGTAGGTTGAATGCAGCCAGGAACCTGAAGACCAAGCACTGAAATTTTTATTTAGTACATGATCATCTAAACATCTGCTGCTGCCTAGCAATGGATCAGTTCTGATCATTTGCAAATAACAAATTGCAAATATGCCCAATTGCTTCCAGTAGTCAAACGAATAAAAAAATAAGAATGGCATACAGTACAGGGACAAAACTATATTAAACAAAACATCTAGAAGCAGAACTGGGAACATAATTTACAAGAACAATACGGGAATTTATAGCATTGCCCGCTTTCTCTTCTCCTAGGATCCTCCATTATATAAATGAGGTGACAACCATACAGTTTCCCAAATTCTTGTCAGATATAAACTGGTTTGACATCATTAACCCCAAAACTTGCTGAGCATACTGGGCACTTGCGATGACGTGTTTCAATAATCTTTTGGACACAGGGATTGCAAAAAAGATGGTAACATTTAGCAATAACCACCTGAAAACAGAAATACATCATTAATTACCGTATAGAAGCTACAGAAGCACTCTTAACCAGCAACAAAATCTCTCACCAGGCATAACAACATATCTCTAGTAAAAAATTAAGTATAAGAATTACTAGAGTGCAAGACTAATATATACAATTCACTATTTTTTTATTTCAGGTCATCCTACCTACCAGAACCTTTGGAAATATTTGAATTAATTAATTAAACAGCTGCAAAGTTCAAGGGCAAAGAGGAGATCCTTTGTTTCCTTCTTACAACTCAGTACAGACCACATTTGTACACAGATATTATAAGTCAACTAATCCTACGCAGAGCTGTAATGCTAATGGACATCATCTTTTAAGCAAGATCTCTTCTCCACATTTATAAGATATTCTCAGATCAGCTAATGTTTGTTCAATAAACAGTTAGATATGAAGTAATTCAGTAAACTTGGCATAAAACAAATAAATGAATAAAGTAAATGGGCCAGAACACATTGTTAAACCAACAGAAACTACAGTATTCGTGGTTATATACTTCATATCCAACACGGACATGGTTCTGTTCCTCAGAGAGTGGTTGTAAAAGAAATCTATCTATCAAGCACACATAGTCCACCATAGGATTCTTTTCCTATGAAACAAAGGTTTTATTTATCCTGCTCACACTCATCATGAGAGATAACACAAGGCTACTGAGTCCACCATTTTTAGCAGGCGTTGCCTAACTGGGGCATAAATCATGTAAAAGAAAGCCCATACCTCTTTTCGCCTATCAAGGCAGATGCTGCATTTGAGTATTTCCCTGTATTCTCTGATTTCCTGCCGTAGCTTATCAACAGCAGACGATTCCTCTGTATCTGAACTTAGCCGAGCAGCCTTTGACCTCACAAATTCAAGGTCTTCTTCTTCCCTCTTCCTCCTAAACCTGAGAAAACGTTGCTACAAATTCAGAAGATAATTGGTGAAGATATTGAGGCCAGGTAATTTCGGCATAAAATCAGGAGTTTCCAACTTTTTCCTCGAGTAAAAGATTTATAATGGCATCGTCCTTAACCTTTCTTCTTCAAACTACTAATAAGGGTCTGAGCAAGCTGCTCATGAAGAGTTGGATAACAGATGCTTTTCCATAATCAAATTTGTGAGTAGTGTGATAAAGTTTTGACAAAAGTTGTTAAGCAATTCTCAGCAGCTACAGAAAAGATAAAGCAAAAAGGATAACGACCTACTTCTAGAATTTCATTTAAGAAACGGAAGGTACCTTTGTTGTTCTGTATCTATCTGCAGCTCAGCAAGTGCCACTCGGTTTCCGTGAACCTTCAACTGCGTTTTTTCAATTGTTTCCTTCAGTTGCTCAGATGATTTGTTCACGTCTGCCATTCTTTTTCTGTTGTTTTCCAGCACACATGTGCTTCTCACTCTATTTTCAGCTAGCCTCTGAATTTGATCTGAGCATATTTTCAACTGCAAAGCAAATCTTGCCAACTCAATATTCAAAGAGTAAGAAGTCATATATCACGACTTGGAATTCCTTGCCATTTTTGGTAGTTCATGAAACTTGGTATACCTGATCTTCGATTCTTAAAACTTTCATGTTATGACAGTCAACAGCACCATTGGCTAGCTGAATTGCTCTTTCCATGGTTTGTTTCTCCATAAGCAGGCTATCTCCAAGCTGCCTTGCCTGAACTCCTTCCAAGTAAAGCTGTAATAGAACCCAAGCAATGAATTAGTAAGCCTTGTGTGAATAGTTGAACCTTTGTGCAGAAGGAAACAATAACAACTATCCTCCACAACACTTCTAGTGCAATATGACAATACTGGTAAAGCTCAAGTGCGAAATGATAAGCTAAATACTTCTTTCGACAAGAAAGCGCTAATCATGTTGGAACATTGAAGAGTTCCTCAAGGTGATCAGACTCTCCCATCATGGATCAAAATCATTCTGCCATCTGTCTGAAATGGAAATTTATTTGGAATGGTTTTCCTTTGAGAATTCTTGTTTTGAACATGAAAAAAGTGAATTGATTTGTGAGAAGAGAGGTAGGACCCATAGCGGAAAAAATAGAAAAAGGTACGATGGTTCTTGTAATGAAAACCATACCAAATATAATCATCATTGTCCAATAAACCACATCACAACTTATTTTACATTATGTTTTCTTAAAATAAATTACAAAGTTGACAGTTCAGAGACTGAAGATAGATAATTCCAGTGTAGAAAGAAGGTTATCATCATCACCACACTTTCCAGTTATGCATCAGTAATCCAAGTTATCCTACTTTGCTTCCTTTACAAGTTTTCATTCAACCTAAAAGCACTAAGGCTACAAAATTTCTTCTACGACAGAAGTAGACTAAATCACCTTTATATTGTAGTCATCTCTCTCAGTGACTTGTTGCAACAACTGCTGGTTCTGAGTCTGCATATCATCATAGGCCTGCCCAATAGTCTGGACCAAAAGATCTACATTTTAGCATCTATTTCTCAAATAGAAGATAGTATTTGACGTATAATGCAGTAATGAATAACCTCAATTTCGGAAACATAGGCCTCTGTCTCTTCATCTTTAGATTTGGCAACTTCTGAAAGTCTTGAACTTTCCCTAAAATGTAACAGGTTCAAACTCATAACAGATTCTTCCACAAAAATAGCAGAAACAATCATTCAGACAGAAGCAGACTGGTGAATATAAATTTCCATCTCTTTCGGCATGAAATATTAGCTCTTAAAGAAATGCTGCTAGCAATTATGAGCCTAGATTACACCCATCAAATAAGAAACTAATTACATATCACCAATCAATCATTCAAGAGTCAATGAAAATTTGCACAAGCCGGAAAGCATAGAGAATAGGATATCAGATTCTTCACATGGCCAAATATCAACAGATTAAGCAAATTAGTGTAAAAGAATTGCTCATTACTACCTACTTTTTAGAAGTATCCCACTTTTGTCTCAGCTCAGCAATCTCCGCTTCAGCAGCAGCTAACCTTTGCTGCGATGAAGCTTCTGCTTCAATTGCAGTTTTAACCCGCAACTCCAAGTTGTGTTCATCCAAAGCAATTTTCAAGCTTTCAACATGAGCCCAAGCCTTGAACTCAGAATCTCTAGCTTCAACCACATCCCTGTACTCGAATCTCAAGATTCTTATAAGGACTTTGCATGAATAAGGAAGAAATCATGACAATTTAGAGGTTCTACAAAAGACATTAGTCCATGTACATGTGTCGTTACCTAAAACAATGTGTTCATAAGTTTACTACATTCACCAGCTTTAATAGGCTGAGCAGTGGAAGGATATCTTCAGGATATAAGTAGAAACGGTAAACAATCAATAGTTGCTTCCTGGATCATACTTTGCAAACCTTTTACTTGGAGATTTCACATCTTTGAAAAAAGCAGCATGCTTCAGACAATATTGTTGGTGCACAAAAGGAAGTTTTTGTCATTGCAGGTACATGAAGAACTAGGTACACAGCCTCCCCAAAAGGAAAAACAGAACTAATGTATTAACCCGTGGGCATTGACACTGGGAAGCAACCCTAACTATTCATTTTTCTCGATTACTTGTAAAAAAACTTTAGTCCATTTTTCATACCAATAGATGCACACAAAGCAAACCCCTGCCCCTACTTTTCACACTTTTAAACACCTATTTTTCCTAGAGTTCTATTTCCATTTCAACCTTAAAATAGTCAAAAAGAAAAAGAAAAAACAGTGCAATGTACAGTACACTGTTCCAAAAGCCATGAACTGGTCATTTGACGAAGTAGAACTCAATGAAGCACAACAAACTTTCAGCCCTCCTCTTTTTTCATCAAGGCCATAACATCTTTCAGTAAAGACAGCCTCTTGAAACAAACAAAAATGCACAAAATTTGACCTATATAAACTAAAACATGTTATCAAGAAACACAAACCTTGAAGAGAAAGCTTCACGCTTGAACATTCGTGAAAAGAGCTTTAACTCCTTGTCATTCACATTCAGCTCATGAACCTGCATTAAGAAATTTGTCGCTAGCTATTCTTCAGTCAAGAAAAATAACTACTGACTTATAGAGTTTTTTCTAAACGATAACGAAAAATAGAATTGCAGCAGCATCTCAGAAAGGGATACAGGATCAAACCCCACCCCACCCACCCCCAACAACCCCCGGGCAGATAAAAGAGAGCAACATACGAAGACAAACATTGCACCACTTGTTAAATTTCCAAACATATCTTTCAACCTGTCACATTTCTCTTTCATATGTAGATATATTCCTATTCTTCAGGGGAACATCTGCCAGCAAATTACTGAGAAATGGGAGCAGTATGTATTTATAAAAACCCACACACAGTTGTTTACATCTTCGGATCGAGACTTTGTTTAATCTAAATTCTGACCAGCAAGGCAAGTATACCAATATTATAAATTCTATTATAGATTAGGTTCCACAGAGCCCAAAAATAAAAAAATAAAATAAAAACCCTAAGCTATAGACATGGCCCTCATTATGCAACTGTTGTTCTTTTGCAAACACCCCTGGTTCCCTCTCCCTTTCTTTTTCGCATACCTCAACAACTTCTTCTGAAGCAAATAAATGGGGCATAACAAATTTCAGAAGTGACAACATATCCTTTTTGGCTGTTCACAAAGTCCTTAATTACTCAAAGACCTTAATCGCTACACAACTCCATTATTAAGGGTTATATAAATGCAACTTGAATTAAACAAGCCCCAGTAGAAGATCCAAACAATTATGACATTTTCCGGTTATATATCAAACATGAGAAGAGAGTAAAAGCTACAAAAAGGTATCTTACTAAGCCTTGTAACTTCTGAATTTCCACGGCTTGCTCAGATGACTTCGAAGATAACTTCTGCAACTCATCGGCCTATACAAATTATAGATGGAAAGGTGAGGGTTAAAACTTCAACTGTACTGATCTTATTTTTCTCTCGCCATGGGGACGGAAGAAAAAAACATTCAATGACATAAATAACCACCTTCCTCTCCAGGATTTTTGATATAGATTTAACATGCGCTCGTAGAGAATGAACATCCGAAGCTGACTCTTTAAATTTACTTAGTTGATTCTGCATAGTGCCCATTTCATCAGGAAATGAAGAAAGCAATGTCTTGAACTCCGCAATGATTTCTTTCCTACCTACAAAATCTCACATCAATCAAGAAAGCCACAAAGCATAATACAGGCAATATTATGATCAAACTTACGTCAAATCAGAAGGAAACAATGAGTGGCTTCTTACCGGGTCCTCTTGATGCTTCTTCCAACTTTGCTTCAATCAGATTCTTTTCCTTTATCTGCTTCTCTATCTCTATTTCCAACTCGCTTATTCTGGAATCAGCAACAGATGCAGATCGACTATAAAGATCAACCAACTCATTTTTCAAATAAGTTTCTTTTTCTCGCCAGGATAGACTGTCTCGTTCAACCTATAAACAGAATCATGCAGATTCAGTCAAAAGACGAAAAACTATCAAAACAATAAGAAAAGACGGCATAAATGAAACTACCGACCAGTCACAACCTGAAGTTTCTCAAAAAGGGCTTGATTCTGAATTACATTTGCTTTAGCCTTTAGAAGTTGATCTTTTATGAGGAGATAAGCTTGGGACGAAGAAATGCATTTGAAACTCTTCAAAATATTCTGCCAAAAAACAAGCCAATAAATGCCAAAGGAACATACCCATCAAAAGAATGCAAAGGAATTTTAGGAACATAGGTGCAATAGCTAAGGAGAAAATTAAATAAATATTAAATACGCCGACAGAAAACCTGCAAACTGCACAACTGCTTCAATATGTCTATCCTTTCTTGATTAAGATGCTTGAGTTCTAGTAGTCGACAAGATGACTGGTCCTGTATAGAAGATCAAATGACTCGATAAATAAACAGCTGCAACTTCAAATATCAACCATTCCAGAAACAATGTGAATTACCAACAGCTCCTTGAGAACGGATTCCAGGTCATTCAACTCCTTATTTTTGTCCTTGGCCTTATCACTTGCAACAGGTCTATTGCCCAGATTAAGGACTGGGAAAAAAGCCCCTTTTGTGGCATCTTTCTCTGCTTTTAGAATTGCCAAATTACGATTACTTTCCTCTAGTTCTGCAACAGTAGTATCCAACTCCTCTTCACAAAAGCAACAAATGAAAGATCAGTTAGTATATAGAGATACCTGCTCAAAAAGTAATCTCCTTCTATGAAGTTGTCATTTGTCAAAAGAATGTAAGCATAAAAGAAATCATGCATACATTTCTTTCAGAGGACTTCATGCTTGCATATGATGCGAAAGAAGTAATTAGCTAAAGAAATAAGAAAACTAACAGAAATTTTTGCATATCTGATACAAATGAGCAACAAAAGAAACCCAACCATTACTGTATCTGAAGAACATTGGTTTAACATTATAGAATTCAGCTCTTCAACATTCCGCGTCTTTCAGAATGGTTGAAAGCTTGTCATGGTGGATCGCACATCCCTTGCCAAGCCCATCAAGATTTCAGGAGATCCTTACAATGGACTTACATCTCATTTTAAATAAAAGCATTTCAGACGATCCTTTGATTGATTTCATATCTAAGGGGTTAACTATCCATTTTATTCTTAAATCCTTGACTAATTCCTAACACAACGTGAAATGAGCATGAAAATATTCAGACTTGAGCAATATATATATGAACAATGTTGTTACGTATGCTGCATGAAGAAGATATGTACTTATGCCATGCTATCCATCAATGTACCCTTTTCTATGGGTATTATCCATCAAATCCTTTGGGATTCTGCATATAAAGAAAATGGAAAGAATTAAGCTCTACTTGGGTTTTTAGTTTGGAAAAGGTGTAATTTTTTCTTCTTCGGAAGTTAAATTGTTTGTGAGAGAAGACATGAGACCTAAAGTAAAGAGGAAAGTTTTGTAGATTTAAAACAATCCAAGTAGAGCTTATTCTCTAAGGCAATCTGACCTTATCAATCACAAAGACGTAGAACACTACTTTCAGCAATATTAAATAAGTCTGAGAAAGAATAACTCAAAAGATCAAAATACACATAAAGCAACTAACCTTTTAAATACTTAAGCTGAGCTTTATTCTTTGCCTCTCTGTCCATATGGGTTTGCAATTCACCAGTCAATGATATGTGCTTGACAAGAAGATTATTAAGTTCCAATCTCAGTTTCTTAACTTCTGTCTGCAACTCAATAGACGACCCTTGCTGCTGCAGTCCTAAAGTGTACAAAGGAAAAGAAAAGGTGGCAGGGGAGATGAGTAATCATTAATAATGGTAAAAAGTAACATGCAGACGTTCCATGTTCTTCATCAGGAAAATACTTAATTTAACTCACTATCATCTCGCATGCTGAAAGCTGAACTGCATAATTTATCCACCATAAGACACTGACTATCAATGGAAGCGGCAATATTTTGCAGTACGTTTTTTATCTTTTCAGCTTCTTTACTTTTGTCTTCACCAAGACAATTTGTGGTCATACTGGTGGTAGAGCTACTTTCAGTAGCACCTGTCACTAAAAGCCTGCTGAGGAAACAATCCTCTGAAGGAGAAGCTTCCTTTGAAGAAGAAATTCCATCTGACAGACAATTAATTGAACTATGTCATAAGTTCATTTTGATTCAAGATATCTAAGAGATTGCTGTGCCTATCAATACAACAGTAGAACAGGAGCTCAGGACTCTGCATCATAACATCACCGAGATCCCAAGAAAACAATTGAAGGAGAAAAAAATTTCACAGCTGTTTACTTAGCCATTCTTGTTTGCCTCAAAGAGAAAAATAAGCTAGAACAAATATACAAACCCCATTTAAGAAAAGACAGAAAGGCAAATTATAAAGCAAACTGAAACTGATATATATTATCACTAAAGATGTTATCATTCCAAGTCCACATTCATGTACGTATAGTAATTGTTCACTGCAACAGCAAAAGAAGGAAGAAAAGTTGTTTACTGCACGAGGCAAGCCATAGAGAATTTACGCTTTCTGATCCATCATACCTCCGCCACAACCTCTAGGCAAACTAAAATATCAGATCCAGTAATTATTTCATTTCTATAGGGCTATGGAACAATTTCAGCAAAGAAAAGCCCTTCAATTCCAGAGGCGTCATAAAATCATGACATTGATTTCATCATTTCTCCCTCAAAATTTAACAAATAGGTTTACAAAAACAGAAAAAGTTAAAATTTGGAGAAGGAATTGAAACAAAATCATGAGGCGTAGTTACTGTACAAAATAGGTCGGCATTAAATCATTGAAAAGCCAATTTGTAAGGATCCTCTTCAGCAGATGTATAATCAATTCGATCTGTAGCAATCATGCTCAAGAGACTAAACAGAAGTCATTTCTGGTTGAAGGGAAAATGAGGACTTCTTTTGGTTGGTTGGGGGAAGGGGAGACTAGGGAAAACATGGATTACAGATGTCTGCCTCTCCAAGCCAAGATTCAGCATATTGAATAAAATCGGGGCCCTTCTATGAGGTTTATGAGAGCCTATACACGGAACCAAAAGGATAAAGGTAACCAGTTGTGACATGTTCCCTAAAAGTCACGGGTACTTATCCTCCACCACCTTTTGTTGTCCCAGTTACAAGCCAAAGGTTGACCACAAGGAACAATCATCCTCACTGTTCCCACATGTCAAAGAAACATCAGGTAAGGATCCTCTTCTGCCGTTCCTTCACATGTCTTCAACAAATTTGACCATGTTAATGATTAAAAGTTAAAAAGGCCAAAACTTCCAGACAGAAATCAGACATTTAATTACAGATAAGAGATGCCAATTGATAGAATGTCTAATACTTTTACTGATATACTTGAAAGGAAGTTAAATCCTACCTTACCATACCATAGCATAAAGTATAACAAATGAAACATTTTATTCAATCCACTTAGGAGCAAATTAACAACAAATAACATTTTATCCAATCCACTAGAGAGCAAATTAACAAGAAGGGTTAAAAACAAATTTGTCTTTCTGTCCCTAATTTTAAGAAACAGGCAACTGTACCCTTCAATTCATTTAAGGCTGCCATGTTGCGCTTCTTTTACAAAAGTGACGGTGTCATTTTAGTTAATTGTTTCAAGGGAACTTATATACGATAAAAAAAATAGTAAGTATCCCACAAGAAAAGAAAAACAACTCCGGGGAATTTCTAAAAATACTTTCCCTGCACAACCATACCTCTGCAACAGTCCTCTGTTGTGCAATTCATCCAGCAATAGCTCTAGTTTATGGCAAAGAAACTTGTAGCTAAATATTATTACCAATATAAGGAATCAAGATCTAACTACAAAAAATTAGCGACATAAGGAACCGAGCTCTAAGTCCCAAAAAAATTAACTTAGAAAACTGATTTGAAAGAGAATAAATCAGATGAAGTAGAGAAGAGCATAGCATATGGATTCGACATCGGTGGAGCATGTGCTAGAAAAGAAAGAAGGACGACAACGTAAAACCATTGTGCTTTCTTCTTCTTCAACAAGTTACACAACCACCCATCTCGCATTTCCTTCTCCTTTATTGTCTCCGACACTGCCGAACTCCACTCCTCTACAATTAATCAAACTCATTGACGCCCTTCCCGGAATTCAAAATTGAAGTATTAATGATGTTCACAATTTAGTTCTTGAATTGGTTCCTTATACGTTATTTTAGGTTTTGGGACTGATTTCCCTTTCTACAACAGTCAGAAGGGAGCGGCGGACATCAAGGGTTATGGCAAACGCAATCAAGGAAGAAGAAAAAAGAAAAAAATATTAAAATTTATTTTTTACCATTTGTTATATGGCATAAGAATATGTTTATTTGCATTCAAGTCCTTGTGAAATAGGCAATTAAATTTGTCACTACAGTAACAGAAGGGTAAAGTAACAAATTGCCAAACTTTAGAAGGGCGTACTTGTCTGTTTCTTAAAAGTAGGGGCATGATTACAAATGTGTTGTATTTTAAAAGGTAAATTTGTTTCTAACCCTAGCAATAGATAGTAGTGAATATCCAGTCCAGGAAGACGGACATTAGGCAACTTGAAATTTTAAAATCGGCAATATAAAAACATTCCATTCCCAAACTTCATGAAAACATTACAATTCGGTAACTTGAACTAAACTATTGATCTATAGGATTAAGTAACTTCGCACAGAAACTGCATACATGTTTCAAATCTTGATGATACATACAAAAGAGTTGATGAACACAAGCAAATTACATAATTGGAGCTAACAATACGTTATCCATCTACCAAGAAACAGTAGAGCACTGAGAACAACTATCAGGGACAAGAAATAGTACCAGGAAAAGTCAGGTTTTGCGCACCACATTTATCGAATTGATTTTCACTCCCGGGTTCACATCTCATAAAATTCTTGGTGAGACTACAACGTGCTTCCAAGCCTTCAACTAACTGGGAGAGGGGGAAACTACCATTAGGATTGAGAAGTCATTGAGCAATTAAACTTATGAGCTCCAAGAGTGAGAAAATAGCAATAACTTTTTACCCAAAACAGAAAAGGCGAAATATAAAATACCAATATAGTAGATTGATACCTCTTCAAATGACTTATTGACCAATGCTAGATTGTTTTCATATGGCTGTTGTTTATCTTGTAGCCTACTAATTTTTTCCTCCAAACTACTAATCTCGATCTTCTGTGCTTCTAACTTCTGAACTAGCTTCTGATTTTGAAATTGAAGCACTGCTGTATCAAGCTGCAACATGAAAAGAATTAACCAAAAGGGGTAAAGCGTACTGGTTAGATCCAGTCAGTGCATTAATAGATTAGAACCCAAATCTTATTCTTTTTTTTTTTTCCTGAGGGGTTTCCCAAATAAATGAAAAGCTAGTATGACAAATTAAAAAAGACAAGTAAACGGATTTTCTATTCCATGTTGCAAGCCAACCAAAAAAAGAATCCTACTTCCAGATGATTTTTCAGCCTAAAAAACTGAACAAAATTTATTCACCCAACACTCAGCACTCCAATTAACAGAGCGTCTATAATGGCAACCCAGGAAACAAAAATGTACCACAACCAAGGTCTGCATCTTTTGAGCAGGAAGATAAATAACATAACAATGTCTTTATTCATCACCCTAGAACAAAAACTACTAAATGTGAAATGTGTCAAGTGGTCCTTCCACACGTAATCTCAAGAATAAGGAATGAATGATTTTAAAATTGATTGGAGGAACTGCTTCGGACTGAATAACCCAAGACTCTTTCTTTTTCTTTCCAGTTTGGTTTGTCCTGCAGTCCACAATGCGATGTTCACATTTTAATGGTTACCAATCTGTCTACATATAAGAACTTGGATCCAATTTGTAACTTTCAGTTAGTCCATTGGTAATCGTTTGATATTGATAATAGGAAATACAGTGAACACATTAATGAAAGACAACTAGCTAATCCACAATGGTTCATTTCCCATTAACTGATGAACCAACCCTCCCCACCCCGCCGCAAAAAAAGAAAAAAGAATCCTTCAGAAGAATATTTCCACTGTCATTAATACTGCTTTCATAAATGAGCAACTAAAGACAAAGCAATCTAATTCGAGCTTAATGAGAAGTACTTGCTAATACATAATTGTCAAAAGATTTTGCTTCCTTTTATGTGGCCATTCTTTAGATTCAGCGTGACAGATGCCTGTTGCTTCACAATGAAAAACAAAGCCTTGAAAAAGATAGGTAAAAGATGCAAAAAAAAGTATGTCACTAAGTTCAAGGGGGCCAGTGTATTGCAAATGTTGAACATCTCACTGGTTAATTCTAAATCATAAATACCAAACAGGGAATCAAACACATGAGAAAAGTTATGCAGATCAAAATCAACTAGTCCACAAGATTCATGACCAATACATTATCTGTATATCATGGAGGATGGACAGCACCAAAAGAGCTTCACCCATCTGCATACAGAATCGAGATTGTCTAGACAATTATCAAAAAGAAAAATGCAAAATACAATAAACCAGAACATTATAGGCGAATTTAAACCAAGCACCCTGTAAGCATGGCATGAATAACTGGAAGGCCAAAACAATTTAAGAATGCTTAGTGTCAGCCAAGAGGACATAATTTACACCTCAACAAGATGCATCATGTTTCAGTAAGATAACATGCGGCATAAAAAAAATAATTTGAATATGATCAACTTTATGATCCCTGAAAGAACAATATATGCAGATGATGCATGTTAATTCCTGTCAAAAGCATTAGGTTTTGGACTGGCGATAGTCTAGGTTTTGCTGGATGCAGTAGTAGCTTTTCATATGAGATGATAATATTAACCAGCAAGAAACACCCAATCTTGAAATTTACTATGATAAATCAACCAGCAACAAAATCAACCAGCATAAAACAGGAAAAAAAAGATTCACAAATCACCTTTTTATCCTCAGATAAGGGCGCAAACGGCTGCTTCTTGGCGGCAGCGCCAGTAGGTGATATGGAGCTAAAGTGACGCCGTTTTCTATCTGCTTCACCTGTGCTTCCCATTCTACTCAAGAAAGAACACAAACTCAAGAACCCTAGAATTCACTAATTTCCTCAACTAAACTACCACCGAAAAACAAAAACCCACAAACCCCTAAGAAACTCAAAAAGCTCAATCCTGTAATTGCTCGATGCTCGAGCTATACAATTCATCTTCGGATATTTACATGCATGGCCCAATATCAAATTGTACGTGTGACTTTGAATCAATCCCTAATTCTTCACCAAACAGAGAGAGAAAAAAATTAGACAATAACCTAATATTTCAGAAACATTACTGCTGGGTTTAGATTAATATCAAGAAGAAAAATCTTGCTCAATTCTGTTTCTTTCTTTCTCTCTCCCTCTAAAGAAAAGAGGAGGTCGTCTGAGAATCGAGAAGTGACAATTCTCTCTCTCTCTCTCTCGCTCCTTTCTGTATCTTTTTCTGAAGAGAGAGAATTAAAGAATTTCTTTTCATAATAATATTATAGAATCATTCGGGGACGAAGGGGATTTCAGACATATCATGAGGGTATATTTGGTAGATCACGATGTATAAGTAAAACCATGCGCAGCCTGTTGAATATGGAATCTATGAATCACTCCCTCCCGCATTTCTCTTATTAATTATCTTATTAATTATTAATTATCGTATTCTTTTACTTTTACTTGTAATAACGTCAGTTTAAGATATTCTATTTATTTTATTACTTATCATATTTTAAACATTACGCTATTTTAAAAATATAAAATTTATTAAATATTTTTTTATATAAATATTTTTTTATATAAATAAAAATTTCTTCAAATATTTTTATTTTTCTTTGATATTATCTTTAGTAATTTTATTATTTTAATATTAAAAGAATAAAAAATATTAAAATATATTATTAATATGATAAAAAAATTTATTACTTATGTCTTAAAAAATAATACAATAAATAAAAAAATACGAGAATTATAATAATATAATAAATAAAAGAAAATAAAAAAAGTAACATAGAATTTTATTATTCTAACATGTAAATTAATATAAATAATAATGAGTACAGAAAAAATTTTGAAACATATTTTAAGCTAAAAAGAAATTAAAAATTTATATTATTTTAAATATTGTGATGCTTAGAATGTGTCGAATAAAAGAAAGGAAAAAGATTATTACTATATGAACTGCCTCGTCACAAGTAGAGAACGATGAGTAAGAGCCGGTAGGATATGATTGGTGGATGAGTCTAATGACTGAAAAGTCCTTCCGGGACTAGTGAGTTCTTATTGGCTAATGTGGGTTTTGGTGGTGAATGTGAAGAATAGAGGATTATTCCTCCTTATGTTTCGTCAGTATCCACTAGGATTTTATTTGGAATCACGGCCCAAAATGTATAGTGGGCTACAGCCTATTTAAAATTCGATATCCATTGATTAAAAAATGACTGTACACTAGGCCATTGTTCTTGGACCAATAAATACGGCCCATATAACATTAGATCTTAATTCTAGTTTTTTTTTTAATTAAGTAATTTGCTAAAACAATTCCCCAACTAATTTGTTTGCTATAATTTAATCATAATTTAATCCCAATTTTTTTTATTTCAATAATGTGAATTGATAACTACCAATTGTGTTAGAGGTAGGAGGTGGTAGAATATTTATTTCCCAAAAAAGAAGTATAAAACACGGTATTTTTCACGGCATAAAAACTATAAGAATTGTAGTAATATAATTGTGAAACAGAATAATCATGCAATGGGTAGATATTAACATAATTTTGTAAATTACTAACTTTTAAGGGAGATTGAAAATTGAATTCGGTCTATAATACCAACAAGAATCAAGAAACTTTTTGTAAATAACATTGCAAAAATTTAGGAAAGCAGAAAAGTCTGGAATCATAGAGAAAACTTCTGGCCTAAACATATTTTTTGTGTGTGTAGTCTAGTGTAACTATCAACGTAAATGCAAATCAATGAGATGAAACGAGTATGACTATAAAAATTGCAATATCATTTGGTGCATTATTCATCTTTGTTTGCAAGTTGATGTCTCTTCTTGTGTCCTACTTCAACAACCAAAGCCAGAAGAGCTTCACATACTTGGGAAGCATCTGCTTCTGATGGATCATCATTCAATGATGAATAAACCATCCAAGCGTGGTCAAGCTTACGCTTAGGCCGGACTACAACAGAGCCTGGCACCTCAGCATCACGGCAAGTAACCAGCCCATCACTCTTTTCACCGTATCTAATTTGAAGCAGTTGGGCACAAGCAGCCATCACGGCACCAAGAGGCATTACCACTGGCAGTGTAGTTGCCTGTCCTGTGGAAAACATGGGTAGTTCTGCATGTGCAACACGTGATAGTGTGGCCAAAACTGCCGGAGAAATGCTGGCTTCCGTATGGAAGGAAACAACTGGGAGTTCTTGTGGCAGATGGTATTTCCTTAAGAAGTCCTTCCTCTTGTCATAAGTCAGATCTTCAAGTGCTTGCATGTCACCCTATAAAACAACAGCCAAAATCAGAGTAATTGTAAGTCAGGCAAACTAGTCACTCCCTTTTCCGAAGAAAATGTAGATTAAAGCATTACACAAGAACCAAGTGCGTACCCTGTATCTAAATCAATGAACTTTGGCCCTCGATCACTGACACTACTTTGTCATGTATAATTCAAACTCGTGCATAGTACAAAGAGATGGTATAATAAGCCATGAACTTCAGTGTTGACAGCTTAGGATGGGCATGTAGTTAGACCATTTACATTGCATAACAACAGTAGGGTTGTCTAGTATTAGAACATGGAACTAGTCAGATGTAGAAAATGTTCAAAATCTTGTCTTGATTTTCGCAGAAGTGAATTGTTTATGAGAGAAGATGTGAGACTAAAAGTAAGAAAAGCTAGTCCAACTACAGCCTGAGATTTCATGAAATGAAAATTCTAAGAAAAACGTTAAAATCAAATGCAAGTACTGTTAGGAATCACGACCATATATGAAAAAAAAAAAAAGGAAAAAAAGGAAAAACTTCAGACTAGCACATGGATGAAAAGTAAAACAATGGATTTAAGAAAGCTTAAAGTAGTGATATACCTTAATCACTTTGCAGATTAGGATCTCCATAAGTTTACGGATATTAACATAATCACCAAGCTGTCCCTCCCGCAATATATCGGAGGCGATTGGACTACCACCATATGGACTTTGTGCTAATGCAAGACCTGCAACCTTATCTTTCAAATCCATCCAATACATAGACAAAGCAGCAGCTGCATCTATTCCACCTTTACTATGTCCAAGGAGCAAGACACGCTTCCTTGAACCCCAATAGATTTCTTCAATATAGTCTTTTATCTCTCTCGCATTCTTTTCCACTGAAGCCTGAATGTCTCGTGTTTAGTAAGTAATGCTGAAGAACACCACAGTGCAGCTAAAGCAAAAAGCAGAAACTTACCTCGCTGTGGATTTTGGCAATATGGCAGGTGAGGCCCATCTTAGAGAAACTTGTTTTTGTGGCAGTAAAATAAAGAGGTCCATGGTTGCTGAAAAGACCTGCAGGGGACATTATTCAAGCACAGGAAATTTCATTTTTAATGGAACAAACTAAGCCTGCAACATTATTTTGCAGAACAATGATAATCACTGTTAACAGGAAAACTTAACATCAGGTCCTTGTGAAATCTTGAACTATCTAAATATCTTACGTCTTTTAGTTCTATAAGTTCAGCCAAAATTCACAAAAGAGAAATAACTTGGTGCAACTGCATTTTTTTCCCTATAAACTTCAAATGCTCAAAGCAAGTTCAAGATGTAACGACTTGGCTGTAACATTTCACCTCTTGACATGTCATGGTGTGCACCTAACAGAACATCATAATGCAGTTCAGAGGTCACCTATATCTCACTGTCTCAACTCTCTGAAATGCCCCTTCCATCTAAGAAAGGCCTGCAAGATGTTTCAGTATAACTCTTTTTAACAAGAAAATATATCCTAATATTTTTTACTTCTATGATCCTGACATCTTCTGATCCTCCAAGATGCATGGGCTTATCCTGATATTCGGTTTCAAGGTACGCAATTCCTAAACAACTCAAAACAATCAGCTTCCTAGGTCTGATTTGGAGATCCATATCATTTGGTGAAAAAATGCAAATTACTTCACGCAATCCCTTAAATTTAAGCTGTTCAGGTTAAAACTTTTTCTAGGAGATGATTTTTGTTACCTGGAACCAGCAAGTAAACCATTGAACTTGGCAACCTGTGTAGACCATGCCTGACAAGAGGAACTCCAGCTAAAGAAAACTTCAACAACCAAGCAAGCAAAATTCTCATCTCAAATAAACATCATCGAAGCTTACCTGATATCATCAAGGATTTCCACAAATTTTTCAGTTCCATCCTCCACAGGAGGCATATGGGGATCCCGTTGCATCCAACCAATGTCATCAGCAGAGCCACGAACTGTTTTCCTCACACGATCAATAAGGCTAAAAGAGAACATCAGCATCAATTTTTTATTCTCTTCATTTCATTACACTTAACTAGAATTTACATATTTGATAAGAGTTCTTTGAAAATACTCTGTCATGCATATTACACAATGAAAGAATTGATAGTAGGCAAAATCTTGGTTGAAATATAAAGTTGCACACGGGCGTAAAAGTAATCTAATGTTTACCACTTCTGAGCATGGGGATAGTGTTCGAGAACCTCTGTTTACCAATGTGCTTACTCCAGATGAGTAGTAAAAGGAAAGGATGGAAATAAAAATAAAGAATGACCCTATCCTTGTATACCATGGAATGAAGGTAGATATGAAGGAAATCCAGAAAAGAGACTCTCATCTGAATTTTTCTAAACACATCAAAGTGAAGGACACAGGGCTGAAAACGCCATAAGAGACTTAGTCCACAGTTCTTTTGTAAAAACTAACCAGAATCAGGAAAAAGAAACAGACACAAGAGGTAAAGGTATAAACCAAAATGAAATACTCCTCTGTTTCAAAATGTAGGCCACTCCAACCCCATGCAAACAGATAAAGGGTCTTAAAACAATACATCTCATTACTTAAAATACCCCAACTAAGCTCTATCTGTTATCTTTGTTTTCACAAATTATATTAGAAACTATAACTGCAAATAGTAAACAGGGATACTCTTGGAAAAAAATAGTATACTGATGCAGGACAGGATTAGTGTTTAGTTAGATTTATCATTGTCTTGCTATAGTTTAGAATCCTAGTCTGATTTAGTTTACATATTAGTTATTTTCTTAAAGTTAAGAATCCTTGATAGGTTAGGGAACTGGGATTACTCTCTAGGCCCTACCCTTCTTCTTATGCTTCCACCGCCATCATATACTCTTACAGATAAGTGTAAAATCATCATGAGAAGCTTCCCTCCCTCTAGAAGGACTTAAATTTTGAAACAGAGTGAGTTCAATATTATATTGTTTAATATCTCTTCCGCTTTCCCCTTCTCCCCGCCACAACCTCAACATACAGAAACTAGGATCTTTTTCCCTCCTCTCTCTGCTTCTCTCTTATACCCATACCAATCAAAGAATTATAAGAGTGGATCCTTAATAAGCAATAAATATTTAATGTTACACAAAGGACCAAAATCAGCACAATGCCACCATATAACGCCAAGTTAAATATCGACAGTTTAGTACAAAGCAGATACAAGAACAATTAGTACCCTTGAAAAAGAGAAATCCCGCTTTGGTTGCTATTAGAAGAGTTGGTATGTGAATGGGAATTCTGAAATGAGTTTCCAGCCGAGGCCCTACTTGTGCCATCATGAACAGGTGGAGCATCAAGTGCTGCAGAAGATGTCTCAGAAATTGAAAAAGTACTCCCACTCGAAGATGCATCATTACCAAGTAAAGGTCTAGTTTCCGCAGACACAAATGTCTCCATTTCTCGTCCATCAGAATCTCTCACTGCATGTTCTGCTGTAACACCAATGAGAAAATAAATGACTTTGAGATGCTAGTTCTAACAGGAATAACATCGAAGGTGATGCAAACATGTCAAGGCAAACACAACAACTAGTGTAGCCACGTGCAAAGATACCAAGATAGACGAGAGACAATGTTCTCGCTCCTCAAATTGGGCTCTAACATTCCAGGTTAATTAGTATTTCTATGGACCTCAGACAGAAGATTAAAGAGGAAAATAAAGGAAATAATACCACAACGATGTTGCTGTTATATACAGTGTAAAGATGGAGAAATATAAAAGAAAAGGAGTTGATAAATTGAAAATGTCACCAGAAAAATCAGAAAAGCAGCGTGTAAAATATGAAGTTGTTTCTGCCAGATAGGAAGCAGCGTCATTAAGTGCTGGTACTGAGGTAAAAATCTGGGGAACAAGCCCATCATTTCTCATTGTTTGACTCCTTTCCTAAAAAAGAAGCCATTCGTAACTTAGTCTGGGGAAAGAATAGAAATGATGGAACAATCATGTCTCTAAAAGGGTGAGAGAGATATCCAGATTCAGAAATTTAAAAACGGGTGTGGGAAACAGAAAAAAATAATAATAAATGATAAAACAAAAAATAGTTTCATTTCTAGATATGCAATGATATCAAGGGCTTTAACACATTATATCTCACATGAAGTTCATATAAGTAGCACCTTATGAACAAGATGACTGACAGCAGGACTGCAAACCAAAGAATTAAAGAGACTGAGCAAAATCCCATCCAGGACCCCATGTGACACAGACGTTTCTGCATTCTAAACTAGAAATTGAGGACCTTAAGTGTTATGCTGCGCTCCTTTTGAAGAGGCAAGAAAAGCGACTCAACGTAGGAAGAGAGTAACATTCTAAGGGGGTCAAATAAAGATAAGCCAACTATCATGTAGTGTCCAAGAAAAGACAAGAGTCCTAGTACGTTAAGGGAACATTTAATGAATTACTAAGTACTACTACTGAATTCCTTTCCATGCAAATTCTAAGCCAAGCACCATATTCAGGCAGTTTGTTTCAATAAGCTCTTCCACTTGTTGAGAGATATCCTGTCCTGTACCTGCTAACAGTTATAATTTTTTTATGAAAAAAAAATAACAAAAAAATCCTAGAAGCTCTGAAGAGGAGGTCATCAATCTAAAGCGTCAAAATCAAAATCATCATTAATGACAAGAAAAACCAGTTCACCAAGCTAAAGCAGGAAATGTACTCAATCTTATTTTATAAGATCTTTTTTTCCTGTCAACTTTTAACAAATTTTAACAGATTAAACCTATAACCGTTTAAAATTTTGGATTCCTATAACTGTTTGTCAGTACAAAACAAAAGTTTTTTTATTTATATTAATGGGAAAAAAATTCTTTATTCCCATATGGTAACACTGCCACGAATTCAAGGGCTATACGAATCACTTTATCTCACTAATTGTTTGTATTCGGACTGAACTCATGATGAAAAAACTGGTTTTTCTCTTTCTTGAGTTTTTTGCAGGGTATAAATTTGACTTTTGTAAAAGAAAAGATGGAACCTGAATGAAAAGAAAAAAATTTTGAACGGTTCTTTGATTGAGTTGCTGTGTAAATGGAAGTTTGCATAACATATAACCAAATGGATGGTAAAGACCCTTTATCTCATTAGTCATTTTATAATTTGTATATAATTAAGTGGTGCATCATCACAGTGATTAACATCATTAGCCACATGGATGGTACAGACCCAGATACTTCATCCGGCAAATAGAAAAGAAAAAGGTGAAGTTTCGTGCTGAAATTGCAATAGAAGACTAATCTTCTGAACAACATACTGATGCTAGCATGCTCAATCTTCATATTGAAGTATTAATTTCCTAGTTCTATTCTAAAAACAGTCAATGCATCAAGTTTCTGATACTGCAGAGCCACAAAGTAGCCAGACTACAAAACTTTTCCCCGGAACGAAACATTAAGGACTTCCCAATCATTGACATCCTTATGTTGAAATACCAAATCAACTTAGCAAGAAATAGAATATGCCAAATTATCATCTTTTCAAAATGCTTCAGCCAGGTGAGAGAACAATAATATTTTTCTTTCATCTTGTCACTCTAATATGTTACCCAGCAAACCAAGTTGTGCCACAACTAACTACACGTACAAGTAATCCTATCGCATCTAAAGTACAGGAGCTGCCCCATATAATTCATGAACAATTGAATAGAAATTGTATGTAAAAGATAAACAAAAATAAACTTAAAAATGGAGCAGAACATCAATGAATACTTTGTTAAGGACAAACCGTAGATCGCGCCCTACTTGCTTCCTTTTTGTTTCTATTTTTGCCCTCCATAACTGATAGATAGCTGCAATACAAATACAAATAAACAAAACCGATAGAAAAAAACTAAGAAACTACAAAAGCTGAGTAATATATGAATTAATTTTTCCATTTCCATAGGAATCACAATATTATCCATCTGAGTTTCACCTTTCAGCCCCATCGTATTTATTGATAATTTTTTCATATCGCATGAATATAACGTGGAAAATTCACAATGATAAGATAGCCGGACTAGTCTGCAAAGTTTAGAATTTCAATCATCACAGAAAATTAACCCTAAAATCACCGAGAACAACATATAAATGCCGAGGATGCACAATTCCGTAATGCGAATCGATCAGTAGCATATACTAATAATACTTAGTAAAATGCTTAAATTTTACATTGGTATTGAAAAGTACCTATGATTTTAGTTAAGAGCGAGCTGAGGAGACGGTATCCTTGATAGGAAATGGTGGAAGAGGACGCCGAGATCGACGATGGAAGGCGGTGGAAGAAATTGGCGGTTAGAAACAGGGGTCCGCTGTGCAGAGAAGGATGAAGAATAGCAGAAGTTTTAATTAACGGCGTCAACCGTCCAAACTTCTCCGCTAGTCCACCTGTATATCCTGTTTTTCTTTTTCCTTTTCCGACCAGACCAGTATGTCTCGAATATTTTTAAATTGCACCCTCAAAGATTGGAATATGTACTATTTGCCATCTTTAATGCTCCATTTTTTATTTTTTTTTGCATACTTGATACTAACTCTGTAGCCGAAAATTAGTTGAGTTACCTTCGTGGAGCCATTCTTTTCTAATATTTTATACTAAAGTACTATCCGTGATTGAAAATGTAAATATTTTTAACGTGTTTAAAATGGTTAAGAATATGAGTATTAATTACATTTTTTATATTTTTATACATCTATTTATCATTTATTCTACTCTTTTCGTCTCTTTCTTTATTTATTGAGAATATAAAAGGTATTTGTTTTAACTTATCGTATTCTCAATGCCATTAATTTTTATGTATAAGTCCAAAAGAACTTATATTTGTGAATGAAAGTAGTAATTTGTAATTTCATTTCTATTAAATTGATCATAATGTAAAAAGAAGTTTATAAAGGTAAAGTATAAGGGGTTCCAATGTAGTAACTCCTTTGTAGAATTACTCTTTAACAAGCCTAATATTTTAATTTTGAACCATCCTCGATGTATAAAATAATTATGAAAACAAGATATGCTATTTGCATGATGTGAAAACGTTAAATTTTTATGACTAATAATGAATACTAAGTCCCGACCTGTGTTTATAACATCGAAAACAATTAGAGCTAAGAGAATTGTTTCTCAAAAAGGCTCCATGTGGTTCAAATCTATATGAAATTCTAGCTATTTTGGCTTATATCGTAATTCGTTTGGATCGGATCAATATGATTGATACGCACCTATTCGCTATACATTGGGTTAATGTACAAATGGCATCCATCAATCCACATTTGAAGCAAAAGGTCATTTTATTCTAGAGAAATATAAACTTATATATTACTAACATCAAAGGAAATAAAAAGAGTTATATTAAAAAGAATGTTGCGATTTTATTCCGCAACAATATTAGAATGAACATAATGCTAGCTAAAACATGAGTGGATGTTGTTCGTCCAATATACATAAGAAAACTCAACCAAATATCTATGTATATAACGATAAAAAATCAGAAGTCAAAGCACAAAAGACTTATTTGATAATTTAATTTATTATAATCAAACCAATTCCAATTTTCTAGAAGAAAAAAACCACATCAAAAAGTAACTTGAAAAAAAGTTAATTAGATTAGGAGTTTGAGCAACATATTAAATTTCAAATTGCTTGTCATTAAATTTATCATTAGTACAACAAATTTGTTATTTTTCCGAACAAGCTATCTATACTTATAAATTCTAAAATTCGACTAATACTTAGTTATATTAAAAAGTTTAGTTCTTTCGATGAGTTAAATAGATCTTCACTCCTTTAAAGTAAGAAGTAATCGGTGAAAGGTTAAATTATATTTTTTCTTTCAAAATAAAATTGAAGCGAGTAGTATATTAAAAGTAGAAAAAAATGTATGAGTGTGAGGAATTTTGTATGTTTTATGAAATAAAAATAGAAAAAACAGATCTTCATTTGGATTAGAAATAGAAATAAAAACAGTAAAAATTTTTTATTCAAGATACGTAAAATATAAATTATTTGTGAGAAAAGAAATGAGATCCAAAATAAAAAATTTTAAAAAGTAAATAAAATTTTTATTTTAAATTTATCCATTTGGAGCTTATAATGTCTACAGACTTCGCATGAGAATGCCTTCAAATGTTATGCCAGGTCCAAATGCAAGAGCAAGTCCCCATTCTTCAGAATCCTCCTCCTTGTTCTTCTTCAGCTCTTCTCTCATATACTCCATAACATAAAAAATGGTATTGCTGCTAACATTTCCAAAATCCATCAAAGCTCTTCTGCTGCAATCCAATTTTTCATGTTTCAATTTCAGAATACTTTCTAATCGATTAAGAATTGCAGGTCCACCTGGATGAACAGCCCAAAACAGATCATTATATTCCTTCAAATTATCAGCCTTAGACATGAGTTTTTTGCAGAATTCTTCAATGTTTTCTTCGATCTTTTGTGGTAGGTCTCTTCCGAGACGGAAATTTATACCTTCTTCCGATAATCGGCCGTCGATTACGTCGTTTGTCCCTGGTAAGAACTGCTGAACTGCAAAATTCAGCTCCATGAATGGGAACTCTTTCCCAACGATTGGGTCTGCGCCGATTATAATCGCTGCTGCTCCGTCGCCGAACAGAGCAGCTCCGACGAGATCGTAAGGTCTCGACTTATTCGGCGGACGGAAACCTAGAATAGTAGTCTCCGAAGTGGTTAAGAGAACTCTGCTTCCGGGATTGTTTTCGGCAATGTCCTTTGCAACCCGAAGACCGGTGACTCCGCCGTAGCAACCTAAAAAGTAAAGCATTACCCGGCCGACATCGCTCCGGAGACCAAGTTCGGAAGCGAGATAAAGATCTCCTCCGGGAAGACGAATCTCACTGGAAGAAACATAAACAATATGGGTAATTTCTTCAACTGGTCTTCCCCATTCCTTTATACAGGCTAAACTTGCCTCTTTAGCCATCTTTACAACTGCCGGATTCGCTATTTCAAGCCTCTGTTTAATCGTCGGCGACCCCTCCGTTGCTAATTCCGGGTACTTTTCTAAAATCTCCTTTGACATTACAGTATATCTTGTCTTTACAGTAGTCGTTTTACCTTGCAAAATGAACACCAATTAAGAACTCAAAAATTTTTCTGGGGATTAGCTAAAAACATAAAGAAAATCATCTAATTAATCTTACAGAGGCGTTCAAGTTTTTCCTTGATGATTATATCATCACATTTAGTGTCCCGAATGTAGCCTTCAACCAAATGTTCTTGAGGAACAAGTTGGCTAGGAAAGGCTTTGCCTATAGAGAGTAATGTGGCCTTCCCTGGGGTTGGGGCTCGCCTGCTGCTAACAGTAGTAATGGTACTGATTTGTGCCATGGCTGAATTCAAATAAGTTGATTGAGAAACTGGAGAAGAATTTGCATGGATTGGAAGGGTATAAATTGAAGGTAAGATTGGGTTCTGGAGAAGGGTTGGGACAAAGTAATACAAGCATGAAGGATTGTTAATATATTGAAGGGAGTTTAATTAGTTAATGGGGTTGGAAGTGTGAATTTCAGCTGGCTTAGATGAAAACAATCCATAACTTACCCATCTTTATTGTTACCAAAAGGCAAAATTCCTCGTCTTTGGGACCTTATCACACTGCCCGACATTTAGGTGAAGGATGTAAATCATAGTGACTTAGCGACTCGGTAAATTGGAGGGCAAGTCTTGGTGCCTACAAGGAACTGCCCTGTTAAAATTTGAACATTGTTTTTTATTACCAACTCTGCAGTCTCAAAATCAATTAATTTTCGTGCATGCAAGCAACTTACCCATCTTTATTAATCTTATACAATATTATCATCATTTCATTTCATGTGGATGTATTTTTATTCTCAAGAACTTGAGGTGTTATACATGCACGGAACCATTTATAAATTTTTTTTTAATATTGTATGACTTGGAAAAAAAGTTTATTTATGAATAGACCCTTGAGATTTTCTGAAATCACATCTTTTACTTTTATTTTCTACTTTTATTTGGTGACCTGGTATCTTTGAGAGTAAAAAATCACATTTTCACCTTTAATTATGCAAATACAATTGTCACATAAGAAATGAATATATCAACTATACAAATAATTGTTCAATCAAATTACAAATAATCATAGCTAATAACCTAATAGGCTATACTTCAACAAACTTTTGATATGTTAAATTGTATATAGTAAATGTTATTTGTATAATTAAACATGTTAATTTTCTTAAATATGATTATGATCCAACTTTATCTTCTTTCAAAATTCTTGGCATTATTCCTCTCTTAATTCTACCAATATCTTTTTCTGCTAGTAGTTTTAAAATCAATAATTGCTTTTAAGTTCTTTTAATTTCTTATATTTGGTATTAGATAAAATATTATATTAATCACTATTTCAAGCCGCTAATCAATAGTTTGAACAAATCACATAGGGAACATAGACAATCAATTTTTCAATTAATTTATTCGATTAAAGGCTAAATAAATATGGGTCTTAAACTCAATTCGAGAATCTATATGTATAGCGCGAAAAATTTTAAAAATTTTATTTTTGAATGTAAAATTTTTCCAACTTCAACAAACTCTCTAAACTCTTTCTAAAACCACAAATTTCAACTTCAGATTTAAAAAGATCCGTCTGTTATAAATTGGAAAAAAGGTTAGTACTTCGATCTATACTCATTTATTTACATTTTTATCGGTTGAAATTTTGAAAATATCCGTTGGAATGAAAAAAAAATGACTTCAAAAATCTGCCCGAAACCCTTTGAATCTCCCAGTCTAGAGACTGGAGCAGAGTCGGATCTCCCAGTCTGACGATTCCTAGTAATCGCGATATTCGATTCTGACGGTCAAGAGCAGCTTTGACCGTCAGAATCTGGGCGAATGGAAATTTTTTTAAAAAATTTGTAAAAGGTTTTAATCGTCCAGACCGGTGAGCAGGAGCTAAACGGGTCACCCATCTGGGTGATCGTTCTGAGAACGGACTGCCTGAATGGGCGAACTGCTTAGCTCCGGCTCGCTGGTCTCCGATTCAAGCCTCAGTGCCAAAAAAAAAATTTTTTTTTCACACTATATATATAGATTTCCGAGTTGGGTTTATCGACCCTAATAAAGGACTATTCTAGTCTTTGATTATTTAAATTAAAAGAAGTCTTTGAGCCATCCAAGTTGGTTGAATTTAGAATTATTTAAATCATATCCAAACTTACTTTGAATAAAGCCAAATAAATGCAAGACTTATGCCATCAGACTCTAGTTAAATTAAATTGGGTTGTGTGGTGGCTAAGTAACCTAAAGCTTCATCTCTATTTATAAATACACGTTTTCCTAAGTTGAGAGATCATTTGGAAGAAGCATTCAAAAGTATCCAGAAGAAGATTTAAATTATTCAGAAGGAGATTCAGAAAAGACTCTAATTTCAAGTAAAGCTCTCTTTGTGTTTTTCATCAAGCCGCCGAGTTCAAATACTTAACATCAAGTTGTCAAGATGTCGAGTTCACAATCAAAGTTCGTCATATTTGATATCAAGTTTTCAAGCCGTCGAGTTTAGACTCAAAGTTTATCAACTCAATATCAAACTTTCAAGTCATTGAGTTCAAAATTAAAGATCGACGGATTCGATATTAAGCTTCCAAGCCGTCAAGTGCACGATCGAAATTTGTCCAATTCGAGATTAACTTTCAAACTCTAGATTCACAACCAAAGTTTATCCGATTCGAGATCAAACTTTTAAATTCTTGAGTTTCACAATCAAAGTTCATTCGATTCGAAATCACACTTTCAAACCTTTGAATAGATTGTTGTAACCATTTCAAATATTAAATAAATCACATTTTTGTTATATTTTTCTTATTTTTATTTACAAATTTAAAATTTTGTTATGTACAGAGATAAAAGGGTAATTAACTAAAAAAAATTGCCTTTAGTTGGAGCAGGTTGGAGGATTAGTTAGGGACTAATTTCCTATCATTTAAAAGTCAGTTTTCTTTAATATATATATATATATATATTATTAAACCTCTGTTTAATAGCGTCAAGAATCAAGAAGGCCCATGCGTGTTCATTCATTGTTCTTGCATATATTCATATTTTTTTGACCTTTTGTTCATTGTTTCCCCATTTGATTTGTTCCTTCAATTCAAAGTAACACACACAAGCCACTACTAACTTCCCAAATCTCCAGCAGGTTCATTGATCCGAACAAAAAAGAGATGGATTCCGAGTCGATTTTCAAGCTTCCAGTTATAAATCTAAACAAGAAAAACACGAATCCAGGTACAGAATATTGGATCGAAGCAAGCAATTTTGTGAAAAAAGCACTGGAAGAGTATGGATTTTTCGTAGCAGTTGATGATCATCATGACAAGTTTTCTGCAGATTTTGATGATTCAATTTTTGAATCGCTTCGAGATTTGTTTGATCTTCCGACAGAGATCAAAGTTAAGAGCACAAGTGAAATTCCTTATTTTGGTTATTGTGGACCGAATCCATTAATGCCTGTATATGAAAGCATCAGTATTGAAGACGCAACGAATCTGAAAGCAGTTCAAAGTTTCGCTAATCTCATGTGGTCCGCTGGAAACCATCATTTCTGGTAACTTCTTCTCATCCATCTCTGATAACCGATCAATTCCCTCCTAGGCTCTTAAAGTTCATGCCGCTATTTATTTCAAAATATATTTTTTAGTCAATATAGATGTTCATAAACTATTGGTTTGTTTAAACCATAATTTTATAAATTATAAATACATTTTCTCATTTATATTTTATAACTAATTAATCATTACTATTAATTTCAATAAAAAAAATAAAAAAATAATTTTGCAGGAAAAAATTTAAAATCTTTATAAAATATTATTTTCTAAATTTACTTCTTATTTATTATCCTATATTAAGACAATAATATCTTTTATATATCAGAAAAATTAGAGTAACAATTTTTTTTTTAACAAAAGTATTATATTCTTAATACATGGTGGGAAATAATATCTCAAGAAAATATTAAACTTTTTGCTACAAAATTATTATTTTCTAATAACTTTTTAGTAATTAATTATAAATATATAGATGATAAGGATGTAATTGTAATATATATACACGATAGAGGGATGAAATAGTATTTCGGACAAACCTCAAGAAGAAAAATATAATTAATCATAAAATATTTTAACTTTTTTCATTTTGTCCATAATTTTTTTATTCTATTTTTATATACTTATAAACTATTTTTTAATTATTACAGATGTTTAAATCTTTTTATTTATAAATCAGACAATTTAATTCTCTCAGATTATATGTTTTAAGGGTATTTGTCCAGTTCTACTATTATAATCCTTGAATACGTGTAATTTTCACGAGTTAACTTACTAAACTCTACCATGATGATGATTGGAAAGATTTCAGATTTAAAATTGTGTATTTTATGTGGTGGATTAGTGAGGTTTTGCATTCCTATGCGAAGAAAGTAGCGGATTTAGATAGAATGGTGAGCAGAATGGTGTTCGAAAGTTACGGTGTGGAGAAATACCATAATTCTCATATTGAATCATTGACTTACTTTCTTCGATTCACAAAATACGGAGTAAATCCCAATCCCAAACACAATGAGAGGGACGTTGTTGTTGGTACTTTACCTCATACGGACAAGAACTTCATTACCATACTTCACCAGAATCAAATCAATGGTTTACAAGTTCAATTAAAGGATGGAAAATGGATTTCTGTTGATTTTCCTCCTTCCTCACTTGTCATTATGGCCGGTGATGCTTTCTCGGTGAGTTTTTCTTCTTTTTTCTTATTAGTTAACCGCATTTGCATTTGATACTAAATGAGTAATTTTATCCATAAGTAACTTGTTTTAATTTTAACGCATAAGTTAACTAATGAGTAACTTTTATGATTGACTTATCTTGGTCGGAGTTAGTCGAGTATTACGTTGGTATATTAGAATGAGATGATTTTTCCAACTTCGTTTTTAAGTCTAGTGTTTGGTAAGCAAAATAGAAGTAGGAAAGGTTTTTTTCGAGGAAAGCTCATTTCAATGTCATTCTACACTAAAACCTAAGAAGAAATGACCTTTCCAGGATAAGTTGAAAAGAAAAGAAATAGTGTTGTGACTAACTGGCTGTCTATGACATATTTATACCTTGATTGAGTCTCTATTTTATCTTTTAATTTTTTGAATAATTAATATACTATCATGACATTTGAATAGTACACTGCGAAATTTCATTCAATTTTAACCTTGGATAATAGTTTCATCAAACAAAGAAACTGAATTACTGTTCCGTTATGACTTCTATCGAAATAATGGAATGGAAAAATGATTCCGAACTCATATTCGGTGGAAAAACTATCATATTCAATTCTTCAAAGTTAGTTACATTCCATCTAAGCCCTTTTTTACATAATTCCAATCCAATTAGCAAACTTCTCCAGATATAATAAGAAGAATTGACTTTCAGAGAAGATTTATTAACTATATTAGGTGTACAATTAACTATCTAAGTAGTTACTTTTAAGAAATTGGACCCAAGGCATGTTTTGATGCTTATCATTTCATTTGTAAATCTCCAAGCTAGGTTAGCTAAAAGGGATAGGCTTAGTTATAATTTGCCATTTGATTAAATGCATTTTTTTTTTTTGTTTTTCAGCACAGTTTCCCCAAAGAAATCTTTTTGTAATCTGATCGATCTTGTTAATTACTTTTTGAGGAAACTTTTAAGCAATGATTTGGCTGATCTTTTGGCATGCATAACTGGGTTGAAATTGATTTTATAGGCATGGAGCAATGGCAGGGTACATTCAGCTATACATAGAGTGACCATCAAAGAAGGAAAAGGGGCAAGATATTCATTAGCACAGTTCTCATTTGTGTGCAGATCAATGGTAAAAACACCAGAGGAGCTCGTTGATGATGATGAACACCCTCTTCTCTATAAGCCTTTCAATAATTTTGACTTGCTTCGTTTCTACAAAACAGATGAAGGTCAAAGGGCTCACAATCTTTTGAAGGCTTTTTCTGGTGCTTAGAAATTTTTTCTTCTCAATTCTCTGAATCATGTATTTGCATCATATTTCATCTTGAGATTTTTAATTGAAAAACCATAATATGATAAGTGAATTCAATGTATAAAAAGTTTTTTTTTTTTTTAAATGTATATATTTTATTCTTTCAAAAAATATTAATTTAAGATCAATATGGGTATTATTACGTATTCTGTTAACATAACCAATCGAAGAGGTGATTCAAGCAGCATTGGTTCAACCCTTGCCTTTATGTTCGTCGATTGAGGCAATAGAGGCACAAGTAGTTATATAGAGATCAGATATTTATTATATCTCATTATTTATTATTAAAACTGATAATTAACAAATTTATTAGAAGGTACATTTATTGTATAGAATTTTTTCTTACTAACGATTTCATTTAGGTTATCCAGAGATTTTCTATTTGTAAATAATAGCTTTATGATTTTTTTAATTTATGTTAGTAGTAATGCCAATACTATAACAAATTAGTTAGTTCATATAAGCTCTATGTTTGTCCATCATATTTGGTTAAGCCCAATTTCAACTATATAGGCCCAAGTCCTCGTTCATCTTCTTAAGCCTAGACAGTTTAGGTTTTTCACTCCATTGGGCTATTGGCACTCTGATCTGAAAACAGTGAGTCTGCATTTTAGCCCAAAACTATTAGTTAATATCTAATTTAAGTAAAATTTCCAAGCCCTAATTCTCCATTATTTATATTTTGTTAAGTAATTAAAATAAATACTTATAAGAAAGTTATTTTAAATAAATTAATATACCAAATTTACTTTTAAAAATATCAATAAGCAAAAGCCATTCTAAAAAATACCTCCCAGTAACTTTTCAAAAATAGATTTTTGTTTAAACTAAAAACATGTATAAAAAGTAGTTGAAAACATTTCCGAATCATCTTATAGTTTAAAATAAACTAAAAAATTACTGATTTTAAGTAATGAAGAATATGATTCTAAAATACCACAGGATTATTTAATTTTTTTCTCTTAGAATTTATTTTTTAAAGTTTATGATTTATCTTTTACTCTATAAGATTTTATTAATAAAAATACTGTAAAAAGAGTATTAAAAGATGCATCAGAAAATTCTGGCCAGTAAAATAGCTTTTTCCGTGTAAAGTCAAATTAGTTTATATCCATTCATAAAAAAAAGTCTCTAACCTAATTTATAATCATGGTTTATTTTAAAATATCTTACGTACCGTACCATGAATGTTTGAAAGGTCGAAAGTCTAAATTTTTGTCATGTCATCATAAAAACGCTCAAGATTAGGTTCTTATTTATGAGTAAAAGTTAAATTCTTCATACATATTTCATAAATCGAGTATGAATTAATTATCCTAAATACCATATATTTGTCGAAGTATCTAAAATAAATATTCCTACCAAGTTTAAAGTAGCGTCTTTTAGTTTGTCTCTTTTAAGTTAATTTGGTAAAAAAAACTAGGATAATATTAAAGTACTATTTTTTATTAGACAAATTTTTTAATCAAAGTCAATAATGAGAAACTAATATTGCTGAAACATAAATGAATATTTATAATTTTCTTAGATAGGAATGAACATTCAAATTGGACCAGACTCAGTAAAATTAACTTTCTAATTAAATCATTGTTTTAAAATATTTTCTTCAATATGTAATAGTTGTGTTGAAAATGCCGCAAATATGTGTTCTTAATCTAGTACATGTCTAAATATATAAAAACAAAAGGAAAAAAATAATTTCCATAAAGTGTAAATATTAAAAAAGAAAAGGAAAATATAAGTCAGGATATATAGGACAAAAAATACAAGAATATTGTACCTATAAAATGGAATTAAACACAAAAGAATTTCCAAATTGGTTTGCCAATGGTATGCATAAGAAATTAACGTGACAAAATGTGTGTGGTTTGATGGTACATACGATATTCTTCACTTAAAATCCTCCACTTAACATACTAAGCAAGAAATCCTGAGTTCGAATTACTCAAAGAACAATTTAGTGACACATATCAGTTTAACTGGTGGGAGACCTTATTCTATTTTAATTTCTTCTGAATTAGTCAAAAGCCAAACTGAACCATGAAAATTGCAAACCAACAAAATCACTAATTAAGAAGTTTCCTCAAAAAGCCAAAAATAAGGGCGGCATATTATAGCAAAGAATGCAAAAATTTTCTCCCTTGAAATGTTTAAGTTAAAGGGCAAGCATATTTTTTTTTTGTTGTGTCCATGTTATTTTTGTCAATGTATTCATGAATCTTTCTGGTTGACTTGGACCATAAGTTTGTTACAACCTATGGTGATGACATTCCAAAAAAAAAGAAAAAGTGAAAAAAAGAGTAAAATAAGGGACACTCTTTTTTCTTTTTTTAAAATAAATAAGACATAAAATGCAACACAAAATAGATTATCAAATCGGTCCAAATCCTCTCTCTCTCTCTCTCTCTCTCTCTCTCTCTCTCTCTCTCTATTGGATTTCCAGGTATGTATTTTTTAATAATGAGATAAGAAAGTAGGGTGTAAAACAGAGAATTTTTTTAAACAAAAATATAATTATGTCTTTTTTATTATTTTTATAGTCATATTTTACTCAAAATGAAAATTAATTTAAGCGTAATATTACTTAAAGGAACCTCTTATAATCACACGAAACGAGTCTATCAAGTATTTCGTAATTACAACAAAAAAGAATCCTAAATAAAAAGGGATTTATTCGGATTGAATTTAATTAAACACTTCTATTTTTTAGTTTGTATCTCACATTCTCTTTTCTCTTCTGTCACAAATAATTTATCTTCTACGCGATTTAAAATAAAAAATTCCACCTTTTTCATTCTTAAATTTCATGCGAATGCCCCTAAAACAAGGCCGGAATGATTAAAGACGAAACCAGCATTTTAGATGATACTTTATCAAGTAATCTCAACATAAAACGAAGAAAAAAATCCATTTTTTCTTGTTTCTTTTCCATGGAAAAAAGTATAGAAGCCGGCGAAAGGCAGTTAAATTCGGTAATGGTAGTCAAGAATAATATAGTAGTAGGAGAAGAGGAATTCTTCAACAGAAACAATCAGAGGAGGCATAGAACCATTGTATCTATTTCATAATTATAACTGACTTTTCAAGATCACAAAAGTTTTTTTTTTTTTTTTTAATTTTATAAAAATTAAATCTCTATTTTTCTCTAAATTAAGTCAAACGATTTGTATACATGAACATAGAAATAGAATGTCTTAATCGTGTTAGTCCAAATCATCACTATATAACTATATATAACTGCTTTGACATTTGCTAAGTTTTCTCTATTATTTATTTCGCAAAATTCATTTGGTCAGCGAAGAAAATGTGAGTAAATAAAAATTTGTTTATTTATTTATATTTTTTCTTATCAAAAGAAATGTTGAGGGTTTCAAAAAATTAATGTTGAATAGTCTCATATTTATCTTTGAAAGTTATCTGATAAATATATAAGGATTTAGAACTTTGCATACTTCCCGTCATAAATATATAAAAGATTTAGAACTTTGCATATATATTAAAGGTATTGTAAACAAGATAATTTTTTAACTACAATATTTTTTCTACCTTCATAAATGAAGAAAGAGATAAATAGTGAGAGAAAAATAAACAAATAGAATGTTAAAATTTAGACTTGGGCCTAACTCACCCCAAAAGATACCTCAAAAAAGAAAGAATTGTCAAGCCTCAAGCCTTTATAAGGAGTAATTATTTCTTAAATACTAGGCATGTGAGATTCTCAATATAGAAAGATGGATAAAGATAAAATAAATTCAATAATACTTATTAATACTTGTAAAACTTCTTATATTTTTTATCAATCTTAAAAAATCTAAAACCTCTTATGCCTTCGACCGGAGATAACATATAATATAAGTCATGTCTAAAATTTGTTAGTGTTTTAATGGTTTCATGCACCCAAAAATCACGTTTTAGTGAAAAAAAAAGAAAAAAGTCAACCAAATGACATAATTAAAGACAAAAGTCAGTAATGATAGGGCTGCACAAGAAACTAATTATGAATTGTTTTTTTTTTTCTTTTTGTCAAAACAGATAAAATTAAATAAAATAGGATCCGATGTGGTTGGATAATCAAATTTATTTCCATGAGGTAGTTTAAATCTTGACTAATATATTTTTAATTTTTAAAACTATACTTTCGTCTTTGATAATACTACTCTGACGAGATTGTAAACTTATTATTCTCATTTAATTTGATAAAATTAAAATCATGAGTTTAAATTCTAACTTGTATATATGTTCAATTGATCTTATATATTCTGTGATGAACATTAATGTCCGAACACAGATAGCGAATTAGTTACATTCTTTAGAATACTTATTTTATTACATTAATTAAAAAAATAAATGCAGAGATCCCTTTCCTTCATTATCGGTACCTTATCGGATAGGCGGTCAAAGGGGCTTAGCCTATCCGAGTCCTATCGTAGGTCTGTCACTAGTATTAATGTAAATCATATAAAATAAAAGATAAATTATAAAAAAAAAAGAATACTAAAAGATATATTAGACGATTTTGAGTATGTAGCGAATACGTAGCAAGAATGTTTAAAAAAAAAATATGTTGTGAGCTCATCATAGAGAGAGAGAGAGAGAGAGAGAGAGAGAGATTGATTTAAGAATTCTATAAATTGGAAGGCACATTTGTATCAGAATCATATCTTTCTCCAACTAAAAAATCTAAACCTAAATATTTCCCTAATCATCACCTGAATCATCACCTGAATATGGAAATGCCAAAAATTCCAGTTATCATATTAGGGCTTGAAGATTTGAAGGGTGCAGGAAGAGGAAGAAGAACATGCAATGAAATTCGGCATGCTCTTGAAGAATATGGGTGTTTTGTAGCTGTTTATGAAAGAATTTCATTGGAATTGAGGAACAAAGTATTCAATGCCTTAGAAGAAATGTTCAATTTTCCAATGGAAACCAAAACTAAAAACACTTCTGATACTCCTTTCTTTGGATATTTTGGACAGCACCCTGATCTTCCTCTTCATGAAAGTATGGGAATTGGAGATGTTACAACTTTTCAAATGATTCAAAATTTTTCTAATCTCATGTGGCCTAATGGAAATCAAACTTTCTGGTAAACTAATTTCTTCATTGGCCTTCTTTTTCCATTTTTTCTTCATTCTCTTTAATTTCAAGGATAGAACTAAAGAGGTCACCATGAAAAATCTTTGTTTTTTATAACAAGATAATAGTTCAGCGATTGGATTATTTTTATAAGCTAAAGATTATAGGTTAAAATTCTGTTATGAATCCGATTTATAAGTAGAGACATAATATAGTTCAAAGGATTCATGACTCCACCAGAGTCATAACAAAAAATTTTCGAGTATTAAAAAAAACAATAAAAGTTGTCAGATCAAAATTGATACGATTGATTGTATTAAATAAGGGTAAAATTGTCAACATAAGAAAAATATATTTTCTATCCTCTTATTTCTATAAGTACTTTTCATAATAAATCACAGTTTTACCTTTAGCTGATCAATACTCTTTAAAAGTTTTGTATGTATATATTTTTCTTCAAATTTATTCGTAGCATTTAAATTTTTTTATTTAAATTCTTATCATTCTTTAGAGTTGGAAGTCTAATTCTGTATATTTTTTAATATTTTTTCTTTGGGTTTGATCTACTTATGCAGTGAAATTATCAATGAATATGCAAAATTATTATCGGAATTGGAACAAGAAGTTACTAGGATGGTTTTTGAGAGCTATGGAATATTAGAAAACCAAACCGATATTAATAACCGGATTAATTCCATGACTTATCTACTCCGGTTCAACAAGTATAGAGTTCCGGGTCATGATGAGACCAGCATCGGTTCGCCGGTTCATACTGATAAGAGTTTTCTAACCATTCTTGATCAAAATCAAGTTAATGGTTTGGAAATAAAAACAAAGGATGACCGTTGGATTTCTGTTGACTTCCAAAGTCCTTCTTCATTTGTGGTCATGGCTGGTGATGGATTTTGGGTATGTGTTTATAGTTCCGCTACTGAATAAACTTTTGTAATTTTTAAAATATAAATTGTTTCCTCTTTAGAAGTTAAATATTTTTTTTGATTTAGACTATAACTAATTATACATATTATATGTGGTTTATTTTGTGAAATTAGGCATGGAGCAACAATAGAGTAGAACCTGCATTTCATAGAGTTGTGATGGACAAGAGAGAAACAAGGTATTCATTGGGACTATTCTCATATCAAAAAGGAATAGTACAAGTACCTAAAGAATTGATTGACGAAGAACACCCTCAATACTTTAAACCCTTTGATCATCTTGGATTGCTTCATTTCTTTCTCAAACAAGTTCAAATGGGTCAACTCTCTGAATGTTTGATGCAAGCTTATTGTGGTGTTAACTCCTGAGATCATAAACCCTAAATTTCCCTCATGTAATCAATCTTATATATTTATCATTTTTATCCTAGTTTTTTTTGTTTCTTAGAACATATAATATTCGCCCGGCCATTTTATTTTAATGGTAAAGTGGCATGAATGTGTTTGGTGTATTTTGTTTAGTAATTCTTGCTTCTTCTTCACCCTGGCCATTCCAAAATTAAATTAAATGGCATCTAGTTGGTGTTTCTATATGAAATATTAATACTTTTAAACTATAGATCTATTGTTTTTTTTTTCTAAATTGAATTTTGCTAATTGCATAGCAAATTTAAATAGAATTCGATTGCCGAACTTTTAAATTCAAAATATATAAGAAAAATAACTCACTATCGAGAAGAGGTAAAATTTTTAAAAAGACTTTAATGCTAAAGTTAATAAAATTCTCACAAAAGTGGAGTCAAGACAATAATGAATATTAGTTAAATGGTAAAAGTACATTTATATTTATTTGTGAGAAGAAAAAATTAATAGTTTATGAATATATATAGCTAGTTTCTTGAAATTGTATGTGGGATTGTTTTTTTTTAAATCAATTTTATGTGGAATTGTTGTGAATGAATTCCTTGAACAAATTGAACCTTTTTGAGTTCAATTTGGGCTGATGAGCTATTTTGGGACCGAAGCAAGAGGGCCTTCTGCAAATTGGCCCCAAATATTGTTTGGGCCTATAATATGAAATTGGGCCTAGGAAAGGAAAATGGAGAATGAGAAAATTTTCAAAGCCAAGAACATGAACAGCAAATAAAAAAACAATTTTCAACCAATTTTAATTCTTCTAATATAAAAATTTATAGTAGTAATAATGAAGAGAGATTGATTATAAAGGCATTTTAATTGATATAAGAATTAAAATGTGTTTCAAATACCCCGTATTGCGTTTTGGGCCTATAATATGCAGATGGGACTATAAAGGATTTTTTATTTTTTAAAAATAAATAGGCCTATGAAAGGAAATGGACAGTGAGAAAATTTTCAAAGCCAAGATCATGAACAGCAACTAAACAATAAATTTCAACAAATTTTAGTTGGTCTAATGTGAAAATTTATATAAATAATAATATATATAGAGAGATTGATTTGAAAATAAATCTAAAATATATATTTCAAAATTTATGTTTTTATAAAGAGTGTGATGTATCTAATATACTAAAATAATTTATGTGGTATGATTTATTAATAATAGTACTGTCTTTAGTGAACCCACCCTCACCCACTCTTGATTATTTAAATGGTCATTATTGTACACGAGGTTTATTAATAAGGAAAATCACAAGGCATATGGACTGAAATGCCCCTTAATTTATAAAACTAACTACCCAATCAACAATGAGATAGTATTATTTTTAATCATGTATTTTTTTTAACCATGTAGTTGGATAGGATTGAACAATTTATGTAAGGTACATAAGTTATTAATTGAACGATATAAAACTATTTAATTTTTATAATCAAAGCTTAATTTGAAAGTCACTTGCATGTTTTGTCTTTCTAAAAAAGTTGAAACAAGTATTTTTTAAATATTTATTTTAAAATGTAATTTAATATTTTAATGATATCAATCAATAGAACATTAACATGGAATAAAATCATCACAAATTGTATATCCAGGCGCGGTATAAGATTAGAAAACAAAACGGGACGTATTGTGCATGATATAAGAACTCAAAAACGGAAAAAAAAGCTAAAAAATCCTCGGAAAGAATCAAATGAATTAAAGTGGTTTGGATGAAAAATTAATTTCTTAAATGATTGGAATGTTTAAAGAGTAGAATTTGTATCCCACATGAGAAACGGAACAAAAAGGAACTACACTTCATAAGTAGAGTAATCGTTATAGGTTAAATTACTAAGACAAGTTCATATGCTTCATCTGTACGTGTTTGGAGGGTGCAAATTTTCAAATTCTATTTATATTGTTTGGTTGCAATGGAACACGTCAATAGAAATAGCACATTTTAGAGCAGAGAAATTGAGACATAAATGATATTAAAAAGACTATTTTATCCTTTTACAAATTCCAAACTAGGACTTATTTATAATTTAAAATAAACCTACTTATTTTAATAGAGAGCATGTTGTACAACTAATGCAAAGTAGGAAAAACGCTTTCATTTAAAAAAAACCAATCGCCATAACACTAATCTCTTATCTCTTTCTTGTTGTAAAGAGAAGCCCTCAAAATCAAATCCATCCATGGATAAGAAAACCTTACCAAAGCTTCCTATTATAAACTTTAGTGAAGAAAATTTGAAGGCTACTGTAGGGACCCCAAATTGGTCCTCAACTTGTGCCAATGTCCGCCGTGCCTTTGAAGATTATGGCTGCTTTATTGCAGTTTACGATTTAATTCCAAAAGAGTTAAGAGATGAAATTTTTCAAAAATCAGAACAGCTTTTTAATCTTCCAATGGAAACAAAAATGAAGAACAGTAATAATAAGATCCCTATATTTGGTTATTCTTTTCGTCAAATCCTTGAAAGTCTGGGAATTGAAGATTCAACAAATCTGGAAAAAGTTACAAGTTTTTCTAAACTCATGTGGCCACCCAACGGAGATCACAATTTCTGGTATGCTCCCATTTAATCTGGTTTCTTCACTCATATTTTGTTGGTATCTCTACTTAGATTGGTTTTAGAAAGAAAAGAAATTCACAGTAAATGTTTATAAATTATTTAACTTTTTCTATTATGTTCATAATTTTTTATTTTATCTTCTTATATGTATAAATATTTTTTTAGATAACTCATAAACTATTTTGAATATATACTTTAAATGTTATCATTTTTAAAAGTTTAATAATTTAAATCACACAAATTTATGCGTATTCTTGTCCTTCTGTATTTTTTGTCGGTTTTTATTAATATAATACATAAATAAATGTAATTTATTATGTGCATAAATTTATCAAATTCTATCTTAATAGGTGGTTAAAAAATAATTTATGAGTATAAAATAAGAAAAGTTAAAATAGTTTAGCAAGTAATTGGTAAATTTAGTCTTATAATTATATATTCAGTTAGAATTCGGTTCTATATCTTTTTTTATTCATTTTTATCTTCAATTATTTATCTCGTTTGATCTTGATTTTATGTGTTTTTACTATTTTAGTTTGACAATTATATATCTTTAATTTTTTTTGCCGCCCCCAAAATGATGAAAGACGGTAAAAGTATTTTTTATTAAAATTTTAAATTGATCCCTTAAATTATCATTTTATGTCAATTGATGACATTAACTTGTAAAATACGTATCAAAAAGTCCGTTACTTTACTTTTTCTTTCTTGTTGATGAATTTCTTAATTTGCTTTTATCAAAAGTTTTTGAAATCAATATTGATCCAACTAATTGGGTTAAAAATGAATAAACTTTTTAATATAAGAAAAATATACTTTTTCTTCTATACATATAAGTACGTTTTATGTTAAATGACACTTTTATCCTTGTTAATCTAATTAATTGAATTCATATTGATTTTTATATCATCACTCTACTTTTATTAAGCTAAGTGGGTTTTGATTTTTTTGGATTTGGAAATGTTTTCCTAGTGAAATTGTCCATGGTTACACAAAACTAGCATCCCAATTGGGGCAAGTAGTGATTAAGATGATTTTCGAGAGCTACGGCATTGGAGAGCAATCCAATGACCAGGAAATGACTTATCTGCTTCGATTAAACAAGTACAGAGTGCCAAGAGATGATGAATTCAAAGTTGGAGTACGAGGTCATACTGATAAGACTTTTATTACAATTATTGATCAGAACCAAGTTAATGGTTTACAAATTTAAACCAAGGATGAACAAAAATGGATATCTGTGGACTTCTTCCCTTGTTCCTTTGTAGTCATGGCTGGTGATGCAATGTTGGTAAGTCATCTAAACTTAGCTTCAAAATCTTAATATTCTATTTGAATAATTCATATATATATATATATATATATGTTAGTTTGTAGATAATCTTTTATTTTTAATAATATAGAGGCATATATGGTAAATAAAAAAAAGAGATATATATAAAAAAAATATCATTTATATCTCTTAATTTGTTAAACTAACATATATGTTAAAATGAAAAAGCATATTCAAAATAATATAAAACGAAGAGGTACTTCTTTGAACAGATATATAGGAGTATTGGGATCTAGCAAACTTTTTGCGAAGAATTTACATAAAACCTTCTTAGAATTTCTATAAGATCTTTGGAATTGATAATTTATTTCTTTCATATGTTTGGCTTGCTTATTTTTTTTTTTTTGGAGAAGTTTAATCAATATAATTATTTTCCATGTGGTCTTTATTTTTAATTTTTTTGATAAATAATAATGAGTTTTATATTTTCTTTTACATACTATTTGCCTTTTTTTGGGTAATGTTTTTTTAAAGGAAAATGCTGTTTGGTGAACCACAAAACAACACAAGTATTTTATGTTTTTGAAATGGAAAGAGTAATAATAAAAAATAATAATATAGATATAGATTATAATAAATAATTATATTTTGTGAGATTAGGCATGGAGCAATGGGAGAGTGCACTCCCCAATTCACCAAGTTATGATGAATGGGAAAGAAACAAGGTATTCTTTGGGGATATTTTGCCATCACAAGGGAATAATAAAAGTAGCTGAGGAGCTAATCGATGAAGAAAACCCTCGATGCTTTAATTCCTTTGATCACCTTGGTTTACTTAGTTTTTACAGCGCAGAAATGGCAGCTAATCGGTTCCAAGGGTCTTACATTAAGGCATATTGTGGAGCATGATTCATTGCTGTCTAATCTTGTTGAATTTTTGGTATCCTTAATTCTCTACTTGGATTCAAGTTTAATCTAAGTTTTTTTTTTTTTATTCTGTAATTTTATTCGGATATTTGGACCTTTCTTTTAGTATGCAATCGTAGTTGTATCAGAATTTTTTTCTATTATTATGTGTGATTATTTACTTTCTTATGAGTTTTCATGTGATTATTCATGAAGACTATGATTTATCCTTTTGGTGCTATTCTTTGAAGTAAATATACTTATAAACGCTTATCAAATAAAGTCAATAAATATGATGATTTTGAGGAAAAATACAATTAGAAGAATGTAGGAATCAAGTTAATTACAATAACCATTAAACGTTAATGTGAATGGGATCTCCTGCTGGGACAGTTGAGAAAAATTAAATTTTTGGTTTTTTTTTTTACAAAAAATCGATATTTTCTTACAAAAATCTTTAAAATTATCTATATCTATCTTTAATTTGTGTTAAATGTGAAAGTTTTGAGTTTGAGGTTAAAAGAGAAGTTAGAGCAAATTAAATCAGAAAGATAAATTTAGTAGAAAAAATAATTTTTTTTTGTTTTGTCCTTTTAAATTTTTGAGTTATTTTTATTAGCCCTTTTATAGGGTAGAAAGATCATCAGACTCAAAATTAAAAAAAAAAAAAAAAAGGTGTCATTCCACCTATGCATCCATATAATATTGCACCCTTTAATTAATATATATATATATAAGCCCCTTAAACCATCTTAATTATATGAAGAAAACCTCAAATTTGCTGATGCATATGAGGCCCTCCTTTGTATCAATAATTATGCTTACCGAACCCAACAAAGAAAAATGAACTAGATAGATATTTAAATGTTATTTTTCAAAATCATTGTACAAACATTCAAAAATTATTTTTATAAGAATTTTTAAATAAAAATTGTCGCTCTCAAATTAAAATTTTAGTTACGTCCACTTATGGAACCCAACGATCTTCACAGGAAAATGAGAGGTTTATAATTTACGTGAAGGCTGGTGTATATATACTGAGAATGTTCTGACAACATCTACAAAAATTACGATGGAATTGGAAAAACGATTTTCACATGAAGGAACAGCCAGGTTAGTAAGTCTTTATTTGATAAATTAATTTAAGAATTTATTATTATATTCAGTATGTTTAATAACAAATAATTTTTAAATGCTTAATATTTTAAGTGTGTTTGATGACTTTTTTTAAAATCACTTAATTGTAATTATAAATTTTAAGTGAATTTTTTTATTTAACTCTAAACTATTTCAATTTAAAAATATATATTGTTTACAAAATTATAACACTTTTTTTATATATAATTACCATTTATTAATTAATTTATCATTCAGAGTTAGATTTCAATTTTTAAATTCAACTTTCAAATTTAATATGTAAAATTCAAAAATTAAACAATTTAAACTCCAAACTTTAATTTTCAATTTTATTAAACTAGGCCTAATTTTATGATTATAACCACAATTTATATATATGCATTTCACAACTCAACTACTTAGATTTGATTTATTATTTGATTAATTAGTTTGCAGTTAAGAACTTTTGTATCTTTGGCCTGTAAAAGGACTCTGAATTAAACCAACAATATATACATGATTTGTTCTTGTTACGCCGATCCGGCAACCAAAAAGCAAAACCTATTTACTATTACAACCCTTCCTATCTTACTATTACAGATTCCAAATGAACAGAAGAAAAACAGAAAAGCAGAAGAGCTAATCTATTACAATCGGCTTCTGTTTCTTGAATGTCTTCCAGAACAAGATCGGAATAAACAGAAGAGAACAGATATGTTAGTAGTAAATAACAGAACAGAAAGCTGTAAACTTTACCTCGAGACCCTTCAGGTCTCGGTCAGAGCAACAGCGGGAGCTGAACGAGCTTGGCGAGTTCGGCTTCTGTGTGCACGACGAAGAACAGCCACAAAACACTCATGGAGAATCCCTCAGGCTAGCCAAGTGGCCTCAAGAAAACAGCTCTCAATCTCTCTCTCAACAAAGCCCTTTCCTCTCTCACCCAACCACATGCACGGTACCGAGAAGGTCAACCGGCACAGACCAGCGGAGAAAGAGTCCCGAAGGGTCAAGAAGAAACCGAACAAACAGACTTTTCGAAAGAAGAGAGAGGGAAGACAGAAGGTCAGAGAGAGTTGTGGAGGCAGCGGCGGCTCAAGCAAATGAAGAGAGGATTGGGGCAGACTGGAGGAGAAAAGAAAATATATATAGCCAAGTCACCTGGGTCTGGAGGGGTTGAACCCGGCCCGCCCGGCATCAAGGCCAGCCAGCCCACTCCACTCTTAATGAGGCCCACTTGGTATTCATCACTGTGATAAAAGGGCTAAAAGGGATAAATGAAAAATGTGAAAAATGGCCCAATAGGCCAACAGTTCTCGATCGTTTGTATTTTCTTTAAACAGATGAAAAAGGTACCTTTCAAAAATTCACATAAGATTTTTATTTTTATAAAAAAAATTCTTTTAAAATACTCTCAACTATTTACTTAAATTTTTCCTAGAAAAAGAAAATTTATTTATTTAAGTTACACAATACTCTGAACTCATATTTTATTTTCTATATCCATAAACTAAAATCGTGTATCACAAAGCAGCCTACAACCAGAATAGCGACGGTACCACCTCCTGATTTCATATGCTACTCACATGTGTATTTATTGTGGAAGGAAAGTCTTTAATGAATAATTTTGCCCCTCCACAAACACACACTTGAGCAACTTTGGGATCTTCGAAAGGTGGCACATGTTGCTATTTATGGTGGTAGACTATTTTAATATGAGTTAAGGGACTGAGGAATTACTGTACAACTTAAGCAAATAGTTGATGAACATTTTAAGGAATTTCAGTTTATATAAATAGAAACAATTTTGCAAAGTATTTTTAGATAAATTTTTAAAAGTAGCTAGCTATTAAAATTTTTAAAACTAAAGTCATATTCAATAAACAAATGAAAATAGCTTATAATTTTTTTAAAGATAATAACTTAAAGTTTAAAATAAATTAAAAACCAGTTATTTTAAATATTGAAAACCAATCTAAGAAATGTGAAATTCACCCTTTGGTTTCAGCATAAGATTTGATGTTGATGCATGCAAAATTAGGAAACAAAACAGCTTAAAGATTAATTAGCCTCAATTACAATATTAGCTTATCATTGACTTAATTTGCAGCTGTTACGGAAGAGGGATTCATTCCCTGTGGCATAACATTCAGAAACACCGCAGGACCCCAGAATAATCCTGCTTCAAATCGCTCAGTATTTTACCAATGAAGTTTTGAAGGTTATCAAGATACTTTACATGTACATTCTAATAGACTATTTTATAGAAAATGCGATATTTATGAAAGAGTTGATTTCATATTTGGAAATATTACTGTTGCTTTTTTTAAAATTGCCATACTTTTACAAGAAATCCTCCAAACAAGATCGATACTCTAACAGTTGAAGGCAGAATTAAACCGAACCAAACCTCTGGAATTACTATTCAGAATTGAAAGGTCACACACAGTTGCATCTAATTAAGCACTAGTTCAGAACACGGTAACAACATATTTAGGAAGACCATGGAAACAGTATTCAAGAACTGTGTTTATGAAGATATTTTTTGATAACTTAACAGAGACTGCTGGCTGGAGGCCTTGGAAGGGTAAGTTTGCTCTAAACACTTCATATCATGGGGAGTATCTTAACAACGGTGATGCCTCATCAACAATAAATAGGGTTAAATGGCCAGGATCTCATGTTATAGCTAGTGCAGATAAAATATTTAATTTTACAGTTAGAAATTATTTTAACGGTGATTCCTGGTTACCAGATACTAATATCCCTTATGATTCTGGCCTTTGAAATCTTCTCTCGAGATAATGGTTTTAATACAATATTAATTTAATTTGTATGAATAAACAAATCTAATTATTTAAGTGTAAGTTAACATATGTATATATATATATAGAGGTAGTTAGCATTATCATTTGATTATCTACTTGTCCTTAGGGGCATATATATATATATATATCACTTTCTACAAAAATGCAACTGGGAATTACATTAATTATACGTGGCTTAACCCAAGATTAACCCAAGATAATATTACTCCACATATTTAAATTATGAATTAATTTCCGATTCAATATTAATAAGAATGTAAGCCACTAATTAAGAAGCATATGCTTTCTTTTAACATATGGAAGGTGATTCGTAATAGTTTTCAATCTATGAAAAAATATAAAAAAAAAATCTATATTTAATATCAAAATTCTTTATTCCCCAGATCCCATCAAGAAAAAAGATCTAAGTAAAAATTTGCAAAGCAGAGAATAGGTAAAATTCTAAAAAGCTTCGTTGTCCCAATAAACTCTTGAAAGTTGTGAACATTTGATGTGAGATTTGCATATAGAAATGGTGTGAATAAAGCTATGAACTTTTCAAATTCAACTGGGCTTGAGAGCCTATTTATGGCCATTAATTTTGAAGCCCATGAAAGTAAATCTAAGCCCGAATTGGGTTTTGACTAGTGTTAAATCTGATCCCATCATTAAGAATAGTGTTAAGGATTTTAAGAAATGAAAGTTTTGTGGAGGTACATAAGCGCCGGGCTTAAAGCTATAACTTTCCTAAACTAATATTCAAAAGGAAAAAAGTAACTAAGGCAAATGGAAGTCAAGGATCCCCCAACCTAAAAAAATGACAGATTCAAGTATGATGTTTTTTTTTTAATTTAATTTAATAAATTATGTATGTTGTTATATTAATTATTCTTAATACATATTAGTCCATTCCATTAGTTTTTTTAGTTAATTTCATGTATTAGTATGTTTTTTCATGTTATAATTATAAATTTTTTGCATATATTAGTATGTTTTTCATGTTATAATTATGAATTGTGAATTTTTTATATAGTATATTTAATTTATGATGTAATTAAATAACATTAATACATAAGAATTATGTGTTAATTTATGCATTAGGATAAGTATTAATTCAAAATAATATGTAGATTTAAAGCCGTTCATAAGGAAGTATGTTTTAAATAATTATAATTATTTTAAGGGTCATTAATTAGTAATTTGAATTAACTTATTTAGTTTAATAATCATTATTTTTAAATTTAATGAGAGTGTAATTTAAATATTTAAATAATTCATTTCATAATGATTTAATGATAATAATTTAGGTATTTCATAAAAAATAAAGGAATAAAAATTAAATAATTATATTATAATTAAAATTAATTAAATAATAATTAATTAGTGTAGTAATTTAATATTTAATAAAAATAAAATTAATTTCATAATTAAATAAACATTAAGTAATAAATAAATACTCAAACTTCTACATACAAAATAATTTAAAGGAAGAATTTTGAAATTTGTTTAGATGGATCCGAAGCAGCCTAGACGCGGAGATACAATATTAGGGTTCGGTAGCAGATAAGAACAGTCGAACTTGCGACCGTACGTGAGAGCCTTTTCTAGGAGGTTTAAAAGTAGGCACACCACATCTGATGTACCTACTACACCTCCTCGTTATTCTTTCGCAAATTCACCATTATAAAATGATGTGCCACTTGACACTTACTCAATTGTTTGGTCAGTTTGAACTCCTTCTCCGTAAGTCTTGCCACATGAGAGTGACCTTAATGATAGATACCAATTTGATGATTGTACCTTCCATCTTTAACATATAATTTCCAATGTGCTCCGTTAACGTCTTCCTCGCCTTTTAATTTAAATGAATAATTACATTTTTTTGTTTCATATGGACCCTTTCGTTTCACAACAACTTGTTCTACTTCTTCATTGTTCCGTATTGCCTTCCTTTTTTTTTTTTGTGTTTTCCTAATGGCAACTAATATAAATGTACGATCAAACCCCTAAATCATTTTTTGTAAAACAATGTGTAGTTGTTACATATATGTTAACTGTCTTTGCTCGTTTTTTACTCAATTAATCAAATCGTCTTTTGAATTAAATTCACGATCCGTTTGAAATAAATAACTATGGTCTATGAAATCCTCTGTATGTAAAATATCATCAAATTGTTTAGAATCTAATTCGCTATCTTCCTATACAATATTAGAAGATAAAAAATATAAACAACTCATATTTTAAATAAAAAATAAAAGTAAGTAACGTAACAACATATTTATAACTTTATTGACATAGTAACTTGTTAATTAATAACATAAAAAAATAAATATCATGTGATACCAAACATATTAATTATAATAAAAATTAAACAATTAAAACATATTAATTATAATCACAATTAAAAAATTAATTATAACATAAATAAGGTAAACACTAACTTTAACATAAATAACTAACATAATAAATAACATAATCATATTAAATATGGAAAATGAATATAAAAAAAGAATTAGTCATATGAAAAACAATTAATATAATACATAATTAAATTTCACATATTTAAAAAAAAACTAAAAATGAAGAATGGAAGTAGTTGGCGTACCAAACCAATTGGTGCGCCAGCCACTCGCGCACAGATGTGTTTCGTGCGGCAGTGGCTGGCGAACTAATTGGTTTGGTGCGCCAGCTGCTTTTCAACATTTTTTAAAATTATTTTTATCTCAAAATTGATATTTTTTAGTACGAAATTATCAAAATTATTTATTTCCAACGTTGAAACCTTAAGAAAATCTTCAATAATACTTAAATTAATTTAGAGAGAAAGAGGTGTTAAATTGAAATGAAAATTTTTGTAAAATTCTTCATAATTTTATCGTAAAATTAATAATTCTTCTTTTTTTATTATCTTTTTAATTTTATTCCTAATTGATTAGATTAATCTATCCAAGCCAACCATCATCATTGTTTAGGGATCGGTGTCCTTCAATTCTCTCATGCTTGTCTTATCCAAAAAAAGAAAAAGAAAAAACAAAAAAAGTGTCATTGTTGTTTAGTACTATTAAGATAAGATAAATGTAGTTTTGTTAGAGACTTATCCTTTTTAGCATGACATGCAAATGGTCAACGATTTGTTAAGGGGAATCCAACGTCAAACATGCAACCCAATTATGTATAACCCTTTAGAAAAAATAAAAATACAAAAAAAAACCCTTGTTATAATTACTCTTTAATTATTTCTTTATATAGGATGATAGTTAGGGGTTACTTGGACATAAGTTTAATTAAAAAAAAGATGTATTCGTAAAACATAGAATATAGAATATTTATAAAAGAATATGTGGGTCTAAAATAAAAAAAAAGAAAAATGAAATTCAAACTAAACTTCTATTTAACTATACTTTTAATTTTTATGATGATTTTATCTCATACTACTGAGTAATGTTTTGTATATAAGTTTAACTAAAATTAGTGGCTTTATCCGAGTTGAAAAGAATTGAGTCGGAGAATTACAATCTTTTTAATAGTATGATGTAATCTACACTAAATGTGATATTTTTTTATTTTTTTTAGAAAAAGCTTAGCAAAAATTTAAATTTATTTAATTTTAAAACTTTAAAATAAAAGCATTATTTCTAATTTCAAATGAATTAATGATATCTCATTAGTTAATGCATGCAAAATTGTTATTTTTGAACCGAGCATCGTCATCAAGAAAAAAAAACCAAGCATCAAGCATGGGAACCTTAAATTTAAAATAAAAAATTATTGTATGGGAATTCAAGGGTTTTTCATGCACAAAAACTCATACTATTTGAAGCCTCTGGTAAACCAATGATAATTGTGTTGGTTGGGGTCGGTTGGTATATATATATATATTTAAAAAGAATTTAAGAGAAAATAAAATAACTAGTAAAAATTAGTCGTGTAACCATGTCAAATAACCAACAATTATATTCTGCTTTTAATAATTTATTTTTCGAAAGAATCGTACTTTTAATAATTCATCAAATAATGGGCTTAGTGCTTGGTTCCATTTTAACTGAGATATACGATATCTCTGTCAATTATAGTTTGGTGGAATTAATTAAAAAATATTCATACATACTAAAATATAAGTAAAAAATGTTTACATGTTGATAAGGTTGGACTTTGGTGAGGAGGAAATATATAGGTTTTTGATCGATCGTTGGGTTCCTTTGTGGGAACAGCAAACAAGTTTCCCAAATATAACTAAAATAGGTAGGGGGAGGTGGGATCTTCCCTTGACTTGTGCCATCATTTGGAATATAATTTTTCTTATTATAGTTTTTTTAATTAAATTTGTTAAAAAAATATATTTCGAACTCAAAATTTTGTGTCATCATTTTGTGGGCTCTCAAAATTATGTAGCAACAATCCAAGGCTGAAGTAAGATAGAGTTATTGGTTTAAAAAATATCTTAAATTTCGTAAAATATAAATTATGTGAGAACGATCTCATATGGAGGGATGGGGGAGGGGGAGGGGGAGATGGGAAACGGGAAGTTAAATCGTGTACTAGGCATCAACTACTTCAAATGGTTTTTAAGTTATACAGATTCGAGCTTATTCTATTCGAGTTGGTTAAACCTATAAAAGCGATAAATTAAACTCTTCTACAACTACATTCTTAGTGTTTAAATTCAAGACCTCTAATTAAATTATGAAATATCCTAACTATCTTGTGACCTTCATTACATTTCTTAACTATCTTATACCCCCTTAATTGGGAGGGTATAAGCACTTAACCTTTGAAGTTGAAAAAAAAGGCATTTGTCCCCTAAAATATATAAAATACTTTAAAAAATATCCTTTTATGTAAGTCATGTTTTATTGTAATGGACTCCTAAAGTTCGATATAAAAGTATTTTACTCCATAATTTATAATTATAGCTTATTAAAAAATACTTTCATAGAATTTCTAATAATATCTTTGTACTGTATTTATTTTAAAGATTGTTTATTTAACTTTAAAAATTTTGATTATTTAAGAAAAATTAGCATTGTTATTTTAAATTTAGTTCAATGGAAAAATAAATATTTGGAAGTAAGTACTAAAATAATAAGTGAAAATCTAATTTTTTTCTTTACAATAAATACTGTTAATTTAAAATTACCTTATTTTTTTCCTTATAGTCAAGTTTTTTAAAGTTAAAAAATTAATCTTGAAAGAATATAGATTAAAAAAATATTTACGAACTTTATGAAAGTATTTTGTAATAATATTTTTTTAGTCTATATTCTTTAAAATGATTATTTAATTGAAAACAAAAGTATTTCATTTTATAAAAATAAATAAGTTGTTAGAATATGTAACTAATTAATTTAGAGTAATAAATTAATAGTATTTATTGTAAAGAAAAGATTAGATTTTCATCTAGTATTTTACTTTCGAATATTTATTTTTTGGTTGAATTAAATTAAAATCACCTTCCTAATTTTTTGGTTGAAATAAGTCAAACTTTTTAAGTTAGATAATCAATTTTTAAAGAATTTAGACTAAAAATATATTATCAAAAATTTTATAGAAATATGTTGTAGTAAACTATAATTATAAATTAGATTATGGACTAAAATAATTTGTATCGAATTTGAGGGAGTTATTTTGCAACAAACTATAATTTATATGAAAGAGCATTCTCAGTGCTTTACATAGTTTAGGAATAACCTGTCTATTTTCAATTTTAAAGTTAAAGTACATTTAATCCTCACTCGATTCGATGGGATATTTTGCAACTAACCCTATCTTCAATGAAAGGTAGTTTTAGAAAATGACATTACTATGTTCTCACGATCCATGCATTTACTTGTAAATATTAAAATGCTATATTTCTTCAATTTTTTACTTGTCTCATTTTAAACATTACATTACTTAAGAAAATACAGAGTTTTAGATGTTTTCTTGTGTAGACTAAAATACCCTTTAAACTTTTCTTTCTCTTCATTATTATTTTTACTAGTTTTCATGTTAAAAAAATTAAAAGAGGTTAGAATTTGTTATTAATTTTGAAGGTATAATTGAAAAAAAGTTCATTAAATATTGCTTGAAACTAAATATGACAAATAAAAAAATATGAGAATTAGTAGAATGTGACAAATAAGAAAAACAGAAAGTACATTTCAAGAATGTGAGTACTTGCTTCTAATCGATAATTAGCCCACCGACATGAGGGGATATTGATAATTCCATATCTACTAATTAAAAAAGTAATAAATATTTAATAAACTTGAACAATTCTCGTCCTCTTGAAGTACTTTTTGGAATTAAGTTAGACCCAACCCAAATTTTAACAAAAATATTGATTTGTTTTTTCCAAATTATATCACACAGTACTTTCTATTGTCTGTCAACTTTTCTGTTTTTTCTCATATATATATATATATATATATATTTATATTTATATATGCTGCGTTTGAATGTTTCAACATCCGCGTTAGTGAAACATGAAAAACAAGTGAAATTAAAATAGTTTTGTCCAAACCAACTAAATCAATAAAAAACACATTTTGGCAGCTAAGAGACAACCGAATATGAATTACTTCTCTCTTTGAGGTAGTTTATAATTCATAGTCAACTAAATTCTCTTTTCCTTAAAAATTGCAAAAAAAAAATAAATGAAATATAGGATCAAAGAGAAAAGGATTTATAAGTGAAAAAAATGTCTATCTTCTAACTAGTTGTAAATTGTAGAAAACGAATATAAGAATTGTAAAAATACCACTAATAGGGATTAGGGAGTTACCAGAATATTGTGATGCAAATAGTCAAATTAAGAAAAGTGAAGAAAATTCAAAAGGCTAGTCCCGATGATTGACTTTTTTATTTTTTATTTTTATTTCTTATTATCTTCTATAAAAAGATAAAAATTTAGGAAATATATATAAGTCTAGAAATCCTCCCTTTACCTCGAAAAAATAAAAAATGAGGTTTCTATTTCGTGAAAATTCTGTTATAGACTCAATTCATGAGTAGGATATTAATCGATTGCATTATATCATATGAAGCCACATAATCTAGCATCTTGGCGGATAAAAAATACAACATAAATGAATAGCTTTTCTGCAAGTTCTGTTACGAAAGCCATTAGTATATGAACTTTTTGAAACATAGTAAGTAACATTATTTGTGTGAATAATTCATATCCTCACTCATAAACCGAATGCATAATGAAAAATTTTTCCTACTACCTATATCATTATAAAAAGGAATTATTCTTGCATTCTGTTGAGAATTCCACATCAGCTAATTAAAGAATTAATAAACTCTTAATAAATTTGGACAATCCTCCTCCTCTTGAAGTACCTTTTGGGATGAGTTAGACACATAACTCAAATTTTAATACATTCCTTTATCCAAAATTATATGATAAAAAGCTAGGCATGCGAAGGGTGGTTAATTGCATGGAAAGCCTTTTAGGATGACAATAACTTTAGGTTGTATTTGTTATAGGTTGTATCACAATCAAATCAAAATTTTCATTCTTAAAATCAAAATTTTCAAATCTAAATCCAATTCCAAATGTGCAACCTTAATGTTACTTAATCCAAAGAAAAATTCAGATAACTTCAACTAGGCCTTCAATTTTCTTTTGTCCCAAATGGAAAACATGAATAAGACTAAAAGTCCTGGTTTGGTAGCCGTTTATATACCTTGGTCAGAACAAGCTACAAGAGGGGTTGCTTCCTACACCTTCATTCTCAATTATCAAGTCAACTATAATTAAAAAAAAAAAAATTAACTCAATAACATTAGTTATAGAATTCATTATTAGATTTTAGACTCCCATAAACATAGACAGCCAATCCTTATCAACAAATTACGCTGTTTTCTCATCCATTAAGCAAATATAATAATACTATAAATCTAAAAAGGAATAATGATTTGTGCTTCTCAACTCTCCACACCTATTAGATAAGGCTTTATTCGAGTGACAAGAGTTGAGATCTCTTAATTAAAAGATCTGGAGTTTAACTCCTATATTTTGTAGATTGTTGTTACCTTTAATAAATTTCTTTCTGATTTTATAAAGTTTATTTTTATTCTTATTAGAATTGTGCTTAATTTAATTAATATTGTTGTAATCTTCATCAACAATATGTCGCTTTTTTTACTTAAAAAAAAAAAAAGAAACTTCTCTCAACAGCCATTGTTTGTACCAAACCACAATCCCTTTAGTTCCCATACTTCTATAAATTGCCATCCAAATGCAACCATGTAGAAGCACACAAAACATAGAAACTTGTAAATTGCTTCTTATTGACCATATATTGATCATCGATTCTAGCTCATCAAAACATTGGCATGATCATTAGTTCTAAGCTAATTTCAATGGCAATCCCTTTCTTGACACTTATTTTTGTATCCCTTTTTGTTTCTCCAGCCATTTCTTCTAGTGGTCATTCTCATTCTGCTGCTGAAATGAAAGCATGGTGTGCACAAACTCCCTATCCAAAACCGTGTGAATATTTCTTGACTCATAATCCCAAGTATGGTTCTCCCCTCAAAGGGAAGCCTGATTTTCTTAAGTTGTCTCTTCACCTCGCTCTGGATCGTGCAATGCATGCTCAGTCAAACACGTACAATCTTGGATCAAAATGTAGAAACGAACGCGAAAAAGCAGCTTGGGCTGATTGTTTAGAATTATACGAGCATACCATCCTCAAGCTTAACAAAACTGTCGATCCTTCCACGCCGTGCACCACAGTTGATGCACAAACATGGCTGAGTACTGCTCTAACTAATCTTGAGACATGTAGACAAGGTTTCGAAGAACTTGGAGTCTCGGATTATGTTATGCCTATGATGTCAAATAACGTTAGTTATTTGATTAGCAACACATTGGCCTTAAATAAAGGTTCCTATGTCGATCATAAACCGCAAAACAAAAATAGTTTCCCGACTTGGGTTTCTCCCGGAGATCGTAAGCTCTTGCAATCTTCGAATCCGACGGCAAATGTTGTGGTGGCACAAGATGGCTCTGGCAATTTTAGGACACTTAAAGAGGCTATAGCTGCTGCTGCTACAAACCAAAAAGGGACAGGAAGATATGTCATATATATTAAGGCAGGGACATATAATGAGAATGTGGAAATTGGTACTCAGTTGAAAAATATTATGCTCCTTGGTGATGGTATTGGAAAGACTATTATCACTGGAAGCAAGAGCGTTGTAGGAGGCACCACCACCTTCAAATCAGCTACAGTTGGTAAGTACTACCTCCGCCTCAGTTTCCTTTCAAAATATCTGTCAATTTGATAAATTAAGAGAATATTAATTGATAATTTTTTATATATATCGTTATCTTATCTTATTAGACAAAATATTAATTGTCTAAAAACTTTCATCATAACTATTAATGACATTTAAAAGATAATTTAGTAAATTTCTTCTTAAATCTAGATGACTCAATCCTAAAATTTTAATGACACTTAATATGAAACGGAGATAGTAAACAATTTCTCAATTTTAATTTCAATACTTTTCTTGTTTGCTGATTTTATAGAGACTATTATATTTGAATTGCTTTCCAATTCAAAAACTTTTTTATTTTTTTCGTTCAAAAGACTCAAATTTTCGATCAGAGACAATTTAATTTTTGCAAATCAAGGACCGTTATGAACTTTTCAAATAATGTGCATATCTAAGCTTTGACATGGCAAAATAATTTTTTTCCACTATTTTAATTTTAATTGTACAAAAATTTGATAAGTCTTAAATGTTGAAAAATTGTGCCAATTGGCAGAATTCCTTGTTTAGGAAGAAAAAGTAATTAACTCAACTAAACTCATGATGTCTATGAATTATTCTTTGAATTGGACAATTGAAAAAATCATATAAACTAAATAATATCCAAATAATTATATTTACTCCACATGGATCCTAGTGACACTTTATATGTATATTATTTTCTAGAGTTGGAAATGGCATGGAAAATATCCGAATAATTAAAAAATGTTGTTAATTAATGACCATGTTTATTCTTTGATGAATTACAGCTGCAGTGGGAGATGGATTTATGGCCCGTGGAATAACATTTAGGAACACTGCAGGGGCTAAAAATCAACAAGCAGTAGCTTTTCGATCAGGCGCAGATCTCTCGGTACTCTATCAATGCAGTTTCGAAGGCTATCAAGACACTCTTTACGTCCATTCTAATAGACAATTTTACAGAGATTGTGATATTTATGGTACAGTTGATTTCATATTTGGAAATGCTGCAGTCGTGTTTCAAAACTGTAACATTTATGCAAGAAATCCTCCTAACAAGACCAATACTTTAACTGCCCAAGGTCGAACTGATCCTAACCAAAACACTGGAATCGTTATACAAAATTGCAGAGTCACTGCAGCTTCCGATTTGAAACCAGTTCAGAGTTCAGTAAGGACATATTTAGGAAGACCGTGGCAGAAATATTCAAGAACTGTATTCATGACGACTTTTCTTGACAGTTTGATTAATCCGGTTGGTTGGATGCCGTGGAGCGGTAATTTTGCTCTCAGCACTTTATATTACGGAGAGTATATGAATACGGGTCCGGGTTCCTCCACTGCTAACAGAGTCAAGTGGGGCGGGTATCGGGTCATTACTAGTGCAGCAGAGGCATCTAAATTCGCACCTGGGAATTTCATTGCTGCCAATTCTTGGTTGCCAGCCACCAATGTGCCCTTTAGCTCTGGGCTCTAATTGGATATGCTCTTGATCATAACTTGAAAATTATTTATTCTTCTGTGTATTATTGTATTTATTATGAAAAATAAATTTTATATGTTCAATGGAATGATTAGTTGGGATTTGGGAAAATTAATTAATTGTTGATCAATTATTGAATCAATGTATATTTAAAAAAAAAAAAGAAAGTAATGTTATTCTTTTCAAGCTTCATATAATAATGATGTTCTTCAATGTTTTTTATTAGTATCTCATTAGCATCTTTTATACTTTAATCTTCATGTATTATTTAATATTCCCTCTTTTATTAGTTATCACATTTTGAACATCACACTTTTTAAGAAAATGCAGAATTTTAAATGTATTTCTTCTTGTAAAAATTAAAATATTGTTCGAACTTTCTCTCTCCTCATTATTATTTCTACAAGTTTCTATATGAGGAGGGTTAAACGAGATTGGAATTTATTTATAATGAGAGAGTATAATGGAAAAAAGTTCATTAAACATTACATTGTTTTCACAATATAACAAGTAAAAGAAACACGAGGACTGATAGAATATGACAAGTAAAAAAATGACTGAAGTATTTAATAAAAATATGCTATGACTACTTTAATAATGTGAGGGTATAAATGGAAAAATGAATATATAATAGATGTCCAAGAAAAATTAGAACAACATTCAACAAGGACACGTACAATTGTAATAATTAGTACTAGAGGATGTACTAAAAAATATATTAGACGATCCTAAATGTTCTTCCAACCCAACTTCAAATTCTTGATGATGTGATTTTCCAAATTTATCCTTGTGCTAACCTGCTGTATTCATTAAACATCCCAAAAATAATTATCATCAGCTACTGATTTTCCTTTGCAATGGCAAGAAATTAAATATTTTTTTAATTCAAAAATGAATATTTATTCTGGAAAAAAAAAAGAATTTACCAATAGTTTTACGACAGACTGAAAGAAGAACAATTACAACAGCAGCCCCTGCCAAAACTCCCACAATGATGGCTACTGTTCTCCCAACATCATCGTTGTTTGGGGAATCTGTTAAAACAAAAACAAATTAAAAATATATTCCAATAGAGTTTGATCTTAAAATTTTTTATTTTTAAATTTTGTAAAAATTAAATTATTTATAAAAATAAATGTAACTTTAATTTCATATTTTTAATACTTCCTTGCGTCTTGGGACTTATTGGAAAGTGGGCCATCCAGAGGGCTTGGCATCGGTTTGATTGAGGCATTCGGCAGCCCAATCGGCTTATTGGCCGCAACCAATTGGTGTAAAGAATATTATTCTCGTTACTAAAAAGTCAGAATAAAAGATAATTTTTAAAATTTAAAAAAAATTATATCTACTATAAAATGGACTAGACGATCCTAAGTGGTGAATGGTACTATATTTTTACAATTACTTTCTCTAATATTTCTCAAGTTTTGCATAATACTGTGATGGCAATATTTATTTGTTGACATTAATTCCCTAATTAGCTTTATATGCTTAAAGAGGATCAATAATTGTTTGCAGAAATTCTTTTTTGTTACAAAAAAATGGTTGAGAAAGGTAAAAACAAGTCTATCTATAAGGGTATGTTTCAATGTTTTGTTGGTTTTACAAGAAAGATGAGAATATTCTAATATTAGTGTCATTTCCTTTATCTATATATGCTCCAAGATATAAAGTATATATTCCCTACCGTTTCTAGAGTAAACTGTACCAGTCAAATTCCGTTTCCAAAAAAAAAAAGAAAAAAGAAACAGACGATTTTATTAGAAGTTGAAAGAGATTAGTCCTTTCTGAACTCAGACATGAAAAATATTGGGAAAAATAGTTTATTTAGTCTTTAAAGTTTAGAAATTGACATGATATGATGTTCAAAGTTTATTTTTTGATACTATAATTTTTAAACAATTTATGATAACCCAATAAGATTTCTTATCTCGTTGAACTCTTCACTTCTATAATAAAAGTTTAAAAAAAAATTCGAACTATTTACCTATAGTAACATGAATGATAAATAAGTATTATAAGTCATTCAATAAAAAAAACACAAATAATGTGCAATTTCATAAGGAAAAATAACTTTTATTATTCATAAATCACGTTTTGTGTGTGTTTCGATTGAAGTGAATAACTTATAATATTTATTTTTTTACATTTTATGTTACCTTAAGTGAGCAGTTTGTATTAGTACTTTACAGAAGTGAAGTGTTTGAATGAAAAGAAAAAGAAGAAATTTTTTATTTGGTTAGAGTATAAATTATTCGAGAACCATAACGAAAGAAAATAAAATATATCATGTAGGCAGTTAAACTATCTTCCAAAAGTATTATTTTCTTAATATTTGACATATTAAGTTTAAACTTTCTCCATAGTCCCATACTAAAAAGAATTCAAGTTAGAACTTAAACTCGAGAAAAATTCAGACTTCACAAAAGGAGTGTGAATTAATCAAAACTGTATATATTTTTAAATATTGAATACCTCCTACTAGTATTTCTTGAAAAAAAAAAAATCAGCAAGTGCCGAATTATCCAACATTTGTTAAGTTTCCATTTCTTTTCCCTCCAAGCTCCAACTGTTTGGTATGAACAGAGGATTAATTCATGTAGAAATTAAGAACAAAATTGAATTAAAATCATTATAGGTACCTGAAGAAGAATCATAATAACCAGAAGCCCAATACCTAACATAACACTGAGCCAAGAAAACATCAGCCGCCGCTGCCGATCCACACAAGCTTTTAACCTTCATAATAGCATCAGAAATACAAGAAGAACAATCCCCTGCATTCAAATCCCCTACACACTGCACATACCCTTCAACAGAACCCGAATTACTAACCCGAAAACCTGATTCTGAAGCCTCCAAATCGGAAAGAACATCATCTCTTCTTTTCAAGAACTCCGCATCATTACTTATAATCCCTTTACTACATTTCTTGAACCTTAAATTCGTGTCCAATTTTCCCAAGAAATCAATATGTTCGTATCTTAAAAAACACCCATCTAATTGCATGCTGGATCCGTAACTGTACGGACAAATTAATTCGATTTGGGTTACTAAATTAGCTATGCAATTTGAACAATCTTTTGTCTGAAAATCTCCCCTGCATTGATATAACCCGAAAACAGAGCCTTCGGGAGATGATGAGGTGTCGTTTCCGACGGCGAAGCTGTTGTAGAGAGATTGAGAAGATGAGGAAACAATGGAGGAGAGTAAAGTGTTGAGATTAGTTTCGAAAGGGGTTGAATTTGGTTGGTATTTTTCTTGAGAACAGCCATAGTAGATGAAACTATGAGATTTTGTTTGGTAAAAATGGTGGAAAAATAAGGTTAAGAAAAAGAGGGATGAAGAAGAAGAAGAAGAAGAAGAAGAAGAGAGTTTGGGGATGGTGATGATCAATTTGGTGGAGTGTCGTTGAAGGGATCCTTGCATTTTTTTTTCTTTTGGGGGTTATTATGAATTTTGTTCACTTTCATTTGTTTTTATGTTATATTTGATGGTTTCTTTCTCACTCTTGCTTACGGGAAGGAAAGGAGGTATAAGTTGTCCGCATGGCCGTACCTTAGTTGATTTTTTTGTTGTAGAATTAGCATTAAAGATCAACGGCAATGTGAGAATTTTAACCTTTTTACGCATCAGGCAGTTTGGTGAGGACCCTGTAAACAAGTAACTTCGTCTTTTGGTACCAAAAAAAGGAGATATAAGTTTTTAAGCCTACATGAGTTAGTTCAACTTGTTTTGTGGTGCAAAGTTTATAAAAAAGGATATAAGTTTTTTTAAATACAATTCAAAGAGTGACACATTTGTTAGAGATTACATCATTATAAGTTGTTTTAATGTGGGTTTTTGAAGCACACAAATAAAACATTCTGTATATAATGGTTTAAATATAATAAATTTTATAAAACTTAAAAGTTTAATCGAAATTGTTGAATACTAATGAAATTTATATTTTAATCTGAAATGTTAATCTACAGTAGCATAGGTCTAAGAGGCACTTGTTAGCCAAAATCATAATTCAAATATATAAATCAGCAACAACAAGGAGGCAGACTGATAAAAAAAATTAATATAATTTAATTAATTGAATAAAATGATAAAATTAATAAAAGAAATACACTTTTCGCTCTTTATTTATATAAGTATAATACTTTTATCCCTTTTTCATTCAAGATTATTCTATATAAATTTCTGATAAGAAATAATACAATTCTATAAAAAATAGTATAAATAAACTCTGTATTAAATAGAAATCGAACATTCTATTATTCTATTTTAGAATTTAGAGGTTCAGTTCTTACTAACTTGCATAAATGACAAGATGGAGATATAATTGAGTGGTAATATTCTTAATTTGAGGACTCTTTTTCTCTCTCTTCATTTGCTTTTTATCTATATTTGATGAGAAAATGATATATAATATAGTGAGTATGGGATTGTGCTGTGTAATATTCTTAATTTGAGGACACTTTTTCTCCTTTTATAAGGAATCCCCCTCCCCCCCCCCCCCCCTATTGATATCATCCATTGACATATATTTCATTATTTTGTGAGATTGATTGTGGACATGGGCCACAAGTTGTTTCAAATTAGTCCTTTAAAGTGCAAAAACAAAAGATCAACTTTGATTTCTAGCCAAGAGTGCAAAGATGAACCTTTAATCATTCTGTTTTTAAGCTTTTTAGAATGTCTTTTTATGAATTATCATACTTTCTTTTTGTTTTTTGAGAATCGTGTTTCAAATAGTAATTGTTGTTTCATATATTCCATATTATCTTTATTTATTCTTCAAGTTCTTTTTATCTTTCTTTTGATGATATCCTCTTGCAATTCTTTTGGAAAATTCCTATTTTTGAGGATTATGGATCATAAAAGTTTAATTATTGTGAGAAAAAAAATGTAGAGTTTTATTTTTTATAATCGAATTAATACTTTATTTTTTTTAAAGATTATAAGAGAAATGTAGAATTTAAACACATCTTTTTTAATATTAGTCAGGTAGAATTACAAAGGTGTTAAAGTCATATTACATATAGACTAATCTTTATTCAAATTAAATAGTATTATATAAACAGTGTACATTCTCAAAATTTAAACACAAAACTTACAACAACAATCAAACTTATATATATTTTTAGTTCAAATTTATACGTCTTGTGGTAACTACACTATCCCCTTACAATAATAGTATAAAAGTTTAGAATTTATTTTTTTAGAAATCTAGTATTTGAAAGTTATCGACTAATTTGGGAGAGATCGAAAAGTACAAGATCTCTAAACAGTAGCACAAGATTAATAATGACAGTAAATCGCTTCCTGATTTCATTTTTAGAAAAAAAAAATAAAAGAAATTGCGATCCAAATGGAGCACAGGCCTCCTTAAGTGGTGAAGTGGCCCATTAAGGATTCCTTTAGTCTGGAATTTTTACGTTTCAGGCGCAAGACAAAAGATAAACAAGATTATGTGAAAGTATCTGGGCCATGGAAGAGACCTCTAAGTTCACTTGTTGTAATTGGGAATTGATTCCTCAAATTGGGCCGTTTCTTTTAAACCCAAAACAGTACACAAAAGCCACAAAGCCACTACATTGATAATTGTAATTATAGAACCTCAAAAATATTTTTTCCTTTCTTTTTGCTAATTAACCTTGGTACACATACAATCCAACAACCCAACAAAGAAAATGTCGAGTTGAAACATACAATTTCAACATTTTGAAAATTGTAAATTTATTATATTTTTTTCAGAAAAAAAAGAATTTATTATAACTTTAACAACATACTTAACACATGAAGTTGAAGTCTGTCAAAGAGGAGGCGATGGTGTAATTTTCACTGGCGGATAGGTGAGTAACGTATATATATGTTCTTCATGTATATTACTAGAATCGATGTTAAGGATCTAGTCTTAATGGCTAGAGAGTAGTTCAATAATAGAAGCACTCTTTATCAAATCAGAAGTCTTGAGTTCGAACTATATTCTCTTTCCTAATGTATAAAAAGAAAAAAAAAAGATTTGGCCTTAGTGTGTATGTTAAGGCATGAAAAAATATTTGAAAAAAAGAGTGAGGTTGACATTCCAATGTGTTGCTATGCTTAAATTAGTACCAAAACTAATATAATAATAGTGTATGAAAGAAAAATTAAGCAAGATTAATTTTATTTTTTTCATTGGGCTAAATGCTAGACATGTTATCATCACGGAAATAAAAATAAAATGTCATAATAGTTTAACCTCTCAAAAAAATTTGAAAAAAAAAATCACATATTTATAGAAAAGTAAGTCTCAAGAAATATTAATTCAAGAAAAAAAGAAACTCTCAAGAAATATTAAACTTCTATATGAAATTTCATATTGAACCTTTTAAAGTCTTAGGAGAGATGAATAGTTAGAGTATTGCATCTTATTTATATTTAAGCAATAGTTTTCTCCTACAAAAATAGACGAATGCATATTTCTCTTCAATAGAGAAGTCATTTTTTTTTTGAATAATTTTTTTTTTTCGAAAGGCAATTCCATATATATTTATATATATTTAATACAAGAGGTGTTGCACTTTATGAAAATAAATCATTTAATCATAACTCTAAATTAGGGGAGACGACAACCTATTAAAAAGGAAGATATAATTTTTGTATCTAATCGAACTCTTAATCTTCATTTGGAAGGTCTCAACTCTTACCACTCAAACAAGACCTCACGGAAAAAGCAAATCCATGCTTATATTTTAATTTCTCAATTACCAAATTTACATTTTATAAAAACTAAACAAAAGAAACAACCAATCAAATAACACGAATTTTCTTTGCAAGATTATCGAATTTACATTTTATAAAAACAAAAAGAAAGAAACAAACAGCCAATCAAATAACCCATTCCTCAAAAAAAAATAAAAATAACGCAGATTTTCCCTGCAAGTTGAAATAATATATTCAAATTCAAGATCACATTTCCCTCCCAAAAAACAAAATAAATAAATGATCAAATGGCTCTTTCTATGGCATTTTTTTTTTTTTACAAATACTGATATCCAATTACAATCATGTGGCTCTTTCTAATTTCTATAGCATTTTTTGGAATTTTTTTTTGTTGAAAAGATTAGAGTTGTCGAGATGCCTCCATCTATATCAATCAAGACCGTTTTGTCCTTATGGTGTACCACAAATTTTAAATGTATTATTATACCTTTAATCTAACTAATAATATTTTCTAATTCACATGAAGTTAATATAACTAATAATTTATTCAAAAAAATCACATAAATTTGATTTATAATAAGATTTCACGAACATGTATTTACAAAAAAAAAGTTTTATATAAAATTTTTCCAACTAATTTTCCAGAGAAAAAAAATCCCAACTAACTTTCCTTTTTTTTTTTTTTTGTTTCTTTTTACGAATCTTGTATGAGCAAGAAAGAAAATTCTAAAATCCTTCATTGCATTTAATCTTTCTTTTTTTTTTCTTGGAACGATCAAATTAAATCACACGCTATTTTCATTTCATATTAAATGTCATTTTAGAACACGGTATAAAAATTAAATAAATGATTGAATTATTTAGATTTAAAAAGAAATTGATTAAATTACCCTTGATTGTCATTAATAGTTATAATGAAAAGTTCTAGAAAGTATTTAATTATAATAAGATAGAGATATATTTAAAAAAAATATAATTAACACTTTCTTAATTTATTTAAATAACAAATATTTTGAAACGGAAAAATATATTCAATCGGAAATGGTCAATAACACATTTTCATGGTAGCAATTTATGTGTTTAATAAAAATATAGATATTCAAGAAAGAACTCGTCACTCTCAAGGTCGTTTTCCCTTCTTAACTTCTTTGAAAGAAATAAAATTGTTTTTTGGCCAAAGATTTTTGAGAAATTTCACTGTTCACACTCGACTAATTTTTTTTTTTTTTAACAAATCAAACCCTAAATTGAAAATTGAAAAAAAATTAGGGAATGTGGTTGAAGATTGAATTTTGATCATTGACTAATGGAAAATGGACTTTTCGTTTTGCACTAAAAATAGTTTATACTACGATATTTTACTGTAAAATTTACTCTATTTTTATAATACAGAGCTTATTTTTTATTTTAAAAATTTATTAAAAAATATTATGATAAAAATGTTACAAACAATTCGTAAAGTACACATATAAGCATTCATATTTTTCATTTTAAAAAATCAAAATTTACCTTTATTTTTAAATTATTCAATAAATTTTTATTTTATATTTTTATCACCACGAACATTTTTTATGACAAATTAGTGATTGAAGTCCAGCTTTGTTGAAGTCTAGCTAAAATAATTATATCCAAGTGACTTAAACAAAGTCACTATTACATCTAGGCTTTTCATTTATACTCTTTTAAATATAATTATTTTTGTCAGTTTCACAACATAATGCATAATTTATATCAAAATTAGTTGTGTAAATATTATTTGTGAGTATAAAAAAAATAAAAATTAAGATTATTTGAAAAAAGCATAAATTGTTAAGGAGCATCGATAATAATCTCTTTTAATAAATAAGTTTTTATTCCCAATTGTTTTGAAGTTTCAACTTTCAACTCTAAACTCTATTTTTTCCTTTCCTCAGAAAAAAAAAAAAGAAAGCTCTAATTTTATTTTATTTTTCTTTTCTGGGGTTGGTATTGCTAACGGTATTATTAGTTTTTTTTTAATAAAAACGATAATCATGCCGACGAACCTTAGTTATATTTTAAGTGACTTTTTCAAGTCTTCCACCAATTTCTTTGGAATTTCTTGATTTTATTATTTATGATCCTCTCAAGGCATCTCTCACAGGGATTGTCTTTCACATGGGATGATTTTGACTTGGCAATTAAAGATCATATCTTCTTGCGTTCTTTTCAAATCATAATTTTATTTTTTATTTTTTTTAAGAATATATTGTTACGGATTTTTCTATCACCCAAGCTAATTTATTATGACACATTTATAATATTTTTTTATAAAATTTTCTCCACAGCATTTTTATATAATATTTTATTAATAAAATCTTCTAAATAAAAAAATATTATATAAAATGTTACAAACATTTGGCTATTTTAACTAAACAACCATGTATATACAAATCCTACACATTTGGAATTCTCTCCAAAGAAAAATCGGTTGTGAATATATATGTTCTGTCTATTTTACATTATTTGTCGCTTGTTAAAATATCTATCCTTTTAATAAATTAATAGAATATTAAATGATATTCTTTTTTATATACCACTATCCTTTTAAAATAAAACAAATTGTTCTGAAACTCCATTAAAATTATTAAAAAATTATTTGATCTATTTTCTTTTAAATTTTTAGATAACATAATTATTTTTTGGATTTTTATATCATGTTTCAAGTCGACAGATAATATGATAATAGGAAACGGAGGGAGCAATTTAGTGGTGGAATGGTCGAATGACTTTTGGAATTCCTTCAAAGCTATAAACACAAAAAGGAAGCCCACTTGGGCTTTTGTGATGATCAAAGTGCCCAAAAAATCCATCACTTTTTGCAGCAAATTGTCAAGGGAAGGACCAAACTAAGTTTTTATTTATTATTGCATTCATTCTTGGATTGAGATTTTAGGGCATTTCAATTTTCAAGTTGAAGGCAGGCAGGCAGGCAGAGGGGGTAGGCAATGTCTGATGGAGATAATTCCTCTTTTCTTTTCACCAATTTCTTCCTGAGAGTGACACCTGTGGTGAAGATCATTAACAACTGTTTTAAATTAATTTTTCTAATTTTCTTGAATAAATTATTTTTTATGTACACAAAGAGAACCACTTCATAAACAAATATCTTTTCAATTGAAGAAGAAAAAACAAACAAAAAAAAATGATTGTTTTATGTGTTTTTATTTTTATGATACGAAAATTTTTTATTTTCTTATTAAGAAAAAAAAAAGATGAAGACTTAAAATTTTCTTTACCTGAGGTATCGTAGTTCTAAAACGCCATAGAATTGTCCAAGAATGCAACCATTAATTCTTTAAAGACATTAAAAGTGAAAAAGAAAAAAGATATCAAAAGTGAAAAAGGAAAAAGTAATACCAAATGTGTATATCAAGAATTTAGGTTCATTAGAAGGCTTTTGAATTTAGCATTATATATTTTGATAAGAGGTGTTTCTGTAACAATGAATACTCGATTTAAAAAAAATAATAATTTTTGCTTGAGAAATATAATATAATATTGAACATTTCATGAATTTTGCATTTTATAATGTTATAAGAAGAATCACGAATTTCGCATTTTATAACGAAATTCATTTTATAATGTTATGAAAAGAATTCAATTTCCGACCTAGTAAATTTAAATACAGAGTCAAATTACTAGATTAATTTTTTATTACATAATTTATTCAAGGAAAAAAACAGTACTAATAATTATAACTAACAAAATTGATTTAAATGGAGAAAGAAGAAAAGGGAAAATGGAATTAATGGATGAAATAGAATCAGAGGTGTCTGATAACAAGACTTCCCAATTTAGTTCCCAATTTAGAAGTTAATACTTCATGCTAGTATTTTTGCCACAATCATGCTAGTGTTTAAAAGTCTTGTCCCCTTGTTAGAATTTTTAGACTTGAGCATACCTCATTCAAAAGGTACCTCAAAAGGGAAAGACTGTATAAGGAGTAATTATTTTCTTTAGCTAATCGATGTAAGATTCTCAGCACATTCTCAACACAATGATACTCAAATATCGAATTAAAAAAAAATGGAAATAGCATCATTGCGGCAAAAATAGTAGAAATTCTCTGTAACTGTACAAGTAATGTATTACACATATAATCTAACAATATCTATGCAAAAAAAAAAAAGCAAAAAAAAAACTTATACTAACAAAAGTAGCAAGAAGGGAAGGAGGGAAAAGAAAAAAAAAAAAAAAAAAAAAAGGAAAAGACAGGCCCCAAAAAATAGGGGAAAAACTGAAAAATATATGCTATTGACGTCATTAATAGCTTTCTAAGCTAAACGGTAATCATGCAATTTTCGTCATCATCGTCTCTAATGTTTCCATTTGAGAAGTTTTCGGGCACCCCAACCCTGTTTAATCCGGGTCTGAACATGCTCAAACTCCGAGATCCGACAAGGCAAAGTAATAGCACCCGGGTGATTGAACCCGAATTCCTCTTCAGCCCCTCTAAGAAGCTCACCAAACAAAGGATGATTGAAGTACATAACGGGTACCAAAACCCTTTGGAAATCCCCGTCTTTTTGACCCACATAAACCGCCATATAACCCTTAGGAATTCCTCCCAGATTCTGTTTCTTCTTTTCTTCTTGAATCGGGTCTTCCCCGATTTGCATGTACCCGTGACCCGCCACCACGCGCCGAGCTGGAACCAAATTCTTCTTCTTGGTTGAGGAGCTCCTCCAGCAGATTGCTTTAGCTCTGTTCTTAATTTTATGAGTCCAGCTAAATAGTGACGAAATTGGCTTGACCCCCCAACGTGGATCCGATTCTAACCTGTGGTAACCCATCGGCGAACGATTCCGGCGGTAAAAACATCGGAAAATTGTGGTTACTCTGTGTTTAAGCAAGAACCCACGAATCCGACCCATATTTTCTTAATTGAACCAAAAAGGAGGCTAGAAGTATCCGAAATTAAAATAGAAATGAAGCCTGAGTAATTAATTAATTCAAATTCAGAGGGAAATGTAAGAAAAGGGCCAAGGATCAGCAATGGACATAGCTAATCGGAAAAGAGTAAGGCAGATTTCGGACAGGGAAGAGGGTACGTTGGACATGGTAATTACTGTAATTCATCCGAAATCTTAACAGACATTAAACAAAACTCTCTCTCTCTCTCACTCTCCTTTTTTCTTCCGCTGCTCTTTCCGGTACGGCGCCGATTGATGCGTTGCTCTGTTTTTTTTTTTGGTGGATGCGGGAGGCGCTGGAACGGTGGGAGGCGGAGGAGATGGAGAAGAGTTAGTTGAGGAAAATGAATAGGAGGGAATCGTGGTTAAATGTATATATATAGGAGGGGGTGGGGTGGGGGTGGGGGGGTTTAAGGGGTCAAATGAGAGGAAGATGTAGAGAAAGCAGCCACGAAGGAAGTAGAGTCAGCACGCCATGGAAGGATGGAAACTTTCACTCATGACAGCGTAATATGTGGAAATTTTACACACAGACGCATTTATAAGCGACCATAAATAATGGGGTGCTTTTTTCAGAAAAAAATCAATAAATAAATGATGAGTGTTTTTTCCATTAATATAACTAAATCATAGGTGTTTGCTTTCCAAAAGATAATTAAATAAATAAATAATGGGTGTTTGTTTTAATTCTAATCTTAGAAGCACTATCTTTGGAGTTTTTTTTTTTTATATTATGAGCTTATACTACAAGATATATTTTGTGTGATGTTTATATGAATTTTTTATTATAATTTTATGAGAATATATAATACATGTTTCATGATATAATACAAGATATATTATATTGTGATCGTATAAGAATATAATGTTGATTGCATAATATAATACATATTATAACTTTTATTATTATTTTAAAAAAATATAATACATATTTCTTAATTATGTTAAAATTTTATGAAAATAGAATACAGATTCCAAGTATACAATATAAAGTGCACTTTGATGCCTAACATAATTTGTGTTATCTTTGTTTAAAATTAAGGTTTTCATATTCTATATTCTACTCATTTAAAATAAAGTTTCTCTTCTATGGTATTTCTTGAATGTTTTTAAATAAACATACGTTAATATGGATAAACTTTCTAATTTAAAATAAAGTTTTCCTTCTACAGTATTTCTTGAATGTTTTTAAATAAAACACACGTTAATATGGACAAACTTTCTAATTTAAAATATAAAATTTTATAAAGCTTAACAATTTTTATAAATTTTTAAATTTTATAATATTTATTAGAGTTAAATTACCAATTAACTTATATCTATTGTCTTTTCTTTTGAAATTGAAGCATTACACTTTTTCTTTTCTATCTTTGAACCCAAACAAGGTATACCTATTACTTCAATTATACATATGAAATACTATATTTAAAATGTTACATAAATTACTTTGTATAAAATATTTAGAATGTTACATAAATTATTTTACAAAGGATGTGATAAAAGATCAAAACTTGTTGCCACATTCAAGATTATGTGTATCCTTTTCTTTTTATAGTACTTTTCTTAAGAAAAAATATCTTTTATAATTTAAAGTTTATATTTTATTTGATAAATTTTATTAATGACATATTATAGTAGAAATGCTTTTTCGCTAGGTATTCATATTAGACTGCCCCTCTCGTTGCTACTATAGTAAAAATGTTACAGAGATAGTATACATATATGATTCGTGAGAAATTAGCTATAAATGCCCTAAAATGTTTTATGCTTTTCTTTTTTTATATCATAAATGTTTGATTTTAACTCTTTATGCCCTAAAACATTTTATATTTTTCTCTTTATACCCTAAATGTTTTATTTTAGTACTTTCCTTATACTTTCAAACAGTTTTCAATTTGCGTATTCTTACAGTTATGGTGAAGGACGGGAGAATCTAGTGATGGTGAGCATGCCTCAATCACGTGCACACTAAAAAAATGTCCAATTTTGAAATTCTTTTCAGTTTGCACGTGAATGGGACATGCTTACTGCCACCGAACTCCACCGTGTTTCACTATAATCATAACAATACATAATTTAAAAAAATATTTAATGGCATAAAAAGTTAAAAATAAAATTCAATTTGATATTTTTTAAGCATGTACGTGAGTGGGGCGTGCGGTCATCGAATTCTGCCCTCCTTCACCATAATCTTAACAATATACAAATTAGAAAATGTTCGAGTGTATAAGGGGCTAACATAAAATATTTAGAGTATAAAAAGAAAAATATAAAATGTTTTAAGCCATAAAGAATTAAAATAAAACATTTAGAATATAAAGATAAAAGTATAAAATGTTTTAAGGTATAGCCAATTTCTCTATGATCCTTTTATTGACACACTTTTGCAAATTATACCGATCAAATTGACACATTTACAATATGATTTTGATGTCCTCAATTGAAAAAACACATTCAATTTCAGGACCGAATTAAAATCGGATCTTCCTCTGAGATTTGTTTCGGGCGGGTGTACCAGAATATACAAAAATCAGACCCGGAAACGACGGAACGGGGATCTGTAAGGTTGAGATTTCACCTGTGGCTGGTGAAATTGGAGCCGGATGCGGACCACATTTGACTGGTATTCTGAAAATTTACGTGGCGCCACCGAATTGGACAGTCACAATTCAAGAGTATTGTGCAACTCTTTTTATAAAAAACGTGAGATTTATTCAAAGTTTGAGAACGATACGAAAATGGGAGAAGCAGAGGATGGAAAAAGTCTCATCAACCATTCTATAACCAATAGTGAAGACACGTATATTGACAAGCATTTCCGCATATGGATCTTCCTGACCCGGCCTCTAGACAGGGTCAGGAGAAGGATGCAAGGACAGAGACCAAGTCCCATAGTATTACATCAAATGCCTCGATATAAAAAATAAATTTTAAAAAAACCGAACTGAAATGCAAAATAAATTAGAATGACTTAGCGATTTTATAGATTGAAAGTTTAGGACTTGATGCATACAAGAAATTATTTCTTACATTAAAGACGTTAAAATTTATACATTGTCATTGTTATAATTCGAACATTTACTCTAAATATCAACTTTGCAACTCAAAAAACAGTTAGTTTATATCATGCAAATTATTGTATCAAATAAATTTTTTTTTTTTAAGTATTACATCAAATGTCTGATCGTGTTGTTAGGGTGCTTTTTGTTATTAAAAAAGATTTTTTCTTTTAATTTAAAAAAAATGAATTTTTTTATTATTGAAATTTATAAGAATTAAACTATCGTAAGAGAAAATGTAAAATCCACCCCTAAAAGAACACTAATAATCAATCCAAATAGACCTTATGTTGTCACCTTAAACTAGTGCTCCACTTTTTACTTTTTGTTTTACAAAAATGATTATGAATAATCATTATGTTGAAAGAAAAAAAATTCTATATTAAGAGCCGTAGTGATGATAGTCATAATTTCATTGAATGGGTGAATCTACCCAAAAAACTCCCTAAAAAAAAATACTCTACCAAAAAAATATATACTACATAGGTGGATTTAAAAAAAAACATAGATGGATTAAATATCTATATATGTACTCTATTTATTCTGAATTGGAGGACATTTCGGTTAATAAATATTAAAATTAAATTAATTTTTTATTATAAAAGTTCATATTTTTATTAGTAAAATGTAAAATGTTTTAAGAGTCATGAGTTAATAACATGTATAAAATTTAAGAGTTACACTTTTTTTTTTTTTTGGTATGATAATAAGAGTTACACTTGATACCTATAATATTTTCTAATTTAATATATTAATTTTTTAGAGTTAAGCAAGTTTTATTAAAAGTTTAAATTTATAAAATTGACCAGTCTTCAATTATTTTGCATAATGTTTTATTAATATATATACTCTTCATACGCACGTTAAATAGATACATTAATTATTTATCATTCAAGTAATAGTTCTTCTAATTAAATGAAGCTTCTCCTCACTAAATTACCTCAATTTTCTTAATTCTTGTTATGATTATTTTTGTATCAGAATGTGAAATTCCTCGTCTACACGGTCCTGATCACACTGTCTGATTCTTAGATAGATGATATAAATTATGATAACTCAACAGCTTTACAAACTGAAGACTAAATACTTATGCGCATATTGAAGAGGTTGATATTTACACACTGTCGCATACCATCTTATTATGATCATTCTTCTCCATATGAACTATGAAGGTATTATCTAGTACAATAATAACAACTGGTCCTTGCACATTGGCTATAATTTAAAAAAAGAAATATACAGTTGACATTTATAAATTTTCTTAACATTTCTCCTTGATTTAAAAAAAAAAAAAAGAAAAGTATCCCTTTACATTAAGAAAAGAAAAAAAAGAGAGAAAGTTGAAATCTCAAATTTTTTTAAAGATTAGTTCAAACATCAATTTCTTGAAACTTTGAACAATAATCTTCAAAACCAACCCCAAAAAAGAAAATACAAATGACGATTTGGCTTGGCCATTTGATTAATATTAAAAATATATTAATTGTTAATTGCCAAACAATTTAATTTTTTTTTTTAAAAAGGGGAAAAATATTACAAAGGCGACTCTTGAAGGTCTCCAGAAGTACAAGTACAATATCGTTGAAGTCTCCGTACACCAATTTATATGAGTACGGTCTTCCACCGCCCGAAGACTGCAGACCCCAATAATAAAAATAAATTTTAAATAATAATAATGGAAAATTTAAATTAAAAAAATATTAATTATATTTTTTCTTAAGGTTTGTCAAAATTATAATTTAATCTTTTTTCACTTTATCATTTATATTTTTATAACTTATTAATTCCTTTTATCAAAAAATAATAATTATACGGTGAAAAATTTAAGATCTTCTTAGAATATTATTTTACAAATTTACGTATTATTTATTATCATATATAAAGACAATAATATCTTCGATAAAATTTTTTAATTGATTTAATTTTTATTATTGCCTTAATATACGATAATAACTAAGAAGTAAGTTTACAAATAATATTTTAAGAAGATTTTAATTTTTACCACATAATCATTATTTTCTAATTAAATTTTTTTATTGAAATTAATATTAAGAACTAATAAGTTATAAAAATATAAATTATAAGAATGTATTTTGAATGAAATTGTAATTTGGAAAAATTTTTAAGGAGAAACATGTAATTAATTAAAAAGATTACGTGTGCTAAAGAGAGGCTGAAGATTTCAAAGTAAAAATCATGGGCCCACCAATTGGGCCAGCGTATAAGAAAAAGGACAAGGAGAGTGTTGCACTTATTCTAAAGTGGTGGGCAAGGCGGTTAGATTTGTATGGACCCGGCAGAGGCCCATGTTTGTGTCCGGCGCACTGGAGTGGGTTTTCCGTGCATAAATTCTCTCAATTTTAACGGAAAAAAAGTAATAAACAGCACTAAGGGGTTAAAGTAATGGAAGAATAATGAAAAAGTCATCTTATCTTCAAAGATTGTGGTTGGAAGAATCATATCTATGATTAGGATTATGTCTTTGGTGAAATTTAAAATTGAATTGTGGACTTTTTCTATTTTTTAATACTATTAATTGGGGATCAAATGTTATTATATATTATTACATCTGGTGTGATATGTTGGTGCGAACCATTTTACTTAGATACATCTATTTAACATACCAAATGAGATGTTTTAAATTCGAATTATTCGGATAATATTTTAATATTGCATATCAACCTTGTATTGTTCTATTCGAGCCTTCATAAATTAGTTGATGACTCTCAAATATTAGATTACGATCATCATTAAACAGATTAATTATATTAAAGAACGGTAAAATTGTAAATGCAATAGGAAAAAAATATTTTCTACGTGCCCTTTATTTGTACAAATATTTACTACTATATGTACTATTTTTTTATCTACTTAACTTCTTGAATCAATAATATTGATTTATATATATATATAGCATGATCACACATATCATTATTCCTTTGCTTTCAATTTGCTTGTTACTTTTATATAATGAAATGAAATGGCAAAAGTTAATGAAGGATAAAGCTCAAGAGCCTTCAAACATAATCTCGTTTGAAAAGTATTAATTAAGCTATTAAAAATATTGAGCAAATCATCGTATATGTTCATTAATAATTTACATTTTTTTTTAAAATTCTCGTTAATTTTTATTTCATCCTTTTTTTAAAACGAATAAATTTTAAGTAACTGATATTTTGATACTATCTCCAATTGAAAATATAAAGGTTTTTAGTCCCATTGAGGATGATAAAAACTATAAAGGTTTATAACTTTCAATAAACATTTTAAAACTTTTTTTTTTTTATCTTTAACCGTCTTTATATCAATTTTATTTCACTCTTAGTATTTATTTTCTTCCTCATTTATGAAGTGTAGAAGGGTATTGTAACACAAAAATTATCTTATTTTCAAAATTATTAATATTTGTATCCAAAAATAAAACTTCTTATATTTTTTTACTGATAGTAGTATATTACATGTTATGTAATGAAGTCAGACTAAAATAATCATGTTTTAATCCCATTTTTATTTGGAACAAATAAATCGAGAAATTAAGATACATGTGATTAATTAGATGAGTATTAGCGTGACTAGTTTCAATGATTTCATTGTAACATTCAAGCATTCGTTACATTGGGAAGCATATGCCCTTTTTTTTAAAAAAAAAAAAAAAAAGAATTGTGGATTTGGGATATTACTTATTTAATCAAGTTCTTTTTTTTTTTTTTTTTTTGAGGAAACTTATTTAATAAAGTTGATTAGTCAATTTTCAACTCTTTAAAGTTTAAAGTGTTAAATACACAACTTTTTCTTTTGGAAATTAAAGGGGTATTTCAATTTCTATTCATTAAATTGGCTGCGCCTGACTTTTCCTTGTTATATAAGCCAACATCATACTCATGAGCATGCTTTGCCCACTATCACACTGTTCACAATAACGAGATTGAATTATTGAATCTCTAATCATAAAAGGAATCCAATCTTTTTAACTTTTGAGGGTCTAAAATTTTTAAAAAGAAAAATTATAAGTCCTTTTAGGACTATGTACAAGTATTAAGAGGAAAGAAGATAAGGTAATTTTTAAAAATAATATATTATTTATATTTTTAATAAATAATGAGAGCGAATAGAGAGAATGAAACAAATGAAATAAATTGATTGATACAGTTAAAATTACATAATAAATACTTATTGATATATGTAAAATATTTATATTTTTTACTATCAATTCAATTCTTAAAAAGACTTATATTTTCGAACTGAAGTAGTGAAACATGGAAGGGTGAAATTGAAACATGGAAGGATGCCATGCAATTAGTAGAGATTATACTAGTATTAATAAAACTAAGCACGAAGAACATAAAATTTATAAAAGGTGACAATAGCAAGACTTGACGCTCGGCCTATGATGGAAACCTAAACTTTTGCCATTTCAAACAAGACTCTTCTAATAGGTCCAATTCACTCCTTCTTAGACCTAGACGGGACTTACACTAATACTTAGAAATACTAATGAGAATTAACAATTGTTAGATTTACTTTTATATAGATAAAGAGATGTATAAAAAATAATTAAGGAGATACATATATAATGTGAGTGAAAAAACAAAATAGATAGAAGAATAGAACTGAAAATTGTATAAAAAAATATCCATTAAAATGTATTAAAGTATTATATTTTTATAATTACCATTTCTTCTTAAGAATATTTATATTTCTAATGTAGAATACTAATTAATTTGTTCACAGTGACGAAGCTTGAAATTTAACATTTGATAGGTAAAAAATTCTTTTTCCTTTATGTAACAAAAGGAAAATTTTAAAGAAATCAAATTTCATAATTTTTTATTACCAACATAAAATATATGTATAAATGAAAAAAAAAAAAGTTATTTTGAGAGTTAAGGGCCGCATATTCCCATTAATCTTAATCGTTGTTTGCTCATATTATTTATTTAAAAAAAGAAACTCTAGCAAAATCAATTAAAGAAGACAAAAGAACAAGAGGGATAAGCTCTGTTGACAAGTATGTCTCTACAACTCGACAAAGGCTTTTATTTCTATCAACAAACCTTCAAATTAAAGCAAGATTAGACACAAATTGCTCATTTATCGGCCCTTAATTTGACCAATAACTACACAAACAAAACACGATATTAAGATTGTAATATTGCTATCATGCATGCATATCCACTGTCCTCCTCGTCTCCAAGAACTTAGACAATATCCATCCCTAACATTGAAATCCATGTACTCTCTCTCTCTCTCTCTCTCTCTCTCTCTCTCTCTCTCTCTCTCTCTCTCTCTCTCTCTCTCTCTCTCTCTCATGATTGGTCCCAAATGCATACACAAGAGGTAAATAAAAGGAAAATCCACTCAAAATGTTATTGAAGAAATGTCATATTCCCTTTTTTTCGCTAAATTTCATTATTTTTTATTATTTTTGTCATTCAATAATTTTTTTTTATCTCTCTTCATATCACTTTATACTTTTTATAAGGGGTTGAGCCAGACATTTATCTCTTAAAAAGACAAAATTTAAATATAAAATTTAATTTATTATTTAATCTTAAAGTATAATCCTTTGTACTTAATAACACTTTTATATAAAGTATTAAAAAGGAAATTCGGGGGAGGGGGAAGATAACATGGTTCAGTCTTCCTTGGCCGTAACTACCATAAACGACTAGAAGTTTGCTTGTATGACACCATTCAACTTAGCTTAAGACTTATGATCGGGGTCTTGTATTGTAATTTATGTTTGATTTTACACACTTTACAAATATAAAAAGAATTTTATAGACTATTTTATTTTTAATAAGTATCTTACATATTTACAGCTCTTAAAATTATATTATATAAAGTAATAGAATAGCATGAAAGAAGTTAATAAAAATTGCTCGATGACACAAATTAAAAAAAAAAAAAAAAGGTTGGGGTAGAAAAAAATTGTAATCTTCTTCAATAGCATTTTGAGTCAGTTATCAATAAAAAAATTTTGGTTTTAAGAATTTTCTCAACATATTTTGTAGAATTGAATTATTTACAATAAGATAAAAATTTTCATTAATATGATTCAATTCGATTTAAAAGGGTACATGGATGGAATATTTATATATTGCTCGTGAAAAAATCAAGAAAAAAGACGTAGTAAAGTAGAGAGGGCACTAGCTAGGTGCAATATCAAAACACTGAAGAGACATTCATATGAATCCAAAATTAGAAAAGGAAAAGGATTCTCAACTTTATTTTTTGAAAAGGATCGTTTTGTCCTTAAATATTTGACATTAGAATTAGATCAATTAAAATAATACATACTTTTTCATTATAATATTAATTCGTGTAAATCAAATCAAATCAACTTTAACACTAAAATATTAATGCATACAGTTTCTTTTCATTATTTTTTTTCTTGGGTGATGAGGCCGGAGAAACCAAGAAAAGCTCAATTAATATAAGTTAGAAGAACCTGTACGGACATAATTAAATTAATTTTAAAGTTGTAAAATTGATACCAAGAGTAAGATTTAAAATTTAACAGCAAGTGAGGATAGTTCTTTAATTTTGGACATCTAATTTTCAATACCGTTAATTAATTACCACTATTAATATTTTTTATTTAAGTATGGTGAAATTTGAAGAAAGATTTGAGGACGAAGAATTTTGTTTTTTAATATAGATATAAGTTCCTTCCATTGTATCTATACAAATGTACTATTGCGTACTTGCCGTGCATGAACTTTTATATGGTTGTCCTATTCCGACTCAATTGGGGGGAATAAATTGTTTCTTCCGTAATTAGGTTTTCTTTCCACGTAGAAAAACTCATGCATTTTTTGTTGTTGTTGTTGTTGATTTTTCAGCCTCCACTTTATTCCTACCGTCTTCAACTTTATATACTTTCTGAGAGAAAAATTTTGCTTTGGACTTTGCCTAATTGGTACTGATCAATTAAAGTTTTCCTATGCATGTTTGTTTATGTTATTAGTATTAATATTTGTTATATTTTCTTTTTATAACTGAGTATTTGAGAGGAAGTAGAAGATATAAGATCACCAAACAGAACACAAAATTACTCTCTCGATAATTCGTATTTAAGACTTTTTATTTAGTATTTTAGGTGGAGATAACTAAATAAAAGTCACGTTATCGAACCACATACTTCTTATTGTTTTTTAAAATCTGTTATTTTGTGTAATTTTTTTATTTATTTATTGGTTATTGATCTCTGAACTTTTAATTATAATGATCGTGGCTATTTTTATATTAATGGATAATAACTTTATTCGATAAGGAAAAATAAAAGTGCGATTCCTTGAATTTGGGAATGGTTTCTTGATTTTGGAGGACAAAAATATAATGGAAGGTACATTGTTAGAATTTTTGGACTTGGGTCTAACTCACCCCAAAAGATACCTCAAGAGGGGAGGACTGCCTAAGTCTTTATAAGTTGTAATTATTTTCTTTAATTAGTCGATGTGGGATTCTCAACACACCCCCTCACGCCCAGGAATGGACATCTGGTGCGTGGAATTTTGCAGGATTGGACATCTGCTTGGGCCAGCCCAACAACTGGCTCTGATACCATGTTAGAATTTTTGAGCTTGGGCCTTTCATACATAATAAGTGTTTGATTATATAAGGGGATGAGTAAACCAAAGCTCTCTCTTGCTAGTTGCTACAGTAAAGTATGGCGGCCAACTTTGTAGACCATTTCTATATTAAAAGGCTAAGCGTTCGATATTGTGCCTGCCCGCGCTCAGCATTTTTTTTTTATTATTTTGTTTATTATTTTTTATGATACATTTATTTTAAAATAAATCTCTTTTATAAATAACATACACAAAATAATATGAACGAGCTGTGTGCCGCATAATTGGACAGGTTCTTCCAGATTGTGTGGATAGTTTTATTTATAAGGTTTGTGGAAATTTTATAAACTACCGAAACAATTAATTAACTATATCTATTTTTTTTTCTTCTAGGAATTACGATGATAAGGATAAAAATCTTGTACAACAATTATTATTATTTTTTAATTCGATTGCAAAATTGGTTCTTTTTTAATATTAATAAATAAATTCTTGTATTAAATTTGAAAATGGAAAAAATACTATAATTTCTTGATACATCTTCTTTCGACTCACTTATATCATTGAATTTGGCAGTTCACTTAAAGATTTTATTTTGATTTCTTGATTTTAGTGTGTTTTTTATACCAGACTTTGTAATTTTTTAATAAAAATATAAAAATCTATACATTATTTATTTTTGCACCATAATAATTTTGTACCTTCCAAATTTCAATTAATCTAATAGTATTGCTTGGTAATCTTGATCTATACACGTGTTATATTAATTAGGTTTAACTTCCTAATTAACAAAATATAACTAACATATGAACCATTTACCGAATAAATACTGTATCAGTGTCTGCTATAATTAGGCTTACAAGAGGCAGATTAGGCCACTTTTATACCTCAATTAGCACCTAATAATAAAGATTCAATACCCACAAAAGACTAATCCTCCCAGTCAAATTTAAGACCTTCCACTAATTCAAAGCATGTGATTAATAATGGAATTAACAATATATATTAAATGGAATTTTTTAAAAGTACCTCCTATCATATAATAATACTATTTACTAAAGTCTTTTTTAAAGATGTTTTATTTTCTTTATATATATATGTATTAAATGATATTTTCGTTCCTTTATTATGTGTGTTTGATATAAATTTTTGGTTACATATATCTATCATTTCAATCATTTCAAGAAATCAAGGAGTAATATTGAGTGATACTTTTCAATATATATATATACTCATATATATATATATATATATATATCTTGGTGGAATTTATAAGTAATTTTCTATCAAATTCATTAAAATTATTAATAACAGTTAAAAGATAATTTAGTATATATACTTTTAAATTTAAATAATTCAAAAATTTTTTTTTTAATTCTTGTGCATGCACTGTCTTAAGGCGACATATAACAAATAACTAATGATCAATGAAAATGAAAAAGTTGGGTTTATTTAGCTCGCATGAGTCTAGCTCGCGAAGATTCAAATAACGGTAGATTGAGAATTTCAACATCTTCAATATGGAAGGTGATTTTGGTGTGTGTAAGGTCCTGACCCATCAGCCTACAAGACCGTTGAGTCGTCATGATTTATATTTTTTATTTTGATGTCAGACAGTTCGATGAAACTGTAAAGACAAAGAATTTCGTCTTTTCATACCAAGTAACTGTTGAGTTAATTTATATAACCAATGATCAAGAAGTCCACTCTTTTGGGGGGCTATAGGGTAGATCTAAATACGCAACATGCATCTTCTTTTTTGCAAAATTATTGGATTTGTTAGGAACTTATATTATGAGCCACTCAAATGAAACAACAATAGACTTTGGAGTTAATCTTTATGAAATTTAAGAATTGAATGAGACAAGTGGAAAAGAAATTGACATAATTAATACAATGGGCTGCCATATTTAACATTAATGAAGCTCGAAAAATATAATTATGGTAAAGGAGAGGAACTTGACATAGCATAGTATCCAGATTCGTAGGGCATTTACAACAAACTATATTTTTTTGAGATTTAAAAAAAAAAAAAGAAATTATATTTTATTTATATCATTATCAAACAAAATAACAAAAGCAATATGTAACCGAATATATATATATATATAATTTCTGTTTGCTGTAGTTTAGGAGTAAGAAGTGCAACATTAGTGTAACATAAGGTACATGCATGCTAGATTTTGTTTTAAATATTGTTTTGTATGTTTTGCAATTAAATTTGTCTTTCATCAAACTTTCTAGAAATTATTTGATTTGTAATTATCCCATCTTTCATACTTGTCCTTGCTAGTACCACTAATGATGTAACCTTGCACCAACCCTAATAATAAATAATATGATTCCCACATTTTGTAGATAAGATAGATAATTGTAGGTAAATATTAGTTAGTCAAAATTCCTCCTCTAAAGGCAATTACTATAATTCTTGGTTTATTTAGTTAAAAATAATAATTAATAAATATATTAGCCTCACTAGTCCACATATATACTTTTTTTCTTGTTTTCTTTTTCTACTTTTCAGAACATTTTTGTAACAAAATAAATATATAGTCATTATTCAACGTAGAGCAATTAACTTGTCAACCACCAATTGCCAATTAGTAGTATTAGGTAAACCCCATTCTCCTCCGTATTTAATGCATTTGACCAAACCCTCCACCAGAGTATGAGGAATTATACTTGTATTATTAGGGAAGAAAAAAAAATTATTTCACTTCTACTACTACTAGTAGTTACCAACAATCAAGAAGACCTCTTAATGGAAAAATATAAAATATAAAACCAACAATTACGATTTATAGTTAAAAGAAAATTGGAGAAAAAGAAAAAAGAAGCAAGTAATGATGTAAGTTGCATTACATACATGGTAAATTAAGAAAAATAAATTAAACTTAAAACATATCAACTAACCATAAAGTATCTATAAAGTATTTTATATTTTCTCATTTTGATCGTAAGTTTTATTTTATGCAGCCTTGTGGTAGCTTGTTGGCGCTGTTAGGCTGTATCCTTTGTTCGGCACTTTTCATCTTTAGGACTAGTGAGAGGCAGCAAAGGTTCTGATTATGACAACAGTACTATGTGACACTTGATGTCCTAGTCTTGTGGATTGGCTTGTTAGGCTGGTGATAGGTTGCCTTGCTCTTCTGGGCTTGAGCTTTTGGCCAACTTAGCTTCTGTTTTAAGTTATAAATTAGAGGAGGAGGATGCGATTTGAATCCAAAACTCAGTATGGTAATGAGTGCTTCATTATTGTGCTACTAATATCTTATCACAAAAAAATGTCCAGTTTTAATATGTAGTTTATCAACTAAAAATACTTGAGATGTATCTGATACCGTATAAATGATATCAAGAGTTATTTAGGATTGTTTAATATATCTTATAGTACACAATCTAATATATATTTTTTAATTAATAAAATTATAAAAGATGTATAATAGACCATTACTAGAAAATGTAGGAGACATCAGGGCCGTATAAGAATCTAAATTCTATGGAAACCAAAATAATGGGCCTAGCTTCTAGCTTAGAAAATAGTAAAAACATATAAGTGAGCCCATGGGCCCTATGAATTGGGTTGTGTTTCCTGTTACGGATATTGCATTTGAAGGAAAATTTAGGCCCATGATTGAATTAGCCCAATGATTGCCAGGGGTGGAAAAAGAACAAGAATCAGCCCATATACCAAAATTCATTTTTGGATTTGCTCATAAAAAAAAAAAAAATCTTTTGGATTTCCTATTTTTCTTTCATAATACAAAACCCAAAAAATAAAAATGGAATTAAAGTAATTAGCCTATTCATCACAATTATCTACCATTGAAATACATTCATTAATTTATATTGGTTATTAAAGTCGTTAGAGAAAAAGTTTTTATTTTTTTTTAATATAACATGTCTACCTTTTATGTTGGATAAATAGAAGGTAGATTATTTTTTAATCAAAGAGAAAATTATTTATCTATTTTAAAAAATAATATTATTTCTTAATTTATCTTCTAAGTTAAAAGAAAATTGAATCAATAAATACAATTTATATATAACTGTATTTGTTTGGGAGGAAATGTAAGTGTATCTTATTGTTAAATACTATATTTTTTTTTTTTACACTGAACTACATCAATTCTATTTATTTTTGTTATTTTTCTTCAGTTTTAAAATATTATGTTATCCCCCTAATTTATATCTACTCCATTTTAAAAAATCATAATAAAAAATATCCATCTATCTTTTTCACTTTTTTCTTGATTTTTCGTTCTATCTTCTTTAAAAAAAAATATTTTCACCTTATCTTAATACTTTGTCGTAAAATAATAATTCATTAATAGAAATATTTTTTTAAAAGAATAAATATTTTGGTTCAAATTTTATCCCCAACCAACAGTTTATCAAAATAAAAGGAAAAAAAAGCTCCGAAAAAGAAAAAAGATAAATCGCCCAAAATTAAAATCTAAAAATGTTCCCTAAAAAAAAAACCAAAAAATGGTGATATGACACATCATCATCTCTTCCATCAGTTGTGGGGGCTAGAAATGTAATTTCGCAAGCATCACTGCTTGAGAGTCGCAACTGAGCCGATCAAAGCGAAGTCCCGCAATTGTAAATCAGAAGCCATGGCAGTGAAGGACAGTGGTGACCGTTGAGTATACATTTTCGTATACGTATAAATATACTCAACTGCAATTAACTGTCGTCAGATCATAAGCCGCCGCTGGAGACACCCAACGACGAAGAACTTATCGGAATTCAGTAACCATCGGATCTATAAGGGCAGATCCGATTGTAAGAGAGGTGGTTAATTGGTTCCGGACTCAATGTCTGGGGATCCAAATATGGATATCTTGCAGGAATCGGGTTGGGAGGAACTCCGCAAGGAAGCTCGCAAGATTGAAGGAGATCTCGACGTCAAGCTCTCTTCTTATGCTAAGCTCGGAGCTAGGTTCACCCAAGGAGGTAAAGCTAAACTTTGCATTTCCTTAATTTTAGTCTTCCTATGGCGATTTGTGACCTAGGATTTTAATTTTTGCTTAAACTTATGTTATTTATTAGATACTATGTCTATATTGATTTATACAGTTTTAATTATGTTGGGGCTATTAGTGGACATCTGGAAAATGCATGTAGTCTGTTGTTGAATTTTATTTGGAGTGAGCCTTAAGCATCCTTATGCTGTCATGAGCTGTGCGGTCTAATAGATAGAGACGGTTTTGAATTTAGAGCTGCAAATTGTAGTTTCATTGGCACTGTTGTGGTGGGATTCTTGATATGTGGGCAAAATCAATTTGCTTATATGTATGTTTGGCATGAGGATAGGGAAAGTTAGCTTTAAAATAACTAAAATTAAGCTGTTTTTGCTCTGTTGAATGGAAAGGTTTGAAAATTTTCTTTAATGGTTTATTATATTCAAAATCCGATTTTGAGATCAAGACAGTTTATGTCTACTTAATTTAATTGTCCTTCATTTGGCGGGCAAGGATGTCTGTTAATGCATCCGGAGAATGTGTTCAATTCTTTTGGCTATAATGCTTTCAAGCTGAAATTAAAGTGGAGTTACTAGCATTTGACATCCATTTGGCACTCCTAATGTAGGATGGAGGAAAAATGATATAAACAAGAAGAGTGCAAAATCATGCACTTAAAAAAGAACTAGATTTTAAGGTTGATTTTAATTCACATTTACATGAGACCGTGCACCTACCAACAAGATATTACAAATTACTTGATGGAAAAAGTAGAGCATGAAATGTAGGGCATTGCTAGATTGGGTAACAGCAGCTAGATTTATGCAATCTTACCTCTTTAACTGAAGAGATTATTTCTCTACTATGATCCTTAAACTCGTACATCACCGTGGAGCAACTTTACCATTGTACTTAATTTGTTGCTTCATTGTTCACACATGATTTGGAGTAGCTTGGTTATAAACTTCTGATGATTGTGATGATGGATTTAGGTTATGTGGAAACCGGTTCACCACCAACTGTGGGGTCTGGGAGGTCATGGAAGTCAATGGAAATGGAAATCCAGTCATTGCTTGAAAAACTATTGGACATAAATGATTCTATGAGCCGTTGTGCTGCATCTGCTGCACCTACTACTTCTGTAACACAGAAATTGGCAAGGCATAGGGACATATTGCACGAATTTACACAGGTTATTTACTAATTTTACATATTAGTTTATTGGTTCTACATGCCATTATTTACCAATGGTTTGGATGGCGTGCATCATGTTTTAATGCCCGTTGTTTGAAGATATGATTGGTTGGAATTCATCATGAGTAAACTTATTCCAATGATGTAACTGCAATTACTTGGATAATTCAGAGAATTTGTTGTGCAGATGGGTTTTAAATTAGTGCATCACAGTGCTGTCTTATTTAGGGCCTCATATGGAAAATTTATTGAGCTCAGCGATGTTTGTTTCCTTTATATACGTTCAGATTTTAAATTCATGGTCTTTGTGCCGTCTTTTGATTCCTTTTTCTTCTTGTTCTCTGTGTGTGTGTGTGTGTTCTTTTTTTTTGGTGGCATGCATTCAGATTTTGTAATAGATTTTGCATTGTAAATTCATTTATTTTCAATTATTAATAAATGGCTCTTTGATGGTTGTATACTTATCATATTGTTTGAACTAATGCTTAATTTTTGTATAGGAATTTAGGCGCATTAAAGGAAACATAAACTCAATGAAGGAACATGCAGAACTCCTTAGTTCTGTAAGGGATGATATTAGTGAATATAAGGTGAGATATATTTTCTGTTCTAGATACTTTTCTGTATGTTGGCTTTGCTCTTGATTCTTGAAGCTGTATTTTCATTGTGCAGGCATCTGGTAGCATGTCGCCAAGAATGCAGATATTACGAGAGAGAGCTGCAATACATGGAAATATAGCACATGTAAGTTTCTAGTTCTCTTCAATTTGTCACATCACATCCATCTTGTATAACGTTAAAATCTATATGCTGATCATATATAATTTTAAGGGCAACTCCAAGTCTCCAACCATTCCACTAAAGTTGGTGTAAAAGAAAATACTCGCAACATCTTTCTACACCATATTTTTTGCACTCCAATCATCTAAGCAGAATTGGGTGTAAAAGTATCTTACAAGAATATTACACAACTATAATTTATAAACTAAAGTTAATTTATATTTATAAACTACACCTTATCTTGAATTTTCTTAAGTTTTGAAATATTTATAAATGAATTTATAACATTTATAAATAAGAAATATAGTAAGTATTAAAATAAATGAAATTTATATCCAAAATTGGTCTTATCTTAAAGGTCTCAATAAGATCTTTGTAAAGATATATTTAATGTAAAGTAATTTATATTTTAAATTTAATTATTAACAAATTATGTAAATAGATGAAAATGAGGAAATGATATAAAAATAATATGTGAAAAAGATGAAAGGTAAATAGGACAATATTACATTTTATTGTGATGAATAAGTAACCAAATTTGGTGGGTTACTGTTCATTACACCATTTTGTTGAGGTCCTTTGATGCTTTTGTTGCATTTAAATTTCTGACACCAAAAAACGCCAACTATCTTGGTTGGAGTTGGTCTAAGTTCTGTCGCCTTGGACTGACCAGGTTAGAATAGTTATCAAGCTTCCCGCGTCCTGACCCTTCACTTGTGAATAGAAAACACATTTTTCAGTACATACTATATTTTAACTAGTGTACCAATCTTCATAGGAAATACATAAAGCTGATAATTCTGTGATGGAAGATCCATTGCCAACATACGTTTTTGAGGGGAAAGTTGGTACTTGCAAAATCAATCTCCCTGAAGTTCGGAGTTTAGAGGGAAAAGGGGAATTGTTTGTCGCAACCTGCTTAACTTTCTAATGCATATCTACTTTACTGTACATCTTTGGTTGGAAATACATTCGTTGTTGCTTTCAAAATTGACAAAAAATGAAAAGAAAGCTACTGGAATTTCCTTCATTTTTGGCAAACTCTCCTGTCACAAGTATGTTTTCATATTGCTGCAACTCTTCTGAATTTTGTTCTTCTTTGATCTTTGACATATATCCTCTTGAATATCTTGTTGGTAATTTACATTTGTATTCTAAAATTTGCAACTTCTTGACACTGAAAATGACTTGCTGGCTTGATATATCTTGTTTTTCAACCTTTTAACTTTTATAGATCGATGATGTGATTAGTCAAGCTCAATCAACCAGGGCTGCCTTGGGCTCTCAAAGAGCCTTGTTCGGGGATGTGCAAGGAAAAGTGAAGGTACTCGGCGACAAGTTTCCTGTCATTCGTGGTCTAATTGGTAATCCTCTGGAGCCACATCTTATGCTATTGTTTCTCTTTGAGTGGCCTATTCATTTTATTCTTAATAATTCTGACAGGTTCAATCAGAAGGAAGCGATCAAGAGACACCCTGATCCTTGCTGCAGTTATTGCAGCTTGTACTCTCTTTCTTATTATTTACTGGCTCTCAAAGTAGTTACGATTATATATACATAATCTTTAACAAAATGACACAATTTTGATCAATTTCACTGTTAAAAAGCTTGTAGCTTCTTTTTCCTGTTCATTATATCTTTAAAACATATCTTACATCTGTCCTCAACCAATTATGTTATATGCTTAGAAACAGATAATGCTGTAGCCAAATTATCGTTTCTGTGGAAGATTTTGCTACACCTAAGTCAAAAAAACAAAGAGTTCTCTTTTGAAACGTCTATATTGAAACTTCATACCGCTGAAATGGCATATGAACTTAATTGTGGTGCATTCATTATGTGTGTGAAATGTTGGTAAGTGTTATTGATGTGTTTTAACTATATTGTGGTGCATTGTTATGTGAAGTAAAATGCTCTTGGGTTATACTGTTCTATTCTGGTTTGGTTTGAGGTAGCTTTTGTAGTGTTGGTCTGTTGGAACTACTAGTAATGTGTTTTGGAGGCATGTTTCTTCCTGTTTTTGTGTCTTTCATTTATTTTTATGGCTCCAAATGAGGATATGAACAAAGCACCTTTTGATTTAGCAAAAGGGAATAGATATATTTGAGCTTAAAACCAGCATTTGGTGAAATATCCTTGTCAAATATTTAATGGATTTGGATAATTTGATGAATGCAGTTGTATGATAGTTTGTTTTAAATGTCTTTAAGCTTCCATATATGACAGATTTGCTCATATTGATAAGTTGACAAACATTTTCTTGTTTCTGAAATTGCATGTTCTACAAAATGTCCACCCACTTTCTGTCTTTCCCCATACACACACCCCTATACCCCTTTTCTCTTCTTTGAAAAACATTTTCATAAGTATTTATGTTTCTTTTGGGGTGTGGAAAGAGATCTTCCAATTAAGCTTATTGACTTCCTCTGCTATTAATCAAGGGAATTATAGCTTTGATAATTGTGCTTTTTTTTTCTAAAATGGTTGCGCTTTGACACAAATTATATTATGTACTCAGGCACACCTTGTATGTTATATTTGTTCATGAAATTTGTATTCTACATTCATAGAATCTTAAGACCACCATGAACTTGTATTTTGTTATCACAATTCTCATAGAACCATAACATATAACTTATAGAATCGTGGCAGAATACGTATTATGGAACTTGTATTATATTCCCAAAGAGCTTCAACACAGAATCTATAAAACCATAACATATAGTATACCTTACATTATGTTATCAAATGGGCATTCAATTCTTATAGAATCATAACACAAAATCTATGCAATCGTCGTTTCAGTTAAGATAAGAATAGATATTATTAGAAATCCCAATTTTCAGACTTACATCTTTTCTCCTTCTCAGAAACCATTCAAGTTTTTATGAAAGGACTCAAAATAAAAAATTTTAAAATCAAATTCTATGGAAATACACTCTAAACTAATACCCAATAATATGATAGATAGATAGGGGGTTGGAGAAAGAGAGGAATCGGGGAGGGGAAGCAGGAGTAATGAGGTCTCACATGGGTTGAAAGAGGAAGAGGACAATGGTAACACGCAGAAAGGCAAACGGCTCTCTTCACTGCTCAAATTGATGCCCTCTCTCTATATGGATATCTGAGATTGGGATCCTATACAAATATCAAAGGTATGGCCAATGTATATAGTACCTGGACTGGATCCTATGGCTGACTTTTCTTTTTAACTTTTTTTAGGGGGAATCTACACCACAAAACAAAACCCATCACTCTTTGCTGCTATTGCTATTGCTATTGCTATTGCATGGAAACAAACGAAACGAGGCAATCCATTGCATGCTTTCTTAACTAAGCTATATTATCATAGACTCCCTTCTTCCTACACCATGGGTATTGACTCAAGGACACAACAAAGTTGCACAGTGCTTGTTACTCTCGCCATTTCTAAAAGTTCTTTTTATCTGTCCGTTTTTTTAAATTTGTAAGCATTTGTTCTTCAAATTCTCCGACTTAACATTACGTAATATGTAGGTGAGATGGTCATAATCTCTCTTAATTTAATCAGAAATTTCAAATACGAATTTTAAAAATGCAATTGTGCCTTACCTATCATGCCCCTAGCCAAGTGCCGATCAAATTCACCTCTTTATGACATTTAAAATAATATATTTATCCGAATTCAATTTCACTATTGAAAATCCCACATTAACTAACTAAAAAATAACTAAACTACTCATAAGACCAACAATTTTCCTCTTTTGAGGTACTTTTTTAGGTGATTTAAGTTCATATTCAAATTTTTGATTCAATTAGGAATTAATCTAGATATGATATTTAAAGACATGTCTCTTATACGCTTCTCATGATATACTTCACGATCGATTTCACCAAATTAACTTCTTTAACATTTTAAGAAATGAAAATGGCTATAAACATCCTTAAACTATTTTCAGTTTTTAATAAGTATCCGTAATCTAATTCTTTACTTTTTTTATTTTTACGATCTAATTATTTTTGGGCATTTACGAATATTTAACCAGCACTTCAAAGGATAGTTTTTTATAAGAAAATGTATGTGCCTCACACCTGATTAACTTTTAAGGGATAAAATTGTCTTATAACATATTTCCTCTAAAAAAACTCAACCCTTGAACTTTCGAAACAAATTTTAAGAGACAAAATTGTCTTATCATCTCTTATTTTCTATTTTAAAAAGCTTTTTTTAATATAAAATTTTATTCTACCTCAGTTAAAGATTTAATTCCGTCTATAATTTTAATGGGACCGAATGGAATCATGAATTTTGTTTTGGCTTCTCTTCCCTCGGAGGGGAGGCGATCCACAATAATCAAAGAGGAGGTATCTGTTGTAGGTAGGGAGGGAGGACTTTATAAAGCTATGATACCTCAATTCGTACGTACTTCACAAAAAAGGGATCTAGTGAAGATGTGGGTACATCTCTGTTTCAAACTCCACATTTATGTATTTTTATTATAAACTACGTACTCTTTGGCAGCTTATATTAATTTAATTTGCTTTTCTAGGTTTTTTATAGACAGAAAAAAAAAAAAACAAACTTGATATAATAATAATAATTAAATTTGTCGGCTTTAATTTGTTTAGATTAAAATGGGGTCCGTCTATTTTTATTTCTTTAGTGTTTTCATCTAAGTATGTAACGGCATAAGCTGACATTTTCCAGCTTTCTGCGTTTTGTAAAAGAGGAATCTGGAATTTTTTTTCTTTAAGAAAATAAATTGGATTATTATTATTATTATTTTTGCTGCAAAAATTTTAGCAGACAGCTACAGAAATGGTCTCTGCTTCAAAAGTAACTAACATTTTGCTGCTTTTGGATCATCCAATAGATAATAATGTGTCACATATAAAATGTCATCAGAGACAGAATCTTTAATTAAATTAAATTATTTAAAAAAAACATATGATTTCATGAGAGATAGAATGTTTGTAATAATTAATTTAGCTACTATTGGCTTGAATTTATATATGTAAAACCGCTTGATACAAGGAGAAGATTGCACCAACATTTTCAGTATTGGTTATGTGTTTATTTTTGTATTTTATTATGTATTAATTCCGAGTGAAGATGTAAACAAGTGAAGCAATTTACAAAACAGAACATGTTGATACTCATTAATTTGGGAAAAATTACTATATACAAACACAACACACTCTTTTGCGCTTTTTTTTTTCTATAAAAAATCCAATATATATATAGTTTGATTGATTTTAATATTTTTAAATTTGTATAAATAAGCAAATCTTAAAAAACAATGGTATAAAAGAGGTTGAGATCGTCTGTAACACTTTTTAATTTGATATATTTTATTAATAAAATTTAAATAAAAAATAAATCTTAAAGAAAAAAGATTAACTCAAAAATAAAAATATATTATAAAAAGAAAATGATATAATGTTTTATTGTCTTAATTTATTATTAAAAAGTAAATTATTCAATTTTTTTGGAAGATAAAAAAATCGATCATAAATTAAAAATATTTTATGTATTTATCAAGCCATTATTAATTTATAAATTGAGAACGACATATTAATGGCATGGCAGCCCTGATCAGAATTGAAGAAGAACAAGAGCAGTGACATTTTGAGTAGGATAGTGAGTTGCAGAGATATTAACGGAGTGAGTAAATAAATTAACCTTTTAAAGGCAAACTTTGAATGGGGAGAAGATAAAGCCATTTGTGTGCAGAAGATGAAAATTGAGTTTGTTATTTGTTGTAGTGTTTGGGGATGTGATAGTTTTGAATGGGGTTTTTGCTGTGTAGAAGTGACAGCCATCTTTTTCAGCAAAAGTTTAGGGTTCCCCAGAAAACCAAAAAGTTATAAAAGCCCTGAAGAAAAAATGCTTGTTTATGTATTAAGATTTTGTGTTCCTTTTTACCATTTTAACCAAAAAAAATACCCACTTCTTCCACAGAGAAAAACATTGCCATGTGAAGACAAACCCCTGCTGCCTGCCTCTCATCTGCATCTCCATTCATATATATGATGGATCTATCTCCATGCATCATTTCCTTTTCTTTTTCTTTTTTTTTAATATATTTGTATAATCACTAGTTAAAGAATAAATAAACTTGACAAGAAGGATGTGATTTAATGGTTAGATTTTTCCACTTGACATGTCAAATAAGAAGTACAGAGAGGTTTAATACTGCATGGCAGCTTTTTGTTGTTGTTTGAGCATTGTGTCCTCTTATTCTTCCCGAATTAGTCGATAAATTTCGAATACCAAATTACTAAAAATAACTCAAATTTTAATATAATATCAAAACCACTTAGTTCAATATCGAACAAGTCTTTTCACTTGTAGATGTTTAATCCTGCATAACTTTACATTGCAATTTAGATGTCCAGCCTATTTCGTGTGAGAGGATGAGGATATCCAATTCTGTATAACTTCACGCTTCATCTCAGATGTTCAAAACAGATATCCTGCAAAGCTTTACTCTCCACTTTAGATCTATGTCCAACCATGGGAATGAAAGTGTGTGTAAAAAATTTTATTATGAATCAGATTCATATTATTATTCATAGATTTCTTAGTTCGTAATAAGTCACCTCAACTTCTGTTTTGGACTTTCTCTCTTGTCGAGTGGCATTCCGCTCTCCTTTCCTTTTTCTTTTCCGTTATTCTAGTTAAGCTAAATGACTATCTTTAGGCGAGTCCTTATTTCCCCTTAAGATTCCTACTTGAATACGAAGCTTTACCTTTTCTTTCTATAGATTTCTTTCTCTCTTTCGCTAATTGCTTACGAACCAGGAGGCTGCTAAAGAAGAAGCGTGCTCCATCCCGAAATGAAATGTTATTTTCAAATTCTTAGTACAGAAAGGAAATTACTGAATGACACTTTGTTGTTCCTACTCGTTCAATTCTTCCTTTTTCTGAATAATATATAAATTTATAAATAAAAATATAGATCTAATTCATAATAAAAGATTACGTGCAAATTTGATTTAAATCTTCTTTTTAACAGAAAAATAAAAGGAAAATAGAAAAACTTAAAAAAGATTTTTGTCTTCTCTGCTCACACTGACATATACGTATCTCTATCTATGCGTATGTGAGAGACAGATGAGTTTGAGAGGTCAAATCACAAAAAATTTTCAAAACTTTATTGACTTTTTATTTTTTTTCTTTTTTCATTTGCATGTTTGTGATTGGATTTATTGCGGAATGGTGAGTGAGGTGAGGGGCTCTTTGTATTGTACTTGAACTTACCTTTTTGCTTTTTTTAGTAATTTAGTCCTTAGATCGGCTAAGTAAATGTTACTTTGTGATATTATTTAATTTTGTTCCTAAAAACATGTTGTGTTTTTTTGTATGGATTCTTGATTTTACTTATTTTATGTATAGTACCTTAATAATGTTGTCTAATTAGTGGCCAAGAAATTATCAAATTATATGTTACGTTTAATTGGTTCTAAGAATTTAGAGAATTTCATATATAATCATTCTCGTGATGAAACTTTTACAGATAGATATTTTATTGTACTTATTATGTATAGTGTTAATAATTAATGTTGCCTAATTAAATTAGCAAATTATGTCACATTTGTAATAGTTCTTCGTCGTGTTAGAACAGATACAAATATAATTGCCTCATCAGAGGCCAAGGAAATTAATGGATTGTGTCGCATTGCTTTAAGAGCTTAGAGTTCTTTATGTAGTTAATCATTTACGATAGAATGGAATTAAAAAAAGATATGATGAGACCGAAAGTGAGACAGATTGAGGATTCAAGGGTTTTCTTGTATTTATCGGAGAAGAATATAAATGGTCCTTTATACCCTTAGTTCTCATAAATAAATTCAGAAAGACTCATAATTTTTATTCATAAGTTTAAAAACACATATATATGCCTCTAACTAGAGATAGTATATAAATGAACATACATTAATGATTATCAAATAAGAGGCCGAGAAATTAATGGATTGTCTCGTGTTTGCTCTGAGAACTGAGGGTCCTTTATGTAATTAATCATTTATAGTAGTGGTGGAACGAGGAAAAATATGAGGCAGAAGGTGTGAGGAAGGGGGATTGGTGGTGTTTTGGGCATTGGGGGGAGGGGGTTGTAAAATGGCTGAATCAAGTATAGAGAGATAAGGCCTACAAATGGAATTGGTGTATTTAGAACAGTGAAAGAGCCAACTTTTGCAAAACATCGTTTAGAGTGGGATTGGATTTGAGCTCAAATCTCAATTTCATCTTAAAATTAACGAGAAATGAGTTTAAAATCTATTTTTTAAGTTTAAAACTCATGAACAATCTCACAATTAAGTTATCTTAAAAAACTCGACTTAGGATGGGATGGGAAACAAAAGGATAGAAGAGTCCTTTTTTTAATTTCATTTAGAAATTAAACTAGTTAGAAATGCTATTCAAGAGTAGCCGGGGATTGGATATGAGCTCAACCTCTCCAATCTAGTTTCATTTGAAAACTATCTAAAAATAAGTTTAAAATCTATTTTTCATATTTAAAATCCAAGTATGAAATGGTTTGAACAACTTAACATTCATTTTATTTTAAAATTTTGAAATTAGGATGGAATGAAAACAAAAGATCCAAAAATTTTTTTTTTTTATTTCATTTAAAAAAACAAACTAGTTAAAAATATTATCTAAAAGAGCGGCCATAGTTTTCTTCATTCATGAATTGTAGATACAATACTAGTTTTGAAGAAGTTTGTCTACTTACTCCCGGTCGACCGTGTAGTTAAATGGCAGTCACAAACATACTAAAGAATATGAAACTTTTATTTATTTGGTTTTTCAAGTGGTCCTCTCATCTCATCAACTAGCTAGGAAAATCAATATTTGGTACGATTGCTTATATATAAAATCTTTCATATGATGCATCATTTTACTCCTCAAAGTGTAAGATTTTTGAGATTTTTACGGTCTTAACTAGCTAGTATTATTGCATGCTTGTCATTAGGTATATACCAAGTGAAAAAATTAAGTTGTTCTTCATCTCTTTTGTTCGGATAGGTTTAGAGTCAGTTGTTGCCCTTAGATTATTCAAATATTACTGCAGACCTTTCTTCATTTCCTGTTGATTCCGAACCGGTATTTGAGAAGGAGCAGAAAAGAAGGGAGGGTCTCTCGGTTATTGAGCATGTTGGGGGATTAGGCAGCAGTGGAAGATTGCAATTTGATAGTTGAGAACTTTAAAAGAAGTCCTCCGTTCATCTAGGAGTGGAAGATTTCCGCAGCTGTTCGATCCCCACTTCGCGCTCACTATTGAAAGAAAGAACAGATATTTAAAAAGTTAAATTATATAAGACCATCCCGACTAGCTTTGCGGATGGATATCTTGTACCTGAACTATCTTTTGAGGCATATTGGAGAATTGGCTATGCGCGGGTGGCCCTCGATACAAAAGGAATTGCCCCCGCGCAGTAGGTCACTTCTGAATTGCACGATTTCCAACGGCTCTTGTTTTTGAATGCGCACTTTTTGTAATCCAACGGCTCTCTCGCTTCCTTTTCGGCAAACGCCTGTCAAATATATAGTTGATTTGGGCGCTCGCCCTCGTTGACGTTCCTTTACTCCGATAGCATCATCTCCAACTGAGACCACTCGACCGATCTCATCGCGACAGAACAGAATGGTTGTGGAATCTGTAGCCTATCTTTCCCGGGCCGAGGTGTACCAACGATCTTGCCCTAGCTAGATTCCATTCAAAGACGCTCGAAGCTAGCTTTCTAGAAATAAAAGCTTAAGGAGCAGCTAAAACGCATTTACTTCTTACTTAAGTTCTTGTCGTATAGCGTGGGTATGCAATTTTCTGGTTATTCCATGTGGAACCCCACTTTGATCCCTTTAGGCTTGGTGTTGAGTCGGATCTTAGTGGCTTAGTGAAAAAACGAGACCATCAACCTACCTCTGATAATGCGACGCCAGACCCAAGGTTGTTTGTTATCATTCTTTTATTTGATGTACTCTTGGAACATCGGAGTTTTAATTGATCAAGATAAATATAAACTATTGATAATTGATGAACATTGGATGTTTGTAAACTTGCAAGACTTAATAGATTAGAGATAAAGAGGGAAACTCTCCAAAAAAAATCTTTGATGCTTAAATTAAGTCATTTGTTATTATTCAATGAAAAACTTAATAAAAAATATATCTTTCTTTATATTTTTCAAACTTTTTTAACTCAACCAACTTTTGATGTGAGATTTTTAACATTTTATCTCCATCAAATTAATTCGACTTAGTTCTTGCTCTGCGAATTAGCTTCAGGAGTCCTAATTTTGCCGTAGACTGAATTTAGACATATCTCTTTATTTGTAAAGTGGTCTAAAGGGATACTAAATCCCATCAATAATCAATTGAAAAAGGTTTAGTAGCTAGAGAAAATGAAATAAAGGGTATTTTATTATGTAAATATAATATATATAAAAGTATTGAGTGATAGGATATGGATATGGTCCTGAGTGATCCAATGGCATATCTGAAAATGAACCCTAGCTAGAGGGGAGGAGGAGCAAGAGGAAGAGGACTTTGGCTCTTGTGGAGGTGCAAAGGTGGTAGTAATAAGTAAAGTTTCAGAAGATAGTTGCCCGCCATTTAAGGCTTTATATTTGAAACTCCACCAGCTGCCTTGCTATATATATATATATATATGTATATATCATCTTATCTCATTTCTAGGGTTAATATATATTAATTATTAGTATATATTATATTATGATGAAGAAGATGAGGCAAAATAATTTAGAAAGAAAAAAGAAAAAAAAAAAAAAAGGAGAGGAAGGGTTACTGCAGAATCACCACATCACCCCTATTAAGTGTGAAAACAACAGGTGAATGAGTGAAAGCTAATCACCCCATGCAAACGTCCCTTTCTCACTCCTCTCCCCCACCTCTGCCGCCTCTGCTATCTGCTCTCTCTCTCTCTAGAGACACATATTACATAACACAAAATGAGATCCATCCATTGGGAATGCCAACCATACATTTCTCTCTCTCTCTCTCTCTCTCTCTCTCTCTCTCTCTCTCTCTCTTTCTCTCTCTCATATGTATGATGAATTATGATACATCAAACAAGTTGTACAAACTTAAGTACATTTGCTACAATAATATGAAATAGTGTTTCCTTTCACTTTCTAATATTTTTTTTCTTTTTTCCTGATCAAGATTTTGTTTTTGCTAAACCTAGAAAAAAACAAAAAACAAAAAAAATTTAGGATCAACATTGAGCCAGTTCACAGGGCAAAACTAAAAATACAAGAAAAAGTACCTTTTTGCCCATAAGATTATGTTATAAAACAAGTCTATATCCCTAGTCATTAACCATAGTAAGACACATTACTCTTCTGACTGTTCTTGTTTCCATAATAGAGACATAATCAGTAATAAGGATGATAGGGATAATGTAGCTCAATGCGTTAAGATGACCATGAGTAAGGATATGATTCTGGTAGTAAATATTATCTTAATTAAAAATCTAAATCATTTTATACTTTTCAATGAGTATCTATTGTATTTTTTTTTTTATCTATATTCACTTCTCTATCATTCTTATTTATTTCTATCCTTATTAAGTATATTTTGATTTATAATTTATCTTCTTTTCAATGCCTTCTTGAATATAAATCCAAAAGGTCTCTTATTTCTGACCGCAGGTATTAGAATTTTTCTTCTTGCCCCGGTTGAGTACAAGTATATATATATCACTTGAAATGACCTTTTTATCCCTGATTAAGCTAATATCACTACTAAAAAAATCATCAGCTACTATATAGAGAAGGGTCGGTACTCTTGGACCCCCCACCACACCATACCATACCACTCCCATCTCTTTCTCTCTCTCTCTACCTCTCTCTCCGGGAGTCTTCCTTCCATCTCATCATCAAGAAAAAACATATTTCAGAAAGAGAGATCAGATCCATCCAAGGGCGGTTATAATCTGTCCCTCCTCCGTCAACTCATCATCATCATCATCTTATAATATATACTTTCGATCAGTCAATCCTATCAATCAATCAAATCAAGAAAACACAAGAAATTCTCTCAAATAGAGATCAAGAAGAGATCAAGAAAAAAGGGCAAATTTATTTTTTTAAAAAAAAAAGGAAAAAAAAAATGTCCTCTTCATCTGCTTTTGCTCCGGACCACCACCACCACCATGTCCAACAACACCATCTTGCAACTGCTTCTGCAGCAGCTGCAGCTGCTCCCACGGAGCAGCTTTGTTACGTCCATTGTAACTTTTGCGATACTGTCCTCGCTGTATGTATATATCTCATTCACTGTCTTATGTCTTATGTCTCCACCACGGCCACGCCCAAGGAAACAATCATTATTTGATTTTTACTATTCTTGTAATTAATTAATTTTTTCTTTTTTGGAATTAATTAATTAATTTTGTAGGTGAGTGTTCCATGTACAAGTTTGTTCAAGACAGTAACAGTAAGATGTGGTCATTGCACCAATCTTCTGTCTGTGAACATGAGAGGACTTCTCCTTCCAACTGCAGTACCAAATCATCAGCTTCATCTTGGACATTCTTTCTTTTCTCCTCAGAATCTTCTGGTATTTTTTATTATTAACTTTACCAATTAGGGTTCTTCCCAGAAGATATAAAATAACAACGGCACCGTCTCCCCTTCCCCCAACTAAGGACAAGTTTACCTTAACATAATCCTAGCTATATTGTTTTAATTCTAGTGTTTAATTGCTTAGAAATGTCCATTTTCGCGTACCTTATGAAATTAGGGTTTTTATGTATATTGTTTTGCTTTTTTTCTTTGATATTAAAATATTTAGAATGGTTACAATCAAAACCGACCTGGCACTCTTTATCTAATTCAAAGAAGAGTTGAAGAATGGGGACAATCTTAGAACGAAAAATATATATAGTTTTGATAAATTTTAGTTCTAGTTTAAAAGTACTTTATCCTTTATAACATTTCTTTTCTAATTTAAAAGAATGTTACAAATAATTTTAAGCTAACATAATGGGTATATTTTTCATTTGGAATATATAGTATTAACAACATTTTCTTGAATTTTTACCCTTTTTTTTCCAGGAGGAACTGAGGAACTCACCTGCTACCAATTTGCTGATGAATCAACCAAATCCGAATGAAACCCTCATGCCGGTTCGAGGTGTTGATGAGCTTCCAAAACCTCCTGTTGCTAACAGACGTAAGATTAATCTTCTTCTTACCCCCAAAAAAGTTATAAAAAAATAATAATTATGAAATATGTTTTTGCAAAATCCTAGCTCTTCCTGCATGAGAATTATTCAATTTTTTTTGTTTTTTAGAACAGATACATTATTATATATATTATTTTGAAATATTGGGGAGTATATTATTGAAGGTTTACTAATAAACAGTAAATGGACATTATTTTCAATTTCAAAATTGGGAAGGAAGCTTAAAACATTTTTGAATGTCTACCCTTTATATTTGATATAATTCTACATATATTTAGTACTTGTCGAAAGCAAAACTTTGAACATTCTTCTATGGTTATGTTACATTGTTCATCAACAGTAGTAGCCTAGTCATGTGTTCCACCATTGATCATCACATTATTCCGTGGTACTAATTTTTACAATCTTAGTTTTCCTGTTTACTATAAAATGGTTTTTTTTTTTTTTTTTTGGGAGGAGGGTGGGGTTCATGTGTTTGACTGTGTAAAAGGAAGAACTTTCTCTCCCGGAAATCAAGATATATGATAATAGAAATAGACAGAGCTATTAGGATGATCAGTAGTAGTCTAGAGTATCATTACATAATGATGAAGGAAGGGTTTGAAGAGAGAGAAAAGTCATTGGAGAAAGATGTAGAGAAGTCAGAAATGTGATTTTAATGTTTCTTACTTATTAATTACTAATGTTTAATTTTTTGTTTTTTTTGGTGTTATGATCTTATAGCCCCGGAGAAACGACAGAGAGTGCCATCTGCTTACAACCGCTTCATCAAGTAAGTTATTAAATTATTACTAGTTCCATTTGTCACACTTCTTCTTAACTACATCATTTTATTATTGAGAAGTCTCGTTTTTTAGATATTAATACATTAAATATCATTTTTTAATTTAGTATCGATAAAAGAGGTTTATCTTTAAAAAATTTCGAACAAGATTATAGTTTGGCTAAATTGGCCAACACAATATTTCTATAAAATAAAAAATTGTTAACCAATTAAAGGCTCTTTTCATCCTCATTTTTTTACTGTTCATTTTTTTTTATAATAAAGAATATTGAAATGAAAATTCTGATTATATTCTGGGTTGGGTGCAGGGACGAGATCCAACGCATCAAAGCAGGAAACCCAGATATAAGTCACAGGGAGGCCTTCAGTGCAGCTGCAAAGAATGTAAGATCCCAAGACCAAGATAGAGAGAAATTAATTAAGACCTAGCTAGCTTGCTAGGGTTTCACATATATATATTCTTTATTAATTTTGCTTAGATTTTATATATATATATATATATATATTTTTGGCATTTTTCATGATAGATAGAATTATTTGGATTTTGATTTGTGGGTTTTCTTTTGTTTTTTTCATTTAAGTGGGCCCACTTTCCACACATTCACTTCGGACTCATGCCTGATCAACCCGTGAAGAAATCCAGTGTTTGTCAACAGCAGCAGGTATATATCTATATACATATATATATCCCTCTTTACCTCTTTTCATCACACCAATAGAAAATGCTTGCTTTTGTTACCAATTTTTATTAGAGTAGTAGTGATATAGAGTGGGTAGAAATCGTCATTTCAATAAAAAGTACATGTTTTTCTTTATTGTTTTTTCAATTTAACAATCTACCCAACATTAAGCTAATAATAGACCCACCTATACTTCTTGGGGGTCAAAATTTAAATATAAAACCTTGATGTATTATTTAATTTTTAATTATTATTATGTTTACTTAATAACTCAATTTTTATAGGTTTAAGAGGGCCAAATATAGCAAAATATATTAACTTTTACATGAAATGAACATAATTTTATACTTTACATAAAGCATAAAAAAAATTTTGAAGGGCCAAAATTTATATCTAAAACTTCGGTGCATCACATTTAGCTTTGAATTATTATTTTTTTTTTTAAAACTTAATTTTTATAGATTTAAAGGTTCAAAATAGTAAAATATATTAACTTTTACACGAATTTGACAAAATTAATTTAATACTCAAAGTATAAAAATTTGATATCCCCTTGGCCGTAACATAGCTTCACCTATGCATAGCACATTAGCTACAAGAGTTTATGACCAATCCTTATACTATGCACTCAATATACAATGCATCATACATCATATTATTAAAATTATGAAGTTTTATTAAGAATATTATTAAAATTATGAAGTTTTATTAAGAATGATTCATTTTTAATTATGATCAAATTTCAATTGTTATTAAATTTATGTAGTTTTAATAATATGGTACACAATGTAAAGTGTACCGGTGTATAGTATAATTTCGACAAATTACCTAGGGTTTTAGTTTCAAAATAACATTTCCATGTAGGTAACTAACTAATTAATTAGTTTTCTTGCTATTGAATGAAAATGAATATTAATGCAGGATAATATTGGTGAGGATGGAGGAGTACTGATGAAAGATGGGTTCCTTGGTCCTGCAAACATTGGAGTATCTCCCTATTAGCCGCTGCTCTCATGCATGATGATCATGTTCTAATCTCTGTTTTCTCTATGATCTCCTGCTGCTAAGTTAATTTCTTTAAAAAAAAAATTAGGGTTCTTAGTGGTACGTATGTAGTACTTACGTGTTGTGTCTTTTCTAAGAATTAGACCTTAATTTCTAAAAAGGTTCAGATCATGTGTTCTTTGTTGGTGAGAGATGATTTTGATTTCTCATTAGAACTATGTTATGTTATGTTAATCTCTCTTTGAATTCTGAAACCTTTAAAAAAAACCATGATCATGTTTCTATCCTTAATGTTTATATAACTACTTTTATGTAATGCAATGCATGCACTTTATTTAATAATACTAGTACCTCTATTTCATATATTTCATATATTATTTGTCGTTTAAACATATATATTTTATCTAAAATTTTTGTCGGCATAATAAATTAACGAAATATTGAATTATATTTTTTTAATATATGTACATATATCCTTTCTTTTGTTGGAATGAATTAATTGTCAACCCATTCATTTTTTTAGGATGAAATTGGATAATATCTTGAATATCAAATCTCAGCTTTGGAATCTATATTTTCTCGTAAAAATCATTCCGCTCTTTCAAAATCCTAATGTAAAAATCTCAAAATCCAATCTCTATCCAAGTACGTACACAATTGAATTCCCGTGCATTGTTCTAGAGTGATAGATAATTATGTAAAATGAAGGTAGTAGTAGTATTATATTAGTCAACTAAATACTACTGTTTGCTTATAATTATGAGGGCTTTATTCCCTGATGTATGGTATGCATGACCACTTAATTCTCTTGATTTTAACCAGTTCCTTTCGATAACTAATTTGGAAGAAGGGCTATTAGAAAATATATGACCTTAAACTTGTGTTCTTGCATGAAAGCAAGACAACATGAAAATGATATTAACTGGTGTCTACATGACAAGGTTTACAAACATTAGTTCAGTTTGATTTGGACAGATCAACGCTTCACTAGGGAAGATAATAATTATCTTAATTGTATGTCTTGTGCTAAAATGAATAAAGCTAAATAAAGAAAGTCAATTTCTGAGACAAATTAAAATAAAAGCAAAAATAAAAGCTGATCGGTAAAGAATCTCAAGCAAAAGGCTCATAATAAGAAATGGTCCCACAGTCGGACCACATTCTTCAAGTGAGATAAAAATGATTTTTCTTTACCAAACGGTATCAAGCGAAAGTCTCAGTTCAGTCTGTGGTTTAAACTAAGCCGAATAATACATCGAGTTTGGAATAGGAATAAGTTCACGAATAGTGCTTTCCATAGTTCATGCTTGCCCTATTCGACTACTTTCTTCTTCTTCTGCTCTTGCACTTTTCATAGTACAAGAATGAAGATAAAATAAACATTTTTACTTGTATATACGAGACAGGTGATGGCCGAATCAGTTGCTTTAGCCTTGGAAGGGGTAGGCTTCGTGACAGAATTTACCATCAGTATATACCATCGGCTGATCTCAAATTGGCCAGTTGAATTTATATACCATTGTGAAGTAGAGATATTGGAATAGGACAAAGTGTGAGACAAAAATTTTCTTTTTTTTTTTTTTTTCCAAATTTGCCTGTATTCATTTCCCCTTCCTTTATGCAACTCCCAATCAAAACAAAAGATTTTCAGTATCTCTTTCAATACCGACAACAAAGGACAATCTCCCTCTACCATTCACTTTCTACTTCTTACACCACTCAATCGTCTCAATATATACAATTGGAGGTTTCATGCAATTTCCCTTAGGATTCACGTTTTAAAATTTAGAGTTTAGTTTTTTATTTGATAATTTTATTAATAAAATATTATATCAAGAATATTAATGCGAGGAGAGGGTGTTTTAGAAAATTCAAAACACCTCCTTCTATAGTTCTACGAACTCTTCACCCTTCTCACTTCAAATCTAAGAGATTTTTCTTTTTATGAAACAAATGAAATGGAGAAAAGGACCACACAGGATCATCTATCTCATTTTATTTTATAATATATATTTTTTTAAGTTTATTTTTTATTTTCATAAATTTTATTAATAGTGTATCAAAATTAACAATGTGACAGAAGATAGTACCTTAAAATTGAGAAGTGCTTTTCGTACTTATTTATTTATTGATGGTTCCTTTTATCTTTTTTAACAAAAAAAAAAAAAAAAAAGCGATGGTTGGGTTTGGTCTCTCGAAAGAAATGAGTTGAATTTGAATTGGCCAATTCCTTGATCGGCAAGAAACTGTGACGTTGGGTTTGATGAAGGAGCTCGTGGCCCATCTCAACCGTAATCTATATATGGGCTTTACGAATTTAGTTAAGTATGATGGGCTTAAATGGGCCATACCTTTTATCTCAATTTGATCTATAAGTTGAGGAAGTGCAAGTTTTTTTTTTCTTTTTTTTTTTTTAGAAAAGTTACTTGTATCGATGTTGAAACAAGTTTGATTTAAAAGACTCTTGTACCTTCTAATTTAGCTAAAAAAAATACCAAAGAGAATAGGGATTGATTGGCTTTGGCTTGGATTGTCTTTACTACTTTCATGTATCATCTAACCTATCAAATAAAAAATAAACTCTAAAAGTAAAATATATTATAAAAAGAAATAGAACAAAAAATCCCTCTAATTTGATAAATTTGATAAAGAATGCATGTGAGCTACTATCCTTTTCTCACCAAAAAAAAAATGATTAGAATATCTCTCAACTTAAATTGGCCTTGATGAACATTAAATTGTATAGCTGGTCTAATTTCTTAAATTTTTTTTTTTTAAAAAATCTAATTTCCTTATCAAATTTTTCAAAAGAAACACCAAGGAAAGCATTCATGGTATTAATAATAGAAGAAAACCCAAGATGTACCCTTCCACCAAAACACAAGGATGGCAATCCTAAGGACCACAGTAGCAATGGGGAAAAACTTGAAAAGCATTTGGATCAATTTAATACTGCATGTCAACCTTGTGTTACTTTATAGGGCTTTGTACTCTCTAATCCTTCTTAAATTAATCGATGACTATCGAATACCAGATTTAAAAAAACAAAACTTGAAAAGCAATTTCTAAGGGAAAAAAATGCTTTAGAGGTAGATGTAAGCACCTGTAAAAGAACCAAAACTTGAAAACAACCAACTAAACACTACTGTCTGGTTTATTAGCAGGCTCTGCAAAATCATTTTCTAGCCTCTATGAACCAGTAAGAATAAGGAACAACAACAACCTTCACAAGAAACATTATGGGCTGATCAAATTTCAACATAAATTCAGAGCTTTTCTAGTAATGCCATCAGTTACTAGTTGGTATGCATTGATTCTCAGTCCCAAAGCACTTCATCTAACTTTTACCACAGCCAAGGAGTTCAAAACAAACAACATTTTTCCACTTCTTGATTCTGATATATAGAATGAATCAAAGCAACAGGGGTCAGGCATCAGTGGTCTACTACATTTCTCTAAAGAATGATCATATGAAGAACATCAAGACACATGCAAAAGAATATCTCATTGTCAAACCAAAAGGAGCAAAAGTTCCTAAAGGGAAAACTCGGTGTATATCATCAAGGGGAAGAAACATCATTACTCAAGAATCCAGCCCGTCATTCACTAGTACCCAAATTTCCAAATCCTTGGCTTGAAGGTCTCCCCATCAACAATGAGAAAAGAAGGAGAAATAGAAAAAGATTACAGAGCTGTGGATTTCTATTCATCGATCTGAACTTTAACTTATTTAATCCATGAAAACAATAAATGATAATATGATGAAAACATATGTGGATTTCTATTCATCGATCTAGTGGAAAGAAAAGAACCTGCCATACCGAACCAAAATACAATACTTCTAGCAAAGGTATAGATTATAATACCTGCCATAGTCACACTGAGGGAAAAAAAACTGTAGCTCAAAAGCACTCCACAACCCTAGTAGATTACAATGAGAAAGATTGAGTTATAGATCACATAAGAAACAGAATTATTTGTTTCTATAGCAGAACGAATCAGTTCAGTCAACAATCTCAATCAATGAGCTAAATAACTATACTAGTTTGAAAATAAAAGAGTTACATACAATTGATTGTGTATTTCACTGTCGATTCCTTCACATCAACAGCTTCTCGCCTTCAACAACCACCCCCCCCAACAGCAAAGAACAAAGTGAACAAGCTAGACATAAAAAGAATCATCTTTACATTTTTTCTACATGAACTGAAAATAAACCCTAAAAATCAGTAAAATTTTAGAAAGACCAGTAAATACAAGGCATGGCTGCAATCTAAAATGTGCAAGTAAGCCAGAGAGCATGCATACCAAACAGCAAGAACCAGTTTTTCTTCTACATGAGTGCCACCACAGACGCCGTCCTCCTTTAGCTAAATGCCACAACCACTGAGTCAAAATACTAGTATCATGAAATCAAGACCTTAACAGAGAACATTGGGAACCTTTTTCCTATCCTGGTCCAAGAATGACCGGCAAAGAAACCTCAAATGAATTTAACATGCCCCTGTCTTACTCCAAGCAAAGTACCTAAACTACTCTGTACAATTTGTTGCCACTAGGTAAACCTGAGATTGAATAATTGTCCTCCCAACTTTAAACCCTGGTACAACAGTGAAAGCCACCTTCGGTCTTGTCTTTGCGGCCAAAGTATTTTTTCGGGTGACATCTTCCATGTACACCATGGAAAAATCTACACCTCTCTCCACTTGAAATATTTCCACAATGGGATCAAATGAATAAGCTAGCTTGTGAAGCAACCAGACTGAGCTGGCCATCCGAATAAATGACTCATAAAATGAAGTTAACGACTTCCATGAATCCAGAACCAATTCCTTCCCATCAAAACTGCTAAACATTGATGACTCCATAGTGGGATGAATCAATTGCTCATACTTCTGCTCACAAAATCTTGCAAAATCACAAGTTGGATTGTTGGCAAGAATTTCCATAGGATTGCAAGAGACATGTTCAATTAGTTGCTTCAAACACTCCTGGCTACAAGAAGTGGAGCCATTCCCATTGCACACAATTCTATTTGGATGCAACCCAAAATCATCCAAATCAAAACCTCTAAACATTCCCAAACAAACATAGGATAAAAATGCATACTTGTAATGTCCTTTCTTTGCATAATGAACATCAGAAAAGACTGAACAGGCTGCCAATTCCAAATCCCACGTAGCTTTTCTCATTAAATCAATCAATAACTTGGTAAAAAAGTGCAAGGACTTGACACAATCTCTTAAGATGGACTCAAACACACGAACAGTCAAGAGAACTTCCATTCCCTTATTCAAATTATCATTTCTTATTCCCAATTTTTTAACTAAATTTGAATTAGAATCAAGAGTTTGATCCAATTTTTTCCTCAAACATAAAACTTGATCATCTTTACGCTCAATATCAGAAATTAACTGATTTACCATGGTCTCCAAGGCTCTGAGCTTGTTCTGATTCTCTTGCACCTGAAATTGCAGAAGGGACCCAACAGGTAGCTGAAAATTACCGCACGGATTCTTCCTGAAATCCCTGTAAACATTCTTTAAATCAGTCAATTTCTGAAGATTAGACACCACAGCCTTGTCAGCGGACTCAAGGGCATTCTGATTAATTTTGGGGACATGGGCCGTCTGGAAATTCAAGTAAGAGGCTTCAAAGGATGAAACGGTAGCAAAAAGAGAAGAAATTAAGGTTTCAGCAAATTGGGTCCTGCTAATTTTTGGTGGACGGGTAGGGTCTGGTTTAATTACAACAACTTTTTGGTCAGGGATAAACTCTTCAGCAGAATCAAGAAGAGTGAAGACGTCGGCGTCAGGTGCTGCTGCCGCGGAGGCGGAGGAAGAGGTAGTAGTGGGATCGTCTTCCTCTTCGGCAAAGAGCTCGTACGTCTTGGTCTTGAAAGCTAGAGCAAATTTCTGGAACATTTCAGAAATTTGAGGAGGTCTTGAACTTGATGGGCCTTCCATCCCTACCATTATTTCTCAAAAATCTACAAAAACACACACATGAGGGTGTTTTAGTGGGTGTTCTTGAGAAGGGGAGTAGAGGGGGGTGTCTTTCAGCTCTTTTTGCTGTGTTGTTTTGGTGCTTTGGATGACTTTGAAGGAAGGTATGTATGTGTCTTAGACTCTGTCTTTTTCTTCTTCTATTTTTTTTTTTATTTTTTTTTTGGTGTATGTCAAAGGTAGGCAGAGACAGCGTAGGAAGGGTGACTTTTCAGTCGTCTTCATTCTTTTTTAATTATCAATAGTTATAGTTGTTCATTAGACTATTTGTAAATAGCATAAAATATTAATAATACTTTATTTCTATTTTTATATAAAAATATAGACTTTTGTTCTTTTAAATATACCTCTCATATCATTTTTTAGATTTATAATACGTGTATATGTGTTATAATTTTTTTTACTCAATAAAGAAAATTATAAGTGAGGATGATCAATACATCTTTTGTTATTTCATATTCGAGTTTTCATGTTCACTAACTGAACAACTAGCACAAATACTATTCACTGTCTCCCATCAGAATAGCACCACCTAAAGACAAGTATAATTCTAGAAGTTTGTAGTACCAATCGAGATTCGGACTCATAATCTCAACTTTAACAAACCACTTAGGAGTAATGTATATTGTATAATGTAATGTTTTCATTTAAAAATGACAAAATAGTTTTATAAAAAGTAAAAGAGATTTTTTTTTTTTTTTGTGAAGAGATTGGGTATATAATAACAAGCTAAATAAAGTTTATATTTATACATATATTAGATTGATAAAGAATTAGGTAAAATAGTAGTTTAATAATAGAAGCACTCTCTTCCAAATTATAGTTTCATTTCCTCTCCAATGTATAGAAATAAATAAAAAAGATTGGAAAATAATTGAATGGTAAGTATAAATATTTTTAATTACAATATTTTTTCTATTTAAAAAAAAAAGAAAAGCAATATTAAATATTCGGAGAAGTTGTCAAGTTTATTGTTTTTTTTTTTTTTAAGAAGTTGAGTTGGAGTTTAGATGGTAACGGTTGGAAAGGGGGAAGGCTAAAGTAACAGCCGTATGCAGCTTTTCATTTGAAACAGTGGCGAGTGGCCGACCCAATGAAAACGAAGAGGAGGAGTGTTTCAAGGAAACCATTAAAACATTTTTTTTCTTTTAATACAACCATAAACACATTTTTATTATCAAAATCAAAATGTTTTTTCTCTTAAAAAAATATATAATTTTTAAACCTTTTACGGAAAAAAGAAGACATTGTGATTTTGATCATTTTTATGCATTTCCAATGGCTAAGGCTCAAAATAAAGTAAATTAGTACTTTTTTTAAAGCCAATAATATCAATATTATTATAATAATTCAATGACTTGAACTTTAGAAAGAGTATAGATTTTGAATTAAGTAAAAATTGGATTTTCAAAATTTCCAATTCCATTAAGAATTTCGAACTTTAATGAATTAAAACAAACTTTCACCACTTCAAAATTTATAATTTAATAAGGACAAATTATAAGATTAAGAATTTGAACTATCTCCTTGACATGTGATTAGGCTATTCCATTGAAATACTAGGATTCAAGTTTTTTATTAATATATTATTTTTCTAAGTAGTTTAGAAGGATTAGTGTAATCAGGTATTGTTTAAGTGATAAGAATTAAAATTTATTAATTAAAAAAATTAATATTCAACTCTTACTTAATATAACATTTATTCTATTTTTTAATAGGATTATCACTTCTCTTAATTAAAATTATATTTAAAAATAATTTATTTTTACTATAATAAAATTTTCATCAATTGTTGCATCTTTAAGAAGATAGTAAAGAACTAAGATGAGGGTACTTTTAAAGTCAAATGTTGACCAAGATTCTTCACCTTCTCCATTGTCTCAAATGCTTAGGAGTTTTCTCCTCATGCCCTATTACTCAACCCAAAAGTTTGCCTTCATTAAGTCAACTAGCCAACATATATCATAAAACTTTGCCAATATTCTATGGAGGGTTCATTTTAGATATTTGTTTTTTCTTTTTCTTGGCTTTTTTTTTTTAAATATGAGAAAATGACAAAAACAAACATTGCTAGTACTATGTTGTGTGAATATCAAACGTTTTCTTCACAAAGAAGAAAAATGATTATTAAAAAAAATAATTGCATTCCTAAACATTCAATGGAATAAAAAATTAAATTGAAATTTGGACTAAATTCCAATAATCTACTTTTATTTTATTTTTTCTGTGAAAAGATTTTATTTTAATGAAAAGATTTTGATGGCATAGTGGGGCTAATGTATAAATAATGAAGATTCGTTATCTTTGTCGAGGATTCCCAACAAATAATGATGTAAGCCGCTGGCTGCTACCATGCGCACACTCCCTAGGCCCTGCTTTACTCTCTCATCTCTTAGGTATTTTTATAAAATTTAGGTAAAAAAAATTATTCAAAATGATTTTAAATATTTTTTATATTGTATAAATATATCAAACGAAATATCACTTTCTTGTTAAAATACGAATTGCTAATCATTACATTTTTAAAAAATTTAGGTCCGAAAAAATTTTTCCAAAAAATTACTCAAAAGGATTCTGAATTTTTTCATGTTGTACAATTAAACTGAAGAAGTATCACTTTCTAATTAAACTCCCAATTCGTTTGCTAATCATCACGTTTTTTACAAAATTTAGATAAAAAAAATTATCCAAAAAATTACTCAAAACAATTTTGAATGTTTTTCATATTATATAAATAAATCAAACGAAGTATCATTTTTTCATTAAATCCCGAATTATTGTGTTAATTATCACGTTTTTTACAAAATTTAGGTATGAAAAAGGTTTTCTAAAAAATAGTACAAAACGATTCTGAATGTTTTTTATGTTGTGAAAATAAACCAAACAAAGTATCACTTTCCAATTAAAGCTCGAATTCATGTGCTAATCATCAAATTTTTTACAAAATTTAAGGCCGAAAAAAAGTTTTCCAAAAACTTATTTAAAACGATTCCGAATATTTTTCATTTGTATATAAATAAACTAAAGAAGTATCACTCCCAAATTCGTGTGTTAATTATCATATTTTTTACAAAATTTATATTCGAAAAAAAGTTCACAAAAAAATTGTTCAAAATGATTCTGAATGTTTTTTCATGTTATACCAATACATCAAACAAAGTATCACTTTCCATTAAAGACCGAATTCGTGTGCTAACATCACGTTTTTTTAAAAATTAAGGTCCAAAAAAAGTTTTCCTTTTATATATATAAATCAAACGAAGTATTACTTTTCATTAAAGACTGAATTCGCGTGCTAATCATTACGTTTTTTATAAAATTTAAATCCGAAAAAAAGTTCTCCAAGTAATTACTCAAAACGATTCTGAATGTTTTTCATGTTGTATAAATAAACCAAACGAATTATAACTTTCCATTAATGACCAAATTCGTGTTCTAATCATCACGTTTTTTACAAAATCTAGGTCCGAAAAAAAATTTTCAAAAAATCGCTCAAAACGATTCTGATTGTTTTTCATTTTGTACAAATACATCAAACGAAGTATCATTTTTCCATTAAAGCCCGAATTCGTATGCTAATCATCACGTTTTTTTACAAAATTTGGGTCCTAAAAAATGTTCTAAAAAAAATACTAAAAAACGATTTTGAATGTTTTTTGTTATATAAATAAACCAAATGAAGTATCACTTTCCCATTAAAGGCTGAATTAGTGTGTTAGTCATCACTTTTTTTTACAAAATTTAGATCCGAAAAAAAGTTTTCCCAAATATTGTTTAAAATGATTCTGAATATTTTCGTTTTATATAAATAAACAAAAAGAATGATCAATTTCCCATTAAAGCCAGAATTCATTTGATACTCATCACGTTTTCTACAAAATTTAGTTCTGAAAAAAATTTCTCCAAACAAATGCTCAAAACAATTTTGAATAGTTTTTCATGTTGTACAAATACACAAAATGAAGTATCACATTCCATTAAAGTTCGAATTCGTGTGCTAATCATCATGTTTTTTAAAAAATTTAGATCCGAAAAAAATTCTCTAAAAACTGCTCAACAAGATTCTGAATGTTTTTTATGTTGTATAAATAAACCAAATGGAGTATCACTTTCCCACTAAAGTTCGAATTTGTGTGCTAATCATCGCGTTTTTTACAAAATTTAGGTTCGAAAAAAGTTCTAAAAAAAAATTGCTCAAAATGATTCTGATTTTTTTTCATGTTGTAAAAATAAACCAGACGAAGTATCATTTTCCCATTAACGCCCGAATTCGTGTTAATCATTACGTTTTTTACAAAATTTAGTTTCGAAAAAAAGTTTTACAAAAAATTACTTAAAACGATTCTGAATGCTTTTCACGTTGTATAAATAAACCAAAAAAAGCATGAATGCCCATTAAAGCACGAATTCATGTGTTAATCATCACGTTTTTTATAAAATTTATGTCAAAAAAATAGTTTTCCAAAAAATTACTCAAAACGATTCTGAATGGTTTTTCATGTTGTACAAATAAATAAAACGAAGTATCACATTTCCATTAAAACCCGAATTCGTCTGCAAATCATTACGTTTTTTGTAAAATTTAGGTCCGAAACAAAATCGTTCTGAATGTTTTTCATTTCGTAAAAATAAACAAAACGAAGTATCACTTTCCATTAACGACCGAATTCGTATGCTAATCATCATGTTTTTTACAAAATTTAGTTCCCCAAAATAAATTCTCCAAAAAATTGTTTAAAACGATTTTGAATGTTTTTCATGTTGTATAGATACAAACGATGTATCACATTCCTATTAAGCCCGAATTCGTGTGCTAATCATCACGTTTTTTACAAAATTTAGTTCCAAAAAAATTGCTGAAAACGATTTTGAATGTATTTCATGTTGTATAAATAAACCAAACGAAGTATAACTTTCCCATTAAAGCTGAATTCCTGAGGTAATCATTATTTTTTTTTACAAAATATAGGTTTGAAAAAAGGTTTTTCGAAAAAATGCTCAAAATAATTCTGAATATTTTTCATGTTATGTAAATAAACCAAACGAAGTATCACTTTCCCATTAAATCCCGAATTCGTATGCTAATCATAACGATTTTACAAAATTTAGATTCGAAAATAAGTTCTCCAAACAGTTGCTCAAAACGATTCTAAATATTTTTCATGCTATATACATAAGTCAAACGAAGTATCACTTTCTCATTAAAGCCCAAATTCATTTGCTAATCATCACGTTTTTTACAAAATTTAGGTCCGAAAAAATATACTAAAAAAGTTGCTCAAAATGATCCTAAATATTTTTCATGTGGTATAAATAAATTAAACGAAGTATCACTTTTCATTAAAGACTGTATTCGTGTGTTAATCATCACATTTTTTAAAAAATTTAGATCCGAATAAAAGTTCCCAAAAAATTTTTCAAAACGATTCTTAATATTTTTTATATTGTACAAATACACCAAATGCAATATCACTTTCCTATTAAAGTCCAAAATCGTGTGTTAATCATCACGTTTTTTACAAAATTTATGTCAGAAAAAAGTTTTTTTACAAAATTTAGGTCCGAAGAAAAGTTCTCCAAATAATTACTCAAAACGATTATAATGTTTTTCATGTTGTATAAATGAACCAAACGAAGTATCACTTTCCCATTAAAGCCCGAATTCGTGAACTAATCATCACGTTTTTTATAAAATCTACTTCCGAAAAAAAGTTATCCAAAAAATATCTCAAAAGGATTCTGAATTATTTTCATGTTGTACAAATACAAGAAGTATCACTTTCCCATTAAAGCACGTTATTAACAAAATTTAGGTCCCAAAAAAAGTTCTCTAAAAAATTGTTTAAAACGATTCTAAATATTTTCATCTTGTATAGCTACACAAAACGAAGTATCACATTCCCAGTAAAACCTGAATTCGTGTGCTAATCACACATTTTTTACAAAATTTAGTTCCGAAAAATGTTCTAAAAAAATTGCTCAAAATAATTTTGAATGTATATCATGTTTTATAAATAAACCAAACAAATTATCACTTTCCCATTAAAGCCCGAATTCGTGTGCCAATCATCACGATTTTTACAAAATTTAGGTCAAAAAAATGGTTCTCCAAAAAATTACTCAAAACGATTCTAAATTTTTGTCATGTTATATAAATAAATGAAAGGAAGTATCACTTTCCCATTAAATCCCGAATTCATGTGCTAATCATCACGTTTTTTAAAAAATTTAGGTTCGAAAAAAAGCTATTCAAAAAATATCTAAAAACAATTCTGAATGTTTTTCATGTTGTATACATTACTCAAACGAAGTATCACTTTCCCAATAAAGACAAAATTCGTTTGCTAATCATCACGTTTTTACAAAATTTAGATCCGAAAAAATGTTCTAAAAAAAATTGCTCAAAACGATTCTGAATATTTTTCATGTGGTATAAATAAACTAAATGAAGTATCACTTTCCATTAAAGACAACATCGTGTGTTAATCATCATATTTTTAAAAAAGTTTAGGTCCGAATAAAAGTTCTCCACAAAATTGCTCAAAACGATTCTTAACGTTTTTCACGTTGTACAAATGCACCAAATGAAGTATCTCTTTCCCATTAAAGCCCGAAATCGTGTTATCAAGTTTTTTGCAAAATTTAGGTCATGAAAAAGTTTTTTTACAAAATTTTGGTTCGAAAAAAGTTCTCCAAAAAATTGCTCAAAACGATTCTGAATGTTTTTCATGTTGTATAAATAAACTAAAGAAGTATCACTTTCCCATTAAAGCCCAAAATCGTGCTAATCATCACATTTTTTACAAAATTTAGGTCCGAAAAAAGTTCTCAAAAAAATTGCTCACAACGATTTTGAATGTTTTTCATGTTGTATAAATAAACCAAACGAAATATCACTTTTCCATTAAAACCCAAATTCGTGTGCTAATCCTCATGTTTTTTATAAAATTTAGGTCCGTAAACAAGTTTTTCAAAAAATTGCTTAAAACAATTATAAATATTTTTCATGTTGTATAAATAAATCAAACGAAGTATAACTTTTCCATTAAAACCCGAATTTGTGTGCTAATCATCACGTTTTTTTACAAAATTTAGGTCCGAAAAAATGTTCTTAAAAAAATTGATCAAAACGATTTTGAATATTTTTTCATATTGTATAAATAAACCAAACAAAATATCACTTTCCTATTAAAACTCAAATTCGTGTGCTAATCCTCACGTTTTTTACAAAATTTATGTATGAAAATTTTTTTTTCAAAGAAATGTTTAAAATGATTTTGAATGTTTTTCATGTTATATAAATAAATCAAACGAAGTATCACTTTCCATCACACCCCAAATTCGTTTGCTAATCATTATGTTTTTTTACAAAATTTAGGTCCTAAAAAAGTTTTCCAAAAGTTTCTTAAAACGATTTTGAATGTTTTTTCATGTTGTAAAAATAAAAACCAAACGAGGTATTGATTTCCCATTAAAACACGAATTCTTATGCTAGTCATCACGTTTTTTTACAAAATTTAGGTCCGAAAAAAAGTTTTCCAAAAAATTGCTTAAAACGATTTTGAATGTTTTTTATGTTGTATAAATAAACTAAAGAAGTATCATTTTCTTATTAAAGCCCAAATTTGTGTGCTAATCATCACATTTTTTACAAAATTTAGGTCCGAAAAAAGGTTCTCCAAAAAATTGCTCAAAACGATTATAAATGTTGTTCATGTTGTATAAATAAACCAAACGAAGTATCAATTTTCTATTAAAACTCTTAATTCGTGCGCTAATCATCACTTGTTTTACAAAATTTAGGTAAAAAAAAATTTACAAAAAATTGCTCCAAAATTTAGGTCACGAATTCGATTTTAATTGGAAAATTGTACAACATAAAAAATATTCTCCATCTCTTTCATGCCTTTTGCTACCTTTGGATATTTTTTTCCCACTATGTATGTAGGGATAGAATCTTACTAATTAACTTACTCGAAATTAGCATATGATCTGTAATATTTTCATGTGTAATTATTCAATTTAATTTAGAATTTCACGTTAGCATTGACAACTCGCTTTTCAATTGTATCAAATTACTGATTTCATTTGTTATTTAGAATTGGCTGCACCACTCCCTTGAAACATCCTCTCTTCTATTTTTTTCATAATATAATTTTATTTTAGAGTTAATATTTTTTCTTTAAAATATACTAAATTAAAAATGAGATAAATAATAATATATGGAGAAATGGTACATACAATTCGAGTAACTGCTTTTAATCTTCATATAAAAAATAAAAAAAAAGAACTTAAAACTCATAGGCATACCTCATTTTATTTGAGGCTACAAAATTACTAATAAAGTTTAAGATTCAAATCCTGAATTACTAATAAAGTTCAAGATTCAAATCCCGATAACAATGGTATAAAAATCAATCCATTGAGTTACGTCCATTCCCCAGCATTGGACATTCTAATCACCCTTTCGGTAACCTCACTATACTGCCCCTCCACAAAAACCAAAGCATTTATGTTTCTCTTGCCCCACTTCATAAATATAAATGAAAATTCAGAAAATATTTGAAATAAATAATCTCGGCCCTTGGCCTTTTAAAATATTTTGACTGGATCAAGCCCATACTGTAAAAGCATGGACAGGCCCAAGCCAATGCACAGTTATGTATACATCTCACCAGTCACCACTCGCCTTTTTTTTTTTAGGAGAAACTAGAAAAAGGGGAGAATGCTACTGAATTGGCGATCTATAGGGGCTGTTTTCCATTCAAAATTTATTCCAAGTTAAAGAAGAATAATATTTACCAAAGAATTTTTTTATTTTAAACAAAATAAATGACTAATTAATCCATAGTAGTTACATTTACTAAATAAATTAAGGCCTTATCTTTTTTTTTTTTAGGGGAATTAGGGCCTTATCTCGTATAACAAATATGTAAATATTAAGGTAAAAAAGTAAAAATTTTTGCTTTTGATCTATGGATTTAAATATTTTTTAAAAGAAAACCATAGAAAACCAAAAAAGCAGCACAAAAAAAGTCATAAAAACATTGTCCAAGAAAAAGTACTATAAATTGTCTGTAATATTTTATATAATCTTTTTTTTTCATTTAGAACTTATTTTTTTCATTCAAAATCTATATTATATTTTATAAATTTTATTAATAAAATAATATATCAACAATCCTTTTATTCATAATCCTAGGACCATTCTTGATCCCCCTCTCGTTAACTATTGTACATTGAATTTTATATTCCATTTGTGATTAGAGTTTTTTTTAGAACTATTGCCCTTGTACAATGATTCATCCATAGGGAAGAAAAAGATTTTTTGGCCATGAAATCTAAATTGGATCTTAACACTAAATTTCTTTCCTCCACCATTATAACCCTATTTCTCATGGTTTTTCTTATTTAGATGTGGAGTTGGATGCTAGAGTTGTTCTTGACTTACTCATGTCTGTCAGAACATGCTATATAACACCCTCTGTTTGCTTTAATTTTGGACTGCAAGTACTTTCTCCATGGACTGTTGAATGCAAGGATCAATCACAATTACAGAAAATTAAGTTTTTGGGTTGATAATGTATTACCTACTTTTGTTAGCTATATATTAGCTCTTAATTCTTTTGGGATCACTTGTAACAGACTTATTTCAAATTATCTATAATAATAAATGATTCGTCTTTTTTTATATAAAAAAATTATATGATTTTTATTTTTATAGAATGATAATACTATTTGATATCATTTTACCCCCCAAAAAATGGTTACAAATATTGCGTTAATTTATGATATTTTCTGGATTAATTGATTACTCCAAAAAAATGGAGTTAATTTTTTTTTTTTTGGGGGTTTGACTAGAGGAAAAAGGGCCTTTGTCGATACATGAAGCATTGGTAATGGGCAGTCCAAAAGGTGAGTAAGAAAGAAGAAGAAGAAGAAATGAAGAAAGGGTTTTACTAAATAAGGTAAAAGTCAAGAGACTTTAAGCAAAGACAAGACGGTGGGAAGGAAATCAGAGAAGAGAGGAGAAGAGTGAAGTTTCCTTGCAAATGCAAAGCTTTGGAGAAAAAGGGCCGAAACAGCTTTGGGCTGAATCCCCTGTCAGACCCAAAACCAGCTAACAAAGCTCTTAAGCACCTATGCTCCCCTCCCCTATTTTGATCCTCCGTACGATTCTCTCCCAGCTTCGCCCTCGGCCCACTCCTCTCTCTAACTTTCTCTTTGTCTCTTTATAAAATGCAGAGATTTTATTTAATCAACCATCAGAAATTATACAAAGAATCACCTCCATGCAAATATTGTAGAAATAAGTTGAAATAGCAGGTTTAGCTATAAGTTACATTTTTAGTGCGCTTTACAAAAAATAATATAGAGTAGAAGAACTTAGCAAGGAGAGCTCTAATTTAGTTATGTATATGTCCTAATATGTTTAGTTACAAGCTATCAGATAAAATTATCAATTATATTCCTGCAATCATTTTCCCAAAGAAAACTGTTGTATACCTTTTAGAATTTTCAAAGATTTTGTATGCTCGCTGATGGTCAGCAATCTTAAGAAAAATAATCAATAAATAAATAAATATATATATATATATAACAGAGTTGTAAATCAACGGAACGAATTACCTCCTAAAATAAAGGGATGAGTTTATCATTATTATTTAATAAAAAAATAAAAAGTTGAAAGAAATACTATTACTATACAAAACCTGAAATGACACATAGCAACTAGTTATGCCAATAATCGAGAGAGAGTTTTATTACTTAAAAAGTTAAAAGAGAGTATAGTAGATAGCTATGGAGGCTAGCCACCTCTTCCTCTTCTACTTCTACTTCTACCTATGCCGATTATAAATGCATGATTTATGCCCTAAAATGCGATTTCCATTCATTAGAAAAAAAAATAAAAATTTGTTTTTCACTTCCTTTGCATTTTCTTAATAAACTCGAGTGTATTTGAATTAGCCCTTTTTCAGTAAATGTTAGTTTATTTTCCCTCAAATTTTGTAAAAGTTATATACGTTGTGAGGAATGACTTAACAAGAAGAAACGTGAGAATGAAGAGTCGAGTTTTGTACTATACAGTTTGTATAGAAAAAAATTGCACATTAGACAGGGGCTACAAGCAGATAGCGGCTGCCAATAATGAGCCGTGGAAGCTGGATTGGAGATGATATTAGAAAGAAAAGAGGCTGATGGAAAATTAGATATAAATTTGATTCAAAATATGGGAATGTATTTGGGGAAAAGGAAATTTAATATTTATATTAACTCGTTAGATTTGTATGTATGTGTATTTTTTTTTTTAAGTCTTATACTAAAACAATGTCATTTCACTCATCTCAATAAAATAAAATACAACAACCTATAAAACTTGCTTCGTATTGCAATGATGGCTGACTTTAATTTTACATGGGCATCGTCAAAATACACTATACAACCTTGTCTTAGGGTGGTTCCGCCCCTATAGTTATGAGAGTATAATATGAAATTTAGAGAGAAAAAAAAGAGTAATTTTTTTGGAATAAAACTGTATTAAAAAATTATTTTTTTAAAGGTGTATGCTTTACCCAGCAAAAAATAATAAAATAAATAAAAGTGTATTCTTTTAAAAAATATAAAAGTGTACCAAATGCACCCGAATTCTCTATTAAGGCACCCGATTAACCAAATTTTTACCCATTGAGTTAGTTAAAATATAAGTGAGATGGAGAAAAATAGTGGAAATAAAAATGCCAAAATAGCTAACAGTATGGAAAATGGAGGATAGTTTAAATATATTTTTCAGAAATAGTATATAATTGATAAACTCATGAACAAGAACGCATTGACTGAACGAACATTGACCGGGTTGTGATTCTTTCAGAGAAACGAGAGAGCTTTGCTTCATATCGATCGATAATGTCTGGAATTTTTACACAAAAGTTGCATCCATGGCATGCATGCAGATGCAGTAGCACTACTGGTGCATGTTTTGTAGCTTTACCCTAATAAGTAGTTTATATTTAGAACGAAGAAAACACTAATCAATTTTTGTCTCTCTGACCAATTGTAGCAGCCAGGCCACTTGTTATTTTCCATTTTTATGCAAAGAAAATCACCAATAAGTTTCAAGGTTCCAAAGGTTTTTAATTTTGTCTTATGAAACTAGGTGTAATCATAATTATTTGGTTAGAAAAGAAATATCTTAAGAGATACAGCAACGTATTGGACCTGAATATGCCGGTCCCTTAAGAATTCTTCAAACTTTAGCAGATGGTAGTAAACTACTTTTCAAAGAGAACCTTCTCCCATCTTGAGGAGAAGTATCGGACAATCTGTTGTAGTCATATCTATTTTCTAAGTTATTCAGTATTCAGTTGTATGTTAAGAATTGAATTGCACAATTTTCGACGGACTATTACAGTAGAGGGTATACTAACAATGTATGTTCTAAAAGACTCGAACTTAGCATGAAAAACTAACTCTTCATAATACTTAGAGAAAATCCTATCATAAAAAGTCATAATATCTAAACATAACCTTATCCTAATACACATAATCTCAAATCCTAGAACACCATCTGTGGACTGGATTATGACTTGATTATTTTCAGATAAAATGTTGTATTTTTTCATTTATTTCAGATATGTTATAGAAATTTACATGGGGATTGCTATTTTTTTTTTTTTTTACACGCAAGGAATAATACATTTCTTTTTAAAACCTAGAGAATAATACTAGTACCTAATGTATTTAATACACGGCTCTTTTCCTTGTCTGACAAGGAAAAGAATCAGAAAAAAAAATCAAATTTATTTTGGAAAATTACAATTTTCCCAAAAGGAGTGATATTTTCAACCTTTGAAAATTACAATACCGAAAATTACTTCTGCAATGTATTAGTGTTGTTCAAACTTGAGCCGTGGAAGCTACCTTTTTTAAAATGTTTGGTATTTTATCAACTCAATTTTAATGATTTTTTTTTTGTATTATCCCATAAAAATTTAATAAACTAAATAAATTGGAATATTAGTCTTGAACAATTAATTTGTTTTAATTTAGTTCAAAATTTATTTTAAAATAATTTTAATTTCAAAATATTGATTCAAGCACTCCTGGTAGAATTAAATCCATTGAATTTTTATACGTGCTATTTGTATGAATTATTGATCATAAATTAAATTATGAATCTATGACTTTTTTCCTTTTAGATACCTTCAATTCATGAAAAATGAAACGAAGCATGAGAGTGTTTTACAAATATTTAGGAGAAAATAGTACGAGATTAAATGAAAACAGTGAATAGATTTGGGACTAATTTTATTAATTTTTTAATTAATGAACTAATAATCATTAATTTAAAAACTAAAGTAATATAATTTTATTTAAATTTATTAATTGCACAAATGCCTTATACTAATTTGAAAGAAATTAAAATTGTAGGTAGATGAAAAAAAAGGCAAGGGACCATTTTGATCTACTAGTGGTTGATTCATTATTCATTGAGCAATTAATCATCAAGTTTCCAAATTTAGAAGGGTGCATCACTTAATTATTCCACCCAATTATACGAGGATAACTTGCCCTTCATCCTAAAGGAAATGTTTGATAGATATTTTAGCCAAATATTGACCCATACTCCAAATGTGGTATATTTTTTTGTCTATATAGCAAGTGGAAAATCAAATTAAGTTATAGTATTAAAAAACATAAGTATGATTCAAATTCAAACAACCATGCATAATGCAAAAAATTTACCTTAATTTTTCATAGTATTTATATTTTTATTATTTAGAGTTTATTTATATACTCAATATTGAAAATGATATAGTATTTATAAAGCGCGACAAATTTTATAAAATTTAAGTCATTATTGCATAGAAGTAATATTATTATTTTTTTTAACTTTAGAAATTAAAATATTGCAACAAATATCAACCGTGGAAAACAAGTTGGAGAAAGAGGGAGAAACTATGGATATATTTGATGCATTAAAGAGCAGTGTATTCGAATAAAATGTAATATTGTCTTTGTTCTTTTAAATTATTTTTCACATTTTATATATCACGTTCTAAAGAATTTAAAATTTTACTTGTATCGAAGGGCATTGCTGCTTGTGATAATAGACTATAATGTTTTTAATTTAATTTTTTATTATTATTTCTATACATTTATATGCTAAAAAATTAAAATATATGTTGAATATTATTTTTAATAAAAAATATAATTGTAAATAAGTGATTAAATATTACATTATTTTTAAAGATGTAAAAAGTAAAAAAAAATAATAATAAAAGATGACAATTAATATAAATATTTTGTTTATAATTTAAAACTTGCTGATTACAAATCTAAGAAAATAGATTTAGAACCAAACTTTATTCAAATGAAGCAATTGATAGAGGCTTTGGAACATATCCCAAAAAGATGATACATGTTTAAATTTATCAATTAAAAAATAGTCATTCTTTTACTATAAATACACCCTCATTTCACTTATCATCACACTTTCATTTTATAATTTTGTTTTACCACTTAGCCAAAAAAATAAAAACAAATTTGTTTCACCGATTAGTGAGAAAGTCACCATCTATGATTTGTCATTTAGCAGCACTTTGGGAGTAGAAAGAGAGAGAAGTTAGGCAATAAAGCCCCCTAACCATTCATTTCCAAACATCTGGTTTTTAATTCTTGGTTTTTGGGGACATGTGCTTTGCTTCACCATTGCCAATCCTCCTCTTCTCTTCTCCTTGTTTTTATACTACTACTACCACTACTAATACTACACAAATAATCAATCTTTAAGACAAGATTTCTCAATAAAAATCTATTTAATTCCATCCTTTATTATAGGAATGGCACTATCTAAATGAAATTTGTTTTTAGTAATAAAAATACAATATCAAAGTATATATCACATATAAAAATTCTCAATCTTTACAAAAAAATTAAAATGTATAACTAATTTTGCGACGGTCTGATAAGATTAATGATGTCATTGCAGCAAGCTTCTTCGAACTAGTGTTCTTCTAGGCCAACTTGGTTGTTTTTCGATTGCTGGTCTCTAATTAAGAGGGCAAATTATTGAATAAGGTTGCGACGATTTAGTGGAATTTGGTACTATGGTATACTTTGCAATTATTCTTGGTGTTGATTGGTTGGAGAAGTTTGATGATTAAAAGCGATTATTTTCTTACGATTTGATTGTAGAGGTGGAATGAGGTCGAGTTCTCGACTTAAATGGAGTTATATTGAGATGGACGGATGTCTTCTTTGACCTTAGTTCAACGACAACGTTTTCAATTGATCTCTTTTCGTTTGTTATTCTAATTGCTCCTTTCAACTTGTTAGGTTTGGTTGCACTTTGTGTCCCGCGATTTATCTTAGTTCTTTCATAATTGATAAGTCTTGTGTGATGTTTTATACCAACTTTGTACAGATCTTGCTTGAGTTATTTATTGCTTTTTCTAGTTTCTACTTTAGCTAGCCTAAAGAAAAGAGGAAGTTTGTCGAGATTCAGATCATTATCAACGGTATTGGACCTAACGACACACTTTGTTTGCTCCCCTCCTGTTTTTACTAAGCCTACTTTTCTTTAATCGCTATCATGGATTAGAGAAATTAAGCTGTTCCTGTATGACTAGGTAATTAAATTCAAATTCTTAGTAAGAAATTGGACATTTGATTGATTAAATTTTTAGGATTGTGTAATTTTTTTAAAATATCAAGATTAATATAATTCGTTTGTTTTTAACTGACTTTAAATATCTAATGGTTGTTTATCCAAGAGAAAGAAATGGAAAAAAAAAAAAAAAACCTTTAATGAGGGGGGGGGGGGGGGCGGGGAGGGTTAGGGGGGACCTGTTATTTCATTGGTAACAGTAACCCCAGCAGCCTCCCCTCACACAGTCTCTCAGTTTTCTGCAGGCGCCGTTCTCTTTTGTTACACTCTAGTTATATTACTACTCCCCTCTCTCTCCTTTCCCCTCCTGCCCAGTATTAAGTATCATCTCTCTCTTTCTCTCTCTTTCTGAAATCCCTGGCTGCCTTCCTCCTGATATGAATCAATCTTCCTCTTTCTTCTTCCCAACCCATTTTCATACATACATATATTCTCTCCATTCTTCATAAACAAAAGCATTCACATACATCTCTTCTCTCCATTCTTCAGAAACAAAAACATTCTTCACTGGATATAAACAATTATAATAAAAAACATGGTGGGTTCTCTTTTTTTTTTTTTCCTAGTAAAAGTTCATTACAAAAAGGGCAGAATTTTTGTGGGTTTCTAATTTCTTGAATTTTTTTGGTTGCAGTTTGATAATTCAGCTCTTCCTCAATGGCTAAAATCCCTTTTGGCAGAGAAATTCTTCAACGCTTGCATAATTCATGAAGATGCCAAGAAAAACGAAAAAAATGTCTTTTGTTTGGACTGTCGGGAAGGTATTTGTCCTAATTGTTTATCCCTTCATTCCTCTCACCGTCTTTTACAGGTACTACCCCTTCTTCTTCAGGAATTCAATTATTAAAACCTCAATTCTTTAAATTTGCCCCCTCTTATAACGTTTTTGTATGAACCCTTTTTCAGATTAGAAGATATGTGTACCATGATGTCTTAAGGCTTTGTGATGCTGAGAAATTGATGAATTGTGAATTTGTTCAAGTGAGTTTATTATTATTATTTGATTTTAATCCCATAATTGAACTATTCTTGATTAAATTAAGGTTCTAATTTTTTTGCAGTCTTATACTACAAATCAAGCAAAGGTTGTCTTTATAAATCAAAGACCTCAAACAAAATCAAGCAGAGGTTCAAACCATATCTGCATAATCTGTGACAGAGCCCTTCAAGAGCGATACCTCTTCTGCTCCCTTTCTTGCAAGGTCCCAGAAAAAAAAAAACCCTTAACTAATAGTCCCTTCCTTTTTCACATTTTTTCGGATTTTCAACATTTTTTTTCTGGGTTCTTGTGCAGATTCATCACATACTGCAAACAGGGGACAAGCTCTCTAAGTATATTTACGATTGCCAGAACATAACTCTGTCCGAACCGGGTTTAGACGACGGTCAGATGACGCCCGATACGGTTCTCGAGTCTGCCGGTTCAATGAGAACGGAGTCCGGTTCTAGCGGTAGCGGCGGAATGGGTGGTGGAATTGACTGTTGCAGGACATTGGGTTGTACTGCGACGACGGAAATCGTGAGGAAGAAACGAACCGGTTTACGACCAGTGTGTGGACCGGTTTTAGAAATTTCAAACCGAAGGAAGGGTACGCCGCATCGGTCTCCACTTTATTGATTTGTGTACGGAATACTGACAAATGAAAGAGATTGAAAGGGTGCTAGGTGGCTTGGGTGTAGGGGTAGAATTTGAATTTTTGCTTTTTTTAGGGTCTTAATTGAAAAGTTTTAAAATTATCCCCAAGTCCCAATTTTGTAGAGCACATTTCTCTTTCTTATACTACTAGTAATAGTAATGGCATTTTATTATCTTAGCATATATGTCTTCTTCTTTCAACTTGTCTATTGATGAAGCATTTTAATTCTATATTTCAAAAAATATATATATTTCTAAGTTTTAATATTATAACTTAGATTTTGCATGTGTTGTCATAAATTCTTATCATAAATTATTACTAGGACAAGTTGACAACCTTGACTTATTGAGTAAATATATTCTTGCATTTTTTGGATGCTTTGTTAGATTTGGGTTGTACTTAGAATAGATTTCATTTGGACAATAATTTTGAGTCAATACATTTTTTAGTAAATAAATTACTTCTAATTCGAAATTATAAAAAATATATTAGGAACAAATAGTTTTTGTTTTGCTAAATGGGAGAAATAGGTTTTGGATTCAAGATTTATGAATTATTAATGTGCACATTTTATTACTAAAATTATTATTTGGTTACTATTTGTATTTTTTAAAAGGTAAGCTATACTATATACATTTATTAACAAATAGTGATAGAAAGAGTGTAAAATGAATGAACTAAAGGGGTGAATAAAATTGAAATTAGTTATAAATACTACTATAGATTATAAAAAATTAGTAAAAATGTATTTAGAATTGTTTTGGTTTGGAGGTTAGGTTTAGAAAATGAACGGAGAGGATTGCAATTAATCTAAAATGAAGGTGTTAAGTTATATTTAGCACTCGTCTAGTACATCATTTAGTATACTGTTTAGTACACTTTTTTTAATAGTAATTTTTCTTTTGAATTTATTTTTTAAAGTCCAGAATTTATATTTTAATTTATAGGATACTTATTAATAAAATTATTATAAAAAGTATGTATTAAAAAATGTTTTAAACGATTTCAGCAGTTATATTTAGTAAAAAAAAAATAATAAAGTTGTTAAGTTACTATCCCTAGGATCGATAACGGTACGCTAATCGATCAATTATCTGTTATTGTTACCGTTTATTCGATCGATTATTAATTTCGTATCGTTTGTAATGGTAACATTTGTAATTGTAATAATTTTTTATTATTAATATTGAAACCATTAGGAAATCAGTAATGGATTACTGAATCAATTACCAATTAAATTAAAATTTTTATTTTTTATTTTTAAAACCAAAATTAAATACTAAAAATTGTCAAAAAAAATCACAAATTACATCAATTGTTTAAACAAGAAAAAACAACAAAATCTAAATGAGAGTATACAAATAATTACATAAAAATAGCAAAAATCCAAATGAAATTACATGAATTCCAAAACATATTAAATATAAAAATTGATTACAATATAAAAATAATGAAATATAATATTATGTGTCGGTACCAGTTTTCTCTGTCGGCAAAACTCTTTTACAAAAACCTTTCGATTTCGGTGTCAATCTACTTTAGTAAATACCAAACTCTAACAGGATATTAATCATATAATTAAGACAGGTATCAATTACAGTTTGTAATAAAAAAAAAAAATCTTATCGCTCCCATCTCGAATTTAAACTTTGAGAACGTTAGTATATCTTTTATGAAAATTTTATTGTTCCTGTGTTATATCGAATTCGTTGGAGAATTAGTTTAAATATAATATAATTTAACAATGTCTTTTACGTATAATAACTTATGAATAATTATTTTATTTAAAAAAAAAAAGGTGGCAAGTTGGGTTGGGTTGGGTTTGGGTTTGGGGAGAGATTGACCCGAGAGAAAAGGTAGTGTATGAAGAAATCCGAGAAAGGGAGCGAGAGAGACCCAAACCCAATGGCAATGACCCGTCTTCTCCTTGTGTTTTCTTCATCCCTCCCCATAACATAATAGAAAACACACAAATTTCTTTATAACCCATATTTGCTTTAACTATTAACTCAATCCCCAACCAACAAATTATTTCCTTCCCCAATGTCCTCTCTCTCTCTCTCTCTCTCTCTCTCTCTCTCTCTCTCTCTCTCTCTCTCTCTCTCTCTCTCTCTCTCTCTCTCTCTCTCTCATTCATTATTCAATTCTTTGACAATGCGCAACTCCTCAATCCTCCCTCCTCCTCCTCCTCAGCAACTTTCATTAATTCACAATTTCCTACTCTCTCTCTCTCTACCTTACCATTGAATATCTTTTTATATATATATATATATATTAAGAGAAAGAATGCAATTTGAATCTATGATCTCTAGTCTAATGGAAGAATTTTTATTGTTAAATTATTAATTTATCACGTTTATAAAATTTCTTTAATATGGTATTTTATGAATATTTCTTTGATGTGTTTATTATTTTGATTTATAAATATTTATAGAAAAAGGACTATTTTATCTTTTTTATTTAGAGAGTAAATATTTTATCTTTAAAATTAAATCAATTTTATCATTCAATTTTACAAAAATTTCCCAATTATTATGGTTTTGAAGAACGCATAGACATAGTGATCAGTGATCACTTTTTTTTTCCTTAAAAATGATCTATATATTAATAATCAAACAATATTATAACAGTAACGTACAAGGTAAAAGTGAGACCATTTTGCCACCTAAAAAGCCTATTACATATTTACATAGAAAACTCGATTTTGATTAGAGTTGATTTTCTTTATTATTCTTACATAAACACATTTTTAAACACATTTTTAAAGACTCTTTTAGTACGACTATCTTCTTCTGTAGTTTGCGTATTATTATATAAGAAGAGAGTACTTAGTGCATATCTTTAAATAACGAGTACGAATTCTTTGATTTAAAAAAAATAAATAAATAAAGAATAAGTAGTTTCTCATTTGTCATCATTGTCACAAAGGGTTTCTGCCCTATAGTACCCAAAAAGTGAGATTGTTTTTGCCTTTGTTCAATTTAATATATATGCTGATGTGGTGGCTGAAGGAATATATGTATACATTGGTTGATACCAAAAAAGCTGAATTCCTCTTCCACAGAGTTTTTATTACAAAGTTCTTATCGGACTGCTTGATATTCATATAAATAATATAAATCATGATAACTTAACAATCTTATAAATTAGAGGCTAAGTATTGATGCGCATAAGAACCATCCCACCTCGAAGAATATGTATACATTTGTTATCTCTAGAAGCTCCATTCCAAGCAAAACATTTACTTTGGGGACTCGGACTTTGTTATGAAAAATTTTCCATATGAAATTTAACTTGTTCCTTCATGTCATGTCATGTGCCCTTCTCTCACTTGTTCTCTTATTCCTATCCTCTATCCATTTATGCTGACTCACATTATCAAATTTATTTGCATTAAATAAAACATGATTTCTAGTTAGTTTTTTTATCAACTTATCTTTTAGCAGTTAGGATATTAATATATCATTTAGTACATTTTCTAATAAATTTTTTATTAATTATTTTTTATTATAGTGGGTATTAAAAATATATTAGAGGATATACTACACGATCTTGGCCGGTAAAACAATAATTTAGTATGTAAAAGTATTCATTATCAGGTTAAAGATTTTAGATTCGAATCATATCTCCCTCTCCCAATCTTTAAAGAAAAACTTGTCTTTCTATTTAAAGATGAATACTATTTCTTTTTTCTAGGAACCTGCAATTACAATTGAAGATGAATACTATTTAATTTTTTCCAATTTCTCACATTTCAAATACTCTCTTCTCTCCACATAAAGATGGTTCTAGTTTGATTATCATATAAATTATAAAAATTAGTTACACTAATAGTATTAAACTATGTTTTTACTTTTTTGATATTGGATGAATTTGATTTTTTTTGCGAAGTTAACAAATATAGATAAAAAGTTATTAAAATTGTGTGTTTTATTAATATTTATTGAAAAGTAGAGATATTTAATAATTAATTAAGATGTATAATAATTAAGGTATAAAAATAATATTATTATTATTCATAAAAAGAAACAAGAAATATCTAGCGGGGATAGCTCAGTTGGGAGAGCGTCAGACTGAAGATCTGAAGGTCACGTGTTCGATCCACGTTCACCGCAACACAAATAAAATTTAATAAGTAAATAACAAGAAAATATTTTTACAAAATTAAACTGTTATTTCAAACTAACACACTTATTACTCCAAAACTTTATTATTCCTCAATATATCACAAATTACATAAGAATTAGATAAGAGATACTCGACAAATCTTATACAATAAATAAGTATAAATTTTAATAATGAATAATTTTACTCAATTTATTATTAGATTAACTCGACAATTTTTGATAGCGGATTATCGAAGAGGGTTTAAATCATTTCGGGAGGTTGTCAATAGCTATTGGTACTAGAGAAATCACCACAAACACAATCATGAAATTCCTCTGCTCACTGATCGTAATTTTGTCATAGATATTATGTTAGGAGTTAGAAATATACTTAGTCGATTAATAAACATAATTCGAGAATTTATATGTATAGTACAAAAGAATTTCTTTCTCTAACTCATCAAAACTCAAATATTTTACATTCAACACAAATACAATATAGATATGAATAATTTTAAATATTTTTTATTAAAAATATCGATTTTGAAGTAAAAAAAAATCTCAAAATTACATTTTTTCAATTGTGCTAAATTTATTTCAGATGGATAAAATTCTTTAAAGAATTTCTCCCAAATTGACAAAATTGATTAGCATTTTTATTTTTGTATTTTTTTTTGTTACAAAGAAATCAAAGAGAGAAGTTGTATGAGTGGTTGGGAGAGAAAGGGGCAGGACGGCTTAGGAGTAAAGACGGCAGAAACTTTGTAAGGAGACAGATTTTGTAGGTTCCTTTTTGGTGATAATCACAACCACCAAAACTACACACCATTTTCCCTTTTTTAAAAAATGCCATACTCAAAACGAATGTCAAAATGCCAAATTTTACCGTTCATTCTCCTCTTTATTATTTTCTTTTTAAAAAAAAAAAACAGTAAACTTGATTGATGAAATTAAAAATGTGTGTAGAAACTAGAAATTGGATAGTATATGATAATCATATAAGTAGTTATCATTATTAGGAGATGTATTTTTATTGTGTATAGTAACTACGGCATAGTGCATGAATTGAACTCCAACTTTTTTGTTGGGATATCTTTCACTTTTTGACAATAAAGCCTCACAAGTTCAAAGGAAATGTATCACTAATATTTGTTAGTATTTTGCTTCTCTTGTTTTGATTCATTGAGATATGATATACACAAGAAGAATTTAGATACTCTATTGTTCAATATGATTAAAGAAATTTATGTCATCATTTATAAATTAAGATACAAATTAATTAGAGACTAAAGTTTATTTTGCTAAATAAAACAAAAGTATTATAAAGTGTAACTAATATATCTTTCTCGTCAAATTAAACTAAACAAATTAACACAAATACTATTTTTTTTTAATGTACAAAGGCAAATATAATTTAAAATAGCATCACTACAAAACAAATTTCAAAAGTCAACAATACTTGTTAAATTTAAAATTTATGATACTTACGTTATCAAATTATTCGAGAGTAAATTTGTTATCAAAAGATGAAATTTATCGCTTACAGAGTCTTATTAGACTTTCCGACGCTCAAGTAAATGATGTAAATTATGGTGACTTAACGATCTAATAGATTGGAGACCAGATAATGATGCTCACAAGAAACCGTTTCTTGTATTGAAGAAGTTAAAATTTTTATATTAATATTATTAAAATTTAAATCTTAATATTTATTATTAATTCTAGGGTCTCAAAATGAATTTGATTAGTAAATCTCGGTGGGAGTAGTACCAGCGCAAGGAGAGACAAGAGGAATGGGACACATCACCTGGAGAAAAGGGACAAGTGACTGCCTCCAATTTGGGAGCATCATCCACGTATGCATTGCATTGCTTGCTCGTTTTCCCTTAGCTGTGAATTTTCTTTTTTATTTTTATTTTTTGGTATCCCAGGGCAGGGCAGGGCAGGGCAGGGCAGGACAGGGCAATATTTGTTCTTGCTGCTGTTGGCTGTTGATGTACAATTTTTGTGAGTAAAATTTGCAAAATCACCATCTCATTCTGGTCTCATTTACTATTAATAATACATATATGGATGGACCACTCTGCCCTCTGCTCGTACCCTTTGTAAAAAGACCACCGTATCTATTTTTGCACTTATTATATTATATTAAGTTTTGTGTTTTTCTATTTGTTATTATTTTAATATTTTTTATTTTTATATTATTTATTATGTTAAAATGTAATTCAAATATTAAAAAAATAATTAATTTTTCTTAATTTAAATTAAATATATATGAATTTATTTGAATTATTATAAATATTTATTTTATCGTACTATTCCTATAATACTAAACAAAGAGTATGTATGTAAAATTTTTGAAAATGAAAAAAGTATATTCAAATGATAATTAATAAGAACGAAAGAGAGTAATATTTTATGATTTTTTTTATTATTTCTTCCCATTAATAATAAATTCTAACATCTTTTATTCTTATAACATAAAAATTAATAGAAATAATAATAAGGAGACATAAATTTGAAGGATATTATTCTAAACAAGGAGAAAAAATATCTAGACTTTCATATTTTTTAAATACTATAAAATTTAAATGAGACAAGTAAAATAAATAAATAAAATAGTACTACCTTTTCTTCAATTCATGGCTATAGAGAATTGTACATTTGGGATCTCTCCAATAGCTGAAAGGCATGTTTGCTTTCAAATTTTGTTCCATCTGTCCATGTTGTCCCTGACATGTACTACTACTACTACTCCTACCCCTTATTTATTCAGCACCAGTGTGTCCTTATCCTTTAGGCCCTAAAGATAAATATTTTCCTTTTTTTTTTCTCTTAAAAAAATGGTTATGAGGGATAAATCCGGCTGATGTGTTGATAGTTTTACTAATAAATTTTATAAAATAAAAATATAAAATTATGTGTATTAGAAAAGGTAAGATCACGGGCGGAATAAAAATTTATGTGCCTTGGAATATTGATTACCAATATTTATTTTGATAAAATCTCAATAATTTTGAAGAGGCAAATATTTTGTACCTTTTTCTGGTTTAAGTGCAAAAATTCTTTTTCGTACCTATATGATCATCTTTTACATATTTTGAACGAACAAGAAAATTATTATAATTATTCACAGAGAATATATGTTTCTTTTAATAAATTATAAATTATTTATGGACAATTACAATAATTTTCTCAATTTTGATTGGTTTGTGGAAATATTGGGCCCTACACCCCAAAGATATGTGGGCTTTAGAGCTGGGTTGGGTTTAGAAGAGACAACATCATTCTTCAACCGAGGAACTATATATATTGGAAAAAAGTCAGAATATGGGTCCACAATCCCGGATCCAATTTCAGAGCCGGAAGATTTCCGGGTCCCGTTTAGAAAATAGTACAAAATATATAAAATAAAAGGACTTATTTTTGGCATTAACAATTGAAAGTTTCCTGTGGGGATTGAGATTCTCATGTTTCTATATTTTTATAAACTCTTAAATCGTATATATTTGAATTTCCTAGTTGTAATGTAATTAGCTTTAGCCTCCTAGTTATAATTTATTTAGAATTTATCACATTGATCAGTATATAATGTAAATTATTTTACAATAATAAGACAAAAAACTTTAGATTGTTTGAACACTAAAAACTTTCATAGTATCAAAGCCTTTTGTGTAAACTCTCATAATGAATCACGACAAAGAAGAAACTGGTAATATTGAAGAAGTTGGTAATATTGACAATGACATGGTCGAAGAAAGCAATGTTCGTAGGATGAAGAAAGATGCTTACTATGTAATATCCTCTGATATATCCGGACTGATTATAACAACGATCCAATTGAAAATGAATGATAAAGACAATAATTATGCAGAATAGGCAAAAACAATACGTCTAGCTTTGCTTTCAAAGAAAAAACTTTTGAATTGATCAAAGAAAGTCTTATTCTTTTAGATCCAAACTAAACCTGAATTTACTTTTAATTGTGTTAATTGGGAATTTTTTTGAATCAAGAGTTTTACCTATTTTGTATTTGAGGTGAATTCGAAATTGTTTGGATTGTGAAATCATCAACTATTGACGTCGGTAACCGATCCAAAGCAATTTGATTATAATTCAATTCGTTACGATCATAACTGGAAAGTTCGTATTCTTCAGTCATTGATAAACAATTTGTTGGACAATACTCAACTCAATTAACACAAAATATACAGATTCCCAAATCAATACTGTAATTAAATAATCGTTTCTTTCGAATATGACTTTCCAAATTTATTGACGGAACGATTCCCATTTCTGGAAAATGACCCAAACAAAGAAGAAGAATGGTGAAAAATCAACACTCTGGTAAATTCATTGATTCTCAACACAATTGAGCATTCTCTCCGATTCACTATAAATTATTCTAAGAAAGTCGATGAATTATAGACAGATTTAAAAGTAAGATTCTTTGTTAGAAATGGGTTAAGAAAATACGAGTTGAAGGTGGCATTTGCAAATTGTAAATAAGGAGGAGATTCAATAAACATGTATTATTCACGTTTGAAAAAATTATGAGACTAAGTTAGGCAACTATTCTCAACTCCCATCCACCACAGCTATCACAAATGAAATGGAGGAAGAAAAAGTTTTTCAATTTTTAATGGGATTAAATAGTGAAATTTATGGCACTGTTCGCTTCCATTTAATTCAAGCGGAACCAACTCCCAAGGTGAGAACTGTCCTTGCCCAAATGAATAAAGTAGAACAACACAAGAACCTTGCTCAAACATAAGAATATGGAAGCATAAGAATCCTCAATAACAATGAAAAATTTTAATTTTTAATAGAGAATATAGTTAAAATTACCTTTTAGGGCTTTTTTTTGGGTCAGTTTCTTGTGTTTTATGTGAGATTATTAAATGAATTATACACGCAATTTATTGATAAAATAGTAAAATAAGTATTAAATTACTCAATAATCAATGATGATGTCATACGTTAAAGCATACTACATCTTATACGTGCATAATTTTTTCTCACAATTAATTTATCACTTTATCACAAATCATGAGTGTTTACCATTCAAAAGAAATTAAATGCACAAAAAGACATTTTTAACTATATTCTCATTCTAGTAACATAAAATACATAAAATTCATGGCGACCAAAGATCAAAACCAAAAGGCACTATAAAATAAACAGTATCTCATAATAAGAAAAATACTATCAATAATATATATGAGACATGAAAGGTAAATAATAGGTTCAACATCTGAGTTCGTCTCTGATCGAAGATGAACAATTCATCGAGGAGGTTGAAGATCATCATCATCATCTTTAGGGTTCTTGTTGTTGGGTTTACGATAAGATTGCTCGACTTGCTTCGCCCTTAAAAGGCCACAATTACCGAGTTTCTTCATGTTGGGTATGTTGTAATTCTGGGCAATGTACACTCCGCAGGCAGTGCCCACCATTAACGTAAAACAGCTTCTGATAAATCCCATGATCTTTTAAATTACTACCAAATCTGATCTGAAAAAGGAGGGTGGGTTTTTTGTAAGGAATTTGGAGGAGTTTTTCGAATGGGGTTGGGGAAGAAGAAGATCTGCGTTTCAGAGTTATATATATTATCCATTGATGATTTCGTATTCCCCAAGCCTCGGCCAGGTTGATTGAATTCAAATATAATTTCCAAAAAAAAAAACCTTTGCCCCCTTCTCCAAGAGTCAACGGCTCCCTTTTTTACACTAGAGGACATCCGGCCTACCAAAGACCATAAGATCGGCTAATTTAGTATATTGATATATAGTGGAGGTTTGAGGTCCAATAGTTTGATTTTTTTCATTTAAGATTTTTCATGTGACATATCAAGTAAAAAATTTTGAATTTAAGTCATCTAAGAGCAATTTAATGTCTTATACGATTTTAGTACTGTTGTTTGGAGGTCTTGTTCCGCTTTAGATATTCCAGTCTAACCAATCTATCACATTCTTAACGGAGGGCAATAACGCCTTCCAAATAGGAATTAGCATCCTACAATATTGTGGAAAAAACTTATAATTAAAGTCAGAAATTGAAATTTCGTAGTAAGAAGTTACTATAAAATTCTTATATAATGAAGTATGCTCCTTTTTAATAAATGCTTTTTTCTTTATTTATAATATTGTAATTATGATTTAATTGATATTTATATAATTTCCACTGAGAATTTGCCTCTTCTTATACTAAATAAAAAGTGCACTAACACATGATCAAATTTACTTCTTTAATTTTTATGTCAAGTTCAAAATAGATATTCAATTTCAAATGAGAAAGTAAAATTTTAATTTATTTGGGGTCAATTATAAAAAAAATTATTAATTTTATATTAAATAAACATAATTTTATACAACATATAAAGTATAAAACAATTTTTTGGAAGGGGTCAAGAATTTCCGGAGCCACTTAAAAAAGTTCCGTCCATGACAAGTCCATTATCAAATAAAGATATCGTATTTTAACTACATCTTTACGAGAGATTATAAAAGAAAAGGAAAAAAAAATTGTGATTTAATAATGCGAGACATATTACAACATTATAAAAAAAAAAAAAAGATGAAAAATAGTAATATAATATTTTACAAAACATCTATAATCCTCTATATGAAATTAAGCGATCAACGCGTTGTTTGGCACCAATCCATGATGAATGCATAACACTATCCACAATTATCTCAAATATCTCTTTCAGCTTCTCATCCATACCCGCTTCTCCCAATTCTTCTGCTATCCAATCATGGTATTCAAACTGCATATACAATTCAATTTCTAAAAAATTATAAACCCACAAACACGCATCCCAAGTTATAAGAACATGAGTGACATGCGATATTAAACTATATAATCTCTCACTTGGTATGGTAGATAAAAGTATTTAAATAAGAGGATCATTGTGTAATTTATAAGATTTGAAGTAATTTTATAGTAAAAAAAGAAATATAATTTTGTAATTCATACATACATTTAAGGGAAGTGTATGGGTGTGGTGTTTGGGGATTCCATTTTCCTCCATAATCCTGTAATGTTGTTCCACAGCGGCCAGCATCTCTTCTTTCGATGGTAACATCACTTTTCCGGATAAAACTCCGGCAATCCACTTAGCTTGTAATTCTATCATCGGAAAATTTACACCTGCCTGCATAAAAATTAAGAAATTATTTAATTTTAACAAGATAAAAGTATATATATACACAATAAAATAAAATAATAAATATTTTAAACGAAAAAAATATATTTCAAACAACATAACATATAATATGAAAAAGGAGAAAGTATTATAATTTGAGTATCCACCCCACTAGGGATTCCAACAAAAGAGAGTGAAGGAGCAAGCTGGGGAGGAAACACGTGTTTATATAACGGTCCGACCCGGTTATCAACAACATCCACAATCCCATTTGTTTTCAGAAATGGAAATTCATAATTGTACCTGTGGAAAAAAAACCTAATTCAGATCCAAAGAATTTTTTTATTGTTTTTTTGAAGGTAAGAGGAGGGAGGATTAATAAATAATATATGATATACCCGGTACAATGAAGAATCACATCTGCAAATACAGAAGATCCCTCTTCGAAAGATATTTCGCCATTTTCGTGGCAATACTGAATCTATATTCATCCAAAAATTACTTCAGAGTTAAAAGTCAGTTCTCCATTGCTTAAAATTTGTAACTTTTAATTTATTTTATATACACTGTTTTGAAACTTTTTTCAACTGTTTGCTATATTAATTTTTAACTTTAAAAAATTATTTTTCTAAAATAGTGTGAGAGTCTCTTTTAAAACTATTTTTACTTATTGATATCATTAAATGTATACTATTTTCGAAGAGCTGAATAAAGTTTAATTTTAAAATTTTTATTTCAGAGTTGAGTAAAAATTAATTTATTTATGACAAAAATTGAAATTTATTAGTTGAATCTCAATCAATTCCGTTAAAAATTGAATAGCGTGGGTGGGTGGGGTACCTTTGAATGCTGCCAAATATTGCCAAAAATTTCGAGTTTTGAAGGTTTGGTTAGGGGAGATGGTGATGAAAGGTGAACTTGTTTGGCTACCTTGCCAATTTCTTGGCAAATATCATGCGCACTCGGTCCATTTCCAATCACAACCACAATCTATCACAACAGGGACGAAGTCAGATACTTAAATTAAATATGAAAGGTGAAAATATAAATATAAAAATTTCATGTATTATTTAATTTTAAATTATTCTTTTAAATATTATTAATTTAGGAAGGCGAAATAGAAATCTATACTTAATATTACATAAATTGAGCGTAATTTTATACTGTATATAAAACATTAAAAAAATTGAGGGGGCATAACCCCTTTTGGCACACACATAGCTTTGCCCTTGTACAACGAGACTTCAAGTAATTTAACTACAGTAAAAAAAAATGAAACAATTTGAAGGAATAAAAAATTATTTTTTTATTTATTACATTTCGAATATCATAATTTTTAAGAAAATACGATATTTTAAACTAATATTTTCTTAAGTAGATTGAAATGACTTTCAAAATTTTCTCTCATTTTTGTAGAAGATGAATAAAAAAATATTTGAAATTATTATTGATAGAAGAATATACAATAAAAAATTATAATATAACCGATAAAAAATAAGAAAATTAACATAGCGTGACAAATAAAGAAAAACAGAAGAAGGTGGAAAGGAATGGTAAATAGTACCTGGTTGTGAAAGGGGTCGGGAACTCGATAATTATGGCTATGAACTTGTTTCCCCGGCCACTCCTTCATCCCTTATAGGGGGGAAATTAAGCTTGTGAAATGGTTTATTTATTTATTGGTAAATAAAGATGATTATAACATGTCAAATGGCAATATTCATCCTTCTTAATATAATATTTTTTACTAATAAAAATGATCAAATAAAATATATATCTAAGAAAATAAACTTTATGAGAAAAAGTATAATATATAAAAAATATTGCATAATGATTGCAACAAAAAGATCAAATTGCATAAATGATTGTCATGTCCTAGACTTAAGAATCTAATAGCATTTATGACATCCTATTTAAATATTCTCTTCGTTAAAGAAATATAAAGAATTTTAGATTTTTTTATATAAATTAAATATTTGTTTAAAAAGAAGGAGATAATTTCTGAATTATAATATCCTTTCTATACTTTATAAATAATGAAAGAGATAGATAATGTGAGTGAAATAAATTAATAAAAAATAAATAAATAAAAAAGTCCAATAAATCTTTATTAAAAATTGTAAAACACCCACCCTTATATCAAGACATAAATATCTCATTTAGTTGCAACACATATCAGGTCGTTTTAAAATGAATTACTATAAAAGGATTATCATACCTTCCATCATCTCAAAAAATATTTACGCTTATATTTATTATATATCATACAAACACAACACATGAGCGCGTAATTTGTCCAGTTGAGTTATGAGGGATGTTGGAAGGGAAAAGAGAGAGAGTACCTGGAAGTTGTGCAACTCTGGGTATGGTATAATGCCCATTGCATATCACAACCGCATCAAATCTTTCTTCTTCTTCATCTCTCCTCGATTCAACAACCCAATAATCATCATTATCCTTCCCCGATGAAGAACCCATCTTTTCAACTCTAACAACTTCATTATTAAACTTTACCAGTTCCACAATTCCAAAATCTGCAGCAAAATTATTCAAAAACTCGAGAACTCTTTCATGGCCGGTAAAATTCTGATAATCATCACCATTTTCTTGGTTGAATCTGAACGGGTAATCTGAGAATCCCATAAGTTGTTTGGGGAGATTTGTACAAAGTGATCGGTATAGACTAGAATGAATAATTTTTCGATCCGGGTTAAGACCTATTGGATCCGATTCAATTTCGGGATTGTAAACCCAAGTTCCCCCAATTTGATTTGCTTTTTCGTATAATACGACGTCGTGACCTTCTCGTTTGAGTTCACGGGCTGCGCATAAGCCGGCTACTCCTGCTCCGATTACTGCCACCTTCAGAGCTGCCGGTGCCATCTGTTCTTAAGGTGCAGGAGGATGAGGGAGGGGTCAAAGTTCAAACTTTGGATTGGTGTTGAGAAATTGTTTTTTCTTCTTTTGGGTTTATAAAACTGGGAAAATGATTTTTTTAATGTCAACTTGAATGTTTTAAAAAAATATTTTTGTGCTACAAGTTTAATCATGCCATTTCTTTTTTAAAGAAAACTTATGATTTGAAAAGAAAATATTTCAACAAGGTTTAAGGAATGAGGAGAGAATTAACACCTGGAAGCCATTAATAGCTCCATCTTGATTATTGTTAAATCAAACAAATTTCTTTTTGCTAACCGTAAATATATTAGAGTTTTTTTAATGTTGAAAAATAAAAAAAAAAGGACGAGATGCGCTAAATGTAAATAGGTCGGGGGATAAATAAGCTATTTTCTCTCCGTTCACTTCAAATTTCTGAATGCAAGTAAAATTTTAGCATTTGCTAAGTAATCAAATTGTCAAGAAAAAGTAAATAAACTATTAAGCAAATTATAACTCCAGTACATAGTTTACATGTGAAAACTCCTAACAGTTTTAAATCTACATCAACTGGAAGCCTGCCTCTGAACAAAGCAGTAATCAAGCAAGAACTTGTCATGATTCTTGAAATTGCTTTCAAAAATGCCATAGAGCAATTCGTATACTGGCATTTATACTTTGGTATGCTTAGATGACCTTCAAAATCTCAGAAATGAATTGGTCTTCCCAGTCTAGGTAAGCATCAGAAACGTTGAAAAACAATCTGGTTCTTATTCATGCATCAAACCTACTATTAAAACAGAGGCAGTATTTGGCAGGCAACGGAAGGAGGAGGGTGGGGGGTTGGTTTGAAACTGTAAATAGACTAGCTGCTCGCGGGTTCAAGTTTAAGAAAATGCAGAAGAAGGGTACCCGATACCTTTCAGCAGGTTGATCGCGTGACCAAGCATAATGAATGAGAAGCACCAATTGCCACAGAAAGAACTTTGTGTAACATTGATCCATCATCTTCAGTAAGAAATTGAACTTGAAGAGGAGTTGATTGGACCTCATGTAGACCAGGTATTCCAAGTTGAGAATCCTTGGCATTCCCCCACATATACAACTTACCGTCCTCTGTTCATCAACAAAACAACTAATTAACCACAATATGAGAAAGAAATGATCATCGTCATTGTTTTGACAATACAAGCAGCAATGTTTTGCCTTGCGAGCTATTTATGCTCCAGATTTCCATCAACCAAATAATAAAAGAAAATTTTTGCCCTACGGAAACGACTCAACTTACCAGTTACAGCTGCTGATGATGAGCCTCCGCAGGCAATATAGGTAACCCTCTCATTAGCTAGCAACTCAATTCGCAAAGGAACTCTCTGATTTTGAATAGAAGAATGACCTAACTGACCGTGTCCACCATGACCCCAGGAAAGTACTTCTCCTTTATCTGAAATTTGTTACAGGTAAACATTCTTAAAGCCGTACTCAACGAGAGCCAGTAGATTCTGTGTATCCATACCTGTCAAAGCCAGAGAATGATATCCACCACTTGCTATCTGGATGATATGCACGTCTTTGAGACTAGGTACGGGTTGGGGTTTCCAACCACCAAGTTTGTCACCTCTTCCAAGCTCGTAGTTGGAATTTGCTGCAAGAAAATGCACACTGAATATTATTAGTTGGTCTATCCAATGTGTTCCACTAGTAAAAAGGATATAATCAGTATGCTGTGATACTGGCTCTGGCATCACGGAATTAAGCCAAGTTGGGAATGCAAAGCCAAAAAACTTAAGCTTGCCAATGAAAGTTTTGAGACTTTCATGTCTCATAATTCATGATATATACTCCCTCCATTCCATTTGCTTCAACAAGGCATGACCGTCAGAAATGTACAAAATATTGCTTAGACTAAGCAAAGTCTCACATGTACAAAACTAATCTCCCATACTGCATGGATGAAATATTGGTGAACACATTAAGCTCATTCTAGTGCACATATATTTACCTAAACGTAGTTGAAAGCAAATGAAACCAAATGAAGGCTAACATTATGGTCATAAGAATCCTACCTCCCCAGTTCCATAGCTGCCCGTCCTCTGTCAACGCCATTGTGAAAAATCCACCACATGAGACAGCAGCTACAGGCACAGGTAGGGCTTTTACTTTAGATGGAATACTCAGACCGCCTGCCTGGTCTGGGCCACGACCAGGACCAAGGCCTAGTCGTCCATCACCCTCCTCACGGCCCCAAGTATAGAGTTCACCTGCATAAGAATTACGGGGAACAAACATGAATAGAATCAATAAGATGAGCAAAAGATTAAGCACAACTGATAGATCATTTACCTATTAAACCTGAAAATTAAAGCTTTCCCTTTAAGCATAGAGTTAAGTAACCTGTTCATTTCAAGCAATGCAAATTAACTACAATTCTATTTTATCATCACTGCTCCTGTTTTTCTCCTAGCAAAAGTCCATGTAAAACAATGGAGAAGACTGTACTTTTTCATTTTCTGAAAAGGGAACATAGATCGTATGTGACTAAAATCAATCAAAGAAACAAGACTGAACAACAGGAGAATGTCATAAAACCTGATTTTGTTATGGCAGCTGTGTGTGTCCCACTAGTTGAGATGTGACAAATTTCTTCATCCCAAGGACCTTCAACCATTCTAGGAAACAGTTCTCTGTGATAAACTGAATGTCCAAGAGCACCAAACCCACCATAACCCCTGAAAACTTCATTATAAAATAGAAACAATCAACTCAACATTACCAAATAGTATGAAGCTGGGAAAATTCAAGCAACTTGGACTTCAAAAAGAGACAGAAGTAACTGCAACCTGATTCAGTTCTTTTCTCATATTGTTAACATGTCGAAAAGTAAGCAAATGAACGAATAAGAAAACCCTTCGCAGAAATGATCAGTTTGCAGATTTTCTTGCTTTTATTCATTCATCTATCATCATTATTATAATTATCATGATTATTTTGATTCTTTTGCAGGGATGACTGTATCTTGAAGCTGCTGCTAAAGTTTAAGAGTGTATTTGAATTAGTGTTTAGTTTGGAGAAAGTGACTTTTTTCTTCTTCAGTTTCACACAGTGTTTTCGTGCAGAGAAGCGTGTGTTTCTAAATATCTATCCATGACAACACAAATTATTCAAACTTTATGAATATATGCTGTTCGATTTCCACGACAGCCTGAGACTATTCTTGGCAAGAAAGCAGTTATCCAATGTACCTCAACCTTACAAAATAACCAGTTCGTAAAACTAAAGACTTGAACCATGTTTTAGAATCCCAATATCCACTGATTCAACATAGACAGACTAGCCCAAAATGTCCCCTTGGAGTGAATATCATATAGATACTCTAAAAAGGGCAGAAACAAATCTATAGAATCTTCCATAAGCACCCCAAATGAAAATGTCAAACAATGAAAAGAAAAACAAAAGAGGAATAATGTGCACACTGACCAGGAAAAAACTTGTCCAAGAGAATCAAGTGCAATAGAATGCAATCCACCAAGAGCAATGCTCTTGACCTCATTCGACGCCAGATATGTATTCAAAGTGGGAACAAACACAGAATCCTCATGGCCCAGGCCGAGGCGACCACCATCACCTTTACCCCAAATGTAGAGCTGCCGATTCACTAGCAATCCCGAATGAAAAAGTCCACAGGAAATACCTACTTTTACACTTCCTTCATCCTCATTTCTAGAAGTAGAAGACGGCAATCGACCGGGAATAGGTGAAGAGAGAGTAAACGAAGGAGGGAGTAAAAGGGATCCTACCGGAGCTGGGTATATTCGGGTTTCTTCAGTCCCGCTACCTAGTTGGCCAGAGGCGCCACGTCCCCACGATAATAACTGAACTGTGACTGCTTCCCGGGGAGAGTCGGCGTCTGAGGACGTTCTGTAGTCCCAAATTACGGGAATGGTTTTATTATTTGTTGTTTTGGAAGAAAAATTTCGGGCAAAAGCTTGACGAATTTGCAGGTAGCGAATTGCCATTAGTAACTGGAAATTCGCCTGTGCTCAACCCTCAAAGAACAGCGGTTTGCACAAAGAAAAGGTTTCCATGTGACCGCTTCAGACACAGCTCAAAGTCACAGCTTTCAGAAAAGGCAAAGAGGAAATGCAAGAGACGGCGGGTTGTGCAGATGTTGCGTATCATCTCCATTAGAGTTACAATTGGGCTTATTGAGAGAGCCCAAGAAAGGTTTACATCCCAAACAAATTACAATCCAGCCCAAACTAATAATCGCTCCTTTCCATATTAACTGTCACTTTAAACAAAAATATCATATTTAGTTAATCAATTTTAGACATTAATATGATATGATACTTAAAAGTTCATAAATAATTTATAACAATCTAACGAGATTATTCTGTCGTCAAACAGTTTACTTATAAAGGAAAATATCACACAAGCTATACACTTGTTTGTGATAATTTGAATAGTAAAATACGTAATATAAATCATTCTGCTAAACAATTACACACGTGACGTATAATTTTGAGATGGAAAGTGATTTTTATTTTTTTCAAAGTAAGCCTCAAGTGTGTTTTGTTTGGAAAGAATGACGTATATTATGTATTTTACCTTTCAGATTCTCTTGTATGAGCAGATTAAGTAGTTTTTTTCTTGCAGAATTTACGTATTAGACGACATAAGGATTTTATTAAATTTTTATAAATTGTTTAGGGATCATAATGAGAGAAAATAAACTTAAAGGACTACGTCATGTGAAGATATAAACTTTTATAGAGTAAATATGTCATTTTTCTATTTCTTAAAAAAAAAAAAGGCGATTTATGAACCTTACTTTCATTTAAGAGAAATTAGAAAATTATGTTAAATTAAATGATTAAAAAACTTTAATTTTTTACTTTAAAAAATATCCTTGAAAAACACCTTATCATATCATGTATTTATCATATCATGTATGCTCCTTTAACTTTTCTTTTTTCCACCAAAATATAAGAAAAACATTTTTCCTTAATTTATATTGATCTTTTCCTCAGTGTTGGTTTGTTTTCTATAGTATTTTCTTTAGTTGCCAATCAATCAAGAGAAAGTTTTTTCAAGCAAATTAATTTTTTTCTTTTCCTTACTAAAATTTCAAACCAGAAGTCCTCTAAGATTTGGGTTACTCTCAATTTGTCCCTAAAAAAATATGTCTCCATTATTGAGGGATCATTAGCTAGGGATTAAATTTTGGACTTAAAACGAAACAAGAAAGTTAAGAGAGCCAAAATTACCTCTTATATTATACTTATTACTTCTTTATTTAAAAAAAAAAAAAACTTCTAAAATCTCGTATAATATCTATATATATCTTTTAACTTCAAATCTATGTATGGAATAGTAGAACTCTGTGTACGATTTTTTCTATAACGATTGCAAAATAGATACATTGAGTTTATAATAATCATGTTTGTTTATAAAAAGAAAAAAGAAAAGAAAAAATCATGTTTAAATATTGGTAATGAAGAACAAAGAAAAGAATGTTTATTTGATGAATTTGTGAATATCAAGCTCTCTAAATGATGATCCAATCCATGGATATGAAGAAGCAATTGATTCAATATACTTTTCATATATATGTTTTATGTTATCATCAACTGCTTCTCCACCTGCTTCAATGGATAGCCAGTCCAGGTATTCAAACTGCAAAACAAATATTAAAAAAACATTTTATGTTTTTCTCCTTGTACTCTAAATATTTTATAATTATTTTCATTTGTTGCGGTTCTTTTTCATTGTATTCAAAATATTTTATTTTATACTCTCAAATAATATTCGAACAGTTTAATATGATAATTAATATAAAAAAAGAGGTGAAATTCAACTATGGAGTCAATGTCGTTTAGATGCAAAAGTAAAAAGGATAATTTAGTATATTCACATAATTTCAATTGTTTATCCGTATTAAAATGTGATATGATTACCTACCCTTCACATAGAGCCTTTCATATGAATTGAACGCTAAAAACATTATGTAAAATGACTAAATTACCCTTTTTTAAAGATGTATGTAAGTGGAGCACACGTAATCTAGTCAAATTTTACATTCTTCAACATTTATTGTCACAATAAAGTATTCAAAAATTGTTAGAGAGTATAAAAAGATAAATAAAATATTTGAGGTATAATGAGAAAAATATAAATTTAATTTTTTAAAAGTAAATTTGATAAAAAGATCAAAACGAAATTCTATGAAAATTACCATAATACCCCTAAGGCTATGGGATTGGTGCTTAGGGGTTCCATTTGCTTCCAAACGCCGGTAGTGTTGTTCAGTATCATCCAACATTTGTTGTTGGGAGGGCAAATTTGTCTTACCAGATAAAACATGGGCTACCCACTTGGCTTGTAACTCGATCATAAGAAATATGACAGCCTGAGAGGATTAATTAATTAATCAAATATCTCCATTTATGTATCATGGTAAATTAGAGAAAATTAATAGAAAAAATAAATAGAATAAAAATTTCTGACATGAAAAGTAATTCCAATAAAAGAAAGTGCAGGAGCAAGCTGTGGGGGAAAAATATGCTTGTATAATGGCCCAACACGATTGTCATCAACTCTTACAATTCCATTTGTTTTTAAGAAAGGATACTCATACTTGTACCTGCAAAACAATACATAAACTTTAGGCTCATATCTACATTTTTTTTTATCTCTTTCTTTATTATTTAAATTAATATTTTACTAAAAATATTATATATATATAATGGGATGAGGAAAATCTAATCCCGACCCCCAACCCATCCCTAAACTTATATACAAAATTCAACCTCCATCCCCATTCAAATTCACAGTCAAACCAAAATTAAATAGATAGAAATGACTTGAGTGCGAATGGATACCCAATTAAACCTGTCTTATTGCTATATTAGATTCGGGAGCAAACGCCATTGCACTTCAAGACAAATTAAAAAAGTAGCCATCTTATATATAGCCGCTATCTCATGTGTAATTTTTTTATAATAAAAAACTTGACTCTATCCTCACATTTATAATTTTGTGGCTATTGCAGCTATTTAACAACTGTGTGCTAGTCTTGTATCCTGTGATGGCACTAGATGTTTAGATCTTGTTCTTATACCATGTTTATGACATTTATAGATGCAAAGCTAAACATTTTGATTAAAAAAGCATTTGATTAGAGAGGTGATAATGATACTGAGAGGCTTACCCAGTACAGTAGAGGATGATATCTGCAGCAACTAAAGCTCCATCCTTGAAACCAACTTCACCATTTTCATAACAGTATTCAACCTATCAAATCAAAACCCTTCTTCATCAGTCAAGCCCTCCTCCATTCCTATTGAAAAAATTATTTCTGTTATGCATACCTCTGAATGCTGCCAGACATTTTCAGACAATTTTGAGATTTTAACATCATTGGATCTTGATGATAAATGAACTTGTTTGGCTACTTTACAAATATCTTGAGAAATATCATAGGCACTTGGACCAGCACCTATCACTACTACAACCTGCCCGCCATAAGGCTCAGGAACTCGATAATTATGGCTATGAATTTGTTTCCCAGCCCAATTTCTGATTCCTTTATAGATACATATTTTCAAAACAAACCAATTGTTAGCAACAACAATTGAGAAGCATATTTTGATGGTCAGGAAAGTCGCCATATGATTACATTCATTAGAAATTTCAAAATAATGTTACAAGTAATGTAAAATTAGTTTTTTATGTTTTTACAAATTATTTTTATTTTAAATTCAATCTAAATACATTTTAAATTACAATTTCTTCCATGATGATTGTAGTAGTATAGTGAAAGAGTGCCCATGAAGTATGCTTAAAAAATTTTAAAAATACTTTTTCTTTAAATTTTTCTTTCTCTACCCAACTTTCTTTTTTCTTTATAAGATTCAAGAATTTCAACCTCATATATAAAAAATTTTGAAGTATTTTTAATTTTCTCACATATTTTTTTATATTTTAGCCCTTATTTTTTTTAGTACCGGGAAAGATTGATATAATTCAGCCAAAAAAAAAAGTGAAATATTCATAAAGGATTTCTTCCCCATTGGGATTGAATACCTGGAAGTTGTGGAACTTTCGGTTGAGTATAATGACCATTGCAAATCACTACCGCCTCAAACACCTCATTCTTATTCTCCTCATCATCATCATCATTTCCTCTCCACTCAACAATCCACTGATTGTTCTCTTCCCCATTTTCCCTCTCAATTCTTACTGCTTCCGTATTAAATCGAATCAAATCAAAGATTCCAAAATCTCTGGCGAAATTGTTCAAGAATTTGAGTACCTCTTCATGTCCCGGAAAATTATTCAATTCTCCGTTTTTCTTTACATTAAAAGGGTAATCGGAGAAACCCATGAGATGTCTTGGAAGATTTGTTCTAAGGGAAGAATAAAGACTGCTATGAACAATCTTTCTATTGGGATCAATCCCTAATGGATCTGATTCAATCTCGGGGTTGTATTTCCAAGTCCCACCAATTTCTGCAGCCTTTTCAAATATCACGACCCGGTGGCCTTCTCTTTGAAGTTCACGAGCTGTAACAAGGCCTGCCGTACCAGCTCCGATCACTGCCACCTTCAGTGATCGCTGCGCCGTGGTCATTGGTGGTGATGCCCTTTTTCTACTTTCTAAGTACAGAGACAGAGTTTCTTAGGGCCCCCGCCAACGTGCCCATATGCATTGCTTTTCTAGGTGATTTTTTCTTGTCTTTATTCTATCAAATTGAGCTAGCCAATTCAGGTACAGGTCAAATATGCTACATTGTTTTTCTTTTTATAATACTGCTAATCTGAAATAAGTTTTGTCTTTTCGGCCATCTTTGTTTGATTATAGAGATAATATATTTTATTATTTTTTAAATCGTATTTCTTATTGTTTATTATTACTAGATTGATTCTTAAATTTCTTATTGGTGGTCATTGGTGGTCATTAGCGTTTAAAAATATTTTATTTATTTATTAACCATAATTATTATATTTAATTTATTTTTATGCAAATTTCTAAAAAAGAATTAGAAAATAAAGATTCTATATTAAATTTGGTAAAGAGAAGCTGTAGTATTTGAATCCTTTAAGGATTAGGATTAAAACTTTAGCAGAATCCTTTAAGGATTAGAACTTTAGTATTTGTCTATATATAAAAATATAGAGCATCATAAATAAAAGACAGCCACAGGAGCTGAAACCAGAGAAATTCAGCAGCTGTAGAAAAATTACAAAATTTCAGCACAGTTAGATGGTTTAATCTTTTCTCTTAAATAGAATTAAATCATTGTTATATAGGTTAGTGGTTATAGGTTAGTGGTGGATTCAAGGTTCTAAATCATGTTAAACTCTTGTTATCTTTATTTTAGTAATAATTCTTAGATAACAAAATTTGATTTTTTTTTATAAAATTAATTTAGGAAGATAATAATTTAGGTAGTTAAGATAATGATCTCTACCGAAGAGAGCAACTGTGCTGCGGCCAAGAAGAAGCTAAGAGCAATACAGTCTTTTAAGAAAAGAAAAGCCTGTATTTTAAAAAAAACCATGGAATTATGAGTTCTCTGTGATGTCGAGGCTTCTGCCATTGTTGTTGAGGACAATGGAGTTGTTTCCACGTGGCCTGAAAATCGGTGTGATGTAATGAACATTATCAACAAATACAAGGCCTGGCGGCTTGATGAGAAGAACAAGAAATCATCGGAATTGCAGCAGTAGCCGCAATTGAATGAGTATGATTCTTCTCCCTTAGAGGAATTGAATTTGGATGAGAGTTTTACATTTGGCGGATTGTCTTTGGAAATTATCGAACAATTACTGAATGATGATGATCATGATGATCATAAGAAGCTATTGGAGGAAGTAGAATTTAAACTTTAAGCAGTAACAGAGAAAATTCAATTCCTCAAAGCTGCTGCAGCGGAAGAAATTCATCAAGGACCGCATTATTATAATCAGGGACGGAACCACACCCAGACTAGGGTGGGCTCAGCCCACCCAGGATTTTTTTTTTTTTAAATTTTATATTTTTTGCATTTAAGCCCCCTCAAAAAATTTTTTTTTCCGTTTAGCCCCCACAAAATGTAGGGACTGATTTATAAAAAAAAAACTACAGCAAAAAGCCCCAAATCAATTTTATTTTTTTGCTTCTTCTCTCTCCCCGTCTCCGATCTCCTCGTCCCGCTCTCGCACCGCACTGCATGCGCAGCCTCGCCCGGCACACATGCAGCAGCGAGCCCTCAGCCCTCCCCCCGCCCGCTCTCCGCTCCGCCGTCCCGCTCCCCCTCCCTCCTCTCGCGTGCGGCGACAGACACCTCTCAGCTCGGCTCTGAAGATTCCGTCTCCCTGGTCGCAGACTCGCAGCACCGGCAGCGCCACCAGCAGCAGCAAGCAGCAAGCAAAGCAACGCGGCAGGAGGAAGAAGAAACGGTCAGCTCAGCAAGGTGTTTTAGCATCTTCACAACAATCTTGAACCAAAAAAAGTAAGTTTTCAGAAAAAGTTCCATTTCTATGATTTTTTATTTTGAGTGCTAAATTTTTTTTTTGGTAAATAGATTTTTGAGTGCTAAAATTTTTATGTTGTTATTTTATAGTGAAAAAATTGTCTAGGGTTTGTTTGGTAAAAATATGATTATCATGTAATTTATAGACTAATTAATTATTATGTTATATTATACATGAAATGTGTTGAATTGTGAATTTAAAATATTTGAATATTATATAGGATTTTACTATGGAGAAATTTATTGGAAAATGGAAGAAGGGTCCTAAACCGGTTGAAGAAAAATCAGCTAATAAGGGAAATGTTAATATTGAAGATCGTGGGAAAAAGCCTCGGGTAGAGTTTTCGGATTTTGAAATTATTGGTAATCCAGGATTGCGTAAATCAATTGATAGTTATCCTTATGAAGTTAGAGTATTGAAAATGAAGACATCTTGCAGCGGTTTCAAAATATGCAAACTCGAAGAATAAAATTGCCATCTTAATCATTTCATTCACATGTAAAACTCTATTTTAAATCATTTTTCAGTGGTCATTTCTTTTTCATTCTTTGCATTGGGATGAATGTTATTTGTTTTTATATTAATCTTCTAATGTTCTAAATCAATTGCAGGTCATATTGGATTTCGTCTTCTGATCGTGTTTATCTCATTTGTTATCTCAAGATTCTGATCAAGATTCTCAGCTTTGATAGAGGTATTTATCCCGTGAGTGATGGGTGATCACTCCTCATTGGTAATGGGCGATTACCTATTCTTCTTTTGTATTATATGTAAATTTGGAATTGTTTGAGTGTTTTTTGTACATGGAATGTATCATTTTATAGACGAAATTCTGGCAAAATTTTTTTTCTTTCAGCCCCCAATCATATTGTTCTGGTTCCGTCCCTGATTATAATCTAGGGGAGTATCATCAGTACGTTCCACAGAAGAGTTTTATGGTGCCAACTCCAACTCCTCTTTGCATGGTGCTAAATCCAACGCCGACGACTGGAATGATACCAGATCCTGGTTTCTTTAGGGTCGCAGACGGCGGAATGATGATGCCAACACTACCCACTGGGATGATGATGCCAACACCTGGTTACTTTGGAATCGGCAGCGACGATGCGGGAGAGTTAACTTCTTTTGGTTTTGGTTATGATTTCAATTACTATTTTTCCCTTTAATGCTTATTGAGGTAGGTGGTCGTCTGCTCAGCTGCAGCCCTAACTTTCTAATATTCATTATTACATTGATTTTGTTGGGTAATTATCTGAATTACCTATAATATAATTTTGTCAAATATATATATATATATATATTAGAATCAAATTCTTACTGCTTCCGTATTAAATCGAATCAAATCAAAGATTCCAAAATCTCTGGCGAAATTGTTCAAGAATTTGAGTACCTCTTCATGTCCCGGAAAATTATTCAATTCTCCGTTTTTCTTTACATTAAAATGGTAATCGGAGAAACCCATGAGATGTCTTGGAAGATTTGTTCTAAGGGAAGAATAAAGACTGCTATGAACAATCTTTCTATTGGGATCAATCCCTAATGGATCTGATTCAATCTCGGGGTTGTATTTCCAAGTCCCACCAATTTCTGCAGCCTTTTCAAATATCACGACCCGGTGACCTTCTCTTTGAAGTTCACGAGCTGTAACAAGGCCTGCCGTACCAGTTCCGATCACTGCCACCTTCAGTGATCGCTGCGCCATGGTCATTGGTGGTGATGCCCTTTTTCTACTTTCTAAGTACAGAGACAGAGTGACTTAGGGCCCTCGCCAACGTGCCCATATGCATTGCTTTTCTAGGTGATTTTTTCTTGTCTTTATTCTATCAAATTGAGCTAGCCAATTCAGGTACAGGTCAAATATGCTACATTGTTTTTCTTTTTATAATACTGCTAATCTGAAATAAGTTTTGTCTTTTTGGCCATCTTTGTTTGATTATAGAGATAATATATTTTATTGTTTTTTAAATCGTATTTCTTATTGTTTATTACTACTAGATTGATTCTTAAATTTTCTTAAAAATTATGATACACTTTTTACATCCATTTTACTGAAAGCTTGGAATACACATACAATAATTGACAGTAAGTTTAGTGAGTGTAGTTTGAAATTATGTAGCACTGAAGGCAATGGTGTTAGCCACTATTACACTTGCTGGCTGGTGGTCCAGATACTGACAGAGTGAGCTACTTAGCTTGAGCTCAATCCATATCAATCACCAGTTGAAAAATATCTTGCTTTAGCATTATCCATGGCCTAAAACTAGCCACAATTTTCAAGTTTCAAATCTTTCTTCTTTTCCATATGGAATTGGAAATTTGTTCCTATTCTTTCCAATATCTCTATAAATTCCATGTCCATTTGAAGTAGTTTCATTGCCAGGAATTTGTTTGCTGAGGAAATGGTTGGTTCTAAATCAATTGCTGTTTTCATTCTTCTCAATGTCATTTTGTCCAATTGTGTTTCATCCCACAAGATTCCATGCCCTCCAGAAAACCCAGTTAGGTGTCCTAAAGACACCCTAAAGTTTGGTGCCTGTGGCGACTGGCTTGGTCTAGTTCATGAGGTTGTAGGAGTCCCACCAAGCAGCAACTGCTGTACACTTTTGAAGGGTCTAGCTGACCTTGAAGCTGCAGTGTGTTTATGCACTGCCATTAAGGCCAATGTATTAGGAGTCCTAAAGCTAAAGATACCCATTGCTGTCAGTTTGCTCGTTAATTCCTGTGGGAAGAAAGTGCCAGAAGGTTATCGCTGTGCTTAAACATCTTTAGTGTTCGGGCCTGCAATTTTTGCTGGAATTCGTAATGTAACATGTTTTAAGAGTCAATAAATTTGGTGATTCGTATTGACATTTTTGTTGATGTTTGTGAACTTCTGAAATATGTGGTTTGCAGTATACAGTCTGCTTTTATGAAGCTTAATTTGTCACAAGAAAAGATCTACAATTGAAAGTAATTTACTCCATCTTCATCAAGTATAGAGATTCTCAAGCTAACATGCGACTACTCCCTGGAAAATGTATGGAACTGTCCAGTGGCGGAGCCACATTAGGTGGCCCCTCTCAAATATATATATATTTTTAAAATAGTTTTATGCATTGTATTTAATTTGCTTATTTTGTGTTAAAAGTAACATATTTTATCATTTTGGCCTTACACTGAAGTCTGGCTTCGCCCATGGAACTGTCTATATTTGCTTGACTGTGATTTGTGGTTGGTAATATGTAATATGAAGCTGTTCTTACATAAGGAAGTGATAGAAATATGTTGAGTACTAAAATCATATTATTCAGAGAACTTCAAATTTCTTGAATGCAAAAGACTCGCAAGAATATCAGTTTCAGCTTATTAATTCAAGCTTAAAGCCTAGGATCTTGATTTTCCTGCTCAGCCATTTCTTTTGGGTAAGATATGATTTATACATGCATATCCAGGAGCTACATGGACTTCCTTGATTTTCTTCCTTCACTTATCTGTTACTTCTTGCAGAGAAATACTCCAGCTATTTTCTCCTATAAATTAAAGTCGATCTTTCTAATAACCTTTTTTAATTGGACAAACATTCCAAATATTGACTTAATTTATTTCTGAAGGGCCTTAACTATCTGGATTTTTTACTTTTTATTTTTAAAGACCAATTTTCAGGGAAATGGGATGTTTCATTTCACTTACTGTTATTGTAAACTTGCAAAACTGCAATATTAATTTACGTAGCATCATACATATTGTTATTAAGGTCCGAAAATGAACCAAGCATATGAGATAGTGTAAAGACATGATACTTGAGATTTGAACTATTAGTACTAGCGCAGCATCAAGACCTCAAAGGAGGAAATTATCCCCCTGATGAGTTCAGCATAACAAATGATGTTCTTAATGGAGGCAAACCTGTGACAGTATTTTCACTGCCGCGGGGATGCTGAGAGGTGTCTTTATGACTGTTTTGGTCAATGCATTGTGAACACAAGAGTGAAGTTCAGTGTTACTAAGGCCTTGTAATCCTCTACAACAAATCCTTCGGGGAAGCCCAAAAACCACACCCTTTAGCATGAGAGAACAGGCTACGAGTGTGTAAGACTTCGCTGGGCAGGTAGACTTGGGCGGCGGAGGAGTTCGGTTAGGACTACTTGCTGGCACGGGAACATTGGAGTTGTTGCTAGGACTTGGTGCTGGACTCGGACCACCTTTGTTAGTGTTGGTAGGACTTGGTGCTGGACTTGGAACACCTTTGTCAGTAGGACTTGGTGCTGGACTCGGAACACCTTTGTTAGTGTTGCTAGGACTTGGTGCTGGACTTGGAACACCTTTGTCAGTAGGACTTGGTGCTGGACTCGGAACACCTTTGTTAGTGTTGCTAGGACTTGGTGCTGGACTCGGAACGCCTTTGTCGGTTTCTCCAGGACTCGGTGCTGGACTTGGGACATCTTTGTTGGTGTTGCTAGGACTTGGTGCTGGACTCGGAACGCCTTTGTCGGTTTCTCCAGGACTCGGTGCTGGACTTGGAACATCTTTGTTGGTGTTGCTAGGACTTGGTGCTGGGCTTGGGACACCATGGTTATTGTTGCTAGGGCTTGGTGCTGGACTCGGAACCCCTTTGTTAGTGTTGCTAGGACTTGGTGCTGGACTTGGAACACCATTGTTAGTATTGTTAGGACTTGGTGCTGGAGACGAAACACTTGGATTCGATGTACTAAGGGGGGAGCAATATTTTCGATGCAAAAAAGCAGGAAGAATTGGATTCCATGCACTAAGGTGGGAACAAGGTTTTCGATTTGGAAGAACAGGGTTTCCACTGACTAGGAGAAAGGAAAGAGACTGGAGAAGCAGGAGAGAAAAAACTGAAATGGAAACCATTTTCAAAGGTTTACAACAAAGAATTGTTAGAGAAGTATGGGTTATTGAACAGATTGTTTTGCACTTGGAGATTGTGAGTAGAGAGATCCATTTTATACTTGGAGGTTGGAGCTGTGAAGCATACTCTAAAACTTACTCATTTCCATCACTTTGCTTGTTTTCAAAACCAAAATTTGGAGGCCAATAACTCAGATTTGGTAGCGTAATTAACCGACTAACATGGAAGGTTGGTCTGTCTTCCCCAGAAAGTCTTTGCAGGTAAATCTATTGAGATTCAATGAATATGTTGAAAATTATATGCTATCTTCATTGAACAAAAATCTTAATGGGGTTTTGAAAAATCAGGTAGCAGTGAAGTAATGACCTTGATCTATATTTTTCTTCCTCCATTAGTTAGGATAGATTTTAATTACTCTGGAAAGGAATATATTCAAATGATGTTTCATAAACATGGTTCGCCCTCGTATTAAGGCAACTTTTGTGGACATATATATATATATATTGTCTACTACTTTAGTGTACAAAAGTGAAGCTGTAAGAGGAAATTAGTCACCTACTAGTATTCAATTGTTTGAGGCTCTGTCTGATCATTAAAAAAGGATCATTGTGTACGCAACTTGAAGGAGAAAGAGACGTAGCCGGCACAGAAGTTAGGTACTTAGTTTAAACCATTGAAGTACTGTAAGGTGTTCGAGTCTTAATAATCAAATCCTATTGCAGCTTTTCAAACCCAACCCAGAAAACAATATCTTGCTTCAAGTTGATTTTTATGGCCTAAAACTGGAATTGGGATTGAATTATTGTTGAGTTTTGTTATCAGATTAAATGACTGCCCTCTGTATTTACTGTGAAAAGTTGATCAACTACACATGGAGGCACATTAATGCCTATGTAAATCTTCTATAGTTGCAAATGTAATGTCTCCCAAACTTGAACTTACCATCAAAGAGTAATGATGGCAGACTCATACCATTACTTAAGGGATCTCAATATATAATTCCCCAAAAATTATATGAACTATAACTTTAGATTTCTCCGTTTTCTTTTGGTATTCCTGTTCTTTCATAGTTTGTTTTACACTTAGGATCATCTAATACATCTTCTATAGTACACTTAATTTTTCCCATAGGTAACTTTTAGAGTTTACAGTTTATATTTTATTCTGACCAGTCTGTTTAACGTGGAGATTATGGTTTGCTTTATCTTTTAACATATATAATTCTTTGATGGTTAATCTGTTTTTGTCTCCATTTGGCTATAGGAAAGTAGACAAGTTTTGCTTTTCAGAATGCAAAATAAATACTCATAACTTAAACATAATCATCACTTCATTGAAACTGATCAAATGCCGGTAACTGAAAAACATTATTATAGTACTGATGAATTCCTAAGCCTTGTTTCAAAGGAAGTAATTAGTTTTTCTTGGAATTTATTGTACAAATTGCAGAAACAGCCTTCATTGCAACAGGTACAGTGATGTTGATTCCAGGTGCATTAAGGATCCCCGAACTGAACGCATAACACAGGCAAGAATTGACATCATCTTTGGTTAGCCCTTTTAATCCTTGGCAGCATATTCTTTGTGGGATTCCTCTACTTATAGGTTGGCCTTGAATGATCACAAGGGCACAGGCAATCATTGTTTCTGGTTTCAGAGAGCAACTGCATGAGTTTGTTAATGGAGGTGCAGGTACAGAAGGATTATCCCCTGTGCTTGGAGGTGGTTCTGTAACATTGGCAGGTCCAGTGGTTGGTGGAAATGGAGATTCTTCAGTTGGAGGGTATCCTAAGACTGGGAAAAAGAAGAGACAAGTGAAGAACAGGAGAGTAAAAACTAAGGTTGAAGCCATTGTTAAATGTTCTCAAGAAAGAAGCAAGAGCCTGTGTGTCTATGGTGTTTTTTGAGAATGGAGAAAGGGTTTCATTTTATACTTGAAGTTGAGGGCAAGCTTTCTGGAGATCAGTCATGTCCTTTTTAACTTGTTTTCAGAATCCCATGTAAAATTTCAAGTTCTGAATCTATATTTTCTATAGCAAACAAAAATTTAACTTTTACAAAATTTAAGATTTTTAAAACAAAACTGTAACTGATCATATGATATCTTTGGCAAATACTAAAAATAGTCCTTCCTTTTTTTCAAGTGGGGGAGGTGGAAATGTAGTGCATTAAGCTATTCAACTCCTCAAATGATGTACTTGTTTGTTTTAGCTTTAGCTTTAGCCGTTACGGATTATTTGTACAACTTTTTAATTTGGCATATGTTATTAATAAAATAAAATGAAACAGAAGATGTTACAAGAAAATTGTACAGAAGATTCAAGGTATATTAGTAGCGAATATATCAATATCAATTAAATTAAGCAGGAGTTCAATAGAGAGACAATATAAATCTTATAAAATGGAGCAATAATTTAAATTATGTACTCACTATATTTTTTTTTTTTTTTGGGCTCTATTCAAGTGTTAGTTGCACATCCAACTTTAAAAAAAAAAAATCTTTATTGTTCACATATAATAATTATTATTATTTTATATGACGAACCCTCCCAAATTCAAGTATATCTTTTATGTTATGTAAAAAAATTACTTCAACGAGGTTCAATTCAAATATTTTTGTCCTGAATACTAACCCTTTAACCCATCAAATTTTCAAATTTTAACGTTTTTTTTTTGTCCTAGAAAACCCCAATTCCATATACTACCTATTATTACTCTGACGGTTTGTTACTATATTTAGTGTAAATTCACTTATACATAATTTTTGCGACTTGAAAGAGTAATAATATTTATTTTATTATTTAAGATAATTTTTCTATTATTTATAAATAATATGTATCTTATATTGGATCCCTTTATATTTAATTAACGTATTCGTCAATGGCTCCATTGGTTTGGGAATCATTCGGGGAAATTTTGCAAAATTGAAAATAAGATAAATCTTCATATTACTTGACTAGCTTAATTGCTTTCAAATTTATCTAAAACAATATTAAGGTTATAAATCTTTTAAATTTTAATACATTTTATAAATGGATGTACCATTTGTCGACTCGAACATTTTCTTGAATAGAAAGAACAGTAGTTGGATCGTCTAATATATATTTAGTATACTCTCTAATACATATTTTTTATAATAATTTTATTAATATAAATATTATAAAATAAAAAATAATTATAATTCTAAAAGATAAATTTTAAAAAAATATTAAAATATATTATTGAGTGTATTAGATGATAGGAGTGACAGATTTCTACTGTAATTTCATCACACCATAAATGTGGAATGAGAGAGAGGAGGTGGGTAAAATGGCATAGAAGTGCGCCAACATAGTTTGCCTTAATAGTAAGGTAACTTTATGAAGGATATATTTTCTTACAAGAAAAGAGGATAATATATTGCTTCTGTCTACGTAAATTGTAACATGAGAGAGAGAGAGGTCCAACACAATAAGTAAATCATCTTGATGAAAACAGAAATAACCAAACGTGCACAAAAGAGACGTGTTCGAGGAAGTTAATTTTTTTTAATGTAATACATTAAGATCACGACCTGACTCGAATATAAAATATTTAGGTATTTTTATTATTAAATTATTATTTTATTATGAAAAATTAATATTCTTTTTAATGTATTAAGAGAGGCGATGTGATTTGATTACGAACAATATGAAATTTATGTTTTTTTTATGTATTAAAAAAAGAAATGTAGTTCAAACACAAAGGAACTAATTTTTATTTTAATATTAGGAGGAAATGTGATTTAAATTCAAAATTTATGATCCGATAAGAAATAATTTTTTATTCCTTAACTACTTCCTTGAAACACAAACATAAAATCATATTATCTATTACTATATATATTGATCTACACATTATCTTCTCCATTCTTTCCTTATCTTTTCAACTCTCCATCTTTAATTTATAGAATTTCTAATTTAACCTACTACAAGTACATGAAAAATAAAATGATGTTTAGGGTATACTACCCACCTTATTTTTTTGTTACCTTAACACTCTTAATTATGTCCCTATTACCTTGCAATGCTTTTTATTTTTTTTTCATAAATTCAATTACCTTTCTTTGAAATATTACATGTTTGTTCTTTCCTCTCTTTCTACCTTAAAGACTACTCCATACCTCTATTTGAAGAATACTTCACGCATTAGATGCATTCTCTCAAATGTCCGGTTTATTTTTTCTCTATACATATATATATTCATCATATTTTAATATTGTTTCTACAAATAATTTGAGTTTAACTCTATTCCTTAAGATAATCTGATAGTTATTCAGAATGTCACATATTTCTTTTTTCATTTATTATTATTTTTTGAACTATCTCAATTTTGAAGGCATCAAATATTTTTTTAGGTATCGTATATATTTCAAATTAGTCACAAAGAAATCTTCCAAATTTTTATTAAGATGATAATTTTGTAACTTTTAATTAAAAAAACAAAATATTCTTTACTTATTGTATTTATTTTTGGTTTTTATTAACTCCTATTATTTTTAAATGTTAATTTTAATTCATTTTATTGAGTATTAATCTGTGCATAGCATGAGTTGTTTTGATAATTAATAAATAATATAAAAATGAATTACATAATTAAAATACATATGATTCCTTTTTCAAGTTAGAAAAATTACGTATAAATAAATTTATATTGAACTGTTCAGCAATTTCCTACGAAATATAGTATTATCTTAAGAAAATGTAGAATTTGAGGATGGGCTAAAAGGTTAGCCACAAAACACAAGAGAAAGCTAATGTTCAATTGTTGAAATGCAATAAACTAAAAAACTACGAAATTTAATGTAAATTTCTCAATATCACATATTTCTTACCAATATGCATTTTAATTTTTACAAATTAAAAAAATTCAAAATCAAATTCTACTCCATCTTACCGAATTAGCTTACACACTTAGCCAAGAAATAAAAGGAAAAAGAAAAATGGAACCTTCATTGCAAATATTACTTCACAGTTGTATTCTTAAAAACACATCTCTCTCTCTCTCTCTCTCAAGACAAATAAAATCGAAGTACCTGTAAATAAGAGAATCCAAAACTACTCATTGCGGCCTCTGAAGAATAATTACACGATGATGTCCGATCCTGTTCTCACAAATGCGCCCAAGGTGTCTAAGGACCTGCAGTGGATGAACCAAGGTTAATTCATAACATGGCATTTCAAAGCCCAAATCACTATTTCCAGCTCCAACTGTGCCTATAGGAAAGATAATGGTCTTCCAAAGAGCTTTACAATTTCCTTATCTACTTTTATCTAAGCAGAAAATTTAGAAAACTGATCATGTTTAATTGGCATAATTTCCAGTGCCACGCTGCCCAAAATCTCTAAAAAGTTGGGTTTACATTTTAAAAAGAAATCCTTAATGAGTTGGCTTGTTTTAGTTCTTTCCTGGAATAACCATCAAACGATTTCTTTTAAGAAAGCAGAGAAGAGTACTCACAGTCAATATGCCTTTTCCAGTGGTGTCAAACTTTAGTACAGGCCCCTTCATATCAGTCTCAAGGAAGAAATGTTTTCCTTTCACTGACTCAGACATTGCAATCTCTCGTAATTCCTGCATGCAGTTAAAATTATATGAAGCCTTTTACTTATAAATCCCAAGTTGCTTTAGACCTCTAAAGAACTGATGCAGTAAAAAGGAACGTGACCCAAGTTAATTCTTTGGGAGTATCAGTAGACAAGATTCACCTACCAAGGCTCTCTCTAAGGTGTTCTCCGTCAACTTCACAAAAGGAAGATAAAAGTATAGTTAGCACAGATGAATTATGTAGGTTTTGTGAGCAGATCAAACACATGAATGAAGGGAAACCTTCTTCCTTGGTGCTGTTACAAGCTGCGAATTTGCATCAGCGTAAGCTGCCATGTCATTTATGGCTGCATTGACCTTGTCCAATGTGAGTCTTCCTTTCATATACCTACATTTTGCAATTCTGGTAAGAATTCATTGAAAAAAAAAAGCAGCTTTGCACTGCCTGTGGCAAATATTACAATTTCATATACTTCTGTTATCTAGTCTAAAGATGAGAAGAATATTTGTGGCAAAAATGAGCAAGAGAAAACAAAAATCCTTCACTTCATTAATCAGGAATTAGGGTTGAGCACTCAGTAAGACAGAAAATTCATTGAAGAGATAATACTGCTTGAGCATCTGAAAGTTATCAAATGCTGATAAGTACTTAACTGTGGCAATGAATTTAGTTCTTCCATAGTAATATACCAGAGTGGTGCAGAAGCACGACCCTTTTTTTCCTACACATCAAAGAAGACAAAAGAACTTGATCAGTGCTAAACGTCAGATGAAGAACAACCAAGATATTATGTACCTTTCATGATTCACTAAATGAAATCACTAGTAAGAAAGACCCCTTCACAGCTTAGCATATAAACAGTATTGACTTAGTTTACTATACCAAAAGTTCAAGTACTAAGTGATAACACTTATTGACACCAGCCTGTTCAATATCAGTACCTGCAGACGGCAAGAGCTACATGTGGCACACTCAAGGAGAAGATGAGAGAAATGGACAACTCATTATTGACCTTGAACAATCAATTAACAGAGCAAAAGCGAGATGACCATTCTTTGAGTGCACTAAATCAGAAAACTAAGGAAAGTTGAGTCTGATGCTTTTTGGTTACAAGATACTTTCTGGAAGCTTGTCATCCAGACATAGAGAAGCATGGTTTCCTTATTGATAACCAGGCACAATTTCTATATTCTATTAGGATCTTTCAATTATTCTCAACTTTATCCAGCCAGAACCAGGGTATGCATGAGTAAATATTCCTTACTTCAATTGAAGATATAAGGGACTTTAAGCAGTTGATCCATTAGAGGACTTCTCCAGATGTAGCTTCAAAATAGCATCAGAACAGGAAGTCCAGATGTAGCTTCAAAATAACATAAGAACAGGAAAGTCAATAGGTTTACTACCTTCCATAACTTTTGGGCATCCCTTTCCCCCATGTCAGCAAGAAACACTTGCAACTCACACTCCAGAAACATGCCGCATTGAAATGTGAAACAAGATGTTCTGGCTTTTAATGAGTAATAAATAAAGCAATGAGGTAATATCAAAATAAACAAATAAAGTTCAGCATCAACATAATAAATTACATCAATCAAGATCATCTAACATCTGAACTCTTGGAAATTACCTAAAAAACTCAGAACTGATATATTCAACAGTTGTCTGACTTAGGATACTAACAAACCTCATTCAGCTGCAATTTTTGCAATGAGTGTGGTTACATCTAGGCATAGAAGCAAAATCATGCAACAGACAAAAACAACTGAAATACTGCATTACTTTGAGTGCTGGAGGCTCCTCATGTTTCAAAGGCTCAACACTTGGATCTTCTTTACAAGGTTCCTGCGGCGGCCTTCAAAAAAAAAAAAAAAAGGAAACATAGCTGAAACAAATTTATCTCATGTGAGAATCGACATAAGAAGTCCCAAAGAGAAATTCTTAATACCAATTTTTGGAATCGTGAGTTGTGACAGCTGTTCTTTCGGGCAAATATGATGGAACATAAGCAGACATTTCCTGCAATTTCTTCTGCTGCCTCAATGACGCCTCTATTAGCCTCTATAAATCAATTTAGACAACTGTTACACTCTAATCCAGTATTATAATACAAACACAAAGGATAACAACCTTCAGCACAGTCTCAGGATAGCATCAACCCCAATACCCGAAGAAATTACTTTGACAATGAGGGGAAACCCATCTTCCTTTTAAAAACACACCTCTTTATCCCATTATAAGGAAATTTTGGATATCTAAATAATTAAATAAAAGGAAAGAGTGAAGTTGAAGTTCCTTGTAGAGAGAATTATCAAGATTCCATTAGAGTATGGCTAATTAAGATCTCAACAGAATTTGCAATTGTGAAACCCTAATTATGAAAATAACGTGAAGAATTCAGGAAATTTCGAATTCAGTGAGCAATTATCTCTTGCAATCAATCATTTTAACCCAAATCTATCTAAAACCCTAATCAGTAAATCAAACATAGGAGGCAGCATAGTACTACTGTAAAACAAATAACAATGAAATAGCAAATAATTCATCGTAATACGCAGAATACTTTAGCTTTGGGTATGGCCTGAGCTTCTTCACCCAATCGATCTTTGATTTTGTGAACTTGAAGCTCCATCGTCTTCAAGGCAGAGTCAATTGCAGATAAATCCACAACACCACTTGCTGGGTACACTGGAAATTGAAAATAATCAAATTCAAAGTTAACAAAGGGATGAATTGAATTTTTTTTCTTAATCCTCAACAACCTACATAGAGAAAGAGAGGGAATAAAATTTAACTGTTACGAGCGATGACGAGTTGTTGAAGCTCGGCAATGCGAGTGTTGAAGGAAGCGATTAGAGAATCGAGTGAAGAACCTGCAGCTGCTTCTTTCCCCTCCATTTTTCTCCTCTATCGCCGGTTCCGAGCTCTGCTCAGCTCACCACTTTAGAATGGCAAAGAGTACAGAAGGTAAGGTGGCTGCCGCCTTGCCACCCCGGGATGTGTATTTTAAAATCTGTTTCACCTTGGCGGGAAGCCAACTAGCTTAGCCTTAAAATGTTTCTTCATTTTTCCCTTTTTTTTTTTGGTGGAGAAATTTGCTATAGTAACCCTCAAACAATTTATATTTTACTTATTATACCCAAAATATATTGTTTTTCTTTTTATGCCCTCAAATAATTTTCTAATAACTTAATGTGAAGATTAATGTCGATAAGGTTGGAATTCAACTGGAGAATGCACACTTATTCACGTCTAATGGTAAAAAAGATAATTTAGTCTCTTTATATATATATAGTTTTAACTAAACTAAGAAAAGTGAGTTATTTTGTGTATATATGGTTGATTTTTGTGTGAGAAAAAGTAAAACAAAGTATTCGGAATAAAGTAAGAATTGAAATAGAGACCTTAAACTTTTTTTCTCCCTTTTTTCTTTGAAACCGACATCTCATCTTCTCTGATAACAAATTTTACTTTTATACTTTTACGAAATTTATTAAAAAAATCACTTTTATGCATTTTAAAATTTAATCCAAATACATTCTAAATTATATCATTTATGTATTAGTACATTATATAATACACTGAAGCCCTTTGCATTCGTAAAAAATTCAAAATATTATTAATTAACCATTCGAGTAATGTTATTGACTAAGATGATCTTAGAAATGTATATCTATAAATAAATAAATCAATCAAGTTTATAGTAAAATTTGTTATTAATTTTGTGTAAAGCGCATTAATTTTCGTGGCATGATATAGAGAGTCCAGTAGCAATGCATTCGTTGACTGACTCTGACTAAGTAGACTAGATGATGAGGAGAAGAGTGTACACAGTACGTAAATACTTATGTTACACAGAGAATTAATGAATGAATGCTCTCTCTGGTTGGTTAACCGGTTTGGATAGTCTGTACTACTTTATATATCACTTTTTATATTATTTTTTAATTTAATATATATTTATAAAATTTATTGAAAAAAGATAAATTTTAAGATAAAAAATAAATTTAGAAAAGAAAATATAGGGGATCGATAAACCCAACTCGGTAATATATATGTATAGCGAAAAAATTCATTATTTTTCCTCTTTCTCTCTACACACTCTCTCTCTTACTTCTCTCTATTCTCTCTCTATTTTAAAAATGCAATTTTTAACATTGAACTTGTATTGGAGGTATATATAGATCATTCTGAAGATTTTGTAGAATAAAATATCGATTTTGATGTAAGAAAAATTGAATTTATTTTTTTCGGCATTGAGGCTTCATTCGTCCGAACCGGCGATCTGGAGGGAAGCGGATTGCTCATTCAGGCGATCTGTTCTTAGGAACATTCACCCCAGATGGACGACCCACTTCTTTCCAAATCACATGTCTAAGCGAATTTGGGAAATTTTTTCATGTTAAAAAAAATTTTAAAAATTCTATTCGCCCATTCTGGCGGTCAAAGCCACTCTCAATCACTGGATCGGGAGATGGCGGGTGTACGGAATCGCTGGACCGGGAGATCCGACTCTACTCCAATATCTAGTTTGGGAGATTCGAAAGGTTTCGAGCAAATTTTTAAGCATCCAAAAACAATAATTTTTTTTTCAATCAAACGGATATTTTCAAATTTTGAACTGATAAAAATGTAAATAAATGAATATGGATTGAAGTATTACATTTTTTTCAGATTACAATAAACGAATCTTTCTAAATTTGAAGTTGAAATTTGTGATTTAGAGAGAGTTTACAGGTTTTTCATTTAAAAATAAAAATTTTTGAATCTTTTCGTGCTATACATATAGATTTGTGAGCTGAGTTTATTAACCCCAAAATATTATAAAAAAAAAATAATAGATTCAAAAGATCTGAACATTTGTTAACCGATCAAAACACCATCGGATTTTGTAAATATCTCTATTTATATTCAACTTCCGAATGTTAACTGACATCTGAACAGAAACTGTGGTGAAGAAAAGCAATAATACTATAACAACCGCCATCCATCAACAGTTATCCATATGATAACATGAACATGGCTGCACCCTAAGATAAGCTACTGATGAATATACTATACATTTCTGCAGTTGCACCCCCCACCTGATCGATCCATGGATCATGATCATCTTCATCTCCAAGAAAACCCAACAAATATATACATATAGAGTTGCCATACAAAGAAAATTTATCTATTTTCTGTAGCCAATTATTCCTGTTGTTGGTGTACATCAATTTTTCGAAGCAGAGATAAATACCGTAAATTACACTATCAATTTTCCGAAGTAGAAATAAATAACGTAAATCACATTTGAATATTGTGAATGCTTATATATAATGAATACACTATTAGAATATACATTATTCTTAACAGTAATTGATTGTACAGTAACTAGTAGCCCTAAAGTTCTACCGTTACTTCTATCCTTTTATATGTATATTCCCATTTAATTACTAGCTGCATAAGTAACCTTATTGTGGTTCTCTCCAAGTTCACAAAATAGCATAAAATTGGAAAATATCATGATATACAGTGTCATGCCTTGTACTCGTATCTAAATATTAAGATCATGCATCTAACAACATTCATATATAATCTATTACTATTACTTAGCAAGGATCCTTGTTATTATTGACAGAACTACATATATTATAGGTCAACGGGGTGACCGATCTTTGGTCCATCCGGTTGAAAGCATCTTAAGTAGATAATGTATTTTGACAGTTTCTCAAAGTAGAATCGGAAGCAGCCACCACCATTGCAGTTTAGGATAAATTCTAGAGATTATTGTGTATTTTATTTAACGAGACAAGTGAAATAGTGTATAAGAAACTTTAAAAAAAAAAATACAAATCTGATCACCTTTCTCACTTCCTCCTAACCATAAGAAACGCAATAGTTGCATAAAACTTACTCATCCTCATCGTATCTTTAGTTTCGTCATGCATATCGCTTGCTATGCTAATATGAGTATCTCTTGAGAGTAATTTTAAATAACACATACTTATATATACTTATATAATATATATAAATGCATCATAATTATTTCATATGACATGACAAGATATCACATATAGTGGCAATCATAGTCAACAAATAGATAGAGTAGTAACTAAGTACTTAGAAAAAAAAATAGTAACTAAATAATAAACTTATACGATCATTCTCATTTTTTGCCGTAGCAAAATTCAATATACAGTACAGATGATCATGTAATGATGGGATCAGAGCTCCCTCATATCATATTAGGTGTAATTATAATTCATACTAACCACTATATATATTATATATAATTAGGGGCTGTCCAGATGATGATCAAGATCACATGTATTTGTTATCATCAAGAATATATCATCAGCCACAAAATATATATTACACATGAGATATTATATCACTTATCTGATCATCATCTTCTAGAAAGATCTAGAACTCTCCTAATGTAGAATATTAGGGTTCATCATCAGTTATGGTGGGGAGGATGTACCTTTGGTGGTGCATAATCCAAATTAAACCCTGGTTGTTGTTTTTCTCCTTGTTTCTTCTTTGGTAATTTCCATGTCACTGATTTTCCATTAATACCCTTCATTGAAACTGGACCTGATGCTTCTTTTACTTCTAAATTGGTCTTTTCATCATCATCTGATGATGATGATGAAGATATTGATCTCTTCTTCTTGGTAATAATTTCTTCATCATCAGATTTGTTTTGCAGTGAAGATGAAGATGTCTCCACTGCTTCTGTTGAAGAAACCCTACCAACATTTGACTTCTCATTGTGCTGTACATATTATATACCCCAAAACCAATTCAATTAGGTCAAGCAAGATATATGGTGCAATTAATTAAAGAATAATTCATAAAAAATAATCCTCAACTAATTTATTTTTTGTAATTTAGTCTAAAATATTTAGCTCCCATAATTTTAATTATTCATCATTGTAATATATGTAATTATAGTCTCTATACGGCAGAAACCAGCACCTACTTTGGATTTTGACATGTGAGATTATAATTATTAAAATAATACAGACGTGAGACGTAAAATTAATGAACGAAATATTAAGTTAGTTACAACGAGTAATTACAATGAGAATTGTTTTTACAGATTAATATCTTCATTAAATGGTGAGATTATATAATTAAAGAGTAATTTGTAAAAATAATCCTCAAACTGTTAATTTGTTGTAACTTAATCTCACTTAATCTCAAATCTTCTGTACGTCTTTGTTATTTTAGTAATTATAGTTCCACACGACAGAAATCACCACCTAACCTGGAGTTTGGCTGGTAGAGACTATAATTAATAAAAATAACATGAATGTGAGACTAAAATTATTAAAACAAAAGATTAAGTAACTTGCGATAAGTACAAAACTAGTTGGGGAATTATTTTTGCAGATAAATCATTAACCATAAAAGAAAAATAATTAAGAACTAATTATTACCTTGGTGGTGGTTATCTGAGAATGATCTTTAGTAAGTGTCTTCATGGAAACATCATCCAGAAGGCGAGCATTACATGAAAAGGAGGCAAGAAATACGATGAAAAGAAGAACAAAGTATGTAACATTAATGCTGCTCGACATTTTATGAAATTTGTTGCAGGCAAGGTGTTTGATAAAATGCCGAAGAGTGGTGGGTGTGGGTATTTAAACTAAAAGAAAAAACAACAAAATAAGCATTAAATGCAGATTTTTGGTTCTACTACTGAACATGCAAATGTATGGGGGATGAGCAGTCAGTACTCATGGGGGTGGTGGTAGCCTTATGAATGTCTCTTTCATTCAAAACTCCATCAATAGGGACCCAAGAAAGAAACGGCTGAAATCCCACCAAAGGGAAAGAGAGAAGGGAAAATGGGTATATTTTTTTGCTAAATATAAGAGGAGAGATTGATGAGTCCAAAAGAGAGATTTTCTTGCAAGTAAAAATAACTAAGGAATAAAGGAAACAAAATTAGATTTGACCGACAAGGAATGTGTGGTCCAATGGCCTAACTTTCCTCACTTAAAATCTTATACCTAATACATCAAGTGAAATCTTAAGTTCGAATTATCTAAGAGCCGTTTGATGTTGCATGTTAGTATAGTAATACTACTGTTTAAAAGTCTTGTGCCTTTCAACTCCTACAAGATTAGTCGATAACTTTCGGATATCAAGTTAAAAAAAAAATTAGATTTGAACAAGAGAGAAACAATAAAGCAATAGAGGCTAGGTTGTCCAAGATTTGTTACCAACGAGGCACTACTTTTCATTTCTTGTCGTGTATGAATTTTGTGGTGTTTCATGGCTTTTTTACTTGCTGGATTTTAGCTCTTCTTGCTGAATCGTATTCGAAATTTGGAGTAGTCCTTATTAATTTTTAATTAACAAACAAAAAGTAAGAAGCCTTTTTAGGTCGACGAGGCAACACGATGTGCACTATAATAGTATAATTCCATCACTTTGCATGTTCCCTCCTCTACCATCTCATGTTTAATATGGAATGATCATTTATAAAATATGGTAAATATATTTCTAAGTTTTTATATCTGTTTCATATTATTTGTCACATTAAGATACGCATAAGAATTAAAAAAATTGATTGAGTTATTTAAATTTAAAAGAAAATGCACTAAATTATCCCTGTAGTTGTTATTAATAGTTTTAGTGAAGATTTCTAGATAATTGTTTAATTTAAATAAGATAGGAATACATATGCGTAAAAGTATAATTTAATACACTATTGACAAATATTTTAAGATGAAAAAAATATGTTCAATCGACAGAATGTAACAAATGTAGTAATATATAAGGGTCGTGTTTGTTTTATTAATCTAAGCAGTTTGGAGCAAGTAGTAAAAGCGAATTGCTAATACTAATTTAAAGTTCAGAAAATTGGTTCTTGAGTGTGACAATATCGCGAAAGAATTATGACTAAATGTCTGTGATATCTTAATCACATATGGAATAAGTGTGGTATGATTGTACAAGATAAAATCATGAGTTTAAGCATCTATGATCACTTTTGAAATATGTATTTTTGCACCGCAAGTACTTATCAAGTAGTGAGTCGTAAGTGCTATATATCAGACTCATGAGTCGCGTTCTTGAGCTAACATAGCAATGTTATACCATTTTTGAATATGACATCACGTTCAATAAATTCTTTCGACAATATCACGTGTTAGAACTGAAGTTCTACATTAAATGTCACGTCCTATGCTTGCGAACCTAAAATGTGACTCGTGGCCACACATTGTATAGTAGTATCACACTAGGCCTTTAGGCCTTTTAATGAATAAGAGTTTATTAAGACAACAGTACAATGGTTGGCATGCGACAGTAAACCGTTTTCTGAATGATTTAAATTTGGATCTCTCACTTAATATACTAAATGAAGATACCTAAGTGAAGTGAAGGGAATCTCGCCGTCGTAGTACCATATTTTTCCCCTTTTCGGTTCTTAAATTAGAGGTGGGTGGTTAGTGTTTAGGCAAATGAAGCTAAGGGCCCAAGCAGAGGCACTTGTGGAAATAACGTACAGATACCAGTAGATAGACATGCAACTGTGTGCACCATTTAGTACAAATACAAGATTTTTCTTCAAACGAGAGCCCTTATACATCTATCTATTTTTGCTTTCGTGATAGTGTCTCATATAGATTGTTATAACAATATTTCCCTATGCAAACCAATAATTAAAAGGATTCTATTTTAAGTATCGATGGGAGCTGCAAATAAGTAAAGTTCCTTTGTGAAGAAAATGAGCAGAGAGATTAATGAAGGTTTGGAAATGGAAAATAATAAGGAACAGAATAACAAGAAAGGAAGAGAGATAATAGGGAGAAAGCAGGAAGGAGACAGTCTTGCATGGCCTAACCCTCCCATGTTACTCTTGGCAGGGACATACAAACACTCCTTAACCATCAATGCCGGTCTCTCCCTCCACGTGGCACTAGCCCGGATCAACCTCAACTTGCTGCCATATGAGCACACTACTCCTATTTGGGCCGCCAAAATCATCTTTTATTTTATTTTGATTTTTATTTTATTTATTTATCACTTAGGCAAGGCGGTTGCCGAAAAACAAAAAGATATCAAGACACACCCTTGTCCTATGTTAGAGCTTAATGTTTCAAACCATTTTATTATAATTTTTCTTTTTATAATATATTTATCGACCCGATTAAAAAGTATTCTAAGAAGAGAAGATTATCTAAATTTTATAAAGAGTGAATTTTTTCTTATACATTAACTATGTGTGATTTTCAAAATATATATATCACTAACAAACAATAAAACAGAGATGGCATGTTACAATTGATTCAGCCGATCGTAAAATTAGCGAGCGTCACCAATCTTACAACTAAATTAACAACCCATATATATATGCCATTCAGTTACAAAATTTTATAACATAGCGACGAATTTTTGACCGGCAGTAGTCACAAACTTTTATTCACATTACAACGGTTATATAATTGTTAATCAGTCGAAACCTAAACTAAATTATTAGGTTACATGTATTCCTTCCCTCTCTCATTTTCCTCAATTAAATTTCCCTTTTTTTCTCTCTTCTCCTATGCTACCCTGGCAAACCACCCCAAGCGACCAGTTACTTTTCACCGCGACCTACCACAACTGTCGCTTTCATCTCCTCCTCCTCCCGTCACAGCTGCTGAAAAAACAGTTAAAAGAGTTAAATTTTATTTTGGCGTAAATTTTTATGACATCATTTGTAATGTCATCCCAATATTATTTTTTATTGCTAATCTTTTATACTCTAACAGTTGAATCATAAATTAAAAAAAATATTTTATAACTTATAAGCAAAAGGTTTTCTGTCATGTGCATATAAGACGGTAGATTTAAGGTGGAGGGCAACGGAGGAGTACTAGTGTTAATGTTGGAGGAGAGCGACGGTGACGGCGGGCGAGACAGCGGTGATTACCGAGGTGGGGTGGCATTAGCATAGGGATTCAATATTAAACATGTTAGTAAAGTGTAGAGTATTCGAGCTTGCTCGTATATATGTCTTGTTAAAGTCTAGCATTCTTGGACTCCTAATCTCCCCTTGTCTCCACGGCAACCCCCATTTTTTTAACGTTATGCATATCTCGGCTGGTTTCAACTTGTAATAATCAAATTATGTATTACTTGACGTAATCGGGACCGAAAACTCGGAGAGGTTGATTAACATTAAAAATTTTGTCAGAATTTCGTTTATAACATAGATGCATTTTAAGTATAAAAACATTCAAAACTGGAGGAGTTTGATTGTAAAAATATCAAAATTCCTAAAGTTTTTTTTTTCTGGGGTAGTTTCACCCCTGCTTCCAATCAATAATATAAGTTCTTTTATACTTTGTACACGAATTAAAAATTAATAAAATAATGCAATTTTATGTAAAATATTTATTCTACTCTTCAATAGATAAAAAGAGAGAGAAAGAGATGAATGAGAGATAATAAATGAATTACAGAAGATAGAATTGAAAACTATACAATAAATATACATTGAAATATGTAAAATGATTTATAATTTTGACCATCCAAATTTAACTAAAAACACTTATATTTTTTTTATCAGAGATAATAGTATTTAGTACTTAACATCATAATAATAATTATATATATACATACACATTGCATATCTACCGGTCTATAAATATCAAGTTCATAATTCCAACAAGTAAAAAAATGGTGAATCGATGTTCTTGGAACCCTACAAAGACATTTGCATTTAGCAAATTAAACGTGGTACTAACTAAAAGGTTTTATACAAGACATTCCAAGTAGTATATAATTTTATAGCTAGCTAGCTTCGCCACAAATGCTGGTAAAATCATAATTTAGTGATAGTAGTCCTTTTTTTAATCAAAGTAAAGATTTAGTTGCAACATGTTAATTACATTGAGAATTGTGATATTTAAAGATATTTTAATCTAGTAATTTGTAATAATTGGTAATTAAATTTATATGAATGTTGATATATATTGTTGGAGATATCACATCAGTATGTGATTCTCCTAGATTATCTTGGACTCTATGAGAGATTATTTAGTTAGAATCCTATATTGATTATAACTAGGATACTTTGTATTATGCTATTATTATAGCAGTATTCCTTATATGCTATTATTATAGCAGTATTCCTTATTAGTGGTTGGTTAGAATCCTATCCCACATCGACTAATTAAAGAAAATAATTACAACTTATAAAGACTTGGGCAGTCCTCCCCTCTTGAGGTATCTTTTGGGGTGAGTTAGGCCCAAACCCGAAAATTCTAATATGGTATCAGAGCCAGAGCTAGTTGTTGGGCTGGCCCAAGCAGATGTCCAATCCTGCAAAATTTCACGCACCAGTTAGGCCCAAACCCGAAAATTCTAATAATATCAGAGCTAGAGCCAGGTTTGAAAAAGAAGAAGAAAAGAAAAAAAAAATCTTTCACATCTATGACTTTATTCTCTTTTCGTTCAGTTTGGACAAGTTTTTTTTTTTTAGGTTTCTAATTTTCTTCTAATTTGCTTCAATAAAAATTTAGGAGATTATATATTTTTTTTATAAATCATATTCAAGTCAGGTAGCTTCATCGACAAATATTTGAAGCGCCTAGATTTAGAAATTGAAATTAAACATTGATGGTTGCTTTGTCGAAAAAAAACTCTAAAGCGACATCAAAAGAATTTTTGATGGTGGATTACGGAAGCCACTGCAACTGATGGAAGAAGATCACAACGACTGCGACTGATGGAAGAACCACAGCGACAGCGATTGATGACAAAAACCATAGCGACAGCGAGTGATGGTAAAGACCACAGCGACAGATGGTGGAAGAGTCTGGAACGTTGGATGTGCTATTTGCACGTTACAAAAAAATTGAAAAATTGTGGCAAGTTGGACATGCAATTTTGCGTGTTCCAACTTGAGGGAGGGTGTTGGAGATATCACATCAGTATGTGATTCTCCTAGATTATCTTGGACTCTATGAGAGATTATTTAGTTAGAATCCTATATTGATTATAACTAGGATACTTTGTATTATGCTATTATTATAGCAGTATTCCTTATATGCTATTATTATAGCAGTATTCCTTATTAGTGGTTGGTTAGAATCCTATATTGATTAGAATAAGAACACAATAAATTGAAGTTGCGATCTAAATTTCTTAACATGGTATCAGAGCCATGATGTTGGGCCACCCGCAGATGTCCAATCCTGCAGAATGCCACGCCTGAGCGTGAGGGGGTGTGTTGAGAATGAGAATCCCACATCGACTAATTAAAGAAAATAATTACAACTTATAAAAACTTGGGCAGTCCTCCCCTCTAGAGGTATCTTTTGGGGTGAGTTATGCCCAAACCCGAAAATTCCGAAAATTCTAATATATATATATAAAATATTGTAAGTTTAATTTTTATATTGAGTCAGAATTAAACATTAATATAGATAGAAACAATTTTAGATTAGGGTCAAGTCTATATTAGTATGTAAACTATTACTTCCCGATAATTGAGTATTTAAACTTATCATCCTGACAATTAAGTGTCTAATGTAGATGGAAAAAATTAAATTGAATAGAAAAAGAAATACAGAAACCACTTATCAATTCAAAAAGTAAGTTTTGTAAAATTATTACTCTCTTTTTCTTCTACTGCTCTCTTTTTTCTATTTTTATTTTTTTTCTTCGCTCAATACTATTCTCTTTCAAAATGTAAAAAAATAAAAAAAATTATATTCTTTTTTATTTTTCTTTCTATTTTTCTTTGAAATGAGATCCTTATATTAATTCATGAAAAGAGATTTGATAATATGACTAAAACTAGTGGGATTGAGTCAGGAAAAAAATCAAAGAGTAGAAGAGAGAGAGAGAGAGAGAGAGTATAGCGAAAATTAGAAAAATAAATTGAGAATTTGTCTACGATATTAATAATTAAATTAACGATATTTTTAAAAAATTCATTTCTGAAATCAACACAATAAGGCATATTTAGAAATTAATTTCCAAAAACATTTACTAAATTTACAGTTACTATTTTTAAAAAATTAGTAAGTAGTCCCGGTATTTTTTTTATTCAATTTAATTTTTTATATCCAAATTAAATACTCAATTGTCAAGATGATAAATTTAGATACTCAATTATTAATAATCTAACAGTTTAAGGTGCTTAACTTAACCCTTTAAACTATGCATTAGAGTATATATTAGTCTTATCAATCAAGTGGAAACTTAAACAATAGTCTAAGAAATAACATTTATAATTTTACCTTGATATAAACTCAACTAGTTAGCAAGTTTAATCAATTACTCGTATAGATATACACTTGAACTGATTTTAAAGATGCAGAGTTAATACCGAACGAGCTAGTAAATCGGTTGAATCTCAACATCATTAATTAATGTAGTATGAAGGTAATTAATCGATTGTAAATGGACAGACATGGGAGAAGATTGGGAAGGATGAAGTTAGTTAATTAAAGAAATGATTGTTGTGCTCTATGACACATTTTATTTTTCTCGATTTCTAGTCATTTTCCATTCCTAACACAACTCCAAAAGCGCTCTTTCTTGTTAGCAAGATTTACCCGAAACGATAAAAAGAAATCATTATTTTCTTAAAACTCGTGTTAATCGATGGTTATTTTAATTTATTTTTATTATTTTTATTTGTCATATATATTAGATATCACATTATTTTTAAAAAAATTTTTAATTTTTTTTATAAACACAAAAATTTTGAAACTTTTCTCTTTTTTTCATTATTTTTTTACTATTTTCTATCCGGAATATTAGGGATTTTAGAGGGAATTAAGAATGGTAAAATATATATGAAGTTCTACACTTTTTAATGGGCATTTATTACATTTTTCCATCTATATATATCTCTTTGCTCATTCGTTACACTCTTATTATCTATCTCTCTTTATTTATTAAGGGTATAAGGGTATAAAAGATATTTTTGACTCAATAGTTATCTTGTTTTTCAATACCCTTAATTCTTGTAAAATAGTCTAAAACTCCTTATATTTATGACAGGAGGTAATATAGTATTTCCTCTATTTTTTTTTTACTTATCATATTATGAGAATTCCCTTATTTTTTCTACTTGTCACGTTGTTGAAAATAATGTAATTTTAACCAAAATCTTTCTATTATACCCTTTCAACATGTGTCATGGAAAAATGCAATCATTCGTCACAAATAATTTTTACTATTTTCTAATATCCATTCTACCCATTATTCATTATTCCACAAAGTTTCAAGTTAAATTTTGCACCAATTCTTAATTCCAACTAAAGCTGAGGGTGGTGGACTAAAGCAGAGCTTCGGCCCTCGCTAGCGCTATTTCCTCCTAATCAGTTGTTGTTAAGTGCGCCGGGGGGAGGGGGAGGGCTAAATTTCTTTCAATGTCAATAAATTAAGTGAGAGACTCATGTTAAGGGTAGTTTAGTTTATCTATACATTGAATTTCTCTAATTCTGTATTTTCTTAATCTGTATGATGTCCAAAATGTGGCAAGTAAAAAAACGAAGAGATACTATTTTCCATATTGAAAGAATAAAAAAGAAGTTCAAAATTTGTTACTACCTCCAGTTTGGAATATAAGGTGTTAGGCCCAATAGACGATAGTAAAAAATATAAAGAATTTTACAACTTTCTATAAGTATTTATTGAACTTTTTTCCACATTTACCATCTTTCTATTTATTTATTTCTCTCATACTATCTATCTCTGTCTTAATTTACAAAAGGTAGAAAGAGTATTGTAGTTAAAAAAGTGTCTTGTACAAAAAGTGTCTTGTTTTCAAAACCCTTAATATATGTGCAAGTCTAAAACCCTATATAATTATGATTTGAGGTAGTATTCATAGAAGGGTATAATAAGAAAAAGGTAAAAAAATATTGCATTAGAACCACAATTTGTGAAGTAAAGAAAATACAAGAATCTCTACCATACGACAAGTTAAAAAAAATGGAAGGAGTAATTAATGATGCCCTAAATCTTTTCTAAAATATATTTCATCTCTAAATTATTTACTTCCTTTGGCCCAAAATAAGTATTATTTAGAACTTTCAAAAAGTATTTGTTATATTTTTTCAATTTTATTCCCATCTCTATCAATATTTATTTCTTTCTCTCTTTCTTTAAATTTCTCTCTTTATATTCATGAATAGTATAAGTAAAACATTTTTTTGATTTCAAAACTTTTAATATTTATGTCAAAAGCTAGAAAGATACTTATTTTTTAAACGGAGGGAGTATGAGATACCATTTATTCTATCGATTTAAGAAATTCTGTCATTTTGATTGACTAATTAACATATGCATGTGCTTAAAAAAATAAATCGGTAATTTTTCTTTTCAACAATATGACATGTCTTTAAAACATATCAATCACAAATTTCAATGTATATTTCAATTCAATACTCTTTAATTAATTTATTATTTTCCCTTCCTCTTTTCTCTCTCATTATTTATTGAAAGGTAGAATTGATATCTTATATAAAAAATTGTATTTGTTTTCTAATCTTTATTTTGTGTGTAAAAAGTATAGAAGGCTTATATTATTGACCGGAGGTAGTAATAATAGAACATCTAATTGGTCCGCGCATGGGCTTGGGGGCCTATTTAATTGTCAATGGACTTATGGCTAAAAGCCCACTCAAGAAAACAAATGCAGATTAAATTGAAGTTAATGTTGAAGAATTCCCATTGCGCCCAGTTAAAAGAAACATGGACTTAAAGGTAATGATGAATGGGCTTTATTGCATTGATAGAGAAATGATTTTTTATCCAACTCCAACGAATATACAATTCAACCAAATTTACCAGTCCTTAGCCCACATTTAATGGGCTTTTAAAGTGCATGTAGAATCCATTTTGTTCCTAGAATGTAGTCATATTTTCTACGAAAATTTTATCTTTTTTAGTTTTATTTGACTTTAATGAAATTAATCTAAATATGATATAACTTAAATATATTTTTTTGTGTATGTGCGAATCCGTTCATAATCACTTGTGATCAAACAAAAAATACATTTTCATCGTTCAGTACTTTTATTTTTACCTTTTATATATTAAAGAAAAGAATATGAACCAGTTCTTATAATAATTGGTAAAGGCTCAACATTAATCTTGTATATCTATGTCCCTATGTATAATTCATTCATTAAAAAAGAAAAAAAAATGTCCCAATGTGTCGATTTCAACCTCATAATTGAGCACTTTTGTGTCACAATATTGTTGTCATGAAAGCAAAAGATACAATTGTTATGACAAAAAGCAAAGGTTCAAAATCTTGCTAGCTACTATAATTAATATTGTATTAACTTATTTGTAACAATCCCTTTTCCAAAAAGTTGAAGCTTGTCGCCCTTCCTTATGCTAAAAATTTTAATTCACCAATAGTATCCCTTCCTTCCTTTGCTTTTCTTCAATTGGCTTCTATTTACACCTTTTTTCTTCAATTGTAAAAACCCTACTTTTATTTGCCTAATCACTTTATCACAATTTTTATTTTGATATTGTTATTTCCACATTGTTGCTTCAAGCTATCAAATTACTTTTTTAGATAAAAGATGGTTTATATGCGATCGCCTATTTATTTATATGAAATAAGTGTAATGTGTTTGTATAATATAATTACAAATCTTAAAATTTTCATTTTGTATAGCAATGACAATGCAGTAAGTAAGTTGTAGGTGTTCCTTACTTATGAGATGTGTTGTAATGTCTGCGAGCGCAAAAAATAACATTTTTAATATCAAGGGTCTAGTTTTGAATTAAGTACGGTGGGATACCTAGCAAGAATGTTAGCGTTTTAAAATGGTGAATAAGATGACCCTATCCCATATTAGATGAGTGTAACGTATTTATATAGTATATAAGTATGTGCTTAAGTATTAATAGTTATTTTAAGATATCTATTTTTTACACAGTGAAAATAACTGCGAAATAAATGATCATGAACACCGCCAAACTCATGAGTCGTGCTCTTGAATCTAGAAGTTTGAACCTAATAGTTTAGGTTAAAACAAAAAACATTTGTTATTATAGATCATTAATTAGGTGGTATATTTTCAACCAAGGCTAGGAGAGGTGAAGAAAATGGATGGTACAACCTGTCTACCACCGTCCACAGTCCACCGCCCCTCTCCCTCTCCTTCCCCTAATAAGGAAGAAGCCTTCCGGTCACTTTCCCCTTCCCTAAATTATTCCAAACAAATAAAAACCTCTAGGATTTATTTAATTTTTTTCCTCTAGATAGATACATGGTCAAAAATACAAGAACAAGTGCATGAATTTGTCTTGAAGTTTAATGTTAAAATTTTTGTTTGTAGTAGTTACAATCAAATCCTCCCGTGATCTTCTTCTTGCGGCGGTCACCGAATTTAAAGGTTCATTGATTTTCCATTTAGTTTTATAAGTATATATAATTTATTTATATATAGATATTCATTTAGCTTTACTAGTCCTACAAGAGGAACTACTGTTCACATGGGGTTTCTATTAATCATTTAAGGATTTAATTAAATAATATATATTGAGTTATCATGTCTTCATGAAGCCGCCCTTGTTAGAGGGTTAGGCTTCTAGGGTAGAGAAAATGTCCCTTCGTTTAGTGTTTGTTGTAAGATTAGGAAGAGATAATTAGATGTGCATGAAATTTATATAATAAAACTACCTTTATCATAATTATTAGTAATATAGATTATATGATTACAAAATCAAGTTTTTTTTCTTGATTATGACGTGAGGCATTTTCAAGTAAAAAAAAAAAGATGATTTTGTCTTGTGAAAGACATCTTTTAAGCAAGCTTAGTGCCTTGGATGAGGAGTTTCTTGCATTTGTATTTGCTTGAGAAGTAGAGTTCCTTGAGAGGAGAGAAAAGAACATGTCAACATCCCTTTAAGCCAATAAAAAAAACATTTTCTCTCTTGTGTGGAGAGAGGGGGAAAGAGAGATCATGAAATTGTTTTTTTTTTCTTTTTCCTTTGTGAGAGAGTTTTTTTTTTTTTTAAAAAAAGTATAAGACGTATGACAAATTATAATTAGTGGAGGTTATGACCTCCTTAATAAAACTGAAAATTGAAGTTTTAAATCTGTTTTGAATGATGAATCTTAAGCCTTAACTTTAACTATATAATTAAAAATTAAAATGTTTTAATTTTTATCAATTCAGATAGTGTCGTGTATCTCTGCAGGAGAGAGAGAGAGTTGAAAACCAAACCAACAAAAAGAAAAAAGAAAAGGGAGATATGTGGGGGGTGCAAATAAGGAGGCAGCTAGCTTAGGCAAAAGAAAGAGAGAAAAACATGAGTTTTTGATTCACTTTCCACTTGACAGAAGAAGCAAGAAAGAAGAATTGAAGAAGTTTGGTTTAGCCATCACATGGCTAAGTATATAAAACTAAAAGCCATATTGGAATGGGTGACAAATCCAAATCATGGTTTTGCTAAACAATTCATGCCAGAGCTAACTATGTCTCCCCTTTTCTTTCCCACACAATTACCCATTTTCAATCCTGTCCCTAATTAACCCTAAAAAACAATTCCTTTGAACTTTTCAAACTTTAGCCTTGGATGGATTTCTTTTCTCATTCATCTTTTTTCTCCCCTCCCCTACCCTCTTTAGGAGTTTAACACATTTCACGAGATGGTTAACTGAAAATCAATAATACTAAATTCTAGTACTAGTACTATAAAGGTAACATAAATTGGATAATAAGCCAATATCCAAATTAATAAACATTTCCCTAACTAAAAAACATTTTATCTTGTTAATCAGAGGGAGGGCTTGATGCAGTGAGCACGCCGATAGTATTTGAGAAGTCGAATGTTCAAATTATCTTTATATCTGTCATCGTAAAATTTTCAAAGTCAAGCCCTAATCACTGAGTAACAATATAACTATATACACGTTTCGTAAACTACATTCACCTCTCATAAGTATTAAAAAAAACGATATACTGTCGAAAGACAAGATAATACCTAGCTCAATGTAGAGCCTGCTATGCCATGGGTTTAATCCACATCTCCCGATGTATTAAAAAAAACATATATATCTTGCAAGACACGTACTCCCTCAGTTTCATGTTATTTGTCCATTGAACATACTTTTTCTATTTCATAATATCTGTCACTTTAGTAAATTAAAAGACTATTAACTGACGTTTTTTCATATATATACTCCTATTTTGTTTGGGATTAAACAATTGCCTATAAACTTTCATTAGAACTATTAATAAGCGTCAGTAAAAGGTAATTTAGTCAACAAATAGGGGAAAAAAAGAAAGGTAGGTTTAATAATGGAATTCGGAGTTACCAACTTGGCAAAGACATTCTGGGATTTAGTCAACTATTGAAAACTACTAGTTAGCTATAAAAAAGATTAAAGATACGATGAAGAACATTAAGGGGATGCGTAAACAGACAATGATGTCGGGGAAGTAGCAATATGCTTATTGCTTTGCAATCTCAAAATCTCATATATTTTGGGCAAAATTTTTTGTCGAGGAAAACAAACATTAACATGTGCAATTTTCAAATTCAGTGTATATGTTCTAAACTTAGCTAGCTTTTTATCCCTTTTTAATTTTTATCCTTTATTCTTATAAGTCTATATAATGTGATAGAGATTAATTTGGTCTTCCATAATCTAGCTTAGGGTATTATTCTCATAATTAATCTTTTCAAATCACTCCAATTTTTTTTTATAATCTTGATATCCGAGAGTTTTCAACTAATATAAAAGAGAATGAGGGGTATAAACTTCGTGATTATAACATGAGGCTGAAAATCAACAAAAAATCACGCTCAAAATGACTTTGAGGTTAGTATCAGTCCTCATTCTCCTCATTTTAGCTTCAAAATACCATAATTCTTGTGTTTTTTGGGATAAGAAAACCAAAAAACATTTAGAAGTCTTCTAATTATTTATGTTAACTAGTCATATTCCAAGAACATTTTACCAATAACTTATTTGTAAAGTATTGTTTATACCCATAACCTCAAAAACTTGTCCATTTTTGCTGGATGATTAACACTTGATTGATGCATAAACAATAAAAGAAGTAAACATGTTATTTTGCCCCTTATTTAGTGTGTCTTTCTTTTTTCTCTTTTTGCAATACGTCGATTATATGATTAAAAGGCCAGATTTCAAAGGTGAAGAATGTGAACAATATCTTGTAATAGTTCAGAGATAATATGTGTTTTAAAAAAGATTTATGACATAATTGAATAAATATAAATAATTCTGGGACATTTTAAATATTTTTTAATAAATATAAGTAGGTTTTATCTTTATCTCACGTAAGTATCTAATATCTTTGGTACTTTTACTCCAATATTACAATATCTAAATAAAAATATAAAAAAGTACTACATTTAATAGCACAAATTAATAAATAAATTCTACATTAAATAGGAGTCAAATACTTCAATCCTTGCCAATTTAGACGGTATCTCATCCATTGGATTAAACCCACATAAACCTACAAAGCTCACCATTGGAAGAAACGGAGTTGTGTGAAACAAAGCCCAAAATCCATTCCTCATTAGGGATCCCATCCCAGCATGCCTTTCTTTTTTATATATTAAAAAATTATTAAAAAAAAAAACCCTTCATGAAGATATTTGCAGTTTCCTATGCTGTTTCTTTCAATCTTTGGAGTTAGCAATTCCAAAATATATAACTCATTTTAAAGGTATAGAAGATAGTCACATATATATTGTATTTTTTTATGAATATTTAATATTTTCTTAATTGAAATTAGATAGTTTTAACTTTTAAGAAGGGAAGAAGAAAAAAAGAAAAGGATAATTTAGATATTTAAAATTAAAAAATATTTTAATTTCACAAATATTAATATATGTGCATAAATTTAAAAGGAATTTTATTTTGGATTGGAGGTAATATCATTTTTTTTGGCTTTATATAGATTTATTAAATGAAAATAATCAGGGAAGAGATTATTTAATTAGAGAAAATTAAAAAATGATTATACTAGTATAGAATTAAGGATGACATAATAGAGAAAGAAAAAGAATGAAGAAAAGGCCATCATTGCATCACTGTCGCTTTCTTTACATAATACAACAAATTAAGATTATTATACTCCTCGTTACTGCACACTAATTTCAAACTATCACAAAAATAAATAAATTATTTATGGAATAAAAAATACAATAAATTCTGGACAGACATGACATAATATTAAAATTAAAAGACAATAATATTAAGGTTGCCAACTTAGGTTAGCCAAAATGACCATATTATGGATTAACCTTCATCAAACATGACAACCCAAACATGGTCTTAATGTTTATATGTCGCAATATTTTTCTACTCCCTTTTAAATAATTATGTGGTAATTAGATAAGTAGGTATTTCTATTTTCTCTTTTTTTTTTCTTTGCATGTGATAAAAAATAATTATGAAAAAAATGAGGTGTATGTGAGCCATATATAGTACCAAGTAGCGAAGTCGGAAGGTGACGAATTGGAAAAAAAGACGTGCATTAATTGTGGAAAGCCCACTTTGGCTTCATTAACAAGTAAGAAACTTGTTTTTAAAATAAATAAATAAATAAGAAACTCATGTACAATATTTTTTCTTGAAAAGAAAAGAGAGATATTTATGTTGAGAGCGATGAATACATCTTTTACTATCTATATTTTATGTTTATCAAGGAATTTATCAAATTAATTAAACAACTAGTATAATTGTATAAGTACTGATCTTTTCAAAATAGTATCATCAGAAAGGCCATGTATATAATTTTGTACTCTCGGCTAAGAGGAAGGAGAAGAAATTATAAAATGTGAATTTTCTTTTAATAATTGAAATTAATATGAAATTCCAACTGATTTTTCAAATGAGGTGTTACAAAGTTAACTGCTTGCAAAAAAAAAATAAATTACTAGTAAACTAATTAATCAAATATGACAACAAATATATACGCTTACACTTTTTTTTAGAGAGAATAGGAGATCGAGAGAAATTTTGTAATGAAAATGAAAATTTAAAATTTTTTGTGTTGAACTTTTAGACCACGAGTTGGTTTTATTAACTTTTTTTTATATCAATTCAAGCACATCATATTTTTATGATTATTATAAAAGGACTCATAGTAATGTATTTTGAAGAGATTTATTACAATTTCTTTTATGAATAAAGAGAAAGATAATAATGAAAGTGTTCAATACACTTCTCACTTTCTCATGTTTAAACTCTCGTATTCATCAATAAACATATCACACTAATAAAATAATAAATGTAAACACGAACCGAACCACTAAAATTCGAACTCTATAATGACTCTATCAACCCACTTAAAAGATATAAAATCTTATTGAAGATGTATTCATTTATTTATATATTGAAACTCATTTAAATTCTTTTTGTTGTTGATACTGTAAAAAGATAGGCCCAAAACCGCAACGAACCCGAGAATAGACCAAAAGGTGGCTGAAACACCACAACCCAAACTTTACTGCTTTTCTTATCAATCTTCACTTTTACTTTTTTTCCCCTGCCATGCCAACGGAAAGTGACACTCGACTCGATCAAAATCCCCCAACCCCCCTTATAACCCATTGGTTCATAACCATTATACATATATTGTTATCCGCCGCAGAGCTACCTCACACTGGCATCGACCTATTTTTTGCCAAGAACTTCTTTAACTGATGATCCCAATTGTTTCTCACTCCATACAATGGAATATGATAACTGAATTTCGAGTAATTTCTAATTTCTTTTTCAAATTAAAAAACCCCCTTCCCAAAATGATGGGTACTATTGGAACGGTACATAATTGATTGAAGATCACGATGTATTTTTGTGAGTACGTATATTTTCAGACAAACCAATTACACTAAGTCTTTGGGGATTCTACAATGGTAATTTGGGATCAAAAGCGGTTAGCTACCTTATATAAGAGGGTCCAGTGCCTCATTTTTAATGAACAAGCATTGTTATTGTTATTTTAAAAAAATTAGCACTATATACTTATAAATTATTATTAATTTTTTATTTATAGTCAAAAATATTTTTTTAAATGTTTGTTCACAATTTTACAAATATAATAAAATAACACGGCAAGTTTTAACATATTTTAAGTTTAATGCACATGAAGTTCTTATAAATTATAGATACACAATTAAAATTAAAATGATCCATCCAGTAAATACATATTCATTATCTTCTAGTAAAATCATTTACAAATTCATCACTTTAAGAATTAAAATGGTTTTAATAAAAGAACTTACATATATATGACGTATATCTAAAATGTGTTAAATTACTATTATTTTTACTATAATTTGTTATACTAGAGATATTTCAAATAGTTTAAAGATATAAATTGATACAAAATTATATATTTAATTTCCTTATTATTATTTTTTAAATAAAGATACTTATATATTCATACAAATCCTTATTTAAACTCATTAACACGATAAAATTTAAAAAATATTAATATAGAATATAATTATATTTTTATCATCCGAACTTAAAAACTCTAATTAAGACAGAACAACCATTATTTTAACTCCCAAATTCTACTTTCATTTCTTACAGTATTAATTAAAAAACGTCTAATAAGAATAATAAAAACGTACAAAGTTTTCTTTCTTATATTATGTTCTGATCAGAAAATATTTTTTTGGTGAAAATCAGAAAAAGTAAAAGAGGAAAAATTACGTATTTATCAGAGCCTCACGTTTCAAAGGCATATAAAATATCTGGTCCGTTGAAATCCGTCTCGATATATTCAAACCAAAGCGTTTTTTTTATTTTTTTAATTATTTTGGTGTCGTCAGATTCAGTTTCGAAAACCAGGACAGCAGAAACTGTTGTGTGTTTAAAGACCACAATGTCCTCCGATGTTGGTGTGTAGACACCATTAAACACAAGGCAATCACAAGGGTATTTGTGGATATTAACGCATTTGGCTGATGCCACTTCGCGCAGTTCGCCTTTCCACTGTACATGTCGTTGCTCTATGTAGAAAACTACACTATTTCTATCAGAAAAAGCCTTTAATCCCAACTCTCTCACGCGCCTCCAATTTAAGTGGTTCTAACTTCATTAATCGTATCGTATTGTGTACATTATTGTCTAATATTCTCACCGAAAATAATTATTACTAAATAAAATGTAATTCAAGAATATAAAAATTTATTAAAAAATATACTTAGATGTTTTTCAGTATTATCATCTTTAATAAATAATAAAGACTCAAGAAGTTTTTGTTATAAAAAAAAAAGTTATATACTAATTTTTTAATTAATAATATTTATTAACTAAAGGATATTATAAGTCCAAGAAAATTAAATTTTTACTTAAAATTATTTATTAATAAAGAGTAAAGCCTTATCTTCCCTTGAGAAAAAGAATAAGGAGAAGGAATAGGGTAAAATATTTTGTTAAACATTTTCTTAAAAAAGTTCATCTTAAGATAATATCATTTTTATTAGATATTATTTGAGATGCTATTTTAAGAGAAAAGTCTTTGTACTTGCCAATATAAATAAAATAAAATAATAAATTTATATTAAATGTCTAAAGTAAAAGTTTCTTTTTAGTAGAAATAAATTATATTATTTAGATGTTATTTGAGTTCTAATTCTTTCAAGGAGAAAAATCATTGTCTAAAAAGAAAATTGGAAAAATAGTTTATGTTAAAGATTTTGAAAAAATCTAAACGTATAGATAATTAGTTTTGTTCTTTATAAAAACGTATGATATCTTTATTTGTTTTGATGGGTCACTATTATATACTTTTTGTTTAAATTAAGGGAATTAATGTGTATTTCATTGTCTTCTCATATAATCACCATCTTTATAAATTACTAAATGTATATACAATATCTTTAAAAGAGAGTTATATGGAATGAATTTTGTTGCAGTTTAAATATTCAAAGATGAATTGATTGTATTTAGCTCGGGATTTGGGTTGGAGAGAATTACATAAACAGTGAGTGGAGTGTTCTTTTCTAACATGGCGGTTCAAGCCATTTGACGTAGACAGAATCATCTTGTGTTTTCTAGAGTGGAACATTTGATCATAGGATTCTACGGTGAATCCATATGTCAAAGTAGGTAAGGACAACAAATACGATTGTATGAGAAATGATAATTCTATTTGTTACGTGTAATTCAAAATAGACATATTTTTATAACGTTTATCATTTATTCATTTTGTTTTGTTTCCCCAATAATAGAAATTTTCCTTCCTTTAAAAGAATATTATATTTATATTTTTTTGCATTGTCATTATTAATAAAACATCCACACGATTAAAAATATATAGAAAGAACGGCCTTCAATAAATAATAAACCAATAATGGACAACGATAATTCGATCATAACCTCTTATTAACTTATAATTAAAATTTTACAAATCCAATATTAACATTTCAAAAGTAATTTCTATCCAATAAATTTTAGATAATACAATGTTTAAAACAAATGAACTTTCTTGTATAAAAAAATAATCACAATACCCTACTTTTGTTATTTTTTTTTTGCAAGTGCAAACAAATAATTATCCCGCCATTTTACTTTATTTCTTATCCTCCACGCTCGGAGAGTGCGTGTGATTATTGAGACAGTGACAGAAACCCTAGAACCAAGATACTAATACACATCTACAGAAAAGCCACAAAAATTAACCCCCCCAAAAAAAACCAGAATTTCTTTTTTAAAAAACCCCCCAAAAAATAAATAAATAGCAAAAAATAAAAATAAAAGGATGGAGAGAGAGAGAGAGAGAGATAGAGAGAGGAGGGAGAGATGAAGGGCACTTTACTACTTTTTTATGTTGCACGCATCCATGGCAGAGATGAGAAGGAAGACAGAACAAGATTGCTACTACAAGGACAAAAATAGAACAAGAGAAGGAAAAAAAAGAGGAGAAGAAGAACAAGATCAATTTTAACTACAAAATCATCAGAAAAACAATCCTTTTCATCCTTTACCCAATAATACCCACTAGCTAAATTACTCTTTCTTGTTTATCTTCAAATCAGGCCCTTCAGAGAAACAAAAACAAGAAAAAATCATCATCATCATCATCATCTTCATCCGAAAATTATAGTAATTGCTTCTTTTGTTCTGGTTCTTAAGTGGGTTTTCTTTAGTTATTCATGCATTGAGCCCAGAAGAGTCTATAAGCTTAATTTTTGAGTTGTTTGTTTCAATTTGCTGCAGCTTTTTTCCTTCTGTGAGGACCCTTTTGAGGGTTTAATTTTTATTTTATAGATTTGCATTTCTTCTTTTTTCTTCTCTTGTTTTACAAAACTGGAGAGAGAGAGAATAATTTTGTGGGTTTTCTTTAAATGAAGGGGATGCCCTTACCCTTTGATTTTCAGGGGAAGGGGGTTTTAGATTTAGAACTTCTTGTTCATAATAGGACTCTTTCATCATCTTGTTGGAATCATAACCTCAAAGAAAATTGTTTTGTTGATAGCGAGCCTACTTCTGTTCTGGATACTATAAGGAGTCTGAGTCCTCCTACTTCATCTTCAACCCTGTCTTCTTCTTTAGGCGGCAACAGCGGAGGCGCAGCTGCTGTTGGTGGTTGTTCTGGTGGTGGAGTTGCTTCTACAGATACAGCCGGTGTGGCGGCAGTTTCAGGAAATTCATCTACTAAATGGCACCAAGATGCCCCCTCTACCACCAGCTCAAATGTGGCTGCTGAATCTGAGCTTCAACCCATCCATCAATCTCTTGAGATGGGAAGCGCTGCCACGGCTAACGCTGCGGAAAAATGTACAATGGAAGAGTGGGAGAGTGTCTTGCCAGATTCTGTGGCTGCTTCTCCTAGCCAAGACCAGTCTATTCTTCCCTGGATCATGGGTGATGTGGATGACCCCTCTATGGCTAATTTGAACAAGGTTCTGCAGGTTGCCTGCGGCGGCGTAGGTGGTGGCCCCACGGCGGATTACGAGTTTAATGGTGGATTTGGAGTTGTGGATCAAGGTTTTGGAGCTGACCCGGTTGGCCAAGTTACTAATTTCATGTCTTCAATGAATCCATCCATGCCAATGTCCAGTTCAGTTTTATCTGGCAATAGGGCCAACAGTGAAAAGATAGGTTTCTTGGCGAATTCCTCTGGAAATATAGGTATGAATAAGCTTTCCAGTCCTCAAAATCCAATATTTCCATCATTGTCTAGCAGTCTGGGAAACATAGCATTTAATCAAGCTCAGCAGCAACTCATGCCTCAGGCACCACCATTTGATTCTGCAGAAATGAAGCCCCCTATGTTTAATCCACAAGTCTTGATAAACCAGCACCAAACTCATCATCAGCCGAACCCCTCTTTCTTTATGCCATTATCATTCGGACAGCAAGAGCAGAATTTGCTGATGCCACCTCAGGCTAAAAGGCACAATCCTGGGCCTCTAGGAGGTTTTGAACCTGGCTGCCAGATTCCCAAAGCATCGTTTTCAGACACCGGGCAAGAGCTGTTTATGGGTAGACAACCGCCACCCCAGCAGCAACAGCAGAACTCAATGCCTCAGGGTCTCCATCATCAGCTTCAATTGCTTCCCCATTATTTGCAGCAAAGGCCAGCCATGAGTCCGAAGCCGAAAATGGTGGGGGAGGAAATGGGGCATTGCCAACAGCAACAGCAGCAGCAACAGGCGATAATTGACCAGCTATTCAAGGCCGCTGAACTGGTCCAGACAGGGAATCCATTACTCGCGCAAGAGATATTGGCGCGGCTCAATCACCAGCTCTCTCCCATTGGTAAGCCTTTCTATAGGGCTGCTTTTTATTGTAAGGAGGCATTGCAATTGATCCTCCACAATAACTTGAATCCCTGTATGGCCAGTTCGCCGCCTTTTAGTCTCATTTTCAAGATCGGTGCATATAAATCTTTCTCTGAGATCTCACCTATTGTGCAATTTGCCAACTTCACTTGCAACCAAGCCCTGCTTGAGGCCTTGGAAGGATTTGACCGTATTCATGTCATAGATTTTGATATTGGGTATGGTGGACAATGGGCTTCTTTCATGCAAGAGCTTGCCTTAAGAAGTGGAGCTGCACCGTCACTGAAAATCACTGCATTTGCCTCTCCTTCCACCCATGACCAGCTTGAACTCGGCCTCACCCGGGAAAATTTGATGCATTTTGCAAGTGAAATAAACATAGGCTTTGAGTTTGAAATTTTGGGTGTTGATTCTTTGAATTCTGCCTCGTGGTCACTGCCTCTGCGTGTCTCGGAGAACGAGGCTATTGCAGTGAATCTCCCTGTGAGCTCCTTCTCCAGCTGCCAATTATCATTGCCTCTAGTGCTCCGTTTTGTTAAGCAATTGTCTCCAAAGATTGTGGTTTCAGTTGATAGAGGCTGCGACAGGACAGACCTTCCGTTTTCCAACCATGTGATTCATGCCCTTCAGTCTTATTCAAACCTGCTCGAATCTCTGGATGCTGTAAATGTGAATTTAGATTCCTTACAAAAGATTGAAAGGTTCTTGCTCCAGCCAGGAATTGAGAAGGTCCTACTGGCTCGATATTGTGCCCCGGAGAAAACACAACATTGGAGGACTCTATTTTTATCATCTGGGTTCTCCCCATTAACTTTTAGCAATTTCACAGAATCACAAGCCGAATGTGTGGTGAAGAGGACTCCCGTTCATGGATTTCACGTGGAGAAGAGGCAATCTTCACTTGTTCTATGTTGGCAAAGAAAGGAGCTCATCTCAGCTTCTGCTTGGAGGTGCTGAGGAGATGAATTCGACACAGGCAAGCAATTCATTTCTGCCGCGAAAGGTGCCTGCCTGCCTGCCTCATCATCATAAGTCATAAACTCACTGGTTCAGTCTCATCATCATTTTCAGTTTCATATGCTTGTGATATCCCTTTTGTTAATTATCTTTGTGAATTAGGCCGGATTATTTTCAAGTTAAAAAAGAAGAACAGAAATTTTAGTAACCTGATATTCTAAAATAGTGCTGCTCTTGTTGCTGCTGTATTATGCTCTGGACATGATTATAACACCGATGATGCCCTTTGTGCATTTCTGGAGAAAATGGCATCATGCTTCTAATCTAATTTTGAAGTTGTGTAAACTCGACAACATCGCCTATCAGAAATGAAAAGGGTAGAAAATATGAGGCATAATTTGCTTCTACATTGTTCGTTTTCCATACTTTTGTCTGCTTACATATTCATTCATTCAGTAATCGGGGAAAAAAATCGCTATTTTGATGGCTGTTTCCTCTTTGGTACAAGTTCTTGATTCGCTTGTTGAGTGAATATAACTGAAAATTATAGATGTTTGAATTCTGAATTTGCCGTATTTGCATGAATTTTTCCTCTATAAATTGTAGATTTTCTCATGAATATGCATTCAAGTGGTGTTGTTGTTACCATATTTGCCTCCAAAACTGATTCAAGTTAGGAAAAAATGCAACAAATTTGCCTGTTTTTGGATATAATAATATCATTGGACAGCAGAGCATGACAGAATTTATCTGCATCCAAAAATACACACATTTTTAGTACATTGTTTAAACTCTAATCTAATCTTCTTACAACTAGAACTAATAAATTACTGATTCCTAAGAACCCTTGATTGATATAATCTGGATTTGCATGAAAATTAGGAACCGTGGTTTCTACGACGATGGTGTCCGTAGATTTCGGGGAGTTTTTGTAGTTCTCAACGATCGGATGTTGGCCTGATTTCTTTTTTCTTTTTTTTTTGTGCCAATTAATACATGCATCCGCAGGTCTGTGCTGTTGGTTGTTGCTTGCAATTTCTGCTGTCGTTAACTTGTTATTATACTCTATGAATTCTTCATCTCCATAAAAGTGCTTAAAATCGTCTAATACATTCTCCACTATATTTATTTTAATAGTAAGCACTCTTTACGAGACCATAAATCTTGAATGTGTATTAAAAAGTATATTAGAGAATAAGATTGGGTATAGAGGGTAGTCCGGTTCTTTTAAGAGTAAGAGTATTATAGCGACAAGGAAGTAGTTGAGTTGGTTAATAGCACGTTTTATCCGACGATTGGCTCTACTTGGTGATATAAGTTCTAGATGTGTATTAGAGAGTGTATTAAAATGACCGAATCGGGTAGGGCCAGTGAGGATTAGTTTAATAAGACAGTTATGTTGTAAGATAATCAAAATCACGTTAGTGTTTGATGGCAATATGTGTATTAAAATGCATTGAATTTGGTGATGAGCTTTTTTAAGTATGAGTATTATTATTCTAATGCTTGTCCTAATCAAAATCACATGGCTCTCGTACTATTGGACACCCCACATGATTAGTTTAAGTTTAAACTCTCTTCCTCTTTCATCTCCTTTTAAGTTATATTCATCATCTTTATTTTAGTTTATTTTAATCCCTTTTGATTAAATAAATTTTAGTATTATGAGAGTAATTATATATATATATATATATGTTAATTGTAAGGCCATGTTGTATGTATTAAGGTAGGAGAATAGGAGACAATTACAGAATGACTACTTGGACTAAGCTTAAGATGTGGGCTTAATGAATAATTTGTATTTATTTAGCAAATAAAATGAACAATTTTAGTTTTACTACTAATGGCATCCTTAAGAAAATAAAAGTACTAATTCATTCTAACTTTTAGTTTAATTTAGCAATTTATATATGAGACTTCATTTTCTATTTAATTTTCGTAGGAGTGAGATATTTTTTTATTAAACTAGGAATGATATTTGGTCAAGATTACATTATTATGAGCATTAATAATTTTAAAATATTTCGAGAGCTCAAATTACGATAATAAAGTCAAATTCTTAACCTTTCAATTGAGTGTGTAAATATTTTTATTAATCTTAAAAATACAAGAAAAGAAAATAGGTGAAAAGGTATTGGTTTGATATTTGATACCCATAGTTTTCTTTTTATTAATTTTTTCCCTTTTACATTGGTTTAGAATTTCGCGAAAAGAAAAAGAAAAGGTCCCTGAGTCTCACTACTCAAGCTGGGTTGGCTTTTTTGTTTTTTCCAAAAATAATAAATAAAAATTAAAGAGACAAGAATGGTTGTTTAAGGTTGTTCACAAATATTTGCAACTTTATTTTATTAAAAGTAATTTGAGGGTCCATTTTTACAATTTCTTGATGCTGACACACTGACATGTCTTCCCTTCTCTAACTCCCCACCCTGCCCCCTCTTTTTTTTTTTCCCTGTGTGGCCACAAATATTTTTTTTTAATAAGAAATTATTCATTGATAATAAAATGATCAAAATATAATCAAACTCACTTAGAAGACTGAATGCGCAAAAAAAAAAAAAAAAAAAAATGCAAGATAGCAGAAAATACTCCACCCTCTAAAAACTTAATGTGTACTAGAAATGTATTTCTGGTCCACTTTAAATTTTTATACTAATACTAATAAGATAATAAATAAATAAATAATAATCTTTTTCGTAGGAAGTCTATCGCGTTATGCTTCCTATCGCATTCTTTAACGGCAAAAACAATAGTAAGACCCTATTTGATAAAATTAAAACTAAAGTATGAAGTTTGAATTGTTTAATTTCTGAATTTTGAATATTAAATCTAAATATTGAATTTGAATACTAAATTAATTAATAAATGGTAATTATATAAAAAAATTTAATAATTTAATAAACAATATACATATTTAGATTTTAAACTTCAAGAGTAAAGTAAAAATTTTTTACTTAGAATTTATAACTACAACTAAACACATCTTAAATTTATATAAATAAGTGATTTATAAAAATTGTTATTAAACATTTAAAATATTAAGTATTTAACAATTCAATTATTAAACACATTTAATTCAATAAATTTTTAATTAATTAATTTTAAAATGTAACTAAATTTAACTTTCTAAGTGCACCTCAATTTCAACAGCTACACTAATACCATAATTTTATACATTTAGCAATTTTGCCTATAAATTTTTTTTAGACAATCTATCGTTTCTATAGTTATACTACAAACTTTTTCTGCTCTCTCTCTCTCATGCAAATTTTTAGGATATAGAATTTTATTTTTTTTTAATTTTATTAATAAGTAATATATATTTTAATTCAACTAATAATAAGTGATTATATCATTACTAGAATTTAGCGGCAACAACCAAATCCATTCCTACTAAATATGGATATGAGGAATCCAATAACGGTTTAATTAGTTATTAGGACTAATTAAAACCTTCAACTTCAACTAAACTACATCAAGGTTGACCCAAAAAAAAAAAAAAAGGTTCAATATAATTATTTTTTTTTGAAGGGTTCATTATAATTATATGACTTGACATTATGTCTCACTAATCATTAGATCAAGAGCTAAATTTACTATAAAAAAAAAAAAGTCAAGGGATGAATCATTGAATTTATTTCCCTTTTAATATATTTTAATTGTCGTATAACTTTTTTTTTTAAAAAAAAAATTATGTGGCGTTTCATTATTTTCTCAAGTTGCCTTCAAATTTTACATAATTAGAAAAAGACTTGACTAAGAGAAATCTCTATTTTTTTCTATCATAAATTGATTTATTTTATACAAAATTAGTGAGAATGTTATATAGAATTGAGACCTCAAAATACACATCTTATTTAACATATTTCATAATATTTTTTTGCTTATATAGAGTCTTTTAAAAATCAAAAATAAATAAAATTTATTAATTAAATTATATTACATATAATGTTATAAAAAATATTACAAAGAATTCGGACATAATCATCATCAAGATGGCAATTCTTTCGCATTATTTTCTCGATCTATCTTTTTTTTTTTGTGCTTCAAAAAAATATATTAAATTATTCCGCAAAAATAAAAAGAGAATATAATAAATTATTGACGGTGCTTTAATTAATATAGCTGGAGGAACAAGTTAATTATTGGATTAATTATGTAGTACTATGATTTTTAGCTAAACCCGTTTTTTAAAATTACTTTATTAAAGTAAGTTGAGAGCTGATTCCCATTTTTGTTGGTGGGGTCAATTAAAAGGTTAATACCACAGTTCTTGGATAAACAAACAATTACACTGACGAAATAATAAATGAGTTAGTTAAGTCCGTAGTTTGCACCATTTGATAAGCAAACTGCTAATATTAATGTAAGATCACGAGTTTAATTCATATATATACATATATAATCAGACGTTGAGTTTAAAATTATAGTCAGAATATGCCACAATATACCGAATAATACTTCTCAAAAATAAGAAAAAAATTAACTATAAAAACCGTATATTTTTAAATATCGAATATCTACTTTCTTTTTTCTCAGAATATTGAGCATTTATTAAAAATATAAAAAAATAACATTGAAAATATGTTGAAAATGAAATTTTTTTTTTTAAATCCACTAGAACCTCAAATTTCAAACCGATTGAGACAGGTTGTCTCATGTGCAACAAAATAATGTACTAGCAATGAACAAAACAGTAAAATGTCCAAAAAGTAATAATCGATAACCTTAAAACCAATAAGATTTCATTAATTAATTTCATTTCAATTAATTAGTGACTTGACTCCATGGTCATATTCCAGTCTCCCTTGCTACTATTTCTAAAAACAACACAAATTTTTATTTAAAATTGTTGATATTTGTTTTTCATTTTTTAATAAAATATATATATTTTAAAACTAAAAAAAACTAAATTGACTTGTCATAAACTAATAAATAATTAGATCACATAGATACCCTTCTTGTATGAATATCTTTTGAAATGAAAATTCATATGTGTGGAGAGGAGGTTCAATGAATCAAAGCAATAATGGGTGCACATTACTTATAAAACTGCTCATTTGTTTGACATTTGTGTTTCAATTCAATTTAAAAGATATTTATCATTTTTTTATGGTAAGTTATTCTTGCAAAAGTCAAATATATATCTTCATAATAAAAAAAGAGAAAGTAATCAATTTTTTTAAAAAGAAAAGAAATCAATTTTTATCGTGAATTGCAATTTAATTAAGGATTAGGATTATCTGTAACATTTTCTGTATCATCTATTGTAACATTTTCTTTTATGATATATATTTTTTATACTAAATTAAGACTATTATTATAGAAAATATTATAAACTATCTGAACCCTTCAATTAGTACAAGCTAATATATCTTTTAACATACTTGTTTATCTTTTAAAATTTATATATAATTTCTACCCTTTCTTTCGTAAGATTCATAACCCTTTAAGAATCTTTAAAAAAGAGGATAAATTTTATAAAAGAAGGTAATATTGTACTTTATTCGAGAGTTGAAATTCTAACTTCTGGTTATGATAGTTATGAGGCATCAATTTTTATAATTAAAAGTGAAAAAATTGATAGCTCAATCAGTTAAAAACATCTTTTATCATATTATTAGTTATAGTTCGATTTACAATTTTTGTTTCCTATGGTATAAAATGAAAACTCTTATTATCATAAATTTTCTCTCAAAAAAAGTTATTATATATTAATATAAAAATATATTAAAAAATGTATTAACAAGCACGAGTAATATATATAGATAGGATGAAGGGCTTTTATGAGTCTATAAGATTGTGGCATGGGTAAAAGATCTTTTACTAGTTTGAAAATCGTAACGATTTCCGTGTTAGTTCCTTTTTTTCTTGGAATGTAGTCTCGTTACGTCTATATGTATCGTTTTTTCACCTTCACACGATTTCTCCATTGCCAATATGATCAGATGAATCCATGCTTCTTCTCTCTCTCTCTCTCTCTCTGATATGGAGAATTAGAGATTCCAGAGTTACTATACTTGGAAATGCTTTTAAACAAGACTCTCCCATTGAGTTTTTGATCAAAATGGTCCTAAACTCTGTGTTTTTTTTTTTCATGATTAATTCAAGGCTAGTGATTTTGTCCTTGGAACTTTCTCAAATTCATATTTACACTTAGGTTCCCTAATGTCTAGTTTCTGAAAATATTATTAATATGAAGAGACATAAAAAACTTATATATATCACGATATTTTTGAATACTTTTAAGACATTTACGATTTTAATTAATTCGGATTTAACTTAAAAAGTGATTGTAGAGTTTGACTCTTACTTGGGAATTAAGACATAATCATTAACGTTTTACGGTAGCAAAAGAAGGATTTAAACCTCCCAGACATGACATGAGTAATACAACTTAGAAACGGTTTTGAAAAGTAGCCAAGGTAAAGTTTTTCAAAAAGAATTTTTAATTTTTAATCTTGATGCAATTGTAATAAATAATCATGAACAAATATAACACACTTTATATAATTTAAAATAAACTAAAAATTAATTATTTTAAATAATGGAGAACAAGATCTGGTTACTTTCCCCTATCCTATGGTTTAATTAATTATCAAAAATAAATAAACCCAAGGAATTACTAACAATTTGGCTTCCTTATTCCCTATGGTATCATGTGATGTGGGGAAAATGTCCCTCATTTTTTTTTGAGGGGATGTCTCTCATTTTCTTGACAGTTTTTTTAACATATAATTTCGTATTAATTTGTAATATCAAAGAACTATTATGAGATAATTAAGGGCTAGTTTTAAATTAATTACTAGTTAGATGTTAATTTCTTATTCAAAAAATGCAATTGGTCGGGTCGAATGAGAAGCAGACCATAATCTTATGATTAATTTGGTGTCAATTTTGACATATTTGTCAGAATTTTATTTATAAAAAAACGCTACTCCTTCCTTTGGAACATATATAATCTTTTCTTCAAATTGAATACGAAATTGATTAATATTCTAAATAATTGCTTTCGAATATAAAATTGGCATGATAGAGAGAATGGATCATATTCATACTTTGAGACCTTTGGACACGGCAAGCTATTTCAAAACAGAACGTGAATGAAGAAATTATTGCTTCACTTTTTCTTTTTTCTAATGATTACTAGAGCGGTCATAAAATTAAATAATTTTTTTTGAAAGGATATAATTAAATAATTATATAATTAGAAATTTATGAATATTGTGTTTTACTAAATAATATGTAGTATTTTCTTTATTAATACATATTTTATGTGCTCAAAAAGTTATTTGTAGAGGATATCTTTATTTTTAGTTATATCATGCTCTCATTTATACTAATAAATATAGGCTCGTCTTTGTAAATCGTGTAATTCTATTTTGTACTTGTAATGTGATTCAAGCAATCATAATAACTTATTTGAAAATTACGTTTTCCTCTAATTATTTATGCTATTTTCACAAATATTATAAAATAGATTAATCTATCATGTATATTTGCAATTTTCATGAACAAAAAAGTCAACGATTTTTTTCCTTAGTTTTGTGGCGGTTTTTAACCTTCCCAAATAGTTTAGCAGCGATTTTTTAAATAAGCTTTTTTGGTAATGTTATAATTATATTTTCTATATATATTTTTAATCATTATAGGCCTAAACTCTTACCTTTGAATTGCAATTTATGAGTCAAAAATCCATTGCTTGGATGAATGGATGGACCACTGTACATATAGAGATAAGTTTTGCAAAGTGTTTTGACGCTCTATGATTGGGAAGGCAAAACAAATTGTTTTGGAAGTCCAAAGAAAGCGAATTTCTTTTGTACCAAAAAAAAAAAAGTCCTTTTGAAAAGGAGAAAAAATTTTCCCCAAAATCTTTTTACAAAGGATGTCTTCTTCCAAAGTTCAAATTAACATTGAAATGCACTCCCACACCTTTGATGGTGAGCTTAGTTTAGCCCACCTTTGAGTTACTTTCATGGCTTACACATATTACACAAGACTACAGTAGCAGCAGAGCTTGAAACTTAATTTTAAAGAGTCCAAATATAAAATAACAGAGAAGATGATTTTTCTTAATTAAAGAGGTAAGAAGGGGAAGAGAATCACGGTTCTAATTATGAATTTACATGGATGTACGTGGCAAAAACCACAATTTAACTTGTTCATCATTTGAATTGAATTGAATGAATTTTTAAGGGAGAAAGGGACAGCCAAAAAAAGGAAAGGAAAAGAGACTTTGGTGTTTGGGTAATGAGCCGGAAAAGAAGCCATAAAAATCTTTACTTTGATCGATATGCATGAAGCTGCTGCTGCCACATTCAACTCTTTTTAAGTCTTTAGTCACCTCAACTGTGAATTAAAGCAGATTCTATATATATCTTAATAGTTCAGGTAATGAATAAGTGTACTGCGAATGTTTAACATATTAAGTTTTTAAATTTTTTTTATAACGTGATAAAGAGTTCAAGACTAAATTCTAACTCCCAAACAAGAGTGAGATTGTACACAAGTTCTATAAGCTCGAATTAGTTAAGATCATGTACTTCTAAATACAGAACACTTCTTAAAAGTATTATAAAAACATATTCTATATACATGGAGATATATTATCCATCTATCTGAATTGGATCGGGGCCTTGAGGAGGAAAGAATGCTCTATGAATATTACTTGAGATGTCGAAGGTTCAAATCTTACTCATAACATTATGCACGTTTCGTAAGTTGAGTTCAATTCAGTTTAGTTTTGTTAAAACCGGTGATGAGATTATGAGCACTATGAGTTGGGTTGGGGGCATGAAAGCATCTTCTAGATATAGAAAGGAGTAAAAGTATGGCACTTTTGCATGGCCTAAAAACACATATGGGAAAGGAGAAGAGTATATAATCATAATCAACTTTTCATTAAGGAATTGAAAGAAAGAAAAAGAGAGGCACACTTTTGTAAAATGTGATAGAGAAGCCTTCTCCTTCTCCTACAAGTGAGGGATTTCGGAACACATTTAGATATTCTCTCTCTCTCTCTCTCTCTCTCTCTCTCTCTCTCTCTCTCTATATATATATATATATATTTCCTATTATAGCCCCAGACATTCTTTTTTTTGCCAGCTTTTACATTTTACAAAGTTACATTATGTTGGCTAAGGCCTCATATCATATTACAATAAAAGCCTATATATTCTTCTACCCCTTTGCAAATCACAAGTGGGAATAAAAAGAATGGAAACCCTAAAAATAGGTACATTTTAATTTATTGGTGTAAATTTAAAAAAAAAAATTAATTAAACTGCGGCTCTCTTTATATCATTTCAAGAAAAAATTTTAAAGAAAGAACAAATGATTAAAATGTTAAGTGATCTTTAATATATATATATGCATGTGCTAGCCAATTATTTTTAGGAGGCCTAGCTAGAAAACTAAAATTAAAATTAGATTAATGATCACATAATGATAATTGAGAAAGAACCCTCATAACATAACATAACATGGGGCCGGTTTTTATACTTCCTACAATCAAAAATCAAAGATAATGAATAGTTGGTGCGTGAAATATATTAAGAGTTTGTCTAATTTGATGTGTACGAAAGAATTATACATGTTAATATAGATAAATATAATATATATTAGTCTATGTCTAATAAATTTTTAAAAATTTAAAATTTTCAAGAAATTTATATATTAAATTAAAAAATAAATTATATTGATGTGTTTTTTTAGTATGCATTAGAAAAATTTATATATTAATTAGATACCAAAATGGCCATTACAAAAGCCAAAAAATCAAGACATGCAAATACAATGGGTGAGCATCCAAGGCATATTAAGGGCCAAGAAAAGTACCAAAAAGAAAAGGGAAAGAGAAAAAAAAAAAAAAGTTGAATTGGAGAGAGAGATTACATGAGTGTGCGTGTGTAAGTTAAAGTTAAGGTAGGTTGTCATCAAATTAAAGCTTTTTTGTTTCTCTTCCAAAGCTTTTTTAGATGCTTTTTTCTTTTTTTTTTTTTTTGCCCACCATATCTTCTTCTTCTTTCTTCTACCCACACTTTTTTTTTCCTTCCTATTATTATTCATTGTTATTATTTTCTCCTTTGCTTCATTTGGCCATCCCTCTCAAAAAATCTTCTATACTTTATATGTAATATAAAATTATATTTATTTTTTATACAAATTAATATAATTTCTGTTATAATCCTTTAAATAAATAAAAATTAAATTATTAAATATAAAGAATATTATTTTATAATTAAATGATATGCTTAAATTTTCACCTTAAAAGTGGACGTCAAACTTTGCCCATATATATATATATATATATATATAGTGAGCTTTAAAATAACGCAATCTTTGTTTCCCACATATTTTGTTTTTCCTTAGCCTTATACCAAAACCCAAAAGTAAGCACTCATTCTTGTCAAAAGCCACCATCGTAGGTCCCTCAATAACTACACTACATGCATCCCCACCCAGTCTCTCTCTCTCTCCATCCTCAAGCTTTCTTCTTCTTCTTCTTCTGTCTCTTTCTCTCTCTCTCTAGTTTCTCTCTCTGTCCACTAGCAATGGTGTTTTTTTGGCAGCCAAATCTCAAAAGACAGTAAGGGGCATGCAGCAGGGAATGGGGTGATTGACTCGGTCTCTGCCTCCAATTTGCAGCTATAGGGCAGCCCTTCCCTTTTTCTTATCTCAAAACTTCTTTTTTTTATTTCTTCTTATCTCCTTCATCAGTAGCGTTAGCGTTGCCACATACCATCAAACTAAGGTCAACCCAATTTTCTGCATTATCTTCCAACATTTATTTGACTTCCATTTTTTTTAAACCATCAAATATCTCCCACAAGTTCATACACACAAGAAAAATACTTAATTTAAGATAAATGACCTTAAAAGACGATAAAATACAAGATACAATTATATTTGAATTCGAGACTACTGGTTAATTTAAAAGTGACCCTTAATATCCTACTCAAAGCAAATCTGTATCACACAAGACGCCCTTAAAACATATAATACAATTAGAATGATTACAAACAACTATATTTCTAAATGACTCGATTCGAAGACCATATTAAGCATGTTAAGTTAGAAGAGACCGTTATATCCCATCCAAAGTAGATCTGTACACATACAAAGAGTACCTTTAAACCATATAACATTTAAAACGATTATAAAGGACAATAAAACTCTAACACAACACACAACTATATTCATATGACTCGAATATCTTTAAATGGACACCTCAAATTTGTTGTCCTATCAAATTTTTTTTAATTTTGTGTAAACATACAAGTTGTTGTTTGTGGCACATCACTAGCAAGCAAGCTAAGGTTGACATCAACTCTATTATTTGCTCTCAAGAGGCTGATTTGGGTCAAAGGTCTTCTTCCCATGCCAATGCCATGCCATGCATTATCATTATGATTTATGATGAATAATGATGATGACTAGTCTCGCACCAAAAGGTTCTAAAATTCATAAAAATCCACACCAAAACATATGGATGAAAACAACAAATGATAATGCAATTTTTACGTTTATCAGTTAAAAGACAAATTTCTATAACCATATCCCACACATCTACTTGTTTTCTACAAATAAAAAAGTCATTAGGATTTTAACGCAGAATATCGTGGAATTGTTACTTAGTGTGTGTATATATATGCTACGAAATTAGTAACCAAACTAAGCTAAAGAGAAAAAATGGAGAAAAAGCAAACCAAGTTGAGCATGCAAAAGAAAGGAAATGTAGTTTTTGTGAGTGATTCAATACTTTTATCATTTAGTTAGATGTCTCAAATTTAAGTTTTGAGAATGAAAAAATCACTTTAACTAGCATTCATCCTTACGAAGAGCAGATTCAGTACAAGCGTGGATTAATCTAAATATAGTGAGTGTTGAAATAAGCGTCTCACATAGTTGAAGACCCAGATACCTCGTGGGGGAGCCAAAAAAAAAAAAATCAAAAAGCTTCGTAGAATAAGATTGATCGAATTAATTAGATAAAATAAAGAGTATAATTATCAATACAATAAGAATATACTTTCTTTTTTGGAAAAAGTAAAAAAAGAATAACAATAAAAATATCAACATTAAACCAATTTCCTTAGCTCAAGGGAGTAAGGGTTTTTTCAGTGCAAAAGACCTTCTACCAACAAGGGAGACCAAATATAATTTTTTCTTATTTTTTCAATTTTGTCCCTCATTGTCCCTTAAACATTTCCCGTAAAATAAATATACTTCCTTTTCCTCTTTGAAAATATTTCTTATCATAAATGACACTTTTACTCCTATTAGATTTAATTAGATTTGATTAGTTCGAGCAACTTGGATGTGTATAATGTTACTCTTTACACACATAAACACGATTCATGAGTGAGAGTTTAAACCTTTTGAATCATATTAAGTTACATATATGTAATGTAACTAAAACCTTAATCCTTTGGTTGCATGATGAGTGAGTGCATCATCCACACAAGATAAATATAAAAATCACATATAACTTTATATAACCCAAAGAACTCAAGTCCACCATTCATGGGACGAGTCCATAACAAAATTTTCAGAATGACGTCATCCCCACGCCAAGAAAGAAACAGAGACAGACAAGGTAATGTGAGGAGCACAAACAGCCCAGAGAGAGAGAGAGAGAGACAAATCCACGTGAAAGTCCAAAGGCTTAGCAAATTGCTACCTCTTGTTTGGAGCTGTCCTGTCTGCTTCTTACTTCTTGCTTTTGCTAATAATAATAATAATAATAATAATAATAATACATAATAATAACAATTGGTTCACAAAACCTTTCTTCTATTATTTTTGGGACGGCAAATTATTTCCTTTCCTCTGTCACACACAATATTATAGCGGCCAAGTTGAACTATTCAATTCAATTTATATAGAAAAAATAGACAAAGAAACATATTAAACTCTCCAAACTAGATAAATATCCTTGTTTGTTCTTTCATTGTTCTCCAAATCTGTACTTGATTCTGTTGGACCATACTCCTATGGGCTTCGACTTCTTGCGATCAACCCTCACTGAGAAAAGATCCCGGTTTCAGACCAAAAAGAATGGCACAAGGGCAAAGGCTTTTCAAATTGGTATATCTGAACAAAACTATGGCTAAGTAACACCAAACACAAGATGAAAGTTGAAAACTTTTTCTATTCCATTTGCTAATTATGGTACAAAGACAATGTACTTAATGGTAATTTCATATAACAACCAAAGGAAAAGGTGAGGGAGACAACATACAAATACATCCACTTCACTTGTTTATTTCAATCCAAGTAAACATCTCAATCACTTCATCAATGTAATAAAGGATAGTAATAGCAGTATAAAATAAAGACATTACTACTCATGGTTAAGGTTTGATACCGAATCACTTCATAACAACAGAAACAGGCCAACTTGAATTACCAAGAATAAGAGTGCATCCAACCATCAATGAGATTTTCTACAGACTTGTATATCAAATTATCAATGCTCGATTGTCTAGCAAGGCCCTACGTTGCTCAACTATAAACAACCACATGCATCTCACAACCTTCGGTGAAGCAAAGCTTTTGCATTTGCACAGGGCAACATACGTCCATGTGTGTAATTAAGCAATCAAAAGAACCAGTTCAGTAATGTCAATAATCTACTTCCAATAGATGCATAAAGAATTTTTCAGATTATCAAAGAATTGAATTTAGAGTTTTATTAGTAAAAGTGACCACCTAAAAATAAATATACAATTCCATATTACTACTCACATACAAAATGCTGATTTACCAGCAAAATTCATACCACTTTCAGTGGTAATGCGGAATTGAATCTTTTCTCAAGCTAAAGATCAGATATCAACTGGCAAACCTGGTTATGCAGCAGATGTGCGCCTTGTCTGAAATTCAGGGGAAAGTGCTGTTATCTATTGAACAAACATCTTGCTCCACTTTTTCGTTCATTTGGACGTATTTACTCGTATGACAAAATTTACCACCTTCTCATAGCACTCTTGTAACTATTTCCTCAAACTCCAAAAAGTCGCAAGGTCTTAACAAAGGAATAAGCCAGTGCACCAGTAAATAAATAGCTGTCAACCCTATCTAGTATGCCACCTGAAAAAATAGTATCATTTACGTTAAAAATTAAGTCAAGCTAAATACTGTAAATGTCCCAAAGAAAAAGGACAAGAAACTTAAAACTTGTTTTATCTTACTAGAGACAATAGACGATAATTCATGGCCCAGTGTACTTTCCCCTCAATTGTCAGGTCAAATATATCACAGCACACCAACTAGGCAAAACTATTGGACTATCCCATTTAAACAATTACAGAGATAGAATTGAAAAGAAAAAAAGGTTAACCACAAAAAGGAACTTATTAAATGCACATCTCTTTTCAAGACGACTTTTCCCTTCTAGATAAAAGGGCATAGATTTCAGTAGAATAAAAACTAAATCAAATAACTCAGAATACAAAAGATCAAAAAAAAAACAAAGAAGAAACACCGAGAACATTGAGGACCATGCAACATCAAATTAGTAACATAGAGAGGAATTGAGTAACTTATCCGATAGGATGGAGAGGCAAGATTCCACCTTGGCTCAAAGAAGAGGGTTTAACAATTTGGCAACCTTACTACAAGGATGTTAGCAAGAGATGAGGAGGCTTCTCCTCATGCACACTATGGAGTTAGGGAAGATGTGTCACAAAACTTCCAAGATGGATACCAATATACCCAATTGCAATGAAGTTTGGAGCTAGGGGAGGAAGAAAAGGAAGAGGAAATGGAAGAGAGTTTGAGAGGGAGTTCGTTAGAACTCCTAGAGAGAGAGAGATATCATAGGACACAAGAGAGAGAGAGAGAGTGGGATAGGAGTCAAGGGCTAATGAGAGATATGCTAGGGATCTTGAAAGGGATGTAGAGAGACCACCTAGAATGGTAGATAGGGACTTTGAGAGAAATGATGATGGCTACTATGAAGAGAGGGAGTTTGGGAAGATTAAAATGAAGATTCCTACCTCCAAAGTAAAGAGTGACCCCGAAGCTTATCTAGAGTGTGACAAAATGGTGGAGTTAGTTTTCTATTGTCACCGGTATTCAGAAATCACCAAGATGAGGTTGGTGGTTGTTGAGTTCACAGACTATTCGGTAATTTGGTGGGACCAACTTGTTACGAACGGAAGGAGAAACTTTGAAAGGCCGATTGAGACTTGGGAAGGATTGAAAACCTTGATGCGGAAGAGATGCATCCCACCACACTACTATAGGGATTTATATAGCAAGTTGCAAAATCTCAAGCAAGGTAGTAAGAGTGTATAGAACTACTACAAAGGGATGGAAGTTGCCATGATGATAGCTAATGTGGTAGAGGATAAGGAAGCCACGACGGCAAGGTCTTTGAGTGGCCTAAATAGGACATTGCTCATACTTTGGAACTCCAAGCTTTCATTGAGTTCGAGGAGATGGATCATAAAGCATGAAAATTGAGAGACATTTGAAGAGCAAGTTGGTAACTAAGGCACCATTCACAACATCTTCCAAGCCTACTTCTTCAACTTTTAAGTCTTCTTCCTTCAAGAGGGACGATGCTCCTAAAGTGGCTTTCAAAGATGGTTCTAAGTCCAAAGATAAATATAAAGAGAAGAGCAAAACCGAGGTTAATCAACCTAGGACAAAGGGCATTCAATGCTTCAAGTGTAAGGGCTATGGCCCAACCAAGAAGGTTATGGTGCTAAAAGAAAATGGGGAAATTGTTCCAAAGATGACAAAGATGCTAATGGATAAGCATAGGAAAAAAACGATGATGACCTTCCATGCCAGCCTTGGTAATCTTAAGGGTCCTCAATGCCCAAGCTTTTGAGGAGGACCCAAACCAACAAAGAGAAAATAACTTCCTCACTAGATGCAATATCAACAAGGCGTGCAATGTGATCATAGATAGCGGATTTTGCACCTAGTTCTTATCTAGTGGAGAGGTTGAATTTTTGCCCACTGTAAACACCTAAGCATTACGGTTTCCAATGGTTGAATGAAAGTGGGGAAGGGTCAATCAACAAGTTCCAGAACTATGAATAATATTTTTAAATAATAATGATAATGAATATTTAGGACTAGTTTCTTGCTTTTGCTCACCGTAGACTGGAGTTTAAAGAAAGATCGATTAGGGAGAAAATAACAAGAATTTGATTGTTAACAGAATGGGAATTCAAAGAATAGGACGCGTCCTATGTGAAAGTTCCATACGAAACTGGATGTACCAAGAAAGTCCTTCCTCTCCAACAATTGACTCCAGCAAGCATAATTAATCAACAGAACATCACTAGTCACCAGCCATTGACATCATGAACCATAGTATCAAATTTTCCCGGTAGAATAGGTGGAAGGAGCAGAGGCAGAAATCTAAGCAGATGGCTTGAACAAGTTTCAAGACTAACTATTTATTGAGCCCCCCAAACACCCCCCACCAACACCACCCCCCCAACACCCAACAACACCCCCAAAAGAAAAAGATAATCCGATAAATTGCAATCAAGAAATTCAAAGGTAAGAGTTGAGGTCTACAATAATTAAATATATATATATATATAGAAAATATAATTATAACGTTACCAAAAAAAGTTTATTTAAAAAATCGTCACTGAACTATTTGCCAGGGTTAAAAACAGCCGTAAAACTAAAAAAAACAAAAATCGCTGATAAACTAACATTTTGTAATGAAAATTGCAAATAAGCATGATAGATTAATCTACTTTATAATATTTGTGAAAATAGCATAAATAATTACAGGAGAACGTAGTTTATATTTATATGATTGATGAATAAGTTATTATGGTCACTTGGATCACTTCATAACGTTACAAGCACAAAATAGAATTATGCAATTTAGAAAGACGAGAGTCTACATTCAATAGTATGAAAGACATGATAAGACTAAAATTTTATAAAGATATCCTCAACAAATAACTCCTTGAGCACATAAAATAATACTTTAGCAATCACTTCCAATCTCAAAATTTTTCAACTCTCTTTATCTCTACCTCTACTATCCTAAAAATGACATCAGGGGTCATGATTGATTTACACTTTTTGGCTTCTTACATTTTTTAATGGACAAACTTAACCTTTGTAGTAACATAGAGTAATGAAAATAGAGAGAATAAAAAGGTAAATTCATTATCTTTTAATAATTATTTTACTACATAATATTAATAAAAGCAATAAATACTAACATGCTTTAATAAGAGACAAAAAGTTGCAACCACATAAGTCTATATTGACCATATTCATTAGAATTAAGTATTAAATCGTAACCACCAAGTATTAAGTATGATGACACAAAGAAAAAGGGAAAGAACATAAAAATAAACACAAAAATACTATGTCAAATGAAATAGAGATGATTTATAGGCTATAATTTTACTTACTAAAATGAATAATAACTTTAATTTTATAAAAATTTTATAATGTGCGAATGCACGTGCACCTTACTAGTCCTTCTAAAAGAATATAGAACCTATTACTGAGAAAAAAATAAAGGACAATGATTAACGATAAACAACAAAGAGACTGAAGAAAATTCAACATGGGAAAAAGTTAATTACCATGCCCAGGTATGAGTGAACCTGAGTCCTTCACACCTGCATCGCGTTTGATTACTGACTCAACAAGGTCACCAAAAAGTGATCCAATAAAGATGAGAAAACCGAACCCTACAGCACTGAATAATCAATCATACACAAAGGGAAAACAAATTAGTGTTTTGCTCAAAAAAATACTTGCCCAAAAATAACAGAATAGAAGATAAAGAATATATACCTTAGCAAAGATCTTGGCCAACATAGAACTTTGGACAAGAGTACAGTGGTAAATATGCAGCCACCCAGGCCTGCAATGGCTCCCTCCCATGTCTTCTTCGGGCTAATATTTGTTAGTGGTGTCCGCCCAAAAGCCTGCATTTGATATATCTCTCCCAGTGGGTCAAATTATTTCCAAGATTTTTTGTATGTATTCCTAAAGTTACATTAAGAGATGGAAATTTACAACCCACATTCCTCTCTCAAATCAATAAGTTGATCATTTTCTTCTAAAACAATTGAAACGATTCTCTCCATTCAGTCATTAGAAATTGATTTTTCATCCACATGGTTAGCTGTAAATCCCACCCTAAACCAGGGCAAATTATCTTTTAGTTTCAAGTATAATACCCTCTTTATTTTCATTTTTTTCCCTTTTATTTTTATTTTTGCTGAATGTTTCAAGTATAACACCCAAACAAGAGACATAGACATGTAAACATGTATAATATACTCTAAATGCAAAATGAAGAAATAGTATGTTGATAATTCCTAATAAAATATTATTCTTCATTGGAAATCAGCTCTGTGGATAAACACAAAAAACTGAATTGAACATAGTTCTTCTTCCTCATTCATTGACAGGAAAGGGTAAACCCAAAAAGATCTTGTACCATGAAGATGATCAGTACAGGGGGGAGGAGCAAGAAGGCATCAATAAACGCAAAAAATCACCTTTCCCCCTGCAAAAGCATATGTATCTGCTGCAATGATACCGCTGATTGCTATTAAGGTTGCCACAAGACCCACTGTCCACTGCGTCTGGCCACCAAGCAGCATAGGCCATGTAGCTGCGACTTCTGTCCACAGCAAGAAAGATGTAACACTTGCACCAAAAGGGGTGGGGGTGAAAGGGGGGAGGGAAGCAGAAACCACAAGAGCAACAATGCTGAAATTTTTATCATAAATGAAGTAATAACCTTCCTAAATGTTCAAAGTCAATTTAGCTAGTGATTTCATGAAATCATGAACAACTGAGAAAGAGGAAGAGGGGTGGATGGTTGGGGTGTGGGGGGCGGGGGAGGGGGTGTGGAGAATATATACATTGCTTAATTAGCTACCAGAATCCTCTCGAAAAGTGAAACTTGAGATAGGGACCAAGCAAGACAATGTTATTGCTATAGGCATCTACCACACGGGAAACATACAACCCCAGTGACATGCCTACTAATCTTGTTATAAACAATAGAAAGGCTTAATAACTAGACTTTCTAACCAGGAAAATAGTGGGACTGTTTTGCTTGGAAAGATCTACTGAACTAAACAACAAATAGTCACCAACAGCATGAGCATAATTTTATTTAAGGCACCACTATAAACAACAGAATAAGATGAAAATTCTTACTGGAATTCAAGGCTGGTGCTGCTAAGCAGCGCAGCTTAATCCAAAAGCAAGGAAGGTATCCACAATAAAAAAGTCCAAACATAGCACTACTGAGCTGAGCAAAACGAGGACTTCTCCTTTGCAGAAGAAGTGCAATTGCAACAATGGAAGCTGCAGATGTCACAGATACGTCAATCTGGCCCAGGTACCTGAGCAAACAGTTAAGGTCTGATCATAATCGCTTCAGAAAATAAAAGTGATGAGAAAATCCAAGTCATAATTTCCACTGCCAAGAGTAACCATGCAGCAGCCAGAAAGTGCAAGTTTGAGCAATCGGTATAGCAATTTGATATACCAAGATATCCCATTAACTTAGGAACTAATCTGCTTAGAATAATAATGGGTAATTAGCCTAAATAGTTCTCAAACTCTTTTCATAGTACCATTTTTATTGAGGATTTTCTCAATATGTTATCATCCTCGAACTAGTTTCTTAGTACTGTTTTCATCCTCGAACTTTTCTTATATCCATTGTCATACTTGAATTATTTTTAAAGTACCAAAATGGTACTAAAATCAAATTATTGAGGTGTAAAAATGTCCAAACAATCCATTCCCACACAATATACTTCATTTCCTCGACAGGCAAAATTGGTTTCTCGGACAAAGTACATCTCCTGAACTATTTCTTCTTTGTATAGGTTTTAGGGATATATATGGTTTTAATTTGGTAAATTTGGGCTCTTTGCTTCTTATTTGAAGAACCTAACAGAAGGTTGTGAACTGTTTGGTTTTGAAAAACAGAATATGCATGATCCATCTTGTTTTTGGAGGGAATGGATTATATATTAGAGTGAATTATTGTGTAGACATTTTTGCCCCATGTAATTGGATTTCAGGACTATTTCAGTACTCAAAATTAGTTCGAAAATGAAAACAGATTAAAGAGAGAAAGACCGAGAACGGAAATAGTATCAGAAAAATAGTTCGGGGATAATGATATATCAGAGAAAAAGGTTCAGGGATGAAAATATCAGGTATTATTAAAAAAAGGTTTGATGACTTTTTAGACTAATCCAAATGTAAAAGTGGAGCTCTATACAATCTTCCAAGAAAGTTCTTTGAAATGAGAACCTTACAGAGTCAATATAGGCATAAGACTGCAAATAACAGAACAAACTCGTGAGACATATCGAGGAGGTGGAGTCATTCCAGCTGCAATCCCACGGCTTCTTACCAGCTCAAAGAACTCCCTCGAACCAACAAAAACAGCAGCAGCAACAGCTACAGTGAAAACCCATCCACCAACCAAGACCACGCCTCCAGCAGAAATTCCAATGCCAAGTCCAAAAACTATCCTCTTCCTCAGCTGACTTGCTTTCTCTTGATGATCTGAAACTGTATTCTCCTCTGCTGGTATATCATTTCCCGTGTTAGCATCCTATAACATGCAAATCTCAGTGATTCCTTCTTAGTCATATTAGAATGTGTGAACAACTTCCGTTTAAATTTTATACACTGAAACCTTTAAATTTCTAAATTTACCTTTTCCAAATTCTAAGAACTTGCTTTTGCATCTATCCAATATTTTTTCCTTTTTTTCATACAAGTATTCTGATGAAATGCCAGTAAGCATTCCGAGGCAATTTCAAAATTTTTACTTATATCTAATAAGAAAATAGCCAAATATATGTTACAGTAAGCATTTAGCCAGTCAAACCTTCAGCTAATGTTCATAATCTTTCTCCGTGCACAAGATACCAGCGGAACATCAATTTGATATATCTTTATACTGGATCTTCTATTAAAGAAAAATGTCATTTGCCACCTAATTCACTTTTCATATCATAAGCAAGGGGCAACTGCTCTAAGAGAATGACAAATGAAGGAACTTTGGCTATGACAAAACGCAGTCATTCTCGAACAACAATGCCAAAATCAATCCACTGAATTGCTTAAAAAATAAATAAATAATAGAAGTTTTTTTTTGGGGGCATAACATGAAAGAAAACTAGATGATCTAACTCATATTGAAACTTCTCTTTCATTGTGTACATATGAAGCAGAAAGTTTCAATGAAAGTTATGCCACTGGCATACTTGTCTGTCCAAGATACAAAAACTCGGAGCCCACGAGAAGATTTGAGCAACCTTTTAAAGAATAAAAGCTCCTAGTTGTTAATTGAGACGTAAAGTGTTAATACAACGCATTGCAAAAGAAGACCATGTGAAATAGTACCAATAAGATACTCAAAAACTGGAACTTTAACCAATATGTTTAGCAGTTTCTCTTTGTTTTCTTTTTTCTCGGGACAAAGGGGAAGCTGGATTAAAAAATTTCGTCTTCCAAGAAAGATATAAAGAACCAACTAAACATGAGTAGAACACCGGCCATAATTCGGAAATTTGAAGCATTTTTCTTTTTCAATAACTAATTACATTAGCTACCTCTTTGATATGCGAATCATCAAGTCGGTCTGGGTCAGCTCTGGCAACCGCAGTTATAAACCTCTGATTCCGAGTTCCCACCCGAATCCGATAATTGGCTCTATGAGCAGCGGAACCGTCCAATAGCAACCTTAATCTCAAATTGGCAAATGAAGCTGTGGGTCGACGACTCAATATTAGGTTTCTCAATGAAGAGGAAGACGGAGAGGAACTACAACGAAGATGACGGGAACCACATAGAGACAGTGGAATCAAATTGCATCTGTCCAATAAGTCGACTGATGACGAATACGAGGTAGAACAAGAAGCAGCCATGGAAAAATATAGCTGATCTAAAGAAGAAATTACGTATAAATCCGCAGAATCGCCATTAATTGTATGGAAGAGAACTGATAGGAAGAGTAGTAGTAGGAGAATGTTTTGGTTTTGGATATCAGTAGTAGTGTGAGGATTTTGCGACCTCTGAGTTCTAAATTCTAACCGGATCCGATACATAAGGGCACATCATCCGAGGAGTGGGAGAATTGTGGTAATACAAAAAAAAACCCCCAAAAAATCGGCTAAATTTATTTCCTTACAAAATCCCTAAAAATGCAACTATAATATTTTTACTTAATTCGCATTACACTCCTAAATTTATTTTTTATTTTATTGTACTCCTAAAAATGAACTGGAACCATCCTAAAGAGTTCAATTGCAGCTATATGAAAATATTTGAAATGGTACTTTTTTTACACATGATTTTAATTTAAAACAAAAAATATAAAACAAAAAATAAGTTCAAAGGTAGAATGACACATAAATAAATATCATAAGAATATTTAGGAAAATTGAAAGTCGATATCTCTAGAGTAGCTATACTGCCTTTTGTGGTGGTGGACCATTTTTTGACATATGATTTTAATTAAGAGTATAGAAAAATTAAAAAAATGAAGTTAAAGGTAAAATACGCATTAAGTAAATAATATAAGGATATTTTTTTTAATAAAAAATTAGAGGAATTGGTAAAAAATGCCCAGTATAATTGACATTTTTCATTTAAGAACATTATTATTTTATTAGTTATTTATGTCTAATAACTTTTTATGATGGCCGAAAGTGTCTATATACGGTGGCAATAGGTGATTTTCAGCCGATTTATATCACATAACTCTCATATGTTATCATTAGTAAGTGTAAAATTATCTAGCTACTATTATAAAGACCAATCAGCGATTAGAATTAACCCGACATATGAATTGACACGAATGTCCTATCGAGACATTTAGACCCATTTAAGTTGCATGTTACATTCCTTAAATAATTTTATCTTTATTAAATATGACATGTGAGTGTCATCTGACATAAATTTGTAGGAAATCAATCATCACCGTCATAAATGAGTATTTTCAATCATTGTACAAAATTATTAAATAAAAGTGACCAATAAAATAAATAATGTCCTCAAATAACAAAATATAAATTATGAATGCATATTTTTAATTAACGTTTCAAAATTCTAATTTAAAAAGAAAAAATCCGAGCCTGAAAAAGGATTAATTTTAAAACAACTTAATATTTTTAATTAATTATTAATTAAGTATTAAAATTTTAATTTTAATAATTAAATATCAAAATTAATATTTTAATGACAAAAAAATTTTAATTTTAATAATTAGATATTGAATTTTAGCAGCGGTGGATATTGACTCTATGCATAGTAGGTGCTTTTAGAATTAACCCTTGAAAAATTATCACCCGACCCGGGTCCAAGAGAAGTGTGGAGTAAAGACTGAGCTCTACACCCACCCCAAATTTTCTCAGTTCCGTCGTCTCGCTCTTCCTCCCGCCGCAAGTAATTTCCAGAATCCAACGACACCTCGTTCCGTACGAAATGGCTAAAGCTGAAGCCGTCTCAGACTCGGACGCTTATGAAATTGACTCCGATGCTGATTCGGGTTCAAAAGACGTTGAAACTATTGGCAAAGAGAAAATTTACGACTCGGAAGAAAGTGACTCCGATGCTGATTCTGGTTCAGAAGACGTTGAAACTATTGGCAAAGAGAAAATTTACGACTCGGAAGCTTATGAATTTGACTCCGATGCTGATTCGGGTTCAAAAGACGTTGAAACTATTGGCAAAGAGAAAATTTACGACTCGGAAGAAAGTGACTTCGATGCTGATTCGGGTTCAAAAGACGTTGAAACTATTGGCAAAGAGAAAATTTACGACTCGGAAGCTTATGAATTTGACTCCGATGCTGATTCGGGTTCAAAAGACGTTGAAACTATTGGCATAGAGAAAATTTACGACTCGGAAGCTTATGAATTTGACTCCGATGCTGATTCGGGTTCAAAAGACGTTGAAACTATTGGCAAAGAGAAAATTTACGACTCGGAAGTTTATGAATCTGACTCCGATGCTGATTCGGGTTCAGAAGAGGTTGAAACTCCCAAAAAAACTATTGCCCGAAAGAAAACTTGCGACTATGAAATTCAGAGAATGAAGAGGATTGAAGAGAACAACGCAAGAATGGAGGCTTTGGGCCTCAAGAAAATGGCAACCTCATTTGACAGTTCTCTTCCTAAACAAGCCAAGGAAACGAGTGGCAGAAAAGGTAAAGGTAAAACGAAGGCGAACGACGACGAGGAGGATTATAGGCCATCAGAAGATGAAGAAGAGTTGGATTCTTCGAGCGAAGAGGATGACAGCGATGGCGATGATGATGAAGACTTTTCTTTGGCAAGGACCGGGAAGAAGGTACCCTTTCGCGCTCTCATTTGCTTTTCCACGTTCCTAGTTGGTTTATTTGGAAATTCTCTTGATATATGGTGTTAAAGATTTGTTTTTGGAGCTATGTTGAGATAGTATTTTGCTTTTATATATTTTTCTGCTGCTGGTTATTTAATACACGATTTAGAAAAGCATAGGCTAAGTGCGCCTTTAATGTCTTTCTTGGAGTTTCATGGAACTAATTCAGTCTGAACAGAGAGCAACATATTAGCTTGCTGTTCTGCTTTTTGAACAAGAAAATTGAACGAGTTTTGAGAAGATTTTCTGTTTTATATATCGTCTGCGACTACTAAAAAATGCCTCCAATTGATTGATTGAGTTCAATCAACTGGAAATGTAGGTAGCAAATCAACTTTTATTCAAAATTTTATCCTACGGTTTCAATTATTCGAGGATTTTAAGATCAACAGATTGCTGATTGCCTCTGCTGCTTGTAGTTTGGGAATGTGGGCTATGGAATGGAGATGGCAAAGGGTAGAGAGGGTTGTGAATGTGTAAGAAAATTATAGATGGTACTTTTTATGTGTGCTGTTTTCTGTAAGGTGAATGTGCAGAGGAACCTAGAGACAGTAGTCTCTGGATGGAATCAGAGTGGTTAAGAGGCCTAGGAATGTGGAAGGTGGAAACTACATATGTTGGTTGTTTCGGTAAGTGTAAGCCTGTCTTCGGAATCTATAGCTGAATGAATATATGCATCTGGGTGAGCAGAAAGGGGAGGTGTTATGGCCATAAGCACATATTGTGCTGTAAGTTCATTTGGTAGTTGCTTCTAGGTCCTAAAAAGAAGTCATTATATTTGAGTTGAGTCCTCAAACGAGTTTGTCAAATTCACTGGAATTGTTGTGTAGTTTGGAACTAGGGAGGTGTTCTAGATGACTCTTTTTCTTATCAACAAAATCTTTGGTACTACTAGTTGTCTGTGCGGACAGTATCAGTACTGCAAAATATTGCAACCAAAGAATTGAGAAACTCAGTTTATCAGTTACGTTTATGTAAAGTACTTTTGGGTTCTTGATTTTTCACATATAGTTTATTCGGGATACGAGTAGTTTATTTGGGAACTCGTATCGTATAAAAGAAATGCCTTCCCATGGATCAAACTGTCAGATTGATTGCATTGGTGAGGTGATGGATGAGCTAATTCATTTTGAGGAGTATTCTAGAAGCTTAATATATGTTCATTGTAGTTAGTCCAATTACCGAGTACCTTGAGGTCTCTCAAATTGTTCACCGAATGCAGTTTTCTTGGGTATTATAGAAATAAATTTTCCTTTGCATGTTTGTTTAATGCAAGAGGTGTATAGATGCAGACACAAGATATTTTGTCGTAACTGGTAGTAGGAGAAAGAAGCATATTTATTTTTCCAGATTGAGTGTTGAACCAGATATCCTGCTGCCATTCATAATGCACGTGAACTGGGAGCTAAATTTGGTCAAAATACGTATTAGACAAGCTGGATTCTGAAAATTTTAGGCTAGTGTATTGTTGTTTGATAGTTAACCAAGCAACAGTGTGAGTTGCACTAATCCAGTCCTTAATGATGAATCATGTTGGATTTGTTTGCAATTTTGTTTAAAGACAAGTTGATTAAACCTGTTATTGTGCCTTGTATCAAATCTGTAGATGAATTAGTTGGATTTTGCTAGTGCAATGACATGTTGGTTCCAACTAGTGGGAGAAAACTAAGAAAAGGATAAAGGTTTTATATTAAAGGGGTCTTGCAGTTGTGTTTTTAAATAATATCAGCTCAATCACATTGGTTTGACTTTGAGTTTCCAAGATACTTTTTAACAAAAATCTTCTTGTGGTATAAGGATTGGAAACCAATCACATCTGTACAATTATGCCTTTTGAGAATGGGAATCTAATACCAATGTGCACATTTTTTTATAACTTCCTTTCCAAATCAAATCCATCCATGAACTGATGTGAACATTTCAAATGCATTGCCTGTCCAGTGGCTAAAGTAGTCTCAAGAAGTATGAACATGATAGATCTGGTTTTTCTGCTGTTGAAAAGAATCCAATAATAGCAGCAATAATCAGTGTGCAAATTCTTTAATGGTGGTCATTCTAAATTGAATGATGAGAACATTGCCAATGCATTTTGCTGACAAGGGGGAAGTTGTCTCGAGGAGTAGCAACATAGTAACTCTATGTTGTTCCCACGAGAAACTATGTATGAATGTATTTTCTCCGTCTTCTTTTCTCTTCTTCAGTTTTCAGCTTATCAAGTAAATGCATTGTCGTTTTCAGTATATGCATCGTCAGACTGTCAAAAGTCCTTATGGTCAACTTACTTCGTTCAGATTTGCAATTCTTTCTTTCCTATTTCAGTTGCCATTATTAGTCAACTTCTATTCTTTTGATCAGCAGCATGTGAAGTACTGATGTACTGATTTCATTCTTTAATTTCGATTTTTTTCTTCTACTACTTGCTTGAAATGATTCTTTTGTTTCAGGCGAAGAAGAAAATCCAAACCCCAAAGAAAAAGGTTTCTTCTAGAAGTGACCTGGATTTTGCTGATGATGGAGAAGCTCTATCACAGGTAAAAGAAGGCTTTATTGGTTTTTTGGTGTATATTTTCTAGTTAGTGAACTTTTGTTGGTGCTGGTGAATTTAATAACTAGTGTGGGTATAGGCATCAGATTACAGCACTAACAATTAGCTTGAATATTTCAGGCAATAGCTCTTTCACTTCAAGGCTCTGCAGGGTTTACAGATGTAAATAGTTTGGCTTCTCAGAGATCCTCTACTCACCCGATTGGGGGGATACAAAATGCAGGAGAAGGAAATTCCCAAATTCAGGAAGATACAGGAAAGAGAAAGAGAAAGAGAAAAAAATCGGTTCGTTCTAGCTGGGATTCTTGGGTCTACTAAATGAGGCTTTCTTTTCCCTTAGTCCTGTTTTGCTTTTTCTGCTCTGACCTCACCTTGCAAATTGCTGGTTCCCTATCTGTGGATGGCAGATTAATAGCAGAGTACAAATGACGGAAGATGAATTGATAATTCATTTCTTTCAGTTTGATGGTAATGATGTGTTGAATCTACATTTACATGATTTAAGCTTTTTCAAGGAGAGATTTTGACGTAATTGCTAAAATGCACTAGTTTGATAGATGGCCTTAGCTGAAAGTCTTCTACAGCTTCTATCGATCCATTCATTGTTTTTATATGGGTTTGCATAGGTTTGGTCGGTGCCCTGACCTGTGATTCTGTAGTTTATTTGATTAGCTTAATTGCTAAGTGATGTAGGGAGTTGGATAGGTATATGCAGGAGTTATTGAATGCTTTCGAATATAATTTGAAATCAGTTCTTTCGAAAGGGGTTCAACGGGCCATTGGAAGTTTGCTTTTTGTTGCGGGTCCAGGCGCAGTCAGCGTAGCAATAGTTCCCCTTTCCTTGTAGCCACCCTTCCACTTCATAGAGGAAATGACAGTGGTTGGTGTACTATATTGTTACCCTTATTGGAACTCCTTCTGCCTATTCGAGAACATCTTCTCGTGGGATATCTTATGATCTGACTAAGAAGAGATTGACCTCGGGAACATACCTTGAATCTAGCCTTTCTTATATTGTTATGATTTTTTCTCTCTACACAATTTGTTTCTCTTTCTGGTGCTAGGCTGAGCTTTAGATGGCAACATTAACGGGAAACAATCTTTCTTACAATGATCCCCTTTTTCACTTCCTTCTCATAAATGTTAGAATTCTACTCTAAGCAAATAACTTTCAAGTTTGAGCAAGATCATTTGAGGAACTTTCTCATTTGAGTTGCCTTCATGAGATGGCAAGAGATATCAGACGTATTCCATCTTTTGCATAAAGAATATCTTATCGTAGTCATAAAGTGGATTCTCTGTGCCTTGGAGAGTTAAAGTAGCAAAATCGATCACTGCCGCTGCTTCAAATTTAAAAGTTACCCATCGTTCCATGGCACGCATACTTAAGAAGGATTTACATTTTGTCCCGTAGTTGTGGAAATGTGCATTGGCACTACAGTATGGTATTAAATAATCTTGGAGCATTCATAGCCTTCTAATTTACACGTAGAAGTAGGTGGGTAAAAACTTTGAAAACATTCTAATATAATTATTTGTAGTTTGCATAACTAGGTATTTATACTAGGTTTTTTTGGAATTACATAAGCTGTTTCTGTTACAATGCTTCTGTATTAATTGTCAAGACTCTGCCACACCTGATTCAGCTATTTAAGATGATTATTGTTTTTCTAAGATTTCAGGAGCATGCCATAAGCTTGTGTTCACTTGACAAGTAACCAGTCAAAAGATACATAAGATCTATTATCTATCGACTGTATAATATATGAATAAAGATCCTGAACTCCTAGAAAAGGTGGATATATTGGATTGCTTCCCCCTAATTTTCTCTAATGATTTTTTCCCTTCCTGCCCCAGTGCCCCAAAAATCCCCCCCAACGCCGCCCCCAAAAAAAAGAAAAAAACCATCATCTGGGGAAATAAATTTATTCCTTTTTGATGTATCTGAATTGTCAAAAAAGTATGTGGGCCATTCCCGTATGCTTTTATATACGTTTTAAATCTACGTGAGTGGTACATAATCTTTCCATCGAAGCCATAGAATCCTGATCAAATAGGTCCAAAATGTTAGATACATGGTAACGGAACTCTGTCATATTTGCATTGTGGTGAAGGATTCTGGAAATTAATGATGTGATTGTCCGTTATGTATAAAAATGGTATATGTGTGTATGTGATGATGCAAAGGCTAGTTGTTTCTGTTACCATGTGATTGAACCTGAGCATTGCATTTATTTGATGTATTCCCTATTCATTTTCCCCCTTTTTCCATCTTTCTGACTATCACTGAAAATGCTATACTGCAGAAGCAGGTAAAGGGAACATAAACCCACGAGATCTGCAGAAGGTAGCAGCTGCTCATGATTTTACATGGTCCGAAAAGGAGATAGCGGATATGATACTTTATTTTGACCGCGATGGAGATGGCAGGGTTCGTAACTAAACTACATACCTTCTGATTTTGTTTGTCCCTTTGTTACTGGGTGAAAATAGGATAATTAGCAAAACGAAAAAAACGCGAAGATCATGGAGAGATGGTAGATTCAAACTTTGAACTTTACGTTTTTGTAATAAGTTGTTTCCCTGCAGACGATTTATCTAATCCCGCTTATATCAATGGGGCGTTTCGATACTTTGATCTGCCCTAGATGCCAAACACAAACAAAAATTAGGATTATAAACTACAGTGCTCTTGGATCTTTGCTAGAGGACACCATGGGAAAAGTTTGGACAAGAATAAGTGGCAAATTTTAAGTTTTCAGAATTGGGACATGTATGATATTGGAGAAAATTAGACCTTTCGCAGAGAATTCTTGTTGCCCTTGGCTAATTTGTCTGATTCCTGTTAACAAGTTATATTGTACTTTTATGCTAATCAAAAAGGTAAGAAAATTAACAACTAGGCCAAATTAACCGCTCTGTTATGTTTGAGTTACTTACCTTATGGGATTGCCTTAGCTTGCACCCAATGGCACTCTCAAGAGTCTTCCAGATAGAGGTTCTAATATTTTTCATGGAAATAAAACCTATCCTTTCCTGCCCTTTCCTTACCTGCCAAATGTGTTGGTTGTCTGGGTTATATTTGTTAGCCTCTGCAAAGTGGAGAAACAAAACCCAGAAAATGTAGCTGATGGGTGGTTAAATGGTCAAAATTGTTTATATCCCGCTGATCTGGGGAGGTAGTACACTTGAAATCTTGAATTTGATTTGATGTATTTTTTTGTTTACTTAATAATGTGAGTAACATACCTGCAGTTGAGCCTTGAAGATTTTCGCAAAATTGCTGCTCGATGCAACTTGATACAGTGATCAGAAACTACTTTGACGGGTAAAGCATGCAGAGCAAATCCACATGTCCGTCCAGGTATTTTAATGAGCAAGGTGCTTTTCATTTGGCTAATTACTTGTGGGATTTTTTTTATTTGGATTAGAGAACAACTGAAAAATCTCATTAGTAAGGTTGAAACCAGGACAACTTCATAAGTTAATTTAGCTATAATGTGCCACTGAAATATACTAATCAGTGTCCCAATCTTGTATATTTGGTAATGAGGATGGAGGGGATGTCTGGATGCAAAATGAGGTATAATTGGTGGGGCAGGGGGTTGGAGGTTTTGTAGTCATCTTCGATTTGAATTGTGCATGTTTAGCTTGACTATAGGGTCGTTAACAGAGAAACCTACTGCTAGTAATCTTACATTTGAAATCTAAAGAGTGATGAACATTCCAAAATACATGCCCTGTAGTTTTCCTGAACTATAACATATAACTGGTTGTTTAAAATATTAATATAGACAAAAAAATCCTCTGGAAATGGGAAAAGAACCTCAAAACCCCTACTTTTATCCACTTTTTTCTTCTTCCTCACAGCAGCACTGAGGTGCCAGCAACCGTGTTCCCTGAGGGGCACACACACCATATGAATTCACATTCTTTTTGGTTAAAGCTTGCATCAATGTGCTTGTTAAGATGAGTCCCTTGGATTTTTTGGAGGCGTGACAGCAATTAAAACAGTTTTGATGATGATTCCTCTTTTGATGGTTCTGGTCCTTCTGGAGTTTTTCGGCCTTGTAATGTGAGATCTTGGGTTTGGGACAAGCTTTGAAGAGGAACCAAATCTACATTCTGTTGGCACTATGTTGAGATATTTTTGGTTAAGTTTGGTGTTATATAAAGTTGGTTTTGGTTCGGTTTCTTTCTCTTTTTACCATCATATCTTAGGTTTTTCAAGTCCTGCTGTAATAAGTCATTGGTCATACATATTTGTTGCTGCTGCTGCCTTTCGGCTGTTGAGTTGGTGATTTTGCTTTACTAATTAGGAATTTTAGATTGATAGAACTGTGGCTCTTATCTATCTGCAGCATATTTGTTCTTCATTTTGCTCCGTGTAGTGATCTTTTTCAGGTATTTCAGTTGGTGATTCTGTATCGAAAAGTTCAATCTTTTCCTAGGCACCTTAAAAAGGCCAGGTGATTTGGCTCCTGGTGCTGGATGATCAATTCCAGGGGCAACAAATGACATAAGGAAAACAATTGTCCCATACATTATGTGCTTTGATAAATGTCCTCCAGTTTCTACAAGACCTTTCAATATTAAGACGGAACAGTCATCTCTATTTCTTGTCCCGTAAATACATGCTCAGACGAGTGTACTAAGATGGACTTTGATATATCTCACCGTTGTATAATATAATGAGTGTATTTTGATAGAGTGTAATATATTTAACCTGTTGTACAATTTTTTCAAGCCCCCGTACGCTTCACACTGTAAATAATGGGTTCACAAGAAAATTGCTTTTTTTGAAAGTTCTCTCTTTTTTTAATTATATTTTTTTTCTTACAAATAATTTATAAATTCACTTTTATTAGATTTCTTTTTTTTTTTTTTTTGGGGGGGGGGGCGGGTGGGGGGAAAGAAATTCAATCCAGGGGTGCCAAATACTACCGGGAGTGAGATTAATGCCTATTAGATTAGAACATGATGTTGGTTTTTTCTTTTTTTTTTTTAGAACCAGTATCATTTTATTAGATAAGATACAAAGTCTTGTGATGTAAAAGTAGTTACAAATGAGGGATATATGCTTCCAATTAAATTAGAATGTTCGACATACTTAAATCATAAATTAGTCAGATTAATGTCTAACTAATCTAATGGCTATGATGAGATTCAAGGATTTAACATTACAACTATTGTATTGCAATAGATCACTATAACAAATAACAAATCAAGTTTTGACATATAACTTTGGTTAAATCAGAATAGGGATAACATCTAAAAAAGTAAAGAAAATTGCAAAAGAATACTATCATCGCAAATCACATCACTACAAAATATACTTAAAAAAAATAAGGTCTAATTTGGATCCACCAAATACAAACACATAGTACTAAGCTGGTAGGAACTTTGTTATGGTGACGAGGATTGAGCAATGGCAAAGTTGAGAAAAGAAACCAAAATCCATTCAACACCAGCCTACTTCCGGGAGGAAGAATAGTTGGAGAGCGTCAACAACAAAGTCTATATACTCCACATCAGAGAACATACAATAGAGATGCAAGCCACCCATTACTCAAATCTTCACCCAAATTAGTTAGTGAGTGTAAGCAAAAAAGGACGTCAAACCACCACAATAATGCTATTTGGATAGAAAAAAGTAAAAGAAATATGGATTACTGAGATGCCTACCGGTAGAGAAGTCACAAAGAAAACCGAAAGAGCCAAAGAACATAAAGAAAAAACTAGATCTAAAAATTACAATGAGAAAAATTAAAATAATACAAACTACAAGCTACCCCTACTCAACCAGCCAAAAAAGAGCCCTTCTGAGCTCCCTTCACCGAGTTCACGAGGGAATGTCAGTGATTATATGAAGTTGATAAGAACTGTGTAATTCAATAACGCGATCTCACTCACTTAAATACCTCCATCTTTCAATGTCAAGTGAGTAATCATGCATGAAGCGGTTTATTGTCACATGTCAACTTTGTGCCCTCTATCCCTCACAAATTAATCTATCCCTCACAAATTAATCAATGACTTGGATATCTTTACAACATATCTAACTTCAGAAAAAAACAATTTATTTGAGAAATCATTAAAGATTTTCTACCACCAGTATGGCGATGTTAACCAAGATTGCTTGTTAGATTCATTAAGAGTCTCTGCATTCAGATGCTCTCTCGCAGGGAAATTTCTTTAGCTTTGAGAAGATGAGATATACAAAAAATCCAAGATCGAAACAGGGGTTTTCTTGGGGAAATTACAGAAAATACAAAGCTGAAATAGGTTGCCCACTTAAGTTAACAAAAAAAACACTGTTAAAAGAAGTTAGTCACACAATGAATGCTCTTAGAGTCTTATCAAGGCCCATCAATCCCATTTGAGCATGTTTTTCTAAAGTCAACCAGATGGCTACACGCAATACAAAAGCTCTCCCCAATCAGTTATGCATTTAGCTTCAATGTTCTAAATTGTCTTAAACAGCCGACCACGAGTACTAAAAGATGCTGCAGGTGTAGTAGTTGCATTTATTATGTTTTCTTCAAAAGATACCCCAAAAGGACGCCAATCAGGCCGACAATAATCACATACATGAAAGGGATACCACCACGGCTTCTGTTGCTTTCGCGCTTCAAGAGATCCTGCACAAAGATCATATAAGAGTTGGACAAAACATTGCAATGCACTTTAAATTACATGAGAAATGTTGTTAATGTATATGCAAAGCAGATGAGATCTTTAAAGAAGCCATTCTGCTGCTCCCTTCCTTCAGCCATATCATGCAAGAGACTAACACCGCCTGAAGGGTGGCGGGAAGAGAGAAATAGATAACAAAGCACGCCCCGCATACAGTGGAACCAAAAAAGAAGTTGCACGTCCTCTCATATTATCACCACATCTTAGCGTTGGTTTTTCAGGCTAATACTTGTTTGACCACCTAATCTCCTTATTTAATACTTACTCCTCCCTCTATTTTAAGAATATAGGTCACTTTGAACCTATGCACTTAAACTAAGAGTCATACAGATATATAGAAAAGCGGTGGACATTATTTTGGACGGAAGGAGTAATTTTCTTCTTAAAGTACCTAATCACCCTTTTCCTCTCTCATCCTTTTTTCCCATTATCCAAATCAATATAAAGCGCAAATAAGGGTAATACTAGAAGATTAATATTAAATTATTATAAATGTGTGAAATGATATATATTTTGAGAAGACACCCTTATTCTAAAACAATCTCTACATTGACGTGGACTGAGTATGAAATAGGACCTACTGATCAACTTGTAGCCAACTCCAAAATAAAAGATTAACTTGGTACTCGTATTCTTGTGCTCAAACAGATGAAAACAAAAAGCTGGGAATCTACCAACCAAAATAAATTACTGGGGAGAGGACAGATGTTTTGGATACAGAGAGAACAAATTTGACACATCTAACCAACAAGTGAAATCTACGTCTAATTGAGCAGGTTAATAAGTTGATACAGGTAGTAGTAGCCATTACACTAGTCACTAGCAACAACCCAAGCTTATTCTTGGTACCTAGTATCCAGATGACACAACATGTTAAAAGTCTAAAGGTTGCATTTGGATTGGATTTAAGAAGGAAAATCCTTTTACTTTTTTACTTTGGACTCCACAACTTCTCACATAAAATTCAATTTTTACAAAAATGAGTAAAAAGTCACAACTTTTTTCATTCTGAAATCCAATCCAAATGGACCCTTAAGTAAGCAAAATGATGTATGGGGTGAATTAAACACGATCTCGTCTTCAACGAAGCAAAAATTAGGAAAATTTGTAGGTCAGGGGAATTTGAAAGGTGCACTGAAATTAGCCAACTTAGGACCTGTCATGTTCCATATTGAAGGCTAGCATAGATGTCCTCAGGAGGTTAACTATAGACAGAACTATCAGATCTCAATATTAAAATATCCCTAGGAAGATCAGAACCATTATGGATTGAAAAGAGAGATTTTAATTGATAATCATATGTAGATAAGCATTTCAGGCAAGACCCAGGGGGTGGGGTGTTATTAAAGGCATGCAGCTATTAGAATTTACAAGATTCTAAATATTCCGGTTCATGATCATCAACTGGTATGCTTATCTTCTTATTTCTATGTGCTATAGCTCAATTCTGATAGAATCTCCAAATGTCAAATGCTTGCAATCTGTCGTCTTTTTTCTTTCTTTTTCTTTTCGAGTGAATGCAATTTGCTTCACTTGTGAGTACACCCTACTATCTTAATCAAGCAGACACTCTCCTAAGTTGCAAATTGCAACTTGAGGGGATTTCCAAAAGTTCTTCATCAACATGAGGGGATAGATTCCTCAGAAAAGCAAAACAATAAATCAAAATCACATTATCAACATGTTCAAGGGATTCACGCAGGAGGAAGAGATAAAAAGCATTTAGTGGTGTAAAACCCTTACCATTTCTTGTTGAACCCTATTCTTTTGCTGAATAGCAGCATTCTTCTCTTCGGTTAGCTTGGAAATAAGGGCCCTGACCTGGATTTAGAGCAAAATTAAAGCTCAAGCATTATGCCAAACAAAAAAAAAACAATTGATTTCGCCTGTGAAGCTAATTATTTTCCTAAGATGATTCATTAAATGTGAGAATTCTATGAATACGTAAGTCAAAATAATCTCTTTTGAAGGAACGTCTGAGCTAGCAAAGGTTTACTACAAGACAACCTAATTCAGCTGCACTAGAAAAATAAGGAAGCATCATATTGAAGGTCAGAGGGGAAGAAATATTAAACTACCCTTCCATTCCAGAATCGACTATCCTTTTCCTAAATAAGCATTAGGATCATCTTAAATGCCAACATAATTACACTGTCGAATAAAAACACCATTTTTAACTTTCAGATATAACAATTAAGCCTTTTCAATTCCTTTTTCAGTTTGCACATCTGACTGGAATAGTTTTGTCAAACACTCAAATCAGAAGAGACAATGACATTCATACATTCCTTCCCAACTCAACAACTGTTTAGAAAATCTTTCAGTAATGAAGTGTATGCAGTCTTCACCAATATTGTTCCATCCTTGTAGGATATGCAAGAATTGTATTCTTCAAAAAGCCAAGGAAAAATAGAGAGGATGGGATAAAACAGAAAGTGGATGTAGGAAAGCAAATATTTAAACAGTAACTTAACAGAATCTTTTCCCTCTAGAAAGGGATTCTGCAAAGCCTAGCTCAACTAACAAACAACAATGGCAAACATTTTTTGCCGTCAGTGGCACAATCTACAGAAATGGATCAACACTGTAAGACACGTAAAGACATAAAAATAGGTGGCCAAGAAAGTAGACACTGGCAATGTATGTTGGAAAACAAATAACCGGCTACTATTGCAGAGAATCAGACAGATAAGCACAAATGTAAAGGCAAAGCAGAAAATAGTAAACTAAGACCAATAATGATCCAAAAAAATTAAAGAAATAGCAAATAGAGGCCTGATGTTCTTCAAAATCTATGCCATATCATAGCACATTACATTATGCAGAACATCTTAATCAACACAAAAGAAAGAGAAAGAAACACTCCCAACAACTGTAGAGCCAGTACAGAAGCCATTCAGTAATAACAATGCAAAGGAGAAAATAACCTCCAAAGAGCCGTCTTGTGGCTCGGCATTTGATCTGAGGCCCTGTGGCTCAGCATGTGACCTTAAAACCTGAGGCTCAGTTGATCTAACCTGCAGAATTTACAAAGAGATGCTTTGCATTTCATTTGATTTACAATAGCTTCAGAAAGTTAAAATTTTAAAGTCGTTAAGAATCTCAAAACTCACCCCATTGAATTCAGATGTATTTACGGTACCATTATCTGAAACTGATGCCCTTGGTGAAGAACCTTCCTCAGAACCCTCTCTCACCGGTGATGGCGGTTGTGGAGGTGCAACATAAGCAACTCTCAGTTTGCATTCCTCGACATTGTGCCCTTCCTCCTTGTTAAACTAAAAACAAGACGTTCACTTAAATCACTCTTGCTACATTTGAGTTTTGGTTCTCATTTGAATAATTAGACATTAAGGAAGTTTACCATATTTGCAGTGATATCCTTTGCAGTAGCTCCAGGATTCGCAATTGCACTTTGAACAAGGAATTTGTCCTTGCATTGCATGTCCTGTGGAGCCTCTTTCTGCGCTTGCATTGTAACTGAACCATAAATACACCACCAATTAGTCATTACGGTCGAACTATTGCTTTTCAAGTCATGTGAGCTGAACACAGATTACAGTAAAAGATTCCACATGTATTATAGTATAAGTATTATTCACCACCTTATTCGGTTTTCACTAGTCTAAAATTTTATTAGCAAGAAACAATGCACAAAAGAAATAGATTCTGATTCAAACTCAAAATTCTCACATGCAGAGAGAGGGAGATAGGAAAGAGACCTATAACATCGCAAGTCGAGTGAGGCAACACAATTCCAGTGTTAGGCCGCACGCAGTACTTTTTGGGATTAGTTGTCTTCACCTGCTCAAACCAAAATTCACAACTGACTCTCAAACATCAAACGAAAAGCAAAGTGAAAATTTTGAGCCCTGTCATGGAAAAAATTAAACATATGCCTGCTTTTTATATGGGGCAAGGCAAGAAAGCAATTACCTTGAATGCAACGTAGCTATCACTTTTGTTGATTAATTGCATTGAGCATGAGATCTGCTTCCTCAATTCAACTTTCCAAAATGAAAACAAAAACAGATTAAATGAATTCAAAAAGCATCAAACTGAGAAAACATAAACACAGATCTGAGAATCAACGAAAAATAAGAACAAAATTCAAAAAGTACGGTTCTTCCAGAACTTTCTTACTCAACAAAAAAGTTCTAAAAAATAAAATGGAAAAAAACCGAAAACTGAGGTGAGGACAGTAAGAGAAGACATACATGGGAATTGAAGCTCTTGAGGCTCGATTTGAAGCAACTCCCCGTTAGTCATTTCCGACCGGGATCGCTGAGACTTAGGTGTAATAATACTTTATCAATTGAGCAGAGAAAAGCCGTGAAGTCCGATTCCCGAGACAGATTCCGGCGAAGAGGAAAAGCGGTTTACCGGCAGGCGGTGGAGATTTGGGGAAATGGTTTTAAGGAAGGAGAGAGAGAGAGAAGGGAGGGAGGGGGGGTTTGGGAGGTTGATCTGGACTAGGCTGGGTGGGGAGTTGGGAATATTTCTTTAGGAGCAAACGTGGGACACTGTTGTTTGTCTCTGTGTTGGGTTGGCTGCGGTTCCCCCATGCCCTGCCCTGCCCTCTTAGCTAATGCCATTATTATGGCTCAACCCTTTTACCGGTTTTTTTTTTCCCTTTCTTTTTTAATAGAATGCCGTAATCTTATCAAACTTTGTTAGGTAGCAAATTTTGAAAATTTTCAACCAAACCTGAAGATTTTATTCAATTAAGGAGAAAGCTTTCAAGACGAAATCTCTTATCTGTGTCTGTCTGAAACGTCTTTTGATCAGCATGATGGTAAATTGAATATTTGAGCGGCAGGGTTAAAACTAACAAGATAACTCTAAGCTAAAACCTCACAATATTTTAGTGAGAAATTACTTCACACGATATTCGAAGTTGTGTTGTCGGAAGATTTCTCCCACGTTACCTCACCTCAGTGAACATCAAGACAATCTTTAAAACTATTGAATCATATAGATCAAAACAAATTAATCGATCATTAGTTCACTACCGCACGGCTCATTGTAATTAAATTGTATCTTACGACTAAACTATCTCATTAGATTAAAAAGAAAAATACAGACAAATCAAACTTATCCAAATAAATAAGAGTTTCCTAATTTACTAAAATTCTCCACCCCAACCCAAACATATGAGCCCAGTAAGCCCACAAACCAAATCCACCACGGATAGAGTTACGCAACAACCACATCTTGATACAAGTCGTGCCGTCATAAACATACCAACCTACCAATGGTAACGTTCGAACTGAAGAAGTCGGCCTATAAAGATATGGATCAAACAAACCATCGCGTAGGCATTTCTTCCACTTGCGAGGACGAACCGAATCCTGCACGACGAATATTATAATAAATTACTAACGACCCTTCCCAAATTCAATTAGGAGAAAGCAGCACAGGCTGCAAGTCAGACATACAGCCAAACAACATCTACCCAGAAATCATCTTACCACACTACTAAAAACTCAAACCCAAACAAAATAAAGAAAATTAAATCCAACCCCATCTCCAAATGTAAACTCAGCTTAAATTTATATTATAATTAGATTTAACTCACAATAAGTTGAATTTTTTAAACTATACGAATATGTAACATATGTATATATATATATAAATGGTACACTTTTTCTTAAACAAATTTTGTTTATTAATCATTATATGATACATCTAAACCATAAACAAAGTATTATATAAGAGGATCATTCTTTGTTTCTATAATCATTTATGGTATGTGAAGGTCCATATATCTTTTAATGTAATAATTTAAGTACTAGGTAGAAGAAACCATAGGAAGAAGGAAGTAGTTTGTAAAATAATATGAATTTAGTTGTAATGTCCTCCTTTGCAATGAAGACTCTTTTCACATGGAAACCACCAAAAACCATTGACTCCCCAAATCCTTCTTCTTCTACTACTACTTTTAATTCTCTCTACCTACCAAATTACCTCCCCCAAAAGCAAAGCATAATTGCTCCATGACAATTTTTTATTTTTTTTTAAACATCAATTAGGTATCAAAATATTTTAACTTTTTTGTTTTTTGCTGGAAAAAGACATTTTTTTAACAATTGTTCTTTATAAATGGTAAGTTCCTCATATGCTCCAAAGCATATAGTAATAGTGATAAAATATGTCTGATAATTTAAAATAACATAATTATAAAATCTAAAATTCAAGAAAACTGTTGAAATCTTAAATTGGATCATATATACGTATTAACATGTCTTGATAATACGGCTTAGAAAATTATATTTATTTGTAATATCTCTGAAATGTGAGAGAAAATAATAAGTACGTAAAAAAAAATTATGCTCAAGTCAATAATTATCTTTTGAGAATATAAAGATTGTTTAAGTGCAGAATATTTCAATAGATATTATAATAAAGAAAAGAATATATTTTCTTATATAAATATTAAATTATTCTAACTTATTTGTCCTTTTAACATGAGATTTTTACAATGTTTTGCGCTAGTAATTTGTTGTTGAATGTGAACTTATTCTCTTTATTCATTAATTTAGCTTAAAACGATAGATTGTGCCCAATCATTTGTTTTTTTAATTGAGTTTTAATAGATTTTTACTTTGTTTTAGGAAGGAAAATTTTGCTTTAGATTGAGTTTCTATTTGATAATTAATTTTGATATTAGTAAAATAAAATTGTTTGTTTGAAGAGAATTTATCAGCTCTTGGTTGAAATTAGGCATAGGAAACAATCACAACATTGTTATTTTAACCAAAAAGAAGAAGAAAAAATAGGCAAAGAATTGTTTTCTTCTTGCTTCTATTGTGAGTCCATTCTATTTAGAGACAAAAGGCCAATTGGGAGCATATTTTTACGCTTCTTCTTGCAAAAGATATTTACAATTTTATAATCTTAATCTTTTATGTATGAATCCGTTCAAAATAGCTTATATGATCAGACTAAAAAAAGAAAAAAAACGATGCTTGGCAATTCTTGACAAAGGGTTCAAAGCTAATTTGGCTAATAGGTCAAGACATTGCTTGCTCAAAACTAGAAACAAGTACTACTAAGATCATTTTTCATGGTGAAAAACAAATACAACTTTGGAGAAATGCAAAAAAAAGAAATCCAAATTCAAAAAGACAAAATGGAAATTACCGTTTTGGTGAAGTGCATCTTCTTGTTCTAATAATAATTATTATTATTACTACCTTAAAGCTAGCTATCATCTTTTGCAAATTTTGTTGTCATTCTTTGGCACAAAAAAAGCTGTAATAATCTTTCCCTTTCCAGCGTTTTCTGGTGCCCCACAAAACGCACTAATGGCAACTGAGGTCAGAATTAGCCCACATAAGAAGATAGAGGAAGGCAGACTAAAGATTTGCTACAAAAGTCATTAAAGAACAACTTTCCTGCCCGACCTCATAGTTATTGGCTAATCAAGTTTGGTGACACAAATGCTTCACAAAGGTATCCAATATTTAAGGGTACACGACCCTAATTCATCCTTACTCAATTTACAGAGCACCCACAAAATGTTCATAGCACCATGAATAGGGCCTCCCAGATGTTTGCATTACGCTTATCCCCTGCGCCAAGCGATCAGGTTGAACCCTTTGCATTTGGCTCATCGAAAGAAAAAACAGAGAGGAGTTCAAGTTACATATAGAGCACCCGCAAAGTCTTATTTGCAGTACATTTATCCACTGCACCAAGCCATCAGGTCGAGCCTTTTGCATTTGCCTCATTGAAAGAAAAAACAGAAAAAGTCCAGAAACAACCAAAAGGAGTTCAAGTTATAACTTCAATATATATAAACCATAGAAACTTCTCAATGTCAACATCCAAGAGTACAGACTTTCATTTAACAGGAAGTGCATCCAAGAATCTAGTCTTTTTTTCTGGAAGTGACAATCAATTTTTCACTATAAGAATATCAATATTGATCAATCAAGCAATAGCCAACATATGACAAAAAGACAAGTCTTTACAAATGGTATCTATACATGTAAAACTTTCATCAATTAGATCATAGTTTATCTTTCTTTTGTAGCCAACAGAAGAGCTGCACTACTCAAGCTTGCTTTCATCGACAATAACAGAAGACTTTTGTTGAGGGAGGCGAGCTGTGAACCCAGAATACCAAGCAACCCTCATAAGTTGTACGCCAAGGATGAGAACCCACCAGCACACCAATCCCCTTATGGTGTGCAACATCCATGAAGGTGCAGTGAGTTCAGCCCCAAGCTTCAGTCCTCTCATTAGTTGCAACAAACGGTAAGCTTCATACACAACTGGGGTCACCAACCACACCGGTGACTGCCAATGCCATGTCAACATCTCCGTGATTATTTGTACTGACAGGAGTAGAAGATAAGGACCCAATAGAACGAGAAATGAGATTGAAGGTACTAACGGCTGGAGAAAACCCTTTTGAGAGGAAAAAAGCATCAGCAGAGGAATAATGAAGCCCATTACATTTGCAACTATGTTCCAAAACTGATAACTAAATGGTGGGCTGCTCCTGCAAACATGATTAGAGTTTCTTGGACGAGCACAAGAATCAGCGAGAAGGAGAAAGAGGAAAGCACCCAGATTAAAGATGCAGTCTAGACCAGTCAATGAAAGAAGGCTAGCTATGTTGGGACCAAGAAAAACAGATGAAACTGGCAACCACAAAGTCGGTGCCATGCCTGTGGCTAAGAGAAGGGCAGGGCCGAGAATCCATAGCGGCCATCTCAGGAACTGCAAACTTGGCTGATTGCTTTCATCTGTGTTCTCTTTGGCATGTGCTAATGCAGCATCAACTGTCTCAGACGAATTCATGGTTTCAAATATATTCTCAGAACTACTTAGAAATTTACCTTCAGCATCATTAGGAGGAGCGTATGAAACAGGTGAAGGCTCCCATTGGGAGACATTTGTACAGGCAACTGTGAGGTGCTTAATGCTTAAGTTTGGGAAGGTGCTTCCGTTGATTAGCTTTTGAAACTTGACTGATTTCAAACATTTGCGATGGACAGAATACAGATTACCAACTGATATGATACATGGTGAATGTGCTAAAGATGACATTCCTATTGACAAACTGAAATTTAAGTGCTGGGATGGAATACACTCTGGCAATTACCTGAAAAGAAAATAAAGAAGATTCAACTACAAATGAAGGAGAAATTAAAATATGGAAGGCACACATACTGCATCTCAAACTTGCTTGTCTAGAGAGAGTAATAGTATTATCTGCCACGGTGTGGTAATCTTTAGCAGCTCTTAGTGGAACAAACCATACAAACCAACTTGTCCCGGCAAAGTAATTTTTAAGCAGGTTACTTAAAGTGGAATGATAAATTTGTTCGGATAAAAGTACATTATTGGACAGAAGAGATAGAAACAAATGGATTCAAGACTTCATTCTATCAACCTTCAATTATATAACATCAAGAAGGATACCCAAAAGAATGACTTCGCCTTGACCAATCTGGGACAAGATACAATCTTGACTTCAGATATTTTCTTGATTTTATTTTCACATTACTTCATACAACATGTTTATTTTGAGTTAAATATTTTATGTCAATGTCTCGGGAGAGATCATCGCAAAGTTCAATACGCTCACAGTCACAGTTAAACAATATTTTCCCATCATTTCACTAATGTTTAACCAGAAACCTAAAAAACAATAGCACAGAATGAATCAGCACAATCACCCCAAGGGTTATTGTAAATTCAAAATGAACAAACACGCTCTTTTTCTGAACATTTTCAGCTTCTAGGACGGGTCCTTGCTCATCTTGTCTGGTTTTCTATTTTTCAGTTGGTTTTGAACTCTCTTAACTTCGCTATCTCGGTTCATACTTAAAAACTTCGATCATGAATATTTTTTTTTTCATTCTACCTTCAGTCCCACAATATTATATGGTGGAAGTAATATTTTTCTCTTGAAGAAAGTACATATTATGAGCTAATGTGCACACACAAAATTCAAATTCTAAAAGAACAAAAGCCCCGGCTAACTTGACAAATTACAAACAATGATTCATATCATCTTAATTCACTATGCAAAAGGGTACAAGAAAAATTAGGACACCAATATTAAACTCAAAGAAACAGTCATATCATGTAAACATGCTCCACTTTCTCAGGAGGAACAACCAATTTTCTAATCTTCAGAAATTACATAAATACAGCAGAAGATATAACCACAGAGACATCATAGAAGTCAGTTGTAAACCTGGGACACGTAAAAATCCAATCTTTTCATTACCTCGGGCATGTCTAGTGTAGTATCGAACGATAATTTATTAAATCCCCATTTACAACAGCACTGAGCTGCGCATAGTTGACCAAGAACAACAAGGCATATCAAATTCATACGAAATCTTAGCAAAAATTCAACTATAACAAAAATATTTGATCTTTCCATAGGAATAACACAGAGGAAACAGTAAGTATTACTGGGACTAGAGTATTACTATAGCATATGATATACGAGGAAAGGGGAGATGAATTAGAAATTCAGAGGATGTAAGAACCTTAATTCTTGGATGTTCGTCTGAGAATATCTACAAATAACCCAAGATTTTCTTGAAGAAATTTCTGTCAGTTAATGTATCCGTCGATCAAATAGGAGCACAAGCAATCAAACGAAGGCTTTTTGCTCCGCCGGTCAGAAATTAGTTTATGCGTTCTCTGGGCGAGGACTTGTTCCGCAAATTCAGTAGCCTGTCAACACTCGGAATGCGTTCAGCATTCGAACTGTATTCTGAATAACAAGTCTTAATGCGTTCTTACTCACTGATCACCACTATCGATTGTATGGCGGAACAATGTATAGTGTGGGTTACTTTCAATCTAGCCCTCTTAAATATGACATTTTGATATATGGTCCTTATTAGGCTGAAATGTCCATTTTCACCCTCAGAATTTCATTACATATGCAATCATGGGAAAAACTTTTAGTAAAACTATTAATAACAGTATAATCTAAACAATTGAATTATTTTTTTAAGAAAAATGATTATATATTATTAAAATAAAAAACATAACATGAGATACACACGAAGGAATGTCATAACTCATTCTTGGGGTTCAGAATCAAGCATAACAGCTTTAGGAAGATGACGAGCAGGTAATTGCGTATTCCATTATGAGAGAAATCGTCGAAATTTATATGTGAATCATTCTAAAAAATTAGTCGAGCAAAACTTGAAATCAATAACATATCATTTGCTAACAGTGGCGGAACTACTGGGAGGATCGGGTGGCTCGAGACCCCGAGAAAAAACAAAAAAAAACCTTAGGAATTTTGATGATTTTACATTCAAGTCCCCTCTAGTTTTTTTTTTCAATAGAGCCCCACAACTTTGGGCTGGCTGCTGATTTAAAAAAAAAAATTTCTCTGTCTCTCGCGCCATGCCCGAAAATAAAATTCTTCATTCCCTCTCAACTCTCCCTCCCTCGACTCTCCTTCTTCTTATACTCTCTCTCTCTCGAACCCTCCCTCTCCCTTCCTCTTCTCTTCTTGACGGCGACCAGACAGCGACGCGCGCGCAATGATGACGACGAAGACCGCTCCTCTGACCTTTGCTCTGCTGCTCCTTCTTCTTGCTGGTGCTGCTGCTGTGTTGCCCTACTGCCTCCCTCTCCCTTCCTGTTCTCTTCTTCTCGGCAACCAGATGGCAACGGCGAGCGCGACATGCTCCTCTGCTGCTCCTTGCTACTGCTGCTGCAGTGCTGCCTGCTTGTGTACCTATTTTGTTTTGCTGTTTAGGCCTCAGTTGTTCTTCAAATTTGAAGAAAAGGTAAGCTTTTAAAATAATATATTTTATGAAAATTTTTGAATCATAAGGTAATTAATTGCAATTCATATTGGATTTCGTCTTATTATCGTGCTCATCGGTTATCTCAATATCCTGATCAAGATTCTCAGCTTTGATAGAAGTATTTATCCCGTGAGTGATAGGTAATCATTCCTCGCGAGTGATGGGTGATCACTCCTCATTGATAATGGGTGATTACTTATTTTTTTACTATTTTATTTGTAAATTTGGAATTGTTTGAATAATTTTGTACTTGAAATGCATCTATTTTATAGACGAAATTTTAGAAAAAATTTTCTCATTCTTAAACTCCCAACTTTTTTGTTTTAGTTCCGTCACTCCTCGTTAATACCAAAATATTCACAATATTCAACAATAATTTACCAAAGCGAGTTCTCCTATCAAAGGAGCCAATATCATTTTCTTGCGTAGTGTCCAAATGCTACCAATAATGTAAAACAGACCAAGTATTATTAATTACAAACAATGCAATCTCCTTGCAATTTCAATCAAGAACAACCTAATTATATTTTCTTCATTAACAAAATATATATATATATATCACAAATCTCCTTGCCATTTCAATCCAAGAACAACTTAATTATATCTTTTTCATTAACAAAATATATCTCAACATCAAAACATAACATGACGAGCTTGATCTCATCTCGATTTTTTTTTTTTAATGGAAATATCTCGTCTTGATTGATTATCATCTATGATTTAGCTAATTACCTGCGTGTTACATCAATGTATAATATCCTTAGGGAATGGGAATGGGAGTAGTGAATTGCAAAAATTGAATAACATCAGAATCCGGCAAGTTAAGAGGCGGCAGAGAATGGTGGCCGTAAGTTGAACTCCGTCTTCTGATCTCTTGCATTGTCATCAGAGCAGCCACCGTGTTTCTGAAAATTCCCTCACCTGCCACCGTTATTGTTTCTCCCCCACGGTAGTGTACTCTTTCTCGAGGCGCCGGAAACAATGAATCTATTGAGCTCTCGCACTCCTTGATCAGCTTCGAGATTTGGTCCGTCGTGAAAAATGGCTGCCGGAGAACCTTTTGGATGAAGGGCGATCGTAATAGCCCGCCGGTTCTTTTGTCATATTTCTTCAGTATCTTAGCCAAACCTATATAAAATAACGAGAGAATATGATTTTAAAAGAACATATTTTATACCCTAAACTATTTATGTACGGGCTGATCATATAATATATATATATTATAATACACTCTTATTATCCTAAACTCTAAAAAATAAGTCTTAAGAAAAAAGTTACCATTAAAAAAATTGTATTAGAAGATGTACTAGATTATCGGAATATTTATGTGCTACCATTTATATTTTTAACTTTCAAAATTCGATTATTTTAACTATATAATTGATCATGCACATACTTTAATGATAATTAAGAGAAACATACAATCTTAAAAGAATTTATAATGTGACCGACTAAACGAAGATAGTTTAAATGTAGATAGTTTAAAGGTAATTTTGGTCATTTTTTCTAAAATAATCAAGTTGGGAAGGGTAAACAAGATCTGAACTTTTTTAAGTAATTAAAGAAATAGGAGAGATGAGTTTCTTGATATTCTGTAAAAAAAATGAATGGATTGGTGATTGATTGATCTATAATTTACCTGTGTAATTGATATTGCTATAGTGCATCAAGAGAACCATTTCGCCATGGAAATCAACAATGTCTTTTCTTATCTTTCTCATTTCCTCTTTGTACTCTGTTTCTGATACAGGTTGAGTCCTGTTTCTGATCCCCCATTTATCAATCACCCTTTGGATCCTCTGCTGCAATTCCTGCATTCAAACATGCTCATCACTAATCTCTATTCTTAAGAAAGCTGGACTAATGCAGACATAGACATATGAATTGGCCAAAAAATGAGTTATCCAATTATGCTCATGTGGACCCCTGACCAAGCAGGAAGTTGTTACTATGTCATTTTCATAATATTTGAAGTTTCATATTCTAAAATAGTCTCCCTTTTTTTTCCTATATTTTTTTCTTGGATAAAAAGAGGTGAAATAGAAACACATGCTGGGCCTTACTTGGGCTCCATGAAAAAGGGACAAAGACTTCTTAAGGGTCCATTGGATACTTTCATGCAGTTCCATAAAGTCGGACTCCGAATAAATAATATATAGAACAAGTCAAATGAAATTTGTCGAGCCCACAAATTTCAAACTGAGTGAATTAACTGAGTCACACAAGAACCGACCTAGTTGACTCACAAACATATTTAATTTTGTTCCAACAAGCAATGAAGATTCAGCAGCACCAAAAAAAAAAAAAAACAATGAAGAAGAAGAAGAAGAAGAACTCAATGCTTCGCAAAAAAAGAGAGACCAGGTAAATTAGACAAACCTTATGACGAATGATGAAATCCTCTTCCTGTTCCACGAAAAACGTATTAAATTTCTCGATCTCATTATTCAACAAGTAAACAAATTCAGATTCAGCTTTTCCATACTCCACCATCGATCCGTTCAAATTCAACAATGGCGCCGCCGCCGCCGTCGTCTGAGCCGAAGAAATCAATTTCAAAAGCTTCTTTAAATCCTTGTAAGACAAAAACTTATCCTTCCATCCAGGTATAGAATCCTGAATATGTTGCTTTAATCTCTTCCCAAACTTCATTGCTTCAAAAAATTGAAGATCTCTCGATCGAAGAAGAATAATGGAGGGAATTATGATATGAGAGGGAAGAAAAAGGGAATGGGGTTTATGGTTATATATTTTTTTTAAAAAAAGATTATTAGAATATTTAGAGAGCATATGCTTGGCGTGATGAAGTGGCAGTTAGAAAAAGGGAAGAGAATTCTGAGCATATTCGACTATGGCATGGCACGTAAATGACTTTTTTGGCACTAATTAATGTGGAATTCGGTTGTGAGGAACCCTAAAACGACGACGGTGTTGGTGGATAAATGAAGCACTATCTCTATTATCTATACGTTTATAAATATTTTTTTGGTACCGAGCCACGAAATTTTTCACTCACAGAATCTTTATTAGACTGTCAATGCTAAGGTGGAGGATGTAAATATGGTGACTCAGCAGCCCTGTAAATTGAATGTCAGACAATTTATAAATACATTTTTTCATTTTATATTATCCGTAGTTTGTTTAAGTATAAGTCTTTGTAATATTTTATGTTAAATTATAAAACAACAATTACCATAAATGTTATAGACCATCTTAAGTGAATTAAAAATAATCCAATTAAATTATTTGTAAGATAAAAATTATAAAATTAAAATAAAGAATTTGTATTGTGTTTTAAAATGAAATCATATTCTATTACTCTCCCCTTACTTATATATATATATATATTTTGAATAAGTAGTTATATTAAACAATAGAAAATAAATTATATAGATAGATAGATAAAAGACAAACTTTCAATATCCATTGTAATAAAAATAAATTACAACTTTAAAATCTTTCAGTAGATACAAAACAATTACACCCTTCGTTATTGTTAGTTGTTATATTTCACTAATTTTTGTATTCCTTTATCTGTTATATTGTTGAAAACATGTAACATTTAATAAATTTATTTCATTATTTACATTTTAAACAAATTTTAACATCTTTTTTAGTCTTTTAACATGAAATATAAAAATAATAATAAAGAGATAAAAGAGTTTGAAAATTTTTTTTTGGGAAGGAAAAAAGAGTTATATTTTATTAATGTCAAAAGAGGTAAAATAAGATACATGAAGAGGAGGAAAAGAATGTCACTAGTCCACTCCCAAATATCATCTAAAACTAGCGCATCCTTAGCTATAAGATAGGTTAGACAATTACTCGTCATGTATACATGAGTAAAAGAAACTAAAGAGGCATCAATATTATTAAGAAAATAAAAAACTAGACATCCAAGCTGCGAGATATCTTTACCAAACATAGAGAAACTTTTAACGGTAATGAGTAAATCACTTTCAATAATAAACCATCCTATAAATATAGAACCAAAAGTATAGCCTTCAATAATTCTTCATATCATTTGAAAAAAGACCGGGTCGAAGTATGCATTTTAGTTCATAGGATTCTTTTTATAAATTTTGTATTTTTCTAAATTATAACAAGTAAAAAAGGTATTATTTATTTATTTATTTATTTTTGATAAATGAAACTAAATGGAGTGATTGATATGGTTGGGTAAGTTGAAACGTGTCGTGATCTTGGTTGATGGGTGACTGAGTCTGAGGTTGTGCATTGTCAGATTAGCAATGGCATTATGGAGAAGGGATGATTCCCGGGAATCTATTTAGAATCTCCCGCGGTAAAGGAAAAAAAAACTATTAAAAAAAAAAAAAACCTTGTAACTGTGACATGGAAAAGTATTGTTTAAGCCTAAGCCAAAGAAGGGGCATATATGGTGAATTAAACTTCTAGTAGGTATACATGCCTTGGCTACTTCAAACCACAACCATTGACCAACGACTACACTCTCTAATTAGAATATATGATTTATTATACAGTCCACAGTGGTGGTTAAACTTAATCCAACGTAATTTAGAAAAGTCGAGATTATGAATTCGAATATTGAATAAAAATAAAATTTTAAATTTGTAATAATAAGAAGTGTATTGGTCATTATTACGGATATCTTTTTTTTCCTTATAAAAAACAAGAATATATAATTTATCATCTAATAAAATAAGGGTAATTACATTTTTCCTTTTGAGGTTATTAAAATTACAATTTCATCCCTCTAATATGTGTGTGTGTATATATATATATGTGGTACAAATACATCATTATCTTTTATATTTTCATAACTTATTAATTCCTACTACTAATTCAATTAAAAATTTATTAAAAAATAAAAATTATGTGGTAAAATGTTTAAAGTCTTTCTACAATATCATTTTGCAAATTTACTTATTGTTTATTATCATATATAAAGACAATAATACATTTAATAACTAATCGTATTACCTTTTTATCATTCTATATCATTCTTTTTTTAATTCTCTTCATGCTCAATAAGATATTTGGTTGAAAAAAACTCTTTATTTTTATTTATTATTTTGGGTCTCATTTCAATAATAAACCATTTGCGTTTTATGAAAATAAACGAATGGAACTCAAGATCTTGTAAATTCAATAATGTCTTAAATTTTGTCTACAATAACCGCAAAAAGTTGAATATATGAACAAGAAGAGGCTAAATAGGGGAAACTTTTCACATAGATTGGCATTTAGAAAAAAAAAAAAAAGCATATTCCTCAAGAACCTTTATAATTTCACATTCATATCATCAATTTCTTAGAAAGTTTCCAACTAGAACATGGAAAGTTGGGGTTTGTCCATTTTATGGTATATTTTTTGGTGTTTTTTATGGGCAATGAAATGGTATCATTCTCTATTATCCCCAAAAAATAAAAGATGGTATCATTCTCTATTGGTGAAGCATAAAATACAATGACATTAACCTACCTCAAAAAAAAAAAAAAAAAAAAAAAAAAAAAAAAAAAAAAACATTAAAATAAATAATAAAACTACACATTATGAATTCCATATATAGTGGATGGGGCATCCACTATTATCCTCTAAAAATATCTTTGCTTTGGCCTTCTATATATTTAGAATATGATATATATAAATCCTTTTTACCTAACTAACTTTTCATAAACTATTACAAATAAAGTTTTAAAAGAAAAAAAAAAAGAAAATTGTTAGGATTTTAAAAGAATGACTTAAGAATAAACATGATATAATGCTTATAAATAATTTTTTAAAGCAAATTATAAATTTTTTAGGGAATGAATAACTAATTTTTTAAATTAGAGTTCTAACTTCTACTTAGACTCGATAAGTAAAGACGAACTTGGTCACACAGTGCTTTCATTTTGCTCTGCTCGTGCGTGACACTCTTTGCTCATGGAGTGGCATGTTGAAAAAAGAAAAATTTAGATAAAAATAATAATTAAATTCTTTTTATATTTATTTATAACGTTTTAATTTATTTTAAATAAACTAGCTCTTAATCAATCAATCAGTTTATAGCTTTTATAATGTTTACATATAAGCAATTTATTATCCACTTTAGTGTAAGAACCTACTTTACTTCAAGGAGACAAAGGGGAAAAAAGAAAATAAAAATTTTAGACCAAAGTAAAAGAGACTCCTGATTTGAAGGACCAGAGAGCAATTTCGAAGATATACAAAACAAAAAACGCATAAGGAAAATAATCCGTATCTACAACCATAAGAACGCATTTTAATATCAATGCGTCAATAAAAAGAGCGCATTATATAGCGTCACAATAAGACTAAACAGAAAATATCCATTCCCTGTCTCCATTGTTCTTCCCCATCCGTTCATTTGCTGTTGCTTCAGCTCAGCAAGAAGCAATCAGAAAGATAACCACCTATGAATGCTGCAGTATTTACCAATACCATCACCATTCCCAAAATCAAACACCCAAATCCTCGAAACCGAAAGTGCAAAATCGACAAGAGCTCTTTGCCTTTTTGTCATTCTGTTTCTGTAGTTTTAAACCCAATTAATTTGTCTTTAGAAGAGGAAATTCCCCCAAATGCTCTGCGAAGGAAGCTTGATTCATCGTGGAGAGGAGGGTTTAGCCTAGGAGTAGACTTGGGTTTTACCCGTACTGGGCTTGCCCTCAGTAAAGGCTTCTCGATTCGTCCATTAAGTGTATGTGTACTGATATACCCAATATTTTCCTATGAATCTTTTCTTTGTATGCAGTTTTTTAATTTTTCAAATGATGTTTAAAAAATAGATTGTAGGTTCTTGAATTGAGGGGCCAAAAGCTGGAGCTTCAACTTATTGATATTGCTCAAAGACAGGTATATATAGATTTTTTTGCTTTCATTGATTTATGGTCTAAAGATAGAATTTTTATGGTTTACAGTCCTTAATTTTGTTGGGTTATCAGTGTTTTCTTTCTTTTTTTTCCTTTGAATGTAAAAATGATGTTTGTTTTGGCTTTTAATGATGGCTTATTTTGAAAATTTTAGGAGGTTGATGAATTTATAATTGGGCTTCCAAAATCTAGTGATGGAAAGGAGACACCACAATCAAACAAAGTACGCAGTGTTGCTGGTAGGCTTGCCATCCGAGCTGCCGAAAGGTCAATCATGTTAACTACTAACTTGGATTGTAATTTCAGTGACATATATTTATACATTTGTGCTCTGTTAAATGCATTTTTAGAGAAAATCATGGTGTCTTAATGATATAGTTTCATGTAATGGTCACGGTTCTTGATGATAGTTGTAGAAATATATGCAGCTAGAGGCTTAAAGATCGCTTTTTGATAAGTATAAGCAATGCAAACTTCAAGATTGTCTATGAGAGTTTTTTAAGTTTATATATGTATATTCACTCTCTTAGATTCTTGTCTTGCTTTCTGAAATTTTCAGATTACCCTCAGGACTCCCATTATGTCTTACCATATTCATATTTTTTTCCAAAGCAGGGGTTGGAGAGTTTACTTGCAAGATGAATATGGGACATCAACTGAGGCAATGGATCATATGATAGACATGTATGTTTTATAAGTTCCAATCTGTTGTTTCTTATATATATTTTTTCCTTCAGGTTTCTAAGTAGTAAAGAACTATTCCAATATCTTCTGCCTTAATTTTCTTCCGGAGATGGAAAAAAGAAGAAACAAGTGCCTTTTTCTCATGGTTCTATGAGGTTCTGCATACTGATGCATACTGAGTCTGTGAAAGAGGCATTAATAGAATAAAACTGATTGTGTTCTTTTCCTTGATTCTAAAGATTAAGCGAAGCAAGGTTGTTCGTTTTTAGGCAAGCTTTTACTGTTAGTTTTAAGTTTTTGGTTGACATGGTTGATGATGATGAATCCTTCTCCTTTGAGATATGCCTAAAAATAATTTAACCTTGAAGCTTTAGTTAGCTTAAGAGTTTGAAGTACCGATCTGGTTCCTTTTTGCTAATGGAAGGAAGAGCTGAAAATTGAAATTCGAAGATTGCCGAAGAGCTCTTTAATAAAATCTGACCAATATTTGTAACAGGCGCTGTAATCATATATACACTGTTGCTCTCTTCTTTACATGAACCAGATTGAATGTTTTCAATCTCAAATGAAAATCCGGATTTTGCAGGGGACTCAGCAAATCTGCTCGCCGGGGGAGAATTGATGCCTATGCTGCAGTGGTGCTCATTCTGTTAAAATCTGTCATTAGTTTTTAACTCTTTGAATTGGCTTTTATATTGGTTGATATTTGAGTTTACCTTTTTCTTCAATTCCAGATGGTGCTTGAAAGATATTTTTCAGTGGCTGGAAAAGAAGTTGAACTTGTCTTACCAAAACATTTGGACCTCCAAGCCAAACTTCGAAAAGCTTTGGCACAGGATGCTGATTTTCTTTGACAAAATTTTTGTTTTTAATTACCAGTTCTTTGTTTATGGGTTACCAATGAATTTCCTTTCATTTCTTTTTTGGGTGCCAAGCACAAGCGTTTCCCTTTTACTCAATTTTTGTACACATTTTGTCCTTTTCTTTTCCATGTTTGAAGAAGATTTAGGTACTAACGGATACCCGATATTGAAGACTACAAAACTTTAGCTAATTCGGACTCAACTAATTCTGATTCAAGAATTTTGAATAATTAAAATTTTGACCCTAAACATTTCACAACATCAAGAGGAAGACTTGATCTTACAAGACATAAAGAGGCAACCGTTAAGATTGTGCTGATTTTTAAACTTTTAAAGAAGATCTCTACTACACATGGACACTGGTGATTAATAAAAATGTTAAGATTCTACATAGTAGAGCAGGGAGATATTTACATGAATAGATAATATATACAAAAATCCAAGAGTCACCAAAGATGATGCTACTTGTATGTGCATACATTTCTGTTCTCCTAGTATGTTTTAACAAGTGCAGAAAGAGGAACCTCATCTTCAACAGCAACATGGCCCTTAAAATCTCTTCCCTTCTCCTGGAGCAAAAACATGCCACCGGATTTTCCTCCCACAACGGCCCTTTTGGGACGGTAAGAAATACTAGTAAGAACTAAGATCAGAGCACTAGCGCAAACATTATATACACATGATTCAAAGTAACACAGCTAATAGCATATAAGAGTTGGAGCCAACAATACCATTGAAAGGAAGGACAATCCCAATTCAACATCAGCACTTCCAGGAACACATCATATGTCGGAGACTTGTAGATTAGTCTGCAAGAAGCTCATAGAATGCGTAGATTAGCCTGAATGTCAACAGAGTGGTACAGATCACCAACTTATTATAAATAGATGATGGAAATGTTAGAAATTGTAAGAGTACCATCTGCAAAACCACGATATCCAGAAGTTTTCTCCAACATGTGCCCGTAGTTCCAAAACAATCTGTTATAGAGAGAAGTTCATTGCAATATAGAGCAGAAAGATTATCCTTGAAGCTTCCTGAAATTTGGACAACAAAGAAGGTAAATGAATGAAGGAGTAAGCAAGAGCAGTTGGTGATACTGATGGTTTAATTACATGCAGCTCGTACATTTCTATGACAAGCTCCAACTTGATAACATCATCAAATGGGTAAAATGTCACTTTATCTTGCTGGAAGAAATACCATGCTTCGCCCAAAAAGAGAACTTTTGCTTGCAAGAACCACATTAGTACTTCATCAATGACACATAGGTCAGGCCCACTTTGTTTTAGTGATAAGGAGGCAAGTTTACTGTTCGTATCATAGGGATTTGAAGCTGACCACACAGCTACATCTTAAAACCTCCAAATCACGGGGGTCACAATCTTAAAACATCGCTGCAAAGCATTAGATAAAATGAAATTCCTTAAAAACTACAAAGGCAGTAACCATAACTATTTCAATCAAATGCGAATCACATTAAGCATACCTCTTTAGCATAATAGTTATCAGTTGATAGTTATGATGCCTCCGAAACATGACCAATGCTTGGAATAATTTTTGGGAGTAGTTTACATGTAGGCCCACTGTTTAAGTCATCATTATTTGGGAGAGAGGTCAGCACATTTTCCAGAGTGGAATAAGCATCAGCAAAAGCCTGCACCAAAATTACCTTGTTTAGGTAATCCTACTACCAATCATTTCCAATAATTGAGATAGGATGTTATGTCAGTACAATTAGAAGAGGCAGCAAAAGACTGAAACAACAGCATCCCAGTACATTTCAAAATAAAACAAATACTTTAGTTGGGAAAAACTGAGATTCAATTTCAGACAACAAATTAAAGAAAATGGAATATGATGATAAAGCAACAATATGCTATAGTAGAATTTATGCCTAAGGATAGGATCACTATGACAAACCAATATTGCAAAGAAGGCCAATTAACGTTCATGAACTATGTTATATCGAGTTTAGGTATTGACTATGAATATGAGACGTCGTGTTACTTCATTTGATTTCAGAATCATTCTATCATGGATACATTTGATACGCATAATTCACGGCAAACCTACAAGTCTTAGTAACAAGTTGACAAGCTAAAAGAATCTCATACAGCAATTACCCTGTCAAAGATATGGAGATATTATGTAAAAGTAAGGAAACAAGAAGGACCATTTTATATGAAATTAATTTTTGGAAGACTAATGTCAAAGGTAAGGAGATATTATGAAAAAGTAAGGAAATAAGAACGAAGATAAATGTTTAAACTCAATATATCAGCATACCTTGACGCATTGATGAATGCGAAAGCAATTCCTCCCCACATTATTTGTTGGGAAAAGAGGATCGTCAATATATATAGGATCAATGCTGAAAATTTCATTTAACACATCACGAATAAGATGAAGTGAAACACATTTCACTGAAGAAATCAACAGAATACTACTGTTACCTGTACCCTTGCTCTCTATTTATATATGTGCCACTTCCTTGAACAGAGACACGCATTTGGCGAGGATCAAAGACATTCCTAGATTGATAAATTTTGTTCAGAAACAATACTGGGCACTTTGACAATACAGTAAACAAACTGAAAACAATAAGATTCAGTTGAAATCATGTAAACCCTTCCGCAACCTTAAGTAAACCACATAACATAATCAATTATAACATCACCAAAAGAGCAGTTGGTGGATAACTTTTAACTCACCCAAAGAAGTAGAGAAAGTCCATGAGAAGACTTCCATAATTCTACAAGACCAATAATAAGCATGTTGAAGTGGTGTTAGTAACTTATCAAAACATTACACTGCAAAACTTATACAACAGAATTCCAGCAGTAGTAAAGCGAATTAAAAAGAAGACAGCTCAAGAGGATCAAGACTGAGAGTATCATAGGAACATACTACCATAAAAAATTGAATATGCATGTCTCTACTCTAGTTTGTCCAAAATTGAATCTCCCTTCCTTAAACTAAAAGTATTTGTCTCAATTAATTTCCATAACTAACCTCCTTGATTTAGGGATATAAGCTCCACTAAGAAAAGTCTTACCACTAACTTCATAATTAATAAGGATATTGTGATAAGCTTAAAGTCAAACTACACTCTTCATCTTTTGTGAAAAATCAAAATGGGACATAATTTACATAAGAAACGTGAAAGAACCTTTTGGAATTTCATCATCAAGAAAAAAACTGAATCTGTAGGAGAAATAAAACTAACAGATAAACCTGATTAATAGGCCGCCCAAGATGATGCTCATGCTGCAGAAAACGTATTATCAATAGAACCTATACAGCAAAGAAAAAAATTAGAGGAAAGTTGGCAACCGCAATTGCAGAGTTCAAATATCAAGGTTTGATTTGCCAAGACCAATTGTGTACCAGCACCAACCTAATGGACTGGAAATTCTACATTGTAAAGTTTTAGTTTTTTAATAATAAAATAATCATCTACAACATCATTCATACCTTTTAAAAACCTGAAACATTATCAATCTGGAAATATGATTCTGTTCCACTCATATATATCCAAACATCAGAATGGTTCATCTCCTATTCCTATCATTCCAGGTTTCTATGTCAAGATATCAGACAGTGATAGTTTGATTTCCATTCCTTAGAAACAAAAAAGTCTGAGGGAGCGGGTTAAGGAGGCAAAATCTTCCTCAAACAGAGCTTGAAGCGTTTAGTGCTAGATTAGAGTGCCAATTTCCATAACCCATACAGAAGGCCAGAATTATCCTATGCATTCCAATGAAAATATTATACAGAAAATGATGAATTTCCAATAAGAACAAGTGATATTCCTGTTTAAAACCAATTTCACCCAGAATGTCTCGATATTACAGAGACACTTACCAAACAGTACGAACTTAAACCACCTGAATATGACTGGTCCAAGCTACGATCCGCCAAGAACTTCTTCAGCACCAATGCAAGAGGTTTAGCAGCAGGAAACTGTTCCGTAAGTTCTTTTACCTAAATCAGATAAATCAACATGGTGAAAATTTAAACACTCAAAGAAAACCAGAAAACCCAACTTATGCTAGAAACCTGACACAAAAGAGAACTCCGACTACAAAGAAAGTGAAAGTGAAAGTGAAAGTAATAGACTACAAAGAAGAATCTATGGAAAAGGGGAAAAAATCATGAAGCTGGCCAAATAACCACTGACATTGAAGTATATAGAGAAATGACTCACAATCATCCACAAGAAAAACAATGAGGTTTCCCAAGAGTTCTCAGATCTTGAAAACATTTGGGAAGTTTAGTTCATGGCAACGTATAGCATGGAAGGATTGGCAAAGAACAAAGAAATAACAAGAGGAAAACAGAAACGCAGAGATTCCTGATAAATACATACCAATTCCGTAGTCTGAAGCCCTGTATGTGAAGGGGACTTGAAACTAATGTCCAGACGAACTGAGTTTACATCCTTGCCATTTGAATTTTTTATCTTAGTGTATTTTTCTGAAACATATCTTTCTGATCCAACAGGATCATCACCCTGAACTGATTCTACTTTCAAGGTTTGTACATCAGAGGCAGTAGATGCAATGAGATCATGAGGGACTTCCACAACAAGCATGATAATAGGAATCTAACATAAATATAAAACAATATGCAAGTAAGTATGAGAAAGAAACAGGAAGAGGATCAGAATAAGAGAGAAGCCCAAAGAAGAAAAGGAGAATTTGAAAACCCAAGCATTACCGCTGTATTTTCCACAATCTTGAGAGAGTCACTTTTAACCCATTCCTGGTTAGCTAGATATCTAGCAGCATGCTGTCATTATGAACATATGTGTCAACTGCATTCCATAATAAACTAGAGACATTCGAATATAGGAAGCACAGCTGAATACAGTGGACAATAATTTATAAGGTATTGTCAAGTAAAAATATTAAAGACACTATCCCACAAGCAATCCTAACCATGATAGGAAGGATAAATTTGCCGGGGGAAGGGGCAGAAGGGAAGGGAGATGGTATCATTTCAATCCAATCAGCTGAACTGGATATACATGTTTTTTTTCTAATCATTAGAATACAAAAGATTTCCAGGAAATCAAAAAGGCAAAAGTCCAGAAAGATTTTAGCCTTCATTCGTTTAAAAATCATGATGCAAGTACATAACATCAAAAGTAATTTCTGCTTTGTTAATCATGGTGCTGAGATTTTGCTTGACTAAATATCAATATCTTCAAGATGTTTGAGAGAGAACTTCAGCACTATCAGCATTACCTGTAGACAAGTTTCTTTAATTCCGTTACGTCCCTCCAAGATACCGGCTTCCTTTATAGGTTCCTACAAATGGATGCAGATTGGCTCCCCCTTATTTTTCTTTAAATGATCCAAGGAAATCAAACCAAAGGAGAGAAAGAAACCAAAATCTACAAGAAAAGATTCTCACCAAATTCCTCACTGGGGGAAGGCAAACCACAAGATCTACATCACTTGACGGAAGGGACAAGCCAGTTGCATTGGATCCAAAAACATTTGTCCTGGAGCGAGGCCATAAGACTTGAAGAGACCGTGTAACACGCTTGACAGTCCAGTTAATGTACGGTTTCCTTGTTAGATTCTCTGCAGCAACCTTATACACCATCATAAAATATGAACAATCAGAGGTTATTGGATAAACCAAGCATAGCATCCATGTTAACAGTCAAAACTCAGGAGGAACATCCAATAGAGATTTCAATGTCAGCAGAACATATACCAGCTTGCAGAAAGAGTCAATCTCATCATGAAGTAGACTATGAATCACAGAAAGAGATGCCTTATTGGAAGAGTTCAGCAATTCTGGTGGTTGTAGAGGAAATGCAACATCTGGCTGGAGAAACAGAGACAAGTTTTCAGCCAAAACTAGAATGAAATGTAACAGAACCATCTCAAATTGCTAACATCAATCATAAAGAGGATTAACAAATGACATATTACATGTTCCTGATCACGAGCTAGCTGAGAAATTGCAATCAGGCGATCCTGCAAAAGAGCTCCTGGCACAGGCTGTGTCAACTTACAAGCTGAAAGGCTTTTATTCCTCCAAGAAGGCCAAACTACTTCACTACCATCCATACGTATACAAGCTTCTTCAAAGTTAATTCCATCATGAGACCATCCTTTGACACCCCAATGTCTTGGGCTAGAGCTACCTGACCGAACAGTTGGAAAGCCCCTATGTTTCCTGGAGTTGCCAACAGGAGAGGGAGGAGGAGGCCGTGGAGCACGTGGAACACAAAGGACTACAGGTGAGGGAGGCCTCTTAATCCGAGGCTGTTCCCTACTATTATGAGGAACACAGGGGCTTTTATGTTCATGACCATGCTTGAAATCTGATCTTGATCTTTCTCTCGACATATTTGGTATGATAATTGGTCGCAGAATAGGGTATGGAAGTGAATCCCCCGTCTTCGCTTCAACATCACCAGACAAAGCGGACAAAGCTCCCGATGCATTTTCATCTGTAACCGCATCTGTAGTTGATGAGGAGTGGAGAACTTTGCCACCTATCTCACCTTCAGATAGCACATACCCCACAGCCTGGTGTCCTGGTCCTAGAGGATCAAAAGGAGAGCAAAAGGGAGCAGCAGATGGAGAAGTCAAACCATTTGTACTATAGGAAGAAGAAAAGGCAACCATATCATCAACAGCTCGATTCATATCTGCTTCACGCCAAGCCCATGAGCTGTCCTCTGAACTAAGAGAAGGTGGACGTGAAAAGCTGCTCCCCGGATAATCTGATGGATTCCAATACATTACACCACCACCAAAATACTGGTTATAATCCATTCCAGAAACTGCATGTAGCTCTAACTCTTCTTCAGACATCCAGTGATTTTCATGCTCATCGACCACTTCCTGTGAATTTGAAAGATCAGACAAGTCCGGGAAATCATTAGCATACACCCTTTCATCATCAGAGACCGCCATGCTCCGCTGTACGCTTGAGGATGAGAAGCCCTGCGGATAGCCAGAATGTCTCCTAGAGATAAACCCAGAGTCGTAGTTACAAGCAACTGATGGAGCTAGACCATTAACACCACGCACCACCGGAGGCCAATCTAAGCTCATCGGTAATGGCCGAGACACAATACCACTGCACCTGTTTTCAACAGGAGGATTTCTCATCCGATGTACTGTTGGTACAAAGGATTGATGAAAATGATTCTGCCAATTATGACCAACATCCAGATGCAATCTATCAGTAGCAGCTGGAAGATGTGAAATACAAGGTGGAACCTGTAAAGGAGATACGCTTGGCCACTCGTAAGAATTTACAATTCCAATGTCATAAAGGCCAATGCTTCCTTGCTTGTGAATAGGGACTACTCTTTTTCCTAAAACCCCATCTTTGCCTAGTTTCTCCAAGAAAGAAGATTTTGCATCCACTTCTTTCCGCTGCTTGAAATTTATAGTTTTGATACTCCTATCAAGATCATCATTGAAACTAACTGATGATATAATAGGAGTAGCAGAAGGCTCCATATCACGTTTTACTTGAACACCTGAACCTTCATTAGTTACCTCCACCATGCCTGTGTCTTTGCAGTTCTTCAAAATAGGAATGTTAATGCCTTCAGATGTTGACGTGCAATCTTTTGGGCTTTGCTCGTGCTTGTCATTCCCAGTGGCATTGGTATCTGCCGCATTCTCAACGGCTGAATCTTGGGCCATCCTCTCAGAACTTGGAGCCTCATTTCCAGAACTGATGGAGACAGAGGGCACTTTCTCCTTTCTTGCCTGAAAACTTTCAACTTCAACCAGCCTCTGAGAGCTCAAACTTTTAAGCTTCTTTCTTTCTCTTCTCCTCCTGGGAGCATTTTGAATGTTTCCATTATTTAATCCGCTACTGCATCCCTGGTCAAAGTCAATCTGTTATATAAATCATCCAAGTCATCAACATGGCATATGATTTGTATCAGATGGAAAATGCAAATACAACCATATGAACTGCTGGTGGAAGAGGTTCAATACAGAGATCCTTCTCCTGAATTTTATCAGCTCTCCTGCTTGTCTGGCTAGCATCCGCATTTTTGCTACCAAAGAATCTGTCACCAATGCCCTGAAATATGCTTCAGTACAATCAGGATTATGTGATATTGAACAATATATCCATATTCATGGGCATCCTAAAAGAGGGCCTGCAGGTATGTGATGGTACCTTGGTTCCTTTAACAAATTTTGGGTCATCTTCAGAAGACCTAGCCATAGGCTTTGACCTTTTCGCATTGCGATTCTTTCCCTTTTTCTTATGCTCATTGGTATCAAGTTTCTCCTTGGGTTTTCTTGTAGAAGGATTCCCATTTCCTTCTCCAAGAAGCTCAAATTTTGTACAATCAAGTGAAATCATCATGAGTAACTCCCGCAACTTTCTCAAAACACAGTCACGTGTGGTATTAACAGCATCCAATGAGCTAAAAAATATTTTTCCTTCATCATGTTCAAAATCCTGACAGGCTAACAACATAGAAGAAATATCTTGAAGAAGAATCAGACTACTAAGGACAGAGTGTAAAGAAGAGGGATTTCCAGAAATGGATACATCAGACATACGGCACCCAACCTCTGAATCAGGGGGTTGGAAACTTACAGAATTTTCCTGAGATATAAAAATGTCATTACGTCTCAATGATCGCATCCACACTTTATCTCTCAATATATTTTTCTCCTTAACAGTTTCTACTGCCTGAGAGGTAGAATGGTCAAACATCAGATCCTACTTTCAACAAGAAAATGCAAGCATTCCATAAAACCAATAATCCAAAAAAACAAAAACAAAACAAAAATCTGAGCACTCCATATGAATCAGCACAAACAATTTAAAGGGATAAATATGCTAAATACAGCACACTTTTTGCAGCCTTGGAGGACCAATAGAAAGTACACAAATGCAACATGAACAACAATCTTGCTGAAATTATCATGGATTTGGGAAATTTTCAGTTCCCTCTTAACCTCTACCATCAGAGGTTTTGTTCAAAAATATCCTACATGATTCCATAGGCAAGAATTGAGATTTCCTCAGGCAATTTTCTGGAGAGAATTCTGAAGTATTGGTTCAGTATTTCCAGGTATAACTCTATCAGATACGGGCTCAATTGTTACAAGATAAATTTTCTTCCCAAATTACAGCCTAAGGATGCCACGTTGGAGAATACACAGCTGCAGAGAATACAAAGACAAATAGACATTTTTCCGCTCCAAAGAGAGAAAGAATCTCTGATGAAAAATGTATTAAAAAGTAAACTGCAACCTCATCACCAAATTTATACAAGTAAACCAAATCTAATAAGATTTCACCAAAATAGCAACCATAAATATTTACCACTGGCGACTGAATAAAGTAGGTTTATAGGAGTACTATATGTTTTGCGGAAAATTACCAGACACTTTGCTGCTCTCCCCACTACCATCCGAAGCACATTCTTCTTCATTTCCCCATCCAATTTACCCCACCAATCCACGCACCCTTTCTTTCTCCAAAACACATTAGCTGCAATCCCTGCGCCATTCATCTTTTCTTTCAATTTCACACCTCTTTTCTTACCACTATTACTACAATTCAACCAAGCCAACCTCAAAGCTACCTCAAACTTATTCGCCACAAATGCCTCCATGCTATAATATCCCTTGTCCTTCAACCATTCCATTTCCACCCATTCGGACCCCAACCCTCCACTCTCCTCTCCTCTGAGAAACTGCCCACTAGACACATCATCCATTATCTCAACAAACCTGTCCACATTTTCTACAAATTCCTCTGTCACAGTCATGGAGTCAATGCAACTAACATTCCCCAACAGGGAAAATTTTTTAATATTTTCGCCTTCTTTAGAGCTTAACAGCCTGGTTGACTCCCGAATCAACCGCTCGGACTCATTCAATTCAGACACACGGGATAACAGTCCACGGGACTTGCGGAAACAGAGGCTGGGGAGTCTGCTATTGCTCGTACCGCTGCATTTTCGCTGCTCTGATGATGATGAGGAATTGGGGATATCGGGAAGGACGATGAATAAGCAGTGGCCGTTACTTTCGAGCTTGTGGAGCATTTGAATGAGGATTTGTGTGAATTTGTCATCAACAGAGGTAAGGTGAGCTTGGCGTTGATGAACAGAGAGAGAAGTGAACCATTTGAGTATCGATGATCGCGGATTCGGATTGGCATTTGGGTTGGGGGACTTCGAGTTCGAATTGTACAGAGAGAGATGGGCGGTAAGGGAGTCAATAAGCTGCCGGGTTGAATTCATCACAAAACTCGAAATTCAGGGCTTCTTCTACGCTTTAATTGCTGGTTTTCAATCTTGCAGATACCGGTGGTGCTGGTGGCGGTGACAGGAAGACCGCGGCGGAGAGTTTGGTGGTGGTGGGAACGAGGAGAGAGAAAGCTGCGGCTGACTTGAAGGCGACAATTCAGCATGAAACTGGTTAATTTATTGAAGTGGATTTTGTGGATCTTTTATTTCTCTTCGCTCCCTTGTTTGTAAGCAGTAGTAGTTTTTCTTTTCCATTTTTTTTAATAAATAAAAGCTAAATAAGCCCTTCAATTTTCTCGTATTCATATAATATATACCTTCGTTGTTACTTATGTCATTAATAGTTTTTATGTGTACTTAAAAATAGTAAAATGCAAATAAAATTGATCAATTTAGTAAAAATAATTACTTACAATGCACGAGTTTCATTACAAGAAGACAAATTTATTAATTTACTTAACGAAACTCATTTTACCATAACTTATCGAATCTAAATATATTTTGAAATTGTTAACTATATGTAAAAACGTTGGTGGCATGAATAGTGGCAAAAAATAAAAGATCTCAAATTGATAAAACGTAAAGACACAAAGATATGTATAGTAGTAGTTTGGATTGTGTGTCCTATTTATAATTTAACATATTTTATTAATAAAACATATTAAATGAAAAGATAAATTATAAAGGCAAAATAATCAAAAGATATATCGTAGGACAAAAATATATTATAAAATAAAATGAGATAGAAGATAATAAAGAGAATGGGACAAACAAAAATAAATTATTATTTTTACTTGAAATTTGTCTAAATTATGAGTCCAACCCTAAATTTTAATAGAATTACATTTCCCACCTTTAACTAAATAATTATTTAACAAGTTAAATTGTTTCTTAATCGATTTAAAATTAGCTACATACCATGTGCTCATATCCTTCTCCAAATGAAATTTCTTCTCATATTAGAGGAATATATGATTATAAAGATAGTTAGATACTAAATTAAAAAATCTCGAGGGTTTAGTTTCAATAAAGAATGACTTGAAAATTGATAAACAAGAGATGTAGACATATTTTTCTTATGCGGGTGGTACAATATTAGATTAGGTGACTATGATACTATGTTAAAAATTAAACTTAGATCTAACTCAATCAAGAAGGATTGTTCAAACTTCATAAAGAGTATTTTTACTCACACACTAGCCATATGGAATTTTCAAATGAAAGTCTAGAACGGTCCCTAAATTGTAGCAACTTCTGAACTATCTCTATCAATATCATAGTTTGTATATATAGTATGAGAATAGACAAAGTGATCTTTAATCAAGTCTGTAGCATTATTTGAAGGATTTCCGTCACTGACAAGCTTCCCTATATCTATGTTATCGGCAATAAATTGACCACATATAATGTAGGTGTGTTATAGGTTGAAATTGGCTATGTCAATTCATAAGTGAGAAAATGGAGGACGCTAAAAACAAGACTTTGATAACTTTAGAAGCATGTCACCCTTCCTAATCAACTTTCAAAAACAATATTTATTCTGGTTTACTACTTCTTTTATATATTTAGGGAATAGTAGTCATTTAATATGATTTTTGCATTTTGTAAATATAAACTTTTGGTAATTTTATAAAATATTGATAATATTGTAATTTGAAGCGTCAAGAGTGGTACCTATAATTTACTTTTTAAAAAATAGTTAAATAATTAGTGAATAATAATTTACTATAAACAAATATGGTATTCCATTTTCTTTTTGCTCGGTAAAATATATGGTTCTCTTACAATGAAATGATCGGTGTATAAGAGATGTTGCAATTGATTAAATCTTAAATGATTAACATTGCGATTTTAGGTGTGAAGAGCACTAATTCAAAATTCTCATGAGAAAATTTATTATTAGTATGTTTTTAAACTAGTTTAAACACTATTTTATTAACCAATTATGTTTATGTGATTCTATTTGAAGTCGTAATCTTTTGTCTATTTTGAACCTCTTATTTGTAACGTAAATCAGTGTAAAAAAGAGAGATTGAGAGTGAATATGTGCATATTTGTGAAAGAGATATCTTAAACATTTAATTATATATGGTATACATATTTCCACTTTGTTTTATCTTTTTGGCACTTCAAACTATCATTCAATTTGATGTTTTAAAAATCACCTTTATACTATATAAAATTATATGATTCTACAAAAGTTTTTATTTATACAAGATTACTCAGTATGGCTGAAGGGACTTATGTAAAGTTGTCAAAGGAGCAAGATTCTTTTGAAAATATTATTCCCGGAGAGCTTCACCAACCCGTTGACGTTCATCAAGTATATACATATTTCATGCTTTATATATTGCAAGCAAAGTTGTTATAATTTTAGGTATTATTATGTATTATTTTAACGTACATTGAGTAGATTCATATATGATTATATAGAATACAGATTTTGTTACAGGTAAAATAGAACATGCAATTTTCTTGGTTTTTTTTTTTTTTGTTCTTTTGTTAGTTAAAACTATGTTTGTTCATTTGCAAATCATGATTTCAAATATGTATACTAATTTAAAGTGTACATTGTAAATTAATTTCCATGTGATAAAAAAGTGTGTATTTTATGACAAATTAATACTAATTATGTGTATAATGAATATTTTTATTTTTATTGCAATTTTGTAATGAATGCGTGAAAATCATTCCAATGTATGCATTCATATGATTTAAGACAAACTATCTGGATTAGGATTTATTGTAAATCTCAATAAAAATGTTTTGAGTTATATTGCTCATTTCTCATTATTCAAGTAAAGTTTATGATTTTTTTTTTTTTTTCTATGTAAAGTTTATGAAATCTATTAATATAAAATCTTAAACTCAAACTATATTCAATCCCACTTAATGTCCTAAAAATCACCACAAGAATTATGAACTAAATCTAATAGTTGTTTAGTATTTATTTTCATATACATAATTTGGGTAATATTGCATTTACTCTTAATTATGAATTACTATAATATTATTTACAAGTAATTGTCATTGTGATATCCGTGTATAGATAACTGCTCCGAGATGTGAACTATGTGGTCAAACTTTACCTGAATCATATCATCCACCTGCTACCGAAGATTGGACGACTGGACTTCTTGGTTGCACTGAAGATCTTGATAGTTGTAAGAGTTTAATAATTTTTTTTATTTTTTATTTATACTCGTATAATATATAAGTCATAAATCTTTGTATATACTATAACAAAATATAGTTTTTATTAATAAAAATGTGGTTAGAATCATAGTATTTCTTGATTTAAGTGGCAAATCCATTGATTTATAATTTGTTTGAAAAAATAATGTCAATCAATTATAAGTTTGCTTTTATTATTTTTTTTCTCATGATTATTCATTTATTAACGACTTTTATTGTTTAAGAACTAATTATTACTTTGAACTAATTAGTTTTCGTGCATATATTAAGTTGGTTTGGTTTGTTTTGCCCATATATATTATCTGGGGCGCAACATTTAGAATTTGAATGAAGATATCATATATCTCTGTTGTGTTGGGCATGCAATATGTGTTGAAGGCGGCATTATTCTTACCACACTAACAACTGCATTTTTTTTGTGCTCATGGTTATTCACTTATTTATGATTTGTATTGTTTAAGTACTAATTAATACTTTTAACTAATTATTTTCACATATATAAGGTTGGTCTGGCTTATTTTGCCCATGTATGTTATTCGGTCGCAATGTTGAGAAGTTGAATGAAGATATATCATATACCTCTGCGTGTATTGGGCATGCAATATGCGTTGAAGGAGGCATTGTTCTTGCCACATTAACAGCTGCATTTCATGGATATATTGAGCCAGGAACTGTAGCACTTCTAGCAGAAGGCCTCTTTTGCACTTGGTGGATGTGTTCGGTTTACACAGGAATGCCACGACAAACATTGCAACGAAAATATCATTTAAAGGTGATTTTGTTTATCGCTTGACAATTTGTTTATTTCAAATATTAATTATAGCGACTAAAATATTATTTCATCTTGTATATATTACCTTACTATTAATAAAATATATTCTTTTCGCTTATATATGTTGAATTTGAATGCATTAAGCACAATAAATATATAATCATTATTGCATAAATTGATCTATGTTATTTATATGATGTATAGGATTCACCATGCGATCCTTCTATGGTGCATCTTTGCTTTCATTGGTGTGCATTATGCCAGGAGTATAGGGAAATGAAAAGCCGTCTTTTAGAAGATGCTACAACTCAGACAACAATTATTCATCCTCCCCCAATTCAAGAGATGAATGCTAGTGAGGAACAATATATTAAATCTTCTTCAAGTGAAGGTGTTGATCAATACACTGATTTGGAGCTTCAACCTGTATAATGTTGCTATTACACTGTATTTAAATGTCAAATAAAACATACACGTTGATCCAAACACTAATATTGCTGTTTACTTGATTAAACAAGATAAAATTTGTCTAATGATAATTAAAATAAGCATTTTATATACAAAGGAACGTTGGAGATAAATAATTATCAACTTTCTATAAGAGTTAGAAGAAAGAGTTATAGTAAATAAAACTTCTCTAAAATTAAGATTTTCATAGAACCCAACGAAATTGTCAATTACAATAACAATTTGTATCATTTGATTTATTTTTCAATTTTATTTCATATTTATAATGAAACCTCCCCACCATTGTCCTCGTAACTCATTCATCCTACAATCGTATTAATTCTTGATCCACATGGACTATTCCCCTTCCTTGATTACAATTTTAAAAAGAAACATTAATATTACATCTAATTTTCACAATAAAATAAATAATTCGAAAATGCTAAATAAGATTATTATATTAAATTGTGTGTGATGATTCTCATGGATTATCCAAATATTCATCGGGAAACAAGGCTATTATCAGCCAAATCAAGCTTTCGGGCCAATCGAGACTCAAGCAAACAACCACCAACGACATCGATACACTTAATCCACTCACTACTACTGTATCCTATTCGTCACCCAATAACACCACATGCCAAAAAACTTGCAGCAACTAAGATCACTAGAACTCCAGAACAAGGCATTGTCGCTTACTAGAGAAAATAAACCCATTATGCCACAGGAAGTAAAAGGACAAACAACGACCAAAACACACTATTTACCCATATATACAAATCAAACATATCCCTTTCCCAAGTCGATTAGGAGGAAAGAGGAGACTATGATGAAATCTTAACATCGCAACTCAGCATGAATCACAAATCGCATGATCCTGGTCCTCAGCAAACCCAATCTGACACGAGATAAGTACGAGTCAATGACTTGTTGCCTCCCAATCACCCAAGCAAACGCTGTTGGAAAAGTATAAGGGGTAATTAAGTCAATATAATTATGTTACTTGCTACTAAAAATTGTTTGCTCTATGAAATGTTTTGTAGCATAGAGAAAGAGATATGTAAGTATCTGTCATGCAAGAATAGATTTGTCCATTTAATTTATATATATTAAAATAATGGTTAATCATATTTTCCTTAAAGTTTATCTAAAATACAAATTCACGTCTCAATTTTATCTAAATTATAAATATATAATTATAGTTTACATATTTATTATGAATTAATCCTTATAAGTAATTTCAGCAAAATTTTTATCATAAAATAAATAGTATATTGTAAAAAGTTTAAGGGGGTCGATAAACCTAACTCGGGAATATTAATGTGTAGCGCGAAAAAATCATTATTTTTCCTACTCTTTCTACACAATTTCTCTCTAACTTCTCTCTACTCCTCCACTCTAAAACTAAAATCTTTAACATTAAACTCGTATTGGAGATAGATATAAATCATTACGAAGAATTTGTAGAAAAAAATATCAATTTAGATGTATAATTTTTTTTCAAAACTGGGCTCGGATCGCCCGGACGGGCGACCCGGGTTTTTTTTTTTTTTTTTAAAGGAAGAAAGAAAGAATTTTTGTAGGTATTTGGAAAACTTTAAACATGAATAACTCTGCGATCGGAGGTCCGTTTCTTGCGTATGACCACTCATTTTGATGGTTCTCTTAAAGAGGAATGCAATGGCATCGTCGAAAAAGTGATCCGGACGCGTTTCGGGGAAAAAATTTGCGTGCAAAAAGAATTCCAATATTTACCAACTTCAATCATTTGAATTTTTATTTAGAGAAAAAAAAGACTGTTCCTCTGTTTAATTTTCAAATTGGTGCCGTAATTTTTTAGTTAACAATAGAGAAAGTTTTAGAAAATTAAAAAAACGTAAATTAAAACAAAAATATGAGGTTTTTGTGGAAACGGTCAGTGAGAAACCGTTAAAACTCGAAAAAATACTAGAAATGCCCACAAAAATCGCCTCAATCGAACGTCCAAGCGCAAAGTTATGCCCCGTCAAAGTTTTCAACAATACGAAACAATTTTTTTGCCCCAAAACGCGTACGGATCACTTTTTCGACGATGTCGTTGCGTTCCTCTTTATAAGAACTATCAAAACGAGTGGTCATACGCAATAAACGGACCTCCGATCGCAGAGTTATTCATGTTTACAGTTTTCTAAATACCTACAAAAATTATTTCTTTCTTCCTTAAAAAAAAAAAAAAAAAAGCTTGGGTCGCTCGCCCATGTGCTGGTCGCCCATCTGGGCGATCCACTCATGTTTGGGTCGCCCGTCTGGGCGATTCGAGCCCAATTTTGAAAAAAAAAATTATTTCAACTTTTTTACATATAAATTGATATTTTCTTCTACAAATTATTCGTAATGATCTATATCTAACTCCAATACGAGTTTAATGTTAAAGATTTTAGTTTTAGAGTGGAGTAGGAGTAGAGAGAAGTTAGAGAGAAATTATGTAGAGAGAGAAAAAGTAAGAAAAATAATGATTTTTTTCGCGCTATACATTCATATTTTCGAGTTAGGTTTATCGGCCCCCAAGTTTAAAATCTTCATAAAATATCAAATTGATTACAAGTACATTTATTATTTCGTACCATATACAAGACAATAATATATTTCATTATAGAAATTAGATCCAAAAAAATTTATTTTATAAAGGGTATTGTGGTCTTAATCATAGGCCATGTTCTTTATTGCTTATGCTTTTTCAAGCAATTAAAAGTAAGTGCTTATAAAAAAGTTGTTTTAAATATTAATATAACAATTTTATTTTTAACAATATTAATAAGCAGAAGCAGTTCTAAAAAGTACTTCCACAGTCGATTTCTTTAATTTTTTTTAAGGTAAAAGCAAATACACTAAGTAGTCGAGACTAATTCCAAAACAGCTTATAGCTTAAAATAAGCTAAAAAGCCGTTGACTTTAAGCAATAGAAAACAGGACCATAGTAGTAAATAGTAATTAGATACACGGCACAATATTATATGAAATTTAAAATTTTTTTGCTGGAAAACATTATTTTTATAATATTTTTATTAAAATTAGTATAATAAGGATTAATTAGTTATGATTTATGAACATATAACGATAATTATATATTTGTAATTTATACAAACTAAATAGATAAAATTATAATTTGGAGAAACTTTAAGGACCATAATATAATTAACCCAAAAAATAAACCATGTTTGCTCTGAAAAATCGACGACCCTCTCCAGTTTATTTTTCCTTTTGTTTCCACTCTCCACACCGGAGTACGGACTGGGGTTTTAGCCAAAACCCTAAACCGTTAAACCCATGGCTTGGAGGCCACGATCATCTGCCACGCGGTTATTGTACCGTGTCTACTCGAGCACGAAAGCAACTCCGGAATGTACAAAGAGGACTCCGAGCTCGGCTTTATTGGCCGGGAACTTCCACCTACGTTACCTTTCCGCCGGCAGTGCAGCAGCTGCTAGATTGAGGGAAGAGAAGGAGGTAGCATGGAAGGAGTCAATGGGAAAGCTTCGGAATATTGGAATTTCAGCTCATATTGACTCGGGCAAGACCACCTTGACTGAGCGGGTTCTGTACTATACTGGCCGGATCCACGAGATTCATGAGGTCCGTGGGAAAGATGGAGTTGGAGCGAAAATGGATTCAATGGATTTAGAGAGAGAAAAAGGGATTACTATACAGTCAGCTGCAACATACTGTACGTGGAGAGATTATCAGGTGAAATATTCGTTCAGTTTCATCAATTACTTAGATTTCTTCTTTAGTTGTTTGGTTGTCCCAGACGGAAATGATTTGCTTAATGAATTTGGAAAAATGGAAAAAAGTAAAGGTCTTTTCCCACTGGGCAGTGTTTGGATCTCTGGCACAAATTTATCTATCTTAAAGGTGGTATTTGGTGGCCTTAGACTCACCAAGATAGGTTGAGTTGGCTAAGACGGGATTGTACGTTTCAGTGGTTAATTGTGTTATGAGCACTCCTACAGCTTAAATTTCCATGGCGTCGGCTGAGAATAGTTAGTTTTTATGTTATTAACTCTAGCTTTTGTTTCGTTTTGTGTTTTTGCAGGTGAACATTATTGACACACCTGGTCACGTTGATTTCACCATTGAAGTAGAGAGGGCTTTGCGTGTCCTTGATGGTGCCATTCTTGTACTCTGTAGCGTTGGTGGTGTACAGAGTCAGTCAATTACGGTTGACAGGCAAATGAGAAGATATGAAGTTCCAAGACTTGCTTTCATTAACAAACTAGATCGAATGGGTGCAGATCCTTGGAAAGTTCTTGATCAGGTTTATTATTTTCCTAATAAACTCAAAGTTTTACTTTTGACCAGTTCTTAAATGAATTTCAGGGGCTATAGAGATAGAAATATCTATGTTATTGGTTATTTTATTCTCTGATTATTGTTTCTTTGTATAGTATCCTAATTCTTATCCAAAATAAATTAGTATCTAAATGGTATGTATCATGCCGATATCTTATCCACATTGCTTCCTCTGTAAATAGTTCTAGGATAGGGAAGTGAAGAAGTCTTGCAATTTCTCGCACTCTATATTGGCCATTTACTACTGAACTCGTCCTTAATTGGTCAGATAAAATTGTTTTTTCCCCCAATTTACCTGTTTGAGTACGAAGAGTTTTAGATGTAGTTCTCTGCTTCAATTAACTTGGGATGTACACTGAATTCGTCACTATTAAGTTAATAGTGTTAAAGGTTGAAATAATTGAGGATGGAAAACTAATTCTCTCCTTCTCTTGCTAATAATTGGTAGGCAAGAACAAAGCTTCGACACCACAGTGCTGCTGTGCAAGTTCCAATTGGATTGGAAGATGAATTTCAGGGTCTTGTTGATCTTGTGCAATTAAAAGCTTACTATTTTCGTGGTTCCAGTGGGTATGTCATTGTTAATTGGATTTACACTTTGGTAACTTTTAAGCTTTTAGCTTTTTTTTTTCCTAATGTTTTTGTCCGGTTACAGGGATAAAGTGGTCACTGAAGAGGTTCCAGCTAACATGTCAGATTTAGTCTCACAGAAGCGAAAGGAGCTGATTGAAGCAATTTCTGAGGTGGATGAAGAACTTGCAGAAGCATATATCAATGACGAGCCTATATCTCCCACTGATCTTGAGGTCTGTTGGTGTAACTTTTCTGAGATGAACTGATGAGTTGGTTTTATGATGAACCTCCCTAGTTCAGTGTGTTAGAATACTGTATTTTTTTTTCTGCTGTTTGCATTTACATGGTAAATGGCTTCATGAGTATTTTGAAGGGATTGAACTTGATATTAGCCTCCATCTCTTTTTGGTATCCCCCGGTATTCAAATTCTTATTCTTAACATTTCCTGCTGGAAATCTCTTGCAATTTTGTACACCCTGTTGTGTTGAATCTAGATGGGAAGAAGTGACGTAAGATGCTATTAGGAATGCTGTTGCTTGGCATATTCTTCCCTCCCGACAAGTGTTGTGGCTGCTTTGTGAATCAGTCCTTAGGGCCTCCCTAACTAGAATAGAGAGTAGTTCACCTTATCTTATCCTGTTTGATTTTAAAAACCTTCAAAATTTTGATTCATTGTAGAAAGCTTAAGAGTTAATGGACAAGTCTTGATCTGATTGTTTGTCTCTGAAAAGTAGGTTAATCCTTTTAAGGCAGTGGTTTTGTGCTTCAAGATTCGTTAATGATTCATTCTCAAGGAGGTTATACATCTAATGAGAACGGTGTTTCTCTATGTGTCATAAAAAGTAACATCCATGATATAAAATTCTATACAAAGCCGTCAATAATATGTTAATATGACTTGATGCTTCCAGCCCTATAAGATTACAATTAAAATAAATGAATAAGCTTTAATTAGGTGCACTTTCTTCCTCCTCTTTTATTTTCCTTCGCATCTATTTTGGAGCTCGTGGATCAGGCTTTTTGTTCTTGCTGCATTTATTTGTCCAACTGAGTGCCCTTGTCAATGTTTGTGTTTTTCTTGTCATTTGGTGTGTGGAAAAGCATGGTTTCTTGTGGTGGTATTCCTATCTTATTTTAGGCTTGATGCCTTCTTGATTTGGTTATTTTGTAGGAGGCAATCAGAAGAGCTACTGTGGCTCGAAAATTTGTGCCTGTTTTTATGGGGAGTGCATTTAAAAACAAGGTATAGGCTTGCACTTTATACTTGAAACATCATACATTTCACATTCTTGCTATTTTCTTTTCATGTATAGACCAAGAAATCTAAATTGATGTTTGATTTCTTTGAAATTGGGTAAGATTTATGTATATAAGCTTTGCACATCAAGCAAGTGTATCATCGGATTCTCATTCCCTTACATATTCAAGTCTTTTTGTAGGCCCTTATGCTAACTTATAACATAATCACTTTCTAGTGAATCCTTCGTATAATTTTTAATCCATCAAATTGCAGATGAGTCTCCTTGGTGGATGCTGCTTGTTGTTTCGTGTGTGTGTGTGTGTGTTTTATATATAAATTTAAATCATGAAAATAAAGCAAAAGCTTTCTATTGAATGACCAGCTTCATAAAAGGCATGTTGAGGCCTATTCTGATTTCCCTTCTAATTTGGTGGCCTTAGAATTTTATCTCCACATCTGTCCTTGTCCAAAACCTTAATTTTCCAATGAAATAGAATTTTGTATTTCATTTCCCTGATGCAAAATACTTCGCAGGCTAGACAAATATCATTCGTTTTTCTTCCAACTAGTAAATGTGACTTCCATTCCTCAAATTTCTCGTTAACAGGGAGTTCAACCCCTTCTTGATGGTGTTATTAGTTATTTGCCATGTCCGACTGAAGTTAGTAACTATGCACTTGATCAGGCAAAGAATGAAGAGAAGGTAATAATAATGCTAAATTACTTCGTCTTCCCCTTCTGCAATATGGATGACAAATTAATGTTTTTTTTTACATTAACTGTTGCTAGATTATGTTATCTGGTAACCCATCCGGACCATTGGTTGCTTTGGCTTTCAAGTTGGAAGAAGGCCGTTTTGGTCAGTTAACTTATTTAAGGTAATATTGATAATATGTGTTTGTCAGAAATACTGTTGTGTCAGATGCAATTACGATGCAGGCCTTGGGTTGTTGATCTACTGCATTAGTTCTACTACTGAATAGTCAGATTCTTGTGTTACCTCCTTTTTCTATGTAGGATTTATGAAGGTGTCATTCGGAAGGGAGATTTTATGATCAACGTAAACACAGGCAAGAAGATCAAAGTAAGTGCTATGGTCCTCCATTTGTTTGGATAAGAACCGATTATCTGATGCATTGAGAATACTTGGCGGTGCTTGGTTTGTTTTAGGGAAACTGCATTATGTAACATAAGGTTCTAAATGAATTTTTGCCTTCAACCTGAATATGATTTCCTCTTTCTATAAACAACTATCTTTCCACCCCCCCCTCCCCCCCCAGTGAATACTATGAAAGCTTGGTACTTGAAATTTTTTATCTCATAATAAAAAGGAAACATAAATCTTTCAAGCAAACTAGATGAGGTCCGAACATTTGACTCATTCATATCAGTTAAATGATTCTAAAGGGCTCTTCTGCTTTCCTTATCAAGGACTGCATCATAACCCCTGGGTTTTTTTCTTTACTCAGTACCTGAAGAACCTAACCAATAGCATTGATTCCCTTAAAGGGCAAGAGTGATAGAATGGTGCCATATTGCATTTTGTGTGTATAATTTAAATGGATAGTCTAATGATCACAAGGTGTTGAATGACAATGTGCGACTGTGCTACATAATAGAATATGTACGGGTGCTTTTGAAGCTGTCCCTGATTGAATTCAGGTGCTGTAAGTTTGGATTTGGATTATACAGACGGACCTTCATTTAAGGATTCAAATTAGAACTACTGAGGTTGCAAAGTGCAACTCTTTCTTTACTTCGTATGGTCTATGTACATTCAAATTTGATTTATTCCATCTATCAGCTGGATGTACACATGTAGTGGGATTAAGAAAGCCATAGTTGATGAATATGTTGATATTGTTGCATTGGTATAGTGCTTTCCATTTTCTTATGTGATGAATGCCGATTGGAGGTTGGATGTATCTGTTTGCTCAAGTATTCTGATAATTGTTATCTGATCACAGGTTCCTCGTCTGGTTCGTATGCATTCTGATGAAATGGAGGTTTGTCCCTTGACCATTCTAATACTTTCTTCTTTGCAGTCTTGTTTTTCTTTGATTCAGTCTTTTTGAGTTCCCTTTTTTCACAAATTTTTTGGGCGGGGCAATGATTGCAGTTCTTCATACCCACAGTGAAAGCATTGTTAATTCTGAAAGCGAGTGAATGTGAGAATATGTTTGGGATACAAGCTAGGCTAATTCCGAGCAGCATTCATAGAGATGGATATGCACTTTCAGACGAAGTTTTGGCTGCCTATGTTGGATTCTCAAGCATTTCTGCCATAACTCTGCAATTCATTTCCATCTAGCCCATCCATATGTCCATGTGACCGATTGGAAACTTTGGTTTGACTTGCTAAAATATTTGATGGTTCTCACATCCATTGTCGAAATAGGGTGGGAAGAAATTACTTCCTTCCTGTTGATAAATTGAGCGGTCAGTAACCTTCAGACCATTATGCAAAAGCTACTGCAGCTTCTCCTTGTAAACTTGAGACCCTTCTAATATAAAATTTGAAAGCTTAAAAATACGGCACCTTCTGAGATATTGCTTCCTTTGATTCTATACTCGTAGTTATGCTTAGTTTTTTAGCACATTCTGGACTTTGACGTTTCTTGGTACTCTGATGTTTCTTATTCGGTTTATGATGATGCAGGACATTCAAGAGGCTCATGCTGGACAAATAGTTGCTGTATTTGGGGTAGATTGTGCCACAGGTACCGCATATAAAAGATAATCTTACTTTATGATGCCCTTTTTCCTCCCTTCCATAGGGACAATATGAAGTCAGGGGCTTTTCTCCCTTTCTTTCTGGGAACCTTGGTTTGGTCAGATCTTATTATGTGTAATTTGTACAATCTTTTCTCATTGTTAATATGGCCATACACTTGAAAACAGGAGATACATTTACTGACGGATCAGTCAGATACACCATGACTTCTATGAATGTCCCCGAGCCAGTGATGTCCTTAGCTGTTTCACCAGTTTCAAAAGATTCTGGAGGACAAGTGAGTAGTTGATTGGAAATGCATGTATCTTTGAACTCTGGAATTCCCTTAAAGTAATATAATGCTTTAAACAAGTGCAGTTTTCAAAAGCGCTGAATCGCTTTCAGAAAGAAGATCCCACTTTCCGTGTTGGTTTAGATCCAGAGAGTGGCCAGGTTTAGTTTCCTGCATTTTCTTGAAGGTTTTTATATTATGGCATACTTTGGTGTAAAAAATGGTGTACTCGTTGCCCAGAGAGATGCCTGATGTTGGATTGTTTGTTAAGCAGACAATTATTTCTGGAATGGGGGAATTGCATTTGGACATATATGTTGAACGCATAAGAAGAGAATATAAGGTGCCTTTCCGTTTTTTCTTACAATTACACTAAATTTATGTCTCTACAGATTATCTTAGTTTTACGTGACGGTTTTATTCCCTTGGTTGTCCAATGCTTATCCTTATTGCGTGTTAGGTTGACGCAACTGTTGGAAAACCTCGTGTCAACTTCAGAGAGACTATTACTCAAAGGGCTCAGTTTGATTATTTGCATAAGAAACAAAGTGGAGGACAAGGTCAATACGGAAGAGTAATTGGGTAAGTTGAAGGTTCTTTAATTGGCTATTTAATGTCTTGTCTTCCCTAACTATACAGTTTTTCTTCTCTTGATTTTCACCTATGTCATGCTACTTTCACCTGCAGGTATGTAGAACCACTTCCGCCAGGCTCCTCAACCAAGTTTGAATTTGATAACATGATTGTTGGACAAAACATTCCATCAGGCTTTATCCCCGCAATTGAGAAGGGTTTTAAAGAAGCTGCCAATTCGTGAGTATTGGAGTTCTTTTGCTTCTTGGGGGAAAATTGAAAGAGTTGGACACGACCATTTTAAAATAAATCATTTTTTCTATTCATTCATCAGTTATAGTTCCACAATTGTGGACTTTGATTTGAAAGTTATTTACTCTTAGACATAACGTTCTGGTTTTGATAGGAGTATGTGTTCATCATCACCCTTTATGTCCTATTTATGCAATGCTCATTTGATTCAATAGTCAAAATGAGACTGGCTTGTGCAACTGTTGAAACTGATCAAGTTTGGGCGCCAACAATTTCTTACTTCTGGCTATTGCTTCCCCTCATTTATTCCCTTTCTATTTCATAGTTCATCTCGTCATCTGAGATTTTGATATCTTTTTCTGTGCAGTGGTTCTTTAATTGGTCATCCCGTAGAGAATATTCGTATTGTTTTGACTGATGGTGCATCCCATGCTGTTGATTCAAGTGAACTTGCTTTCAAGTTAGCTGCAATATATGCTTTCCGACAGGTGCGTCTTTCTTTCTTCCTATACATATTTCAGAATGAGGACAGATGCTTTTGCTATGAATCAAATCTAATTTTACTGCACCTCCTGCTGCATTCCTTTGCTTTTCTATTAGGCTCCTCTTGTTCTTCCTTTGTTGATGCTGGTTGCTTACTAGTTTTCTAATTTGGTTATTTTTCTTTAAACCAGTGCTATACCGCAGCAAAACCTGTTATATTGGAACCTATTATGCTGGTGGAATTAAAAGCTCCCACAGAATTTCAGGGGACCGTTACTGGTGATATCAACAAGTTCGTATTTTAGTATGGCTTTTATTTTGGTATTGCTTTTTAGTTTCTCGTATGGGGAGCTAAATCCGTTATGTGCATAATTTTGCAGGAGGAAAGGGATGATTGTTGGGAATGACCAGGATGGAGATGACTCTGTTATTACTGCCCATGTACGTAGTATATGTATTAATACTACTAACTTATCTTGCCTGATGAAATATACACACACTCACCCATCCACCTACCCACACTCTCCCACCATCCCCTTTGGGTCGGAAATTACACTTTTTCTTGTTTTCAACTTATTTCTGAAATTTTGATGAATATACTGAGCTTTTGGGATCATTTCTCAGGTCCCTCTCAACAATATGTTTGGATACTCAACAGCTCTTCGTTCAATGACCCAGGTGAAATACTAGTGCAGCATTTCATTTAATTTTCATAGCTAGCTACTTCGACAGTTTTCAACAGTTCATTTATACTCTCTGATTTCATCTCAGGGTAAAGGCGAATTCACAATGGAATACATTGAACATTCACCAGTTTCTCAGGATGTTCAAGCACAATTAATTAATGCATACAAGGCTACGAAAGAAACTGCATAATTGATGTCTTTTGGGAGCATAACTCCTCTATTTTTGTAAAATCAGTTGTACGATATAATTTTATTTCATAATCATATACATAAGGGCCAAAATGTGGTCGATCAATTTTGAAAAAAAAACTCGAATAAAAGTTCCATACCTAAAATATAGTTATAAGAGGTGATTATGATAGATGCCTAAATTTGCTAAGTAGGTTGGACTGAGGACTGGTCCCTTTCATTTATAAGTTTGGGTAGATTTTAATTTTTGTGCCATTTGTTTGAGTGATATATGTTCTTTTCTTTTTTTTGGGTATAGTAATTTACCTTGATTTTAGATGGTTTTTTTTATTGGAGTTTATATATATATATATATGTGTGTGTATTGTCCCTTTGAGTAATGGGAAGTTGGTTCTAGTCTTAAAAACTATCTTTGTGGGGATTTTTCCATTCTCCTGGTTTGAACTAGAGACTTCTGGTTAAGGGGTGAAAGTGTCAAATCAATAACACCAATTAAGCTTGGTTATAAGTTAGCTATATGAAGGTTAATATTTTAAATTAGCCATCACACATTAAAAGTGACGGTCAAATGGTCTTAAAAAATTCTTATGAGCTTTGGAAAAGTTTGGTAAAATTAATGTCACAAGCTAGAATCTCGATCTTGGTTTCAGGGACTTAAGAGAAATTAGTTTTGCTAAAAAAAGATAAATAAATTAATTTATTTTTATTTTAAAAAAATACATTTTGATGCTATTTAAGTTCCTTTAACATAGTTATTTTTTCCCAATAAAAGTTATAATATGTAGTTTTATATTCAATAAATATTTATTTAAAAGAATAGTAACAATAATAAAAGAAGAAATACTCCTTTCGTTTTTTGTCACATTGTGAGAATTTCTTCGAGTTTCTTTTACTTGTTATATTATATTTACAAAACAACTTTTAACGAACGTTTTCTTATAAGGCCCTTCAATTAATAACAAATTATAATATTTTTTTTTTATTATTCTACCATGGAAGCTGAGTAGAAACACTAATGAGGAGATAAAAAACTATAAAGGGTATTCTAATTTATACGAGACAAAAACATATAATTTTGTATTTCTTTAAATAGTGTGATGTCCAAAATGTGATAAATAAAAAATGGCAGGAGTGATTCATAAAATTGCAATTTGGGTGGAAAACATTGTCAATAGTGGAACTAGTGGGGTGGAAAATAAATTTAAATACTTGTTGCGGTTCTCTCTTCAATTCAGCGCCAAAATTCATTCTTGGCTTTTGGCGCTTGTCGGAAAGGTGGGGAACACAGTCCTCCAGTTCTCCTTCAGTGACAACCTTCTCTTCCTCGGAGGTTTTTGGAAACTGGGTGAGCAGTTTCCAGCTCGCTTCTACGATTTCAATGCTTAAAGCACGAAGAAATTTCCTCTGGATTGTTGTCTAGGGTTTCCTTTCATCATCACTGCCCTAGATGAATCTAATTTCAGAATTCATCGTCAGACAGCAAAGAAATTTCTGTTAGATATTTTATTTTCCTGGTAAATTTTTAGGATGTCTGCTCCTGGAGAGGAACTCTCTCAGTTCGACATATCTACAGAGGTAACCCCTCAAATTTCTTCTTATTTTATCGCAATTGAAAGTAAACAAATTTCAGCTTGTGCAAAATATTATGCATAAAGGTGATGATGTGTTATGTATGGTTCAGGAGAAGGATAAGTTGGTGGCGGAGGTGGTTCGGTATGTATTATTCAAAACGGAGAACAACAATGGCTGCCCAATAAAGAGGGAAGAGCTTGCTCAAATTATTACTAAAAGAAATTATAAGCAGAGGAATCTACCTGCTTATGTTATCGATGAGGCTAGATCGAAGCTATCCAGCATTTTTGGGTATGAAATGCGTGAGCTTCAACGTACTCGCTCTTCTGCGAATCAGGGTCGTGCTGCTGCTTCACAACAAGGTTAGAAAGCTACTGCTTTACTATTAATTTAATGTTCATGTTGAGATTTGCACATCACTTTCTTACTGAATCTCATGCTGTTTTAGACATTTTTTCTGCTTTCATGGTCAGATGTCTGCTTAATTGGTTTGATAAATGTGTTGCCGACCAATTCAAATTTTTTGCTAAAATATTGATTCTGAAATTCACTTTATTCTCATGATACTAGCAGTCATCACAGCATAATTTTTGGACTTCATGTGTCTGGTCATTGATAATCTTTCTCATAGATTCGTTTGATGCCGACTAGATCTGATCACAACTAACAGGTACTACTATGGGGATCTTACTCTCAGCAGTGAATGACAAAGGAATGTGGAATGTCAAGCTGTGAAACGGAAATCATCAATCTTTTGCTTTTGCTATTCCGTTTAGCGGAGACTTTAGAGTCGAAATACCAAGCTGTGAGACTTCGTTCAGTGAAAATCCCAGTGTGAAAGACTTGGCAAGATTGGCTTCGTAGTGGTACCACAAATGCCTTGGATGAACAAGTTTCAACTTCTCTTTTTTTACCTCCTGTAAATCAAAACACGAGAGTTTAGGGCACCCTAACGGTGGGCACGACATGTAGATTCAATCATCTTTCTCTCTTTAACCTCTTTCCCTCATTACTAGAGCGAGTGTTCGGGCAGGTGGAGTGATGGCTAAGCGAGTCAGTCAACGAGCGGGATATATGAAGTGAACCAGAGAGGGCCCCGGGTATCATTCCGCCTTGTTCCAAGTAACAAGATCTCTTTCGATAAAAAGTGAGGGATTCATTAGCTAGAGCAAGGGTTGATCGAGCTTCCCGAACCTAGGAAACCAGATGAGGTGGGACGAGTAGGAGAATCCCAAAGACTGCTAATTCCATCGGGTTAATAGTCATCCGATAGACGATTGTTGGGTTCTTAAAGATCAGATCCAAAAGTTATTAAATGATGGTGTCATTGAAATAGACCCTCCTAAGCAATCTGTGGTCACCTCAAATCCGGTAGTTGTAATAGTTGGAGATATTCTTTGTCTGATAGCTGAGATCTCGCGTTACCATGGACTCAAAAGTCTCCTTAGTAACTTTATTACTTGTCGGTATTATATTGAGGGGTATTCGCAACGATCTTTTCCCTCGGCCCTATAGGAGTGCAAGCCTTTTTTACAGAGGAGGATCTTTGCCACAGAACGAACTCTTCCAGATGAGGATGTTAGCGAATAGGCTTTCAAGATGAGAGCTGCTAACAAGCTGAAGCGGGAATTTGACTCCATTCTAGAGGGCCACCTGCGCTAGATAACATGCTCGATAAGGCATGAGCCCGAGCTTCAACCTGCTCATGGATATATCCGTAGTTGGATTCACACTAAGAAAGGTAGATGGGCACAGTTTTTGACTATCACGATGCACAAAAGAGTGCATTGGCGAAAGGCTGCGACGCCACCTGTTATCTTGATTCGCTTCTTTATGACTTAACTCACGACGCGACTTCCCTCTACGTTCAAGGCAAGAAAGCAATGAGACTAAGAAGAGGGCTTCTCCTTGGTACCAGATCAATTGAATGAATTAGCTGGCCTAACCAAGAAAGGTAAGACCTACACCAACTAAGTCTTCCACTGAAGCAAGAGTATACGCAGCGGGCGCCATTGGAGAAGGAGCTCACAAGCCCGAGTCTCTCCGCGGAAGACATGGGAATTTCCTTTCTTTTACAAGTCTGGGACAGAGGCTTAGACACTAGGCACTAGTCTCGGTTGAAAACGAAGTTTCAGCAGAAGCAAATGGAAAGGAGGATTTTAGGTAAGGTAAAATCTTTTCCCCTTGACCAGCTAGCCACGAACTAGGGAAGCAAAGCAGCACCTGAAAAGGCTGCCATCCCAGAGCCAGAGACGGTTAACCGAACGTAGGCTGGAAGTACTAAGCCGAACAATAGGTCGAGTTCGGAATAGGGATAAGTCCACGAATAGCGGCAAATCAGGTGTTTTTTTGTGCTGTGTCGTTGAATCCGAAGCTACTGGTAGTCCCGAGGGGATGGCATCCTCCTATAAGAGTTAGCAGTACTGAACAAGCGAGTCATCGGCCCGGGGAAAGAAAAGGAAGGACCGCCTTCATCTACCGCTAGCTATTCTGGAATACCAGATTGAATTGAAAATCTCATTTATCACCTGTTTGATTCCTGTTTTTGAATTCTCCTTATTGTTTAAATGTCTTTTTACGCAAATATGCATTTTATTCTAAGTACCTTATGGGTAGCGGTTTCCCGAGTGTCAATGAATACAAGTTGTTGGTTTGTGGTAGCTATTTCTTTTTGCCTAGATTTAGTCTTATTCTGTGGTCTGTGGTCTCAGTTAGAAGAACATGGTCTGTTTTGTTGACTGCTTCCTTGATTTACAGCTGCAGCTGATGCAAAATCATATATAATCGTTAGTCAGCTGCCTGACGACATTTACAAGAAATTTGTGGAGAACAAGAACAAGTCGCATGTTACTGGTTTTACTTTTGTTGTCATTGGTATAATTCATCTTGCTGGAGGCAAGATAACAGAAGGTACCATTTCCATTTGGGTTGTTCTCTTATTTTTATTTTTCCGTAAATTCTTTGAGGTGGGGTTGTTTGTTTAGGCTCCAAACTGAATCTCTTGGTCATTGTAAATTCGTAAATCTACCTAAATGCGTCTTTTGCAGAAAACTTTATTGTTCCATCCATAGCATGGTAAATTCAGCTGTCTTATCCTGCAGACCAGGAGAAATGCCTACGTATACTCTGAATCCAATATCTACTATACATTGATTCATGCAGCAGGCCAAAATCCTGGCTGACTAGATGCTTAATATATCTCTTTGTTCTTGATCTTGGTCTTCATTACGAGGACAATTACCTTCTCTTCATATTCTTTTTCACATATAATTACTTATTAAATTCCTGATCTTGCATTGCTAATATTGAAGAAAATCTTTGGCATCACTTGAGCCGGCTGGGATTGACGGAAACTGAAGAAAGTCATCCAACTTTTGGAAACGTCAAACTAGCTTTGGAAGCACTTGTCCAGCAGAGGTTAGCATTCTCAGTAGAATGAATTTCTTATTCTTATGCAGGCATAGGACTTTCTACAATCAATATCTTATTTTCTGCTGTGCTAACATAATTTTCAAACTTATACACTGATCTTTAGTTTCTCAATTTGTAGGTACTTGCAGAAAGAAAAAGTGAGTGGTCCTGAAGGTTATACTGTTAACTATGAGCTAGCTGAGAGAGCATTGGATGGTGCAGTGATTGAAAGAGTCAAGGAATATGCTATAGAGGTAAACTTTACTTGCTTTCCCTAGAATAGTATGATTATTTTTTTTGGTTAAAAAAAAAGGTATGATTATATTTTCTAATTTGGTTGGTCTACAGCTTTTCTCAACTTCTAAGAAGTTACAGTAGGTCATTTAGCATGAATTGACAAGTGATACCATCAATTCTGCATATAAAAGCCTTTTAAACAGGGAGGTTGATATTGATATTTTGAGCAAAAAGATTGCCAGTACGCGTACTCATTGGTTTACACATAATAACTAATTGTTTGTGAAGTCTTTTATCTTCTAGTTCTAATTGCTAATCTCAGCCACATCACAATGCTCCCCTTCTCTGCTTCCACCCCATTCCCTCTGCTAACTTTCTTTAAAAAGTAGTTGGGGGTTTGATCCTCAATCAGTGGTTGCATACTGATTTATTTGGTTCAGCTTTAGTTAATATCTGTTTCGCGTTTGTGCTAGTGATTAATTGCACTTCTATTTTGGCAGCTTGTTCGACAAGATGGCAACAATGCTGATGTGACAAACTGTAGCAGATTTTAGCTCCTCATCCAATTAGCACAGTGGTACTTAATACAGTGAGACTTTTGGCTCACATTAGGCATGAGTGAGATGATTCTGTGGTGGCCAAGGAAGAACAAATATCACAAAATTTGCTCTTGCAAGTGTATAAAGTTGCAGTCTGAAACATGTTTATTGTTTTCTTTTTCGCAGTAGATGACTAGATTGTAATGTAGTTAACTGAATTTATACTTTGTGAGCCTAACTTTTGCCTGAATCTTTAGTGCTTCCTGATAGAACAGGATCTTCACTATACAGCTTTTGGATTATTCATGTTCTATAGCACCTCATTTGTTATTATAATACTTTTTCTATTTCAAAATATCTATTAAGTAAATTAAAAAAAATATTTAAGTTGAAAGATATAATTTGACAGATAAATTGAAAATTGAAACGGAAGGAGTAACTCAGTTAGAGGAAGGGGATTGATTGTCCCCAACTTAGAGATGTTAAATTCCTATGTTTGCAAAAATGACCAATTGCTCTTAACACCTATAGAGATAAAGTTTCCTCAAATTTAGGCCACAATAAGTAAGGCATTGAGCCACTTTATTGTTTAACTCAAAACATTATTGACACAAAAATTAGTATACTAAATTCTAATGGCCAACTCCAAGTGCTTCAAAAGAAAATCTCCAGGCACATTCAAGGACCAACCACATTTCCCTGGCTCAAGTAAATGCTTCTCTCTCCTTTGTGGGTAGTTCAAGATCAGGCTCAAGTGCAGTGAGACGCGAAAAGTACTGATCTACCATGTCTTCCGTTACTTGCTCCAAGCTTGGAGGGCTCCACTGCATCACATGAAACATCAATAGCAAATTGAAATGAGACTGCAGCAAAACTAACAGACACATGTTTCGCCAAGAATTACAACAACAATACTACCTTTGGCATGAAATCCTTATCAACTAGTCGTGCACGGACTCCCTATAACAGAAGAAGCAAAAAAAAAAAAAATCATAATCATAAAGATTCACAAACTCAAGTGCTCTTAGTTCTATAAAAGAAAATACCTCAGAGAAGTCGGTGCTTATCTGTCCAGCCATTGCTTGTAGGCTCATCCGATACTCTCTAATTATGCACTGATCAAGAGTCTGAAATCTACCTTGTCGTATCTGGAGAAGTCATTCATAGAAACTCAAAAGGCTTTGAAGTTCAGAAAATTACTGCAGGTTACTGGTCAAATTTACCCATGACTTACAGATCTCAACGAAACCTTCAAGCTCAATGGTGCAGTTTCTTTTAGTCTCTTTAATGTTGATAAACACCATGCATCTTGTGTTCTGCCAGCCTCACTTTCCTGAGGAAATTTATATGAGTTGAGTTAATCGCCTTCAAAATAACCTTCCAAAGGTATGAAGATTCAGTTTTTGTTTCTTTGAAGTTCCATTCTCCTTTCATTTACTTATGTTTCCTTCTATGTTATTTATATTCTATTTTACCATCTCATTTATAATATTCTATTTTACTATCTCAATGCTTCTTCGAAGAAAGACAAGGAAGAAACTAGTTTAAATAACTTTTACTTTGAGAGTTTGTTTTATGCAAGATATGATTTCTTGGAGGAAAACGTTAGGTTCATTAGCATAAAAGCCGCACCGAGAGGAAACAAAAGAAGAAGATAGACTAACCAGAGCATCAATGATTTCCTCAACCGTGTCATGACTAAAACATTTATTGAGTGTATCAATCCTGATAAAAGCACAGACAATAAATTAATTGTCTTGCCCATGCAAACAAATAAGCAAATATCTCTAACACGAATGACATAAGTAATGATGACGTATGAGGATTAATCATCTTATACTGTTGTACAGAATAAACTTAAAGAGTTCTTGCACTGGCCTCCACAGTGAAGTGACTAAAAGGTACAAATTTGACGGCTCCAAAAGCAGGCTCGGATGAGATATTTATCGTATCCTCTCACCATGATGGTAATTCTTAAATAAGAAAATCCTTACCGGTTAATAACACTTGTTTGATCTGGCTGGACAAGGTCTCCAAAAGTTTCCAGAGAAGTTTCAATGACAGAAGGGTCATCAGTCATCAAATTTCTAAGTTGTTCTTCAATTAAAGGAAGCTTCTGCACAGTGGAGGACAAGAAGAAAAAGAACATATCTTTAAATGAATTAGAAATAAATGAATACCGAAAATTAATTTTAGGTTCCAAGTACAGACTGCAGTAAGGGAGTAGTGAGTCGCAAGCCCACAAGACACCATTTCTACTCCATTTAGCTTGTCTCCAGTTAGGGCCAAGTACTCACCTGCAAATATGTTTTGGACCTGAAGTATTAATTTAGAGCAGAATTGCAGAATCAACCTATTAGAAAATGTTGGTAATGAGTCAAGGTTGTTTTTGACAAATTGAGAATTAGACTTATGGAAACATACTTGATAAAAGGTCAACATGAACATGTAATCCTAGGTCAAGGTCAGAAAAACAGCTTATTCTTGAACATATGAAGTATAGGATTCCGAAAAATTGATGAAACCAAGAAAACCTCAGGGCCTAAAAAGTTCACCTAAGCAAAAACCTGATGATTTATGATAACAATAATGCTTTACCTAAATAACCAGGAAGATGGGACAGGTAAAATGATGCGCCAGCATCAGGATGGAAACCAATTAAAGTTTCAGGAGTGGAAAAAACCTGCATGTATTATGACAACTGAAGCTGAGTTTCATATCGATAAAGAACATTTAAGATACAGATAGAAACTACATCGCACTTCTCCACAAGAATGCCAGAAGAAAAGACCAAATATTTACACAACGCATCTCCCTTGTTTTTTTCCATACTTTACAACATCCAATCTGCTCAATCTTGAAATACTGACTCAAAATGATCCAATATATTCTTAAAACATCCATCAGCCTTCATTGTGCAAAACTTTCTTTTGAACCGTAGATACTACTTTTACTTCTAGCATGAGCATGAGGTATGCTCCTTAGCTCTCATTTCTTCAACGTAAAGAAACAAGAAAATCGACAAGGTAGTGGATGTTAACACTGAGATAGGTAACACAGTTCTTCAAAGTAGTCAACCGCTTAAGCAACAGGTTGAAACAATTATTCAGTCAAGCAAATCAAAGAATAAAGCAGAAATTTGGCTAGAATGTAAGTTTGTTTTACAGTTTTCTCAGTCGCAACTCTGAATGTTCCAGGAATTGAAATTCCTGCCCCACCACCCATCGTAAATCCATGCAGCAGTGCCACCTGCATTAATAGATGAATAGCTGTTTATTTGAGAATAAAACATCAAACAATCTCCATAAAGTGTCATCCTATTGACTAAATATCCACATCACTAATTATAACATCCCATTATCCTTGACTTTCAGTATTTGCATTTTCTAAAGACACAAACATCTTACAAATATGTTCTTCTTTTAGGGGGAGGGGTAAATATTGAAGAAATACAAAAACGGGATATCATGAATAAGTCTATTGCACTACACCAGCTTTCTTGTGATGATGTATCAAAGAAGGACACACAGTTCTACAAAACTGTCCTGTATTATTAGCATGCAAGACCTACTAAGAGGAGTCTTCGTAAGCATTATTTCTATCTATCACTATCTGAAAAGTTAATATTAAGAACACAAATCAATAAATAACTCATTGTGTAGAAACTAGGACATGTCCCTGACTCCTATAGAAGGGGGAATCGGAGGAGAAATTTACTTCAGTTGCCTGAACTTAATAGTAAACATATAGAAAACACATAAAATCCAGGGAAAGCATGACACTCACATGTGGCTTCAAGTATGTCCCGAGAATGTATATGAAAGTGTATAATGTCCAAAAGAATTCTTTACACTCTTCAAGATTCCCTGCACAATTAAACTAGAACTTATTCAAAACATCCTTTTCCAGAAAGGGAAATTTCATAATCAGATAAAAGAAATTCCACTCTGAACAAGAAATATTAGAGTTTGCACATGGGAAACTTGTAAAACATACTCATGGCTGTTAATGAAATTTCACTTGGTAAACAAAGTTGGATGGACTGATACATTTACATTGTTGTTAGTGAAATTGGTAACTTAATCTCAATTTGAAGAAAAGGCAAAAAGCTTAAGTGATCTGAGCCCATCAATACTTCTAAGCAAAGTGATCAATTGCCCAGAACTATAATAATAAAACAAATTCGTACAGTTCTCTGGATACAAAGATATGTTCTCCTACCTGCACGTACTAAATTGTAAAGTGTTACAATGTCACCACCAGCACAAAATGCCCTTCCTCTGCCCTTCAATAGTTTAAACTATGATTAGGTTACTTCATGGAGCTAACAAACACAAAAAACACAGGAGAACTACAAAAGAAAATCAACATAAGCTTATCGAAATTAGAAATTACCTTCAATACCACAAACCCAATGTCAGGATCGTCCTCCCAACTTCTGTACAGTTTCAGTAACCTAGCCCCCTAAAATCCCACATATCTCTCAGTTACTATGAGCCATATGATCACATTCAAAAAGGAACAAACTTCAAGGTAAAACAAAAACCCAAAAAAAAAACATTGATTAATGGGTTGCCAAAGGAACAACAAACAACAAAATTAAGCGCATACATAACAAACAGATGCTAAAGAAAAGGGGAACAAGAAGCTAACAATTGAAAGATTAAGCGCATTGAGGGCAGAGGGTCTGTTCAGAATTGCAGTTCCTGAAGCAGCATTTCTCTCCTCTAACACCTGAAACAATCACATAGAAATTTTGAATACAAAAAGTATATACAAATTTACAAGAAACTCTCCACTCCGCTAAGAAGAATTTTTTAAACTTACAACATCTTCGGTTTCACTGAGAAGAGGGTTGTTTGATACAGAGCAAAGGCTTCTTTTGCAAAGAGAATCGAAAACAGAACGCCTCACCAGTAATGAAGCGGACTTGAGCCTTCGCATTTCGTTTTCCTATCTGAAAAATTCTGAGTAATTCACCTTCTTCAAATTAGTATTGAGATCAAAGTGAAGCTCTGTAGTTAATCAGTAGCTTCACAAAACTGAACTCACCAAATCAAATATGATTCAATGGGTTCCGGGGGAAATTACGAAACCTTCGGACGGTTTCTTTTACCATTTGAGCTGTAATTTTTTTCTGGATACCCAACTCAAGCCAAAATCTTTTTCTTTGTTTTTTTTTTCCTGAGCCAAAACCTTTTTTTCTTTTTGGTTTTTTTTTTCTGGTCCACATCTTTTCTAAAAAAAATTATGGGAAAATTTTTCCAATACTCTTTAGGTAAGTTTAATCCTACACACAACTTATTATTTGTTTCTTTTATCTTTGAAATTAAACCATGTGTTAAAGAACGGTCCGTCACTATAAAATGTAATGATACTAACAATGTTAAAATAAGTTTAAATTCGTAGGTTGGTTCATAACGTTCATAAAATGGACGAATATGGATTTCTAAAATTAGGTCCGTCAAAAATTAGTTCGGATTGGATTGGCCAGTTTTGAGTGCACGCTTTGTAGTCCGGTTTGGTTCATGAACTGGCCCCTTTTTCTCATTTTTTTAGACATTATTTAGATATTATTAATGTGTAATTATTTTGTTTCATATTCAAATATTAGTGTAATTTTATGATTAGTTGAATTTTTTTTTAAAATGTAATTTTTAATATTTTTTTAAGATTAAAAATAATTTTTAACAAAAAATAATGTACTATTTATTTGTAATTATTTTATTTCTTATCTAGAAGTTAGTATAATTTTTATGATTAGTTGAATATTTTTAAATAAAATAAAATTTTAATATTTTTTAAGCTTAAAAATAATTTTTATTCAAAAAATATATAAGAAAAAAGTCCGCGGGCTAGCCCATTTATTCGTGGGCTGATCGCGAACAAATATAGAGTATAGGAATTTCGGCACGTCAACATTCAGACCGAATCGAACCGGATTGTTTTAGGGCGATCCAAATGTGGTCCGGTCCGGTCCGATCTAGGTCGGTTCTGTCCATTTTACAGTAGTAGTTGGTACCACTTTAAAGAGCTCACATACTCATCAGATGAAAAATTAGAAGTATATTTTTTTACACATAATTTTAGGTTAATGACAAAAAATAAAAAAATAAGTTCAGAATAAAATATGATTTAAATAAATAATATAGGAATATTTTCAAAAATTTTGAACTGAATTGACATTTATTACGGTTCCCAATCATCGCATGTAAGTTGCACATGAGCTTTTTAAGGTGGTTTTGTTGCATTTTAGGATGGCACGCCACTTTTTGGCTTAGTTCAAGAGTACAAACAAAGTAAAAAATGAATTTAAGGATAGAATACAATTTAATTAAATATTCTATTTTATTTTTTTTACTTGTCATATTTTAGAAATTACACTGTTGAATTTTAGATATTTTTTTGTGTTGACTAAAATGCCTCTAAACTTTTATCTCTCTTCATTATTATTTCTACTAATTTTCACGATGAAAAAATAAAAAGATGTTAGAATTTGTTACTCCCCGGGTTAGAAATCTAAGGAATTTTGGACCTAAACACAAAAATTAAGAACATTGAAAACAAGACAAGTCTTGAAACAAAATACCTTTTAAACCCTTAATAAATAAGGAGAGTAATAGATGTGAAAGATTATAATAAATGATAAAAGAGATGAGTAAAGATGAAAAAAATATAATAAATACTCAAAATGTGACAAGTATAAAACATACAGAAATGAGTAGGATGTGATAAGTTAAAAAAAAAAAAAAGGAGTGATAAGAGTGGCATTCTTGAGAATTTTCCTTTTCATTTTGAAGGCATTTCTTTTGTAACAGAACAGCACACACAGACTTGGTTTATTCTTCCTCAATATCATGGGAAATGCATAACAGACTTTATCACCAAATCTTTCTCATCGTATTTCGTGACACATTGATTCTCGCATTCCACCATATCCCCATCCATCCTCCTCCTTCCTTCCTTCCTACCCAGTTCCATCATTCCATTATATAGGGCGACGCCATTCTCTGTTGATTCCCCAGTTTATTATACCTTTCTCTTAAGCAAATATACTCTGAACTCTTGCTCTAATTTAGCAATGGCAAATCAGCCCATCAGAGTGATGGTTACTGGCGCAGCTGGTAATAATAATACTATACATCTTGTTATGTTCTTTTCTTTGTGAAGAAGATAGGTTATTCTATTTCATTGCTTATTGATTTTGTCTTTTGATTTCCTTCTGATCAAGTAATTAATTCAATTCTTGTCTTGGTTTTTTGGGTTCTTTCTTGTATTAGCATTACATATATGTTGTAATTTCTTGTCCATTGATTATATATTTGGGGGAAAATTGTTGGGTTGGTTTGAAAATGGAGTATTTGGGATCAATTGAAAAACCCCTTGTTCTTTCGGGTTGTGCTTATTTGTCATGGAAGATTGTTACCCATATATGGAGCTTTGTGAATTTAGAAAAAGAACCCATCAGAATTTTAGTAACTGGTGCTGCAGGCATGTTTATTACTTTCAAAATTTATCAGTTTTTTTTTGCCGGAAAATGACTTATTTGGTCCTTAAAATTGTCATCCTATGGTTTAATAAGATTTTCGTCGGCCTTTATATGGGCTTCTTAAAGAATCCTGCCACCAGACAGCCAAAATCTTGAAGTCCATTCCCCTTTTTATGTTTGTATGTTCTTCTTAAAGCATCCCACCACCATATTATGCTACACGGCCAAGAATCTTGCCATCCCTTTTCCATTTTTTATGTTTTTATGAATTTTTATAGGCCATTTTCCCTTTTTTGCCTTTATTGTTTGTGGCTAATAAAATTGGTATTTCAATCAATAGAGAGAAAAGGGTTCGCACAAAAGAAATCTTCTTGACATGGTTTAAAACTTTGTGCCACAGGCCAAATAGGCTATGCCCTTGTTCCCATGATTGCTCGAGGGGCTATGCTTGGCCCTGATCAACCAGTTATCATACACATGCTAGATATTGAACCAGCAGCTGAGGCTCTGAATGGAGTCAAAATGGAATTGATTGATGCAGCTTTTCCTCTTCTTAAAGGTACAATAGATTTTAAATTTGTCTGCAGAATTTTAGCATTTATTATTAGTTAGTTCTGATTTTGTGTTTGGCTTTTGGATGAACAGGTGTTGTTGCCACTACAAACGTTGTTGAAGCTTGCAAAGATGTTAACATTGCTGTAATGGTTGGTGGATTCCCACGGAAAGAAGGAATGGAAAGAAAGGATGTCATGTCCAAAAATGTTTCAATTTACAAAGCTCAGGCTTCTGCTCTCGAGCAGCATGCTGCCCCAGATTGCAAGGTAACTTTCAGCCATGGATGGCAATCGAGACGACTTTAACTGACCTAGATCATCTATTGATCAATCTTTTCTTTTGCTTAGAGCATAGGCTAGAGTTGTATCGATGGCATCACATAACAATCAAACTCGATATTTATATTGTATTTTGTGCTTTGCTTATCAATTGTCTCAAACTGTTGTGTTAAATGAATCTTTTCATCTATTGATCAATCTTTTCTTTTGCTTAGAGCATAGGCTAGAGCTATATCAATGGCATCACATATAACAAGCAAACTTGTTACTTATATTTGTATTTTGTGCTTCGCTTATCAATCGTCTCAAACTCTTGTGTTAAATGAATCTTTTCTTGCTAAATTGACACAGGTTCTTGTGGTGGCTAATCCAGCCAATACAAATGCACTCATTTTGAAAGAATTTGCCCCTTCAATCCCACCAAAAAACATCACCTGCCTCACAAGACTTGATCATAACAGAGCTTTAGGTCAGATTTCAGAAAGGCTAAATGTCCATGTTAGTGATGTAAAGAATGTGATCATATGGGGAAATCACTCTTCAACTCAATATCCTGATGTCAATCATGCTACTGTAAACACTGGAAATGGATTGAAACCTGTCAGGGAACTTGTTTCTGATGACAAATGGTTGTTCACAAATCCCTCGAGAGCTCTTACAAATGTTAGGGGCAACTGCCACCCCGTTCCGATCCCTTTTAGTTCCGTTCTTAGCTTATGACAGCGCTGTTCTCATGTAACAGGTTAAATACAGAGTTCATTACGACTGTGCAGCAGAGGGGTGCAGCCATTATCAAAGCCCGAAAGCTTTCTAGTGCATTATCAGCTGCAAGTTCTGCTTGTGATCATATACGGGATTGGGTTCTTGGCACTCCAAAGGTTGATTTTCAATTTTCTAAAAACTCATTCCTAAAGATCTAATTTGTTAGAGAATATAGCAAAAATATCCTTCACAGTTTTACATTTTAATCCTTCTAAAAATGGCAATATACTATTGAATTCAGTCAGTTGTGACAGAGATAATCACGGGCATTTATAGGATGACAAAATAAAAATATTATTTAACAGAGCTCTTTCTTTGCAAGTGATTATCTCTACCGCAACTGAAAAAAATGAACCTAAGATTGACAAAACATAAAAACATGAAGAGCATTTCTTACTATATTCTCAATTTGTTATTTGTTATTTATTTTAGTGGACTCATATCTCCATCATGAATCATGTAGCTTATATTCAATCACATAATTGTCCTTGTTGTTCTTGTCTCCATAATTGGAGACATAATCAACGACTAGAGATAACAGACGGTCTTCTTTGAATTGTGTGCCTTCAGTTGCATACAAGTCATATGATTCATGAATTGTGGAGGATATGGATCGGATCCATAATATAATTTTACTATTTCACCAGTTTCTACTAGTCTGTAAAACAAAATTTGTTCTCAGGGAACATGGGTGTCAATGGGGGTTTATTCTGATGGTTCATATGGCATACAACCAGGAGTAATTTACTCTTTTCCTGTTATTTGTGAGAAAGGGGAATGGTCAATAGTACAAGGTAAATGTTTTTTTGGCAAGAATTTCAACTTCCCATTTTATTTGACATTTTTTTTTGCTCAGTTTCTGAATTTGATGCAGGTCTCAAGATAGATGATTTTTCAAGGGAAAAGATGGATGCAACTGCAAAAGAATTGATTGAGGAAAAATCATTGGCCTATTCTTGTCTCAATTGAGAATTTGTGAATTTCAAATCAAATTATAATAAGTTTGATGCCACTGTATTAATTAATTGATCATGAAGTTAAATAAAAGGGTTGAATGATTTTTCTTCATCTTTGGACTAGTTCCATGGCACACCAAATCATTCTTTGTTAATGAGTTTACATTACTTTTCGGGAAATGTATGCATTATGTACCGCACCACATCTTACTACAGAGTCTGATATCTATGCATAATTTTGACACATCAAATTCTTGTTTATGAATTTGCATTACTTTTCGGGAAATTGGCTATGTGTACACATAAATTATATACTCGCTGCACATTATATATGGCACCACATCTCATGACATGACAGAATCAACATTTATGCAAGTCTAATGCATAATCTTGGCACACCAAATTCTTGTTGTTAATGAGTTTGTATTATCTTTCGAGAAATTGGTTATGTATATACATGAACTATATATTCACTGCACATTATATAGACTCAACTCATGCTCGAAGATCGTTTGTATAATTAGAGGAAAACAGTTATATATTTAATGTGCGACGAGTATATAATGCATGCATATTTATAGCCAATTTCCCTTGTCTGCAACTACATCAAGATTTCAATACATAATTTGAGCAGAAAAGTGAAGATAATGAACATATGAGAAAAACCAGAACAATTCTCTGATCCAATATTTAGTTTCCATGTCCAAATAATGCTTTAAAAGATTGAAATTATTAAACTAAAAACCCCAGAAAAAACTAACGCTCTGATCTAGTCTTCTTCCAAACACAAAATCATCCAAAAGTTTGAAGCCACAAAGATTCACCAATACCTTTTTTAAGACCTCTGCTCTAACGCGATCCCCTTGTAAGACATGAATAAGCGGCAGATTTTTCCATCATAAGTTCTTCAGCAGACGCATCCATCTTTTCCCTCGAAAATTCATCTATGTTAAGCTCTGTCATTTCATTAACATAATCCAGTGTCATCACGATAACTCTTTATCAATTAGATAATCTCATACTGAACGGATACTTTAGAGGTGAAAGCTCTGTTTACCTTGAGCAATTGACCATTCTTCATTTTGGCAGGTTACGGGAAAAGAATACATAAGACCTGGTTGGATTCCATATGAACCATCTGAATATATTCCCATAGAAACCCATGTTCCCTGCAAAATTCGTGCAAAATAATAAACGTTCAAAGTCCCGTTCATTTTTGCATATCCAAAAGTAGAAAAAACATGCACACTCACACACATACACACACAGAAGGTACCTTTGGGGTGCCAAGAATCCAGTCACGAACGTGATCGCAAGTAGCACTTGCTGCAGACAATGCACTAGACTTTTTTCGAACTTTAAGGACATTATCACCGCGATGCTGCACAATTGTCACAAACCTACTCTGCAGCCTGGATTAAAGCATTAAAAGTTCAGAATCAGGTAACGCCATGGAAGATAGCAGCAGCATAAAAAGCTCATGGCGGCTAATATAAAAAGGACTTGGTCTTTGAAAATCACTATACCATTGTTTATCAAGCATAACTTCTTGGATAGGCCTTTCTCCATCAGTAGTTGTCACAGTAGCATAATTTGCGTCTGGATATTGCGTTACTGAATGGTTTCCCCATATTATGACATTCTTGACATCAGTAACCGGAACCTTGAGATGTTCAGATAGCTGAGATAGAGCTCTATTTTGATCAAGTCGAGTTAGGCATGTAATATTTTTTGGTGGAATTGAAGGAGCAAATTCTTTCAAGATGAGCGCATTAGTATTTGCGGGGTTTGCTACCACCACAACCTAGACAAATATAAAACATTTACATCAATGTAGAATATTAGAGACAAAAATGCGCGTAAACACCTCAACCATCTCAAAGAAAGCCTAACGAGGTAATACAAAACACACTTGACTATGTAGGATATTAGAAAAAGATGCACATAAAGAACTCAACCATTTCCAAGAAAGCCTAACGATATAATCCAAAACTCAATTGACTATGTAGGATATTAGAAAAAGATGCGCGTAAAGAACTCAACAATCTCCATGAAAGCTTAACTGGGTAATCCAAAACTCATTCTTCGTTAGAAATTAGATAGCGTTAAATTTCTGTTCACCTTACAGTTCGGGGCAGCATGTTGATCCAAGGCGGAACCATGAGATTTGAAAATCGATACATTCATTGGCAATACATCTTTCCTTTGCATTCCTTCCTTGCAGGGAACACCAGCAACCATAATGGCAATATTGACACCTTTACAAGCTTCAACAACATCTGAAGTTGCAATAATACCTACAAAGTAAAATGAAAGTTGAAGGCAAGTAATCGATGGACCGACATTTTCTTCAGCTAAGTATAGAATATTAAGAAGCAAATTACCTTTTAGAAGAGGAAAAGCAGAGTCAACCAATTCCATCTTCAACCCTTTTAAGGCCTCAAAAGCTCGATCAGGACCGAGCAAATGCAGGATTATTGGCTGATTAGGGCCTAACATTTGTCCTCTAGCAATCATGGGGACAAGAGCATAACCTATTTGGCCTATAACAAGAAAATGTAAATCAAATGATCTAGGATTTACCCTTAAAAGATGACCATTGAACTCTTTCAAGTTCCCCTAAGGACAAGAAAATATACAATTGAAAGATATCAAAATATAATCTTCCCTGAATCATTTTTTTTGTCTTTCATAGTGTGTTTAACATGGAGAGAAATGTTTTGCTTGTCTTATAATATACTTTGTGAATTAGGTTAATCTGCTTATATGCCAGAATCCTGGGGATACATATGTGTTTGGTAGGAGAGCTTTACTACATTTGTGATTTGGGTACTCCATTGCAGATTAATCCAAATGTGGTAAAATGTGATATGGCTTAAATGTGTCCTCTGTGTGCATACGAACCACCTCAGAATACTTCATTGTCGAACAAAAAACAAATTCAAGAAACCAAATTACATAAACACTTTTTGGTGACTTTTAATTAGCAATGCTTCTTCTGTTTAACCCTTCTAAGAAAATTATATTATGGATCAGATTCATATCTCCACTCATATACCATTATTATCCATGAACCATTATTATGTCTACGTGATGTGGGGACATGAACTAAGTGAAGTGGCTTACCAAACGGTCCATGGTTAAAACTGGGTGATGTATCTTACTATATGGCACCTGATCCATGGCGGGGATGTGATCGACTACATAATATAATTTTCTACTTTTAACGGGATAATAAACCACTCAAACAAAACCAATAATGATAAAATTCACTATTTTTTTCTTGGAAAAAAATGAAAATCAATTTACAAGTAACATTTACCATTTACTATGAGTATATGGTATTCAATATTATATTCTTCAAGTACTAAAACTAACTTTGATTTATCCAAAAAAGAGAAATTAACCGCTTCAAGTTTGAACAATCCAAAATCTGCAGCAAAATTACATTAACTAGAAAAATAAATTGATGAGGATTAATGCGTTCTCCTGCCCTGTTGGTGCAGTAAATTTTTGCAGAAAATATTTCAAAAGGGACCATCGAGGTTTTAAGAGAGGAAGAGAAAGAAAAATACCAGTTGCACCAGTGACAAGAATCTTGAGAGGAGCCTTCTCCATTTTTTTGACTGAAAAAAAGCTCAGAATGTTAGAGAAGAAGGGGGATTAAAAACAAAAAAAGATGAAAAGCCAAATGGCAAAAATTAACTCAGGCGGACCTCCTTGTGTGTGCATTTAACAGCCCTTCAAGAAAGAAAAAGAAAAAAAAAAAAAGTGCATTTAATGGCGTCCTTTTATGCTTTTACTCTCAATATTGTTTATAAAAATTCTATTAGGAATTTGGTTTACTGTCCATTAGTTATATGCATCATATTAAAATTAAAACACACTAGTATTTTTTTTTTTTAAATACAGACGACAACTAGTAAGAGCCGAACTTCCAATCTTCAAATTGACCAATCTTTTTTATTATTCGAATAAAATTTCACATGTTTAATAATTTACTTATTATAATTTAGTCTTAAATTTGTCGTTTTAATAATTATAATCACACATTTATATCATTTTATTTATTTTCTTTCTTTATTGAATGAGAAGAAGATGTTAGCGGGCAAAAAATTATACTTACCACTACTTTATATTACGATACGATAGTCTTCACTTGGTGTAATTCTTAGCAGCTAACCGTGTGAGATGTGACAGAATCTGCCATGTTCATTAAAATTACAAAATAAAGAATTAAATTTATTGAAAAAAATTGAGACAAAATTAGACTAAGTAAACTAATTAGACCAATATTTTTATGAATTACTCTTGTTTTATTAAAAAGATACACTTCCCTTTTCAATAAAAATATGGAAATAATAATTCTCCAAAATCAAATTGCTCAATCAATACTATATATTGAAGAGATATGGTATAATAATATTCCTTATATTTCTTTCAAAAATAATCTTTTTGGTCGAAAAATCCCCGTCAATGGTTTTTCTCAAATTTGAAAAAAAATAATAATAAAGGGAAACATTGTCTTTGACACGTTACATGCATGCAAGTCCCATGGATAAACTCCAAATTAAAATAAATAGGGATAATAAATATAACTCGAAAATCTATAAGAATAATACAAAAAAATTCATTTTTTTTCTATCAAATTTCTCTCTTTAACCTAATTCTTTCTAACTCAAAACTCAACTCTTTCATATTCAATACCAATTGAAAATAGATATAGATAATTTGAATATTTGTTGTAAGAAAATATCGATTTTGAGGTAAAAAAACCCTCAAAATTATATTTTTTTCAATTGTCCTGAATTTCTCCTAGATGGGCGAAATTCTCCGTGCCCCTGCTGGAACATATAGGACTATAGATAGACAAGTCTTGATGTAGCTGTTCGCTATCACACGTCAGGATCACTCGGTGCCTATGAGGTAAGTGTGGAATGATAGCCACATAACCCAACGTAGGTTCCCCCTACATATTATAATAATAAAAAATACACAAAAACATATTATAAATTGTAAGATAATAGATTTAATTAATTAAAATACTATAAAATAAAGTGAAATGCATATATTAAAAAAAATTGTAAAATGTACTTCTCAGCGCCAAATGGCAACGGCAACATGTCGATCGTATGGTGGCATGATCTCTGGATCCTGTGAACCTCCAGGAATTGGTCCTCTCTGTATCCAAGAATCGTCATCACCCTTCTTCGCCTTGTTCTTCCCAACACTTGAACCCTCAACAAAGTTGGACTCAGCATGTCGTCCTGATGAAGGTAGGGACTGCCTGACAAACTCCATCACAAATATGGCTATATCTCGCAAAAATCCAACTCCTTTCTCCCTAGCAGGCCTACTCACAGATGACGGTGGATGAACCTCGGCAATCGTCCCCCAAGCCTCATATCCACATCCTCCTCTCTCTCGTCCTCTACGTGCTCCGACTCATCATCTAAGTCGTCACCCTGAACATCCATATTATCTCTCCTTGTCTGAATTGTCTCCTCGCCACTCTCATCCCCACCATGCTTTCCCGATCCAAATGTATAGGAAGGCATATATTCAGAGCTCCCATCATAATCCACGTGTTGGCTGCTATAGGGAGAAACAGTTATAAATCCTGACAACAGCTCGTTTACGAATGACGAACTCAACTGCAAATCTGAACCAGCAGTACCAGGGTGCTGTACGGGAAGCTGGTAATAACTAGGATGAGTAGATGAATTAGACGGGTAATAGGAAGATGAGAGTGGTTGGTGGTAAAAGGGCTGTACAAATGACTGATATGGTAGTGGTGTATAAGGTTTGAAGCATACAAACCCTACTCGGAATAGGAGGAGGCTGGATCGAAGACCCCGTACCAACAAGATCAACAGGGACAGGAGTAGTAAGTATGTCAGAAACGCTATGCATACTCCTCAATCCCTGGGATAAACCTGTGATGGTACGATTACAAGTATGACCACCCCTATGTGCTACAGGCCCTAAATCATCATCTCTCTGTCGTCTCTACTTCTCACGATCCATCTAAATCAATTTTAAAATAAACATAATTAATTATTATATTAGTATTTAAATTATTATTAATTATATGTTTAAAAATAAATTTATTCAATTATAATCAATTAAATAATTAATTATTAAATATGTTAAATTTTAATATATTTTATTTCTCACCATTTTTTTCTTACTAGGAATTATCATAATATATTATTAACTTACCTAATTAAATTACATTCAATTCATGGTGTAGGGCTAAATAACTAAAATTATTATTTCCCCTTAAATGTTATTAAATTAACTTTCGTTAAAATTATTATTTCCCTTTAAATTTAAATAACTTTCATTATTTTATTATTCGTTACTTTCGTTATATTTTAAAGGTAATCCCTAAACTAACAACCATTAAATAATTAATAATCACCTTTGTAATCATCTAAAAATTAATAAGTAATTAAATAATTCACAATAAATAAAACATTAACAATTAAATAATTCATAAACATTATAGTGTAATCATAATTAATAAAATTAACAAGTAACATAATATATATAAACAATTAGGAAATTAAAAAGTTTAATCAACACTAATATATACACATTATAATATAAAATTAACTAAAAATTTAACATAATGGTATAAAACAATTATTATAATAAATTATCTAACAAATTAATAAAAGGAAACAATTCATTTAAAAGAATAAAAAATAAAAAATTCCTCTGCGTCAGGCTTTGGCGCGACCATTTGGTATCCAACGCTAGGTCTTGACGCGACGTACCTTCAATCTGCACCATCGATTGACGCTCGTCATTGGAAATCGATTTGTTCTTCCACGCCAGTCCGTGACGCTGACGACCATGAACCTGCCCTATCACTTGGTACAAGGAACTTTCGATCCGCTCCATCAGTTAGCGCCGACCAGAAACCCGCGCTAATCAATACTTTTCATTTTCGATATATTTTTCTATTTGTTTTTAAATTTTTAAATAAAGTTAAAAATGTAAAAAAGTGAGTATAGAACAATATACTAACCTTGTTTACGATTTTTAACGGTTGAATTTAAAGGAATTATTGTTTGAAGTCTTTAAATGTATTAAGAACTTGGAAAGAAGAGAAAAAATATTTAGTTAAAAATAAAAACTTTTTATGAATAAATTTTATATTTTAACGCATAACTTATTTATCTTTACAAAAATTTAACCTGTTAACTACTTATGAAACTCGTTGAAAGGTGCTGAGAATTTATATAAGCAGCCATTAATATAATCAGTATATCTGATTTGACAAGTCAAATAAAAAATATCTAAAGGAGTGAGAAATTGTCACGAGCTACCCCCCGCTCATCACTCGGTTGGTGATTCACATCTTCCCATCATCTTCCTCCACCTTGAATATTTCTGAAGCTGAGCTGCTTATTTGAAAAAAAGTTCTCACTTTATTCATTCTGAGTCTACATCATCACTGACAAACCATATAATTTGCACAGGAAAAGAGAAAATTCACTTTTTTACAAATTGTGTTGGTACCGACATAAATTTCGATATATGTATCAACCCAAATCTTCCTCCACCTTGACTGTTCCATAACAAAAGCCCAAGCCCTTCTTCAAACACACAAAAACAGTAGGCAAATCCAAAGATTTGAGCAAAAGATGGTTGGTTTAAACGCACATATAGTGATGTTACCATTCATGGCTCACGGCCATCTAATTCCTTTCTTGGGTTTGGCAAGAAAACTTGAAGAAAGAACAGATTTCACCATAACCCTTGTTAGTACACCTCTAAATATCAAATACCTTAGAACTACCATTTCCAAGGATTCATCAAAAACATCTGATAAAGAATCCCAAATTCAGTTAGAATCCCTTCCTTTCAACAGTGTTGATCATGGGTTGCCACCAAATACTGAAAACACAGAGGCTTTGGCTCTGAATCAAATTATTCAATTATTTTCTTCCTCTGCTTCTCTTGAATCTCCTTTTCGCCGTCTAATATCAGATATCAATTCAAAAGAAGGGCAGCCTCCGATTTGCATAATTTCTGATGTTTTCGTGGGTTGGGCTAATGATGTTGCTAAGGATTTTGGAACAGTAAATATTAGTTTTACCACTGGTGGTGCCTACGGAACTGCAGCTTATGTTTCACTCTGGCAGCATCTCCCTCATCGTGTTTCTGGTAGCGATGAATTTAAGCTTCCGGGTTTTCCTGATTCTTGCAGATTTCATATCTCTCAACTTCATCCATTTTTAAGAAATGCTAATCGATCTGATCCCTGGTCCCAATTTTTTCAGCTTCAGATAGCAAAATCATTAAGTTCTTTTGGTTTGTTATGCAATTCGGCTGAGGAAATTGAACCTCTTGGATTAGATATACTAAGAAATTATACAAATCTTCCTGTATGGTGTATTGGCCCTCTTCTTCCAACAAGAATGATTTCTAAAAAAACATCTTCAGATTCAAGAATCATAGGTCCTCACAGTGGAAGAGAACCAGGATTACCTACTGAGAAATGCCTAGAATGGATGGATTCACATTCGGAGTGTTCTGTTCTTTACATTTCTTTTGGTTCACAAAACACCATAAGTCCTTCTCAAATGATGGCATTAGCTATGGGTTTAGAAGAGAGTGGAAAACCATTCATTTGGTGCATTAGGCCTCCAACTGGTTTTGATCTAAAAAGTGAATTCAGAACAGAATGGTTGCCAAAAGGGTTTGAAAAAAGAATGAATGAAACAAATCAAGGTTTGGTAGTTCATGGATGGGCACCCCAATTGGACATTTTGTGTCACAGATCAACAGGAGCATTTTTGAGTCATTGTGGATGGAATTCTGTGGTGGAAAGTTTGAGTCAAGGTGTGCCAATCATAGGGTGGCCATTAGCAGCAGAACAGGGGTACAATTCCAAGATGTTGGTGGAAGAGATGGGAGTTTCTATTGAGTTAACAAGAGGAACACAGAGTAATCTTGTAAAAGAAGATGTGAAGAAAGTGGTAAATATTGTGATGGAAAAAGAAGGGAAAGGTGAAGAAATGAGGAGAAAAGCTGTTGAAATTGGAGAGTTGATAAGGGCTGCTGTAACTGATGAAGAAGGGTCTATGAAGGGGTCTTCTCTTAGGGCTATGGAGGATTTCATTTCTGTCATTCTCTCTAAGAAAAGTTTTGCTAATAGTTTCTAAATTGATTCTATTAAGCATATATTTATTGTAATTTAATTTCTTTGCTTTTAATAATTTCTGAATTGATTCTATTTAGAGATGTGAAAGAAATTAATTAACATCAAGTATCCTTTTAATAGAAAAAAATGCTTGTGGAAACAAATTATTCCAATAAATCTCTATTTCTAGCTTCTAAAAGATCCTCGTTGGATGGTTTACTTTTTTTTTTCTCGGATGACTTACCCGTTTTAATTTTTTTTTTACTTTTATTAGTTAAATTTACGTGCTTCAACAAAGTTAGTAAAATAAAATTGTTTTCTACGTATTAAAAAAGAATTCTAAAATGGGGATAATAAATATAACTCGAGTATATATAAGAATAGCGCGAAAAAAATTTTAAAATTTAATTTCTCACCACTGATTTTTCTCTCTAAATCTATTCTCTCTAATTCAATCTCAAATGTACGGAATTCCGACCGTTGAAAATAAAAAAGATTAGTATATTGATTTATACTTATTTATTTATAATTATATCGGTTTAAAATTAAAAAACGTAATGGCTTGAAAATATATTTTGGGCGAAATCTTTGATTTCGCTAACCTGGATGAAATCTTTGAAGTTCAACAGTTTTTTCGTTTTTTTTTTTTTTTTTGTTAGTTATGTTATTTAATTTTGTGCTTATAAATATTTAAAATTATGTTTATTTTGTTTTTATTGATTAAAAAGAAAGAATTTATGTTGGTATTTGGAAAACTTGAAACATGAATAACTATGCGATCGGAGGTTCGTTTAACCCGTATGACTACTCATTTTGATGGTTATCGTAAAGATAAACGCAACGGCATAGCCGAAAATGTGATCCAAACGCGCTTCGAGGAAAAAATTTGTCTCGTAAAGTTGAAATTTTGATGGGGCATAAAGTTGCGAGCGGACGTCCGATCGAGGTGATTCTTGTTGGCATTTCGAGTATTTTTTGGAGACTACGCGATGGAAACTGCCGCAATTTCCATCCACCTTTTTCACAAAATGCGCTAATTTCATTTTAATTTACATTTTTACGATTTTCTTATACTTTCTCTTTAATTAACTAAATAATTATGACACCGATTTTAAAATTAAAATGAGGAGCACTTATTTTTTTTCTCGAATTAAAAATTTAAACGATTGAAGTAAATATTAGAATACGTAAATAAGTTATTATTATATAATTACGGCACCGATTTTAAAATTAAACAGAGGAGCAATTCTTTTTTCTTTAATTAAAAATTTAAATGATGGAAGTCGGTAAATATTAGAATACTTAAACGATTGAAGCTTTATTTTAATTTTTTTAATAAGTATTCTATATTACTTTTTGTAAGGTCATGCGTTTAAATCTCTTACAAGTTTTTTTCTTAAATTTTAAAAATAACTTCACTGAAATAAATTTCGTCTATCTGGGAGAAACTTATATCAATTGCGAAAAATTAAATTTTTGTTTTTTTTAAATCGATATTTTCTTAAAAATATTCAAATTATTCATGTCTATCTTCAACTTAGGTTGAATGTAAAATATTTGAGAAAAAAATTTGGTGAAAAAATTGAATTTTTTCGCACTATTCTCACATATTACCAAGTTATATTTATTAAAGAAAGTCGGGTGAATAAAGGGGAAAAAAAAAAAAGATTCGTCATCTTTAAAATAAAAAAAAAAATCGTCCCCTCCTTTTGTCCTCCCGCTGAAACTCTCTTTTCCGACCTCAGTTCTCCTCCTCTCTGCGGAACAAAGCCCTTCGCTGAACTCTCTGTGCTGCGGCTCCTGCTCCGTTCTGTTCTCCTTTCCGCGATTCCACCTCTTGCTCTATCGGTGTCGGCGCCCAATTGGCGGCTGGTCTGCTTCCGCCTACATCTCTTCTCTCTGGTAAGTTTCCTACGTTTTGCCACTTGCAAGAATAGAGGTTTAATTTTTGGCTTTTGGGTGATTATATGTATGGATGATGGATGAATTTTAGGAGTAATTTTTATGTGAATCTTCCAGAGGCAGTGGTAGGGGGAGCTCAGAGAAGTTTTTGTGCTTGATAATTTGTGGAGTTTTTACTTTTTGTGGGATGCAATTCTCTGAGTAGCTTCCCTAGACAAGTCTGCTATACAATTCAAAACTTAATATTTTGGATAAAGAACTGTTATGTTTCTCTACTGATACTCTATTATACGCGTAGCTAAATATTCTTAGTATTGGTTGTTTCGTTTTGTTAGATATTGCTTATAGAAATGGATGAGACAATGAAAGAATTCCAAAAAAAACTTGTTGAGGTGGAGATTGAAGCTGAAAACTTTTTGCTGGCACGGAACCAGGTAACCGAGGGAAAAAAAAAAAAGAATTTGAGAGGAATGTTTTGTTTCTTGTTTCCAACTGTTGTGGCTTATACTGGGAATAAATTGCAGATAGTTGAAAACGATAGATTGAGGAATAGCAACAGGGAAGCATTGACAGCATTAAGAAAGATGGCCAAGACAACGAAATCTAGTGTACCTTCCCCTTTCGAGTCACTAATGAGGGATATTGAGTCCATACCGTTGGTGAAAGAGGTATGTTCAACATGTGGCGATCATGACCCAAAGGAGAAGACTTGGTTGATGTTTCCAGGAACAGATGTTTTTGCTGGCGTTCCATTTCATGCTGCTCATACCATTTTGGAGAAAGGTTGTTTTCATTGTTCTCAAAGAAATTGTTTGGTCGTATTGTTTTAATCAATTTGCCTATTATACATTGGATAATGCTAAATCTTTGCAAAATCCAAATTTCATAAATGCCATCTTCTAGTACCTCTAGAGATGGGAGTTCTTGGTTTCAATTTTAAGCTCTAACCAAATCACAAACCTGCATCCTTTCTCTTTTATCACCAAACCAGTTAACTGTAGATTGTTGAACATGTCTAACTCTCTTTACCATTAGGGTATTAATTAAGAACATTGGTACCTTCGCTTTTTTAAGAACAAACTTGTCATTTCTTCTAGAGATAAAAAGATTAATAACCTCTCTCTCTCTCTCTCTCTCTCTCTCTCTCTCGGGGTATTACTTGTAAAAAAGCTTACAAACTTATGTACACACACTTTTGTCTTTCTTCTAGAGATAAAAAGATTATAACCTCTCTCTCTCTCTCTCTCTCTCTCTCTCTCTCTCTCTCTCTCTCGGCTCGGGGTATTACTTGTAAAAAAGCTTACAAAGTTATGCACACACCATCTACAGTCTCCTCAGCTAGAACTAATTCTCCAATCCTATGTAGTATCAATTTGGCTTCAAGTTGTAGAGTTTCTGTCTCAAACCCTTCCTCCATGGTCATGATCTGATAATTAGTGGAAGAAAAATAGATATGAGCAGAAGTTTATGTTTCTGTATTTCTATACATAGATGGGTGTCCTATATACGGATTGGATTGTATTGTAGATTGCTAGGAGATGCAGAGCCACAGAATATTAAAAGTTGGAACCAGGCTGCACGATGATAATACAATTGCTGAACATGATAGGATCTTGTTACTTTTATCTGCAACATTGTCGAATAGATAATTCTTCATGACCCTATGTTATTCTTATTGATTGTCCATCTCTTGCTTTAGGCACATTGCCTGTATCCGGGAACAGGGAAAAAATCCATGACATATTTGCACATAATAGCAATGGCTTACATTAACTGCTAAAGTTCCAAAATAAATCTATAACAGAATCTTAAAAATACTTCATAGACTTATTTTATATTCTGGTCTAACATACTAGGGTATTCATTATTTTATATTCTCTCTCAAATCTTCCCCTGCCTGAGAAAAGGAATATAGTTAGAAATAGAGATCTTGAATTCCTCACATCTGATGTACATTATAATGCAGAACAAACCTTGCTCGATTTTGAAGCTAAGAAGCTCCAAAGCTATGTCAAGGAGAAGTCCTTATGGATTTCAGAGAAAGGAGTTCTTGCTGATAAGATCAGTCCTGGTGTTCTTAGATCTCTGGTGACCTTAACAAATCCGGGAAAGTTAGTTTTCCATACCAGAACATTCTTTTCTATTGCTTTTATATCTCTGAAAAGAAATATACAGGCTGCCTTCTTCACGGTTCTTTTCTCATGTTTGTGCACGAAATTGTGAACTTTTCTTTTTCAGGACTGAGGAAAAGGACTAATTCAAGGAGTAGATATTACATGAGTCCTATTTTCAAGTAATAGGTACTGCTGCAATTCAGTAACATCCAGGTGTCATTTGCAGGTACTCCATGGCCTAACTAATGAATGGAGAGTATTTCTTTTTTGACGGAGCTGTGATTCATTTTTAACTCTGACATTTTTGGACAATTGTTATGTAGATAAATGAAAAACACATACGGATTAAATATTCAGAAAAACATTTATTGCTGCATTAGTATCCATTTCAGTTCAGAATGCTTCGTTTGGGCAAAAATCTTTTATGGAACATTTATGCAATCATCGACCTTATAAATTCAATTAGGCTATCCAAATTAGAACTAGATGAACCTCCTTTGCTAAGAGCCTTTCTTGCTAAGTTTGACATATGCTCTGCCTTATCCAAGAACTCATCATTTCTCACTTCCATCAATTCTCTAACCATCTTCTCCACTATGACTCTATCACATGTATCCTTCATGTCCAATCCAATCTTCCAAACATCACTAACAAACCTGCTGTTAGTGGGTTGATCTGCAGAACAAGGCCAGCAAATCATAGGCACACCTGCTGTAATGCTTTCCAGCGTAGAATTCCAACCAGCATGTGATAAAAATCCAGATATTGCTGGATGTGCTAAGATCTCTTCTTGAGGTGCCCAGCCCACGATATACCCTCTGGCCTTCGTACCCTCCTCCAATTCTGCTGGAATGTCGCTTTTTCCGATGACGGAATCTGGCCTCATCACCCATAAGAACCTCTGCCCACTGTTAACTAAACCATGCCAGAACTCCAAAAGCTCATCTCTTGTCAATACAGCAACACTTCCAAAGCTTACAAAGATCACGGATTTATGTGGCTGAGAGTCCAGCCAGACAATACAGCTCCTGTCTTCCTCCCAGAAACTGCCAGAATTTCTAGCCGAGCCCTCCATTGGTTTCGCTGCAATTCTGGCTTTGAGATGGGCATGGAGTGGTCCAATAGAAAACAATTTAGGAATTTGTTTACGAATTTGATCGAGGACTGGGCCTTCTAAGTCTTCAAATGTATTCAGTATAAGGGCTCTAGCTTTGGTAGTTTTTCTAGTCTCAGTTTTGATGGTCTTAAGTATAGTATCATTGACATCATCCACCCTGAAAAATACAGGAAGGTCCCGCCTCCTCAGTATTCCTTCCATGCCTGGTACACTTGTTACTGGCAAATCCATCTCCTTTCTCTTTTGGTAGCTTGCTTTGTCCTCATTTTTTCCTGCATAAATAACCCTCAACATTAATATTTCTTTATCTCTAACGCTATGTTTGGTAGATTGGAAGTTGAATTACTCTTTCAACCTTTTTTTTTTCCATTTCAGTCTCCCCATATGGGAAAATCAATTTCAGGAAGAAGTGTAGAACATCTTTCCATACCAAACACAATATAATTTAGTCATGAATTTCATTCGTAGATGAAAAATCCTGTGATACTTTATTTATTTGTATTTTATTACATAGTTTACCTTAATTAAGATCTATATTCTAATTATTGATTTTGGAATATTTTATAATTATACTATCGGGACATCGAAAAGAATAGAAAAGGATTCTGAATCTATTTCGGGTGGAAAGAAATGTTAGCTGAAAAGACATTTTATTCCAATGTACCAAAGGTACTCTAACATCAATTTGTCGGTTTTAACAATCCTATTGCTTCTAAATGACATTGACTTCTTTCAATAGTAGTAAAAAGGCATATAAGCTTTAGAATCAAGTATGATTGATTACCTCTTAGGGGAATTTCATCTGCATTGATGACTTCCGGGATGGAAAAATTAGCCCAGAAAGAACAAGCCCCACAAGTCCTAATATAAATGAAAGGAATGCCCATTTCTTCTGAGACCTTAGTAGCAAACCCCATTACTCCATCAATTACAATACAAGTTACAGGCCTTCTTTTCAACCCCACCACCCCATCACCACTCTCACTTTTACTCAGCCAATCCGTAGAAACCATAAGGTTCCTAAGTTGGGATTCCCCAACTTCCATCAAACGCATCATTATATCCATGGTGCGGTTTCCAGAACGGGGATGATCATCAGGTAGCCCATCAGAAATGGTGGCGAATTGGAAGCCATTATAGCGGCTCAAGAGTGAATTTAAACTGCCTTGCCGGAGGAGGAGGCTGTGATTGTGTTCCGAGAGGAGCACAGTCACATGAAGTCCTGAAATGAAGAAAAGCTCTGCCAATTTGAGCATGGAGTTTACATGACCTAACATTGGAAGTGGGAAGATTAACACATGCGGTGGCAATTGTTCTTCCATTCTGATCTAGATCGAAGGAAGAACAGAGGAACTCTGTAAATTTTTGGGAAGGGCGTTTGGTCAATATATGAACTGATAGTAGGATTGATAGTGAATTATATAGTAACAGTATTACATAGAAATACCGTGAATCAACTATCTGCGTAGGCGTAACTCGATTGATTCTGGATTTACGAGAGTTCGTGCATAACTTGATTGCAGAGCAGAGAGAAAGTGCAGAGAAATTGCTGTGAGTCAACTGCCATTTGCAAGAGTTGATGGAAGCAGATGATGGTTGGGGAAATGGGATACCAATTGATGGAAGCAGATGATGGTTGGGGAAATGGGATACCAATTGATGGATCCGATTTTATTTCTCACTGTTTTTTTAATCCCTCGTGCAAAATATGCTAATTTACAAAAACAACCTAAGCTAAGGTTATTCGTTTATTACATATTTTTTTGAATATTATTTTTATATTACACTCTAATTTAAAGTAATTAAATAATAACAAAAATTGGTTAATCAAAATTTTAATATAATGACATAAAATTTCTATAAAGAATATAGTAACATAAAATATTAAAATATATTACATTACGACATAAAAAAATACATAAATATACAGATTACATGATTTAATAATTTTCAAAATTAGTGTGTTGTTCCTATGATTAATTTTTTTTTGACAAGAACATAATTACTTTTAAAGTAATTTAATTATAAATTAATTAAAAATTATATTAATTATTATATAATAAATTTTAATTTATATGAAAAATAGAATTAAAGTGTAAAACACATAAATTATAAGATTTATTTTATAAATATAAGAATTAATAAAAAAATTTATCATAAAAAATGGTGATTTACTGTTTACGTCACCCAAAATAGTGATAATATTCGTGTTCGATTGGAGTGGGTAAATCACTAAATTTAATGTTTTTGGTGGCTTGCATGGTGATTAATTTATTGTGTGGGTGGGCGGCAATGGATGGCAATTGGGCCCTTGAAAGCCGACATTGCATGCAAACAATCGGAGTTCGAGGTTGAATTGACCATAGCTTAATTTACTTTTCTAAAATTTCATCTCGAAATAATTTAAACACATGTTTTGTGAGTCAGGCAAGCGTGAATATGAAAAGAATATACTTATATATGAATAAAGTATATATTATACATAGTTAAATTTTATAACATAAAAATCTAATAAAACTGGTTGAATTTTAAAAATGTTTATGTATTAAATTGAAAAGTTAATTTATATAACATATATTTAAGACAGATATTAGACAAATAGATATATGAACTTGTCTAATGTATGCTCTTGATGTATACGTTAATGTGAAATTAACTTTTCAATTTAATATATAAGTTTTTTTTAGAGTTTAATAATTTCTTTTTAAATTTTATAATATTTAACTATAATATATAATACTATTTCCGGTCAGAAATATAAATATTTTTGTACTTATGCACACAAATTAATATTTCTAAAATCAAGATATTTTTTAATCTTAAATATCTAAATTACCCTTTTCTCTTTTCTTCATCTTTTCTCAAGAGTCAAAGACTATTTAATTCTAATAAAATAATTTAGGGTATATTTGTAAAAAAGCATTAAATGTTCATAGAAAAATACAAAAAGACTTATATATTTGACTACTTTTAATTTAAAATGACTTATATTTTTTACCGAAGATTGTATATTTTATCCAGATTAACGAGTGCTTCAGAAATACATGTTAGATAGTGTGTGCATTTATATATATATATATATATGTATCACTACAAGAATTCAACAGAATATCGATGACACTTCCTTAGACTTCCACATAATTTTTTGCCTTCTCTTTCACATCTATAATTGTGTTAAAAGCATCATCAAAGACATTCTTCTCATTATGCATGACGTCAAGATTGTGGCGAACTAGAAGAGTACGCCAATATGGAAGATCCCAAAAGATACTACATCTTGTCCAATTATGATATTCTCCTCTGCCATCTTCCTTTTCCTTCTCAATTCTGATTTCTGTAATCTTTGCAATATCTTGAACCTTTTCCCACAACTGCTCTCTTGTGAGATGAGGTGGTGGTTCATAATGATCTTCTCCTCTACCTTTCTTAAAACACCTCGAATCCCTTCGAAATGGATAATTAGAAGACAGAAAACAACGATGACAATCAAACCAAGATTACTTTCCCCCACTTTGAAGTTAAATGACTTTGTTTCTTCCTTGCAATAAGAACAAACCAATGTACCAGCAGTACTCCAACAGGACAACATCTCGTACGCAGGAAAGTCACTAACAGTTCATAGAAATGTAGCCCTCATATTAAAGTTCTATTTCTTCGAATTATTGTACGTGTTAACCTCATGCAACCACAATTGGTTCAATTCTTTTATCAACAGTTGCAAGTAAACATTTATGTTTTAGATTCTGAGGGCCCGAAATAATACAGATCAGGAACATTACCGGAGTTTTTAAGCACATCCAAGGAGGTAAGTTGTATGGCGTAGCCATCACCCGCGAAGAAGAATACTGCACTACAGACATCCCAAAAGGTGACAAACCGTCAATACACATTCCAAGTCTTACATTCCTTGCTTTTTTCGTTTGATACCAATTATCCAACGCCTTATTTCCTTCGGGGAGTGCATTCTTTAAGAATTGTGCTATTTGATCGAAGCATTTTTTAGACATAAAATCTTGTGTCTTTATGTTCCACAACCTTGCCATCGCGGACAACTGTGAATACTTTGTACATCATTGATACAATCGTGTATCAACAGATTTCAGCATGTCATAAAACCGTTGAACTTCAGGATTAGGTACCTCCTCATAATTGTAGTACGCTACATCAGGTTCAAAATTCTGACCGGCGGCATAAAAAATATCCTCATGGTAAGTGTTTCTTTCAACATTTCTTGTAACACTACCTTCCCCAACAATCAGTCGGTAACCTACTGACGGTTCTACCTGTGCAGTCTAATTGTGATAATTAGGTAAAAACCCTAATTTATAAATATGCAACTTCACATCATCCTTTTTAAGATGCTTTAAGTTCTTGCACTTTGCACACGAACACTGTAATTCGTTAGCTATACCAAGACCGTAATTTAGACACCAATTCACAAACCGCTTCACACCTAGTTGAAACTCACTACTAATCCCATAACTTCAGGTACAATTCTTCTATACATCTAACTGTGATCCTCAATAACTTCACAAAACAAAATACACATTTTAACATAAGACTTTATATGTACAACACTTACAGATGAAGAGTCCAAAATTAGAACTCTTTCTTCATTAAGTCTTACATTATTTTTGTTTACATGTGTTTTTCTGAAATATTTATAGTTTAAGAGTTTAACTACTTCTCTAAGAGTTTAAATTGCGTTATTATTTCATTTTAGAGAACATAAGCAAAAGAAGCTTTTTAATTATTAGATTAAAACCTTTTTAAACAAATAAAATTTTCGGAATATATTTTTGAAACCTAAAAATGTAAGATGTTTATCTTTCAGCAACTGAACGAAAAGTGCTTTAGGAAAGGACTTTAGAATCGGATGCGCTCGCCTAGCGAGGAGAAATGCCCTGCCCTGCCAACCAAATCAAAAAGAAAGAAAAGAACGAAAGATTTTTAAAGATTGATTCGTTACAGGCTGGAGAAGATAATTTCTTCCTTACGGAATATGGCAGATTGGAATGAGACCATTGTGGCTCCTGGCTTTCAAGCCGACCCTTGGTGAAGGCCTTCTTCTAAAGATCTATCTTTGAATCAGGATTCCTTTTGATTCTCTCTTTCATAGCTGTAGTAGAGGTAGTTCAGTAAGAGTGGTTGGGCCTCACACGTTGGTGACTATATATACTGAAAAAATATTGATAAGTATGGAAGAGATCTATACATATATAAACCAAATTGTAAGATGTAAGATCAGAATTCTAAAAGCTTTTGATCACTGATTTTGTGAGTTCTTTTAACGATGAAAATATGCATTTCTTCGTCATTCTTAAATATGAGAAAAAATATAATGGGGTCGTGTCAAAAGTTACTTCCAACAAAAAGAATAAAAAAAATTGAAATAAAGGATAGGAACATGAAAGTAGGGTGCTAGAATTCTTTGCAGTACAGATTTTTTATTAATGGATATCAGCAAATTAACATGAATGATTTAACACCCATTAAATCGACTTTGATCTTGAAAAGAAAAACGACAAATGTTTTCATCATCTCTCCAATGCGTCATTACTCTTCTGAAATTTGATCCGTAAGTTGGAAAGGAAAACGATGAAAAAAATAAATAAAATACAGGAAATAAGGAAGAAAAAGTATGATCAGTATACATCTGTTGATGTTAATATGAGTATTGAAGAGATTGAAAAATCCATAATATGTAATATGGAAAACCACCAAGAAGTAGGGCTTCTGCGGTTAGGGAAAATGTGCAGTTTAGAAGTTAGAACGTGAGGAAGTAGGGATGAGATGTGATCTTAAGATGAGAGTTTGAGTTTGAATTAATTTTAAAGGAAAAAATAAATCAAAAGTCTTAGAAATTAAAGATTTAAAGACTTCAAGTGAGGAGAGAAAAAAGTGTATTCAAATATAATGTGTATATATATACATATATATGAGAATGTGTGGGAATTGGGTTGATGAGGATAGGAAAACTTTATTTTTGAATTATTTTCGAGATAGGAATCTTCGTCTTTACCTATATTCTTAGTCAAATCGGAGTCAATCAAGCTTTGATTAGTCCCATCGCCATGCTTAATAGCTCTTTTTCTCTGATCCTCTATGTGGTAAATGGCATGTGCCAGCTTAATGTTATTGGCAAAGATTGACTCCTGAAAAATCCTGAATTAGATTTGTTAGATTGAAGATCTATACACTGTGAATTTAGATAATATTGATATTGAGTTTTGTAAATGTAAAATAGTTTGTGAGAAAAGATGTAGCCCAAAAATTGAGATTTGGTGTGTTATCTAATGTCACGCTAATTTAAACAAGAAAAAGAAATAGAAAGAAACAAACATGAAAGAAAAACAAACATCTATAGATTAGAATAAATCTATAACATTTATTGCATCTCTAATATCAATTCAACATCAGTTAATGCTCATTTGCAAGGAATTTTGTAAAAAACGTGACGATTAGCATATGAATTTGGGCTTTAATGGGAAAGTGATCCTTCTTTTGGTGTATTTATACAACATGAAAAACATTCAGAGTCGTTTTGACAATTTTTTAGACATAAATTTTGTAAAAACGTGATGATTAACACACGAATTCGGTCTTTAATGGAAAGTGATACTTCGTTTGGTTTATTTATACAACACGAAAAACATTCATAATCGTTTTGAACAATTTTTTAGGGAATTTTTTTTCGGACCTAAATTTTGTAAAAAACGTGATGATTAGCACACGGATTCGGGCTTTAATGGGAAAGTGATACATCTTTAGTTTATTTATACAACACAAAAAACGTTCAGAATTGTTTTGAGCAATTTTTTGGAGAACTTTTTTTCGGACGTAAATTTTGTAAAACACGTGATGAATGCACACGAATTTGGGCTTTTATGGGAAAGTGATATTTTGTTTGGTTTATTTATACAACAAGAAAAACATTCAGAATCGCTTTGAGCAATTTTTGGAGAACATTTTTTCGAACCTAAATTTTGTAAAAAATATGATGATTAGCACACGAATTAGGCTTTAATGGGAAAGTGATACTTCGTACGATTTATTTATATAACATGAAAAACATTCAGATTCGTTTTGACAATTTTTTGGACCTAAATTTTGTAAAAACGTGATGCACACGAATTTGGTCTTTAATGGAAAGTGATACTTCGTCTGGTTTATTTATACAATACGAAAAACATTCATAATCGTTTTGAATAATTTTTTAGGGAATTTTTTTTCGGACCTAAATTTTGTAAAAAACGTGAAGATTAGCACACGAATTTGGACTTTAATGGGAAAGTGATACATCTTTAGTTTATTTATACAACACAAAAAACATTCAGAATTGTTTTGAGCTTTTTTTTGGAGAACTTTTTTTTGTACTACAATTTTGCAAAAAAAACGTGATGATTAGCATACGAATTCAGGCTTTAATGGAAAAGTGATACTTCGTTTGGTTTATTTATACACATGAAAAACAATCAGAATCGTTTTGAGAAATTTATTGGAGAACTTTTTTCGGATATGAATTTGGTAAAAAAACGTGATGATTAGCACACGAATTCGGATTTTAATGGGAAAGTGCTACTTCTTTTGGTTTTTTTTTTTACATAATGAAAAACATTTCAGAATCTTTATGAGCAATTTTTTGAAGAACTTTTTTTCGAACTTAAATTTTGTAAAAACGTGATGATTAGCACATGGATTCGGGGTTTAATGGGAAAGTGATACTTCTTTGGTTTATTTATACAATATGAAAAACATTCAGAATTCTTTAGAGCAATTTTTAGTAGAACTTTTTTTCGAACCTAAATTTTGTAAAAAAATGTGACTATTAGTAAACGAATTCGGGTTTTAACGGGAATGTGATACTTTGTTTTTTGTGTTTATACTACATGGAAAACATTCACAATTGTTTTGGGCTTTTTTTTGGAGAATTCTTTTTGGACTTAAATTTTGTAAAAAACGTGATGATTAGCACACGAATTCAGACTTTAATGGAAAACTGATACTTCGTTCGGTTTATTTATACAACATGAAAAATATTTAGAATTGTTTCGAGCAATTTATTCGTGAACTTTTTTTCGGACCTAAATTTTGTAAAAAGCGTGATGACACGAATTCGGGTTTTAATGGTAAAGTGATATTTCTTTTTGTTTTTTTTTATACATAATGAAAAACATTCAGCATTATTTTGAGCAATTTTTTGAAGAACTTTTTTCCAGACCTAAATTTTGTAAAAAAAGTGATGATTAGCCCACGAATTCGGGCTTTAATGGGAATGTGATACTTCATTTTGGTTTATTTATACAATATGAAAAACATTCAGAATCATTTTGAGCAATTTATTGAAGAACTTTTTTTCGGAGCTAAATTTTGTAAAATACGTGATGATTAGCACATGAATTCGGGATTTAATGGGAAAGTGATACTTCTTTTTGTTCATTTATACAACATGAAAAATATTCAAAATCGTTTTGACCAATTTTTAGAGAACTTTTTTTCGGACCTAAATTTTGTAAAAAACGTGATGATTAGCACATGAATTCAGGTTTTAATGGGAAAATGATGCTTCTTTTGGTGTTTTTACACAATACGAAAAACATTCAGAATCGTTTTGAGCAACTTTTTTTTAACCTAAATTTTGCAAAAAACGTGATGATTAGCACACGAATTCGGGCTTTAATAGGAAAGTGATACTTTGTTTGGTTTATTTATACAAAACGAAAAATATTCAGAATCGTTTTAAATACTTTTTTGGAGAACTTTTTTTTGCACCTAAATTTTATAAAAAATGTGATTATTTGTAACGAATTCAGGCTTTAACAGGAATGTGATAATTCATTTCGTGTATTTATACAACATGAAAAATATTCAGAATTTTTTTGAGCTATTTTTTTGAGAAATTTTTTCCGGACTTAAATTTTTGTAAAAAACGTGATGAATTAGCACACGAATTCGAGCTTTAATGGAAAAGTGATACTTAGTTTGGTTTATTTATACACCATGAAAAACATTCATAATCATTTTGAGCAATTTATTGGAGAACTTTTTCTCGGACTTAAATTTTGTAAAAAAACGTGATGATTACCACAGAAATTCGGGCTTTAACGGGAATGAGATGCTTCCTTTTGTGAATTTGTTCAACATGAAAAACCATTCAGAATCGTTTTGAGCAATTTTTGGGAGTACTTTTTTTTTTTACCTAAATTTTGTAAAAAACGTGATGATTAGCATACGAATTCAGGTTTTAATGGGAAAATGATGCTTCTTTTGGTGTTTTTACACAAAACAAAAAATATTCAGAATCGTTTTGAACAACTTTTTTGGGGAACTTTTTTTGAACCTAATTTTGTAAAAAACATGATGTAATGCACACAAATTCGGGCTTTAATGGGAAAGTGATACTTCGTTTGGTTTATTTATACAATACGAAAAACATTCAGAATCGTTTTAAGCAATTTTTTGGAGAACTTTTTTCGGACCTAAATTTTATAAAAAATGTGATTACTTGTAATGGATTCGGGTTTTAACGGGAATGTAATACTTCATTTTGTGTATTTATAAAACAAAAAAAAAACATTCAGAAATTGTTTTTGAGCACGCGAATTCGGGCTTTAATGGAAAAGTGGTGCTTCGTTTTGTTTATTTATACACCATGAAAAACATTCATAATCGTTTTGAGCAATTTATTGGAGTACTTTTTTTCGGATCTAAATTTTGTAAAAAACGTGATGATTACCGCAGGAATTCGGGCTTTAACGGGAATGGGATACTTCGTTTTGTGTATTTTTACAACATGAAAAACCATTCAGAATCGTTTGGAGCAATTTTTGGGAGTACTTTTTTTATGACCTAAATTTTGTTTAAAAAGTTATGATTAGCACATGAATTCGGATTTTTACGGGAAAGTGATATTTCGTTTGGTTTATTTATACAAAATGAAAAAAACATTTAGAATCGTTTTGAGCAATTTACTGGAGAACATTTTTTCGGATCTAAATTTTTGTGTAAAAAACGTGATTATTAGTAAACGAATCCGGGCTTTCACAGGAATACGATACTTCGTTTTATGTATTTATACAACATGAAAATATTCAGAATAGTTTTGAGCTACTTTTTAGAGAATTTTTTTTCGGACCTATATTTTTTGAAAAACGTGATGATTAACACACGGTTTCTGGTTTTTATGGGAAAGTAATACTTCTTTGGTTTATTTATACAACATGAAAACATTCAGAATCGTTTAGAGCAATTTTTCGGTAAACTTTTTTCGGACCTAAATTTTGTAAAAAATGCGATTTTTTAGTAAATGAATTCGAGATTTAATGGGAATGTGCTACATTGTTTTGTGTATTTATACAATATGAAAAACATTCAGAATTGTTTTGAACTGTTTTTTGGAGAACTTTTTTTCGGACTTAAATTTTGCAAAAAACGTGATGATTAACACACGAATTTAGGATTTAACCAAAAAGTGATACTTCGTTTGATTTATTTATACAAGAAGAAAAACATCCAGAATCGTTTTGAGCAATTTATTGGAAAACTTTTTTTCGGACATAAATTTTATAAAAAACGTGATGATTAGCACACGAATTAGGGTTTTAAGGGAAAAATGATACTTCTTTTAGTTTTTATATATAATGAAAAGCATTCAGAATCATTTTGAGAAATTTTTTGAAGAACTTTCTTTCGCACCTAAATTTTGTAAAAAATGTGATGATTAGCACATGAATTCGGGCTTTAATGAGAAAATGATGCTTCTTTTTGTTTTTTTACACAACATGAAAAACTTTTAGAACCGTTTTGAGCAACTTTTTTGAGGAATTTTTTTCGGACCTAAATTTTGTAAAAAACGTGATGATTAGCACACGAATTTGGGCTTTAATGGGAAAGTGATACTTCGTTTGGTTTATTTATACAATACGAAAAACATTCAGAATCATTTTAAGAAAACTTTTTGGAGAAATTTTTTTTCTGACCTGAATTTTATAAAAAATGTGATTATTAGTAAACGAATTGGGGCTTTAACGGGAATGTGATACTTCGTTTTGTGTATTTATACAACATAAAAAAATCCAAAATTGTTTTGAGCTGTTTTTGGAGAACTTTTTTCGGACTTAAATTTTACAAAAAACGTGATAATTAGCAAACGAATTCAGACTTTAATGGAAAATTGATAATTCGTTTGGTTTATTTATATAAAATGAAAAACATTCAGAATCATTTTGAGCAATTTATTGGAGAACATTTTTTCGAATATAAAGTTTGTAAAAAACGTGATGATTAGCACACGAATTTGGGCTTGAATGAGAAAGTGATACTTCGTTTTTTTTATTTGTACAACATAAAAAATATTGAGAATCTTTTTGAGTAATTCATTAGATAACATTTTTTCGGACAAAAATTTTGTAAAAATTGATTATTAGTAAACAAATTCGGGCGGGAATTTGATATTTCATTTTGTGCATTTATACAACATTAAAAACATTCAAAATCGTTTTGAGCTATTTTTTGGAGAACTTTTTTTCGAACCTAAATTTTTAAAAAACGTGACGGTGCACACGAATTCAGGTTTTAATGGAAAAGTGATACTTTTTTGGTTTATTTATACAACATGGAAAATATTTAGAATCGTTTAGAGTAATTTTTAGCAGAACTTTTTTTCGGATCGAAATTTTGTAAAAAACGTGATGATTTGCACACGAATTCGGGCTTTAATGAGAAAGTGATACATCTTTAGTTTATTTTTACAACACGAAAAAAATTCAAAATCGTTTTGAGCAATTTTTTGGAGAACTTTTTTTTTTACCTAAATTTTTATAAAAAATATGATGATTAGCACACGAATTTGGGTTTTAAGGGGAAAGTGATACTTTTTGTTTTTTTATACATAAGGAAAAACATTCAGAATCGTTTATGCAATTTATTGGAGAATTTTTTTTCGGACCTAAATTTTTTAAAAAACGTGATGATTAGCACACGAATTCGGGCTGTAATTGGAATGTGATACTTTGTTTTGTGTATTTGTACAACATGAAAAATCATTCAGAATTCATTTGAGCAATTTTTTGGAGAATTTTTTTTTCAAAACTAAATTTTGTAAAAAACGTGATGATTAGTACACGAATTCGAGTTTTAAATGGAAAGTGATACTACTTTTGTTTTTTTTTTTTTACATAATGAAAAACATTCAGAATCAATTTGAACAATTTTTTAAAGAACCTTTTTCGGACTTAAATTTTGTAAAAAATATGATGATTAGCACATGAATTCGGGCTTTATTGGTAATGTGATACTTCGTTTTATGTATTTGTAAAACATGAAAAATCATTCAGAATCGTTTTGAGCAATTTTTTGGAGAATTTTTGTTTTGGACCTATATTTTGTAAAAAACGTAATGATTAGCACACGAATTTGGGTTTTAATGGGTATGTGATACTTCGTTTTGTGTATTTTTACATTTTGAAAAACCATTCACAATCGTTTTGAGCAATTATTTGGAGAATTTTTTTTGGGATCTAAATTTTTTTAAAAAGTGTGAGAATTAGTACACGAATTCAGGCTTTAATGTGAAAGTGATACTTTGTTTGATTTATTCATGCAACTCGAAAAACATTTAGAATCATTTTGAGCAAATTTTTTAAAAAAATTTTTTCGGACCTAAATTTTGGAGTACTTTTTTTGGAATCTAAATTTTTCTAAAAAGCGTGATGATTAGCACACGAATTCGGGGTTTAAGTGAAAATGATATTGGGTTTGGTTTATTTATAAAACCTGAAAAACATTCAGAACCGTTTTGAACAATTTATTTTAGAACATTTTTTAGGACATAAATTTTGTAAAAAAATGAAGATTAGGTCACGGATTCGGGCTTTAATGGGAAAGTGATACATCTTGAGTTTATTTATACAACATGAAAATCATTCAGAATCATTTTGAGCAATTTTTTGGAGAATTTTTTTTTTACCTAAATTTTATTAAAAACGTGATGATTAGCACAAGAATTCGGGCTTTAATGGAAAAGTGATAGTTCATTTTGTTTATTTATACAACATGAAAAACATTCAGAATCGTTTTGAACAATTTACTGAAGGAAAAATTTTCGAACAAAAATTTTGAAAAAAAGTGATTATTAGTAAACGAATTCGGACTTTAATGGGAATGTGATATTTCGTTTTGTGTCTACAACATGAAAAACATTCAGAATTGTTTTGAACTATTTATTGGAGAACACTTTTTGGACCTAAATTTTGTAAAGAACGTGATTATTAGTAAACGAATTCGGGCTTTAATGGGAAAGTGATACTTTGTTCGGTATATTTATAAAACATGAAAAACATTACGAATCATTTTGAGCAATTTTTTTGATAACTTTTTTTAGGACTAAATTTTGTAAAAGACGTGATGGTTAGTAAACAAATTCAAGCTTTAACGGGAATACGATACTTCGTTTTGTATATTTATATAATATGAAAAACATTCATAATCGTTTTGAGCTATTTTATGAAAAAGTTTTTTTCGGATCTAAATTTTTTAAAAAACGTGATAATTAACACACGAATTCAGGCTTTAATGAGAAAGTGATACTTCTTTTGTTTATTTATACAACATGAAAAACATTCAGAATCGTTTAGAGAAATTTTTAGAAGAACTTTTTCTCGGACCTAAATTTCGTAAAAAAACGTGATGATTAGGACACGAATTCGGGCTTTAATGGGAAAGTGACTTCTTTAGTTTATTTTTACAACATGAAAAACATTCAGAATTGTTCTAAGCCATTTCTTGGAGAATTTTTTTGGGACCTAAATTTTGTAAAAAACGTGACGATTAGCACACGAATTCGGGCTTTTATGCGAATTTAATACTTCGTTTTGTGTATTTGTATAACATGAAAAACCATTCAGAACCGTTTTGAGCAATTTTTTAGAAAACTTTTTTCGAACCCAAATTTTGTAAAAAACGTGATGATTAGCACATAAATTCGGGCTTTAATAGGAAAGTGATACTTCTTTATTTTATTTGTACAACATAAAAGCATTGAGAATCGTTTTGAGCAATTTGTTGGAGAATGTTTTTTCGGACCTAAATTTTTTGAAAAACGTAATGTTTAACACACGAATTTGGGCTATAATTGGAAATTGTTACTCCTTTTGGTGTATTTATATCAAATAAAAAACATTGAGAATCGTTTTGAGCAATTTTTAGGAGAACTTTTTTTCGGACCTAAATTTTGTAAAAAATATTATGATTACCACACGAATTCGGGCTTTTATGCGAATGTAATACTTCATTTTGTGTATTTGTATAACATGAAAAACCATTCAGAATCGTTATTTTTTGAAAAACTTTTTTTCGGACCTAAATTTTGTAAAAAACGTGATGATTAGCACACGAAGTTGAACTTTAATGGAAAAGTGATACTTCGTTTTGTGTATTTGTATAACATGAAAAACATTCAAATCGTTTTAAGCAATTTATTGGAGAACTTTTTTTAATAACTAAATTTTGGCAAAAACGTGACGAGTAGCACATGAATTTGGGCTTTTATGCGAATTTAATACTTCGTTTTGTGTACTTGTATAACATGAAAAACCATTCAGAATCGTTTTGAGCAATTTTTTGTAAAACTTTTTTTCGGACCTAAATTTTGTAAAAAAATGTAATGATTTGCGCACGAATTCGGACTTTAATGGAAAAGTGATACTTCGTTTTGTGTATTTGTATAACACAAAAAACATTCAGAATCGTTTTGAGTAATTTATTGGAGAACTTTTTTTTATACCTAAATTTTGGCAAAAACGTGACGAGTATCACACGAATTCGGGCTTTATGTGAATTTGATACTTCGTTTCGTGTACTTGTATAACATGAAAAACCATTCAAAATCGTTTTGAGCAATTTTTTGGAAAAAATTTTTCGGTCCTAAATTTTCTAAAAAACTTGATGATTAGCACACGAATTCGGACTTTAATGGAAAAGTGATACTTCGTTTTGTGTATTTGTATAACATGAAAAACATTCAGAATCGTTTTGAGTAATTTATTGGAGAACTTTTGTTCATACCTAAATTTTGGCAAAAACGTGACGAGTATCACACGAATTCCGACTTTTATGCGAATTTAATACTTCGTTTTGTGTACTTGTATAACATGAAAAACCATTCAAAATTGTTTTGAGCAATTTTTTGGAAAACTTTTTTTCGGACCTAAATTTTGTAAAAAACGTTATGATTTACGCATGAATTTGGACTTTAATGGAAAAGTGATACTTCGTTTTGTGTATTTGTATAACTTTAAAAACATTCAGAATCGTTTTGAGCAATTTATTAGAGAATTTTTTTCATACCTAAATTTTGGCAAAAAACTGACGAGTAGCACACGAATTCGGGCTTTTATGCAAATTTAATACTTCGTTTTGTGTATTTGTATAACATGAAAAACCTTTCAGAATCATTTTGAGCAATTTGTTGGAAAACTTTTTATTGGACCTAAATCTTGACAAAAACGTGACGATTAGCACATGAATTCGGGGTTTTATGCGAATGTAATACTTCGTTTTGTGTATTTATATAACATGAAAACACTTCAGAATCGTTTTGAGCAATTTGTTAAAGAACTTTTTTTGGACCTAAATTTTGTAAAAAACTTGATGATTAACACACGAATTCGGGCTTTAATTGAGAAGTGATACTTTTTTTGGTGTATTTATACAACATGAAAAACATTAGGAATCGTTTTGAACGATTTTTTGGAAAACTTTTTTTTGGACCTAACTGTCGTATAAAACGTGATGATTAGCACACGGATTCGGGCTTTAATGGGAAAGTGATACTTCTTTAGTTTATTTGTAAGAAAAGAAGAACATTGAGAATTGTTTTGAGCAATTTATTGGAAAACTTTTTTTCGGACCTAAATTTTGTAAAAAACGTGATGATTAGCACACGAATTCGGGCTATAATTGGAAAATGTTACTTCTTTTGGTGTATTTATACCACATGAAGAACATTCTGAATCGTTTTGAGCAATTTTTAGGAGAACTTTTTTGGACCTAAATTTTGTAAAAAACGTGATGATTAGCACACAAATTCGGGCTTTAATGGGAAAGTGATACTTTGTTTGGTTTATTTATAAAACATTAAAAACATTCAGAATCGTTTTGAGCAATTTTTCGGAGAACTTTTTCTCGGACCTAATTTTTGTAAAGCCGTGATGATTAGTAAACGAATTCGAGCTTTAACAGGAATGTGATACTTCGTTTTGTGTATTTATATAATATGAAAAACACTCAGAATCGTTTTGAGATATTTTATGAAACGTCTTTTTCAGATCTAAATTTTGTAAAAAACGTGATAATAGCACACGAATTCGGGTTTTAATGGGAAAGTGATAGTTCTTTTGTTTATTTATACAGCATGAAAAAGATCCAGAATCGTTTAGAGCAACTTTTCGAAGAACTTTTTTTGGGACCTAAATTTCGTAAAAAACGTGATGACTAGCACACGAATTCGGGCTTTATTGGGAAAGTGATATTTCTTTAGTTTTATTTGTAGAACGTGAAAAACATTCAGAAACGTTCTGAGCTATTTCTCCGAGAAGTTTTTTTGGACCTAAATTTTGTAAAAACATGAGGATTAGTACACAAATTCGGGCTTTTATGCGAATGTAATACTTCGTTTTGTGTATTTGTATAACATGAAAAGCCATTCAGAATCGTTTTGAGCAATTTTTTCGAAAATTATTTCCGACCTAAATTTTGTAAAAAACATGATGATTAGCACATGAATTCGGCCTTTAATGGAAAAGTGATGCTTCTTTTAGTTTATTTATGCAACACGAAAAATATTTAGAATTGTTTATAGCAATTTTTAGGAGAACCTTTTTCAGATCTAAATTTTTTAAAACGTGATGATTAACATAAAATCGGGGTTTTGATAGGAATGTGATACTTCGTTTGTGTATTTATACAACATTAAAAAACATTCAGAATCGTTCTGAGCTATTTCTTGGAGAACTTTTTTTCAGACCTAAATTTTGTAAAAAACGTAACGGTTTGCACACGAATTCGGGCCTTAATGCGAATGCGATACTTCTTTAGTTTATTTATATGACCTTAAAAACACTGAGAATCGTTTTGAGCAATTTGTTGGACAACTATTTTTTTGACCTAAATTTTGCAAAAAACGTTATTATTAGCACACGAATTCGTGCTTTAATGGGAAAGTGATACTTCTTTGGTTTATTTATACAACATGGAAAACATTCAGAATCGTTTAGAACAATTTTTAGGAAAACTTTTTTTCGGACCTAAATTTGGTAAAAAACGTGATAATGCACACGAATTCGAGATTTAATGAGAAAGTGCTACATCTTTAGTTTATTTATACAACATGAAAAACATTAATAATTGTTTTGAACAATTTTTTGGAGTACTTTTTTTGGACCTAAATTTTGTAAAACTTGATGATTAGCATACGAAATCAACCTTAATGGGAAAGTGATACATCTTTTGTTTATTTATATAACACGAAAAATATTCAGAATTGTTTTGAACAATTTTTTGAAGAACTTCATTTCAGACTTAAATTTTGTAAAAATCGTGCTGATTAGCACACAAATTCGGGTTTTAATGGGAAAGTGATACTTTTTTTTGTGTATTTATACATCATGAAAAAACATTCAGAATCGTTTTCAGCAATTTTTTAGAGAACTTTTGTTCGAACTTAAATTTTGTTAAAAACGTGATGATTAGCACACGAATTCATACTTTATTGGAAAGTGATACTTCGTTTGATTTATTTATACAACATGGAAAACATTCAGAATCGTTTTGATAAATTTTTTGAGAACATTTTTTCTAACTTAAATTTTGTAAAAAACGTAATGATTAGCACACAAATTCGGGCTTTAATGTGAAAGTGATACTTTTTTTTTGTTTATTTATAAAAATGAAAGCATTCCCAATCATTTTGAGCAATTTTTCGGACTTAAATTTTGTAAAAAAACGTGATAATTAGCACGCGAATTCGGGCTTTAATGGGTTATGCAACATGAAAAACATTTAGAATCGTTTTGAGCAATTTTTTGAGAACTTTTTTTCTAACATAAATTTTGTAAAAAACATGAAGATTATCACACGAATTTGGGTTTTTTTATGGGAAAATGATAATTCTTTTGGTTTTATACAACATGAAAAAAAATTCATAATCTTTTTTAGCCATTTTTTGGAGAACATTTTTCAAACTTAAATGTTGTTAAAAACGTGATGATTAGCGCACGAATTAGGGGTTTAATGAGAAAGTGATACTTCGTTTGTTTATTTATACAACATGAAAAACATTTAGAATCATTTTGAGCAATTTTTAGGAAAACTTTTTTTCAGATCTAAGTTTCGTAAAAAACGTGATGATTAGCTCACCTATCAGGGCTTTAACAGGAAAGTGATGCTTCTTTAGTTTATTTGTACAACATGAAAAACATTGAGAATCATTTTGAGCATTTTGTTGAAGAACTATTTTTTGGACCTAAATTTTGTAAAAAATGTGATGATTTGTAAACGAATTCGGGCTTCAACGAGAATGCGGTACTTCATTTTGTGTATTTGTACAACATGAAAAATATTTTGAATCGATTTGAGCTATTTTTTGGAGAATTTTTTTCAAACCCAAATTTTGTAAAAAACGTGATGATTAGCATACGAGTTTGGGATTTAATGGGAAAGTGATACTTCTTTTGTTTATTTATAGAACATGAAAAACATTCAGAATCGTTTACGGCAATTTTTTGGAAAACTTTTTTTCGGACCTAAATTTTGTAAAAAACTTGATTATTGGTAAACGAATTCGTGCTTTACTGGAAATTGTGTATTTCGTTTTATGTATTTATACAATATGAAAATATTCAGAATCGTTTTAAGCTATTTTTTGAAGAACTTTTTTTCAGATCTAAATTTTGTAAAAACCGTAATGATTAGCACAGGAATTCGGGCTTTAATTGGAAAGTGATACTTTGTTTTGTCTATTTATAAAAATGAAAAAACATTCCCAATCATTTTGAGCAATTTTTTTTAGAACAATTTTCCGGAGTTAAATTTTGTAAAAAACGTGATAATTACCACGCAAATTCGGTCTTTAATGGGTTATGCAACATGAAAAACATTTAGAATCGTTTTGAGCAACTTTTGGAGAACTTTTTTTCGAACCTAAATTTTGTAAAAAACGTGATGATTAGCACATGGATTTGAGTTTTTATGGGAAAGTGATAATTCTTTTGGTTTTATACAACATGAAAAAAAAAATCAGAATATTTTTGAGGAATTTTTTGGAGAACATTTTTCATACTTAAATTTTGTTAAAAAAGTTCGGGGTTTAATGAAAAAGTGATACTTCGTTTATTTATTTATACAACATGAAAAACATTTAGAATTGTTTTGAGTAATTTTTAGGAAAACTTTTTTTCGGACCTAAATTTTATAAAAAATGTGATGATTAGCTCACGTATTAGGGCTTTAATGGAAAGTGATACCTCTTTTGGTTGATTTATACAACATGAAAAAAAACATTCAGAATCGTTTACAACAATTTTTTGGAAAACTTTTTTTCGGACCTAAATTTTTTAAAAAAGTGATAATTATCATACAAATTCGGGCTCTAATGGAAAAGTGATACTTTATTTGGTTTATCTTTACAATATTAAAAACATTCAGAATCGTTTTGAGCAATTATTTGGAGAACATTTTTTAGGCCTAAATTTTTTAAAAAGCATGATGATTAGCACGAATTCAAGCTTTAATGGGAAAGCGATACTTCTTTTGATGCATTTATACAATATGAAAAACATTTAGAATCGTTTAAACAATTTTTTGGAAAACTTGTTTTAAGAACTTTGCAAAAAAAGGTGATAATCAGCACACGAATTCAGGCTCTAATGGGAATGTGATATTTCGTTTGGTTTACTTTTTACAACATTCAGAATCGTCTTGACCAATTTTTTTGAGAATATTTTTTCGCCACCTAAATTTTGTAAAAATCGTGATAATTAACGCACGAATTTGGACAGTAATGGGAATGTGATACTTTGTTTTGTGTATTTATACAAAATGAAAAACATTCAGAAACGTTTTGAGCTCTTTGTTTGAAAACTTTTTTTCGGACCTAAATTTTTTAAAAAACGTGATTATATGCACATGAATTTGTGCTTTATTGGGAAGGTGATACTTCTTTTGGTTTATTTTTACAACATGAAAAACATACAAAATCGTTTAGATCAATTTTAAGGAAAACTTTTTTTCGGGTCTAAATTTTTTAAAAAACGTGATAATTAGCCCACGAATTCTGACTCTAGAGGGAAAGTGATACTTCGTTTGGTTTATTTTTAGAACCTTAAAAAAAATTAGAATCACTTTGAGCAATTTTTTGGAAACATTTTTTCGGACCTAAATTTTTTAAAAAACGTGATGATCAGCACACGAATTCGAGCTTTAATGGAAAAGCAATACTTCTTTGTGTATTTATACAACATTAAAAACATTCAAAATCATTTTGAGCAATTTTTGGGGAACTTTTTTCGAATCTAAATTTTGTAAAAAACGTGATGATTAACACTCGAATTCGGGCTTTCATGGGAAATGATACTTCCTTTTGTTTATTTTTACAACATGAGAAACATTCAGAATCTTATTGAGCAATTTTTTTGAGAACTTTTTTCTGACCTAAATTTTGTAAAAAACGTGATAATTAGCACACGAATTCGGGGTTTAATGGGAAACCGATACTTCTTTTGGTTTATTTATGCAACATTAAACATATTCAGAATTGTTTAGAGCAATTTTAAGTGAAACTCTTTTTGACCAAAATTTTCTAAAAAATGTGATAATGACACACGAATTCGAGCTTTAATGGGAAAGTGATACTTCTTTAATTTATTTATACAACTTTAAAAATATTCAGAATCTTTTAGAGCAATTTTTATGAAAACTTTTTTTCGGATCTAAATTTTGTAAAAAACGTGATGATTAGCATACGAATTTGGGCTTTAATGGGAAAGTGATATTTCGTTTGGTTTATTTGTACAATATGAAAAATATTCATAATCGTTTTGAGCAATTTTTAGATATTTTTTTCAGACATAAATTTTGCAAAAAAGTGATGATTAGCACACGAGTTTGGCTTTAATGGGAATGTGATGCTTCTTTTGTTTATTTATACAACATGAAAAACATTCAGAACTATTTATAGCAAATTTTAGAAGAACTTTTTTTCAGACCTAAATTTCGTAAAAAACGTGATAATTAGCACACGAATTATGGCTTTAATTGGAAAGTGATACTTCTTTAGTTTATTTGTATAACATGAAAAACATTGAGAATCGTTTTGAGCAATTTGTTGTAGAACTCTTTTCGGACCTAAATTTTGTGAAAAACCTGATGATTAGCACACGAATTCGGGCTTTAATTCGAATGTGATACTTCTTTTGGTGTATTTATAGAAACTGAAAACCATTCAGAATCTTTTTGAGCACATTTTTTGGAAATTTTTTTTTAATCTAAATTTTGTTAAAAAATGTAATGATTAGCACACGAATTCTGGTTTTAATGGGAAAGTGATACTTCATTTGGTGTATTTATACAACATGAAAAACATTCATAATCATGTTTAGCAATTTTTTTGGGAACATATTTTCGAAACTACATTTTGTTAAAAAACGTGATGATTAACTCACGAATTCGGGCTTTAATGAGAATGTGATGCTTTGTTTTGTGTATTTATACAACATGGAAAATATTCTGAATCGTTTTAACTATTTTTTTGAGAACTTTTTTTCTGACCTAAATTTTGTAAAAAACGTGATGATTAGCACATGAATTTGGGCTTTCATTGGAAAGTGATACTTCTTTTTGTTTATTATACAACATGAAAAACATTCAGAATCGCTTAAAGAAATTTTTAGGGAAACTTTTTTTCAGATCTCAATTTTGTAAAAAATGTGATATTTAGCATACGAATTCGGGTTCTAATGGGAAAGTGATACTTCGTTTATTTTATTTATACAACATGAAAAACATTTAGAATCGTTTTGAGCAATTTTTTGGAGAACATTTTTCCGAACCTAAATTTTGTAAAAATTGTGTTGATTAACACTCGAATTCGAGCTTTAGTGGGAATGTGATAATTTGTTTTGTATATTTACATAATATTAAAAAAATTTCAAAATCGTTTTGTGCTATTTTTTTAAACGTTTTTTCGGAGATAAATTTTGTAAAAAAACGTGATGATTAGCTCATGAATTTGTGCTTTAATAGGAAATTGATACTTTTTTTGGTTAATTTATACAACATTAAAAAACATTCAGAATCGTTTAGAGCAATTTTTATGGAAACTTTTTTTTGTACCTAAATTTTGTTAAAAACGTGATAATTAGCACACGAATTCGGGCTCTAATGGGAAATTGTTATTTCGTTTGGTTTATTTTAATAACATTAAAAACATTCATAATCGTTTTGAGTAATTTTTTGGAGAACATTTTTTTGGACCTAAATTTTGTAAAAAACGTGATGATTAATACGAATTTGGGCTGTGATACTTTGTTTTGTGAATTTATACAACATGAAAAGCATTTAAAATTGTTTTGAGCTATTTCTTTGAGAACTTTTTTTGACCTAAATTTTGTAAAAAAGTCAAGAATTTGAGCTTTAATGAAAAAGTGATAGTTCTTTTGTTTATTTATACAATATGAAAAACATTCATAATCGTTTAGAACAATTTTTAAGAAAATTTTTTTTCGGATCTAAATTTTGTAAAAAACGTGATAATTAACACACAAATTCTGGTTCTAATGGAAAAGTGATAATTCGTTTGGTTTATTTATATAACATGACATTAAGAATCGTTTAGCGCAATTTTTAAGAAAATTTTAGCATGCAAATTTAGACTCTAATGGGAAAATAATACTTCATTTAGTTTATTTATACAATATGAAAAAATATTTAGAATCGTTTTGAGGATTTTTTTAAGAATTTTTTTTCGAATCTAAATTTTGTAAAAAACGTGATGATTTGCACACGAATTCGGCTGTAATGGGAAATGATACTTTTTTGGTTTATTTTTAGAACATTAAAAACATTCAGAATCTTGTTGAGCAATTTTTCGAAGAACTTTAACACACGAATTAAGGCTTTAATGGGAAAGTGATACTTCGTTTGGGTAAAATTTTGTAAAAAACATGATGATTAGCACAGGAATTTGAATTTTTATGGAAATGTGATACGTCGTTTTATGTATTTGTATAACATGAAAAACATTTAGAATCGTTTTGAGCAATTCTTTGTAGAACTTTTTTTAGACCTAAGAAACGTGATAATTAGCACACGAATTTGGATTTGGGGAAGTGATATTTTTTTTTGTTTATTTATACAACATGATAAACATTCAGAATTGTTTCGAACAAATTTTGAGAACTTTTTCGCACCCAAATTTTTTTAAAAAAATGATAATTAACACACAAATTCGATCTTTAATAAAACATAATACTTCAATTGATTTATTTCTACAATATTAAAAACATTGAGGATAGTTTTGAGTAATTCTTTTTAAAACTTTTTTTCAAACTAATATATCAATGTGAAAACTATTATACAATCATGGATCTGACAAATTCAATTAAGCCATTCAAATTAGAATGAGAAGATCCACCATCACTCACACCCTCTCTTGCCAAATGCCCTATTCAAAGAACTCATCTTTTCTCACTTCCATCAATTCTCTAACCATTTTCTCCACTATGAATCTATCAATAGTATCTTTCATGTACAATCCAACTTTCCAAACCTCACTAACAAACCTGCTGTTAATTGTTTGATCTGCAAAATACAGCCAACAAATCATGGGAACACCTGCATTTATACTCTCCGATGTCGAATTCCAACCAGAATGCGTCAAAAATCCACATATTGCTGAATGTATTACGACCTCTTCTTGAGGTGCCGATCCCATCCCACAATGTACCCTCTGCTGGACTTTGTCCCTTCTTCCAACTCCGCCACGATGTTGCCATCTCCATCTTTTCCTACGATGGAATCTGGTCTCATCACCCATAAGAACTTACTGCCCACTGTTCACTAAACCATGCCAAAACTCCAAAAGTTGATCTCTTGTTAATAAGGCAACACTTCCAAAACTTACATAGATGACTGATCTATATGGCTGTGAATCTAACCAGGCAACACAACTCCTGTCTTTATCCCAAAAACTACCCGAATGGCCGACTGTCGACGACGAAGAGTTCGGCCAATTTTAACATGGAGGCCGAACATCGGTAGTTGGACGATCAACACATGGGGTGGCGCCGGCGGCGGCAATAATCGCTCTTCTGCCATTGTTCCGTTTTCTCATTGGAATTTTGAGTGGACGGGGACTCCGATCCAATCAATGGACTAGTTCTGTTATTTAGAGCTTACGTCACTGATGACGTAAGCACAGATCCATTTGGGTCTATTAGAAATGGGCTTGCTCCCTGTTTGGGCTTCCGTTTTGGATTTGCTCCAAGTAAATGTGTGAAGCCCATATTAAATTAAAGTAATAAAAATATATATGGGTTTGGGCCTACTATAGTTGATTACTATTAGCCCAATATAAAATTTTGGATAGATCTAGAGTTGAAAAATTCAGGGAGTGAAAGAATGGCGTATTCAAAGAACAGAAACTGAGCGGATTGGTAAAACATTTTGTTTTGGACAATTTGCCCATTGGGCTAAATAGAGGACACTAACTCACCATAGTGGATCTCATCTATTTCATGAAGCTTAAAATTAGTTCTATTTTATCATTATGGATCATCTATAATATATTTTGAGGTACCGTTTAAAAATGAAGTTTCGTCCAATATTGGACTGATTGATATCTAGTCATGTACTACTTAATGCTCTCAATGTTAAGTTCTGAGAGTGAGGGGCTAATGAATAAATAAACTCTTATATATTTTGACAAGTTTTTCTTTGTTATTGAAGTATATCTTGGAGTGATATTAATCTAAGCCCATCAATTTTACCAAATGTTGTATTCTTTAGTCTATAGATTATGTTCTGAAAAAAGACGTATAGATGATTCATAGGAAAAATAGGTAGTGTTAGTGTAAAGTGGATTGTTACTTTTATGTAAAGAAACTTGTTCTGAAAAGTTATTTCTGAAATAAAGGCATGGCTCTTTTCTTATGTCTTCCCCCAAAACTAGTCCCAATATAAGACTCCATTATTTTCCAAATTCTACATTTTATTCTTAGATTTATTATTATGAAGCTCGGCATATATTTAATTTATCTTATCAAGTACTTTTTGATCATTATGTTTAATATATATTAATTAAAAAAAAAGTTATTTTTATAGTTAGATTCTATAGTATTTTAAGTAGGATAGGATCACAAGACGACAAAGTTATGCAATAAAATAATATAATTATATTTTCAGAAGTTTGAATTTGATACATTTAATTTAACAAAGACTTCAATCATCCAACCTACGAACTACACGTTCAGTAGCAATAGAAAAAGTAATTTATATCATAATGACTGGAAATATTTTCTAAAAGACTCTTCATGTAGTACTGATGTTACTTGAACATGTTGCATGAAAAGGCAAGAAATGGAGCCTTTCTAGAAATGCAACTTTCTGGGGTATAGAGATCTAATTGTTTCCCTACCAATTCATATTATTGATACCCTAAGTCTTTGTATATATCATTCTTCTGATGCGATTTTTTATTTTATTTATTTATTTTTTTAAAAAGAATTCTTCATGCTGCCAAGTCAAAGATTGAGATATATGATCAAAACGTTTTTTTTCTTTTGCTCCTAAAGCTTTGTGCTTTTAGGCCCTCTTTAATTTCCAGCCTTTGATCAGGAGCAGGAGTTTCCTTTTGCTGAAAATGTGTTTCTTGGTTCCAGGAAAAAAATAATGTTTTTCTTCGCTAGAAAAAATTTTTCTTAATAAGATAGCGTGTTATCATGAAATTTTGTGCAATTGATAAGAGTAAAAGTCTATCAATGAAAAGTTGAGAGTTCACTCTTGCATAATACAGGATATTATTCTCATATTTATAAGGTTGGAATTTGATAGGATATGACTTATCGATCATGGTTCAATCTAAAAACACAATGCTTCGCTAGTCGAGCAGCGGGTTGGGACAAAGCAACATTTATCCAACCCAACTAATTTAGCAATTAGGTAAAAGTTTATTTGAATCTAACATGAAAAGTGAAAGTAATGTGAGTTTGAGAAAGATACATAGAGACTTGTATTAGAGTGTCCCTTTAAGCCTGTTGTGGGCGAGGATGGAGGGATATGTTAAGAAATTTATTGTCTTCTAATTCATTATGATCTACTATTTATAGGCTACAAAATATCTTAATCCTAATCAATATAGAATTCTAACGAACCATTAATAAAGAATACTGCTGTAATAATACTATAATACAAAGTATTCTAATTATAATCAATATAGGATTCTAACGAACCATTAATAAAGAATACTGCTGTAATAATACTATAATACAAAGTATCCTAATTATAATCAATATAGGATTCTAACCAAATAATCTCTTATAGAATTTAAGATAATCTAGGAGAATTACATACTAATGTGATATCTCCAACCGGATAAGAATTTGTACTCCAACATTATGGTTCGGAACCACGTGCTTTAATCATCTGAGTTACAAATCTCATCTCTTTACCCAACTTTGGTTTGACTGGCACGACACTAGGCTCAATATTCATCAGAATTGTTTCTCTTTATAATAATACTAATATAACATTTACTAATAATGTAATGCATTTTATATAAAAAAGAAAATTTTAGCGTGAAATTCATAAATACTATTCATATGGCCTACATATTTACCGATCTATTGATAATGAATTTAATTAATATTCTGTATCCGATTGACCAGATTCTAGTACCGCGTTGTACATCAGGCATCTTTTATTTATTTATTTATTTGATAAATAGGCATCTTTTATTAATTGGACATAGAATGCTGCTAAAATCAGACATATTAGCTTCATAACTTGTACAACTTAGGCATTATTTTTTAGTTGGAGAGACTATTATTTAAGCAAAAGAATGTCAAAACAATTATAATTTGCAGGCAAAAGTCATCCGTAAACAGCATTTAGTGAACAAGGTAAGAAAAAAAAAATTTAAAAGAAATTAATAAGATGCTACTAAAAAAAGATTGGAAACCCATGAGTTTATGGCAGTTGGTAAGCGATTCGATTCTTGCATGTGATGTTATTTTGAAAAAACTCTGGATTAGCCTTAAACTTTGAGTGTGAATCAAATTTTGCGGACGTTCTGTAGATTAAGTCTAAATTAATCAGATTTGTGTACCTTTGAATATTGAGTGCCGACGCTCAAAGGTAATAGAAAGAAAAGGACTGGAAAAGAAATTAAAAGCATTCTTTTAGAAGGGTAAAAGAAATTAATAATGGAATCTCAGCTACGGATAGAAAGTGGTATTGGTAGGGCTTAGAACAAAAACTATGTACACAAAAAAATCAGAATAGCTTATTTGTTGAGAAAACTAATGATTGTTACAAGTCTCTGTACATTTAAATGGCCATTTTGTTGGAAATTTTATTCACATGAGAAAGCAGAATCTTTTTTTGCCAATTATTGTTCTTTGGCCGCTAGTGTTTTTTCAATACAATTTCCTACAACTTTGTGCCCAAAAATCCAATATATTGAAGAAAATTTTCGTTATAAACTCGGTCCATGGGTGGGGAGATGATCAGGGGCGACTAGTCTAATTAGAAACAAAGGGACAAGTTCTAAAAATCTATAATGCTTGAGTTAGTAATTATCTTTTAAGGATAATAAGCGTATTTAAGTGCACAATATTCAATGAATAATAGAATAAAGATTATATATTTTTATGTATTTTTTAATTTCTTCTAACTTGTTCAATATTTACAGTGAGATTTTTGATATTTTGACATGTCTGAGTAACTTGACTCGTTCTACATGACTTGTATCAGCTCCATAGGTCTAGCTATGTTCCTACCATGGTTCATTAGACTTCGACTTATATCTTCTTATTTTGTAGATGGTCTAAATGGATGGGTTGAGTCTCATCACAGAGTATTAATCTCTTGAATCATATTAAGTCAAATTAAAATTTTTATTTTTTTTTATATAAATCATGTCTTTATTCATGAAAATAAAGAATTAAGGTATTCATACTAATGTGACAAAATTCATTCTCTTACTCATCAGTCTCATAATACAATTTTCTTATAAGACATGTGTGCATAGCAAAAGTGTCAATTTTTAATATATTTTGCAAGCAATGAAACGTTTCTCTAAGGTTTTTACATGAATTTGGATACCCTTTTAGTCAAAGGTTTATTTTGGACACATGTTATATATTTAGCTGAGTAATGCAAAAGGCAAATGAAAAAGAAGATCACACATAGAGTTTGGCCATTTTACATGCAAAGAAGAATGGGTTGAGTGTGGGAATTGTTCACTAATTTTTTTCTTTTTTTTTTTTTTGTGGGCACTTTGAACATACAATTGTGCCTCCAATTCTGCTCCCTCAAACTAGTTCATTCACCATAATTGATGTGGTTTTTGTTTGTGAGGTGAAGTATTGATGTTTTCTTTGGGTTCATTTACTCATATGTCACCTTCCTTCTTAGTTTTATGACTCTTATGCAGAGAGCATTCTATTTAGGACCACACAGAAAATGGCAAGACATCAATGTCTATCTCTCTACATGATATAATTATAATCACTCATACCTAGTTAATGTACAACTTGATGTTTTGATCATTTAGTGATAGACAGTTAATGTTAATGTTATGTCACGGGTTTAATTCTTACATGTAGCACTACATTAAAAGAACTATATGTTAAGTCTTTTTGTAAGTAATCATACTATTAATATTATAATATTAAGTTACACGTTTGATTTTTATGTGCAATATAAGTAAGTTTTAAGTTAGACCTTCATTCAAATAAGAGCTGGACTCTACAAGTGCAATCCAAATGTTCTGGTTTTGTATAACCGTCACACTAGCGTTAAGCAGAGGTTTACAATCGCCGCTAAACGTAAAAAAAACCGCCACTATAATAATTTCTTTTGTAGTAGTTGATACATGAATATTATTAATGTCAATGGTGAGTCATGAGTATGATTCTTGTATGTGCGATCGCGTTGAAAGAACTCTAAGTTAAACCTTCATTCAAATAAGAGTTGAATTCTGCAAGCATAATTTGAATGTTTTCGTCCGTTAGTCAGAGGAAGACTAATCCAAGGGGCATAAAGCCAACTGCAGCACAAGGTTGAAACTTGTCATGAAGCTGTTTCTAAGGTAACTTGAACTTAGAATCTTTCACTTAACAAAATAAGTGAGAAAGTATTTAAAGGGATGTTTTGTCATCAAGCTGCCCTCTTATTGTAAGAGAACTGTTAATGCCAATGTGTATTCACATGTAATTCTTGCATATGCCATTACGTTGAAGGAGTTTTAAGTCAAACTTTCCTCCAAATAACGGTTGGGCTTTGCAGGCACAATTTGTTTAATTCTTCCTATGATGTTTTGTTGAGAATCCCACATCGGCTAATTAAATAAAATAATTACTTCTTATGAAAACTTGGGCAGTCCTCCCCTCTTAAAGTACCTTTTGGGGTGAGTTAGGCCCAAGCCCAAATTCTAACATAGTATCAGAGCCAGTTGTTGGGCTGCCCGAATTGGACCGCTCGCGCAGATGTCCAATCCTGCAAAATTCTTGAGGTACCTTTTGGGGTGAGTTAGACCCAAGCCCAAAAATTCTAACATGGTATCAGAGCCAGTGGAAGCCCAAAAATTCTAACATGGTATCAGAGCCAGTTGTTGCAGATGTCCAATCCTACTTTTTGGGGTGAGTTAGGCCCAAACCCAAATTCTAACATGTTTAATTAAAACAGCTCTATGTTAACTTTTTATTTAAATAAAATTAGACTCTACAAGTATAACCGCGCTCATTTCGGATTAATTATGTATATGTTGTGCTTTCAGCTAAGCTGAATTTAATGGTTAAGTGGACCAAAGATATATATATATATGTATATATGCAATGCCTGTCAGTGCGGCGAACATGATTTTTAATCTTTGTGTGACTTTTGTTGTATTACACCATTTGAACTCAATTGATCATATCAAATGGGACAGTGTCCAGCACATGATTTATTAATTCAACAAAAATAATAATTAATAATAATAATAAAAATCACTTTATGTGATTGTATTATCACTATCATTTTCTTGTGTCATTAGACTTGAGATGTTGACATAGCAAAAGAAATAGTTTTGCTCCTTCTGAACTACTCTTGCCTTTGTTCTACTACTTCAATTCAATTATGACAATTGCTACCTCACTTGTATGCATCAATTTTTTGCTACCTTTATTTTCAATTTCTGTCGGGTCGGCTGAAATTAGCCACATTTTTTTTCTTCTTTTGTTTTTCATTTGCTATTTTCAATTTCAATTTCAATTTCTATCGGATTCTATCTTTTGCTACGAGCTAATTTTAAAGAACTCTTATTTTCAGTTAAGTTTTTTACCCTTTAAATTTACTTTCACAATTGTGTGTTTAATAGTACATGTTAATAGTAGCAATACATTTACGCACATTTTTTTTATTTGCTACTTACAATTTCAAATTCTATCGGATCGAGTGAATATATCTACATTTTCTTTCTCCTTTCCTTTTTATGAGTTTATCTTCTGTTATTAGGAAAGGTGATAATTAATATCATAATTACTTTTTGCCCTTACCCAAATCAATTTTTTGACCTATTTCAATCCGTTTACATAATTACTTGTGTCCTATAGTATATGTTAGTAACATCTTTTTTTTCCTTCTTCCTATATACTATGAAATTTAGTGTCCTTTCATGGGAGGAGGGATTATCCCACAAATCAATGATGAATCAAAATTTGATTGTACTAATTAGACAGCTAAGGCAATAATTTTGTAGGAACTATTGAAGTTGTGAAACATGTTCGATAAGTTGCCATCAATTGGCTAAGGTTAGAACACAGAGGTTTTTGTCTAGTCTTTTGTTTGAAACCAAACATAAATAGTGTGTGGGGGTGGCAGCTTCAACAATCTTAGAATGGTTTTGATCCCTCATCTCAACTTACCTCTGCTTTCCACACATTCTTGGCTCTAAAAATAAAAGCCCTTTAGGACAGTTTTCATTCAACTGTTCCTTTTCTAAGCCAAAAAAGATACTAGTAACTCTAAGAAAAAGATATCTCATCCCTTTAGAGTTAACAAATATGGAAAGAAAGAATCTCTCAAGATAAGATTTTCTCATGCCTCTCTATTTTACTCCTCCCTAATTCCCAACATGCTCTCCAATCTTCTTATACATTCTCTAGTATACTAATAACTGTGTACAATTAAAGTGTGACAAAATTTTAAAACATTCGAGCGCGTAATAAATGATTCCTAACTTGAAATTTTCAAGGTTTTTGGTGAGAGACAAGAGAGCCTAGGAGGTTGATGCTAGAATATCTTTTTTTTTCTTTGAATGCTAAAACATGCCATGCATGGAGTGGTAAGGGTTGGGAAAGAACCAAAGGTGGAGATAACTAAATATAGGAGAGAATGATTGGTAAAGTATAAGGTTGATTGATGGGTAAGAAAGGGATTTTGTCAATATTATCTACCACAAAGCATATGTCTCTACCTTTACCATTCATTCTTCTTACCAACAGACAACCCTTTTAATTACATTTTGGTTACATCTCAAATTCTCCACTTTTACTCATTATTTTCACCATCTAATTATTTACTAATTTCTAACAAACAATCCCTAATAGCTCCAAAATTAAACATATAGGCTCCTTCTATTCTTTCCTTGTACGGTCACGGTCAATTTTTTTTTTATAAATAATTCACTTTTTCTAAATTCAAAATGAAATTTCTTGTATATACAAAACTCTTGTCTTAATTATGTTTTTACGTGCGTTTTGTAAACATATAATGTAATTTATGATGCTAGTTTTCTAATTAAGACATTAATAAGAGAGTCTGATTTTTAAATATTCACTAAATAATATAAATGACATCATGTTTTGGTTCATATATAAAATGTGAACCGTGTATGATAGTTATATTCTTATTATCTCTCTCATTATATATTCAAAAGTTTCAAAATTATATATTACGTAAGAAAATATCATAATTGTTTAATATAGGGGCCAGAGGTGAACTCTTAAGAATGCCAAACTTTAATTTACTAATTTGTAACAAGCAATTCCTAACCCCTCCAAAATTAAACATATAGGCTCCTTCTTTCTTTCCTTGTACGGACATGATCAATTTTTTTTCTCACGTATAATTCACTTTTTTCTGAATTCAAAATAAACTTTCTCGTACAAAAATCTAATTGACATACGCAAAACTTGTCTCTGTTATCTTCCTACACACGTTTTGCAAACATAGGATGTGACTAATGTTACTAGTTTTCCAATTAAAACACTAATACGAAATTCCGACTACAAATATTTACTGACTATTGTGAATGACATCCTATTTTGATTCATACATTAAAAAGGCTTAGATACGATATTTATATTTCTCTCAATTATATATTCTTACAACTTTCAAAATTATGTAACACGTGAGAGAATATGATAACCCTCTAATACATCTTTCATTTAAAAAAAAATAGATCGAACTCAATAAACGAAAAAGAAAAAATTTTCATAGTTCAAAAGTGATGTTGATCTACTATACAAATATATGTACGAATAAAATATTTTTTCATATTATATATAAAAAATGGGATACGATTCAAATTCAACACATTTATTTGATATAATTTAATAATGGTACGAGTAGTATGTTAGGGAGAAATTTGTACAATGAGGAGATCAAGTAGTGGGGTGTTGGGGTGTGGGATTATGAAGGAGGATCTTAGGCAAAGATGATTGGGTGAGCCAGCAAAGCAGGCCGGAAAGGTAAGAGACCAATCCCCACTCTAACCCTCCCTTAACAAAGGAAAGGAAAAGGGATACCCCATAACGATTGGACACTTGTCCTACAAACATGTGGGAGACAGAAGATGATTTGGCCGTTGAAAAGTCTTCTTTTTTTTCCCTCCCCTGAACGGAAAGAAATTTACTGCTAACTCAAAAAATGGAAAATAATTATTCAAAGGTGAAAAATTGGAAATTAGAAAAGGTAAATAAATAAGAATTTTTTTTAAAGAAAAAAAAAAGAAAGGGAGAAATAAATAAATGAGACACCCACACCACACGCATCATTCTTCCAAGCACAACACTCTGACTAAGTAGGCATTCCGTACAATAAGAGTCAACGTCTGTGTCAGCCTTTTCACCCACCGAATGCCACACCACAACTCCTCTCTCTCTCTCTCTCTCTCTCTCTCTCCCTCTCTCTCTTAAAGCCAAATATCTTCACATAAAATTCTTTGAGAAATTGGTAAATTATAACTATAAAATATTTCATTTTTAGTCCGTAATTATAAATTTTTAAATATTTTATATTCATAAAATTTTGTAATTATAAAATAATAATTAATAAATATTACGATGAAATTCGAAAATTTTTTATACGAAACTAACGTATAACTAACATATGTTGTTATTATAAGGCATATGTTATTATTATAAGGCATTTTTGTCATTTCAGGAGACTCCCGCTACTAAATAATTATTTATTTTTTCAAGTTAAATATAGGTTAAACTCGATCCACTTAAAAATATAATTTGAATAAAATATATCTCATTTAGTCTAATGATAAAAATATCCTTATAACAACAGTACATGATAGTCATGTGTGAAAAATTGCTAAATTCTACTATTAAATTAATTAATTATTATTTTATGCTACTCATAAAAATTTTATGGGTTTAAACTATTAACGACTCTTTATAATTACAAACTAAAAAGTATAAATACTTTATATGCATAATTTACCAATTTCTCAAATTATTTTCACAAAATAAAATTACTTTTTATTGTTATTATTCGAACAAAACTTGATGTATGTTTGGAAAATGCTTTGTTTAGTGAAATTTTTGTTTTGATAAAACTTTTTCTCATACAAAAACATTTACTTTTGTCAAAATCAAGACAAAGTTTTCATATGAAATGCTGCCCTTTACAATCCATTTATAAAATATCTTAAAAACATAAAAAATTTATAACTTAATCAAAAACAAAAAAATAATTGTTTACGTTATTTAAATATTTATATTATTTATATGTACATGTAATACGAAAAACATCTACCTTTTTTTACAAATTATATTCATAGCTTCTTTTATAACTTTTTTGGTTAGTTTTTATTATATTTGACTAGCGTTTTTCAATCTAAGCACTTGTGCAATACATCTAATATTGAATTCATACTAAACATATTTTGTTAAAATTTACTACGTAGAATATACTTAGAATTTTTAATGTGTGACATATTATTATTTCTTGAAAATATATATCTTCAACTTTTACAGATCAGTTAAAAGTAAGAAGATTGATTTCCTTCTCCTCCCATTGCCTATCTCCACCCCTCCCCCTCCCAAAAAAAACCATTAAAAGAAATTCCATTTTTTATATTCTAATTCCAAAAATATTTTAAGTTAATATGAAAAAACATAATTAGATTATACAAATTAAAGGAAAAGAACTATATGCTCCTCTACTAATAAATGTTCAAATCTCTAAGAAATTTTTTATATTAATAGAAGCTCGCATTAAAAAAAAAGAATGCAGATGTTAGTCATTAGTAATATCATGTTGTTCTTATTTTATCTTTAGAACCAGAACTGTATTTATTTACCCACTTAATCTCAATCTTATCATCCATCCTTCATTACTGTATAGACAAATTGTCCTTTAAAAAGGGTACAAAATGATGTGATGTGGTACATTTCCCATCCATCCAAATCTGTGATATAGTTAATCATGTTTTAGCTAAATCTGCGTACCTGTACAAAAAAATAAAAAAAAAATATATATAAAATTATAAGCAATTAATATGATATGAATAGTGGATGTAAAAAAAAAAAAAATCAGCTAATAAAAAAATTCTCATTCACTACATAAGTGGAGAAATTTAGCTTTTCTTTACCTTTAAAATTGATCAACTTTGCCTATAAAAGAAAATGAAATCTCATGCCAAATATAAAGCAAAACAAAATATCTTTCAATAAAATAAAGAATTTAAGAAAATTTTCACTTTAAAATTATGTTTACTAAGTTATCTTACAATGTTTACTAAGTTATATTACATGCTCCAAAATAAGATCAGTCAAACTTAGTTATTAATTTCTTGGTAATCAACCATATAACCTTTTGGACATTCAAAGTAACTTTAAAATTTTTTCTAAACACATACTTTTTCAAAAAGAAAAATAAATAAATCCAAGAATGTCAATTTACCTCAAATTTTCCAGAGAGAGAGAATATTTCTCTTAAACTTTGTTCTTCATTGAATATCTCACTTAGACATTAACTTCAATTTCTATCCAAAAGCCAAAGCACCAATAGAGCATTGAAAGAAAGATAATTACCTGCATTAAAAGTTTCATGCCATGATCTTTGATGAGGAAATAATAAAAATGGAAGGAGGAATTGCTTGATTTCTTACATTATGATTAGTTACTTTTTATGCATTATTGAAGAATTGATAAAAAAATTCGAGAAGAAGAAAGAGTATCTGTAATATGAAACAAATTAACAACAAATATCATGTTATTCTTACTAACTTTCTTTTGAAGTATTTATCTACGATTTAGCTCTCAATTGAGCAAATTAATTAGCTAAATGTTCCTCTATTCAGCATCATTGATCTTATTTATCTACAATTTAACTCTCAATTGAGCCAATTAATTAACTAAATATTCCTCTAATTCAGCATCACTCATCTTTAAAAGAAGCAAAAAATTTTTTCTTTTTGAAGGAAAATTTTTTCTCGTTTTTGAAGAAAATGTACTTTGAAAAAAAATAGGCACCCAAATACAGGATATGGATTAGCTCAAGGAGGAAATGGCAAAGTCTGGCCAAGAAAAATAATGGGTCGGTAGGTGATGCTACCACTTTAACCCCTGCATTGCATTGAATTGAATTGCCGAGCCGGACCGGGCCTCAGTTCACTTGGGGTTGGGGTTGGGGTTGGAGTAGTAACACGTGTTATTCACGCATTATTGCGCGTCTGGAAAACTTGAACTGTCTGCTGCTTCTCACTTCTCAGTTCCCACGAGATGAAAGCTATTGTTGAATACTTTTGCATGCACTCTCACACGCGCGTCCTTGAATTGCGTGCACGGGTAAACATCTCATAGAACCACAATCTTTTAAAAAATTATTGCATTCATCCCTATTATTAATTAATTAAAATTACTGAAAATTATAGGGCAAGAGAGATCTAGAATTACAAAATTGTAAACAGATAATGTATCTAATATATTATTTTATTAATAAAAAATAATTAAAATATAAGAATTCGTTGTGAGCAGCCGTAATATGTAATTTTTTCAATTTTTAGTGATATGATCATCTATTACTATCTATATTAGAACAACTATTTTCTTCTCTTTCCTCTCCTAAAACTTTAGAGCCTTCATTCATATTTTCTAGAGTTTTAAAGTTTTTTTAATTAGTGTTGAGAATCTCATATCGGCTAATTAAAGAAAATAATTGTTCTTTATAAATACTTTGGCAGTCCTACCATCTTGAGGTACCTTTTGAGGTGAGTTACACCCAAGTTCAAAATTTTTAATATGGTATCAGAGCCAATTGTTAGGCTACCCGTGTTGGGCCACCCGCGCAGATTTTCAATTTTGCAAAATGCCACACTCCAGGCCTAAGCGTTGGGCAATCCTCTACTTTTGGGGTGAGTTAGGCCAAAAGGAGAAGTAGGCTCAATCACAAATTCTAACAATTAGATAAAAAAAAAATTTCATGGGTTGAAAGAAACACTATAAAAACCCAAACAATAAAAACTACTACTGACATCCTTATTCTCTTGGACTTTTTAATTTTAAATTTCTTTCAACAAATTTTATGTGTGATTTTTGCAGTAAAAAAAAGTATATTTCTTTCATAATTTATCTCAAATTCCCATGATCAATCTCAATTTCATTTGGATATACTAAAACTAAATTCCAATCACATTCTCACATATTTTATAATTTACTATCCCGTTCTGCATAAATTTCCTCCGCGAAGATCTTACATACGGTAATTCTTTCCTTCATTTATGTTTTTTTTTTTATAAATTTTATTCTTAAAAAATCTCCTAATATTCTTCTTCTTCGAAAATAGTCGGTTGTAATAGTATATATTACAAAAGGTATTTTTAGTTTTGAACTTCTACCATGTTCTCAAGACCTTTAATTTAATTTTCTAAGAGTTATACTTTCTAAAAGTTTTGATTGGTTTATAAGATTCATGGCTTATAGTAACTTTCTCTTAAGATTTATCTTTCAGAGGTTAGAGATTGTCTTTTATTCTATAGGAATTTTATAATAAAATATTCCAGACGATCCCGGTCTGTTTATAAAGTTTAAAATATTGATTTTAGAAGATTTTTACATTATTAAATTACTTTAAAAAAATCTTTGTTTTGATTTTTATAAATTTTATGCTATTGGAAAAGAATTACAACTTTCTGTATCCCAAAATTGATTGAATATCCAATTTATAAATAGTAGAACTATTCAAACTCTACAAGTTGACCATGTTCCTTATCAAAGTCAGAGTTGTTTATCTAATGTTCTCTAGTAAATAGTACAAAGTTGAACTTGCCGGATAAAAGAATGAACAGACTGTCTGTGACCGAGCGTTTATGAGAACCTCCGATCCCATCATTTTTTGTTGATTTGGATCCTAATGTTATTTACCATAAAGATTTATGTCTATATTTTATTCACACTATCTCAAACTGTGTCAAATTATTAATTTGAAATTTTTTTAGAGAAGTTAGGGAGAGAAGATCTAGAAAAATTATTATGAGTATGGTAGATTATTACATATTAAAAAAAAGTTGTATTTAATTATCACACCCAAAGAAAGGTAAGAAATTGATTCAAAATAATAATTGGGCATATTGAGAGATTGTTTCTTTTCATTATCAATGTATTGTAAAATTGTGTTTAATTATTTGAGTTGTATTTTTAAATTATTGACTTATGTATTTAAAGTAAAAATCCATTACAAAATAGTTTAGTTGAAACAAAAGAAGATGGTGTTTCATATAAGAATAATATTATCTTACTTGCAAAATCCACATATTAATAATATCATTTTACATTTTAAAAAATCTCCTGCAATGGAAAAAAGTTACTTTTACGAAATTATTAACATGGTGACTTAAAAAAATTAATATTAAATACAATCATTCTTATGATTTTACATTCATTCAGTGAGAGAAGAAATTAAAAAGACAAATAAAAAGTTACATATTTTTATGACAAATTAATAGTTTTTCTAAATTATTTTTTTTTTAATTTTTTCTGGCTGTATAGCAATAATAATTAATTGAAGGACTTTTCTTTAAAAAAATAAACATAATTTTTTTTTATCAAAGAAAATCTTATAAATAAGATTCTTATGCTAAGATCATATCAGTATTTCTGTGCATAGCAACGAATGTTTTTGCTAGTTTTAATAATATTGAGTTTAATGTTTATATTTAATTTAAATTGAACTATATTGCATTTGAACAAAGTTTCATTTTAAAATGCAATGAAAAATAATAACTTTATGTTGGAGTGTGATTAGAGTTTGATTTTAATTTTTGTATTGGACTCTTTCAAGCTTGATAATTTATGAGATTTGAGATGGTATCTATTTTTAGTTGAATGACTCTCTCAAATAATTTAATTTTTAAAAAAGTTAATGGAATTTTTTAAAAATTAATGGAATTTTTAAAAATAAACTTTCCACTCAACTTTTGTAGCTATATAAAATAAAGTGCCTCTATTTCATATTAGAGATCACTTTAAGACAATACATAAGAATTAAGAAATGATTGAGTTGTTTAAATTCAAAAGGAAATAGATTAAATTATCCATTTATGATAAATAAAAGTTTTAATGAAAATTTTTAGATAATTGTTTGAATTCAATAAGATCAAAGTATATATATGAAAAGATATCATTTAATATTCTTTTAATAAAGTAAAATATTTTAAAAAGCAGAAAAAATATATTCAAGTGATAGATAATATAAAATGGAGATGTTTTATAAATTTGATAATCGCGACACGACGAATTGTACGAAATAATAATATAATAATATAATATATATTAAGAATATAGAGAGAGAAAAGTATTAAGAGAGAAGAAGTAAAATTCAAGAATCAAGTATAAATTGTCTTATTAATATATTCTCATAAGGCCTATTTATAGGCTCAGGATACGAGGATTACGGAATCTTAAAAAAATATAACTAAATCAATTGAGATATCATTAATCCAATTAGGATTAATATTATAAGAATTTAGTTTTTTCAGAAAATATATTTAGACATCCATTATGTATATATTAATTTGATAAGAGATGGTATATAGTTGTGGGTTTATATTAGTTTAAAGAAAAGGGAGGGAGGGGTCTGCATGAGCGCAACTCAGTTGGTTCTGGAGTTGCAGAGTTGGTCCAAGAGCTAGGTTCGAATTCTGGCAACGGCAGAACCGCATCAGGCAGTTTGGTTGGGATCTTAAGAGCGAAGAATTTGCCTTTTGGTCCAAAGAAAAGGGAGAGAGGGAAGGAGATGTGGGAAGTTAGAGAATCTTATAAATTTGTTGTGTTTACATTGATAAGAAAAGAATGCTTCAAATGAGAGTCTTGCTTTAAGAGAGAGTGGGTTTCCACAGCAATTTAGGTGATAAGGGAAGGCCAAAATGGTAAAAGAAGCAAAGTACCAAATGTTTGCACGCACTATCTATCTCTCCTCTCTCTCTCTCTCTGAGCAAAGCCGCCTCATAAGTCAGTAGTATTAGTAGTTCTCATCTCTCTCTCTCTCTCTCTCTCTCTCTCTCTCCACTGCACACCATCTAGAGAGAGAAACTAAAAGCCTGTCTCTTTTTCACTTACCACCACCAGTAGTAGTAGTAGACTCCCTCCCCTCCAATCCACAGAAATAAAATTATTGAACCCCCCCTCTCCCCTCTCCCCTCTCCCCTCTCCAAGGCCCAAATCAAGTGAGAGAAAGTTATGAGATGCCATTATAATAGTAAGAGAGAGAAACAGAACTATCTGTTTAACCTAGTTAGACTTAAATGGATAAACAGTCTTCTTCTTCTCCTCTCCTCCTAAACTAGTACTAGTAGTAGTAGGGTTTTGAATTCCACACTGCAATCTCTCTCTCTCTCTCCTAATAAGGTGAGTAATTCTTCTTCTACTTTTTTCTCACTCTCTCTCTTGTTCTTCTGTTTCTTTTTGTTGTGATTCTATTTTTTATTTTCGTTTTAATGGTTGATTTCGTGTTAATTTTATGCGTGCTTATGTTGTCCGTTCCGTTCCAGAATAAGAGGTTTTTGCCCCGACAGGTTTCCTAAAGGCCGTTCAAAGTTTAAAAGTAACTAGTAGAAACACTCACAATGAGAAAAGCTAAACAGATCTTTGCAGCTTTTTTGTTTTTAATTTCCCCACCCAGCTAGCTTAAAGCTGACAACAAAAAAAATTTTTCTTCATATTCTTCAGCTATTTATTTGTCTGCAGATCATCAATTTGGGGGAAAATTAAGTTCTAAAGAAGAAGATGTTGGAATACGAATGGGGGAATCCATCAACACTAATGTTTACTACCGGAGAAGAAACTTCACAAGAAGCTGTTGACCAAAATCGACACCTCTTTGACCCTTACGCCACCCAAACATTTAACGAAACCACCGCTCTTCTCAACCCTAACGCCGCTCATTTCTCCACCGCTCATAATCCTCACCACCTCTTCCATCACGATCCTCAATCGTCAAACCACGGGCATTTGAACTCACTTTACGATCCACGCTCAGCTGCGGCTGCGGCAGCTGCGTACGGAACGTCGTCTTATGGACATCCAAATCCTCATCACCATCATCATCATAATCAAACTTCAATGCTTTCTCTGGAACCGGCCGGTCCAACTGGTTACATGGTGGTTCCGAAAACCGAACCAGCTTTAGTCGGAGGACTTGATTTCACGAGTTCGGGTCGGATTGGACTTAATTTGGGCGGACGAACCTATTTTTCCTCGTCGGAAGACGATTTCGTTAGCCGACTTTATCGCCGGTCCAGAGTTGCTGAACCGGGTTCATTGAACTCTCCAAGATGCCAAGCTGAAGGATGTAATGCTGACCTCACTAACGCCAAACACTACCACCGGCGACATAAGGTCTGTGAATTCCATTCCAAAGCCGCCACGGTCATCGCCGCCGGGTTGACTCAACGATTCTGCCAACAGTGCAGCAGGTATTATTATTATTTTCACATTTTCCGTAAGTGTAAAATGACGAGAATGCCCTCGGGGAATGGACGAGCTAATGATTGGGGTTTGTGGTTGTACTTCAAGGGGGGTGATCCCGAGGGCATTTGCGTCCGTAAAAATTTATGTTTCCCCATAAGTTTGCACCGGTTCAAGTATTTTAAGGTACGGTTTGTTTTTGCTTTCTATAGTAAGTAAAACTTTTTTCTACTTAACGATTATGGATGGGAAAATAATAATAATAAGCTGCCCTTTAATTTAAACCTTTTTACTGCAGATGAAACTAGTACTTTGTATGTAAAGAGTTGTACGTGCATGTACCCTAAAAATAATAATAAGAATAATATAACAAATTAATTTGTGTTTTTATTATGAACAACAGATTCCATCTTCTCTCTGAATTTGATAATGGAAAAAGGAGTTGCCGGAAGAGGTTGGCGGATCATAATCGCCGTCGCCGAAAATCACAGCAGCAGCAACAAGTTAGCAGTAGCCAAGAATTATCTTGCAATAACAAGTCTCAGAACGACGTCGCTCCTAATTCCTCTCCCCATAACCTTTCAAGTATGCCTCAATTGTTTTAATTTTCATACTTTCTCCGTTTTCATTAAAAAATAAAATCTTTTTTTTAATTATCAAAATAATTTATTCTACTTTTTTCAATTTTATTCCCCTCTCTTTCTCTCTTTATTTATTTCTTCAATAGCCATTTCTTTATATTTCTCCCTATATCCACCAACGGTATATAAATTATATTTCTTTTTTGATTTCAAAACCGTTAATATATATACAATAAATCATAACAACATTTATATTTATTGTAAAAAGAAGAGGGTATTAAATTTTAATTAGAGAAAAACCATATTAAATTTGTTAGTGCTCTAAGAAAATAACATCTTGGTTAGAGCTCTTGCAACTTTCAAGGAGACATTATATCAGTTTTATATTAACGGTTTGTTTACTAAACGAGGTTGAAAGAAAGTCAGACTCTTTAGAATAAACTTCTTATAAATTTGAATAATTCTGTTCTGGAGAAGTATTTTTTGAAGTATATTTAGACTCCGATTTACACATGATGAATTACATGTTAAAGGCATTTTATAAATGAATCCAAAATGGTGATGATGGGGAGTTTAATTTGATAATATATATATAAATGCAGGGTCTCCACCAGAATCATCATCAGGAGGAGCTCATTCATCATCAGTGACAGTAGCGATTTCACCACCAAGAATTTCATTGGATTGTTTTAGGCAAAGATCATATCATCATGGCGCTGCAGCTGCTGCTACAAATTCATCAGCATCAACAAGCTCCCTTTTCTTCTCAAACGGGTGATTTCACTTCTCTCACTATCCATCCCCCCATTGCCATTGTTGTTGAATCAAACCCGGTATTCCATAACTAGCAAAATAACATATAGGGTAGACATATATAATCAATCCCTTGATGTATAATTTACCCTATATATATAAATGTTTTCTTCTGTTTGCCCATATTCAATCTTTCTCAAAAGGTTGAAAACCAATATATAATATATATATCTATAGTTATTATCATATGTAGCATTTTTTTTTTGGCAATCAAGTGAAATTTCCCACACTTTGTTTGTGTAATCTCAGCAAATGTACTCATGATCCGTGAAAGAAATATATTTGGGAGTTGGGATCCTATTTATTTGATGTTTTTGTTCTTTTTTTCCGTTTTTGTGAACATCAGTTGGTGAACAACTCATATGCTTGCAAAGTGCACCTCTTAATCGAATAAATGTTTAACTAAAAGCTCTTAATATTCTTATTTACTTTATATTATCTGTTGTATGAATATATTTTTCGTTTTAAAATATTTATCATTTTAATAAATCAAGATATTGAATGATACATTTATATATATATACTGATATATATAGAAACATTGATAGAAGTTTGGGCTTTAGCATTAGGTGGGAAGAATTGGTTGGTTTTGCAGAGAGGGTGTTTATGAAGATGATGAGTTACTATATATAGGTGTATGCATTATTTACTTTTGTCCTGAGCTGTGAAGACCATATTATTGGAGGAAAACTTGGAAACTCCCAGTAAATTGGTAGAAAAAGTAGAAATTGACCATGCCCCTAATAATACTACCACTAATTTGATGTCGTGATTCTTTCCCTTGCATATCTCAACATAAATTTAAATTATCTAAAAAAAGAATTTAATATCTTATTTTAATTTTATTATGTTATTTGAATTAGTCGATAAATTTAGATAGTATTAATAATATTGTTATTTGGTATTTGTTACCGTGTGTGAATTTACTTAGGATAGTAATTGGAAGAGAAGAAGAAGAAGTCAACAAATCAGGCTGTCTCCTGCATGGGAGCTAGCTATATAGTGAGTGAGTGAGTGGGTCCCATAAGTCCACACCCTCCCCCCGCCCTTAAAAGAGTTAAAGAGCAGAAGAAGAAGAAATATCATAATTAATCCCTCACTCACTCAATTGCTTCTTCTTCTTTCTTCAATTTTTTTCCAATGTCCAATTTTTCATGATGTTTTCACTGTTCATTGACATGTGCGAGACGGTGATACTGAACTTGTGTGGGACCCGCCCCCCTCCCTTCCCCCCCTAACTTCCAAACCCTTGTTTTATCGCTTTGCGCGGTGGTGCCTGCCTTACGAGTTCTTACTATCTATATATGAATATTTTCATTTATTTATATTATATAAATTATAAATATGCTCTTATCATTTAAATATTTATAATTTATTTATCTTTATTATTAATTTTAATAAAAAATTTAAAATCTTTCTAAATTATTATTTCAGTATTTTTTCTTATTACTATTATATATTAAGACCATAATATTTTCTTAAAATATTTTTATATGTGAGTCTAATTTTTTTCATCAATGATACTAGTATCTTAATATATAATATCAAACAATAATTTGACCTGCAAAACAATATTTTAAGAAGGGTTCAAAATTTTTAATGTAGAATTATTTTTTTCTAGTGAATTTTGTTTTATTGAAATTAGTTGTGGGAATTTATAAGTTTTGAATATGTAAACGATAAATATATAGTTGTAATTTATATAAAATAAAAAGATAAAATAGTAATTTAGATAAATCTGAAGAGAGAAATGTCATTAATTCCTTAAAATAAAAGTAATTGCTTTTAGTTACTTTAAAATATTTTTCAATTGTTTATGTAAATTGTTTCTAGTTAGTTCTCAACTTCTTATTATATCTATTTTAGTTTAAAAAAGATAAAAAAAAAAAAAGAAGAAGAAGTTATTTTTTAACATGGAAATTGACAAAAGCTCATTGTTCTTAACTATTTATTATGTCAATTTCGCATCACATAAAATGTTTTCGAGCTATGCTATTAGCCTTTTTTTAAATTTAAACAAGATTGACCCAAAACTTTGAATTGCTAATTTTTCTTATTTTCTTGCATTTAAAATAAACTTTTTTTTGGGTTTAAAAAAACTAATTTTTTGTTTTTTAATATTTTTTAGTTAAAAATTTGTTTAATTTTTAAAATTTACTTTTTAAAGAAATATATTTACGTAGATGCTATAAGAAATGAAAACGTTATGTTAATTAAAATTTTAAATTAGTTTTTTCAAAATCATTAATTCAACAATTTTAAAACCCACAACAATGGAAAACAGCCCTAAATTGGCTAGGCACACTCTTAGATATATAATGAAATATTTTTCTACATTTGTAAAAAGATGAAAGCTTTATTTATAGAGTTTATTCAATAAGTGGAACTAATAACTTCATTGTAATTGTGGACCTAAAATTAGTGATGCATAGCTAAGGAGCCTATATGAGACCATGTTTAATTTTTGAGTATTTCATTGATTAATTCAGACTCATTTTCTTATAAAGTGACGATTGAATCTGATATTTTTGCTTATAATTAGAATTTGATTTGCAATATTTCACAACATTATAAAAAATATTTGAATTTTTTACCATATTAAATATTTACATTATACTTATTCATTACATTTGAGATAATGTTTATGACAAAATGGTGATGAAGGCATGCATATGAAGAGTAGAGTAATTAGGGTAAATAATTGGAAAATTTTCCCTTTGATATGTTTGGATTTAATTAGAAATAGGGAACATATTAATTTGGGTTTCATTTTCTATATTAATTAAGAGAAGGAATTAATTAGGGTTTAAGATTGTTGTTAGGGTTTAGGGGAGGTTTCACGTGCATAATTAAATGAATGGTGTTGCTGTCTCACGCTGGGCAGCAAAGTGAAGTTGTTTTTTGATAAAGAGACAATAGAGAGAGAGAGAGAGAGAGAGAGAGAGAGAGAGAGAGAGAGAGTTATTTTTAGCAGATCCTCTGTATCTTCCACCATCTTCAATGCTCTACCCCACTCACTCGTCCTCAGCCCCCCTCCAAAAAAAAATATATTAAGAACTTCAAAAACATACCACATGAGATTTCCAAATTAAAATTAGGGAAAATAGTTTCGTGGTATAACTGGCGACAAAAAAAGAATACGCCATAGATTAACAAAACATAAAAAAGTGAAGAACATTTTTTGTAATATTCTCTATTTATATTGATTAATTTGACAGAGATTGGATTTCATCTTAATTTTAAATATTAGTTTTGAAATCTATATAATTTCTCTCACAAATTATTTAATTTTTATGAAATTCAATACAAAAATATTAAAACTAATCTCTATCGAGATATGAAACTTATCTTTTAGTTTTGATCGTTGGCATCAACGAGAGCCAAAGTTACACACTATCTCAAATAATGGTCATAAAGAAACAAATGAACACTAATGCACTAACAAGAACCATTGAGGTTGATGGAGTTAGTTTTTTCAAACTTGACCATGTGAAGTCCGAATTTTCGTACTAAGCATCAATCGATTAACTAAATTTTCGTGTTCTCATGAAAATTCCTAAGAACTTTTGTACCTTCCTCATGCTACGAAGGTCTATCATACAAAATTTCGCATGAATATAACTAGAAGGATATATATATATGTACAAATTAGAAAATTATCGATTGTATTTGAGCAACCAGGAGAAGAGAAAGTCACAACTACCTTCATTGTCATGTTCGAAGCTAACAATCATGTAATTATTATCAAGGTTGACCACGTGAAGTTTAAATTCGTGTGCTAACAATCATGACGATTGGACAAAATTTTCGTCCGAAAAATCACAGTCTCCACCAACACATACGTACATTCCTCATAATGAGATTCATCCTACAAATTTTCACATGAACATCATATCTAAAAAGATATAATAAATTCTACAATTTTTTTGTGATGCTTATAAGTGTAATGCCAACTTCTTCGAATAATTGTCAATAAAACACTAATGAGTACGAATGCACTAGTGAAAACTAATGAAATTAATTTTTTTAAATTTGTTCCAGTGAAATCAAATCGAATCCGATAATGTATAAATTCCTTAAGAAACGTAACAAATAATTTTCTATTTACTATATGAGATAATAATATTATTTTGAAATAAACTCATCACACATGACTCATGTAATGTGTCTTACCCATTTGTGTTTATGTAGACTATTACACAGGATGAATTTTTCAGCGCACACCTTCAAATAATAATGGCAGGTTCCTTTGTAAAAAAAAAAAAAACAACACTATTGATTATATGATACATATCTCAATAGTTCTAAGCAAAATCATGAAGAAAAGAAAGAAGAAACATGGGCTAATCTCAAAAGTACACTACACAATAGTTTACAATAGAATCCTGGTCTTAGAGGTTCTTCAAACTACATTAGCTCCTCCAAAAGGAACTCCACAATTCAGGGCATTCTTGATCAGTTTCCTTGGATTTTCCTCGTACAGACAAGAACCCAAATGCTGAATTCGGAGCCTGCATTAGATCCAATGTCACTTGTGAATCGGCTTCCCCCATCCGTTCCCAGTTCTCATGTGAACCCGTGGTGGTCATCTGCTGCTGCTGGTGCTGGTAATTCAAATTCAAGAAAGAGTTCGATTCACATTCTCCCCGTCCACCATTCAAGTGATCATGATGATCTTCTGAAGGATGGTGAGCTGGGTGCCATCGCCAGTCTTTATCAAGAATGAGTTGCCGAGCTAAAATGGCAGCGCGATTCTCTGCAATTAACTCGCGAAGAGCAGCGCTGCATCTTGTAGGAAGATCGGGGGATGAAGAAATGTTCCAGGAGGAATTGTTGTTTGATGACAGAAGAGAGAGAGCACATCCACTGTTCAGCGGTAAGTATGGATGTCTTCCTGAATAAGTCATCAATTTGCTGTTGTTCACTGGGCAGAAGATCATCAAAAATCACAATTTTCAATCTGTTTTGCATTTTCTATATACTTTTCAGGATTACATTGTAAATAACCTAAATGATTGGTTGAGGCAATTATTCAAGAAAATGAAAATAGATCATAGTAAGACTGCAACCAAATTATAAGTCCAGCCACTAACCTAATAATTTTATGCTTATGGACTCTGCATAGGCAGGCAGGCATTGCAACCAAATGTCTATAAACATGTCTCTGACCTGGACTAGTCCTTAAATTCTAAGCATGGTATCATATTGAAGAAATTCCAGCCAAGATCTTATGCACCAAATTCAATCAGTAGGAAGGAACTACTCCATTGGTCTATCACAAGGGTAACTTACACCGAGCCTAGGCCTAGTTTGGAGGGAAATATTTGGAAAGAAGAGAAAGGATTTGAGAGAGAAAAAAGGTTCTCACCTCTTGTTTGGTGGGATTGTTTTTAGAAAGAGAATTGGGAATAAGTGAAGAAGTAAAGGGATGAAAATGTGCTCCACTTAGCCAAGAATGGAGACAAAAGAATGGGTTATGGAAGAAAATTTTGAATTGTCCAAATTACCATGGCTAGTTTTGAAAATTCTTATTTCTCAACTTTGTCCCAACAACCAAATACATCTACTCAATATATTAATACGATAATATATGATTTCTTCCAATTCTAACGAAACTTCAATACATCTTTTCTTTTTCCGCCCAAAACACTCAAACAACATTCGATAAAATCACCTTATCTTCTCTTCTCTCATGCTTTAGAATTTCTATTCTTTATCTTATCTCCCCTAAACTTGCAAACTAGGCCTTATTCTAGGTTGATCTTATGAGCTTATCAAGACTTACAAGCTCAGTTGGTCTATAGACCCTTATCAACTGGGTATTTGTTAGCCTTGACCACAGGGTAATTCCCTTTGAAAACACAAGAACAATTTAACCATGAACATGCTCACGTTATCTTTCGGGTTGGGTTATAAAGACATGTTTTATCTCCTCACCTGTTAATGAATTGATTAATACCCTAATGCTTGTCAGATAGATTCCAAGAAAGTGGTGCAATTGGGATTGAGTTTGAGTTTAGTTTCAAATTCCAATATTCCTCCCAGCTCAAGAACCTCTAACAACAGCACAAGGCTTGCATTTGGTATAAAATCATTCCCTAATTTACTCGAACTTTGTAACTCTCACTTGACATAACAGTTGAAGATGCATAATTAAGGAGTAACACCATCGAACCACATACCTCTAGTCAACCTTACCTACTTTTTACTCCGTATATCCTCTAAAAAACAACTCATTTGTTTACATAGTTATTAAGTTCAACAGTGATTATTTTATATGTAAAAAAGAAGGGAGAGAGAGGGAAGGGGAAAACCATCAATGTGAGTTTGGTTCTGGATTTCATAAATGAACAGTGTTTTAAGTGAAGAAAGTGGGAGAATAGAATAGATGACTGTTTGTCTTTTGGCATTTGTCTCTAGCAAGATTTAAAGTGTCAGACTCATAAGAAGAAGGGTACTGGTAGATAATAGATATAGACCTCTCACTTCTCAGTATCAGAATCAGTAAAAAGAGCTAGCTAGTTAGTAGCCAATAGAAGGGTAAAAGATTTATTGAAAAAATACAAAATTTACCTTGAGATTGGTTCCGAATGGTAGCAGAATGTTCCTGCTGTTGTTGTTGTTGAGAATGAGAGCTCTTTCTTCTTCTTTCATTGTGACCTGCCAATCTCCTTCTGCAACTTCTCTTCGACTCGTCAAATTCTGACACTGCGTGAAACCTACAACAACATTTCCACCATTTTTTCTACTATTAATCAAATTCATCAGCTTTGAAAATGTTTGCCTTTACCCACCACAGCACTTCTCCATCCACTCAACTCAAAGAGATAAATGCATACTTGCACTTACATTACATGCGCATGCATTATTCAGTGAAATATATCAGCCCTTTTTCTCGCCTTTTACTTTATTTCTAGTTGCATTGAAAATTGACTTTGGAATACTTTATGAATTATCCACATATATAATTTCATGCCAAATTTATGTCTGGTCGTGGTAGATCATTAGACTCAATATTGAAAAAGCAAAAAGGTCCTAATTATGAATAAAGGTGATTACTTTAATTGTTCAAATTTTCGTATATATGACATAATATTACATCCATTTCATATCATTTATGATTTTGAATAAATTATTAAATTGTCTAGATTCAAAAAAAAAAATGATTAAATTACATTTTGTTTGTTATTAATAATTTTGTTAAAAATTTATAAATAATTATTTAATTCTAACCAAATAAGAATACATATATATACATACATATATATTGTTTTATTTTACTTGATTTTGTAAGAATTAGATTGTTTACAAGAGGAGAAGGTGGAACCCAAAATAAATAAAGTGACAGTAAATTACTAATCAAAATAAAGCATATTTAAGTAAGACAACTGATAATTTAAAATGGAAAAATATGCTCAACGGACATAATATAAAATAAAGAGAGTAAAAAACTTCTAATTTCTAAAATAATATTAACAAAATCCTAACCCTAACAATTCCGGCGCAAAGTATTGCCATGTAGTGTAGCAAAAACGCAAATAATAATTTAAGTGTGTATATATATACTCTTTATTTTATTGCGTGTAGCATTGTTTTAGTACACATTGTTTAGTACACTTTTATTAAAAGTAATTTTATGAATCCTTTTCATTTCAATTTATCTAAGGTTTAGATATGTATTTTTTATTTCAAAATATTCATTACTGATAAAGAGTATTAAATAAAAATATTTCATAATTTAACAAAAAAGGTATATAAAATATTTTATATATATTCTTATTTGTGATAATAAATAAATACTTAAAACATATTTCAAATAATTTAAATTCTTAAATAAAAATTATTTAATCTTCAATTAAAATTATATTTTCCATAATTATGTTGTTTTTTAAATATTTAAATTGAAAGCACGGGGTACCATTCAATCAAAATTACCCCTCTTGACCAAAAGGGAAAATAGTAACTAACTAGAGACTGAAGAAAAGGAAATAGGAAAATAAAGAAAGAAAGCAAAGAAACCTGCTGCACTGTTGACAGAAACGCTGTTCAACGCCAAGAACAACCACTTTAGGGGCCTTTGAATGCATCTCACATACTTTGTGCCTTCTATGATAATCCTTCGCATTTATCAGTGCCACGTTGCATCCTTCCACCTGGCACCTCGGTATCGCTGCAACCGACGCCACAGTAACCTCCGCCGATCCACCTTCACAACCACCACCGCCAACTTCATAATAACACGGTTTCCCTTTCTTCGTCATAGAATTATAATTAACAGCCACCGCCGCGGCGGCCGATACACCTTGACGATCTACTCCGAGTGGATTATCAGCATTAGCAATAATTGATTCCCCAAAATAATGCCTCTTACCGAGTTTCAGACACATTAAATGTGGATCGGGGAAGTAATTTCCTCTTCCTACTCCTCCGTAGAGACCGCGATCGTGATGATGAGCTAACATGAGAGCGTGAACTGCGGCAGCGTTTTCTTCATTCTCAGGGGCAGCGGCGGAAGAGGAGGAAACGGTGGAGGAGGAGGTAGTAAATGAATTATGGGGATTAAACTGATTATTTCCCCAATCAAATCTAGAATTAGATACAGCTCTTTCTTCTCCAGCAGAGGAAGAAGAAGAATTATCCCAAATGTTCCATGCATTGAGAGTAGTAGTAGAAGTAGTAGTAGTAGTAGAGTTATTATTACTATTATGCCCCCTACCAAAATTGGTGGCCTGGGAGGTGTTGAAATTGAATAGGTTCCAACCATTTTCCATGTCTGTGAATGATAACAATGTCTTTTTCTGTTGAGTTGTAGTAGTACTTTGTGTGCGGAGGGGGAGGGGGAGGGGGAGGGGGAGGGATAATTTTGGTATTTCTGTCTAGCTATTATAGTTTGTTGGGGTCTTGTTTTTTTGTATAGAATGATAAAATAAAAGGAGAAAGAAAGAAAAGGAAAGGGGGGAATGGGAGGAGGATAGATGGGAAGTGAAGTGCAGTGTGTTATTATATATATTGTGGAAATGGGAGGTTGGGATTATAAAGAGAAAAGCTGCACCTCCACACACCATTGCAAGAGAGAGAGAGAGAGATGGATTAGATGGTTGCATGATGTGAAGAAAGATGACTATAGCCTATGGGACTAGGAAGCACGTGACCGGGCAATGCAAGCACGTGACATGATAAATAATGGGACCAATAATCTTCCCTTCATAATTTTAATTTCGTCTATATCATTTTATGTATCATTATATCACTTTTTGTTTAGTATATCTCATACAATTCAACGTTGAAAAGATTAGTAAAATTTAAAAAATACATCTACAAATTTCAATCAAGATAAAAAGAGACTTCAGAGAAACCAGGTTCAAAGTTATTATCGCTTCACAAACCAATTCTAAAATCAGCCAAGAAAATACACAACAACACAGCATGCTGCAAAGCCGAAAAGCATCGCGGCCAAAACAAGACCTTGATCCCCATATCCCCAGGGCGTTCGTCACTAGAGAGACAGATGATGTGCTTGGGTTTTTTTCCTTTTATAATACTGATGTCTAAGAGTTCTCGACTAATTTAGAGGATAAATTAAACACACAAGGTGCATGACTATAACACAAGGTTGAAAATTAAACATAAAGTTATGTCCTAAAAGACATTTAGAACCTCTCATTTAGTATATTAGTATATAAGGCGAAGGTTCCTAAGAAATGAAAGTCTCTCCATTGAATTATTACCTCATTGTCATGCTTGAATTTTTCTTTATGCTCGTGATTACCTCGCATTATCCTTTGAATTAGTAGAAGACCGTTGGACAAGTTTGTTTCGAAACCTAGTAAAAAAATTTAATTTTAGAATTTACATATTCTTTCACAAACAATTATAACTTTTACAAAATTCAAAAAAAAAAAATTCATAACCAAACTCTATTAAGAATCTAAATACACCAGTTTGGTCACATTAATGGCGGGAGAGCAATGTTAGGTTTTTTCTTGTCTCGTCAAATACTGATTTTTTCTTTTTTTGTACTACCCAAAAAAGGAAAATACAGTTTTTTTTTTCTTTAGAAGAAAGGAAGATAATAGATAGATTTCCTTTTTATTATGGGAATATAGTTATATGAATATGAACCCAACATTTCACAATCCCCACATGTGTTATTCTCAACTCAATCCTTATTTTTCTTTTGAAACACAAATCAAAAAAAGGGTCGTATATATCCATCCGTATAGAGAGAAAAGAATATGCTGAAATAGTACACTGGACTGAAGCCATCCAATTTTAAAGGAGTAAATATTACTATTATTCTCCCACTTCAAACTGTAGCAATAAAATAAAAAGCTACAAAAGTTTTTACCGATCTGTGCCCAAAAGAGACGGTTGAAGCTTCAAGTAGAGACGATTCAGAGTTATTTATAGTAAGTATTAAGCAGTAGCAGTGATTAGTAATCCCCCCATCCATGGAGTCAAAACTTAAATGGAAGGTGAAAAACAACATGGGCCAGAAATTTATACCATCATAAAAAAGAAAGTACTAGTGAGAAAGAATCAATACACTCCATACTATTTCTTTGGACTTTGAGTTTGACGGAGATATCACATTAGTGTGTGATTTTTCTAGATTATTTTAAATTTTATAATAGATTATTTTAAATTAGTACTATTATAACACTATTCCTTATTAACGGTTGGTTCGAATTCTATATTAATTAGAATTATGATACTTTAACCTATAAATAGTAGATCATAATGAATAAGAAAATCATCAATTGAAGCATTCAATATTATTCTTCTCTATGCCCTAAATTTCTTAACAGAGTTCAGCATTATTATCTTATTTTCGTAATCTTGTATTCATTATAAAACATATTCAACTGTAAACAGTAGCTCCGAACAATTATTATTCTAGAAATCGATAGTACCATGTGCAAGTACTAATCTTGTCAAAATAATATCGTAAAAAAGTAAGCATAATTTAAAAACATATTCGGAGACGACAATATTTTTTTCTCTTTTCTCTCGTTGCAACTTCTTCGTCATCTTTCTCCTGTCGTCTTTTCTGACTGTGGCTAGAGAATACTTCACACTGATACGTGTTTGTTCATCTTTCATTTTATATTTTATACTTACGTAATTATAAAATTTGAATAGTTTTCTATTACCATGAATATTAAGAATTTGTTTCTTAACTATTTGAATAATTTTATTTCTATTAATTAATACTATTTATTTAGAAAAAATAAATTTTAAACTCAGAACTTCTAAATTATCAAATTACTTGGAAATTAACATGGAACTACTGAACCACTTGAGCATACTAGCTCGTAAATTGTAAGTGAAAGGAAAGTACTTTTTAATGTCTGCATTGTTAGTTCAGTTAGTTTCGAGGCTGTAGAGTTGGTAAAAGGATCAATGTTTAAATCCTGACAATGATCGTATGAGAATTTCAACCTCTTCAATGTACGAGGTAGTTCTTTGTGCGTATTAACGCATAACCTTTAATATGTAGAATCACTGAATCATTATAATTTACATTCTCTATGTAAGTATTTGACAGTCTAATTAAACCCTTAAAGGCGAAGAATTTCGTCGAAACTAGTTTTTAATATCCGTTGGAAGTTCAATCAGTGGCAATGCAATGGAACTGAACAGAACACAACAACAGTCTGTAAAGTTTTTTATACAGAGAGTAGAGTAATGGTGTCTCTATGCAATGGGCAAAGGCCAACCCTCACCTCCATCATCATCCTCTTCTCTTTCTTTTTTTCTTGTCAGTAAGAGAGAGAGAGAGAGAGAGAGAGAGAGAGAGAGAGAGAGAACCCATGCCAATCCCACATCTTTTCTTTCTCCCTTTACAAATTACAACCCAAAGATTGACCATATTTCCCTGATCGTGACTACTCTTTCCTCTCTTCTTTTTCACTTCTTTCCTTCCTTGCTTCGTTCACCACCCATATTAATTAGTCACTAGATCAAACCTTGCTTCTTATGTTAAATAAATGTCTAATGTGGTGAAATTATGTTCAAATCCATTTTAAATATGATATTTGAACCATCTAATATGACATTAAGTTTAAATGAAATAGTTAAGTTTAACTGTCCCCACGGAACAGTAAGAAGTAAGGCTGTTTAAGTTTATGACCTTTGGTTGTATTGTACTATAGAAGTGTCCTTGCTTTCAGCGATTTCTTGAAAAGTGCTGGCGAATAGCCACTTTTCTGATACAGTCTGATAAGAGATAGACAGAAGTCAGCCTGGAATCCATTTCGTATATTTTTGGATGCGTAGAGTTTGCTAAAAGATTTAGCTGGGACCGAGATACGCAAGTTCAGTCTGCTGCGTCTACTAATCCCATCATCGTCCCTTATAGTTTTCGTTACCAAGATATCTTTTTTTTTTTTTTTTTATTGACTCCAGCTCTGGCCTGGGTAGATGAATTAACGCTTTTCTAATAACATATACATATATAGGGCTCATCTTTTTAAACTAGATCATCTAATATGACATTAGGCTACTAATGCACAAGCTTAGACTTCTACACCGTTCAATTTCTATTTAATTTTTTAAAATTATAATCTACACCTTTCACCTATTTTTCCTTTTAAATAAAAGGTTAAGATTCTAGTTCTTTTTTATTTATTTTTATTTGTTTTTAAATTTTAATTCTCTAAAAGCAAAGAATTTCAAAGTGATTTTTTTTTAAATTTTATTTTCTATTCTAAAAAAAGTCTTTCATCACTCATGGATAACAATCTAAACTATTATTCTCTCAAATAGTAAATGTCAACGTCTGACATATATCGACGCGGCCAACCCATTGTTTATTACTTTAGTGTTAGTCCTCCCAATCCTTGTGTCCTAGTTTCGCTACTGACTGTGAGTATTGGTTAGTGGGTTTATGTGTAACATTCCTATAACACATATACACACACATATATATATGATAAGAAATTTAGGGCGTAAAGAAGAATAATGTACAATGCTTCAATTGGTGTTTTTTGTATTCATTATGATCTAATATTTAAAAGCTACAAAGTTTCCTAATTCTAATCAATATAAGATTCTAACCAATCATTAATAAGGAATATTGATATAATACTCAGTACTATAATAGTACTAATTAATAACATATTGAAGAAAAAGAAGATAATAGAATAATGAAAGAGGAGGAAGAAGAAGAATTTGGGAAGGTGATCTTCCAATTTTACCCTTAAAAAATATAGTCACATGAGAGGCACGTTGGTGTTTGCCCAAAATCCGTCATGAGTTGTGGTATTGGGGTAGTTTTAGATTTACAAAAATAATTTGCATATATAAAAAGAGAAATATAAGGAAAAAAATGGAATTATAAAACATTGTATTATTTAGGTGTATATATATAAACAATTTCTCATTTGTGAAACATATGATACTATTTTCTCAAAAATAAAAAATATTTAATGTTAGTTTTGTATCTTAAAGACAATTAACTCAGAATTTATCATTTATATTTTTTGTCAATATGAATAGGAACCTAAAGGATCACACACATAGAGTACTATGTTGGATTAATTATAAGATAATAAAATGAATTAATTATAAGATAATAAAAGGAATTAATTTATAAGATAAAGTAATCTTAAGAATTTATTATTAAATAAGCTATTGGGTTATTAGGTCTTTGACCCAACCTATTAAATGACTTACTATATAAGCTTCAATCGCTAGTCATGAGTTAAGAAAGATTTCATAATTTCTTTAAGGTTTCATAAGCGTTAGTTAATATTAGAGTTTAGACGAACTAACTGATTAACTAATGGTTATCCAAGAATTGTTTGTGTGGTGTGGATATCGTAAGAGGCCGTACATTTATATAACTTATGATCGGAATCATATACGTTATTAATTAGTGTGAATCTGCTACATAGAAAATATGACTATTTCTTTACTCATATTATTTATAGATTACAAAGTAATTCTGATAAATCAATCTGTGTTTTATTTCACTGTGCGCGTATATATTGATTTACTTGCACATAATAGAATCTCACAATCAAAATACTTTCTCATTCATAGCATCAGAATTTTGAAGATAAAATCCAGTGTGTTAATATTCGTGAATATAGAATATTGTGGGAAAATAGAGAGATATTTATAGAGGAAAAAGGGTGATGATGATGATGATGGCATAACATTGCGGGGGTTTGGTGGGAGGTGTTTGGTTGGAACAGCACAAAATTTGGTTGGGATGGAAAAAGGTGAGACAGTGGCGACACCTGCTGCAACCCCAACTACTGCCATACTAAATAAAGACGACTTGTTCCCATCATTTTTCTGTTCATCATCGATCATGATGCTATTGATCATGATGCTATTGCATTGCAACCCCCTCACTCACAAAAACCCACCTTCCCAAACATAACTCCACCCACATTTATTAATAAACCTATTATGCTCTTTCCCCATAAAACACTCAATTCAATTCCAATAATCAATTTTCAACACAAGCCCTATGAGATTAGATTGAGTTTTTTCAGTTCTGCTGTTCAACCTTTTCTTCATTAATTGGCTAACCAAGCTTAGGAGGGCTTTATATATTTATTTGACAAGTATCTCAACCATCATCCTCGGGCTTAACTTTTAAGAAGGAAATGTGTTGTTCCTATCATATTACCATAGTTATCATAACTCGGGCTCTAAATGAACCGGATCAAATCGAGTTTTAGTCGATTGAGCTCGATTCAAACAAAGTTTTTAGTTTAAACTGGACTCCATAAATTTTTAAAACAGCTCGAAATTAACTCATATACAACTCAAACTTTTTCCAACTCGAATTTGATATTACAAAACTTAATTTTTGATATTTTGATTTTCCCTTTTATTCTAGTTTTCATTTAAAATAAATGTAGATATCATGTGTTTTAATTAGATAAGTAACTATTCTATATTAAACTATGAAGCTTCTATATTTTTATTTGAATAAAAATCACGAGTGTATAGTATTATTTATTTTTGTTTTCCTGCGTGTTATATAATCATCTAATATTTTTATATAATATTAGAAAGTTACTAAAGTGTATTAAAATATTTTGAAAATAACTTTTAGTCTCAATATTTATATAAATTAATTATCTAATGGTATATAATTATATAAATATTCTAGACGGAGACAATATAAGTGAGTGAAGCTTTTGTACATTTTATATAGTAACTCTATATATCTAATATAACTATATATACATATATATATATATATTATCGAGAGTAAGTTCGAGCTCACGAACATAACATTCGAATCAAGTTTCATTAAACTTGAATTCGCTTCGTTTCATAATTACTTATATTGAGCTTAATTCGTGTTCGGTGAAAGCCAAACTCGAATCGAGTTTTGATGGATCTTCTAAAAAAAAACTGAATTCATTTATAGTCCTAACTATAGTTGAAAGTATTTCTCATTAATATTGCTATACATGATAGAATTTTTTTTAATGGAATTTAATGATAGTACTTTAGTATAAAACTCCTCAAGTGCAGGAGATAAGTGAGTGATGATATATATATATTTTTTCTGTCAAATGTCCATTATTAATATACACTTAAAGTGATGATTTCTTTCCGCAATTTGTTTGTACTTTATTTGTTGATGAGTGAAAAGAAAGAAATGGGCTTCTTTTTTCTCTCTTTTGACAAGTGGGAAAATGCAAACAAGAAAGATCAAAATCAGAATTTCTCCTTCCTTCCTGCTTCCTGTACTGATTGATGATCTGTGTTAGTAGTACATAGTTGGGAAAATAAGAGACATTATTCACTGCTGATTCCCCCCCTTCCTAGCCCCCCACCCCTATACAATACCAAACATATTACCACATTGTTTCTTTTAATGAAACACACCACATCCCAATAAAATACAAACAACCCCTCCCTAGTCCTTGCTGGTAAGTTTTGGAATTTGGGGAAGAAATTGGGGACCATTTTAATTTCCTTTCTTCTTGGACATCACTTTGTTCTTTTCTTCATTCCCCCCTTCTTCCCCATAACTCCCTTTTTTTTTATGGGTGGGTTTGGGGGGGGGGGGCCTGGACCAAGCTATACATGATATTCAACCAGTAGATAATCATCCATGTAAAATGATTGCATGATTCTTATAAGATGAAAAATCTAAAAAAAAAATTTTGGGGGTAGTTTTGATTTTTCAGAAAAGTGGAGATTTCATTTGAAGAACAACAAGAAGTTGTAGGTTTTTTCGGATTTGAGGGCGAGGGATTCGCCTTTTGGTCCAAGAAAACTTACCAACAAACCAACATAAAACATTATTATAATTATTGCAGGAGATTTTATTTAATAATAAAGTATTTACGTATTCAAATATTTACCAACTTCAATCATTTGAATTTTAATTAGAGCAAAAAGAAGGCTGCTCCTTTGTTTAATTTTCAAATTGGTGCCGTAATTTTTTAGTTAATAAGAGAGAAAGTATTAGAAAATTACAAAAACGTAAATTAAAACGAAAATATTGATGGAAACAATAAAGGAAATGCCCACAAGAATCGCCTCAATCGGACGTCCGAACGCAAAGTTATGCCCTGTCAAAGTTTTTGACTATACAAGACAATTTTTTTTGTCACGAAACGCGTCCGGATCACTTTTTCAACGATGTCATTGCGTTTATCTTTACAGGAACTATCAAACGACTGGTCATATGCATTAAACAGACATTCGATTGCAGAGTTATTTATGTTTCAAGTTTTTCAAATACCTACAAAAATTATTTCTTCATAATCAACATAAACAAGATAATCCATAACCATTGTACGTTATCATCCACCTTAGCGCCAAACCCCACCACCTCTTCGCCACGTGCTCGCCGCGTCACTAAACAAGATTAACGCGTTGGATTAATAGAGTTATTACAGATAACGCACAATGATTGTGCGCTATCCCTTGCATAACGCACAATGGCCAGAATCTAGAGAAAAAAAAAGGGTGAACTACTTTAGTATCTGTTTTTTTAAAACTGATATAAACCAAGAAAAAAACTGAAGTTGCAACAGATGGAAAAAGTTGTGTCAGTCGTCAAGATTGATTTAGTTAGTGGGTTACTTGCAAAATACCCACGCAAAGTAGGGGTTAAATGTACTTTACTCCCTAAACTTAATAAATAAGTAGATTATCTTTCAGAATTAATTATTTTATTTAAAATACCTTTAATGTAAGTTATGATTTGTTACAAAATAATCCCTAAAATTTAATATAAATTCATTTTAGTTCAAAAATAATTTATATTTATAATTTATTACAAAATACTTCCTTATACTTGTGATAATATCTTTTTAGTCTATATGCTTTAAAGATTGATTATTTAAAAAAAAATAGCATGCATATTCGAAATTTAGTTCAGTGAAAAATAAAGTATTCGTTTATAAATAGATTATTTTTAAACTTTAAATCATTATCTTAAAATTTGTAATAAAAAATTTAACATGTTAGGATTTATAGTAATTTCTTGTAACAATGATTAAATAATATCTTTAAGTAAAGTATTAAAATAAGTGACGAAAATCTAGCTTTTTTTCTTTAAAGAAAAAAATTATTAATTTTTATTAGTTATTACAATAAATTACAGAAAATCCTAACGGTTTAACTATTTTCAAAAAATAAAATATATATTTTTGTGTTAACTAATTAATCTTTTAATAATATAAACTAAAAAATATATTTTTACAAAGTTTATAAAAGTATTTTGTAATAGTTATAACTATAAATTAGGATATAAGCTAAATGTTTTTATATTAAACTTTAGGAGTTATTTTGCAATAAATCATAACAGACATGAAGGGTATTCTGGGTATTTTCTATAAATTGATTGACTTTAGAGGTAAAATACCTATTTATTGAATTTGGAGGTAAAGTGCATTTAGCCTCCATTTCAAGTGGGTATTTTACAACTAATCCTTAGTTAATTGAATGAAATCATTTAAACTATCTGGTGAAGGATCTTAAGTGAGAAGAGTCGTTTCATCAGACTATATACCTCTTATCCAAAGAATCAACCTTTTTAAGTGATTTATTAGGTGAAAGATACTAAGTAAGAGGATTCACGTCATCGAATGTTACCCCTCTTTGTCTTTGTCGGGATGATCAACCTTTTTTGGTTTTTTTTCTGGGCTGGGCCCAGTTTTTATTATTGGGTACTAAAGTAGCCCAAAATATTTTTTTTTCGACTCCGGCCATAACGCACAATGGTTGTGCGTTATCAATAAAGCACAACCATTGTGCGTTATCAGTTAATTAAGCTTCCTCCACTAATCAGCCAATGTGGATGATAACGCACAATGGGTGTGCGTTATGATCAGTGCAATAACGCATACTCGTTGTGTGTTATCAGCCACGTAACTTTTAAAATTTTTTTTAATGATTTTTTTTTTGTTTTTAATAAAAATTTCTTTTGGGAAAACTTATAATTGTATTAATTTTTTTTAGTATTTTGTTTAATGATTGTTTTTTTTAATGAAAAATTCTTTTGGGAAAATTTATAATTGTATAATTTTTTTAAAAAGACTGTATTTATTATATTTAACTTATTTTTGTAATATTTATATCGTTTTATTGAAAAATATATTTATATTTTAACCATTTCATCGTAAATTATTTGAAGTGATGCTAAAGAAATTGTAAAAATTTAGAGCAATGATGTAGTAATTAGAAGAAATGGAAAGAAATTTTCATTAATGGAAACATTTTTTATTACAACTATTTCAAGAAAATGTCAAACTTATATATTGCTCGGTCCTTATTACAATTTTTCCTATTATGTCCCGGCATGCGACATCTGCCACATCTTGGGGGAGAATCCGGATTTCTATAATCCATTTTTCCCTGAAATCACTTGCTCTGTTTCCTACCCCGTTCCTTTTTCATGTTTGGAGGATAGAATGTTAAATTAAAAGAAACGTCCCTCCAAAAGTTCTCACTCAAGACCGGATGAAAATTCGCTTGGTAAGTTCTTCTGTACGTTTGTCGCGAATATATCTCCGGCACATAAGTATTTGTTCTTGACCCATTTTCTCTACACACTGCAAGAGCATGAGAACAAGGCAATGTATATGTTTTCCATTTTCCGCAATCGCATGATTTATTATTTAGCCGTAATGTATAGACGTTGTTTCCCGTACCAGAAACCCAGATTGGAGATCTGACCATGTATATTCCCTCTTGCGGATTGTATGTTGTAACTCTGTGTTCTCTTGATTTCATTTCAATCCGCAAGAACTTGTCAAAAATTCGAGTTGGAAATGGATGCACATAATTTTCAGCCTCTTCACGGTATTGGTGAGAGTACTTAACTAGTTTGTTGAATATTAGTTCAACCAGGGCTTTTAAAGGTAGAACACTAGCTTTCTTCAACACACTGTTAAGTGCTTCAGAAATGTTGGTTGTCATGATACTGTGTTTGTGATCGCCATCATGTAACAGTGTCCACTTCTCTGGGTCCAACTTCATTAAGTAAATGTAAGCATCAAGATTTTTTTCTTGAATCTCTTTAACTACAGGGTCAAATTTTCATTGTTTTGTTTCTGTTCCGGCCTGCCACATCAAGCTTTTGAAGTTTGTATTTTTAAAAGTCTTGTTGAAATTTGCTCGAATGTGGCATAAGCAAAACTGGTGAACTGCAAATGGTGGTTGCCACAAAGGTTGACTTTGAATAGTAGAGAAAATACCTTTGTGGTGATCAGAAATGAGGCATACGTGGTGATCTTTGACTATGTATTCTTGCAAGTTTTTAAGGAACTAATTCCAACTCTCGGAGAATTCCTTATCAACAATTGCAAAAGCAAGTGGGAACAAGTGATTATTTGCATCCCATGTACTTGAATTAACAGCACGCCCTTGTATGATCCCTTTAAGTGTGTTCCATCCATAGAAATCACCGGCCGGCAATATGAAAATCCGTCTATGCATAGCGAGAAACACCATAAAACAAATTTGAAAACATAATTAGGGGGACTGCTTGTTTTGTGATGCAAAAATTCGTATACAGTCCCCGAGTTTAAATCCTGTACAGCTTGTAAGTATTTAGGTAAAATACTGAAGGTTGTATCCCAACTACCAAACACCCTCTCGATGGCAAATTTTCGAGCATACCATGCCCACTTGTAAGTACAGCCAGTTTGAAACAATACCTGCACTTCTTGAATGATGTTCGAAATAGGTATCTCAGGATCGTTGCCAATTAGGTGTGATATAGACATTGATATAAATTTTGAAGACAAGTGTCTGTGTTTATTTTGTTCAATCTGTACAAGGCATGTATGTTCTTTGACGAATCTGGTTATTTCCCACCGATTGTGCGTGGCTTTCTTGGACGATATTCAAATTTTCGTTTTTTCTAAGAGTTTGCTGTTACACAGTTTATAGTTTTATGGTTTAGTGTTTAAAATATTAATATTTTAACGCAAGAGGGATTATTGTTACAACGTTGACAATTTCACGATTAAATGTTCAAAATATCAATTTTAAGGTTCTTCGGGTTTATTACGGTTTACTGCTACAGAGTTTGTAGTCTTATTTTTTAATGTTTCAAAACTCAATTTTAAGGGTTTTTAGAGTTTTTATAATGTACCCTATAGAATTTTAATATTATGATTTTAGTTTTTTAAGGTTTACTGTTAAAAAGTTTATAGTTTTACGTTTTATTGTTTGATGTAAATTTTTGGATTTTGATAATAGATTTTTATGTTTTCTACTATTTAAAGTTTATAATTTTTAAGTTTTTTAAGTTACTTATAGTATATTTTATAGGTAAGCATTTTACTACTTCATAATTTCATTATTACGGTTTTACAGTTTAAATAAAAGTATTAATTACTAAACTATAAATTTCCAAGTATCTGTTATACTATTTACAAAAAAAAAAAAATTATATATATGATAAAATACGAAATTACAAGTTCCCATATTTTCTACTCGAAAATTTATACGGAATGTACAAAATAATTATCTAAGTAATTAAAAATTTTTTCAAATAATCATAAACTAAGGTAAAAAATTCAACCCTACTTATGCAAATAAATAAATTCATGAAAATAATTCATGAAAAATATTCAGAATCGTTTAGAACAATTTTTAGGAGAACTTTTTTCGGACCTAAATTTTGTAAAAAATGTGATGATTAGCACACATGAATTCGAGATTTAATGGGAACGTGATACTTCGTTTTATGTATTTATACAACATTAAAAAATTCAGAATCGTTCTGAGCTATTTTATGAGAACTTTTTTTTGGACCTAAATTTTGTAAAAAAACGTGATGATCAATACACGAATTCGGGCTTAAATATAAAAGTGATGCTTCGTTTGGCTTATTTATACAACACGAAAAATCATTCAGAATCGTTTTGAGCAATTTTTTGGGTAACTTTTTTCAGACGTAAATTGTGTAAAATACGTGATGATTAGCACACGAATTCGGGCTTTAATGAGAAAGTGATACTTCTTTTGGTTTATTTATACAACATGAAAAACATTCAAAATCTTTTAGAGTAATTTTTTGGACAACTTTTTTTCGGACCTAAATTTTGTAAAAAACGTGATGTACACGAATTCGGGCTTTAATAGGAAAGTGATATATCTTTAGTTTATTTATAAAATGAAAAATATTCAGAATCATTTAGAGGAATTTTTAGGAGAACTTTTTTTCCGACCTAAATTTTGTTAAAAACGTGATGATTAGCACACGAATTCTGGATTTATTGGGAATGTGATAATTCTAAGATTTATTTATACAACGCGAAAAATATTTAGAATTGATTAGAGAAATTTTATGAAGAACTTTTTTTTGGAACTAAATTTTGTTAAAAACGTGATGATTAGCACACGAATTCGGGCTTTAACAGGAAAGTGATACTTTGTTTGGTTTATTTATACAACATGAAAAATATTCAGAATCGCATTAAGAAACTTTTGGAGAACTTCTTTTTGGACCTAAATTTTGTAAAAAACGTGATGATTATTAGCACACAAATTCGGTGTTTAATGGGAAAGTGATACTTCTTTGGTTTATTTATACAACATGAAAAACATTCATAATCATTTAGAGTAATTTTTAGGAGAACTTTTTTTTGGACCTAAATTTTGTAAAGAACGTGATGATTGGCATACGAATTCGGACTTTAATGGGAAAGTGGTACTTCTTTGGTTTATTTATACAACATGAAAAACATTCAAAATCGTTTAGAGCTATTTTTTGGAGAACTTTTTTCGGACCTAAATTTTGTAAAAAAACGTGATGATTAGCACACGAATTCGGGCTTTAATTGGAATGTGATACTTTGTTTTGTGTATTTGTACAACATGAAAAAAACCATTCAGAATCATTTTGAGAAATTTTTTGGAGAACTTTTTTCGGACCTAAATTTTGTAAAAAAATGTGATGATTAGCACACGAATTCGGGCTTTAATTGGAATGTAATACTTCGTTTTGTGTATTTGTACAACATGAAAAAAACCATTCAGAATCATTTTGAGAAATTTTTTGGAGAACTTTTTTCGAACTTAAATTTTGTAAAAAACGTGATGATTAGCACACATATTCGGGCTTTACTGGGTATGTGATACTTCGTTTTGTGTATATGTACAACATGAAAATCCATTTTGAGCCATCTTTTGGAGAACTTTTTTTCGGACTTAAATTTTGTAAAAAATGTGATGATTAGCACACGAATTCGGGCTTTAATTGGAAAGTGATACTTCTTTAGTTTATTTGTACAACATGAAAAACCATTCAGCATTGTTATGAGCAATTTTTTGGAGAACTTTTTTTCGGACCTAAATTTTGTAAAAAACGTTATGATTAGCACACGAATTCGGTCTTTAATGGAAAGTGATACTTCGATTGGTTTTTTTATACAACTGGAAAAATATTGAGAATCGTTCCCAATAATTTTTTGCAGAACATTTTTTGGACCTAAATTTTGTTAATAACGTGATGATTATTAGCAAACGAATTTTGTCTTCAATGTGAAAGTGATACTTCGCTTGGTTCATTTATACAACACGAAAAACAATCAGAATCATTTTGAGCAGTTTTTTGGAGAACTTTTTTCAGACCTAAATTTTCTAAAAAACGTAATGATTAGCACACGAATTCAGGCTTTAATGGGAATCTGATACTTCGTTTTCAGTATTTATACAACATTAAAATCATTCAGAATCGTTTTGAGCTATTTTCATGAAAAATTTTTTTTCGGACCTAATTTTTATAAAAAACGTGGTGATTAGCACGAGATTCGGGCTTTAATGGGAAAGTCATACTTCGTTCTGTTTATTTATACAACACGAAAAACATTCAGAATCGGTTTGAGTAATTTTTTGGAGAACTTTTTTTTTCGGACCTAAATTTTGTAAAAAATGTGATAATTTTATGCACACGAATTCAGGCTGTAATGAGAAAGCGATACTTTTTTTGCTTATTTATATGACAAGAAAAACATTCGGAATCGTTTAGAGCAATTTATAGAAGAACTTTTTTCGGACCTGAATTTCGTAAAAAACGTGATGATTAGCACACGAATTCGGGCTTTAATGGGAAAATGATACTTCTTTAGTTTATTTGTACAACATGAAAAACCATTCAGAATTGTTTTGAGCAATTTTTTGGAGAATTTTTTTTTTGACCTAAATTTTGTAAAACACGTGATGATTAGCAAATGCATTCGGGCTTTAATGAGAATGTGATACTTCGTTTGGTTTATTTATATACCATGAAAAACATAGAATCGTTTTGAGCAATTTTTTGCAGAACATTTTTATGGACCTAAATTTTATTAAAAACGTGATGATTAGCACACGGCTTCGGGTTTTAATGAGAAGGTGATACTTTGTTTGGTTTTATTTATACAACCTAAACAACATTCAGAATCGTTTTGAGCAATATTTCGGAAAACGTTTTTCTGGAACTAAATTTTGTAAAAAATATGATGATTAGCATACGAATTTGGTCTTCAATGTGAAAGTGATACTTCGTTTGTTTCATTTATACAACACAAAAAACATTCAGAATCGTTTTGAGGAATTTTTTGGAGAACTTTTTTTTGGACCTAAATTTTGTAAAAAACGTAATGATTAGCACACGAATTCGAGCTTTAATGGGAATGTGATACTTCGTTTTGTGTATTTATACAACATTAAATACATTCAGAATCGTTTTGAGTTATCTCTTGGAAAACTTTTTTTGGGACCTAAATTTTGTAAAAAATGTGATGATTAGCACAAGAATTCGGGTTTTAATTGGAATATGATAATTCGTTTTTTTGTATTTGTACAACATGAAAAACTATTCAGAATCATTTTGAGCAGTTTTTTGGAGAACTTTTTTCGAACCTAAATTATTTAAAAAACGTGATGATTAACACACGAATTCGGGCTTTACTGGGAATGTGATACTTCGTTTTGTGTATTTGTACAACATGAAAAACCATTCAGAATTGTTTCGAGCCATCTTTTGGAGAACTTTTTTTTTACTTAAATTTTGTAAAAAACGTGATGATTAGCACACGAATTCGGGCTTTAATTGGAAAGTGATACTTCTTTAGTTTATTTGTACAATATGAAAAACCATTCATAATTGATATGAGCAATTTTTGGGAGAACTTCTTTTCGTACCAAAATTTTGTAAAAAATATGATGATTAGCACACAAATTCGGGCTTTAATGGAAAATTTGATACTTCGTTTTGTCTATTTGTACAAGAAGAAAACCATTCAGAATCGTTTTGAGCAATTTTTTGGAGAACATTTTTTTTTTACCTAAATTTTGTAAAAAACGTGATGATTAGCACATGAATTCGGTCTTTAGTGGAAAGTGATACTTCGATTGGTTTTTTTATACAATAAGAAAAATGTTGAGAATTGTTTTGAGCAATTTTTTTGCAGACATTTTTTCGGCCATAAATTTTCTTAAAAACGTGATGATTAGCATATGAATTCGGGTTTTAATGGGAAAGTGATACTTCATTTGGTTTATTTTTACAACCTGAAAAACCATTCAGAATCATTTTGAGCAATTTTTTGGAGAATTTTTTCGGACCTATATGTTGTAAAAAATGTGCTAATTAGCTCAAGAATTCAAGCTTTACTGGGAATGTGATACTTCATTTTGTGTATTTGTACAATATGAAAATCTATTCAGAATTGTTTTGAGCCATCTTTTGGAGAACTTTTTCTGGACCTAAATTTTGTAAAAAACGTGATGATTAGTACACGAATTCGAGCTATAATGTGAAGTGATACTTCATTAGTTTATTTGTACAACATGAAAAACCATTCAGAATTGTTTTGAGCAATTTTTGGTAGAACTTTTTTTCGAACCAAAATTTTGTAAAAAACGTGATGATTATTAGCACACAAATTCGGTCTTTAATGGAAAGTGATACTTTGATTGGTTTTTTTATACAAGCGGAAAAATATTGAGATTGGTTTGAATAATTTTTTGCAGAACATTTTTTCGAACCTAAGTTTTGTTAGAAACGTGATGATTAGCACACGAATTCGGGTTTTAATGGGAAAGCGATACTTCATCTAGTTTATTTATACAACCTGAAAAAAATTCAAAATCGTTTTAAACAATTTTCGGAGAACTTCGTTTGGAACCTAAATTTTATAAAAAATATGATGATTAATTAGCACACGAATTTCGTATTCAATGTGAAAGTGATACTTCGTTTGGTTCATTTATACAACATGAATTTCATTCAGAATCGTTTTAAGCTATTTTTTGGAGAACTTTTTTTCGGACCTAAATTTTGTAAAAACTGTAATGATTAGCACACGAATTCGGCTTTAATGGGAATCTGATACTTTGTTTTGGGTATTTATATAACATTAAAAACATTCAAAATCGTTTTGAGATATTTCTTGGAGAACTTTTTTCGGCTCTAAATTTTGTATAAAATATGGTGATTAGCACAAGATTCGGGCTTTATTGGGAAAGTGATACTTCGTTTTGTTTATATATACAACACGAAAAATATTCAGAATGGGTTTGAGCAATTTTTTGGAGAACTTTTTTTTCGGACCTAAATTTTTTAAAAAACGTGATGATATGCACACAAATACGGGCTTTAATGGGAAAGCGATACTTTTTTGGCTTACCTATACAACATTAAAAAAATTTAAAATCGTTTAGAGCAATTTATAGGGGAACTTTTTTTCGGACCTAAATTTCGTAAAAAATGTGATGATTAGCACATTAATTCGGGCTTTAATGGAAAAGTGATACTTCTGTAGTTTATTTGTACAACATGGAAAATCATTTAGAATTGTTTTGAGTAATTTTTTGGGAAATTTTTTTCAGACCTAAATTTTGTAAAAAACGTGATGATTAGTAAACGAATTCGGGCTTTAAAGGGAATTTGATACTTCGTTTGGTTTATTTACCTACTACGAAAAATATATAGAATCAATTTGAGCAATTTTTTGCAGAACATTTTTTCGGACCTAAATTTTGTTAAAAATGTGATGATTAGCACACGAATTCGGATTTTAATAAGAAGTTGATATTTCGTTTGGTTTATTTATACAACCTGAAAAATATTCAGAATCGTTTTAAGCAATATTTCGGAGAACTTTTTTCTGGAACTAAATTTTGTAAAAAACGTGAAGATTAGCACACAAATTTGGTCTTCAATGAGAAAGTGATAATTTGTTTGGTTCATTTATACAACACGAAAAAGATTCAGAATCGTTTTGAGCAATTTTTTGGAGAACTTTTTTTCGGACTTAAATTTTGTAACAAGCGTGATAATTAACACACGAATTCGGGTTTTAATGGAAAAGTGATACTTCTTTGGTTTATTTATACAACATGAAAAACATTCATAATCGTTTAGACTAATTTTTAGGAGAGCTTTTTTACGGACCTAAATTTTATAAAAAACGTGATGATTAGCACATGAATTCGGGCTTTAAAGGGAAAGGGATACTTGTTTATTTATACAAATGAAAAACATTCAGAATTGTTTAGAACAATATTTAGGAAAACTTTTTTTCGGACCTACTTTTTGTAAAAAATGTGATGATTAGCACTTGAATTTGGGCTTTAATGGGAAAGGGGAACTTCTTTTGGTTTATTTATACAATATGAGAAACATTCAGAATCGTTTAGAGTAATTTCTAGGAGAACATTTTTTCAGACCTAAGTTTTTTGAAAAACGTGATGATTCACATACGAATTCGGGCTTTAACGGGAAAGTGATACTTCTTTGGTTTATTTATACAACATAAAAAATGTTTAGAATCGTTTAGTGCAATTTTTAGGAGAACTTCTTTACGAACCTAAATTTTATAAAAAAACGTGATGATTAGCATACGGTTTCAAGATTTAATGGGAAAGTGATACTTTTTTTGTTTATTTTTACAACATGAAACATTTACATCGTTTTGAGAAATTTTTTGGAAAACTTTTTTTGGGACCTAAATTTTTTAAAAAACGTGACACATGAATTCGGACTTAAATGGGAAAGTGATACTTCTTTTGGTTTATTAATACAAATGAAAAAAATTCAGAATCGTTTAGAGCAATTTTTAGGAGAACTCTTTTTTGGACCTAAGTTTTTTAAAAACCGCGATGATTAGCACGCGAATTCGGGCTTTAATGGGAAAGAGATAATTCTTTTGGTTTATTTATACAACATGAAAAACGTTCAGAATCGTTTAGAGCAATTTTTAGGATAACTTTTTTTTGGACCTAGGTTTTTTAGAAAACGTGATGATTAGCACACGAATTCAGGCTATAATGGGAAAGTTATACTTCTTTGGTTTATTTATACAACATGAAAAACATTCATAATTGTTTACAGCAATTTTTAGGAAAAATTTTTTACGATCCTAAATTTTATAAAAAACGTAATGATTCGCACACAATTCGGGCTTTAATGGGAATGTGATACTTCTTTGGTTTATTTATGCAACATGAAAAACATTCAGAATCGTTTAGAGCAATTTTTAGGATAACTTTTTTTCGGACCTAAGTTTTTTAGAAAATGTGATGATTAGCACACGAATTCGTGCTTTAATGGGAATGTGATACTTCTTTCGGTTTATTTATACAAATGAAAAACATTCAGAATCATTTAGAGCAAATTTTAGGAGAATTCTTTTTCGGACCTAAATTTTGTAAAAAACGTGATGATGATCACACAAATTCGGGCTTTAATAGGAATGTGATACTTCGTTTTGTGTATTTGTGCAACATGGAAAACCATTCAGAATCGTTTTGAGCAATTTTTAGGGGAACTATTTTCCAACCTAAATTTTCTAAAAACCATGATGACGAGCAAATGAATTCGAGCTTTAATGGTAAAGTGATACTTCTTTATTTTATTCATTTTGAGCATTTTTTAGGAGAACTTTTTTCGGACCTAAATCTTTTAAAAAACGTGATGATTAGAACACTAATTCGGGCTTTAATAGGAGAACTTTTTTTCGGACATAAATTTTGTAAAAAACGTGATGAATATCACACGAATTCGGGCTTTAATAGAAATGTGATACTTCATTTTGTGTATTTGTACAACATGGAATACCATTCAGAATAGTTTTGAGTAATTTTTTGGAGAACTTTTTTCCAACCTAAATTTTATAAAAAACGTGATGATTAGCACATGAATTCGGGCTTTAATGGGAAAGTGATACTTCTTTGTTTTATTTATACAAAATGAAAAACATTTAAAATCGCTTAGAGCAATTTTTAGGAGAACTTTTTTTCGGACCTAAATTTTTTAAAAAACGTGATGATTAGCACATGAATTCGAGCTTTAATGGAAAGTGATACTTCTTTTGGTTTATTTATACAAATGAAAAACATTCAGAATCGTTTGAGTAATTTTTAGAACTTTTTTTCGGACATAAGTTTTGTAAAAAATGTGATGATTAGCACACGAATTATAGCTTTAATGGGAAAGGAATACTTCTTTTGGTTTATTTATATAACACGAAAATATTTAGAATCGTTTAGTGAAATTTTTAGGAGAACTTTTTTTCGGACCTAAATTTTGTAAAAAACGTGATGATTATTACACAAATTCGGGCATTAATGGGAATGAGATACTTCGTTTTGTGTATTTGAACAACATGGAAAACCATTCAGAATCGTTTTGAGTAATTTTTTAGAGAACTTTTTTCCTACCTAAATTTTATAAAAAACGTGATAATTAGCACATGAATTCGGGTTTTAATGGGAAAGTGATACTTCTTTGTTTTATTTATACAAAATTAGAAACATTTAAATTGTTTTAAGCAATTTTTAGGAGAAGTTTTTGCCGGACCTAAATTTTTTAAAAAACATGATGATTTTCACACGAATTCGAGCTTTAATTGGGAAAGTGATACTTCTTTTGGTTTATTTATACAAATGAAAAACATTCAGAATCGTTTAGAGCAATTTTTAGGCGAACTTTTTTTGGACCTAGGTTTTGTAAAAAATGTGATGATTAGCACTCGAATTCGGGCTTTAATGGGAAAGGGATACTTCTTTTAATTTATTTATACAACATGAAAAACATCAAGAATCGTTTAGAGCAATTATTAGGAGAACTTTTTTTTTTGGACCTAAGTTCTTAAAAAACGTGATGATTAGCACACGAATTTGGGGTTTAATTGGGAAAGTGATGCGTCTTTTGGTTTATTTATACAAATGAAAAACATTCAGAATCGTTTGAGTAATTTTTAGGAGAATTTTTTTTCGGACATAAGTTTTGTAAAAAACGTGGTGATTAGCACACGAATTCTAGCTTTAATGGGAAATGAATACTTCTTTTGGTTTATTTATATAACATGAAAATATTTAGAATCGTTTAGAGAAATTTTTAGGAGAACTTTTTTTCGGGCCTAAATTTTTTAAAAAACGTGATGATTATTACACGAATTCGGGCATTAATGGGAATATGATACTTCATTTTGTGTATTTGTACAACATGGAAAACCATTCAGAATTGTTTTGAGTAATTTTTTAGATAACTTTTTTCCTACCTAAATTTTATAAAAAACATTATTAGCACAGGAATTCGGGTTTTAATGGGAAAGTGATACTTCTTTGTTTTATTTATACAAAATGAAAAACATTTGAAATCGTTTTAAGCAATTTTTAGGAGAAGTTTTTTCCGGATCTAAATTTTTTAAAAAACGTGATGATTATCGCACGAATTCGAGCTTTAATGGAAAGTGATACTTCTTTTGGTTTATTTATACAAATGAAAAACATTCAGAATCGTTTAGAGCAATTTTTAGGAGAACTTTTTTTCGGACCTAAGTTTTGTAAAAAACGTGATGATTAGCGCAAGAATTTGGGTTTTAATGGGAAAGGGATACTTCTTTTAATTTATTTATACAACATGAAAAACATTCAAAATCGTTTAGAGCAATTTTTAGAAAAACTATTTTTCGGACCTATGTTTTGTAAAAAACGTGATTATTAGCACACGAATTCGGGCTTTAATGGAAATGTGATACTTCTTTGGTTTATTTATACCACATGAAAAATATTTAGAATCGTTTAGAATAATTTTTAGGAGAACTTATTCATGGACCTATATTTTATAAAAAAACGTGTTGATTATCACGCGATTTTGGACTTTAATGGGAAAGTGATACTTCTTAAGTTTATTTATACCACATGAAAAGCATTTAGAATCTTTTAGAGCAATTTTTAGTAGAACTTTTTTTCGGACCTTAGTTTTGTAAAAAACATGATGATTATCACACGAATTCGGGCTTTAATAGAAAGTGATACTTCATTGGTTTATTTATACAAAATGAAAAACATTCATAATCGATTAGAACAACTTTTTAGGAGAACTTTTTTACGGGCCTAAATTTTGTAAAAAATGTGATGATTAGCACACGAATTCGGTCTTTAATAGGAATGTGATACTTCGTTTTGTGTACTTGTACAACATGGAAAACCATTCAGGATCATTTTGAGGAATTTTTTATAGAACTTTTTTCCTACCTAAATTTTATAAAAACGTGATGATTATCAAATGATTCGGGCTTTAAGGGAAAGTGATACTTCTTTGTTTTTTTATACAAAATTAAAAATATTTAGAATCGTTTAGAGCAAATTTTCAGAGAACTTTTTTTCGGACCTAAATTTTGTAAAAACGTAATGATTAGCACACGAATTAGGGCTTTAAGGGTAAAGTTATACTTCTTTTGGTTTATTTATACAAATGAAAAACATTCAGAATCGTTTAGTGCAATTTTTAGAAGAACTTTTATTCGGACCTAAGTTTTGTAAAAAAACGTGATGATTATAGCACACGAATTCGGGCTTTAATGGGAATGTGATACTTCGTTTTGTGTATTTGTACATAATGGAAAACCATTCAGAATCATTTTGTGCAATTTTTTGGAGAACTTTTTTCCAACCTAAATTTTATAAAAAACGTGATGATTAGCACCTGAATTCGCGCTTTAATGGGAAAGTGATACTTCTTTGTTTTATTTATACAAAATGAAAAACATTTAGAATCGTTTAGAGCAATTTTTAGGAGAACTTTTTTTCAGACCTAAATTTTGTAAAAAAGTGATGATTAGCACACGAATTCGGGCTTTAGTGGGAAAGTGATACTTCTTTTGGTTTATTTATACAAATGAAAAACATTCAGAATCATTTAGAGCAATTTTTTGGAGAACTTTTTTTCAGACCTAAGTTTTGTAAAAAACATGATGATTAGCACATGAATTCGGGCTTTAATGGGAAATGGATACCTCTTTTGGTTTATTTATCCAAGATGAAAAAATTCAGAATCGTTTAGAGCAATTTTTAGGAGAACCTTTTTTCGTACCTAAGTTTTTTAGAAAACTTGATGATTAGCACACGAATTCGGGCTTTAATGGGAAAGTAATACTACTTTTGTTTATTTATACAACATGAAAAATATTTAGAATCGTTTAGAGCAATTTTTAGGAGAAATTTTTACGGACCTAAATTTTGTAAAAAATGTGATGATTAGCACAGGAATTCGGGCTTTAATGGGAATGTGATACTTCGTTTTGGGTATTTGTACACCATGGAAAACCATTCAAAATCGTTTTGTGCACTTTTTTGGAGAACTTTTTTCCGACCTAAGTTTTGCAAAAAATGTGATGATTAGCACATGAACTCGGGCTTTAATGGGAAAGTGATACTTCTTTGTTTTATTTATAGAAAATGCAAAACATTTAGAATCGTTTAGAGCAATTTTTAGAAAAAAAATTTTTCATACCTAAATTTTTTTAAAAACATGATAATCAGCACACGAATTCGGATGGAAAAGTGATACTTCTCTGGTTTATTTATACAACATGAAAAACATTCATAATCGTTTAAAGCAATTTTTAGAACTTTTTTACGGATCTAAATTTTGTAAAAAAAAAAAGTGATGATTAGCACACGATTTCGGGCTTTAATGGGAAAGTGATACTTCATAAGTTTATTTATACAACATGAAAAATATTCAGAATGGTTTAGAGCAATTATTAGGAAAACTTTTTTTCGGACCTAAGTTAAGTAAAACGGTTATGATTAGCATACGAATTCGAGCTTTAATGGGAATGTGATACTTCGTTTGGTTTATTTATATAAAATGAAAAACATGAAAAAACGTGATGATTAGCGCACGAATTCAGATTTTAATGGGAAAGTGATACTTCTTTTGGTGTAGTTATAAAACATGAAAGCATTCAGAATTGTTTGTGTAATTTTTTTGAGAACTTTTTCGGACCTAAATTTTGTAAAAGACGTGATAATTAGTATACGAATTCGGTCTTTAATGGGAAAGTGATACTTTTTTTGGGGTATTTATACAACATGAAAACATTCAGAATTATTTGAGCAATTTTTTGGAGAACATTTTCTCATACCTAAATTTTGCTCTTTAATAGAAAGTGATAGTTCTTTTGGTGCATTTTTACAACATGAAAAACATTCAGAATCGTTTGAGCAATTTTTTGAATAACTTTTTTTGGATCTAAATTTTTTAAAAAGCATGATGATTAACACAAGAATTCGGTCTTTAATATAAAGTGATACTTCGATTGGTTTATTTATACAACATGAAAGATATTGAGAATCGTTTTGAACTGTTTTTTGGTGAACTTTTTTCGAACCTAAATTTTGTAAAAAACACGATGATTAGCACACGAATTCGGGCTTTAATGCGAATGTGATACTTTGTTTGGTTTATTTTTTAAACCTAAATTTTGTAAAAAACGTGATAATTAGCACACGAATTCGGTCTTTAATGGAAAGTGATACTTTGATTGGTTTATTTATAAAACATGAAAAACATTGAGAATCGTTTTGAGCAATTTTTCGTTGAACTTTTTCTCGAACCGAAATTTTGTAAAAAAACATGATGACTAGCACAAGAATTCGGGCTTTAATTGGAATGTGATACTTCGTTTAGTTTATTTATACAACATGAAAAAACATGCAGAATAGTTTTGAGCAATTTTTGAAGAACTTTTTTTTTTACCTAAATTTAGTAAAGAAACATGATGATTAACACTTGAATTCGGTCTTTAGTGGAAATTGATACTTCGGTTGGTTTACTTATACAAAATGAAAAACATTGCGAATCGTTTTGAGCAATTTTTTAGAGAACTTTTTTTCAACTTAAATTTTGTAAAAAACGTGGTGATTAGCACACGAATTCGGGCTTTAATGGAAATGTGATACTTCTTTTGTTTTATTTATACCACATGAAAAATATTAGGAATCGTTTTAGTCAATTTTTGAAGAACTTTTTTCGATCCTAAATTTTTTAAAAAACATGATGTAATGCACACGAATTCAGTCTTCAATTTGAAATCGAATTCGTTTGGCTCATTTTTAACAATTTTTTGGAGAACTTTTTTTCGTACCTAAATTTTGTAAAAAACGTACTGATTATCACACGAATTCTGACTTTAAAGGAAAGTGATACTTCGTTTTTTTTATTATACAACACGAAAAACATTCAAAATCGTTTTTAGTAATTTGTCAAAGAACTTTTTTTCGTACATAAATTTTGTAAAAAACGTTACGATTAACACACAAATTCGTGCTTTAATGAGAATGTGATACTTCCTTTTGTGTATTTATAAAACACGAAAAAAATTAAGAATCGTTTTGAGCAATTTTTTGGAAAACTTTTCTTCGGACCTATATTTTCTAAAAATTGTGATTATTAGCACACGATTTCGGTCTTTAATAGGAATGTGATCCTTCTTTTGGTTTAATTATACAACATGAAAAACATTCAGAATCGTTTTGAGAAATTTTTTGGAGAAGTTTTCTTCAACCTAAATTTTGTAAAAAACGTGATGATTAACACGCGAATTCGGGCTTTAGTTGGAATGTGATACTTCGTTTTGTGTATTTACACAACATGAAAAAAATTAAGAATCGTTTTGAGCAATTTTTTGGAGAACTTTTTTTCGGACAAAACTTTTCTAAAAACGTGATGATTAGCACAGGATTTCGGGCTTTAATGGGAATGTGATACTTCTTTTTGTTTAATTATACAACATGAAAAACATTCAGAATCGTTTTAAGCAACTTTTTTGAGAATTCTTTTTTGGGCCTAAATTTTGTAAAATACGTGATAATTAGCACACACGAATTCGGGTATTAATGGAAAAGTGATACTTTATCTGGTTTATTTATAAAACATGAAAAACATTCATAATCGTTTTAAGTAATTTTTGGACCTAAATTTTGTAAAATATGTGATAATTAGCACACACGAATTCGGGTATTAATGGAAAAGTGATACTTTATCTGGTTTATTTATAAAACATGAAAAACATTCATAATCGTTTTAAGTAATTTTTGGAGAACTTTTTTCGGACTTAAATTTTGTAAAAAACGTGATGATTAGCACACAAATTCGGAATTTTATGGGAATGTGATACTTCATTTTGTGTATTCATACAACATAAAAATCATTCAGAATTGTTTTGAGCAATTTTTTGGAGAAGTTTTTTTCGGACCTAAATTTTGTAAAAAATGTGATGATTAGCACGAATTCGGGCTTTAATTAGAATGAGATACTTCGTTTTGTGTATTTTTAAAGCATTAAAAACATTCAGAATCAATTTGAGCTAATTTTCGGAGAACTTTTTTCTGACATAAATTTTGTAAAAGACGTGATATACAACCTGAAAAACATTGAGAATCGTTTTGTGTAATTTTTTGAAGAACTTTTTTTCAACCTAAATTTTAAAAACGTGATGATTAGCACACGAATTCGATTTTTAATTTGAAATGTGATACTTCTTTTGGTTTATTTCTACAACATGAAAATATTGGGAATTGTTTTGAGCAATTTTTTGGAGAACTTTTTTTCAGACCTAAATTTTGTAAAAAATGTGATAATTAGCACAGGAATTCGGTCTTCAATTTGAAAGTGATATTTCGTTTGGTTCATTTATACAACACGAAAAATATTCAGAATAATTTCTATCAATTTTTTGGAGAACTTTTTTCGGACCTAAATTTTGTAAAAAACGTACTGATTAACACACGAATTCGAGCCTTAAAGGGAAAGTGATACTTCGTTTTGTTTATTTATACAATACGAAAAACATTCAGAATCGTTTTTAGCAATTTTTGGAGAACTTTTTTTCGGACCTAAATTTTGTAAAAAACATGACGATTAGCACACGAATTCGGGCTTTAATGAGAATGTGATACTTCGTTTTTGTATTTATACAACATGAAAAACCATTCGGAATCGTCTTGAGCAATTTTTTAGAGAACTTTTTTTCGGACCTAAATTTTGTAAAAAACGTGAATGCATACGAATTCGATCTATAATAGAAAGTGATACTTCTTTTGGTGTATTTATACAACATGAAAAACATGCAGAATCGTTTTGAGCAATTTTTTTGAGAACTTTTTTTCGGACCTAAATTTTGTAAAAAATGTGATGATTAGCCCACGAATTCGGGCTTTAATGGAAATGTAATGCTTCGTTTTGTTTATTTATACAAAATGGAAAACATTAAGAATCGTCCTGAGCAATTTTTTGACAAATTTTTTTCGGACCAAAATTTTGTAAAAAATATGATGATTAAAATTTGGAACTTTAATTGGAAAGTGATACATCGTTTGGTTTATTTGTACAACCCGAAAATCATTCAGAATCGTTTTGAGCAATTTTTTGGAGAACTTTTTTCGGACCTAAATTTTGTAAAAAACGCGATAATTAGCACACAAATTCGGGCATTAATGGGAACGTGATACTTTGTTTGTTTTATTTATAAAAAATGGAAAACATTCAGAATCGTTTTGAGCAATTTTTGGATAGCTTTTTTTTTAACCTAAATTTTGTAAAAAACGTGATGATAGGTAGATGAATTCGTACTTTAATTAGAATTAGATACTTCTTTTTGTGTCTTTGTACAACATTAAAAACCATTCAGAATTGTCTTGAGCAATTTTTTGGAGAACTTTTTTTCAGAACTAAATTTTATAAGAAACGTGATGATTAGCACACGAATTTGGGTTTTAATGTAATTGATACTTTGATTGGTTTATTTATACAAAATGAAAAACATTGAGAATCTTTTTGAGCGATTTTTTGAAGAATTTTTTTTCAACCTAAATTTTGCAAAAAATATGATGATTAGCACATAGATTCGGACTTTAATGGAAATGTAATACTTCGCTTTGTGCATTTATACAACATGAAACACATTCAGAATCGTTTTGAGCAATTTTTTGAAGAACTTTTTTTTCGGACGTAAATTTTTTAAAAAAAACGTGATGATTAGCCTACAAATTTGGGCTTTAATGAGAATGAGATACTTCGTTTTTTGTATTTGTACAAAATGAAAAACCATTTAGAATCGCCTTGAGTAATTTTTTGGAGAACTCTTTTTCGGACCTAAATTTTGTAAAAAACGTGATGATTAGCACACGAATTCGCTCTTTAATAGAAAGTGATAATTCTTTTGGTGTATTTATACAATATGAAAAATATGCAGAATCGTTTTGAGCAATTTTTTTTAGAACTTTCTTTCGGACCTAAATTTTGTAAAAAATGTGATGATCAGGACACGAATTCGGGCTTTAATGGAAATTTAGTACTTCGTTTTGTTTATTTATACAAAATGAAAAACATTAAGAATCGTCTCGAGCAATTTTTTGGTGAACTTTTTTTGGTACCTAAATTTTTGTAAAAAACGTGATGATTAGTACACAAATTCAAGCTTTTATGGGATGTGATACTTCGTTTTGTGTATTTGTACAACATGAAAAACCATTCAGAATTGTTTTGAGCAGTTTTTTTGAGAACTTTTTTTCAGCCTAAATTTTGTAAAAAATATGATGATTAGCACACGAATTCGGGGTTTAATGGGAATGTAATACTTCCTTTCGTGTATTTATACAAGACGAAACAAATTAAGAACCGTTTTAAGCAATTTTTTGAAAAACTTTTTTTCGGAACTAAATTTTCTAGAAATCGTGCTGATTAGCACACGATTCCAGGCTTTAATAGGAATTTGATGCTTCTTTTGGTTTGATTATACAACATGAAAAACATTCAGAATCGTTTTGAGAATTTTTTTTGGAGAACTTTTTTCCAACCTAATTTTTTTAAAAAACGTCATGATTAGTACACGAATTCAGGTTTTAATGGAAATGTGATACTTTGTTTTGTGTATTTATATAATATGAAAAAAACTTGAAAAACCTTAGACGAGGGGTGGATAAGGTTTTTGGCTAATTTTTGAAAAACTTTTGGAAATTAAAAGATAAACCTCCAATTTTGTTTGAGAAAGAATTCTAAAACTCTTTATAATAAAATTCCAAACCAAACAAAATCTTGTGGTTAAGACAATTAAGTAAGAAGTTTAGAAAGAAAAGCACAAAGATTTATAGTGGTTCACTCTCTCAAAGAGTTACATCCACTACCTTGAGCCGGCACCCAAGGATTTTCCAAATCCACTACAAATACAATATACACCAAATACAAATTTGAGGATCACCCTACAAAGGTTTTGCACACAACCTCAATTCACAACACAATATAAATCAAAGGATTACCCAAGGGGTTTTCAACACAAACCTTTGATATCAACAAGAGAAAGAGATAAGTTTAAGAAGAATGTTACCAATTTGAGCTTCAGAAATAGAAGATACAACTCAATGGAACGTTTCTACAAGCTCCTCTTTACTTCTTCTTTTGTTGAAGATCCACAATGAAGCTCAAGAAGATATTTGCTTGACATTGAAAGTGTTCTAAATAAAATGTGCTTTAAAACGCGATAATCAGATAGAAATTTTGAAAAAAAACGAGATGATTAGCACAGGAATTTGAATTTTAATGAAAATGTGATACTTCTTTTGGTTTATTTCTACAACATGAAAAACATTTGGAATTGATTTGAGCAATTTTTTGGTGAACTTTTTTTTTACCTAAATTTTGTAAAAAACGTGATGATTAGCACACGAATTCAATCTTTAATGGGAAGTGATACTTCGATTGGTTTATTTATACAACATGAAAACATTGAGAATGGTTTTGAGCAATTTTTTGGAGAACTTTTTTTCTAACCGAAATTTCGTAAAAAACGTGATGATTAGCACACGAATTCGGGATTTAATGGGAATGTGATACTTCGTTTTGTGTATTTCTACAACGTGAAAAACCATTCAGAATTATTTTGAACAATTTTTTGGAGAACTTATTTTCAACCTGAATTTTGTAAAAAATGTGATGATTAGCACACGAATTCGGGCTTTAATAGAAAGGGATACCTCTTTTGGTGTATTTATATAACATAAAAAAAAAAAAAAAACATTCAGAATCGTCTTAAGTAATTTTTTGTAGAACTTTTTTCGGACCTAAATTTTGTAAAAAACGTGATGATTCGAATTCGGGCTTTAATGGGACAATGATCTTCTTTTGGTGTATTTATTCAACATGAAAAACATTGAGAATCGCTTTGAGCAATTTTTTGGAGAACTGTTTTCCAGACCCAAATTTAAAAAAAAAAAGTGATGATTAGCACACGAATTCGGGATTTAGTGGTAACATGATACTTCTTTTGGTTTATTTATATAACTTTAAAAATATTCAGAATCATTCAGAATAATTTTTAGGAGAACTTTTTTTCAGACCTAAGTTTTATAAGAAACGTGATGATTAGCACACGAATTCAGTCTTTAATGGAAATTGATACTTCGGTTGTGTTACTTATACAATATGAAAAGCATTGAGAATCGTTTTGAGCAAACTTTTAGATAACTTTTTTTCAACCTAAAAATTTTGTAAAAAACGTGTTGATTAGCACACGAATTCGGGCTTTATCTGGAATGTAATACTTCTTTTGGTTTACTTATACAACATGAAAAATATTGTGAATCATTTTGAGCTATTTTTTGAAAAACTTTTTTTCGAGCCTAAATTTTGTAAAAAACGTGATGATTAACGCACGAATTCGGTCTTCAATTTGAAAGTGATATTTCGTTTGGTTCATTTACACAACACGAAAGCAATCTGAATCATTTTTAGCGATTTTTTGGAGAACTTTTTTTCGGACCTAAATTTTGTAAAAATCGTACTGATTAGCACACGAATTCGGGGTTTAATGTGAATGTGATACTTCTTTCGGTTTATTTCTACAACATGAAAAACATTGAGAATCGTGTTAAGCAATTTTTTGGTGAACTTTTTTTCTTACCTAAATTTTGTAAAAAATGTGATTATTAGCAAAGAATTCAGTCTTTAATGGAAAGTGATACTTTGATTGGTTTATTTATACAACAATAAAAACATTGAGAATTGTTTGAGCAATTTTTCGGAGAACTTTTTTTTTAACCGAAATTCTGTAAAAAATGTGATGATTAGCACATGAATTTGGGCTTTAATGTGAATTTCATGCTTCATTTAATTTATTTATACAACATGGAAAACATGCAAAATCTTTTTGAGCAATTTTTTGGAGAATTTTTTCGGACATAAATTCTGTAAAAAACGTGATGATTAGCACACAAATTCGGTCTTTAATAGAAATGAATACTTCTTTTGGTGTATTTATACAACATAAAAAAACATATAGAATCGATTTGAGCAATTTTTTGGATAACTTTTTTTCGGACCTAAATTTTATAAAAAACGTAATAATTAACACACAAATTCGGTTTTTAATGAAAATTATTACTTTGATTGGTTTACTTATACGACAAGAAAAATATTGAGAATCATTTTGAGCAATTTTTTGAAAGACTTTTATTCAACCTAAATTCTGTAAAAAAACGTGATGATTAGCACACGAATTCGATCTTTAATAGGAATGTGATACTTTTTGGTTTATTTCTACAACAAGAAAACATTGGGAATCGTTTTGAACAATTTTTTGGTGAACTTTTTTCTTACCTAAATTTTGTTAAAAAGTGAGGATTAGTACATGAATTCGGTCTTCAATTTGAAAGTGATATTTTGTTTGGTTCATTTATACAAAACGAAAAAACATTCAGAATCATTTTTAACAATTTTTTTGAGAACTTTTTTTCCGTCCTAAATTTTGTAAAAAAACGTGATGATTAGCACACGAATTCGATCTTCAATTTGAAAATGATATTTTGTTTGGTTCATTTATACAAAACGAAAAACATTCAAAATCATTTTTAATAATTTTTCGGAGAACTTTTTTTCAACCTAAATTTTGTAAAAAAACGTGATGATTAGCACACGAATTCGGTCTTCAATTTGAAAGTGATATTTCGTTTGGTTCATTTATACAAAACGAAAAACATTCAGAATCATTTTTAACAATTTTTTGGAGAATTTTTTTTCCGACCTAAATTTTGTAAAAAACGTGATGTAACACGAATTCGGTCTTCAATTTGAAAGTGATATTTCGTTTGGTTCATTTATACAACACGAAAAATATTCAGAATCATTTTTAGCAATTTTTTTGAGAACTTTTTTCCGTACGTAAATTTTGTAAAAACTGTACTAATTAGCACACAAATTTTGACTTTAAAAGGAAAGTGATACTTCATTTTTTTTTATTTATACAATATGAAAAACATTCAGAATCGTTTTGAGCAATTTTTTGTAGAACTTTTTTCGAACCTAAATTTTGTAAAAAATATAATGATTAGCACACGAATTCGGGCTTTAATGGAAAAATGATCTTCTTTTGGTTTATTTAGACAACATGAAAAACATTGAGAATCATTTTGAGCAATTTTTCGGATAACTTTTTTTCAGACCAAAATTTTTTGTAAAAAATGCGATGATTAGCACACGAATTCGGGCTTTAATAGGAATGTGATAATTCGTTTGGTTTATTTATAAAACATGAAAAACATTCGAAATCATTTTGGGCAATTTTTGGAGAACTTTTTTGCACACGAATTTTGTAAAAACGTGATGAATGCACACGAATCGGTCTTTAATGGAAAGTGATACTTCGATTAGTTTATTTATACAACATGAAAAATATTGAGAATCGTTTTGAGCAATTTTTCGGAAAACTTTTTTTCGAACCAAAATTTTATAAAAAACGTGATAATTAGCACGCGAATTTGGATTTTAATGGGAATGTGATGCTTTGTTTGGTTTATTTATACAATATGAAAAACATGCAGAATCGTTTTGAGCAACGGATCCTTGAAACAAATTAACTAATTAAATTAACTTAACTTCTAATAAAACTAAACTTAAACTAATCTTCTTAATTTTTAAATAACATTAACATACGGTCTCCATATTTTAAATAATACATCTCTATATAAAAAAATCTAACATCAGATTTTAGATATAGATAGCAATTAATAAATGAAATAACAAAATAATTTATTATTAAAGCAACTTACTTGTTCATTCGTAGATTGTGTCTAGTATAAGCACATAAAACCATGTCTTCAACATCTGAATGGATGTCGGATGCGCAATAACTATATCGCTAAGCACTGCGCTATCGTCACAATTCTTCCAAAAATACTTATATCCAAGATTTGAATACATGTGGAGCACTTCTTCCACTGTATTGCGTCCCTGCATTCTATCCTTGTTAATCTTTGCACGAGCATTATATATAGTTCGACAACTACAAAAAAACATTAACGATCCTGAGATAATTAAAACATATAATATTATATTCAGTGTAAGAGAATTAAGTTAAGCTATGAAACATAACAATACTATAATATATCTCGAAGAAGTATCAGGATTTCTTTTTATCGCAAATTCTCCACTATAAAATGAGATGCCACCTGACATCTACTCAATTGCTTAGTCAATTTAAACTCTATCTCTATAAGCCTTGCAACCTGAGAGTAACTCGATGATAGATGCCAATTTCATGTTAATTATAAACACAATTAAATAATTAAAAATAATACTTACAATTAAATTAAAAAATTAAAATATATAACACATAATTAACATATACATATTAAATAATACTAACTTTAACATAAATAACTAACATGACATAATTAATAACATAATCATATTAAATATGAAAAATTAATATAACATATGAAAAACAATTAATATAACACATAAATAATCTATACTTATTTTTTTTAAAAAAAACTGAAAAATGGTGAATGAAAAAGTTGGTATGCCAGCTTCTTCCATTCAATTTTTCAACATATTTAGGTCAATTTTATCTTAAAATTTACGTTTTTCAATACGAAATCTTTAAAAATTATCTATCTTCGAACTCGAAATTTTTGAAAATCTTTAAAATTTTAATAAGAATTGTAAGTGAGAGAGTTGAATAAAAATTTTTGTAATTTTATCATTAAATTTATAAATTTCATTTGAAATGACAAAGTGATTGATTGGACAAGTCGGTGTTATTTTGGAGTCAGAAATAGGCCCTTTTCTCTGCGGGCCACAGAATTGAACAACTTTGGTCTTCATATATCCAACCTGTTCAATTAATGCTTGGGCCCATCAAACATCTTCTGGATCCGATTTGCTTTTCTTTTTCTTTTTTCTTTTTGCAAAGAAAAGTACTTCTCAGCCACCCAATTCGATTCTACTTTGCTTTTTTTTTTTTTTTCTTTTGAAAGGGATTCAACTTTGTTGCTTGGAAAAAAAATCACAAATTATTGAATGTAACATAATGAATTTGATGATCATGATAAAACGAATTGTTCGAAATAATAATATAATATAAAGAGGAAGAATATAGAGAAAGAAAAGTATAACAGAGAAAGAAATATAACTTAAAATTAAGTGTGAATTTTCTTATTAATATCTTCTTATAAGGTCTATTTATAAGCTCAAAATACAAGAATTTGAGAATCTTAAAATGATCTAAGTAAATCATGGGGATCTCATGAATCTAAATAGGATTAGTGTTATAGGAGTTTAGTTCTCTTCAGAAACGTATTTGGACATCCACCATGTATACATTAATTTCATAACACTCCTCTTTTGATGTCCATAACATAAAAAATATGCCTAGTTAAAAGTTTGCCAGAGGAAAAATCATATGGAGAAAAACATCTAGTGAAGAAGAAATAATACACTATTCATTTATGTTTTATATACTTTTCCTGTTTAAAACTTTATTAAACCAGGTATGTCTTAGTGAATGAATCTTCAGAATTATGTATCACATTTTATCGAAATTATTGCACATTAATTTCACCTTTTTTTTAAAGAAGTTCTACTGAAATTTATTTTATCACGTCTCTTCGAACATTTCTTGAAATTTCACAACCCAACAATATGATTGTAATTTCATTCTTCTAGGATACCATATACATATCCCGAAATTAATCATGAATAATGATCGCGTACATTCTCATGAATCCACATAATAATTTAAAATTTTAAGTTGAAGGTGTAGCATACCACATATGCATAACATGTTTGTTTGAGAATGCGTTTCAAATGGATCATGTAAGTAAACAACTTGATACTTACCCATCTCATTAGAAGTTGAATTTTTTTCATAATTCGAGATTTAATTATTTTTAAAATAATATTTCCGTAGAAATCATGTAAAGAAGGATTAGTACACTAATTGTGTAGTGTTATAGTACTTCAGGACTGAAAGATATCCATTATCTTCTCATATATACACATAGCATTCACTAATATTTGATGATTAAATGACAATTGGATAATGATGTGCAATATATTATATCCGTGTACAACTTTTTATGATCAAATTTCATCTTTAGAATGTTCCATTTGTAAATCAAAATAGAAATCTTTAAATTTCAAGTATTTGCTTGTCAATCATAAACTCTTCAAGAGGAATACTTCAAGTAGTTAATTATTTCGTTAAAGGACCTTATAAATAAAAGTCAATCACGCTTTAGACATGATTTAACATTGTTTGTTATAAGAATTATATCCTACTGGGATATCTATAGCAGCATTCACAAATCCAATTTTGTAACTCTTCTAGAGTTAACAAAATATCAAGTGAATTTGCAACTTTAACAAATAAATAATCTATAGAACTTTTAGTTCACGAATACTTACATATAGATCAAGATGCTTCAATATTAAACATAATATTTTATGATTCTAATTTTCTCTCCCTAATGTGGAGAACATTAAATATAGATAAAAAATCATAAAAGACAAACATAACAAATTCTAAGAAAATTTTTTTGGATATATGTTTGATCTTAATTTCATAAATTTATTTAAATAGAAATCACTAATACAATGATGTTATGTTCTTCAGGAATAATTCATTTACATGCTTCAGGCATGCCTATCGAGTCTTTCAAGAATTTTATATAAATTCTTACAGTTTAGTGCGCTAATGTCTAAATTCAATCCACCACTATAAATATTACTTCTTCGTATCAATATTGCCAAAACTTTTACGAAGTATCTTATATCATAACTTATACAAGGTCGTACTCTATTGATTAATTCTTATCCTCGTGGGATTACATTTCAAGTGTATAATTCCTTCAGGAAATACATGTACACTTCAAGTGTACTTAATAATTGTCCAGACTCTGCATATTTTCTCATGCGAATTTTATATTCTATTTTGGCTAAATATCTATTAGAATCTCGAGCCTGCACACTTTAATTCAAGATCTTCATTCTAATCATAACACAAAATTATTGTTGACGTTTTGTGATATTATATGGTTCCATCTATTTCTATCATGACATAATACAATGAGATCTCATAATTATTATGATTTCAGGTACCTGAATTTCTTCTGAAAATAAAGTCACATCATGGAAAATTCTGCTAAAATTTTCATCTTCTCAACTTAATCACATAGGATCATCTTAAATTATTACTCCTTTACATATGTGAGGATTTTGTTTGAACCAATTTATTCTACCACATTTTGCATGTGTCTCAAAATCATAGGTAGTGACAGATTGTCCTTCGAGGACATTAAATTATAGGAGCATTCCATATCGTATTTTCTTTTATCAATAAATATGTTTGGTTATTAATCCTTTGGATCAAAATAAGACACGTAACTTATCTTTATTCGACTATATAATTTTCTCTTCTTTTCAATACCCATCTTAAATACATTATGGTGGAATGATATATTTATATAGCATATATATAATTATTAGATGGGATTTCGTTCCTTACCATGAACCAATTATAATGAGGAGAACTCAAAATAATATATTGACAAAATACGAATAAATACGACAAAATACACATCAATCAATTCAAAACACTTATGGTTTTATAAAATCATTTATTAGGCCTATGAACATGTTCTGCTGGAAAATTCAATATATATATAATTATATACAAATAGAGAATCATCAACAATATTATTAGGACAAATTGTATTAATGGGAGAATCTGAAATATGAGCTCATTAACTTGCAAGTTCAGTTTGCAAGTCAACAATATATATATATATATATGGGACCTTAGATCGATGCATCGACTATATATTCGTCCCAAAACAAATTCAACCCTAATATATTGATGAGGTCCATAAAGTTATTTTGCTTGTAAAAATAGTAATACAAATAAAATTCGTGTTATTAGAAACTTTTGGTTCTATAAAAATATTGTCACAAATTATTTATGACAATTCGTATTTTATTGATCCAAGATGGTCTAACCGGTCATGCTAACATTTAATATTTTGGAATAAGTAAACTTTAGGTTTACTTAATGATGCATTACAATTACATCAACTTAGGCTAATTACAAAATTCTATGGGGAGAATAGAGTAATTTATGTAATTCACATTTATTATATAAATCATGATAATATAACATTATTATTAATTGACCTCCTAGATCAATTTCCAGAGACTTTAAATAATTCGTTCTTCTAAAACTTTCTATCATCTAATTCTTCTAAGTCTTAAAGTAAATAGGCTTTTATAGAGCTTTAATTAAATATCTTCTAAATATTATAGGTATCTTCTAGATATTTAAATCTTCTAGAGATTTTAAAATATTAGCTATTAGGAGCTTTAATTTCAATCTTGTAACTCTTTTGGAGTTTTCTATTAATTAACTCTTTCTGAAGTTTTAATTTATACTACCATTGATATGTATCTTTTTCACTATTCTTAAATATATAATAAATCAAGGAGCATATAAATAATATGCAAAACTCATAAAATCATAAACAAAAAGTAATTTCTTTCCTCAAGGAGTTTATTACATTAACAAGTCAATATATCAATAGACATGATTAACATTAAGATCAATAATAGCATAACATACCAGATGTTTAAAATTTCGTTTGACCTACTACTGGTACACTACAAACTCTCTATTATATGCATCAATAATATTTATTTGGGATTATATGTTCCCTTTTCCTTTCTCATTATTATCACTTTTTGTGATAATTTAGATATTAGGTTCATGAGTCATAATAATTATAATCACGAATATAACATATTATAGAAATAAAATTTTTAATTGCATTCAGTTAAGGGAATGGCATAAAATTAATAGGAATATCATAATATTCCATCGACAATGACTTATAATGACGACTATAAAATATTATAGAAATAAAATTTCTAATTGCATTCGCTTCAGGGAATAACATAAAATTATTAGAAATATCATAATATTCTATCAATAATGACTCAATCCTTTATTCAGAAAAGGTGATCAATAGCCTTGAGATTTTTCTCTCAAGTGTTACTACTACGAGAGCATATTTGAGATATGCAAAACGGAATATTATCTCTATATTATTTTAGTTGAGAAAGAATCTAGATCAAATATAATATTACATACTGATACATTAATCAAAATATTGTAGCCACAGATAATATGGGTATTGTATCGACATAATGACCATCTTCTGGTGATTGTGCTTTCCTTTTAGATTTTGTCAAAATCTTTCTTAATAGCTTATTGAGCTTTCAGGGCTCATAAATAAATGAAGAAAGAAATATTTATAATCGTGATTTTTCAATTACATCTTCAGAATCTATGGTAAAAGATTTGATATTGCCATGACATCAAGTTATATATTAAAAATAAAATATAAAGCAAAGAAAAGATTTCAATTTTTCTTACCTCAAGATGCTTTAAGAATCTTTTTACTTTTAGCGAATTTTGGAAAATCACATTCAGAGTCTCGTTCTTCAAACAATCGTGTCGTCTATGCAATCATGCTGATAACATGTTATGAATTTGATTATCGTGACATGACGAATTGCTCGAAATAATAATATAATATAAAGAGGAACAATATAGAAAAAGAAGAACATAACAGAGAAAGAAATAAAACTCAAGAATCAACTCTGAATTGTCTTATTAATATATTCTCATAATGCCTATTTGTAGGATCAAGGATTACAGAATCCTAAAGTATCTAACTAAATCAATGGGATCTCATGAATCCAAATAGAATTAATATTTTAGGAGTTTAATTCTCTTCAAAAACGTATTACATCCATCATGTATACATTAATTTCAAAACAAATTCGCCTTTCAACCTATTATGAAATAAATTAAAAATAACATAAATAATTTATTTTCGTTATAATACAAGTGATAAACAACAAAAATTTTAAAAGAAAAGCATTATATACTTATGAGCTTATTTTATATGGAGTTATTTTATGTATATAAATATACATATTTTATATTTTAAATATTTTTAAGGAAAGGCTCATATATATATATATATAACACATGTCTAAAATATGCTAAAAACTATGTATTAAATATAATATATCATATTAATAGGATGGTAAATATTTCAATTGTTATAAAAATTTTTAAAAAAAAATAAAATTGAAACGCTCTCGAATCAAATTTATCATTTTTATCATTATATTGTGTCCTATAATTTACTATACCTAGTTTCGTGCAATCTTCCTTCTGTATTGGTTGCGTTTTGCTATTTTTTTTTTCTACTAAGGCTCTTCCGAAAAGCACAACAGCTTGTAAGTGATTCTTCTTATGTTTTCCATTTTAATCCAATGTTGTTTTCTTAACTTAATTGCATATGTATGAGTTTAACTTAACTTCAAATGTATTTAAACTCATCACAAATAGTAATAAGTATGGCTGGGTGAGAATACCATAATTCAACCGGTTAGAAACACTTATAATAAAAAAAAAAATTCTAATTAACATAATAATAGTTTGGAGCAGATAGTAAATAGGTTACTAATGTTCATGCAAGGTCATGAATTTAATACTACATATAACACCATATTGAAAAAATGTAGACTAGTCTCCAACCTTCAAAGAAGAGTCAAACCCTCGTAGGTCGAGCTTAGATTAATTAAGATTTTGTATCTTGGATACTGGTCGCCTCTTGAGGTAACCAAAAAAGAAAAGAAAACAAATTCAAATTCTCACATTTCTTCTTTTTTTTCCTTAATGCATGTTACTTGATCATACTCCCTCCGTATTATATTATTTGTTACGTTAAGACATGCCACAAGTATTAAGAAAATAATTAAGTTATATTAATTTAAAGTTAAATATACTAAATTGTCCTTCCTTAGTAATTTGTTATGTTAAGACATGCCACAAGTATTAAGAAAATAATTAAGTTGTATTAATTTAAAGTTAAATATACTAAATTGTCCTTCCTTAGGAATATGAGTTTATTTGAATTGTTAATAAACATTTATTATATTGTATCAGTACCATAATATTAAATAAGAGAATATATGTAAAACTTTTATTTAATACTTCTTTGATTTACTAAAATAATAGATATTTTAAAATGCAAAAAGTATATCCAGACAACAGTTAATATTAAACGAAGAGAGTATTATGCAATAGAAAGAAACGATATTGAAATAATGGTTTCTCCGGAAGATTAATAAAATATGCAATCAACTCCTCATTCTTAGTAATTACTTCCTCTGTTTCATATTATTTGTCTCGTTAAAACATGCCACAAGTATTAAGAAAATAATTAGGTCGTTTTAATTTGAAGTTAAATAGACTAAATTACATTTTTTGAAAATATGAGTATATTTGAATTGTTTCTAAGCATTTATTATATTGTTTTATCTCAATAACATTAAATAAGGGTATATGTATAAAAATTTAATTTAATACTCTCATAAAATACTAAAGACAGATATTTTGAAACAGAAAAAATATATACATACAACAATTAATATGAAACGGGGGAAGAGTAGGGAGTAAGAATTTAATCGAAACGTCCGCATGAGCGTAGCTCAGTTGGTTTTAGGGCTGCAGTGTTGGTACCAAGGTTCAATGTTCAAGGTTCAAATGCTGGCAGAATTTCAACCTCTTTAAAGTGGGGGTGGTTCCTTGTGCGCACCACTGCCTGGTTCTCAGCCGCTGAGTCACCATGATTTATATCTTTCACCTGGGCGTCGGGTAATCTGGTGGGGGCCTGTGAGCGAGGAATTTCTCTTTTTGGTACCAAGAATTTAACGGAAACATGTAATCCTTCCATCAATGCTATAAATTTGTGTGATGACATTAAGTTTGCAATTCAAATTAGGATTTGAAAACTGAGGGACAGAAATGTCAAATTATGAATTCTCCTTCCTCTGCCTTATTCTCATTACTAGTTCAATTATACATTCAGCATATTCTGAACTCAGCCCAGATTATTACGACGAAACCTGCCCAGACGCTTTGCCTGTTGTAAAAAAAATTGTACAACAAGCAATTAATCAAGAGCCACGAATGGGAGCTTCTCTCGTTCGCTTGCATTTTCACGATTGTTTTGTCAATGTAAGTTTTTTTCATTTTTTTAGGAAAATTGATCCAAAGTTATGTCTTTTTTTGTCGCTTAAATTTGGATTTCACTCCTTTGGCCATTGAAACTTTGGGGCCTTTGTTTATGTTGTAGGGACGGAATTAGGATTAGGAAGATGGAAGGCGAAATTATACGCAAATTTTATCTATATAATGGACATTTTTTAAGCATACACACTGCAAATTCTAAATTTAACAAAAAAAAAAATAGTATATATTTCATAATTTTCTAAATAATCATAAACATTTGTAAACAAAATTTGTAAGTTTGCCCCTTTCTTTTTTTAAAAGTCAGCCTTTACTATAGTAATTCTACAGTAATTTTCCAGCGAAGAGGGAGGGGGGCGGTTGATCCCCCTTCTCTACATGTAGTTTCGTGCATGCATATTGTATTAATTCCACTTTGTATTTCACTTATGATCCACTGTAATATTCTCTGTAACATCTCCTGTAATATTCTTTTTTATAATATTTTTTTCTTTTAGGATTTACCTTTTTTTCTTTAGATTTATTTTTTGTTTGATAAGTTTTATTAATAAAATACTTTATATTAAAAATATTATAGAAAGTGTTAGAGAAATTGTTATACACGATCCAAACCGATATTATAAATACAATAATAACATATTTGTTGTACAAGGAACTTTCCTTTAAAGTCTCTTTTTTCAATAATGCCTCCATTAACATAAACTCAATATCTAGTAATCATCATCTATCCTTATAAAAAAATTCTCCAAGGTAACTTTCAAAATCCTTCATCTATTTTTTACTTCATTATTTTTTAAGTTGTCGCATTGTGAATTTTTTTTTTTTTTACTTGTCACATTGTGATTCATGCAATATTTAATGAACTTTTTCTTATAATACCCTCCCATTAATAACATATTTCGATATTTTTTTATTCTTCTAACATAGAAACTAATAGAAATAATAATGAAAAGAGAGAAAATATAAAGGGCATTCTAGTCTATGAAAAAAATTTTAAAAATTTTGTATTTTCTTAAATAATGTAATATTCAAAATACGACAAGTTAAAAAATAAAAAGAATATCACTAATCTAATCGCCGTTTTACTTTTTTCACAAATATTTCCTTTTCAATTTAAATTTTTTATTTTTCAAAATAAAAACATTGGAAGAATTCTAAACAATCATTTCTAGTGTTTTTTTTTTTTAAATTTGAGTTATCTTATAATATGAGACAGACATAGTAATATACTTATATAGTAAGATTTTACACACTTAGAACATATAAAAATGAGCAAGTGGTTAGTATTTTATAAGTATTTACATGTTCAAATTTTGTCCGATTCTAATGTATAAAATAATAATTGACGTGAAATAAAGAGAATTAAGTGATACAAAGAGTAAAAATTTAACAATAGAAAACAAAGTAAATTCATTCTTGAGTGCAATTTTGAATCAATTTCCCTATTCTCTCTTTGAAAATATCCTTGAATACATAGAAACTTCACCGTTAATAACTAATGATTTGGCTGTGGACTGTTAGGGCTGTGATGGATCCAATCTTCTAGATGACAATGGAACTTTCGTAGGAGAGAAGACGGCATCTTCTAACCTTAATTCTGCGAGAGGCTATGAGGTGATTGACCAAATCAAAGATGCAGTGGACACAATTTGCTATGATAGTGTGGTATCTTGTGCCGATATCTTAGCACTGGCAGCCCGAGACTCTATCGTAGCAGTAAGTTGCTCTTTTTTTTAGATCCGATATTCTTTATTACTTTGTGTATCACTCTCTACACTATTTTCTAATTTGATATATTTTATTAATAAAACATAATAAATAAACATAAATTTTAAGGAAAAAGATAAACCGGAAAATGGTACACAAAGTGATCTAGAAAATCTTACACCCTTTTATCTTAATAAAAAGTATTTTTATAAACGAGTTATTAGGGTGCCATGTTGCATAAATTACTCTTTGATATCTCCGTTCCATAATATATAGTTAACTTATCATGTTTTGAAGTAGTTTCATATTATAAGGTAAGTTTCCCGGACAAACTTTTTTTTTTAAGAATATTCATATTCATTTAATATATCACTATATAGTAATTTTCAAAACCTAAACTTATTTACATTTAATAAAACTTTGAAATATGGGGATAGGAGAAAGATAATTAAACCTTGAAATAAAACGTTTATAAAATTAATAAAAGGGAATTATACGTATTTTACTATAAAATATTTTGGTTTCCTGTTCTCTTTATTTTGTGTGAAAAAAGTAACTTAACCTTATATTATTTGTCATCCAATTAGGATATGACACAAAAATTAAAAAAATGATTGGGTTATCTAGATTAAAAAAGAAATTGATTAAATTACCCTTTAACTGTCATTAATAATTCTAATAAAAGTTTCTGAATAACTTTTTAATTCTAATAAGATAGAAGTATATATGAAAAAGTATCATTTAATTAATACTCTCTTGATTTACTAAACTGATAGATATTTTGAAACGAAAAAAGTATGTGCAAACGACGGATAATATGAAATAGAGGTCCTTTCCATAAGTAATATTGTCATTATTCCATATTATAAGAAAATTTATTATTTTACACTGATTAAGAAAATCTAATATCAATGTATTTTTAAAAATAAAATACCTCTAGTCTAATTCCCTTATATTAATTTTAATGAACTTCATATCTTAAGGTTCTATCTCCACTCTACCCTCTCCTCTCTCTTCTTCAAATGAGTTTAGGTTTTGAAAATTACTAAATAGTGATGAGTATTCTTGAAGAAAAAAATAATTTATAAAAATTTTTTCCTTATAATATAAAACGAAATTACTATATATGAGTATTTTTTGTGTTCCATGTATAACTATTCGTCAAATTGTAAAACGTTTTTCTTAATTTTTGTTTTTTCGTTTCAAGATAAACGGAGGTACTATATATAAATATTTTTTGTGTTGCATGTATAATTATTCATCAAATTGTAAACCGTGATTTTATTTCTTCCTTTCAGATGAAGGGTCCATACTACCATGTCCCACTTGGTAGAAGAGATGCAAGAACAGCTAGTTTAGATGATGCAAATAATGATATCCCTTCTCCAAATTCCAACTTCTCACAACTCTTAGAAAATTTTGAATCCCATGGACTAAATTTGAAAGACCTCGTAGTCCTGTCCGGTGCCCATACAATAGGTCTTGCAAGATGTACATCGTTTTTAGCTAGGATAACCAATGATAAAAACATAAACCCTGTCTTCAAAGACATGTTAAAACGAGATTGTCCTAATGTTGCTGCCCAAAATGACAATACTGCCCCTCTCGACCAGACTAGTACACTATTTGATTCAAGATACTACCAAGAGTTGATGCAATTTAAGGGCCTTCTTCATTCGGATCAAGAACTTTATAAGGGTAATAATGGAAGTAGTGAAAATACTGATGCCCTTGTTAAGAAATACAGTGTAAGTGTTAAGGCATTTTGGCATGATTTTACTGTGTCGATGGTGAAGATGGGTAGCATTGACCCTCTCACGGGGTCGGATGGAGAGATTAGATCAAATTGCAGGACAGTTAATGATGATTAAATAAGGGGTATATTAGAGAAAGTTCATGTAATGTTAATGGGCATTTTGTCTCGTTAAGTTGGATATTTATTTATATATTTGGTTAAGAGATTTCCTATTTGTAATAAACTATAAATAAAAGAACTTTCTCTTGATGATATAAAAAAGAAATTGTAGTCGTTTATTTTGAAAAAATGGTAAACGATATACTCGTGCTTTCAGTTGTCGATTTTTCAAAAATATAACAACAAATACGTTAAAATTTTCAGTAGTAAACAGCAAAATAACGCGCTTTATTTATTCCCCTTTAAATATTGGATAAAAAACATACTATCACTTGAGCTTGCAGAACCAAATAGGCCGAGATGAATAGGCTTTACCTAATTGTTTCCTTAAATTTCACTATCATCGTCTAGCATGATCAACTTTTTATTGAGAATTACACATCGATTAATTAAAAAATTAATAAACTTTTAATAAATTTGGGCAATCATTTTTTTCTAAAGTACATTGTGGAATGAGTTAAGCTTAAACTTAAACTTTTATACGGGTTGACGATGAAGATGGGTCGTAATATGCACTTTCTATGTGGCTTTGAATTTGTACCCATATTCATATGGGTCGTAAAGCGGTCGCCTCATCCTGTGGGCTTAGAACCCACTATATAAAAGGCCTATCTATTTTGGGCTTGGTAAAAAGCCCACGTGATCCTTAATTTCAATCTTGTATGGCCTTTCTTCTCCTATAACGACATCCCACAGGCCCAGCCAATCCTGCATTAAATTATTTTGACTTTTTTTTTTCCTTTGATGAATATATGAAGAGATTAAACATTTTAATACTATAAGTTGAGATATTTAATTTCAATTAAAACTAAAAATACTTAAATCTTTTTTCCTTTTTTTTCCAATAAAAAGTTTAAGAATTTATATTTCCTTTATTCTTCCAAAGTTTGACTTAAATCATAAAAGAATTGGACAAACATTATCTTACGTACTCAATTACAAATTATTATGGATTCGATTCACATTTTTATTTTTAATGTACTAAGAAAAATTATAAGTAACAGATTTAAATTTACCATGCAATAAATAATGAATTCGACTCACATTTCTAACTCTAATGTATAAAAAAATTTATAGTTAACACATTTAAATTTAAATTAATGTTTACTAGACGAAATGGGATATCTAGAAACGCCCAAAAGTCTAATTAGATTCAAGTTTAACAACAATTTTCAAATTAGATGTGGAAAAAAAAAATTGGAGTCCAAGTAGTTATTGGAAATCGTTGTTCTTTTTTTTTTTTTTTATATTTGAAAACAGTATGGAATATCCATAATTTCTACTTAGAACACTTGTAGAAACCGAGTCCAATCTTTGTTCAAAGCATCCTCTTCCAAGATTGTTAAATTTGAAATTTTTGGCTACTAAACTTTGGGTATACTCTGAAATTAGATTAGAAGGCCATTAAATTAAAATCTTGTAAATTGAAAATTCAACATTCTTGGGATTAATTAGAATGAATGAATTAGTTGTTGCAAGAGGTCTTTCAAAGAGACCAGTCCACCACGTCTTTAGAGCAACCAAAAGGTGAGGTGTGACGCTTTTGAGTCTTTCCCACGTTTCTAGATCCAATTCTTCTATCTTCTTAAATCCAACTAAAATACTCGTGCACATCAAGGTCATTAAGTCACCATAATTTACATCCTACCTCTTAGGTGTCAGTTAATTTGGTGGGAACCACTTTTAACTTTTAACTAGACGTATAAATAAAAATACTCAAAGAAGGAGAGTCTTGCCATAAAAAAAAAAAGAAAAGGACTCATCTTGAAAGTAGTATTTTGGGTGCATGGAAGTCAGAAAAAAGGGGCCCTTCTTAACCGAAATATAAATGATAACCCTTAACGAACTCCGAGTGGAAGGAATGGTGCAATGTTGTTGCTTCAAACAGTTAGTCATATATATGTATATCTTTCTTCAAAATTAAACAAACTCAGAAAATTCAGCATTTCTTTCTGTTGCTCTTTGCCTCACCAAATAAATATACTGTGTTTGTTTGCTTCTGACACTTCCCAACAACACCTCTATCTATTGTATGGGCTACTCCTTTTTATTGGGGCATGAATGGGTGAAATTTCTTACTTTTAACATATTTATTAAAATGATTGACGTTTAAGTGAAGTATGTAAATTATAATAACTCAATTATTCGGTATAATCAGAACTAATTCGATTGGATAAGTTAAGAGATAACTATAGATATTTAGTAAAAAGGGCTTAAGGAGTGGTGTCTTACCTACCATTAGTCCAAAGGTCAGAATCAAATCTGAGAAAAAAGAAGAAATGGCCAAACAAAACAAAGAAGATTCAAGTTAACTTCTCATCATCTTTTCTATTCTATAGTCTCTTGCATAGATGATCACAAGTAATTAATTTTGAGTATTTATGTTTACTTTGGTATATATGCATGTATATTAAAAAAACTTATATATACACTTCCTTAACAAATTCTAAATTTGATCATTTTTCTTCATAAAGAAGCTCTCATTACAAATTCTTAATCTCATTAATTTTTCTTTATATTGAACCTCAAAGTTTCCGATACTGGCCACCATTTTAACCCCTTCAAAAAAATAACCTACAAGATGATGCATTCATCCTTTAACCCCTTTTTCCTCATAGTCCTAATTCTCTTCTTCCCTTCACTATATTTTTCACATAATGTTCCCAAAATACCCTCACATCATCACACCACAAAATGGCGGGAATTCGAGAAATTCATCGGCGCCACCAGAGGAACTCAAATTTCCGGCATATCAAAAATCAAAAAATACTTGCATCATTTCGGCTACTATTATCATCTGAATGTAGCAGAAAATACGAATTTCACTGATTTATTCGATGCAGACTTGGAACGAGCCTTGAAGAGATATCAGTCGAAATTAGGCCTCTCCGTTACCGGAAACCTAGATTCCGATACAATATCTCAGATCAAATCGCCGAGATGCGGCGTAGAAGATGCGCCGCCGCCGCCGCTGCCGAAATTGTTACATACAAGTAAACATTACTCATTTTTCACCGGCCAGCCGAGGTGGACGAGGAGCATTCCGATTACTCTAACCTACGCATTCTCGCCGGAAAACACGATTACAACTCTGACGAAATCGGAAATCAGCGGCGCATTCAAACGAGCCTTCGGACATTGGGAATCGGTGATTCCGATGAAATTTTCGGAAACTCGCGATTACGAATCTGCGGATATTAAAATCGGATTTTATAGAGGCGACCACGGCGATACGGAGGCGTTCGACGGAGTTCTCGGAGTATTAGCTCACGCATTTTCGCCGGAAAGCGGGAGGTTCCACCTGGATGCAGCTGAGATATGGGCGGTGGATTTTGAAAAAGAGAAATCTGAGGTAGCTGTCGATTTGGAATCGGTAGCTACACATGAAATTGGTCATTTATTGGGATTGGCACATTCTTCTGTTAAGGAATCAGTTATGTATCCAAGTTTGAAACCAAGAGGAAGAAAAGTGGATTTGAAGATAGATGATATTAACGGAATTCAAACACTTTATGGATCAAACCCTAATTTTACAGTTGAAGCTTTATCAGAATTAAATACTTCTTCTTCTTCAAATCATGGACTTGATCTTGTAAGACTTAATTCATTAGTATGTTCAATGTTTTTGGTTTTGGCTAATTTGTTGCTTAATTAGTGGGTATTTAATTAATTAATTTTAATGTAAAATCAATGTTTGTAATTGTACATATAACTCATGAGCATGCATGTTATCATTTGTTAATTATATGTACCAAAAGAGAAACACAAACTCATTTACTTTTTATCCATATGTTTTTCTCTTTGGAAATTATCTATATATTTTAATATCATTAATTCACGTATTATTACTATTAATCATAATAAAAATTTCTTGATAATGTGATATATACTTTGAACCATTTAAAAAACGAAACAATTTTAAAGTATAATATTAAATATCATTCAATAACATAATTTTAGCCATTGAAAACATTAACAATGTTCATATTCTTCATCTATAGAGAATATCATATATATATATATATATATTGATTACTAATTATGTTTCTCTTCTCTTGGTATTCTGATTGAGAGATCAGAAATGAATCCACAAGGTATAATGATCATAAAAGTGACATTGGAACACTTTTGATGGACCCTAAACACTAGCCCGTATAATATTTTAAAGGATTTTTCTTTTTTAATTAAAAAAAATACACTTTTTATGTTATCAAAGAAAGATTTTACACTTAATCAATAGGAATAGAAGGTTAGTGCTGATTTTTTTTTTTTTCACCTGCTATCTCGAAGTCATCAACTAATACTCGGAGGAATTGAAAGATAGAAGACTCCCAATTACAAAAACATAAGACTAGCATGCGGTATCCATTCTTTAGGGGACTCAAATTCAAAACCTATCACTTATACAAGATAAATAAAGTGATATAAAGTGGTATAAACAATAAACTTAGTATAATTTATTAATAAATCTATTAAATACAATATAAACTCTAAAGAAAAAGTGATATAAAAAGTGATACATAAAGTGTTATAAACAATCTTAATTGGGACTGACTTACATATTATCATATGTAACCTCTTATATAATGTTTTTTTTAAATCGGGAAGCTGACATAAAAAAATAAGAATAAAAAAAAAAAGAGTATTCCAACAACTCACAAGACAATAGTTTGGTAATTAGAACATTTTATTTAAAATTATTTGTAACATTCATTTTTCGAATTATTTTATTTAAGCAAACAAAATTCGTTTTTTAATAAAAATTCCTATCTTTTTTCTGTTGACTAATTTCTATTGAATTCTTAATCCTTTTCTATATTAATTGAATATTCTAAAAAGAATGTTACATAAAATGTAAAATATTATAAAGATGTTCCGAACCCAAATCATTTCCATTATTTCATTAGACAAGTCAAAACCATATTATCTTTCCAAAGTATAAGAAAAAGGAAAAAAAATAATAATGTCTGTGAAATGGGTTTTAAAACTGGGCCTCAATCTTCCCTTAAACAAAAATGGGAATAGATATTGGCAGCAAGAATCAAGGATTCTAGAATTTTCCTATCCAAGTAATATTCAAATTTTATTTTTCTTTAAGGGTATGCTCCACATAGTTTGACTCTTAGTTAAAGAGATTAAGAATAACCCAAAATCGTTTATATATTATATAATACACAAAGGTTAAAATCGTAAATTCATATTAACATTAACGGCTCGCTTACCAACTATCTAAATATTAAACTTGAGTGATGAAAAGAGTTTAAATTAACTTTTTTTTTTTATATCTCAATTTTTAATTACTCCAAAAATCTTCCTTAATGGGAGTTTTGGATTTACCATTACATTAAACTAAAGAAAGATATATATATATATATACTCAGTAAACGGGTGATCTATTATCATCAATTGCCATTGACTAAGTAGATTTGGCCACTCAAAACTCTCGTAGGCATCACCAAGTATGGACCCAAAATCAATTTGTCAAATTAAAACGTAAGCACTTAACCATCATAACCCCCAAAAAATAAAAAAAATTTGATCCAAGATTCTCAACCGTCACCACTTTCATATTTAGTAGCTACAATTAGGGATATAAACAGATTCAAACGAATACAGTATTTCTTGTACCAAACTCAAACTCTTATAGTGAAACTTGAATTCAATACTTAGACCTTTTGGATATAAAATTTATAGACCCAGACACGATCTTTCAGGGTCTTAGATGGGTGTGGATATACTCGTACCCGTATGATATTTTTTTATTTTTTTTCCTGTTAGACAAAAATTTATATAAAAGAATGTTATAGTCTTAAAATAAAAATTATAACATGATTAATATAATTTCATCAACATCTCTTTTAATAAATACAATCCTTTAACATCTCCAATTCAAATGATTAAAAGTTTAAGTTTAAGTACACAAATAGAATAAAGGTATAAATTATGGATTAATAAAAAATATAAATATAATATAATATATATTATTTTATTATAATGAATGTACGAGTAAACAGGTGTAAGTATCATCATACTTTGTGCAGACTCATTTAATAAAATCATACGGGTATGAATCCGAGACTGCGAATACAAAATTAATTAATCAATTATTATTTTAAATCAATTAATTAATTAATTAAATTTGAGTCATATGACATTGTCCTATGTGGAAATTGGATCTAGGAGAAAAAACATGAATAAGTGTGATGATTGTGCACCCCAACATTTTCACTAAATCATATTTTATTTTATTTTAGTTTTGAAACACAAAAAATAACACCACTTATCATCATGCATCATGCGGTAAACACTAAAATATAATGTGCTTCTAGGTTGACATTTGGGGCAAAGGTGGTTTCCACGTGTCGGTTCAGTAGGTTGTCCACCTGTAATCAGTTGTGAGTCAACATCCACCATTCTTGGCCACATAACTCTTTCGGTTTTTTTTTTCTTTTTTTCTTTTGTTTGGGCTCACTACCTCAATTTTAGGTTTTAAATATTTCAACCAAAAAAATTTTTTTTAAAAAAAAAAAAAGAGCGAGAGAGAATAACATTAGCCATCCAATGATCCAAATAATTATGAAATTAAATGTTAAAAAGAATATGTATAAAACTAATTAAAAAAATTAAACTTTTTCTTATTATATTTTTGTATATAAAATAAATTTTAAGATATTTTAATTGTTTTAACATAAGAACTACTAGAACTAATAACGAAGAAATAAATTAATTTAAAAGTAATCTAATACATAAAAATATATAAAATTTTATGCAACTTTTTGTAATTTAATATTTGAGAGTCATTAAGTAATTTAAAAAGAATTAGAAGGCACAAGATCTCAAATAATAATACAAAGATGATATGTTTTAATAATTTAAATTTAAAGACATATTAAATGAAGATAATAATTTTATATAAAATATTTTATTTAAAATATAACAAATAAAAAAACTGACTCGCAAAGAAATGTTTTGAGGATGCGAGACAGTCTGCAGTTAGAGACGGCTACAAGTACCAAATCTCTTGTATATATATTCATGCTGTTCCAAGAACATGCACTGCTAATTAATAATTAGGGTTTTCATTAGAATATATTTTGTCTGTTTATATATATACTCTTTTATCAAAATCGAGAAGCATATTTATATTAAAAAGAAACACAAATTTACAACAGCTATCTATTACACACATTTTATAGTAATTTTTATATTAATATAATTTTATAAAATAGAAAATAAATTTAAATTTTAAAAATATATTTTAAAAAGAATTATTATTAAAAGTACTAAAAAACATATTATATAATGTATTAAATAATGTTGAATGCTAAAATAATACTAAGAGTAGCATAAAAAAGATGAATCGTTAGGACTATATATAGCTGTATATGTAAAATACATATTATTTATTTTAAAGAAAAAAATTATATTTATTTTCACAAACATATATATATAGTAGTATATATGTAATGAGACAGAACCCACCCAGTTGTATATAATTAATTCAGAAACTAATTCTTATAAAAAAGTCATGGCTTCATAATTAAGAGAGTCCTTAGTAGACATGTATTATCCTTCATAATCTAATATATATTTTAATACATTCTTTAATATACTCGTTTTATTAATAGGATTTATTTCTTATTTTTATAATATTTATATTAATAAAACTATTATAAAATTGTGTGTTAAAAGATATATTAGAAGATCGTAATTGTACGAATTGTAATATATATAATATATAATTTGGAATTGTCCTCCTCTTCTTCAAAAAGTCATAAATCCATAAGCGGCTTAGAGTTTTAACCAGAATGAAAGAAGTATGATAGGCATGAGGTTGAGTGAAGTGACAGTGAAGAATACGTAAACAGAGTAGTGCAGTGAATCTGCATGTGAGGTGTGTGTGTGTGTGTGTGCACCACGACGACGTTTCTTACGAGTTGAAAAATTAACGGTGTAAGGAAGGAAAGGAAGGGAAGGGAGGGGAAGGAAGTCACGACTCATCATATATCAACTGCGTGTGTGTGTGTGTTTATGAAGCCAAGCCAACCAAGCTATGATCACCATGTTACCTTATCATCTCTGCATATGCACTTTCTACTTTATAACTGAATTAAGTTACGCATATTTTGTAATTTATAAATAGTAGATATAAATAATTAATACAAATACCTAATATTATTTTTTCTTGTGCCTTAAAATTATTAATAATAAATCATAATGAATAAAAGATCAATTGAAGCATTCAATATTATTCTTTTTTACGCTATAAATCTATATATAGCATATAATAATGAATGAATAAAAGATCAATTGCAAGTGATAGTATACTCTCTTGATGAAGAACCAACGGGCAAAGAAGGGATGCATGAACTGGAATATATATATATATATATAGTATAGACAAAATAGAAATAAAAGGGTAGTCTGGTGTGCAGTGCAGGATAAGACTTTCTCCTCATCTCATGGATCTGCATTGTACTTGGCGAGAGATGACAGTCCGGGATATCACGTATTACACTACACTACAGTGGTAATGCATCAGTTTTTTCGACCTGCTTAACTTCAATGCTGGATAGAGTTTGTATTTGAGATTCTTCATCTCAGTTTGTACGTAAAAATAAATTATTTAGGAGAATAGGTACAAAATAATGAGAGGTAGTAAGAAATTTTGCCTCGCGTCATCAATAAGATTTTTCAATACACTTTCTAATGTGCTTGTTATATTTTGAATAAGCCAAGAATTTAAATAGAGATATCTATATAAATTTGGTGATGGTACGTTTATTTTTGCTGATCGAGGAGGAGAGGAAAACAATAATTGAGAGGAGGGTGTCAATAAATATAGCTTCAATGAATCTGGAAAAGTTACCCAGGCAGAGGCAGGCAGACTTTTTAGGTACTATGAATTCTTTCTTTGGCATAAAGGAATCCAAACGCATTAATTTCTCCTTAAGAGACTCCCACTCATCTAACAAATCTATACTAGTGCCACTATGTATATGCTTCTTTCTTCCACCCCCCACAACTTTTATATATTACTTGCGAGTTGTACGTCTACTAGTAACAATGTCAAAGACCCCCCTTCCCCCCAACCCAAGTAGGACATGCTGAATTCAAATCTTAAAAATATAATTTTATTTTGAAAAAAAAAAATTTTTTAAGATATACTCAATTTGAATAAGAATTAATATAAATATTTTTCACTACTTGATTCGAATACTATCAAAAGTAAATATAGTACGAATTACAAGTACCTTAATAATCATGAATTAAAAGTGTCTTAATAAATATTCACAGAATTTCTTATGGTCTAAGAAAATAAAAACAAGGGACAATCTCCCCACCTCACACACATAAACCCTACCATATAAAGAAATATAGGTCCTTGAAAGGACACCATAACTTTGCTAATCTCTCTCTGCTCGAATCACACTAAGACCCACCCCCCCGCCCCTCATCCATACTTTTCGTACTAGTTTCTCTTTTTCCCCTGTACGTTCCTCTGCCGGTCTCTCCACGACACCTCTAAGTTCAGTATAGATATATTTATCAAACCTCAAATTTTAATTTTAAAATTTATATAACATCCTTTTTTATAAAATTTAAAATAAAAAACTCAATATCAAACAATGTTTATATGTATTATAGAGGGAATTATATAATTTAAATTTAAAATTTCGATTTTATAAAGAATATATATAGAAACATATTTATATCATTAAAAAAAATTTTGATATGAGTAAAAAAATTTCCCCCGCATCCTCAAGACTGTGTCAAGCCTTAAAGACGGCAAAATAGTAATTCAAATAGTAAAATCTCCCTTTATAAATCAAAGGTACAGAAAAATCTTAGAGACAAGATATATGTAACCTTGTGGCATGATTCTGTCACAAGACAGGAAAGCCAGTTCTCTCTTGCAAAATATTTAATTTTATCTTTCTCCACTTAAGTATCTTCACCTAGCATGTAAGTAATAGGACTTAAACCCCTCATTTCAAAAACTTATTCAACTTTGTGCTATTATTTAGGACTTTATACCTACAAATTCTTTATAATTTAGTTTGTGACTCTTGAATATCATGCTAAAAATATATATATATATATATAAGATACCCTAGAGACAATTGTAAGTTGTAACAGCAATTAACACTTAATAGTATATTTCTTTGCATGAAAACTAGATTTAAGTTCATACTAATATATATTAACTCAAACCCAAATGTGTGGCCAAGGTCTAAAGGAAAAAAACAACGGTGCTGTCAGCTAATATATCTCTACCCGGCAGAAAAAAGAAAAAGAGAGGGACAGAACAGAAGGACTGGAGAAGACTCGAGAAAACTCATGCACCATCTCATGATCATGGACAAATTTCGCAGTATTTCAAACAAGTTATTCAAGAGATGAAATATATATTATAAGTGAAATAGAAATACTTGTTTGGTCGAACAAAAAAAGTACTGATAAAAGCAAGTCGAAACTATAACTAGTTATAGTGCTACAAGTACTAGTAATATTGACACCAAATACTTTGGGCTTTGGACTTTAGTGATTCATCTCTAGCTGATTTTTTTTTTTTCATGGATCAGCACATTACATCCTTGAGAAGCTTGTACCTGCGAGTTGACGTCCGCGGAGAAGGCGTTCCGCTGCCGCCGCCGCTCGGATGCTTTCCTCTTTCGGTACCTACGACCTCATCGCGATCATGCTGCTGCTTGATTCTTTCGCCGGAATACTCAGATCTGTTAGTCGTTCCGACTAATTCATTTCCGGCAGCAGATTTTCTCGACGAACCGCCGTGCCTTGTGTTCCTTTCTTCGCTTTTGCACCAATCGCAGATTTCAATCGGCTCTGATGATTCGCTGTAATAGTTGCTGCAATATCTGTGAGTGAATCAGCAAAAATCTATTAAAATAAGGCACGCGCGTTTCTTATAGTCAACGTAAAAATTAACAACATTTCTAAAACGATAATGAATAATTAATTAAAATTAATTAATTAATTACGCACGATCGCCGCGCGCGGCCGGTGGTGGATGACTTGTTATACAACGAAGGATGTTCCCTCTCCCCGAAGGTAAAACGATGGCTGAGGCGGCGGAGGAGATGGTGGTTGTTAAAAGGTAGCGTAGCGTGCAGAGATTTGTATTTTAATTTAATCACGATTACGAAACGTGTAATGCTTTGATGTCATGACTCAAAATTAAACAATGATGATGTTAATTAACCAATGAACAATTCTACATGCATGCATAATAATCAGGCGGCCAAAAACAAACAGCGGCGGTGGCGCGGTTGTACTTACGAGTGTTGGAAGCGGTTGAGGCACTTTGCGCAGCGGAAGAGCTTGTCCGGAAATCCGACGTCGCCGCACATAGAACACACAATTTGATAATCCACCATTATCGAAGAAGGCGGAAACTGATTTGATCGAGATCAGAAAATCGAAAATTAGCAGTAGTAGTAATTTAATTCACAAGGAAGGAGAAGAAGGAGGAAGGGAGAAGAGAGGGAAATTTGTAGAGAGGAGTGGGGGATTTGAGTCGGTGTGTGGATTTTCTGTTGAGTCTGATTTATATATAAATGCAAAGGAAATGAAGAGAGAGAGAGAGAGAGAGAGAGAGAGAGAGAGAGAGAGAGAGAGAGAGAGAGATTTAATTTAATTAAATAAAAATAAAAACTAGGTGAGAGCATATGGCAGGGGGGAGGGGGGATATCAACAGGTAGACCACAGGTTGCTTGCAGTCGTTTTCAGTTGAGAAAGGGAGGAGAGAGAAATATCAAACTAGTCCCTTTTCCTTTTTTTTTTTTTTTAAAGTATTTTACCTTATTTTATAAGGGGAGATAATTTGAATTTAAATCATTTCCAACGTTATTTTAAATGTTATTTTTAGTTTCATACTATAATTATTTTGCATATCTTATCTGAAAAATTAGTTAAAAAATTTTTAAAATATAAATAAATAAGGAGGAGAGAGAAAGAGGAGAGATGTGAACCTTAAAATGTGGGTAGAAAATGACACTTGTGTCCCCCCCACCCCTACCTCTGCTTGTTTGATTTTATCCCTTTACACCTTACCTTTCCTTTTCTTTCCTTTTGTCATTTTCTATCTCTTTATTAGCTTTTGGAAATTCAAGAAAGTCCATATTACTTGCCATACACAATAAGGATACATGAAGTTTAAAGGAAAAAAAAAAATGAAGTTAAAAGAAATAGTGTTTTTTTCCAACCTCAAATCATCTCGTATAAAATCATTTATCTTTTATAAAATAAAAAAAAAAATTACATTTCTTTTCAAGCTAAAATTTATATATAAGAAATAGGAAGGGGAAAAATAGAAGTTTAACCCTTCCACTTTCCTATAAAGTGTGAATGGTAATTTTCAAATATCATTTAAGGTTGTAGTTTAAGTAATTCTGAATTTATTTTCACGTGATAAAATTAACATCATGAATTTGAATTTTGATTATTACTATTAATTAGACATGTATTTAAACTAAAAAAGTACGAATAGAAAATATATGTATAAAACGATTGACACGTGTATATATATATTATTACTATCGAAATAAAAATAATATCTTCCTAATTAATCTGCAGATGAAAAGATTCTTATCACTTCTTTATGTTTTTCTTTTTGTATTTTAAAACTCTACAATGTTTTTTTAGAACAAAATTTTGTTTGGTCAAGTTTTTATGACACTCAGGATTGCTTAATTATTTTCTAATACACCCTCTATTACACTTTCTTTCTTTTGTAGTAACAATTTTTTAGGTCTCTTTTAATTGACAGGAAAGAAAAGTTGAAGTAGGAATGTGATTATTTGTAATTTAAATCTATGGAATGTAAATCCATACACATTATATCTCGGAATGTTAAGAATGAAAATAACAATAATTCTTTCCAAATATTTAGTTTAATAAAATGCAACTAGGTAATGAATAATATCCTTAAAAGGAGTTATACAATTTAAATATATTATTTTAAAAAAAAATAAAAATAAAACTATAAATTCCATAATAAAAACCTCTTTTATTCTTAAATAAAAAATTTTAATTTCATTTCATTTCTATACATCATTCTTAAGTAATTTGATATTCAATTCATCTACTTCTAAAAAAAATGTCCATCTCATTAAATAAAAAATATTTTTCATATGAGGTGTGTATATGTCAATGTTAAAGATTTTAGTTTTAGAGTAAAGAAAGAGTAGAAAGAAGTTAGAGAGAGAAAGAGTGGGAAAAATAATAATTTTTTTCACGCTATATATTTATATTTTCGAGTTAAATTTATCGGCCTCCTTTTTAAGATGTATACCACGATGTAATAATATCATTGGCAAGTGATGAGAGGTTTGGGAGAATTTACGGGGGCCTTCGGCCCTAGCCCCCAGAAAGTACTTGACTGCGAGCCCTGTGCCAGGATAGGATGGGGCATGGCTGAATGAAGCCGGAAGTGGACAATACGTGCCATTACAAGAGAGTGATGAAAAGAGATGACTTGTAGCCACGCTGGTGGACATGATTGGAGAAACGGTTTATTGAGTAACTATAAATATGGTCGCCCAAAAGGCTTAAAAAATAGAAAATAATTTGGTCAACCTAGTTACTGTGCTGTTACTTTATCCTTCACTAGCTGGGGATAGCTTCGTCATTATGTTATCAAAGAGCAAAAGTTTTAATTGTAAATAATGATAATCCAAGGGTGTTATAAATTGAAAGTTATATCATAACAGGCACAAAAAATTACTTATTATATTAAGAGAAATTAAAATTTTTATTTAGTCACTTTTAGAATTTGAAATTTAATTTTTATTACTAACTCTATAATTTTAAAATCAATTAAACTATATCCATTTTATGTTTTCTAGTGGTGGACTGATCATAGTATATGCTTTTTTTTTTTTTTACAATAAAGAGAGATAAAGAGATGGAATTGAATAACAATCTCAAATAAGAATCATTTTATCGTTATAAATGTTTTATTTGTTAAAATCGTTAAAATTAAATAAAATTTAATTATTATAACTTTATTACAATGTCAACGTCAAGAGGGTCAATATTCCTATTGTATACATAAAATCAAATTTTAGTTTATAAGATATATGTAAATACTCTCGTTTAATTGAATTCACATGAATCCATTCTACTTGCACTACTACTTTAATAATAATTACAATATATGTTAATTTAAGTTTTGATTCGTTTTTTTATATGTTTGGAGTCCGAATTTAAATTGATAATAAATTATTTTTACCATTGATGTATTGCTATATAGCCTATAAGTACACTTCTTTTATAAATTTTGGCCAAAAAGATTAGCATATTTTTAATATACTTGGAGAGAGGATGTTGTTAGAATTTTTGGGTTTGGACCTAACTCATCTCAAAAGACACCTCAAGAAGAGAGGACTGTCCAAATCTTTATAAATAGTAATTATTTTCTTTAATTAGTCGATGTGGGATTTTCATTATCAACAGATGTGATTCCAATTAAGATATAGTAAGAATTATTTTTTATCACTAAATTATAATTTTGTTAAAAAAATTTTGATTAAGTAATTAATATTCTCTCTAATTGACCTTTTCTTATATGTTCACACAGATGAATCTTTCCCGTCATTAATACTTCTATAAATATTTATGACAAAAGAATTAATAGGCGATAAGCTTAATTTTTATAGGAAAGGCATAATTAGGATATTTTTATTAAATAGTGTCTTTTTTATCTATAAAAATTTTATAAATAATGATGAAATTAACCAGTAAAAAAATCGGAATAATTAATTATTAGCAAATTGCCCTAAACAAGATGATAAGTGTTCCGAAAACCAATGTGATGTGCTTTCTTTTCTTAAAAAATATATTTTAAATTGGGACAATATTATTGTTTTGAAGATACTATATATATATATATATTATATATTTTTAAGGCACTAACTACTTCTTTCTTCTAGGTACCTCTATTGCACAAATATCAGGTTTTTTTATTTTTTTATTTTAGGGAAGAGAAATTGCTAATCTATTAATTTTATTTTTGTCTTAACAATTAATTATTAATTTTGGTTCAAATGTTCTCCAAAAAAAATTTGGTTCAAATAATGCGTCCTTGTCATCGAAGACATTCCAATTTTTGTTTTATTTTAATACGCTCTTATCTAAAATAAAAAATTAACTATATGAATTTAATTTTTCGAACTGTAATTTACTGTTCCATTAATAAACACAAATTTTAATTTTTTATCTCTTTTTAATCATGAACTATTTATTTTCTTTTCTGAAAATAGTCATTAACTATTTTTTACCTCTAAAATATAACAATTAATTTTAATAAATTACTATACATGAGATATCAAAATTTGTTCATGACAGTTAGTTTTAGAGAAAAAATAAAATTAAAACTTGTATTGTATACAAAAAGTAAAAATAATTTAAGATTAGAATAAGATGAAATAAATATTTATATTTATAAATCAAAAAGTTAAAATTATTCATAATTATTTGTAGCTAATTTCTCTTTAAAATATTTAAGATAATAAATAAATTGTTCAATGTAGAACAATGTATTAAACATTGTACTTTACTTAATATTTCTAGTATAGTAATGTTAACAACCGCAAACCAATTTTATTAATAATGTGCCAACGATATAAAGCCTTCTAAAATAGACATGATTTACTCTTTTTATTCACATAAATAACCTCCATAATTAAATTAATTTCTACATTTTTTTTAATGAATATCTACTATATGAAATGGAATTGAACAATGAACACGAGAACATTTCATTTGTAGCTATATGATTCAATATTGAATTCACTGTTTCAAAAAATAAAGGAATTTCTCAATTAATGTTGAGTTAATATTAATTAATTAATTAATTAATTCTAGCTAGTGGCTTGAATATTCGTCATAAAAAATGGCCCACCAAATTGATTATTTGGGCCCTAATTTTTGAATTGTGCCATTGATTGTTAGATTTGGACAGAGAGATTAGGATGTCTTATACATATCTGCAAATTCACACATGCGAATTTTTTGGCACAATTATTTATATACATTGGTGATATGAAAGAAAAAGAAAAAATATGAATCAAAGTTAGAATTTAATATCTCATAAAATTAATAATAGTGATATATCACTTGTTTAAAACTAAAGAAATTTAGCAAAATTAATTTTTTCTGTAAAAGTCTTTTGAAAGAGAGGGGGATGAATATAGAATTGGAAGAAAAAGTATTTGAAATTTTATTTTTATCCTATTAATATATATATATATCCACATATATATGTGTAAGTTACAAACAAAATAAAACATTTCTTTAAATTGTATTTCTCTACTCCCACATGTAATGTTGCCCATCATAGCACTTGAAATAACTCAAGAAAGGTATACTCAAAGGACGCCTAGTGGGAGCAAATTCATTGCTTAAATAGAAAAGTTAGTTTTCTTTAAAAAAAAAAGAAAAAAAAACTAGCAAAGTTAGCTTAAAAGGTAGAATAAATGCAACATGAGTACTATATATATATATATATCACAACTAATTAACAAATATCAATAGATGATAACTATACTATGGGTGTATTTGGTTTAGAATTTGGGGGAAAAAAGTGAGTTGTTTTTAATTCCACTTTTATGAGGAGAAAAGTGAAATTAAAGAAAAAATATTTGGATTGAGTTAGATGTCCAAATACATGCCTATATATATATATATATATTAGGAAGTATAGAGATAGTTTTATTAGATTCCTGGAAAGGAGTATTCCGAATCCAGCTGATAATAAGCCAGAAAAATCTTACTAAGTGTAGAGTAATCATGACATACAATAGATTACTGAAACATTCTCATTCTTTACTTTATCGTCTTGAGCCTACCTTACTGGATTATTCAACCGAATCTAATCTAGTAAGTATCCTTGTGCCAACAACTTTCGGTCAATCGGAAGCTAAGAAGAAAGTCTATTTTTTTATACTTACATATTTTTCTTTAAAAAAAAATGTAATTTTTAAGACATTAAAACACGAAAAATTTAGACAAAAATCATTAAAAGGTGGAAAGCATTGGAAGACAATAGGGGGAAGCAAAGAACATGTTCTGCATGCCACAATGAGGATCTATGCTATGTTATTTATTTCTTTTGATGTGACAACTTTCCTATGGGCTTGGAAAGCAAAGTAAAGTGGCTATATATAGGTTGGCCTATGTATGTTAACAATGCTTCTTCTTTGTCATCACCAATTTTTGTGACTAAAACCTACCTCTTTTATCTTTTTTTTTCTTCAAATAATATTATTACAAGTATTGTATGATTAAAGATTTTTTTATGAATAAATACTCAACCATTAAACTCATGAAGACCAATACACAAAATAAAAAAGGAATCAATGCCGCTTCTTTCACAATACACTACAGATAATTGCTACCGTATAGATTATAAAAGTATATATATTATCGACATTATATAAGAGAGACAGTTAAAACTTTAAAATACATTAGGATTAAAATTAAAAATAAATATGAATTTATGTTTTACTTTCGTTCTCACATTATCTTTCGTAAATCATTTATTTTTTTGTAAAACTACAAAAAATCTTCACATTTTCAATTATAATCTAATACGAGTACACCAAACAATATATGAAGTTATTAAAAGGGCAATTATAAATAAATAAAGAAATAAATGTTTAGCCATGAAAGAGGTGAGTTTGCAAGAATATTGGTAGGTGAGAGAGAGGAGAAGCAGAACCCTAGTAGGAGCCCTATATAAATATAATAAAACACGGTGGCGTTTTGCTTGTGGAGATGCTGTCGGGTTGGTTGGTGCATGGTGCTCGCGGAATATGGCAATTCCCAACTAAAAAAAAGGATTAACTATTAAAAGAGTAGGAAAAATTGCCTAGCTATTTGGTTCCCCAAGTTTAGCTCTTGATATATTATTATTTCAAAAAATTTTTAACTAATATTATCTCTAAATTATTTATGATAAGACATTAAAGTTCTTTTTTCTTTACACCTCGAACTTTCATTAAGATATATATATAAAAAAGAAAGTCACGGGCTTCTATTTAGTCCTTAAAGTTTAGACTTTGATATGATATGATCTTTAAAGTTTATTTATATCTTTATGGTCCCTAAAGAATTTACAAAAATCCAATAAAAACTTTTTACTGTCAAATACTTGACTTCCCTAAAAAAAAATCACACAAGGTAACCTGAATAGTAAAATAAGTAGTATGAGCCACTCTCTAAAAATAAAACACATCTTCTAATGCTTAGTTGGGGGAAATAAAAGCTCTACCTCCTGCTAAAATTGTTCTCATGTGTGTTTCTCTTGAATAGAATAACTTATAATATTTATTTTATCCTTTAGGTTACCTTGCGTGAGTAGCCTGTGTGAGTTTTTGACAAAAATTAAGTGTTCAATGGCAAATGGATTTTATTAGATTATTATAAATTGTTTAGGGATCATAACAATTGAAAATAAACTTTAAAAGCCATATTATGTCGAGGTCTGAACTTTAGGGACTAAATAGGAATTCATGAATTTTTTTTAATGGAAGTTAGAGGTGTAACGGCAAAAGAACTTTAATGGTTGACGGTCAATAATTTAGTATGATATTAGGTGAAAGAAAAAACTTTAAAAACCATAATGTATTCCCGCTTAAATTTTTGGGACCAAATAGGTAATTTTTCCAAAAAATATGTTATAAATTGAATTGAAGTATATTTGAAAATGAGCTCGGTGTAAATTATTCTTTAATTAGTTATTTACTTAGTAAATACAAAAAAATACATACTACCATTGAACATTATACGATGAAAAATATAAAAATATTAGTAAATAAAGTCTTATGCAACATCTAGAATTGAGGTATGGTTAAGAATTCAACTTCTATATAAAGTTGATTAGAAATTCAACTATTACATAATTCAGAATGTTAATATTTCTTTTTATACTTATATAAGTTTTCTTTTCTCCCTTGACAAGGGAGTACTTGGGCTCAATTTGCTATTGTATAAGGTTTATTTTTTCACTCTTGAAACCCTTGAAACCGGATAATACTATACTTAATTTGTTTGATACTTAAGTAATTTCTATCAATAAAAAAATATTAAACTCTAACATATCAAATACCCTTGATATAACGTTTTTTACTCTTAGGCTGAAATTGGTTATCATATCCAATTTAAATCTCATCTTTTAAAAATCACGTTACTTTTCATAAACTATTAAAATTTTACGAAATTAAAAAAAATGTAAAAATTAATTCTATTCAAATACAACTATTTCATTCTCCTTTAAATGCTATGAATTATATAAGAATTATTAGACAAAATATCTAATAATTGTGTCCACAAATAATAAAATTGGTATCACACATATATATATATATATATATTTATTGCATCAACTCAGATTCAATCAATTTTTTTAAAATTTTGGATACCGTTCTTGATCGAATCAACAATTGCATCAAAACATCAAGTCAATCATAAATGAGAAGTGACATTGGTTTTAATTTTCATAATTTGATTTTATAATGTCCAACAAAAGTTTCTAATTCCATAGATTGTAACATCAAACCAATTATATGATCATCAGTACCATATAATTGGTTAAGGATCGATTTATTCGACATAAATAAAGTTTAAAAAAATTCTTAAAGATGAATGTTTAGTGATTGAAAAATCATTCTTATTACTAATCAGATTTTATGCTGGAATAATATCAGCAAAAAAGTACTGCTTATTAATAATTGAAACAAGTGAAAACAGCTAACAAAGACAATCTTATATTTTTTTTTTCTGGAAAAAAAGAAAAGTGCTAGTGAGGACAATTAATATATCTCTTGCCGTTCCATGTTCAAACTTTTATATTTATCAGTAAATATATTATCATGATAATCATAATTTAGAAATTGACAATACTGATTAAAATTTAAATTTATTATAACTTTGACTTTATCAAATCACATTAGAATATAAGTTTAGAACTATCTGATCACCACCTTCGTGGTAAATCCTAGTATATGAGTTTAATTCTTAGGACAGCCCTAAAACGAAAAAGAATGGCTTTCAATGCATACTCCATAAAGGATTGGAATTTTGGAATCCTTTGATCACTTTTATGGTAGCATAATTACATGGGAATTCTTTTGTCCCTACTGTTCCTTGATTACAACCTAACATGAATTTCTTCTTCATATGGGTTTAATATGGATGCAACTTCCTCAAAATCTCCCAGCTGGGCTGGGCTATAGTCATGTCTTAATAGAGGTGGCTGATATTCGAGCTTGATTAATTTAGACTCAACTTACAAGTGTTCGTAAAGGCTAATTCCTAATTGGAAGTCATGTATCAAAGTTTTAGTTTTGTCTATGATCATTCATATGGTTCTAATACATGTCAAGATAATTTTTTAAAAGTAATACTCTCTCCTTCTCATAAAGATTATCTCACTTCTATTTACACAAAAATTAAGAAAGAGAGTTAAACTAATAAAGTTTACTCGAAATTCTCTTTTATGCTTTCATTAAAACTACTTCTTTGGGTTAGAAATATACGAAGTTTTGAGCTTATGCACAAGAATTAAGAACTTTGAAAAGAAGGCAAGTTTTGAAACAAAATATCATATTCACCCTCAATAAATAAAGACAGAGATGGTTCTTATGTGCGCACCCGGTCCTAAGAGATGGGAGGTAGTTTTTCTTAAATGTAGGAAATAGTTCCTTGTACACAAAGTCCTGTACCTCTAGCCAGCAGAGTTACCATGATTTACATAGCGTCGAGTAGTCTAGTGAAGATCTGAGGGCGAGAGATATCGTCTTTTTTGCTACCAAATAAGGAGAGAGAGATAGATGAAGAATGTAATAAATGATAAAAAAAGATGAGTAAAGATAAGAAAAAATGAAATAAATACTCATTGAAAAGTGTAAAAAGACTTATATCTTTGACCATTCTCAAACACCATAAAATTTCTTTATATTTTTTATCGGAGAGAATTTTTATCTTGAAACTTTACGAATATAAGAAAATTAAAATGTATAATAATAAGAGATATAAAAAGAAAATTAAAAAATTAATTACCAGTTATAAAAAGAAATTAGATTATAATTTAAAAGTGAAGAAAAAGAAAAGTGAGACTATTTGTGAGATGACGGGGTTATAAAGTGTAAATTGATATTAGGCACTTGTTTTTTGTTCTCAACAAATCAATCATATATACTCTCAATCTCCAATTGTATTGTGGGATGTGGAGTTGTCATTCCAAACGACAGTACTGCCCAACTTGAACATACCAGGCTTGTTCTTATGTATATAATTAAGTTTAATTGGACAAGACGCAGAACTAATAGAAGGCAACTTTGGGATAAGGACTTTGGGTTGGGGAGGAGAGCGTGAATCAAAACCCCATTCAGGATCCTCTATAACATTTTCTGTAACATCTCCTGCAATATTTCATTTTATAATATGTTTTTCTTTTTATAATAAGAGATGTTTATAATTAATTGTGCTATGGCTTTATCACAACTTTCAAATAAGGATTACTAAACTTATTTTTAAGCATTAATAAGTAAAAGAAAATTGTTGTAAATATCCATCAATAATTTTTGTTTTTCTCAAATTATTCTTAATTTTTATTTTATTTTTTTATATTCATGAATAATTTTAACAGATTATGTGTTATATATTGAAATTTAATTAAAATAATCATACACAAATCACGTGAAAATACGTAACAAAAATTTTATAGTGAAAATGAAAGCAAATGTTTTCAAGTACAAGAAAAACAATTAATCTATTACATTTAGAAGGATAATTTTTCCTCAATTGTTCCAATTATATTATATCTTGAGTTGCAATTGGATTATGTGATTAGACTTGATAGATTATCGTTGCTGATCTTTCCCATCAAAATAATAATGGAGAACAACTAATAATAGCACATCTTTTCCCCCATAACTGGACATATATATGTCATAGAAATTGATGGATATGTGAAAATGAAATATACCCATATTTAATATCATAATCATATTAACATATTAACATATTAACATTAACACTTATCCTCATTCGCTTTCCACCATATTAACATTAAGTAAACCGGCATCATTTTCTTATAGATTAGTGTCTAACTTCATTCCTAAAATTTACTTCAAAATGAGGATTGCTTAAAGAAGAAATATGTTAACAAACTAACTGATAAGGGACTAATATTTCAACATACCTACCCTTACTTAAGACTATAGATCTACAATGTGAGAAGTTTGCAATATCTACAAATGACCAAATATTATATTAAGTTTCTCTAATATCATGTTTGATACGAACTTGATGTCTAACTTCACTAAAATTAAAACTTTATAAGAAGAAAATATGTTTACGATCATAATTATACTTTTGCTTTATCCCTATGTTCTTAACCTTGTCGTTTTATTTATATGCAAAGCCTAAATTATTTGTAAGGAAAGAAATACATACCAGCCACACAAGCCATCTCACGACTTCTTTCTTATTGCCTTGCTTATGATTCCCGGGAAGCCCACAAGGGCCAAGAATTGGCAGCTTTTCAATTCTCTGATTGCTGTTTGTATGGTAACAGATGAGACATTGATGAGCACAGTTCGGGAAAGCCTGTGGTGAATAGCAACAACGATCTTACTATATATTTTGGATGATATGATATTATAGGACAGGACCCCTCAAACCATACAAAGCCAAACAAAAACCAAATGCAGATGGGTTCCCACATACCATATTCTTTACCTCATATTTGTTCCCATATTGCAATTTCCTGACATCAGGTCACTACCCTGCAAATAACATGTGATTCACGACACCCATGGAGGACGGTACGGTGGGGAGGGGAGCTCGTCGGCACCTGCATTGTACTGTACACGTGGGGAGTAACAAGTGGAGTAAATTAGTTTCTCTGGAACATCAAAAGGTTGTAGGGCATACCTGGTCCAAGTTCTACAGCAGTCTGAGTTACTGATTCCTAACAAGCACAGCACCCCTTGAATGGATGCTTCCTGTATTTACATACTGCAGAAATTTACAACCATTTAATTAGCTGAGCATAATGCAACAAAAGCTAGAGATATTGAGGAACAAGAACGCCACACATGAAAATTTTCTTCCAGTCAAAAGGGAATGTTATAGCTGATATAAACGTAGGCGACTTGCGCCACTTTGGAAAGTTAAAACAACTGAATGAGGTCCCTGAATCCAAACAATATACTCGGAATAGACGAGATATGCCACCTGAAATATTTTTCAAGACTATAATATCTTGCACACATTCATTGCAAACAGAACCTTTAATGCAAAGTTTTCAATGACTTGCAAAATGGCAGACCCTTTAAACTTACATCTCTTCTTTCCTTCCATTTGTGAGACCAGCAGACATGCAACCTTATTGATAAACTACAAGGTAAAATGGCACCCTCGCGTCCTTTTCCTTGGAGTAAACAATGTGGTTACCATCTTTAGAAACCATTGAAAGCAAAGGAGAACATTCTGGCATGAGATGATAAAAATTATACGTTCATCTCCATAACAACAGAGGAAAAAACCTGAATTTCAGAGAGGGCACTATAGTTGAGGAAATTAGATGAGCTGAACTCTTCATTCCGCATGCAATTATGTGCTTTTTGAAAGCCTCCCACCCCCCCCCCAAAAAAATGTAATAAGGTTTCTCAATGTGACTTAAGGGTTAAATGAGTTATGTGAAATGCATGTCCCTCATTCCTCAATAAACAGTCTCTATATTTCCTCTGACCCTTGCTTTCTCTGAGCTAAGATCAAATTTTACTGTATTCTTATTTACTCAGGAACCACCATGTGACAAAAACTAGAATTCGCATCCCTTTTGTCATGACTGCTTTCGCCTCGTGGCAAGGACTAAGACTTTCAATACAAGAAATAAACTTCAAAAGATTATTGTTTCCTATTATTATAAGAAGTTCCCCCAATCAATTAGGTATTTCAATCCAGATCTTTGGCAGGAATACAGCCATGGAAATGAGCATCTTAAAATACCTAATTTTGGCCACATCACTGACCGAGATTGACTATATTAGCATGGAAAGACAGCAGAGAATTTCAATCCAACGTCAGATTTCCCAATAAAGCTGATAGCAAGATTAGGAAGACCTTAATATACTGATTACAGAGAGTCAATGCAAAAGAGTATCATACTTATATGAAAATAACAAATTACAGCTTTCTCTGACAGCTTCACCATATAAAGGTCTCCATGCTCAAATGGTCTATGAATACATGAGATATATATCGATATAACAGCTGACAACTTATTCATCTGGAAGTCAATTTCCAGAAACCAAATGAGAGAAATTCATTTCTTTGATCAAAGCATGACATTGCCGTAAAGAAAAGGCAGGGAAGTATGAGGGCTGGATATATGTTCACCCAGATCAAGATGGCAGCTCCCTAAAAGAGAAACCTATTGCAGAAGAAACTGTCCAAGTCCTTCATCACAAGGTCAAAGCAGGGGTGCCACTCATAAAAACATGACATTCTTCTAATAGAACTTCAAATTATGTAAATTATCAAAGAACATAACCTTAAATGTGCTAGAGCAGTTATAATCTAGCAAGACTTGAATTAGCATCAAATAAGTTTCCACAATTAAAATAGTCATACTTGATGCAAACATCATTTCTCTTATGCAATAGTTTCAAGTTAGAGACCAGAGAGTTTAGAGCATCACAGATTTAAGGGTCAACTTTCTCCATTTACTCTTGCTTTTGAACCTGTAAAAAAGATAAGAAATCAAACATAGATAAAGATTAAGTTAAGATCAGAGAACTTGTACAAATTTCAGTCTACAATGCCAGAAAATAGTAAACAGATTAGGAGAATGGTGCATTAAAATGCAGAAGATGATTAACAGAGAATGCAATACCAGTGACAGCAGAATCCACAATTACATGGCCTACAATTAAAGCCAAAAGTCAGTAATTTCCACACAACTACAACAGCCAATTGAAAGTATGACAAGTATTTTAAATAAATTCTAATTATAGAAAGACAAAACTGAAGGACAATTATTAACCTTCATTCTTTCCAAGAATAAGGAGCTCGTTCAACAACCAAATAATTGCCCCTAATATCTTTGACAACCCGAATCTCATCATCAAGGTACACGATATCAAACCTACAAAATAGAATACAACACAAACGTATCTCATAGAGACAAAGGAAAAGACCTGTGAACTGAACAAACTCAATCAAAACAAACAAAAAGTAAATGATGACAAAGAAAAGGAAAAAAATCAGTGCAAGGCAAAACTATTAACATCTCGAAAAGATAAAATAATCCAGGAAATGCTAGTTAAACAAGGTATACACTAGGAAAACTGCCTAATTAGCTTCACTCAATTGACAAACAAATAAAGAGTTTAAAAATTACAAAATAAAATAAAATTAGAAGGTATTAGATAAAAGAGACAAACCTACCACCCCTGCCCGAAAGGCGGTAATGGCAACTCCCAACTCTTCCCCCGAAGAACAGCACTTGTGAATCTGCATTGAGAAAAAGAATATTAATAACATGGTCCAGAACTAGAATCAAGAGCTGGAAATTAAACATGCATGTCAAATGTCAACTCGCACATAATACGTAAACATGAACCAACAAATACCTAGCATTAATGCGCTGTGATGACGCAATTTCAATGGTAGACCGTACAAAGAAGACGCGACCCGGAGGAAAAGTGATGACATTGTTTAGAGATCTGTTTTCAACATCAATTACTTGCAAAACTTCACCGGCTTTAGTACCGGTGATGGATGCATTCTTAAGATCAAAAGCAGTTCTTTCTCGGTGGTCCACAGCAACCGCCAAGTGTCAGAGAGGGAGGAGCCTGTAGTAATGGTGTGGCGTCCGACATTGGCCACGGCATCAATGGCTTGGATGATTTTTCAAGCTTTTGTGGATCCGATCGGGTCTTCAGTCCCCGGTCTTGGTCGGAGATGATGCTAAGGAGGTGGTTCTTGGCTAACAAGGCTCGCGATTGGTCTGTGAGTGAGGATCGAGTGGAAGCAACGAGGATTCGGCGATGGCGTTGAGGGAGGCGGGAATTGAAACTGAGGGACTTCAGGTTGTTAGGAATGGCGCCAATGCAGAGGAAAGTGCCCATGTTTAGATGGAGCGGGTTACGATCGGTAGTTAGGATTATGGTTCTCAACCTATATTTATTTTTTATTTATGTTTCTCATTTCTTTTTTTCTTTTTTTTTTTGTATGAGTGTTCTTCTTTTGTCCTTATTTTTCTTTCTTTTTATTTTTTTTATCAATTCTTTTTTCATATTGTAAATGAACAAAACTTTGCATTTTAGATGGAAAAGAATATATATCATGTGGATTTCATAGAGAAAGATGGTTTATTGATGATTTTTTTCTTTTTTGGAGGAATCAAGTTGATAGGTATTTTATGAAAATTGTAAATGATTTTAATGGTTGATTTTTTCTTTTCCATAACTAATCTTTTAAAAAAATATTTTTACTTTTCCAAGCTCTTATTCTCTTTCCAGGGTCATTCTCTTTCCAAATTTCCAAAGATGAACGTCTCAGTAATTCGAGGTTGTTAAATCTTTAATTTGTCCTTAACCCATCACTAATTAATTTTGCTCTAGGGATTTTAGGTTGGGCTTTGGTTTTTGTTTCAAGTTAACTTTGAGATCTTCGATTTAAATATTTTATAGGAGGGTTTATTTGATTCTTATATACATTGTCATTTTGATTTCTATTATGTTGTGGGTTTCTTGGCTCTCATCAAGTATTGACGTCTTGTTCAATAGTTCTAACCATCTGTGTTGATGTACACTTTTTATCATTTGTTGTCATTAGGCAACAGCAAAATTGCAATAATAAAGACTTTAGCGATGATGGGTGATGAGATTATACGTCATTTCAAATCTCAAATTTTAATTGCAAATCTACATTTTCTTTCACAAACAATTTTATTTTTATGAAATTCAAGACAAAATTTCAAGACCAGTATTAATTGTGGTTGTTTCCTCGAGTCTTGACTAGATAGAAAACTTGATTTGATTGATTTATCATAACCTTGCTTTCCCGATGAACTCTTTGATGCTTTATGTCAACAAGTTACAAACCATATACCCGCTGTGGAAAAGGACATTCGTTACCATTCATAAGGTTGGTACTCTGTGTGGTTGCCGGTATGTCCTCTATTGAAACTATTTAGAAATTATGTATGTGTATTTTCTGTATAATATTGACAAGATCTTTTTTTTAATTTTTTTTATAGTCTAATTTATCATAATGAATCTCTCACTTGATAAATCAGGTAAAGATGTATAAATAAGATTACTTTACAATTAGACTGCACTCTTCAACGGCTCCATATTACACATTGATCGTATCATTGATGCTTTAATCTTGTATTCCAATCTTCTTGAATGCAATGAAGTAGGGCTTAAAAAAAAAAAAAAAAAACCCCGCACCTTTTAACATCTTAATATATATATATATTTTCTATAGGCTAATAAATATATTAAAATATGTCAAAAAAATGTTAGTAACTCGATTGATATAACTCCTTTTACCTCGATTTTTATGTTATTAAGAGGTTTTACATTCAAGACAAGACTCTGAAATCTTGAGTCAAATCTTTTTTTTTTGAAAAAAAAAGCATATCAAAATAATTTGACGTTTATTTTTAAATAAAAAATTTAATATATATATTAAAATAAAGTTATATTAGATGCCATAAGAGTGCCACTCAAACATTTTCTCTTTTTTCCTTTTCTTACAAAAACTAAAAAATATAAAAATAATAAATTTAATAATTGATAATAAAAGAAGACTCCCGAATCTCGATGATAAATATTAATTACAATATAGCACATCTTTTATTGCTTCTTATACTTGTATATTAAAACATATGCTAAACAACCTTGAGTGCAAAAGGTTGCCACCAAGTAAAACTACCATTATTTGAAGCTCTCCATTCAGTAGTATAACATTAACCACAGTGCATTTGAATTTATTATTAGTGCTCTTAGATAGAATTTGATTTTTAGATTTTTACATTAAATTATAAGAGAACAGACTAATTTGTGAGAAAAAATGTGAGCCCAAATAAAATGAGATTTAAAACTCTATCCAATCTCACCATCTATTTAAAACTTTTTGTTAAAACACAGTAACATTTTAAAGAAAAGAATTTTATAATATTTGATTTCTTCATAAATTTTCTAGCCAAACTTCTGAATAACAAATTAATATTATTATATATTTAGTTTCAATTGGATTATGTGATTAGACTTGATAGATTCTCGTAGCTGATCTTTTCCATCAAAATAATAACATGGCACAAATTAATAATAGCACATCTTTTTCCACTGCAACTGCCAAATAACTAACTGGACATATATATGTTATAGAAATTGATGGATATGTGAAAATGAAATATACCCATATTTAATATCATAATCATATCCTTATTTTCCCAAACTTATTATACTCAGCCACTTTCCACCATATTAACATCAAGTAAACCGGCATCATTTTCTTACATGCTAGTGTCTAACTTCATTCCTAAAAATTACTCAAAAGGAAGATTGTTTAAAGAAAAAATTATACTGATAAGCTAACCGATAAAAAACTAATATTTTAACATACCTCCTAAAACCTAGATATCTACAATGTAAAAAGTTTGCGAAACTAGATATCTTACGAATGACTAAATATTAGATTAAATTTCTATACGGACTTAATGTCTAACTCTAATTAGAACATTGTTCTTAAATCTTGTAAGAAGAAAATATGTTCACAACCATAATTATGCTTTTGATTGCTTCCGATGTTCTTAAACTTGTCACTTAATTTATATGCAAACGTAAATTATATGAAATACGTACCAGGCAGATGCCATCTCACGACAAACCATCTTTATACATTCTTTCTTATTGCCTTGCTCATGATTCTCAGGAAGTCCACAAGGACCAAGAATTGGCAGCTTTGCAATTCTCTGATTGCTGTCTGTATGGTAATAGGTGAGACATTGATGAGCACAGTTCGGGAAAGCCTGTGGTGAATAGCAACAAGGATCCTACATATATATTTTGGATGATATGATAATTATAGGACAGGACCCCATCAAACCATACAAAGCCAAACAAAAACCAAATGCAGATGGGTTCCCATCCCACATACCAAATTCTTGACCTTATATTTGTTCTCATTGCAATTTTCCTGATCATCAGGTGACTACCCTGCAAACAACATGTGATTCACGACACCCATGGAGGACGGTGCGGTGGGGAGCTTGTCGGCACCTGCACTGTACACGTAGAACAATCATATGTGTATGATTTTAGTTGAGTTTTGTACAAATTAAACTGTTTATAAGATGAGATGTGCAGGTAAAAAATAAAATGGCCTCTAGTTCCCCTGGAGATGGGAGTAACAAATGGACTGAATTCTTAACCTGAACTAGTTTACAGGAACATCAAAAGGATGTAGGGCATACTCGGTCCAAGTCTTACAGCAATCTGAGTGTCAGTCATACCTGAATTTACACTGTGGCATCACTGCACAATACTACTGACAAGGAAGATAAATGCACTACAAAAGCATATGTATCTTGACAAAATCAAAGCCAGCTGATTCCAGGAAAAGAGCCCAAGTAAAAGACACCTTTCTATCTCCGTGACTTCCTTGATGGAGTTGAAATATTATGGCCAAGACTAAGGTAAAATATCCAAAAGCATTATTTACTAAAGTTATTGATTGCTAGACAAGCAAAGCACCTTTTGAATGGATGCTTCTTGTATTTGCATACTGCAGAAATTTACAACCTTAATTAGCTGAGGATAATGCTACAAAAGCTAGAGATATTGAGGAACAAGAACCCCACATGAAAATTTTCTTCCAATCAAAAGGAAATGTTATAGACGATATAAAAATAGGCGACTTGCGCCACTTTGGAAATTTAAAACAACTGAATGAGGTCCCTTCATGGCCCCTGAATCCAAACAATATACTCAGAATAGACAAGATATGCCACCTGAAATATTTTTTAAGACTATAATATCTTGCACATATTCATTAATATAGAACAATTAATCCAAAGATATACAGGAGAGCATACTTATACAAGTTTTTTCCATGACTTACAAAATGGCAGACACTTTAAACTTGCATCTCTTCTTTCCTTCCATTAGCGAGACCACAGACATGCGACCTTGTTGATACGCTACAAGGTAAAATGGCACTTCCGTGTTCTTTTTTTTAAGAATAAACAATGGAGAGCTACCATCTTTAGGAACCAGCGAAAGCGAAGAATGAGTTATCAGTGTTAAAGCTTGTTGATACGCTACAAGTAATAAGGGTTATCAATGTTACTGAAGGGATAAATGAGTTATATGAGACGCCTGTCCCTCATTCCTCAATCAACACTATATTTGCCTCTGATCCTTTCATTCTGAGCTAAGATCAAAGTTTACTATATTCTCACTCAGTCAGGAACCACATTTGCATCCTTATGGCCATTACTGCGTCTGTCTCATGGCAATAACTAAAATTTTCAATACAAGAAACGAACTTCAATAGATTCTTGTTTCCAATTATAAGAATTTCCCCGCAATCAGTTAGGTATTTCAATCTATATCTTGGCAAGAATACATCCACGTGAATGAGCACCTTAACATACCTCATTTTGGCTTGTTTTCAGGGTTTCTTAAGGAGCCACATCATTTGACCTATGGAATTAGCATGGAAAGGCAGCAGAGAATTTAAATCCAATGTCAACTTTCCCAATAAAGCTGCTAGCAAGATTAGGATGACCAGAATAACTTGATTACAGAGAGTCAATGCAACAGAGTATCAATACTTGTATGAAAATAACAAATTGCATCTTTCTTTGACAGCTTCACCTGCATATAGGTCTTCAATGCTAAAAAGCTAAAGATGAATACATGAGAATATACAATTATAACAGCTGATAACTTATCCCTCTAGAAATCAATCTCCAGAAACCAAATGAGAGAAATTCATTTCTATGAATCAAAGCATTACATTGCCATAAAGAAAAGGCAGGTAAGTATATATGAGGGCTGGATATATGTTTACCCCGATCAAGATGGCATCTCTCTCAAAAGAGTAACCTATTATAACAGAAGCTGTCCAAGTCTTTTATCACAAGGTCAAAGCAGGGATGCAGGAGCTTTAAGACCCGCACTTACTAAGGTTACACACCTTACAGATTCCAAATCATTAATTGGCTAGAGAATGCATTTTGAAACGCTGTTATGAAGCAAGGGATTAAGTAGTCTTGATTGACATGCTAATAAACTGTTCAATTTCCATGCACCAATAACCAGAGTAAACACAACCAAGACATCAATTATTTCTGAATGTTGAAGCAAATGATTGGGCAAACAGCCCTTTCTTATCGACATTGTGACTTCTTCTGGTACAAAACTAGCAAAGGACCTTGTCTATACAAAATCCAGCTTAGAATATAGACAAGGACATGAAGGAAAAATACTATAGCAAACTTGAAGTATCCTCCGAAGAGCTTTGCAGAATAGATCAGAAACAAACTCACCAGTTTCCTCTTAAGAGCTTTGGTATTGAGAATTTCCTCTCATCTTTGGAACATTTTCAATCTTCCAAATTTTTTGCTCTCATCTAAAAGTTTTCAAGTTAATCAAACCCCTTCTGATCCCAAATTGCACAGGACAATAATCTATTGTCTTCTTTTAAGACAATAATCCACAAAAGATGAGTTAAATGACTAGCCTATTTTTTCTTTTTCCTTTTCATTTATTGGATGAATGAGTCATGACTAGCCTAAACTAGCTAATGAGAAACTGGCAGATGATTCGGCACAATGACTAATTAATTGTGGGCAGAAATCAAACAAAATGGAGTCAAAGATAAAAACATGGCATCCTTCTAGTAAAACTTCACATTATGTATATTATCAAAAAAACACAATCTTAAGTATGGTACAGCAGTTAGAATATAGCAAGACTTGATTTAGTATTCAATAATTTTCCACAATTAAAATAGTCAACTCGATGCAAACATCATTTCTCTTATGCAAAAGTTTCAAGTTAGGGACCAGATAGTTTAGAGCATAACAGATTTAAGGGTCAATTTTCTCCGTTCGCTCTTGCTTTTCAACCTGTAAAAAAGAGACGGAATCAAACATTATAGAAAGATCAAGGTAAGTTCAGAAAACTTGTACAAAATTTCATATACAGCACCAGAAAATAGTAAATAGATTAGGATAAAGGAGAATTCAAATGCAGAAGATGATTAACAGAAGAATACAGTACCAGTGACAGCAGAATTCCAATTTAAGTGGCATAACATTAAAGCTAGAAGTTTTAAATTCCCACACAACTACCAATAGCCAATTGAAATTATGACAAGTATTTAAATAAATTTTAATTATAGAAAGTTAAAACGAAGGGCGTCATTAACCTTTATTCTTTCCAGGAATAAGGAGCTCTTTCAACAACCAAATAGTCGCCCCTAATATCTTTGACAACCCGAATCTCATCATCAAGGTACATGGTGTCAAACCTATAAAATAGAATACAAATCAACCCTATCTCATAAAGACAAAGGAAAAGAACTATCAAATGAACAAACTCAATCAAACAAGCAAAAAGTAAGTGATGACAAAGAAAAAGGAACAAATCGGGGAACAAAAATACTAACATCTCAAAAGGAATAAAAAATAATCCAGAAAATGCTAGTTAAACAAGGTGTACGCTATGAAAACTCCTGGTTAGCTTCACTCAATTGACAAACAAATAAACAGCTTAACAATTAGAAAATAAAGTAAATTTGAAAAAAAACAGATAATCCTACCACCCCTGCCCAAAAGGTGGCAATGGCAACTCCCAACTCTTCCCCCGAAGAACAGCACTTGTGAATCTGCATTGAGACAAAGAATATAAATAACGTGGTCTTCTTTGAATTAATAAGCGTCAAGAGTTAGAATCAATAACTGGAAATTAAACATGCATGTCAAATGTCAACTCACAAACACGGACCTACAAATACCTAAAATTAACACGCTGTGATGACGCAATTTCAATGGTAGACCGCACAAAGAAGACGCCATCCGGAGGAAAAGTGATGACATTGTTTAGAGATTTGTTTTCAACATCAATTACTTGCAAAACGTCACCGGCTTTAGTACCGAAGACGGGTGCGTTCTTAATGATGAAAAGCTGTTCTTTCTCGGTGGTCCACAGCAACCGCCAAGTATCAGAGAGGGAGGAACCGGTAGTAATGGTGTCGCGTCCGACATCGGCCACTTCATCAATTGCTTGGATTATACTTTCGAGCTTTTCTGGATCCGATTGGGTCTTCAGTCCCCGGTCTTGGTCGGAGATGATGCTAAGGAGGTGGTTCTTGGCTGAGAAGGCTCGCGATTGCTCTATGAGTGAGGATCGAGTGGAAGTAACGAGGATTTGGCGATGGCGTCGATGGAGGCGGGAACTGAAACTGGGGGATTTCAGGTAGTTAGGGATGGCGCCAATGCAGAGGCCTGTGGCCATGTGTGGAGCAGGTGGAAGTGAACGATCGGTAGTTAGGATTTTGGTAATCACCTGTATTTATTTTTTTATTTATGTTTTTCTTATTTTGCCCTTATTTTTCTTTTCCTTTTTTCTCGTATTGGAAGTGAAGAAAATTTTGCATTTCAAGTAGATTTATGTAGGATTTAAAGAAAAAAAAGGTTATTGCCGATTGAGATTTACTGAAATTCAAAATTTAACTTTTTAAGAGGAAATTAAAAATTATTTTCGGTGTTGAGTTTTTCTTTTCCAAAAGTAACAGTTTTACAAAAAAAAAAAAATTGCTAAAAGGTTCTTCAAAGTAAAAGCCTTAACATTGTTTTGACGTATAAAATTAATTTTTATTTCATAACATTTTTATTCATTTTTTAATTAGTATATATGACTTGTTAATATGAATTATGACAAAAATTATTTATGTGAGTTTTTTCAGAATAAAATAGGTATCATAAAATAATTTCTCCTATTAAATCTTTGTAAATCCTAATAGTCACAGAAACTATAACTTTAGATACCATTTTGACCTTTTTCCTCAAAGCATAATTAAAAACTAATATTATGAAGTGCATATATTTTTTTTATCTAAGATAGTTTGTAATATTTTTTATTTGATTTAATTTTAAGTTTTTAAAATCAAACAAAGGTTAATCATCAATCATTATTTCCTTATAAAATAAAATAAATTTCAAAAACATAAATTAAAATAAATAATCAATATTGAATTTGAATATTCCTAATAGTTGATAGTAGGGGTAGCCCTATGAAGGGGCTTAGAGGGCCGAAGCGTTATATTTTTTTATACTCTTTAAGCGGTATAAAATTATCATCATTTTATGTAAAAAATAGTATTACCTTTGTTTCATTAGGATTTTATAATATAAGGTTAAGTTTCATTTATAAACTTTTTTTCAAAAGTATTCCTACTCAATCAATACATACAACACTACTTAATAATTCTCAAATTTTGAACTCATTCATATTTGATAAATTATTGAAATATAGAGAGAGAAGATAAGAGAGATAAATTAAGGTCTTGAAAGATGAAGTTTATTAAGCCTCTTAGTTTAGTTGGGTAAAGTCAGCGGGGTGTGATATTCACGTAGTTTTGTTGTAACGTAAAAGTATAGGGATGTAAATGAGGAAGAGAAGTTCTTCCCCTTCACGTAAGCAAATTAGCCCCTTAAAAAACAGACGGATTGAAACGTAAATAATGTTAAAAATTCAATTTTATCATCTTACAATCTAACCTATTATAAATTTACTCTAAACTAAACTCCTACGTCATATATATAATATTCATAACTTTGTGCAATGGGCATAAGAGTATATTATATATAATAAAAACTATTTAACTTACGCTTTTCATCCAAACTAAATGGAGGTGATTTACTTCCCTTACACCCAACCAAACAATTTTGAAGTAAATGAATATACTTCCTATAGTGAAAGTAAATTGTGCCACTTTCCTCCCACTTCCCCTGCCCTTCCACTTCGCGAACCAAACTATGACTAAGTCGTAGTTTGGTTGGTTGGGGTAAAATCAAGGAAGAAAGTAGGAGAAGATGTAAATTATGACGTAAAATATTATATTTACGTCGTTTGATTTAAATATAAGAGTTAGTAGAGGTAAATGAGGAGAGAGAGCTCCCCTCCACGTCATTTGGTTGGAGTATTTTAAATATTCATTGTTTTTATTTTTTTTGTCGAATAAGAGATTGTATTAAACAACATAAAACAAAACACGATGTAGTATTATTTTGATTATATGGCAAGTAAAATATAATGATAATGTTGGAATGTAATTAGTAAAAAAATGGGAAAAGTATATATATTTATTGTTTATTAAAAAAAAAAAAGTATATATTTGTAAACCACCCAATGCGTTATTGTGCAGTGCCCGGCAGAGAAAACCCATATATACCGAGGGGAGAAACGTCGTCGTAACAATTCAAACATTCCCGTGCATCTCCACAAACCCTCCAAATCATTCATAGGACACGCACTAAAACCCTCGGCTTTGAACCTTCCAGAGTAGTCTCTCAGTCTTACCCCCGCGAGTTCAACATTCATCCATTCTTACTGAACTTGCTCGATCTGGATTTTCGTTCTTCAGTTCATTCTCCATCAATTATTCTTTCTCGTGTTTTCCTTCATAGCAGTGTAGGAGGAAGCATAAATTAAGAACAGCAAGAAATGGCGATTTCGGCGCAAACTCCAGATATTCTCGGCGAACGCCAGTCCGGCCAAGATGTTCGTACTCAAAATGGTAACGAGAACACTTATTTCCAGTTTCATGTTATTATTCGAACTCATCTATGCATGGATTTAATAACAATAATGTGGTGATTTATGTCTGGAACGGACAGTCATGGCATGTCAAGCAGTTGCAAATATTGTTAAATCGTCACTCGGTCCTGTTGGACTTGATAAGGTACCTTCACTAATTTTTTTTTTTCAATTTTTGAATTTCATTACTATTTATGAATTTGAAATTGTTAATCTTAAAATTGTTTTGTTTGTGAGAGCATTTTGCAAATGTAAGGAAATAAGCTGCTTTTGGAATCCTGAGATACGAGATGTATCGTTTTTTCTTTTTAACTCTTATATTTGATGAAACTAGTAGCTCAGCCATACAATTTTTAGGAATGAGAAGATTGTCTATATATTGCTGGATGCTGTATATATTCAGCTTTCAAGTGTTTCAGATTTTTAAACTATCTTCAGGTTTTACATTTGTATGATTTATGGTGATTGATGTTACTATTCAGATGCTCGTTGATGACATTGGTGATGTAACAATTACTAACGATGGTGCTACAATACTAAAAATGTTAGAAGTCGAGCATCCAGCAGCTAAGGTCCGAAGAAAGAAGTATTTTCTGTTTCGTAATTGAGTTTTAATGTATCGAGAATTCACTCCTTTGTTCTTCTGCTTAGGTTCTTGTTGAACTGGCTGAACTTCAAGACCGGGAAGTTGGAGATGGAACAACTTCTGTGGTAATTGTAGCTGCAGAGTTACTCAAGGTAATTGTAGTTACGATCTGTACTTTCCAAATGAAATCTGCTAACATAGTTGCAGTAGTTACAATTTTTAATAATTATAAGATATGTAGTTCATAATTACTTTTCCTTTATGCAGAGAGCAAATGATTTGGTGAGAAATAAGATTCACCCAACATCTATAATTAGTGGATACAGAGTGCGTCTTCTCTTTTGCCAATGTCTTTTTTTCCTGTTCATTGTATTTACATCCTAATCCTATATCTCTTTCCTTAATTTTTGTTTATGATTTCTTTTGCTTTTTCTGGCAGCTTGCTATGAGGGAAGCATGCAAATATGTTGAGGAAAAGTTGGCTGTGAAGGTGTTATGTTTTTTATTGATTCACGAAGATGGGTTATTTGTTATGTGACAATGATGCATGAGGTTTAACTTGATTTTTTCCCTCCTTTTAACTTTACAGGTTGACAAGCTTGGAAAAGATTCTCTTGTCAATTGTGCTAAGACAAGCATGTCATCGAAACTAATAGCAGCTGATAGTGACTTCTTCGCAAACCTGGTATCTTTTCTTGTTCCTGAGATTTCAAGTTTGCAACTTATGTGATACTATACTTTTTAAGTTGAGTTTTCATTTTTGTTTCATATGCACCTTAATTACTCTGTATTTATGAACTTGCATATTTTTCTTCATCTTCTCCTTGGTGGTGCTGAGTGGTGAGACTTAGGCTTTAAAGGGTATCAATTTTTCCCCCGAGTCCCTGTTATACTTAATATGATTTTAAGTTTTGCTAACAAGCGTTATGTATTCAGAGGCCAGGCTATGTGTGGTTTTGAATTTTTAGAGTCTGAAATGCTATTTAATTTTTCTAAGCAAAGTGTAGCAATGTGGATGCAAGACCTGAGATTGTTAGAAGAAAAGGATTAACCTTGTTGGTTTCCTTGGGGTGGATTATAGATTATTCTATTTTTCCTCTGATAATTTCTGCTTGCTCATTACCATTGCTAATTTAATTTGTTTGTGTTATTGAATGTTTGTTGATTTAAGAAAATACTCTCATTAAATTTGTTTTATCAATTTACTTTATGATTAGGTTGTTGAAGCAGTACAGGCAGTAAAAATGACTAATGCCCGGGGTGAAGTTAAATATCCAATCAAGGTTTGTCGTGTGTGTTGTTTAATGCAAATTTATTCTAGGGGGTTCTTTATGCTCTTGAATTGACTCAATAAAGATTGTTGAATGCTATTATAGTTTGAGAAAAATATTTGTGATAAGCTAATGTAATTGAGATTAATCACCCGTCACCTTGAAGTGAATTACCTGCTTTTATTGCCATCAGGGCATTAACATTCTCAAAGCCCACGGGAAAAGTGCTAGAGATAGCTATTTGTTAAAAGGGTATGCTCTGAATACCGGTCGTGCAGCTCAAGGAATGCCAATGCGAGTTTCCCCTGCCAGAATTGCTTGTCTTGATTTTAATCTTCAGAAAACAAAAATGCAAATGGGTGTGCAAGTTCTAGTATCTGATCCTCGGGAGCTTGAAAAGATTCGTCAGAGGTAATTGTTTTCTTTACAAATATGATAGAAGAGTAGGGTAGTTTTTGTATGAAGGACTTCGTTTATGTGAACTATATAATAATATTGTGCACTACTTCACAGAATTCTTTTGTGGAAATTGGCAATTTGTAACATTTGCCTGTTTCTTTGCCGTGTAATTAATCTGTTTTAGAAATCAGGATGCATTTTCCTCGAGCGGAGGAATATGTTTCGATAATTGTTATTGGCATTTTCTAAATGAATGCCATAACACATAATCTGCTAAATTCTTGCAACAGCTCTGATTTAGTCTCTTTGTTGTGCACAATTCTGGTTTTCGAATATGGATGGATTGTTAGGAGGTAGTTTTATTCTTTAATATGTGGATGAGTGGATTGAAAATCACAAACAAATATCTTTTCCAGAAATTTGAGAAGTTATTGCATGAGCAATTTCTTTATTGTTCCTTATTTATTAAGAAACATATGGCAGCATTGCCTTCTAATGTTAACAGAAATAGTACTGTAATATTATCATAGAATGCTTTGCACTGCAGTAAAAAATTGGCTGGCATTTCTTCTTTTTCCAGGGAAGCGGACATGACAAAAGAACGCATTGAGAAGCTTCTTAAGGCTGGGGCAAATGTTGTGTTAACTGCAAAAGGAATTGATGACATGGCACTCAAGGTAAGATTTGTAATTATGAGCGTTAAGTATTATGTATATATATGCCTTTAGTCCCCCCACCTGCCTGCCTGGGCCTATTTACTGTTCTAAACTACTGTGCTTCGATGTCTATTGAAATCCTAATAATTTTGCAATAGTTAAAACTTCATCATGTCTTTGGGGGTAATTGCTGCATGTTCCTTTAAGACTATTCATGTTCTTTGACTTCTGTTTTTACTGTTTCTGTTCCAGTACTTTGTTGAGGCTGGTGCAATTGCAGTAAGACGTGTACGAAAAGAGGATCTGCGCCATGTTGCCAAGGCCACAGGTGCTACTGTGGTATATTTCCTGACTTCTAGGAGTGTCCAATGTGATAAGCAACTGGCTTTTTTTGGTTATGCATCCGGGTTTGTTGCGCGTTTTGATGAGATTCCTTCTGTGATTCAGGTGTCAACATTTGCTGATATGGAAGGAGAGGAGACATTTGATTCTTCACTTCTCGGGCATGCAGATGAAGTGGTAGAAGAACGTGTTGCTGACGACGATGTGATTATGATTAAAGGGACTAAAACATCAAGTGCTGTATGTACCTGCTCTTAGTGTTGAATTCCTATCTCTTTCAACTGCGATTCTAGTCTAACTGGTTCAAACCCATGTGACTGAGGTTGAAGTCTGTTGAATATCAGCTGATCTGATAAAATTTGTGTTCTGTTCTTTTTAGGCTTCATTAATACTCAGAGGTGCAAATGATTTTATGCTTGATGAGATGGACAGGGCTTTGCATGATGCTTTGTGCATTGTTAAGAGAACTTTGGAATCCACCACTGTGAGTAGCTGACTTGCTAACTAGTTCTTTATGGTGCTGTTTTGAAATTGAATATCTGTTTTCTCTTCCCTTTATTCAACTTTTGCTGGATATTTTAATTATGTTCTCGTTTTTGCTCTTTAGATTTCTTTTTGCACATGTTTTTATTTGCATTAACCGGTTTGTTTTCACTCAAAGAACAAATGGAAAACTGTTTAGTGAGTGATTTATCCGACACAGTTCATAATGATTGATCTTGATTTCTCTTGAAATAGGTTGTTGCCGGTGGTGGTGCTGTTGAGGCTGCCTTGTCCGTGTACTTGGAGAATCTAGCTACTACTTTAGGTTCTAGGGAGCAGCTTGCTATTGCAGAATTTGCTGAGTCTTTATTGATCATACCCAAGGTCCTCCTTGTAACCTAAATCTTTGTAATTTATTACTGCATCACTCTTAATTTCCAGTCAGTCACATTATTTTGTAAGGCAGGTGCTTGCTGTCAATGCTGCAAAAGATGCAACCGAATTAGTAGCCAAACTACGTTCATACCATCACACTGCACAAACTAAGGCAGATAAGAAGCATCTATCAAGGTACCTGTTTTCTATTCTTGCTAAGTTCAAAAGTGTCTTTCAGTGGAACCATAAAGTAGCACCCTTTGAATAGCTGTGTATAAATAATTCTTCGGGGGAAGTGAGATGGAGTTTCAAATAACTTTATTCTTCGACTAGTTAGTTATGTGCTTATAGCTTGTTAATTGTATGTTGCTGGTGAAAATGTGAAAGATACTGAGACCTGAAGCAGAAATTGATAAGGGATGGGTTCTTGATAATATTGAGACTGCAAATGCCTTGTGTTTCTTGGTTAAAAGGCAACAATACCTTAAAACCATGATGCAATAAGGGTGAAATCATGCGTTATCCTGAAGGCAAAGAAAATACCGTTTTATGTTCTCATGGGTTCTGGTGCCATGTGTAGTCAACGAAAATTCTGGTGCATGGTGTTGTTTCTATTTGGAATTATAAGGACAGATCATATAATGTTTTCGTTACATCTTCTCATTGCCCATCTGTTTTATCATTGTAGCACGGGTTTGGACCTCTTGAAAGGAACTGTACGTAATAACTTAGAAGCTGGTGTCATTGAGCCTGCTATGAGCAAAGTGAAGATAATACAGGTAACAATTGTTGAGAAATTGAAGTGGTTTTGATATTAATGTCAATATGGCTAAGATCCTTCTTCTCTCTCTCTCTTTTTGCCAGTTTGCTACCGAAGCAGCTATAACCATTCTTCGAATTGATGACATGATTAAGCTTATCAAAGATGAGAGTCAAAATGAGGATTAGATAGCATTGCAATGAACTTCAATTACTCTATGGGAGAGAACTAACAGGGATGCCTGGATCAGATATTTGGGTGGGATTTCGGTTGTTGAGTATTTTGATTTGTATACGTCTATGTTGGACAGTTTTCCTTTCTGCTTCAGAATGAACTCTCTGGTTCCGAAAATTCCAAGGTGTTGGTATTGTTAATTTTGCTTTAGTAACTCTGAAGTGTAGGTAAACTTTTGTACTCTCTCACTCTAGTTTTTTTTTCCTTCTTAAGAAACTATCTGGTGGAATGGCTGGCTTATACGAGTTAAACAATGTGCTGGTAACTGGATACCTGTGGATTGGATGTTTGCCTATCAGAAAATTTTGTTATGGATTCGGTTTTTTGTAGAAACTGTACGTTCCAATGGTTAGGCAGTTGCGTCGGGCCTGAGTCTATCTCTTTTGGGTTTTTCGTTGTGGACTGCCTCCTTGTTTATTGTTTTTTCATTGTCAATACAAATTGTAAAACTATTTGTTCGTACACTGATTTCTTTAGAGTTGGCAACCTAAAAAACTGGTAAGAGGAGGCTGAACACCATGCTAAGGATTGGGGTTGTAAAAAAACAATTTAGATTTGCAGAACATAAATTAAAAAAATTTAAATTCAAGTACCATTCAATTATAGGGTGTATATTTTTTATACATTAAAGGAAACTATGTAATTTGATTTCAATATTTTCATCTTTTTTTAATTATTAATATATGAAAGTAACAATGTAATTTTAATTCAAGACATTTTATTTAGTAGAAAGTGTGGTGTGATTTGAATTATTTGTGAGAAAAATGTTATAGAGATATTATGGGAAATAGTACACAATATCTGGTTATAGAAAGTAATATTATGTTTCTATGAGTTTTATATTGTCATAATTTATAAATTTATACATTTTTTTTTCTTGTAATAGTATATTTTATTAGGTCAGAAATCCTTATTAAACTAGACATCTTAGTTCAAATTACATATTATTTTTCGCTCAAATAAAAAAGAAATTTATTCCGAAGAGCACATGGGGAATGCACGTGCCGAACAATTTGCTTCGGGATCACAATCTGAGAGTTGAAGTCACGTGGATCAAATAATAAATAATATTTACTTCCAAAATCCTATCGGTTGACATGTCGTCTTCATCCGTCCTTCTCTGCTCCCCCCACCCCCATGAACAACGGTGAAATACCGTAAGTCTTTCACCATTTATCCTTTTTTGAAGATTCTTCGTGCTTCTCTTTTTATAGTAATGAGTACGAAGGATTGAAATTTGTATTGACGTGGTTCAATTTCAATTAGTTCTAAAACTATTACGTTCTGAATCTTTAATTATGCAAAATAATTAAAATCACTTTAATTTATTACTCTTATCTAAATGTTGAACAATCGGATGAATCCCTCCAGGCTACGATTTGGCTTTGGAAGCGAGAGATAGAGTTGCTCCTGTGATGATCTTCAAAAATCCATAAGTACATAACATAATTAATGGCTCAAATCCAATCGTATTATTATTCATGGCGTCCAAATGCCTATCTCCTTTATGCTTAAGTCTTGGACGTACGGGATCGTACCACCACAGACTTTTCAGCGAATAGCAGAAGCTAGCGGCCGGGAAGACCCCACCTTTAACAACCCAAAAGAGTCACCCCGCCCACCGACACTTATGACTATACCTTCCTTTTCCCTCTCACTCAATAAACCTGTGATTAATAGCGTGAATGACTCAAATAGTTCATGAACCAAAATCATTACTTGGTTAAGTTTATTAAGATAGAATATATAATTTTTAAAATTTTTATAATTATTATATATAATATTTTTTAAAAAAGAATTAAATTCAAATTCGAGTTCAATTCAAACTAAAATTTTAAAACTTGATCGGAATCAAGACCAAGTTCGAATTCGACCTGTTTACCCCCAAAACCCCCATATTTGTGGTACACTGTTTAGATGGATAAAACCACAGCAGGGCTGTAGCCAGCTCTCCTCTCCTCTCTCTAGTCTCTCTACCCATGGCTTTCTGCCAACCCTTCTTTATTTGTTTTCCGTTTTGCTTTCCTTCTTTAAGCACTCACATCCTTTAGTACTTTTTTCGGCATACCTTCTAAGTACACTTTTTAACTTTTTTTTTTTCTTAATTTTTTTCTTAAAATTTATATTTACTTTGAAAAGAAAATATATTATAAGATCTAATTGCTTTTTAAACTTTACTTAGATTTTTTTTGTTATATTATATACTCAATTTTTTTTCACTCTAACCCACACATTTTCTTTCTATAAAATTTAATTTTTATAAATTTCAAAATTAAAATTTATACAAAAACTCAAAACAAATTCCAATCCAAAGTTCAGCTTACTTTGTAAGAAAGCAAAACATATTAGGACTAAAATTTTAAAAAAGTGTGATTAGATCAATTTTTTGATAGTTTTATTTTGAATTTCATAAAGATTAAACAAATTTTAAAGATTTACATTACTTTTTAAAGTGAAATTCAATTAAAAAATTCAAATAATAATAAAAACTAATAATTTAATATTAAAAAATTATTAATTAATTAAAAAAATTAAAAAATACAAACCTCTTAATCAAGAGTATAAAATTAACTTGCGATATTAAACAACTGCATTCTAAGAAACTAATTTGGGATACACATTGTTTACTGAATATTTAAGTGTAGCTAGTAATGGGCGAATAAACAATGGTGGTGAGGAAAGTTAATTAAGAAGCTTGAAAAGAATAAATTAATCTCATTACATGTGCTGATGATTTAATGGTCACGTGACAAACAAATGGCAGAAATTCATTTGTCTACACATGTTTTCTCACTCACTCACACTCACTAAATTATGTTATCAACTATCAATCTGCAACTCTTTCTTGTTCCACCAAAAAAACAATTTTGCCTCTTTTTTTTTTTCCTTTCTTTTCTTTTTTGACTCTTTAATAATAAAATAAAGAGGTGTGCGACCTTAAGCATCTCCATTTAAATGATAAGTGTTTGAGTTCGAATCACTTAATGAACTGCTTAATATTGTATGCTAAACTTGTATTACTATTTACAAGTATTATAAGTTTCAATTTCTCCCGAATTAGTTGATAAGAACATTGTAGGAAAGAGAGAAGCATAGAATTTTCCGTTACTTTATAATTCTTACTCTTTAGTGTGGAGTTTTTTAAATTTTACGATAAAATTATGAAAATTCCATGACAATTTTCATTTCTTCCCAACCATCTCTCTCTCTACACTCATTCATTCTCTCTAACTTCACTCGAAGGTTTAGACGTTCAAAGTGGACAACTTTAAACATTTTATACTAAAAAAATATTAATTTTAAAGTAAAAAATAAAAAATATTAAAAATGATAATGGAAGCATCTAGCGCACCATATTAACTGGTGCGTCAATTATTGGTGCACGAAACTATTTGTGCGCCAATAACTTCGCGCATCACTTGCTTCCTTTTATCCTAGAGATCTAATTAAAAAAAATAAAATTTATCGTAAAATTTCTGTAATTTTATTGTAAAATTTATAAAATAAAATCAGCCTTACCGTATTATGGAGGAGTCTGGTCCCTTTACCCACGGTGGAATTGCATGGTCAGTCACTCCCTTCCCACGTTCCTGTGTTCCCTTCCCCCCTTCATTTTTCTATTTTATAGTTTCTCATTTTTGGGCATTGTACTCTGCTCTGCAACTGCTGCTATATCAAACCCCCTTTGCCTCCTCCCCCTTTCCCTTCCTCACTTACTCCTCAGTTCTAGAGAAAGAGCAGCAATGCGAGGTTGTTGAGCTGGATTTGGTAGCTAAGGGGAAGAAGAAATTAAGATCATGGATGTTTACGGTTTATCAACACCAGATGGATTTAGGATTGATGATCTACTTGATTTCTCAAATAACGACATTTTCACTTCATCTACTACTTCCACCGCCACCGCCACCGACTCCGACGCCATCCACCACCACCACCACCACTTTCCTAATTACTCAGACAAGAACAACTTTGCCGCCGGAAGTTCCGCCTACTTCCATACACTAAATCCGGATAATTACTCCGCCACCGACTTCACCGACGATATCCGCGTTCCTGTAAGCAACTGCAAACTTCATTATTTCTCATCTGAATTAATTATTTCAGTGTTATTCAGCTGTCGTGATTGAATGAGATTGCTAATTCGGAATTTCTTCTTCAGAACGTTGTGTTTTTTTTTTCCTGATTCCTTTTTTTATGATGTGAATGTATAGAATGATGATATGAAGGAATTGGAGTGGCTTTCGAACTTTGTACACGATTCATTCACTGAATTCCCGTCGAGTTCAATCACCGGAACGATGAACATTCGCTCGGAAACGCCATCCAATGGCCGTTCTCGAAGCAAGCGTTTCCGATCAACTGTATGGACCTCCGAATCAGCTACTACAAACTCCGATTTTAGCAATTCAAAGAAGAAATTAGACCAAAATTCAAAATCAATTACCAGCAGAGATAGATCGGCGTCGTCATCGGAAACCGTGCTGCGTAAGTGCACGCATTGCGAATCTGAGAAGACACCGCAATGGCGAACGGGACCATTAGGTCCGAAGACACTATGCAATGCTTGCGGTGTTCGGTACAAATCGGGTCGGCTCGTGCCCGAGTACCGACCCGCTTCCAGCCCAACTTTCGTGCTGACTCAGCACTCTAACTCTCATAGGAAAGTGCTCGAGCTACGGCGTCAGAAAGAGCTCCTCAGCCAACAGCAACAACAGCAGCAGCAGCAGCAAGAGTTGTACGGACACCGACACCGTCATTTTCAGGTCTGCTGACGGCAGCTAAAACTCGTGTTAGCAGGCAGCTGCAGATTTTTCTTTTTTGCTCTGTTAAATTTACAGCAAAGCTGGAATTTTTATTTTTCATGGTGAATTTTATTAAACAGGATCAATAATTTCTAATTTTATGGATTAATATTTGTTTTTTCCACCTAATTCTTTTTCCCTATCGACTTTTTATTTATTTTTGTTTCGGTGGCATTATTTTCTTACTAAATAACAAAATAATCCATGAGATAAATCTAAGGTGATTGATTACATACAAAACTATTCTCAAATTTTCTAATATTCTGAAAAAATATTTTTTTTTGAGAGATTGCGGTGATTTTATTATTATTATTATTTTCCTCTGGAATTCAAAACCTCAAAACCGTGGCTATCATCTCACAAATTTTTGTTTTGAAAACACAACAAATCATATAAGCTCAGATCAATTACACGATGATCTTTCTATTAACATATTAAATTAACGTATTGTATTAAAATTATATTAGAGTTTTTTTACTTTTATATTAGAGTTCATTAAAGTGAGAAATTATATGACCTGAATAAAGTTACCAACAGAGCAATATTAACCATTTTTATTAACATATTGTATTGAAATTCTATTAAAGTTGATAAAATAAGAGAACGTATGACCTGAATAAAGTCAACGACCAGACAACAGTCTGTTGGCTCTCAGTTACAATGATGACTAGGAATCGCAACGGGGACAGGTTGGGTTTGAGTACACTAACCCCAGACTCTTTCCCACCTTCCTATTCGTCGCCATCCCCAATCCATCCCTGATATTTGGGATGAAATCTAGCCCCATCTCCAATCTATCCCCACAAAACCTATTGAGTAATTAGGGACCCAAATGGGGAATTAGATATTTAATTTTTTATAACTCTATTAATACAAAATAATAACACACATGCTACAAAAATCCCAATGGCAAGGATAAGGCACTGAATTGATAATTGAGAGAGTAAAGACAGAGGGAGAAGCCAAGACTGAGAGAGTTAAATTGAAATACTTAAACTTACTTGGTTAGCACCCCATCTAGCAGAGCGCAGGCCTTCAAAGGGGAAGAAGACAGAATAATATTGGTCTTTTCGTTTTTTATTTTTTCTCTTTCGTGTGTGTATATATATACACATATTATAATAAGGATGGGTGGGAATGGATCGAAATGAGTGAAGTCGAGACCGGGTGGGAATAGGTAAAACCTAATCCCACCCCTAACTCATTCCCAAATTTAGGTACAAATTTAAAATCATTCCCAATAGGATTCTCAGTTGAACGAATTTCGATAAGTTGAGAGTAAGTGGGCATCCGAAACCCGCCCATTGCCATTACTGAGTGCATTCCTTGCTGTTGGGCCATATACCCAAAAGACCATTTTGGTTCTAAATTTACCCATAAAAAAAACTATATAGGTGAACATTATAGAGCTCTTTATAGAAATAGAATTATTTTTCTTAGCAAAAGAAGTTGTGGAAAAAATAAACAAGAACAAATATTTTTGCATCTTCTGGCACTTCTCATATACACTTATACAATGATCACCAACATTTCGTGCAAGCAACCTCTGTATGTCCGTGTTTTGGGACAAAACAATGGGGAACCTGTTATGGGTCAACATCATCATAATCTCTTATTTTTATTCTATAAAGGAACTACTCTTCCACATAAACTAAACCCGATTATAGATCAAAATACAGTTGCAGAAAATCTCACAACAAACATGAATCTCAAGACCCCTCAGATGATTGGGACATTGGGCTACCCGTTAATCACTGAAACGGCAATTGTAAGAGAACGAGTTGGAAAAATCAAGAAAAAGGACTTAGAGCTCAAATAGAAATGCCATGATTGCTTATCTTTGTGACCTCCTTTGTGAGAACACTCCTCTCTTTCTTTGCTTCTGAAGCAACTTTAGACACCTGAAAATTTGCAAGGAGAACTGTGTTTAGGCAACTAAAAAGTGCAATGGATAGTACATTTCTTTATTATTTTAATTGGTGATTACAAAAAAGACTAGCAACACAAGAGAACCAATGCGTGTAAAATAAAATCCAATAGTTCCCAAGAAACATACAAGAACTTGTCATATACTCACACAAGAGAAGTGCCAAAAACCTATAAGAATTCCAAAGCCATTGGCAATCCAGAGAACTCGAATACACAGGTAAGGTAACCATCAGCTAGAAACAATTTAAGAGTCTAGATTTTTCTCTCATCTAAAGGGCAAAGAAAGAATCTTCATATATGAAAGACTCCCTCCACAAAAATTTCTTGTACCTTTGTTGGAGGACCCAAATATGCAAGGGAAAGGATCAGCTCACATCGCACTGTCTTTGCGAATATAGTAAGAATTAAGGATATTTAAACAAAGTATCACATTGTTCTGCTCTATTTTGCACTTTCCTACCCCATAAGTTGGAATATGAGGCTACACATTCAACTATTCCTTTCTTCCAATCTCAAGAAGAAACTGTATCCAACTTAAAGAGTTTAGCAGTTAAGCAAATGCATGTAAAAATATTAGCAAATCAGCTGGGAATTACTTGTGTTCGGAATCGAGATGCTTCTCTGCTGGGCAGTTCCCGAAGAACATCCTTCAGACCTGGAATAAAGACAACCAGAAAGTAAACCCAGTTAACAGTTCATTCACCAATCCAGAATAAATGCAGGTATTCAGCAGATGACGCAATCACATAACACACAATGGCCATACCCTGGGCTTGTCTTTCAATCTTATAAGCTGAGCTAATGACACTCTGGATTTGTTTCCCAGCTTGCCTGCAAATATTTTAGCAGGGAAAATAAGATCTCAGAGAAAGAACAGAGCAAGTTACTTCGTGAAAAAGAGTTAAACAGCACCAGTCCTGCAGAAACAAACCTGAGTTTTGTCCTTCCACGAGTCATCTCCTCTTGAGCTTGTAATGCCGTTTTCTGAAGCAAAAGAATATATGATTCTCAAATGGCATATTTGACATTGAAAATCAGAATAATCCATGCTCAAAAAAGTTGGAAACCCAAAGAAGATGGCACCATGAAATAAATTTCTAGGCTAAAGTATGCTTGAAACATCTATTCTCCATCCCCAGCCCAGAAAGTCTAATACAAAGTAACAACATTAGGGACTTTCAGCTTACTCACTGAAAAGACGGGCAAAACAGAAAAAAAAAAAAAAAAAGAAAAAAAAGGAGAAACTCCATCTGAAAGAGGTTTCTGGCACTACGGTTCTGAGAAGTAGTAGACCTTTATTTTTTTTCTCATGAGATAGTTGGTTAGATAGCAGCTATTACAAATGAAAAGGAAATTCCTGATTCACCTGTGGTTGAAGCAAACCACGTGGATGAAATATAACCATCAATCAAAATAAAGAATAAAAACCAAGCTTGAAAGCTCACCTCCAATTTTTCACTTTCTGTCTTCAAACGTTGAAAAGTTTCCTGCAACTTTTTGACTTTTGCATCAGCTCTTGAAAGCAAAGCCTGCAGCAGCATTGTTTGTTAAAAGCAATGATCCCCAGATTCAGTGCTTGGAAACTTGAGACAGTTAAGAAGTTCAGAAATCATTCTCACTTCTCTTTTCAAAATAATTTTATGTTGACCCAAAAAAGAAAAAAAGACTATAAACTACATAACCATCTTATGACAGCTTTCATGTTACAATGAGAAGCTAATGGACTACATTTTCCCAGCAAATATGTTTTCTGCATGCGAACAGACAGCTATCATGAGCAAATATATCTTTTAAAACCGATGCAAGAGTTATTACAGTGATAGAGGCATTGAAAAGAGTCAGCCTTTCTTCTGGATGCCATCTATCTATTGCATAAAACTACTAACTCGTTAAATTGACTACGCGCCATTCTGATTTTTGACAAGAAACATGTCTGAAAAGATGGATAACTCACTCATCTCAAGTGCAGAAATTAGTAGGTACAAGAGGAATAATTTTGAAACCTCAAAGACAAATTATTGATTAACCCATTAATAGAAATTTTCAAAATGGAGCAGCAACTGACTCAAATGCTACGGAACTCTATATACACCATATGTATTAAAAAGTTTATAGTGAACATTCAGGACAATTACCTCTTCATTCATAAAAAAGCGCATTGTGTTGTAGTACAAGAAACGCCTTGGCCCTACAGGTGAAACAATTCTTAGACAAAATATATAGAGCAGCAATTGTGATATATATTGCAGTAATGGGTGAGATAAATGTTGCATCAGAAAAGAAAGAAGCCAAAGTACTAATATATATGCACCCATTTTTAGATGCTAAATCTAAGGAGAGAACAAAAACACATGTATTACATAATGCATCAAAAAAAGGTGATCGAGTGAAGGCTACAATGCACCAAAAGATGATGCTCCTGATTCTTCGCAAAAATATTAGGGTTATTGATTTCAATTTTTCATCCAAATGCAAAAAATACTAACACTTTAAGTCCTCAGGAAAATGTTAAAGTTAATCATTTCCCCTTTCCAATCAAATGCAAGCAATACTAACAGATAAATAAAATAGCTCAGGAAACGTACTTTTCAGACCCAGAAGTCCTACACCAACAATTGATGCTGTTGTGATTAAAGGGTTAGCAGCAGCAAGATGAATGCCCTCTGCAAAAGATGTCCATCGTAAATCATTAAGAAGAACATCATATCTTGCAACTAAAAGAGGAAAAGTGCTAACTATTTTCTATAAAAATCTTGAAATAATTTAATTGGAGCAGACCTTTAATCTTCGCAAAAACAATCTCCTCATAAGCACTATATTCAGACTTAGCATCTTGCAAATAATCCTGCGATAAGATTGTCTCAGATCAAATAATACTCAATGTGATCAAAAACCAAAGATTCTCTAGTTTTCTTTTGTAATTTAATCCCCTCTGTCATAATAGTTGTGACAAACTGAAAGGAAAAATAAAGACTATCTGAAAAAGTAATGCCTAGACATACAATATATACTGTGATCAACCTAATTATCTACTGCCTCACAATAAAAAATGCACAAGAACTTAATAAAGACTAGCTAGCTGCAAACTAATTCAAATAAGAAAGTACATGCCAGTACAAAACAAATCTCTTTCCCGATTTTCTCTTAATCTTTCAATTATTAGCGTAGCAAATAAATTTTACAGGTCACAGAAATAAGCACAAATTATTCCTGCGGCTGATTTTCCCTGAAAAAAAAAAAATGCTACTTACAAGCGTTTGACTGAAATGAGCTGAGGAGGTGGTGCGTATGCTTTCAAGTCGGGATTTAGTAGAAGCTATTGCATTCTCCGTTGCAGACTCGATGGTCCTCTGAGCCAACAGCGCCTGCTGCACGGCGTAGTTGATCCACGGAACAGCAGTTTCTTCCCCTAGGGTTTTCAATTTCTGGGCAGAATAGACATCACTGCCGCCTTCGAAGTGTTGCAAGGATGATGATGCATTTGGTTTCTCGGATGATGATGCATTTGGTTTCTCGGAAGATGATGAATCTTCATCTATCGTCGCCATTTGTGCACAGAACTTCTCTACAAATTCCCAGATATATAGCAGCTCGGAATTCTGGAAAAAATGATGCCCGGGAAGATCACCAGACAAAAGAATTACTAGTATAAGATAGATTTTCAACCAAAAAAATGCATTTTCTCAAATAATGTAAAAAAAAAAACTAAATTAAAGAAAAAGGTCCTTGAGGATAAATAAAGATCATTATTTATTGAGAACAAAAGTCAATAATAAAAATTTGTTTGGAATAAAGATAAAGAAAAAGTAATAAATATTATTTTTACTCTCAACATATTTTCGTCTTTCGTATTATATTAATGGTCGGCTATTGATTTTTATTTTCTTCCTCTAAATTAATTTATATACATAATTTTTTATTATTTTAAACGATTTTTGATTGACTTCACTTCAGTAAAGTACATTTTTTAGAATATTTCCTCTTAAAAGAATTTTTATTTTGAAATGATTTGTAAAACTTTTTTTCTAATTTTGAGTTAAGTTCTTTATATTTTTACTCTTTTTAATTGAATATAGTTGAAGTTAAATTATTGTTAACTTGTCAATATCGTAAAAAAATGTTCAAAAGAATTAAAAGGTGTATATGTAAATTAGTTAAGAAAGAAAAAATATAAAATTAATAATTAAGAGCCTAAATTAATATATAAAAATATATCAACAACTAACTAAATTTGTCAGAAATGGTTTAAAAACACTATAAATTAGTTGAGAATAAAAAAATATATTATTAATAATTATAAACTAAAATTAAACACAAAAATATGTTAGGGGAAAAAATTTACTCAAGGAAATCACTTTATTACATTTTTTGATAAATAAACCAATTTATTACATAAATCTATATTGGGCCCAAATAGGAGAAGAGTATGTGTCGGTACAAACCCACTTTGCCCCCTCGAACCGGCCCATCTCGGTCCACATAAAAATCGATTCCCGCACTCGATTGTCGACTTCACACACTTCATTTCGACATCGGCAATTACTGTTGATTTTGTTTCCGTCATTTCAACGTGAAAATTCTTTGTAGCAATTTTCTCCCTGCAAGTTCTCGTACTGCTCACTTTGCAAGAACCCTAGCTATCACTGAGCTCTTTTCGCCATGATCCCCTTATCTTCCACCGCGCCCGGTCAGATTCGGTACCTGCTCCAGAGCTTGAATGCCTCCAATTCCGACTCCGTTTTCCAAGAACTCTGCCAGGTATATTTACTAACCTTAACTCTAATTATTCGTCTATTTTTTCTTAGGGTATTAATTTTGTAAGCTGACTTTGATTCAATTGACTATTTGGAGTTCATAATCTGTTTTCAACTATTTGTGGTTGCTAGTGATTACGAAAGTTGTTCTTTTAATTATTTTTTCTTGTTGTGGTGCATTGTTAAGACAAGGTGATAATTTGGTTCAAGTGCTTAAATTTTGAGATTTTTGGTCCTCGACTGAGGTGCTTGGTAATGACGTGGATCAATTGAGTAACTCAAGTTGGCTAGGAATTCTTCGTTATCCTATGTTTTCCTTCTTATAAATATTAAGGATATAATTTTTGCCCCTAGCCTGGAGCTAGGTTTAGGCAGAAATTTGCCTCTTTTTTTCTAAAAGAAAAAATTGGGTTGAGTTCAGAAGTTCTAGATTTCTATTGAATGTGGTCCCTTTTCAAATTATTTGGAGTAATGACTTCACTTCATCCGTAACCTTGTTTCAATTGTGTGACAAACTATGTGCATAAGTGCATCTGGGTCAAGAATTTGGCCTGGAATTTCCTGGAAGCTTGTGGCACATTTACTGTTCCTACATGGATTACATTTTGCTTTGTGCAAGTGCATGAAATGAATGTTAATGAGGTCACAAGCTAATGAATATGCCAATAAGGTCTAAGCATTGATAACGCTGTGGCGATCATCCATTGTTAAAGATGGGGCCAATAACCTACTATCTATATGAGCAATGGATTTATATGGAGTCTTCCTCAGGTTTGGGAGATGATGAACTCCATATGTGTAGGTTAGAATTGAAAGTGGATTTAAATTTTAATGTTATGGAAATGGATTTGGTTCCAGGATTTCCCTCGTACTAATTGTTTTGAAATTCAAACAACTTTCAAAGGTAGTGGGAAACATTTTAGAATGGAAGACATTTCTGAATACAGCCTTAGTGTTACTGGTTGAGGTGTCCATGTGATTGCGCAGAGTTCCTGAACTATAATTGCTTGAAAGTTAGTCAAATTTATACTCTAGGAACTTTGGCTAGTCTTCATATCAAAGTAAAATGTGGCTCTTTTTTACATGTCTAAATGTCGACACAATTTGTCTATTTGAGTTCAAGTGTTGCCATTTGGCTAGTCTTCATATCAAGCTGCATACATGCTACATTTGGGAATATTAATATTAGTATTAACTGCCGTGAGCTTATTTAGGAGCAAAAGTGATAAATACAAGTATAATCATTTGGAGTGATCATTTGCAATCCTGCTATATTCTCTCCCTCACTCTCCCCTCTCTCTCTCTCTCACTTTCTCTCTCTCTCTCTCTCTCTCTCTCTATATATATATATATGTGATTTCTTATTGCCTATACATTCTGTTAATTGTTCCTCCCGTCATTTATTTGATTAGTTGTTTTGTGGTTAATATGTTGTACTAAGAGATAAACTTTTGTTTTGCCACATAATATATGTACCTATAGTGAGTGAAACGTATTTGGATGATAAATGAAATACACTTATTTCACGTCCTTTCCTTCCTATTTGTCTATTTGGACCATGTTTTGTAAAAGTATACTTTGTTGAAGTTTTGGGAGATATGGGTACATTTTTTTAATCATTTAGTCTGGCTTGGGCTCTGTTATGAAACTAGGCCTCATGCTGTGAGCTTTGTCTTGAATTTCAATTGTATCTGCTTTATTGCTCCTCTATACATTGTTAAAATTCTGTGTCCTGGTTAGCCATCTTATCTTTGTTGATTCTGGGAGTCTCTCTGTGTCCATAAATCTGAGAGTAATCTTTTCATTTCATTAAAGTTTACTTTCATTGGCTGTCATGAAGAGACTTTAATTTACATACACAAATAGGAAATGCGTTTACTTGTTTGAGCCTGCTTCAACAAGTGGGATTCAACATTCTTGATTCTTAACAAGCTACATGGAGAATGTAAAATGCAAAAAACTTTACATCTGGGTGGAATGAAGAAGCTGAGGCTACAAGTTACTATATAATCACGATGCTTGGATGTTGTAATGAATCTGGGAGAATATCCCCTTTTGCTGATTAGAGTCTATATTCATATTTCTTACAAAGCTATGCTTTATTTTCATGACAGTTTGCGGCATATGGAGTCGAAGGAAGCATATTGTTACTTGTGACCACCTTGGATCACCTAAATGTGTTTGGAAGAGACCTGAAAAATGTAGATGTTGAACCAGTTTTTGCTTCAGTTTTCAAGTATATCTTGACTAAGCCCAACTGCAGCACAGTCTTCTGCGAATCACTAAAGAGTCCTTCAGTCTCCGAGGAATTTCTGGAGAATTTGTCTAGTGCGTTCCACCTGTCTGCATCTGAGAAAATTGGACTTGGCCTGGCATTGTCAGATTCAGAAAACCTTGACATCAGAATGTGTGGTAATGTCTCTTGCTCCCCCACCATCCTATTCTTGTTCATGGCAGTCAAACTGATTACTGATGCAGAAGAGCATTGGTTTAGATTTAAAATTCAGTCAAGTATAACAAAAAAGGTTAGTTGCATTACGGAAGTTGGAAATCTGTCGGCTTCTGCTCAAATATTAAAATTTTGCTTTGCAGGAAAAAACTTCTGCATGGGCCAGATCGTGGAATTGTTTGCTCATCACATGTCTATTGACTCTGCTGAGCTTATTCAGGAGATTCTCATGTTCCTTAATCGATCTGAAGGCCTTTCCAAACATATAGATGCTTTTATGCAGATGTTATCGCTTGTACAATTGAATGATGAAGCACAGTTCATTTTGGCTCCATTGCTTTCTGATGAACTTCGTGAGACCAACTTCTTTGGGTATTTCATCTAACCGATATACTTGTTTTATTAATGTTCTACTGCTGTCAGTCCTGCCAGGTTATTAGAAGCCTTTCCCGTAGGAACTGAACATGCTTTGTGGCTTTTTATGTCCTGACTGCTGCAGGAATTTAAATTTCTTAAATGAAGAGAACGAAGATGATTTTGATGCTGTTCTGGCAGATATGGAGAAGGAAATGAGCATGGCGGACATAATGAAGGAATTGGGTTATGGTTGCACTATGAATGTCTCACAGTGCAAAGAGATATTATCTCTTCTTTCCCCAGTTACTGAGATAACTGTTGCTAGAATACTGGGTACAATTTCCCGTACATACTCGGGTCTTGAGGACAACCAGAATTGTTTCTCAACCTTCCGTGGCGCTCTTGGTAGCAGCATTTTGCCTGATATACCGTCTTTAAATTCTTGGAATGCTGAGGTGCTTATTGAATCAATCAAACAGCTAGTAAGTGGCCGTCTTCTGTACAGGTACTTTTTTCGTGGAAATAGCACTAATTTTTTATATTTACATTTTTTTATCTTCCAATTATTTACAGGCTCCAGGAATTAATTGGAGAATTGTTTTTGAGAACCTGGATCATGAGGGATTCTATATCCCTAATGAGGCGGCTTTTACCTTTTTTATGTCCATCTATAAGCATGTTTGCCAGGTATCTTTTATATTTTCATTTATTACCTTTATTTATGTCGTCAGTAGTGATAGAAAGATTTTGGAGTAGATGACATGGCATAAAAAGAGATGACCGGGTGAAAAACTTGAGATTAAGCAACATCCGGATATGAACAGAAAATTAGATATGTATGCTAAGCAACAAGGAGTTTCTAACAGTTACCTGCTGCCTTTCAATGTCTCCACAATATCAACCATACTGTTTTTTTTTTTGGGCTAGGTAATATATCAACCATATTGTGATTATTGGGAGAACATATGACTGTTTAAAACTAATTGAATTGAATTGAGAATATAGAAATAAAAGACAATGAGAAAACTTGAAATACAAAGAACCGAAATCTGAAACTAGAGTAAAAAATTAGTACTAATGGAGTCCATGGGAGAAATTGAAACATCTAGTGCCTTTGTAATGTGCTCTTAAGCTCTAGAGTGTCACTTTTTGACTACAAAACATTATTTGAGAGAGAGAGAGAGGGCGGGCTTGAACGTTAATTTTTTATGATCACGACAGAAATGATTTGGTAAAAGGAGGGTTATTCAGGTGAGATCAATTATGAATAGCAGCTAGAGGGTTAGGACACCCCATCTTTAGAGATAAAGGGCATAAACTTTTTGCATATCATAGTTCCAGGCAAGGCATTTAGCTGAATGTTTCTGAATTTGCTGTTAAACTTTGAAATCTAAAACAATGCTACTCTTTGTTGAGGCATTTGCCCCTCCTTTCCCTTGTGTAGGTCTGCCTCTGATCTTCAATAAGAGGATCGAATATTATTGAATTACTAACCTTGCAAGGCTGAACTCTGGAATCTACCCTATGCAGGACCCGTTTCCTCTGCATGCTGTTTGTGGTTCTGTCTGGAAGAATGCTGAGGGTCAGCTCTCTTTTCTCAAGCATGCTGTCTCAGTGCCTCCTGAAGTGTTTACTTTTGCACATTCCATGAGACAGCTGGTATTTTCTTTTTCAATCCGTTGCATTTCTTGTAAAACTGTTTTCTTTTGTGTTTTCTGCTGACATAGTATTCTGATCATGCAGGACTGCAATGATGCCGTAGATGTCCACAAGTATCAACATGGAGCTTGGAGGTATGTCTGGTTAAGCCTCGACCTTCTGGAGGTGTTGTGCCAGCTAGCTGAGAGGGGTCATGCTAATGCAGTTCGGTCGATTCTTGAGTATCCTCTAAAGCAATACCCAGAAGTCTTGCTCCTTGGGATGGCCCATATCAAGGTACAAATCTGACAAGATCCTATTTTTGTACTTAATAAAGCTTCTCTGTCATATATGTTTATGTGCTTCTAAACTTGCAGACTGCGTATAACCTCATCCGGAATGAAGTTTGTTCTGCTGTATTGCCTATGATAGTTAAGAATGCAACAGGGAATGCCTTGATTCTTCGTATATGGCATGTTAATCCCACCGTGCTATTGTGGGGATTTGCGGAACTTCTTAATGCAGATCCAGAGTCAGTTGCTAAAGTTTTGGATGCCTGCCAGGAGCTTAAGGTTGGGGTTCACATTGAATTTATTTTTTGAGTAGTTAGTCGTATATTTGGTTAATGACTTTTTGTTGCCATAGGAAATTCGTTGTATAAGCATGATATTTATCTGTATGATTTGATTAGTTAATGGTTTATTTTTATCTTAAACCTCTATATACCTGGTTGCACATTCTGGTTTGTTGTATTCTGCCATATTTTTTTGTCCGTTAACTGATATGATTGAGAGTACTGACTTTTTATGTGCACTAGTTCTTTTTTTGAAAAACTATAGGGATGTCAGTTTCTTGCTTTGATTCTCTCTTTGGTATGTTAAATTGATTCTTTTGTGTTTCAGATTCTATTGCAGGTTTTGGATATGATCCCTTTTCATTTTGGTATCAGACTTGTTGCACTTGCTTCCAGAAAGGAATTTATAGACTTAGAGAAGTGGTTGAGCTCTAATTTAACTGCTTACAAGGATGCATTTTATGAGGTGCTTCCATATGCTTTCTCACATTTATATTGGGTGAAACATTAGCAAGCTAAGCCTGCAGTCTGATGTGGATTACATAATTATATACATCTTAAGAAATAATAAGCGCTTTAGGTTCTAATTCATGTTGCTTCTTCAGGAGTGTCTCAGGTTTCTAAAGGAGGTTCAGCTTGCTGTTCAGGAGGTTTCTGTGAACCGCTTTCAACCTTCTGTGGCTCTTTGGAATATTTATTCAGAGACTTCTTCCACCTTCTTAAAGGTCTTGCTGATATACTGGAAATGTGTAATATATGGTTGTCCATGAGTGCTCTCTCTGGTGCATTACCTGTGGATTCTTTATGCAGGTCCTTCAGTCTCATGCAGGACTGATATCTGCTGGCCACTTATCTGAGGAACTGGAAAAATTTCATGTGACTTACATGCATGCTAATTCCCGGCCAAGAAATGGTGGGGGTACTGATTCATCAACTACTGATGGTTATGCTGATGATGTTGAGGCTGAAGCAAACTCGTATTTCCATCAAATGTTTTCTGGTCAACTGGGAATTGAAGCAATGATTCAAATGCTCGCTCGTTTCAAGGAATCTCAAGAGAGAAGGTTATTCTTCAAGATCTGGACTTAGTTTTACACATGGTTTTGGTCAGGTGGCTGACACTATTCAAAATGAGAATTTTAGCGCTTGATTTGACTTCTGAAAACCATCTCGAGGTGGTGTGTGTAGTATATGGTCTTGTCTCCAGCAATTAATTTAACTAGTTAAAAACAGACTTCGGGTTTCTCTTTCTTTCCTATTAAGATAGCTTCAACCCTCGGGGAAAAAAAAAAAAGAAGGAATCATGTCAACATTTTGATAGATAAGTCTATAATAGGACCTTTTTGGTATTCTATTCGAATTTTGGATTTAAACTTATCGAAATATAAAAAGATGTTTCCACATAACTGGTGATTCCAAATTTTACGTTCATTTATTTATTTTTGCCTAGAATTATATTTTTAGTCTTCCAACAATGATTTTGACTGGTAAAGTTTTTATTTACTGACAGGGAACAATCTATTTTTGAGTGCATGATTGCTAACTTATTTGAAGAATACAAATTCTTCTCTAAGTATCCTGAAAGACAACTCAAAATTGCTGCTGTTCTCTTTGGTAAGGCTGTATGGAGAATTCTCATTATTTTATGTATTATTTACTGCACATCTTTTTACATTTTGTCTATATTGTCTTTGAAGCTCGTGTTTTCTCTTTTGTGCATTTCCTTTTTGAAAGCCCTTGCACTTTTTGTTACCACACATGCCTGGATTGCATATCTTGTTGATGTCTTTGTTGCAGTTCTATTTCTGTGTGTCTATTTCATTCTTATTAGATTGGTGGAATGATATTAGATGTGTTCATATTGCTACTTTCTTTTAGGGTGTATTTGGATTGGATTTAGAATCCAAAACCCTTTTATTTTTCTGCTTTGGACCCCGCCTCCTCTCTCACAAACCATCTACTTTTTACGAATCCCAAGTAAAAAATCTGTACCTTTTTCAAACTTAAATCCATACAAATGCACAGTGTTTAGAGTTTATTGGGACTAAAAACAAGATGTTATGAAACTTTACACTCTCGGGGTATGGAAGCTTGATACAAGAAGTGGCAGCCTGACCAGCCTGAAGTTGGCAATCAACTATATGCTTAACTCATGCCCCAGGAATCTTGGTCATAGGGGTGGATATCAGTGGTTAAAAAATCTGGCCTTGCAAAACATATTTACTTTTTTTATCATTATGCTTATGTGGATAAATGTATAGCTGGTAAATGAGGTCTGGTTTTATTTTGCATCCGAAGATGATATATTTGTCAATGTTGCCCTTCTGGCACTAGATAAAAAGGAAAGTAATTTTCTTGTCTCAAACTGACGAGTTTCTTTGTATGTTGAAATGTGAAATACTACAAATGAACCTGATGAGTATTATAGAATGTTGTAGTCTTCTAGTTTCTATATTTGTATGTCTTTCTCCCACTGTAGTTTTGAGAATTATCAAGGTTGCTTTCGAAGTCATTCCAAAATTCCTTATCAAGCAGTTTTTGCAGGATCCCTTATCAAACATCAACTTGTAACTCATCTCACCCTTGGTATTGCTCTGCGGGCTGTTTTGGATGCTTTACGCAAACCTGCAGATTCAAAGGTTTATATTATTTGTTCATCATGAAAGTTTTGAGTTATTGGATTTTCTGTGATACTAATGATGTTTCTATGTCTATGAAGATGTTTGTCTTCGGGACTAAGGCTTTGGAACAGTTTGTAGACCGGTTGATTGAGTGGCCGCAGTACTGCAATCATATTTTGCAAATATCTCACCTGCGTGCTACTAATTCAGAGCTAGTCACTTTTATTGAACGAGCTCTCGCCAGGATCTCTGCCGCACATTCAGAATCTGATGCATTCCACAGTACTTCTGGAGATCAACATGGTCCTAATCAAGCAACATCTATGGAGGTAAATAGGATGTGTTTAGTCAGTTGTTTGTGGGTTTTCCAGTTGTGATGGTAGATAAAGAATGTGCTCTAGGTATTGGTTGCACTGAAAAGTTGTGTTACTGCTTCTGCAGAGTATGTGGATTCTTGCTAAGGCAGTCTTGTGAACTGTATGGCTAGGTTGTGTTTGGTCGTATTGCAATTGGAATTCCAGCGATTTCAATTCCAAAGATTTGAATTTCTTTGTTTGGAAAATCTATAGAATTGGCGTGGAATTCATTTCTAATTCCAATTCCTCTGTTTAGAATGTCCATATTTCTGTTTTCGGTTTTTTCCAAAATAAATGTCCACTAATAAGGAACACATTCTGTCTCAACTTCGGGCACCATAATGTCTGAGACATGACTCCAGCAACATATATGTGCTCCGAACCTCCTTAATTAAGTGTATATCAGAATACGAATGTAGTCACCTCCTAAAAATATGTTTGCGAAGTCAGATGTGGAAACTAGTAGCGGATGGTGATATGCTTGTTATCAAAATTTCATGTTTCCTGGACTAATCTATCTGCATGTGGACTGAAATTGGTTAAATTCTTTTTTAGATTCCGGGCTCATCTTTTCAACTGATGGGATCTAGTACATCACAGCAGGGACTGCAAGTTTCTTCTCCAATCCAGATCTCTCAGAGGCAGCAGAACTCTTTGGATGAGAGGAAACCATCTGCTTCTCTGTCTAGTTACTTAAAACCAGCTTTGTCTTCTGCTGGCCAACCTGCTGGTGTTCTGTCAACTGATACTGCTAGTGTCCACAAGGCATGTGCTATAATGACCATTTTATTTGGCTGTTTGATTTATCTGTATCTTTTTTAAAAATCAATCCCTTGACTGCATTTTCATTGTAAGCAGTCGCAAAGTTCTGTTAGCGCTTCAGTAGCTCACTCCTCGCCTGGTTTTGTTCGTCCGTCCCGGGCTATTACCTCGGCAAGTATGTTCTCCTGCTCCAGGGATTTGCTTTTGCTTTATCCTACATGGAATATGCCTGAATCCAGCTTACGATGCTTCTGTGTTTCTTTCTTTTGTTTTAGGGTTTGGTTCTGCATTAAATATTGAAACACTTGTCGCTGCTGCGGAGAGAAGGGAAACTCCAATAGAGGTACTCTTTTTAACAACTTAATGTTGTCTTGGCCTATTTTTGTCCTTTGTGTCCCCTTACATATTAGAATCTTCTAATACAAGCTACTTAACTCTGAGTACTAGAGAACTTCCTCCACCTTGATATTCTAATGTAATATATATCTAATAACTCTTATAAAATATATCTGTCGGTACAGTATAGTAATGCTTACCCTTTCAAACATGGGGTAGTAAATTGCCTTGATGTAATGCCAAGTGTGTTTAAGCATTCTTTCAAAACTGGACCAGACAAGCAACCTGCATAGAGGGCTGACTGAAAGAATTGGTTTACGCGACTCATATGGGATGTAAAATTAAGCCCATATGAGCCATAAAGTGCTTATCTCTAAATAACAATAAAGCAGAGTCGAAAACAATTTAAATGAAAAGAAAATATGATACAGAGTATTAAAGAAATTTAGAGAGCCCATTCCAGACTTATTTCTCCTGTTACCTGTTCACTGGTTTTCCCTTTTTGTTTTTGTTTGTTTTTGTTTTTGCCTTTCAAACATGGGGTAGTAAATTGCCTGGATGTAATGCCAAGTGTCTTTAAGCATTCTTTCAAAACCGGACTGGACAAGCAACCTGCATAGAGGGCTGACTGAAAGAATTGGTTTATCGCGACTCATATGGTATGTAAAATTAAGCCCATATGAGCCATAAACTGCTTATCTATAGATGACAATAAAGCAGAGTCAAAAACAATTTAAATGAAAAAAAATATGATACGAGTATTAAAGAAATTTAAAGAGCCCATTCCAGACTTATTTCTCCTGTTACCTATTCGCTGGCTTTTCCTTTTTGTTTTCGTTTTTTAATCAGTTTGTCAAGTAGCATTTAACTAGATGGGCATGTTTGCTTCCCTACCAGTGTGACCGGCGAGTCTGGTCGCATTTTCTTACTGCTCTCTTTAAGTGATTGAGTTGGGCATTATGAATGGATTTATTCTGTAAACTGTCTTCTTTCCCTTGTTGTCAACATCATTAATTGTTTTTAATCAAATGTTACTGTTAGTTTTTAAATTGGCCTTATTTAAGCCGTTGTTGCAATAAGAAGTCCTTTGTGCTCCTCTCCGTTGTTTCTTAAATTAGTTTCTCATGGAAGGAATTTTTTTATTGCTTGTGAGTTTAATGTATAACCAAGAAGATAATGACATGTTTCCAAGTTCTCTTCTGGTTTCTTGTTCCATACTTCTTCTCTGCAATACATTTTTGCTTTTGCAGGCCCCGGCTTCAGAAATTCAAGATAAGATATCATTTATCATAAATAATTTAGCTGTTGCAAATTTAGAAGCTAAAGCAAAAGAATTTATGGAGATTTTGAAAGAGCAGTATTATCCTTGGTTCGCTCAGTATATGGTGATGAAAAGGTCAGATTTCTTTTGAACCTCTGTCTCTTTGAGCATGATATGATATAATATTCAGTACTGCATCTTGCTTGCAACAATTAATGGCCATCATCACTGACTTTCTTTTTATGTTTGGTTGTTTATCTATGTAACCATTATTAATTTCAGAGCTAGTATTGAGCCGAATTTTCACGACTTGTACTTGAAGTTCCTTGACAAATTGAATTCGAGACCTTTAAACAAAGAGATTGTACAAGCTACATATGAGAACTGCAAGGTTTTTGCACCTGCTAGTATCTTAATGTGATTCAAAACTTCTTGTTTTGGACTTGTAAGTAGCATGTGCATTTTTCAGGTTCTTTTGGGTTCAGAGCTCATAAAATCAAGCTCCGAAGAGCGTTCCTTGCTAAAGAATCTGGGAAGCTGGCTTGGGAAGATCACTATAGGAAGGAATCAAGTTTTAAGAGCAAGGGAGATTGACCCTAAATCTCTGATTATAGAGGTTCTTTTATTGATTCAGTCTTCTTGGACTGGTTTTACTCTTTTTTTTCCCCCCATTTTTCTAACTCATTTGTCTAGAGGTGTTCTTCTATCTTCTTACTTGTCTTTTATATTGTATGCTTTCCTCCTTAGGCATATGAAAGAGGATTAATGATAGCAGTTATTCCTTTCACTTCGAAGGTATGGTTATTATCATTTGCTTATTTATCATTTTCTAGATGGTCGTCTGGAGTCACATTTCGCTTTTTGTTGCAGATTCTGGAACCATGTCAAAGCAGTGTGGCATATCAGCCTCCAAATCCCTGGACCATGGGTATTCTTGGATTGTTGGCTGAGATATATGCAATGCCAAATTTGAAAATGAACCTTAAGTTTGACATTGAGGTATGTGTGTATCCTTTTGGCAGAGCTGAAGATTAGTAGTCAATATGATATGACGCCTGTTAGTGTATGTTCCAATCTGTTTGGCTTTTCAGGTCCTGTTCAAGAACCTTAGTGTGGATCTGAAGGATGTTACTCCAACTTCTCTACTCAAAGATAGGGTTAGAGAGGTTGAAGGGAATCCTGATTTTTCCAACAAGGATATTGGGTCTTCACAACAGATGGTTGCTGAAGTCAAATCTAGCCTCATTCCAGCAATAAACCAAGTTGAGCTGCCCCTTGAAGTTGCTGGACCAGCCCATCCTGGTGGACATTCACGTGTTTTATCTCAGGTTTTTGTTGCTTATCTCTCCCTGTTTTTAGATATATTATCAGTTTTATTTATTTCTTTAGTACTAATTTGTAATGGGTTTAGTATGCTACTCCTCTGCACCTGTCATCTGGCGCAATGATGGAGGATGAGAAGCTAGCTCTTGGATTATCAGATCAGCTTCCTTCTGCTCAAAGTCTACTCCAAGGGCAGGCACCATTCCCCATCAATCAGGTTTCTGGCGGTCATATTGGCTTTTGGCTCTGGGTTTTTTTTTTTTATTGCTGGTTTTTGTGATATATTGTCATTATTTGCAGCTTCCCGCACCAGCGTCTAATATCGAGCAGCAAGTTATTATAAATCCGAAGCTCCAGAGTTTTGGCCTGCACATGCATTTCCAGAGGTTTGGTGTTCATGCGATTCTTTGACACATGGTTTATGTTGTAATGACATGGAATACTTTGTTTGCTGCAGTGTACTTCCAATAGCAATGGACAGAGCTATTAAGGAGATAGTGTCAGGCATTGTACAACGCAGTGTTACCATAGCAACTCATACAACGAAAGAACTTGTGATGAAGGTATGTTCTATTCAATTCGGAAACCACAGTTCTGCCATTGTCTTGATGCAAATGTTTTTCTCATCCTAAGAGGACACATATGACAGGATTATGCTATGGAGACAGATGAGACCCGTATACGTAATGCAGCACATTTAATGGTCGCGAGCTTGGCTGGAAGTTTAGCTCATGTAACATGCAAGGTAAAAATAGAAAATTTTGGTTTAACTACTATGCTTTTCTTGTTTGGTTCTTGATTTCACTTTGATTTTGCTTAGCTTATTATTTTCATTGTGGTTACTTGTAGGAACCATTACGCGGTTCAATTACAAGTCAGCTTAGGAATTCTCTTCAGGGCTTAAATATTGGCGGTGAGATTCTCGAACAAACTGTGCAGATAGTTACTAATGACAATCTCGATCTTGGCTGTGCTCTCATTGAACAAGCCGCAACTGAAAAGGTTAGTTTCTGAGGAAGTAATTCATGTTCACTTGAGTTAGTAAGCTTGTTTGCTAGGGTGGTATTTTCTACTTCCTCTCTGAGATTTCAACATTCATTGATGAGTATTGTATTGTGCTAGTCGTATTTGACAGGTAAAGACAGTAAGCTTTCTTTTTGTCTTATCTTGTGTTTGTTGAGTTTGATAATCCTCTTCTAGTGCAACCCTATTTGAGGTCATGCTCCTTTGCTAGAGTTTATCCCAGTTTTTAATATATTCTATTACATGTAGTTTTCCTGAAGATGCTGAATGGTAACTCTTGCTTTTCTGCATGCATACAGACCATCTGATCAAATTTCCTCTAAATTATTGTATTTCTTACCAATATGGGCATTGTAATTACCTTTTTTTGGGTAGAAAAAGCATTTTATTTATTCTATTCATATTTTGTAGTTTTATGACAAATCTATCTTCGTTTGTTATGTTTTGCTTCTCTTTGCAATATTGTGTTCGTGTTCAGTCTTTTTGTGATTATTGTCCTTTTGCTCTCCGTTAATCTGTTGATTACAGTCTGATATTTAGGTATTTCTTTAGTAATTACTTGATTGAGATCGGTGAGGAGTTCGCACTGAAATAGCATTCTATTCATGTTCTAACTCTCTTAAGCTCATGTCATGAATGCTTCTTGCATAAAGTTGTCTGTGGTTTGTTGATGAACTGAATTTCATTTTGAATACCATGTATTGTGATTTCTATTTTGATTTCCTAGGTTAACTACCTATGATTTAGTGAAGGGACACATATAAGCATCAAGGAACAACTCTTGGATTTACTTTTAATGGGAGTTGCATTATTCTTATCTTTTGTACTTTTTTTTCCATGTCATTGATCTTGTGTGTTCAAATGTTGAGATTTTAGTAATTAGTACCACTTGTTAGCAAGCTGAAATTGATTGGAGCTCATTGTTTGTGATAAAATCTGTTGTTCTTGTATTTTTTATATGTTATTGCTCCTGATATGAGCAGGCGATACAAACTATTGATGGTGAAATAGCTCAGCAACTTTCTATAAGAAGGAAGCATAGAGAGGGTGTTGGTGCTACATTTTTTGACGCAAGCCTCTATGCACAAAACTATATGGGTGTCTTGCCAGAGGCTCTTCGTCCTAAACCTGGTCGTTTATCCCTCTCTCAGCAGCGAGTTTACGAGGTAATAGTTGCATTTTTGCCTATAGTTTATAGGTATGGTCCAGTGGATTAATTGGAATATAACTGTTTTTGCAGGATTTTGTGCGGTTGCCCTGGCAGAATCAATCTGGTCAGAGCTCAAATGCATTGCCTGTTGGTCCTTCAGCATCACCTGCCGCGGGTGGGATTTCCCGAGGTTATGTGCCATCCTCGGCGCAAATAAGTTCTGCAATTTACTCATCTGGTGTTGTAAACTCAGGAATTGTCTCTGCTCCACAACCCTTGGACATTGCTTCTGAAGATATAGATTCAAGTCCTCCGCAGAGTCATAGGTGCAGTTTTTGAAGGATGGCAGTGTTTTTCTGTTTTACATATAAGGTTTACACTTTGTGAATTAACTAATTATTTTGCAATTCTCGTGCTTGTTGATTCTCCAGTGTTCCATCTGCTCATATCGGGTTGGCTGAGGGTGCCAGTCCGCACAATGTTGACAATGAAAATAATGTTGCTTCCTTTCCTTCAGTATCTACTGACCTGCAATCGGCAGAACCTACGAATGTTGTGAAAGTAAGTGAAACCTTGTGCTGTCATGCCCGTTTGGGACAATAGGTGTGTTATTGACGTTTACATCTTGTCCATTTGTTGCAGGAATCAGGAGCAGCTGTTCAGCAACTAAATCAACCCCCTGCATCGGAACGTGTGGGAAATAGTGTATCAGAGCCCCTTTTGACAACTGGTGATGCTTTGGATAAATACCAGATTGTTGCAGAGAAGGTAATCATTAACCTTTCTACTTTTCTTCTCTTCTCTTCTAAGGATTTTATGTGCCTCTTGGCAAGAGATCATGATGAAATTGAGATTTAATTTCCTCAAATTATCTCAGCTTGAAAGTTTGCTGGCTGGTGATATTAAAGAATCTGAGATCCAGGTATATTTTCTATTTGATTGTTCATATGAATTCCGAAACATGTTATGCTTCCTATGTTTTTTCCTTCATGATGATCTATTGAAACTTATTTACAGGTAGCAATAGCAGAAGTCCCAACAATTATCCTAAGGTGTATAAGTCGTGATGAAGCTGCATTAGCTGTGGCACAAAAGGTTAGGTTTGGGTTGTTTTGGTTTTTCTTTTGTCTTATTCTTCGTTGTTGTTTGGGGACATAACTGGATGATTTCTAAAATGGGCATCTTGAGTTTATTTTTCTGCTTTATTGTAGGCTTTCAAGGCTTTGTATGAAAATGCATCAAACAATGCACATGTCAATGCTCACCTTGGTATCCTGGCTGCCATCCGTGATGTCAGCAAGCTTGTTGTTAAGGAGCTTACGAGCTGGGTATGATTGTCAACCACTTTGTATCTGCATTCGCGCATCAATTATTAGGGAACTTGACTTCCTGGTTGGGGAATTGAAATATTTCTTCTTTTTGACAGTTAGTTTGATTGTTGTTTATAAGTGCAGATTTCAGGTTTCTTTTATTTATTTATTTAATTATTTTTTTACTAAACTCAGAACTTGATCTTGTCCTCGTGTTATTTAGGAATAGAGAAATAATTTATTTTTTCAGGATTTGAATATTATTCGGCATCTTTTACTATTGATTCAATTGAATCTGACTGCAGTTGTTAAGTTGGTGGACGAGTTTAGTCTTTTTATGACTAGCATATGAGTCCTGTTTATTTTCTTTTTCAGGTGATTTATTCTGACGAGGATCGTAAGTTCAACAAAGATATTACTGTTGGTTTGATACGAAGCGAATTATTAAACCTAGCTGAGTATAATGTTCATATGGCCAAGCTTCTTGACGCTGGAAGGAATAGTATGTATTGAGAATGCTTGTTTTCAGTGGTATCAAAGAAAAATGAACATGACTAACTATGTTGTGTAAAATGCAGAAGCTGCAACCGAGTTTGCAATTTCTCTTGTACAAACACTGGTGGATAGTGACTCCCGAGTCCTATCGGAGCTACACAACTTACTTGATGCTTTGGCAAAGGCATTTCTTTTTCTCAAATCTACTTCGGTTTGTGGGGTTTTTGTTGTTCTGGATTCTTACTGATTTTCCTGTGTGCAGCTTGCTGCTAGACCTGGATCTCCTGAGTCGTTACAACAGCTGGTTGAGATTGCTAAGAATCCAACTGCTAATGCATTTTCTTTGTCTGGTGTTACCATGGGGAAGGAGGAGAACACCAGACAGTCTAGAGACAAAAAGGTTTCTCATCAGTTCACATATGCATATTTATCTACTATAGTTTTCAAATTTTGACTTGTTTAATGTTGGAGCAGGGAACCGTGCTCTCAACAGCATCAAGCAAGGATGATTATAGTGCTGGAGTGGAGTCTGTTGAACCTGATAGTGCTGGTTTTCGAGAACAGGTACCTGCAAATCTCTTGTATCTAAGAAGAACACTTCAATCATTTAATATACTGTACTAGGATCACATGTGGTTAAGGTGTGGTTCTTATGCCATCAGGCAGCCCGATATTTCTTTATGTTAATCTGCATGCATAGGATTCATTGCTCCGGCTCTTTATTGCGGGGCTCTAAATTCATCTTAACAATTAAAGTATATGCTGCACATCTACAAAGAAAACACAGTTTTTATTGGTGTTGGGATGAGAGGGTTAAGAGAGGGGCCTAATCTTTAGATGAAAAAAGATGTAAGGTCCTCAAGTCATGAAGTAGATATATGTGACATTCTTATTTGTAATCTTGTGAATTGGCTTGTCTCATGTTTCCTGAAGCTGTTTGTGAAGTCCCTGCATGGTGTAGGATTCCAAAACAGGTAGTGAATATGGTGCTAGTAATGGGGGCCTTGAATGTCTCGTATGCCTGTATGATTTGTTAAAAAAATAAACAAAACAACTCTACCATAACAAAAGATTTTAAGGTTTATTTATTAAAAAAATCAAGGTGTTATGTGATGAAAGTTAAGTAATATCAGTAACTATTTGCAAGCATTTGCTTTTATTAAGTTCAGGTCTGCCTGTTAAAAAAAATATTTAATAACAATGTGAAAGCAATTATAGTGTGTATGAAAAAACGGGTCTACCTTGGGGTGGGCATGGCTCTGTTAAAATGTTTCCTGTGCGGATCTGGATCCGGTATTCCCTCTGCATAATGGGATCCAGATATAAACACCTTGTTCTGGACCTGTCTTTGTTTTGAATTGCGTAGAATATATTGATGTTCAACAGAAGGGTCAGTAGGAAGTTTAAATGACTGTTATTCATATTGTTCCCTTGTTTTGCATTTATAAGATACTGAGGATGGAACTTGGAGTAATTCATTATGTTTTATTGGTGATACTTCTCACTAATTTTTGCCTTGATTCTTTTTCTTTGTTAGGTTCGCTTGCTCTTTGCGGATTGGTTTCACATTTGTGAACACTCTGGCTCGAATGATGCTGCGATTGCTCATTTTGTGTTACAACTACAGCAGAATTTATTTCTTCAAGGGGATGATACATCAGATCGGTTTTTCCGCTGCCTTACAGTAAATCTTCATGATCTTTTGAATTTGCTGATGTGTTTCAATGCCAGAGAAGTGATTTTTCCTTGGTGTCATCACTTTCTTATTGCAGGAAATTTCTGTATCGCATTGTCTTTCAACTGAACTGATGAATTCTGGTCCTTCCCAATCACACCAAGCGCAAGCTTTATCATTCTTGGCAATTGATAGCTACGCAAAGTTAGTTTACTCAATACTGAAGGTTGCACCTGTCTCAACTCTTTATTTATTTTTGCAAAGCTGGAACTTTATCTGCTTTGATTTTGTAGGCTTTAATTCCTTCCCCTATGAAATCATGTCTTGACTTCTATTCTTCTCCTTTCTAGTTTTGTCCTGTAGATCAAGGATCTAGCAAACTTTTCCTACTGCCTAAGGTGCGCACTTTTCCTGCAAGTTTTCACATTTTGCTGTTGCTTTCAGCAACTTGATAACTGTTACTCTTTTGTTTTATATAGGTTCTTGCTGTGACGGTAAAATGCATTCAGAAGGATGCTGAGGAGAAGAAGATGTCCTTTAATCCAAGACCATATTTTAGGTTGTTCATTAACTGGCTTTTGGATTTCTGCTCTATGGATCCAGTTTTTGATGGTGCAAACTTCCAGGTATGCTGCAACAATATCATGTGCCTCTTGGATGCTCTCCTGTCCTCAGCTAATGTCTGGTCTGTTTTTTAGGTATTGACTGCTTTGGCAAATGCATTTCATGCTCTTCAACCGCTTAAAGTTCCAGGATTCAGGTTTGTACTTAATTCAACAACAATCTGAAGAAATGTTGAATTCCGTTTGGTTGATAGGCTTCCAATTTTTTCTCATTAAAGGATTTTTTGGTAGTGTGTTTCTGAGAAATGTTCTTAGAATTTTTTGAAAAGCTCAAATACAATAATATGCTTAATATTACCATGTAATTTGCATCAATGTCTTTTTAGTAAAATCTCCAAATTACATTTTTGTTCAACAATTAATTTACAAAATCCCTAGCATGCTGCCCCAGACAACAGATAACTTTGTGGAGGCCATTTTAGGACAGAATACAATCTCCTTTCAGAAAAGAAAGTCATTGCAGTTCTTCTATCTCTGTTCTTCATACTTATATAGGTTCCCCACAAACCGATTTATCTAATAGGGCAAACATTAACTGACCTACAGCAGGGCAGGAGGAAAAATGGGGTTGCTGAGGGGGTTTTGGGGGGGGGGGTGGGGGGATCCCTCGTCCCTTTGCATGTAATGACATGAATTGCTTCACTTGTTATACTTGTTTTCCCTTGTAGGGATATTTATTGCCTTCTGCCTCAGCATAATGTTCGTGAATGTGATCTTTATGTTACTCATTCTGCTTGACTAATTTTACTTGATTCTTTTAGCTTTGCCTGGCTTGAGTTGGTGAGTCATAGAAGTTTCATGCCGAAATTACTCACTGGTAATGCCCAGAAGGGGTGGCCTTACTTTCAGCGCCTGTTAGTTGACTTGTTCCAATTCATGGAGCCATTCTTGAGAAATGCTGAACTTGGAGAGCCGGTTAGTTTCATTGAAACCATTGTCTGAGACTCTCTCTTTATATAGCCTGCGATAGTCTAATTTTGTTTCCTCTTCATTTGCTTCAGGTACATTTTCTCTATAAAGGGACACTCAGGGTTTTGCTGGTGCTGCTTCATGATTTTCCAGAATTTCTTTGCGATTATCATTTTAGTTTCTGTGATGTCATCCCACCAAGCTGCATACAAATGCGGAATATAATACTTAGTGCATTTCCTCGCAATATGAGGCTTCCTGATCCATCTACCCCCAACCTAAAGGTGAGTACTCTAAAACAAACTTCTATTCTTTCTGTAATCTTTTGAAATGAGTTTCTTTGAATAGAAATTTGTTTTCCAGATTGATCTACTGGCGGAGATAAGTCAATCCCCACGTATTCTATCTGAGGTTGAAGCTGCCCTTAAAGCAAAACAGATGAAGAATGATGTGGATGAGTACCTTAAGGTAATACTAAACTTATTCCCCTCTTTTCTTGGGGTGCTGAAGAAAAGTTTGCATCATGAGAGAAAGTGAAAAGAAAGAGCTTCTTGGAGGATCTTTCTGAGTATGAGGTTTAATTTTATTTCTCTGTTTTCTCATCTTATTTTCCGTCTCAATCTTTTTGCGGCAGACAAGGCAGCAAAGCTCTCCTTTTCTGACTGAACTGAAGCAGAAGCTATTACTTTCTGCAAATGAAGCTGCACGCGCAGGGACTCGTTACAATGTTCCTCTCATCAACTCCCTTGTGCTCTATGTTGGCATGCAGGTACATTCAATTACTTCCTCTCCCTATTGAAATTATTCTATTGCATACTATGCCAGCCTGATTATTTCTGAGAGAACTCCTTAAACATCCGTCTTTCTCTGCCTGGTTTGTTTACATTACTGCAGGCTATTCAGCAGTTGCAGGCGAGAACCTCATCTTCTAATGCACAGTCAATGGCTAGTAGTGTTCCACTAGCTGTGTTTCTTGTTGGTGCTGCTCTGGACATCTTTCAATCTTTAATAGTAGATCTGGATACCGAGGGGCGATACCTATTCTTGAATGCTGTTGCTAACCAGTTGCGTTATCCCAACAACCACACCCATTACTTCTCTTTCATCCTGCTCTATTTATTCGCTGAATCAAATCAAGTAAGTAATTTTTCCTATACGTACTGTAGAAATATTTAAATTATACAGAGTTATTGCCAAAAAACTACCTTGTATCTATTCGTTAATTCAATGCCTTATCTTTTAATTATCTCAAATAAGTTCCTCTTTATGATGTATGTCCACCTTTTAGGTATCTTCTTCTTCCTTCCTTGAGAGCCGCTTTTGAGTACTAGCAGAAAGAGGGTTTTCTTGATTATGTGTCAAATAATATTGAGATTAACCTGCCTGGATTCATGGACTTGGAATTTTTGCAGGAAATGATCCAGGAACAGATAACTAGAGTTTTGTTGGAGCGCCTGATAGTGAACCGGCCACATCCTTGGGGTCTACTGATTACCTTTATTGAGCTTATTAAGGTAAATTTGGGTATGGTTTTACAGTATTACCCTACTTTATATGGTAAGTTTGATTATCCAACGGCTTCTTTTTCAATGGCAGAATCCTCGTTACAACTTCTGGAGCAGAAGTTTCACAAGGTGTGCACCAGAGATAGAGAAACTCTTTGAGTCGGTCTCAAGATCTTGCGGGGGTCCAAAACCTGTGGAGGAGAGTGTAGTTTCTGGTGGAATACCCGATAATCTGCACTAATGTTTGGGGATGATTCTGCCATTTTTGGTGATGTACAATACAATTGTAGTTTAGGTAATTTGTGACCAACGATGTATGGATGGAGGACCAAGTACCTAATATCTCCATTTAGACTTGTAAATATTTCTGAAATTTTAGCTTGTGAAAGTGCTTGTTTCATTTTACCAATTCAAGCATAATAATCTATATTATAATGATCACACTGGAGCTCAAAACTTCCCTCGTGTGTGCTGTTAATTTGTAATTAAATTATAGTTATACAAATATAGGAAATTTAAGCCATTAAAATAGTCAACTTCGGTGACAGTGTCAAAAAGAAAAAATATTAATTATACAGAACATCTTTTTTTTCTTAATTTGCCAATGGTGTCTGGCTGTTGGATTGATGAGGTTTTCATTTTCTTTGTAGAAAAACTCAAATAACACTAATTTGGACGTATTTCCGTAAACAAAACTATCATTTTACACAAAATGAAGGCCACAAGTTACAAATGTAATAATTATTTTAGTATTTGAAAATTTTTGATTAATTGTAAGAGATGGGTAGTATAAAATTTCCAATTACAGTACAAGATTGAAATTTTGATGTAAAGGCACATCTAAATTAACTTGAACAAGATTGAAATTTTGATGTAAAGGCACATCTAAATTAACTTGAAATTAACTTGAACGTAAAATCTTTCATATAAAAAAAAACTGAAAAAACCGAATAAGAGCATACCAAAAATACAAAATTTAGTGTAATATACATATTTTTCCATCAGCCCTTATCAAAATATATTAGTATGGGAGATTTTATAAATGACTAAATCCTAACGGATTTAACCATCAGTCATATAATTGATGGTGTAGTCGAAATACTTATCAGAATTTTATTAAAAAAAAAAAAAAGCGTACCTTTATTATTCATACATTCAAAACACACGTGTGGTGGTACCAAGAACATCAGAAATGACATGCATCTCTAATGATGGAAACAATTTTGGTCTTGTAAAATACAACAGCGTCGAAATCTTCTTTAGTGTTGCTGATATGATTCGAAACCATAGCTCTTGATTATAACTTTGTAGTCCCATAACTAGGGCCATCGGGGCGGAAGAATCCGCTGTCTTCTTTGCATGAAAATTCGCCAAAATAGATTATTGATAATAACAAAGAGCTGAAAATGTAGTGCTTCTCTAATCCAAGCTCGGATTCTTTGACAAATCCAAATGACCAAATCACCAATTGAGAAAATGGCAGAGAGCATGAATATGAAGGGAGTTGCTGAATCAGGATAAAGTAGAGATGCTAAGGAGGCGATAGAAAGGGCACCAAATAAAAACTTAAGACGATTCAATATGATAATTAGATTGGCATTATTATTTGAAGAAGAAAGCGTTGGCAAAATATAATAGGAAAAGGAATATAAAAGATAAGAAGTGAGTCCAAAGAGAGCTGTTTTTGGATTGGTTTCGAATGGAGAGACTGTTTTTCCTTGATATTTCAGTACTAGAAAATTTAGGAGCAAAGAAATGAAAGAGGATGTTTCTATCCTCTCTACTACTTGAAAGGTGTAGAAGTGGGAAAACATCAAATTGAGGAAGGCAAAACTCAATTCAGGCATTTTTATGTTTTTGGCTTTGAGGGTGGGAGTAATTTGCAATGGATGGATGTTTGACAAGAGAAGAGTGATTAGTTTCCTCCTTATATAATGAGACGAGCGGGGCTCAGATCAGGCATACATACATACGTTTGGGGAAAGACATAAAACATTTAACTCTTTAAAGAGAAAAATGTAAAATGATTTTTGAAGAAGAAGAAGAAGAAGAAGAAGAATGCAGATAGGAAAAGAGGCAAACAAATCTTTTAATCGTGCCACATTTTTGCTTCTCATGGGAAGTTTCTATACAGGACAAAAATTGTCTTAACTAGTAAAGCATAGAAAAGATAAAGACTGTTTTATCATTGATCCACAAGAATTGTCAACGTTTAGTATACAACGTTCCCGTTCATGATATCGTTGACATCGTTTGTATGCAAGATATATATAATTTCTGTATATGAAAGTGAGGATTATTTTATTCTAAAATTTTGGTATCTGAAAATTTTTTATTAATTTTAAGAGATTGGTGACGTAAAATTCAAAATTACAGTACAAGATTGAAATTTTGATGTAAAAACACGTCTAACTTGAACTCGAAATCTTTCATATGAAAAAATTCCGAATAGGAGTATACCAAAAATACAAATTTAATACAATATACATATTTTTTCATCAACCCTTATCAAAATATATTAGTATGGGAGACCAGACCTTATAAATGACTAAATCCTAATGGATTTAACCATGAGTCATATAATTGATGTAGTCAAAATACTTATCAGAATTTTATTTTTTTTAAAAAAAAAACCGAGCATACTTTATAATTCATACATTCAAAACACACGTGTGGTGGTACAGTGACATTGGTTGGGATTCCCGAATAGATCCTTCTTTACACGTGTCTGCGAGAAAGTTATCTCCGCATACATCAGCGCTAAACATGTACTCTTCATCACAAATAGGAATGTAGACTGCCCGCATGGGTGAATGTAGACTGCCCGCATGGGTGTAGCTCAGTTGGTCTAAGAGCCAATGTTCGAATTCCGACAACGACAGTGTGGGAATTTTATTATCTCAGTCTACACGACCGCGCCCAAATGGTTCTCTTCACATACGTCATCAGAAAGTTAGAGCAACTTCCCACATTGTAAATATTATATAAAAAATGGCCTTGTCATTGTTCTATATGGTGTAAAAGATGTATTTACCAAATCAATGTTAAGTCAAATTGACCGGTTTAATCAGAGACACGATTGGAAAAACATGGAAGGACTCCACTTGATTATCAATAATGTGATTGGTTGTGAACGTTTTTCCTTACAAACCCTAAGAATTTTAATTTGGATTGAATAGATATAGATTAACTTAAATATTTCTGAAATTTTAGCTTGTAAGAGTGCCTGTTTATTTAAAGTTTACAGGAGTAAGTTTTCATTTTATCAATTCAAGCATAATCTATATTGTAATGATTGGACTTGAGCTGAAAAGTTCCCTCTCGTAACCTACTCATAAAAAACAAGGCCGGTCTTGCTATACAAAGATTTTGCAAACTCCTGAATCCACCTTATAAAGGAAAAAAAAATCTTATAACTAGATTATTTGAGTTAATTAGTGATTGTCTACTTCCGTTATTATTCATGTATATGAAAAGTTTGAAAAAATTACCTCCGTTACTGTTCATGTATATGAAAAGTTTGAAAAAATTAATTCGACCTTATTAGTTTCTATTAATGGCTTGGTACTTATTAGTTTCTTGTTAACCATTATTCGAGGTGATTGTCAAAAGCAATACAGTATATAATGTTCAGTTTTCATATCATTTGTGATATATAACTCGAGCAAAGTATTACATTGCATCTGCTGCATTCGCATTTTCATTAGGTTAATATTGTTAATTTATATCAACACTTTTGAATTCATAAACAAACAATTAACCAAAAGCGAATCAGTTTCCTTTCATTTTCTATTGCTCAAACAAAACTAAGTATGAACCCAAAATTGTATGACTGCAAATTACATCCCTTCAACGACGATACGACATCTAATCATGCAAAACACAAAACAAATGAAAAAAAAGTAGCCTGACAATAACATTATCTCAACAGGCTAGATTTTGGGATCATTAATCAAGAGCTTAATAGTAAACTGCTGCTATCTTGTCCTGCTCAGGCCTCCCGGCGGACAAAGTACAACTTACCCATGACGTGCAGGATTGCAACAAATGCTATAAAGCCAATACTCATGACAAGCACGACATTGGGAGATATCTTGAGTCCTGGGGCGTCATCGGTATAAAACTGGAGCATGGTGCCACCTGCTCCTCCAGCAGCTCCACTGCTGCTTGCCCTCCTCCTACGCAGGTTGGCAGCTGCAGCTGCAGCAGTACCTCTTTGTGGAGCTGCTCCTCCCAATGCCATTTCTGTTGCACAACATTTCAACTCTTAGAACAAATTTAGGCTTAGAAGGTGGTACATGCACACAAAAGGATCACTCACTGGTTCCAAGAATGAAATCAAATGCAGAAAATATAATTCAATTCAAAAGCATAAAAGGAAAAGGAAAAAAAAAGGCAAGGCTCCCTTTTCTTACATCTAAGCAGGAGAAACCTTTAAACTTAAAAAAAAAATCCCACAAACACACAACCCAAGACACTTACAGCTGCTATCAATGGCTAGAGAGTAGAGAAAGCAATTTCAAGGAATGTTTGTGTCTGGTATACATGAACCATTGAAAGTGTAATATGAATGCCACAGTGATTTTATTCAGATACAACAAACAAACATTCCCAGTATGCTAAGGTTAAATTTCGCGAAAATTCAAAGTGGTAATTTGATGAACTAAAGATATTGGGCGGACAGACATCTTCACCAGATGATATTTCTTTGGCCTCCTATCGTCAAAACTATCCAACAGAGGAAGAAAACCAAAGTATAACATAAGATCTCTAATACTAGAAAATGGATGTCTGAGTACATAAAGAGCTATGCAAAATGTACTCCTCCGTTTGAAGCTTGAGCATAATAAAAAAGAGATTATTCTTGAAAGCCCTCACCTTTACAAATATGAATGTATTGAATAACAAATTCAAGACTAAAAATATACAAATGCATAATTTTAAACAGAGATAGTGCAGCTGCTAGATCCGTAATTCCCCTGATACCAAGCTAACCCAACTTAGGGAAATCACACAATGCAAAGACATATACATAAAAAATATTGAAGCAAAATCAGGAATTATCCCCTAAACTAATCGCTATGCAATTAAACGGTCCGCCATAACTAAGCCATGAATCGAAAAGCTGCCTAATAATAAGAACTCTAGACAAATGCAAAGAAATCAACTTGATTCGGTACGAACAAAAAGCAAACAAAATGCCCCCGCCGATCTATGAAAATATCTCGTGATCAGAAAGATCCAAATAACTCAATTGACAATTGGAGATCTTCAACAGAAAAAATCAAATAAAGAAAAAAAAAACCTAGATCGCATAATTTAACCTCTCTAACTGTTGAACTTTCAGAAATCGAATACTAAATTGAATCTAGAAATTGATTATCCAACTAACCTTAATAGTCCCTGGAGATTAATTCACTTGAAGACGAGGGTTTTCTACTCTTGCGGATGGATCGAAAGAAATTCTACGGGGAGATTAGGAAGAAATAAGGATGAACAGAGCTTTGCTTTTGACCCGAAACTTGGAAGGCATTTTGTAGTAGCAAATGCCACATAAACTCTGCCAATGATGTCGCGCCACATAAGCATCAAGTGTTTGATAATGTGTAGACCTCTTTGGACCCCATTACACGTAGGACTAATCACTTTAATCGGTAACTTATAAAAAAATAAAATAGTTTGTGCAAGAAATTAAGTTTTTTTCTTGTTTAAAGAATTTGATTATGTTAATCTTAAATTAGTTTTTAATTAAAAAATATTATATTTTATTAAATATGAATTACTTTTAACATAATAAATTTATAAAATTTATAATAATTTAATGATCTCACTATAAAATTCGATACGTATTTGACAAATTTATATAACCCATCTTAAAAATTTTAATTATTGTTTAAATATCATTAAATTACTATATATGAATTAGTTAATTTCTCTTCCTTTTTTGGGCTAAATATATGGTTTAGAGTAGATATCGTATCTCTTTTTCTTTTTTCATTTGTATTAAATTTAAAAGAGATATTAGCTATTATAATAAGTCTCTTCTATTCCCAATTTCTTCAGCCCAAACACATTAAAAAAATTTCATTAGAAAGAAAAATACATAAAAACAGACATTAATTGAGCCAATTTTACAGGCAAAACAACATCAATCTGATCATACAAGCTACAAGAAGAAGGTGAGAAAAAAAATCTAAATTTATAGGAATCGCTAATAGAAAAAAAAAAAAAAAAAGGTGGATATTCTTCAAAATTGAAAGTCACAAAAGAGATTTAATACATCAAGAGTTTCTTTCTTGATTTTGCTTTAATGGAATCCTTAAAGATGAGCTGAGGATGTCAGGAAAGGCAGAATACATCCTCCTTGTAGAAGGCCAGTAGATCATACCATGCCATTGATTGAGAGCAGCGCCCCTTACACGCTTGTAGCAAGACATTATTTGATCCTCGGCCTCAGGGTGGTGAAACGAAGCAATACTTGTCGACAAATCAGAACGAATTGATCAGAGTATCAGAACACTTTCAGAAGTCCAATCCTAACCATGATCCCATGCCTCAAAGCTACAGAGTCAAAGCTCCCAGACTCGAAAAGAATCAACACAACAGGAAAGTAGCATATTATGGTGAGAGAAGCCAGGTCATAAATACATTTTGAAGCTCAGTTTAAGTCAAAAAGATAAAAGCCAATACGAGCGCCTAACTTAATAGCTTACAACCAATTTGCCCATTGTAATGGTTCAGTAAGAGACAAGTATGCTAAATGCAGAATTCAGCAAGCAAAACAAAAGCTAAGCCATTTACTTGTAGATGAACATCTATAGTCGTTTACGTAAACTATGCACAATATAAGGCGTAAATTTGTCCTTTTAAGGATTGTGCAAAAGATTACTACAAAACATCATGAAACTTCAGTTTAGAAAAGCCATAGCTCATGTATTTGTATCAAGAAGTAAGGCATTTGTCTTGGACCCACAAAAGGTGACATGAAAACTAAGCTTGATCTAACTGCATTGCTTATGCAGCAGAAAGAAAGTACAATTTCCAGAGTACAATTAGATGAGTTATAAAGTTACCTGGATAGAAGACCAAAATGCAAAAGGAACTTGGAGCGCGTGACTTGGAAACTTCTAAGTCACCACTTATTAGTTCCTGCAGCATCTAACATCAGGAGAATTAAGAATCTAAAGTTCTTAAATCCAATAATAGTCTTCTGGAAATGCCATCATTGACATAAACAAGAAGTTCTTTAGTGATTGCATTCGAATTGTAGAGTTCCTTGTGTCTCCAAATGAATGATGATAGAGTACAACTATTTATTTTCTATTTCTACCAGAGTCTTCGGGAAACTCAACAAAAACTAATCACAAGAACTAAGAAGCCAGCATCAGTAGTTTGAGAATAAAAATTGATATCTGATATTGAGAAAGAGGAGCTCCTTGTAAATACTTAGGGAGAGGAACATCTTGCTGAGAAAAATGCATGATAAATTAGAAGAAAGACAAAATGAGAATGCTGAAGAAGTAGTATAGCATTTGTTTATTCCATTTCTGAAACTAGGTATAACTAGTAAAGTGAGGTATCTTCTGTTTCACGTAATTAATGATGTAACTGCTGAACTAAAATACATTGACAAAATTATCCATGAAGCTAATGAGAAAGACAGGATATGTCACAAAAGTATGAGAAATTTGGTGCCTAGAATCACTAAGTATCTGCAAGATTTTGTATGTCAATAAGATGATACATTCTTAGCCAACCTACGGAAAGCAAACTAACTTATCAAGGATGTGATCCTATCACCAGCATGTGCATGATAGAAACTCTTACAGCTATGAGCCGAATCACAAGGCTGTATCCTTAGCACAATACCAGCGACCAGCATAAAGTAGTATGCTTTGATTTACTTCCACCTGAAACATTTACCACCTTTTTGACCCACTAATGAACCTGCAAGACCTGAGGACAAAAGAGACTTGGAATCGGGCCGCCACTTCAACTCCTTAAGAACAGAAAATAAAGTCGCTAGTGCTGGTGTTATATCACTGTCCTTTATATTATTACATGAAACTACTCTAAGCCTTGTTAAATGCCTCCATGAAAGCACTACCAGTTCTAGACCCTCAGTCGTCAGCAGTGAACAACCTTCCAAAGAGAAATCTCTTATGTTCCTACAAAGGAGATACACTACTTGTCAGAGATAATGTAGTTAGGAGCCCCATCTATCAACATGATAATATACTTAATGAACCAAATAAATAACAGAAGCTAACTTTGAATAGCCCCTCGTTTCATCAAAGACAAATTGTTCTACTAACTTTCTCCCTATCTAATTGTAAATAATGGCCCAGTGAAATGGTCAGCCATGCAATTGTCTAAACGGGATACGAGAACAAAGGACCCCTTCAAGACATATGTTGCCACAGGCTGTGTGACAGAAGATGATAAAGCTCCCAACATACTTGAAGCAAAATGATTAAGGCTCCCAACATACTTTAAGCAAGATGATTAGAATTGTATCTTGAAGCAATGTTATTCTGCTGATATCTCAATATAAACATGTGAAGTCAAAAATAAAACGCTAACATAGAAGGCCACGGATAACAATGATTTTCACTAGTATTTTTCTTTTTTTTTTCCGTCATTTGTTATGCTGCTTACCACAACTAGGTCCCAAAATCTCATCTTTCCTCCCAGAGAGAGAAGAAAGAGACCTTGGATCCAGGGTGTAAAAAATTGCTTCTTTTACTGAGATCATTATGAAATTCAAGAAGCAGCCATTATGTATCCGACCAAACCCTCTTGAACTTTTCTCTCTAAAATGATAGATTTTTTTTAAGTGAAAGCTAGTCAGAAATTTGATGAACAGACATACCGGCAAATACTTGCTGCAGCGAAGGTATTGTCATCCAACCCCCAGCAATCCTCAAAAACAAGCTCCCTAACCGCTTCACAAACTAAAAAGAGTGCTCTCACCCCCTGCTTATCGCGCAAATGGCACCGCAGCAAATGCAACTCTTCAAGAGTTGGGCATGAACCTAAATGTTCATCTGGTCCTGGACTAATGTCAATGTGTTTACAAGAATGCAGTTTCAATGTCTTCAGATTTCCGCAATAGGATAGTGCAGCCAGCCACCCAGCATCCATCCTATGATCAGAAACTGTCAACTCCTCAAGCATTTGACAGCACTGCCCTATTGCCTTGATCCCATCATAACTCCCCTCACAACCTACTAACTCAAGCTTCACTAACCGCCTGCACCCCTGAGCCAAAATTGTCAAGCCAATGTCCGATATAACCGATTCATAAACCCCATCAATGCGAGCAACCAATTTTAGTATCTGCAAGTTACTGCACCCAGATACACCCTTCAAGGCAAAATCATTGCAGCAATGCAATTCCATTTCTTGCAATGTTTCACATTCCTCAGCCAAGTAATTTAGTCCTTCTTCGCTCACATTAATCAAAACAACTCTTCCTAAATTCCCAGAACCTTCAGCTAGTATTTTGACACCTTTATCAACCAATTCAGAGTCCAAAATGTCGCCTTTTTTAAAAAACCCAGACCCGGAAACCTCCGAAGTATCCAGATGTACAGAGACCAACTTATTACTAAACAAAATACTGGAGTTCCGACTAGACCTTATACAAGCTTGAACCATATCAACATCAATTAAGTTCGGGAACCGATAAACAGCCCGACCCGATTCGAGAAAATCCCAATCTAAAATCTTAATTGACCTAACTAGCTTTCCACTCAACCTGCACCACCTCTTACAAACTAATGAATTGGAAACTAGTTGACTTTTCGGAAGCTTAGAAAACAAATTCAACAATATCTCATCGGAGAGCAAGGAGGTAGAATCCGGTGCGGCGGTTCTTACAAAAGAAGCTTGTGAATCAGACTCGGATTCCATTTCAGTTTCGGAAGGCGGCGTGGAAGAGGCGGAGTTGGAAAGAGCTTGAAGACGCATTTTGAGAACGGCATTTTTGAGAGCTTGAGCTTGTTGCGGGCCATTGGGTAGCGACCAAAATTCTGCTGGACCTGCCCAGCTACCACTGTGACGATTTTTCTTCTTTAACGATGTCGTTTTAGAGTCAGGCGCAGTTGCCATTTCCAGAAGAACTCGAAATTAGGGTTAGGGTTTTCATATGAACCTCTCTGTATTCTGCTCTTGAATTTTCAGCTTGCTGAAGAAAAAATTTGAAGAAACCAATGAATAGTGAACTGAATTTAATTTTTTTCTTTTTTGAGTATGAATTTTGAATTTTTTTTGGATATTATTCAGGTAAGAATTCAGAAGATGAGATTTGTGGGGCGCTGAATTTTGTTTGTTATTATTACTCCTTTATCTGAAGAGGTGTGGGTATTATTCTGGAGAAGACTATGTTTGCTGCTTATATAGTACATATCCAATTAAAAGCAGCCACGACGATCAGTAGCTTCTCTTTTAATGACGTGGCTGTGTTTGATTGGTATACTAAATGGGTAATCATTGTCACTGATTTTTTTCCTTTTTTTCTTTACTGATCGTGTTGTAATCAGTATCGCCCGCTTGATGTCCTTTACCACTTTGGTAATATTTTATGCCTTATTTTTAATTTAAAGAAAAAGTAAATTTTATCGGTACATAAAATCGCAAAATCTTATACTAACTATGAGATTGAGATGATTGAAAATTATTGAAAAAAGAAAATATTTAAAAATTTTTAATACATTCTCTACTATATTCCTTGCTCTAGAGTTTATTAAAAAAATACTAAATGATCACGGTAAAAAAAATAGTGTTGGGAGTCAAGATAGATCCAATTAGTTGGAAGTTGTAGTTGAAGAGAATTCTACTTTATTTCTATTTATGTAATTATTTTCACTATTAAATATATAATACATCGGATTTCATAGTACAATAATTAAGGAAATATATAATTTAATTACACTGTGGTTATATATCAATAAAATTTTGTAAGTAATGGCCAACAATTGTTTAATTCTAACAAGGTAAAAGTATATGTACAAAAATATTATTCAATAATTTTTATTTTGCTAAATATATTTTATTAAAGTAACAGATAATATAAATAACACTGTAGTATAATAAATGTTACACACAAATGCATCATACTAAGATAAGCTTATCAATATATTTTTTCAAAATTTTCAAATAATCAAAGATAAGATTGAAGTGGAAAACAAGATTACCATTTTTTGAAATAAGATGTCTTTCAAAACATATAGGCTTTTAATAGTTTTATATTTAACATGTATTGAGATTACTAACTAAATTAATTGAACACAACGATTTACACCATTTGAAAAAATTTGAGTATATGTTAATTATTTATTGATTTTTTCCATACAAAATTTATTTATTGATTTGTAAAAAAAACAATATAAAAAAACATGGAAATTTGAAGAGGATCATTTGGTCCAATAACAAGCCCAAAACCTTTTTGGCCCAGTTCATCTAAAAGACCTTTTGGGCCGGGCCTACAAATGGCGATTTTGTTTGCAGTATGGACTGTGGGTTGTGAACGAATATTAAGCATAGAGAAAAGGCCCGTTTAAGAGTATTGCAATGAATTCAAAGCCGGCTCCACACAACGAGGTCCATAATCGAGGTCCACCTAGAAATCTAGGTGTGGACTTGATGAATCGATCCGCCACGTATTGATCAGTATAAAATTAATGTGGATGCTCCGACAATAGGAAATGTTATCAAAAACCCTAACGAATAGATTGTGGTTACTTTGGCCCTTTCAATACTGCATATAATAACGATTCATGCAATTGAAATACATATTATTATTATTTTTGGGTAAATAAAGACTATTATATAAGGATTTGAGTTCACTAACCTAACTAGAATCAAACAATAAGGACATGGTTAGAAGAATCCTTTCTATGAGTCGGACAAATAGATCGCCAATGGTCACCTAACATGATTCATAATATCACCTAATTGAAGAGAAAATTTCTATTACTAACAAAAAAATAAAATTAGGGTTGGTTGTGTAAAATCTTCGGGTTTGGATGCAAGATGTACTATATTTTGAACCTTTTCGTATTTTAATTTTAGATCCTAAACTTCAAAATGGCAAATTTTAGACCTCAAACACGAAAAACATATTAAATCCGACCCTAACGTCAAATTTGACCATTAGCTCATTAACAATCAAATAAGTCAAAAGGTATAACTGAAACTTTACTTATAAATTTTATTTTAATCCTTGAGAATCTAACAAAATTCAGTTAAGTCCTTATGTTTAGTTATTAACTCTTTCAAGGATCTAATATTAATTTATAAAATTATAATCCCTATTTTGTCTTCTTCTTCAACTTACTCCACAACTTGACACACTACCACCACCACCACCGCCCAAAGCCGTCGTCGCCGTCACAATTGCCGAATAGTTCCCCCCACCGTCGTACAGCCGCAAATGCCAATAAACTGCTGCTCGTTCTTTCTCCTCCTCCTCATTCTTCTCCTACAAAATCTTCTTCCTCCTCCTTTTTTTTCTTCTTCTTCTTCTTTCTCCTTCTTCCTTTTCTTCTGCTATTGATTTTGTAGCAGAAGAAGAAGGAGAAAGAACGAGGAGGAGAAAGGAATACAAGAAAAATAAGAAGAAAAAAGGAGACAAAGAATAAGGAGGAGGAAGGAGGAGGAGAACTTTGTGATAGTAGTGGTGATATAGTATGGGAAGGTGAACAGTAGGTTGGAGAAGAAGATAAAATATGGATTAGGATTTTTATTAAATTAATATTTTATCCTTGAGAGAGTTAATAATTAAAAATAGGGATCTAATTGAATTTTATTAGATTCTAAAGGATTAAAAGAAAATATTTATAATTAAAGTTTCAATTATACCCTTTGACTTATTTGACCGTTAATAAATTAACGATCAAAATTTGATGGTAGGGTCGGTTTTGATTCATTTTTATAGTTCGAGGTCTAAAATTTACTATTTTGAAGCACAGGTTCCAAAATCAAAATTCGAAAAAGTTAAGGGACCACTGAGACTTTTTACCCTATTTACAATCCCCATGCAGTCCCAAATTTAGTGAAAGATGATTTTTAAAAAAAATTTAAGAAATTGGTTATATATAACTTTAAACTATTTTTATTTTGCTATTTATAGTCATGAACTTTTATTTTAACTGTTTATAGTCAAGAATTTGGATTTTATCGTTTTTTTAGACATGAACTCTTATTAACATGACAAGATTATAACTATTTGATTATTTCACAGTAAAATATAAGCATATTCCTTACACTTTTTTTATAATTCAGCTTGAAGTATTTAGTTATTTTTTCTATTCAATAGGCTTTATGTATAATTTATATGACAAAAATGCATCAAATTATTTCGTAAAATTATTAAATTATTATACATGAAATATAAAAAATAATTCATGTGTATGAAAAGATAAAAATAAAAATTTATTGATTATAAATTGAAAATAAAAATAATTTAAAGATATATATATCCTTTATGAAATTTCAATTGTATTTAATTTTTTTTTTGTTGAATCATTAATTATAATTATATTTAATTTCATTATGACTACATTCATTTTCTTACATGTTAAGTTTTGTGATACCCCATACTCCTTCCCTATGTCAACTGCGATTGGGTAAGGTAACTACTTGCCTCTCGACACTAGACTTACAAAAACACTAAGCTAAGATACATTCGGAAGGAACTAGAATGCATCTTTCCAGACTAAACAACTGAATAAGACAAAAAAATATAAATACAACTTTTTAAAAAGTCTTCTCAAAACTTATATATATGTTTAAGGCCGTGAGTTACAAAATCTTCGTAGATCATCATCTTATGGCCAGAGGTGAACGACCCCAATATTATCGAATCTAGTGGGCCCATATTGGCTCAACTAGCCAGATCTGGTTACCGAGTCATTTGGAAAAAGGAAAAAATATTTGAAAGACATGAGCGAAAGGCGCTCAGTGAGTTCACGTGCACGTGTGTTTTGCGCGAGTATCCCATATGTGTTTTTCGACCACAGCCAGAAAGTCTGAGCGAATCAAGATACATTTTGGTGTTATTACGACACCCAAACTTTCAAAATCATGCATGCATCATGATAGGCTCAACGGACAGAGTCCGAAACCTTAAACGGGGTCATCAGACACAAGTTCCCGCATCCCGTAGTCAATACCAACTAGAAACTCAAAGCACACTGTATGAACGTTTGATTTTCATAAACCACCGAACACACCACTTAAACATAAAACATGTAAGAGTCATGAGGTACCTACCAGGCCGCCTTGTACTACCCTAACCAGTGAGCCCCTCCTGACTCAACCTGCTAGAAAGTAGTCCTACCGCAGATCATGATACGAAGTCAAACGTAATACCGTCTTGGGCCTAACCCTCCCACAATACTTCACCCCTTATCAACTGGATCTAGATCAAGAGTACACCTACCAAGCATGTCGTTCGAAAGAGGCCCTTGTACGAGGCCTCACACAGTACAATCCTCTCGACATGTTGATCAGAAACATATGTACAAAGCACCTTCGGCCGGACTAGGGTTTTACTTGATTTTTATAAAATCATAGGCCCCAAAACTTTCTCAGGTATCGAAAATTCCTATATGTCGGGCAAAACCGCAAAACCCGTAGACATGACAGATGCAATATGTGTGCGATTCAAAATATGTCTTTAGAAAATCTCATGAAACCATTTGTGTTTTCCAAATATTCTCAAAATCATGTACACAATAAAAGTATGCGTATATGACATTTAAACAGAACATCTTACCAGTTATAAAATAAGTTATGCCAATTTGTTTTTCCAAAAATCATGACAAATATTTCTCAAAAGTAATTATTAGAATACTTCAAAAAAATTGTAGTAATATATGAATAAAACCATAGGAGAAATATTCCTTAAAAAGAAATAGTAAATATTCTTAAAATCTTAAATAGGAATATTTTAGTCATGGTAAAAATATTTCTTAGAAATCTTTTAACTCAGGCTAGAGTAAATATAAAAATATTTTTAATAATAATATCATAAAAATATTTTAATAATTTAAACATATCTCGAAGCCTCATAAAAATACATATAATAAAAGTATTATAAAAATATTTTAATCACTCAAACATATCTCAATGCCTAATAAGAAATTTTTAAATATTTTAAATATTATTTCAAAAAATGGTTACGCCGATCAAGCAACCAAAGAACCTATTTACTATTACACCGCACCTACCTTACTATTACACAACTCAAATGAGCAAAAGAAAAACAGAAAAATGCCAGATTCTATTTATTACAACGAGATCTTCTTCCTTTCTGTTTTTCCGAGCGGTTAACAGATACAACTAGAAAGGTAGATTGGTTAGTAATAATAAATTGAACGGAAGCCGTAAACCTTACCTCGAGACCCTCAAGGTCTCGGCCAGAGCAGTGGAGGAAACTGGACGAGCTCGGCGAGTTCGGTTTCTGTGTGTGCGGTGACGATCACTCACTGGATGTTCTTCCAAAGAAGAACAAGATGAATCCCTCAGGTAGCCGATGAGCCTTAGGTAAACAACTCTCTATCTCTCTCAACAAAGCCCTTTCCTCTCTCAACCAAGCCACACGCACGGTGCCGAGAAGAACAACTGGCACAGACTATTGGTGATAAAGTACCGAAGGGTCAAAGAGAAAACGAACAGACAGTCGGTCGAAAGAAGTGAGAGAGAAGACAGAAGGTCAGAGAGAGTGTGGAGGCAGCGGCGGCACAACAGAGCAAGAAAGAGGAATTAGGGCAGGCTGGGGAAAGAAAAGAACATTATATAGCTAAGTCGCCTGGGTCGGGTCGGGTTGAACCCGGCCCGCCCGGCATCAAGGACCAGCCGGCCCACTCCACTTTAATGAGGCCCACTCGATTATTCATCTTAGGGATAAAAGGGCTGAAGAAATAAAATGAAAAATGTGAAAAAGATGGCCCAATAGGCCAACAAACTCCACCTTGAACATATTTTCATTCAATTTTCAACCAGCACTAACTCAAAGAGTCAACCTTCATCTACATGAAGTAGGTCACTGCACAAAGAGAATTTATCAATTGTCATAATTTTAGTACCAAAATCTACAGGATTATCTTTAGTACTAATTTTCTCAATATTGACTATACCACTTGAAACCTTTTCCCTTATGAAATGATACTTAACATCTATGTGTTTAGTCTTCTCATGATAAATAGGATTTTTACACAAGTGGAGACAACTTTGACTATCAGTATAAATCACAGCTTTAGAATTTAAAACATGCAATTCAAATAGAAGGCCTTGAAGCCAAATGGCTTCCTTAATCGCCTCGGTGGCAGCAATGTATTCAGCCTCCGTAGTCGATAAAGCGACTACAGGTTGCAACTGTGACTTCCAAGATATACAATTGCCTTCTAAGGTAAAGAAGTAAGAAGTGGTATATTTTCTACCATCTTTGTCACCTGCAAAGTCAGAATCTACATATCCTACCAGTTCAAAATTATCGGACCAATTATGATAAAGTAAACCCCCTATCAATAGTCCCATTAATATATCGTAATAACTACTTGAGAGCTGCTCAGTGATCCCTACCCGGATTGGACATGAATCGGCTAAGAAGGCTTATGGAATAAGCAATATCAGGTCGGGTGGATATCATAAAATACATGATAGATCCTATAGCCATTCTATAAGGTATGTTTGCCATGTCGTTCTTTTCTTTTTCAGTTTTGGGGCAAGATTTTTCGGAAAGCTGAAAATGGCTCGCAAGTGGTGTACAAATTAGTTTGCATTAATGCATCGAAAATTTGGAAAAAATTTTCTGCAAAAAGGATTTCTGGGATATGAATAAGGATCGGTCAGCTCTATCCCTACTAATGTTCATCCCAAGGATTCTAGAAGCAGAACCTAAGTCTTTCATATCAAATTCTGACTTTAGCAAGGATTTCAAGCGAGTAATCTTAAGCAATTAACATATCATCCACATAGAGCAAAAGATAAACAGCAGTTTCAACATTATCACCACAGAAATATAAACAGCTATCATAATTGATTTTAATAAAACCAGCTTTAAGCATGAAAGAGTCAAACTGTTTATACCATTGCCTTGGTGACTGTTTAAGTCCATACAAGGACTTTTTCAAGAGACATGCCATATTTTCCTTACCCTTTTCTTCAAAACCTGGTGATTGACGCATATAGATAGTTTCTTCAAGTTCCCCATGCAAGAATGCGGTTTTTACATCAAGTTGTTCAAGATCAAGATCATAAAAGGCAACAATTGCAAGCATTATCCTAATTGTTTTACATTTAACAACGGGAGAAAATATTTCATTGAAATCGATGCCCTCAACTTGAGAAAAACCTTTTGCAACCAGCCTAGCCTTGAACCTTGGGGGTTCATTGGCAGATTCAGGCTCTTTTATTTTGAAAATCCATTTGCAATCAATTAATTTTTGCTTTGAGGGTTTTTGAACAAGAATCCAGGTTTTGTTTTTATGAAGCGAGGGCATTTCCTCTTCTATAGCATGCAACCACAAAGAGCGATTAGGGCTCTTTAACACATCAGAAAAACACATCGGCTCTTTCTCTTCTAAGTAAGATGCAGCAGCAAAAGCGTATGAGACAATGTAGGAATAACCATACCTAGCGGGTTTTCTCGACTCTCTCCTAACCCTATCCCTAGACAGCTGGTAGTCTCTTAGAGCTTGTGCTTGTGCCTCTGGATGATCCTTATCATCATCTAAATTTTCAAATTCAGGCGTGTTGGTTTCAAGTTGACTAGTAGGTATATCCGATTCTTCACTGGTTTCGGGTTGATTGTGAGCTTGTGCAGGTTCGGAGATGTCCTCCACCTCCACGGGAATATTCCCATCTAAGGGAATATCGATAGAACTATCAGGATTGATTTTAGCCTTTAGGCAAGGAATATCAAGTTCATTGAAGACCACATCCCTACTCACAACAACTCTCACCCCCAACTCACCTTTGAGCCAAACTTTGTATCTCTTTACCCCACTAGGGTAGCCTAAAAACACTGCCTTTCTTGACCTTGGGTCTAACTTACCCTCCCTTTGATGTGCAAATGCAGCACACCCAAACACTCTAAGGTTTGACAGGTTTGGTGGTTCTCCAAACCACAACTCTAAGGGAGTTTTGAAATTTATGGCTGTTGAAGGTAATCTATTGATGAGATAGACAGCTGTACTTACAGCTTCTCCCCAAAAAGGTTTTGGTATTCCTGAGGACACCATAAGACACCTAACCTTATCCATAATGGTACGGTTCATCCTTTCAGCAACACTATTTTGCTGAGGATTGTGCCTAACAGTCCTATGATGCAGAATGCCATGCAGTGAACATAAATCAGCAAACTTTTTGTTACAAAACTCAAGGCCATTATCTATCCTAATAGTCTTCAGTTTATTTCCGGTTTGATTTTCGGCAAGGCGTTTCCGTTTAGAAAACTTTTCAAAGGTTTGTTCTTTTGATTTTAAAAGAAATACCCATACATGCCTAGAAAAATCATCAACAACAGATAAGAAATAAACATTGCCACTATAGGTTGGAACCTTTTTCGGGTCCCCACAAATCACAGTGCACATAATCAAGGATAGAAGTGGACTTGTGTGTGCCAACTGAAAAACTAATTTTATGTTGTTTTCCAAGAACACAATGGTCACAAAAATCCAATGATTCGATTTTGTCACCACCCAAAAGATTTTGCTTTTGAAGGTAATGTAGTCCTTTTTCACTGATGTGGCCAAATCGACGGTGCCACAATTAAGTCTTTTCAGGAACAGGTTTTGAAACTAATGCAGATGCTTCGCAAACAGTTTTTCCAATTAAATGATATAAACCATCATTTTTAAAACCTTTGAGCATGACCAGTGCTCCTTTGCAAACTTTCATAATACCATTTTCAAATTTGTAAGAAAAACCGTTTGTGTCAAAAACACCAAGGGAGATTAGATTCCGACGAAGGTCGGGCACATATCTCCCCTCAGTCAATTTTCTAGTCACACCATCATGCATTTTAATAAAAACATTTCCAATACCTTTGATGTCACAAACATGATTATTACCCATAAAAACTTTTCCATGCTCAAGGGATTTAAAATTTGAAAACCAATGCTTGTTTGGTGTCATATGAAAAGTGTATCTAGAATCAAGAATCCAGTGTTCAGAAACAGGAGAAAGGGAAGGGGATACACACAAAACTTCAGAGTACATTGAATTACCATCTGATTCAAAATCGTGAGTTTTGTCATTTTTATCGCTCCCTTTACTTTGTTTACGTTGTTTTTCTTCTTTAATCCTTTTAAAACACTTATTTTTCATATGACCTTCCTTGCACAGTAAAAACACTTCACTTTCTTATCTCGTGATTTCAACATCCCTTTACTTTTAGAACGGTGACTAAAAGATTCTCTCTGGTCAACCTTCCCTCTCACGTAAAGGTTCTCTCCTTAGATTTGTTTTCTTTTCTCAAATCAAGGTCTTTTGATTTTAAAGCGTTTTTCACATCAGCAAGAGTCAAATCATCTCTACCATACTTGATAGCAGACTTAACGTCATTGAAAGATTCAGGCAAGGAATTTAATAAAATAACAACAACGTTTTCATCAGAAATCTTTTCACCAACGTTTTGTAATTCCAAAACTATTTTGTTTAAATCATCAATGTTCTCTGAAAGAGATTTCGACCCGCTAATTTTAAAACAAAAAAGCTGTTCTTTTAAATAAATCTTATTAGATAAGGATTTTCCCAAGTACAGTTTTTCAAGTTTTGTCCAAATCTCAAAGGCGTTATCTTTTTCGTCTATTGCTCGTAAAACGTTATCAGTTAAGTGCAAGGTGAGGCAACTGTGTGCATCACCAAGTTTTTCAGAAAGCACTTCACCCTTCCAAGATTCCGGATACTTTTCAGGGCTATAAATTGCGGGTGCGATTTTATTTTGGACTAAAACTGCTTTCATTTTTCTACGCCACATTACGGAATCAGATTTGCCATCAAATTTGTCAGTTTCAATCTTTTGAACAGACATGATTAGAGTGGCAAATAAGAGTAATAAATGGCTAGAAGAATGAGAGATTTGAAAATTTTTTTACTCAAATAAAATACCCAGATTTTAGCTTTAAAGAAAAAATGGCACAGTAAAGTACGTGAAACGCAGTAGTGTCTTACAACCAGAACAGCGCAGAAGTACACAAAAAATTAACCGAGACAGAAAAGGCAAAAATGCTGGAAAAACAGCCACACAGCACACAATCAGTCACGAACAATGCAGTGTTTGTAAACAGGTAATGAAAATCTCCAAGGCACAGATACTTGGAGTCTCTTGGACTCAAGCCAGGCTTGAATTTTAGATTTCAAAAAAAATTACCAGAATGACAGAACACGTTCCAAACCGAAGCAATGCAGTAATTCGAATGAGCAAGACAATGAACCAGAAAAAAAAATCCAAATAATCGGAAACAGCAGATATAACAGAAAATAGAGCAGATTTACGAAATCGTCTAGAGAACAGAAGCAGACGTAAACCCTAGAGCAGATTTAACAGAAAAACAGTAACAATAATATAGATCTAACAGGTATAATCACAGCAGATCTAATAATAGCCAGAACAAAAAAATAGAGGAGGTTAAGAGGCTTCCCTGAGTCAGATCCCGCGTGGATCTGAAAAAAAACCGAGTGGTCGCCGGATGGTTGCAGACAACCGTGGCTCTAATACCACTGTTACGCCGATCAAGCAACCAAAGAACCTATTTACTATTACACTGCACCTACCTTACTATTACACAACTCAAATAAACAAAAGAAAAACAGAAAAAGGCCAGATCCTATCTATTACAACGAGATCTTCTTCCTTGCTGTCTTTCCGAGCGGTTAACAGATACAACTAGAAAGGTAGATTGGTTAGTAATAATAAATTGAACGGAAGCCGTAAACCTTACCTCGAGACCCTCAAGGTCTCGGCCAGAGCAGTGGAGGAAACCGGACGAGCTCGGCGAGTTTGGTTTCCGTGTGCGCGGCAACGGTCAGTCACTGGATGTTCTTCCAGAAAAGAACAAGATGAATCCCTCAGGTAGCCGATGAGCCTCAGGTAAATAGCTCTCTATCTCTCTCAGCAAAGCCCTTTCCTCTCTCAACCAAGCCACACGCACGGTGCTGAGAAGGACAACCGGCACAGACTATCGGTGATAGAGTCCCGAAAGGTCAGAGAGAAAAACGAACAGACAGTCAGTTCGAAACAAGTGAGAGAAAAGACAGAAGGTCAGAGAGAGTGTGGAGGCAGCGACGGCACAACAGAGCAAGAAAGAGGAATTAGGGCAGGCTGGGGAAAGAAAAGAACATTTTATAGCCAAGTCGCCTGGGTCGGGGCGGATTGAACCCAGCCTGCCCGGCATCAAGGACCAGCCGGCCCACTCCACTTTAATGAGGCCCACTTGGTTATTCATCATAGGGATAAAAGGGCTGAAGAAATAAAATGAAAAATGTGAAAAAGATGGCCCAATAGGCCAACAAAAAGAAATATTAAATACTTTTAAGATAATCTCTCCAAATAATTTTAAATCTCAAAGTTTTATAAAAATTTTAAAATAATTTAAATATTATTTCAAAAAATAATAAATACTTTTAATATAATCTCTCCAAATAATTTTTGAATCTCAAAGCCTTATAAGAATTTTAAAATATTTTATATATTATTTCAAAATGAAATAATAAATAATTTTAATATAATTCCTCCAAATAATTTTAATGATAATATATAAACCAAATTTTAGTGAAAATATTTCTCAAGAAAAGTAAGAATTAAATCATGATGCTATACAAATAATTCAAACAAAGTGTGTATATTCTAAAGACATTTTAATTGCGGAATATACTTGGCATAACCCATAATATACCACCGGTAAATATTTTGTAAATTTTGTCAAGATCCAACATCGCATAAATATGCTTTCAATAAAATAATTAAATTTATTGTAAAATAAAAAGGATTGTGAACTCACTTGGAGCCGCGAAACAAGTTAACCCTACAAATAATATCAATTCCAAATTTAATCAAATAACATCATAAAAATATAAACTTGACCCCAAGATGACCATAGGGTTCACCTAAACTTATTCTAAACCCAAAGAAACTCTAAAAACAACTCCAAACTAATTTCATAACAACTCCTTAAAAATCATGGGTTTCCAAAATAAATTCATAATTATTAAACTCTATTTTTATTTTAGAAAATTATAACCTAATAATAAAAATAAAATAAAATTCCTACATTTTAACTTAAAAGAAATAAAAACAAAACAAGAGAGAGAGAGAGAGAGAGAGAGAGAGAGAAGAAAGAAAGAGAGAGTGGGGAGAGAGGGGAGAGGGGCTGCCGAGAAGAGAAGAGAACCGAGAGGAGAGGAGAGGAGAAATTGAGGAGGAAAAGAGAGAAGAGATGATAAGAGAGAATGAGAGAGATGTGAGAAATTGGATTTCCTATCACCGCAATGTATGCATGGCTTTGGCTTGTGTGGTCAAGACACATGGTACTTACTTGTCATGTCTCCACAAATCATCAACTCACTTAGCACCACTAATTCTTATAATTGCATTAAAGCCCTTTAAATTTTAAACTTTCTACGTTTACCTTAAACTTAAAAAATGACTTAAAACACATATTGAACATAAAATTTCAATCTCCAACTTAAAGCGTTAAACACTAATAATTCTAAAATACGTCCAAAAAGGTTTTCAACGATAAATTATTCCTTGCATTTTTTAAAAATTACCAAATGATCCCAAAACTTTATATTGTTTATAAAATAACTTCAAAACTTTTATTTGAACTCACCACATCTTATGTTAACTTTGAGGTGCTTAGTCGGGATGTTACAAATTTTCATAAAAAAATACCTAATGAACTTGTTCTTTTTTTCTTTATTTGAGAAAATGAATTTGTTCTTACCACATATGATATCAGCTTATGCAATTAAAGTAGAGCTTAGACTATCGTCCAACAATTTGAGTTCACTACCCAAATTGAAATATTTGATTTATTCTTTTTTTTTTTTAATGAACTTGATCTTGTGATATCTTTTTATGTCAAAAAAATCCTTTTAAACTTTTCCAAAATAAATTTTTAAGTATATTTTCAAAAAGTTATATAAATAATAATGAAAAGTTAAATGAATGAAGTTTTTATAATAAAAGAATGTAGTCACAATTTTTCTAATACGTATTTTAGCATTTTTTAGAAAATGTTTTTTAAAATAATTTTATTGATAACCCTAAAAAAAATAGTTTTATTAATATATTTTATAAAATTTTGGAGGGAAAAGAAAATAAATTATATTAAATCTGCTTGAACTGCAATGAAAATTACTTCAATTTGGAGAAAAGATAAATTTTTCAAATTCAAAAGATAAGTTTTATAAAACTAATTTAAAAAAAATGAAATTACATATTAATATGCTGCGAGTCTAGTACATCTTCTAGTAACTCTCTAATACACTTCCTTTAATAGTGATTTTTCCAGAGATGTGTTAGATAATTCAAACTGTTAGTATGCCAAATGAAATAGAGTACCTAAAGTAAACTTGGGGAGTTATCTTAAGTAACGATAGGATGATCGAATTTTCATCTTACTTACGATTAGATTACTACGACGCTTACTTGGTGCATTCTTTAAAAAAAGTGGTAGATCTATTAAAACTTTTTTTCCAAATACACCTATTAAAAACTTTATAAGACATATCAAAATAAATTTTGTCCAATTATATTTAGTATTTTTTTTGGATGAAATTAAATATTTTAACTTTTATATAATTAGCATAAAAAAGCTGTGTGTTGTGCGATATATGATTTACTAACTTTCTTTACAAAAAAAGGAAAAAGACTACAAGTGCCTTGTACCGATAACAATTTCATGCATTTTTATAAGTAAAGTTCTAATTATACCTTTTGATTTATTTAACCGTTAATGAGTTAACGATTAAATTTGACGGAAATGTCGATTTTAGTACATTTTTCTAGTTCGAGGTCCAAAATTTACTATTTTGAAGTTTAGGTTTAAAAACCAAAAATTCGAAAAAGTTCAGGGACCATTGGGACTTTTTCCCCTATTTACAATCCCCATGCAGTCCCAAATTTAGTGAATGATGATTTAAAAAAAAATAAAAAATTAGTTATATAACTTTAAACTATTTTAATTTTTCCATTTATAGTCAATGACTTTTATTTTAATAATTTATAGTCAAGAATTTTGATTTTATTTTTTTTAGACATGAACTATTATTAACATATAACAAGTTTATAATTATTTCACAGTAAATGTCAGTGTATTCTTTACACTTTTTTTTTATTCCAATTTGAAACATTTAGTTATTCTTTCTATTCAATAGGCTTCATGCGTAATTTATGTGATAAAAATGCATCAAATTCCTTTGTAAAATTATTAACTATACATGTAATATCGAAAATAAATCATGTGTATGAAAAGACAAAAAAATTATTAATTATAAATAAAAAAATAAAAATAATTTAAAGATATATATCCTTTATGAATTGTATTTAAATTTTTTTTCTAAATCAATAATTATAATTATATTTAATTTCATTATGTCTATATTCATTTTCTTACCTGTTAAGTTTTCATACAAAATTATTTAATGAAATTGTTTTTTTCTTTATTTGAGAAAGTGAACTCGTTCTTGCCGCGGGTTATACAATTGAAGCAGAGCACATACCATTTTAAAGAAAAATGAAATTACATATTAATATGCTGCGAGTCTAGTACATCTTCTAGTAACTCTCCATTCAATAGGCTTCATGTGTAATTTATGTGATAAAAATGCATCAAATTCCTTTTGTAAAATTATTAAATTGTTATACATGCAATATCAAAAATAAATCATGTGCATGAAAAGGCAAAAAAAAAAAAATTATTGATTATATAAAATAAAAATAAAAATAATTTAAAGATATATATTCTTTATGAATTGTATTTAAATTTTTTTTTTCTGAATCAATAATTATAATTATATTTAATTTCATTGTGTCTATATTCATTTTCTTACATGTTAAGCTTTCATATAAAAATATTGAATGAACTTCTTATTTTTTTTCCTTTATTTGAGAAAGTGAACTCGTTCTTGCCGCATTTGATATCGAGTTATACAATTGAAGCAGAGCATAGACTATTTTAAAAAAAATGAAAATGAAATTACATATTAATATGCTGCGAGTCTAGTACATCTTATAGTAACTCTCTATTCAATTGGCTTCATGTGTAATTTATGTGATAAAAATGTATCAAATTCCTTTGTAAAATTATTAAATTGCTATACATGCAATATCAAAAATAAATCACGTGTATGAAAATACAAAAAACATTTATTGATTATAAATAAAAAAATAAAAATAATTTAAAAATATATTCTTTATGAATTGTATCTAAATTTTTTTTGCTAAATCAATAATTATAATTATATTTAATTTCATTGTGTCTATATTAATTTTCTTACATGTTAAGTTTTCATACAAAAATATTTAATGAATTTGTTTTTTTTTCTTTATTTGAGAAAGTGAACTTATTCTTGCTGCATCAGATATCAGGTCATACAATTGAAGCAAGAGTACATGCTAATTTTAAAAAATAAAATTACATATTAATATGCTGTGAGTCTAGTACATCTTCTAGTAACTCTCTAATATACTTTTTAATAGTAACTTTCATAAAAGATGTGTTAGATGATTCCAACTGTTAACATGCCAAATGAAATAGATTATCTAAAGTAAACTAAGAAAGTTATCTTTATGATGATCGAGTTTTCGTCCATCTTATGATTAGATTACTACAACGCTTACTTAGTGTGTTATTTAAAAAAGACGATGAATTTATTAAAACTCTTAATTGAACTATTAAAAACTTCGTAAGACATTTCAAAATAAATTTTGTCAAATTACATTTAGTATTTTCTTCCATGAAGTTGAATATTAGTTTTTATACAATTAGCATAAAAAAGTGCACTGTTTATTGTGTGATACATCATTTACGAATTTTCCTTTTAAAAAAAAAAAAAACTACAAGTGCCTTTTAAGGACAACAATTTCATGCATTTTTCCTAGAGCAGAGAGGATTAGGAGTTTAACCCCTATATAATATAGTTTGATATATAACATTCGAATATTTTTTTTCTGAATATGACTAATTTTTTTAAATAAATTTTCTTTTAAAACAAAGGAATATTATGTGTAACAGATACTATTATTTACATTATTTGTGAAAATTTTTTATATTCCTATACATTTTAGTTAATTATATATACTTTTTGTATTTATTTTTTAAAAATTTTTATATTTATTTTTATATTTTTCATAATTTTATTATTTTTAATTTATTTGTTGATTATTTGAATCTATTGAATTTATTCGGAGCTATTAGACCAGGATCCACTTTTTGGAGAATATGAGTCGAAGCAATAACAAGAATATTTCTAGTGGAATATCTTTCACAATTCCTGGAGAGATGGTTCACTAATAGACCGAGGGATAAGTAATTCGACTCATTCGCATGTTTGGAATCCATATTATGCAAGGACACATTGCTTTTACTAATTCGAATTGAAGGGTGATATAAATAATTTAATTTGCTAATTTTCTTATAATAAAAAATATAGTCACAATTTTTTTAATACATATTTTAGCTTTTTTTTTTAAATACTCTTTTTATAATATTTAACTAATAAACTTTTATAGATTTTCAAAGAAAAAAATTAATTATATTAAATTTACTAAATATTACTTCGATGCGAAGAAAGATATAAATTTCAAATCTTAAAATGATAAGCTTTAAAAAATTAATTTAAAAATAAGTAATTCCTTATTAATATGACAAATGAAATAGATTAGCTTAACTAATCTACTTAGGAGAAGAAGTTAATTGCGGTTCACCACCGCCACGGGTGGGGTACACCCCCACACCCTTCCCCGTGGGTTTCATGACGCCGATAGTGGCCACCCGACTGAGTTTCCTCTTTCCCGACGGTGGCAGAATGGCACATGCCCCTATATTTAGACGGTAGCGGAGGCCGCGCGTGATTTCGACACCTGGATTCTATAATTCTACCGTGTCCTGCTCCGTAAATTGTGCGTTTACACGCGTCATGTTCCGCAGCAGTAAACCCCAAAGTTTCCCTTCCCCACGCGCATCTGCAATTTGCCAGAACTGTTGCGGCCATTTCTGTTCTTATGTGAATAATGGATCACTTTTTTTCTGATGTCCAGCGGTGGGATATGTTTTTACCGGAAATAGGCAATTTGAAGGTTTTCATTTTTTTGTTTCATTTTTCAAAGTAGAAAGGGGTAGGATTTTGAGGAATATTTTTTTTAATTTTTTTTACTAGAAGATATTTACATTGAGATTATTTGAAGGATGAGTAGATTGAGGACACTTTTCACATTAGATTTCTAGATTTACAGTAGAGGTTGATTAATTATCTGTTTGGTTAAAGGTTAAAAGATTATAGTATAAATAAAGGTTGAAGTATGAATTCTGAATATAAGCTTCTATCTATTCAGATATTTGATAAGTTTCTACTTCTCAGATACTATAAGTTTCTAATTTTCTGTAAGTTCTATTCTTACACTTCAGTTGAAGATCATACTTCTATAACATACTTACATTTCTGGTTGAAGATTATACTTCTGGAGAGTAGTCTTCTATAGATTACAGTAGGAACTTCTATCTGTTGAGTTTGAGAGTTTCTCCCTATTTAGAGATCAAACTCCTAAAACAGAGTCTCTACTTCTATAAGTTTCAGTCTCTTTTAGTTTGAGATACTTACACTTCTGGGTAAAGATCATATTTCTATAAACTAGGCTTCTGTAGATTACAGTATAAGTTTCAGTCTCTTTTAGTTTGAGATACTTACACTTCTGGGTAAAGATCATACTCCTATAGACTAGGCTTCTGTTTGAGTTTGAGATACTTGACAGTGAGTTTCTACCTCTATCTGTTTTATCTCTTTAGTTTGAGATACTTACACCTTCTGGTTGAAGATCATACTTCTATAGATTAGGCTTTTGCAGATATTATAGTATAACTTCTATCTATTTGGTTTGAGATACTTGACACAGGCAGTTAGGAGTCAATCATCTGTCTAGTCATTTAATCACTGTAGACTCCTATTTTCAATCATCTATCTAGTTGTAGTTGAAATTTTTAACTGTATATACTATTATCTTGATCTTATAGTAAGTGTTAAACGTATATTAAAGATTCTTGACAATAAGTATCAATTGAATTTCAGGTGAAAATCCTAATAACAGTATGGACGGATATCTTTATCAGTATCAGCGATATCTCAGAGTTTTAAGAAGAAGAAAGTACTCTCTCAGGTTAGTGTTTAAGTATACCAAACTTCAATCTTTAATCATCATTTGATGATATTTCTACCATGTTAGTAAATTCTCAACAGTAACTATCAATCAACAACATAAGTTCTAAACTATTTATCACTTCTTGACAGGAATTATTTGCAAACACATAGCATGTATCAGTAAGTTCTCTTTGTAAATTTCAGTATAAGTTGAAATTTTGATTTACTTTTACTAATTTATCACTTGTCATTTTATTTTTTTAAAAGTTAACCATTTAAGTAATTATACAACTTTTCCAGACAAAATCTCTTACTAAAAAAGATACCAACTCCTAAATTTATCTCTGTCCAACGAAAAAAACCTTTCCTTTTCAAGAATTAAATTGTTCTTATCTATAAAACCATTAAAAAAAACCAGTAATCCATCTTCTCTCTCCACATCCACATATATATATATATATATATGCGCAACATCACTGTATATTCAACCATTTCAGGAACCCCTCAATATATTTTTCCGTACCATCTATCTTTCTCTCTCTAGAGAGACCTTTTTCTCCCAATGAGCCATTGCGTACCCAGTTGGGAAATTGTCGATGATGATAATGACAATCCCAGATTTACCCTTCTCTCTAATTCCAATCCCATTCCTACTACTGATTTTCCCACGTAAGAATTATATATATATATAGTTATTTTCATTTCTGTATCTCTAAATATAGCTGATTTAAGTTCATTCTTTTAACGACGACGTTTTGCAGGTTGGACTATGAAGTAACGGAGCTGACGTGGGAGAATGGACAGCTGGCACTGCACGGTTTAGGCCATCCTCGTATGCCTAACAGAGCCGCCGCTAACAGTTCTAATTTTTTCAACAGGTATAATTCCGCCGGCGGAAGCGGCGGCGGCGGTACTGCCGGCACGCTTGAGTCCATAGTTAATCAAGCCACCAACGCGCAGCCTCATGATAAGCGGCCGTGCGAAGGCGCTAGCGGCGTTGATGATGAGCTGGTGCCTTGGTTCCATGAAAATCGAGCACATGGTTCGAATTCTGCAGTGGCACCGGTGAGATCGGTGCCATCTACGGCGTTGTCAATGGACGCATTAGTACCATGCGGCCGTAATCGAGGGAAAAATCATCAAGTGCAAGGGAGTAACACGTGTGGCGGCGGTGTGGTGGGAGGTAATTCTACACGTGTGGGTTCGTGTAGTGGAGCTGGAGGGGAAAGGGCAAGGGAGGCGCGTATTCCCCACGAGTTGAGCAGTAGGGCCCCGGATCAAAGTGTAAGTGGGCAGGGTAGTCGCCAGGGGTTTACCTCTACTTCTTTGGGGTCGCCGGGAAACACTAGCTCAACCAAACAATGCACTAAAACCGGTGATGATTATGACTCCTTCTGCCATAGTAGAAATCAGGCAATAACTTCATCTTTTCTTTTTTATTTTTCTTTTTCTTTTACTATTATATTAACGTGTGTTTGAGACATATTAATAAAGAGAGGGATAATAACATGCATGATGACATCCATACATGTACATTAAAATAAGTTCTGACGATTACTATTTGTATTTGCAGAGGGAAACAGAAGAGGCTGAGGACAAGAAAAAGGGGAGCGGAAAGTTATCAGTCACAATGAAGAGAAGCAGAGCTGCTGCTATACATAATCAATCTGAACGCGTAAGCTCATCATTTTCTTCTGCAATACTTTGTAAAATTTCGTATATTTATTTGTTATTAGATTTTAGAAAAATTTCTTCTTTAATATTTTTAAAAATATATATAAATTTTGGTTCTTTCCGAATTTAAAGGCTGATTCTGTCTTCTCCTGACACAGGAGAAAACATGAGTGGTAGCTTTCTTTAGTAGTTTGAATAAGCCAAAGCCAATATTAATTCTTTTGAGTATTACATGCAAATAGTGGTTTCACTTGAAACTTAATAATAATAGTATTTGGTTTTTGTGTGATTCATGTGTAATATAACAGAAAAGAAGAGACAAGATTAATCAAAGAATGAAGGCTCTGCAGAGACTGGTCCCAAATTCCAGTAAGGTATGAAATGGATCCCTAAACTTTCCTTTTCTTATTTATTCTTTCTCAAGTTATTCATATTTCATTTTCCTTTTCTAATCATAGTTTATAATCTATTTTGGTAATATATTAACTAAATAATAAATCTTTAAAATTATGCGATGTATCGGTCGATAGGTAAGACCATATATCCTATGCATCTTATTGAATAACATTATTTATATGTTATTAATGAAATACGTTTCGAATCTACGACTCTAGACCTATTAAAAAGTATTTCGGGCAATATTTTTTCTTTTTACCTTTTGATTTTCTTTATAGAGATTCTTTCTTTCCCTTACAACTACTAGTTTGCAAGTTGGAGGAAGAAAAGGCGAATTTGTTAGGCTAGTTTGTGGTTCTTCTCTGTCTTGTATAATTCATATCTAGCTATCATCCTCTTAGTAAAGATCCTCTGGAATCAGCAATGACAATGCCATATAACTAGTAGATTGGTCCATAGGATTGAATGAGACATCATCAGAATTTAACTTTTAATTCTTTTAAGTAAAATATTTATACAAAAATATTTTTCATAATATTAGACGAACAAATTAAAACAAAAAAGTGTATAAATTGAACAAATTAAGTCTTATTTTTTTAATTTATTTTAAATTATAAATTATTTTTAAACTATCTTATTTCCTTACTATATTTTTCTTTACTCTAAAAATATATTTTCTCTCTTTTTGTTACTAAAATCGGGGTTAAGAAAGCTAAAAGCGTAGTTTGTCCATGATAAAAGCGTGTCCATTGATTGGGGAAAGGCATTAAAATTGTAGTGTGAATTTTTGGTATGGTCAAATAAACCTAGTCCACATAAAATAAAATCCTTTCTACTTTGCAGACAATCCGACAGAAGGTTGTTGGTTGTCAAGACAATCATTTGGTAACCACATAAATCACCTTCAAAGGAAGGGGAAGGCCCCCTCCCCTCCCTATATAGTTTTTGAACTCAAATTTCTGTGCTTTGCCTTTGATGAATCCAATCATTGCTTTTACTATTGTATACTTTGCTCAAAAAACCCCTTTATGGCAATATTTCATACATATAATTTGCTTATAATCTTATCATCTTTTTGTTCTCAATTACTGTTGACAATAATGAAAATGTCAAGAGACACGGAATAGTAGTTTAATGATATAAGTTAACATAAGATAAGGATAGAGACTTAAGTCTGTTCATTTCCTTGATTTTCTATGTAAAATCTTTCTGGACCAGTCATTCACGTATCACTTGAGTTTTATAATAAAAATATTTGCTATATGTTCTTGATTCAATACATTTTTTTTTGTAGAGTTTGAGTATATTTTTTAAAGTATGTTTAGATAGACTTTGATTTTGATATTTTTTTATTAAATTTTGTAAAAATTAAATTATTTATAAAAAAAAAACGTAATCTGACATGATTCTTTGGATTTTTGTTCTCTTGTGAATGATTTAATCAGACTGATAAAGCATCCATACTCGATGAAGTAATCGAATACTTGAAACAGTTACAAGGACAGGTTCAACTGATGCAAAGGTTGAACATGTCACCTGTAATGGCATCATTCATCCAACAACAAATTCAAATGTCCATGATGGCCTCCATGGGATTAGGGGGAGTGAACGTGGGGATGGGGATTGGGTTTGTGGACGTGAACGCTATGGCCGCCGCTCACGTCGCTGCTGCAGGCCATCCCAATATTGCCGGAATGCCTTCCCATGTGATGCAAGTACCCTTTATACCAGCTGCTGCCGTAACTCCTTGGGATGGCACCGTTGCCTCCGGCGCCGGTCTCCCCGTTCATTCCTCCACTCCGTCGATGCCGGAGCCTATGCCTGCATACTTCACTTATCCACCACAAGTAAAATTCGCGTCTCGTCTCTTTAAAATTAAAGTTCTAAGTTCTTTTTTTTTTAACTTAAAATTCTGATTTCGTCTGTTTGTATTATGCAGGCTGTGCCATTACAACCTATGCCATTACAGTCTATGCCGGCGCCACTACAGTCTATGCCGGTGCCGGTAGATTTTACTAGGATGACAGGACTATACCCCCAACCGTTTCAAGAACCTTCTTCATCAGGTCTTGCCTCAGCTAAGGACAAACCAACATGAAATTTTCAATTATGGCAGATGATTTTTTTTTTAGATTAGTTTTTGTACCGCAATCCCCAAGTGTGATCTTGTAGCAAAGAGAAGAAATTATATTAGGAAAAATTTTGCTTCATTATACTTGGTCTTCCCGTCTCAGATTTATTTATTTATTGGTAAAACACAGTTAAATTAAATACACATATAATTAATAATCTCAGTTCGATTAAACTTTTTTAAAAGATTGAATAATAATGTCACCTAAGTGATTAAAGAAGACTGAAAAAAGAATACACCTTTTAATTAAAGTATAAAATTAATTAATCTCTATCGATCATTTAAGGCTATTTATGACAAAGAGAATGATTTAAATAATTATGTTTTAACAAAAATATTCACTTTAATAGATCATATAGTTAATCTAAAAATAATCTTCTCGTCTTGAGTTTATTCTATTAAAAACCCTTTCTTCTTTTTATTAACTTATTAATACGGCTTAATCTGGTCAGAAAACATATTCTTATGAGTTTGATAGTTTGATTTTTAATTGTTTCAATTTTGTTTGTGTTTTTTTTATCATTTTCTCATGATCGTAGATTAAGAAATAATCATAATTACCTTTTAGTTAGAAAATATTCAACTAATGATCCTAATTCTTATTAAATAAATTGGAGCGCAAAGAAACAAGTATAACATGCAGTGTTGGATGAAAGACAATTTGATTTGAAGCATATTTAATTATAAAAGGATCTTTCAAAATAATTTTCATAAAGAAAAGGCTTCTCATCACACACAATTTGCATGAAATTATCCTGTGAATGCCTTTCATTTTGCCTTGGTCATGAATGTAGAGACCATTTTCAATTTGATTTGTCAAAGTTTAGGCAACTTCCCTAATTTGATATGACAAATTGACAACCCTTGTCACCTTCAATCTCAAAATCATACTTCACTAAACGCCCAAAACTAAAGGTAAAAGCTCTTTTCCATAACCAATTTTGCCATTTTCTAAGTGCACCTTTCTTTAGGCACAATTTCTCATCTTCATCATTTTCGAACCTACCGAAATAGTGAAATAATTATGCATAAATAAGATGATTAAGATTTATCGTTTACGAAAAGTTAAATTCTCACATTGTGACTATAGAATTCGATCTTGCGTTTCTAAACACAAATGAACTGTGCATGCGGGCGTCTTTCTCTTCTTTTGATATTTCATTGTATTGATCATTATGGTAATAATGTCGTATTAGTTTTAAGTAATTTTTAAGAATAAAAATATTTTAAAACAAAACACAAGAATCGTGAAGGATTTACAAAAAAAACTTCTATTCTTTTCACTATGTCCTATCATTTTTCTTATATATATATATTTATGTATATAAAATTTATCCTGAGATTATAAAATAATAAAAGAGAACATTTAAATACTTAAATATTTCATACTGTTAGAGAATGAAAATTCCACGTCGGCTAATTAAAGAAAATAATTACTACTTATAAAGATTTGAACAGTCTTTCCTTCTTGAGATACTTTTTGGGATGAATTAGATCCAAGCCCAAATTCTAACAGACTATCAAAGCCTTGATTTTGGGCCAAATACAGATGTCCAATCCTGCATAATTCTAACACATACGATGTTTTCTTTTATAATATTTTTTTTATAGATAAAAAACAATTGATGATGGATTGTTAAACAAATGATTGGAGAATGAATGGAACGCTTGTTCAATAAGATTACCACAAGATTTTGTTGAAAATCTGCAGCATCTTTCCCTTCAAGTCTTTGTCATTTTGGGCAACTTCTCTTCACCACTGTATTATTCTTTTGGACTCATTTATCATTTACATTTTCATATTTCTTTTCATGTATTTATTGCCCTCATTCCTGCTAACTCTTAATAAGGGAATGGGACCAAATTATTGGCTCATTTAAACAAAAACTCTTTTTTTTTCTCCACTATATTTTATTGCAGCTCCTAATTTCCAACCTGTGTCTTTAGTTTGCACTTTATTAGCCTATTCAAGATATTTTTGAGCCTTGATAAAAACAATATATATGTTTTTGAGCCAATTAGGAATATAAATTTGGAGTTTTTTATTACTCAAGATCGTCTAGAACATATTGTAGTATACTTTTTAGTACTTTTCTCAGTAATAATTTTTTTTTTAATTTATCTTTTAAAATGTAAAGTTCATCTTTTATTCTATAAGAGATGTGTTAGACGGTCTCGACTATTTTTTTCTTAATATATTGAAAAAAGGAGAAAGTGATTCGAATTCAGAAACTTTGTTTACTTTTAAAACACAATTATTATTACCTTGCTATGCTATAAATTTGGAAGTTGAATTATTAATTTTTTTTGGTCAAGTTGGAGGTTGAGTATTTATTTTTAACAACCATTGACTGATACATATTCGATTACTTAATAGGATATTACAAACTATTCTAAATGAAATGGAAGTGAGATGCCTTATCAATTATAACAGTTTAATATACTTTTTCTTCTAAAAAAAGTTTAATATACGCTTTTTTAATATATTTTCTTTTCAATATTCTCTTTATAATTTTTTATTAATAAAGTCTAAAATATTTTAAAATTTAACCTTATGTTTGGTATACGGGAATTAAATGGAATGGAATGACTTTTTCAACTTATCTTTCTATTTCAGCATTTGATATCCAAATCAGAGAATAGGAATAGTTTTTCCACGGGAAACCTCATTTCGAAAATAAGTTGGAAAGGTTTTTCTACACTAAAACCTACGGAAAGGCCTTTCCAAGAGAAGTGAGAATCATTTTTAAAATGTTGAATTATTATACCTTAAATATATTTTATATATAACCTAAACTAAACCCTATCGTAGAGAAGAGCCTATCTGCTGTCTCTTAAAAATAACTGTTATGCTCAATTTTGTTTACTATTAATTACAATGCGAATCTTCAATAGATAAAGATGATTTTGTAACTGTTTACTTTTTATATATCATACTTTATTTTATTTTGATATTTAAAAGAGTTGTTTTACAACTATTTTCAATTGTATATATGAATATTTACATTTCATTAAAATATTTAATTTTTTATGGGAGGTTTAATAATGTTTTAGAGTGTGAAAAATATATCTTAAGGTCTTATAATATATAATTTCATTACATTCTAATATAAGATAATAATTTTTTCAAACAAAGGAAAAGAATTGTCATTCTATTCTATTTTTTCTTTCCAAACACTGGAATGGAAAGAGAATTCCATTCTACTGCGAATGAGAAAGAATTTTGATGGTAAATGATGTCATTTCATATCATTTCAATGTACCAAACGTACTGTAAAAGTTAAATATTTTCGTAAAAATACAGTGGGACTAGTGTTTACAAATTAATATATTGGAGGGTGATCTTAAATTTCAAAGCCATCGTTTCGTTTCTATGAATTATGAAATTTCCCATTTAGCAAAAAAAAAAGAAAAAAAAAGAATTATGAAATTTCCCATTAAAAACAGAAGCAAATGGGTTATGATCCTGGAAGGCCCATCGACCCATAGTTTTTGAGGCTCTTGGGGCCTATAGTCTTTGAATCAGTCCAAAACTATAAACTAGTAGAATTTGGGCCAGTAGCCCTTCATCTTTATCATGGGCTCTGCCCTTAAGTCTTTTTCTGTTTTTTGGGCCTAATTAGCCTTGTGTCTGCATAGGGATATGGAGGCCCGTTGCTGCTATGATTTTATTTATTTTCTTTTCTTGCTTTTATTTTCAAGGTCAAGATTTTGTACTACTCCCTAACCCTTTCACTAGGTTAACTACAGCTCTGTAGGGTATCAGCGTACCTCTCAACACTAAACTACAAGTTTTGAAATTAAAGTAGAACTCGGGACAACACTTAGAAGTATATACATATATTACGCAGCTGAAAAAATAAGTAAACTAAATACGAAATAACGCTTATTATATAAGATTCAGGAAAGCTTTTTATGTTATCCGTCGATATCATTTTATATAAATAGAGAAGATACAACTATGAGAGTACCTATGAATAATTGGGGAGAATCTTTTAACCCATAATCAAGTTTATGTCATATTTACTAAATTATATTTGACTATTTTAACCATACCACTAAAAAGAAAAAATAAGGCCAATTCAGATTCAACTAAAAAACTATACAAAATTGACCATCGCACAATAAATATTGCAAGTTCAAATCAAAACTAATGCCGCAATTCAAATACTCTCAGACCCAACAAATACACAATCTAAACCAAGGACTAAGAATCAAGCCTAAGAGATTAGGGTATCGGAGAATATCGAGTCGATACTGTCAAGCAGCGATGAAACCACCGCCTAAACACAGTCAAGCAAACTCTGATAACTATCGCCAATCACAACATGATATCCTAGCATTTATTTGTTCATCGTATAACATTCAAAAAATAATTCGGAAAAGACCTATCACGTTTATGTTATATAATTATAATCTACTTTTTTTTAATCCAAGTGAATCCTAATTTATTTAGAGAGTCTAAAGAGTTGGAAACAAAAGAAAAATAAAATATATATTACCTCTGGCAAAATAAATAAATAAATAAATAAAATAGTGTGTTGGCAAAGCTAAATCAAATAATTGTAGGAGGATGCTTTATGCTTAGGACCTGCTAAGAGGAAATCATGACATGTTAATAAAAGATACACTTCGAGAATACTTTAATTAAGATGAAAAAAAAAATGGCAACTTAGGATTATTTTTTTGCCCATTTTAGTGTTTTCTGAAATATATAAACATTCAGCACTTGAGCTAACGATAAATTATTTTTTATTTATCTAATTATTACTTTGGGCCTCACTAACAAAAATGTCATCAAGGATTAGAATAAAGATTAGAAATAAAGAGTTAATAACACCGTTTATTTATTTGTAATTCTTTATAATTCAAATATATAAATCCTTACAAAGAAGAATTCAAATCGATTAAAAAGAAAAATCACGCACAAAATAAGAATAGAACTTTCAACTTTTTAACTTTTTAGATAGAAAACATAACTCTTTTCAATATGAATTAAACTTCATCATAAAAGATGGATTTTCTGTGTGAGCGGTTACTTTTTGGATACATTAAAAAGATCGAGGTTGTTTAAACTTAGAATTTCGAACCTGATAAAAGGTTCTTCTAATGCTAAATTACTTGTCACTTTGTGAGTTATTATTTAATATTTTAGGAGAGGACGAACTCAAGATTTCAGGTATGGTAAAAAGTACTTATATCACTAAATTATTATCTTACCACACACTGATAGTCATTATTTAAGTATATGATCTTGTATTTTTTTTTAAAGAAAAGCATATGGTCTTTTTCAAAAAAAAAAAAAAAAGCATATGGCCATGTAATAAAATAATTAAGGATTCAAGAGAAAATTAAAAAATAAACTCCAAATTGTACGAATGTTGGCAAAATCTTTGATTTGATGCACCTACAATATATTTTTTTCCATTAAAAAAAAATAAAATTAAGTGGCAATAATAGTAATGAGACTTCCTTTGACTTTCCCGACATTGTTACCAAGTTTCGAATACAATGGATCTTGAAGAAAATCCAAAACCCCCCAAATAGCAAAGACTTTATCAAATTATACATTAAAAAGATCAAATAATTTACTTTAGCAATTTTTTTTATCTGACAATTATCGACTAATTCAAAAAGATCGAAAAATACAAGACTGATATACAATATTAAACCCGTTCCTATATAACTTGACAAATAAAGATATCTAAATAGGAAACACACCATCAGACGACAGAACTCTTATATACTTTTGCAATTTTGATGGGCAATAATTGGAGTCTTCCTCTCTTCTTCTCAAGTCCTTTACACATGAACTTCATCAAATAAAATCTGCAGGACTAATTTATTAATAAATTTTTTTTTAAAAGTAAAAAGAAAATGATGAAAAAATAAATATTAGAAAAAGGAGATAGCATATGGGCAAGATGTGAATTGGTTTGGGGTCCATAAGGTTTTAATTTCCATCAAGATGTTGGTATTCATGATATTGTACAAAATCGTACTTGATTTGATGACAAAGGATCTCTTTGTATCAAATTATCAACTTGGACTCCACATGATGATCAATCCTCTCCTTTCTTTTCAATCCCCCAGGCTCCAAAATAGCCACAGATTTTAATGATAATTTCATGACATTGAAGGTGGGGTCATTTTATTTTTTAAAAAAAGGGATTTGCATTTAGTATCTATGTTAATACACTGGAAGAACTAGCTTATAAATCATACGAAAAAATAAGTTACATTAGAAAAGTAATGTACAGTGAGAATTCAAGTGAGAGTGACGTAGGTAAAATGATTGTAATTGCTAAAGGAATAAGAAAGAGAAGGTTCTCAAACGACAAAGAAGACAACGTGTTAAAAGATTTTCTTAGGTTGAAGGGTAGTATTTGTTAACTTACCCTAAAAAGTACTTCTCATGTGGAATTCTCAACATATCCCCTGACGCTCAAGACTGGACATCTGGATTGTACACCTATGCGGATGGCTCAACACGAGCAGCCAAATAACTGGCTCTGATTCCATGTTAAGAATTTATGGCTCTGATACCATGTTGAGAATTTGGGTTTGGGCCGCGCGAGTGGCACAACTCGGACAGCCTAACAATTGACTCTAATACCATGTTAAAATTTGGGCTTGAACCTTACTCATCCAAAAAAGTACCTCAAGAGGGAAGGACTGTCCAATCCTTTATAAGGAGTAATTATTTCTTAAATACTAGTCATGTGGGATTCTTAACAGTATCTCATACCATTCTGAAAGAGACTCACCGAAGCTCAAACAACTAAGAAAGTCGTAACAAAGTAGTCACAGAGAAATCGATGGCTAGATTGTATCATTCCCTATTGTAAAGTGTTTGAGGGTTTTTTTTTGCGATTGGGTACAAAGATAGTTTGATTGAAATCTTTACTCTTATTTGGCCTCTGAAAAGAATTTTAGGGTTAACAACTAAAAGTTCAGATTCAGAACTGTCACTACTCTGATAACGGTTCGAAAAAAGTCGAATTTCAATTTCACATTTTGAGTTAAGACTATTCTTTATTTATAAAATCAAATATCAAAACTTATAATACATAACAAATTTCAACCATTCTTCAATTAGGGATGATCAAGAGACAAGACATTCAATTTGAAGTCATTTTCAAATGATTCAATAATAAGATTTCTCCCGTGGAAAATATTTGGAGTATTATAACCATAACCAAACGAGATAATGACACTCTAATCTCCAAATTAGTTTCACGAGTGGTGGTCTCTCATTTTGTATGTATTTTTTAATGGTACCATTAATTTGTTGAGGCAAACAATTTCAATTTTCAAAAGTGCTAAAACAAAAATGAACTACAAATTAAATTAAATGTCACAATCTAACATGCAATTTGAAGATACCGCTCCTAATTGGTGCATTCATTTATTTAATTTTTTTTTTCTAAAATCAAGAAAAAAGATGCAGCTCGAACTCAATACCTCTAATGTGTTAAAATCTCATATTAGATAATTAATATAAATAAACTCATTTTAAGTTTAGACAATTCTATTTCTCATCATTAACAAGTTATACTTGAGTCTAAATTTCAATAGAATCCACTAATAATTAAGAAAATATCTTACCATGTTTATAGTCGGCCGATTTGGTAGTCTTACGATAGTGTATAACACTTACTGTAATATTTCATTTTATAGTATTTTTTCTTAAAATTTATTATTATTTAATGATTTATTAATAAAATAATATATTATGTATATTACAGAAAAGTTTTACATAAATTTTAAGTGCCCCTTCTTCTCCAATTGATTATAGCGAACGCCGCCCGTCCTGAACAAATAGGAGGCGTGGAGCCTTGAGATAGAATTCATTACTCTCAGCTGCGGTCCGATAATCGTTTTCCCACATTTTGTTGTGATCCATCCATCGAAAAATTTTCATAATTCACTTGCTAATCTTGACATCGGATGCCAAGGATTCTGTCCAAGGCCTAAGAAGGCACTTGTGGAAGGAGGGCTTTCAAAGACCTCTTCCATCTATCCTACCCTTTCACTTTAACACTTAAGCTCGTTGATTCAAAATTAAGTGCTTTGAGACGTTTTAAAAGATTGAGTAATTTAACGTTCTAACAACTGGAAAAAAAATCATTGCATCTTTCAATCTCATATCTAATTAAAGAGATTGACTGATATATTTTTCTTCTTGCACCATTCTTTATAAAATTTGGATCATCGTAATCAAATAATGTTTATGTCTCAAAAGAGCTCTTTATTATTAAAACGTTCGATTTCAGATAATTCTTTAACATAGAAGTTTTCGTTCGCGGGTGCTATGTTAAGTCCAATTAGCTAAATAGTCTGTTGTAAACCATCCAAATTGATGAAAAGAAACTTGATCCCCATTTAACATTTGCTTGAATCATACAACTATGTTAGGATTCTCACAACCAAGATTGCAAATTTGTGAGCATCAAGGAGGAAATAAAGATCTATAAAATTCAGTAGAAACATGAGAGAGAGAGAGAGAGAGAGAGAGAGAGAGAGAGAGAGAGAGAGAGAGAGAGAGAGAGAGAGAGAGAGAGAGAGAGAGAGAGAAAGTCACACGAGGGATCCCTTTCCTTCCCTCCCTCCGTAGATTGGTTGAGCAAGTTGAAACCAAACCAAGATTTTGATCATTTTTTGAAAATGTGGGCAAGAAAGAGCCAAAGAAAGCCCAAAGGAGAGGAAGAAGCCATTGCACGTGTAAGTTGTACCAGTCATGAATTGAATTGAACCATCAATCATCTCCCTGGGGAATTCAATTTATTTATTTATTGACACAAATCTCTAGACAAATTTGTCCTTTTAAATGCATGCCGTCTTCTCTTCTCTTCTCTTCTGTCTTGTGTGGACCCTTTTTGAAGACCTAACATAATATTTTGAATTGAATCCCCCATTTCTTCTTGTCTTCAATTCAACCCACTGTCGGCGACTCCCTAATCTTACTGCTAAAAAAATAACCTTGTTTAGTAAAAACCCCATAAACATCCATTCATGCCCCCTTTTCAAGAACTTTAATTGAATTTATTACACTAAAAAACTTTTTACTTTTTTTCTATATATATATATACATTTGGATAGTAGTAGTACTTGATTTTAAAAGTTTTTACTTTGAATTTTGTAAAAGTTAAAATTATCTATGAGAGGGAATAGCGTTAATGATACATTATCTGTGAGAGGGAATATGATATGATTTGCGATTAAAAATATCTAACTTGAACAGATAAAATAGAAGGATTGACGGAGTTAAAAAAATGATTAAAAATTGAAGTCTGATTATTAACTACTTAAAGATACACATTTTTTTTTTAATTAACAAGAAAAGGGACTTGCGACTATCGCGTACAAAGTAGAACCTCAAACTCCTGAATTTAAAATAACTGTTCAACCACTTAATAAGAAAGTTCAACCAATATATAATATTTCACCATGAAAAATCTCCAATTAAACTCAAGATCAAGTCCGGCTTCTGAACAACTACTTGGATCCTTCTTGATAGTACAGTACTCTATGTATGGTGTGTATATATAAATATATATTAAGTTGGATTAATGCAAATGGCATATTTTATGAATGTTATATTAATATAATGCAAAAAAATAGCTGTTATGTCTGGACTTTGCCTTTACACTATGGAGGCAAATATCTTGTAATTTGAGATACCCTTACCCTAACCCCCGTACCCCCCAAAATCCCCCCTTTCCTACCCACCTTCCAATTCCCTTTTCCCCTTATATAAATCCCTTCTCATTTTCCTCTCTCCCAAAATCCCACCAAAGAAAAACTACCAAAATTTCCCCCCCTTTCTTCAATTCTTTTCCCTTTTTCAAGAATGGAAAAAAAATTATCAAATTCCATGACAATATCCCCAAGAAAACTCAGAAATGATCTCTATTATTCATCATCAAACAACAACAATAACAAAATCCCATTAGTAATATCTGTTCTTGCATCATTAATTGAAAGAACCTTAGCAAGAAACGAAAGAATTGCCAAGAAATACAAATCATCAGTGGCAATGGTGTCATCAAGAAAAGATGATGATCATGCTGTCCAAATCTTTGATAGCCATGAAGCACCAGACATGACGATTCAATCTTATTTAGAGAGGATTTTCAGATATACAAAGGCAGGAGCATCTGTTTATGTTGTTGCTTATGTTTATATTGATAGATTTTGTGAATTGTATCCAGAGTTTCGAATCAATGCTCGAAATGTACATAGACTTCTCATTACAACTATCATGGTTGCTTCCAAATATGTTGAAGACATGTAAGAATTCTTCTTCTTCTTCTTCTTCTTCTTCTTCTTTTTTCTTAATTTCATAATTTCTTGAGTTTTCTCCTTTCTTTTTAAGATTTTTAATAGAATTAAGGAAAACATATTTTATTTAGTCTTTAATGTTCTAGGCTTGAGATTATAGATTTTTAAAATTTATTTTTGGTTACTGCTGTTCCTGAATAATTTACAGAAATTTAGTAAGATAAATTTTTGGTTAATTTAAAAAATGTCCCTGTATTTTTAGTTAATTGTTAATTGATGAGTTCCCGAACTTTTAATTTTGACAATTTAGTATCTAAATTATAGTTTAACCGTTATTTTTATTGATGGAATTCTAATTTGAATATTTAACTGTTAAAATTAAAAATTAAAAGTTTAGGTACTCAATTGACAATTTACTAAAAATTTAGTGGTATTTTTTTCAACTAATCTTAAAATTCTTTTCCCGTCAAATACTTAATTTTCATAAAAAGAAATACAAAATTGTCACATAGATAAGCTGAAGGGTAAAATAGGTATTATTAGTCATTCATTGCAAACGAAACACATCTAAAGCTTGATTTGGGAGAAATAAAAGTTGTTCCCTTCACAAAATCGAACCTTACATGTGTTTGTTTCTTTTGGAGAGAATGGTTATGATACCTATTTTACCCTTTGATCGTACACGTAAGTAGTTTGAGTGGTTTTTTACGAAAGTTAATTGTTCGACGATAAAAAATTGTTGTAAATTGTCTAGAGATTATAATAAAGTAAAATTAATTTTGATGACCATTTTCATGTTAAATCTTGAACTTTAAGAATTAAATATGCTATTTTCTCAAAAATTAAAATAGTGTGTTGTGGATAATTAATTAACATTGTTTAATTTTTGTTATTAATTACAGGAATTACAGAAATTCTTATTTTGCTCGAGTTGGAGGATTAACTACAAAGGAAATAAACAAATTGGAGGTTGAATATTTATTCATGGTGGGATTCAGAATGCATGTAAATGTGAGTGTTTATGAGAGTTATTGTAGCCATTTGGAAAGAGAAGTGAGTATTGGAGGTGGTTACCAAATTGAAAGGGCATTAAGATGTGCTGAAGAAATCAAATCAAGGCAAAGAGATGAAAAAAGATACAGACAAATTGCTCGTCTTCTTCTTTAGAGGACACTTTTAATTGGATGGAATTTTGTCTTTTGTATAGAAATTTGTATAGAATAGCACATGAAGTTTAAGGCCAAAAACTTCATTTAATTCAAATTTAGGGGTTTGTAAATTAGAATCATTAGGCTCTTCTGAATCTCACTTTGGGGTGGGGGTTCAAGAATCAAGTGTGGAAATCAAATGTAGGGGAAGATTTTTGAAAGAGTGATGATAGATGGACAATTAATTGGATTAAATAAGGGTAAAAATGTCATTTATTATAAGAAGTGTTTGTACAAATAAGGTCCGGAAAGAACTTTTTTTTTTTATATTGATAATTTTACTCTCATTTAATCAATTGTATCAACTTGGATCACGATTTATTATTTTTTTAAAATTGTTTTGTTGTACTCTAAATTATTTTTTAAAAATATATTTTTTTTATTTTAGGACTTATATTTCTTCTCATAAAATTTTTACTTTTTATAAAAACAAATTTTAAAAAGATTTTTTTTAATATTAAAAGAAAATCTAAATGAAGAAGTTTTAATTTGCGATTGGGAATTAATTCGGCTATGGTATTGTCAAATGAATTCCCTCTCCAACAAGCAAATTGATGTGGCTAATTAGAAATTAATAGGCGCCACATTCTTACATAGAATTAGAAGTTTAATTTTATAAGAGGATAAAAATTTATATTTACATTTTCAGCGAAAAAAAATTATGTTTACATATATAAAAAATTTTAAAAAGATATTGAGGGGGTATTTTTTTTAAAAAATAATTAAAATTCTCAAAACCGAATATGTGAAACCAAGTTTTTCAAAATTTATTGGGGAGCAACCGCCACCTTTCGCTCTCTTATTGTCTTCCTTTTATCTAGTGTTCGAAATTTCTCGACTAATCTAGAGGAGATTTACAGAGTGAATACTTTCAGACTATCCCTCTTTATCCCTCAACTGTTGTTCTTGTTTGGTAGAAAGGCAAAGGAGATGGAAATATATATATATATATATTTATGAAATGTAATATGGGTTATTTGATTGAAGTAGACTTTTACTAGTAATGTTCTTTAACATTCATATAAGAAAGAATGAAAAAGGAAAAAAAAATGTCATACAAAGTCTCTTAATTAAGAGGTTTTGCATGGGAGTCCAATTAAAGATAATGAGATATATAACAAAGAAAACAAAATAATAATAATAAATAAATTAGTATTTAAAAAATTAGTAGTATAAAGGTTAATCACTAATCATAATTGAATGCACCAAGACAATCATTTTCCAATGCTAAATATATTGCAACCTTTGTCATTGTCATCATAACAACCTTCTCCTTGTGTATAATTTATTCTATATTAATTCATTAATATATTATATGAAGAAAAATTATGGAGTGACATGTCTTCTTATAACTTTGGTTAGGATGTTGATGCCACATCTTCCATAACGTTGATTGATATAAACATAGAAAATTAATGTGATTTTAAAATAATTTTGTTAATTTCTTCATCATATATAATCATAATATTAAGGTCACGAGGTATAAACAGTTGATAAGACTTGAAGTGACGTGGAGAGAAATTTTTCGACAATGCAGATACGAATTTCGTGCGAAACATTGTAAGGTATGTCATGAAATATTTTCTTCCTTAAGACCTTGCCATTCATGTACATCCATCGATTTACAACCTGTTTGATTAAAAGGGTTCTGACACAAATAAAAATAAATGATAAAATTCCAATGTTGCATTGATGCTTAACAACATTAAACAAATGAATCAAAAGCATGATTTTAGGGCTAAACCAACAAACAAAATAGGAGCTAATAATCATTGCTTAATTGGACCTTTTTCTTTTAATTGTTTTTTCAAATTAACAACCAAACAAAAGGAGCTTTGGAGGCAGTGGGATTTAAAAAATAATTAAATTTTTTGGCATGGCACCCCCATAGCAAGTGAAAAGGATAAGCATTCAATAATTAAGGAAATTAAGAATGAAAAAGAAAAGAATAGGGACAAATTAATAAATCATTAGTTTGAGGGATAGTGTTTGATTTGACATGCTTTTATAAGTATATTTGATTAATATAAAGCTATGATATGATCACTTTGTTCATGGCTTAAGCAGACTTTTTTTTTTAATAATAATTTTGGTGTTTGTTTATTGCCTTGTACACATCACCTTGTCACCTTTCCTCCCACCTAATGTGTACACAAATAAAAGTAAAACAACACTCTTGGATTCACCCCTCCCTAGTGGGTGACATTCCATCGTCGATCTGATTCAAATTTTTTAATACATCTTTTAATATATTATTATAAATTTTTTTTAAATGAATTAATATAATACATTTATCTATACTTAGTTATTTGATCAAATGAAGAACAAAGAAAGCCTAAAACAACAAGATACCATCAGGAAAGATCTCACTCTTATAATAGATAAACGTTTTAAATGCTTGCTACCTACGCTCCGCAATCCATTCCAAGGCAAGAAACTCCTTTCGTTAGTATAGTATCGGGAACATGTCCCAAATCTTCCCATTTCCAAGAAGATCCTAGACTTTCCCTTCCAGTTAGTATTATACTTCTAGTAGTCTTGTAGTCACCGGAAATCGATTTACTGACAATACGAAAACAACTTGGCTTACTGATCAAAGGATTATTCATTCATCCCCAAATGTCAGCTTAAATTTATTAGTGAGAGCATTAATATTAATGTACTAACTCATTTATTAGTCAAATTTACTTGTGACACCCCTAAAGTCTATATATAAATAGAAGAAGTGCCGAATTTTGTTACTTCTGCTGTTTGGCAAATAAGTTCTTTACATAATAGTATGATCTTTTCCTTTCAAAAATATAATTTGTTTCTCATTTTTATTTCATATTTTTATATTCGTCCATAATTTTTAATCGTCTGATTTTGACAAATTATATGTTATGTAATGTAATTCAACTTAAAATTATCATACTTAATGTGACGCACCCACTAAGACAAAGTTATGTAACACCTATACCACTCGTTTCTTAAAATAATAATAAAGGATTATGCTCGCATGGGCGTAGCTCAGTTAGTTTTGGACTGCAGAGTTGGTCCAGGAGCCAAGGTTCGAATCTTGGCAGCGGCAGTGTGGGAATTTCAATCTCTCCAATGTGGGAGGTGATTTCTTGTGCGCACCAGGTCCTGGCCTCCAGTCTATAGGACCGCTGAGTCACCATGATTTACATCCTTCACCTAGGCGTCAGACAGTTTGGTGAGGACCCTGAGGTGAGGGATTCGCCTTTTTGGTCCAATAATAAAGGGTTATCGATTTACAAATCATATAGGTATGATATAATTGATAGCCCAAAACTAAACAAAAGCCCTTATTTAGCCTCCAAATAAAAAAAAAAGCCCTTATTGTTGAGGTGGTTCTTCTAACTCCATATTTATATATCAGCCCAATGTCTATTTAGTTTTGCTAAATATATTCATATCAGCCAAGTAAAATGGATAATGAATGACTATAGCCCAATTATTGATGAGCCCATACATTTTCACATAAATGACAAAAGCCCATGATGAGACACATTAGCCCATTATTGTTCGGACTGAAAGATAAAATCCTTCGCTTTCATGACCCAATGACCCATTAAATTGTAAATGTCCATATATAAATTATATTGATTCAATGATTTTATAAATTAGAGGTCTAAAATTTAGTACGTAATAGTTCTCGAATCCTCGATCCTTTCAATGAAGCCCGTAAATAAATAAGAAATCATTGAAGTTGAGCTGATCCCCCATTTCGCTTTTGATGTTTAAGTCAGTCCTAAGTTCAATATAATGATAGAAAAACATAATGAATTAGAGTTAAGAACAATACCTCTATTTATAGGGAGGATTATTTTGTCCTCTAAGAGAAATAAAGTATGATATTACCATGTAACCCTTATCATAAAAGTTATTTTAAGTTAATAATTTAATTAAGAAAAACATGGGTCATAATAAACATTTTGTTAATAATGAGTTATAATAAACATTTTGTCATAATAAACTTAAATAATTATTTTGAAAGGCTATTTCTCATTTAAGCTTAATAAATTAAGCGCAAAAAATAATATAATGAGTTGTCCCAATCAATGCGCATAAAGAACTATTTTCATATTAAAAAAATTAAAATTTTCACAATATTATTATCAAAATTCAAAATTAATTCTTAATATTAATTCACATCAACATAATCAATTAAGCCACCCTCATAAGCAAAATCACGTCTCCTTTGCTAATCTGGGAGAGCGACCGCCATTTGATTACTCCGCTAAATATTCTTCTAGTTTCCCTATATAACCGTCATGGTGTTGGGAAATTCAACGGCTAACGGCCAATAACCACTATTAACGGCTATCTTATGGGCAAACTTTTCTGTGATGTTAGAACATAATTCCCTTGAAATATGAGTCTTTGTATTAACTAAATTATTAGTCAATTATTTGACAAACATGACTAAGATAATTTAATTAGTAATAAACATTTCTAACTCGATAAAAAGTTTTAGATTTAATTTACATTTCTGTCCTTCTTGTATAAAAAAAAAACAGCCGTTTTATTTTTCCAAATTTGCGAAGACGCTAAAATGGCTCATGTGGCTTGTAGGTGGGTAAAGTCCCTAATTGTGAAGACACCAAGATGGCTCATATGGCTTGTAGGTGGGTAAAGTCGACCTCTCATATGGCTTGTATGCGAATTAAGTCGAGTTTGTAAATTTGAAGCTTAATCATTATTATTACATTTTGAAATTATACTTATTTTTTTAAGGTTTCATTTTAATTTAAAGAAATTATCTGATATATAATTTATTGATATAAGTCCGAACATAAAAATATATTAACAGTCAAAGTTTACTAATGTCTTTCTAAAAAAAAGAAAAGAAAAGAAAAGAAAAAAAAAACCGACCTTGATGGAGAATAAGCAAGTAAATATAATGAACCAATCCCTTACAAAACTATACTACATACTCCATATTACTATTTTCGTTCCATATTATTTATTTTTTAAATAAAAAATAAATTATATTTTTTATATATATTTTTTTATTTTATCAGAATTGAATAATTTTTAGAAACTTTTATAATTATTAATGACACTTAAAGTATAATTTAATTCATTTTCTTTTGAACCTAAATAATTTGATTATTTTTTAATTCTGATGTATTATGCTAAAATGACGGATAATATCAACATAGGTAGTAATATACTTTTACTTTGCAATTTGCTAATTAATTTGGCTTTAAGAACACTCTAATTAATAAATGTTAAACAAAAGTAAGTACATTGATTTTTTGGTCATAATCATCTCAATCTCTCCTTCAATTACTCCCCGACTTCCTGGTTCATTAGACCTAAGACTAATTTTAATCTTCATTTTAAGTAGATATCTATATATTGAATAAAAGAGTAGGGCTCAGAGCTGTGTGGTTTAATGGCGTGCTCCCTCTCACTTAGATATTTTCATTTAATATGTCAAGTGAGAGATTTTGAGTTCGAGTCACTTATGAAGGAGTTTAGTATTGTATGTTAGTTTTGTGTCTCTGATCCTTCTCAGATTAGTTGATGACTATCAGATATTTTGAGTTATAGAAAATGAGAGGAAAAAAATTTGTATCAAGAAATTAATTAGGAAATTTTTCTAGTTCGGAGTTTACATTTCAGGGTATTTTTTTAAGCAATAATGTGATAATGTTACATAAAACTAAACTTGATTTTACATTATCTTTTATTATATGAAAATAGTCCATACTTTACTAATTGCCTCAGGCTTGTTCTAGCGAGTCAAATGTGGACGAAAAATTTTATTACAAATTCAATTTTTATGAGTAAGTCAAGCTACATGTTTGATGTGATTAATAGTTAATTTTTTTTTTGGTGAATTTTGTTTCTATTTATAAAAATAATTAAGAATTAGTATTTATGTTTCTTTTATTCTCAATAGAATATATAACATAGCGAAATTGCAATGCCTATTCTATGCAGAGTAAAAGAATGTATACATTAAGGTGTATTTAGATTGTGGTTTGGAGTGTTGTGTTTGTAAAAAATTGAATTTTTGTGAGAGGGAGTGTAGGCCTTTGGAAGAAAGGTTTGGTTTGGATCTTATTTTCAAAAACAATACCTCTTTACTATGTTAGAAATTTTAGATTAGAAGCACATTTTTTCTTCAATATATATATATATATATAAAGATAATCATAATAAATACAATTATACACAATATTAAATCTTTTTTAGTTATCCTAATATATCTCAACAATATGATTTAATATGTGAATCAATAGGTCTATATCCCTAGTGATGGGTTATGTAGATTTTTTGAATGTAGATAATCTTGAAAATGAAGATATCCCATGCACATGACATGCCAATTTCAAACTCAAGTAAATAGTAAGATATAATGGAGGTGAAATATCAAACCGGTAATGAGTAATTAATTAAACTATGTGCCCAGGGGAGGGGCAACAGAAGAAGCCAAGAGGCTATAAATATAGGAGCACCATTTTGCTACTAAGTACCCACACAAATAATATTCATTAATCTTCAAGATCATCTAATCTCATCATGGTTAATATTATTGCTCTCTCTTCTTCTCTTTTGGCTAATTTCCTTGCAGTTTTTCTCCTTCTAGTTTTGATAAACTCTTCCACTTCCTTGGCCTTCAACCCAAAACAGCTTCTTTATAATTATAATGTCTCGAAACTTGCAGAAGCTGATTCTGATTGGTCCCCTGCTCAAGCTACCTGGTATGGTAGCCCTACTGGTGGTGGAAGTGATGGTAAATTCATGGACTCAACATTAATCCTTTTGTCAATCCTATAAAATATTTATGTATCATAATAGTTGAATAAAAATATATCATCCGATGAAGTTGACTATTTATGCATCGGATAATGCATTATTACATTATGTGCTGAAATATATTGTTCCAAATTTAAATGAAGAAATATAAATTGATATTTTTGGTCAATGAATATTGTAAACGTTTTTTTTTTTTTTTTTTATAATATATAGGTGGAGCTTGTGGATATGGAAATGCCGTAGAACAACCTCCCTTCTCTTCATTAGTATCAGCAGGAGGTCCTTCTTTGTACAAATCAGGCAAAGGCTGCGGAGCATGCTATCAGGTATATTAATATACCTACAACACCAATATATATATATATATACTAAAAATGAAATGAGGATTATTGTTAATTATAATATATATTTATAATTTTGTTGATATTATTTTTTATTTTCAGGTAAAATGTAGTACAAATAATGCATGTTCAGGAAATCCAGTGAGGGTAGTGATAACGGATGAATGCCCTGGAGGTCCTTGTGCTTCAGATGCCGTTCACTTTGACTTAAGTGGCACTGCCTTTGGAAGCATGGCTACTTCTGGCCAAGCTGATCAACTCCGAAATGCTGGAGCCTTACAAATTCAGTATCGAAGGTTAATTTAATAAAATTCATGCAACTCTCTCTCTCAATTCCATAAAAAATTATAATTAATTTGAGAATAAATCTACTTTCTTGTTCTACCAGAGTTGCATGTGATTACGAAGGACTAACAGTGGCCTTCCACGTGGACGCTGGTTCCAACCCAAACTACTTCGCTTCCCTAATAGAATATGAAGCCGGAGACGGCGACCTCTCTGAAGTTGAACTAAAACAGGGTTTGGATTCCGATTCATGGCAACCAATGCAACAATCTTGGGGTGCTGTTTGGAAGTTGGATGGCGCCGGAGCTAATCTAAGGGCACCGTTTTCTATTAAACTCACTTCAGAGACCGGAAAAATTTTGGTGGCTAACAATGTTATTCCAGCTGGTTGGGAACCGGGCAAAACTTATAGATCTCTCGTAAATTTTGATAATGTCTAACAATATAAGAATACAATAATTATGTTGTACTAATTAAAATACATTATAGAAAAAGGTAAAAAAGAGAGTATTTTTATTTTAATCTCTCGAAAACAAATTATGATAATTAGCCTATAAATTATCATCAATCAATGTAATAAAATTATATATATAGTAAGTTTTATTATTTTCCTTCATTGGGAGATGACGAAAGGGAAATTAAATTTATGTTTTTAATATTTAATATTTCTTTCAAAAATATTTAATATTTAAAGCTTAAGGGCAATTATGTCAAATGCATCGTTCTTTGTTAAAAGACATTTTCTCTTTTCTAACCCCTCCAGTTTGCGTATTTATCTTCCTCTCACTCATATTTACCTGTCTTCATTTATTTGTATAGACTAAAATATCTCTTATTAATGTTATATTTTCACTAATGTATTTCTACAATTTTTTATAAACGAAAAACTAAGGGAAAATTGGATTCTTTATTTTATGAAGAGAAATTATAAAAAAAACTCATTATTAAATCTCACTTTATTTTCATAGTAAGACGATTAAAAATAATATAAGTAATTACATAACATGATAAATAAAAAAATACAAGGACATTTTTTTTAAATCTGAAGGTCTCCGTGTTTTTTTTGGGTGATTCTCAAGGTCATAGTTGTTACCAAGAATTCTTAACTATCACATTTGTTAACTTGTAATTGAGTTGGGACATTCTTTTTTTAAGAGGAAAAGTCATGGACCAGTTTTTGTGGACAAAAAATTTTAACTATTGTATTTTTATTAATACGTATCTTTTGCAATATATATAAATTATACAATATTTTATACCTTCTGATCAACAAAAGCTTTTCTTTCATTTATTTATGAAAGTTTTCAATGAGGAAAACAATCTAAATTTTCCTAATTTATTATCTTGGAATTACATTATATAGTGGGTTACGTTCCTAAGCAATTAGGAAAGTAAATATCCTATAAGATTTAGAATTATCTAAATAAGAGAATGAGCTAAATATAAAAGCTGCTAAATATCTAATTATGGAAGCTGTTAAATATGAGTTTAATAATTTACTATTTTTAGGGAACGGTCCAAAAAATCCTAATACTTCATAATAAAAATTTTGTAATTGAAACTCTAATAAGAAAAAAAATAGTACATTTAGAATAGTAATTAATAAATCAATATCTTACTATGATAAGAAATCTAATTGTGGGACAGATGCTATCTATAAATACAACCCAAGAAATAAGGAGCTTGTTCATCTTGTGCATTATACAAAATGGCTCCCAAAGTTCATTTTCATGTGCTTATTAGCATTGTAGTTTCCTTGTCAATTTTTGCTAATTTTTGCTCTTGCAATTCTATGGTGATTGATTCATTTAATCATTCTTTGGCTGGATTTCAACAAGCCATAGCTACATGGTATGGACCTCCTACTGGAGTTGCAACCGGTAAATAAATCGTCCACATTTTGATTGATTTAGAGATTATTTTTTATATGTAATTTTATAACAAAATTAAATTATTTATGAAAAGAAATATAGGGCAAGAAAACACACCCACTCTTGTGTGTTTAATGTTAAATCTTAAATAATTCTTTTTAAAAAAACATATGCAGGAGGAGCTTGTGGATATGATACTTATGTAGGAAAGCCACCCTATTCTGCTTTTATATCCGCTGGAAATCCAGTGCTATTTCAAAATGGAAAAGGTTGCGGAGCTTGTTATCAGGTTTACATTTTATTATATCTTCGTAATTTTTGTTCCCTATACCATTTTATCATTTATATCGTTTTCAAAAAAAATAAAAAAATGGTTCTTTCAAGTTCGCCCATCCAATACAAAATCAGTAGTTTTGTCCCTTTTTACGTTGGCAAATTTGGACTTAAGACAATACAATTTTTATATGGTTTCAGGTGAAATGCACACAAAATTCGGCATGTTCGGGTTCTCCTGTGACTGTAACCATTGCCGATAGTTGTCCTGGTTGTGATGGTAGTATTCATTTCGACTTAAGTGGAATTGCTTTTGGAGGCTTGGCAAAACCGGGCCAAGCTAATCAACTGCGTAATGCCGGAAGAATCAATGTTTTTTATCAGAGGCAAGCACCAAATTAAATTCTCTAATAAAATCTGACCCTGTGACCTTTCCCACTATGCCAATCCACTGGATTCTCTAATTAATGATTCATTTCAATTAATTTGCATTGTGGATATTCAATTGATGGTTTTTTGGTTTTAATATTTATTATTACAGGGTTTCTTGTCAGTATGCTCAAACAAAAATTGCATTTAAAGTGGACAAAGGATCGAATCCCAACTATTTTTCGACTCTAATAATGTATGAAAATGGAGATGGAGATCTTCGATCAGTCGAAATCCAACCTGCAGGTTCAAAAAATTGGTTTCCAATGCAAGAAGTGTTTGGTGCTACTTACAAATACAACGTGCCTCAATGGGCTAAGCCTCCTTTCTCTATCAAGCTAACACAAATTGAATCTGGGAGAAGTGTTGTAGCTTGGAATGTGATTCCTTCAGATTGGAAACCTGGTCAATTTTATCAATCTAATGTCAACTTTTAATCGACCAATTTTTTTAAATGTATGGAGAGGTAGGGCTAAAAAAAATAATGTCTAATTGTAGTCGATTTTCTCACTATTGATAATTGCAAAATATTCCTAAAGTTGGGTACAAATAATGAACTTTACTTTGCAAGACAGATTGATTGCATAATAGAGTGCACACTTTAAATGATTCTATCTTAAATTATTCTTATCTCTAACTTTGGAGGTATTTTACAGTAAAACTTAATGAAATTACTTGCTAGATTATAATGCATTTGGAGTCCGATAATACATGTCTATAGATATGTGTGTGTCTATATATATGTATAGGTGTTTCTTTTTTAAAAACAAATTATTATCGTTTGGAAAATAGTTATTATTGTTTTGAAAAGAATTAGTATCCTACACAGATTTTTTGAGAATATTTATTAGTCCGAAATGCTTTAGGAGATTGCAATGTACGTGGCTAAACTCCCGTATTAAGGCTCTTCCAATGATGTGGATAGTTCTTGATGGTAGATCCGTATTAGGGTTTTTTTTCGATATAGTGCCGTTGAGGGTTTGACCCAACCAGTACTGCGTCTAACATCGTATCATGTTATGTGGTGAGGACGGCCACCTAGTGGAGAGTCAGGAGGGGCTCAAAATTTAGGTTGGTCTTAGGGAGGACTTGGTAGGTGCCCCAGGATCCGTAGCGTGGTTTTATGTGCTTGGAGAGTGTAGTTAATGTGGAAATTGAGCACTCGTATGGTGTGTTTGGATGGTATTGACTAAGGGATGTTGTAAATTATTTCCGATGTCCTCGTTATGGGTTTCGAACTATGTTCGTGGAGCCCTAACTTTTGTATGACATGGTTTTGGAACTTGATCCTAGAGGCTGCATTGATGTGTCTTAATTCGTTCAAACTTCCCAGTTGCACTTGAACCCCTCATATATATTTATGTATCTGTACTTTTAATGTAACCAAGAAAATATTTCATTTTTGCATTGTATGAACTATTTTACGAAAATTGCATCATTAATTTAGAAAAGTGGTGGCGCAATAAGCTACAACAGTATTTTATGTAGAGTTTTTGGGACCAAAGCATGGTGTATATAGTTATTTTGGTAAGTATTTTGTATCGCTTATCCTTATATGCTTGGCACGATAACGTATTGTAAAATATTTTATACTAGTTTTGCTATAGAAAGACTTTCTCGAACTTATATAATAGTTGTGTTATTCGTATACAGTTTTCTATTGTGTAGTACCCTATAGGTTTATAAGTGTTTTTTTAGAGTATGAATAAGGCTGGACATTTGTCGTTTAATGTTGAGAGGCACACTGTTACATTACTCAGCTGCAGTTGATCTAGCGGGTAGGTTGTGGATATCACAATATATATATCAAATTTTTATAAGACATATGAAACGAATAACTAGTCCATTCTAACTTTTTCATTCGACAATGGAATGGAAAATTAATTTTGTACCCATTTTGAATGGAAAGAGATTTTAAGTGAAAAGTCATTTCATTCCGTTTCTTTTCAGTGTACCATAAATGTGCGGTAAGAAAGGAGATGGTCACTAAATTAACTTTAACGAAAGATAAATTCAAATTGTTAATCACATTATTGTCCCGTAATATAAAAAGAATTTTAAAAAAAAGAAAAGAAAAGAACAAAAAACGTATAATAACCTTAAAGAAAAGCCAAGTTTTCTATTTCAGAAACAAAACAAGACATTCAAAATCATCTTTTCCCAAACCAGAGGTTAGGTATCATTATAAGTTATGAAAATTTACATGACCTCCTCTTTTCTATAGATAAAAAAAATAAAAAAAAAATTGAGAAAAAAACATTTTCTTCTTCATGGGAATAAACAAATATTCCCACATTATATATTGTAGTATTTAATAATTAACCTCTAATTACAATACATACATGAAATGATTAAGTTGTAAGAAGAATATTAATTAATTAATTCAGGGTAGTGGAATTACCAATTCCCACCTGTAACCATGGCGACGAACTAATTCCTTTCAATTCACTTAATTTCTCCAATTTCACTTTACTCTCTGCTTCATCTTCTTCTTCCGCCACCCTAATTACGTTTTCTTCTATATTAATAATACTTGTCTTATCTTTCATGACAACGTTGTTTTGGGAATGGTTACTAATTTCGTCATCTTTTGGTCCAGTAGTAATATCTGCTGCATTTGACGACCATATCTGAAGGCGTATATCTGTACTAAAGACCTCAAAGCTTAGGGGATTTTGTCTCTTGATTTCTTCGCCTTGAGCTGCTGCTGCTGGAAGGTTGAGATTCAAATCAAGAACTCCACCTTGATCAGATTTGTCATGATTATTATTGATTAACAGTTGATGATTATTAGTATTATGGAATTGATGATGATTATGATGATGATGATGATTAATCTTGGGAAGAGAAGGTGGTGATGATGAGTAGTCAGTTGGTGAATTCGACGATGTCATCCAATGACACCTCTTGTGTCCACCCAATGCTTGTCCTGTAGAAAAAATCCTGTGACAAATTGTGCACTCATGAACTTTTGATTTCCTTCGAGAGGCGGAAGCAGACGAGGGGGAAAATTTTGAAGCCTGTAGAGATGATGAGGTTGATTTCGAATTATGAGGGAAGAATTCTTCGTGATCATTTGTAATAACATGTTCTTCGTGGTGGTCAGCAGCAACGGCCATGGCGTTGTCAATCATAATTTGATCTTGTTTGGCTGCGTAACAACCTTTTACCTTTTTGTGACTGGCTCTATGTCCTCCTAATGCTTGGTGGGAATTGAAAACTTTTTTACAAGCTTTACATTCAAACAAACCTTTAGAAGAATGAGAATTACCACTATTATTATTAGTTTTGTAATTTGTTGTTGCAAGAGGAGGAAGAAATGTCACCATTGCCGCCGTATTCCGTCGTTCCTCCTCCCTACTAGCAGAAGCGGAGGATTCTTCCGGCTGCTCCACGGCCTCAATTGACCTAGCATTGGCTAAATCTACAAGGCATTTTGCTAGGAGCAAATCTTCATCATCATCATCACTAGAAGGGTAATTATTATTATTAGTTGCGGATGCGGACCTAATAAAACTACCAACTTTGGTCCTCAAAGATCTTTTTCTTTTAGACCATTGGCAATTACTTCTTCGACCACCATCGACATATTCGCCGTCTGATCCTCCTCCTGGGGATGAAACGAGAGATTCCGCATCTTCGGAGCTACATTTCCCATGTTCGAGAAAAGATTTCCATGACAAGAATTCTTTTCCACAATTTTCACAAATCCTAACACTTTTTAACCTGTTAGGATTTGTTCTTAATTGATACATTCTTCTACCTGTCCTAAGATGATCGCCATTTTTATTATGATCTTCCCAATCACTTGCTTGATCATCATCATCGTCAAGATTTCCACCTTCGTCCCCGCCGATTCCATGAGCTCTCATATGTCCTCCTAAAGCTCTCCCACACATAAAACCTTTCTTACATATCCTACAATAATGCTTAAAAATAGGTTTTTCCTCTGTACAAGCCATGATATACACACACACAAAAAAGAAAAAGGGATAATTACATAGGAAAATTAAAGATACATGTGAGTTATAATAATTATAGTGCTGTTCTTGTAATGGAATTAGTTGTTTGTAAATTAGTTATATGGTGAAGAGAATAAAGGGTTAGTCCTAGTTTTTAGTTGGAGTAATGTTGTGTGGATGAGAGAGTTAGAGGTAGAGAGATAAGAATGTATATTATATAAGTGTATGTGACAAGTGGAAGGAGATGGAAGCTTAACGACTTTTTCTTTGCCATTTTGAGGGTGGCGCCGCCTCTTAACAACCAAACGGACGGCGGAGAATGTTTAAATATTTATTATCCATCATACTAATTAGTACATATTCATCACACTAATAAATTATTTCCTATGCTTTGTGACTAAGGAGTGTTTTTCTCTCCTCCGTTCACTCTAACACTGGAAACATTGGTTCTCATCACTAGTTCCCAATTTGTTAATTTATATCCCTCCAACTCCAACCCCAATTACAAACAAATTTTACCAATTATATATATATATAGAATATAGGATATAAAATATAGGATAAAGTGTGCCAGTGACCTTTAAACTTTTACGTTTCTTGATTTTTGACCTTGAACTAAAAAATGCTAAGTCTAGATCCCTGAATTATATAAATGTTCAATTTTAACCATTCTTCCTGATTTTCCGTTAAGTACAAACAGAAGTAATCAAATAGAACTTTTTGAAAGGGTATTTTAGACTCTACAAACAGCGGAAAAATGGTAGCAAGGATGCCATATTTAACGACTCAGATCCTCTGTAATATTTCTTGTAACATCTCCTCTAATATTTTTTTTTTTTAATATGTTTTCCCCATTGGGGTTTATCCTTTTCGCTTAGGGTTTATCTTTTATTTGATATGTTTTATTAATAAAATATACCAAATTAGGATAGTCTCAGAGAGTGTTACAGGAAATTTTACATAGATCTGAACTGATTTTTAACCATAACCAACCATTCTACAATTAAAAGGTAAAAACCTAATATTTCCTCCCCTCTATCTCACATATCCCTGCTCATCTCCATTTTCCTTTTCTTTTTCCTCCCCTCTTTTCTCGCAGATGCGCCGCTGGAACAGAAATGGATCCCAATTTGTTCTGCCCAGATGCTATTGTGGAAGATTATGCGAGTTGAGGACCTCATGACCCGACAAAAATCTCTAGCACGATGGTTTGCAAGTTGCAATAATAAGTAAGAGTAGCATTAGGTGAGCTGAAAACTTGTGCAAAGGGTGAGTGATGTGACTTTTTTCTGACACTATTTTGCCTTTTCAGGTTGAAAGATGCAAATTTTTTGTGGTTAGATCCTGAAATATGCCCTCGATCTAAAGAAGTGATACTTGGGCTGTTGAGAAACATAGAAGAAGTGGGGATTCAACTTGATCTGTTGCTCAAGCAAAAGAGAGAGCTTGAAGAAAAAGTGAATAAGATGCCAATAGCAAAAAATGAGCAAATTAGAGAATTTGAAGACAATAAAGTTGAGCACATGGCCAATTTAGAAGAGAAGGTTGTGCAAAATTGAGCTTGATGAACAAGAAGTTGAAAGAGGAAAATGATAAATGGAGGTACTGGGTTCGTTAGGTTGTTGTTTTACTTGTTCTTTGGTTCTTGAAAAGCTGGTTTATGATAGCTGATGGCGGGATTGATGATAAAGAAATGTTGAAAGCAATTGGAGGTGATGTATTTCGAAGAAGAGCGCATTTGGTGGGGAGATGTAACAATGGTGGAGTCCAATTTTTTTATTTTTTTTTATTTTTAGGGTTTAGGGTTTACATGTGTACCAGTGGGACTCCACCAATTTTGTTGAATTTAGTGCTTTTATTAATGAAAATGAGAGTATAATAGTGCTAATTTCTAGTTAAATGCATTGCACAAATGTACCATTTACAATTCTTATTTGAATTGCACATGAAGAAAACAAAAAAATGAGACAAAAGAGATACATAGAGAACAGAATTAAGCCAAAAAATATGCTTCCCTTTCTTGAGCAACCTGTCCTAAAAACATTAAAATAACTAGTGACAATAAAGCTATGCCAAGCCAAAAGACAGTTAAAAGCCACACTAACTACATCAACTACTATACCATTACTATTCCACAAACTTTACCCTTCACAAAAAGTAATTAATACAACGATATGAAAGTATTATGGATTCTTTTTTGCTGTAGAAGGACCACCTTTGCCCTTTTTCTTGGGCAAATTCCTTTCAAATGAGTATTTTTTCCTCTTTGATGCATCACCAAACCAAGCTTTTCCAAAGTCATTTAAGGACTTTTGTGCCCTAGACTGTTGATTCTTGAAGGTGCAGTAGTATTTGAAAAGGCAGCAGGATTTCAAGGTGCAACAGTATTTGATTCAACAATATTTCTCTCTGTCCAAATACTCTCTAGGCTTTTATCAAGCTGGTCATCTGAGCAGTAAGCATCATCATCAGTGAACTGATCAGCAGAATAATTTTCATCATAGCTATCATCAAATTCTAAGCTACTCTTGCTGTCCCTGTGTATTGAATACCTGTGGCTCCTCATTTTGAACTCTATGATTACTATTCGGTGTCCCCTCAAGCTGAATTCCAACATCAGTAATGTTGCTGCTCAATTGAGTTGGATTTTGAACTTCAGCTATTTCAGTGGCAGGTTCACTTGGTTCACTATAAGGTCCTCCAACTTCATTAACACTCAAATGCATCTTATACTCCAATAACCTAGTAGCTCATACAAATTCTCTATTTTTTCTTGCAGGTTTCTTTGTTGGCAGCTTTATTGATCTCTTCAATTACAACACAAGATTTAGGTTTATCAGCAGGTGATTTAAGTCATATCTCCATTATTTCCTCTTCTGGCCTTATATCCTTTCCAAGTTGAAGCTAATAATATACCATTGGCAATCCACTATACTTCAGGTTTTTAAGTATTGCATTCATTTCAATCACAGATATTGCATCTGTGTTACAATAGTGTATGTACCTAGTCTCCCCATCCTCATAAATCTGGTACTGACCCTCACTAAATGAACCACCATGAAGCAGAATAATTGTAAATAAATCATCTTCTAAAAAATAAACACCCAATTCACCATCACTAAAATAAACAACATATGCATTCACATAGATATAAGACATTGTGGTCCAGACATTCACAAGCACAAAAGAAGTATCACTTTTCTATTAAAACCTTAATTCCTGTGATAATTATAACGTTTTTTAAAAAATATAGATCCGAGAAAAAGTTCTATAAAAAATTGTTCAAAACAATTCTAAATCATGTTGTATAAATAAACCAAACGAATTATCATCTTTTCATTAAAGCCCGAATTCGTGTGCATTCATGTTTTTTACAAAATTTAGGTCCGAAAAAAGTTCTCCAAAAAATTGCTCAAAACAATATTGAATATTTTTTATGCTGTATAAATACACAAAACAAAGTATCACACTCTCATTAAAGCCGAATTCGTGTGCTAATAATCACGTTTTTTACAAAACTTAGATCTGAAAAAAGTTCAGAAAAAAATTGCTCAAAATGATTCTGAATGTTTTTCATTTTGCATAAATATACCAAAAGAAGTATTATGTTTCCATTAAAGCCCGAATTCGTGTGCTAATAATCACGTTTTTTACAAAATTTAGATTTGAAAAAAAGTTCACAAAAAAATTGCTCAATCATTTTGCATAAATATACCAAAAGAACTATTATGTTTCCATTAAAGTCAGAATTCGTGTACTAAACATCACGTTTTTTACAAAATTTAGGCCCGAAAAAAATTCTCTAAAAAATTACACAAAACGATTTAGTATGTTTTTCATGTTTTATAAATACACTAAATGAAGTATCAAATTCCCATTAAAGCCCGAATTTCTTGTGCTAATCATCACTTTTTTACAAAACTTAGGTCTGAAAAAAAGTTCTCCAAAAAATTGCTCAAAACGATTCAAAATGTTTTTTATGTTGTATAAATAAACCAAACGAAGTATCACTTTCCCATTAAGCTCAAATTCTTTTGTTAATCATCACGTTTTTAGAAAATTTCGGTTCGAAAAAAAGTTCTCCAAAAAATTGCTCAAAACAATTTAAAATATTTTTCATGTTGTATAAATACATAAAACAAAGTACCACATTCCCATTAAAGCCCGAATTCATGTGCTAATCAACATGTTTTTTACAAAATTTAAGTCCGAAAAAAGTTCTCCAAAAAATTGTTCAAATGATTCTGAATGTTTTTCATGTTGTATATACAAACCAAACGAAGTATCACTTTCCCATTAAAGCCCGAATTAGTGTGCTAACCATCACTTTTTTTTTTTTTATAAAATTTAGGTAAAAAAAAAAAGTTCTCCAAAAAATTCTAAAAACGATTCTGAACGTTTTTCGTACTGTACAGATACACAAAACGAAGTATCACATTCCCATTAAAGCCTGAATTCGTGTGCTAATTATCACGTTTTTTACAAAATTTAGGTCCGAAAAAAAGTTCTCCGAAAAATTGCTCAAAACTTTTTTGAATATATTTCATGTTGTATAAATACACCAAAAGAAGTGTCACTTTTCCATTAAAGCCATAATTCGTATGCTAATCATAATATTTTTACAAAATTTAGATCCGAAAAAAGTTCTCCAAAAAAATTGCTCAAAACGATTCTGACTATTTTTCATGTTGTATAAATACATCAAGAAAAGTATCACTTTCCCATTAAAGCCTGAATTCGAGTGCTAATCACCACGTTTTTCAAAAAATTTAGGTCCAGAAAAATGTTCACAAAAAAATTGCTCAAAATGATTCTGAATGTTTTTCATATTGTATAAATAAACAAACGAAGTATCACTTTCCCATTAAAGCCCGAACTCCTGTGCTAAATATCACGTTTTTTACAAAATTTTGGTTCTAAAAAAAAAATTCTCCAAAAAATTGCTCAAAACAATTCTGAATGTTTTTTATGTCGTATAAAAATACAAAAAAACGAAGTCTCAGATTTCCATTAAAGCCGTGCTAATAATCACGTTTTTTACAAAATTTAAGTCCGAAAAAAGTTCTCCACAAAAATACTCAAAACGATTCACAACGTTTTTCATGTTGTATAAATACACCAAAAGAAGTATCACATTTCTATTAAAGCTCGAATTCGCGTGCATTTATCATATTTTTTACAAAATTTAGGTAAAAAAAATTCTCTAAAAAATTTGCTCAAAATGATTCATAATGTTTTTTATTTGTATAAATGCGCAAAACGAAGTATCACATTCACATTAAAGTCCGAATTCGTGTGCTAATCATCATGTTTTTTATAAAATTTAGGTACGAAAAATAGTTCTCCACAAAATTGCCCAAAATGATTCAAAATGTTTTTCATGTTGTATAAATAAACCAAATGAATTATCACTTTCCCATTAAGCTCGAATTCGTGTGTTAATCATCACGTTTTTTACTAAATTTTAGTAAGAAAAGAAGTGCTCCAAGAAATTGATCAAAACGATTCAGAATGTTTTCATTTTGTATAAATACACAAAACGAAGTACTACATTGCCATTAAAATCTTAAATCGTGTGCTAATCATCACGTTTTTTACAAAATTTTGGTTCGAAAAAAAGTTTTCCAAAAAAATTATTCAATGGATTTTGAATGTTTTTCATGTTGTATAAATGAACCAAACGAAGCATCCCTTTCCCATTAAAGCTCGAATTCGTGTGCTTATCATCACGTTTTTCATAAAATTTAGCTCCGAAAAAAGTTCTCCAAAATATTCTCATAACAATTTTGAATGTTTTTCTTATTGTACAAATACACAAAACGAAGTATCACATTCCCATTAAAACCCGAATTCGTGTGCTAACAATCACATTTTTTACAAATTTAGGTCCGAAAAAAAGTTCTCCAAAAGATTGCTCAAAACAACTCTGAATATCTTTCAAGTTTTATAAATACACCAAAAGAAGTATCACTTTCCCATTAAAGCCCGAATTTGTGTGCTAGTCATTACGTTTTTTATAAAATTTAGATTCGAAAAAAAGTTCTCTAAAAAATTGTTCAAAATAATTTTGGATGTTTATCATGTTGTATAAATACACAAAGAGAAGTATCACTTTCCATTAAAGCCCAAATTCGTGTTCTAATCATCACGTTCTTCACAAAATTTAGGTCCGAAAAAAAGTTCTCTAGAAAATTGCTCAAAATGATTCTGAATGTTTTTCATGTTGTATAAATAAATCAAACGAAATATTACTTTCCCATTAAAGTACGAATTTGTGTGCTAATCATCACGTTTTTTATAAAATTTTGGTCTAAAAAAATTGCTTAAAACGATTCTGAATATTTTTCATGTTGTATAAATAAATCAAATGAATATCACTTTCCCATTAAACCTCGAATTCATGCGTTAATCATCACATTTTTTACAAAATTTAGGTCCGAAAAAGTTCGCCAAAAAATTTCTCAAAACGATTCTGAATGTTTTTATGTTATATAACAAAACGAAGTATCACATTCTCATTAAAGCAGAATTCGTTGTTAATCAACACGCTTTTTACAAAATTTAGGTTCAAAAAAAGGTTTCCAAAAAATTGCTCATAATAATTTTGAATGGTTTTTATGTTGTATAAATACACAAAACGAAGTATCATATTCTCATTAAAGCCGAATTCGTGTGTTAATTATCACGTTTTTTAAAAAATTTATGTTCGAAAAAAAGTTCTTCAAAAAATTGCTTAAAACGATTCTAAATATTTTTTATGTTGCATAATTACTCAAAACAAAGTATCACATTCCCATTAAAGCCGAATTCGTGTGTTAATAATCACGTTTTTTTACAAAATTTATGTCCGAAAAAAAGTTCTCCAAAACATTGCTTAAAACAATTCTGAATGTTTTTCATATTGTATAAATACACCAAAAGAAGTATTACATTCCCATTAAATCCCGAATTCGTGTGCTAATCATCAAGTTTTTTACAAAATTAAGGTTCGAAAAAAAGTTCTCTAAAAAATTATTCAATCGACTCTGAATGTTTTTCATGTTGTATAAATAAATCAAACGAAGTATCACTTTTTCGTTGAAGTCCAAATTCGTGTGTTAATCATCATTTTTTTTTTATAAAATTTAGGTTCGATAAGCCTTTTTCCAGTGTCCTTCGATTATGTGGACTCGTCAGTCTTGTTGATAGCTCGTGTACCTTTTCCAGTCTCGGGGAAAATTCTCAAAACGAATCTGAATGTTTTTCATTTGTACAAATACACAACACGAAGTATCACATACCCATTAAAGCCTGAATTCGTGTGCTAATCATAATATTTTTTTACAAAATTTAGGTCCCAAAAAAAGTTTTGAAAAAAATTGCTCAAAACGATTCTGAATATCTTTCATGTTGTATAAATATACCAAAAGAAGTATCACTTTCCCATTAAAGCAAGAATTCGTGTGGTAATCATCACGCTTTTTACAGAATTTAGGTCGGAAAAAAAATTTTCAAAAAAATTGCTCAAAACGATTCTGAATATTTTTCATATTGTATAAATACACAAAAAGAAGTATTACTTTCCTATTAAAGCTCAAATTCGTGTGCTAATCATCACATTTTTTACAAAATTCATGTCCCAAAAAAAATTCTCTAAAAAATCTGCTCAAAACGAATCAAAATGCTTTTCATTTGTATAAATATGCAAAACGAAGTATCACATTCACATTAAAACCCGAATTCTTGTTCTAATCATCACGTCTTTTACAAAATTTAAGTTCGAAAAAAAGTTCTCCACAAAATTGCCCAAAACGATTCAAAATTTTTTTCATGTTGCATAAATAAACCAAACGAAGTATCACTTTCCCATTAAGCTCGAATTCATGTGCTAATCATCACGTTTTATACTAAATTTTGGTCAGAAAAAAAGTGCTTCAAACAATTGCTCAAAATGATTCAGAATGTTTTAATGTTGTATAAATGCACAAAACGAAGTACTACATTCCCATTAAAGTCTGAATTCGTTTGCAAATCATTACGTTTTTTTACAAAACATAGGTAAAAAAAAAAGCTCTCTAAAAAACTGTTCAGTTGATATTGAATACTTTTCATGTTGTATAAATAAACAAACGAAGTATCACTTTTACATTAACGCCCGATTTGCATGCTAATCATCACTTTTTTTTTATAAAATTTAGGTTTTAAAAAAAGTTCTTCAAAATATTCTCAAGACGATTCTGAATATTTTTCATGTTGTACAAATGTACAAAACGAACTATCACATTTCCATTAAAGCCCGAATTAGTTTGTTACTCATCACGTTTTTTATAAAATTTTGTTCTGAAAAAAAATTTCCAAAAAATTGTTCAATCAATTCTGAATATTTTTTATGTTGTATAAATAAACAGAATGAATCATCCCTTTCCCATTAAAGCCCGAATTCGTGTACTAATTATCACGTTTTTTTATAAAATTTAGGTTCGAAAAATAGGTCTCCAAAAAATTTTCAAAATTATTATAAATGTTTTTCATGTTGTACAAATGCGCAAAACGAAGTATCACATTCCCATTAAATCCCGAATTCGTGTGCTAATCATAATGTTTTTTACAAAATTTAGGTCCGAAAAAAAGTTCTTAAAAAAATTACTCAAAACGATTCAAAATATCTTTCATGTTTTATAAATACACCAAAAGAAGTATCGCTTTCCCATTAAAGTCCAAATTTGTGTGCTAATCATCACGTTTTTTATAAAATTTAGGTCCAAAAAAATTCTCTAAAAAATTGCTAAAAACAATTCTTAATATAATTCATGTTATATAAATACACCAAAAGAAGTCTCACTTTCCCATTAATGTCCGAATTCGTGTGCTAATCATCTCATTTTTTTACAAAATTCAAGTCCGAAAAAATGTTCTCCAAAAAATTGTTCAAAACGATTTTGAATGTTTTTCATGTTGTATAAATACACCAAGAGAAGTATTACTTTCTCATTAAAGCCCAAATTCGTGTGCTAATCATCACGTTTTCACAAAATTTAGGTCCAAATAAAGTTATCAGAAAATTGCTCAAAACAATTCTGAATGTTTTTCATTTTGTATAAATAAATCAAACGAAGTATTACTTTTCAATTAAAGCATGAATTCGTGTGCTAATCATCACGTTTTTTATAAAATTTTTGTCTCAAAAAAAGTTCTCAAAAAAATTGCTTTAAACGATTTTGAATGTTTTTCATGTTGTATAAATAAACCAAACGAAGTATCACTTTCCCATTAAAGTATGAATTCTTGTGCTAATCATCACATTTTTTACAGAATTTAGGTTCCAAAAAAAGTTCTCCAAAAAATTGCTCAAAACGATTCTGAATGTATTTTATGTTGTATAACAAAACGAAGTATCACATTCTCATTAAAGCATAATTCGTCTGCTAATCATCTGTTTTTTACAAAATTTAGGTCCAAAAAAAAGTTTTTCCAAAAATTGCTCAAAACGACTCTTAATGGTTTTTATATTGTATAAATACACAAAAAGAAGTATCACATTCCTATTAAAGCCAAATTAGTGTGCTAACCATCATGTTTTTTTACAAAATTTAGGTCCGAAAAGAAGTTCTCCAAAAACTTTCTCAAAACGATTCTGAATGTTTTTATGTTGTATAATTACATAAAACAAAGTATCAAATTCCCAATAAAGCCGAATTTGTGTATTAATAATCATGTCTTTTACAAAATTTAGATTGGAAAAAAAGTTCTTCAAAAAATTGCTCAAAACGATTCTGAATGTTCTTCATGTTGTATAAATACACCAAAAGAGGTATCACTTTCCAATAAACTCGAATTCATGTTCTAATCATCACTTTTTTACAAAATTTAGGTAAAAAAGAAATTTCTCTAAAAAATTGTTCAATCAATACTGAAAGTTTTTTAATATTATATAAATAAACCAAACGAAGTATCACTTTCTAATTAACGGCCGAATTCGTGTGCTAATCATCACGTTTTTTATAAAATTTAGGTTAAAAAAAAGTTCTTCTAAAAATTCTCAAAACGATTCTGAATGTTTTTCATGTTGTACAAATACACAAAACAAAGTATCACATTCCCATTAAAGCCCAAATTAATGTGCTAATCATCACTTTTTTACAAAATTTTGGTCCCAAGAAAAGTTCTCCAAAAAATTGCTCAAAACGATTCTGAATGTTCTTTATGTTGTATAAATAAAGCAAATGAAGTATCACTTTCCCATTAAAGCCTGAATTCGTATGCTAATCATCACTTTTTTTATAAAATTTAGGTAAAAAAAAAAAGTTCTCCAAAAAATTGTTCCAATGATTCTGAATGTTTTTTATGTTGTATATATAAACCAAACGAAGTATCACTTTCCCATTAAAGTCCGAATTAGTGTGCTAATCGTCACGTTTTTTTATAAAATTTAGGTAAAAAAAAAAGTTCTCCAAAAAATTCTAAAAACGATTTTGAATGTTTTTCATATTGTACAAATAACACAAAACGAAGTATCACATTCCCATTAAAGCCTGAATTCATGTGCTAATTATCACGTTTTTTCTAAAATTTATGTTCGAAAAAAGTTCTCCGAAAAATTACTCGAAACATTTTTTAATATATTTCATGTTGTATAAATACACCAAAAGAAGTGTCACTTTTCCATTAAAGCCATAATTCGTATGCTAATCCTAACATTTTTACAAAATTTAGGTCCGAAAAAAGTTTTCCAAAAAAATTGCTCAAAGCGGTTCTGACTATTTTTCATGTTGTATAAATACACCAAGAAAGTATCGCTTTCCCATTAAAGCCTGAATTCGAGTGCTAATCACAACGTTTTTCACAAAATATAGGTCCAGAAAAATGTTCACAAAAAAATTGCTCAAAATGATTCTGAATGTTTTTCATATTGTATAAATAAACAAACGAAGTATCACTTTCCCATTAAAACCCGAACTCCTGTGCTAAATATCACGTTTTTTACAAAATTTTAGTTCTAAAAAATAAGTTCTCCAAAAAATTACTCAAAATAATTCTGAATGTTTTTTATGTCGTATAAAAATACAAAAAAAAACGAAGTATCACATTTCCATTAAAGCCAAATTCGTGTGCTAATAATCACGTTTTTTACAAAATTTAAGTTCGAAAAAAGTTCTCCACAAAAATACTCAAAACGATTCACAATGTTTTTCATGTTGTATAAATACACCAAAAGAAGTATCATATTCCCATTAAAGCTCGAATTCGCATGCATTTATCTTGTTTTTTACAAAATTTAGGTAAAAAAAAAAAATCTCTAAAAAATTTGCTCAAAACGATTCATAATATTTTTTATTTGTATAATGCGCAAAACGAAGTATCACATTCACATTAAAGTCCGAATCGTGTACTAATCATCACGTTTTTTATAAAATTTAGGTACGAAAAATAGTTCTCCACAAAATTGCCCAAAATGATTCAAAATATTTTTCATGTTGTATAAATAAACCAAACGAAGTATCACTTTCCCATTAAGCTCGAATTCGTGTGTTAATCATCACGTTTTTTACTAAATTTTAGTAAGAAAAGAAGTGCTCTAAAAAATTGATCAAAACGATTCAGAATGTTTTCATGTTGTATAAATACACAAAACGAAATACTACATTGCCATTAAAATCTTAAATCGTGTGCCAATCATCACGTTTTTTACAAAATTTCGGTCCGAAAAAAAGTTCTCCAAAGAAATTGTTCAATGGATTCTGAATGTTTTTCATGTTGTATAAATGAACCAAACGAAGCGTCCCTTTCCCATTAAAGCTCGAATTCGTGTGCTTATCATCACGTTTTTCATAAAATTTAGCTCCGAAAAAAGTTCTCCAAAATATTCTCATAACAATTTTGAATATTTTTCATGTTGTACAAATACACAAAACGAAGTATCACATTCCCATTAAAACCCGAATTCGTGTGCTAATAATCACATTTTTTACAAATTTAGGTTCGAAAAAAGTTCTCCAAAAGATTGCTCAAAACAACTCTGAATATCTTTCAAGTTTTATAAATACACCAAAAGAAGTATCACTTTCCCATTAAAGCCCGAATTCATGTGCTAGTCATTACGTTTTTTACAAAATTTAGATTCGAAAAAAAGTTCTCTAAAAAATTGCTTAAAACAATTCTGAATATTTTTCATTTTGTATAAATACACCAAAAGAAGTATCACTTTTCCATTAATGCCTGAATTCGTGTGCTGATCATCTCATTTTTTATAAAATTAAGGTTCGAAAAAATGTTCTCCAAAAAATTGCTCAAAACGATTTTAGATGTTTATCATGTTGTATAAATACACCAAGAGAAGTATCACTTTCCATTAAAGCCCGAATTCGTGTGCATTCACGTTCTTCACAAAATTTAGGTCCGAAAAAAAGTTCTCTAGAAAATTGCTCAAAACGATTCTGAATGTTTTTCATGTTTTATAAATAACCAAACGAAATAATACTTTCCCATTAAAGTACGAATTCATGTGCTAATTATCACGTTTTTTACAAAATTTTAGTCCCAAAAAGTTCTAAAAAAAATTGCTCCAAACGATTCTGAATATTTTTCATGTTGTATAAATAAACCAAATGAATATCACTTTCGCATTAAACCCCGAATTCATGCGTTAATCATCACATTTTTTACACAATTTAGGTCCGAAAAAGTTCTCCAAAAAATTGCTCAAAACGATTCTGAATGTTTTTTATGTTATATAACAAAACGAAGTATCACATTCCCATTAAAGCAGAATTCGTTGTTAATCATCACGTTTTTTTACAAAATTTAGGTCCGAAAAAATGTTTTCCAAAAAATTGCTCATAACAATTCTGAATGGTTTTTATGTTGTATAAATACACAAAACGAAGTATCACATTCCCATTAAAGCCGAATTCGTGTGTTAATCATCACGTTTTTTAAAAAATTTAGGTCTGAAAAAAAGTTCTTCAAAAAATTGTTTAAAACGATTCTGAATATTTTTTATGTTGCATAATTACTCAAAACAAAGTATCACATTCCCATTAAAGCCGAATTCGTGTGTTAATAATCACGTTTTTTTACAAAATTTATGTCCGAAAAAAAGTTCTCCAAAAAATTGCTTAAAACGATTCTGAATGTTTTTCATATTGTATAAATATACCAAAGAAGTATCACATTCCCATTAAATCCCGAACTCGTGTGCTAATCATCAAGTTTTTTACAAAATTAAGGTCCGAAAAAAAGTTCTCTAAAAAATTATTCAATCGACTCTGAATGTTTTTCATGTTGTATAAATAAATCAAACGAAGTATCACTTTTCCGTTGACGCCAAATTCGTGTGTTAATCAACATTTTTTTTTTTATAAAATTTAGGTTCGATAAGCCTTTTTCCAGTGTCCTTCGATTCTGTGGACTCGTCAGTCTTGTTGATAGCTCGTGTACCTTTTCCAGTCCCGAGGAAAATGTTAAAAACGAATCTGAATGTTTTTTCATTTGTACAAATACACAAAACGAAGTATCACATACTTATTAAAGCCTAAATTCGTGTGCTAATCATCATGTTTTTTAACAAAATCTAGGTCCGAAAAAAAGTTCTAAAAAAATTGCTCAAAACGATTCTGAATATTTTTTATATTGTATAAATACACCAAAAGAAGTATTACTTTCCCATTAAAGCTCAAATTCGTGTGCTAATCATCACATTTTTTACAAAATTCATGTCCCAAAAAATTCTCTAAAAAATTTGCTCAAAACGAATCAAAATGCTTTTCATTTGTATAAATATGCAAAACGAAGTATCACATTCACATTAAAGCCCGAATTCTTGTTCTAATCATCACATCTTTTACAAAATTTAGGTTCGAAAAAAAGTTCTCCACAAAATTGTCCAAAACGATTCAAAATATTTTTCATGTTGCATAAATAAACCAAACGAAGTATCACTTTCCCATTAAGCTCGAATTCGTGTGCTAATCATCACATTTTTTACTAAATTTTGGTTAAAAAAAAATGCTTCAAAAAATTGCTCAAAACAATTTAGAATGTTTTAATGTTGTATAAATACACAAAACGAAGTACTACATTTTCATTAAAGTCCGAATTCGTGTGCAAATCATTACGTTTTTTTACAAAACATAGGTAAAAAAAAAAGGCTCTCTAAAAAATTGCTCAGTTGATATTGAATGCTTTTCATGTTGTATAAATAAACCAAACGAATTATCACTTTTACATTAACGCCCGATTCGCATGCTAATCATCACTTTTTTTTTATAAAATTTATGTTTTAAAAAAAGTTCTTCAAAATATTCTCAAAACGATTCTGAATGTTTTTCATGTTGTACAAATGCACAAAACGAACTATCACATTCCCATTAAAGCCCGAATTAGTGTGCTACTCGTCACGTTTTTTATAAAATTTTGTTCTGAAAAAAAATTTTCCAAAAAATTGTTCAATCGATTCTGAATATTTTTTATGTTGTATAAATAAACAGAACGAATCATTCCTTTCCCATTAAAGTCCGAATTCGTGTGCTAATTATCACGTTTTTTTATAAAATTTAGCTTCGAAAAATAGGTCTCTAAAAAATTTTCAAAATATTTATAAATGTTTTTCATGCTGTACAAATGCGCAAAACGAAGTATCACATTCCTAATAAATTCCGAATTCGTGCGCTAATTATACTATTTTTTACAAAATTTAGGTTCGAAAAAAAGTTCTCAAAAAAATTACTCAAAACGATTCAAAATATCTTTCATGTTTTATAAATACACCAAAAGAAGTATCGTTTTCCCATTAAAGCCCAAATTTGTGTGCTACTCATCACGTTTTTTATAAAATTTAGGTCCCAAAAAAATTCTCTAAAAAATTACTAAAAACAATTCTTAATATAATTCATGTTATATAAATACACCAAAAGAAGTCTCACTTTCCCATTAATGTCCGAATTCGTGTGCTAATCATCTCATTTTTTTACAAAATTCAGGTCCAAGAAAATGTTCTCCAAAATATTGCTCAAAACGATTTTGAATGTTTTTCATGTTGTATAAATACACCAAAAGATGTATCACTTTCCATTAAACTCGAATTCGTGTGCTAAACATCACGTTTTTTACAAAATATAGGTCCAAAAAAAGTTCTCAGAAAATTGCTCAAAACGATTCTGAATGTTTTTCATTTTGTATAAATAAACCAAACGAAGTATTACTTTCCCATTAAAGCACGAATTCGTGTGATAATCATCATATTTTTTACAAAATTTTTGTCCCAAAAAGTTCTCCAAAAAATTGCTCTAAACGATTCTGAATGTTTTTCATGTTGTATAAATAAACCAAACGAAGTATCACTTTCCCATTAAAGTCCGAATTTTTGTGCTAATCATCACATTTTTTACAGAATTTAGGTTCCAAAAAAAGTTATCCAAAAATTTGCTCAAAACGATCCTGAATGTATTTTATGTTGTATAAAAACAAGAAGTATCACATTCTCATTAAAGCAGAATTTGTGTGCTAATCATCACGTTTTTTACAAAATTTAGGTCCGAAAAATTTTTTTTCCAAAAATTGCTCAACACGACTTTTAATGGTTTTTATGTTGTATAAATACACAAAACGAAGTATCACATTCCAATTAAAACCGAATTCGTGTGCTAACCATCACTTTTTTTACAAAATTTATTTTCAAAAAGAAGTTCTCCAAAATATTTCTCAAAACGATTCTGAATGCTTTTATGTTGTATAATTACATAAAACAAAATATCAAATTCCCAATAAAGCCGAATTTGTGTGTTAATAATAATGTTTTTTACAAAATTTAGATTGGAAAAAAAGTTCTTCAAAAAATTGCTCAAAACGATTCTGAATGTTCTTCATGTTGTATAAATACACCAAAAGATGTATCACTTTCCATTAAACTCGAATTCGTGTGCTAAACATCACGTTTTTTTACAAAATTTTTGTCCCAAAAAAAGTTCTCCAAAAAATTGCTCAAAACGATACAGATTGTTTTTCATGTTGTACAAATACACAAAACAAAGTATCGCATTTCTATTAAAGCCTGAATTCGTGTTCTAATCATCACGTTTTTTACAAAATTTAAGTATCAAAAAAATTTCTCTAAAAAATTGTTCAATCGATACTGAATGTTTTTAATATTGTATAAATAAAACCAAACGAGGTATCACTTTCTAATTAACTGTCGAATTCGTGTTCTAATCATCATGTTTTTTTATAAAATTTAGTTTAAAAAAAAGTTCCTTTTAAAAATTTTCAAAACGATTCTGAATGGTTTTCATGTTGTACAAATACACAAAACAAAGTATCACATTCCCATTAAAGCCCAAATTAGTGTGCTAATGGTCACAAAAAATGTTCTCCAAAAATAGTTCCAAACGATTCTGAATGTTCTTTATGTTGTATAAATAAAGCAAACGAAGTATCACTTTCTCATTAAAGCATGAATTCGTATGTTAATCATCACATGTTTTACAAAATTTAGGTAAAAAAAATAGTTCTCCAAAAAATTATTCAAAACGATTATTCTGTATGTTTTATGTTGTATAACAAAACGAAGTATCACATTCCTATTAAAGCAGAATTCGTATGCTAATCATCACTTTTTTTCAAACTTTAGGTTCGAAGAAAACTTCTTCAAAAAAATGCTAAAGACAATTTTGAAGTTTTTTCATGTTGTATAAATACACTAAAAGAAGTATGACATTCCGATTAAAACTTGAATTTATGTGCTAATCATCACGTTTTAAACAAAATTCAGGTCCGAAAAACAATTCTTTAAAAAATTGCTCAAAACGATTCAGAATGTTTTTCAGGGTGTATAAATACAATGAACGAAGTATCACATTCACATTAAAGCCCGAATTCATGTGCTAATCACTTTTTTTTACAAAATTTAGGTCCGATTCTCCAAAAAATGCTCAAAACGATTTTGAATGATTTTCATGTTTTATAAATACACAAAAAACATATCAAAATCCCATTAAAACCGAATTCGTGTGCTAATCAACACGTTTTTTACAAAATCTAGGTACGAAAAAAAATTCTCTTTAAAGTTGCTCAAAACGATTCAAAATGTTTTTTAATGTTGTATAAATACATACACAAAACAAAGTATCCCATTCACATTAAAGGCCGAATTCGTGTGCGAATCATCATGTTTTTTTATAAAATTTAGGTCCGAAAAAAATCTTCACAAAATTGCCCAAAAAGATTCAAAATATTTTTCATGTTGTATAAATACCCCAAACGAAGTATCACTTTCCTATTAAGCTCGAATTCGTGTGCTAATCATTACATTTTTCATAAAATTTAGGTCCGAAAAAAAGTTCTCCAAAAAATTCTCAAAACTATTTTGATCCATGTTGTACAAATACAGAAAATGAAGTCACATTCCCATTAAAGCTTGAATTCGTGTGCTAATCATCACATTTTTTTACAAAATTTAGGTCCGAAAAAAAGTTCTCCAAAAAATTGTTCAAAACGATTCTGAATATTTTTCATATTGTATAAATACACCAAAAGAGGTATCACTTTCCCATTAATGCCTGAATTCTTGTGCTAATCGTCTCATTTTTTACAAAATTCAGGTCCGAAAAAAGTTCTCCAAAAAGTTGCTCAAAAGGATTCAGAATGTTTTTATGATGTATAAATACACAAAACGAAGTATCACATTTACATTCAAGCTCGAATTCCTGTGCTAAACATCACATTTTTCACAAAATTTAGGCCCGAAAAAAAGTTCTTCACAAAATCGCCCAAAACAATTCAAAATGTTTTTCATGTGCTAATCATCACATTTTTTACAAAATTTTGGTCCGAAAAAAAGTTCTACAAAAAATTCATAAAAAACTATTCAGATTGTTTTTAATGTTGTATAAATACACAAAATGAAGTATCACATTCCCATTAAAGCGGATTCCTGTGCTAATCATCTCGTTTTTTACAAAATTTAGGTCCGAAAAAAGTTCTTTAAAAAATTGGTCAATCCATACTGAATGTTTTTCATGTTGTATAAATAAACCGAACGAAGTATCACTTTCTCATTAACGCCCGAATTCATGTGCTAATCATCATTTTTTTTTTATAAAATTTAAGTTTGAAAAAAAGTTCTCCAAAAAATTGTTCAAAACGATTTTGAATGGTTTTATGTCGTATAACAAAATGAAGTATCACATTACCATTAAAGCCCGAATTTATGTGCTAATCGTCATGTTTTTTACAAAATTTTGGTCCAAAAAAAGTTCTCCTAAAAATTGCTCAAACGATTTTGATTGTTTTTCATGTTGTATAAATAAACCAAACGAAGTATCACATTCCCATTAAAGCTCGAATTCATGTGCTAATCATCACATTTTGTAAAAAATTTAGATATAAAAAAAGTTCTCCAAAACATTGTTCAAAACGATTCTGGATGTTTTTTATGTTGTATAACAAAACACAGTATCACATTTCTTTTAAAGCAGAATTCTTATGCTAATCATCACGTTTTTTATAAAATTTAGATTCCAAAAAAAGTTCTCCAAAAAATTGCTCAAAACGATTCTGAATGTTTTTCATGTTGTATAAATATACAAAACGAAGTATCACATTCCCATTAAATCCAAATTCGTGTGCTAATAATCACGAATTTTACAAAATTTTGGTCCAAAAAATATTTTCCAAAAAATTGCTCAAAACGATTCAGGATATTTTTTATGTTGTATAAATACACAAAACAAAGTTTCACAATCCCATTAAAACTCGGATTCGTGTGCTAATTATCACATTTTTTAAAAAATTTAGGTCCGAAAAAAAGGTTTCCAAAAAATTGTTCAATCGATTTTGATTGTTTTTCATGTTGTATAACTAAACCAAACGAAGTATCACTATTCTGTTAATGCCTGAATTCATGTGCTAATCAGCACATTTTTTACCAAATTTAGGTCCGAAAAAAAGTTCTCCAAAAAATTTTTGAAAACGATTCTGAACGGTTTACATGTTGTATAAATACACCAAAAGTAGCATGACATTCCTATTAAAGCCGAATTTTTATGTAATCATCATGTTTTTTTACAAAATTTAGGTTCGAAAAACTTATCTAAAGAATTGCTCAAAACGATTCTGAATTTTTTCATGGTATAAATACACAAAATGAAGCATCACATTCACATTAAAGCCCGAATTCATATGCTAATCATTACGTTTTTTTACAAAATTTAGGTCTGAAAAAAAGTTCTCCAAAAAATTGATTAAAACGATTCTGATTATTTTTCATATTGTATAAATACACCAAAACAAGTATCACATTCTCATTAAAATCCGAATTCGTGTGCATCACATTTTTTACAAAATTTAGGTCCGAAAAAAAATTCTCTAAAAAATTGCTAAAATTGATTCATAATATTTTTCATGTTGTATAAATACACAAAATGAAGTATCACATTCACATTAAAGCCTGAATTCGTGTGCTAATCATCACGTTTTTTACAAAATTTAGGTTAGAAAAAATGTTCTCCATAAAATTACCCAAAACGATTCAAAATATTTTTCATGTTGAAAAAATACACCAAACGAAGTATCACTTTCCCATTAACCTCGAATTCGTGTGCTAATCATCACCTTTTTTTAAAAAAATTTGTATGAAAAAGGTTTTCCAAAAAATTCCTCAAAACGATTGAGATTGTTTTTCATGTTGTTTAAATATACAAAATGAACTATCACATTCCCATTAAAGCCGGAATTAATGTGCTAATTATCACGTTTTTTACAAAATTAAGATCCGAAAAAAAGTTCTCTAAAAAATTGGTCAATCAATACTGAATGTTTTTCATGTTGTATAAATAAACCATACGAAGTATCACTTTTCTATTAATGCCCGAATTCGTTTGTTAATCATCACATTCTTTTTACAAAATTTAGGTCCCAAAAAAAGTTCTCCAAAAATTGCTCAAAACGATTCTGAATGTTTTTCATGTTGTATAACAAAATGAAGTATCACATTCCTATTAAAGCAGAATTCGTGTGCTAATCATCACGTTTTTTACAAAAGTTAGGTGCGAAGAAAGTTGGTCAAAAAAATTGCTCAAAATGATTCTGAATGTTTTTCATGATGTATAAATACACGAAACGAATTATCACATTCCCATTAAAGCCGAATTCGTGTGCTAATACTCACGTCTTTTACAAAATTTAGGTCAGAAAAAAAGTTTTCAAAAAAATTTCTCAAAACGATTCTGAACGTTTCCCACGTATAAATACATCAAAAGAAGTATGGCATTCCCATTAAAACCCGAATTTATGTGCTAATCATCACGTTTTTTTACCAAATTTAGGTCCGGAAAAAAAGTCTCTACAAAATTGCCCAAAACGATTCAAAATATTTTTCAATGTTGTATATGTACACCAAATGAAGTATCACTTTGACTTTAAGCTCGAAATCGAGTGCTAACAACCATCACGTTTTTTCCAAAATTTTATTCCGAAAAAAAGTTCTCCAAAAAATTGCTTAAAATAATTCATAATATTTTTCGTATTGTATAAATACACAAAACAAAGCATCACATTCCCATTAAAGCCCGAATTCGTGTGCTAATCATCACATTTTTTACAAAATTTAGGTCCGAAAAAAAGTTCTCTAAAAAATTGTTCAATCTATTCTGAATGTTTTTAATGTTGTATAAATAAACCAAACGAAGTATCACTTTCTCACTAACGAATTCGTATGGTAATCATTACGTTTTTTTATAAAATTTAGATTCGAAAAAAAGTTCTTCAAAAAATTCTCGAAACGATTCTGAATGCTTTTCATGTTTAATAAATAAACCAAACGAAGTATCACTTTTCTATTAAAGCCCAAATTTGTGTGCTAATCATCACATTTTTACCAAATTTAGGTCCAAAAAAGAAGTTTTCCAAAAAATTTCTCAAAACAATTCTGAATGGTTATTATCATGTATAACAAAACAATGTATCACATTCCCATTAAAGCAGAATTTGTGTGCTAATCATTACGTATTTAGGTTTGAAAAAAAAAAAAGCTTTCCAAAATATTGCTCAAAACGATTCTGAATATTTTTTATATTGTATAAATACACAAAACGAAGTATAACAATCACATTAAAGTCTGAATTCGTGTGCTAATCATCACGTTTTCTTACAAAATCTAAATCCGAAAAAAAGTTTTCCACAAAATTGTTTTTTCTTGTTGTATAAATACATCAAACGAAGTATCATTTTCTCATTAAGATCGAATTCATGTGCTAATTATCACGTTTTCTACAAAATTCTGGTCCAAAAAAGTTCTCCGAAAAATTGCTCAAAAGGATTTAGAATATTTTTCATATTGTATAAATACACAAAACGAAGTATCACATTCCCATTAAAGCCCGAATACATGTATCAAAAAAAGTTCTCCAAAAAATTGTTTAATTAATTCTGAATGTTTTTCATGTTGTATAAATAAACCAAACGAAGTATCTCTTTACCATTAATGCCCGAATTCATGTGCTAATCATCACATTTTTTACAAAATTTAGGTCCGAAAAAAGTTCTTTAAAAAATTGCTCAAAATAATTCTGAATGTTTTTTATGTTGTATAACAAAACGAAGTATCACTACCATTAATGCAGAATTCGTGTGCTAATCATTACGTTTTTTTACAAAATTTAGGTCTAGAAATTACTCAAAACGATTCATAATATTTTTCATATTGTATAAATACACAAAACGAAGTATCACATTCACATTAAAACTCGAATTCAGGTGCTAATCATCACATTTTTTTACAAAATTTAGGTAAAAAAAAAGTTCTCAACAAAATTGGCCCAAACGATTCAAAATATTTTTCATGTTGTATAAATACACAGAACGAAGTATCACTTTCCCATTAAACACGAATTCTTGTGCTAATCATCATGTTTTATATAAAATTTTGGTCAGAAAAAAAATTCTCCAAAGAATTCCTCAAAACGATTCAGATTGTTTTTCATGTTGTAAAAATATACAAAAGAGGTATCAGATTTCCATTAAAACCTGAATTCGTGTGCTAATCACCATGTTTTTTACAAAATTTAGGTCCGAAAAAAAGTTTTCTAAAAAATTGGTCAATTGATACTGAATGTTTTTCATGTTGTATAAATAAACCAAACGAAGTATCACTTTCCCATTAACGCTCGAATTCGTGTGCTAATCATCACTTTTTTTTATAAAATTTAGGTTTGAAAAAAAATTCTTCAAAAAATTCTCAAAACGATTCTGAATATTTTTCATGTTGTACAAATACACAAAACAAAGTCTCACATTCCTATTAAAGCACGAATTCGTGTGCTAATCATTACGTTTTTTACAAAATTTTGGTCCGAAAAAAGTTCTCTAGAAAATTGGTCAAAACGATTCAGAATATTTTTCATGTTGTATAAATACGCAAAACGAAGTATCACATTCATATTAAAGCCCGAATTCGTGTGCTAATCATCATGTTTTTTTACAAAATTTAGGCCTGAAAAAAAATTCTCCACAAAATTGCCCAAAACAATTCAAAAATAATTTTCTTGTTGTATAAATACACCAAATGAAGTATCACTGTCCCATTAAGCTCGAATTCATGTATAATCGTCACATTTTTTACAAAATATTGGTCCGAGGAGAAGTTCTCCAAAAAATTGCTCAAAACAATTCAGAATATTTTTTATGTTGTATATATACACAAAATGAAGTATCACATTCCCATTAAGTCCAAATTCGTGTGCATCATCACGTTTTTTATAAAATTTAGGTCCGAAAAAAGTTCTCCAAGAAATTGTTCAATCGATTCTGAATGTTTTTCATGTTTTATAAATAAACCAAATGAAGTATCACTTTTCCATTAATGCCCGAATTCGTATGCTAGTCAACACATTTTTTAAAAAATTTAGGTACAAAAAAAAAAGTTTCCAAAAAATTACTCAAAACGATTTTGAATATTTTTTATGTTGTTTAATATAGCGAAGTATCACATTCCCATTAATGCAGAATTCTTGTTCTAATCATCATTTTTTAAAAAATATAGGTTTTAAAAAATTTTCCAAAAAACTGCTCAAAACGATTTTGAATATTTTTTATGTTGTATAAATAAACAAAATGAATTATCACATTCCCATTAAAACCAAATTCGTGTGTTAACAATCATGTTTTTAACAAAATTTAGGTCCGAAAAAAAGTTCTCCAACGATTCTGAACGTTTTCCATGTTGTATAAATACACCAAAAGAAGTATGACAATACCATTAAAGCCTGAATTTGTGTGCCAATCATCACGTTTTTTACAAAATTTAGGTCCCAAAAAAATTCTACAAAATAATTGCTTAAAACGACTCTGAATGTTTTTTATGTTGTATAACAAAACGAAGTATCACATTCCCATTAAAGCGACATTCGTGTGCTAATCATCACGTTTTTTATAAACTTTAGGTATGAAAAAAAGTTCGCCAAATAATTGCTCAAAACGATTCTGAATAGTGTTATAATGTATAAATACACAACAAAGATCACATTCTCATTAAAGCCGAATTCATGTGCTAATAATCACATTTTTTACAAAATTTAGGTCCGAAAAAAATTCTCCAAAAAATTGCTCAAAACGATTTTGAATGTTTTCCATGTTGTATAAATACACTAAAAGAAGTATCACATTCCCATTAAAACCCAAATTCGTGTGCTAATCGTCACGTTTTTACAAAATTTAGGTCCGAAAAAAAATTCTGCAGAAAATTGCTCAAAACGATTTAGAATGTTCTTTCATGTTGTATAAATACACAAAACCAAGTATCACATTAATATTAAAGCCCGAATTCGTGTGCTAATCATCACGTTTTTTTATAAAATTTAGGTCCGAAAAGGAGTTCTTCACAAAATTGCTCAAAACGAGTCAAAATATTTTTCTTATTGTATAAATACACCAAACGAAGTATTACTTTCCCATTAAGCTCTAATCATCAAGTTTTTTACGAGATTTAAGTCCGAAAAAATGTTCACCAAAAAATTGCTCAAAATGATTATTAATGTTTTTCATGTTGTATAAATACACCAAGAGAAGTATCAATTTCGCATTAAAACCTGAATTCGTATGCGAATCATCACGTTTTTTACAAAACTTAGGTCCCAAAAAAAGTTCTCCAAAAACTTGCTCAAATCGATTCTGAATATCTTTCATGCTGTATAAATACACAAAAAGAAATATCACTTCCCATTAAAGCCCGAATTCGTGTGCTAATCATCACTTTTTTACGAAATTTAGGTCCCGAAGAAAAATTCTGTAAAAAATTGCTCAAAACAATACTGAATATTTTTCATGTTGTATAAATACATCAATTAAAGCCCGAATTCGTGTGCTAATTATTACATTTTTTACAAAATTCAGGTTCGAAAAAATGTTCCCCGAAAATTTGTTCAAAATGATTTTGAATGTTTTTCATGTTTTATAAAAACACTAACAGAAGTATCACTTTCCCATTAAAGCCCGAATTCGTGTGATAATCATCACATTTTTCACAAAATTTAGGTACGAAGAAAAAGTTCTCCTGAAAATTGCTCAAAGAAATTATGAATGTTTTTCATTTTCTATAAATAAACAAAACGAAGTATCACTTTTCCATTAAAGCCCGAATTCATGTGCTAATCACGATTTTTTACAAAATTTTTGTCCCAAAAAAAGTTCTCCAAAAAATTGCTCAAACCGATTCATAATGTTTTTCATGTTGTATAAATACACAAAACGAAGTATCACATTCCCATTAAAGCCCGAAATCGTATGCTAATCATCACATTTTTTACAAAATTTAAGTCCGAAAAGGTTTTCAAAAAATTGCTCAAAACAATTTTGAATGTTTCTCATATTGTATAGAAAATCAAACGAAGTATCACTTTACCATTAAAGCTTGAATTCGTATCCTAATCATCACGTTTTTTATACAATTTAGGTTCGAAAAAAAAGTTTTTTAAAAAATTTCTCAAAACGATTCTGTATGTTTTCATGTTGTATAAATAAACAAAACAAAATATTACTTTCCTATTAAAGCTCGAATTCATGTGCTAATTATCACGGTTTTTACAAAATTTAGTTTCGAAAAAAAATTCTCTAAAAAGTTTGCTCAAAACGATTTAGAATGTTTTTAATGTTGTATAAATACACAAAACGATGTATCACAATCCCATTAAAACCCGAATTTCTGTGCTAATCATCACGTTTTTTATAAAATTTAGGCTCGAAAAAAAGCTCTTCAGAAAGTTATTCAAAACGATTGTGAATGTTTTTCATGGTCTATAAATAAACCAAACGAAGTATCACTTTCCCATTAAAGCCCTAAATTTTTACAAAATTAAGGTCAGAAAAAAAGTTTTTCCAAAAATTACTCAAAACGATTCTGAATGTTTATCATGTTGTATAAATAAACCTAAAGAATTATCACTTTCTCATTAAGCCCAAATTCGTGTACTACATCACGTTTTTTATAAATTTAGGTTCGGAAAAAAAGTTCTCCAAAAAATTGTTCAAAACGATTCTGAATATTTTTTATGTTGTATAAATATACCAAACGAAGTATCACTTTCCCATTAAAGCCCGAATTCGTGTACTAATCATCATGTTTATTAAAAAATTTAGGTCCGAAAAAAAAATTCTCCAAGAAATTGCTTAAAACAATTCTTAATTGTTTTCACCTTTTATAAATATACCAAAAGAAGTATCACTTTCGCATTAAAGCCCGAATTCACGCTAGTTATCACGTTTATTACAAAATTTAGGTCCGGAAAAAAGTTCTCCAAAAAATTGCTATAAATGATCCTGAATGTTTTTCATGTTGTATGAATACACCAAACAAAGTATCACATTCCCATTTAAGCCAAATTCGTGTGCTAATCATTACGTTTTTACAAAATTTATGTCCGAAAAAAAGTTCTCCAAAAAACTTCTCAAAACAATTCTGAATGTTTTTCATTTGTAAAAAAAAACTAAATGAAGTATCACTTTCCCATTAAAGCCCGAATTCTGGTGCTAATCATCACATTCTCGACAAAATTTAGGTCAAAAAAATATTTTTCAAAAAATTCTTCAAAACGATTCTGAACATTTTTCATGTTTTATAAATAAACCAAACGAAGTATCACTTTTGTATTAAAGCCTTAATTCGTGTGCTAATCATCACGTTTTTTATAAAATTTTTGTCCGAGAAAAAAGTTCTCTAAAATATTGCTCAAAAGGATTTTGAATGTTTTTCAAGTTGCATAAATAAACCAAACGAAGTATCACTTTTCCATTAAAGCCCGAATTCGTGTGCTATTCTTCATGTTCTTACAAAATTTAGGTCCCAAAAAAAGTTTTCCAAAAAATTTCTCAAAATGATTCTGAATGTTTTTCATGTTCTATAAATAAACCAAACGAAATTTCACTTTCCTACTAAAGTTCTACAAAATTTAGGTCCAAAAAAAAGTTCTCCAAAATATTGTTCAAAACGATTCTTAAATTTTTTTTATGGTCTATAAATAAATCAAACGAAGTATCACTTTCCCTTTAAAGCCTGAATTCGTGAGCTAATCATCATGTTTTTTACAAAATTTAGGTCCAAAAAAAAGTTTTTCCAAAAATTACTCAAAACGATTTTGAATGTTTTTGTTGTTTTTTAAATACAACAAGAGAAGTATCACTGTATCGCTAAAGTCCGAATTCGTGTGTAATCATCACGTTTTTCACAAAATTTAGGTCCGAAAAAATTTTTTTTAAAAATTGCTAAAAACGATTCTGAATGTTTTTTATGTTGTACAAATACACCCAATGCAGTATTACTTTCCCATTAAAGCTCGAATTCGTGTGCTAATCATCATGTTCTTTACAAAATTTAATCTCGAAAAAAAATTCCCTAAAAAATTACTTAAAACGATTCAGAATGTTGTTCATGTTATAAAAACACACAAAACGAAGTATCACATTCTCATTAAAGACTGAATTCATTGTCTACTCATAACATTTTTTACCCAATTTAGTTTAGAAAAAAGTTCTCCAAAAAATTGTTCGAAATGATTCTGAATGTTTTTCATGTTGTATAAATACACCAAAAAAAGTATCACTTTCCTATTAAGGCTCGAATTCGTGTTCTAATCATAACATTTTTTACAAAATCTAAGACCGAAAAAATGTTCTCAAAAAATTACTCAAAACGATTCTTAAGGTTTTTCATGTTATATAAATACACCAAGAGAAGCATCACTTCCCAATTAAAACCCAAATTCGTGCACTAATCATCACTTTTTTACAAAACTTAAGACAAAAAAATTCTCTAAAAAATTGCTCAAAACGATTCATAATATTTTTTTGTTGTATAAATACACAAAACTAAGTATCACAATCCTATTAAACCCCGAATTCCTTGTCTAATCATCACGTTTTTTACAAAATTTAGGTCCGAAAAAAAAATTTTCAAAAATTGCTCAAAACGATTCTGAATATTTTTGAGTTTTTTAAATACACCAAGAGAAGTATCACTTTCCCAATAAAGCCCGATTCATGCGCTAATCATCACGTTTTTCACAAAATTTATGTCCGAAAAAAAAGATTTTTCAAAAATTGCTCAAAACGATTCTAAATGTTTTTTATATTGTATAAATAAAGCAAACGAAGTGTCACTTTCCCATTAAAACCCGATTCATGTTCTAATCATCATGTTTTTTACAAAATTTAGCTCCGGAAAAAAATTCTCTAAAAAATTGCTCAAAACGATTTTGAATGTTTCCATGATGTATATATACACAAAACGAAGTATCACATTCCCATTAAAGCCAAAATTTGTTGCCTAATCATCACGTTTTCTACCAAATTTAGGTCCGAAAAAAAGTTATCTAAAAAATTGTTTAAAACGATTCTGATTGTTTTTCATGTGGTATAAATACACCAAAAGAACTATCACTTTCTCATTAAAGTTCGAATTCATTTGCTAATGTTCACGTTTTTTACAAAATTTAGGTCTGAAAAAATGTTCTCCAAAAAATTGCTCAAAACAATTCTTAAGGTTTTTCATGTTGTATAAATACACCAAGAAAAGCATCACTTTCCCATTAAAACCTAAATTTGTGTGCTAATCTTCACGTTTTTTACAAAATTTAGGTAAAAAAATTCTCTAAAAAATTCCTAAAAACGATTTAGAATGTTTTCATGTTGTATAAATACACAAAACTAAGTATCACAATCCCATTATAACCCGAATTCGTGCCCTAATCATTACGTTTTTTAAAAAATTTAAGTCTGAAAAAAAGTTTTTCCAAAAATTACTCAAAACGATTCTGAATGTTTTTTATGTTTTTTAAATACACCAAGAGAAGTATCAATTTCCTATTAAATCCCGAATTCGTTTGTTAATAATCACGTTTTTCAAATAATTTAGGTCCAAAAAAAAGTTCTCCAGAAAATTGCTCAAAACGATTCTGAATGTTTTTCATTTTCTATAAATAAACCACACGAAGTATCACTTTCCTATTAAAGCCTGAATTCGTATGCATCATCACGTTATTTAAAAAATATAGGTCCGAAAAAAAGCTCTCCGATAAATTGCTCAAAACGAATCATAATGTTTTTCACGTTGTATAAATACACTAAACAAAATATCACTTTCCCATTAAAGTCCTAATTCATGCGCTAGTTATCACGTTTTTTACAAAATTTACATTCGAAAAAAAGTTCTCCAAAAAATTGCTATAAACGATTCTGAATGTCTTTTATGTTGTTTGAATACACCAAAAAAGTATCACATTCACATTAGAGCCCGAATTCGTGTACTAATAATCATCACGTTTTTCACAAAGTTTAGGTCCGAAAAAAGTTCTCCAAAAAATTGCTCAAAATGATTCTTAATGTTTTTTATAGTCTATAAATAAATCAAAATGAAGTATCACTTTTCCTATTAAAGCTTGAACGTATGCTAATCATCACGTTTTTTAAAAAATAATTCCGAAAAAAAGTATTTCCAAAAATTGCTCAAAATGATTGAATGTTTTTGATGTATTATAAACATATCAAACGAAGTATCACTTTCCCATTTAAACTCAAATTCATGTACTAATAATCATCATGTTTTTTACAAAATTTAGGTCCGAAAAAAAATTCTCTAGAAGACTGTTCAAAACGATTTAGAATGTGTTTCATTTTGTATAAATACACCAAACGAATTATTACATTCACATTAAAGCCCGAATTCATTGTCTAATCATCACGGTTTTTAAATAATTTAGGTCCGAAAAAAAGTTCTCCAAAAAATTGTTAAAAACGATTCTGAATGTTTTTCAGGTTGTATAAATACACCAAAAGAAGAATCACTTTCCCATTAAAGCTCGAATTCGTGTGCCAATAACCACGTTTTTTACAAAATTTAAGTCCGAAAAAATGTTCTCCAAAAAATTGCTCCAAACGATTCTTAATGTTTTTCATGTTGTATAAATACATTAAGAGAAGCATCACTTTCCCATTAAAACCCGAATTCGTATGCTAATCATCACGTTTTTTACAAAATTTAGATCCAAAAAAAATTCTCTAAAAAATTGCTCAAAACGATGCAGAATGTTTTTCATGTTGTATAAATACACAAAACGAAGTATCACGATCCCATTAAAACCAGAATTCGTGTGCTAATCATCACGTCTATTACAAAATTTAAGTAAAAAAACTTTCTCTGAAAAATTGCTCAAAACGATTCTGAATATTTTTCATGTTCTTTAAATACACCAAGAGAAGTGTCAATGTCCCATTAAAGCCCGAATTCGTGTGCTAATCATCACGTTTTTCACAAAATTTAGGTCCGAAAAAAAGTTCTCTAAAAAATTCGTCAAAACAATTATGAATGTTTTTCATTGTCTATAAATAAACTAAACGAAGTGTCACTTTCCCATTAAAGCCCGAATTTGTGTGTTAATCATCACGTTTTTACAAAATTAAGGTCCGAGAAAAAAGTTCCCCAAAAATTTGTTAAAAACGATTCGGAATGTTTTTCATTTTGTATAAATAAACTAAACGAAGTATCACTTTCCTATTAAAGCACTAATTCGTTGCTAATCATCACGTTTTTAACAAAATTTAGGTCCAAAAAAAGTTTTTATAAAAATTGCTCAAAACGATTCTGAATGTTTTTGACGTTGTATAAATACACCAAACGAAGTATCACTTTCCCATTATAGCCCGAATTCGTGTGCTAAGCATTACGTTTTTTTAAAAATTTATGTTCGAAAAAAAGTTCTCCGAAAAATTGCTCAAAACAATTCTGAATGTTTTCACGTTGTATAAATAAACTAAACGAAGTATCACTTTCCCATTAAAGCCCGAATTCGTTGTCTCATCATCACGTTTTTTACAAAACTTATGTCCGAAAAAAGTTCTCCAAAAAATTATTAAAAACTATTCTGCATATTTTTTATGTGGTATAAATACACCAAAAGAAGTAGCACTTTCCCATTAAAGCTCGAATTGTGTGCTAATCATCACGTTTTTTACAAAATTTAAGTCCAAAAAAATGTTCTCCAAAAAATTGCTAAAAACGATTTTTACTATTTTTCATGTTGTATAGATACACCAAGAGAAGCATCACTTTCCCATTAAAATCCGAATACGTGCTAATCATCACGTTTTTTACAAAATTTATGTCTAAAAAAAATTCTCTGAAAGATTACTGAACACGATCCTGAATATTTTTTATGTTTTTCAAATACACCAAGAGAAGTATCACTTTCCATTAAAGCCCGAATTAGTGTCCTAATCATCACGTTTTTCAAAAAATTTAGGTCCGAAAAAAGTTCTATAGAAAATTGTTCAAGACAATTCTGAATGTTTCTCATTGTCTATAAATAAACCAAACGAAGTATCACTTTCCCATTATAGTCCGAATTTATGTGCTAATCATTACGTTTTTTAAAAAATTTTGGTTCGAAAAAAAGTTCTCCGAAAAATTGCTCAAAGCAATTCTGAATGTTTTCATGTTGTATAAATAAACTAAACGAAGTATCACTTTCCCATTAAAGCCCGAATTCGTTGCTAATCATCACGTTTTTTACAAAATTTAGGTCCAAAAAAAAATTTTTCCAAAAATAGCTCAAAACGTTTCTGAATATTTTCTATATTGTATAAATACACCAAACAAAGTATCACTTTCCCATTAAAGCCCGAGTTAATGTGCTCATGTTTCTTACAAAATTTAATTCCAAAAACAATTCTGTGAAAAATTGCTCAAAATAATTCGGAATGTTTTTCATGTTGTAAAAATAGACAAGATGAAGTATCACAATCTCATTAAAGCCCGAATTCGTGTACTAATCATCACTTTTTTACAAAATTTAGGTTCAAAAAAAAGTTCTCCGAAAAACTGCTCAAAACGATTCTGAATATTTTTTATGTTTTATAAATACACCAAGAGAAGTATCACTTTCCCATTAAAACCTGAATTCTCCACGTTTTTCACAAAATTTAGGTTCGAAAAAAAATTCTCCAGAAAATTACTCAAAAAGATTCTGAATGTTTTTCATGTTCTATAAATAAACCAAACGAAGTATCACTTTCTTATTAAAGTCCGAATTCGTGTGTTAATCATCACGTTTTTTACAAAATGTTTGTCCGAAAAAAGTTCTCCAAAATATTGCTCAAAACGATTCTAAATGTTTTTTATGTTACATAAATACACAAAACAAAGTATCATATTCCTATTAAGTTGAATTCGTGTGATAATCATCGCGTTTTTTACAAAATTTAGGTCTGAAAAAAATTCTCTAAAAAATTGCTCAAAATGATCCTGAATGTTATTTATGTTGTATAAATGCACTAAAAGAAGTATTACTTTCCTATGAAAGCCCAAATTCGTATGCTAATCATCACGTTTGTTACAAAATTTACGTCCAAAAAAAAGTTTTACAAAAAATTGTTTAAAACGATTCCGAATATTTTTCATATTGTATAAATACACCAAAAGAAGTATCACTTTCCCATCAAAGCTAAAATCAGGTGTAAATCATCATATTTTTTTACAAAATTCTGGTCCGAAAAAAGTTCTCCAAAAAATTGCTTAAAACCAGATTCTGAATGTTTTTCATGTTATATAAATATACAAAAGAAGTATCACTTTCCCATTAAACTCGAACAACTTTGATGGCCCATAGATACATCAGCTAAACCAACATAGTCACTGTGGTCTAGACATTACCAACAAAACCAGTCTAAGAAATTCAATTAGAAAGGTCCCACAAAAAATTAACTTTTTAAAATTGAACATATTTTGAATATGCATAACCAGAAGCTACATTCGCATACTAACAAAAGAAACTAACTTTTCAAAGAAATAGTGTTTGGAAGAAACAAACTTTTTCAAACTCACAAAAGAACTGAACTTTTAAGATTATATCTTTTCCATCTTTGTATTTTTCATAAGGGTCGAAAAAGACATCCTCGAATTGGATTTGCATCTTCGTATTTTGCAATGTTCTTCAAGCCACAATGTTCTCCAAGATCGCACACTAGCAAACGATTATCAGTAAACCTAACTTCAGAAATCGAAAAAAAATTTTACTATTTTTGATCGAGTATAGTATTTTGGAGAAAATGGGAGAAGAGAAGTTGTTATAGTACAATTTTTTGGAGAAAATGGGAGAAGAGAAGTTGTTATAGTACAATTTTTTGGAGAAAATATGAGAGGCAAGTGTTTTGGAGATGGATTTTTGAAAAATATGTGAAAGTCATTTCATTCACCCATTGTTTATTTGTTTCTTTCATTACAGGAACAAAAATGCCCTTGAAATTGGGTATGTGAGGGTCACTTGGACGATTTCCATTTGCACTTAACGGAAAAATTAGGAAAAATGTTTAAGATTAAAAATTTGGATAGTTGAAGATCCAGACAGACATAGTATTTTTTAATTTAGGGTAAAAAACGTGAAAGTTTAAGGGTCACTGACGCATTTTACCCTATATATATGTGTATGTGTGTGTATAATTCAATGTGGGAATAAAATAAAATTTTGTAATATATAACTTTAATGTCCTTATAGTATAATTATTAAGTATTAAACAATAAATATTTAATTAGAATATAGACGTCAATTAAATATAATTATGCCGTAAAAATAAAAATAAAGAAAATAACAAAGGAGAAAACATAACTTTTGTACATTAGTTAGAAATTAATTTTTTGTTTGAATTAAAACTAGCATAAATATCACACATATTTTTTTCGAATGATCAATCAATATTAAATTGTAATACCTTTTTATATATTTTTCATTCCTACTTATCTTAGAAAAGTCTTTGCGTAGGTTTGGAATGGTCTTTTCTACTCATTACTTAGGATGATATGTAAAGACTTTTTCTATTTCTATTTTGGTTATTTCTATTTTGTATAGTAAATAGTGAAATGAAAAGATAGGGGTGGAAAAGTAATTTCAATGGAATGTACAAATGTACCATTAATCCTATTGTATTTGTAATGAATTGTTTAAATTTCATTTCACTAGGAAAGTGCTAGCCCATAAGCCCATTCCACACTCATCTAATTTGCTTTAAACATAAAAGTTGTGCAAAGCCCAATAACCCATGTTGTAAAAATTAAAATTCAAGGAATCCTCCTCTCTTTTTCCATGGGTGGCATTAAAAAAGAAAAAATCAACTACCTGCCTCAACATAATAATAATAATAATAATAATGTTTTTAAAAAAGTAAATATAATAATAATAATAATAAGTAGCAAGCAATGCAAAATAATAGTAAGTAGCAAGCAGTGTAAAATTAAGGTTACAATCATTATATGGTATTACAAAATAAGTTGAATCTGAGTTCTAAATAAGAGTCATAATATATAAGTATTTAGTAAATTAAGTTTGAATTAGTTGAATTAGTTAAGAACCTGTATTTTTTAATATCGAGCACCTTACACAATTATTAAAAAATAATTATTAAAAAATAAAATGGAAGGGGTCAATTGCAATTCTATTTCCGCGAATTTTGGCGAGAGACTAGAGCCTCATTCATGCCCTTCATTCCGACTACGAGTCAACTTGAAAGACATTTTCGTCTTCGTTGGGTCCTTTTTGTTTCTTTAATTCATTGAAATATTATCTACTTAGAAATTATAATATAGTTTAGTTTCGACAATTAAAATTTTTTTCCTAAATTTCATAAAAGTTAAATTATTTTTAAATTAAGCACTATTTCTTTTTGTTATCGGTAATTCGATATTTGAATAAAAATAGTTCTTGATGTAATTTATTCTGTTGTTCAGGTTGATTTAATTTAATACAATTTATACGTTTTTATCTAAAAAAATTAATCCAAAATAAAAAAATAATCTGTTTTCTTTTAATTTTAATCCAAAGGGACCTCAACTTTTGTTGCAATAGAGTTTCAAGCCCGTTGGTCTTAGTTCTTGTCAAAATGTTACTGTCCTTTACTAATTTATGAATTATTTTTTCTAAAATTCCTCACCAATAACTTTTATCCTCATATTAAAACTAATTTCCCTTGATTCCTAGACAAAGTAGTACTGCAAAAAGAGAGAGAAAAAAAATAGTAAGATACATAATAAATAAAATATGCATGATTTATTTTTTTTAAATATAAGAGGTGTATCATATGGTAAATAAATCTTGCGTTGATCAAGAGTCGAATCCATAACTTTTAATTAGAGGTCTTAGTATAATCGAAATATAAGTCATATTATTCATCATATATATATATATATACAATTAATTAAATTGGATAGGAATATATTTCTTCTCCTAGGGGATTTTTCTTTTTTTTTTTGGGTGGGGTTGAGTTTATAGTCAAGATGAAATTTGCATCTTCTGGTTTACATATGTGTTGCTTGACTAGAATAGAGATTTCAGGAATGAAATTCGCTGAAAATGAGGAGTTTTGTAATAATTCTGCCTAACTTTATTGGAACCCTTACTTACGTTACCATCATCCAACACAAAAAGGATCCATTTTATATTAATAACTTTTCTTAAGGGCTTATTTATGTTTAATTAATAAAAATATTTTTTATTGGGTAAAAAATTCTGAATTTAATTCGAGAAATTGGTTAATTACGAACATATATGAAACATATAATTCATACTCGTTGTGTATTATATATAAAAACTTTTTTTATCTAATTATATATATGGATTTAAGGCATCTAAAAGTAATTCACTATTATATTTCTTGATAAAATTACGTATGTCTATATATGTCTGGCGCATATAAGTTGACATCGAGAAGCAAGTTTTGTCTGATACGCAAAGTAAGCGTGTATAGACATACTAAATTCTGCTATAATATATAGTGATATATATTTTTAGATTAAATATCTAAACTTTTAAAAATTGTTAGGTATACATATAATTAGAAAAAAATAAAATTTATATATATAATACTCATATATTTGCCCTCACTAACTCTTTGAAAGAGAAGATGTAAATGAAGTAAATGAAAAGTATACGAAATTAAATTTATATTGACTATTAAAATGTAACCAATTAAAAATACACTAAAAATCCTATAATACTAATTTTCTTTTCTAAATTCTCAAAAAAAAAATCTCATATAATAACTTTTTCCAAAAAAAACTTGTACCTCGAACCTTCAAACACAATAAATTATTACTAATTGAACTATAAATTCAATCACACACGAAATATAATACTAAGCTTTTATTCTCATTTAATCACAAATTAAAAAGACAAAAAATGGCAAATACATGATATGAAAAATTCCGCGTGGAAGCAAATCAATATTATTAATGGGAAAAATGACTAAGTCCACCATTTTGCCCAATTAAAACGGCACTTATAAGTCCGCTTCTTAGGGTGGGGGGGTGGGGGGAGGGGCTGATGGGGGTTATAGTTACCGCTAATTTTCCCATCCCACATATTATTTCAACAAAAAAAATCCAATATTAAAGGCAAACTTATCTTTAATAAATAGTATTTTTCTTGATTTATTACTATGCGATGCATTTATTATCTACTTAATTAAATCTTTTTATCCGCCCTAAATTAATTACAATTGAATGTCATCCAAGCATGCTAAATAGTAGTAGTAACATAAATCTTCATTTAATATTTAAAATTTTATTTGGTTGTTAACTCAATAATTTTATTTTATCTTTAATGAATATATATATACATTACTATCATATCAAAGGTCCTATATTCGAACTACATTACTTCAAAATGTATAAAAAATTAAAAAATAAAAAAATGTAGTGATAATTCTTACTTCTTCCGTGTTTTTTTACTTGCCACTTGCTATTAATTTTCGTAATTTTTCTACTTATCACATTATTAAAACAATGCAACATTTAATAAACATTTTTCAAATAAACCCTCGCATTGAAAGTATATTTCAATATATTTTACCCTTTTAACCTAGAAACTCATAGAAATACTAATATAATAAGGATAATAAAAGTTTGAATGACATTTTAATCTACAAAAAAAAATATTTAAAGTCTCGTATTTTTTTAAATAACATAATATCTGAAATGTAATAAACAAATAAAGAAAATATTAATTAACCGACATGTAATTTTGTCCAACAGTAATTGGATTGTGCACCTCACTTAGGTCACAGTCTGTGGTTGTTAGCTACTAAACTTGGGGCCAAATTCCTTTTTTTTTTCTTTAAATAAGAATTAATTAGCATTTGGGGCCTTTGGTCCACTTTTAATTGAATTTTTTTTTAGTGTGCTTTTTATGGTTACAACTTACAACAAACAACCAGCTGCTTCTTGACTTGTAAAATTATGTAAGCAAATCTAATTATTTTTTTTCTACTAATTAATCAAAGGGTTTTTTTATTTTTAAAAAAATAAATAATTTTTTTTAAAGCATGATGCACATTTTGATGTTACGTTTCATTGGAAAATTGAAGAGACTAGTAGAGAAGTTGAGGGCAATTTGGGGAATGTGTAAAAGAAAGAAGGACGGGGATGGAAATAAATGCAAAGGCTCGCATGTTACATGTCTTCATGCACACGCCTTAATTAAGCATTTTCCTAAATTTATTGCCTCTTTTTGCCGTTTATGTGAAATTAATTAAAAACAATCTGTTGAGTGAATTTTTAGGCAAATGAAAGAAATAAGAAATAAAATTGAAAAGGAAATTACATTGTTTGAGTGTTTAATATGGATTTATTAAAAATCTGCGTGTATAAAAAATACACATTATGATGTTAATATGAATTAAGTTTTCAATTTAAGATTACGTAGTGTCATCATCCTCTCCTTTTACATTTTACAAAAAGGTAATTTGTTTAAGGTTGATTTTAAGACGCGTTAATACAGATAAAATATATTATATATGTTAATTTAAATACAGTGAATCTTATAAAATCTAAAATCATATAAATAGCGTTCGTGATCGTTTAAAAATCTTTTAATACATTCTACTATCTTCAAGAATATAAACCTTTTTGGACTTTGCATACGAATTAAGGATGAAGAAAATAATGCAATTTTTTAGTTAAAATTGTTATTTTACCATCAATAAATAAGGAGAGAGAAAGAGATGAAGGAAAATAATAAATGAATTAAAGAGTGTATAATTGAAAAATAAACAATAAATACATATTAAAATATGTAAAATGACTTATATTTTCAACCGAAGTTATAATATTACACTTATTTTATAGTAGTTTTATTAATATATATCTCTATAAGATAAATTATAAAAAAAAAAGTTACTATTAAAAAAAATGTATTAGAGGGTGTATTAAGAGATATACAAGATGATACCAGGTGTAAAAATAGTTGCTGAACTTTAAAAAGAAAAGTTTGTGTAAGACGTGTCATGAAAGCACTTAGAATGGTCTAATACATTCTTTAGTGTATTTTCTTTAATAGTAATTTTTCTTAAAAGTGTATTAGAAAGTATATTAGACATATCCCGACAGACCATGAGAGTATATTAATGTAGATTAATTTTCTAATTTAAGATATAAGTTTTCTTAATATTTAATAATTTCTATTAGATTTTTAAAATTTATTACGCTTAAATTGTCATATATAATATGTTTTATTCACATATAATATCATTTATCCATATTAACGTGTATTTTAGGACAAACGTTAGACAACTCTTTAAAAAATTTGAAATTTTAAATTAAAAATTAATCTATATTAAAATATGATTCTAAATATACATTAGAAAAATATGTTACAAAATTAGGATATATTTTATCTGTATTAAAATGTACTGGATATACACGTGTTAGACAAATCCATTGTATATATCACTTGGTCAAGAAATGCTTGTTACCTACTTGCTCCTTTTTAAGTTTTCCATTCTCTTTATGCTTTCAAAAACACCTCTTTTCTTTCATCTTCCTTCTCTAGACAGGCAACAGAAAGAAAAAAGCAGAGACAGAAAGGTACCGCTGTTTCTTCCTTCTTGATTTTGAATCTCAGTTATGGAGAAGCATCAGTGTAAGCTGTGCTTAAGAAACTTCTCTAATGGCAGAGCTCTTGGTGGGCACATGAGATCTCATGTTATGAATCTCTATGTAAAATCAAACCCAAACAAAACTCAAACCCAATTCAGTGAAGAAGAAACTGAGTCACTCCCGTCTTCTTCTTCTTCATCTTCCTCGTCAGAAGAAGAAGAAGAAATTGAAACCAACAGAGGCCTAATCTCAAATGGGGTTTTGGAGAAATTCAAATTTAGGAAGAGAAATTGGTTATCATCAATGGAGCCTAATGATCAATTTTCTGTGGTTCTTCAAGGAGATAGGGAAAGTGAAACGGAATCATCAAAGAAATCATCAAGTTTTCGAAGATCTAAAAGGATTAGGAGATCGAGAATTTCGGAATTTTCTAATGTTAAACAAGAAGAAGAACCCAATAGAGGAAAAAGCCCAATTGAATCGGAATTTTCGCCATTGTTGTTGGATCAAGAACCAGAAGAAAGTTCAATTTCGGATATAACACCAGAAGAAGATGTTGCTTATTGTTTAATGATGTTATCTAGAGACAAATGGAATGAAGAATCTGAAGAATTTGGGGGGAAAAAAGGGAAAAAACAGAATCGGAACAGAGGAAAATATAGATGCGAAACATGTAAAAAGGGATTTCGTTCTTATCAAGCACTTGGTGGGCATAGAGCAAGTCATAAAAGAAGTAAAGTTTCAGAAGAACAAGAATCATCATCAATGGCGGAAACAAATAATAATAATAATGAAGAAGAAGAAGAGAAAAAAAAGGTACATAAATGTCCAGTTTGTTTTAGAATTTTTTCATCTGGGCAAGCACTTGGTGGGCATAAAAGAACACATGGACTTATTATTAATCAATCTGCTGCCATGGCTGCTGCTGCTGCTAATAATAATAATAGGCCATTTTCAAGAATTGGAAGAGAAACTTTGATAGATCTCAATCTTCCTGCTCCAATGGAAGATGAACTTTCTGCTGTCTCTGATGATGAATTTCTCAACTATAACAGACATTAAATTAGGATTTTTCTTCAAGAATTAGGATTTTTTTCAAGTTTTTTTTGGTCGTTTTTGCAGGATAGTAGACAGTGGAGGAGTTAGGATTTATTATTGTTGATTATAATTTCTGATTGTAATTTATTTAATTTTTCAGCTGATTCTTAGAATTTTTCTGCATTATATGATCATGTTTATATATGCATGGGTAAATTTTAAAAAAAATGTATTTTTTTACATATTGAATCCATTAGTATTTTTTATTTTCTGAAAAAAAAAATTCTAACTGGTGATTCCTCATCATTCTCCATCATATATTAGTGAGAATCTTTATCTTAAAAAAAGAATGGTGCAATACGAGAATTTTTTAGAATTCTTCAAAGTTTTGATGAGATTCCTTGCATTAAAATTCACAGACACAAAAACAGGTCCCCTGTTCAATCTATGAAGAAGGCCAAAGATGCCAAGGAGATTTTTTTTTTTTTTTACATTTTAATTTAATCTTGAAAACAAGCTCAAGAACTAGAAAAACGAAAACTTGATAATTTAATAATTTATTTTTTTTTAAAAAAAAAGAGCTTCCACCACCTGTCACTAACTTCACTGGACAGTTGGTAGCAGAGGAAGCTAATTTTTATCTCTTTTTCTATTATTGTAAAAAGACAAAGGAATTTCTCGCAGTCAGACTCCTAATGTAAATCATGATAATTTAAGAATTCATTAACTGAAATCTTTTACTTCATACTTACAAAGAATTACTGATAAAAGAAAGTAAAATTCCTATAATATAATTGTTGAAATTGAATCTTAATTTTTTTAAATCAATTCAAAATATTTAAACTACAATACCCTCTCTCTTTCTCACACACAGTCTTACACACACAGAAAAACAAACCTTTTGTTGTAGTCTGTCAATTCTGCAAACTGTTTGAAACCTTTGGTCGCAGAACTGAACCATTTTCTGAGTCAAGTAAAAGTACACATACTATGAACATTGAAGATGATATATTTATTTTTCCTTTTGACTGAATCCATTCATAGCCCATTTGCTTTGATTTTCCTTTGCCTCTTTTGGGAATTGGAAAAAATCTTTTAAAATGTAATCAAAAAGTGCTGAATCCCCCCATTTTACTATGGGGAATAAAAAATTGGGAAAAAATAATACTATGGGCAATATTTGCTTACTAGTTTATAAAAAATAAATTAATTATATCTATTCATAAAATTATTTGGCTTCTCTATGAACTCTTTATAGTCTGAGTGCTTTTGAGCAGGGTTAGTTTTGAAATTTTTGTATTAAATTTTGAAGAAGCAGAATAATTTGTAAGAAGATGTGTAGATTTTAAAATTGAAACTCTCAATTTTTTTAAACTTTTATATACATGAACTCTTTATTATCTTTTAAATATAACAAATTAGAGATAATATAGCAGTTTCCAGCCGTTTTCATTGTAAAGTACACAGTAAATATACATCTCGATCATTTCTTATTATAGAATACCTAATTTTTTTTAATTCATCACGTTAAGAATCAAAGTACCTTTAATGAAATGCTTATGTGAATATATTCACGGCTAAAATGTCTAAAAAACTACCATGTTGAATATAATCTGATATATTTAGCAATATATGAATATATAATATTTAGCATACCAAGAAGATGTTGAATAATTTATAGCTATGAAAATCTTTAAAAGAAAATTTTGAAGAATAAATTAAAAAGTGAGAATAGTTTGATGTTTGTGTATAACTAATTTATCTTTATAAAATTTATAAAGAATTTTTCTAACATGGATTCTTTCATTTCTCTTGAGTTCTTATAAAATTTTAATATATTTAAATTGTCATATTCATATATAATACATTTTATCTGTATATTTTATTCATACTTTATCAATTTTAGTAAGGTTCTCTCAAGACACATGTTATATAAATTCATGCAAAAAAAAAAAAAAAAACTAAAAAGGACGGCCTTGCCCTTGATATATGCATGAGTGGATAATGAATTGGGCCAGATGCTTTCTTTTACTGATTTTTATACCTACTTTTCATTTCAATTATTCCAGCAGATTTTATGTCCTTTTCTGTCTTTCAAGAAAATTTTCAAAAAAAAAAAGAGAAAATTGTTGAAATTAATTCTACCAAAAAGGAAAAGTGAAAAGAAAAGAAAACACGGTTGACAAGCAATACCAACTCTTATTTAGCATAAGTTACATTTATAAAATTCATTAAAAAAACAGACTATATTTATAAAATTGTAAATAAAATACATACACCTTCAAATTTTAGCATGGTAGAAAAAAAAAACTTATTATGGTAATTGATTTAAGATTAAAAATATGCTCCCTCCATTTTTTTTTTAAATTGTCATATTATGTAATATATCAGATTACGTAAAAAAATACGAAAAATTTAAAATTTTTTTTTGTGTAAACTAAAACACACTTTACTTCTCTTTCTCATTATTATTTTTACTAGTTTCAATTTTGTAAGAATAAAAAGATGTTAAAATTTGTTATTAATAGAAGGATATAATAGGAAAAAGTTCATTAAATATTACCTCTACAATGTGAGAAGTAAAATAAACATGAGAATTAATAGAATATGACAAGTAAAAAAAAACGGAAGAAGTATTTGGTTTTGTGTATTATAAGGATTAAAAATATATGATTATGCTAAGATGTTTGTATAATAAATTCCTAAAAATAATGAAAAATAAAGATAATTTTAAATCTCTTTGCATAGATAGACATAAATCTTTTTTTTTTTAATTTTGCATAGAAATAAATCAAATTGTGTATATGAGGGAATAGCATTGATAATCTTTTATTACAATTTATAATAAAAATTGTTGGATATTAACAACCATCAAACTTGCTCACTAATATATTTTCCTTTTTAACTTTTTGGTTTTGTCCATTGGTTCATCTTTCTGGTGGAAATAAGTCAACTAGAGCCAACATATATATCTCTAGATAAAACACGAAACTATAAAAGAAATATTCTTTGATAAAGGAGCATTTAGTTCTGGAAGTATTTAGAGCCACCAAAAATTATATTTATTTCTTTTAGAATATGCTTTAAGAAATTTCATTGTTCCCCTCTTATAATGAGACCTTGTAAATGCTTCATAAATTAAGTTTGAATTAATCAAAATTCTTTATTTCTGAATATTGATATATTAAATAAGGACGCATTTAGAAGATTAATTAGTGGGAAAGGAAAAGAAATGATAAAGAAAAGATTAGGCAACCCAATAAATAGGTTTTGGTATAAATGCATTGGAATTTGAGGCAAGAATTAAGAGATCTTGTTAGGAGGCATTATGTTTCTTGTGAAGAACTTTTGGGATATTGAAATTTGAGAGTTTGGATTGAAGATAGGAGAATATAGCCCTTTGGATCTAGGTCAAAATGATCATGCTAATATTCATAATAATAAGAGTATCTTTGGATTTGTAATTAAAATTTTGATATAATATTATAATATAATTATTTTTTATATAGATAGAATTAAAAATTACTATGTGTATATTTAATCTATATTAATATATCTCGAAAAGTATATATTTCACAAACCCTAATAATAATATCAATAATATATTCTTGGCATGGAATCTCTAATGGGATTCTTCCCCTATCTTTTTTTCACTTAAAAAAAAAAGAAAGGAAAAAAGAAAAGAAAAGAAAAGGTGCAAGCCATATCACAAGTACTGCTATATGTGAACCTCCTCATTCAGTGCTAGAATATACTACTTGTTTTCTTGCTTACTTTCCTACTTTTTTTTTTTTTCTTTTTCCTACGGATTTTTTCAAGGCAGATTTTTATTTTTATTTTTTTAAAAATTGTCTTCACTACTATTTTTCATAGAACACGAAAAGGAAACATGTGTTGTTTTTTTTTGGTCCTCATATGTGGTGAGTTGAATGTCATCTTCAACTTTGGGAGCTTTACATAAGAAGGGATCAATTGAAATGAAAAAAAAGAAAAAAGAACAAAGCAAGAATAAAAAGGCATGCTATAATCGGATATAGATACATAATTATTTCATTTATTTTGATAAACCCAAGATTCATTTCATGAATTCATTAAAACACAAATACATCATTAGGTAGGGCACAACTTAACTTGGAACCAAAAGGCGACACCTACACCCATAGGGCTCCCACCAGACTGCCGACGCTCAGGTGGAAGATGTAAATCATGGTGGCTCAACAGCTCTGCAGACTGGAAGCCATACACTAGTGCCACAAGGAACCACCCCTCACATTGGAGATATTAAAATTCTCATACTGTCAACATTTGAATCTTGGACCTTGGTACTAACTCTACGGCCCCAGAACCAACTGAGTTACGCCCATGCGGGTTAGGGCACAACTTAACTTAATTAAAAGTATAAACGCATCAACAACATTATAAACACATTACGAAATACTTAAAAGTTAAAAGTTAAAGGTTCGAATATTCTCATGACGCTATGAAAATGCTCATAAGTAAACCCTAACTTTTTTTTAACACAGTCAAACTCTACGAATGCAAACATAATTGAAAGCGTAGTTCAAATTCAACTTCTAGTTTAATAAAAAGTATTTGTATTATTAAACTATTATCTTGTCACATGAATATTATAAATTGATCCGATGAATACACATTCATCTGTGAGTCTATATATATATATAATAAAAAATTGAAAAAATGAAAAACATATAATGAAAATAAATAGATGAAGCATTAATATTCAGAGCTTGTAAACTAATAAGTTTGAATTGGCAAACCAATTAGTCAATGTGACTTGTTATTGACTTTTGATAATGGTTATCTTCTCTATCTCTAATGCTGATCTAATCAGCCAAAACAAGCAATGCCAAAAAACCGTAGTAAGCATAGTAATGGAAAGACAAGATTGGATTTAGGGGTTTGGGGTGGGGCTTTACAATATATATATATATATGGTTGAATTTTGGCCTATGAATGTATGGTCATTTGGTTGGGTCTTTCCATTAAAAAAGAAGGGTTATCAAAGCCAAGGAAGATGCCATAAGGTCTTGACTCTTCTTGTGTGCTTTGCTTTGCTTTGTGAGAGTGAGTGCCACTTCACACAATTTCTAAAGCATCAAGGACCTTGCCACTTCTCTTCTTCTTCTTTTATGTTCTTGAGGTCATGGGGTGGGGTAGGGTTAGGGGGTCAAGCAAGGACTCAACTACAAGAGAACTTTGTAAAACTTCTTTATAAGTTTTCGTGTTTTTTTATTATATAGATGATGAATAGTGAAAATTTGTATGAATTTGTAAAATCAGATCTCGTAATGTTTAAGTTAATAATGATTTTTAAAGAGTAAATAAACGTATTTAAACACAGTATTCAATAAACAATGTGATAAAAGATATTTTATATACGTTTTACATATTTTTTTTAGCTTATTCAACTTCTAATGTGAATTTCTTTTGACATTTTAGCCTTCTAGATTGACTCTTTCGATCCCACGTCCTTTGAATTGACTTTCTGATCTGGTCATAATATGATGCTTTAAATTTAAATTTATATCTTCTTACGTATAAGATTGAATCCTATCTGTAGATATTTTTTCTCAACTTCACTCTTAATATTTTTAAAAATTTTTCTTTATATAGTTTCTTCTCTATAGATAGAAGAAGTACGATTTGTTTCTAGTTCTTTCAACTTTCAATGGCTTTTATTAATGTGGAAGGTTACAAAACTATGGCTTGTGACTTCCAAAACTCCAAAGAGGAATGAGTCAACAATTTGGTTTTCTTCATATAAGTGTCAACAAAGACTACATCATCTATATTTCTTCATCATTCAATGACCACTTTCTCATCAACCTCTTGTAATTTCTAGTTATATTCAAACACTAACCACTATTAATCCACACCAAAATCCACTTCTTGCAAGATAAGTCTTCTTTCACAACCATAGGTTCATCATCTCTAACTCCTAAGATTGTAATTCTTTTGTTTACCAAATCTCTACTTAGGATTTGGGTAGACGAGTCAAGCTCAAACTCACAGTGACGTGAAATGTATTGACTTCGAGTTCAAGTTTAAATTCGATCTAAAAAATTAACTTTTTAAATGGTATGTTATTTATTATAATAAAAATAAAGTGAAAAAAGATATGAGTTGACTTGATAGACTTAACAAACTACCTAGTGTTACTGGAACTGGACTCGTCGAGCCAATTTGAACTTGACTCGAATTCTGTTGTATTTTTTGCAAGATTGGACATCTGCTCAGGTAGCCCAACACAGGCAACCCAATAACTAACTTTAATACCATGTTAGAATTTGGATTTAGACCTAACTCACCTTAAAAAAGTACCTCAAGAAAGGAAGACCGTCTAAGCATTTATAAGAAGTAATTATTTCTCAAATATTAACTATATAGGATTTTCAACATCGGTCAAAAGCGAACTCGAATATTTACCCTAAAAAAAATCAAAATTGTTTAGAAGAATCGCAACTAAATATATAATTTTTAAGTATGGTAGCAATAAATATGAAGGGTTATTTGAGTTTGGTGTAGAGCACAACATACATGAAGAAAAATGCATATGGGACTTTCCCAATCTGTTTACAAGCTGAAGAAGGAAGCAAAGAGAAAATTATATGTAATGTAGCCATATCATTCATGGGACTTGCCTAACTAACACAAAAGCAAACAAACCATGTATGTAACTTATGACAATCCAAATTCTTGCCATTTTTTTTTTCTTTTTTTTTTGGTAATTTGCAGTAGTTAGATGAGTCCCACGATTGTTTCCAAGGTTGTCCCTTGTTTTTAATCTTTAGAAAGAAAAATTGGTAGTTGAATTGCCTCAACATTATTTCCCACTTTAAGTTCAAGAGCTACAAATGTTAGGCAACTCACATACTTCTCTTTTTTCTTTTTCTGTCTGATCATGAAGTATTTTGAATGGACCCTTACATACACGGGAGTTACTTTTTAAGTCATATCATATTCAGACTAATCCCTATTTAAGTCAGGTAAAACTATAAAGAAACTCACGCACTTGCATATTATGGAATAAGCATCCAATTAGGCTCAATTCTACCATATCTTTCTCATATCCAAAAATCAAGAACTTTTTGGTATATATTTGAGAGCTTGTTTTAGAAAAACCTATGAAAAAAACTCATTAGCATGTGGATTACAACCTAACCCACACTATGAAGAACATATTCTTATGCCTAAAGATGGAGGTGCCTCTAATGAAGGAAGAACCTAATATTCAACAGCTCAAACCAACTAACAAATTAACAAGAAGAAAAGGTTAAATTGTTAGCTTAGCAACCCAAGATAGCATGATCACTAGTAAAACTTACTCATAAAGACAACAAATTAATGCATAGTTGGTATGGCAAAAGAGAGAGGGGGAAGAAGAAGAAGAGGCACAAAAATTTGCCTCTTTGATTTCATCATTTATTGTGCAAAGAAAAAGAAGCATATGTTTATATATATAAATATATATATAAATTAAAAAAAAAGGTCAAAATGCTTAACTTTGAAATAAAGAGCACATTTGCAGTTAATGTCATTTATGTTTTTGCAGTACCATAAGACAACTTTTCTTTTGTGTTTAATTTATCAGAAGAGTCTTCTTAAGGGCCCCAAAACACCCACCAAACCACCCCTCACAATGCGTAAACATTACCTTTGGTACATGTTTTAAACTCCATGATCCCATTGGCCTTCACAGCAAACTTCAATGCCCCCCACACAGACACACCTTTTATCTACGAAGTTGTGGCAGAAGCCCATAAGCTATCACCAACTCAAGACTACTACTCAACAAACACACATGTAATGGGATCTAACTACTACAAAGCATCTAAAGTAGTCTACACCTCTGTTTGGGACTATAAAGGAAGGCATTATGAAACAAGGAAATGATATCAGGTAGAATTCCAGTGAAAACTTAATTAGCAGCAAGGGAAGTATAAGCCACATAACTATAACAAAAGAAACAGCCATAAAAATTACTCCCAAATTTGACTCTACAACTTGTAAAAGAGCCATCAATTATAGACCGTCTAATACGCAGAAAAATCCATGAGAAACACAAGCAGCATAAAGCCACAATAAGAAATATAACGCTAATAGCAAAGGTCCTTAAAATCAAGCACCTCCAAGTCTGAGAATATGGTACTTAATAGTCAAGAGTCGACTACAGCATTCGACTCGTTATTCGGCAATCATCTTTGCTGTGTCGTTGTTGCTCACTACCTGGAAAATAAGAAACCATCCAAGTCAGGACTTAGAAACAAAGCAATACAGTTTATTACAAGCCCTTAAGCTGGCAATATGAAGTTCATCCACTTCCTTTCTCATCACAGTTCATCCACTTCATTGACAACACAGAAGATATGTAAAGTTAGCTAGAAGAGTTGCTACGACTGAGAGAGAAAGCCGAAATTGAATTTCACGAAAGATTCAGCAATTGGTTAAACTGAGCAATGGTCTTATAAATTTTACACAACATCCTCGAAAGTTTCAAACAAACTATAGCAGGGGATTCATAGGTAGAAATTATCAAACTGGAAACAGCTTCCTTGCAGCAAAAGGAGAGATGAAATACCTAAAAACAAACTCCTATGATCCTTTAGTTTCAGTAACAGTAATACAATTAACAAAGGATTCAATTTATTTAACAACAGCCTTAAAATTCAAACATCGATATCTCTACATTGATCATGGCAAGATAATCAAAGTTGAGAAAAGCATTGGTTATCATCTGAATAGGCTGTTGGTGTTAATCAGGATGTAAAAAGGAGCATCTCCGGATCTCTAATAATCTTAGAGACAGCTGAATAGGGTATCTCATTAGGACAATTCTGTTATAGGCCCGGTCCATCAGTGAAGACATCCCCTTGATCAAGCCACATCAGTCATATGGTTAATATTTTGATCCATTATGTGGATGATGTCTCCACTTATGGAAACAAAGACTCATACTATTAATCACATAGTTGATGAGGCTTGATATGGTGAAAGCAGTTCATGTCCCCAACTATTAACCGGGTCCATAGTAGAATATTCCATCATATTACGTAACATGCATCCAAAAAAATTCCAAGAGATTAGCAGCAACAATCATTCAAATTGGTCGAATTTCACAAAACTTTATTTCATTTGTTAAAATCTTACCAATATATAAACATTGATTGGGAGAAAATATTATAACATACCAAAAGACAAAGAAAACATTCTCACCACTTAACAAGGCTGTTGGAATGGATCACACAAGGCAAAGATCTTTGATTTACATAAAAGGCATCATCAGTCCCAGTTCCAGCACAATGTGCAAACATAGTGGAGTCTGGACGCCATTGAATTCCAAGGGGATGGAAAACTTCAATGCCAGTCTTTCTTCTTGCTACTACTTCAATATTAGAAACTCGAACCCATTCACGAGCTTCTAGGTCTCTCAAAGTCCACATAAGTAACTCTCCTTTGGAATAGAGAATACAAGACAACTTATCTCCTAGTTTTCGAAGATCATAAAAGGGAAAAGAAGAGCCACACGGGGATTCAATAAAGCGGAAACTCTCATCATAGAGGTTGATTGCTAAAATATTGCCTTCTCTACGAGGCCAAAAAACATATTGTCCCACAGCAGTTGAAGTACCTCTTATCTGTGGCACCAAATCAGGGTCCGTAACATCAATTTTCCTCCATGACAAGTCAGTGCCCAAGGTAAATACAAACCAGCAACTTCTAGATCTTATAAAATGGCACACCACCTTAAATTGCCCCAACTGTTCAATATACACAATGTGCAGGAACTCGTAAAACCCAAGACCAAGAGAAGGTAACACCTGAAACTGCCTGGTGACGGGGTTAACAACATAAAGAAAACGTCTGCAAGGAATGGAACTCTGAAAACGAAAACGCCTTCTTATGTGTCCATCATCTGAAGCTAGTTCTCCACTATGACAGAGAAACAAACATATACCCCTGCAACTAGCCAATGGTCCACCCTCAAAAGGTAATCTTAGCTGTGTCGTTTTCCAATTTTCTAGATTAAGGAAATTTGCTTGATATGGTTGAGCTGAATTTTGGAAGAGTAATCCACCTTTTGACTTCACCACGTGCGCCTGGATGAATGAAGGATTGCAGATAATACTCGCCCATTCCTTACAAACAAATCTTCCACACTCATACAGGAATTCACCAGGAAGACATAGCAGAATTTGAAATATGATTTCTATGGGAAAAAAGGGTACATCATTCATTTTTTTTCCACCTTGGGATTGATCCATTCTGGAATATCTGTCAATTAAACAATATCCATAGATGAAATCAGAAGAAAACTACAAATACGCCAAAATATGAGATAGGAAACCAACATATTATTGACATGTTTAAGGTGAAGCATACAATGAACAAAAATGAAAAAGAGATAGGATAAGTAGGAGGGAAAAACTGCAGATCAAAAAGTCTTCCTAGAATATCACAGTCTACTTGAATCAGACAATAGATTTGGCAAAACATCCAAATATTAGAGAAATTATCCTGGATTTCATCATCACATGAAATATCACTTTCAGGTAGATATGGTTTCCCTTATAAATTCTAAAGATTACTCAAGCTGTACTGAAGCTTTAACTTTCTTTATGATTGATACTATATTTTCTTGAATAACAACTAGCAACAGAACATACCTATACCTATGAAAGTGTAACCATTAACTTTTCCCAATGTGAAAACAAATCTTCTTTGTGCTATTACTAGTGAAATAGAAGAGACTATCAGGCAAACAAACAAGGAATGTATGAAGGAATTTATCAAGGATAAGTTTATATATGTCTCCACAACCTAAAACGATAATGCTGAAAGAAAAACATAGATATGTTAGATCAACCACAAATAGCATAAAGCCTTCAAAATTGGTATAATAAATCATATTAAATCAAAAAGCATAGCAGTTAATTGCACATTTAGACCCAAAAATCCTGCCAGCCTTCAAAGTTACTGACCATGGTCCATGGTTAAGAATTTAAAGACATAACATAAATTTAACATTAAATTCAACTAGCCTAAGCATGAAACAAGTAGTCCATCATATATTAAACAAAGCAGACAAGGTTAAGAAGTCTCTTTTTTGTGCGAAATCACAAATCATGAAATATCAGAGCAATCAACTTTTCATAAAGCACGAGAAAAATGCTGAGAGATCGCCCTCCTCGGTTTCTCTCTCGCAGTTGCAGCATCTGAGTTTTCTGCATCAGGAACAGCAGAGAGAACGATCGCTCAGAAACCCCCCTAAAAAATATAACTAACCATAACCCTCAAGTCCTTCTAGAAGTTAAGTAAAACCCTACAACCCCAAAATTTAGTTATCTTTCATTAATACCCAAAATATACTACTCCCTCTAGTCATAAATATAAGGGGTTTTAAATCTTTGCACACAAATCAAGGGTCTTGAAAACAAGACGATTTTTTAACTACAATACCATTTTTACCCTTCATAAAAGAGATAGATAGTGAGTGTGAAATAAATTAATAGAAAGATGGGTGAAGATGGAAAAAGTTCAATAGATGCTTATTGAAAATTGGAAAAACCCTTATATTCTTGACCATCCTCAATGGGTTTAAAATCCCTTATATTTTTCACTGGAGCGAGTAACTACTAACCTTAATTATTTATATTCTTTTCTTTTAACCCCCGAAGATTCGGGTAATTATAGGCACTGTTCTCCTACCACATTCTAATCCTATCTTGCCTACCCCTTTCCTGCTATGTTCAACTCAATAATAAAAAACAACCAAAATGTGGGTAAAATCAAATTTCATGCCTTGTTCCCTTTTATAACTTACTCATCCTACATGCAGTGACAGACCTAGGATTGAAAGTTTTGGGGGGCTAAATTGCACTACAAATTTTGATTGAATCTCGTCTATGTAATAGACACCTTCCAAACACAAAGCCCACTTAAACAATTCCAAATTGAACAAAAATATTACATATCAATCATTTTCCAACATTCTCTAAATAATCAGAAATATTTACAAACAGATAATAAAAAAATAGGTAATCCCCTATTACCAACGAGGAGCGATCACCCATCACTCATGGGGCAAATACCTCTACAAAAGCCGAAGAAATAAATGCAAAAGCCGGGACATCCAATTAAACACGATCAAAATACGAACTCCAATATTAGCTATAAATAATACAACATATTTCAACTAACATATATCTAATAATTGATAACATATAAACTAACATAAAGAAGAGATATAATGGCTGCGAATGGTCTAATTAATAAAGAAATCTTAACAATTATCTTAAAGAATAACTGGGAGGCAAAGACAGAATAAGGAAGGGTACACATTGTTTCAAGAATGAGAAACTTTTGCTAATGGTGGATTTGGAGAGAATTCATTAAAGAAATGGAGAAGCTTTTTACTTAACATCAAATTAAACATATATGGAGAGTGAAGATAGCATACCTTTTTGAGAATTAGAAATTGATTAATTCTTTCTGATCTTTCTCTAATTTCTCCTGCAATTAGAATATGGGTTTGCTCAATTCAGATGCTTCTTTCAATTCAATTGGAAAAGGGAAGAAGTAGTGAGGCGAGAGTCAAAAACTACATAGCAGAAATCACATCTTCTTCAATCTTTATAGCCCCAAATCTCAATTTCCAAATGAAACTTAAAAAAAAAAGTTCCTTACATAAGAATCCTCTGAGCAGCAGCAGCGAGGCAGCGCCGTTCAGCCGTAGGGGTACGAGAAGGGGAGAAGAGTGAGCGGCGTGTGGTGGCCTGGCGGAGGCAGAGGCAGAGGCGTCGGCGGATGCAAACTAGATATATATATATATATATATATGAGAGGCAGAGCAGAGGGACAGTAAAATGTCGACCTCAAAAACCCAATATGTTTGTTTTGTTCCGAAATTTTCTTTAAAAACCCAAAGAAAACGACGTCGTGCTTGGCGGTTTTCTAAAAAAAGATTTTGCAGTCTTTCTCAGTCTTTCAGGGCAGCACATTATGAAGGAAAAAGAAAATTGCAGAAGGGGCTGAAACCTCACTCACCATCGCCGGTAATGCAGGGGACCGGCAGCCGGAGGGGCTCGAGCCCTTCCAAGCCCTAACATAGGTCCATCACTGCCTACATGTATGAAAGGTTTTGAGTAGAAACAATATTAGAAAATAAAATGAAAAATTTTAGAAAAGGAAAGGGATCAGTAATAGTAGGATAAAAACAAGTACATGATTCACTATATCAATCAATAGAGAAGAGAAACATAATCAAACCGATTGATATGAAAGAATAAATATCAATTCGAAAGAAGAGGATAAAATCGATAGAGAATTAAATGAGAAATTTTAAAAAAAGAGTGGGAACTTGACCATCATAGGATAAAAAAATGTGCATCAAATCACAACCAAATTAACAAGGGAAACAACAATCAAAACAATGTAGCTAATAAAATAAATACAAATTGAAAGAAATCCAAATGATAGAAAATTAAATGACAAATTTAAGAAAAAGAACGGGACTTTTACATTCATAAGATAAAATCGTGTACAAAAAATCACTCAATTGACCAAGTTAGAAATGAGAAACATTAAACAAAGAATTGGAGATTACAATCTTTGACTACTTGTTACAGACAAGAATTGAATTAAGTACCAAATCACTCACTATAAAAGAAAAGGTCCTTTTTTTATTGGCTTAATCCGCCCCCAACTAATGGTCAAAGAGTACAATTGTGATCTAGCTAATATCCAAAGGTTTCCAAAAATATGTTTTTGACCCTGAATAGATCCTTATATTGGGAAGAAAAAGTATCCATTTACAGAACTACTTTAAAATATGTAATTCTTTATTGTGATATCAACTGCTTAGGACTAGGATGGAGATTAGAATATAAACACCAACTTACAGTAACTCTTGATGCTAAAACTGTTGATAATAATGATTGTACTATCTACCATGGTTTATCATCAACAGTAATAACAACTGCCAACCAAGAAGAGAGTAATATGAAATAACTTGAAGTCATGAAAAATATAATAAAAGGAATAAAAGAGTGGAGAAAACTGCAAGGACCCATTTGTTCCAAGGATCAATGATTATGGAATATATATGAATTAGGAGCCTATAAAAAAAATCCTGAACTCAATCTAGAATTACCATAGTTCTGTGCATCTTAGAGTGCATTAGCAGAGGAGAAAGAGAAAACTTTGTGAATCTTAAAGAATGAAAAGGAAAGAAATGATGAACAAGTGATCAGGAGAGCCTTTAACAAGAAATGATGAACTATGTCGTCAAACCAATCATAAAACTAGCTCTAGTCAAAGGCCTATTAATCAATATTATCGTTGGTATATATACCCAAGCAAAATGGATTCTGACTAAACTAAGTAACTTTTGTTAAATTGAGAACGAATGCATTAAAACTTGGATGACATCTGTTATAAAACATAAATATTCTCAACAACAAAATGGGAAAACTGTTATGTTGGTTATTGATCAAAGAACAAATCAAAAGCAAGAAATTGAAGATCAATCACATTTCCATTTCCATTCAAGTTCTGACAGCAAAAAAGAGCAACTCAAAATCATATTTAAAAAAAAAATGAAAGGGGGACTATCATCAAATTCATGTGGAATAGCCTTTCAAACTCATGCTCCACAGTAAACATATTGTGAATCCCCAAAAAGGTCCACAGGTAGAAAAATGATTGATACATTTTAATAGAGCAGCAAATGCTATGCCCAAATTTCTCAAAAGGATGATAAACGAAGAAAAAGGAAAAACTTTAAGACTCAGATTTTGTGCATTGTGGCATATAACATCCAGTAGGGCAAAAGCTTTTTCTTTTTTTGTTTAAAAAAAATGTCAATTACAAAATGACCATAATTATAGAAAAAAAGTGTTCAATTAGACATCATCTCAAGCCAATATGCTATGAAATATTCCATTTGTTATTTTAAGCTTTGAAGTTGCTAGATCATTCTAGGCCTATCTTGATCCAAGCAAGTAAACTTACAATTCAACTCGTCTTAAAAGAGCCTTTACCTATACTATTCTGCTCTTGATTAGACAGACAACTTGCACCTGGAGGAATCCGTATGTAATCACCTCGACATCACAGTAGCAACAGTTTTTCTTTCTCTTCCATCTTTCATCAGTAAGAATTTTTCAGTCAAGCAGCCTGGCGCAGCAATAAAAAATTAATATTTTGAGACAGAATGTTTTCTCCATTAATAACCACTAAAAAAGGCAGGTATTGGCTAAAGTTTAAGTAGCAAAACACCAAGCACTAATGCATAGGCTTTTCCATTAACAGAAACGAAGCGATCAACATAAGAGTAAACTTTTGTCTGCCCAATCTCACATACTAGGATGAAAATTTGTAATTTTTGTTGCAGGACACACCAAAATGGAGGAATAGACGGAGAAAAGCGGCGATAGAGCAGCAAGGTTGATTTTTCCCCCGAATTCTCGTTCTTCTTCGCCAATTTCCAAGAAAAAAAATTGGATTCTCATCACTGGAAAAGTTACAATTTCCATTGCAATGGAAAACGAATGAGCTCTACAAGAAGATCCACAGCTCTCTACACATTATAATCCAGAGGAAGATGTATTGAAAAGATTCATAAGTCTGCAGCGATACTGCCATGGCGGAAGGAGTGAGATATTGAGAGGCTCCAGAACAGAAGTTAAGAACTTCTAAATGGATAAATACTTGGTTAATTCCACAAAGGCCCCTTGAATCTTATATTTACTTTAATCGAGCCCTCCTTTTTCTTTTTAATTAAAAAATTTAACTGAACACCTAATTTGTGATATGAGACGCGGTCATTTTGAATGACAATGAGGTAACTCAATTACCTAACAATGCTCTTGTTTAGCTCTTAGGATCATGTTCGAGCAGTGGTCAGAACAAAATAGTTTCTCGATTAGTTTACAAGATTGAATGACAAATTCTTCATTTAATACCCTCAATTCGATTGTTTTCCAATAATATTGTATCGGATATGTAATTTTATCAGACATAATATCTTGAATTTGATTCACAATACCATTCTCAATGCATAACAAAACAAAACTTTTCCAATAAATTATAACTTTTTGACCCGTATCTTTTTATATTCTGATGGGTAAAGAAGAGAAATGTTCCTTAATGGTCGATTAGTGAATGACCCAAAGGGTCTCTCAAGCGACAAAGTAGCAACTGCATGTCCTATGTGCGATCAAATTATATCAGTCTCTGAAAACATGAATCATGATTATAAATACCAATCATGTCAACCAAAATTTAAGACTTAACAAAACCTTGACTAACAAACTTCTGAATGTGCGACGCAAATTCTTCAATCTGAATATAAAAGATTCACCATATAAGAACGCAAAATAGAAATCCCAGAGCATAATGGAGAAGAACTTGAAAAGAAGACCCCCTTGTCTATACAAGATACAAACCTTTTCATCCACCCACACCAATGAATTCAATTGAGTCCTCCCATCAGTTGCCTCAAGGACCAAAGCCCCCCAACCACCACCCCCTCTATGCTTCTCCAACTCAAGACTCTAAAGTAATCTACACACTTGGATTGGGACTATATATATGTGAAGCAATTCATTGAATTGAGTCACACAAACATAAAGCCTAATAAAGCTGTCTTTTTCTCTGAGGTCATAGAAGTCTCTCTTATACACAAACATAAAGGTGTCTTTTTCTCAAACGTCATAGGATTCTCTCTTATACCCAAAAAAAACCAGAAATGAAAAAAGGAGGGGGAAGCAATGTACTTCATATCTGTAAACTGTAAAAAAAGAAGGCATTCCGAAACAAGTTTAAGCCACATTACTAAATCAAAGAAACAGTCATAACATTTACTCCCAAATTTGACACTACAAATTTGTAAAAGATCCATCAATGATTGACCGTCTAATACGCAGAAAAAATCAAGGAGAAACACAGGCCGCATAAAGCCACGATAAGAAACAGAACACTAATAGCAAAATATGTTTTTCTTAAAATCAAGAACCTCCAAGTCTCACACCCACAATGAGAATGCAGTACTTAATAGTCAAGAGTCAACTAAGCATTCGTCTCTTTTTGTTCAGCAATCATCTTTTGCCGTGTCGCTTGCTGTCGCTCACTACCTGGAAAATAAGAAACCATCCAAGTCAGGACTTAGAAACAAAGCAATACAGTTTATAACAAGCCCTTAAGCTGGCAATATGAAGTTCATCCACTTCCTTTCTCATCACAGTTCATCCACTTCATTGACAACACAGAAGATGTGTAAAGTCAGCTTGAAGAGTTGCTAAGTTTGATAGAAAAAGCCGAATTGAAGAGTTGCATTTCACGAAAGATTCAGCAATTCGTTAAACTGAGCAATGTTCTTATAAATATTTACACAACATCCTCGAAATTTTCAAACAAATTAAGCAGGGGCTTCAAAGGTAGAAATTATCAAACTGGAAACAGCTTCCTTGCAGCAAAAGGAGAGATGAAATACCTAAACAACAAACTCCTATGACCCTTTAGTTTCAGTAACAGTAATACAATTAACAAAGGATTCAATTTATATAACAACAGCCTTAAAATTCAAACATCAATATCTCTACATTGATCATGGCAAGAGGCTCAAAGTTGAGAGAAGCATTGGTTATCATCTGAATAGGCTGTTGGTGTTAATCAGAACATAAAAAGGAGCATCTCCGGATCTCTAATAATCTTAGTAACAGTCGAACAGAAACCTGAACCCCTTAAAATCAAGCCATATCAGTCATGTGATTAGTATTTTGATCCATTGTGTGGATCATGTCTACACTTACGGAAACATAGACTCAAACTATTAAGCACACAGTTGATGTGGCTTGATATGGGGAAAGCAGTTCATGTCCCAAATTATAAACCAGGTCCTTAGCAGAATTTTCCATCATATTATGTAACATGCATCCAAAAGAATCCCAAAACACTAGCAGCAACAATCATTCAAATTAGTTGAATTTCACAATATTTTATTTCATTTGATAACATGTTACCAATATATATACACTGATTGGGAGAAAATATTATAAGTTACCAAAACACAAAGGAAACATTCTCACCACTTAACAAGGCTGTTGGAGTGGATCACACAAGACAGAGGTGCTTCATTTCCCAATTCAAAGACATGCTCAGTCCCAGTTTCAGCATTATACGCAACTATAGTGGAAACTGGACGCCGTCTGATTTCAAATACAAAGATGCGGCTATTATCCAGCAAGCCAACTGGATTGCAAAGGTGAATGTTAATCTTTTTATTTCCTGCTACATCTTCAATATCAGAAACTCGAACCCATTCACTAGTTTCTAGGTCACTCAGGATCCACGTATGTAACCCTCCTTTGAAATAGCGAATACAAGACAGATTATCTCCTAGTTTTCGAAGATAATAAAACGAAAAAGCAGAGCCATGGGGGGGTCGAATGAAGCGGAAACTCTCATCATACAGGTTGATTGCTAAAATATTACCTTCTTCTCTACGAGGGAAAAAAACATATTGTCCCACAGCGGTTGAACAAGGTCTAGTCACTGATTGGAAATCAGAGTCACTATGTGTAACATCAAGTTTCCTCCATGACATGTCAATGCCCATCGTAAACACAAACCAAGAACTTCTGGATTGTGTAAAATGACACACCACCTTAAATTGCCCCAACTGTTCAACATACACAATGTGAAGGAACCTGTAGAACCCCTCACCAAGAGAAGGTAACACCTGCAACTGCCTTGTGACCAGGTTAACAACATAAAAAACATGTCTGCGACAAGAGGAAATATTAAAACCAAAACATCTTCTTATGCATTCATCATGTGTAGCAGGTTCTCCACTCTGACAGAGATACACACATATACCCCTACAGCTAGCTAATGGTATACCCTGAAAAGGTAATCTAAGCTGTGTCGTTTCCCAATTTTCGAGATTAAGGAAATTTGACTGATACGGTTGAGCTGAATTTTGGAAGAGTAATCCACCTTTTGAATTCACCTCGTGTGCCTTGATGAATGAAGGACTGCAGATAATACTTGCCCATTCCTTACAAACAAATCTTCCACACTCATACAGGAATTCACAAGGAAGACATAGCAGAATTTGAAATATGATATCTATGGGAAGATAGGGTACATCATTCATCTTTTCTCCACCTAGAGATTGATCCACTCTGGAATATCTGTAAATTAAACAATATCTCTAGATGAAATCAGAAGAAAACTACAAATAGGCAAAAATATAAGATAGGAAACCAATACATTATTGACATGTTTAAGGTGAAGCATACAATGAAAACAAATGAAAAATTTTAAAGATCACTCAAGCTGTACCAAAGCCTTTTAGCTTTCTTTACGATTGATACTATATTTTCTTGAATAAAAAATAGCAACAGAACACACCTATACCCATGAAAGCATAGCCATTAACTTTTCCCAATGTGAAAGCAAATCTTCTTTGTGCTATTACTAGTGAAATAGAAGAGGATATCATGCAAACAAAAAAGGCATACATGAAGGAATTTATCAAGGATAAACTTATATATGTCTCCACAACCCAAAACAATAAGGCTGAAAGAAAAACATAGATACGTTAGATCGACCAATAATGGCATAAAGCCTTCAAAATTGGTCTAATACATCACCTTAAATCAAAAAGTATAGCAGTTAATTGCACATGTAGACCCAAAAGTCCTGCCATCCTTCAATGTTACTGACCATGGTCCATGGTTTAGAATTTAAAGACATAACATTAAATTCAACTAGCCTGAGCACGAAACAAGCAATCCATCCTATATTCTACCAATACGGTTTAGAAGTCTCTTCTTTGACCGAAATCACAAATCATGAAATATCACAGCAGTAAACTTTTTATCAGTTAAAGTAAGAGAAATATGCTGAGTAAGAGAAAAAAGTAGAGTGACTTATATGTAAACATAATAATGTCCATTTCACCCTTTTGATTACATTGGTTTTACCTCGTTTTTGAGGTACATTGTTAAATAAAATATACTAATTACCCTGAAACACATCTTATTGTTTTAGGAACATCCCGTGGGAATTTGGAGTTAAAACAAATCAAACCGGGAACCTACGAAGCAAGAAAGTACGGACGAAAAAGGAGAAGAAATGCAAAGCTGCCCAAAACAGTCTTCCCATGGCCCGAGCAAAGCTGCTTTCGAAGGGTTTTTGACCTATGTAATGACCTTAATTGAAGAAGTGTACCCTTTAACAATTGTAGAGAACTTCATGAAGTTCCAATAGAGATAAGATTTGTAACAATCAAAGTACATTTTTGGTCATACAAAGGGCAGTGCAAAGATTCGCTTTCTCACATGACGTTCCAATTTGACACATTTGGTAAGACAATCATAACTCGAGATATACAACTCAAATGTATCTGATTCAAGATGTTTTGGAAAGCTAAGAGTTTTATCTAAAAATCATATGAAGACTTCAAGACTTGAATCGTCCATTAAAGTGCTCAAAAAGACTCAAGAAGTGAAATTGACTTACCTGGCCGGGCAAGTTCCAGCCCAACACAAGTGGTTTTTCCAGTAGCTTGCCCGTCCTTGGTAAGCTACTGCTACCCCAGCCGGACAAGTCGCAGAAGCAGCAGCAAAATTCTGTTTTGTTTCAACTCTTTAAATTGACTTTTTCGTGGCTTTCTTGGCACCCCGACTTAGGGTTCTTGAAGGCTGACTTAAGGCCGATTTCCATGGAATCTCCCTAAGAAACACTACAGTCCTCTTTCAATTTACAATTCGAAGATTAGATTAATGGTTTTGAAGGAGATTCGATGAGCTCAATCGGTGCAAATTTCGAAAACGAAGAACGGCGATTCGAGAGGATCGTTTGGGCTAATTTCGGAATAGTGAAAACTCTTCGATCAACTCCTAAACTTTCTTACCCTCTTTTACTTATGGATTTCATTATTGTAATTGAGATTATGAGTAGCTAGATCTATTTTGTGTTTGAAAAAACTAACCGAAACTGGGGGGATTCTTCCATTTAAGCTTGCCTTCAAAAACTTATCTAAATCGTCGTTTGTATTTTATTGGATCATTAGTTTAGGTTTTTCATACAATTTTACAGCTCTTATAATTTAGTTTTAAACTCCTTTCAAAACTTATTTATTCCATTAAATAGTATAGGATTAGTGATTACTAGTGCTTTTCCGACGATAGATATACTTGCCTAGACTTATAGTTTCTAGCTTAGAACCCACACAACAAAAGGATAGACATAAAGTAATCTAGTTGTAATGCAGTTCCAAGAAGTACAGAGAAAGGATTCTATCCTGATTTCCAGCCTACCATCAGGAACGACTCCCATTACCACAATCTAATCCTATCTTGCCTGTCCCGTTCCTGCCATGTTCGACTCAATAAGAAAAAACAACCAAATTATGGGTACAATCAAATTCCAACCTTGTTCTGTTTTATAACTTATTCTACCCTAAATGTGTGAAGGGTCTCAAGTAGAAACAATGACAGAGAATAAAATGAAAAATTTTAGAAAAGGAAAGGGATCAGATAAAAACAAGTACATGAATCACTCCATTAATCGATAAAAAAGAGAAACAATAATCAAAACCGATTGATGTGAAAGAATAAATATCAATTCGAAAGAAGAGGATAAATCAATAGAGAATTAAATGAGAAAATTTTGAAAAATGTGCAAGAAATCACAACCAAATTAACAAGGGAAACAACAATGAAACCAACATAGCTAATAAAATAAATACAAATTGAAAGAAATCGAAATGATAGATAATTAAATTACAAATTTTAGAAAAAGAACGGGATTTTTACATTCATAAGTTAAAATTGCATACACTAATCACACAGTTGACCAAATTAGAACTGAGAAACAATAATCAAAGAATTGGAGATTACAATCTCCAACTTATCACAAGCAGTTACACTATCTTCAAAACATATCTCAAAACAATAACTTTCTCAAACATACTTTGACGCTTGAACTACAAACAATACAAAGGCCAATATTTAGGGTCAAAACTTGATATCAAGCGCCAAGGAGATCAAACATAAGGTGCGGAACATGTACTTCCCCAAAATTTCCCAATGACAATCAAAAGATCAATGCTCAAAACATTACACAAATTCGATATCAATTTTTCCATAAAATCCCATACCAATTTCTATACAAAAGTAGACATCACTCGTTCAATCCGATTATTATAACCAATTAAAACAGATTAAATATCATAATTCTAAAACAGTTATAGATTTAAGGTCTGTTCTCCACTTACCTTGTACCGCAAAATCCTCAAATGAACGCGCGCACAAAGTCGATCACTTAACTCGTCTCGATGTCTCTTTTTCGTTTAAAAACTCCCAAAAACTCTCTCTCTCTCTCTCTCTCTCTCTTGTGATCTCCAGACGGCTCTGAACATGAGACTGTTCTTTCAAAGAAAGTTGATAAAGAAACAGTAGTAGGGTTTAATAATTAGGGATTAATACATTACTGAATTTTTCCTTAATTGCACTACAGCCCTTCTTATATAATCCATATTATTGTCTTAACCACTAAATTATTTTTATTCGATTTAGGTCTGGGTATTACATCACCATTACATGAAACGTCACTTTCAGGTAGTCCAAAATGGTTTCCATAATGAATTTTAAAGATTTACTCAAGCTGTACTGAAGCTTTAGCTTTCTTTACGATTGATACTGTATTTTCTTGAATAAAAACTAGCAACAGAACATACCTACACCTATGAAAGGGTAACCATTAACTTTTCCCTATGTGAAAACAAATCTTCTTTGTGCTATTACTAGTGAAATGGAAGAGGATATCAGGCAAACAAACAAGGCATATATGAAGGAATTTGTCAAGAATAAGTTTATATATGTCTTCACAACCCAAAACAATACTGCTGAAAGAAAAACATAGATATGTTAGATCAACCACAAATTGCATAAAGCCTTCAAAATTGGTACATTAAATCACATTAAATGAAAAGCATAGTAGTTAATTGCACATGTCGACCCAAAAATCCTGCCAGCATTCATCGTTACTGATCATGGTCCATGGTCCAAAACATAAATTTAACATTAAATTCAACTAGCCTAAGCATGAAACATGTAGTCCATCATATATTCTACCAATACAAAGCAAACAGGGTTTAGAAGTCTCTTTTTTGTATGAAATTGCAAATCGTTAAATATCACGGCAACAAATTTTTCATATAGTAAGAAAAAATGCTGAGTAAGAGAAAAACATAGAGTGACTTATATGTAAATGATAGACTTAAAGTAATCTTGTGGTAATGCAGTTCCAAGAAATACAGAGAATGGAATCTTTCCTAATCTCCAGCCTACCATCACGATCGATTCCCATTGGCGCACCTGTTCTCCTACCACATTTTAATCCTATCTTTCCTACCCCTTTCCTGCTATGTTCGACTCAATAAGAAAAAACAACCAAAATGTGGTTAATCAAATTCCAAGCTTTGTTCCCTTTTATAACTTACTCTATCGTACATATATGAAACGTCCCAACTAGAAACAATGACAGAATAAAATGAAAAATTTTAGGAAAGAAAAGGGATTAGTAGTAATAGGATAAAAATTAGTACATGAATCACTACATCAATCAATAAACAAGAGAAACAATAATCAAACCGATTGATATGAAAGAGTAAATATCAATTCGAAAAAAGAGGAAAAAATCGATGGAGAATTAAATGAGAAATTTTAGAAAAAGACTGGTAACTTTACCATCATAGAATAAAAAGATGTGCATGAAATCACAACCAAATTAACAAGGAAAACAATAATCAAAACAATGTAGCTAATAAAATTAACACAAATTGAAAGAAATCCAAATGATAGATAATTAAATGACAAAGTTTAGAGAAAGAACGGGACTTTTACATTCATAAGATAAAATAGCGTACAAAAATCACTCATTTGACCAATTTAGAAACGAGAAACATCAATCAAAGAACGGGAGATTACAATCTTTGACTTTCTTGTTCCAGACAAGAATTGAGAAGGGGTTCAATGAGTATTTCATTTTGACAGTGGTTAAAGGATGCTTTCGGGGCTTTATATATTTAAAAAAAAAAATATGAAAGGGGGACTTTCATCAAATTCATGTGGAATAGCCTTTCAAACTCATGCTCCACAGTGAACATATTGTGAATCCCCAAAAAGGTCCACAGGTAGAAAAATGATTGATCATTTTAATAGAGCAGCAAATGCAATGCCCAAATTTCTCATAAGGATGATAAACAAAGAAAAAAGAAAAGCTTTAAGACTCAGATTTTGTGCACTGTGGCATATAACATCCAGCAGGGCAAAAGCTTTTTTTTTTTAAAAAAAAAAAGAAAGAAAAAAACTTTCAATGACAAAATAACCATAATTATAGACAAAAAAAGTGTTCAATTTGACATCATCTCAAGCCAATATGCTATGAAATATTCTATTCGATTTGATATTCTATGCTTTGAAGTTGCTAAATCATTCTAGGCCTATCTTGATCCAAGCAAGTAAACTTACAATTCAATTCGTCTTAAAAGAGCCTTTACCTATACTATTCTGCTCTTGATTATCCAGACAACTTGCACCTGGAAGAATCCATATGTAATCACCTCGACATCACAATAGCAATAGTTTTTCTTTCTCTTCCATCTTTCATCAGTACCGAATTTTTCAGTCATGCAGCCTGCAGAGGCGCAGCAGTAGAAAATTAATATTTTGAGACACAATAGTTTTCTCCATTAATAACCACTAAAAAAGGCATGTATTGGCGAAAGTTTAAGTAGCAAAACACCAAGCACTAATGCATACACTTTTCCATTAACAGAAACGAAGCGATCAACATAAGAGTAAACTTTTGTCTGCCCAATCTCACATACTAGGATGAAAATTTGTAAGTTTTGTTGCAGAGCATACCAAAATGGAGGAATAGACAGAGAAAAGCGGCGATAGAGCAGCAAGGTTGATTTTTCCCCCGAATTCTCGTTCTTCTTCGCCAATTTCCAAGAAAAAAAAAATGGATTCTCATCTCTGGAAAAGTTACAATTTCCATTGTAATGGAAAACGAATGAGCTCTACAAGAAGATCCACAGCTATCTACATATTATAATCCAGAGGAAGTTGTATTGAAAAGATCCATAAGTCTGTAGCGATACTGCCATGGCGGAAGGAGTGAGATATCGAGAGGCTCCAGAACAGAAAAGAACTTCTAAATGGATAAATTCTTGGTTAATTCCACAAAGGCCCTTGAATTTCAGATCAATTATGATAACTCGAAAAATCTATAAGGATAAGTAAAAAAAATTTATTTTAATTTAAACTCTTTATCTCTAACATCTTTCAACATCAAAATGAGATTTGAAGAAAATATGATTTTGAGGTAAGAAATTGATTAAATTTTTTTTTCATTTTCTACACCATTTTCGCCCTGGGATCTTTCGTCCCGGATGGGGGAAAGTGACAAGTGGTGCAAAATTTTTTCTTTTTTTTTCGCTTTTGGGTTTTTTTGTGTTTTGTTAATAGTTTCATTTTACATTAACAAGGTCGATGAAAAGATCCATGAAGAATTTTTAAATCCGAAAGAATATATTGATCTTGGACATTTATCCACAATCGACCCAGAATATTTAGTTCGAAAGATGAGTTGGTGCAATGGGCAAAACAAACTGCAATGAATGCGAAGACATACTTAATGATAACTCGTTATCGGGGATCAAGAAACAGTGACCGTGGCCATAGTATGTCACATTGGCTTGCGAGCGTGAAGGTTCGGTTAAAAAAATATATAAAAAAAAAGCAATAATTGATGTTGAGGAAGAAGAAGTTCCAAAAAAAAAGGCAGGGGGTCGTATGAGACAAAAAAATGTGGGTGTCCATTTAAGCTAAAGGGAGAGCAAATGACAACAAACGAAAGTTGGTAATTGTTCGTACACAACGGGAGGTACAACCATAAATTAGCTTTTTTACAATCACGGCCATGCTTAGGCCGAGGAAGAGTTATGTGCTCGCCTCGCAATATATTACGATTTTTCCGAGATCAAGACATTGGTTGCGTAGATTAGTTAAATTATAAGGGAATTATTTTTTAAAACTTTATTTAAATATTAAATATTTTAGAGATTTGTTTTTATTCAGTTAATAATTAGAAATTTATGATGTATGTCGTGCCCTGAAAAATTTACAATGTTGTTGTCAAGATTAAGAGGAACTGGATGCGAGAGAATAAACACGATAGAGGGGCTACACGCTTTTCTATAGAAACCGTGAGGAGAGCTAACGTACTTAGTGATATTGTCGTTGCACACCCAACATCGATTGTAATGATTAGAACGTGACCGTATGTACTGATAATGGATACTACGTATAAAATGAACAAGTAAGTTCTATAGTGGATTAATTATATTATTATATATTTTTATTAATTTTTCCGCGTAAAAAATTAAATTTATTATGTATGTATTGGATATTTGATATTTTATAATATATTTTTTAAGAAATAGTTAATAATATTTTGAAAGTCCAAATCTGAAATAGTTGTCAACGACATACGAGATGGGTTATTCAACAAATCAAGCATTTATATTTTACATATGTTATGTCAAATGACCAAGATTCAAATTATCAATCAAGGAGAGCCACCCAGGTCATTCTTACTGATAGGGAAAAACGGACTAATGTCGATCGAGATGGTGAAAGGTGAAGAGGTGGCTCAACGGTTCGTGAATGCCTTGTAGAAAAAATTAATAAATGAAATTGATGAGGTTGAATATCAGAGAAAGTTGGAGGTGTTGAAGACTAGTTCCTAACCCGTTAGTGCCATTTAACAGATCGGAACTTCAATGAACCACGATCCTGAATATAAAACAAATAAATTAATACAGTTTCATTACATTATTATACTATATTTATAACAATAAAAATAATTTACAGATTAAAGAATAATAAAAATAATAATAACATGTAACTTTAACATAAAAGAAATGTACTTGTCCATGCTATATCCGACCTGTGACATGTTCACCGTATGATGGGATGAGCTGCGGGTCAACAGGACCTCCCTCTACTGTCTCTGTCTGCTCCAAATCTGACGGCTTCACTTTCTTCTTCTTCTGTGTCGGAGCCAAAACTTCACGAGCCACTTCGGGTCTTTTGTTACGAGACCCTGCAAACTTACTTATCACCGACATAAAGCTGTCGGTCAACCCTTTCCCGTGATGAGGACGGCCGTCGGATCCACTAGCATGTGCCACAAGCGCCACGGGCATGGACTGCTCCTCATCACCAGCATCATCACCCTCATTCTGATCATCATCACCACCATCACCATCATCATCACATCTCTCATCCGCCTCTCCCTCAATATGTACGGATCCGACTCTTTCTTGCTCCTCTCCAACCCCCTATCACCCTCCAAGCCAATATCACCCTAACATACCCTATCTGCAAGACTCGGTACATAAGAAACAGAAGATGAAACACCATACTCAACATGAGAATACCCATGTATGCTGTATGAAGAATCCTGAGGGGCGGCACCAAACATCTGATAAAAAAACTCAACCCCTATCTGCCTCGGTTGACCAATAAACTCCAGTATAGGCTCTTGGGTGGCAGATCTATATGGTATGTGTGGTCTTATAGTCGGAGCATGTAAGTATGGATCATATACTGTGTCTGTGGGGTGTGATGATGACTGTGCAGATCCATATGGCTCATAAGCACAAGGGTGTGAGACCGATGGGGGTTGGAGGAAGTCGAGATCTAAAAAGGTATGGCCGGTGGTTGGGCAAAAATTCGGGTTCACTTGTACCATGATGGAAACCAAGTACAAGATGGGCGGGAGAGTAGCGGGGAGGTCGGAGGTACTATGTCATCCCCTCACACCTCTAGACGAAGTCGTGACGATTCGCCTCTCTACTTGACCTGTCTTGTCCGTGACAGGACCAAGATCATCACCTCCTCTTCGGCCGCTAGGTCGAACCTCAAACTCGTTAATAGTTGTTTATCACATATTTACTTTTAACATCTGTTATTATTTTATTATTTATTATTATCAGAGTTTATTATTTCATTTTTACTATTTCTTTCGTACTATTATTATTCTTTAGTAATAGTTATTAATTTATATATTATTCAATCTTACCTACTAAACCCTAAACCTAATGTCAAGAATAACGATAAATTCAAATTAAAATTCAAATAGTTCGACAGTTACATAACACGTTTCCCTATTAAACACATAATTATAAGCAAACAATTTTAAACTAGTTACATTTACTTTACATACACAAAATTGATTTCATATTATATATTCATTCATACTCATAATAACAATTAAATATTATTACGCTAAAAAAATTAAACAACTAGTCACAGTCATTCTACATATACAAAATTAATTAACAATACGAAAGTGCATGGAAACTTTCGTCCAATGACTTTCGCTCCCTCCGGACGAAAGTGCCCGATTCAGGCAAAAAAATTAATATTTTAAAGCTCCCATGTTTTTAATATTAAAGAGATATTTTCATGATCTAAACCGATAAAATTGTAGATAAATGAGAATAAATTGAAGAACTCACTTTTTTTTTTCTAATTTTGACAGTCGGTCTTCCAAAATTTGAGATTGAATTTAGGAGTGAGAGAGTTTAGAGAGGAGAGAGGAAGTGTTTAAGTGAAAAATGAAAATTTTGAATTTTTTCGATTTATACTTATTGACTTTATCGATGCTCTTTGAATTTTTTATTTACTTTAATCGAACCCTTCTTTTTCTTTTTTTTTTTTTAAGAAAAACTTTAGCCGCACACCTAATTTGTTATATTAGACGCGATCATTTTGAATGACAATGAGGTAGCTTAATTACCTAAAAATGCTCTTGTTTGGCTCTTAGAATCACGTCGAGCAGTGGTCAGAACAAATAGTTTCTCGATTAGTTTACAAGATTGAATGATAAATTCTCCTCTTAATACCCTAAAGTCAATTGTTTTCCAATAATATTGTATCGGATATGTAATTTTATCAGGCATAATCTCTTCAATTTGATCGCAACCCCATTCTCACGTATCACAAAAGAAAACTTTTCAAATAGATTATAATTTTTTGATCTCTATCTTTTTATACTACAATGGGTAAAAAAGAGAAATGTTCCTTAACGTTCCTTAATGATCGATTGGTGAATGCCCCAAAGGGTCTCTCAAGCAATAAAGTAGCAACTAGTGTCCTATCTTCAGTCAAATTATATCCCAATCTCTGAAAACATAAATTTGAATTATGAATATCAATCATGTCAACCAAAATTTAGGACTTATAGTCACAGCGATCTACAACAGAGCCTTGACTAATGACTAGCAAGCTTATGAATGCGCGAAGCAAAATAGAAATCCCAGAGAATAATGGAGAAGAACTTGAAAAGAAGACCCCTTGTCTATACAAGATACAAACCTTTTCATCCATCCACACAAATGAATTCAATTGAGTAATCCCATCAGTTGCCTCAAGGTGGACACCCCCCCCAACACACACCCACCGCCGCCACCACCATAAGCATCTCCAACTCAAGCCTCTAACACCAAACAGAAACACAAGGGAATGGTATCTTACAACCTATAAAGCATCTAAAGTAATCGACACACTTGGCTTGGGACTCGTATATGTGAAGCAATTCATTGAATTGAGTCACACAAACATAAAGCCTAATAAAGCTGTCTTTTTCTCTGAGGTCATAGAAGTCTCTCTTATACACAAACATAAAGGTGTCTTTTTCTCAAACGTCATAGGATTCTCTCTTATACCCAAAAAAAACCAGAAATGAAAAAAGGAGGGGGAAGCAATGTACTTCATATCTGTAAACTGTAAAAAAAGAAGGCATTCCGAAACAAGTTTAAGCCACATTACTAAATCAAAGAAACAGTCATAACATTTACTCCCAAATTTGACACTACAAATTTGTAAAAGATCCATCAATGATTGACCGTCTAATACGCAGAAAAATCAAGGAGAAACACAGGCCGCATAAAGCCACGATAAGAAACAGAACACTAATAGCAAAATATGTTTTTCTTAAAATCAAGAACCTCCAAGTCTCACACCCACAATGAGAATGCAGTACTTAATAGTCAAGAGTCAACTAAGCATTCGTCTCTTTTTGTTCAGCAATCATCTTTTGCCGTGTCGCTTGCTGTCGCTCACTACCTGGAAAATAAGAAACCATCCAAGTCAGGACTTAGAAACAAAGCAATACAGTTTATAACAAGCCCTTAAGCTGGCAATATGAAGTTCATCCACTTCCTTTCTCATCACAGTTCATCCACTTCATTGACAACACAGAAGATGTGTAAAGTCAGCTTGAAGAGTTGCTAAGTTTGATAGAAAAAGCCGAATTGAAGAGTTGCATTTCACGAAAGATTCAGCAATTCGTTAAACTGAGCAATGTTCTTATAAATATTTACACAACATCCTCGAAATTTTCAAACAAATTAAGCAGGGGCTTCAAAGGTAGAAATTATCAAACTGGAAACAGCTTCCTTGCAGCAAAAGGAGAGATGAAATACCTAAACAACAAACTCCTATGACCCTTTAGTTTCAGTAACAGTAATACAATTAACAAAGGATTCAATTTATATAACAACAGCCTTAAAATTCAAACATCAATATCTCTACATTGATCATGGCAAGAGGCTCAAAGTTGAGAGAAGCATTGGTTATCATCTGAATAGGCTGTTGGTGTTAATCAGAACATAAAAAGGAGCATCTCCGGATCTCTAATAATCTTAGTAACAGTCGAACAGAAACCTGAACCCCTTAAAATCAAGCCATATCAGTCATGTGATTAGTATTTTGATCCATTGTGTGGATCATGTCTACACTTACGGAAACATAGACTCAAACTATTAAGCACACAGTTGATGTGGCTTGATATGGGGAAAGCAGTTCATGTCCCAAATTATAAACCAGGTCCTTAGCAGAATTTTCCATCATATTATGTAACATGCATCCAAAAGAATCCCAAAACACTAGCAGCAACAATCATTCAAATTAGTTGAATTTCACAATATTTTATTTCATTTGATAACATGTTACCAATATATATACACTGATTGGGAGAAAATATTATAAGTTACCAAAACACAAAGGAAACATTCTCACCACTTAACAAGGCTGTTGGAGTGGATCACACAAGACAGAGGTGCTTCATTTCCCAATTCAAAGACATGCTCAGTCCCAGTTTCAGCATTATACGCAACTATAGTGGAAACTGGACGCCGTCTGATTTCAAATACAAAGATGCGGCTATTATCCAGCAAGCCAACTGGATTGCAAAGGTGAATGTTAATCTTTTTATTTCCTGCTACATCTTCAATATCAGAAACTCGAACCCATTCACTAGTTTCTAGGTCACTCAGGATCCACGTATGTAACCCTCCTTTGAAATAGCGAATACAAGACAGATTATCTCCTAGTTTTCGAAGATAATAAAACGAAAAAGCAGAGCCATGGGGGGGTCGAATGAAGCGGAAACTCTCATCATACAGGTTGATTGCTAAAATATTACCTTCTTCTCTACGAGGGAAAAAAACATATTGTCCCACAGCGGTTGAACAAGGTCTAGTCACTGATTGGAAATCAGAGTCACTATGTGTAACATCAAGTTTCCTCCATGACATGTCAATGCCCATCGTAAACACAAACCAAGAACTTCTGGATTGTGTAAAATGACACACCACCTTAAATTGCCCCAACTGTTCAACATACACAATGTGAAGGAACCTGTAGAACCCCTCACCAAGAGAAGGTAACACCTGCAACTGCCTTGTGACCAGGTTAACAACATAAAAAACATGTCTGCGACAAGAGGAAATATTAAAACCAAAACATCTTCTTATGCATTCATCATGTGTAGCAGGTTCTCCACTCTGACAGAGATACACACATATACCCCTACAGCTAGCTAATGGTATACCCTGAAAAGGTAATCTAAGCTGTGTCGTTTCCCAATTTTCGAGATTAAGGAAATTTGACTGATACGGTTGAGCTGAATTTTGGAAGAGTAATCCACCTTTTGAATTCACCTCGTGTGCCTTGATGAATGAAGGACTGCAGATAATACTTGCCCATTCCTTACAAACAAATCTTCCACACTCATACAGGAATTCACAAGGAAGACATAGCAGAATTTGAAATATGATATCTATGGGAAGATAGGGTACATCATTCATCTTTTCTCCACCTAGAGATTGATCCACTCTGGAATATCTGTAAATTAAACAATATCTCTAGATGAAATCAGAAGAAAACTACAAATAGGCAAAAATATAAGATAGGAAACCAATACATTATTGACATGTTTAAGGTGAAGCATACAATGAAAACAAATGAAAAATTTTAAAGATCACTCAAGCTGTACCAAAGCCTTTTAGCTTTCTTTACGATTGATACTATATTTTCTTGAATAAAAAATAGCAACAGAACACACCTATACCCATGAAAGCATAGCCATTAACTTTTCCCAATGTGAAAGCAAATCTTCTTTGTGCTATTACTAGTGAAATAGAAGAGGATATCATGCAAACAAAAAAGGCATACATGAAGGAATTTATCAAGGATAAACTTATATATGTCTCCACAACCCAAAACAATAAGGCTGAAAGAAAAACATAGATACGTTAGATCGACCAATAATGGCATAAAGCCTTCAAAATTGGTCTAATACATCACCTTAAATCAAAAAGTATAGCAGTTAATTGCACATGTAGACCCAAAAGTCCTGCCATCCTTCAATGTTACTGACCATGGTCCATGGTTTAGAATTTAAAGACATAACATTAAATTCAACTAGCCTGAGCACGAAACAAGCAATCCATCCTATATTCTACCAATACGGTTTAGAAGTCTCTTCTTTGACCGAAATCACAAATCATGAAATATCACAGCAGTAAACTTTTTATCAGTTAAAGTAAGAGAAATATGCTGAGTAAGAGAAAAAAGTAGAGTGACTTATATGTAAACATAATAATGTCCATTTCACCCTTTTGATTACATTGGTTTTACCTCGTTTTTGAGGTACATTGTTAAATAAAATATACTAATTACCCTGAAACACATCTTATTGTTTTAGGAACATCCCGTGGGAATTTGGAGTTAAAACAAATCAAACCGGGAACCTACGAAGCAAGAAAGTACGGACGAAAAAGGAGAAGAAATGCAAAGCTGCCCAAAACAGTCTTCCCATGGCCCGAGCAAAGCTGCTTTCGAAGGGTTTTTGACCTATGTAATGACCTTAATTGAAGAAGTGTACCCTTTAACAATTGTAGAGAACTTCATGAAGTTCCAATAGAGATAAGATTTGTAACAATCAAAGTACATTTTTGGTCATACAAAGGGCAGTGCAAAGATTCGCTTTCTCACATGACGTTCCAATTTGACACATTTGGTAAGACAATCATAACTCGAGATATACAACTCAAATGTATCTGATTCAAGATGTTTTGGAAAGCTAAGAGTTTTATCTAAAAATCATATGAAGACTTCAAGACTTGAATCGTCCATTAAAGTGCTCAAAAAGACTCAAGAAGTGAAATTGACTTACCTGGCCGGGCAAGTTCCAGCCCAACACAAGTGGTTTTTTCCAGTAGCTTGCCCGTCCCTTGGTAAGCTACTGCTACCCCAGCCGGACAAGTCGCAGAAGCAGCAGCAAAATTCTGTTTTGTTTCAACTCTTTAAATTGACTTTTTCGTGGCTTTCTTGGCACCCCGACTTAGGGTTCTTGAAGGCTGACTTAAGGCCGATTTCCATGGAATCTCCCTAAGAAACACTACAGTCCTCTTTCAATTTACAATTCGAAGATTAGATTAATGGTTTTGAAGGAGATTCGATGAGCTCAATCGGTGCAAATTTCGAAAACGAAGAACGGCGATTCGAGAGGATCGTTTGGGCTAATTTCGGAATAGTGAAAACTCTTCGATCAACTCCTAAACTTTCTTACCCTCTTTTACTTATGGATTTCATTATTGTAATTGAGATTATGAGTAGCTAGATCTATTTTGTGTTTGAAAAAAACTAACCGAAACTGGGGGGATTCTTCCATTTAAGCTTGCCTTCAAAAAACTTATCTAAATCGTCGTTTGTATTTTATTGGATCATTAGTTTAGGTTTTTCATACAATTTTACAGCTCTTATAATTTAGTTTTAAACTCCTTTCAAAACTTATTTATTCCATTAAATAGTATAGGATTAGTGATTACTAGTGCTTTTCCGACGATAGATATACTTGCCTAGACTTATAGTTTCTAGCTTAGAACCCACACAACAAAAGGATAGACATAAAGTAATCTAGTTGTAATGCAGTTCCAAGAAGTACAGAGAAAGGATTCTATCCTGATTTCCAGCCTACCATCAGGAACGACTCCCATTACCACAATCTAATCCTATCTTGCCTGTCCCGTTCCTGCCATGTTCGACTCAATAAGAAAAAAACAACCAAATTATGGGTACAATCAAATTCCAACCTTGTTCTGTTTTATAACTTATTCTACCCTAAATGTGTGAAGGGTCTCAAGTAGAAACAATGACAGAGAATAAAATGAAAAATTTTAGAAAAGGAAAGGGATCAGATAAAAACAAGTACATGAATCACTCCATTAATCGATAAAAAAGAGAAACAATAATCAAAACCGATTGATGTGAAAGAATAAATATCAATTCGAAAGAAGAGGATAAATCAATAGAGAATTAAATGAGAAAATTTTTGAAAAATGTGCAAGAAATCACAACCAAATTAACAAGGGAAACAACAATGAAACCAACATAGCTAATAAAATAAATACAAATTGAAAGAAATCGAAATGATAGATAATTAAATTACAAATTTTAGAAAAAGAACGGGATTTTTACATTCATAAGTTAAAATTGCATACACTAATCACACAGTTGACCAAATTAGAACTGAGAAACAATAATCAAAGAATTGGAGATTACAATCTCCAACTTATCACAAGCAGTTACACTATCTTCAAAACATATCTCAAAACAATAACTTTCTCAAACATACTTTGACGCCGAACTACAAACAATACAAAGGCCAATATTTAGGGTCAAAACTTGATATCAAGCGCCAAGGAGATCAAACATAAGGTGCGGAACATGTACTTCCCCAAAATTTCCCAATGACAATCAAAAGATCAATGCTCAAAACATTACACAAATTCGATATCAATTTTTCCATAAAATCCCATACCAATTTCTATACAAAAGTAGACATCACTCGTTCAATCCGATTATTATAACCAATTAAAACAGATTAAATATCATAATTCTAAAACAGTTATAGATTTAAGGTCTGTTCTCCACTTACCTTGTACCGCAAAATCCTCAAATGAACGCGCGCACAAAGTCGATCACTTAACTCGTCTCGATGTCTCTTTTTCGTTTAAAAACTCCCAAAAACTCTCTCTCTCTCTCTCTCTCTCTCTTGTGATCTCCAGACGGCTCTGAACATGAGACTGTTCTTTCAAAGAAAGTTGATAAAGAAACAGTAGTAGGGTTTAATAATTAGGGATTAATACATTACTGAATTTTTTCCTTAATTGCACTACAGCCCTTCTTATATAATCCATATTATTGTCTTAACCACTAAATTATTTTTTATTCGATTTAGGTCTGGGTATTACATCACCATTACATGAAACGTCACTTTCAGGTAGTCCAAAATGGTTTCCATAATGAATTTTAAAGATTTACTCAAGCTGTACTGAAGCTTTAGCTTTCTTTACGATTGATACTGTATTTTCTTGAATAAAAACTAGCAACAGAACATACCTACACCTATGAAAGGGTAACCATTAACTTTTCCCTATGTGAAAACAAATCTTCTTTGTGCTATTACTAGTGAAATGGAAGAGGATATCAGGCAAACAAACAAGGCATATATGAAGGAATTTGTCAAGAATAAGTTTATATATGTCTTCACAACCCAAAACAATACTGCTGAAAGAAAAACATAGATATGTTAGATCAACCACAAATTGCATAAAGCCTTCAAAATTGGTACATTAAATCACATTAAATGAAAAGCATAGTAGTTAATTGCACATGTCGACCCAAAAATCCTGCCAGCATTCATCGTTACTGATCATGGTCCATGGTCCAAAACATAAATTTAACATTAAATTCAACTAGCCTAAGCATGAAACATGTAGTCCATCATATATTCTACCAATACAAAGCAAACAGGGTTTAGAAGTCTCTTTTTTGTATGAAATTGCAAATCGTTAAATATCACGGCAACAAATTTTTCATATAGTAAGAAAAAATGCTGAGTAAGAGAAAAACATAGAGTGACTTATATGTAAATGATAGACTTAAAGTAATCTTGTGGTAATGCAGTTCCAAGAAATACAGAGAATGGAATCTTTCCTAATCTCCAGCCTACCATCACGATCGATTCCCATTGGCGCACCTGTTCTCCTACCACATTTTAATCCTATCTTTCCTACCCCTTTCCTGCTATGTTCGACTCAATAAGAAAAAAACAACCAAAATGTGGTTAATCAAATTCCAAGCTTTGTTCCCTTTTATAACTTACTCTATCGTACATATATGAAACGTCCCAACTAGAAACAATGACAGAATAAAATGAAAAATTTTAGGAAAGAAAAGGGATTAGTAGTAATAGGATAAAAATTAGTACATGAATCACTACATCAATCAATAAACAAGAGAAACAATAATCAAACCGATTGATATGAAAGAGTAAATATCAATTCGAAAAAAGAGGAAAAAATCGATGGAGAATTAAATGAGAAATTTTAGAAAAGACTGGTAACTTTACCATCATAGAATAAAAAGATGTGCATGAAATCACAACCAAATTAACAAGGAAAACAATAATCAAAACAATGTAGCTAATAAAATTAACACAAATTGAAAGAAATCCAAATGATAGATAATTAAATGACAAAGTTTAGAGAAAGAACGGGACTTTTACATTCATAAGATAAAATAGCGTACAAAAATCACTCATTTGACCAATTTAGAAACGAGAAACATCAATCAAAGAACGGGAGATTACAATCTTTGACTTTCTTGTTCCAGACAAGAATTGAGAAGGGGTTCAATGAGTATTTCATTTTGACAGTGGTTAAAGGATGCTTTCGGGGCTTTATATATTTAAAAAAAAAAATATGAAAGGGGGACTTTCATCAAATTCATGTGGAATAGCCTTTCAAACTCATGCTCCACAGTGAACATATTGTGAATCCCCAAAAAGGTCCACAGGTAGAAAAATGATTGATCATTTTAATAGAGCAGCAAATGCAATGCCCAAATTTCTCATAAGGATGATAAACAAAGAAAAAAGAAAAGCTTTAAGACTCAGATTTTGTGCACTGTGGCATATAACATCCAGCAGGGCAAAAGCTTTTTCTTTTTAAAAAAAAAAAGAAAGAAAAAAACTTTCAATGACAAAATAACCATAATTATAGACAAAAAAAGTGTTCAATTTGACATCATCTCAAGCCAATATGCTATGAAATATTCTATTCGATTTGATATTCTATGCTTTGAAGTTGCTAAATCATTCTAGGCCTATCTTGATCCAAGCAAGTAAACTTACAATTCAATTCGTCTTAAAAGAGCCTTTACCTATACTATTCTGCTCTTGATTATCCAGACAACTTGCACCTGGAAGAATCCATATGTAATCACCTCGACATCACAATAGCAATAGTTTTTCTTTCTCTTCCATCTTTCATCAGTACCGAATTTTTCAGTCATGCAGCCTGCAGAGGCGCAGCAGTAGAAAATTAATATTTTGAGACACAATAGTTTTCTCCATTAATAACCACTAAAAAAGGCATGTATTGGCGAAAGTTTAAGTAGCAAAACACCAAGCACTAATGCATACACTTTTCCATTAACAGAAACGAAGCGATCAACATAAGAGTAAACTTTTGTCTGCCCAATCTCACATACTAGGATGAAAATTTGTAAGTTTTGTTGCAGAGCATACCAAAATGGAGGAATAGACAGAGAAAAGCGGCGATAGAGCAGCAAGGTTGATTTTTCCCCCGAATTCTCGTTCTTCTTCGCCAATTTCCAAGAAAAAAAAAATGGATTCTCATCTCTGGAAAAGTTACAATTTCCATTGTAATGGAAAACGAATGAGCTCTACAAGAAGATCCACAGCTATCTACATATTATAATCCAGAGGAAGTTGTATTGAAAAGATCCATAAGTCTGTAGCGATACTGCCATGGCGGAAGGAGTGAGATATCGAGAGGCTCCAGAACAGAAAAGAACTTCTAAATGGATAAATTCTTGGTTAATTCCACAAAGGCCCTTGAATTTCAGATCAATTATGATAACTCGAAAAATCTATAAGGATAAGTAAAAAAAATTTATTTTAATTTAAACTCTTTATCTCTAACATCTTTCAACATCAAAATGAGATTTGAAGAAAATATGATTTTGAGGTAAGAAATTGATTAAATTTTTTTTTTTCATTTTCTACACCATTTTCGCCCAGATCTTTCGTCCAGATGGGGGAAAGTGACAAGTGGTGCAAAATTTTTCTTTTTTTTTTTCGCTTTTGGGTTTTTTTGTGTTTTGTTAATAGTTTCATTTTACATTAACAAGCTGATGAAAAGATCCATGAAGAATTTTTAAATCCGAAAGAATATATTGATCTTGGACATTTATCCACAACTGACCGAATATTTAGTTCGAAAGATGAGTTGGTGCAATGGGCAAAACAAACTGCAATGAATGCGAAGACATACTTAATGATAACTCGTTATCAGGGATCAAGAACAGCTGACCGGCGACCGTATGTCACATTGGCTTGCGAGCGTGAAGGTTCAGTTAAAAAATATATAAAAAAAAAAAAGCAATAATTGATGTTGAGGAAGAAGAAGTTCCAAAAAAAAAAGGCAGGGGTCGTATGAGACAAAAAAATGTGGGTGTCCATTTAAGCTAAAGGGAGAGCAAATGACAACAAACGAAAGTTGGTAATTGTTCGTACACAACGGGAGGTACAACCATAAATTAGCTTTTTACAATCACGGCCATGCTTAGGCCAGGAAGAGTTATGTGCCGCCTCGCAATATATTACGATTTTTCCGAGATCAAGACATTGGTTGCGCAGTTAGTTAAATTATAAGGGAATTATTTTTAAAACTTTATTTAAATATTAAATATTTTAGAGATTTGTTTTTATTCCGTTAATAATTAGAAATTTATGATGTATGTCGTGCCCAGAAAATTTACAATGTTGTTGTCAAGATTAAGAGGAACTGGATGCAGAGAATAAACACGATAGAGGGGCTACACAGTTTTCTATAGAAACTGTGAGGAGAGCAACGTACTTAGTGATATTGTCGTTGCACACCCAACATCGATTGTAATGATTAGAACGTGACCGTATGTACTGATAATGGATACTACGTATAAAATGAACAAGTAAGTTCTATAGTGGATTAATTATATTATTATATATTTTTATTAATTTTTCCGCGTAAAAAATTAAATTTATTATGTATGTATTGGATATTTGATATTTTATAATATATTTTTTAAGAAATAGTTAATAATATTTTGAAGTCCGTCTGAAATAGTTGTCAACGACATACAGATGGGTTATTCAACAAATCAAGCATTTATATTTTACATATGTTATGTCAAATGACCAAGATTCAAATTATCAATCAAGGAGAGCCACCGGTCATTCTTACTGATAGGGAAAACGGACTAATGTCGACTGAGATGGTGAAAGGTGAAGAGGTGGCTCAACGGTTCGTGAATGCCTTGTAGAAAAAATTAATAAATGAAATTGATGAGGTTGAATATCAGAGAAAGTTGGAGGTGTTGAAGACTAGTTCCTAACCCGTTAGTGCCATTTAACAGATCGGAACTTCAATGAACCACGATCCTGAATATAAAACAAATAAATTAATACAGTTTCATTACATTATTATACTATATTTATAACAATAAAAATAATTTACAGATTAAAGAATAATAAAAATAATAATAACATGTAACTTTAACATAAAAGAAATGTACTTGTCCATGCTATATCCGACCTGTGACATGTTCACCGTATGATGGGATGAGCTGCGGGTCAACAGGACCTCCCTCTACTGTCTCTGTCTGCTCCAAATCTGACGGCTTCACTTTCTTCTTCTTCTGTGTCGGAGCCAAAACTTCACGAGCCACTTCGGGTCTTTTGTTACGAGACCCTGCAAACTTACTTATCACCGACATAAAGCTGTCGGTCAACCCTTTCCCGTGATGAGGACGGCCGTCGGATCCACTAGCATGTGCCACAAGCGCCACGGGCATGGACTCGCTCCTCATCACCGAGCATCATCACCCTCATTCCGATCATCATCACCACCATCACCATCATCATCACATCTCTCATCCGCCTCTCCCTCAATATGTACGGATCCGACTCTTTCTTGCTCCTCTCCAACCCCCTATCACCCTCCAAGCCAATATCACCCTAACATACCCTATCTGCAAGACTCGGTACATAAGAAACAGAAGATGAAACACCATACTCAACATGAGAATACCCATGTATGCTGTATGAAGAATCCTGAGGGGCGGCACCAAACATCTGATAAAAAAACTCAACCCCTATCTGCCTCGGTTGACCAATAAACTCCAGTATAGGCTCTTGGGTGGCAGATCTATATGGTATGTGTGGTCTTATAGTCGGAGCATGTAAGTATGGATCATATACTGTGTCTGTGGGGTGTGATGATGACTGTGCAGATCCATATGGCTCATAAGCACAAGGGTGTGAGACTGATGGGGTTGGAGGGGAAGTCGAGATCTAAAAGGTATGGCCGGTGGTTGGGCAAAAATTCGGGTTCACTTGTACCATGATGGAAACCAAGTACAAGATGGGCAGGAGTAGCGGGGAGGTCGGAGGTACTATGTCATCCCCTCACACCTCTAGACGAAGCTGTGACAGTTCGCCTCTCTACTTGACCTGTCTTGTCCGTGACAGGACCAAGATCATCACCTCCTCTTCGGCCGCTAGGTCGAACCTCAAACTCGTTAATAGTTGTTTATCACATATTTACTTTTAACATCTGTTATTATTTTATTATTTATTATTATCAGAGTTTATTATTTCATTTTTACTATTTCTTTCGTACTATTATTATTCTTTAGTAATAGTTATTAATTTATATATTATTCAATCTTACCTACTAAACCCTAAACCTAATGTCAAGAATAACGATAAATTCAAATTAAAATTCAAATAGTTCGACAGTTACATAACACGTTTCCCTATTAAACACATAATTATAAGCAAACAATTTTAAACTAGTTACATTTACTTTACATACACAAAATTGATTTCATATTATATATTCATTCATACTCATAATAACAATTAAATATTATTACGCTAAAAAAATTAAACAACTAGTCACAGTCATTCTACATATACAAAATTAATTAACAATACGAAAGTGCATGGAAACTTTCGTCCAATGACTTTCGCTTCCCTCCGACGAAAGTGCCCGATCTGAGCAAAAAAAATTAATATTTTAAAGCTCCCATGTTTTTAATATTAAAGAGATATTTTCATGATCTAAACCGATAAAATTGTAGATAAATGAGAATAAATTGAAGAACTCACTTTTTTTTTCTAATTTTGATAGATCGGTCTTCCAAAAATTTGAGATTGAATTTAGGAGTGAGAGAGTTTAGAGAGGAGAGAGGAAGTGTTTAAGTGAAAAATGAAAATTTTGAATTTTTTTCGATTTATACTTATTGACTTTATCGATGCTCTTTGAATTTTTTTATTTACTTTAATCGAACCCTTCTTTTTTCTTTTTTTTTAAGAAAAACTTTAGCCGCACACCTAATTTGTTATATTAGACGCGATCATTTTGAATGACAATGAGGTAGCTTAATTACCTAAAAATGCTCTTGTTTGGCTCTTAGAATCACGTCGAGCAGTGGTCAGAACAAATAGTTTCTCGATTAGTTTACAAGATTGAATGATAAATTCTCCTCTTAATACCCTAAAGTCAATTGTTTTCCAATAATATTGTATCGGATATGTAATTTTATCGAGCATAATCTCTTCAATTTGATCGCAACCCCCATTCTCACGTATCACAAAAGAAAACTTTTCAAATAGATTATAATTTTTTTGATCTCTATCTTTTTATACTACAATGGGTAAAAAAAGAGAAATGTTCCTTAACGTTCCTTAATGATCGATTGGTGAATGCCCCAAAGGGTCTCTCAAGCAATAAAGTAGCAACTAGTGTCCTATCTTCGATCAAATTATATCCCAATCTCTCGAAAACATAAATTTGAATTATGAATATCAATCATGTCAACCAAAATTTAGGACTTATAGTCACAGCGATCTACAACAGAGCCTTGACTAATGACTAGCAAGCTTATGAATGCGCGAAGCAAAATAGAAATCCCAGAGAATAATGGAGAAGAACTTGAAAAGAAGACCCCTTGTCTATACAAGATACAAACCTTTTCATCCATCCACACAAATGAATTCAATTGAGTAATCCCATCAGTTGCCTCAAGGAGGACACCCCCCCAACACACACCCACCGCCGCCACCACCATAAGCATCTCCAACTCAAGCCTCTAACACCAAACAGAAACACAAGGGAATGGTATCTTACAACCTATAAAGCATCTAAAGTAATCGACACACTTGGCTTGGGACTCGTATATGTGAAGCAATTCATTGAATTGAGTCACACAAACATAAAGCCTAATAAAGCTGTCTTTTTCTCTGAGGTCATAGAAGTCTCTCTTATACACAAACATAAAGGTGTCTTTTTCTCAAACGTCATAGGATTCTCTCTTATACCCAAAAAAAACCAGAAATGAAAAAAGGAGGGGGAAGCAATGTACTTCATATCTGTAAACTGTAAAAAAAGAAGGCATTCCGAAACAAGTTTAAGCCACATTACTAAATCAAAGAAACAGTCATAACATTTACTCCCAAATTTGACACTACAAATTTGTAAAAGATCCATCAATGATTGACCGTCTAATACGCAGAAAAATCAAGGAGAAACACAGGCCGCATAAAGCCACGATAAGAAACAGAACACTAATAGCAAAGTATGTTTTTCTTAAAATCAAGAACCTCCAAGTCTCACCCACAATGAGAATGCAGTACTTAATAGTCAAGAGTCAACTAAGCATTCGTCTCTTTTTATTCAGCAATCATCTTTTGCTGTGTCGCTTGCTGTCGCTCACTACCTGGAAAATAAGAAACCATCCAAGTCAGGACTTAGAAACAAAGCAATACAGTTTATAACAAGCCCTTAAGCTGGCAATATGAAGTTCATCCACTTCCTTTCTCATCACAGTTCATCCACTTCATTGACAACACAGAAGATGTGTAAAGTTAGCTTGAAGAGTTGCTAAGTTTCATAAAAAAAGCCGAACTGAAGAGTTGCATTTCACAAAAGATTCAGCAATTCGTTAAACTGAGCAATGTTCTTATAAATATTTACACAACATCCTTGAAAGTTTCAAACAAATTAAGCATGGGCTTCAAAGGTAGAAATTATCAAACTGGAAACAGCTTCCTTGCAGCAAAAGGAGAGATGAAATACCTACACAAACTCCAATGACCCTTTAGTTTCAGTAACAGTAATACAATTAACAAAGGATTCAATTTATGTAACCACAGCCTTAAAATTCATTGATCATGGCAAGAGGCTCAAAGGTGAGAGAAGCATTGGTTATGGTGAAAGAGGTTCATGTCCCAAATTATAAACTAGGTCCATAGCAGAATTTTCCATCATATTATGTAACATGCATCCAAAAGAATCCCAAAAGACAAGCAGCAACAATCATTCAAATTAGTTGAATTTCACAATATTTTATTTCATTTGATAACATATTAACAATATATATACACTGATTGGGAGAAAATATTATAAGTTACCAAAAGACAAAGGAAACATTCTCACCACTTAACAAGGCTGTTGGAGTGGATCACACAAGACAGAGGTTCTTTAGTTCCCGAATCAAAGATATGCTTAGTCCCAGTTTCAGCATTATACGCAACTATAGTGGAAATTGGAATCCGTCTAACTTCAAATACAAAGATGCGGCTATTATCCAGCAAGCCAACTGGATTGCAAAGGAGAATGTTAATCTTTTTATTTACTACTACATCTTCAATATCAGAAACTCGAACCCATTCATGAGTTTCTAGGTCACTCAGGATCCACATATGTAACTCTCCTTTGAAATTGTGAATACAAGACAGATTATTTCCTAGTTTTCGAAGATAATAAAACGAAAAAGCAGAGCCACGGGGGCATCGAACAACGCGGAAACTCTCATCACACAGGTTGATTGCTAAAATATTGCCTCCTTTGCGAGGCAAAAAAATATGTTTTCCCACAGCGGTTGAATAAGGATTAATCACTGATTGGAAATCAGAGTCACTATGCGTAACATCAATTTTCCTCCATGACATGTCAATGCCCAACGTAAACACCAACCAAGAACTTCTGGATTGTGTAAAATGACACACCACCTTAAATTGCCCCAACTGTTCAACATACACAATGTGAAGGAACCTGTAGAACCCCTCACCAGGAGAAGGTAACACCTGAAACTGCCTTGTGACCAGGTTAACCACATAAAAAACATGTCTGCGACAAGAGGAAATATTAAAACCAAAACCACTCTGACGGAGAAACAGACATATACCCCTACAGCTAGCTAATGGTATACCCTGAAAAGGTAATCTTAGCTGTGTCGTTTCCCAATTTTCAAGATTAAGGAAATTTGCCTGATACGGTTGAGCTGAGTTTTGGAAGAGTAATCCACCTTTTGAATTCACCTCGTGTGCCTTGATGAATGAAGGACTGCAGATAATACTTGCCCATTCCTTACAAACAAATCTTCCACACTCATACAGGAATTCACAAGGAAGACATAGCAGAATTTGAAATATGATATCTATGGGAAAATAGGGTACGTCATTCATTTTTTTTCCACCTAGAGATTGATCCACTCTGGAATATCTGTCAATTAAACAATATCTATAGATGAAATCAGAAGAAAACTACAAATAGGCAAAAATATAAGATAGGAAACCAATACATTATTGACATGTTTAAGGTGAAGCATACAATGAAAACAAATGAAAAAGAGATAGGATAAGAAGGAGGGAAAAACTGCAGGTCAAAAAGGCTTCCTAGAATATCAGTCTACTTGAATCAGACAATAGATTTGGCAAAACATCCAAATATTAGAGAACTTATCCTGTATTTCACAATCACATGAAACATCACTTTCAGGTAGAAATGGTTTCCATTATAAATTTTAAAGATCACTCAAGCTGTACCAAAGCCTTTTAGCTTTCTTTATGATTGATACTATATTTTCTTGAATAAAAAATAGCAACAGAACACACCTATACCCATGAAAGCATAGCCATTAACTTTTCCCAATGTGAAAGCAAATCTTCTTGGTGTTATTACAAGTGAAATAGAAGAGGATATCATGCAAACAAAAAAGGCATATATGAAGGAATTTATCAAGGATAAACTTATATATGTCTCCACAACCCAAAACAATAATGCTGAAAGAAAAACATAGATACGATAGATCAACCACAAATAGCATAAAGCCTTCAAAATTGGTCTAATAAATCACCTTAAATCAAAAAGTATAGCAATTAATTGCACATGTAGACCCAAAAGTCCTGCCATCCTTCAATGTTACTGACCATGGTCCATGGTTTAGAATTTAAAGACATAACATTAAATTCAACTAGCCTGAGCATGAAACAAGCAGTCCATCCTATATTCTACCAATACGGTTTAGAAGTCTCTTCTTTGACCGAAATCACAAATCATGAAATATCACAGCAGTAAACTTTTCATCAGTTAAAGTAAGAGAAATATGCTGAGTAAGAGAAAAAAGTAGAGTGACTTATATGTAAACATAATAATGTCCAATTTCAGCCTTTTGATTACATTGGTTTTACCTCATTTATGAGGGACATTGTTAAATAAAATATACTAATTACCCTGAAACACATCTTATTGTTTTAGGAACATCCCGTGGGAGTTTGGAGTTAAAACAAATCAAACCGGGAACCTATGAAGCAAGAACGGACGAAAAAGGAGAAGAAATGCAAAGCTGCCCAAAACAGTCTTCCCATGGCCCGAGCAAAGCTGCTTTCGAAGGGCTTTTGACCTATGTAATGACCTTAATTGAAGAAGTGTACCCTTTAACAATTTTAGAGAACTTCATGAAGTTCCAATAGAGATAAGATTTGTAACAATCAAAGTACATTTTTGGTCATACAAAGGGCAGTGCAAAGATTCGCTTTCTCACATGACGTTCCAATTTGACACATTTTGGTAAGACAATCATAACTCGAGATATACAACTCCGATGTATCTGATTCAAGATGTTTTGGAAAGCTAAGAGTTTTATCTAAAAATCATATGAAGACTTCAAGACTTGAATCGTCCATTAAAGTGCTCAAAAAGACTCAAGAAGTGAAATTGACTTACCTAGCCGGGCAAGTTCCAGCCCAACACAAGTGGTTTTTCCAGTAGCTTGCCCGTCCTTGGTAAGCTACTGCTACCCCAGCCGGACAAGTCACAGCAGCAGCAGCAAAATTCTGTTTTGTTTCAACTCTTTAAATTGACTTTTTCGTGGTTTTCTTGGCACCCCGACTTAGGGTTCTTGAAGGCTGACTTAAGGCCGATTTCCATGGAATCTCCCTAAGAAACACTACAGTCCTCTTTCAATTTACAATTCGAAGATTAGATTAATGGTTTTGAAGGAGATTCGATGAGCTCAATCGGTGCAAATTTCGAAAACGAAGAACGGCGATTCGAGAGGATCGTTTGGGCTAATTTCGGAATAGTGAAAACTCTTCGATCAACTCCTAAACTTTCTTACCCTCTTTTACTTATGGATTTCATTATTGTAATTGAGATTATGAGTAGCTAGATCTATTTTGTGTTTGAAAAAACTAACCGAAACTGGGGGGATTCTTCCATTTAAGCTTGCCTTCAAAAACTTATCTAAATCGTCGTTTGTATTTTATTGGATCATTAGTTTAGGTTTTTCATACAATTTTACAGCTCTTATAATTTAGTTTTAAACTCCTTTCAAAACTTATTTATTTCATTAAATAGTATAGGATTAGTGATTACTAGTGCTTTTCCGACGATAGATATACTTGCCTAGACTTATAGTTTCTAGCTTAGAACCCACACAACAAAAGGATAGACATAAAGTAATCTAGTTGTAATGCAGTTCCAAGAAGTACAGAGAAAGGATTCTATCCTGATTTCCAGCCTACATCAGGAACGACTCCCATTACCACAATCTAATCCTATCTTGCCTGTCCCGTTCCTGCCATGTTCGACTCAATAAGAAGAAACAACCAAATTATGGGTACAATCAAATTCCAACCTTGTTCTGTTTTATAACTTATTCTACCCTAAATGTGTGAAGGGTCTCAAGTAGAAACAATGACAGAGAATAAAATGAAAAATTTTAGAAAAGGAAAGGGATCAGATAAAAACAAGTACATGAATCACTCCATTAATCGATAAAAAAGAGAAACAATAATCAAACCGATTGATGTGAAAGAATAAATATCAATTCGAAAGAAGAGGATAAATCAATAGAGAATTAAATGAGAAAATTTTGAAAAATGTGCAAGAAATCACAACCAAATTAACAAGGGAAACAACAATGAAACCAACATAGCTAATAAAATAAATACAAATTGAAAGAAATCGAAATGATAGATAATTAAATTACAAATTTTAGAAAAAGAACGGGATTTTTACATTCATAAGTTAAAATTGCATACACTAATCACACAGTTGACCAAATTAGAACTGAGAAACAATAATCAAAGAATTGGAGATTACAATCTCCAACTTATCACAAGCAGTTACACTATCTTCAAAACATATCTCAAAACAATAACTTTCTCAAACATACTTTGACGCCGAACTACAAACAATACAAAGGCCAATATTTAGGGTCAAAACTTGATATCAAGCGCCAAGGAGATCAAACATAAGGTGCGGAACATGTACTTCCCCAAAATTTCCCAATGACAATCAAAAGATCAATGCTCAAAACATTACACAAATTCGATATCAATTTTTCCATAAAATCCCACACCAATTTCTATACAAAAGTAGACATCACTCGTTCAATCCGATTATTATAACCAATTAAAACAGATTAAATATCATAATTCTAAAACAGTTATAGATTTAAGGTCTGTTCTCCACTTACCTTGTACCGCAAAATCCTCAAATGAACGCGCGCACAAAGTCGATCACTTAACTCGTCTCGATGTCTCCTTTTCGTTTAAAAACTCCCAAAAACTCTCTCTCTCTCTCTCTCTCTCTCTCTCTCTCTCTCTCTCTCTTGTGATCTCCAGACGGCTCTGAACATGAGACTGTTCTTTCAAAGAAAGTTGATAAAGAAACAGTAGTAGGGTTTAATAATTAGGGATTAATACATTACTGAATTTTTCCTTAATTACACTACAGCCCTTCTTATATAATCCATATTATTGTCTTAACCACTAAATTATTTTTATTCGATTTAGGTCTGGGTATTACATCACCATTACATGAAACGTCACTTTCAGGTAGTCCAATATGGTTTCCATAATGAATTTTAAAAAGATTTACTCAAGCTGTACGCTTTAGCTTTCTTTATGATTGATACTGTATTTTCTTGAATAAAAACTAGCAACAGAACATACCTATACCTGTGAAAGGGTAACCATTAACTTTTCCCTATGTGAAAACAAATCTTCTTTGTGCTATTACTAGTGAAATGGAAGAGGATATCAGGCAAACAAACAAGGCATATATGAAGGAATTTGTCAAGAATAAGTTTATATGTGTCTTCATAACCCAAAACAATACTGCTGAAAGAAAAACATAGATATGTTAGATCAACCACAAATTGCATAAAGCCTTCAAAAGGTACATTAAATCACATTAAATGAAAAGCATAGTAGTTAATTGCACATGTCGACCCAAAAATCCTGCCAGCATTCATCGTTACTGATCATGGTCCATGCTTAAGGATTTAAAGCCAAAACATAAATTTAACATTAAATTCAACTAGCCTAAGTATGAAACATGTAGTCCATCATATATTCTACCAATACAAAGCAAACAGGGTTTAGAAGTCTCTTTTTTGTATGAAATTGCAAATCGTTAAATATCACGGCAACAAACTTTTCATAAAGTAAGAGAAAAATGCTGAGTAAGAGAAAAACATAGAGTGACTTATATGTAAAGGATAGACTTAAAGTAATCTTGTGGTAATGCAGTTCCAAGAAATACAGAGAATGGAATCTTTCCTAATCTCCAGCCTACCATCAGGATCGATTCCCATTGGCGCACCTGTTCTCCTACCACATTCTAATCCTATCTTTCCTACCCCTTTCCTGCTATGTTCGACTCAATAAGAGAAAACAACCAAAATGTGGGTAATCAAATTCCAAGCTTTGTTCCCTTTTATAACTTACTCTATCGTACATATATGAAACGTCCCAACTAGAAACAATGACAGAATAAAATGAAAAATTTTAGAAAAGAAAAGGGATTAGTAGTAATAGGATAAAAATTAGTACATGAATCACTACATCAATCAATAAACAAGAGAAACAATAATCAAACCGATTGATATAGAAGAGTAAATATCAATTTGAAAAAAGAGGAAAAATCGATGGAGAATTAAATGAGAAATTTTAGAAAAAGACTGGGAACTTTACCATCATAGAATAAAAAGATGTGCATGAAATCACAACCAAATTACCAAGGAAAACAACAATAAAAACAATGTAGCTAAAAAAATTAACACAAATTGAAAGAAATCCAAATGATATATAATTAAATGACAAATTTTAGAGAAAGAACGGGACTTTTACATTCATAAGATAAAATAGCGTACAAAAATCACCCACTTGACCAATTTAGAAACGAAAAACATCAATCAAAGAATTGGAGATTACAATCTTTGACTTACTTGTTCTAGACAAGAATTTAGAAGGGGTTCAACGCGTATTTCATTTTGACAATGGTTAAAGGATGCTTTCGGGGCTTTATATATTATAAAGGTGTACTTGGATTGAAATTCAAAATGATGTGAGGCCCAAAGTGAAAAAAAAAATTGGAAAAGGTGAAAGTCATTTTGTATTGACTTTCAACCCTAATTCACACGCCTTGAGGTAACTAATTAATAAAAATTACGTAATATGCACAATTACGGAATTTTACCTCCTATTCCTTGAAAAAGAAAAGGGTTTTTTTTTGGCTTAATCCGCCCCCAACCAATGGTCAAAGAGTACACTTGTGATCTAGCTAATATCAAAAGGTTTTCAAAAATATGTCTTTTTACCCCGAATACATCCTTATATTAGGAAGAAAAGGTATCCATTTCCAGAACTACTTTAAAATATGTAATTCTTATTGTGATATCAACCGCTTAGGATTAGGATGGTGATTAGAAGATAAACATTGACTTACAGAAACTCTTAATACTAAAACTGCAGATAATAATGATTATACTATCTACCATGGTTTATCATCAACAGTAATAACAACTGCCAACCAAGAAGGAAAAATATGAAATAACTTAAAATGAAAGTCATGAAAAATATAATAAAAGGATTAAAAGAGTGGAGAAAACTGCAAGGACCCATTTGTTCCAAGGAGCAATGATTATGGAATAGATATGAATTAGGAGCCTATAGAAAAAATCCCTGAACTCAATATAGAATTACCATAGTTCTATGCATCTTAGAGTGCATTAGCAGAGGAGAAGGAGAAAACTTTGTGAATCTTAAAGAATGAAAAGGAAAGAAATGATGAACAAGTGATCAGGATTTTTACCGACCTTAAATGAATAAAGGGGGTATTACTTTATATAAACTCAAGTGAAACGAATCATAATTGACAGGAATATTTTAATAATGATTGAAATATCCTATGTTGTCAAACCAATCATAAAACTAGCTCTAATCAAAGGCCTATTGATCAATATTATCGTTGGTATATATACCCAAGCAAAATGGATTCTGACTAAACTAAGTAACTTTTGTTAAATTGAGAACGAATGCATTAAAACTTGGATGACATCTGTTATAAAACATAAATATTCTCAACAACAAAATGGGAAAACTGTTATGTCGGTTATTGATCAAAGAACAAATCAAAAGCAAGAAATTGAAGATCAATCACATTTCCATTTCCTTTCAAGTTCTGACAGCAGAAAAGAGCAACTCAAAATCATATTTAAAAAAAAAAAATGAAAGGGGGACTTTCATCAAATTCATGTGGAATAGCCTTTCAAACTCATGCTCCACAGTAAACATATTGTGAATCCCCAACAAGGTCCATAGGTAGAAAATGCTTGATACATTTTAATAGAGCAGCAAATACTATGCCCAAATTTCTCAAAGGATGTTAAACGAAGAAAAAAGAAAAACTTCAACACTCAGATTATTGTGCATTGTGGCATGTAACATCCAGTAGGGCAAAAGCTTTTTCTTTTTAAAAAAAAAAAAAAAGAAAGAAAAAAACTGTCAATGACAAAATAACCATAATTATAGACAAAAAGTGTTCAATTTGACATCATCTCAAGCCAATATGCTATGAAATATTCTATTCGATTTGATATTTTAAGCTTTGAAGTTGCTAAATCATTCTAGGCCTATCTTGATCCAAGCAAGTAAACTAACAATTCAACTCGTCTTAAAAGAGCCTTTTCCTATACTATTCTGCTCTTGATCAGACAGACAGACAACTTGCACCTGGAGGAATCCATATGCACTCACCTCGACATCACAGTAGCAACAGTTTTTCTTTCTCTTCCATCTTTCATCCGCAACGAATTTTTCAGTCATGCAGCCTGCAGAGGCGCAGCAATAAAAAATTAATATTTTGAGACAGGATTGCTTTTTAAGTAGCAATACACCAAGCACTAATGCATACACTTTTCCATTAACAGAAAAGAAGCGATCAACATAAGAGTAAAATTTTGTGCGCCTGAACTTACGTACTAGGATGAAAATTTCTAATTTTTGTGCAGAACATACCAAAAAGGAGGAATAGACGGAGAAAAGCGGCAATAGAGCAGCAAGGTTAGTTTTTTCACCCCGAATTCTCGTTCTTCTTCGCCATATTCCAAAAAAAAATTGGATTCTCACCACTGAAAAAGTTACAATTTCCATTATCATGGAAAAGGAATGAACTCTACAAGAAGATCCACAGCGTATTATAATCCAGAGCCGAAAGTATTGAAAAGATTCATGAGTCTGCAGCGATACTGGCATACTGCCATGGATGGAAGTTAAGAACTTCTAAATAGATAAATACTTGGTTAATTCACAAAGGCCCCTTGAATTTGATATTTACTTTAATCGAGCCCTTTTTAATTTTTTCCTTTTGAAAAAATCCCTGAGCACCTAATTTGTGATATTAGATAGAAACAAAATTTGTCCGTTCAAATCCTAAGAGTATAAGAATTTCAATCTCTTTAATGTAATGGATAATTCTTATGTGCACCGAGCCACTCTCTATCTAAGTGTTGGGCAGTTTGGTAAAAAATTTTCGCCTTGATATTAAAATGAGATCAAAATTTTAAAATCATACTTATCAGGCATTGCATTCCCACTCTTATATATCAAAAAGGAAAACTTTTCAAGGAGATTATAAATTTTTCAAGCATATCATTTTATATTATGATAGGTAAAGAAGAAAGGTGCCCCTTTATTGATTGAACCCGCATCTTTTCCCATAAAGGGTGATTTTATATATTGATGCATTCTACAAAAGTATTACAAAGAATCCGAACCAGAAAACCAACTCTTACAATAACAGCAAGGGTCAAGCACCACTAGAATTCAACTAATACAAATAAATATAAAGGGGCCATTTTGGAACTAATTGAACCTCAGAGCCAGGTTTTGTAACTCTTGCACAATGATGGTAATGTGTATCTGACAAAAAACATAAAGAAAAATGCAACAAAAGGAGGGTAATATGAATGCCCCAAAGGGTCTCTCAAGCAACAAAGTAGCAACTGCTGTCCTATCTTCGGTTAAATTATATCCCGGTCTCTGAGAACATGAATCTGGATTATGAATACTAATCATGTCAACCAAAATTTAGGACTTATAGTCTCGCGATCTACAACAGAGCCTTGACTGGCAAGCTTCTGAATGCGCGAAGCAAATTCTTCAGCCTGAATATAAAAGATTTTCACCATATAAGAAGGCAAAATAGAAATACCGGAGAATAATGGAGAAGAACTTGAAAAGAAGATCCTCTGTCTATACAAGATACAAACCTTTTCATCGATCCACACCAATGAACTCAGTTGATTGTTTAAAATCCGAACAACAATGTCCAATGGAGTCATCCCATCAGTTGCTTCAAGTTCCCCACCCTTACAAAGCATATAAAAGGTGAGTCTAATGAATCTGTAATGTGGACTTGGAAAATTGGAAGGACAGAAGAAGGCACTCACCTGGCTGGTGTTGATAGTGTTAATAATGGCCTTTATTTGTTCGGTCATATGTTCCAATTCCCTCTCTATAAATTCAGCTTGCTCATACCTGACAAACGAAAATAGAGAACGAACTATTAACAACCATGTATCTTGTCCAATCTCCCATACAAAACCACAAGATTTCACAATAACATTGCACTTCATATATGATATGATCAACTGGTTCTGGTTCATACTTAATGTCCATAACTCCATAAAACTTTCTACAGAGAAATAGGTCTCCATGGGGGAGTTTCCCTTTCTACTTCACTTTTAAGAAAACGCAGCAAGTCTATAGAGTTGCACTAACGCTAATGTGAGAAGTACATGTTTTGGGCAAGTGCAGGTTTTGGGCATGATTGAGCCAAGTCACCATAACATCAACTCCAAGATCAAAATTAGCCATCAGAAATTATGCTAGAACCAACAACTGCAAGTTTCAATCATGTAACAAGAACTGTGCTTACAAGGCATGTTATGGTATAATTCCATAAGGGGGGAAAAATCCAAAGGTATAGAAACAAATTTAAAACACAACCAACATTTTAAAATATTTACTCACATTGCATCTCTTGTGGATGCAGCTTCATCATCAAGAAGCAATCCACGTTCGTCTTTGTATATCCGTTCAGCTTCTTCTTCCATACTTTGCAGAGCTTTATCAACCTTGTGGACATACAAAGAGAACAAATTCACACATTGAAAAGTATCATACATTCATAGCTATTCTCAACAACTGCTGCACCAAAATATGTATAATTTTCTTTTCTTTTTCCTCTTTGGGTTAAAAGAAAGATGACAATCCGACTATTTAAGTTCTTGAACCATGATAATTAGAAATTGAGTTGAATCCAAAGAACAAATGAAAAGATGGTTTAAATATTCAGTGATCTTGGCATTGGACTGAGTAACGTTAACTATTTCACATAAGCACCTATTTGCATGCATGCATTTCTAGAATGCTTAGAACCTTTAAATTTGATGCACTACACCATAAGATACACCCCAAGGATACCCAGGGAATTGAGAGATTGAAATTCATTAATCTCCAAGGTAAAGCTTCCATACAACACAAAGAACTACCATGTTGAGCACACAATCAATAGTTCAATATTGAAAACTAATTTTTCTCCAAACCAGCCATGCAAGTGGTTAATAGTACACGTCTTTTATCTAATAATACTCCCGGTGCCCGAAACCAAACGACCTATTTTGACTTGGCACCACAATTCTAAAGAGATTAGGCCAGTTACCACCTTACCTTATTAATTAAGCGGCTAGCAGTGGGACAGATTGTAAACATTTATGAAGCAATAACAGGAAATACATTCAGCACTATCAAATGAATCAGCTTAGAAGAGCATAGAATAACTTAAAGGTAGAATACCTCATCTTGATGTGTCTCAATTAGCTCCAGCTGTCGCTCTAAGTTAGCTTGTGTCTCAACCACCTTAGCAACATCAGTCTGACACAAAACACTTGCATTAGATATTTGTAACTTGTTCAAGCCCCAATCCATGAAAATCAAGTAGAAACTATAACATACTACACCATTAATAAAAAATTAATGATTGAGACAAGAAAAGGTATCATGCATTCACCTAAGCCCCAAAGACAGGGATTTGAACGCTACAAGTTCTAACTGGACTGTTTTACTTAATAAAATAGATTTGACCTTGAATGGAGCATTCAAACCTCCAATGAGTAAAATAAGAGACTTACCATATCAGAGTCAAAAGTGAAGTACTCATCTCCAAAGAACCATAGGTACAGCACAATGTATTTCATGCACTCTAAGCAGACTACGCAGTAACCTGGACACCACTACAGTGGCTGAAGAAAATGAATCATTACCTCAAGTCTAAGAAGAATGTCACGGTTCTGCAAGATCCTTCTATCCCACTCAGCAATTGCATTAGCCTGCTTTTGAAATTTCCGGGTACGCTCCTGTAACTCAGCATTCCATTCCTTGATAATCTAGAAAACAACATTTAAATGATTCACCTTAGGCGAAAGAGTCACCAAATAAATGTAGGCTCGAAGGACCCAAGAATCCAAATGTAAGTCACCTTCAAGAAAAATCTCATGATCCTTATTGGGAAAGATAAACATAAATTGCCTTATCTAACAAACAGCCTAAATCTTGAAATATTACATGTAATTCTTCAATGACAAGACGACTTGAAGCATTTTATAGCTTACAAGGGCATCATTAGATATTCAGCCACATGCAACACAATAAGTAAATACTTGAAATAAAATGTCATAGAGGTAACCAGAAGCCATGGGCACCAAATCCAAGAACTATAAACCAAAACTAGAATATGCAGTTTACCTCCTCAACAGTTTTACCAGTGATCTCAGATGGCAATTTTGGTGTAGAGGCCACAGCTGTGGTGGTAGTTGATGTGGTACTGCTTGACAAATTGAACAGAAATTATGGCCAGGCATCAACTACACGAGTATTTATAAATGCAACTAAAACAGAACTCAAGGAGAATATCAGGAAATGTACTGACCCACTACTCGAAGCAACAACCAGAGATGATATTTGAGCAGCAGAACTTGTACTTAAAGTAGCTGGAGTTGTAGAGGTCAAAGTAGGGACGCCTGCATGAGAGAATTAAAAGATAACAAGTTAACAAGAGCAGCATGACTATTATGTTATTATTCAGGCTCGACAAATTGATCCCAGATCTAAGTAAAATATGTTGAAAGGCAAGCATTTATCCTCCACATCCAGAAGTCCTAGACAAAACCTCAGCAGCAGCCAATAAAGCATAGGCAAAATGCAAAAATGTACAGAATTTTCTGTACTGGCAAAATTGTGCACAAGAATCATTTCTTGAGGCTGAAACTAATGAGATAGTTGTTAATGCTCTTTATCACCACTGAATGATTTTGTTAATAACTATACCAATACAAGGCCATTTAACCTTAACCAAAGAACACCTGAGTGGTAGAGGAGGGCTGGATAAATATACAAAATTGAACTTCATGATTAGAAGCATAGATGTACAAGGAACTATCTAAGCAAAAGACGTCAGAAAAGAGGCAAAATGCCCTCCAAACTCGATAAAAGCAGTACCATACATAAACTAGAATATTACTCCGCTGAATTGGACATGTTAAATTAGTCCAGGAAACCCATATCTTTGATTAATATCACAAAAAGATGTATCTCAAGAATAAAATGCGCTTCAAACGGGAGGTGGCAATTGCTAAACAATGTTGCACAGTCGTACCAAAAATTATATCAGATCTACAAATTCTAGACCCACAGGTACAACCTAACATTGTAATTTCTAACTTGACACATGGAAGTTCCACCTAAACAACAAACTAATCAATGTGGAAAACCCATGACGTTCTATACTGTATTGAATCTTGACTTGGACATCTATTACACATCCAAGCTGTGTCAGGTTCTAACTATCACTCGAGATTCATCTCCACTGCAATTTCTAAAAGTTACTCTAGAACTTTTTCAAATGATTAGATACCTAATGAATACCATTGTTCAAACTCTTGGTCAAAAAGGGCGCTAATTTTAGGAAATGGATTTTTACTTGAAGAGATCACTGAGAAACTGCTGCCAAAGAAAACTACCAACATTTACCACATCAAGAAATTTCAGGTGCTGAGCTTCAAAGGGTACACCCAATTCAACAATGCAATAAGACAATGAGTACCCAAACCACATACATTAGTTTGAGGTCCCGTAAGATTCAGTGTCAAAATTACTTGCCCCCAGAAGAAGGAAAATAAAAAAGAGGAATTGTTGTCCCAAATAAAACTAACACAAGCCAACTGTAGTATCATTAACTTTTCCTGATAAACTTGAGCATCAACACTAAAACCAAAATAAGCATAAGAACATTGAACTTCATAGAATGTAACAAGAAAGAACAAAAAGAATATAGATCAAAACAGAATACTGCAGTCAAGATAGTTCCATTTATCTAAAGTACTAATTATACAATAACCTAGCAGCCCTCATTTACGGCAGGTAAGATCAGGGAAGAGGAATAAGGGTAGAACAGGAAGGGAGACAATGAAGAGGAAGTCTGGCCCAAGGAACAATAAAACATAAAGTTAGAAAGGTGGAATTCAGCCCACTGTACGTTTCCTGCTCGGATCATTACATTAGCCCTTCACCCAGATTAGAACCCTCAAAGTCCATTCCTTCCAATTCAACCATCATGCAGTCAACCTCCTTTTTCCAAACCAGCTGCTGTAGCTCCATTTCCATCAGTGACTTCTTTGCAGCATTAATCTGTTCACCTAGCCTATCCAAGTTCACAAGATGTTCATGATATTTGGAAGCAAAAGCCACTTTTTTAAGCCTCTCCTGCAACCAATCAACAGAGAAACCAACTGCAGCAGCATCATCTGCCAACCTCTGCATTAGTTGCAATTCTTCATAACCTAAAGTATTGATTGTATGATTACAGAGTCGGTGAACCACTTCAGCCACCACCTGCAGAAGTGTTAACCTTACAACTAAACTTTTCACTATGCTTTCCTTAGTGATGTCTCCATGCTTGTCTAGAATACTTTTGATAATCATCTGAGCATCTCCAGGAGAAAGAGTTAGATTATTCAAGCCTGAGCAGGGAGAATAGACAAAAAATGCCTGACCAACAGCATTTGATACAACTTCTTCATTTCCAACAACTTCAGATGCAACAGATGAATTTTCAGATGTCTCCTCTTGAATTTCTGCAATATCCCTGCTTGGTTCTTTCTTTCCCATGTCCACCATGGCAGGCTGTGTTTTAGGAGTATCCTCATGAACCAAAGCAGACTCAATACAAGAAGCGCTTGGCAAAATAGTCCCAGCCGACACTAAACCTGGAACAGGTTCCAACTCCTTAACATGAATAGTGGTGCTACAAGCAGCAGAAGAAGATTTGAAGCCTTGCTCAACACCCCCTACATCTTTCACATAGTCATTTTTCCCAACTTGATCTTTTCGTACCCCAGAAAACTCATTATGGTTAGTCTCACTGTCATTCTTTTGACCTAGAGGCTGCTCCAAGACACTATCCCTCGCCTGCTCACACACACACTGAACTTCTTGCTCTTCATCATCCAAACCTATTTTCATACAGAAAGCAGTATAACCAGAACATTTTCCAGCGGAGGAAGTAGGAGTCCCTGAAACAAATTGAACAGACTTCAACTAAATTTAACCCCACCCCAGAACCAATTTCTTAAAACCGAAGCCATAAACTGTATTTCTATCCTACACACGATTACAAAGAAACAGCAGCAAGTCCAAGAATAATGCAGTAGGAAACTACGACAAGGTACCTGTCTCCATAATCCACCAAGGTCAAAAAACTTAAATTCATTCCTTCCCGTGTTTAGCACAAAAGTGAACAAATTGCCACACAAATTCCCTTTTCTAATACAAACTTTCAGCAATCGATATAGGGTACGAGTATAATTGCATGCATGACATAATGACAAGATTGACAGAAACAGAAAGCATTTTGCAACCAAGCGAGGAGCAACAACTTCCCAGAGCATAAGGCAATCAGATATGTATTCAGACAAACATAGAAAAAGAGAGCTTTTACCAGAGAGAATAGCAGCAGCAGTTGATTGAGGTTGTGAAGATGAACTAGATGCAGGCAAGTTTGTTGGAAGCGAAAATGAAGGTGCAGTAGTGGCTGCGGTGGTGCCTGAAGGTGCAGAAACACTGGTGACACCAAAACTAGAAAAACCTGATGATGCAGCAGCAGAACCCGAGGTAGATGCTGTAGTAGTGGCAGAGGACGCAGCTGAGCCAAATGCTGGAAAATTTAAAGCCAATCCTGGACCGCTAGTACTAGCAGAAGCGGCAGCAGAAGTAACAGATGTTGCTGCGGGTGTTGAAGCACTAGTTGTAGTTGTAACAGTTGAAAACAATGGTGAAGAAGTAGTTCCAAAACTAGGCTTTGAAGCTGGTGTAGATGAAAATGCAGGAGCAGATGCAGATGTCTGAAAGCTAGAAGTACCAAATGAAAAACCCGATGTCGAAGCAGCTGATGATGATAATGATGTCAAAGATGGCGTTGTAGAAACAGGAAAAGCTGTGGTTGTGGAGCTTCCAGTAGCTTTAGAGATAGAAAAAGGAGCTGAAGTAGACAAAAAAGGAGAAGACGAGACAGAAGGAGATGCAGCACTCGAGCCTGAACTAATAGAGAATGAAAAACCAGGTGCTGAAGAAGCCAAACTGGTAGATGATGTCGTTGGAAAAGAAAACGCCTGGCCTGAAGAAGCTGCGCTGGCTGCTGAGCTGCCTGGGGTAGAGTTGGGAAAGGAAAATCCTGAGGCTGTGGCTGTAGAACTTGCAGCTGATGTGGCAGGAGATGCAAATGATGGTGTAGAGGAAACAGAACCTGTCCCAGAAGGGAATGATAATGAAGGTTTTGAAGGAGCAGTACCAAAACCTGCACTAGCAGGAGACCCAAATGAAGGAAAAGAAAGTGTTGTTGTAGTTGAAGTAGAAGATGAAACTCCGAAAGGAGAAGAGGATGAACCAAAAAGACCAGAAGAAAATGGTGACGTGCTGGCAGAAGAGCCAACTCCAGATGCACTGGCCGGAGAAGGAGCAGATGATCCGAATGGGCTTGATGCTGCGGCGGATCCAAACATGCTTCCAAATGAACCTGAACCTGAGCCAGAAGAAAATGCCGACATGCTGGCAGAAGAGGCAACTCCAGATGCACTGGCCAGAGAAGGAGCAGATGATCCGAATGGGCTTGATGCTGGGGTGGATCCAAACATGTTTCCAAATGAACCTGAACCTGAGCCAAATACGTTAGTTGACCCTGAAGCTGAAGCTGAAGCTGAAGTGGAGGATCCAAAGAGTGTGGAAGCCCCAAAGGGAGACGAAGTTGCAGGGCCACCTCCAAAAGAGGTTGCTCCAAAAAGTGATGAGGCAGTGGAGCTTGCATTAGAAGCAGAAGAGCCTGACCCGAATATGGGAGAAGAAAAACCGGGACCGGATGATGAAGATCCGAATAGTGGGGAAGAAGTAGAGGTTGTCGTCCCAGCAGAAGAGGCAAAGGGAAAAGGAGTAGAGGAGGCGGATGCAGACGACGATAATGAAGAAGTGGTAGAGGCGCCAAAACTTCCAAATCCTGAGGAAGGTGCACTTGTCGTGGCGGAACTGGGGTTTGAGAATGAGAAGGATAAGGGTGAGGACGAAGGGGTACTGGAGGTGGAGGAGGAGGCAGGGTTTGGAGAGAACGAGAAGGGCGAAGATGACGATGTGGCGGCAGAGGTTGACAAGGAAAAGGGCGAGGAAGAAGAATTGTTGGAGAACGAGAAGCCTGTCCCGGCCATGGTGGAGGCGATCTGGTAACCTGCGCGTGCGTTAAGCGTCACTCCTGAAGCAAGGAAAAAATATATATAGACTGTAAACAATTATATAAGGAAAAAAGTATCTAGGAGTATGAGATTAACATGATGCAGGAAATTGAGTGAGAAATAGACTGTAAACAATGATGAACGTCAAGAGTTTGAGCATCAAGAAAGAGTTCAAAGAAAAGAATGATGTCATCAAATAAAATCAAAGAGAAGTGTATAATTAAATGGATCATTATTAAATAAGCAGCAAAGAACTTAACAAAAAGTGCACTTTATATGTCCTCGATTACATAATTCTAACATATAGGTCAGAAGCTTTCCCACCCACATCAGCTCTACCCCAATGGCTCTACAAAAATAAGCATGTCAGCTATCAGTAGAATATATATTTATTCTTGTCCATAAGCTTCTGAGAGATTATAATTGTATTCATTCAATGGCCAAGTCTTTGTACTAGCAAATATATATGAATTAAAAAGATGATCCTTGCACATAAATAACAGCACCTAAAACCAATGCAAAAGTAAAAAAGTTAGAAAAATCCACATAAGAGGAAGACATTGGGGGGCTCCTAGTAGAAGGATAAATTCTCATCACAACGCACATAACAAGGCCATTCTCTTCTCTCAACTTGAACAGAGCCAAAAGATGAACTAAACCAAAAGCCACTGCTTGCTTAGAGAACCTTTTGAAACATTCCGACAAGAGACTGCATTTACACACAGCAAACTGTTTTCAACACCGGATATCCATAAAACAAAATGGATTAGCTGTTGTCATTCCCAGGACCAGGAGAGAGAAAATTCAGCATGTCATTGTTGAATTGCATTAGTATAATGACCGAAAATATCATAAATATACGGCCAAAACACGAACACATTTATTCAAAGATATACAAGGAAAAAACATAACCGGTTAATAATGTGCAATAAACCCAAGCAAATTTTTCTTAGTACCAGCACCTGTCCTAAACTGCACTAGGGTTTAGGGGTTTTTTCATACAAAAAAGGGTTGGGCTGTTATCTTTTATGTTTACCTTGAGATAGAAGTAGGGGTTTCGGTTATAAGCTCAAAATTTAGGCATTATAACTACTTCCCCTGCTATTTCATAGAAAAATCCAACAAAAGCCTCAGACTTTTAAAACCCCGAGTTTCTATGCATCTAGAAACAAAAGCATATAGACATTAATATCAATGGCTGCTCACCCAACCGCGAGAATGCCCTCAGACGAACATATCAATACATCATATGCAACAAAAATAAAAAAATCGTTCCATGTTTCGCAAAAACAGAATTGAAAAGCACTAAATGGATAGAATTACCAGAAAATTCCAGCAGAAGAGAACTGATCTAGCGCACCATGGATTTCCTTAAGCAAACTGCGAGGTAGTGAGCCACTGAGTCACTGAGAATGTAGCTTTTGAAAAAGTTAGGGCAAATTCCAACTTGGTCCGAGCGGGATACGTGTATTATATTTAGTTTTTTTTTTTTTTAAAGATCAAATTTCAATTTGATCCCTCAAGATATGCACTTATCTCAATTGAGGATCTCAATTTACAAAAGTGTATAAAGAATCCTTCAAAATGTTAAGTGTATCAATCAAGTCCTCATGTCATCTTTATCTTGGACTTAAAATCAAGGTTAATAAAACTTACGCAGGAATATTAAATAAATACCAAGAATCACATAATAGTTGGTGTTTCCAACTATGAAAAAGGAAGGCTACAAAGTAGACTACAGTAGAATTGGCAATCAAAATTCTACATAGATTATCACGGTCAAAACGAGTTTAGTCTGGCAGGTTGGTCCAAATAATCCAAAAAATTGACGAATATAAATTTTTAAAATTAGGTTTATTAAAAAATAGCTCAGATTGGACCGGTCCGTTTTAAGTACGAGCTTTTTCTAAGACATTATTTAAGTGTTATTAATATGTAATTATTTTGTTTCATATTTAGATATTAGTTGAACATTTTTAAAGAAAATTAATTTTTTATATTTTTTATCAAAAAATAGTGTTATGTATGTATAATTATTTTGTTTTTTATTTAGAAGTTAATATCATTTTTATGATTAGTTCAATATTTTTAAATAAAATTAATTTTTAATATTTTTTAAATTTAGAAATAATTTTTATTCAAACAAAAAAAAGCCTATGAATATGAATTTATACAATTTCGGCGCATAAAAAATAAGACCAGACCGAATCGTTTAAGTAAGAACTTGATGCAGACCAATCAAGTCCCATGCGATTCGGTCCATTTGACAATACTAATATAGATATAAATTGCTAGCCACCGAGCAATGCTATAAAGAACTAATTTCATGGTCAGTTCAACAAATTTCCCCGAAAACTAATTCCTTGATCATATTACCTCACATATCATAAACAATAAATCCAGAAAACTTCTCAAAAAAAAGGTAAAAATAATAATAATAATCAGCAATACCAAGAGTTAAAAGAAAATGAACCAAATTAACTTATTTCAATTATTTAAAAAATTCAGAAATCAAAAGCAATCGATAAAAAAAAATACATAATTCAATGATAATATACAACATTAATCATTTATGATCATTTAAGTTACATTTCTCCAAATTTCTACATTTTTTAATAACCTCTCCCTAAACTTGTACCCCTATATCCTTTATATATAGACATGAATTTTTTTTTTTTTTTTTACAAAGTTAATTCCACTAAAATTGATCACGGCTGAACTCTGCTTTGTATTAATTCTACGGCTCCAAAACTAATTGAGCTACGCTCATGCGAGCATGACTGAACTCTGCTTAATTGCCAAGGCCACAGTCACTGCTTTGCCAAAATCCATGAAAGCCAAGAGGAAAATTTAAATGTCTTGGAACTTCAGCTCTGGCAACAAGTGCATTTCCATTCCCTATTTGTTTTGAATCCAATATAACAAGGTAGCATTTTTGTGTTGAAACTGCATACTGCAATTTTTTCACAAATAAAATAAAAACTCCATGAGATTTATATTTATTTGAAAAACAACTTTGTTATTTCAAACTAAAATTGGACAGAAAAATTGTATTATGACCCGAACTATAAGTGCTAATACATACCTTCTAAATTCTATTAAGTCATATTATTTATCTTGTTAATCGATTGCTTGAGTATATTCTTAATTGTTTAGAATATTTGTTTCTTAGTTATTCTAAGTCATAAATTATTTTAAAATCATTTTCGATTATTTATTATATTTATTTACGATTTCAAAAAAGTTGAAATAAAATTATTCTTAAAAAAGTTATATTATTAAGATGTTTTTTAAAATTGTTTTTATTTACTGATGCTGCTAAAAAAATAGTATATTGATTTTTAGAACATTTTTTTAATAAAAATACTTTAATTTCAACAGGTTAAAAGAACACAAATAATCTAGTTTAGTTTAATATAATAATCTAAGTTCTTTTTTTTTGGAAATGAATAATTTAAGGGTTAACAAAATATAAATAATATATATTAATTATTTTATAAATTTGATTCATAACACAACTATTCAAGAAAAGAAGCCTAGTTCTTCATCGTTTATGTCTTTTTAATAAGTTGAAAAAAGCAGGTTCAAAAATTATTTTTAGGGTAATTTCTCAAAAATAAAAACTTTTTTAAGTTAAAAAGAAATATAATAAGCAATCGGGACATTTTAAAAGCAACGTGTAATTTAAAATAAATAAAAAAATGGAAAAAGTAATGGTTATTCACCTCAACCACAAGTAGATATCCATCATCTTCTTCTTGAGCATTTCCTTTAGGAACAAAAATAGGTTCTCCAATAAATCTTCTTCTAGTAGTAGACCATGTTTGGATTGATTTATTTGAAGTATTTAATTTCAAAACTGTATCAAATGGAAAATGTGGCAATTCTTGGCGAGAACCCGAACAAGTCGCTGCATATACATAATTGTTCTTACACCCTGAAAATTCTTGATTTATCACTGGAAAATCTGATGGTTTACTCCATTCATTTAGATCTTTTACACTGCACTTTTCGCATACATTTTTGTTATCCAAATTTATAGATACCTGCATTGCATTATAGTAGTTTTTATTGGTTAATAAATATGTTTTTTCTTAGGAGAAAATAACTTAAATGTCTTGAAACTATTTACTGTTAGATCTTTTGACTCAATTTATGTGCACACATATTTATATAGCATTTATATATTGCTTAATTTAATTATATGTTTTTTTAAGACCTCAATTAAGATAATCTATATTTATATAGGTGGGTCTGTTATCTTAATAAAAGTGTGGGGTCTTTTTTATTAATGTGTAAAAACATAGGGGTTATATTGCAAAACTATGATGGACTGTTTAACAAATACATTTATATATTAAGGTTATGATCTCTAAAAGTCTTATTTCTTTGAGAAAAACGGTTGCTTACGTAATAATCAGAAAAGTCAAACCCGATCTTCAATCTTTCAGTCGCATGGATCGATGTACATATTTTGATTATTTGATCTAAATAATCTATTGGGTAAGGTTTAATTATTGGGATGTATTTGTTTTAATCTCTCTTTTAGTTCTATTATTTACACGTTAATCAATCATGCTAAAAGGTTTTTTTTTTTATACATCACAAGAAGAAGAGGTGTAATTCGAACTCAAAACCTTATGATATGATAAAAAAGAAATTATTTTAACATTTTATTTTTAAACAATTTTTGAATGGATTAAGACATAAATCGATGCAAACATTGTACCAAACCGGTCCTATTTATGTCGAATTATACCATTTTTTTTTATATAAGAAGTGGAACAGTTGAATTGTGTCACTAATAAATATTTTTTATCATTCAAAATTTGTGTAAGAATAAAAGGTATTTAAATAAATTTTTAATACAACTGTGCATTTTTTAGTATTTTTTTATTTTCGAAAGTATTAAAAGTCTCTTAAATTTTTACGTTGTAGGCTATGTATACTTAAATTGAAGCTTAATTTATTTTTTATTTTAACTTTACATTTTGAAATCCTCCGTCTTTTTTTATAATTAATTTAATTTTTATAAAATTTAAGGAGATATATATAACTCGAATAAATTACTATCTAATTTGAGCCTTAAATATTATACCTGGACTAGGTGAGGCAACATCTTATCTTCACCTCTTACATTCATCATAGCAGGGTCCAATTTACCACTTTGCCAGTCATATCCTGCAAATTAATACTCAAATTAACAAATTTTTTTATTTTCTTTCTCTTTAAATATTCTAATAATTTTCCCTCAAAAAGAAAGAAAAAATCTAGACTTTTTTTGTGATTATATTTTAAGGTTTTAATTTTAGAATATAGTAAAAATTAAAAGAATTGCAAAAGAGCAAATTTTTATTAACAAGGTTAAAATAGTAATTACCAAACATCTTTTGAAAGTTGAACCAACGATAGGAGCAACCACTAGCTTGGATTTGAATATGTGAATTTCCATTTTCATCCTTTTCTTCAAAGGCATTTCCAACATGAAGTACCCACATTTGTGAAGGAGCTTCAATAGGTATTTTCCAATCCCTCTTTGAAGCATTATTTTCATTGGGAAATCTTGGAAGCAAATAAATAGGAGATTTAGGCTTGCTTGCATTTACTGATAATGAACTTATCATTGGAGATAATCCACACACTGCTGTTATTGACCCTATATTGTTTTTCAAGCCAAAAAAGAAATAACAAATAAATAAATAAAATAAATCTATAAGTACCATATAACTTTAATTTATTGTAAGTAAAGTTTTTTTCAAGTGCTAAAAGTTCAACCATTCAATCCAAGATTGATTGGTTTTTTTCTTTTTTTTAATAGAAGAAACGGATCTTGTATTGAAAGTTTAATTCTTGCATAATAATATTATATTCGGTCATAAATATAAGTCATTTTGGGTATTTGGAGATAGTAAAAAATATTATATTTCATCGAAAATATAAGTACTTTTAAGCTATTTGAAGATTGTCAATAATATAAGTCATTTTATATTTTTCAATAAGTATTTATTGAAACTCTACCATATTTGTCCATTTCTTTATTATTTATTTCATGTTTATAGTCTATCTCCCTTAGGATAGCAATGGGGCGGCTCTAATTGAGTACCTATCCACCCCCAACCCATTTATATCTGTTTAACTCTAATTTGACTGGGTATTCAAGTGGGGATGGAAATGAATTTAGTACCCAAGCTTGTGATTAGTTGGGAGCGGGGATCAGGCTCTCCCCATCTCCACCCACTCCCCCACCCTATTATTTATCTATTTTTAACATGGTTAGACTTTTTTAAAAATGTTTATTACTTGTATTATTTTTTTAAGTTTTAATTCGTTTGATTTTGTGGCATGGATATTATTATTTTGTGTTTAGTATGATTATTGAAAAATAATAAATCTAATTCTCCACTTGACCCCTTAAAAAAAAATATCTTTATTGGTCTCCAATTCCTCGACAATTTTGGATGGGATGGGGGCTAGATTTCACATCCTTGAGTGCAGGGATGAAGAATAATTAGGGGAGGTTGGGTTGAGGATAGAGACAAGGTAGGGAGGTAGGAATGCGGCAGGGGTTGGGATCCACACCCGTCCCCATTGCCATCCATAATATATCTTCTTATCTATTGAGGATATAAATAATATTTTGTTTCAAAACCTGTCTTATTTGCAATGTCTTTAATTATTATGCATATAAGTCCAAAGAAACTGTAAATCCTTTTATATTTTTAAACATTTTTTTAATATGTACTTGTCTCTTATAAATTATTCTACTATTTCTTGATGCTATAGAGTTTTGTTTAGAAATTTTTACGTTGGATTTCGAAAAACATAATAATTTATAAGAGGAGATTTGAATCCCAAAAGTGAAATCTTTATTTATAGATGATGTAAAGAGTACTTTGTTAAAAGAATTTGTCTTTTTTTTAAAACCCTTAATTATTACACGTCTGTTCAAAATAACATATATTCCTATATTTCTAACCCGAGACAATAATAAAAATTATAATTACATACCAGGAATATCCAACTTGATGCGGTTTCCAAATATTACATAATGATTATCTGTGAAAGCCCAATCGTGGATCATAAGATGATCTGGGATGTTGAATTCTTGTTTTTGTAGCAAGTTGAAATTTGAGTCAAATTCTGCATGTTAAAAAAAAATTAAAATTTGTGATTATATAGTGCATAATTAAAAAAATAAAATTAAAGTTTGTGATTATAAATAAAAAAATAAAAATAGTTAATGATTAAAAAAGATAAAATAAATTGACAGAAAAATTAAAATACTTTATAATTAATTTCTCATAAAAATAATTACCAGAAAGTCCCAAAAAATAATTTAATCAATTGGAAGCCCTCCACCAAGGAAAAGGAAAAAAAGAAAAAGAACAAAAGTGATAAAGTCCGATATATGCTATCTTGTCCAATTTCTCTAATTAGACATTGCCGTCCAGTGTCCACAAAGATGCTCTCTGTGTCTTAGTTTGTAAGGGATCTTTCCAACTTGTCCCCCAACCACAAAAAAATATATTGAATTTTTTTCTTTGATAATCATACTATTTAATTTATATATCTTAAATTTTGTAAAATTTATATATAAAATAAAAAATATTGAATATTAATAAATGTTCAAAACACATATTATAAAAATAAATTTGTATTTAATCGTTATTAGCATACAAACTGACCTTAAACTGACTCGCTATGCAAACAAACAGAGTTTGAGTCTATCGAAACAGAATTTTTTATTTTAATTATTATATATAAAATCTGTTAAAAAATTAAATTCGAACTCGACCTTAAACTTGAATTCAAATTGAATTTTTAAAATTTGATCAAGTTTGAATTTATAAAAATATTTCAAATCAAGTTCAAATTTGAGTCAACTTGACTCGTTTATAAGCTGCTTTGCTTACCGAAGAAAGTGAAATTGCTACGAGGGAGTAACATGTCCTCAGCGTTGCATGACATGATTAGAAGCCTGTTTCTTCTGCTATCGATCTTGTAATGGGACAATAATCTCTTCGGTGGCATCTTGAATACTCCTGCCACAAATTTATTATTTCATCATTTTATATTTATATATAAATTTCGTGCTACTAATTTTAATAAAATTATTTTTACTATATAACGTAATATAAATTAAAATAATATACACAAATCCCGTATTTATAAAATAAAATCTATAATTATTATTTATACCATTTTTTATAAGAATACAACTTAAGCATAATTTTGTTAGTAGAATTTTATTACGTAACATTATTTGTTAAAATTATTTGTCATAAAATTGTTGGTTGGTATAAAAAAAATGAAAGCATTTATGATGATTTACTTTTCTCAGATCTATATTATAAAAAAAAATCAAAAAATCCCAAAAGTTAAGAAATTTGATTAAATAAAGTCTTGACTTTTTCTGACAAGTAACCACTAATTTTCTCCCGTTATCAAAAATTGATGAAAGTTAATTTATAATTTTTAAAATACCTTTTAATTGTGAAAAAAATTCAAAAATTTAAATTCGAAATCTCTCACAATAAAATTGAAGGTTTGTCAACAAGGTCATAATTATTCAATTTCTGGAATAATTATGACATTGATCTATAATTCAAATTTAAATTCTTAAATTTTGTTACTCAATTAAAGGGTAATTTTAAAAATTATATATTTATTTCTACCCAATTTTAATTATAGTAAAAATTTGTGAAGTTATTTATCTTAAAAAAATAAAAATAAAATTTTAGTTGATCAAACCAGCCCTTAAATTTGGAATTTGTTTAGATTTAACCCCCCAAAGAATTCATGCTTACCATAGAGGATTGGCTTCAAAATCTCAGCAGCCAAATCCAAAACATTCATCTTACGGAATCCTTCTTCTTCATCATCATCATCATCATCATTTTCTTTCTTCCATTGATCACCACCATTAACAATATCAAAAAATCTCCCAACAGTATCCAACGATCCAGATTCAATTTCATAAGGATCACCACCTTCCCATAAACAAAGCAATCTCCCACCCCATTTTAACACACTAGTATTCGCCACATTTTTCATTACTTTGGTATTTCCCACCATTTTTCCCCCTTTTAAAACTGAAAACGGACCTCTATGTGTAAACCGCCATTGGCCAGTAACGGGGTCACGTTCTTCCACTTGTGCTTCCGTTTGAATGTACTTAGCCATAAACTCAACTTTATTAACGCCGTTAATTATTTTAAACGTTCTCAGGTATCCATGTCCGTCTAATGGATGTACCGTCGATCCGTGATCGTCCGTGAAAAGTCCCGGTCCGGTGAGATAATACGTTCCCGATGGAAAATCAGCCGGAATTTCTCCGTCGATTATACGGAGAGTGATCGGTTCGGTTGTTTCGGAACGCTGAGAGACGAAGAGAAATTGGTAATCCCAAAAAGCGGTTATTTTGTCGTCGATTAGTTGTTCCGGCGGTGGCGCGACGTCTAAGCCGGGTGGTGCTGTGATGGAGATAGCTCTTGGAATGATATTATTGGTTGGGGGGAATGTAATATTGTTGTGATTGTGTGCTGTAGGTGGTGGTTTTTTTGCCGGCGGGAGGAGATTTGGGGGAATAGTATTATTATGGGAAGCTTTGGCCTGCATTTTTTTGAGCTAATTCAGTTGATTGTTGGGGGTGGAAGTGAATGATGCAAAAGACTCACTAGATCAACTGTATTTATAATAGCCACAATGCTAATTTGCTTTTAGCTTTCAAAAATTAAAAAAATTATTTTTGAAAGTCATTGTAACTTAGATATTAATATTGTTAAAAATAAATTTATTTAAAATAATTTTTTTATAAATATTTATTTTTAATTACTTAAAACAAAGCATCGAGAATGATTAATAGGCGCATATAATATTTATACGAATCTTCATTTGAATTAAGTAAGACCATAAAAACACAAAAAACTCTCCTAAAACATACAGTTATATAATAAAAAACAGCTAAACCTGTATATAAATTATGATTTTTTTAATTTTTGCTCTTAAATAAATTTCAAATGGTTAAAAATACTCACACAAGAAGTGAAATCCGATTGAAATATATGGTGAAAATGGGTTGAATCGATCAAATTACCCTGCTTAATTATGGACATATTTTGCACTTCAAAAATGTTTTAAGAGAAAAAAATTAGTATTAAAGTACTAAAATAAAATTTTTGATGTGATTAGCTGTGTGCAAATAATTAAGAGATATTTTAAATTTTTTCTTTAAATTTCCATTTTTATAAAATCAATGTTGAACCATTGTTTACTTTTTTTTTTCTTATAAAATTTTGTACTCTTACTAATTAATTATCCTAATTCAAACTCAGTTCACTTCACTCTCACTTAGTAAAATTTTCATGTAGTAAAAATTCGTATCCATACCTCTTTTTCTCTTATATTAATTAATATTAACATTTCACTTCTTAACTTATTGATAATCAATCACTAGAATAAGGCTAGTTCCGAAACTGCAAAGTTGGTATCAATGAGTAAAGTTCAAATTCTGAGAATTCTTACCTCTCCAATGTGGGGTGGTTCCTTGTGCGCACTAGTATCTGGCCTCCAGTCAGTGGGGCTGCTGAGTTACCGTGATTTATATCCTCTATTTGGATGTCGGACAATCTGGTAGAAATCCTGTAGGTGAGGGGTAGAGTTTTTTTTGCTGGTGGAAATTTAAAGAAATAAAAAAAGAAATTGTAGTGTTAAAATTAACAAATTTATGCCAATGACAAAGTGAGACATGGTTTTGTGAAATGCACTTTAGATTTGCATGGTGGGATCTCTGTCACCATATTGAATAAATTACATTGATTGAGACAATAATGTGTTTGGCCACTTTGAGAGATGAAAACTTCTATTTGTTGGAAGACAAAGCTTTGATAATATTTTTGTTTGATCCTAATAAGGACATATATATATATATATTTGCCGTTGCTATTTTAATTTTTTGGAATATGCCTTCTTAGTTGCAAACAAATTTAGTACACACATAATATCCAATGACAGAGCAACCCACTCAAATACTTCCAATTTGCACAACTTAGTTCCCTCAAGAAATAGAATTTCATCAAACCCAAACAAACAAGTACGATAATTTCAAGAAATAGTAAAAACTATAGCAAGATATATATATTTTGTTTAATAAAGCAATTAAAAAAATGTATTTTCAAAAGTTTTTTCGAAAGATATTAGAGAAATTTGTGATAAATAAACTTTAACTATTTATAGTTTAAAAAAAAAAATAATCACAATCTTAATTTTTTATTTTTATATACATAAACTATTTTGCGTTTATTTTTTTATCATCCACCACTATTTAGAATATTAGTTTATGTACAAAATATAAAACACCTATGATATTTGTGAAATAATTGTAAATTCATTTGCATACATCACCTCCTTCTAAATTAAACTCGGATAAAAATATTGTTATAAAATTTGCTTATTAACCTTTATTATTTTTATTTAATTTTATCACATAATTAATGAGATCAGACAATTTACTATTGCAAAAAGAGTCATAACTCACAACCATTGCATATGCTCAGGGACGGAACCAGCAAGGGGTTCGGGTGGACTCGAGCCCAGAAAATTTTGAAAACTTTAAAAGTTTTAGATATTTTACATTCAAGCCCCCTAGTTTTTTTATTCCGGAGTGATGGGTAATCATTCATCGTGAGTGATGGGTGATCAATCCTTATTGGTAATGTGCGATTACCTATTTTTTTTTAATTTTAGAATTATAATGCTATTTCGTGAGTGATGGATAATTATTCCTCGTGAGTAATGGATGATCATTCCTCATTGGTAATGAACGATTATTTATTTTTTTGCTATTTTATTTGTAAATTTGAAATTGTTTGAATAATTTTATACTTGAAATGCATCTATAAAATAGATAAAATTATAGCAATTATTGTTCTTCGTCCCCCAACATTTTTGTCTTAATTACGTTTCTGCATATGCTTGGTTTTGTTGGGATCCGCAATTGTACAATGATGATGGATTATAAAAAAATAAATAAAAATAGTGTAAATATATAACATATTAAAAATAAAGACTAAGGTAATCATAAATAATTGAAGTTACTACTTATTATTATCAGTTTCTCGAAAAATAATATAATATTTTTTATTTTAATAAAATACTCGTTAGAAGCGTTTTTGAAAACTTTTTTTTCAATCTTCTAAATTAGGATCATATCTAATAAATAGACAATAGAACAATTATAAATATCTTATTTTAAATTAAAAACAAAGTGAATATTATACCTGTTTTCCTTTTATAAAGTTTATTTTTAACTTTATAAGATTGTAGTTAGACTTAATTTGTTTGATTCTCTCACTTAACCTCCACAAATAGTGTAATACTTGTTGTACTTAAAAGGGGTTAATGTTACTTTTTTTTTTTTTACTTTGTCAATTATAAGATCATATTTAATGAACATTTTTCGATTTGTACATTCTTATTAATAATAAATTTAAATCTTTTTTGTTATTTCAATATTGAAATTAGTAGAAAAAATAACGGGGAGAGGGAAAAGTTTAAAAGACATTATAATCTATTAAAAAAACATATAAAATTACGTATTTTTAAGGAGTCAATAAACATAATTCGAAAATTTATATGTATAGTGCGAAAAGATTCATTTTTTCTCGCCAAAATTTCTCTCTATAACTCAAAATTTAAATTTTTCACATTCAAATTGTATTTTTTATAATATATTCAAGAAAAAACATTTAAAATTACATATTTTCTAATGTAAAATTATAACAAGTAAAAAGTTCAAAAAAATATATTAATAATATAATAATTATTATCAAACTTATAAATCGCGTTTTAGAAAGGTTGGGTGAGAGCCGGACATAATTATTGTTGGTGTGGAAAAGTAGAAATTATGATAGAATGATGATGCGAATTAGTGTTGGTATGCGTTGATACTGGAAACATAATGACAAGGAAAGAGCCCACATTCCCTACCCTGGGCCGTCTAATTTGGAATTTGATGACGTCATCTACCCTTCTTCAAAATTCAACACTTTCATAATGGACGCTCCAGTCCAGAGCAGAAGTGGTCTGTATATGCGTTTAGGGCGTAGTTTAATTAGTTTTAAAATTATAAAATTAGTATTAAAAGTTAAGATTTAAATTTTAATAGTGATAGTGTGATAATTTTAATATTTTTAATGTAAGAATAGTTTTTTGTACCGATTAATATCTGACCTCCAATCTGTAGAACTTTTAAGACACTGTGATTTATATCTTCCTTTTGAACATTAAAGCAGTCTAATAAAAGTTTTGTAAGTAAGGAATTTTATCTTTTAATATTATTTTAATATTAGAAAGTGGCCAGTATTGCATGGGGGTTTCAAAATTGGGTTATTTTTTACCCAAGTCCAATCAGTGTTGTTGCGATTGTGTGGATCCTCAAGTAATGGTAGGCCCATAAAGTTAATATATAAAATAAATAAATAACCCAATTGCCTTGTATGCGTTGTTGTCATTTACGGAGAAGTGGAAGGGGCATCTTGGCTTGCATCATTAACCCACCATATAGGTTTGTTAGGAGTTGACTGATTATTTCTTTTCATTTTGTCTCTTTCTTCTTTGATGCTTTTAGAATCTAATATAAGTATAGATTCTCAAATAGGAAAAAAAAAATTTTATTTTGGGTGTCAAATTTATGAAATATGTTTGCAAATCTAGAAAAAATTGAATAATAAATATATTTTACAAATGTAGAAAATATGAGAGATGGAACATGATTTATCAGGACAAGTTCAATAAAAAATAACATTAAAAAATCTCAATATAATCAGTGATTAAATTAGTAATCGATCTGGTTAGATATACTTGTGGGTCAAAAGACCAACAAGTCTATATAGGAAGTGTTAGTGAACATAATGTGAAGGTAAAATGAATAATTTAAAAATTGTATAATTTTTTATTTATAGTTTCGTGAATATTCAATTATTAATTACCATTAATTATTTATTATCTCGTAATATTTAAAAGTAAGATAATATAAATAAATATATAATTTTATTTTATTTACGTAATTTTTTTTCATAATATTCAATAAAATATTCAACTTTGTATATAAAATGAAGAATAGATAAAAATTTATTACGAGATAAAATGTTGAAATAGTATAAAATTTATTATGGTTGTAAATGTTAAATTAATACAAATAAAAGGGGCGAATATGTATAATGTATAATCTTGAGGGATAAAATGACATTAATGAAACTTCGTGGCGGTAAATAGAAGTTTATTGGCGCTACTTTCTTCAGAGTTACTATTTTAGCCTTCACTTGTAACCAAGATTAGTACGTGAAACGGCTGGAATTCTGTAACATGTTAAGGTTAGTTTCGTCATCCTGCATCCCAGTCCACCTTCCGGTTGATTTGAAAAGGGTTGGCTTCCGCCACCGCTCACCGACTTCCTCGCTAACTCTTCCAACTGCAAGCAACATGAGTTACGAGCAGAGACTAATCGCCGCCGCTAAGTGTATCTACTCCGGGGATTCGTCGGCAGGAGATGGCACTTCGGTTGAGCCGGTTGACTTCGGCATCACAGCTACCCTCAAGCCTCACCAAATAGAAGGTGTCTCGTGGCTTATTAGACGATACCTTCGCGGCGTCAACGTCATTCTGGGTAATATTTCGTTGACCAATAGAACAGAGGATATATGTGTATGTCATATTTCCTTGTGTTATTTTGCATTCTCATGAAAAAAGTGGCGAATAAATTTTGAATCCTTCCTACTTACTCTTGTTTATTGATGGCTGCATTTCCGGTTTGTGTTTTTGCAGGAGATGAGGTATGGGTTTTCGCTGAATTACCTCAACGAACATCACGGAATTGCTTTCTTAGTTAATGTTTTCCTTTTGATTATTGGAAATGGGAGTTGGCGGTTCAGAATTTGATATATATTTCGCTTCTAATGCAAATTGAAAGACAAAAAGCATCAAGCTCGAGCGTTGGAAATGTTTAAATTTGTGCGAGGCTGAGGAAGCTCTCTGAAATCAATTTATATCAATTGGTTATTTTGAAGGATCTTTTTCAAGCTATAGTTCTAGATTTTTGAACTAGGTCCTGAGCACCAAATCACTCCACATTACTTGTTTTGTCGGGCGAATTTGAGGACTCTATTAAGCATGTAATCTGTGAATAAGTCAGATACCATTTTCATGCAAATGCTTGGTTTTCTTCATTTTTGGTTCGAGATTATATACTAGTCACATAACATTCCGATGATGGTAGAGGGGACCTATACTATGCTTCTATAGAACATTATCTGCTTGTCATATGTGAAAGCACCCTCATTATTTCTTAATGAGTATGTTTACTGGCAGATGGGACTGGGGAAGACATTACAAGCAATCTCTTTCTTAAGTTACTTGAAAGTTTGTCAGAAGACTCCTGGACCATTTTGTGAGTATAGCTTTGGGCTTTGCAGGCTTCATTTCTGTTCTGTATGAAAATTTGTGAAACTTCTAGTCCCTGACATGTTCTTAGCTTTCATAATCTTTTGCAGTGATATTATGTCCTCTCAGCGTAATTGATGGTTGGGTGTCTGAAGTATCTAACTTTGCAACGAAGTTGAAGGTCCTTAGTTATGTTGGAGAAAAGGAGCACAGACGCAATCTGCGCATTAAGATGTATGAGCATGTGATTGATCCTATGTTATCATTAGATGTAAGTATTGGCTTTAACCTCTTATATTGATCCTACTCATTTTATCAAGCATGATTGATATGAATTCAAAAAGTTCTGGTCCCTTACAACTGTAACTGGAAGCACTCTTTCAAAATTGAGATGTGAAGGCAGATGCCACTGTAGTTGTAAGATAGTGATCGGACAAGTATATTGGTCTGTCTGGCATTTTGATATTCTGGTGGTTTGATGTTTCAGGTGTCTTCATTACCATTTGATTTGCTGTTGACAACATACGACATTGCACTAATTGATCAGGATTTTCTTTCTCAAATTCCATGGCAATTTGCAATAATTGATGAAGCGCAGAGATTGAAAAATCCTTCCAGTGTATGTCTAAAATTAGATCTGTTCTGTTCATCTTTCTACTTGCACTTCTTCTGCAAAATCTCCTCCTACCCTAGAAACCAAGACACTGAGCAAAATACCAAATTCTGTCTGTCCTTAGTTATGCATAACTGTTAGGATTATTCTTTCACAGTGATACTGATCTAGTTGTTGCTGAACTTTCATAGGTCTTGTATAATGTCCTGAAAGAGCGGTTTCTGATACCAAGAAAGTTGCTGATGACTGGAACTCCTATCCAGAACAACCTTACTGAACTTTGGGCTTTGATGCACTTCTGTATGCCTCTTGTCTTTGGAAAATTGGAGCAGTTCCTCTCAGCATTCAAGGATGCTGGAGACCCTTCATGTAATTTGTTAACTTCGGTTATTATACACATGCTTTTTCCTATCATAAGTTTAAAGCTCATATTTCCAAAACTTGCACTATCTATGTAGATTATTATAGGTCAACAGTGTTTTTTGCACATAGAATTAGGGACATTTTCACATACAATTCTTATCAATTACTGTTCGTATCATTTTCTGGAATATTTCCACAGTTCCACATGCTTGCTTTATTCAGTGCTTTTCTCTGTTACCATTATTGTAAAACAATTAGTAATTAGTCAGTCCTCTTGCAAATCATTGATTTGGATTGGATCCATTATCCAATGTCTTGCTGCTTCGACATTAAGCTTTTCTTTCTTTGGATCATCAGTCTTTTATTCTTCCATTACCTTGTCCTTTTAAAGTTTATTTTTAGTTAAGAAGAATAGTTTTGAGGTGATTGAATTTTGCTCTGAGATTTGTCTTCCCAATCAGCAGGCCGTGATGGAGAAAAATCTCAAAAACAGTTCAGAACCTTAAAGTTTATACTTGGAGCACTCATGCTTCGAAGAACCAAATTAAAGCTCATTGACTCTGGAAATCTTATGCTCCCACCTCTTACTGAGATCACCATGTGAGTTCGCTCCTGAGGGTTTTGCATTTTGTAGTCAATTTTGTGAATTGTGAACTGGGAAGCGGGTAGCTTGCACAAGTTGTCAAATATCAAACAATCCAGTTATCTTTCAGTATTGATTTTAATTCATTCATTCCTTCTTTCTTTACTCTTTTTCTCGTTAGAAATGTAAATACATTTACTTAGAGATTCTCTTGTCTTTCTTCTTAAAGACATTCTCCAATAGTAGCTTATGGAAGATAATCCATTTGAAGCTTCAAGAATGCTACTTCATGCTAATGTTTATCATGAATATAGGAGTTTCTAAGAATGGGATTTAAGGATGAAAAATAAACTGGAGAAAGTCTTTCTTGTCACTGTAAAACTTGGTTGCATGTCTAATTAAATTTGAGCTTGATGCTGATTGCTTGAAGTACTTTTAAGAGGCTCTTGAAAATTGGTGTTGACAGGATGGCACCTTTGGTTTCTCTGCAAACAAAGGTTTATGTGTCAATATTGAGGAAAGAACTTCCAAAACTGCTTGCTTTCGCTTCTGGAGGCTCTAATACTCAGTCATTGCAGAACATTGTCAGTGAATTCTTCTATTCTGTGTGCATTTCTTTTTGGTTTGGGCAAGTTGCGATGTGATAAATGCTTAACGTTAATTTCCGGTTGAAAGCTTCTAGTTTCTTGATGGATAAATTACATCCTTTCATACAGGTAATTCAGCTACGGAAGGCTTGCAGCCATCCTTATCTTTTCCCCCGTATTGAGCCTGAACCATATGAAGAGGGTGAACACCTGGTTCAGGTATCAATGTACTTCTGATATGTTAGATGGTCCTTTGGATATTGAATATTGATTTTGTATAGGGACTTCTCAGGATCTCTTTCTTTCTTTCTTTCTTTCTTGTTTCTTGTTTATTTTTTTTTTTTTAAAATTTTTTTTGGGGTGGGGGGGTGGGGGGAGGGTACGAGGGGGTTTTAGAAAAGAATGATGTATTTGTAATATTCATGAGTTTGATTGATGAAATTAGTGGACAGTTGTTACTTTTCCTATCTGTTTCAAAAGTCTATTTTGTTCATTCCTCATTTTGTTTTTACCTTAAGTTTTCTGTCAGTTGTTTATGTGAGATTCTATGGTCTTTTGTGACATCTCAGGCTAGTGGGAAACTTTTAATTCTAGATAAACTACTTCAGAAGCTACATAATTCTGGACATCGGGTTCTTCTGTTTGCTCAGATGACGCACACACTTGATATATTACAGGTAATTGTAGTTATGCTTGTTAGGTGAAAAAGCATTAGATTGGTGCAGGCTCTTAACCATTCAGTCATCTCATTGTGTATTTTCAGGATTTTTTGGAGTTGAGGAAATATACCTATGAGCGCCTTGATGGTTCAATTCGTGCTGAGGAGCGATTTGCTGCAATAAGGAGTTTTAGCAAGCAGTCACATGTAAAAAACTCGTGTGTGGATGCCGAAGATAGCTGTGCCTTCGTATTTTTGATTTCTACCAGAGCTGGGGGAGTAGGATTGAATCTTGTGGCTGCTGATACTGTAAGTGCTGTGAAACCCCATTTTTTTTTAAAAAAGTTTTTTATAAAGGGAAAATAGCTACAGTTACCACCAGCTATTTATGAGAGTCTCATTATACCCAAAATCTTTAATTTTAATTTTTTCGTGCCATTACACTCTTTTTGAGTTTCTTTTCTTGGATCGCTACTGCTAACATAGTTGTTTTCGGCAACAGTGCATCGGTTTTCACTTTAAATACCCACCAACTATTTACACAAGTCTCACTATACCTAAAAACTATTTACGAAAGTCTCATTATAAAACCTCATCAGAAACTTCCATGTGGGTGGGTGGGTTTCCATAAATTGATACACAATTCTACTTCATGGGTATAAAATTATAAAAATGAAGAATATGAGTAAAATGATACTCTTTTAAATAGTTTCATAGTATTTAGAGGTATTTCCTTTTCAAAAAATTATTTATTTTAATACCTTGAATTTTGAGGCTGGGTTTGAATGTCTTAAGTACTAACTGGAAACTGGAAAGGTCGTCCACAAGCGCTTAAATGCCCTTGAACAGAATGAACATATCTTCCGTTCCTGATTCAGGATGTCGTGAATGAAGTTATATCAGGAAAGATGAAAGTACTACTCGACATTACAAAAGTAATATTATTCCTATTAGGTTTTAAACGTTGTCAGTTCAATGTCTTCTTTGAGCTGTATTTGAGTTGATTTTCTCTTCTTTGGGCACATTCATTCCTAGTCATTTCTTTGAGTGGATCTGTTTTGTGGTGTCCATTTATGTTGCTTTCTGACAAGTCAATCACAAGGCAGGTTATATTTTATGAGCAAGACTGGAATCCCCAGGTAGACAAGCAAGCCCTGCAGCGAGCACATCGGATTGGTCAAAATAGTCATGTCTTGTCCATAAACTTAGTTACGGCTCAGACAATAGAGGAGGTGAATTATAAAACATATTTGCTGGTTTCGATACATTTTGTTTGTAGCTGAGTTTATTTGCAAAAATGTAGGTTATTATGCGTAGGGCAGAACGCAAATTGTTGCTTAGCCACAATGTCATGGGAGATGATATTGATCTGGAAGGAAAAGAGATGGCAGGACCTGAAAGTGGTGATCTGCGATCCATAATACTTGGTTTACATATGTTTGACCCTCATCTTGAAAAATCAGATCATGTAAATATAAGTGAGTTGACAGAAATGGTGGAGAAGGTAGTTGCATTTCGCCACAAAATACAATCAGGAAGTGACGATAGGAAGTTTGAGATAGACCAAAGGTATATGTTGAATGGGCAAGGCTCTGTAGAACTACGAGGTCCAGAGTCAATTACATATGATCCTGGCTTGGATGAGGCATCATATCGTTCATGGGTGGAGAAGTTTAAAGAGGCATCACCAGTGAACAATGATATCGTGTTAGAAATGGCAAGTAGGAGAGGCTTACCTGAGGAGAAGCATCTTAAAGCTGATGCTGCAAGAAAGAAGGCAGCAGAGAAAAAACTTGCCAAATGGGAAGCTCTTGGGTATCATTCTCTTTCTGTCAATGACCCTATGATTCCCGAGGAAAGTGATGCATTTTCAGCATATGGTAATGTCCAATTTGTTTATGGGGATTGCACGCATCCTTCAAGAGATTCTCCATCAGAACATGCAATTATATTCAGGTAAAGTATTAATTGTTCAGCATTCTTAAGTACCTTTTCTTTCCATTTGGTCCATTAATTTTCTCAATTCCTTTTCCATGTATAAATGGCAGCTGTGTCGATGAGTCTGGAAACTGGGGCCGAGGGGGTCTGTTTGATGCACTAGCAAAACTTTCAGCTAATACTCCTCATGCATATGAACGAGCACATGAATTCGGTGATCTTCACCTGGGTGACCTGCATCTCATACCAATTGACGGTGAGTTCTCTGTCTTTGTCTAACTAAGGTCGGCCTGTTTTATTGCATCATGAAATATTAATTTTGCTTATGTTATATTATGGTGAATCTGACTTCATGAAACCCGTGTTTCCGTTTTCTATGCTTTCAGTTGTTCTTACTGTTTGAGATTAAGTTTGACTTGTATCTTACAGTGGGTTGTGGTGGTGAAGGAGGAAATGGTGATGATGTTAGCCTGTGGGTAGCTCTGGCAGTTGTGCAATCATATAATCCTAGGTGTAAAGTCCCTCGTGGCGATATATCTATTCCTCACCTGGAAACATGCCTGGCAAAAGTATCATATTCAGCTGCTCAAAATTCAGGTTCTTTTTCACTTTATAGAAAAGCTGCGATACTCTTTTCCTTTAAAGATTAAAAGTAATATGTTGTTACTTAGTTTACTGCTCGTGATATTACTTTTTTTTCGTCTTTTAGCTGCTGCTTATTAGTTGTTTATTATCGTTCTTGACTGATTCTTGATCGGGTGTGCATTTTAGTTTGATTTTAAGCATCAGAACTATTAGCATACTGGTGAAGTGATTGTTATACTTAGATTTCTTAGTGCTTCAAGTGGTCAACAGAGCATGATATGTTTACTTTCTTTTGTTCTCTGAATACTTGCATTCATACAGTGCGGCTATAAAATGTTCTATCATGTCTTGATATGTTCCTTTCCTCCTGTAAAGCTTCAATCCATATGCCAAGGATTGGTTATCAAGACGGATCAGATCGCTCAGAATGGTATACTGTTGAACGACTTCTGCGGAAATATGCTGCTCTATATGGCATAAAATTTTTTGTGTAGGTTTCTGTTTCTTTATAACTTTTCTCTCTTTTTACCTTAGGCTTAAATCAGCTATGCGAATATGCGATATGCATGTGCTTATTTAGGCTTGAACCAACCTCAAATTTATCACGTTTAGAAGTAAATCCATTTCCAGGAACCTTTTAGATCCCAATTAAATCTCCAGTTAGGCAAGTTCTTTACCTGGTGAACTTCTTTTCCCAATTTATATAATTTAGGTATAAACAGGATATTACTCTATGCACATGACTGTTTTCATGTTAAATCTTTGTAGTAAGTGATTTTGGTTGAATATCCACTTGTGCAGGTACTACTATCGGCGTTCTGGTTAAAGTCAAGTGCTTGCCGATCTCTTCTTCCATGGAATCTAATACTTATCTTTGTGAAAGAAAGCAGTAACCTTAAATGTAAGAATTCAGCATTTCCTTCCCACAAGAATGCAATATTCCTTTCTTTCATTTATGCTTCCGCAACCTTGGAGAACCAGAAAGGGCCAATCACAATGCAAACCCTTTGGTGTGCTTTGGGTAGTCAGCAAATACACCAGAGATCAGGTGTGCTATCCAAATAAAAATATCAGGGCTAGACTCCTCTCTCTCATTATTTCAGTATAAAAAGGGAAAAAAGAAAAGAAAAGAAACAAATGTTGGATACATAATGTTGTAATCATCATACAGCAAGCCTTATCTTCTAACAGAAATACATACTCTTTTATTCGTGTTGCACATGGATATCTTCAGACCAACACACTAGTCAATTCTCTTGCATCTAATCATATATTTTTTAATATTAAGTTTGATGAATTTTGACATATCTCGTAAGCTATAGCAACACACATACTACTGTACAATCTACAGTTCCCCAATTTTGAAACGGTGATTCCGCAGTAGGCTTTGGCAGTGCTTCCGAGCATGTCAACTTTACCAGTAAGGTAGTACTTAACCAACCCCAGATGATCCAATGGCTTGAATTGCAGAGGATGCAGTTGATCCACCAACTCTTCTGGTATGTCTATCATCCCTTGATTGAAAGAGAAAAAAGTTAGGCAGTATCTTGGCTTGTCTCCCTTCATCATGATCACTTGATGCCTGGCGGATTTTATTCTACCATTGCTCCATGCCTAATTAGTTTTTCCAGCCAATTAAAAAGCAATACCTAGTCATTTTGAAGAAGCAAAGAAACAGTTGCAATTTTGGAAGATATATCGTTGAGTATGTACCTCATAGGCATCACCAGCCATGATCACAAAAGAATTAGGTGGAAAATCAACGTTAATCCATTCTCCATTTCTTGCCTGTACTCGGAGTGCATTGACTTGGTTTTGGTGGATTATGGTTAGGAAGCTTTTATCTGTATGGATATTTGAACCCATATTGCTATTGCCCGTGTCCTGTTGGGGTGTTGTATATTTTATAGGTCGAAGAAGATAGGTAGTTGATTCAACATGTTGCTCAAAATGCTTCTGTGCCCCATAGCTCTGGAAAACCATTTTGTCCACTAATCTTTCCAGTTCAGCCATTGACTTAGCATAAGATAACACAGCATCACTAGCACCCCATGAAGGAAATAAGTTACTAACAAGATTTTACACTATTTTTTTTTAACAACAGGAGTTTTTAAGGGGAGGAATGCATACCAGAATCGCTTGTTTCCAGACGGCCACATGAGGTTGCTGAATCTTTCAACTCCTTCAACAGTTGTTGCATCTGGAATTCCCATGCTTTCATGAAGAGGAGCATTAGGAAGTTGTCCAATATATCCAAAGAAGGCTATATCGCTACTGTTTTGAACTTTGGTTTCTATGGGAAGATCAAACAAGTCTTTCAATAAATCAAAGACTTCTTTGTTTAGCTCTGAAGGGACTTGATCATATAGGGCTAGAAAGCAACCGTGCTCTTCAAGAGCACCGCGGACATCGGCACACGCTTGATTCCAGGAAGTGGTGTTGGGTTTCAAGTTTTCTTTGGTGAGGTCAACAATGGGAAGATTTGAAACGGTTTCAGAGGCCATGGCTAATATTGGTGAGGGTTGTTCCTTCCTTTTTCTCTCCATGCTAATATATTATCAATCTGAGGTGAATGCTTGGGTGTTTGAATTGTCTTTTCTGAAGATGCTAATCTATTATTTTTCTTTCTTGGGTTTGGTATGCATAGTTGATGCAGGAGGCCCTCATATTCATCAGCAAATTTGAGGTTTTCTTGATATAATAAGATGGTGTATGGCCTCTTACATATTATATTAAAGGCACTGTGTGCTAGTTTTTTTTATTTGTTTGTTTTATATATCGTAGTTTTTGAGAATTTTTAATACATGTGTGCCTTTTATATTACTCGTCTACAGTGGTTTAGAATAAACTAAAATACATTATATATAATGAAAAGAATTCAGGAATGAATTGGATTTTAAACACTCGAAGAAAAAAAAACAAAAGGTTGAATTTGGATGACTTTCTTCCTTTCCTCATACATTTTCTTCTTAATCGTTTTTTATGGGAAGAAAAAAGCAAGAATTTAGAAACAACGTACAAGTCATGATAATTACTTGCAATTTTTCTTGAGCAATTAACAGAGCTAATGGTGTGTATTTGATTTACAATTCGATTTTCAATCAAAAATTTGATTTTTATTTTGGTATTGGATAAAAAAATTGACTTTCATTTCGATTTGGTTCGACTTAAATCGTTTTTTTTTTTATTTTACAAAATTGAATTTCAAATTTATAAAATTCACCAATTTTAATTCAAATCCTACTTTACAAGATTTATCAATGTCAATTTTACGAAATTTAATTTTAAATCAGAATCTAAGAATTAGAATTCTAATTCTATAATATTATCATATTTATCACTTTATTAGTTATACACATCATATTCATGTTTTGCACACACACATATATATCTTTTTAAAAATTTACAATGTTTTCTCTTTATAAAATTTTCATTCACTTTCTCTCTCTAAAATTTATGACATTTTTCTCTTTCTAGAATTTCTACTCATTTTCTCTCTATAATTTATGACACTTTCTCTTTCTAAAATTCCCACTCACTTTCTCTTTTTAGAATTTTTACCCACTTTCTCTCTAGAATTTTTGCACATTTTCTCTTTTTAAAATTCTCGATATTTATATTGGAAGAAATTGGATAAAAAAATAAATAGACCCAATGGCAAGGTTATTTGGTTTATAATTTTAAAATAAAAAATTTAAATCGTATTTATTAAATAAATCATAATCGAATCGAATAAATTAAAAATCGAATAGATCGAATCAAATGGGAAAAAATATTTTGATTTGGTTCGATTTTTTATTTTAATCGAATAGTGTACCCTCCTAAACAGAGCTATAGTATCCTCTACAATATTCCTCTAAAATTAAGGAAAACTAGGTAATTTGATAACACTATCTGGTATGTTTAAAATTATTGTTTCGATACAAGATTTTAAAGCCCTGCTTTAAAAGGAATCTTAGTACCAGGTAACCAATAATCACCATCAACGAATTTTTCAACTGTGAAATCGGACGCTTCATCTAGGCTAGTTATGACATGAAAGCCCGGCCATTTAACCCTATTAGCTGTTGACGAGCCATTGCCGGTATTAAGATACTCTCCATAAAATAAAGTGTTTGGAACTAATTCACCCTTCCTCCAAGGCATCCAACCAGCAGGGTCAATTAAATTATCAAGAAATGTTTTCATAAACACAGTTCTGGAATAATTTCGCCACGGCCTTCCCAAAAATGTCTTAACTGTATCTTGGTATGGTGCAAAATCAGAAGCAGCTGTGACCTTACAATTTTGGATAATAATTCCAGTAGTTTGGTTCGGATTAGTTCTGCCTTGAGCCGTTAGAGTATTGATCTTGCTTGGAGAGTTTCTTGCAAAAATATTACAATTTTGAAACACAGCAGCAGCATTTCCAAATATGAAATCAACTGTTCCATAGATATCACATTCTCTATAGAATTGTCTATTTGCGAGGACACATAAAGTGTCTTGATATCCTTCGAAACTGCATTGGTAAAATGCTGAGCAATCTGAGGAAGATAGAAGAGCTACTGCTTGATGGTTTTGGGGTCCTGCTGTGTTCCTAAATGTTATGCCACGAGCAGTGAATCCCTCACCCGTAACAGCTAAAAAATGTCAATTAATTATCAATCAACTAATATTATAATTAAGAAAAAAATCTCTTACGGCACTGTCCATGAGGGGGACATGAACCTCTTGATCCATGTTAAGCACATCACTTATATGATTATGCGTTGATTTGTTATGTGGATCATGTTCCTATTTAGGAAAACACGGATAACTTATACTACTTTCGATCAAGAATATAAGTCTTTTTACACACGAATTAAGGATGAAGAAATAATATAATTTTTAAGGTACCTCAATAAATAAGGAAAGAGAAAGAAAGGAAGAGAGGTAAATAGATGAATTAAAAGAGGATAGAGTTGGAAAATAGATAATAAATACACATTGAAATGTATAAAAAGACTTATAATTTTGATTAAAAAAACTTATATTTCAGACCGAAGATAATATATAGTTTAATATGAACCAAAAGGTTAAACTGTCTTTATTCTCCATTATTTAAAATAAATTCCTTTTAACTTATTTCAAACTATAAGTTAATTTTATCTATTCTCGGACTACTTATTATATGTGTTTACTTTTAAAAAAAACTGAAAACATAATTTTGAAAAGTTATCATAGGTTCTTTTCAAAATTTTCTTCTGATTATTGATAAAATTAAAAACTAAAGATATTACATTAATTTTTTTGAAACAATTTTTTTAAAAAGTATCATTTTCAATAGCTTATGAAATAGGGACGGGAAAATTCCCTTAAAAAACAGGGATTTGTCCCTTTCCATTCCGATTCCTCGACTTTAATGGAAGATGGGATGGAAAAAGCAGGAATGAAACGAGAATGGGATTTCATTTCTCCTGTCCCATCTCGTCCCATCTCATCCCATCTCTACTCTAATCTCGTTCCAATCCCATCACTATAAATATTTAATTCCTTTATTAGTAGTATTACTTTACCTATTTCATAATACAAATATTTTTCCAAACTTCTCTAATTAACAATATAATTATAGAGGTTTAAATGAGATTAAAATACCATATGTTCTGGTGGAACTAAATGTAAGTTTTTGTCCCGTGGAGCTGAACCGATTATTTTCGTCCCATTTTCTCAGTGGGACGAGGATGTGATTGATTTTATCCCCAGAACACAAACATATATTTCCAACATAATTATAAACAGGACAAAACAGGAATAGTATAATCATGAAAAATTAAGGTTGTCTTACCGACTGTGGGTGTTTTAAAAGTGGTAAAGCCTCCTCCAACGCTATTGTTTCCTGTTATTATCGTTTTTCCAATTCCATCTCCCACCAACATAATTCTTGAACATGTTATATTAACATTCTCAACATATATCCCGGCCATCACATAAATTACAAACCTCTTATTTCCTCTTCGTTTTGATGCCGCCATTGCCAGAGCTTCTCCCACTGTCTTATACTTCCCTGATCCATTTTGTGCCACTACAATGTCTGGCACCACACCTGAATAATATCTCAACAGTTTCCTGTCCTCACTTGATAAACAAATTGGTGGAAATGATCTTTTTTCACCATCATAATTCCCTTTATTTTCTGCTAAGCAATTTCCAATCAATACACCTAAGTTATTCTTGAATATCAAAGGCATCACATTACTGTTATCGGCCATTTTTAAATCAACAAACCCTTGTTTGCATGTTTCTAGATTAGTTAGAGCAGTACTCAACCACATTTGTACATCAGATGCCGAGGGTTTTCTAGTGTAATCGAGGGTTTGATTGAGTATCGTTACGATGGAATCATGAAGTTCTAAACAATCAACCCAAGCTGCTTTTTCCATCTCGTCACGGCATATATCGCCTAATGAATATACGTTTGCTCGGACAGCCATGGCATGGTCTAAAGCAACTTGAAGGCACCCTTTGAGAGAATCAGAATTTCCTTTGATTGGAGGAATAATGAATAGAATGAGAAGAATTAGCCATGAAAGAGCCATTTTTAATTCACAGACTATTATTGAAGCTTATGGCAAAACCTCACCTATATAATAACCATCAATACTGCTGCAATTTAAGGGAAATCCGTGGGCTAGACCATCTCTTATGGTCCTGGCCCCACTTTTAATATTAAAAAATTGCTATTACTCTACTCTTTTAATTTCTCATCTCGTCTAGTGCATCTTCCATTACATTTTTTTATAATGGTTTTATAAATAAAAATCGGGTTAATTCTGTTTTACTATTCTATTATTTGGCTATTTGACAATTTAATATCACATGTTTATTGATTGATAATTAGTGACCAAATTAATTTTGTTGGAAATATTGTGGTTCATAATCAAATATGATTTTTTTGACTATTTGCAAAGATTTAAACATGAAAACTTATCTATTTTCTTCTCGTATGTCGGAGGCAAAATGAGAATTCATGTTAAATACTTTACGAACAATAAAAAAATCACAAATGATAGTGGATCTCAGTATTTTTGGCAAAACTAATTTGGTCGAAATTCTAATTTGATCACTTAATCGTCAATCAACAAATATGTGGGACTAAAAGATCAAATGACCAAACAAAAAGATACTAAAATAGAATTAACTCATATAAATCATATAGAATAAAAGATAGATTATAAATTGTAAAAGATAAACTGTAAGGAAAAGGTATTACTACAAGAAATGTCCGAAAGATGTATACTAGAAGATATATTAGACGATTATGAGATATACGGAGAAATTAAAAACAAAAAAAGAAATAAAGAGGTAAAGAGAGTTGGAGGAATTTTTTATATTATAATGTAGGGCCAGGACCATTGAGGATGGTGTAGCACCTAGATTTTTGCATTTTAAGGCATATGATAGGGATGTTACCTCATTTGAAAATAGGTACATTTTATTTAGCCAAAAAAAGAGAAAAGGTAAATTGAAATGTACATGAAACTTAAATAAAGATTATTTATTATTTCTATAAAGTAATTTTGTCTTTCTCCAATCGTTTAATTCTGGTTTTATCACCTACTTTCCTACTTTAAATTTAAACGATATAATTAAGGAAAAGTCTATTATAAATCCGATCAATGGATGGCGACATAAATTTCTTGAATTATATTAAGCCATATTATATGTAAGCAGTTGATATCTAGATCCTCCGTGTGAATATTGTCTTCGCTCTAAAAACAATGAAAGGCAGTATTAATTAATGGATGACATGGCTTAATATAGTCGAGTAATTTATGTTCCTACTCATGAATCGAGTTTATAACATATTTTTTTGTTCGAACTACATTCCTTCCCCTAATATATAAAAAATGATTAATTACATTTTTCCATTTAGATTTGTCCAAAATACAATTTCATTCATCTGTTTTGCAGTATATATTACAAATTTTCATAACTAACTAATTCATATTACTTATTTTATTAAAAAATTATCAGAAAATAATAATTTGGAAGCAAAAAACTTAAAGTTTTCATGAGATATCATTTCGCATGTCTAATTTTTATTTACTATCATATATTAAGACCATAATATCGTTACTAAAATTCTTTTATTAGTCTTATTTTTATAATGAGAGATATTATTGTCTTAATATATGATAATAAACATGAAGTATTCTACTTTCTATGATATAAACTGGTCAATTCTCTTTCGTATCAGTTGCTATTAGATTTGATGGTGATGAAATGATACTGTTTTCTGATAAGAACCCTCTTTCTAATCATCTAAAATTATCGCTTCTTCGAAAATATGTGATATATTCCAATTCTGCTAGAGACATTTATCTTTTTTTTTTTCATATTTTCTTAATTCTTGCTTGATTAATACAAAATCTTCATTTAAACCAAACTCGCAAAATAATATTTAGTAATATTTTAAATTATTTACTGTAAAATTATTATTTTTTAATAATTTTTTTATTAAAATTAGTAGTAAGGATTAATTTATTATGAAAATATATAAATGATAAGAATGTAATTATAATTTATATATAATAGATGGATGAAATAGTATTTTAAAGAAAAAAATGTAAACAACCCAAAAAAAGAAAATTTATTTCACTAATTTTGCTTTTTTCTAAAATGTGTATATATGCACCACTTTACTTTAAGAATGAAGTTAAAAAGTGCATTAATAACTACTTCTACATAATAGTTTTTGTCATATTGCCAACAAAATAATTAAAGAATTAATAAGTTCTTTTCTAATTTTAATTTTTTATTCATCTTGTTTTATTTTTGTTCACAATCTTGTGACTCCATTCTATCACAAAATACATCCACATTTTTTTTTTGGGGTAAAATATACATCTAAAACTTGGTATTAGAGTAAAAAAAACTTTAAAAAATCATAAAAACATATATAATTCTATTCTCATATTTAATATTATGAAAATCAACAATATTCCACAATGGTTTTGTTTTTGGTTTTCTTGACCTCCTCCGCACATTTGGGGAGGACATGCTACCTATTAATAAGTAGACAATTTCAAGTATCTCTTTGTTAGTTTAAAATATCTTTTACCCGACAAAGTCTTGAAATTTAATATATAAATCAAATTTATAAAAAAAATAATTATAAATTTTTACTTAAAATCAAGATATGAATAATTTAAAAAAAACTTCACATATATCCATATTCATGCTAAAAGACAAGTTTCATGAAAAATGAAAAGAAAATGGTAAATTTAATCCTTAAAGTTTAGGTCTTTTTATGTTATGGTTTTTAAAATTTATTTCTTGACATTATGGTTCTTAAGCAGTCTGCAAAAATACAATAAGATCCTTCTGATGGTTAATATTTAAATTTCGTAAAAAAATCACGAGATCTGCTCATATGGAGTAATTTAAAGATAAAATTTACAATATATGTCATTCTTTTCAAACAAAAACACCTGAAATTTGATTTATGGGAATATAAAAACTGTTTTCAACAGAATGATTTATAATACTTATTCAAATTACTACATGTGAGTAGTTCGTATAACATTTTTTTCATAAATTACGTGTTTGACAGCAAAATAATCTTATTAGATTGTTGGAAATTAATTGTTTCGGGACCATAACGATAGAAAATAAAATCTAAAGACCATATTGTGTCATTAAGGCTTAAACTTTAAAGGGTCATTTTTCAAAAATAAAATATTTTAACTCTTTTAAATTAAATGACATATAAATTTTGCTTTAGTTTATTTTCCAAATTTGTATACAAGCTACCTCTACGCCTCAATTTTGGCATTTAAAAAATGCCTAGCGGTTATATATATTTATATTTATATTTCTATTTACACATATAAATTTGGACTTAGTTCAAGAACAATGACACATGGCCTTTTAGCTTTGCTTATGTGTAACCATACTTCAATAACATCTATATATCTACCCACATTTCTTCATCATAATTCACCGTCAAGTTTTCTTAGCCAAAAAACAAAAAGAAAAAGAACAATGGCTACTTCTTCTTTCTTCTCCATCTTCTTCATCCATTTTTTTCTTCTAGTAAACTCAATTTCTTGTAAACAAATAAGGCCCGAACTCGACCCGATCCGGTTGGCTAGGTCCGGACTTTTACATGCCATGAAATGGGCCGATGAAGGATTAAAAGAAATGAAAAGGGTTGATCAAGAAGAAGGATTGGACGGCCATGATTATCTTGGAAAAATGGCTTTAGGTGATTGTTTGAAGGTTTATGGAGATTGTGAACCAAAGGTGGAAAAACTTGTGTATGGTAAAGCCTATAGTTATGATGATGAGGTTGCATGGCTTAATGGTGTGATGGCTAATCATAGGAGTTGTTTGGATGGATTGGAGGAAATGGGGATGGTTTTTTATGATCATGAGAAGGTGATTGGGAACTTGACATTTTTGCTTGATGATGCTTTGGTTTCTTTGAAGAAACAAAGAAATAGAAAGCCAATGAGAAAAAGTAAGAGCTTCTCTCTCTCTCTCTCTCTCTCTCTCTCTCAGTTTTATTATAATCTAAAAAAGTAAATTTTATCTGTTGTAATGGTTCTATATAGAATAATCTTTCTTTGAGATAAAGATCCAGTGCTTAGTGTTATTGTTTGGACCTTATACTTTCTGTTTCTTCCAGAATTAGTTAATGATTCTCGAATACAGATTAAAAAAATATATAGCGCGAACTCAAGAGTTTGAACTAGTACCTTATAATTAGGGTCTTATAATCATAGCTTTTCCTAAGGTTCATATATGTTCTTAACAAAATGGGATTCGATTGTTCAGTAGTATATGCATTCCTTATCGTAATATAAGAAAATTATGTTATGTATTCATTATGAATCTTTTAATATATATTAAGTTATATCACTCTTCTGTTATTTTTTCATAACTGAAAAATAATTAAAAAATATGATATAATTAATTATAAAGATGGTATGATGTGACTGATTAATACGAGATGAGAAATTTATAAGTAAGAATATAAGACTAGTTCATAATATATTGTCATTTTATATCTATAAAAAGAATTGGTTTTTGAATGGTGCATGGAACATGTCCCAATATTTTCTAAAAATCTTTAAAAGGAAATATTTTTAAAGTTTTATAAATACTGTTTCTTTAATTTCATCCTTCTATATTTTTTAAAAAATTATATAAATTTTCGCCTATATATCCTTTTTCCATTTTTCTTTGGTTACTATGTTTCAATTTTCCTTAAATACCCCTTGAATCTCATGTTACACGCTCTCTCCCCCTCTCTTGACACGAGGCTGGAAGTGGAAGTTCAGGCTGAATGCCTAAGAAGAGAGTCGTATAATCCTTTTCTTCCTCTTAACAGAGAACTGCCAAAAATGCAACGTTAAGCAATTTCCATTAATTTCTTCCCTTAAATGCACTGAATAACGTGCACTGGAAAATCACTGTTGTAATTGATTTTTTCTTCTTTTTTTTTTTTCTGAAAACAGTTAAAATTTGATTTTTACTTTATTTGTTTACATTCTCATCTTTAAAAGAAAACAATGCTTTGCTTATATTAAGGATATTAGTTATGTTTCTTTTAAGTAATTAAAAATAAGTATTTATGTTATTTTAAAGCAATTAATATAATAATTTATTATTAATAATATCAATAATAAGAAGAAACAATTCTAAAATGCATTCCATGGTAACTTTTTTAAAATAATTTTTTTCAAATTTGTTTAAGTTAAAAGCAGATATAATAAGAACAGTTTCAAAAGAGTTTATGACTTTACTAATTTTAAGCGATAGAGAACATGCCATAAATAGAACAAAAATATTATTCTTATAATGGGATTTGAATCAAGATCTTTGGCGACTAATATTTTTACTATTAAATTATTATTCTTTTATGAATAAAAGAAAAATATGATAAAGAATTTTTAAATGTTGAATATTAAAGAACATGGGGGTTGCTCGTGTATTTGCATGAATTATTTTTTATATGGTAATAAAACGTATCTAAGTATAGAATATTAAATTAATAGTATAATAAAAAATATACTTATTTAATTATACGTTTCTTAAACTCTTATATCTTATTAATTTTTGCCACAAGATTCTTATTATTTTAATCCGTTAGGCTGAGATACCTTGATCTATGTTTCACGTGCCGATTCCATGAGTTCTTATTCGACTAGAGAGTTAAAACATTAGGGTGAGTTAGATTTGTGTCTCCTATTGTAAAAGGGTCCAAACCAATTTGTAATCATTACATATCTCTTTCCTTTATTCATCCCTTTTTTATTTTTCATGCAATTATTGTATTTAAACCATTTAATTATATAATTAATGACTCCAAATTTCCCTTTCAGGATTTCCAAGAACTAACACTGACGGAGGTTTATTAGCGTCGTGGAACACCGGAACCTCAAAGGCGGATATCGTGGTGGCACAAGACGGCTCAGGGAACTACAAGACAATAAACGACGCAGTTTCCGCTCTTCAGAAAATGAATCGACCAGAAAGAACAATTATATATGTGAAGTCCGGTGTCTACCATGAGAATGTTGAGATAAAAAAGAATTTAAAGAATTTGATGTTTGTTGGTGATGGCATGGATAAGACAATTGTTACCGGAAATAAGAATGTCCCTGATGGTTCAACTACTTACGGTTCTGCTACATTTGGTATGTTTTCTTAAAAATACTGGTCTAATTAATTTATTCGTATAATTATTTATTTTGTTTCTATATGAATATAGTGGTTTATTTATTTTTAATCTTTTTGGTCCTCGCCATCACCCACGAGTAGGGATGGCAATGGGAGCAGGTGGGGGAGGAGCACCAACTCCCGGTTCCATTCCCACCTCCCTACTTTCTTTCTGTTCCCAGCTCATTTATGTTCTTGGGTATGAAATTCATCTCCATCCTCATCTCCAACCCAATCTCTCATACTTAAGCCTTATCCCCAACCTATCCCTACCAAACCCACTGGGGAATTGGCACCCAAGCGGAGATTATATGTATTATTCTCAATAAAATAATAAACACAAAATAATAATTTGTGTGTCACAAAATTAAATGAATTAAAACTTAAAAATAATGTAAAAATCATTTAAAAAAAAGTCTTAACTATGTGCAACAGCTTTAACCTGACTAGAGATTTGAAAGTTTAATTGAGAAGAAATGTCGAGATTGAGATTAGAGTAGTAGAGATAGATTGACTGAATATCATATGAGTAACTAGCTTAATATTTTTATCTAGCAAAAAAAAAAAAAAAATTAGTTTAGTATTTTTTATTTTCTTTGTCTATTTATTTACTATTTAAAATTAATATTTTACTAAAATATTATATATATAATGGGATGGATGGGGACAACCTAATTCCCGCTCCCCCCATCCCCACTCGAATTCCCAATCAAACCGAAGTCAAACGGATAGAGATGAGTTGGGGGTGGATGGGTATCTCATTAGACCTGTCTCATTGTCATCTCTACCTACAAGGTAGGAGATGGCAAAAAGCGCATCTCACTATGAAATTTTTTGGCCGGCTTCTGCCATCTGGGTGGCAACGAAATAAATGATTGAAAATAAATAGTTATTGGATTAAAATGAATAAGAAAATATATAAGATCAAGTTTAAATCATTGTGCAATGAGATAAGTACTTATATGATTAAATTTGTCAATTATTATTTATTGTTTTTATTATTGATTGGGAAAAATTCCTAAATTTTTTTCTTGCTTCTAACTACAGGAATTTCTGGGGATGGGTTTTGGGCACGAGACATGACGTTTGAAAATACAGCCGGACCAGAAAAACATCAAGCGGTTGCACTGAGGGTGTCTTCAGATCTTTCTGTTTTCTACCGTTGCAGTTTCAAGGGTTATCAAGATACATTATTTGTTCACTCGTTTAGACAATTTTACAGAGAATGTCACATATACGGTACCATCGACTTCATATTTGGCGACGCTGCTGTTGTTTTCCAAAACTGCGACATTTTTGTCAAGAAGCCAATGAATCATCAATCGCCAATGATTACTGCACAAGGGAGGGATAATTCAAATCAAAATACTGGAATTTCAATTATAAATTGCCGCGTTTTACCTTCTTCAGAGTTTAAAGACGTTAAAGAAAATTTCAAAAGCTACCTTGGCCGGCCATGGAAGAAGTACTCAAGGACTGTATTTTTGAAGACGGATTTGGATGGTTTAGTTGATCCAAGAGGATGGAGCGAGTGGAGTGGAGATTTTGCTCTTTCAACGTTGTATTATGGAGAGTATAAGAACTCCGGTGACGGAGCTTCGACTGCGAATAGAGTAAAATGGCCTGGTTTTCATGTATTACATGAAGATCATGAGGCTAGTCCATTTTCAGTGGCGAATTTTATTCAAGGACACTATTGGATTCCGTCAACCGGAATTTCATTTTCGGCTGAGATCTGAGGGAAAGAAAGTCATGATGAAAATAAGTACATAGCTAGTAGTTTTTTCTTAAGTACATAGAATGTGTATTCTCTTTTCTAAGTAAAAATTAAGAAAAGGGGGAAAAAGGAAGAAAAAATATATTTTCTAGTAGAATTTAGTTTGAGATGTAATTTTGTGTTGATGATGTAGTTGATTATGCTAGTGTAATCTAGGTTTTTAATTATGAGTATTGGAAATAAAATAATTTTTAGAAACAAATGTTTCAAATGGTCCATTTTAATATAATGTCGTTTTTTTTTTCTATTTTAAAATTTTTTCTTGTAACCTAATTTTATAAAGAGAGATTATAAACCTTAAAACTTTATTTAACGAGGCTTCATAGACCATTGATAATTACCAGTCTTTAATTTTATATCTACAAAATCAAATTTACCTTAAAAGAAAACTAAATGCATGTGACTTATTTAGTTTTTCTTAAGGGACTTATTTAGTTAAATAATTAAACTTTTAAAACATATAAACTAAAAGAATATTATTTCAAATTTTATAAAAGTATTTTCTACAACCATAAATTAAGATATGCATTAAACATGTTTTCATCGAACTTTAGGCACTAATTTATAACAAATCATAACCAACATAAAATATATTTTGAACGTTTTGTACATAGCAAAATCTCAAGTCTATTAATTAAAAGAACAAGCAAATGTAGCGACAAAATATTTATTTGATATTTGATAATCATAACAATTTCTGGAGAAGTTCCTAATTTGTAGGAGAATCTTCTGATTCTTCTCTCTAGCAAAATGTTGATTCGAGAGCTTGGAAAGCTTGATCTCAGATCGAACAAATTTTGATTGTGAACTCAAGGACTTGAAAGCTTGATCTCGAATTGGATGAACTTTGATTGTAAGCTTGACGGCTCGAGAGTTTGATGTTGAGTCTGTCGAACTTTGATTTGAACTTGGCGGTTTAAAAGCTTTATATCGAGTAATTGGATTAACTTGGATTTTCAACTCGCGGCTTTGAAGCTTGATGTCTAGTTAAATGAACTTGGATTTTAAACACAGTAGCTTAAAAGCTCGATGTCGAGTCAGATAAACTTTGTGAATAGAGGGCTTGAGAGTTTTACCTCAAATCAAATGAACTCTGATATGAACGAGGGCTTGAGAGCTTGATCTCGGACTGCAGAGCTTTTTAATCTTTCTTCAGTCCTTCAGACGAAGAACGCGAAGAACACTTGATGATTTGAAGAAAAGACTTTTGATGGAGAGCCTCTGGGAAAAGCCTTTAGGAACTTTGCCTGAAGTTGAAGTCTCTTCTGAATCTCCTTCTAAATGCTTCTTGGAAATCTTCTGAATGCTTATTGTGGATCTTTCGCGAATGCCTTCTTCTTTGATGACTCTAATCCCTTCTCAACTTTGGGGAATACCTTATTTAATGTAAAATGGGTTTGAGCTCAATTTAATTGAGACCCAATTATATAAGCCTCATAATATCGGGTTGTATATAAAAAAAACTTGGATATTATTTAAATAATTCCCCCAATTTTAGATGGTACAAAACTTATTTTTCATCAATTTAATTTAAATAATTAAAACTAAAATATCTATTTTATTTAGTCTTTAATTAAATAAAATAATTAAAAATTTTATTGTCTACACATTTTACTTTATTTGATTGTTGATTGATTTCTCGGTGGTAAAGTTCATATTTTTTAAAATTTAAGACGAAAACACTCATATTCCGATACTTCTGGGGTATTTTGCAATAAACACAACTTCATTTGACAAGTTAACAAGGACCGATGCGTTCATGTCAAAAGTCAGCGCTAATAATATTTCCTTTTCTAGACATCTTTGAAAAACAGACCCTTATGTTTGGGTAAAAGTCAAAAACCCGTATCCAAGTCACACAAGGATCCGCCTGAATAATATTACAAATAAAAAATCGATTTTTGGCCTTTCTATAAACCCTAGCTCAACCCCCCCCTCTCTCTCTCTGTCTCTCTCTCTCTCTCTGATTCAATTATTCGCGGAATCTCAAAATTATAGTCATCACACCGCTAAATTCAAGGTTAGTCTTTCAGTCTCCACCTCAACTTGGAAACAAAATTCAATTTTCATGAGACAGATTATGTGTTCAATTGATGTATTTGCATGTTGCCAAATTCTAAATGATCCTATCTGAAATATCAGATTTTGATGGCGGGTGGATCGGATGCGAGTGAGACTGCAAGCTTAGTCTGTGTCCAATGCGGCAAGCCAGCTAATCTGCAGTATGTATCTTTTTTCCTTTTAACAATTTTGGAGATATGAAGTAATGTGAACTGGTCTCTGATTCTTTTATATATTTGTATTGAGTTCAGCTGTGTGGGGGAGTCTGTCTCTCTGCAGTTTTGTTTGAGCAATAATTGGTATCTTCCTGCAATTGAAGTCAATCGGAATTGTATGTATATGCGCGATAAACTGGTTGTGCTTGTCTGAACAGGTTTGTTATAGAATGATGAGAAGGTGAGGTAACTGAAGTAGGTCTTGTAGTTTGCTGATTGTTTGTTATGAACAACAATCTAATTTGACAAATTATTGATAGAGCTAGGCGGCCCTTCTATTTTGTGAGCTTAGCCGTAACAATCTATGGGAGCAAACATCTGTCTATATAGAAAGTGTGCATCTTTGTGTTTTATGATAATTTTCTTTGATTTTCTTAAACATATGGTATGGAATTGGAGCTTATCTGACTTCTGGTTAATTATTTTGTACAATCAATTCTTATTTCACTTTTTATGCAAAATTATGACCAAAATGTCAAATGCAGTTGAATGCAATACAAATGGTTTACCAGAATCCTTCAAATTTTGGTTTTGGTCTGTTCTTCTAGCAAATGGGGGGAAAAAGAAGAAAAAATAAAATCTCTATTTAGATTTGTTCTTTTGCTTCAAAACATACTTAACATCTCCTAGTAATCCCTGACTTCATGGTGTTTATGTTTTCTTGTCTTCAATACAGGTGTCCCAAATGCGTGGAGTTAAAACTTCCCCGCGAAGGTGCTGCTTTCTGGTTTGTAACTTTGTCTTACATTATGGAATTATATGCTCCAACTTTATCATTTCGTTAGTCATCGGCATCATAAGAAAACGGGAACCTTTGAGGAAAATAATTCAATAGGTTGATGTGATGCATTGCTTCAAGTGCGGAAAAGGGAGCTCAAGGAAAACAAGCTTGTCACATATGCCCCTTTATTAGTAATAACATATATGCAGTAACTTGTGAACCACGGTCGTTACCCTGCGTGAGAATTCATGTATCTGTCTTGTGACGAACATTTTAAGTAATTATGATCCAGTTCATAAGCTTGGGAAAAATGAGCAACATATTGACATGTGGAGAAAGAGGGTCAATTCATCCTCTTTGCAGTTTTAGGAATTACAGAACTTATGCATGGCTATAGGAAAATTGGCGATGGGGTTTTAAGCTTTTTTACCACGAAAAAAGGGCAAGTTGAAAATTTTGTTTGAAGACCTATTGTGGCATATACAATTTGTATAGCATGTTTCTTGTAACTTATGATTTTGTGTTAAGCAAGTTGCTTCTTTTACCAGCACACAAGACTGTTTCAAGGCTGCTTGGGGTTCTCATAAAGCAGTTCACTTGAAGGCAAAGTTGTCTTCACTTGCTTCAGGCAAGCAAACTTCTGCTTCTCCCGGTGACGATTGGCTATATTGCTTGAGGAAAGGACAGGCACGGACACCAAAATTTCCACATTTTGATTGGACAGGGTATTTCATTAAATTCTTTTAAGTTACTTTCCTAATATGTGCTCGATTAAAACATTAAACTGGTCGTCCCATATAAATTATGCACCTGTTAATCTATGAATTTAGATTTCTGATGTGAAATTCAAATTCCAACTTAATCAAAAGAACTTCAAAAGAGTCTTCTCTTCTTTTATCTGGATATAGGCAAGTATTGAGAAATGTGTCATTTAAGGTTTGAAGTTTTAATGGTAGGTAAGTTGACATTTCTTCACTGACTTTTTGGTTTCAGAATTTGAGGCTTATAAATTTGAAAGAATATTCTGATCCAAATCTTTTACTAGCTATTTGTTCAGCGGAAGCATGATGATCTAAAATAAAACAATAAAAATAGGTATCAGCCCAATTACACCAGCCAAGTTTTAGTGTCGCAGTAAAAATCTCATTCAAGCGCTATAAATTTCATGAGCCTGTGTGATTGTGATATTCTTGATGTTTCAAATCCTTTCCTTATGATTAATAGGCCATTAATGTCTAAAATACTAACAGGGAAGATTAGTACACATTTTGAATTTCCACTTGAAAAGGTGTGTTATTTAAATTAGTCAAACTCGGGGGAGGTCAGTTTAACCCACTCCAATTGTTAACTAGCGACACGAGAAGCCTATTTCCTTGAATTCATTATACTTACTTTCAATCTCATAATCATCGTCTCAAAATGCAGGACATTGAGGCCATACCCAATTTCAATAAAGCGTGCAGTACCTGCTCACATTGAAGAACCTGATTGGGCAATTGACGTAAGTTTGGAAGTTTTTCTGCCTGAATAATGTATCAGGGTGATGTATCTTTTCGATGTTTTGGCATATAACAGAGCAGAGCATTTAGTGAAATAATGCAATCTATGAAGGTGGAATTAAATGTCAATGCTATTTCTTTTTATTGAACCAAATATGACCTCACTAGTGGTTCTTTGAGCATTTAAATACTGAAATGATTATACTTGAGCATGTGGTTCATTTTGTTCTATGTTAACTTTGATTCTTTTATGAGTCATGGCTATATGGTGTCTTACTTTCTGTTCATTTTCCTTTCCAGTTATCAGGTTTATGTAGTTCAATGTCTAAATTTGCAGGGGATCCCAAAAATTGAACCCAACAGTGATCTTCAGCATGTTGTTGAGGTATATTTGACTTGTTCCGGTACGCTGTTGTGATACTTTTCATGCGGAGAGAAATATGACTTGGGTTTGTTTTGTTCTGCAAATGTTCTTGTTTTGAAGATTAAAACACCAGAGCAAATTCAGAGAATGAGGGAAACTTGCCGAGTGAGTAAATGAGTTCTTGGTAAATTGTACTACTGGGAAGGAGTTCGATTCTTTTGATGCCTTCACAATGTTTCTTTGGCCTGTTTGTGAGGAGGGATTGTTTGAAATTTGTTCCTTACGTTTTTTCAGATAGCTAGGGAAGTTCTAGATGCGGCCGCCCGTATTATTCGACCTGGTATAACTACTGACGAAATTGATGCTGTAGTTCATGACGCTACTATTGCTGCAGGTACCATCTTTTCTCTATTCCTTTTGCCATTGCGTGTTGTAACTATTGCACCTTATTTGATCTCAAGAGTTCTTCTTTTATACACTTCAGGTGGATACCCATCGCCATTAAACTATCATTTCTTCCCAAAATCTTGCTGCACGTAGGTACTTCCACTTTATAAAATACTATATATATAGTATTTCGGTCATATATTTGAGACTAAAGCTTCGACCTTATTTTGCAGGTCAGTAAATGAAGTAATCTGTCATGGGATTCCAGATGCTAGGTACCAGATGCACCGAGTATTGAGCACTGTGAATTTGTCCCTCAACTTTTTCTGACTTGTGCTGAAACATTGTTTTACTCTTATTCTTTGGGGCTCTTTCAATGAATCGATTTCTAAATATTATTAAGTTGCATTCTATTGCCTTTTCTTATTTTTTTCACAAAATAAACTCTTGATGGTTTGTGTGCCTCATAATAATATTAGCATTAAATTGTTAAAATTCATGGTAGCCTATTTGATTTTAGCAGTGCGATTTGTGATATTTCTTTGTTCTATTTCACATTCTCCACTGCATAACTTTTTACAGCAAAACATAGTCGTGAAGAAATATATTCTTTAAACTTGGTTCTTGGACGGTCTTTTATCTCACATGGAGCTGTCTCACAGGAAATTAGAGGATGGCGATATTGTAAATGTGGATGTAACAGTATACTATAAAGGGGTCCATGGTGAGCATCTTATACTGCTGACCTTTTATATGTCATTGTCCCTATTAGCTGTTCTTGACAAGTAGGCATTTCTGCTGGGCAGGTGATCTCAATGAGACATTCTTTGTCGGTAATGTTGATGAAGAATCTAAACGGCTTGTGCAATGTACATACGAGTGCTTGGACAAAGCAATATCAATTGGTAGTCTTTCTTTTCTCTCCTGATTTCATCTTTAGAAATATCCTTGTAATGTTGAAATTTACATCCTCTGAATACTTCATCCTTCTCCCAGAAGGTATAACTGTTTGAATTTTTAATTTTTTGAAGTGATATGGCATGCAGTCTTCGGTCTCTAAATCCTAGTTCTGCATATACAAATATGAACATTTAAACATCTATTTAACTCCTTAGTTGTGCATATAAAAGTATGAACGTTCAAGCATCTATTAAACTCCTTTGGTTTTTCTTCGCTTGTTCCTAAATGATTGATTACTTTCTTCTTGGTCAAGATCTTAACTGTTTCTTGATGTTCTTTGTCTCCTCATTCTCAGTTAAACCTGGGGTGCGATTTCGTGATGTTGGAGAGGTCATTAATCGACATGCTTCAATGTCAGGGTTCTCTGTGGTAATATGAGTCTTCTGAAATTGTTTTTCCTGTTTTCTTCAAGAATGTAATAGTTTCCGAGAATTTACACTATACATTTCCTTTTCGCAAATATAGGTGAAATCTTATTGTGGTCATGGGATTGGCGAGCTATTCCATTGTGCGCCAAATATTCCACATTATGCAAGTATCCTCACAAAGCAGCTTCACTGTATATCAATAGTATAAATAAAACATTTTCAGTATATGCAAGTTGCGTTGAATCTATCTTTCATTTGCTTTGATCTGCTGGCCATGGTAATTGACACAATATAATTCATACCAAGAATATCGGTCCTTTATGGTTGCTCGTAACTATTCCTTGGGCATTCTGGTTTAGCCTTAACTTAAAGCAGGAAATAAAGCAGTTGGTGTAATGAAGGTGGGCCAGACATTTACCATTGAACCTATGATTAACGCAGGTAATTTTCTGAGATATTTGCAGTCTTGATCTATTTACCTATAACTGGGCTTTGTGATCTAATATTCTAGTTTCTTCTGCAACAGGTGTTTGGCGTGATCGGATGTGGCCAGATGGATGGACAGCTGTAACTGCAGATGGAAAACGCAGCGCACAGTTTGAACATACTCTCTTGGTGAGGGTCTTTTGTCTTCACATTCATTCTAATATCTTCAATGTTGCATGTTGTCTCTTGGCTTCCCATTGTTAGTACTGCTAAAGTTGGCCTATTTTTTTTAATTACCTCTAAGAGGCGCCCGGTATCCAGGGGAATTCGGCCTATTTTTAACAATTGTGCTTATAATCATATTTATCTTTTTGATGATATCTATATATAAATATATATTACATTATTTTCGGACGCAATCTTGTAGGTGACTGAAACAGGAGTTGAAGTTCTCACGGCACGCCTGCCAACATCTCCTGATGTGTTCCCTTGGCTAAAATCATGAACTGAAATGATGATACATTCTTTTAGAGCTGGGAATTCGGCAGTCAGGATTCCTGCAGATGGCAATATGTATTGATTGACTTCGAGCTTTGATTGATTAATCCAGTAACATAAAAGTGCATTTTTGTGATAGTTACTGAACTGGTTGTTGATTTTGTAATTTATGGGTTTTTGAAATTTTGACCATAATTTTCAAGTGTTCAATGTATTGCTGCCCGCCAATTTTATAAATTTTACTAAAACTACCGGGTGTGTTATAGAAAGTGTATTAGATGATTTTTATAGTTCTAGAATAATTTTTTAAACAAAATGAGGTAGGTACGGATAAAAATTAAAAAAATAATAATAATAAATGTTTATTAAAAAATGTGAACATGTACTTTCTACCGTCTCTTTAGTAAGATACTTCCATTATCACATAGTTAAATTAAACTCAAGAAGTATCAGAGATATTCCTTTTTAATCCATCATCACATAGTTGAATTTATTAAATTCAAGAAGTATCAAAAAGTAAGAAACTTTTTAAATGTAGTTTGAATTTAAAATCTCTCATATGATATATTAGATGAGAGTTCTAAGTGTGGAAAATTACACTATTGAATCACATACATAGTCAAAAAGACTAATTCTATATTCCTCCATTTCTCATTAACTATTATAATCTCCATCCATTACATAATATTTGATCAAGTGAATATTTGCACAACTGATCAACAAGGGAATGCAACTCAAGAGCACCCAAAATCTAAAATGGGCCACAGCCACAATCAAAGTACAGGGACAAGATGAATGTAATTATCACAAATAACGACATTAGAATCTTCTCTCCATCTCTCCACAACATAATAGGATTCCGAAAGCCTGCATGGGTGCTTTGGAATAAGATTTCAACTGAATTTGAGACTGAGACTGCAGAGTTAGTACCGAGAATAGGATTCCAAACCCTCTGCAACGACTCCTTAAAAGCTGATGCTCCCATTGAACTAAAATCCAGCAGACTCTACTAATGAGGAATAGGATGCATTTTCATCAAGTTTTGCAGGCTTCTTCTGTTCAGTGTCTTTGGTTGAGCCGCTGCGAGCATTGGGAATTTGATTGGCTTCAAGGCCTAACATATTACATAGCTCAAATCTCTTGGATTTGGCCTCATTCAGGTCACCTTCCCAGCAAGTTTCAGAAATAATTTCAAGAGCTTTGTCTATTTTATCCTCGGCCACCAAAGTTCCATTCTCTAGCAGAACAAGATAGACTTGTTCTGCAGCAGCCTTCCTAATCTGTAGATCAAAGTTCAAAAGAATGGATTAGGATTCTCTAAAGAGTTGTATCGTTGTGAATCAATTTGGTTCCACTAATTACCTTGGGATACCGATGGCTAAGAAAAGTCAAAAGATGAGTAAATGCTTGAACATTCACTGGTTCTAAAATCGAAGCAATGTAGCCGAGTATTGCAATTCCTGAATATAACTTAGAAAAATCCTTCGATCCTCTCAACTCTACAGAAAGGGAATTCAAAATTCCAGCACAAAAGACCGGAGTATGTGCCTAAAGAATTACATAGAATATAACCATTAAAAGAAAGATGGCATGTAACTGCAACCAGATCAAGTAAACCAAGAGAGGCAATGGACTAACCTCCATCTTCAAGAATACCTTTTTGCTGAAAAGAATTTCAATAGTCTGACAGAGAAACAAAATGGCGTGAGAATAAAATGATGAGATCACAAACACTAAAACCAGAAGTATAACAAGTATACTCTCCACAAAAAGAAAAATATAAAAGGGATGTAATACATCCCAGGGATCTGGTGGAATGAAAAGGAAATCTCAAAGAAAACCTGCAAAGAGAATCCAAAAGGAAAATAATGCTAAGAGGCTCTGCCCTGTGTGAAGAAAACCATTTAATCTTTAGTAAAACCGAGGTCATTTCGGCAAAAGATTTTACTAGTGTTTTTAGTATTGCGTTTCAAAATTTGTTCTCATTTTTCTGCTGCTTATTAAGCTTTTCAACTTCTTTCCCCTGAGCTAAAACTGAAAGCTTTAAATATGCCAGAGAATAACTTTTCATTTTTCATAGTGTTTCTTCGATATCTGCTTCTTGTTATTCTTGAGAGAGAGAGAGAGGGGAAGGGGGAGGGGGGGTGGGAAGCACACACACAACACAAAGTATAAAACCTAAAAAAGAACAAAGTAACCACATATGGTGGTGCTCATTAAACTGAGGTTACCTTTAAAGTTGGTACTATAACTCTGTCACATCTTTTATAATTTTGGAGGACCCAAAGAATATCAGATGAAAGATTAAGTTCCCTGGCTCCAGCTTCGCTTATTTGAAGATAATCCAATAAAGCACTGAGTGATGCCTTTCTCAAAGAATCTTGTAGCCCGCCAATAGATATAACCAACCCTGATATCAAGTATTTGCTATAACAAGTAAACTGAAGTAACTCAACAAAACAAGGATATGAGAAAGTAGGTTCCTGTCCACAACCACAAAGGAAACTTCGTCAAACAAAAGCATGAATTTAATGCTAAAATGTAGTAAACTTTTATCTTGACTTACTGCCCACTCTGAATCTGCATCTTTTGGAATCAACTTTTCTAGTTTCTCCCGGAAAGCTATAAATGGAACATATACAGTTTTAGTATACAAAAGTCCCTGAATAACTTTTGCAGATAACTCACGTAGCTTGTCCATCTTTTCCACTGCTTGCTTGACAAGTCCTCCAACTAAATTTGTTGCCAGCGTCTCATCAAAATATTGTTCTTCAGTAGTTTCTACCATATCCAGCTCAGAAGATTGAGTTCCCAGTGATTCCCTTCCGAAGTTCAAGAGACTTCTCTGACAGAGAATATACGTACACTTCTCAAGGCCTATGATAGCAGCTTCACGAACCCAAGAACCTACATCACCTCTATTGTCTACTGAATAATCCTCCAAAGCTTTAAATAGACTCTGCATGACTTCATTCTTAATGAAGAGGAGAAGAGACGAACTAGTTTCCCCAGAAGCAAAAAAAGAAAGATTAGTTCTCTCAGTTAAAGTTTCGCAAACTGAAACAAGTCCTCTGACAGCATTCACCCGTGCTTCAGCATCCCGATCTTCAGGATTATCCTGCACATCATGAATTATTCAGCTATATAATCACTGGAGAAAGATTGTTTAAACTTTGAGTGATAAAAGATAGTACTTCCGTACCTCGATTAAGCAAGAGCTACAAAGCTTCGAAAGTACAGTTTTCCATTGCTTAGAAAGAAAGTCAATAGGCAAAACACCTAATGCAAGGGAAGATCCTCGTCTTGCAGCAACATTAGCATCACTCAATTGTTGAAGGTATTTTGATAGCAACTCATTAATACTTTTGTCTTCCATCCCCATCAGGTAAGCATGAGTGAAACATTTTAGGGCTTCAACAGCTGCAGACTGTAGATGACAAGGAAAGGTGACAAAGAAAATCAAAAGAAAATAAGACCATCAAAGATTTTTCATTTTGTAACAAGACCTGAATACTTGAGTTTGGATGCTTCAGATTTTCATTAACAGTATCGAGCAGAGTTCGCTTGATCTTATCTGTCACATGTACACGAGCCAAGGAAATACACTCAATGAAGCGTGAGACAGCAGAGCGCATTATTTCTCCACCCTTTCCACGATAAAGTCGCGCTTTTTCAATTGCAGGAACAATAACAGAAACTTGTTTATGCTTGTCTGTAAGAGTAAATTTATAGGACATAAAGACAGTACACAAGGATAATCATCTTTTGATTGACTCTTATAACACATCTATGAACACAAAGAAGCAGAACTTGCTCTGGTACCAGAAAGTACTGTAACAATATTGAGTCACCCTAGGCTTACTAACACCATAAGCTATAAAAATGAGGTTCATATCTCTGAAATTTCAAGATTAGCATGATATTTTCCTAGTGGAACTCACTTCATTAATACACCCTTCACGGAGTACTGATAAAAAAGTATTAATTGAGCCCAAGCCAGAAACTAATTAAGTAGTGAAGCCACACAAGTAGCATTTTCGAAATTTGGCTGTTACTGATATTTAGAAGATGGTCTAGGATAAAACTAGAAGTCTTTATGCTGACAAAATATCAGAAATACTATGTAAGGACCTTCCTAGACAACCAAATAAAATGAAAAAGACAAGTAACTAGAGAAAGCTCAAGTATTTAATGAAGTAACTTGATGAAAAGACTCAAGCAACCAGCAAACGTATTTATTCTGAACTAGAACCACAGGAATTTGAGACATTAAGGGATATTAACCTGTCGAAAGGACATAGGCACACTGATGGAGGGCCAAAACAACTGCTCCAACAGCTAAAGTTGCACCATGTCGCATACACAGATCAGTTGAAAGAGTGCAAGGAATTAATTTATCCAGAACAACATTTGCGAAATAATCAGGCTCATACTTCACGAGAGCAGAAAGAGCATTTGCGGCAAGCTCCCTCAACCCTTTGTCCTGGGTATAGCGACAATGAGTGAATCAAGAGTAGTACATAGATCAATCAGACATTAGAAAAAAAGAGAACACCAGAGCTAAATTTTTCTTCAAAAGCAAAAAGTTGACACAGTTCAAATAGACCATTGAACATCAAGCGAGTTATGATCGATAAAATCATAATTAGCATGCATGGATAGCTCTAGAGCTATGCAACATGACTTCCATAATGGCAAGGAAAATGTTATGCTACTTCAGTTATACTCTCTTTATGCTGCTCAGGGCCTGCCTTTTTATTTGAGTTCTTCTCTTGTCTCCGCTAACAATATTTGTTATTACCTCACCAGAGGTTAAGCTGTAATACTTCAAATGATTATAATATGAATGTGATTTTAGTCAAACCATGGTAGAGAATGTTTTCTATTTCAGTCAGAGATACTGACTCCATTAGATCTTTTTCTCTAACCGTCCCATCAGAATTTTTAGTGCTAGAATTATCTCTATAATCAGTTGTTAAAACACAAAAACAAAACATTACATACGGGAAGTTAAGAACACGCAAGGATATGTACTTAATACGTCAGACTCCACTACTGATAACCAAAGCAAGATTGAGTGCAAACTCACGCTCGGCAGATACTGTTAATTCAACCTTATGGCTTATAACTTTTTTGACAAACTTATTGCAATCTGAAGAGGCTACCGAAATGTTAATTTGTATAAAGAGCATAGCTTTAGAGTAGAAAGACAATATCTTAGAGGAAGCCACAGCATCTCTTTCTTAAATCTGAAAAGTGATATGGACGGAGAGCAATATGACTCGAAGCACTAAAGCATCAAACCAAATACCAAAAGATACATGAAATAACTTCAACTAGCAGATAAAACATACCCAGTGACAGATTTTGCTGCACAGCAATTCGTCCACAAAAGGATAAAGGTAGCCATCATATTCAGCAATGGAGACGGCAACATGAAGATATGAGTTAACTCGCGAAGCAAGTGCAAAGTAATCAGCCATATTCACTATATCAATGCCATGTGGAAAATTCCCTTGTCTCCCAACATTCTCCTGGAAAGCAGCTGCTGCTGCCCTCCTACAGTTAACCTAATAGCAGATGCAAAGCTTCATTGTTGTGGAAACATGAATAAGTACACCCCTTAGTTGAACCAACAAACGGGAAAACCAGCAGAAACACATTATAGATTCCTTTTATCACCTCACGGTCATAGCAGGCTACTGCCAAGAGGTGGGGAGCAAGCTCTTCCAGCACACTTTTCATATCTGTGTGGTAATATGCACGACCAAATGCCCAACAAACATAAGCAGCAGCATCACGCACATGTGAACCAACACTGTGTGGACCTCTTCGAATATCATAATGCAATGCCTATCAAAATAGTTTACAACTGCCTTTATCCAATAGAAATGTAAGCCTTAAATTTCTTACTGAATTCGCCACTGAAAAAATTAATAGCACAAGACAAAATACCAAGAGACAAAAAGACAGGATAATGAATATTAAGCATGGTAATCAAGCAAAGTTTAAGCAAAATGGCACCCTAAGCACAAAGGCTTTACATCAATGCAAAAGTTAAACACTGACTAACAGTCTGTTGCAAGGAGGCAATAATTCTCCAGTCACCTGAGCTTTTAATAGAGAAGCTAAGGGTGTATCAGGATTGAAACTCAAAGTGAAAAATTTTCAATTTTTTGTTCCAATTATAGAAGGGTCTACCTTTGACTTTTGGGGAGAAAAAATAAAATTGTATTTGGATTGTACCCTAGAAGGTCTCACAAAATAAAATTAACAGATTGAGAGCCAACCGAGGAAAGCTGGCTTAAGTTCCCATTTTTTTTTTTTTTTAAAACTCAATATCAAAGAGTCATCGACTAATATGGAAGGAATCGGAGGATATAATGCCCTCAAACAGTAGCACGAGGCTGACATGCGGCATTAAACCGCTCCCTAGGTGACTCGAACTCAGGACCTCTCACTTGACATGTCAGGTGGAGGTACCTAAGTAAGAGCGGTCGCACCATTGGATCACACAACTCTTGTCGGCTTAAGTTCTCATTACAGCCGTGCAAAGAGGATGAGAAGATAGAGAAATTCACTCTCCCTCCCTCCCTCCTCCCTATACAACAAAATCTGGCAATATCTTTTGAAGATTTAACAAAGTTCAAGTCTCATTAAGAATAGAAGATTCTGCACAAACTGATACTTCATTATTGATTTTGCTCAATAAATTGATAAAATCTATAGTAGTGAAGCCTTTTCATGGTGCCTCCAGACTCTCTCATTGTTGCAGAGCAAGTGCAAACAAACTGCAGTTTTTCATGCCTTATGCTAACCTTCTAGCAAATGACTTGTTTCACACCTGGGGCTTAGTTCTCAGGGACAATTATAGCTTTATGCACCTCATGCTACTAATGGCATGTGTACAACGAAAAAAGGCAATATTTATGATAAAGCATCTAATATTAAACATAAAAGCCTTATAAGTAAACAAGAAATATGGAGGCAAAAGTAGATAAAACTAAACACAAAAGCCTTATCAGCGGAAAATAAGAAATGTAGAGGCAGTGTAGGAAATTTTAGCAACCTTCACGACAACAGGTACAACTTTGGGGAAATTAACAGGTAACAGTAATCCTCTACGTCCCAATTCAGCTAATGCCAAGCAACCACCATGCCATGAGCCATCCCCCTGGAAATCAGAATATGGTAGCAAAGTTTCAGTTCAAGAGAAAATATAAAGTATATATGAAAAGGTCATTAGCTATTATGGTGTTTGACAAACCAGTATTATGGTACTCCTAATGTTTTAGAAAGATATGCCACAAATTCTTTTTGCGTTAAAGTAGGCAACTTGGAAAAGGAAATTTCCAGATTAGAAACCAAATATAAAGTACTATTTGTTAGCAAAAAGATTCAAGCTTTCTAAATTCAGTTAGCTAGCCACATGGTAGAGGCTAATGTTTTCAGATAATCATGAAACTAATTATTGTTTTCTTTTCTCAATTATAAAAGTTTATTTTATTACATTTTCTTCTCTTTTGTTCTTGCAAGGGGAGGGGTGGGAGGGGGATTCCTTGTTAGGGTTTAAAGGGGTTGGAAGTCAAAATAATGAAGTTCAAATGTTTTAATTCCACTTGAAATAGTGTCATACCAGTTACTAGCCACACAGATCAAGAAACACAAACAACTAGAGTACCTCGCCAGGTGAAAATAGCTCCAATACAGATGATAGGACTTCATCTGCAAGGGTGTAAGTTAAACGTGAGGCAATACGGCCAATGCCTTTTGCTGCAGACCAGCGCACAACAGTGTCCTAAATTATCAAACACAACCATATTTGAAATCAGTGCAGGGAGACGGAACCCTGAAAGTTTAAGGTGGAAATATTTTCACCAACTAACAATCAACAATGTCTGGTAATACTTTCATTCTAATAATAGATGAATTATGAATCATTTATCTACAAACAACTTTATATCAGCAGAAGTGAAGTATCTAACTACATTAGAATCTCAACCATCAAACATACCGTATCTCTTAGTCCTGAAAGCAGCAGTTCAATAATTTCTTCCACAATTTCAGGAACTTCCATATCTTCCTCTTGCAGACTGGCATCTTCATATGAAAAGTTAGAATTCCTCTTTGTCGTATCACTGTGAAGGCTGCTTTTGGTCGTATCTGATACTATATGCTCTCCAAGGATGCTATTTTTACCCTATACCCAATGTGTTTGAGTAAGATAGTTAAACAACTTTTCATTTAGACAAGATAGCATTTTTATTGATTGTCACAGAGGGAAAACCTTTTGGACGGGAAAAAAATGCATTTGGAGCAAAAGTTGGAAATGGACTAATTAAGATTACCAGAAATAAGTTATTTGTTATATGTTATCGCCCAAAAACAAACTACACATTAAAAATAAATTTATCATACAGTTATCATAATGTAGATATTCTAACCACATAGTGCCATGATGGTGAACGATTAGGCAGGCAAATAAGTGCAAGCCGTTGAGTCAACTTCACTACATACTTCCGAAGCAAAGGACTACGAGCTGCAGTTTTGGACTTCGTTAACATTGATGTATCATTCCAAACAATAGGAACCACTTCAAGTAATAGTTTTGGGCTGCCAGTCTGCATGTAAAATGGAAGATCTTAGATATAGTAAAACAAGAACAGAATACCAGAAATTTAAGAGTTGTGGCTACTGTATGTCAAATCGTGCATTAAGGATACTGTTGGGTGAAGATTTCCGATTAGATGAATAACTAATTTGTGATAGTTCTCCAGCATTGTTTAAGGCAGTGAAATTGTTTACCCATAACCTCCCTTTATGGCCATGAAACAATAAGTTGGTCTACGCATGTCAAGCACAAGAGGCAATCTAAAACTTAATTTGGGCCAGAAAAAGATACCTTAGGCATGCAAATCAAGAGTGAAAATCAATATCATTTGTGTTACAACCAGAAAACCTCAGAGTTCCCCTAGGTGCTCTCTATCATTAATTACTGAAGCGCTGGAAACTCGACAAGAAGATGATAGAAGTTTGATCAGGGAAAAAGATGAGGCTGTTAGATTGATCTTCATGAAAAGCAGCACTCAAAAGCTTAACAAGATAAAGGAATTGGACTCTTCAGAATAATTATGCTTTTGGATAACACAGATAAAGGAAAAACAGAACCTTCTCAGAAATTTGATCACAACTAAAACAAAAAATACTCATTAAAAGTTTAAAGAAAGGAAAACGAACCTTGGAAACAGCAGCCAATGCCTCTATTGCACCTAATAATCGAAAGTGATCAACAACATCATCTGTAACAGAAGATAGAACTCCATGGGTCCAATCAATAAATCTGTACATAAATAAATACCAAATCCTAATAAGTTAATTTGGAGATAAAATAACAGAAAGGTAAAATAAATAGTCATGATTGAGTGGATTGTGCCAAACAGAAGTAATGGGGCAGAAAATAGTGAACAAAAATGGGAACCAGAAAAAGATACTTGTATTTCTTTCCATATATGCTTATAGTACTTCATGCCAAACTATCAGAACCTTTTTCTCTTTCAAGTACATTCAAATTAGCAATTCAAAACTGTTCATAAACCATCTATAAAACTAATCAAAAGGATCGGGGAGGGGGATAAAAAAAAGGCCTAGAGCTATCCACTTTGATTTTTGTCAGTAAATGCCTCGAGTCTTCATAAATAGTTCATCAAAGACCAAGTAGCTTGATTATCCACAGTCTAATGCTTTTCAAAGTATAAGTCCATCATTCAAATCGATGAAATTCCATATTTACTTTCCTGAATCCAATGCAAAGATAGTAACATGTATTTGGAGAAGAGAAACCTTGTAAAAGCCTTTGACATATCTGGGCGTGTTAAAAGCCTTGAGAGTAATAATCCAGCCATGGTGCGCATTGGACCTGCATTTGACAAGAAATCTGTAGAGAATCCCAAAACCCTTTCCACAAGTGGAGGTAGTTTATCCCCATCCATATCATTATTATCAGCCATGGTTGTGTCGACAGAGGATAGATCAAAAGGAATCAATACAAGTATCGAAAGCCATAGTAAGATCACACACTTTGCCTCCATTTCTCCTGTACTTTCGTGCCTTAATGATGTACCAGAAGTTGTTTTATGGCACTTCTCCAAGACAGCAACTGCAATTTCCAAATCGGAGACCTGGTGCGGGAAAAACTTGATAACAGCCTTGTAGCCACAAACTGTCACCAGTGAGTAGATAATAATGCACAAAGGTTTAATCACTTCAAGAATCTCATCTGAAGCAAGCCCTAACTCTGTGGTTTTAGAGCGGATAATTGACATCAGGGGAGAAACAATACTCTCAAGATAAGGCTCCAATAGCTGACCTTGTTCCTGATACTTGTCCATCTACAAAACCATAGAAGTTAAGAACAACTGGGAATCGCTATGTCCTAAAGGGTTAAGTAAAACACAAAAAGAACAAAAATTTCCTAAAAAGGTAAATATGGTATCAATGACCAGTTGGCACTGACCACTAGGATGTTCTCAGAATCCTACTACATTTGTTATACATGACAAACGAAAGCTTACACCAAAATTCACGTAATATAATTGGAAATGAGCATTCAAAAAGGTGGCTTCTTTTCACACTTGAAAGTCTATAGTAAAGAGTCTTTGAGTAAAAAATACAGTTTAAAAAAAAAGAATTCCTTGAGAGACTGAAGTGATGCTTGCATATGTTAACCAAAACAAAACCATTTACCTTAGCCCCAAAATGGAGGGAACTAATTGACTGTGCTTTATACCAACTTATGAACCATCCCATCAAAATTTAACTTGAATATTCTATTATCACCTATATAATACTGAGTCAAAAATGAATTCCATTCTGTGGTGGCACCATGAAATCTTGAAGAAAAATTTTTCTTTTTCCCAAACCAAAATCCAATTCAATTTGATGACAAAGAACAGTATAGCTAATAATCCCTTCATTGTTCTGAACAGAAAATAATTAGATGATCCACATTTACAGTATTGCCAGTGCTAAAGTTAGCTAATGTTGCATTATTCTGCTAACAAAAAGTATTATACTTTTAGATCCCATTTAAGTTTAAGTTTTTACATTAGATGCAGCTTTAATATTCTGCCAGTAGATTTAGTTCAGTATGAATTCTGATAATCAGCAGCAGATCACATAAACTCGTTCAAAATTCTCCCACTTTCTCGAAATAAAGACAATATGCTCAAATTACGAAACCAAGACTTATTTCAAGTCGTAACAACATCCTAATTCTAAACAATATTAATCAGATAAAGTTTTTAATGACAAAACCAAATGCCTAAAGCAAGATGATATTGTACATACGATGGACCGGATCTTGTAAACGGAGGAGAAATCGGTAACGCCGCCGCGGGAGACGATGTCTTCAAGGAGTGACTTGACGAGCTTCCATTCCTGGAGAAAATATCTCTGCAGAACGATGTCGCGAGAATCATGCTCATCGTCTTCCACTTCTTCTTCTCCAATTCCTTGTTTTTGAACTACTTCATCTGATTCTTCTCTACTCGTCGCCATATCCTTTTCAATTGACTCTTAGTTCTCTACTGGCAGTGATAATGGCGAATTGGATTATTATTTGATTTGATTGATTTCCCGCTACCGCGGATTCGATCGAGGGCTTTTTGTATTCTTTACAGGTGTATGATTTCGGCGTGAATCTGGATATTATTCATTTAGTTTGAAGTCGTGCTGGTGATCCAACGCTTTCAGGCAGGCCAAAAAATAAATAAATAAAAAAGAATTTTAACCAAAGTGTAAAACAGATTCCGTTGCCGGGACTCGAACCCGGGTCTCTCGGGTGAGAGCCGAGTATCCTAACCATCTAGACTACAACGGAGGATGTTGTGTTCCTGCTTATTTTCATTTTTGAAACAAATTTTGAAGGATCGAAAGGACCTCGGTCTCATATCCTTACTTCTCAAATTTCAGTTTTGAAACTCACGTTTTCTCTCAAAAGCATTCCAATTTTGATGAAATCCATTACAAAAATTTTTAAATTAAATATTTTACAAATATAAATTCTATTATTCATTATATTTTAGCAAAAATTCATAAAGTACATTTGTTAAATTACAAAAATTTCAAAATTAAATATTTTACAAATATAAATTCTAGTATTCATTATATTTTAGCAATAATTCATAAAGTACATTTGTTAGATAATAGATTGAAAAGAATTAGATCTAATACATAATTTCGAATAAATTAAGATATTCTAGAATGGTTACCGAACTATATAGGGCTTAGGAGGGCCGTGCCCCCCTCAAAAAAAAATTTTTTTTTATTTTATAAAATGTATATAATTGATCTATTTTCAAGTTAAAATGAGTATATATTTTATTATTTTGACCCCTTTAAATTAATTAAAACTAATTTATTAGTTAAAAATAATAATTCAATATTATTTTTTGAAGTTAAATTTCTATATTTAAATTTTAACCCCCAAATACTATAGCTTGACTTTTCCTAATGAGAATGATAGCTAAACATGAGAGGTCATCTCATATCAGCGAAGTTGAAAAACTAAAGTTTTGACAACTAAGAACATCTTGAATATTTAACACTATATATTACAGCTAAAAACACTAAAGCATTACAATAAAAATAATACCACATTTATTAGGTAAAACACATGGAAACACATTAACAAGGAAGGCAACAATTAGAATTAACGGATACGATCGCTACATTCTGATATGTTAATGATACTACGCTAAAAAAAATCATAATCGTCATGTAAACAGTAGTGGCAAAGCTTAATAATTAAACCCAATACGATTTGCCACCATACTGTGCCAATTGAAATTAGTAATTGACATATATAGAGAACTCATATGAATATTAAAGAGAAAACTACAGATGGATCAGTTCGATCTTATTAATAAAATTAAAATAGATAAAGTTGTCAATACAAAAACTATTTATCCTCTTATTCATAAACTCAATTTATTTGTAACACTCTATGTAACATATAATTTATTATATATATGGATACTATTTATCTTTTATTTAATATATTTTATTAATAAAATAGTACATTTGAAATGATATAAACACTTTGAATTACTCTATTGAGCTGTAGAAATTTATATAATTTCTATTATGATATTTTTAAAATTTTTATTTTTTATTTTAAAAATTACTCTAAACTTTTCCTAAAAAAACTTTTTGAGTTATCCTAATAAAATATAGATTTGTGGAATCTTCTGATTTGGTTTTTGTCTGTGAATACGAGGAAGCATTACAGATGATTAAAAATAATATTAATAGAATTTTGTTATACTACATTATACTCCTCCGTTTCTTTTATAATAACAATAAAAAAATATACTCCTCCATTTCATATTATATGTCACATTGACACGATACAATAATTAAAAAAATTATCAATGATTTGTTTATATTTAAAAGGAAATTGACTAAATTATTTTTTTATTGTCATTAATAATTTCATTATTAATAATTTTAATTAAAATTTATAAGTAATTATTTAATTTTAATAAAATACAAGTATATTTAAAAAATATTATTTAATGCCCTCTTAATTTATTAGAGATGATAGATATTTTGTAATTGAAAAAGTATGTTAAGATGATGTTAAATTAATTAATTGCGGATCAAATCGATATATATGAGTAATTACGGGGATTTATTGAGAAAGAAATTTCAACGTCAACCATGCAATTTCCAATGCTAGATACATGCAAATCTCTAATAAAAAATCACATGAGATTAATCACTCAAAATCAGAGAGAACTAAAAGAATTAAGAAATTTTGTCCATAACATTATTTCCTTGTACAACTTTTCAAAATTTTGTATTCACAAACTTTTTTTGTTTCTGATCATCTTACATACGTATATATATAATTCCCCATAAACAAAGAAAAATTACACAGAAACATGAACACAATCACGAACTACTTAATCATGATTAGAACCTCCTTCCCAGCGTGGCGGCGGAGCGGAAGAACTCATCAAGGTTTGGTGGCGCGTGAAGCTCTATGTCTAGCAACAAATCGATTAAAAAAAGCTAAAGCATTACTAGTAGCTTGAGCTACGTTTAAAACTTTAGCTTTAATAATAGCTTTCCTTTTACTTCCAACAGTATTACCAGGAAAACTATCCATACACATAAGCGCGTCAGTAAGAGCCGTACTTACCCAAGTTTCAACATTACTCCGATGCCAAGAGAAAACGCTTTCCCGATCAGCTCTGAACAATCGACCTAATTCCTTAACAGCGTTCGAGATCTGACCGACTCCGTCGTTGATCTGATCTAAACAATCCTTAACCGCCGGATATTCTTTCGCTTTGATCTGTTTCAATTCGGCAGCGACTTTGGCGACGTAAGATCTGGTGTATCTCGCCTTTACTAAACTTACTTTTAGTGAAATTTGAGCTAATTCCTCCGCCGTTGGTACGGTTGAATTTGAAACGAAGTAAAATAGAGATTCGATGCAGAGACGTGGATAAAGTGTTCCTCGACATTGCGCTTCTACAATAGTTCTCGAATTCGTGCTGCGGCGGTGGTTATTTGATGATCCGTGGCTTGTGGCTGTGGTTGTTCCGATTGTTCCGGCTAGAGAAATGATGGAGAGAAGGAGGAGAATTGAGACTGTAAACCTCGCCATTTAATCGATTGATCTGAGTGATTTGATTTGGAGATGTGTGATTGGTGATGAATTAGGAGAGGAGAGAGTTGTTTATATAGGGGGGGTTTCACATGCAACAGCATTTCACATATAACGTATTAGTGTAGAAACTAGAATATTAATAAATACATTCTAATTAACGTTGAGATATATATTACTATAAGGCAATGCACGTGTGAGCAGCTTCCATGAACCAGGTGTGTGTGACAAGAATAGAGAAGACTATATATCCGTATTTTAAATTATAAACGGTTTTGAAGTTATTTTTTACTGTTTATTATATATATTTTTAATTTAAGAAAAAATTAAAAATAATTATTTTTTTAAAACTAATTTAACGATACTTTTTAAAATTATTTTTGCTCATTAATATTATAAAACTAGAATTGATATATTAATTTATTTAAAATAATTTTTTAATTAGTAATTATTTTTTAAAATATGACGCAAGTAAAATAAGCATATCAACATTCTCCACCACCCCAGAAAGCCAATGCCAATAAAGAAAAGACTGGGGAAGGAAGTGACAGTTTTTTTTTTTTTAACGAGTAGTAAGGGTATGCTTTATCTATCTTATTAGTTTAACCATTTTATTATTCTTTATTTTTATCCCACTATAAGAAGATTTTCCGACATGTTAATAGTGAGGGGCCTTTCGCCTATTTTAACATAATCAGATTTTCAACATTAGTACAAAACAAGAGCAGATAAGACGGAGACGAGTCTCAACAAGTAAGGTAGGAGAGATTTTAACAATAATGTTAACTTTTAGTTTAGAACTTCATTTATATAAACTTAGTGGCAGAAATAGAAATTAATTATTAGGAGCCAAGTATATATACATATTTTTTTTTTTGAGAAGCCAATAAAATAATAAAAGAATCTTTGAGAAATGGAGTATATATATATATATCAAAAAAGATATCAAATTGCACAACTCAAATATAATTTCTATATTATGATTTTTATCTCTATTGTATAATTTTATTTAGATAATTTGTTTCAATCTCATTTTGGGTGTTTTTTGTTTTGGAAATTATTAATTAGCATTATTAAGTAATTATTATGGTGTATTTTTAAGACTTTATTATTGGGGAAGCTATATATTGATTGTTTTGACGCCAATGGTTTGACCAAGCATCAATGGGTGAGAGAGAGAGAGAGCAGCAGCGGCAGCGGCATCGATGGCTCCGGCAAATTGCCCTCAGGAATAATAACACAAGGAAGGTGTGGGAGTGCAGTGGAGCTTTGCTTAACAGACATCTTGCTGTCTTTGTGCTAATAAGATTCTTAATTATCTCTTAATTATAGTTTAAGAGATCTCTCTTGGGCCACTTTGCCAGTCAACATAACCACCCTGCATGTGAAGCTTAATATTACACGTCACAGAATTTCAAGTAATTGGTTACGTTAACAAATATATATGAGATCAATAATAATATATGAATTAAAAAAACTTCAATATATTATATATTTCTTTTCTAATCAATACTTATATGATATTTAAAATTTCGTTTGACGTAATACATGTACGTTATAAACTTTGTATTATATTGCATCAATAATATTTATTTCGAATTATATGTTCCCTCATTATTATCATTTCTGTTGATAATTTAGATATTAGGTTAAATTATTATAAATAATTATAATGCCGAATATAACATATTATAGAAATCAAATTTTTAATTGCATTCGCTTTTAGAGAATGACATCAAATTATTAGGAATATCATAATATTTCATCAATAATGACTCGATCAATAACCTTGATTTCTTCTTCTCTCTCAATGTTGCTACTATATGAGTATATTTGACATATGTAAAACGAAATATTATCTCTATATTATTTTAATTGAGAAATAATCTATATCAAATATAATATTGCATACTGATGATTGATTAAAATATTGCTGCCACAAATATACTCAATTATGATAATGATTATTGACATAATGACCATCTTCTGATTATTGTGCCTTTTTTTAAATTTTATCAGAATCTTTATTAATAGATTATTGAGTATTCAGGGCTCATAAATTAATAAGAAAGAAAAATTTTATAACTCTAATTTTTCTTTAATTGCATCTTTATCTTTTTTTCCTAAGATTTATCTTTTATTTACTAAAATTTATTAATAAAATATAGTAAATTACACCGAACCCATATTATACCTTCTTGATGCCCTCTTACCAAACCTTTAAAAAAAAAACAAAATCCCATAAACATTTTCATATATGGGTGTCTTCTCCTCCAAATTACTGCATTATTTGGCTCCTATATCGAAAGAGATATTTTCTTTCCTATAATTTATACTAATACTATTTGTATTTTGGAAAATAAATTATTTGTGTTTTGTGGGGTTTATATAGTTATAAATTAATTGTCTAACGTGACATGAAGATCATTTACTTTTAGAGGATGTGATTCCTGACATCGTCGATCTTCTTAGATATGTATCTCTCTTTACAAGAACAAGAACAAGAACTTGTTGAGATTATCTAAGAACGCGTTAAAATAAGAAATTATGAAAGATATATATTTATGACACGTGAAAATAAAAATTTATGAAAGATATATATTTATGATCTTACTGATCAAATTAATTCGCCTTACTACTATTTGCTAACTCTTGAATATTTATGAAAGCAAGGAAACAAGTTGGAAGTATTTTAAAAAATAAAAATTGTAGAATCCTAACTTATGCTTTTGAAGAACACATTAGAAAAGCCTCAATTAAACAACATTATAAAAAAAAAAAAAAAAGTTAAATGTTTTGAAGTGGAGTTTCAATTCAAAAACACATATTAATTAATATGAAATATTTTTCTTGTATATTCAACCAAAGAAAGTGTTGCTTGATCTAGATGATACGTACAAGAAGAGGGTAAATAAAGATAACTCGAGAATTTATATGTATAATTAAAAAAAATTATTTTTTGGGCCGAAATGAATTTCTCTAACCTAATTCTCTCTAATTCAATACTCAAATATTTCACTTTCAACACAAATTCAAGATAGATATCGATAATTTTGAATATTTATTGCAAAGAAATATCGATTTTCAGTGTTAAAAAACTCCAAAAATTATTTTTTTTCAACTTTGTTGAGTTTTCCATCTGGGAGAAACTCGTGTCAGTTGTTTTTTATTTAAAAAAAAAACCATTGAAATGAATTTCGCCCATCTAGGAGAAACTTTGGGCACTTAAAAAAAAAGTAATTTGTGGGGTTTTTTAACCTTAAAATCGATTTTTTTTGTAAAAAATATTTAAAATTATCCATATCTATCTTGAATTTGTGTTTAATGTGAAAGATTTGAGTTTTGAGTTAGAGAGAAATTTTGACATGAAAAAATGAATTTTTTATTGCTATACATATAAATTTCCGAGTTATGTTTATTGTTGATCAGAGCTGTATGGTCCAATGGTTTGATCTCTCTCACTTAAATCCTCCACATGGTATACCAAGTGAAAAGTTTTGAGTTCGAATCATTTAGTTTAATGCCGCATGCCAATCTAGCACTGCTGTTTAGAGACCTCGTACCCTCTAATTTTTTCAAATTAATCGATGACTCTCAGATACAGATTAAAAAAATAAATCAAAATTATGTTAAACCGACCGATGAATTGAAAATTTGCATGAGCATGTGCTGATATTAAGAGAGAGCAGCAGGTTTCATGGTCCATGCATACCGGTTTAGAGAGTCAATGGCTTAGCAAGTAGTGGATCTTAATTAGTTTACTCATTACGCAGCTTTTATTTATAATTTAAAAAAATGGTACTATTAATTTATTAATACAAAAAAGAATGAGTAATATCCATCCGAAAATTAATTGTCAAGATCATAGTGCCAACATTAAGCTTGTAATATAATAGCCAAATTTGACCATAAATAATTGATTACAATATTACAATACAATAGCCAAATATATATATATAACTTGTAATTTAAAAAGTTAATAATTGATAGTAGTCTATGATATGGCTTGTGAGCTTTAGAAGCAATTGCATTTGTTAATCAAGGGTGCTTGAGATAATAATAATATATATTTCTTTTTTTTTTTACTTGTTAGATCATTCTTTTTTTTAAAAAAGAAATATAAGATATTTTAAGTGGGTACATAGACACAAATAGAAAACAGTTTTAAGAAAAAAAACAAAGTATACCTTTACATTCTCAACATTCAAACTCGAAACTTCTGAAACTTTAATTACGTTACTTATATATCTAGTGGTTACTTAGTTGAAATCGTTGAAACAAGAATTAGTCTAAATTTCTAAATATAATATAATTTAAAGGTATTTATCATGTATATAATCCTTGAAGTATCTCCTGTATATATACGGGCGAACTCATTAAAAAAAAAAGGAAAATAATTATTGCCTAGAGTTGGAAAAAAAAAAAAGAAAAGGAATGTTCTTGAGCAATAACACAGGTCTTCGAGCTTCCCTGCTGGGAAATCCGATAAAATTGGAACAATAAAGAGAAAATTGGCAACGACCCTGCCCAAGTATGACACACAACACAAATCGAGAAATAAGAAAAAGTCAGCCCGCACAGGCATAGCTCTTAATTTTAAGACTGCAGATTTAGTAATAAGAATGAAGATTCAAATCTTATCACAGCGACAATATGAGAATTCTGCGAAAAAATTTTGTCTTTTAGTAATAAAAAGTAAAAAAAAGTCTTAGATTTTCTCCAAAACCCCAAACAACAGAACATCAAAACCATTTCATTAAAGAGGAACAAGAATCTAGAAGAAGACACCAAATTACAAAATCAATTTATACTTTACTTCAAAGGAACGGTAAAAGAAGGGGAGGAAAACCAGTCTTTGTATTAAAACAGGGCATTTACAAATCATAAAACAGAACATATAGTAATAATAATAACTAATAACAGATACAACATTTTTTTCTTACTCTCGATATCCGAGAGTCATCGACTAATTAGGGATAGATCAAAAGAACAAGACTGGCATGCAACATTAAACCGTCCCTGAATTACTCGAACTCAAGACTTGACATGCTAGGTGGAGGTGAAGGGGTCATACCATCCGAGCACACTACTCTTGTCCACAACATTAGTACAATATATCAAGAAATATAGCAACAGAAAGACACAAATTCTGCAGAAGTTTCAGGCCACAGAACAACACAAGCGAAAGTCATTCTGCAACTCTTATACCTGTTAAGTAGACTTGGCACTGTATCACACTGCCTCCAATCCAAAAGCCAGGCATAACCATCAAACCAACTCTAGGCTTTTGATCACTTTCATCAACAATGAAATTTTTCACTACACTTTCCATATACACTTCGGAGAACTCGGCCTCTTTCTTGACTTGAAAAACCTTAACCGTGGGATCGAAGCAATGTGCTAATCTATGCAGAAGCCAGACAGACTTGGCTAACTTCAAAAAGGCTTGGTAGAAAGGAGTCCTTGGATGACCGCCTCCCATAATGTAATTTCGCTGGTCTAAGTTTCCAAAAAATGAAGCCTCCATCTTTGGATGAACAACTGCTAAATACTTGCTGCGGCAAAATTTTCCAAACATGGAATCTGGATTCTGGCCAACAGAATCTAATGGGTCCAGTTCCCTTAAATTGAGATATTGCTGGAATAAACTTTCTTTCGCTGTTGTATTGTCGACTGTCAGAGAAAAGTTTTCTTCCTGGAACCCACTAAACATTCGTTGGCAAATATGGGATTCAAAAGCATATTTTTTGTGAGCTCTCTTCGCATAAATGACATTTGGCTCTATTGAATTTGCGGCTGCATCAAGATCCCAACCAGCAGCTTTCATCATATTGATCAAGGGCTTGGAAAAATCATGGATAGCTCTATAACCAGCTTCCACAGCTGACTTGAATAATTCAGGGGTCAAATCAATCCCATGGAAACCATTGTCGTCGCCCGATCCTTCTGATTCTTTAGCTGACAAGCCCCTGAGTTTAAGATTTTTTTCCAGCTTAATCTTCTTCTGATTTGCATCCTGGATCTGCTGCTGCAATTGAAAAATCTCAGAATCTTTATTCTGGATTTCAGACTGAAATTTCTTCACCATGACCTCATAAGTTTTCAAAAGACTCTGCTGCTCCTGGATCTCCGCAGCCAAACGAGAGTCTTGTGGAGAAACACAAACTGGTTTTGGATTATGCTCCCTATAAAAATGCTTGAGCTCAGAGAGATTCTTCAGCTCTGAAATCACAAGTTTATCAGCAGCTTGAATTTTATCAGGATCATATGGGGTATGAGCAGATTGAAGCTGGATGTAAGCTGACTTGAGAGAGGATATATTTGTGAAAATCTTAGCTACAAGTGCTTCAATTGCTTCAGGATTCTGATTCATTGCCTCATCCATGGGTTGCGGATGGACCTTTTGGCTGTTGTTTTCACGAAGTTGAGTATCTTTAAAACTTGTGGGTTGCATAGCTAACTCTACTACGAAAAGAATTAGACAAAGTATTGCCTAAGGAAAAGTTCGTTTGTTGAGGCCTGCAGAGTCCAAGAAAAAAGTGAACACCAATAAGAAACAAAGTAAATCATCGGAAAAATATCGCAAGTACCACGAATTCCATTAAAGTATAACACAAATTACCAAAGACTGTGTATAAGACCAACAATACACCAACTAATAGCTTAGGTGCTACATCAAGTTCATGATGCATCTTCCACTCAAATCTTGCTCACTAAGTCTTTGATGTCTTTTTTTTTTTGGCTTTTCAGAATCGTTGTGCCAGTTTAGGTATCAAAGGAAAAAAGAAAAATGGAGACAGGGAAGAATACAGGGAAAGCAACACCATGGAACAAATGGCACACCCAGAAAGAAAACATACCAGTAATAAACATGAATTCAGAAACCTTATAAATTTCTGTCCTGCAAAAGGAAACAGCAAGAAAGCTTTCAATTATACATGAACCAGTCATTCTTCCTGCAGTAACAGAAGTTCGAGAAAATTTAACACCATATAAGCAGCGGATTTAGGATACAATAACAGTAATTGATTGAAGTGAAAAAGCTATATAGTCTAAGCTAACTGGTTCACTATGCTCCAAAAATTTCAGTAGCTTTTAGAAGAAACCCTACTTCCTTAGGAGTAAACCGTATTGCAATTTTAAAATTATCTACTTTCTTACAGGATTGACATAATGTATTTAAGTATTAACAGCATATAGTAGCCAAACTCACATCTCACCCAAAAATATATCAAAATTCATGTTAAATAGTCAACGGTACAAAGAACTTCAGACACCAAGGTTAGCTGATATAGGTTGATTTCTCAACTGCCAATCCCTCGAGAGGAGAGAATGCAACCACTGCATAGTTTATAACACTTGTAAGAAAATAGAGGAACAAAACAAGAGTTTAGAAATGACTGTCCGAACTTCCCTACCACCATGGGGATGTCAATCTTCCGGTAATTTTTATTTCTCTTTCTTTCTTTTCCATACTGTGAACTGATGATGATACTTCATTTCCTATCCTTCAAGTTGCTCTCTTTTTAAAATTTATGTGATCTATGAATCACCTACAGTATGTCTATCAGTTGAGTAGAAAAAAGAAAAAAATGGATTATTCTATTTGCAGCATTCATTTTCAATTTGATTCAAGGATAAGTTGGTATCTCAGCCTCATTGAATACTTTTTCCTTTCCCATTTCTGCTAGCAGATATCTAAAAATGAAGATCAATGCTCAGATGAAAATGAAAATGATCAATTAAATTGAAATCATGTAGCAAAAATTGCCCTTTCCACATACAAATAGAAATTCAAATGTCAAGTCAAATTATGTCTTAGCCAAGTCCTAAGAAGTCAGCTTTCAATTCTATAGATCAGAATACAAGCCTGAATTTCACATTTCCAGCTTTTTTATCCAATTCCACATTTAAAACTTCCATTCAAAGCTCACATACATTTCTAAAGTTGAGATTTTTTATTTCATATTCTCCTTATCAATCACTAAACAGCAGGTATAGCTGAAAATGAAAAACCTCTAGGTTCTGAACTTAATCTAACTTCAGTCAAATCCAAAAGTAATTAAGAAATATTCTGCCAAACCAAAGAATTCACCATACAGTAACTTCCGTCTCAGATCAACGAAAGAGATAAAGTGATGATACCTGTGGAAAAAGATGTCCGTCGACAGCATCTGATCGGAAATGGAACCGGATCTTCGTCGGCCAAGTGGAGTGAACCGTTGTTGAAGTAATCAGAGCAATTTTGGACCCCGACAAAGCAAAACCCTAGAGAGAGAAAGAGAGACCCACCATTAAAGTTTCCTTTTTTTCACGCTATACAGTATAGTTTGAATTTGTATAATTTCATCATTTTGCTTTCCAATAAGGGTTGCATTTAGCATCATTGGTAATTTGGTGTGATTATTTTTCCAAAAAAATAATTTATTTTACCCCAAAAAAGAAACACAAAAGCAATTCATAAAAAAAACAGTATTTTTTTCTTTGACAAGGAGTGATATTATTACAGCGTACGTTTTTTCGAAAAAAAATTGCTCCCTCCTTTAATTTTTTTATTGGGTACATTGCAAAATTTTGTGTTTTATATTGTAATTTAAGGTAATATTTTATAAATTTTTTTATATTATCTTTCCATCAATAATAAATTCTAATATATTTTTATTTTTTTAATATAAAAATTAATGAAACAATAGTAGAAATGAGAAAATTACGAAGGGCCTTTTAATTTATATAAAATTAGAAAATAAATAATTTTTTTTATTTTTTTCATATCTAAAACTATAGATAATATAGAAATGTAAACTTTGTTTTTTATTTTTGGTGAAAATAATAACTTTGTAAATTATATATTATAATATATATATCTATATTTTTGGTGAAAATAATAAACTTTGTAAATTATATATTATAATATATATCTATATATATATATAGAGAGAGAGAGAGAGAGAGAGAGAGAGAGAGAGAGAGAGAGAGACTCGAAGTACAATGGACCCAAAATTTGGAAAAATCTTTCGGTTCATATTTTATACACTTGGACAAAAAAAAAAAAATTATAAAACGAAAGAAAAATTAATTAAAAAAAGGAAATCAAACGAAGGTACTTCCCTCACTCACACTCGTCTCTTATCAAACCAGCGCAAGCAGGGAGAAAGGTAGGAGGATCTCAAGCTCTCTCCATTGCTAGCAGACAGAAGAGTGATAATCGTGTAAGCTTAGTTCATCCCACAATTTAGTATCTTTTTCATTCTCAAGTCTCCATTTTTTCCGGATTTCAATATACCTATATGCGGCAAAAATTGTTTTGGTAATTGTTCTTGATGATTCAGTTCAGTCCAGTACTGTTCTGTTTGCAACTGGTCGAGCTTTTGGGAATCAGTTAAAGTTTCGTTGTTTAGATTCTATATAATCTATCAATTTCATATGGGGAGGCAACTGGGGTTTCTTGAATTTTTTTGTGTTGACTTGTGATTAAAGAGGAATATTGTTCTTGTTCTTCTTATCTTGATGATTCCGATTGATGTAATTTTGAGCACATTTTGTTTTAAATGTTGGTTAACTCAAAAGGTTTCATGGGTTAATGTTTTATGCATCTGAAAATGAATGAATTGATACTTTGGATGAAGTTAAAGCTAATAAAGAACAATGAGTTCTATCCGAAAAGCTTCTCAAAGAAAAAAAAAATGGCAAATGTTTTTTCAGAGGCCATTCAGTGCCATGACTATTATTAATAAGTTGAGGAACATAGATTTCAAGGCAGCTTGACAATGCTTATTTGATCGTATTAAAGGATGATAATATGTTTTTCCCCCTTTTCTTACTGAACCTCTTGGTGTGAAGCAAAATGAAATATGTACCTGGTTGGAGATGAGAACAATTGAAGATCATATTATGCAGGGTTTTAATGCAAAAACATGCTTGTTTATGTGAAATTCGTCAAGTATGCAGGTGGGTATAATGATCTAAGTTTCTGTAAAAGAAAACGTACTTTGTTGAACATTGGGATTGCTCATAACAGTTTTATGTTTGTTTCTATTATAGTGTACTTCTCGCAAGAGTTGTATATACCAATCATCATTTGTTCACTCAATTCTGTTTTATCACTCAATTTCCGGGTGGTGCATACAATGATACTTTTATTTTATTACCCAAAAAAAAAACTCTTCATAATACTGACATCGTTGTTTGCATTTGGTGTGCAGTTTGCCAAATGATAGTGACGACAATGCCATTACCGGGCTATCCTACTGGTTCTGATATTTTTCTCCATAAGGATCATATATCAAGATCCTCTTCTCCCTACCTGGGTATTTGCCTTCAGCTTCCTCTCTTTCACTTGGCGCAACCCTCTTCAAGTAATAATTTCAAGTGAGTCATTGTACTTGATCTTCTTATATTTTTATTTTGCCTTGTTGAGTAAAAATTCAACAAATATACAATGTGATTATTATGTCTATCCGCGACCCAAAAATGAGGGGGGAAAAATTGACACTCCTGAATAAACCTAGTACAAGGCTGTACTTTATATTTTCATCACTCCGAAATCAAAATGGATATGTTTAAACAAGTAATATTGAGACCTCATTTTATCCCTGTAGGAAGTGGGGTTGGTCTATTAGAAGCTCTGCAGATGGTAACAACCTAAATTCTTCTCCTACAGATGATACCGATGGGGGAACACGACTCATTAGAACTATCAAATCTATTCAGATGAAGTTGTATGCAAAAATCAAGGGGTTAAGGAGAAATCTCCCTATGAAATTATTTTTTTTCTTGGCAGGATTTTATTGTGCCACTGCATTTGCTACTGTAATAGGTCAAACAGGTGACTGGGACATTCTATCTGCTGCTTTGGCCGTTGTAATAGTTGAGGGAATTGGAGCTCTCATGTATAAAGCCTCTCTTCCTCTAATTGGCAAGGCAAGGAGCTTGATCACCATGTTCAATTATTGGAAAGCTGGACTTTCTCTTGGTCTCTTCCTGGACTCCTTCAAGTATTAGATGGAAGACATACAGTGGTTTTATCTTAGCCTAATGCCTTTACATCCAACAAGCTGAAGTACTTACAGGGTATTTGGCTAAGAAGTTTACAACAGTTGCCATCAACATGGTTGCAACAATTCCGGATTGATAAGTGGAGCATGCGAGAGGTCCCTAATTGAGGTTTATAACTTGTTCTTCTTGCCTTTTCTTTTCTAAAAAGAACATGCATCATAGGTGAAGATTAAAGTTCATATATTGATGAAATAATGCTGGAAGTACTAACATTCATTGCTCTATTTCTGGTAAATCATCTTGAATGTGCAAATTACATGTCTGATGGTTTTTTTTTTTTTAAGATTATTTAGGAAGCCCTATATAACGCAAAATCAATCAGGAGGTATTTCAGCAGTTGCTTTGAACATCTGTACCCTGGTGTACGTGTTTATTAACTGCTGCAGTATGTTGAAGAGTGATGTCTAACTCACAGGCCTTGAATCCATCCTATGCTGATTGCTAAATAGTGATGTCTAACAAATTGGCTACAAATGTGATCTCTAACTCACATCGCTAAAGTTTGATAGACAAGGGCTTCCTGGTTAAGCCATCATCAGATAATCAAGCCAATTTGTTTTTTATGGACACAATGCAGCAGCAAAAGGACTCCTGGATTGCTTTTGCTAAGATTCGAGGGAGACTCAGAAACTTTAAAAGGCCCCTTCTGTGTGCTTGACGGGACGCTGCTGCTCCAGAGACTCATGCTGACCAAATTTCTTGGATTTGTTGGTGTTGCGCAAGAGCCATTTGCTTGGATCTTGCATCAAGAAGTTGTGTCCAGTAGGTGCTGTAAATTTTGATGCATGATCTTGTTTTAGGAGTTATATGTAAGCCTGTCCAGCTGCACAATGTAATAACTGTGGAGGCGAAGGCCCTTACTAGACATTTTAGCATTTTGAATTAATGACAGAAGCAAAGTTGCACATTTTAGAGTTGAACATATTAAAAAAAATTGGAACATTCTCTTGAAGAAACTGAAAATTGAGCAATTGAAACTTACAGATTCATGCTAACATTAACCAAGACACTAAATTTTGACACACCCACAAAAATGCACAAGACAACAAAATTAAGGTTCTGTTTGTTTTCCAGGAATTTGCTTTTGAACATCTTAATGAACAATAATATGCATTCTAAGCTCATTTACATCAAATAATATACCATTCAACTTTGTATAACATGCAATAGTTCAGTGGAATTAACTTATTTACACTGCACTGTACTTAAATACATCGCAAAAACACTATCCAAGCATAAGTCCACCCTCGGATGATTGCCAACAACAGAGAACTTCTGGTAGGATGGTTGAATCAAATATGTATAGCTGTTGCAGGTATAAAAGATTTGAGCAAATTTCATAGAAAAACAATTCATGCATCTATGCTTGGCCCAGGATATGCTGGTAAACTCATTATGCGCTTGTCAAGAACAGGTCCTCCGACTGTAAAATGATAGAGGCTTTGAAACTTTGATCCTGTCAACCCAAGAACCTCGTGCACTGGCCAGAACAAACCAGAATTATGTTAATACCATCAAGACAATAAACAACAAATTCACAGCATTTGCTCTGCATGTGATTTCTTTTCAAAACAAAGAACTTGGAGTACTCTGCACGGGTTCAACCAACCCAAAAAAGGGGAAGGGGAGGTGGGGGGGGAACGCTGAGTTTTTGGCCATGAAAGATTCAATTAAAGGGTCTCTTCTTCTCAATTGTTAATTGGACACTTGGTAACAACTATTGTGCTGTCCCTCCTAAAGGCAAGAAATTGCACACACACACACTAAATAGATTCATCAACTCACATTTCACAAAGTTTACTGGTGACAAAGGAGCATTATTTTACACAAGGATGACTTTCAAAAATAGATGCATAAATATCCTGCTAATGCAAATCAGAAATCAACAGCTAAAATACAACACATACCAGGATCGTCAAAAAAGCAACCAATTCCAGTAGCAGAAATCCCAACAGCATGGGCTTCAAGGTATAACACCTGGCCAAGGACTCCAGTCTCCCAGAATAAGCGAGGATACATCCAAGTGCCCTCATCTCGCAAGGTGGGTTCCAAATGGGCCACCATCCCTAGGCTGAAGCAGCCATCACTGGCTATCTCCTATATGATCAGAAAACTAAAGCTCAGAAATTTGCTGAATATGTTGCTGAAATATAAAATCATCAGCAGCATTCGAGGTTCTAAGATTGAGATGCAAATACAAACTTAGCCACTATGGTACTCATGGAAAACTATTCTGATCCCAGCTATTAGAAAAGCCACCAACCACCCTCCTTGTCCTGCATCTGTCCCTGCGAGGGTGGTATATTGGGCTCCTCTTCATACTTTATGTAGGTTGAAAATAGATACCTCAAAAAGATCTTTGCAGTGTCCTATCACCTATATTGAAAAGCATTTGGTGGCCAAGATTGTGGCCTTCACCCAGGGAAACAGGAAGTGAAAAGGAAAAGATTCAAAACAAGAAAAAGCTCCCAAAGATAGATGGTCATCCAGACTAACTACCTAGAATGTGTCAAAGAGGAAAAAGAAAAGAAAGGAAAAATCCAAACAGACATCTGATCACTATCAACGGTTATGTACATAAATATGGTCCCAGATCATGGAAAAAAACGTGAAATGGAACTCATATCATCTTTTTCCCATTTTGGCTTTCATCATAAGCAAAGTAATTTCAGCAGTAATGAAGATCACTGATGGATTGACATGCATCCCTATTTTGTAGTAACAGACCATTTAGTAAAATAAATTGCCAGGAATATGAGATAGATGCATAAAGTACCATGCTACAACAAGAAAGCTAAAAACCGATGCAGATAACCAATAATGAACTTCAAAGCCACAGGTGCACCCACCTGATGACATGAGAGACGCTTCGACAACTCCCTACAATCACCCCTGGCGAGTTCATACAAAGGAAGATCATCTGGACAACCATCTGGCTTCGACCACTTAAACTCCGACCTAGTAGCTCTCTTAAGATCAGTCATATGGTTTTCATTCCTTACCAAGAAATATAAGCCACTAGGCAACCCCACTACTCGATGAACAAACAGAACAGCATGAACTTCACTGTCCCATGAAAGAGACCTAAAAGGCAATGCTAACTGCCTCCTTTGCTTCTCACCAGTCCCAGAACCTGAAGGCATGCAATGCAACAAAATCTGATAAAATGTCTCCTTCGGCATTACCGTGTAACCATCCATATCTACTGCACTCCTACGCTTCCTGACCACTTCCTTTAAACTAAATCCCTTGTAAGAATTTTCACTAATCATCCCACTACTCTGAAATGGATTAATAACAAATCCTTTTAACAATGTTAAAGGTTTCTTAACTGCTTCAGCTGTCCTATATATTATATCCCAACAAACATGTTCTTTACTAAGCGAATTAGGCTTCCCTTTCCATTCCAATCCTGAGAACTTTGACATGTACAAAGATAACTTCTTTAAATCCACATCAAACTGTCCTGTTCCACGAGGGAAAACAACAAGTACACAATCAGGGTGCTCAAACTCAATTTCAGGCATTTTCCCCTTCACTGGCCTACTCGGGATTTTAAACTTTGGAAAAATTTCAAGTCCCATTAACTTCTCCAGCTCCGCAAAACCCAAACCATCCAAAATTCTCACATCCCACCCAAGCCCTGCGGCAGCCATTGCAACTGCAGCAATAGCGTGCCCAACGTCATGATTACAATACCTAAAAGCCCTCTCACCATATTTCCAAGCTTCCCTCCAGAATATGGATGATAATCCAATAAGGAAAGAATTTTTGGGAAAAAATTCCTCAAAAAACCCAGCTGGTATTTGAGCTCTAATTTCCAAAGCATGCTCTTTTGGAGCATAATGCGCCACAAATGAGTGATTAACTAATGACTCGATTGGAGGGGCAATAATGTAAGCTTCAGTTGGATGAAGATTCCCGCTACTAGGATTTACTCTAAGAGACCAAGTGGAGAACCCAGTTGATTTCCAGGCTGATAAAGCTAAAGAATCATAGAAAAATTGAGAAATTGAGGATTCAGATATGGGTTTTGGAGAAGGTAAAGACTCAAAGACTGTATGATACAAAGGAGAATCTGAATCATCAATATTCAGAGGATTTGAAGCGGAATCCGGCAAAGGAGGAGGGTGAAGGAGGTGTACGAGTGGAGCCAAAATGTATCTGCGAAAAGGGTTGGGCTGATTAGCCCAATCGAGTCCATGAGGGCCACGAGCGTAATTAGTAAACGAATGCTTTGTTTGGTTATGATATTTCAAGACTTGACCCAATAACACTTCCTTCTCTTCTTGTTTCCCCGCAGCATCTTGCTGTGTACATGGCGACTGCGACGATGAAGTTGACATGGTAATTTTGAGTGCTTTTGGCCTGATTCTTCCGGTGGCGGGGCAGGAGAAGAGGAGGAGGGAACGGTGGCGGGAGAGGGGGAGGGAAAATCTGGGGCAAACCAGAGGCATATTTCTTAGGATGCCTCTCCCCTGTTCTTTAATTTTGATTCCAAAAAAACAAACGCCTTTCTTGAACAGGAACAGGCAGTTTCTGGAAGTTATGCACAAAATAAAATCAAGAAAATTTGGGATGTTTCTGGAGGATCCACTGAGGCCTCGTTTGGGAGTTTAGGAGGGGAAAGAAAAGCAAGGAAAAGAAGAGAAGAGGAGAGAAGGAGAAAATAATGTGAAGTGATTTATTCCAATGTTGGTTGATGGTTTGGAATAGAATAGAAATAAGTGGAATTTTTTTGTTTCAGAGTTTGAACTGAAGTAGGAAAAAAGATATCTTTCGATAAAATTAATATTAATATGATAAAATAAAATATTTAGTGATTATATAATTTGTTATTATTTATAAAATAAAATAGATACTTCACATAATTTTTTTTTCAAAAAATTTCATTTCCTTCTCTTTCATCCAACCTTAGAAAGAAAAGAAAATGGAGAGAAAAGACCTCCATTTTTCCCTCCTCTCCTCCCTTTATTTCCCTTTCTCTCCTTAGAAAACTCCCAAATCAATTCCCTACACCTCTTTTCCCTCATTTTCTCTTCTCTTCTCTCCAAATCTTTCCATCTAAACTAGTCTCGAAGGTTTTATTGAGAGAGATCGAATAATACAAGGTCTTTAAATAAATTTGAAAATGATCGAAAGATATTAAGTAAATATACGATATTAAACTGTCTCATTAAGTGAGTTAAAGTCAATATTATATCAATAAAAGCCTAATGAAAAAAGAGGAGTGTGATAAAGTAAAGTGGGCTTTTTTTTTTTTTTTGCGCTAAGCTTAAGGAAAGTGGGTTACCAACATGATATGCAGCAGTTATTTTCTACAAAGTTAGGAGGCTAATAAGTCCAGTACAGTTGCAGGCTAGGCCCATTAAAAGGGAAAAGGACACGAGTTTACGGCGTGGAGTATACAAAAAAGCGCGATTATATACCACTTTGTATACTATTTCTTATTATAATATATATTTTTTTAGCCATAGTTTGATTCGTGAGGGAGTTATTATTTATTTTTACTAAGAGAAATAAATTTTTTTACTTCAAAGTTATTTGGTAGGGAGAGAGAAGCAAAAATCACATTAGTTTGATTCGTGGAGGGAAAGGGGAGGAGAAATGACACCATTTACTTTTTCTAGAGAAAGTATATTCATTTACTTTAAAGTTGTTTAGTATGAGTGAGAGAGAAGTAAACCGTTTGGTTGGTGAAAAAGTGAAAATTAAATAGTTTTTATTATATGTAATTTACTATTATATCCATGGTACAAAGTTATGAATGTTATATATATGGGGTATAAGTTTATTGTAAGATAAATTTGTAATTAACTAATTTGTAAGAGAATAAAATAGACTTTTTAACATCATTTGCATCTCAATCCATCCATTTTTTTAATGAGTTAATTTGCTAACGTGGAGTGAGAGGGCTTCCTCTCCTCGTTTATATCCCCTCAATTTTTACGTTGCAACTAAACAATGTATTTACGTCATGATTTACATCCCCTCCCTCATTTCTCCCTCATTTTTTTAGGTTAGTAAAAAATTCTAATTGTTTGTAAGAGAACATATGTGTTCTAAAATTAAAAAATTTCATTGAGTCTCGAAACAAAATCCATCTTAACAAAGCTTCAGTCTCCAATTTGTTTAGAAAATCAAATCAGCCTATAGTTTGATTTATAGTTTTATCGATCTGATCGACTGACCAGTTCAGCTTGAGATTGACAACACTATCTACACTTGTCTTGAAAGATAGTTTAGTAAACAAAATAAAGTGTGATTTTTTAAAAAAAGAATTGGTAGAATTTTGTAAAAGCAAATTATTTGTGAAGAAAGAATTGACACAGAGAAAAAAAATTGCTACATTTCGGGTCTTATACAATTATATACTATTGCAGTATACTTTTTTTTCCTTCTTTTGAAAATTGTTACAATAACGTTTGTGTGAACTCATGATAAATAACACTTTGATTTGCTTACCAAGGTTTGACCTTCAATCTGTAGAATCATTTACATTTTTCATCTGAACATCGAAGAGCCATGAATGACATTGATATCTATTGGGGACCTAAACTAAAGAATTGCATCTATAAGGGTCTTGCACGTTTTTCTTTCTTTTTTTGGAAAGGATCTTGCACGTTTTTCTTGTGATGCCATCTATTGTGATAATAATTGTCACGTGATGTGAAATCTTACATATTTTCAACAACTTTCCATTTTTTGATCAATAAATGACATTCCCTTTTTGGACCGACATTCCCTTTTTAATTATCAGGAAAATGAATAAAGAAAATAATTACTTTTCTTGGACCAAAGGGCGAAATCCTTCACCTTAAGTGCCCCTATCAGACTGCCCGACGTCAAGGTGAAGAATGTAAATCATGGTGCCTCAGCGGTCCTGTAGACTGGAGGCTAGGACCTGGTACGCACAAGAAACCACCTCCCACATTGGAAAATAATAAATAATTACTTTTCTAAATTTTAAATTTTAATGTTTGATTTATTACTTATATTTTGATAAAAAATCTTATTTATAAGAAGTGAGAAAATAAATGGAGGATATTGAGATTGTAAAACCTTACATGAGGTAGTATTGTGACTATTTTCCTTTACGTTTTAAGAAAATAGTAATAAAAATATTTTTTAAATAAATAAAAAAGATATTCAAGAAATTTTTTTACATATTTATAATCTATCATTTTCTTTATTCATGTTTTTTTAGCAATTTTTTTTTTTTATTTACTCATTTCTCTCAAACTCAGGATATTTTTTTCTAATTTTTTGCTGGTATATTATCCCATAAAAATATTAAATTTTCTCTAAATTAATTTATAAGAGTGGACTCTCTCTCTCTCAAGTACATTTCTTAGTAATGTAATTCTCATAAAAAATGGAGAAAAAAATGGACATTTCATTATTATCATTGTAATTTTTATAAGTAATGAAGGGTAAAACAGTCATTGTACAATAAATATTCATTTCTCTCTGGTATATTATCACATAAAAATATTAAATTTTTCTAAATTAATTTATAAAAGTAGACTCTCTCTCTCTCTCTCTCCAATTCAAGTACATTTCTTAATAATGTAAATTCTCATAAAATATAGAGGAAAAATGGGCATTTTATTATTATCATTGTAATTTTTATAAGTAATGGAGGGTAAAACAGTCATTGTACAATAAATATTTATCATTACAAATTTTATCAAAATTACAAAAATAGTAATATTACTTCCTATAAATAGGGGCAAGAATAATGATTTAATTTGCACCTAACACTTTCACTCCTCTTTCTCCTAACTTACTAAATTCTCCATCACTTAAAATATTTCTTCCCAAAATCTCATCACTAGTTCAACAAGAAACTTCAAATCTTGGATATTCTAGCTAGAGCAAGTAATATACAAGTTAGCAAAAATCTTGTAAGTAAGCTTTAATACTTTTTATCAATTATTAGTATGTGATTTTAATGTATATTTATACCTCTTAATTAATTAAATTTTTCATAATGAAGACCAGAAATATTTTTCATAATTATATATGTTGGCTTCGTTTCTTCCCTAACGCATTCTTCATTAGTTAGTACTAATCTGCTAGGCAATCGACACCACCAGTTAGTGTTGACAGTAGATGAGTATTACCGACTATGTTAATACAATGAAATGGGAACTTAAAACATGTCAATTTTTTTCCTTGCTTAATCCTTCAAATTTGTTGATCATAACCTTGCCTCTCAAGCCAAGTTACTCTTTTCTGTTTCTCTTAAGTTATATTCGGTACACCAGACTGGGTTGGAATATAATAACTTTTTTAATTTTTATTTCCATTCTAGTGTTTGGTTCAGGAAGGAGGTGGAAAGATTTTTCCGCGCTAAAACCTATGAAAATGCCTTTCTTAGGGGAAGTGGAATCATTTAAAAAAATATTAGACTATTATACTCTCAATATATTACATATGTTTTACTCAATTAAGTCTTATATATTGCATTTTCTTTTACAAAAAGTTCGTGTTTGATTCGAATTCGAGATGAAGCATTAAAAAGATATACCCGATAATGCTCGACTCAAACTTCAATTTAAAAAATAAAAAATAAAACTTAACTAAATAAATGAAAACTCGGCTCGACTTGGATGGTTTGCACCCTACCTTTGATACTAGAGTCAGAATAGGGCCAGCTTGGGATGGCAATTGGGGGAGGAGGTGGGGTTGCTTTGGATACACTAACCCCCAACCCCACCTCCCTATTTCGTTCCCATACCCAACCTATCCTTATGCTTGGGTGTAAAATTCATCATCATCTCCAACCCAACCACTTGTAATTAAAACTCATCTGCAACCCATCCCCGCCATTGGGGATGAAATCTAACCCCATCCCCGCAAAATCCACTGAGCAATTGGGGAATTCATCTTTAATAACACTGTTAAACACAAAATAATAATATTTATACTACAAAATCCTTAATGGCGGGGATGGGGTAGCTGAGTTGAGAAGATAAGGGCAGAGGGAGAGGCGAGACTGAGAAGGTTAAACTGAGACACTTAGAGTTAAAATAATGTTAATTTTTTACTTTTTCGCTCTTTAATATATATATATATATAATAAGTATGGGTAGGAATGAAGCCGGACGGGAAATGGAAAGAATTTGATCCCCGCTTTTAACCTCAGTTAAATCAAAGTCAAACGAATTTAGATGAATTGTGAAAAATGGATACCCAATTGAACTTGCACCTATGGCCGGCCAATGTCCCCTCTTGTCCAACAGTTGATGGACTCGGGTCACCCCTATTCTTCTTTCGTTAGTACCAACCTGCTGAGCAATTGCAAATGCCGAAGAACTGAAGAAACCGGCACACACAAAGAGGAAAAAAACCCCGCAATTTCAATTCTGCGTCTTTTTTCTTCATTTTTCTCTCTCAAATATCAAACCTCTCAGCTTTGGTATCTCTTCTCCCATCCAGGTAAATCTTTTTTGCTTCCCATCCTCTTCTGTTCCTTGAAATTCTTGGTTTATGTACTGAGTGCTTAAATCCTTTTTTTTTTTTTTGGCTCTTTTCTGGTGCCCTTTTTTGCTTTTAGATACTGGATTATCTTTGTAGTTCTATTACTGCAGTATTGGAGCTGGATTAAAAACCATTGGTCATACATTTAGCATGCAAAGTAGGTGAAGTTTTTCCCTTTGTTGGGTAAATTTTTGTCCTTGAGGCTTGAGTCATCTTATCTTCTTCCTGCTCTGTTGCGGTTAAAAGATTGGGACCCTCCTTGAAAATCATACAGAATGCGGAAAATGGAATCATTCTTTTTTTTTCCTTTGGTTTCTGTTGGAACCTAAGGAGAAGTTAAAAAAACAGGAGGCAGAGCAGAAACAACTATACCGATAGTCATTCTACATGAGATACTCTATCCTGGATATTCATTTGGTATCTGAAAGATGGAAGAAATTGTTATTTGAGCGTTTTAGATGATAAGATATGCAACAAATTTGAAATAACAAATGATTTTTCCCTTTGCTTTTCCCTTTTGTGTTTGTTTCTGTGCTTTCATTGCAACTTGAAGAATGAAGTTAAGGAACCTGCCTCATTAAAAAGATAGGTTCTTTTTCTTTTTCTTTCAGTTTAAGAGAAAATCTTGATGATAGGTGAACTATATGAGTTTATTTTCAGTATGGTATTGAAGGAGGGAAAAATAAAAAAAACAGAGAGGAGATTTAACCTAATGCACAGCCATCTAGGTTTTCTCTAGCATGGTACGAAATAGTAATTCTTGGTTAGCTTTTTGGATGCATTGTTATTGTTAGAACATTTTTTGTATCTTAGTAACCTCAACTATGTATGGTCTTCTTTTTCTTTATTGGCGGATGATGGATAGGCTTCTCTTGGTCCTTCATCCATAATTCAAAAACATGAAAACCATTGCAAGGAGGGGAATCCACTTTTTGCAGCAACTAAATGCTGAAAACGTTCCAAAGGAACTGATAGAGAAGGGACAGAATCGTGTTATAGAGGCATCTCTTACACTCATCCGTGAGAGAGCCAAGCTTAAGGTACACTGTCTATCTGATGAAAACTGCTTTCTTATACAGTTATCTTCCCTAATGGCTTGGGATGATGTGTTTCGTTACTTTGAGATTGCTGTATTGGACCGGGATCAGATAGAGGTTTTTTTAATATTTTTTCAATAATCGGTCCGAAACTTTTGTAGGGAGAACTCGTGCGGGCTCTTGGAGGTGCTGTAGCATCTACATCTCTTCTTGGAGTTCCTTTGGGGCATAACTCTTCATTTCTTCAGGGGCCTGCATTTGCTCCTCCTCGTATAAGAGAGGCTATCTGGTGTGGCAGCACAAACTCCTCTACTGAAGAAGGTTGCATCAGTTCAAATGTTTATCTAAGCAACCACTAAATTCCCAGTTTGTTTTTATATGGTTATGATTTTAGAGCACTGCTAACGAGGATATTCTTGTATAAAACTTTCTTTGGAAAGTAGTGTGTAATGTCATTACACTTTTCATCCGTCTAATAAGAAAAGGCAATATGCCTTGTTCTGTACATGTTCTGTAATACTCATGTCTGCTACTGGATAAAATTCATGATGATCCATATCCTGGCTCTGTTGAATTCCATTTATCAAAAGTAGGCATTAACTGAAATTCATAAACATGTGCTCTGTCTAACGAGATTTTGGTCTGTGCAGGAAAAGAACTAAATGATCCAAGGATCTTGACTGATGTTGGTGATGTTCCAGTACAAGAGATCCGTGATTGTGGTGTAGATGATGACAGATTGATGAGCATAATAAGTGAATCTGTGAAGGCAGTGATGCAAGAAGTAAGCAAACTCTAGATGCTTTTGTGATTATCAAGTTTCATGAGAGCTTATTTTCATTTTCCAATTTGCTGGAGTCTTAGATTTACATGATTTTCAATGCAAACATAGTCCTGACATTTTATGTACTTCCTTGATCCTCCTGTATGCTCAAGGTAGAGGGATATGGCAAATTCTTAGTATATAGTTTTTGACATAGTAGAGGGGGCAATGTGATGGAGGATTTGAGGTTGTTAAATTGAGATGTATTAGCTATTGGCTCTTCACATGCTATGATAAGTTCCTTGACTGTCTTTTCATCATGAAATATTGCAATTGAATTGATGTACTGAGAAAACATGTAGGGTGGGTTTTTACTCTACCAGACGTTGACCCCTCTTGCTTTCCTTCTTTACTAAGATTTTAATTCAACAGTTCGATTTTCTGAGGATCAAGTTGCCACACTAGTTGCTCCATGGAGAAGCAGTTTGCCTGTTTAAGTTATTTCTTTTGTTTCATATTTGATCATCTGAATGAGTTTTTAGTTTCGGGATATTAGAGTTCAAGTTGTAATCATTTAGTATTTCGCCCCTTCTCTGACACATGCTCTCTCCCACATAACTCGACAACATCATAATTTAAGGATTGCAAAGTGAAGATCTTTTAGTTATGATATGCTATTTCTGTTTTCTTCTCCTGATTCTGGATATCTTTTATGATGTTTTGCAGGAACCATTACGCCCTTTAGTGTTAGGTGGGGACCACTCAATATCATTTCCTGTTGTTAGAGCTGTTTCCGAGCAACTTGGAGGCCCCTTAGATGTCCTTCACCTTGATGCTCATCCTGATATCTATCATGCCTTTGAAGGAAACAAATATTCGCATGCTTCATCTTTTGCGCGAATCATGGAGGGCGGTTACGCTCGGCGGCTTCTGCAAGTAATTACATGAAGTTGCTCTTGCTTTTAACTGTTCATGTTTTATTCTTCCTGCCAGCTTGTTTTGCCTTATTAACAAAATCTCTATATTTTTTAGTGTTTGTAGCCTTAGATGTATAGTGCATTCATTAAGAGAATAAACTCCATATTTAAGAACGTGAATATCACATTCCCATATTCAATATCTAATAGATAAAACCACGAGAGATTCATAATTTCATTCTGTTGGCATTAGGAGTGACCAATCTGCTTATAAACCTTTGGAAGTCTGTTTTCCCTCCCGAGGATAATACTCTTTTATTCAAGGAAATTTGTAACTTTTTCTGCATAGTTTTCATGAATTTTTTAGTGTTGCATATATCTAGATTCTTAGAAAGTTGCGTATTCACAGGTTGGAATAAGATCAATAAACAAGGAAGGCCGTGAACAAGGGAAAAGGTTTGGTGTGGAGCAATACGAGATGCGGACATTTTCAAGGGATCGCCACTTCTTGGAGAACTTGGTCTCTCTCTCTCTCTCTCTCTCTCTCTCTCACACACACACACACACACACATGTTAATAGCACAGATGTCTTAGCTTCTCTTTCTTTTGTTTCTCGGTAGAAAAATCCATACACCTTTTTTCCAAAATAGCAGTTTTGCAGATTCTTTTTAAATTGCTTTTTGCTATTTTAATTCTTCAAGATCCTTTTAGTAGCCACAACATATGAAATGCTTTGACTAAAGCAAATTGGAACTGGCGCACGATTCATTATTTCAATCTTGATTGATGATTCATATCTTCTGCTAGCACAATTTTGTTTTACAGCGTGAAGCTGCCAATGAAGAAATTGTATCATGCCCAATTAATTTCATTTCTATGCTGTTCATTGAACCAAGATATACTTTGTCCCAAATTTGGTTTCCTAAGGTTTTCCAACTTTTAGTTTCTTTTAGCTTCATTGCAAATGTTCTTACACCGAATGTCTCTCTGCTGTCAGAAATTAGGTGAAGGTGTAAAGGGTGTCTACATTTCCATCGACGTGGATTGTCTAGATCCAGCATTCGCCCCTGGGGTGTCTCACATTGAGCCTGGTGGCCTCTCTTTCCGCGATGTTCTCAACATACTTCACAACCTGCAAGCTGACGTTGTTGCTGCAGATGTAGTCGAATTCAATCCCCAGCGTGATACTGTTGATGGGATGACTGCAATGGTTGCTGCCAAACTTGTAAGAGAACTCGCTGCAAAGATATCCAAGTGATCAAACACCAATTATCCCAAAAACTTTTTGGCCAGTAAGTTTGGTAGAAGTTAGTTCCCTTGTATCAAAAGCAGCCCATCAGGAGATGTCATGGCTGTTTGCCAATTGAAATGCCATTTTGACCTTAAATATGTTAGATTTTCTTCCCTAAGAACTAATTAGAATAAATTTCCTCTCTGGTTCTTTTGCTTTCTGTTCCTGCAGTTCTTGGCTTGTCCCGTATGGAAATTTTCGGTAACAGATATGATATAATATTTAATGGATTTTGTTCTCTATTGCCCAACTGAGCAGAAAAAAGGCGAAAAGAATGATTACATGTTTGTCATTGAGTAATATGTTTCACTGTTCCTCAAATTCTTTCCTTCTACTGTCCTATACTAAATATTGCTGTCTCAAAAACATTTGTCTAAATTCTTTGTTAGCTTCAGTTAAGCTTCCATTTGCCTTTTCTCTGTCTTGATTTGCTGGTTATATGGTCTCCATTTGTCTCCCCACGTCCCGTTTCTCCAGTGTAATCGCTTTATATCTCTTAGCCACCAGACTGAAGATTGCCAGAGTAAGCGCAGCCAAAGCAGCCGAAAGGAAGAAGAATCTATCCAAATGGCCATCATTCAGATTCGGAGGCACCCATCCAGGCTTCCCATGCTTTGTTGTGATCTTCATCATGATAGTCAACAATATACTGCACAGGTAACTTCCTAATGCTGAAGAAGACATCGATAAACCAAGGCCTAAACTCTTCAATCCATCAGGTATTTGTGAGGCAAAAAACTCCCATTGAGCAACAATGATGAATGCTTCAGATACTCCTACAAGAACATACTGTGGAGTTTGCCAGAATATGCTTAAAGAACTTGTTTTGTCATTTTGATTTACATTTTTCAGTCTGTGTTGTTCCACGAAACCTGCTATCGCCATACCTGCAATGGAGATTACAAGTCCAATGCCTATTCTCTGTAATGCGCTTGGAGGCTTCGGCTTTCTCTTCTTTATTCTTTCATAAAGAGGAACAAGAAGACGTTCATAGCAGATTATGAATGTTGATGAACTTACTATATCGAAGATTGTCATACTTGCAGGAGGCATATGAAAGCCCAAGATTTCTGTGTTCATAACAGCTCCTTGCTCGACGAAGAGAGAGAAGACTTGTACAAAAACAACAGAGGCTAATATGGTACAAAACCATATTGGTAATAGCCTCAATACACATTTCACTTCTTCAACTTGAGTAACAGAGCAAAGCTGCCATGGATTTGGGTTTTTGTTTTGAGCCAACGATAAACTCATGTCTTTTGGAGTCATAAAAGCTGCCCTATCAAGAAACCTGTTATTACACAAAAAAAATATATCAGAATTTTTCAACATGGGATTTTCATATTCAAGAACATTGTTAAGATTCAGACAAGAAATCTTACCTAAAATCATCGGTATGAAGAATCTTTCTAGTACTGTCTGTTTCATCTTTGCCATGAAATTCGAACAGCCCTTCGCCATGTGAAGGGACTTCGAGTTTGATCTTTCTTACTGAAGCTACAATTACCTGAGAAAATCTTGAAATGGGATTTCCAGAAGGCTTAAAATGTCTATATCTATGACTGCCACATAAAAGCAAAACCACTGAGAAAAACCCACAAGAAGTTGAAATCCAGAAAGCCAATTCCCATTTTCCAAGATTTTCTATGTAAACCAAGATTGTTTCTGCACCTAAAGATCCAAGATTCAATGCAACATAATAGTAGCTATAAAAGGCAGTTTTTGATTGATTTTCTTCAGTATCTTCTTCATCAAATTGATCTGCACCAAATGTAGCAAGTGCTGGCTCCATAGCTCCACTGCCAAGAGCTAGCAAGTAAATAGATACATAGAAAACTGCAAATTCTCCCCATGTTTTGGCATTGCACATATCTTCTATAGTTCCACATCCCTTTGGTTCCAACATAAATAGATGTGTTGATACAGATAATATCGCCAAACCCTACACAAAAACTCGAATTCAAGACCTCGAAAACAAGAAATCTAAGGGAAAACGATCATGACTAATCTAGATTCAGTATCCAAGAGTATACGGTCCTAACTTATCTGAACTCAACCAATGGAGCACCTGCATAATGACTCTTACGCATGGTTTAGAACCTTGCTTTAGACATTTCACGATAACAGTTCTTACTAATTCGAACTCAACATATTAAACTACAGACACTGACTCCAATATAGGGTTAGGATGCTTAAGGCCTTACAGATATTTCACGGCGCCATTAGCAAGATTCGAACCAACCTCTCAGACATTCACAGTGGACTTAGCGAGAGGGTTATTAGCTATAGGGTTGAAAACAAGAATTTTCAAAAGGGGAGCAATATGAAGAAAGATCAAGAAATTCCACATTGACTTACCAGTACCATAACACTGAGGAAAATGATGCAAGTGAGGTACCTCCCCATATAAGAATCACTTAGAAAAGCACCAACTAAACAAAACATATTGAGGGTTCCCATCCATCTGCTAAACATATTTGCTGCATCTGCATTTGTTTGCCTAAGAACAGATTTTGCAAAAAGGACCATATTCACTTCCATCCCAGTAAATGCAAGTGCAGCTAGCCCTTCACTCACTGGACCAATAATCAAGAACAGAGAAAAAATTATCAACAAGAAGATAAACTACAGAACACAGAAATAAAGCTCTCGGGATCGTCTGTAACATCCTCTCCAGAAAGTGTTATACAAGATGTTACAGATTATCCGAACAGTAAGTTCCTCTGGAAAATTTCCGGGGAGTGTTACAGAGGATGGGACCAGAAGTAAAAGAAAGAAGGAAAAAGTGTACCTAACAAAAGCCCTCCAGATCTCCAACCACCAGTTTTGCCTTTCATTGCTGGTTTACCATTTCTATCAACAGATCCATCTTTTGTATAACTATCAAGAAATGCACTTCTTGAATCCTGCAAGAAGAACAGAGTATTATGAACTGTAATCCCAAATCTGTACATAGCCCATATCAAATGTAATCATTTGATTGATCTTTATTACCCATTTTTGTTCCAAAAAGCAAGGATTAAAAAGCACTTGAATCCAATCATGAAAAGGGCCATTCTTTCAATTTTCATTGAACAAAAAAGATAACCCAGAATTTGATGAAGAAAACAGAGTAATCTGAGAAGAAAAAACTATACCACGGAATCATTGTGGCTGACTGAGACTGAATCTTGAAGTTGGAGTGCATTATAACTAGGCTGCTGATTTGTCTCCATCTTTTTGTCCAAATCCCAGAAAATCCCAGAAAAAGAAAGTTCAAGAAAAGATTTAAAGCTGCAAGAACAGGACCAAGAATTTATGCAGGGGATTAGATGGTGGGAAAATCAGCTACGTGTGTGCCATGCAAAGATTGCTCTTCTTTTCTCCTGCTGATAATCCTCTGCTGCAGATGATGATGCTGACAAAAAATGAAAAAGAAAAAGAAAAAAATGCAAATAAAGAGAGGCAAAAAATAGTTATGACTTTGATAGAATCCAATGGAGTGTTTGTGAAAATTCCTTGTATCAACAAAAGGCATATATATCCATAAGACATATAAACATAAACATCCCAATTCTATGACCATTTTACTACTTTTTGAAAACTTGGAAAGTTTGCTATTCAATGACTTTTGCCTCGACTCCATAATCATAATGTTTTATAGAAATTTGTGATATAAAGTTATGAACTTTTTACTTTAGATCACATTTTTACTTTTTTTTTTTAAATTAAATATTCGAAAATCAAGAATAATAGAATAATACATGATTCTCAAACAGCCGCACAAGACTTGACATACAATATCTCTTTATATGACTCGATTTAGAATCTCTCACTTAACATATTAAGAAGAAGATGTACTAAGTAAAGAAATCGCTCCATGAGATCACATACTTCTGGGTTTAGATCACATTTTATAAAAATTGAAGAAAGATAAAAGGTATGACCCATAAAAGGGTACCATCTTAAATCATGCTATTGTCCTATCTTATAAAAAGTCTTTGGCCTACCATGAGATATGCATCTGTAGCAAATACACATAAACACATCTTTAAATTATACTGCATTTAAATTAATCTTTATTCGAGTCAGATAAGATCATATGGACACACTTGGATTTAGTCCCTATTCAAGTCGTGTAGGATCACAAGTAATACAAAACTCTTTTACAAGAAACAACTATATCTCCAACTCAAACTAATCTCCATTTGAGTCATGTAGGACCACAAGAATGACAAAACTATTCTACAAATAAACAATTGCATTTCCACACTCAAACTAGTCCCCATCCCAGTCGTGTAAGACAACAAAGTGGACAACACTCTTCTACAAGAAATAACTCCATTTGCACATGAGACTAATCTCCATTCGAATTAGTAGGAACCACGAAGACAGTAACACTCTGTCATGTATTATCAATATTTGAACTTTAACACTCACAGTTAATCTACAAGAGACACAACCATTAGGTGTCCCCAATTTTCTTTTTAGTTTTGGAACCCCAGCTTTCTACAATGCTATCCTCAATCTTTTTCACCTCAAATGAGACTGAAAAGAAAATAAACCTAATGAAAAAACCTTAATTTGAGAGCTTGAGTGGTCATTAGCATGACTAAAAAGTTTTTAAATAAAAAAAAACGCAACTTTGATGGCCAATCAAAATCAATCCCATTTATACAAATACCCAAAAGAACACTGCCCATTTCATTATGAATTCCAACAAGCCAAAAAAAAAGAAAAAATCGCCCATTTCCTCACCTCTTTCAATGGTGGTTGTTGTGTGATTATCTCTTCTTCATGATCATCTTCTTCAAAATGAATTGAAGGGATATAGTATGAAAAGAAATGAAGGATGGAATGGTAGATGAATAATTGAATATATATATATATATAGAGAGAGAGAGTATCATTGATTGATTACAGAAGAGGATAGGAAAAGTGAGTTTACCGGCAAAAGAAGGGAGTTTACGTCAGTGTTTTCTTCAATGCCAGAGTGCCCAAAACCACTAATATCCCAACATTGTTTTTGATAATCTTAATTCTTCATACCTCTTTTTTTTTTTTTTTTTGGTAATAATAATTACAAGGTTTTTGGGCAACAAAAGGGAGGATTTATTACCGGTTCAGATAGTGTGTAACATTTCCAGTAACACTTGTAATATTTTTAATTTGATATATTTTATTAATAAAACCTAAAAAAATAAACCCTAAGAAAAAAGCATTCAGATTCGAGAGAAAATGATAAACCCAAAGAAGAAAAATATATTATAAAATGAAATATTAAAGATATATGATTTATTACTCCTTCTGCTAAAAAAATATAAGAGATTTTAGTCCTAAAGTCAATAATATAAGGATTTTTACAACTTTAATGTTTTTTATCTTTATCTACTTTTCTATTAATTTACTTTACCCTTACTATTTATCTCTTTATTCATTTATAAAGGGTAAAAAAGGTATTGTAATAAAAATTTATCTTGTTCCCAAAATCTTTAAAACCTCTTATATTTATGATCGGAGGAAACTGTTTTTATTATGAATATTTCATTAAGGAAAGATGGAAATAGGGATATCAATGTTTACATATGAAAAAAGTGGTTGGAAGTTTGAACTCTATGGTAAATAATGTGGTCAATATTTCCTAATATGCCCTCTGATAATTTATTACAGATAGAGTATATATTAGAGGATATGAGTGTATGATTACTTGTCATGTATTCCCTAATTATAAAACAAATATATATATATATATATGAAATTGAAATTTAACGTAGTTCGTAAGTGAATTGTTTAATACTAATACGAAATTACAAATTTTAATTTTTACATATCTTTATGTTGAAAGAGCTATGAATTTATACTTCTAGTGAAAGTTGGATTAATAAGAATGAGTTTCGAGTCGAATGTAAATTACTTTCATATTTAAATATGACAAAGAAAATATATACACGTTTAATTTTTTATATTTAAATGATCAGTAGTAAGACAATAATTTATTATTAAAAACACGTTTAATAAACTTGAAATTACTTTTATCTCTCTTTTGAATATAACAAAAACAAAAGCTTTTGTACTGATTAAAGAACATTTTATGAATACTTTCTAACTGTGTTTGTGAAGCCATGATCGTCTTTTACATCTACTTAAAATTACTATTAAAAAGGAAGTATAATAAATAGTGCATTAGACGACATTTTTGTAGTATTTGTAAATAATCATCTCATTGTTCATATATGAATTAACTTTTGGATTCTACCAAAAAAAAAAAAAAAAGAATTAACTTTTCTTTTTCAAAAAATAAAAATTTTGAAATAATTCATATTTTCTATTCTTATTTTTTCTTTTTAAACAACCCGTAAAATTTTATATCAGTAAATAAATATTAGAATATAACCTATAAAAAAATCTCTATTTCTCAAATTCCTTTTAAAATCTTAAAAAGAATAGTAAAATCAAATACAAAAAATCTTTACCAATGATGAAGTAGAAGTAAAAAGTAAAGAGAAGCCCTTGAAAAAAAAATAAAAAATAAGAAAAGTAAAAAGTGTTCATTAAGGAAAATATAAAATATAAAGTTCTAAAAATTAAAAAGAAGCCCAAAAATTTTAAAAATATTGTATCTACACCCTCTGAAAATATTTTTTTGGGTAGAAGTCACTCAAGTAGTTCGTTTCATCTTCGTCTATGGACCAAAAGGCAGTCTCTCTGTTTCAGTGGTTACAGATAATGGCCTCCTTAATGCCTACTTTGGGTTCAAGAATTTCGCGCCTAAATTTTTTCTATAAACCCACTTTCTATGTTAGTATGGGAGCTTTTAGAAAATTCCAAGTTCGGAAGATACCCATTTGGGCTCCCTTCTCTTTGTCATCTAATTCTTTTTCTGCCCGTTTTTATTGTTTGAATTCCTACTTGTCAGAAGCTCAATCGATGAACAAAGCATGCCCAGATGACAATTTAGTTTTTTTGGGCATTGAAACTAGCTGCGATGACACTGCAGCTGCTGTTGTTAGTGATTTTTTTATTTTTATTTTTTTTTTTTTGTATTTCTTTCGCTGTCTCACTTGTTTGTTTGAATAGCTGAATGTGTTGGCTGTTTCTTTTTTACTTGGGGGGGTGAATTTACGTGGGTTCTTGTTGAATCTTAAAAGGGTTTCGTGTTCATTTATCAATTGAATTTTGTGGGTTTGCAGGTTCGAAGCAATGGTGAAATTCTAAGTCAAGTTGTGTCTTCTCAGGTATAGACTATCGTTGTATCTCGGTGTAGGAGTTAATTTTGGATATGATATAAAAGTTCTTTTAAAGAATTGAGGAGAAGTAAGGGTTCATGCGGCTTTGTGAACCGTGAAATGGCTTATTATTTTTGTTAAAGTAGTAAAAAATGAGGATACTATCATGTTCTTTATTGTCAAATATCCTGCTTTGCAAGGAAAAAAAAAATAAAAATCTGCATAGTATTGAGTGTTTGGTCATATTGAACATCGGTGCTGGTTTGCAATTTTGTACTAGTTTGATAAAATTTGTGTTCCCATTGCATTAAGGCGGATCTACTTGCTCAATATGGGGGAGTTGCTCCTAAAATGGCAGAAGAAGCACACTCACAAGTGATTGATCAGGTATAGGATCCAGATAAGATCACCTGCACAAGCAACTCACTTTTCAGTCTGTATGCTAAGAGTTGATCTAGCCAGCCATGGGAATTGATATTATTTTCTGTTTCTTGGCTCTTAAATTTGCCTTAAATAGACATGATCTGGTTTTTACTTTCAGGTGGTACAGGAAGTCCTAGATAAAGCCAACCTTACTGAGAGAGACCTTTCTGCAGTTGCTGTCACGATTGGTCCTGGTTTAAGTCTTTGTCTACGTGGTAACTTATGGTTGAAGTTTTTCGTTTGCCACTGTCCTCTCTTCTATTCTCTTTCTGTTTCTGTCTTTTATGACTGTTTCAGTAGAATGGTTGAGGCTCAAGTTTATTACGATGGGGATGACTTCATCTTGTTCATATTTTCATTGACTGATATTGCATGCAAGGCTGTTGATACGTTTTCCATGCAATTTTGATGTAGTTGGTGTGCAAAAGGCTCGAAAAATTGCTGGTGATTTCAGTCTGCCTATAGTTGGGGTGCACCATATGGAAGCACATGCTTTAGTAGCTAGGTAATTACTGTTACACAGTGCACAAATGCAAGGTCCAATTTCTTATTTATTATTTTTTATGTCGGAGAACTGATCACCATTTACTAACAAATCTCAAGTTACTTGAGTCTCAAGATATTGTTATTTTTTCCCTGGAAATTTGTAGGATACTGATTTTCTTTAAGGTTGAAGTTGTTCCCAAATTTTTAAAATTTACCTTCTAGATACTAAGATATGGAGCTTTTCATCTTCTTGTTCTTGGCTTTATCTGCTATGAGACTTGCAAATAAACTTGTGGCTTATTTAGTTCCTAGTATTACATAGGCTTTTCAGTCACTCATACATTAGATAAATAATGGTTTAGGCTTCTTAGTGTGTTATGCTTAAGTTGTTTTGGAATTTGTAGAGAGACAGAGCACAAATGTTTAATCCATTTTGAAGGTTTATTGTCATTCTGCTTGATTTTTACCATACCCTCCTCACCACCTGTTTTTCTTTGAAGGTTAGTGGAAAAGAAACTGGAATACCCTTTCTTGACACTTCTTATCTCAGGTATGTTAATCTACAACACTTGTTAAAATATACCATTTAAAATTTTGTTCATTTTGGCTTGCCATTAATCATCACTTAATTGTTGATAGGAGGGCATAACCTTCTAATTCTTGCACATGATCTTGGACATTACGTTCAACTTGGAACCACAATTGATGATGCGATTGGTGAGGCATATGACAAGACAGCAAAATGGCTTGGTCTTGATATGAGAAGGAGTGGCGGCCCAGCCATAGAAGAGCTTGCTAAAGAGGGTGATGCAAAGGCAATTAAATTTAGAGTAAGCCTGTGAATTTACATATATTTTTTATCTGTTGGTTTTCTTTCTCAATTGATTAATATTTTATTATCAATATGATTTTCCATTGGTCAGAAGCTTGAGAGTAGTTATTTTTTAGGTTCCCATGAAACAACATAAAGATTGCAACTTCTCATATGCGGGGCTGAAAACTCAAGTTAGACTGGCAATTGAATCCCAAAATATGTATGTGGTTCATTTCACGAATTCAATACCTATCCCTGAAACTGATTTTCCTTCTTTATATGTAGCCTAAGCAATTATATATAAATGTTAATATCACGTTAGGAAATATTCGAAAATACAAAAAGTGAAGTTTATAATTTTTGTGTTACTTTTTCCTCTAATGTTTTACGAAGCAATCTCGAGAACAATTCATGTCAAACAATGAAACTGGTTAGTCGCCATGGAGATTATTAAATCAAGACATAACATTTATTTGTTTTACTGTTTTGCCTATAGCTATTATAAAATTTGAATGTGAATTACTTGAACATTAGTGTAATTCTTGGTCCTTTTGTAATCTTTGTGTAGCCACCTTCTAAAACTTTTTTGTGGACTCGATGCAGTAATGCCAAGATCCCTATATCTACAGCTAGTAGTGAAGAGAGAAGTGCACGTGCTAATATTGCTGCTTCTTTCCAGGTAATGCTATGTTCGACATGTAGTTGATTATAAAGAATATGGATAAAAGACCATTCTTTCCCAATCTAGTACCTTTGTAGATATTTTGTTGCGTAGTACCTTGTCAATCTTTCCTTTGTTAAATATGACTAAAAATGTTGTCTGCAGCGAGTTGCAGTTTTACATTTAGAGGAGAAGTGTCAGAGGGCAATTGAATGGGCATTGAAGATTGAACCTTCTATAAAATATTTGGTATGTAAATGAAGTTCTTAATTAATTGTCTTACATGAAGTTCCAGGGTTCCTGGTTGTCTTTGCTTTTTATTTTGTCTTACTTTGTCTGGAAATGTCTGAGACCCTTTTTCTCTTATGCCTGTTTTAGGTAGTCTCTGGTGGTGTTGCTTCAAACCAATATGTCCGGGCTCGTCTAAATCAAGTTGTTGAAAATAATGGCCTGCAACTTGTATGTCCTCCACCCAGTCTCTGTACTGACAATGGTAAGCATTTCATCTTTTTCGGTGGGCAAAATTATGGCTCAACCACATATGCAGTCTTCGAACATGATATTGAAACTTAAAAAAGTGTTGTCAACTTCTAATGATATTGAAATTTAGGTTGTTCCAAAAGGATACGTTATCATTCCTTGTCTAGAATACTAACGTTGACTTCTTTTTAAAGGTGTAATGGTTGCTTGGACTGGTATCGAGCATTTCCAAATGGGAAGATACGATCCTCCACCACCTGCTGATGAACCCGAAGATGCTGTGGTTTGTCTTTCTATTACTTTAAAGCTGATTTTGTTCCCTTTTCTCAACTCCATTAATTGATATCATAAAGTACAAGAATCATCATTTCTTTTCTTTCTTTTGGTAGCCATGAAAATTGCTTTCAAGATAATGTGGACCTTTGCTAATATTATGTTAGAAAAGCAATTATACTAGGTCATAATGAAGGATGATATGCTGTTAATAGCTTTTGATTTGATTTGTAAAGCAAACAATATCTTTGCTTTCTTTAACATGTTCTTTATGATACAGCTTGATTTGCGGCCAAGATGGCCATTGGGAGAGGAATATGCCGAGGGAAAAAGCCAAGCTCGGTCATTGAGAAGGGCTAGGATGCACCCATCACTTACCTCTATCATTCAGCAGAAGAAACCAAAGACTGCAGTTTAAAGATTTTCTACTTTCTTAGCTTTATATGAATTCATTTCTTGTAATTTGTAGAAATTAATCTGTCTCGAAAGGTTCTCTCGATTTAAGAGTTACTTCTCAATGATCAATTTTCCGGCCTAATCCAAAGGCCGTCGTGTACTTTTGAAGAACGTTTATGATGTAATATAGCATAGAGAGGTTGTTGTAAGTTGTATTAGTTTCATTCTTTTTAGAAAGACTTTTAATAGTAAATCTTTGGTCAAATTGGTGTTTTTCAGTAAATTTTTTGTATTGAAATTCGAATACAGATTAATAAATTATGAATATATGAACGTTGTGGGATATATTTGTAATTTGTATAAATACGGAGATGAATTTGCAATTTGTACAAATGGAAAGGAAGAAAATGTAATTAATCCAAAAGAAAAAAAGTAGGCATAACATTGACGCATGGCCAATGCGTTTCATTTTGGACCATATGACGGAGTATATAGTAAGAACGCATGCAGATTAGGCTTTTTTCGCGTCAGATATCATGCGTTCATTTAAAAGAAAGATATTTACTGCGATAAAGCCGCGAGAGGGAAACCGCGAATTCATAAAAAGAGGGAAACCGCGAAAGACAGGCGGCAAAGCAGTGGAGCTCAAGAGGAGCAGCAAAGGAGAAATGGAAGTATCAAGCCTTCCGATCTCCGCTTCACAAAGAGGAAAATTGATATCCGCCGGTTACAGTTCTCTCTCTTCTCTCGCTGCTCTTTCCCCTACCCATCTTTCCCGAGGTATTTCTTCCCCTTCTTCTTTACCATGTCGTACTTTGAATACTCGATAACTATTTAATTTGTTCTAAGATTTCTTTGTTTGGTTCGTGTTTCCCGCGTTTAAACTGTATTTGATTAGATTTGGGCGTTTCGGAAAGCGAGGCAATTGGGATTCTGAAGGCAGTATCACAAAGAGTTGCAGCGGCGGAGCCGGAGAGAATAGACGGAAGTAATCATGCCATTGTTAACGGTGAGATTATTTAATTGACAGGGATTTTTACTGCTATATCTTTGTGTAATTATGTTGCGATTTTCTTTACTTGTTTCTATATTGATAAATTAGCCAAAAATGTTCCTCACACATATTTACATTAACCATTAGCTATTTTTGCTAAAAATTTGCTTACGCTAGTCGAAACGATCCTTACATGGCAGCGAAAATGGGTGATTTTTGATCACTCTTGTAGCACATGACAAGACTTATTAACAAAGAAAAAAAGGTATCTAGGCTAATGACAAGACCCTTGTGGACTTCCACTTGCAGATAATTGAGTGGTTTTTAATTCAATTTATATAGGAAACAGTTTATTGCTGCACGTGAAACTTCTTTGCTGTTTGGGGCTTTGTGTTCGGATAGGGGGGTTTTAAAAAAATACTTTCAAAAACTAGTTAGATCACCCTTCAAAAACAAAAAAAATCTAGTTAGATCAAATTGAAAATAAAAAAAGAAGGGGGGCTTAATTGAAAATAAATTCTTCTTCTCCCTCACCTGTGCTGTTTCTGCCAATTATCTGAGCCATTCTGAGCAAAAACCAGTGTACTGTGAAAATAGAAGAAGAAAAATGAAAAAGATTTGTTATGTTGGGAAAGCAACCAAGATCTTCATCTTCATTGTCACAGTTGTTATTGTAAGTGGACTTATCTTGGGATTTAGTCTCCTCAGACATGGCATTCATCACAAATCTCCCAGCAATTGTTCTGATAATAATTCTTGCTCCCAACAAACCCCTCTAGTTTTTCCCAATCCAAGTTCAGGTAACAGTAATCCCAGCTCTTCAATCACAAGCCCTACCCAGCAAAATCCAAATCCTGCCGAACTTTCACCGCCACCGCCGCCGCCGCCAGAAACAGGTGTGGGGGAAAATCCTAGTCCAGATACTTCAATTGTATATCCTCCGCCTCCGCCTCCACCGCCACCACCACCATTGTCTTTACCTCCTCTGCCTCCTCCACCACCATTGCCTTTACCTCCTCCACCGCCACCACCGGTTTCAGGAGCTCCTCCTCCTGTATCTAGCCCTCCCAGCCCGGGTTTGGTGACGCCAGGACCAGTTCATTCTCAATCACATTCTTGATTGATCTGAGATTCTTCTTCTTTTTTTTTTCCCAATTAGATAAGGTTTTTGGATGGCTCTGTATAGAACAAGAAAGAGCAGTTGTCATTTGGTTTTAAGATTCAATTTTGTTCCTCGTAGCATTTCTAATTTACTTACCAATTAACATTATTCTGATCTTATTTATGAATTTCTGATTATTTTTATGGGTTTCTTGATTGAATTCCTCAGAGTTGAAAAACTTCTATCTTTTCTTGTTTACTTCTCTTCTGAATCTGTAAGTGGCATTTTACAGTTTACAACTTTACTCTTTACTCGAAATAACATTGAATTCAGGGACTGAAGTGGGTTTTTTATAATAATTTTTTATTTTAAGATTAAGAAGAAAAATTCACATCACTGGGCATTTCCATCGAAGCATTTTAACACATAAGTTCATTAAGTTCATAATGGTCAAAGTCCTGGCAAGGTTGTTCCAGCTCAGATTTTCTTAAGGAATTGGATATCAATGGGAAGGAGAGTGAGGGGAAATCGAAAGAGGAAAACTTGGTGAAAATCCAGGAGGGATTGGAAGGGGGAAATACAGTTTCAGTTGCGGGAAAGAGGAGTGGGAGTCAAATGATGAAAAGACCTAATATAATTGCCAAGCAAGTGATCAGCATTCAATCTGCTTTTTTTTCCTTTGAGATAATTTGCTCTTGATCTGGGCTTTGTTTCCCAACATTTAATTTCTCTCTCTAATGGAGACAGGATGAATGGTAGAGGGGAGAAGGAGGGGTTTTCAATTAAACCATTTTTTAAAGTAAATTAAGAAAGTATATATTAACCCTCACAATATGTGTTATTCATTTAAGTCCCAATTTGGTTTGATTAGTTGGTGGATAGTTTTGCTTTTATTAAAAAGGTCATGTGAGTATCACGTGCCTATGTTTTACCGGATACCACCCATCTCCACCGTGTAAAAGTAGTTTCGGCTCTCGGACAAAAATTTTGGATAGAAGTGACTAATGAAATAAATAACATTCTTAGTTGGTGAATTCTAACTATGTCCGGGGCATTTTTGGCCAATTTCTCTTCTACATATATAGTACTACTTTTCTTTTGTTGAGGGTGAAAATTGTTGAAGTTCTTATGGTTCATTATGTCTTTTTGTTAGGGGCACAGAGTGCCTGGGATATGCTTCATGAAGAGAAATCATGTAAAAGTATTACCACATCTTGTTCAGACTTGGATGAAATCCTGGGTGGAGGAATAAATTGCAAAGAAGTTACTGAAATTGGTTAGACAATCAGAGTTTTAAATGTTTGTACTTGTAGTGTTAGTTTCTTCCAAGTTTGCTCCTTTTAGAGGATTTGAATTTTCTGTCAACTCAAAACTCATATCAATATTTGATCCTATCAGGTGGAGTGCCAGGAATTGGTAAAACACAAATGGGGTATGATTTTTTGTCTTCAAATTATCTGAGTTGCCTAAGGGTGTACTCGGATAGAGTTTGGTTTTAACTTTTAAGATTTTTGTATTGGGTTTTGAAAGAATAAAATGATTTGTTAGAGGAGATGTGGGTCCCAAAACTGAGATTTGAAATCTGAGATGCTATCCAATCTCATCCTAAGTCTTCTGCTTTGTTATATTGTGGTGTAATGCAATGTAGGATTCAACTTGCCATAAATGTCCAGATTCCGGCTCAATATGGTGGCCTTGGAGGGAAGGCAGTTTACATTGGTAAATAAATCGAAAAGTACTCATGTTTGGCCCTGGTATACTTGCGTCATTCCTTTTAGGAATTTGCTCTTGAGAAACTGTTACTTTTGGCATTTAGATACTGAAGGCAGCTTCATGGTAGAGCGAGCTTTACAAATTGCTGAAGCATGCATTGAGGACCTGAGAGAATATGATAGCTTCCTAAGGAAGGATGGTAAGCCTTGTCAAATTAATAAGCAGCCAAACGATTTCCTAGCAAATATCTTCTATTTCCGCGTTTGCAGCTACACAGAGCAAATAGCTGTGGTAAATTACTTGGAGAAGTTTATCTCAGAGCACGAAGATGTACGTGAAGTACTTATCAGTTGTTTACAGATGCACAACATCAACAATCTCATCAAAAGGTTGTAAATGCCTGACTGATATATTTGATGGCTATGGCTTCTTCCCTTTGTTGTCACAGGTTAAGGTTGTGATTATTGACAGCATTACATTTCACTTTCGTCAAGACTTTGATAATATGGCTCTTAGAACTCGTTTACTTGGTGGAATGGCCTTAAAGCTGATGAAACTCGCAAACAAGTTTTCTTTAGCAGTAAGAATTGTTGTAATTTTCTTTACGCCAACTATTAATATCCTTATCCAACTTGATTAGTTACGTTTCATTTTTTTATTCTGCAAATTTTGTGTTTCCTGTCATTGAGGGGTTCCATTTTCAATTATAAAGTATTTACTATTTCTGAGATTATTTTGGGGGGTGCAGGTTGTGTTATTGAATCAAGTAACAACCAAGTATTCAGAAGGTTCATTTCAATTAACTCTTGCACTAGGTATGTATGATGTTGCAAATGATCTTTCATGCTGGTAGCTATTATCTGCTGCTTTTCCAACGTTTTGTGTACATAATGTGGAACAGGAGATAGTTGGTCACACGCCTGTACAAATCGGATCATTCTATACTGGAATGGGAATGAACGGTGTGCATATATTGACAAATCGCCATCACTTCAATCAGCATCTTCTCCCTACTCTGTGACAGCCAAAGGTATCCGGAATTCAGTTTCAAACTGCAAACGGGTTAAAATGATGTAAGTTCTTTGTTTAACGCAAGCTTGAACGTGTTCTATAAATCGTACAGGATGGAATCATTGATATGGTTTACTTCTGTAAATTTTGATTAAGCAGTATGTGTTTCAAGCATCTTCTTGTGGAAAAACTAAAGAATCATTTAGCAAGTATCTCTGTTTGAATCTTCTTCACATTTTTAGAACTAGAGAAAGTTGTCTATCTAAAAAAGCCAATACTTCTGAATTCTCATCTGTAGAACTGAAATTTCAGTTAATGTTTCCTTTGATGGTTTTGGTCCTTAGTATAATATATAGATTTCTTTTTCTTTCTTTCTTTTTTTCTTTTTTTTTGGGGTAAAGATATACAGATATTCCATTTCATTGACCATTTTTGCCCTTATTTTATGTGACGGCGACTGATTTTTTTTCTTTTCTTTATGTTAAAGAAGTTGTAGTTGAATTCAAGATGCTTTGCTGTAATCTTTCTTGAGCAGTCTTTGAATCCATCTAGAATGCAATGAAATATAAGTAATTAAAATTATAATTCTTTTCACACATTTTAATATATATTTATTGTCTATTTTTTAATTTTATTTTTTTAGTAGAGAAAAATGTGACGTGATAAGAAGTGTTTATAATACTAAACTATTATTTTGTCACGTTATATTATTTTTTTAAAATTTAATATTGTAGACAAGTCCAAAAAAACTTTATATTCTTGATCGGTGGAGTATTACTATTATTTTTCTTAAAAAAGAAAAGCTTATCAAATACTAATGAATTGTAATCAAGCTGTGGTTTGATTGATTTCCACAAGGGGAGGCTCTTATTTAGCTATTTATTTATCCCTGATTTTTTGTTTTTGGATAAATACTATCCTAGTTTTATAATATAAAGTTGAGTCATTTTTCAAACATATTAAAAAAATATAAAATTAAAGTATTTTTTTATAGTAAAATATTCATAATAACTTTTTATTAATTTTATAAATTTATCTTATTTCAAGACTTTATCTCTTCTCACTTCATATATATATATATAGTATTATTAAGTAATAATATGTGTACATAAATATATTTAAAAAAAAATTATTTTATAATATAAAACTTTAAATATGACGCAATTTTATATTATAAAATGGAAGTAATAATATTTGTTTATTTATCTTCGATTGCGCCGTCTCCACAGTAGTGTATTTGTTACTCCAATACCAACCACTGATCTGTTCTTTGGCCCAATCAAAAAAATTTGCTAGTGGCTGTTGTTAGTACTACTCTTGTTTAGGGTTAATTCCGAAAAATCAATTGAGTATTTAAATTTTTAAAATTGACAATTAGTTATCTATTTTAATATTTTGTTAGAAAAATTGCAATAGATAGTTTGAAAAGAATCAATTGTTTCTGTTTTTTAACCATTAATGAACCTACTTTACTAAGTATTCCGTCTAATAACTTATTTTTATTGATAATTATTAAATTATTTTTTACTTTCTTAAAAATTAAACAATGATAAACTTTCTTTCATTTGCAAGATAACTATAGAAGCATCATATATTTGAAGGAAATTTTAGACGTTAAATTTTTTTTAACGAAAATCTAAAATAAATATTTAATTATCAATTTTAAAAGTTTAAATACTTAATTGATATTTGATTATAAGTATACGAGGTATTCCTGGGATGTCAAATTAGCCCTTTTGTTTATTCCAGCTGAGCAAACAGCATCCTTTGGGGGATTCGAACTGCTTCGGCCTTTTTTCCACCAGAAACTTTTGCATCCAATTTGTAGCAAAATTTCGGCTTTTTTTTTTCTTTTTGTGTCTATTTGAGAGCATTCTGCCAAAATTGAAATTCAACTGGATCGAATATGCTCTAATATGCAATACATCACTTTTCGAATCATGCTATATATTTGATTGGCAACTATTACGAATGAGGTGCTATTTCCGTTTTATAATATAATGTTAAGTTATTATATTTAGAATGTTATGATATAATGTGATTTTTTTTTAATATTTTTAAAAAAATACATATATTCATTTAATGTATCAATATTTAATAAATTTTAAATTTTAAACTCATTTATGTCAGGTAAAATCTTAAAATATGAAGAAATGCGAGATAATATAAATATTTAAAATAAGAAATTTATAAAATTAATAAAAAGATATTATAGGTATTTTACTAAAAAAAATATCTCAATTTCATATTTTCTTAATTTATGTTATCATAACAACTACTATAACAAAATAAGAATTTCAACATATTTTACAAGACGATAATTTAACACAAATTAATGACTCTACGAGTAAATATATGAAAAAAAAATTATCTATTTCAGTATCTTTTAACACATCTTTATTGATAAAGTGTATCAGAAGATCTGGTTGAGATCATACATTATTGAATTACTGTCTTGTAACTTAAAAGAAGTAAAAATTTGACCAAAAAAAAAAGGAAAAAGAATAATTAAAAGGGTAAATAGAAACTCCCAAGAAGCAAAAAAGAGCCGCATATGCTCCACGCTAACTTATAAAGAATTCATAAGCATTCATTTCCTACCCTCACTTTACGGCCAATATCTTCTAAGCATCCACATCCACCGCCCTAACATGGCGGCCTCCTCCCTCCGCCACCATGCACCACCACCATGTGGGCCCCCATGATAATATCTTACCAACACCCACGAACACACACCCAATGAAAAAGTGTTACTTGTCCCGAAAATATACTATTTTCATTTTATATTCCATTTACTTTGTACATTGTTATTTTTGAATTATTTTAGTAAATTAATAGCGTAATTTGATACTTTACTACTTCCGTTAAAAAATATAAGGAGTTTTAGAAGGCTTAATGGTGATAAAAATTATAAAAAATTATTTACATTTTTTAATGGACATTAATTATATTTTTCTATCTATACTTATCTCTTTGTTAATTTATTACCTCTTATTATATATCTTTTCTTATTTACTAAGTATATAAAAAACTTTTATTTAATATTGTCTTATTTTTAATACCCTTAATTATTGTGCATAAGTCTAAAATCAATTATATTTATAATTGAAAGTAGTACCATATATACTCTTATCTTATTAAAATTAAATACATATCTAAAAACTTTCTTTAAAAATATTAATGACAGTTAAAAGGTCAATTAGTCGATAGAATCTGATTTTTATTTGTAGAGTCTAACTTTTATTTGAAAGTTAGAATCTGACGTTCAAAGTCTGAGTATTTTACAACAGAGGGTTCGAACCTCTAATTTTTCGCGTATTTGAAGTGTGCTTACCAAGAGCGTAAAAGTGATGTGGTTAAATTTCTAATTTTTTTAACGATTATGACTTTATCCTTAAAATAGGGGCCAAAATGAATTCTTGAAAGTTTGTAGCTCTTTCACAAACGAAAGGCTAATTTCTCTCACACATGGATACACAGTTGAAAGTCCACCCATACCATACCCCCAACTCTCCGTTCTCCCCCCCAATTCTCCCTTCATATAATCATCAATCTATCCACCCACACAAAGACTCCTCTCAGCCTCCTCTCACCTAGAAATTTTTGTACTAGAGTAGGAGCCATGGCCTCATCTTCTTCTCTCACTCTTTCCCAAGCTATCCTCGCTCGTTCCGTCCCTCGCCATGGCTCTTCTTCTTCTTCTTCTTCCTCAAACATCCCTTCCATTTCTTTCCCAACATTTTCCGGCCTTAAATCCACTAACCCATCAACAACCACCGTCTCTCGCCGCCGTTCTTCTACTTCACGCCGTCAAAATCAAGTCTTTGCAGCAGCAACTATAGAGACAATTGAGAAAACTGACACTGAATTGGTTGATAAGTCCGTCAATACGATCCGATTCTTGGCCATCGATGCTGTTGAAAAGGCTAATTCTGGACACCCTGGTTTACCAATGGGTTGTGCTCCAATGGGTCATATTCTTTATGATGAGGTTATGAAGTATAATCCTAAGAACCCTTATTGGTTTAACCGTGACCGCTTTGTTCTCTCCGCCGGTCATGGTTGTATGCTTCAGTATGCTTTGCTTCATCTTGCTGGATATGATGCTGTTCAGGTTAATCCTTCTCTTCTTTTACACTATGTTGTCTCTCAGTGTTCACAGATCTGTTTTTGATTGTACAAATCGTTCTTCTCTTCGTTAAAGATCATTTTTTTTAGTACCCCTTTTCTTTTGGAATCGAGAAATATCAAATTTGCAGCTGTAGCTTCTTTCTGTGAGAAGATTGGTAAAGTACAGCATTTGGTGAATTATGTTCTGGTTTCCGGTTGCATCTAGCTTTATACTAGTCCATTTCTTGTTTATTGTTTCTTAAATTTCTTCTTCTTCTTCCCGCTCCTCACGGTGTCTGCTATTGAGTCAGTTTCAGTCAAATTACCATTATAATTGGGGAAGGAACAAGCATCGTATGGTTTGTCTGGCTGGTAGTTTGTTTGTCATATTCTGAGTTTCTGTTTGAAGTTTTTGTGCTGAGAGTGTTATCTGTTTCTACCAAATAATTAGGAGGAAGATTTAAAGAGTTTCCGCCAATGGGGAAGCAAAACTCCTGGTCATCCTGAAAACTTTGAGACCCCTGGTGTCGAAGTCACCACTGGTCAGTTTTATTCAGCATTTCTGTGAGTTGACATTGAATTGAAACACGGGAACTGATTGGACTCCTCATTGTTCTTTGTTAGGCCCTCTTGGTCAAGGTATTGCCAATGCTGTTGGTTTGGCCCTTGCTGAGAAGCACTTGGCTGCCCGTTATAATAAACCTGATGCAGAGATTGTTGACCACTACACGTAAGAAGAGTTCTTAAATTACTTTAGCTTTTGTTTTCAGTTCCTTATCCTTTTGCTTAACGAGATATGACATTTTTGTAGGTATGTTATACTTGGTGATGGATGTCAAATGGAGGGGATTTCAAATGAAGCATGTTCCCTAGCTGGCCACTGGGGACTTGGGAAACTGATTGCTTTTTATGATGACAACCATATCTCAATTGATGGTGACACTGAAATTGCATTCACTGAGAATGTTGACACCCGTTTTGAGGCTCTGGGTTGGCATGTTATCTGGGTGAAGAATGGTAACACAGGCTATGATGAAATTCGGGCTGCCATCAAGGAAGCAAAGGCCGTGAAGGACAAACCCACTTTGATCAAGGTGAGATAGGTGTTACTTTCAGCTAGAGCCACACATTAAGGAAGAATGATTGTACTTTTCCTTCAGTCAAACTTATGGCAAGCTTGGATTCCTTAATTTCCCGCCCCCCTTCAAAAAGAAAACAGAATTTGACTAAGCAATGTCTCCTTATTCCACACAGGTGACTACTACTATTGGTTTTGGCTCCCCCAACAAGGCAAACTCATACAGTGTACACGGAAGTGCCCTGGGTGCCAAGGAAGTAGAAGCTACAAGGAGTAATCTTGGGTGGCCTTATGAGCCCTTCCATGTGCCTGAGGATGTGAAGAAGTAAGTTTTTTCCAGCTTGGATTGGGGTAAAATTGTGGGTTATAATCTAAAAACATTCAATGTGTTTTCAATTCTCTGTAGGCATTGGAGTCGCCACATTCCTAATGGCGCTGCTTATGAAGCTGAATGGAATGCCAAATTTTCGGAATATGAAAAGAAATATCCTGAGGAGGCAGCAGAGCTCAAGTCCATTATTACTGGTGAACTCCCTGCTGGCTGGGAGAAGGCTCTTCCTGTAAGTAGCTCTTACAATGTTATTTCTTTTATTTGTATTATCTTGTACTTCGAAGGGTATTTTCATTCTCTCTTATATTGTGTATTGTGTCATTTCATTTCATAAATATATTCTGCAAGGACTCCGGAATGGACTAAGTTTTTTTCTTCCCGTCTTTCCAGTAAATGACACTGCCAAGCTGTTTCAAATATTGTGGCAGAAAATTGATTTATCATCAGCACTAGGGTGAATAATGATATGTACTTTTTGTTGCTTTCTCCAGACATATACCCCTGAGAGCCCAGCTGATGCTACCAGAAACCTCTCTCAGCAAAACCTTAACGCTCTTGCAAAGGTTCTTCCTGGCCTGCTTGGTGGTAGTGCTGACCTTGCCTCTTCCAACATGACCCTTCTTAAGATGTATGGTGACTTCCAGAAGAACACGCCAGAAGAGCGCAATGTGAGGTTTGGTGTCCGTGAACATGGTATGGGTGCCATCTGTAATGGTATTGCTCTCCACAGTCCTGGCCTAATTCCCTACTGTGCAACTTTCTTTGTGTTCACTGACTACATGAGAGCAGCCATGAGGATCTCTGCCTTGTGCGAAGCTGGAGTTATCTATGTGATGACACATGACTCAATCGGGCTTGGAGAAGATGGACCCACCCATCAACCTATTGAGCACTTGGCAAGCTTCAGGGCAATGCCCAACATTCTGATGCTACGACCAGCTGATGGAAATGAAACAGCTGGTGCTTACAAGGTGGCTATCCTCAACAGGAAGAGACCATCAGTCCTTGCTCTCTCACGTCAAAAGTTGCCCCAGCTCGCTGGAACTTCTATTGAAGGAGTTGAAAAGGGTGGATACATTGTATCAGACAATTCTTCTGGCAACAAACCTGATGTCATTTTGGTTGGAACAGGTTCTGAGTTGGAGATTGCAGTCAAGGCTGCTGATGAACTCAGAAAGGAAGGGAAGGCCGTCAGAGTTGTCTCCTTTGTTTCATGGGAGCTATTTGATGAGCAATCAGCAGAATACAAGGAAAGTGTCTTGCCAGCTTCAGTAACAGCTAGAGTCAGCATTGAGGCGGGATCAACATTTGGATGGGAGAGGATTGTGGGCTCTAAAGGAAAAGCAATTGGAATTGTCGGATTTGGGGCTAGTGCTCCTGCAGGCAAAATATACAAGGAATTCGGCATTACTGCAGAAGCTGTTATAGCAGCAGCTAAAGAAGTTATGTAGGCTTTGCAAATTTAACTTTCCAGGTTTGCCAGTTGTTTTTGTCAATTATTTAGGTTCGGAATCAAAGCTTGCAAAAATTACAGCCAAAACATTGGTAAGGGACTCGGCTTATAGTTCACTACCGCAACTTGAGACTTCATAATAAGAGAAGATAAGTTTTTCTTTGTCCTTCTGTCTTCATAAGTTGGGGAGGGGTTTTATGCCTGCAAAATTGAATAGAGGAGGCAGTTTAGGATATGCTCTTGAATTTGTACACTTTGACTTGGCATTTGTAATCTTATGTGGTTCTATTGCCTTGAGTTCTCTCTCTTTTTCATCATCATTATGTTTAATGGTTTAAATGATACCAAGTTTTTGTTTCTTGCCAAATATTTCAAGTTCTTTTCTTTCTGTTTCAATGAAATATTTCAACATACTCTTCTTTTTGCGTTCCACTAGAAGAAGGTAGTGTTGTCTTTTATACTGAGGATCGTCTATAATATCGTTTTCCCTTAGGATTTATACAGAGAGTGTTACAGAAGATGTCATAGAAGATCTGAACTAGATCGTTTACTTTTTGACTGAAATGGATTGGCGAGGAGATTTAGCCCTCCCAGTAAAGGTAGGGCTATCTAATCCCTTCAAAGCTCAGTATGAGGCAATCCAAAGCAACAAATTGTGGGGTCATTTAATCTAATATTGGTGGTTTCTTGCTTGTTGAGGATGAGGTTTGTTTTATAGGTGTGGTTGTTGATGTTGTTGGTTCTCAGCCTCTCCCTCTTTGCCTAATAATGCCTATCCACATCCACATTGCAGTTTTTTGTGATCAATAAGTTTTAGCCAAAATCTTGAAATTCTTGGACCCTTTTTGTTCTCAGCTGGGCATGGGCCATCACAGAGGGGTCCTACCACATCTCTTATAGAATAATACTACCTGAAAATCAGTATATTCTTCTTCCTCCTTCACCCTTATTATTATTTCTTGATATACAGAATGTCTAATAGATCTTTTATATGTGTAGTAGAAAGTGTATTAGAAGATGTATTAAAATAATTCGCGTGTATGAAGAAGGGCCTGTTTTCCAGTTTATTTTAAGAGGAAAGAAATCTTTGAAAGGATAGAAGAGAAGAAAAGAAAAAGATGATCACTAAAGATTATTTGATTATTTTCATGATAGTCACCTAAACTTGCCCATTTGATTATTTCCAATTCCCTTAAATTCTACTTTTCTTGAAAATCTGGTGTAGACAATGACAAACTCTTGGATGGGATTCCATTCCATGATACTTTTTACCTGCAACTGGGAAGAAACTCTCCGGTTCGCACACAAAAGAACATCTTTTCATTTTCATCGTATGTTGGGTTATGTTGGGAGATGTTACAGACGATCTTGATCTTGAAGGCAAACACAAACACCCTCTCATAATAAAACGAAGATTTGAGTCGTCTTTTATAAAAGAAAAGACTTCTGCATTGGGAAAAAGGGAAAAGAAAAGAGAGATCAAGAAAGTTTGTTAGTAATACTAATGGAAGTTTAAAAAAAAATATCTTTTTATAATAAAATGTGTCTTAAAAAATGTGTTAGACAATTTTGACAGATATAATAACCTACTTGCCCCACTTGGGAAAAGAAGTCCATTGAAATGATTTTAGCAGATCACAATAACATGGTGGAAGTGCAACCCCCTTTACTTTACCAACCATTCCCCTCCCATGGTTGTTGTTGGTTGATTTGGTCTCTTGATTCAACCAAAAGCCTCTTAAGTCTTACCAACTTCCTCCCTCCATTGCCTCAATAGGTGAAAAAATTCTATTATAAATCCGATTCTTGTTTAAGATAAAAATAATAAAGAGAATAATATATCTTAACACAAGTTACATAGTCTATAAGTAAAGATATAAATCAAGTCAATAATAAAGTTAAAGAATGTATTTATAATTTTAAAACATGATATATGAGAGTCATTTACGAATTCGAGAGGAATCGAAGAATTGTGTATCCTCAAACAACAATATAAGATTATCATATCATATTAAACTACTCAGTAAATAATTTGAAAGGATCGTACGAATCATTTTTTTTTTCTCAATTCCGTACATCAATAGTATTGCAACGAGTGTCCAAAGAAGCAAAAGCCCACTTTATGATTCTTTGGGCCTTTATGATCTCCTCTGAAATATTTGACTAAATTACATAGACAAATTCAAGAAATTCGTCTAGAAAATGTCTCAAAATCTATTATTATTCAAGCCGAAAAAAATTTGTCAACAGTAATTGCAACTGAAAATCAAAGTAAGCAAATTGCCAATAAAATAGACCATTCCCATTTCCCAGTCCCCGTTTCTTGATTCAAGAATTTGCAGACCATCTTGATTCTTCAGCATTAGATTCTGTTCCTATAAAACTTCATCTGCCCCATCAACTTTGATGAATGTTCTTAGGTTTGGAGGTTATTTTTCCAGTTAGTGCATCGTATTAATAGGATAGCCATCTCCAAAGGCAGCCTTTTTTTAACAGAAGAGGGGTTGGTGAAGAAATTGACAGTCAAATGGGACCATCCACCATTGTCTAACTTGTTCAATTTCCCCCCGCCAAACCCCATAGAAAGAAAAACCCAACCCATTCTTGTATTTCAATCCCACCTACCTACCCCTTTCTTCCTCCTCCTCTTCCTTTTCCTGTCAGCACCAAACCCATTACCACTATTCAATAGAAAAGTAGCTGCATCTCAATTAAAGAAAGGAGGAAATCGATCGAGTTTTTCTGTATTCTGTCAGCGAAATATGGCGCAAGGGATCCAAACCCCTCATTTTACTACACCGAATCTGTCTAAACCCCATGTCCTCAAAGCTTCGCCGCATTCTTTAATTTTCGGGTCAAAGGTCGTCAATAATTCTCCAAAATACTTGCGGGCTTCGAATAAAGAGTCGATTTTTACGAAAGCTAGGACTCCGTTGAAAGTTTTGGCCTCAGTGGCAACCGCAGAGAAGCCATCGGCAGTGCCTGAGATTGTTTTGCAGCCCATTAAAGAGATTTCCGGGACTGTTAAGTTGCCGGGCTCTAAATCCCTCTCCAATCGCATTCTCCTCCTAGCTGCTCTCTCTGAGGTACTACGTTTACATAAAGATACATTTTTTATGATCCATTGGGAAAGATAATGACTAATACTTGTTCATTTTATTTTGACTAATGTAATTTGGATTGAAGTTGTTTTTAGGCTAATATGTTTTTTTAATTCCTTTGCACAAATTGGGAAATATATATCCAGGGATATGAAATGAATTTTCTGTCACTCTAGTACATGGAAGGCATATTGATATCCTCCGGAGGAATTTAATGGAACCATGGGTTTTTGTTTTACTTGGTTCTGTAACATACTAGTAAGCAGATTTTACCAAAAAAGAAAACATACTAGTAAGAGAAATAAATGCATAAGCTGGAAAACCAAGCACCTTCCACATTAACTTTACTTGCTGTTTACGAGTTCCTGTTTGCTTTATTATAATCATCTTTGAATGTGTATGCCTTAGAAGACTCGGGAATTCAACTCCAAAAGAAGAAATAAGGATTTTGTAAAAGGAGAGAATTTCTCATTCATAAAGATATTGAAGCCTATGTTTCGGGCAATGCAGGATTGTAATAATACCAGATATCACTATTACTTCTGCTTTAGGTAAGCTAACGTCTTTTTTAGCTTCAACATGGCAATAAGATCTGACTAAGGTCTTGCCGTTTGCTCTATCCTAAATCTGCAGTTACTGATGGAATATGAATGCATTTAGATAATATCATTCCGATGCCATTACAAATGTACCTCCACATCTTACTTTTCTTTCCAGTCGTAGTTTTTTTAAAATTTAATGATTGTTTACTTATATACATGAATTCATAATGCAGGATCATATCATTTTTGTTTTCTCTTTCATAGTAATTATTAAGAGATTAGATCTGTTCGTTTGTTCCCTCTTTTCTGTTTAGTCTGAAATTCTGTTTCTGTTTTGTAGTATGTTTCTCTGTGAATGGCTTGGAAAAGCAGTCTCAAGCATCATTGCTTTTGCTTATATTTTTTTTTTATCAGGGAACAACTGTTGTCAACAACTTATTGGACAGTGATGATATACATTACATGCTTGGTGCTTTAAAAACTCTTGGGCTGCGTGTGGAGGATAATAAGGAAATACAACAAGCAATTGTGGAAGGTTCTGGTGGACTATTTCCTGTGGGAAAAGAATCTAGAGAGGAAATACAACTCTTCCTTGGAAATGCAGGAACAGCTATGCGCCCATTGACTGCAGCAGTCACTGCTGCAGGAGGAAATGCAAGGTCCATTTTTGTGCTTATTTTGTTTGTAGTTCCGCTTTTTACAAAATTGACCCTGCCAAACAATTTTGCTTCTTTTCAGTTATGTACTCGATGGTGTTCCTAGAATGAGAGAGAGACCAATAGGTGATTTGGTCTCTGGTCTTAAGCAGCTTGGGGCAGAGGTGGATTGCTTCCTAGGCACAAACTGCCCTCCAGTTCGTGTAGTTGGAAAGGGAGGCCTTCCTGGGGGAAAGGTAAACTCAGAATCACCTTAGTATTGCCTTGTTGAAATGAGTTTGCAGTTGGATCTGTAAAAAGGTGTTATAAAAACTTTGGTAGATTTCAAAGCAAAGTTGTATGGAGATGTATAGAGATGGCCTGTTAGTTTCACTTCCTTTTGATATATCCATCTTGTTATTACTGCATGAAGCTTTTAAGAAAATTTCTGATATTGTGCTTCTCCTGTAATAGTATTGTCTTGGCAAGGTCAATCTCACTTCCTTGGGCTTCTTTCATTTGAAACATTTGAACATCCTTCCATTAAGTATCTTGGACTGGACCGGTTAATAAAATGGTAACTTGAATTGGATTCAAGGGGTTTTCTTTGTTATTATACTTTCCTTGCTTCACGTCTTTTATCCCATCTCACCTCATTGCATAATTTCCTTACATGTTTGTAGCTTAAGAATGACTTCTGAAGGAAGCACACTAGTAGACACTAGTAGGAAATCATTGATTGCAAATTAACCTTAGAAGAAGTGTATAATAGTTAACCTCTCTTTCAATTTGTTTTTCAGGTCAAGCTCTCTGGATCCATTAGCAGTCAATACCTTACTGCACTGCTCATGGCAGCTCCCCTGGCTCTAGGAGATGTGGAGATCGAAATTATTGATAAATTGATATCTGTTCCTTATGTTGAGATGACTCTTAAACTGATGGAACGGTTTGGGGTCACTGTGGAGCACAGTGGTAGCTGGGACAGGTTCTTGGTTCGAGGAGGTCAAAAATACAAGTAAGTCTAGTCAGCATTGATCAATTGAATTCGGGAAGCTTGATCTACCGGAAACTAATGAGACAATAATATTGTTAGGTCTCCTGGAAAGGCTTATGTTGAAGGTGATGCTTCAAGTGCTAGTTACTTCTTAGCTGGTGCTGCTGTCACTGGTGGAACTATCACTGTTGAAGGTTGTGGCACAAGCAGTTTGCAGGTATTACCCCTACTGATCTACCTCTTCCCTCCGTCCCCTGCTCGCGTGTTTGCCTTAACTTCTTGGTGTATAATTGACCTTATATCTTACCAAGAAAGAATCTGAAATGGAACACCTTTCCCAACCAAGATAAATCATTTGAGCTTATTGGTTTTGCCCGTAATGTTGTTTCCATGTGGTTGTTTATTTGACTAAGTTATCTCTCCATGAAGGGGGATGTTAAATTTGCTGAGGTTCTTGAGCAAATGGGCGCAGAAGTTTCCTGGACAGAAAATAGTGTTACTGTCAAAGGACCACCCCGTGATTCTTCTGGAAGGAAACATTTACGTGCCATTGATGTGAACATGAACAAAATGCCAGATGTTGCTATGACACTTGCTGTAGTGGCACTTTTTGCTGAAGGTTCCACTGCCATCAGAGATGGTATGACTTTTTATTTGTTTGTGAAGTAATAGTGTGTGCCGAAGGCATCCCATTTGATCAAAACATTAGATTTTTCTTTCTTTTTTTTTTATTTTTAAGTTTACTAGTTAATTAATAGCTTTTACCAGCACGTAATGCACAAGTTAATGGATGACGAGCGTTAATGGTGTTCTATGAAACGGAATCTTGTAGAATATTGTACCATATAAAACCTAATACTTGTTATAGCTACATTCAACTATTGTACTATAGATCCTTTGCCTTGTGATCAAGCATACCCCTTGATATGCTTTTTACCGGCCAACAGTTGAGTTGAACTATTTGGTATGCTGGAAGACTTAAACTACGTTACATGCTGAGGTAGCTATAGTTAGTGAAACCGGTTTCATGGATGCAGTTAACTGCTCATGACTCTGTAAACTTAAAACGATTTTCTTTGATACTTCCTTTTGCGAGAAGCATTTTGTTAGTCTAAGATAGATAGATGACCCTTTCTTGTTATCACTGTTTCAGTAACCTCGTATGCATGTTATGTTCGTTTCTTTTTTCATCGCTCTATTGTACTTACTTGTTTGCAGTTGCTAGCTGGAGGGTAAAAGAAACTGAGCGAATGATTGCTATATGCACGGAACTCAGGAAGGTCAGTTTTTGCAAGCCTTGTTTTATTTTCTTCGTGAATCTATTTGTATTTCTTATAATTACTTACTGCTATTCGGTTAAAATTTGCAGTTAGGTGCCACCGTTGAGGAAGGGCCAGATTATTGCATTATAACTCCACCGGAGAAATTGAATATAACATCAATCGACACATATGATGATCACAGAATGGCTATGGCATTCTCTCTCGCAGCATGTTCAGATGTTCCCGTCACCATTAAGGATCCTGGATGTACTCGCAAAACCTTCCCTGATTATTTTGATGTCCTCCAAAGCTTCGCGAAGCATTGAATTATTCTATGATACATCGCGTAACAGCAAATTCAAGAACGAAAGAATACAAGGGAGCTTACCCAAAGCTAAAATGAGGTGGTTCTAAGAGATCAATGAAAGCAGCCTTATTTTTTTCTTACAAGAATTGTTCAATATTTGTGTTTCAGAAGTAGAGGATATTATATATATGTGTATTTGTTTGTCTGAAGAGCCTTTAGAATGCAATGTAATTGAGGCCTTTTTTTCCCTTGAAGTCTTGATCAAGATTATGGATTCCACAAATGATTTCTTTCTATTCTATTTATTGGAAGTACTTTTTCTGGGTACTGGTAATTCTCTTTGGTCTTTTGTTCTTAAAGCATTAATCTAGTGGCTCTGCTCGGTGTGTAAGCGTATTGAAAATGTTTGAAAGGTTAAAAAGTTCAGAATGTTTAAAAGGTTCAAAGTTTGAACTTTTTTCATGACGTTGCCCAACATTCAAAGGTCAAGTCTTAAACTTTGAGTATTCATATTCCAGTGTTAATTGAGTACTTGAATTTTTTAAATTAACAATTATGTCTTATTTTAAGTTTTCAATAATCTAAAATTCTCTTCAAATACATTGTGTTTCCATAGTTATTTTACAAATGGAGAAAGTTTATCAGTGTTCAAATTCTAAAAAAGTAAAAAATATTAACTGTTATGAATGGAAATATGTTATTATGAGGAGTATTTAAGGAAATAGGTTCATCAATTGTCAAAAAACACAAACGATTGGCTTTTTTCCAGCTATATATCGTAACTTTTTTTACGAAAAATTAAATTAAATACATAATTATCAATTTTAAAAATTCAAGTACTCATTAACACTTGACAAGTATAGGAGTTTTTTTTGGAATTAATTTTTTTTTTTAAGCTATGCATATCAAGAAAATGGTCCCTCTTCTCTTACCCCAATTGCAAGGGTTCATAAGAAGTCATATTCTGTGCCTTTTGCACAATGCACATGTTACCTGTGGTACCCTAAATCCTTTCCTTCCACCCTCCAAAAGTGAGAGTACGCGGATTAAGAGTTAAATTCTGTAAACACATTTGAGCCGAATATTAATTAGCTTTGTTATTTAGTGAAAATATTAAACACTTCAAAAAAAATTAAACTTTTCGTAATAGAATTTGAAACAAATATAGATTAGTCTCATTAATTAATGAATATACGTTTTTTAGAGTAAAATGAATTTGTATATTATATATAACTTATAAAACAATAGTATAAGAGACACCATCAGATATTTAAGAATATGTCTAATCTGCAACTTTAAAAGAAGATATTGAATGCGTTAAAAAACAAATGAAATATAGGACGAAAATATGAATTTTATATTTATGTTTTTCTTACACATACATATATATTTATAATTAATATATTTCTTAGATCTCAAATTCATTGTACAAAATAATATATATATATATATATGCAACTTTGCATTAACTAAAAAGGCATGGAACATGATGCCAAGCTATTAAAAAAAAGGAAAGAAATAGGACATGGTTTCCCTTACCTTCCGCTTCTGTTCGTCACATGTTGCAGAAGAAGCTGCATTTTTCTATTTTCTTCATATTACTTACTATTTACTAATAATAATATTAATAATAATTCAGATTTTAACCTTTTCTTAAGGATACCTCAAACTCACTCTCACAGCTGTAGGATCTACTTCTGATCCTCTAATTTACTTATTTAACATTTTTTTATAATAAAATATACTTAATAGGTCCGTCCGTACATATACTTCGGATAGAATCATAAGATCTAGTAATTACTTCTTTTATTTTTTTACTTGTCACATTTTAAACATCGCATTGTTTAAGAAAATACGAAATTTCAGATATTTTATTTCTTGTAGACTATAATGCCCTTCAAAAGTTTCTCCCTTATTATTATTTCTACTATTTTCCATGATAAAAGAATAAAAGAAATTAAAATTTATTATTAATGGGAGGATATAATAAAAAAACTTTATTAAATATTACTTTAGAATCATAACGTGACAAGTAAAAAAACACAAAATTTAATAAATGTAACAAATAAAAAAACAGAACACTTTGCAGTGCATTTTCCTCATTTGCACCAACTCTTACATATTATCTTGGTCATAATAAGTACATATTTACATCACAATGATTAAAGAGAATTGTGGTTGAAGTAAGAGTATAATGTTTCTCTCTTTTTTTGAAATTATTTTGTACAAAATAAATAATAAAGTGATATTTAATTTTTGAAAAGAATAAGGGATTAGACAATTAATTAATAGGAAAATATATATATTTCTTGAAAATGAATCATACTTGAAAAGTAAGAGTGAGCTTTGAGATGAAGTAAACTAGTAGTAAGTAAGTAGTGATTTTTTGTTTATTTATTTATTTATGTATGAGAATTGAAATAGACAATCAATCACATGATGTTTAGGGGCTAACCAAAAATTGAGACATAAGACAATATATATATATATATATATATATATATAAAAGCAAGCAAACTTTTGCCTTCCTTTCAAGTAATTTACCTCACACTTTTAATGTCAAGACCTCTACTCCTCACATGACCTTGTCTCTTTCTCACTTTTGCATTAACTCTATTTTCCAAATCTCACCCAACCAACACCTCCCCCTCCCCCACCCCTACTCCTAATTTCTTCCAATTCTCGGTATCGAAAGATAAAATTCTTTGTTCATAAGACCTTCACTAGATTGATTGTCTGATATAAATCATGGTAACTCAGCAGTTCTGCTGACTGGAGGCATTGGTGCACACAAAGAACTATCACATATTAGAGATGTTGAAATTTCTACACTGTCACTGTTAGAATTTGAACTTTGATCTTAAAACTAACTGAAGTTATATCACATACTTGTAAAAATTTAATATATTTATTTCTCAAGAATAAATGAAACTAATTCATATTTTGTTTAATAAAAACTTACAGATTCAATTCTGCTTAGAGAAAGACCTAATTCACTAACTCACAACTTTTATATGCAGCATTATAATGTGGAAGAATTAAATTCGTAATTTTACATTAATAATTTAGTGCAATGAATAAACAGTATATTTAGGAGAATAAATGTCTCAATATTTTTAACATCGGACTCTAACTCACGAATAAAAGTAAGACTTTATTAATACTCTTATATATCAAATCATGATCCGTCAGATTATGATATTGTTAAATACCTTAAAATTAATTAGAATTACGTATTGCTAGATATAGTGAAATGTATAGAAAAAAAAGAAAAACAAAGGAATAAGAGAAAATCAAGAATGGTGAGAGAAAGCACGTGGTGTATGGTAACAAATGAATTGAGTGGACAGATTACAAAGTGGTGTTTGTCTTTGTCTATATCAATGAGTACCAAAAAAACTAGCAGTTTGAGCAGACTTACTGCTGAGGAGGATAATTCTTCTATAATCGAAAACCGTCAAACCCATTCCTAAGCTCTCCAAACCAAACACTGTCTTATTTAGTGCCTTTCCCGTTATGGGAGGAGGTTCCTATTAAAAATAAAAATATATTTTTCCATTCTCTCTTTCAACTGCAATATTCATTCTGCCTCCCCCCAATTATGAGCTGTTATTTTATTTTCCAATAAGGTTTATAATAAAATATTCCTTTTAAATAAGAAATAGTAACACCTTACCCTTTAAAATTAAAAAAAATATGTATTTTGCCTTTCGAAACCATTAGTCAATGGTTAAAATAAATACAATTCCTAAAGTATTCTTTTACTAAGTTAAGATTTATTACAAAATAGCCCTTTAAAGTTTTATGTAAAATTGGATTAGTTCGCACTTTAATTTATAATTATAGTTTATTACAATATATTTTATAAAGTTTAAAATATATTTGTTAAGTCTACATTTTTTGAAAATAAATGATTTAAATAAAAATTTGATTATTTAAAGGAAAATAGTATGGTGATTCTAAATATAATTAAATGAAAAAATAAATTATTCGGGTATAAATATAATATAAGATTTTACCGGAACCTCAAATATTTATCTTAAAGTTTTTAATAATTTGTTTTGAATATTTTTAATAAAAACTTTAACCTACTAGGATTTGTAGTAATTTCTTATAACAAGAATTACAACAGTAACTTTAAGCAAAGTGTAAAATTATAGATGAAAATCTATTTTTTAATAAAATATTATTAATTTTTATACATAGTCTAATAAATTAGAGACAAATCTTAATATTTTAATTTTAAAAATAAAATAAATCCTTCAAGTTTACATAACCTCGTATCATGTTTATAAGCGAATCTTTTATTATTTTCATTTAAGGATTTCACATGTACCACCAATAATTTTCATTATTTTCATTTTATTATTTCCCCTATATATATTAAGTTAAAGAGTGTTAGATGAAAAATTTTCACATATATCACCAATAACCACTTAAACATAACAATATAATCATCTGATTTGCAAGGAACCAAAAACGACATAAAGGCATCTCCGCAATTGTAAGTTTAATTCCTTTAAAGACATAAATTTCTCATAAGAACATTTAAAAGTTAATCAGGATCTCCTTCAAACTCTTTAACGCTTCCTTAGAGAAATTTCACCCGTGTTTGGAATCTTCAAAACCTGGAGATTCTTAAAGTTAATACAAATATGACTTTCTGTCTACTATTTGAGTATGAGAAACTCTTGCTATTATTGAAGGGTATTCCATAGGCTCCACCCCGAATAAGCGAATGATGATTGAAAGTGATTCATTAATGGCCGTAAACAGTCTTATTTCTAATACTGAAGATATTTTGGACTTGGTAATTTGTCTTATGTTTTTCAAAATAGTATAGAGGTGTATTTTTTTTCATGTTTTTAAGTCAAGTATTAGTCTAAATATATCTTATGAGGCCGATAAATCTAACTCGAGAATATGAATGTATAGCGCGAAAAAAATCATTATTTTCCCTCATATTTCTCTCTCTACACAGTTTCTCTCTAACTTCTCTCTACTCCTTCTCCACTCTAAAACTAAAATCTTTAATATTGAACTTGAATTTGAGGTAGATATAGATCATTATGAAGAATTTGTAGAAGAAAATACCAATTTAGATGTAAGAAAATTTAAAAAAATTTTTGTTTCAAAACTGGGCTCGGATCGAACATGGGCAGATCGCCCAGATGGGCGACCAGCACACATTTTTTTAATGAAGAAAGAATTTTTATAGGTATTTGGAAAACTTGAAACATGAATAACTCTGCGATCGGATGTCCGTTTCACGCGTATGACCATTAGTTTTGATGGTTCTCATAAAGAGGAACGCAACGCTATAATCGAAAAAGTGATCCGGACGCGTTTCGGGGAAAAAATTACGTGCAAAAAGAATTCCAATATTTACCAACTTCAATCATTTGAATTTTTAATTAGAGCAAAAAGAAGACTGTTCATCTATTTAATTTTTAAATTGGTGCCGTAATTTTTTAGTTAACAAGAGAGAAAGTATTAGAAAATTAAAAAAAAAACGTAAATTAAAAGGAAAATCCGCCCATGTTTGGGTCGCCCGTCCGGGCGATCCGAGCCCAGTTTTGAATTTTTTTTTAAAAACTTTTCTTACATTTAAATTGATATTTTCTTCTACAAATTCTTCATAATTATCTATATCTACCTCCAATTCAAGTTCAATGTTAAAGATTTTAGTTTTAGAGTGGAGAAGGAGTAGAGAGAAACTGTGTAGAAAGAGAAAGATGAGGAAAAATAATGATTTTTTTTGCGCTATACATTCATATTCCCGAATTAAATTTATTGGTCTCATCTTATAATGTATCACAAGTTATCGATTTGATTTTAATAATATATAATTTTTTTTCTTAAAAAAAAGGATGACAGATAAATCAAAAGAGAGTGTAGAAACATTTATCCATTACACCCATTTGAGTAAATAATTTTTAGATATTTCAACACCCATCATTAGCATTCAAAATTCCAAATCCCACAAATCTCTCACTCTTATCACCATCCAACAATATACAATTGAGGAACTCCTCATAATTAGCTTGAAAATCTCCTCCACACCAACTCCAACTCTCAAAACAAACTCCCAAAAACATCACAAGTTTCAAATCCCAACCTTGATCACTCCTTTCCAAGTTCTTCCAACCCTTAAAAATTTGATAATGGAGGGCTTAATCGCAACCATCTTCCTCAACCAGTGAAAGCAAAAGTATTGTTTTTCCTCTTAACTAGGAAAGGAAAAAAAAAAAAGGAAAAAAGAGGAACAGAAAGTGGGATTTTTGAAGATAAATTGTGTTTCTTTCTTGAAATGGAAATATATGGAAGAAAAACCTTAAAAGATTATGATTAGAAAATAGAAGAATAGCCCATTTCATTTCATTAATTACAGTCCTGTTTGACTCCCAATCTTGAATCTTGATCTTTTCACCCTATTAGTCCACTCTGAATCTTTCTTCATTAACCATTTTTAAATTCTTTCAAACCACATTCTTCTCCCCCCAATCACTCATTTCAATCCAATCTTGAAGTTTTTTTTAACCCCGTAGAAGCAGAGAGACCAAGAAAACCCCACAAAAGTAAAACCACCATCACCAACAACAACCAGTCCCTCCTCAAGAAACCAGAAGATTCTCATAAATTTTAAGGCTTTAAGATGACCCACCACCACAATACCACCATCTCCATCCAGTAGCCATTTCCATCCTTTCCCAACATCACCACTTCTGAACAATCAATTTCTTCTTTAGCCTTATCCCTCTCCTTCCCATCACATTTCCCCATTATCAGTCCAACACAAAAGAAGAAAGATTAAGAAAGATTGAGAAAGATTGAATATTTGAAGCCCTAGCCCTGTTTGGTTTTTTTACTTTTTTTTTTTTTTTTTTGAGAAGAAAATCCAAGATAATCCCACTGGATTAGCCCTATACTAAGTGAAACCCAAACTGGGTATTGCTTGAATCTCCAAGATTTTGTAAAGGAATGTCCCAAATGAAGCACATTGATAATATCCCATCTACCCCAGGGAAGTTCAAGATGGAGAAATCTCCATACAATAGATTAAGGCTCCATTCTTCTTTGGCCAAGCTCACCTTTTGGTCATTTGTGTTCTTGGGCTTGATCTTTGTCTTCTTCTTTAGATCACCTTCTTCATCGTCACCAGTTGCATCAGATCTTTCCAGGAGGTCCCTCAGAACCTACTCCTATGGTAGCCCAGGATGGGAGAAAAAGGTCATAGCCTCGGCTAAAATCAGGTCAAGAAATGGTATGTCTGTTTTGGTTACAGGGTCTGCTGGTTTTGTAGGAACCCACGTTTCGGCTGCCCTGAAACGCCGTGGGGACGGTGTTGTGGGGCTTGACAATTTCAATGATTATTATGATCCAACCCTCAAAAGAGCCAGGCAAGAACTTCTAGAGCGCTCTGGGGTGTACATTGTGGAAGGTGATATTAATGATGTTACCCTTCTGAAGAAGCTTTTTGACATTGTGCCATTCACCCATGTTATGCATTTGGCTGCCCAAGCTGGTGTGAGGTATGCAATGGAAAATCCTAGTTCTTATGTTCATAGTAACATTGCTGGATTAGTTAGTGTCCTTGAGGTTTGCAAAAATGCAAATCCTCAACCTGCAATTGTTTGGGCATCTTCTAGTTCTGTTTATGGATTGAATACAAAAGTCCCCTTTTCTGAAAAGGATAGGACAGACCAACCTGCTAGTTTGTATGCAGCCACTAAAAAGGCTGGGGAAGAGATTGCACATACTTACAACCACATCTATGGGCTTTCATTAACTGGATTGAGATTCTTCACCGTTTATGGGCCATGGGGGAGGCCAGACATGGCATATTTCTTCTTTACAAAAGACATCTTGAAGGGGAAATCAATCCAGATTTTTGAAGCAGCTAATCATGGGACAGTTGCTAGGGATTTCACCTACATTGATGATATTGTTAAGGGTTGTTTGGCAGCATTGGATACTGCAGAGAAAAGTACTGGAAGTGGAGGAAAGAAGAAGGGACCAGCTCAACTGAGGGTGTACAATTTGGGGAATACTTCACCTGTGCCTGTTACAGATCTTGTTAGCATTTTGGAGAGGTTGCTGAAAGTGAAGGCAAAGAGATTGATGATGAAGTTGCCTAGGAATGGAGATGTGCAGTTTACACATGCTAATATAAGCTTGGCTCAAAGGGAGCTTGGATATAAGCCAACTACTGATCTGCAAACAGGTTTGAAGAAATTTGTTCGATGGTACCTCAGTTTCTATGGTAATGGTAAAAAGAGTGCCCAGTGACACAATTCTTTTATTTGTGTGGTAGGATCATATTCCATTCTTGTTCATTTTGATTCTTATGATTGTTTACATAATCTCTGTTCCTTGCCCAATTATCTTGTTTAAGTATAATTGGTGATGCCTCATAAGGAGGTAATTTGAATCCCACGATGAATTTGTATTTTGGTGGACAATTTAAAATTGTTGGCTGGGAATCTTGATCTCTATTGAAAGGAACCTAAAACCAACTTTTGTCAGCCCTGAGAATGTAATTGTTGTAGTTTATCATTGTAGAATTCGTGACCCATAGATCCATTTTCTGATTGGACATGTATCATCTTTACAAACTCAAATAAAATAGCACACTGTGATTTGGCTATCGTTTTCTTTTAGTTATCAAGATCCAATTTTTCTTTAGTAATAATAGTTTCGTGCTAGTTTCTACTAAATGGTAGTGGTTATATTTACTATTATCCTCTTCTACAATTTAATTCCTCAGTGCCGGTTTCTTTCTTTTTATGTCATTAACTAGATTGGCAACTTCTTGTTGGTTTTTGCATAATAGCAGCTGCAGGTTTTCCTATTACGGCATGCTTTATTGTTTCCTTCTCTTAAGTTTGGACAGGTATCATGCATGAATAAAATGGAATTCTTTTAATGCTTGGTTAACATAGTTGATATGTTAGCCCGAAATGAGCAACATCTTTTAACATCTTCTATTTGAGGTGAATGAATTACATATGGATTATCGGAGAGTAGATATGATGGGTTGTAAAGCATTATGAGCTGAAATGAACTTGGAAACAATGAAGACAGATAAATTGTAGACTGGCCTGTCTATAATTTGGCAGTTTAGTTGTTTTTCAATTATTCTTCATTCATTTAATTAGTCAGGACCAGTCACCAAGAAACGGAAAGAAATCATCGAATTTTCTTCATGTAAATTATTATCTCTTGGTAGAGTTTAGTATAGATTGCATCTTTTCTCCAGCTATCCTTTTTTCTTGGTTTCTTTGAAAGTTAACCATTTGCTTATCTGTTACTATTCTGTTTCTGGTGAACTGATTTTGATATGAAGTTTTTGATATAATTAAATCCTCATATGGTACATGGTAATTGCAGCCTGAGAATTTTAATGATTTCCTTTCGTTTAATCACATCTCCTTTTGTTGCTAAGGGCCTTAGAGGCAATTTATCTGTAGGTTTCTCTTGTCACATGATCTCTTTTGACCAATTTGAACTGTATTGTCGTGCAATTTGCTGCTCTAGAAACATGACAATAAGTTATGATGTCATACTCTAGAGTCAAATATCATAGTTTTCGTTCTTTTGGCCAATTGGATACTCTGGCAAAGAAGTTCTACAAATTGATCATCTCCGTATTATGTCAGTTCAAATGAAGATAGGAAAAAGGCAAACTTTATCATGTAGGAAGCATCAAGCATGAATGATGTATGCAAATGGTGGGATTGTTTGGTCTTCTGAGCCTTGCTATTATTTTGCTGCTGTTAGGTTCATTATGTGAGTTTGGTGGTGAAACTTGTTTTTATCTGTTTGGTTCCTTCCTGTGTTTCCTTATTTTTCTTCCAGTTTGGCAATGAACCCTGCCATAATTTGAAGATTTGGTGTCTCTTTCCTTTAGGTTGAATATTCTAAAGTTGTTTCCCCAAGAACTTGTGCCATTATGTTTTTTCTTGTTGATCTTCTGGCAATACATTTTCTGTAGTTATGAGCATGCATTTGAAAATCTTGAATAGTTTTAATCAAAGTCTTCTCCTTTGAAGATATAAGTGATGATTTAAAGTGATGATGCAATGAAGGTAAGATGTAACTCTGTCTGCCGGCACCATATCTACTTTGCATCTATTTGGTCCTGTCTTTGCAATAGATTCCCTTGTATTATCATTCGGCTTCGGTTTGGATCCTCTGTAATATCATCTTGAGGATGTTATAGACAATCCCGAGTGATCCTGCTTTATATTTTACTTTTTACTTTCATCCGGGTTCGGATTAAAATGCTATTCAAATACACTTTATAAGGCCTCATTGGCACATGTAAAATCTTGATTATAACAGAAAGTTTGCCAACTCAAACCAATCTGTTTCCTTTAGAAAAGGGAAAGGCACTTTCTTTTTACCAATTGTCTGATATGAACAGCCCCATGTGTCGCACATGATCATGAATATAACTTTTGAAGCTCTACACAGAGTAGTAATCCAACCCTTTTTGTCCAATACATTTCTATCAAGAATCGCTTAATACACTTTTTAATACACTTTACAAAAGGAGGTCTACTAGATAGTGTACTAAAAACGTCTTAGAAGATCATTGGTTACTTTGATCAACATGTTAGGATGATATCTCATTTGTGCAAAAACGTAAGCAGTGGCACCAAATCAGCAGGCTAAAAAGGCAAAATCTTGAAAGAATTTGAAGTAAAATCTGGACAATCCGGGCTAGATTGCAACTGATATCAGCTGCAGATCCGGTGGATAAAAGATTCCCTTAGAAGTGTATCAGTTGAGCTTAAAAATCGTACTTTGTTCTTCCACTCTTGACAATAAGGCAAAGCATATCTGAAGTCTCAGACTCAGATAAGGAACTCAAAAAATTCCAAGCCTCAAGCATAAGTCTTTTCCTAGATCCCTTAAAATGAACAACCTGCAACCCAGGAAATAAGCCTAGAATAAAGAACCAACCAACAAAGTTAAATTGTCAATGTCCTTATTGCAAAACAAGTATGTACCTTGACATCCAAAGGCATCCCATGAAATTGACCAGCACCCTCAGGTGGTGTCCAGTTGTAAGCAGAACATGGTAAAAACAACACTGAGGCACCGCTAACTTCGTGAAGAAATGCCTGTCTTTTAGTAAACATTCTTGCATCAAAGGAAGGGTGAGATTTTACAACCCAGGCAAGTGCTAATTGATCTCCGAGCATTCTTGAAGCTTTCATAAATTTTGTCCTATAGACTTTCAATACCTCCTCCAAGAAAGCCTTCGCCCTGTCAAAGAACCCAGGATCAGATAAAGGGAGATTAAACATATGGGAAACCTGATTATTTAAAAACTTTACAAGCAAAACAGTTCGAAACATTAAATAATGCGGAATTAGGAATTCTTGGTTAAATAGTAAGGACAGAGTTTAAAAGGAAATTAAAAACTAATCCATTTTCAAGATTTTAGATCCCTAGATCTGTTCCAAATTCAGTTTCATTCCCTTTTAAAAGTAAAGCTGATGCTTAAAAGGCAAAGTTTCTGCACAGTTATAAGAACTCCATGTCTAGAACATAAATTATATTTACTTTTTTGGATCTATACAACGAATTCGGAAAGTTGATAGGAAACAGGCAAAAAGATAGTCACCTGATAATTCCCTCACTAGTTCCTCTAACTGCTATAAATCCAGAATTCAGAGGTTGCTCTTTGTTATTCCGGAAGGTGAGAGCCAGATGGAAGTCTGGATAGTCATGAAAGAATTGGCCAAGGTTACCAACCACTGCAATGTCTGAGTCGGTAAAAATGAAATGTTCAACTTCTTCCTGCCCCTGAGAGTGCTCTTGAAGCCTTGTCTCTAAAAATGCCTGCATATATGAGTTAATTAGCAATGCATGTTAATTAGCAAATGCAAGGATAAAAGTTATTTCGCCATGATGTTTTGGCTAATATCATGTATTTATCATTTATCATCACCTAACAGCAGCCTAGAAGAAGGCTGATCACAATCTTGAGAAAGAAAAAGAGAAATATCTTAAGCTTCTCTGCATGATTGCATGAAAATGTTCTATCCAAGTTGATCAAGATGATATATCCATGGTAAATAAGTGAATCGCCAACACCTATGGCGATTCTTCCAAAATACCATAAGAAATAAAAATAGAAATGAGGATGAAAACAAAATTAACCAACAAAGAGCTATTTCCATTTTCTGAACATATATTTCTCTTACAATGTAAGATCTGATTCTTTGAAGCATCAATCTGTCTCGTGAATATTCACCTTGAATGGGATGTATGATGACACTGTTTCTCTGAATTGGAAGCTCAGAAGATGGATCAGTAAGAATGATGACATTGCTTTTGGGCATGGTCACCTGCAAAAAATTCATTCTTTAGAAATTGAAACGCCAAAAGAAGGTGGTACAGTAAAAACAAACAGCATCAGTTTTCAAATTGATGGGATTTTAAGAATAGTGCCTCAGGCAACTCATATAAAGGATAGGAAAAAGCTAATAGTATTATTGCTAAAATACAATGCCAAGAATCCTAAACCCTCCTTTTGTTGGTCTAGTTGCCTTCATCAAAGATCAGGAAAGAGAAAAGGAGAAGAAATGTAATTTCCAAAAAATATGTGGTCTTTACTCTTGAAGGTAGTATATATGGATCTACAAAGGTCCGAGAAACGACCAACAGTTGTGAATTCCTGAAATGCATACTAGCATAATGGTTTCTCCTCAGAAGGCCGCCTAAACTTCTCCACTCAGTTTGCATTTTTTTTTCCATTTTCTTCTTCTTTTCAAGTTTTTCTATATTACACTTACAACAGTTGCATGGTACAAGCAGTTTTAAGTGCTTCACTAAACTAAAACTCCAAAGAAGTACAAATACAGAAGACTTTCTACTGAAAAGATTCACCATTAACTTGAAGCCAAAAGAAATGAAGAACAAAAAGCTTAATCTTTATGTGATTGCACACACGCTTGCATGTAAGTGTATGCATTCTCTTCCCAACTTCCAACTTAATGCATAACAAATTTGATATTTTAACACAAAAGGAGTAATACTTTCCTCATGCATGTTATACCTGAATGAAATTGATAAAGACATTCAATATGGCCAATGATCTCTCCACCTTGTTATACGAAATGTTCCCAACGGTGACCAAGTCATTTGCTTTACTAATAATCTGATCAGCACTAGTGTTGTAAGTAGTGAAAACTGTCACAAAGGCAATATGGTCCCCATGGTTGGAACGAGTAGAAAGGTTCAAAAATTGTGTTCTATTAAGAGCTCTAGTGCCTGCAACATATAAAGGACATTATTGAGCACTGTTAGTTTTTTCATACCCTGAATGTAGGATGTCAAGAATCGAGCAGGAAGATGGAGCTTGAGAAGGCTACAACTATATGTCACCAGCCATTTGATCTTTTGGGTACAAAATATTGTATTTATTTGCTGCTAAGAACTAAAATGCAAGTATTCTTGGATCCTTAGAGAGAGAGTCCAGGTACATGTCAGTCCCAATTTGTACCAAATAAGCTACAATCATAATCTAATGATAATTTGGAGCATGTAGAAACATTTATAGAGCCTAAGATGATGCACATTATCTCATAAAGTAGTAAAAACCTTGGCATTGCAGACGATCAGGCAAACCTTCACCTGCAGCAGGTCCAAGAACCAGATGATCAGATTTCTTGGGTTTCTCTCTATGCAGATCTTTTGAATTTGGCTGCTGGTGCAGCTCCAGAACTGATTGCAAGAAAGTTTCACATCAATATAATAGCTCAAATAATCAAAGGCAAAATGCTAAATTACGGAATAACTAAATCCAAAAGATGCAGAAAAAAGGGGCAAATTTTAACCTGAGAGTAACAAAGGAAAGAGAAAGACCACAGGCAAACAGAAAAGAAATATTCTCCATCCGCTGCAAATTCTCTTATTCACTACCATCACTTTCCAAAAGAAAACCCGTTCTTGAAAATTAAACAAGAAGCAGAACAAAGCCTACATGATGGGATAAAAATCGTCAAATAAGGCATAATCAAATTACTAAAATCTAGCAAATAAAAACTGAAAACGTTGAAAGAATGGGAAGATTTTAGCTGGGTTCTGAAATTCTTTCGGAGATTCTTCACGGTAAGGAACAATGACAAAAAGATTAAGCAAAAAAATAATAATAAGAAGAAGAACAACCCATTGCAGAGTTTGATGAATTGAAAGGAAAAGTTCTTCACTTCAAGCTATTAATAGAAGAAATTACTTGCAGGAATGGAAAAAAGGAATAAAAAGAGAAAAGAATTGCAGTATACTTACTGGTATTTGCGCCTCTGATTTTGATGGGAGAATCCAAGATATGAAACCGGGTAGAATTGAAGGATGATTAGATATGATAAATTCAAAGAAAATTACAGCTGGTTGGTAGTTATGAATCAATTATTCATGGAGGGGTTCTTCAAATCTGGAATTTGCTTCTCGACTGATTGAATTTTTTTTGCTCCGAAAGTGGGATCTTGTGCAAAACTGATTGAATTTGAACGAGGCTCAGTTAAATTCTGGCCTGGGATGAGTTAGTAGAATGGGCCCAAGATGCAAATAAGGAGTCCAACCCAAGTAAGGACTTATAGCTCTTGTGCCCAACAATCCTGCCCTGGAATTTGACTCCTAAAACTTTGTCCAACCCAAGATGCATTTTGAGGTTTCTGTAACAAAATGGTAAAATTCCTCAATACCAATCAGTTAACAAGAGGATTGTAATATGATAGCATAATCCTTTATTTAAATTTATTTACATGACATGTAAAGTGAAATGTTGTAAATTTGAGTTATTTAATGAGCAATATAATACTATATAACAGCCTAATACTGCATTTTGGGGCCTTATATTCTTCGATCCGTCCCAAATTAGTCGATGACTCTCAAATATCACATTAAAAAAAAAACTTAAAAAGTCAAACATCATTGCTGGTAAATGAGAACAGAGTACATTGTGAAGAACACAGCTCGCTTCTGTACATCTATAGGACAATCTTTCAACATTTACATGTCCCTGGATGAGTTTTTACTATATGATACATCATATGTTAGAGGAAAATGAGCAAAAAGGACCTCAAATGCAGCCAAAAAATGGCTTATTTTTCTGTTCTGAATCTTCTTCACTGGACAAATACTACAGTTAATGCCAGCCTCCTTGCTGCCAGAAGTACATCAAGCATTCAAAAAATCCTTTTGCCCTCCAATGTAGCCAAAAAATGCCCCAACAGTGAGGCATTTAGCATTACTCATAGGCCAAAAACAGGACACCAATCAGCAACCTCTATCTCAACAATGTAGAGAAAATCTCTGAAACTTGATGATGGGAAGTATCTCCAACAAAGAACTGATGAACATTTCCCTCCAGTTCAATCCAACTGCAGCCTGGAAATCTCTTTACATCCTTCTCTTTCATCAATGTTCTAAGGCTCCTCACATGATCCCACAAACCGAATTGAGCAAACATATTGGATAGCAGCACATAAGAGCTTGGACTAAAGGAATTCAGTTCAATTAGATCCTCAGCCACTGGAATCCCAATGCTTAGATTCTCATGGTTCTTACAAGCACTTAACAAAGTTCGTAAAATCACAGCGTTTGGCTCAATTGGCATCTTATTCACAAATCTTTTCGCTTCTTCTATTTGCCCTGCCCGGCTCAGAATGTCAACAATGCATCCGTAGTGTTGGAGTTTTGGTTCGATCTTATGAACTCTTCTCATGATTTCAAAACATATTAGACCTTCCTTAACCATCCCGGCATGAGCACAAGCGTTTAACAGCGCGATAAATGTGATATCATCTGGTTCTATTGAGAGTGTCTCCATTTCCATGAAAAACTCAAATGCTAGTTCCCCTAAGCCATGAATAGCTAGTCCACCAATCATAGCGTTCCAGTGGTTAACAGTTCTATCTACAATGTCTTCAAATATCTTAATCGCGTGGCCTACATTGCCACATTTAGCATACATATCTATCAAAGCAACACCGAGTTTTCCATTGGCATCAAAACCATTCTCTTCAATGTAATGATGTACAGAAACTCCCTCATCAATGTTACCTAACTGTGCAGCTGCCGAAAGTGCAATCAGTAGAGTAGCATTATCAGGAGCCAAATCACTACAACTCAACATATCATGATATATTTTCAAAGATTCCAGAAAATGGCCATTCCTAGCATATCCTGCCATCATGGCATTACAGGAAATCACATCTCTTACAGGCATTTTATCAAAAAAACCTCTAGCAACATCAATGTTACCTGTTCTTGAATACCCATCAACCATAATAGCCCAACTAGCAACATCCTTTTCCGTCATTTTGTCAAACAAAATTCGAGCCATCCCAAATCTCCCATTCTTCAAGCAGCAATCAATCATCAAGTTCCAAGAAACCACATCTCTCTCAGGCATTTTCCCAAACAGTTCCCATGCTAACTCAAAATCATGTTCTGACTTTACATACCCGCTAACCATGGTATTCCAAGTTATCAAGTTCTTCATCTCAAAAGGTAGAGAATCAAACAATTCGCGCGCGAAATCTACCATCCCAGATTTTACATATCCATCAATCATCGAATTATATGAAACTGAATCTTTATTCATAATTCTGTCAAACACTTGTCGGCCAAAGGCAACACAACCACATTTTGTATACATAGAAATCAAACAGTTTTCAAGAAATAAATCTGACCCAAACTCAAATTTTCTCAACAACCCATGAATCTGCATTCCAAATTCAGCCAAACCCAACTTTGAACAAGCTTTTAATACTAAGGAGAACGAATATCTATCCACCAAAACCCCATTTTCGAGCATCAAAATGAACAATTCCAAAGCGTTCTGAGGGTCACTTCCATGCGAGAAAGACTTCAATATAGAATTCCAAACAAAAGGGTCCCTCTTATTATCCGAGTTCTTGAAGGCATAATGTGAAAAGAAGAGGTAATTGGCAAATCTCACAAGAACTTGGTAGGGTGATTTTGCCAAATTGAGGATAAGTTTTGTGGTAAAGCCAGGGTTTTTTATAAGCCCAGTTGTAACAAGTTTTGAATGTATTTGATCTACTTCCATTTGGGTTCTGCAATTCTGGGAAATAGCAAGTGTTGAAATCCATGGCTGACATGAACACCATATCATGAGTTCAATTTTTTAAGCTCTGAATTTTGGGATTGTAGCAAGGAAGGATGAGATATTTTGGTTGCTTGTTAAAAAGATCAAGTTTTTAACGGTCATTATGGTACTCTTCGCTCCAGTCCAGATGCCGCCAAATGCAGGTTATTTTCATAATGCTCCATAACTTTGAGGAAATTGCAAAAGTTTCCCCTGAACAATTTTGGCATAGCTACTCGTGCCCAAAAGGTTTTTTTATGACACTTTCTATTCTTATACTATTTACAAAGTGTTATTTTCATTCAACGATAGCGCTTGGGGGCTTGGGGTCACGTGCCTTGCACAACGTAACCGTTCGAGGGGTAACTTTGTCAAATCAATTAAAAGTATCCAGTCGAAAGATATATTAAAGAATTTAAGTCGATCAAAAATATTCTTGATATACCTAAGTTTATTGAACTAGTTTGACAAATTTTCCTTTTAAACAACCATCTTGTGCAAGTTACATGATCTTGTGAGTTCTTGAGTTGTCAAGTATCACTACATTTCACAGCTTATAAGTATACTTGGCGTGTAGAAATTATAAAAATAAAAGTATAATAAAAAATACTTTAGACATTTTTTAAAATTTTTTTCTCATTGACTTGAGCCCAGAACTACTTCAATCATATATTGGAGCATTTTAAATTTACTATTCTTTAAAGGGAAAAAAAAAAAAGAGAGAGAGAGTAGGACTATGAAGCTTTGTAATTGAAAATAGATAGGTAATCTATTGCCTTCAAGGTGATGCAATTGAAAATCCTAAAAAAAATTATTTAGACAAAATTAAAGAATTTTAAACATGAAAAATGACAAGAAATTAATAACTTTCCCAACTAGTCTTCTTTGTTTATATATTGGGTTGTTAAGATAAGATTTACTCCCATTAGCTATCCAACATATATTATTATATTACCATTTTTCCATAATCAAATATAATTTGTATCTGAAATTTTGTCACATTTTTTAGCTTCTTTCAACTAGCTATTAGAGTGAGACAAAATCTTGAAAATTAATTTATTATTTAAACTCATCATATATATATATATCTCGTGCCCTTAAGGTAGAGAGGAGTGGACAACATTAATGGTCTTTATTGAAGAGAGGTTGACAGATTGAAGAGTCTCTTTATGATGAAATTGGACAATCCTAATAACTTTCTTTGAAAGTTTGATATATAGGAAGGAACGAGTCTTCGACTCTCGACTATGAGATCTAATTTATTAATGTTATTACGTCTATTTTAAGGGTTTACGTTATATATATATATACCGTGTCCTTAAATTAAAGAGGAATTAACAGTATTATTGATCTTTATTAAAGAGTAATCGGCAGATTGAGAATGTCTCTTTAAGATGAAATTGGCCAATCCTAATAACTTCTTTTGAGAGTTTGATATGTAAGAACGAGTCTTCGACTCTCAGTTATGAGATCTAATTTACTGATGTTGTTACGTATATTATAAGGGTGTTATATATATATTATTTTAGTTGAGAGGCACTCAAAGAAAAGTCAAATATTCTTTGGCCGTTGCTGGTTTTTTATTATTTTTGTTGAAGTTGACTAATTTTCAGCCTCCTCCTACATCGATTTTTGCTTCTCATGAGTTCTGTTCTTCTTCCATCAAAATCATAATTTTTTTTCTTTCAAAAAATTTCTCTTTTATGAAATGGTTTTCTTTAAAATTCATTCAAAAGCAACAATTTTGATTTTAGGTATCTCACTCATAAATATGACTAACTTTTCTCAAGTGCTTTATCGGTTTATAAATTATATTTTGATAATAAATTTATTAAATTACAATAGTATATTTAGATTGTGTTTCTATTTGCTCTTAAAGTACTATTCAATAGTAAGAAATTTAAAAATTGTGAGTTTAACTCGTATTAATAAATGTTATTAGTTTCATTTTACAAGCTTACTTCTTAATCCAACGTTTCACTTCTGAAAGGTTTTGAAAGAAAATAGTGTTAATTAGATAGATTATTACGACAGAAGTGTAGGTCCAATAACACGACTCTTTCACTTTAATACTTTTACTTGGTTCCAAAAGGCAAAATCCTTCACCCATAGGGCTCTCACTAGACTGTCCGACGCTCGGATGGAGGATGCAAATTATAGGGATTCAGCAGCCCTGCAGACTTAGGCCAACTAGTGGTGCGCACAAAGAACTATCCCTACATTGGAGATGTTGAAATTCCTACACTGTCGCTACCAAGATTTAAACCTGAATACTTGATACTAATTTCACAACCCAAAATCACCTGAACTACGTCTGCTTACTTAGTTTGAGTCCTATCTACTCATAACTTAATTTACACAAACTATCATATAAAAATCTTGTATTTTTGCTTTCAAAAGAGTATCTTCTTGGATGATATTTTATGTATACATCACCTTTAGACTAAGTCATCCTTTTTTTTTCTATTAAAAGGATGATTTTATATAAAAGTAAGAATAATTAGACAAAGTCATTAGGGTACGGCAAAGATATACAACTAAGTGTGGGGGCTAATGGAGAAAAAAATATAATCCAACTTGATCCCTTCTTAATCTTTTTTATATCTCAGTCTCTTAAAAACGATGTTTAGTATTCAATATTATATGGCTATGTCTGTTTCAGATTTAATCTACAAAGTGTTTACAAAATTTAACTCTTTTTAATATGATGTCATTAAAAAAATTCAAAGATACATACACAGTGTGCTACCTATTACAGTTAAGCTTTCGCAAGTGTGGGGAGCTAATATCTTTTATGCATCGATGTGTTTGGTATCTAAAAGTACATGATTTTAACTATCTTGGACTCAAAACTCAAAAGTAAGATTTGATGTAGAGCTTTTTTAATATGACGTTACTAAAAACTTTAAACATATTCACAATGTGTTATTTACTGTGTTAAGCTATCTGTTCTGTTTTTCTAATTTAGGGGTCCCACTAGACAACCCTCATAATTTGATAAGAAGGTGTTTTTGTGTTTTGATATGATAAGTTATGTCTCAAATCTTCAGCTTTTTTTTATAGCAAATGTACACAAATGTCAACTGTTTTTAGCTATACTAGTACGGTGGTACAACCATAGTCATGATCTCATAGTTGCATTTTTTATAACCAAAAAGAAGCTCATTTCTCTACTTATACAATCTGCAATTTTTGTCAAATGTAGCGAATTTGGATCATTTCAAGAAAAGGGTTTGGAAGAAAAAGATCAAATTGTGTGAAAATGAAGATGGTTTGGTGTCCTGAAACAGCAGAAAAATCATATCTTGATACAGTGAAACAAGTAAGTATTTTCAAGATTATTAGGCCTTTTTTCTTGTTTTTTTTCCTTATTTGGATTCCGTTTTTGTGGAGTTTTTTTGCATTTGAATTTTCATGTGTTGAAGTTTTGTTGTATATATGATGTTGCAGTTGGGCCGGGCGAAAGAATCGAGTGCTGCTGAGTTTATATCTGCCATGGCTGGTGGTTGGAAATCAAAGCTCATTGTTGAAGCATGGACTAATAATAATGGTGCCATTGCCAGCAGCATTGGTTTAGCCATTGCTGCTCATCATTCAGGGGGAAGGCATGTATGTATTGTGCCTGATGAAATGTCTAAAAGGGAATATATTTCTGCCATGGGAACGTTCTGTGGCAGATTTTTACTGCCTGAAATCATGGTGGGAGACGCATCAGTTCTGTTATTGGAAAGGCTACCGGGTATTGATTTTCTTGTTGTAGATGGACATAGAAAGGATGTTTCTAGTATTTTTAGTTTTGCCAAGTTGAGCCATCTTGGAGCAGTTGTTGTATGCAAGAACTCAAACAAAAGCAAGTTTTTTGGGTTAAGATGGAACAGAGTTCTTGGCAGGGCGGCTAAAGTGGTAAGGTCATTGATTCTGCCAAATGGACTAGATATTGCATATGTTGCAGCTGCTGCTTCTGCTTCTGCTGCTGATGATGATTCCCGGAAAGGCCCTAATCGTTGGATTAGGCAAATCGATCAAAAATCAGGCGAGGAACATGTATATCGCAGATGAATGTGTCGTTTTTTACATATTTAAGAAAGTTGAGAGCAGTTATAACAGCTTGGAGTTTGGTTTTGGCATTTGGTGTTTGATAAAATTATTAATAAGATACTGATAGGATAGCAACTTGTACAGTTTTTATTACATGTTTCAATTGTAGTTTCTTTCATTTTTGAGCTCTTTTTCTGCTGCAGCAAAACCTGCAACAATATCGAGATCAAATTTTACTTGCATAATCTTCTATATTCATAGTGCCGCGTTTGAAAGAGTTTTTCTCTCGAGTAAGAGTTGAATCCTATAGAGACACAACCCGGGCAAGAAAGATCAGCAAATCTACCATCATATATATGCAGGTTTATTCGAATATTCACAGTTTAAGTAGTTGAAAAACTCGGAAACAAATCTAACCTCTAGCTAAAAATTTCAGGGCTAGATCATGTTCTTACAAGAACCTGCATAAGATTCAACATTTACACATACTAACTAGTAATGATCCTCAAAGAAGACATCAAAGATCTTTATAAGTTCGAGTCATTCTTGGAATGTTTTCAAACTTTCAGCATTTGCGCGGGGGAAGTGATCCTATAAACATGTTCTTCACCAGTTAATGCATCAACTTTAACAACCCACCGGCTTTTCTTTCCACAACCATCGCGATATTTATCTTCCATAGACAATCTACTCACCAGTAAGCCATTTCCAATAGGGAGAAAATGAGCTTTAAGATCAGGCATTCTTGGACTACTATGAACAGCATTATATCCCACAACAAGTGCATCTTTATGATGCAAAACTTTCTTTGCAGCCAACCAAAGTTGTTTGTGATCATCCATTTTACAGTCAATCAGCACAAAATCTGCATCTTGATAATCATTTGACAACAACAAAGTTTTCGGATCACCTATAACAAACTCAATTGCATCTGAATATCTTTCTAAAGCTTTTCTTGACGCGTGCAATTCTTTGTACCCTTTTAAAATACAAATCGCTCGCCCTCCTGTTTGATGTGCTGCTGCTCCTAATGCTAGTGTGGTTGATCCAGCATTCCCTGCACAAGCCATTACCATAAGTTGTGCATTTTTGCCTGCTGCCAATGCTGCTATGAACTCTGCAACATTAGGCTCCTTCGCCAAGTTCCCTCTTTTCTTCCCCTGAAAAACAAAACCTTAAATCATGTCATGAACATAGATAAAAGATTAAGGCATTGAATTGATAAAGCAAAAAACTTCAAAAATACTTACCATCTTGAGGGTATGAAGAAAGGCTTTAGTGGCATTTTCTGCAGACCAAGGACAAGAAGCCATTTTTTGTCAACTGTTGTATTATCTTGAATTCTAAATCTAGTTATGGTTAATTTGATCCAAGAAAATGTAGGTTTGAGGGCATATATAATAGAGATAGAGAGAGAATTCTTGGGACTTGAATTCTTGATGGGATTATCTTTATATGAAATGAAGCAACTAAGGGAGGTTTTTACTGATCAAAAGATTCTAGCAGACCATGAAGTACCAACTGGCTGGCTACTGTGGAACAAGAACTGAAAATGCATTAATTGGAAAGAGTAGATCACTTGTTTTGGTACTAAAATGAATAGTTAACCTAACCAAGAGTGGAACATTTGGGTATTTTTTAGGCCATAGTGATGGTGAAAGGTGCCCTAACTATAACATAAACACACATATAAGTATTTTGACCTAGAACCGGAATAATAAAGTATTTTTAGAATTAGGCATGTCTCAATATTCTTTTAAGATTAGGCGTTCAAAAATCTTAAAATGTTCTCGTTTTATTGTTTTATTCATTTTCTTTTCATGTCTTCTTAACAACAATTTTGAAATGTTAGGAACCTCTGTTCCTAACCCTTTAACTGTAATATACCTTAATTCACATAGGATAACATAGGATAAGTGTGATGTATTTTTATACCTGTTTTAACAAATTTATATAGTGAAACAGATAAATTTATGGAACAGATTAGTTTATGATTTTTTTGTTTTATTGTTTTGTTCATTTTTTCTACATGTCCTAACAGTATTTTTGAAATGTTAGGTGACCATGTGAAACTATGTTTCAAATCTAACTATTGTACATTCTTATTCCATACAAAATACGCGTGATATGTTTATATACTATGCAAATATAAGTTTAAATATTAATGATCACCTTGAGATATTTATTTTCGCATAATAATAACATCAGACTTATGAATCGTGCTCCTAATTTATACACCCTGAACATAATATTATAGTATTAAAAGATGATTACTGATAGAATCCCGGCGAAAAACACAGGGGAACACACTTTTGAGCAACAGAGGTTTCACAAAAGAACACTTGAGACGAAGCTTTAAAAGTTTTTGTCCCATAAATAATATAGTAGTAGTACAGATAATAGCTGTAATGTTCTGAGTTAAGCAAACCAAAGTAATTAAGAGAGTTAGGAATGTGTTTTCCTTTTGTTTTCCACGCCAAGTTGCTCATGAGTGTTCCCGTCTTCATCCAAGTTAGGAGTGTAAATGAGTTAAGTCGTTCATAAAACTGCTCTTCGATTTGAATTCAAATCGAATTTGAATTTCATCAACGCTGACATAATAGCTCATATAAATTTCGACTCGTTTATACCCCTAATCTAGATAGCTGCACAGGCCAACAATACTAGATTACACGGCTCAAGGGCCGTCTCTTGCCTTCTCTCTCCTTGTGTGCATGTGAGTTTTAAGAATACAAGCATTATAATATTAGTCCAATCTTGTGATTTTTAAGATTACGAGTATTAAAATATCTTTAATATCAATAAATATAATATATTGTAAAGTATATAATTATGAATATGAATCTAAATAGTTTTAGTCATTTTATAATATCTATTTAATCTACGTTTTTAAATTTGCAGACTTGAAATGTAATATCAGAATATGCTTACCATTCAAGCATGTGAATGCCTCTAGAAATCTCGCACTTTCACACTAATACCAAACTATTTACAACTCACCAATTGAATATGTGAGATATCTCTAAAATTTCGCACCCTCATACTAATGCCAAAATAAGTTTTCCTGCATCCTCATATTAGTGATGGTAATGAGGTGGGTCTAATTGGGTACCCACTTGCCCTCAACTCATTTCTACCCATTTGACTTCGGTTTTAATTGCTGATCCGTGTGGGGATAGAATTAAATTTTATACTCAAGTTTAGAGATAAGTTAGGGGCGGGAATTAAATTCTCTCATTCCCAACCATCCAATTATATATAATATTTTTAATAAAATGTTAATTTAAATAGTAAAAAGAAGACGAAAAAAATAAAAAATACTGAACTAATTTCTTTTTATTAGATAAAAATTCTAAACTAATTACTCATATGATATTCAGTTAATCTCTCTCTACTACTTTAATCTTTGTCTCGATATTTTTCCTCCATTTCAACTATCAAGTCTCTAGTCCAGTTGAACATTATTGAACTAGTTATTGCCCGACCCGCATATTATTATTATGTATTTAACATTTTGTTGAAAATAATACATGTAATCCCCAATTAGGGTCTCCAATTCCCCAGTAGATTTGACAGGAATAGGTTTGGGATAAGACTTAATTATAGGAGGTGGGATTGAGTTGGAAATGAATTTCATATTCACGAATGGAAGTAGATTGGGGATGGAACAAAATAGGGAACTAGCGAAGTGGCCAAGGGTTAGTGCCCCCTGCCCCCGCCCGCCCCCATTGCTTAGCAAAGACTTAAAATCTTGAAAAAAGTAAATATAATACCTTTATCTTACATAAAATAAGTTAAGATTGTGAATGTTATCAAACTCATGAATCATGTCTCGAACCCGCAAGCCTGAGACATAGACAATGAGAATGTTAACCGGTCCGCAAATATTCATTATTATAATGTTAAGTCATCCGCAAATGTCTATTCCATTAACTCAGAGGGAGAGTAAGGACAAAAGAAATGCCAAGTCCAAGTGCAATGCAACAGTGGGTTGCTTCTTTGTTACCCAAGAAAAGATGCCTTTAGAAGAGGGCTGACCAGTTGCCACCCCCTCTTTAAAACCTTCTGTTCATCTCTCTCTAGATGCCAACATCTTGTTATTAGTATATACTAATAATTAAGGTTAAAAGAAGCTGATTTCAATCACTTCAAAGCACTCTTTAAGTATAGAATAATTAATGGATCATTGATAATTTGATAACGATAACATAAAGAGCCATAAAGAGCAGTAAAGATTTGCCATATATATAGCTACAAACACCTTTCTTTTTCTTATACTTTCCCAAATAAAAGCTAGGAACCATCACCAACAACAACAACATCCCATTTAAGAGCTACATAAGTCTTTTAAGTGCAATGAAGCACCACACAAGAGCCATACGGTAGGAATGGAAGTTCAGGTAACAGATTTTATGGGGATTAGGATATGCAAGAGAGATAAGAAACTTCCCTATTCGACATTCACTGGAGTGATCTTTTTCGCTTTCCTCCTGCCACCAGCGGGCACCATTGCTTCACCATTGTCAATTTGCTCTGCAGGCGGAAGAGCCCAACCACTCCAGCCGTTCCAGTTTGGGAATCCATCCCATCCTATCCAATTAGTACCTACGTTTAGAATAGAGACAATGAGTCCATCATTCATGCAGAAAAATTGGAGCACATTATAGTAAAAACAAATCTTCCAAACTTGCCAACGGCAATCAGTCGTATGCATAGAGAAGTTGACAGGCAGTTTCTTCCATTTATGAGTTAGATGTTATGAAATGCATATGAAATTTCAAGTATCTACGTGCTTTTGATGAGTCCAGAAGTCACTCATTGGCAATAATAAAGTCCACCCAATGTCAAATATTGATAACCAAATGAATAAAAAGAAACCCTTATTTAATTCTCAGCAATTTTTCTAGTTTGCTTGGCACAAAACAGCAATTTAGTAACTTAAGAATATCATTGGCAAACCTCCCAAATAATATGAGCAAAATCTTGATAAAACTCGAACAGCTTAGTCCATGACACCAACAATGCTGAGATATAGCAATTGTATGCACCTTTATAGGCTACAATTGACATGAATTGAACAGAAACCCATAATTTAATTACCTGCATTCTCAAGCGCATTGAACCCGTTCTCCCAGCCAGGAAAGTACTTGTCAGCATTGCTTTTCCAATCGTCTTCAAATTTAGGGAGCTCATCTAACAACAGCGAAAACGATCAGAACACAAGGTTTTTAGGCAATTGATGGATATTTATTCAAAACAAGAGATCAAATAGGAAAATAACCTTCGTTAAGATTGTGTAAGGTCTGTAATGTGTCCATTTTGCCATCTGAATTGCTTTTTGTCGTGACAGAATGGCCCTGTGATAGTAAAAATTAAAAAGTAAACAAACACAACAAAATGACCCTTTTATCCTTGAAGATCATCCATTTAGTCCTCAGGATACAGCTTGGTTTTAATAAATACATCATAAACTTAGCAAATGCTCAGGTGTTAAAAAGTGAGCTATTTTCTATATTATCTCACTCCAATACTAAGAATGCTCTTTTCTTCACCGAGAAATTCACAACTTAAAGTATTATCCAGACATTTTGTTTCATTTCTTTGTAGTGATTTCAATTTTGATCCCATATAGTTTACTTTTGACTATCATTAGAAAAAACAAAAGCTGCACCTTGTTTTGGATCCCCTTAGAAATTGTGTGTAGAGATTCCCCAATGATTTTATCCTCCTCTTTCATCTCTGCAAGAAACACCTAACAAGATACAAAAGACAATATAAGGAGCTAATCTACACAACCATCAAGGCATTAGCTTTCAACCCTGAAAGATTACTACTCACTCCATCATCACCAATCATTCTGCCTTCAGAGCAAGTGTAATACATTCCATTCACACCACCATAGGTGACTCTACGGTAAGCAAAAGAATTATGTTTCCCTGTTAAATGAATCAAACCAGTGATTATAAGAAACGATGTCAACATACAATCTATAATTATCACAGCAGATTGCATGAATAAAAATAAAGGTAGTCTTCTACCTCTGCCATTCTTATTTGGATTCTTAACAATGAGTTCTTTTCCACCATCAGAGGTTTTCACACCATCCTCATCATCAGGGTTTAGTTCCTCAATAGTGACTTGCTTGCTTGACCCAGGCTGATCGCCAAAAGGGTGAGCAAGAAACGGGTGATCAAATAGATTCCCACCAAAGAAATCATTAAATGGCGTAGTGAAAAATGGATCATCAAAGGGATCCTTGCCTCCAAATAGCTTAGACATTATTGATTAAACCCTGATCTTCAAGACACCTGAGCATTACAGTACAAAGTTTATCAGTCCTAAACCCATAAATAAATAACCTAAAGATTTTGTTTTTTTTTTCCAGAAAACATAAAGAAACAATTTTCATCTAATAGCAAACAGATACTTGTCAGAAAAAGAAAATTCGGAACTTTACCAACATTTTATGCAACCCATCAAACAAAATTACAGAAAGAGGGAAAACTATTACATTTCTTGCAACTAAAATTCGAACAGTTTCGTCCTTTCATGTAAGAATTCTTTTCGGTTATCATGAAAAGCTGGGTTATCAGCCAATTTTGCTTTTGCTCAACTACATTTTTTGTTTTTTCTAAGCTATAAACACAGAAAATTGGACGAAAATTGTTGGTTTGCATGTTAATTTGAGTTTTATTTTGAAATTTTTATCATTCACTCTGTTTTCATCTCTTCAGAACATATACTTTCAGGTTCAAATGGAAACGACCCAGAAGGCTAAAATTATGGGGCGAAGAAACTAAATGCAGAAATCCATAGTAAAGAACAAGAAAGGTACCACAGCTTACCTCCAATTGCAAGTAGGCTAAGCTTTTTGTGGAGATTGTGACAGAGTAGAAGAAGGGTCGAGTAGAATCAGTGAGCTTCTTCTACCTACGAACTGAAGCTTCTCGAAAACGTGCGTGGGACAGAAGTAGCATGAGCGCATTACTTCGTGCGTTAAACAATTTGAGTTCAGAGAATGCTGAGATGCATGCGTTCATCATACTTTCTTAAAATTCCACAAAATTCTGGGCCCCCTGCTAGACTTCGGATAATAATAATTGAAATTTTTATTTATAATTTGCGTCCACATGTTAATAATATTAATATGAATTAAAATTCTCAATTAATATAAATTAAACTTTAAATTTACTATAAAATTTATAATATATAATCTATTTTAGTTTTATATGTTAACAGAAAACCAAAATAAATGGATGACGAATTTAATAACTTTTTATATAAAATAAACAAGGGTCATTACAGCAAAATATTTTTTCTTTTTTGCTAATTAAAAAGAAAAAAATCAATACAATTGACGATGTATCTCATAATAAAACAAACATAATATACCAATTGAATAACTATAACTGATCTCTCGTCATCATAACTAAATCAATCTTCAAATTCTTCCGCGTTAAGAAAAAGAATTTTCTTTCAATTCAATATCTATCATATGTAGAACAACATTATTACATTCACACTAGTGGGAAAAGAGTATTCAAAACTATGAAGCAGCAGCATATTAAGAGCTAGTAGCAGTCTCCCAGGAAAGATGCAGATTTCTATCAAACTCATGCTACAAAAGCCACTCTGGGCAACCTCTCCAGTACATCTTGGGAATATTGCCAAGATCAAACCTCGTCTTGCTACCAAAAGACGAATCCCTAATCCACAGGATCCCACCAAACTACCTAACACAAGTGGAGGATGTAAATCAAATCTTATCTATTCAATGGGAATGCGGACCACCTTCTTTGTTCTTCCTCCAGTGGAACGAGCTTGCGATTGAGCTTGTGGATCGTTACCGGTCCTTGGAACAATTTGTCTCTGAAGGTTCCCCGAAAAGGGAAGAGCACCTGAAGAACCTGCATCGTCACAGCACATTGGATATCTAATGGTTACCACAAGTATATGAGGTCTTTGGATACCCATTCCATGATTCCATATGATAATATGCTTATTTTATCTGCTCTGTTAATCCACATACAGAAAATGGATATGGGATGCAATTTTGGAGAGTACAGGTCTGTTATGGACTACTCACTCACCTAAGTTTGAGCGGAAGTTGAATCCATCATCCCATCTAGGTAGAGACATATCAGCATTACCTTTCCAAGTTTGTTCAAAACGAGATAGCTCATCTGGAAGATATTGAAACCATCAGAACACTCATCGAAGCACAATCAGAACAAACATAAGCTTAGTAGGGCTTGATTCTGAAAATTAAAGTCGTGACAGAGAACAAACCTTCGTCTAAGTTGTGCAAAGTCTGTGTTGTATCCACCTTACCGTCTGAATCAAGCTTCCTCGTAACAGAGTGACCCTACAATGCAATGCGTTTCAGTTTCCAAAGACATTAAAATATGTACAATCAACTATCGCTTATTCAATACTTGTATTCTGTAGTAATATGAAAGAACTTATTGAAAGGTGACCTTCTCGTACACATTCATACTCCGATTAAGTAAAGAAAACATTCTTTTAGTTAAGCTACAAGACTGCAGTGTACTACTACCATATAATCCGTGGATAGTAACACCATAATAAGGGATGATGGTAAAAGTTTGTATAATAAATAGTTCACCAGGAACAAAACTTGCTAGTTGATGAATATAACATAGAGCATATAATAATTGTGCCATTCAAGAGGCGTTCCAAAAAAAATATACATATAATAAAACATTATCTTGCTGGGTACGCCATATTTCTAGTGTTCTATTTAACTTTGGCACAAGGCATACAAAATTAACCATTGGATTTATAATACCTTGTCATGAATCCCTCTAGAGATGCGATGGGTTGCTTGACCAGTTGTACTGTCAGCCTGGCGGTTCTCTTCCAATACCATCTGGTTGCCAAACAAAATTTTAGTGCTTGAAAAACTAACAAGACCAGACACCAATGCCCTTAACTGCAAACACGTTGGAAAAAGAATAGGAGTGAATTAAAGAAAATTCCCTTACTCCGTCACTTCCAGTTCTTCTTGTTGTGGAAGCAGAGTAATAAGGCCCACTTATGCCTCCATACGTGACTCTCTGGAAGCTTACACTACTTGTTTGGCCTTTTTTTCCTCCCACCTTGCTATTGTCAGTTCTAGAAGACTTGTCTGTGCTTCTGTGCTTGTTATGATCTACCAGAAAACGATCACAAAACCTAATAAGAATAAAATGATAGGAAAACTTTACACATGAATAAAATCCAGGGACATAGAGGAGGTACTGAATTTACCCTCACTTTGATCATCAGGGTGCTCAACATGTGGATTTCTGTTAGCCCAAGCATTCTCTTGATACTTATCATTGCTTTTCCCCTCCCCACTGGCTTCAACGTTCTCTCGCAATAATTGCTCACTATCACTGTCTAGCTCCTGAATAACTGGTCCCCTTGATCTATGAGCTCGTGTTGGATCACGAGCAGCTGCTGAACCAGACATGCTAGATCCGAACAAATTACCAGATGGACGAGTGAAGAATGGGTCGTCAAATGGATCTCTCCCCCCAAATAAGCCTGCCATTATGCTCCTTCAAGATTCAAGACAAGCAATGACCAATCAAAATCAATCAGCTAGCCAGTTAACAAAATTACCTCTCATTTCTATTTTAACCACTGCTGCTAAAGGTATCACAATTCACAAGCTAATGAATTTAGCATAATCGATGTCCCAACTTGCACAAATATACATCTCAAAGAGCATAAAAATTCCGTGAAATTCCATAAACTTTTATCACGTTGGTCAGAATTAAATAAGGGAACAATTAACGACATAGCTATCTTCATATTCCGGTTCTTTTTTGTTTTCATTTTCATGAATTTGTGCAAAAAAAAAAATCTAAACAGCGTAGAAAATTTGAATCCTTTTTCCAATGGTGCAAAAAACACAAAGCGATTTCTTCACAGATATACGCACAAACAAGGAATTACAGGACAACCATAAAATCAATTTCTATTGAATAAAACTAAATAGCATTCACGAACTCATAATTCAATCATAAAAAACTGAAAATTTCAGCCAAAAAAGTGCTAAATACAGGCAATTAATCAAGTAACTGATCAAAATAATCCACGAAAGCAATGAATTAACAATCTCAGATAATCAAATCAAAGACAATTTCTTCATACCTTATTCAAGCCGAGGGTGTACCTATAATTCAAACCTGGATCGGAGAGAGAATGCGGAGAGTTTGGGGGGGAAGAGTGTTAGCGCGTTTATATACTCTTTATTTTTAAAGGAGGTATCGAGAAGATGACACGTGTCGAGCTCTACTTCTTGTATGTATGTGTGAGCCTAGATTGTTCCTCATGTTTCTCTGGTGAATTTCAATCATTTTTATTTTTTTATTTATTTCTTTTTTTAAGCTCTTGTAGAATCTTCTATTTTTTTCTTTTTTTTTTAAGGATAATTCTTCACATTCCTTATAAATAAAATTATTTCTTTGTTAAGCAAGAAAAAATAAATATTTCTTTTTTTCCGTATCGAGATTTTTCAAAAATAATCCCTCATAAGAGTATTAAAGGTTAGAAGGCAATATTTACTACATAAACGTCTCGAATCGAAATAGATCAAGAAAGTTGCGTTAATATATCAACAATGACAAATAAATAAAATGTAATTACGTTTATTTAGAAATTTAAAGTAAATTATTCTGATAGGGTAGTTTTTTATGAAATGTTGAAATTTTATTTTTAGAATAAACACTATCTCAAAATTTATAACATATTATTAAGATTGTATTTAAACTAAATTTTATTTTAAAATTTTAAAAAAATAATTTGATTGCGAGAAAATACTTATTTAAGACATTATTAGGGTTGTATTTGGACTTAGATTTTACTTTGAAAATAAAAATAATAATTTAATTGTGAGAATAAAAGTAAGCTTTGGTACTTTTTTAATAAAGCACCCGATTGAAAAAATTTATTATACAATAAATAATATTAACTTCATATCAATATCAAGATAAGTGTTTTTCTAAAAAGTAAATTTTGTTTCATAATACGTTTCTTTTTACAATTCTCGACAATATTTATTATACTTTTCCAATTCCATTATTCTCTCTCTCTCCTTATTTATTTTTTCTATATGTCTTATTTTATATTTCTCTCTCTATATTTGTGAAGAATATAGGTAAAATATTTCCTTCATTTCAAAACTCTTAGTATATATACCAATAATTAAAATGACTTATTTTGAAACGTTAAGAAGTATTTAATGAATGGAAAAGCGGCATAATCCGTTTTCTTTCCTTCTTAGGTCCAGAAACGGATTTCAATTTAGCATTAGTAAGGGCGAGTGCTCTTCTTGTCGGAATAAGTGTTCTGGCACTTCCTCTAGACATCTCGTTTTCAAGACTAGGTTCATAGGATGAAGGAAAAGAAGAACACTACCTATAATCCTCCGGTCCGGATAGAGCAATGAGGGAAATTAGAGTTGGAGCAGAAGCCCGGAAAGACCGGATCAAAACATTCATTTCAGGGAAAAAACAAAGGATAAATTCGACTTTCATTCTACAGAAACAGGCTATAATAAAAGCCTCGTTTATAATTCTTATTTGAATAGGAATGCAAATAAAGGTCCTCATTGGTAAATACTACAAGAACTCAAGCATTGGAGCCCATGGTTATGGACCATAATGGACCCCAATCTATTAGTATGGAACATTTTATTTTTCAAGTGAAAACCCCTAATATATGAAAAAGTGAAAAAGTACTTTCGTTGTTGTGAACAAGTACTAGTAAAAGAATATACATTATTTTCAAAAGCATCATTGCACGATTTTTTCTTATACTTTTATACCACTAAACTATTACCTTGCCACGGAGACACTACAAGAAACCAACCAAGTGGTTTTCCTCCAAATGGTACTTTTGACAAAACTTAAAATTGCAAACATCAACAAAATAATCACAGAAAATACACAAACATCACCACCAGCCAGTTAAAAGCAGATTTATCTACATATATTTCTATTGAAACTGTAAAAAAAAAAACCTTACAAGAACCATCAACATTCCACCATGAGAACCATCATCATCTTCTTCCACAATTTTACAGAACCCATCAGTTTCAAATTAGTTAAAAAAAAAAAAAAACATAATTAGAAAAATCAGATTGTCAAGCATCCACAAGTCGATGCAATCCACAGGCTTCCTATCCAACCACATTGATCTCGCGTTTGCTTTCTTCCTCAGAAGCTGATCAGCAGCACCAATTACATGTCCAGTTTGGTGAATCATATGGAAAATGAAGCACTTCTCTTGTGGTGGTGCTTTGTAACGATAAAAGAAACTTGTGGACTTTTCGATATGGATATGGTTCTCTGATTAGAATTCTTGGGCATCAAAGTCGGGCTTTGAAGGATATTCAAGCCCTTGAAGAGCAGGTATCCTTCGCAAATCTTCTTCACAATAAGCCGGGATAAACCAGTAGCGCTTGTCTGTCCCAAAAACCTATAAACAAGGAAAAGAGAACAATGAAACGAATTTGAGCCACGATAAGTGAGAATGGATCACAAATTCTAACAATCCAAGTATATGCAACTCAGGTTCTTACAGCAAGAAAGACGCTTCAAAGTTTTGCAGATCAGACATGAGGAATGGAAACAAAAGGACAAATGCAACACAGAAGCTCATATATGTCTAATTCAAAACATTGTAAACGAAGGTTTCAGGAACCCCTTTTCTTCAACCCAAAATGGAAAACCAACAAGAAAAAATGTTTTCAAGCAAAGAACCTTATTACCTCAAACTGGCCGGACCAAGAAAGAATTTATGACTGAGTCTTTTGTATTACCCTTTCCGTTTCATAATTAAGATACTATTGCTATTTTTTGGAGTTCCATAATATAAAATGCTTTACACTTTTTCTGGTTGTGGTTGGTTCTAAAGCATTCAAAAGCTCAGCAGTTTTGACCTTTTTTGGAACAAAACTCAGGCTTTGGTGTGTTCAATGTTAACTAATCAATCAAAAGTTAAAAGGTACACCATGATAGTGACACCAAAGCTGATTTAGAATAATTTGAGGGGCCACATTTTTATATTCAGAATAAGCTATATCGCTCGGTCTAGACACAATCAAGGAACTAGTATAAAGTGAGGAGTTTCTACAAGAAGAAATATTTAAATATAAAAATGAGAGACATGATATCGTTCTTCTTTTCCAGAGTAAAGGGGAGCTCCACTAGTACCGCAAGATGAGTATTGAATCAAGAAAATGGCTTTCAAGTGGAAAGTGAAAAGCAAAGGTGTGAAGGTGAAGCCTATAGAATATGTAGAATTCTCAAGAACAGCTGCAGCAGCTTATGCAAGTTCTCTTGCTAACAATCTTTCTGACATTTTAGAAAGTGGTGCAGGAACAGGTCTAAGTACACAAATACTAGCATCCTATTTCAGTTTCCAATGTATAGTGCCTAATCCCTTCTTGGTGCACATCAAAGACTTGTACTTAAAATCAGCAAGCAACAAAATAAACAAACCTGTTCAAAATTCCTTTTCCGACCGAGATCATAGCGCCACTTTGGTGTAGTCTTCTTTTCATATGCCTAAACAAAAGATATAATAATCAGTAACTATGTTACTTCAACACGCACCGACCATTTAGCACATGTCCCTTAGAAACACACGTGTCACAGAAAGGAAAAAACTGGCATAAAAGATGCACAAAGGCAGAGATAACATCGAAGCCCATTTTAGGAAAGTTCTTTCACGGAACTGATGGGCAATATACAGGATGTCAAATTGCATTAACCATTTCTATTTCAAGAGAGCAGAAATAATGAGATGGAAACAATACAAGAAAATCATAAAAAGAATTAAGGACGGTGATTGCATTATATAAACTGCAGACACAGGAAGAGTAAAGCACCTCAATTGTTGTGGTGTTACCAGCCACCAGGGATATATGCATGATCAGGAATCCCAAAACACTCAAAGCAAATGCAAGGTTCAAAACTGAAACAGACGGAGAAATTAAGCAGTCAGAAAGGGAGATGATTTAAACCCCCCCCTCTCCCTCCCTCCCTCCCTCAGGGGAAAAAAAGAAAGAAAGAAAGATGATACAAATGATCCAGAAACATGCTCATAATCTTACCAAAAGCAAGAAAAGTGGTAGCGAGGGTGCCTGGAGTCCCAGGAATCTCTCCATCACTGAAGAATGCAATAAAATGTGGCAATAATGATAACGTCACGAGACTGGTCTCAAGAAATGTATAGAACTGCATTAACAAATGGAGGCAATAAATCACTGTTATTTTCATAGAAAAGAAAATGAATATTGAGCCTGCAGGTACATTCACATTATGAAACATGTAATGTATAGCAGCCAACAGAAGCAAAACAAAATGTAAATCAAACAGTTTGTTATCTGATGCAATCCAATCTTAATCCACCGAATTTGGACCAATAATGAAATCCTAAAGATAACTTCTACACAATCTTTGGTTCATTAGTTGATTTACACCATCTAAAATTGGATCGAGTCAAAGTTCAGTTTTAGATCACTCTGTCTTATCTATTAGAAATTCTCAGAACTAGATCTAATGAGAGCCAGGCCAGCAACAACAAGGTGCAATATCCTTTCAGTAGCGGAAAACACTAACCAAACTGGATTTCTATATTTTCAGTAATCCATTTGTCATCCTATTTTTGGAATAAGCTCTTCCAATTATCGATCTCTCCACTCAATTCCTGAATTTATAGGAGTTAGGCCAAACAGAAGGACAAAGAGCCATTGATGTCAAACCAGTTGTCCTAGTTTTTAGTCTTGGAAACAACAAAGGAAGATACCAATGAACAGTTGCAAGGCCAAAGAACCAAGCAGTTTAAACCCTATGAGCTTTATGACTCTCTGGCACATGATTAACCAGATCAATACAAGATTCCTAGCTAGAAAAAGCAATACAACCTAATGTCTTCAAGGCCTATAGACACTTCCAACGGAATACTAATGATGTGCTTGGATTGATAACTTATAATCCAAATAAAACTTCACTTCTATTTACATTTTTTACTATGAACCCAACTTTTTTCCTCACAAAATTCAACCATAGACCCCCAGTAAAATTGAATATTCTTCAATTCCTTCTCTGAATAATCCAAAAACAATAAAGATATTTTGACATATTTCATAGTTCTTTAACAATTAATACAGAAACTTTTTACAAGAACTAGTGGAAGTATGTAGATCCTCATGCCACTCACAAACTTCTTTTTGTTTTATCTATACCTCTTTGCTCAAATAAAAGCACATGAAGCAGATAAAGTACGGTTAAATTGAGGAGAAGGGACTTATTAGTCACCCCAATCATCACATTCAGAATTAGGAACTGTGTTTAGTCTATGTCTAACCAACAGATTAGATAACAGAACCACATAGTAAGATAGCAAAACGTACCAGGAAAAGAAGGAAATACTTATAGTTCAATGCCCCAACACAATTGACAACCCATACACAATGATGGTCCATTTTCAGTACACACCTCCCACCTAAGAAAGGACCATAAATGCAATTTATTCCTTTATAAAAGAAACAGTAGCATTTATAAATTCACAAGAATCTTTGCAGCCAAAAACTCACAAACAGAACAATGATGGCACCGTGGTGGTTTAAACTGGTTGCACTTTCTGCAATACCGGACTCTTGGATTTACAGGATCAGATGGTGCACTCCCAAATTCTGATGAAGTTAATGGATCAGCGTCTCCTCTTTCTTCATCCAATTCAGGCCTCCAATTCGGAGGCACACAGCCGGGATCCGTAAAAACAACAGAGAAATAACTCCATAACAGCATCACCAACTGCAAAGGCAAGTGTGTCAATCTTTCATTCTGTCCCACAGGATGCCCAATTGCTTCTAAATCCTTAGGTAAAATATGGTCGCAATTCCAATTCTAAAGATCCAATTTTACAGGACAACTAAAAAATTTTACAATCTTTTTATGTTCTTTCTAATGTGAGCTAGGTTATTATGATATTGACAATAAGGAAACATAATAAAAGAAAAGTCATATTTTGAAGCTAAAAAGCCGAGAAAATATGCAAATATATAAACTACAGCAAGGTCCTTTATTCAAAAGTCTCATATTATCTGATATTTTAGCTGAAACCAAAGTAAGTACAGTGAATAATGCATAATCACTCAATTTTCTAGTATTTTCCAGCTTTAGTAAACAGAATTTAAAGCATATAATTTACCTCAATTTAGTTCATTTCAGCAAAACAGATGTCCTAGAACAAATGATAAACTGAATAACAACGAGGCACATAGATGTGAAGAAGCAAATTACCAAGCAATGGAACAAGATCAAGACAACGACAGCTATAAGGGAATCAAGGTCACCGTCGGTGAGGGCGGGACCGTAATTTGTAATAACGACGGCATAGTAAGTTACACCAACAACCCCGAGCACCAATAATATCATGATCGAACCCAACCCTCTTAGGGCAGTACAAAACTTGAATACGTTCCAAGCCATCACAGCTCCAGATCTATACATACTAAAAAATCAAGAATAGTTTTACAAACAACCCCAATTCGGAGGAAAAAAAAAAAAGAAGCCAAAAAGTTTCGATTTTTCTGACTTTTCTGTTGAGTAAATTCAATGGGGTTTTTCAATCTTCCCTTAATTTTCGCATTACAATTTAGGGTTTATCCTCCAGAGGTAATAGGGTACAGAATGCATGATTAAATTGAAGAAAAAACTGAAATTAAATGTTCGATTTATGTGGGAATTGATAAACTGGAGTTTATCTAACAACTAATAATTTACTGGAAAAAAAATAAATCAAAAAACAAAGAATGATGGAGGAATTATTTATGAAGGAAGGTGATTTGTATATATTGAGGAGGAGAAAGCTGTGAATGGCTTGGTCATGGAAGTTGATCTTTTGAAATGCATAGCCAATCTAGAAGGTCTTGTTGGGCAAGCCAGCCAGCCGTATGCAATTGGAAACAGCGAAATACGGGTTGTACCCGATTTCCATATGGGTTTGCATATTACAATTCGAATGGGCCATGACTGGGTAAGATATAGAAGGTGAATTCAGTGTTGACTTCAGTTAATATGTGATGAGATCATGAATGACAATTTCGTTTGACTTGCTATTTTTGGAATTTCTTCTTTTTTTACCAAATCTTTTGTATAATTTATTCAAAATATCTCGATTACTAAATTATATATCACAACTCGATATTTTTTAATTACTAAATTACTAAATTAACAAACACAAACCGCTATCTTAAATAAAATTAAAAATTATACAAGAGTGGTCAACCCACAAACTCAAAACACCTAACAAAAACTCTAGTTAATAGACGATGCAAACCCATCATGTATACATAACACACAATGAGGTCTAGGCCCAAGAAGCTATAGCAATAGAAGAGTCTCGTCTTGCACCGATAACTAAAAATAGTACCACGCCCGAGGAAGGCATAATGATAATAATCATTCGACGACAATCATCGCACGTTACATCACACCATTAAAAACACTCCAAGAAAGAAAGACTATTCTCGGCCATAATCTTGTTTGAACAGCTGACGATCTAGACACCTAAAGTTTTTAACAACCTCATGAAATCCACCACCGAAGTAAATCGCTGTCATAGCAAGAACGTGCCCTCGCGAAAACCTCAAAACAAGCTTGAACGTAGACCTTAACGACAAGAAGAAGTAGAAACCCACCACAAACTCCCGAGCAGAGAACATTGGTGAGGCTGCGAAACCTCCAATAGCACTCCAACCCTGAGCGTGATTATATGCCACCACCCTAACTAGCCCCTTCTGCAGCCAACAAAGATAGACATGCACCCCCCGACATGAATGCGGCTCTTTCTATCCATGCAATAGTTACATATGAGAGCCAAAACATTAAAAACTGTAGAATTATAAAATTGAAACGGTGATCAAAGTCCTAATTGAGAAGAGGTTCTCACCCTGCTAAAACTGGCCAGTCCACGTCAAGATAAGGGGAATCGACGACTTGCTCCTCCCACGATTACTTAGGTAGTGGCCTTTTGCCGAGGGAGGGTTCACCCTTCCTTTCCCCTTACTATATATCCAATATATAATGTTACAATTAGCATATTTAATACTTCTTAGTGTCATATTATAAATAGGGTTAATTATATATTTCCTCTTTGAGGTTTGTCCAAACTATAATTTTATCTATCTATTTTGTATAAATCACAAATACATAATTGTCGTTTATATTTTTATAACTTGTTACTCCTACTACTAATTTCCATAATTAAATTTTATCAAAAAATAATAATTATGCAGTAAAAAGTTTAAGATCTTCCTATAATACCATTTTGCAAATTTACTTATTGTTTATTATCATATATAAATATAATAATACCTTTACTAAAAAAATTTAATTAGTTTAATTTCCATAATGAATGATATTATTGTCTTAATATATGATAAAGAAGTAAACTTGCAAAATATTATCTTAAGAAGATTATAGATTTTTTACCACATACTTATTTTTTTCTGATAAAAATTTTCATTGAAATTAGTAGTAGGGACAAATAAGTAATAAAAATATAAGCGATATTGATGTATTTGTAATTTATACAAAATAGAGGGATGAAATTGTAAATTGGACAAACCTCAAGGAGGAAAATGCAATTAACATTTATAAATATCATTATATTGTTTTTTAGAATTTCATAATATTAAATATTATTTTAGAAATTATTTATTTATTAATACTTCTTTCACTTAAACTCAAATTATTTGTAGGTAGCAAAAGGCGAAATTCGTATCCCACAAGGTCCTCACCTACATATTGGAGGGTAGGAATTTGTGTGCACAAAGAACCATCTCCCACGTTGGAGAGGTTGAAATTCTCAACCTTGATCATTAGTACCAATTCTGCAGTCCTAAAACCAACTAAGCTTCGCCCATGCGGGCAAACTCAAATTATTTATAAATATCCATAATTTTCATCTTAGATAATAAGGGACAAAACTCCAATTGAGCGTGAAAATTTTAACATCTCTAATGTAAGATGTATGAGCTTCCATTATTCAAAATCCTTGAATTAACATGATTTACCTCCTCCATTAAAGAATCGGACACTCTTATAAACAGTGAGAGTAAGAGATTTCGTCTTTAATACTAAAAAGAGAAAGAAACATAAAACTCATGATACATCAATTCCTAATCTGTCTCCTTTTAATTCTATATTGAAGAAGATGGGGACAGCTCTGAAAATCATCAACCCATACAATTTGGCATCTTTCTATCCTTACATTATTGAACTTGCAACAACTTCTACTTGAAAAGAAAAGGAAAAAGTAAATATGCGACATCTTCGACATGGGATGGTTGCTTATGACAGGAAATATGCAAGAAAAACAAAACAGTGGTAATAAATGTACAAGGGTCCAGAAGGAGGAGCTCCCAATGGTTCTCTCACTCGACTCTATAATTAAACGACAGATGATGATTCTCAATACTAAGTGCCCACATTTTGCAGAATACCCCCAAAACAAGCACAGCAGAAAAGATACAGAGATGGAAAATGGTGCCAAAGGAACCATTTGTGTTACTGGGGGAACTGGCTATATAGCCTCATGGCTGATTATGAAGCTTCTTGAACATGGCTATTCTGTCAATGCAACCACTAGATCTAACTCAGCCTCGGGTATACCCATAATTTATTTATTTATTTTTGTCTCTGCTTCTGTTTCAGTTCATAAGCATAATTTCCTTATTGCTACTGTTTATATATTTTTCCCCATGAACTATTGTGTCTATTAATAATTTGTTTTCTATAAGAAATTTGGGGGGTTTAAGATCTTGAAGCTCCCCAGAAGGTATGGTTTTTTTCATTCTTAATTAGCTTGAAACCCAAATTTTGACTTGGGCAGTCTTAACAATAAGTGGTAAAATGTTTAGCTACTTTAAACTAATGGGTCATCTTGGTTTTGTTTTTCCAACATTTTGAAGATCCCATTTTGGCTAAAGAAGTCTTGGATATGCTAAAATTAATGGAAATTTTGGAAATGTTAAAGTTACTGGGTTTAGTTTAACTCCATCTCAAAAACTACCTCAAGATAAGTAGAATGGTCTAAGTCTATAGAAGTTTATTTGTTCTATGTTCTTCAACTAGTTAATGTGAGATTCTCAACGCACTTCTTCATGCCCACAGAGACATTTGCAGGTGACCTAATATGGGTGGTCCAATATCGGTCTAGGTGGATTTGATACAATGTTAAAGTTAATAGATTTGGTCTAACTCCATCCCTCCACCCCTAACCGAAAGAGGAAGAAGATTGTCAAAGTATAGAGTTTATTTGTTCTTCAACTAGTTAATGTAGATTCTCAACAGGATAGGATATCAATATATAGTTGAAAGACTTATGTTCTTGATCCTAGAGTCAATGATTGAATCAAGAGGGGCCCTGATATTTGTAATAATCTGTTAAAAGTGTTCATTTTATAGGTTTCTCCCTTAACAATTTGAACATTATAAATATTTCTTTATATAGATTCTCGTTCATTAGAGTTGAAAGATTTCTATGCTTAGAGTGCAGGAAAGATATCAGCTTCCTAACAAGTCTGCCAGGTGCAAAAGACAGGCTCAAGATTTTCAATGCAGATTTACAAAAGCCAGAAACATTTGGTCCAGCAATTGAAGGATGTGTTGGAGTATTTCATGTAGCTCATCCAATGGAATTTGAAGCTGAAGAAGCAGAGGTAATCAGTAAAGCTGTTAAAGGGACCTTAGGCGTTTTAAAGGCATGCAGTGATGCCAAGACAGTAAGAAGAGTTATACTAACTTCAAGTGCATATTCTGTGGCATTTAACAATAAAGGTAGTTTGAATGAATTGGATGAGACTAGTTGGACTGATGTTGAATTTGTTAGAAGTCTTAAACCTGATGGAGCTTCTTATATTATCTCAAAGACACTCTCAGAAAAGGCAGCTTTGGATTTTGCTAAAGAACATGGTTTGGATCTTTTGGTTCTAATTCCTACTCTTGTTACTGGTCCTTTTCTTTGCCCTCAATGTCCTGCCACTGTCTATACATCCCTGGCTATGATTTTCGGTACGTATGTGTATTTGTGAATCCTTTGTAACATTCATTTTGTAATATTTTCATGAATGAATTGCACAAAATGAAAGATAACCTTTAAAGGAAATGTTAAAGATGATGTTACATAGTATCTGAAATGATTAGTTTATCCTTAAGATATTGTCAGCAATAATTGGTTCACTAAGTCGATTGGTATGCCTTTATAGTTCACTATGTTATTTGTTAGCGTCGACTGACTCAGTTGGTATAGATTTGAGCAGGCTATTAGGAGTTGTTATGGTGTATCTATACTACAGGCAGTAGTAGTGGAGGCGTTGTTGCTTTCTTGTAGGGGTTAGTGGTACCGGTTCCTTTTCTCTAGTAATTAGTTGTAATTTGTTATTCTATAAATAACACATCTTATGGTTGTAATTGCGCGTCAGTTGACTATCAATAACCTCTAATTAGCTCACAATATAAGAGGATTCTGTTATGTAATTCACCAAACACTAATACTTTCTGGGCTTTTTTCCCTTTTTCTTGGTTTCTTGTTCATTGATCAGGTGACCAAAATCAGTACAAGTACCTGAATAATGCAAATATGGTTCATGTAGATGATCTTGCTAGTGCATACATTTTCCTTTTTGAACATCTTGATGCTCAAGGGAGGTACATTTGTTCATCAATTAACTTAACCCTCGAAGAATTAGCTCAATTTCTGTCCAAGAAATATCCAGATTACCCAATTCCATCAGCTGAGTGAGTTTCTTCTTAGTTCTTCATTGTCTTGTATTGATCTTGGTTTTTTACTATCACAATGCAGCCGCCAGGATCGCCTAGTACTCCTTCTAATACATTATTAGAAGATGTCTTAGACGATCCTAGGTGGAGACTGCGGTACTAATCAATTTTTCTTGTCTTTTATCTTGTTTATGCAGTTTGCTTAAAAATGTTGGAGGTTTTAAGATTTCTGGGCTATCTTCTAAGAAGATTTTGGATTTAGGTTTCAAGTTTAAACATGGAGTTGATGAAATCTATGAAGGAGCAGTTGGATGTTGTAAACAAAAGGGTCATCTTACCTAGTTTGATCATTTGATGTTATGAAAACAGGGCTTTATTGTGTTTATATGATTCCCAAACTCAATTCATCCTTATTTTATTCATTACTAAGGGACCTTATTAGATTTTAGTTCTTGAAGACTGAAGTAGGGCTTTGTTTGGAGTTGTTCATTTCTTCCGCTTAATTAGGTTTTCAACAAGAAGAAAAAGATGGAAGGAGAAGAAGAAAAGACTAAGAGCAAAGGAAGAGTATGTGTAAGTGGTGGAACTGGATATGTAGGATCTTCAAGCTTCTTCAACATGGATATTCTGTCAACGCTACAATCCGATCTTCTTCTCCAGGTTTCTATTTCCTTTCTTCTCCTTGAAAACTCCATTTTCTAGTTATAATTTCTTGTCTATAAGCTAATAAAGACTCTGTGTTTTTTGTTGGAATTGATCATAAAATTTGAATTTTTTCTTGAGGAAGACATAAAAATTTGAATTTGTTTAATCACTTTTCTCATACTTAAATTAGCTAATGAATGTTTCGATGCTCTTTTGCTCAATTTTACAAAAAGGAAAAATAGATTTGTGGTTGTTTCTGCATCAAGTACAGCTCATCAATTAATGTTGCATCATGAGGAAGTTTCCCCATGAAGCTTTTTTCTCAATCTGATTAAATTAAGAGCAATAATAACATAAATTGTGTCTCTCATCTTATCCAAAAACTTGAAGTATGCATAACGGAATGTCTTAGATAATAGCAAAGGGAACCAAAATGCCCAGAAGCTTATCCCAAATCCAATTGCAAAACCAACTAGGAAAAAAAGTTCAGAAATGGTGTCTTCCTCATGATGATCTTCATGTCGAACTTTATTGCAAGAAAAATCACCATAGGAATGGTTTGAACAATCCTTGTCGAGTGGATATCCACAAAGATATTGATTCCCATAGTATGATGATCCATCAAAAGTATCTAATTGGTTTCCTTTAGGAATTTTTCCTGACAAGTTGTTAAATGATAAGTTCAGATAAGAAAGAGAAGAAAGAAGAGATATGCTGGTTGGAATGGAGCAAGAAAGATTGTTCCTAGACAAATCAAGAGCTTCTAAACTTTCAAGTCCATCAATATCTTCTGGGACATCTCCAGTAAGATGGTTTTGTGACAGATTCAAGTAACTCAACCCCGCCAGGGTTGTTAACCCTCTTGGAATCTCTCCAGATAACCGATTAGCTGAGAGATCAAAACCCATGAACCGAGCTAACTGAGTACGGAAAGGATCCCTTTTTATCACTGCCTCGATTTCTAGCTTACTGTAATCGCGATAAGGATTATAAACATCAGATGGGACTGCCTCTGCCATAGCCATGGTAAGGAAGTTGCTGATGCACTTTGGAATGGGACCAGTAAAAGAGTTTCTACTCAAGTCTATGAGCCTCAAATATTTAAGTCCACAAAGCTGCAATGGGATGTTTCCTTGAAGATCATTGTTCATTAACCGGAGGATCATTAGATTTCCCAAATTTTCCCCAATCCATGCTGGTATAATACCTGAAAACCGATTTACTGAAAGCTCCAAAAGTACCAAGCCTTTCAAGTATTTCAATGATGAAGGTAGTTCTCCAGAGAGATTATTTTTAGCCAACATCAATGACCTGAGACGTACTAAATTTTGGATTGAGTTAGGAATTGTACCTGAGAGCATGTTCCTGCCCAAACTGATGACAAGTAAGTTCTCCCCATTATGCCAACAGTCAGGAATAGATCCTGACAAAGCATTTGAAGATAAATCTAGAATACGCAAGGAACTATTCAAGACAAGTGAATCACATACTGGGGAAATAGTTCCAGAAAACGCATTAGAAACCAGAAGTAGTGTAATCAACCTTGGACCAAAGTAAGGCAGAGGACCATGGAAGTTGTTGTAACTCATATCCAGTTCCAACAGATGAGGTTTAGATGAAAGGTCTAGCACTACACCTCTTAGAGAATTAGAAGAAAGATTCATGTTGATAACCTTACTCGAAAGATTCCAAAACCAATTAGGTACGGTATCTGAAATACCAGCATTGGCAATATTTATGTCCAGGAAGTCCTTTTGAGACCGAAGCCATCTGGGGAACTTTGCTCCTAAATGGCAAGAATGCAGGTCTATGGTGTCCAGAAGGAAAGGGGCTGTCCAACTCGGGCTGATGTTGAACACAAAAGAGTTAGAAGATAAACTCAGAACTTTCAAGTGACTGAAATTATTCAAGAACTCTTCAGTAATGACACCTTTCAAATCATTTGAAGCAAGATCTAGGACCAGCAAGTCTGAAAGTCGTGCAATTCCAGTTGTTGACCCATTAAGCAGATTATAAGAAAGCAACAATTCTCTCAAGGATGATGATCTCCTATACTTCTGTTCACTACGAATCAGGCCAAAGAATTTGGGTAGATGTCCTGTGAGAGAGTTCTCTGAAAGATCAAGACTTGTGAGTAAACTCATGTTTCCAAAAATATCAGGAATCGATCCCTTTACCTTACTTCTCCTCATCCTAAGGACAATGAGACTACGGCTCATGTTGGAGAACCATTGAGGTATTGGAGATTCGAAATTGTTAAACGAGAGATCAAGAATCTGAATTTGGGTCAAATTAAAAAAGGGTAATGTTGAGGGGAGCGTATTCAGCTTACAGGCAAACAACTGTAACTCTATTAAAGAAGGCAGCATACTGATATGATCAAGCCAATCAAATGCAGAACTAAGATCTATCTGACTTAAATCAAGAATTTTAAGGAACGAGAGACCCTGAAGCCAGGCAAGGTTGTCTGCTCTAAGAGCAAAATTGTTACCACTCAAATCAAGGGAATGTAAGAGAGAGAGGTTCCCTAGTTCATTGGGAACAGTTCCTCTAAAATTTGCACTGGACAAGTTCAGATACTCTAGATTCTGGAGTAAGCCAATGAACTGAGGAATCTGTCCCTGATGGAAATCATTGATACTCAAGTCAAGATGGTTTAGATAAGGCAAGTCAAGTAAAGAGTTACCTAATTTCCCCTGCAAGTTCTCTGTTGAACTTTGGCTGCGCAGATCAAGTCTAGTGACATGCCTAGTTTTACTGCTGCATCCCACACCTTTCCATTTGCAGCAGTCAGACTGAACAACCCAAGAGGATAAAGAGTTTGAAGGATCAACAAAGCCTTGTTTGAATCTCAGGAGAGCATTTCGTTCACTGTCGAGGCATTCAGTAGCTTTTGAAGCATTGCCTGAGGTGAACACTTTAGTCATCAAACAAGAAACTACTAAAGCTAAAAGCATTTCAAGGAGCAAATGTTTATTTTCCATGAAGGAAGTGATTAGCTTCAAAACCCAAAGCCAACTACTCCAGATATAAGACTTGCTTTGTGAATGAGACAGAATCAGGCCGTTGATTCTTGGAAGGTGATCCAAGGAAGTCTTCACAACAATTGAAAAGAATAACCTACAATTATTGGAAACATTTTCTAGTATGAATTAGAATAAGGAAATAGGTATTTGGCTCCAATTAGACAGTTTGGTAAGTCAGCCAGGTCAAGTCAAAGTTTTATTTGATTACTTTCACTGACTGGCTACTCATATAAAATAATCTCCCAGTCTTTCCTTCTGATGTGCATACATTTTCCTTTTTGAACATCTTGATGCTCAAGGGAGCTACATTTGTTCATCAATTAACTGAACCCTTGAGGAATTAGCTCAATTTCTTTCCTAGATATTATCCAGATTATCCAGTTCCATCAGCTGAGTGAGTTTTTTCTTAGTTCTTCATTATCTTGGATTAATCTTGATTTTTTACTATTAGAATGCAGTCGCCAGGATCGTCTAGTACACCTTCTAAATACATGTTAGTACTAGACGATCTTGTATGGAGAATGCGGTATTAATCAATCGAATTTTCTTGTCTTTTATCTTGTTTATGCAGTTTGCTTAAAAATGTTAGGGGTTTTAAGATTTCTCTCCTTTCTTCTAAGAAGATTTTGGATTTAGGTTTCAAGTTTAAACATGGAGCTGATGAAATCTATAAGGAGCAGTTGGATGTTGTAAACAAAAGGGTCATCTTACCTAGTTTGATCATTTGATGTTTTGAAAACAGGGCTTTATTGTGTTTATATGATTTCCCCAACTCATTTTATTGATTATTACTAAGGGACTTTAAGAGATTTAAAAGTCATCATAAATGTCTTTCTTTATTCTTAAAAATATGATGGCTAGATGTAGCTTTGAACTTGATGACATTGAAGAAATACAATGAAGTCCAAAACTAAAGAATTGTTGAGTATCATACATTTAGCTTAGTTAAAAAACGAATAAATTCCTTATAAACTTGAATAGTCCTCCTTTTCTTATCTTAAGGTACTTGAGTAAGTTAGATACAAGTTCATTTTTAACATGATATACAAGCTAGTTCACGTTGAGCTACTTACAAATGTCTAATCTTGTATAATTTCCAGTTCTAATCCAGTCCCTTGTAGGTCCACCTCATCTTGGGGTTTTACCCGTATTCGATCAGGTCTATACCTGTTTATAGCAGGTAAAGTTCAAAATTTATATCCTCAGACCGGAACTTGTACTCTTATAACTTCGATTAAATGGTTTTGGGCAGTGTATTATGATATCCAGACTCGTTTACCCGTTATAATAAAATAATATATTTATCTATATTATGTTACTTTTATATATATTTTTTATGAATGCATAATTTATATTGTATTGAATTAGGATCTTTGTTTTTATTAGATTAATGTATTGGTGAGGATTTTGCATGTACTTGACGTCCTCCCCGGATGCCTTTAAAGGGAAAAAGGTAGGGGGCAGGCCTCGAAGGGCCTTTACTTTACAGGACAGGTATTGAGCAGAGCCTGTTTTAGAAAGCTAAAGTATACGAAGTAATTCCGAGTCAGTACATGAGACTAACCGACGGTTCTCTTCCTTCTAACCGGGCCTTAGTTCGCTCAGTCCGAGGGATAGGATAGCTTTTGGAAGACGAACACGTCGAATTTTTACTCATTTGAATTAAAATATTTTTTTAAATTTTAGACATGTTGAAAGATTGTATTTGTTGAAGGAAATGTTAAAATAATGTTAATTAAGTTATAATTTTCGTTTTAGAGTTATATATTGCTTTATATGTATTTTATTTAACAAGAAAAAAATAAAAAGATGATAGACATGTACAAATATATCTGGACTCTATTTGAGACCTTAAAAGACGGGTTTGAATCTGGATCTAATATATGGAGTATCTTACCCGTCTGCACCCGTTTACTGCCCTACTTGGAGTGACGGATTTGGGTGATCCCTTAGAATTAGGTACAAGTTCAGTTTTAAGATGGTATCCATACTAGTTGATGGTTGAGTCACTCAGATGTATAATCTTGTAAAATTTCATACAAGCGTGAGGGGTTTAGGCAATCCATTTCTTCCTCTTGAAGTTATATTCCAAGTCCCGACGAGGATGAGTGGGGCAATTTCTGTCAGAAATGGCGACAAGAATATTCAAAGACTTACAGCCAAATTTATCTCTTAGTTTCAGAAACAAACATCAATCAAAGCCAAATACAGGCCAAACAAAAGCTTGTTGTGACGCGTGTTCTTCCCTGCCCTGTATTGACTTGGGATGCAAAATCAGGTCTAATCAAAGCAGAGAAGTAGTAGCTAGGGCAAGAAGAAGAATCAAAATCAGGTTTAATTAGGTTTTTTCAACAAGAAGAAGAAGAAGAAGAAAGAGATGGAAGAAGGCAAAGGAAGGGTATTTGTAAGTGGTGGAACAGGATATGTAGGATCATGGTTGATTTTCAAGCTTCTTCAACATGGCTATTCTGTTAACACTTCTATTAGATCTTCTCCAGGTCTCTGTGTCTTCCCTTCTTCTCCTTGAAAACTCCGTTTTACAGTCCTTTCTTCTCTATAATAAGCTAATAAGATTCTATGCGTTTTTTTTTTTTTTAAATTGATCATACAGTTTGATTCTTTTGGAGCTGGAAAATATGAAAGTTTGGATTTGATTAATTGGTTTTCTCATACTGAAATTAGTTATAATTCGTAGTCAATTATCAGAACTAAGAGTACTCATGGATGTTCTGGGGATTAACCCTAATAAATTTTTACCATAATATTATGTCAAGACTTAAATCTCATGACTAAATATATGCCATTTTCCCTTTTCAAAAAAAGTGTGCATTTTATGTTTGAGAATTATATTAATTGCTGACATCTTTTACTTCAAATTCATTGACAGACAGCAAGAAAGATGTTAGTTACCTCACAAACTTGCCCGGCCCATCGCAAAGACTGCAAATTTTCAGTGCAGATCTTGCTAAACCCGAAAGCTTTAATGATGCAATTGAAGGATGCATTGGAGTTTTTCATGTTGCACATCCAATGGATGTTCTTGGCAAAGAAACAGAGGAAGAAATTACCCAAAAATCTATTGATGGGACAATAGGAATTCTGCAGGCTTGTCTAAATGCAAAAACAGTGAAGAGATTTGTGTATACTTCAAGTGTTGCCGCAGTTATGTTTGATAACAGGGGCTTAAATATTGTAGACGAGAACATGTGGAGCGACTTGGATAATGCTAGGAAGTTGAATAGTTTGTTTGGGATTTATACCATTACCAAGACATTAGCAGAGAAGGCATGCCTGGAGTTTGGGGAAAAGCATGGATTGGACATTGTTACTTTGATTCCACCTTGGATAAGTGGCCCTTTCATCTGCACAAATTTGCCCGGGTCAGTTCGGACAATCATGGCGTTGATCCTTGGTATGTTCTCTTGGTCTTCTACCCATCCTTCTTGAACTATAAAACATTCATTCAACTCATCTTGTTGTATTGCCTATGTAGTAATAGAGTTTTAACTCGGTGCCTTGTTGTGGGTAAGGGTAAGCGTAAACTTACTGTCAATGTTTGGGATGTCGAATGTTTAAATCCTTCTTATAATGTTCTGAAACGCTCAGAGCCAAGATCAAATATCCAAATAAGTGTAAGACTATGCAGACGTTCTGTACTCTAAGTCTAAATTAGTTAGAGCCTTATACTTTTAAGATACCGGACACCCCTCATAGGTATAAAAAAAGTAATATGGGAGTTTTGTGACCTGGACGATTTTCTTGAGAACCATTTACACTATTTTTTCAAGGCAAATTTCATTTCAAAAAATAGAAATGACTTCATATTGTTGCACTAAACAAGCCCTCTGCCACTGCCTCGTGCCACAAGAGAAGTTAGAACGCTTGTAAGATTGTGTACCTCTTAATATGAGTAATTGGACACGCAACGTCATAGCTTTGCACTAGGCAAGCCCTGTGTGATTGACTTGTGTTAGAAGAGAAGTTAAAAACTCTAGCGGCGAATAGAAAATTTCACACATTCACTACTAAGCCAACTATTGCCGATAATGAATGTAATTCAGAACCTTTAAGCAAGCAAGTTTTAAAGTATTTGCTTGTGTTATTTTGCAGGTCATGAAGAGGAATACCAGAATCTCTCCAAGGCCTCAGTTGTGCACATCGATGATTTAGCCGACGCACATATTTTCTTGTTTGAGAACCCTCATGCTAAAGGGAGGTATATTTGCTCTGCTGTTGAGATCACAATGGAGAAGTTGACTGAATTTCTTTCTGCTAGATACCCTCAGTATCAAATACCATCTCTCAAGTAAGTAACACTTTAACATTCAAAAACTATTTACTGAAATCGCAAAATATCAAGAAGTGATTTTCTTATACCTGTAAACTAGAGTCGTTTGTCTTAAACTAGTACGCCACCACCCCTTAACAATGTTGAGTTTAGTGGTGGAGAGCCTATGTGACTCGTGTGGTACCAATTTTGGAGATAAAGTTATCCTAACACGTCATACCTTCTAAATTTCAAGGGTAAACAATTAGTTTGGGTATATATGATTAACTCGAGAGTTTTCTCTTTCGAGGTAGACACCTTATTGCACTTCCTATGATAGCATGTGATTAATATTTAAAGGGAATGACGTGTTTGAACAAATTTACTAATCAAATTGGTTTTGCACGTAATCTTCTATGTTGGAATAAGACTTGTTTAGTGGTGGTGTACCAATTTAAGGCGTACAATTTTAGTTTATGAATATAAAAAGATAAAAAAAGATTATTTTTTGAGTATTTTGAGACTTGAGTAAGTATTCGAGGGATGCTTTGAGAATCTATTTTGTTTTTCTCTGCTAAAGAATCTAAGTGAAGCTATGTTTTGAACAGTTCCTTGAAGGACATTGATGGAATGAAGTCCCCTTCTTTTTCATCAAAGAAACTATTGGATGCTGGATTCAAGTACAAATATAGCCTTGAGGAAATATATGATGGAGCAATCAAATGTTGCAAAGAAAAGGGTTTTCTGTAAATTCATACATGTTTGTCTAAGGATGTTTATGTAATTTACCATGAATCAAAAAGGCTTTTTCCTGCAACTCTTGTTCATATATTGTAAGCTTGAAATCAATAACTACTAATTAATAAATTTATGAGATATGATGGGATTCAACTTATTCGATTGCTGTTGTTGTCTTACAAATGAGAAGATACTGAGTTGTTTTATAAATAAGAAGGTACAAATGCAGATTTAGAACACTAAATTATGATCAAATTAAGAGATATGGAGTCTAAAATCGATTTTGAAGTAAAAAAAATTATCCAGAGTTTCTTTATATGGGTAAAATTCTTTAGAGGCGAAATTTATTTTAGTGAATTTTCTTTTCTTTTAAAAAAAGTAACTGATACGAATTTTTCCTAAATGGGTGAAATTCATTTGATGTTCTGGAAACATGGCTTTATTGTGTTTATATGATTTCCCCAACTCATTTTATTGATTATTACTAAGGGACTTTAAGAGATTTAAAATAATAATATATTTATCTATTATGTTATTTTTATATTTTTTTATGAATACATAATTTATATTGGATTGAATTAGAAGTTTTGTTTTTATTGCATTAATGTATTGGTGAGAATTTTGCGTGTATTTTAACTTTTAATCATTTGAATTAAAATATTTTTTTAAAATTTAGACATGTTTAATAATTGTATTTGTTGGAAGAGATGTTAAAATAAATTATGTTAATCAAGTTATAATTTTATTTTAGAGTTATATATTATTTAATATATATTTTTATTTAATAAGAAAAAAAAAATGATAGACAGGTAGACCCCTACCTAGACTCTATCTGAACCTTAGAAGACGGGTCTGGATCTAAATGTGAATCTAGTATAAGGAGTACGGAATCTAACTGTACCAGTTTACCGCCTAAACTGGAGTGAGGGATTTGGCTGATCCCTTAGAATTAGGTGCAAGTTCAGTTTTAATCTTGTAAAATTTCATACAAGCGTGAGGGGTTTATTTAGGCAATCCATTTCTTCCTCTTGAAATATTCCTCTTCAATATTCAAAGAAGTACAGCCAAATTTGATCTGTTTGTTTCAGAAACAAACATCAATCAAAGCCAAATTCAGGCCAAACAAAAGCTTGTCGTGACGCTTGTTCTTCGCTGCCCTGTATTGACTTGGGATGCAAAATCAGGTCTGATCAAAGCAGAGAAGTAGTAGCTAGGGCTTTGGAATTCTCCATTACTGCTGCTTAATTAGGTTTTCAACAAGAAGAAGAAGAAGAAGAAAGAGATGGAAGAAGGCAAAGGAAGAGTAGTTGTAAGTGGTGGAACAGGATATGTAGGATCATGGTTGATTTTCAAGCTTCTTCAACATGGCTATTCTGTTAACACTACCATCAGATCTTCTTCTCCAGGTCTCTGTTTCTTCCTTTCTTCTCCTTGAAAACTCCATTTTTACAGTCCTTTCTTCTCTATAATAAGCAGATTCATTTTGGAGCTGGAAAACATAAAGTTGAATTTGGTTAATTGGTTTTTTCATACTGAAATTAGTTATGATTATTTTGATGCCTCTTTTGCTCAATGTTACAAAAAGGAAAAATAGCATATGTGGGGTTTTAGCCCTAGTGTGATTGGTAAAAAATATATTCAATAAGAATTTATTTATTTTTCATCTTTATTGAGTAAAAATATATTGTAATTCAAAAATTTGTCTTATTTTTTAACACCCTTAATCTTTGTATCCAAGTCCAAAACTCCTTATATGAGATAGTAAAAATTTAAGCATTACACATTTATGACCATGATATGGTCTTAAAGTTTCATGATAATATGCCATTTTCCCTTTTCAAAAAAAGTGTGCATTTTATGTTTGAGAATTATATTAATTGCTGACATCTTTTACTTCAAATTCATTGACAGACAGCAAGAAAGATGTTAGTTACCTCACAAACTTGCCCGGCGCATCGCAAAGACTGCAAATTTTCAGTGCAGATCTTGCTAAACCCGAAAGCTTTAATGATGCAATTGAAGGATGCATTGGAGTTTTTCATGTTGCACATCCAATGGATGTTCTTGGCAAAGAAACAGAGGAAGAAATTACCCAAAAATCTATTGATGGGACAATAGGAATTCTGCAGGCTTGTCTAAATGCAAAAACAGTGAAGAGATTTGTGTATACTTCAAGTGTTGCCGCAGTTATGTTTGATAACAGGGGCTTAAATATTGTAGACGAGAACATGTGGAGCGACTTGGATAATGCTAGGAAGTTGAATAGTTTGTTTGGGATTTATACCATTACCAAGACATTAGCAGAGAAGGCATGCCTGGAGTTTGGGGAAAAGCATGGATTGGACATTGTTACTTTGATTCCACCTTGGATAAGTGGCCCTTTCATCTGCACAAATTTGCCCGGGTCAGTTCGGACAATCATGGCGTTGATCCTTGGTATGTTCTCTTGGTCTTCTACCCATCCTTCTTGAACTATAAAACATTCATTCAACTCATCTTGTTGTATTGCCTATGTAGTAATAGAGTTTTAACTCGGTGCCTTGTTGTGGGTAAGGGTAAGCGTAAACGTATTGTCAATGTTTGGGATGTCGAATGTTTAAATCCTTCTTATAATGTTCTGAAACGCTTAGAGCCAAGATCTAACATCCAAATAAGTGTAAGACTATGCAGCCAAGAGTTTTGTGACCTGGGCGATTTTCTTGAGAACCATTTACACTATATTTTCAAGGCAAATTTCATTTCAAAAACTAGAAATCACTTCATATTGTTGCACTAAACAAGCCCTCTGCCACTGCCTCGTGTCACAAGAGAAGTTAGAACGCTTGTAAGATTGTGTACCTCTGAATATGAGTAATTGGCGAATAGAAAATTTCACACATTCACTACTAAGCCAACTATTGCCGATAATGAATGTAATTCAGAACCTTTAAGCAAGCAAGTTTTAAAGTATTTGCTTGTGTTATTTTGCAGGTCATGAAGAGAAATACCAGAATCTCTCCAAGGCCTCAATTGTGCACATCGATGATTTAGCCGAAGCACATATTTTCTTGTTTGAGAACCCTCATGCTAAAGGGAGGTATATTTGCTCTGCTGTTGAGATCACAATGGAGGAGTTGGTTGAATTTCTTTCTGCTAGATACCCTCAGTATCAAATACCATCTTTCAAGTAAGTAACACTTTTAACATTTTTTTCCTCTGGAAAAATTCCCACAAAATATCCTTCAACTATTTACTCAGATCGCAAAATATCAAGAAGTGATTTTTTTATACCCGTAAACTAGAGTCGTTTGTCTTAAAACTAGTACGCCACCCCTAAACAATGTTGAGTTCATTGGTGGAGAGCCCATGCGTACCAATTTAAGGCGAACAATTTTAGTTTATGGATATAAAAAGATTACTTTTGAGTATTTTGAGTCTTGAGTAAATAGTCTAGGGACATTTTGAGGGAATCTATTTTGTTTTTCTCTATTCTAATTCCATTGAAAAAAGAATCTAAGTGAAGCTATGTTTTGAACAGTTCCTTAAAGGACATTGATGGAATGAAACACCCTTCTTTTTCATCAAAGAAACTATTGGATGCTGGATTCAAGTACAAATATGGCCTTGAGGAAATATATGATGAAGCAATCAAATGTTGCAAAGAAAAGGGTTTTCTGTAATTCTTGCATGTTTGTCTAAGGATGTTTTTGTAATTTACCATGAATCAAAAAGGCTTTTTCTTGCAACTCTTGTTCATATATTGTAAGCTTGAAACCAATAACTACTATTTAATAAATTTATGAGATATGATGGGATTCAACTTATTTGTCTGAGTGTGTTGTCTTACAAATCAGAAGATACTGAGTTGTTTTATAAATAAAAAGATACATAAAACATTAAATTATGGGGTCAATAAGCATAATTTGAAAATTTATATGTATAGTGTAAAAAAATTTATTTTTTTCGTTAAAACTTCTCTCTCTAACGCAATTTTAGATATGAATACTTCTGAATATTTTTTGTAAAAAAATATCGATTTGGAAGTAAAAAAATCTTAAAATTACATTTTTTTTCAGCTGTCCAGAGTTAGAATTTTGTCTAACTTGGCAAAATTTTTTATAGAATTTCGTCCAGGTTGGTGAAATTTCTTAGAGAATTTCAATGGGTTTTTTTTTTTAAATAAACAAAAATCTGACACGAGTTCTCCTACACAGGTTGGGAGAAATTTCCGAATGAACTTCGCTCATATGGGAGAAACCCAATCCATTTAAAAAAAAATGTAATTTTGGAGTTTTTTTACTTCAAACTCGATATTTTCTTACAAAAAATGTTTAAAATTATTCATATCTAAATTTGTGTTGAATGTTAAAGATTTGAGTTTTGAGTTAGAGAGAGAATTTTGGTAGGAAATATGAATTTTTTCGCATTATATATATAGATTCTCGAGTTATATTAATTAACCATCATTTTTAGTTTTGTGTCCTATATATCTCGCTGGATTAATTGATAAATTTTTAAATATTGAGTTAAAAAGAAACTTGTATATATTTGGTCTGTTCTAATTGAGTACATATATATCTTATAATTTGTTGGGTAAGTTGTCCATTTCTCCATTTTCCATTATTAGTATATTTTCATTTGGCAAGCCGAAATTTAAGAAATATATAATTGGCAAAGAGTAAAAACGTAGGATCTTCTTGTCCACGAATGCAATCAATCCAAACAAAGTACGCAACATTATTCGATGGCTGTATAAAAAAATTATTATATATTTAGACAATAATTATTTATAAGTAACAATTTGTCGTGAAGGTTAGATTGAAGATATATTTGGAGGGAGAGTCTATTAGAAAAAGTGTGAAATAAATTTAATTAAGAATATCAGAATGTATTTGAAAAAAATAAAATTTTATTTTTACAATATAAGACTCGTTAAATTTGTGTTTTCTTTTAATTATATTTTTTTAGAGTCTTTTTATAAAACGACGTCCTTTCACTAAGAATCTTTTTATTAAAATAAAAAAACCTTTAGTGAGATTCTCAACACACCTCCTTACGCCCAGGAATGGTTAGAATTTTTGGGTTTGGGCCTAACTCACCCCAAAAGGTACCTCAAGAGGGAATAACTGCCCAAGTCTTTATAAGTTATAATTATTTTATTTAATTAGCCGATGTGGGATTCTCAACAATTAATAAAGATTACATAATTATTAATAAATTAAACACAACCTAAAAGAATATACATAATTTATAATTGATCTCAAATTTGATTACTTAAAAAAGGTCTCACGGGAGATGTTGCGTCTAATTCTTGAACAAACAAAAGCTGAATATATATATATATATATAAATATGTAGAAGAGGATTGGATTTCCAGTAATATTGCATACACCAAAAATTAGGAGATGGAGGAAGATGGTAGCAATAATAGGAGTGTATGTGTAACAGGGGGATCAGGATATGTAGCATCCTGGTTGATTTTCAAGCTTCTTCAGAAAGGTTATAAGGTTCACACTACTGTCAGGTCTTCTCCAGGTTCGTTCTTTTAATTAAAGAATTTTTTCTTCCAAATTAAGAGTTGAATTCTCTATGTGCAATTTGTATATATATATATATATATACTTTTCAGTTGTCTTTAATTTTAATAAGAATGGGTATGTTGGGTTGAATTCGAATTAGTCTTACTAATTAGTGAAAAAGAAAAAAAAATCTTTTAAAATATTATGAATTTTTTATGCAATATTGCAAAATAATATATATTATATATATAGATAGTAGTTTTTGGTTTGGTAACTGTATTTAAATGTAGTATTGAAATGCAGATTAATGGTTTAATATTTAAAATGAACGGTTAATATTTAGATGAACGATATTGTATCGAGTATTTAAACTATCTATTAAGTGACATACAAATATTTTGCCTTACACATTTTTGTTTTTGTCAAATTATGTCATATTTGATGATGTGTCAATTTTTGTTATGTAATTTTAGTTAATAAATACAAAAATTATAATTAGTGTATATTTTCTTTTTATATTTTGAGATTTAGGTAAATAATTAGTGTATATTGTACTACACAAATATAAGTCTTTTTAGATGATATTAAATATTGCAACTTTCAACGCGTATTTTTTGCAAATTTTTTTTTCAATTCATGAATATAAGTATAAAAGATCAGTGCATTTGGATTAGAAATAAAAATGAAAAAAAAGTGGAGATTTGTTTTCTAAAGAGTAGGTTGCTTGTGAAGGAAGAACTAGAGTTTAAAATTATAAAAATATAAAAGAATAATAAAATTTTTATTTAAAATCTAATTCAAATAGTCCCGCGAGACTGAAATTTCATTTTAAACATCAAATTTATATTCCCAGAACGAAAAAAGGACATAAGCTACCTCACAGATCTTCCGGGTGCATCCGAGAGGCTACGGGTTTACAACGCGGATCTGGAAAATCCAACTAGCTTCAAACCGGCAATTGAAGGATGCGATCGGGTATTTCATCTCTGTAATCCAAACGATTTCGGCAACAAAGAAATTACCGAAGAAGAAATCATAAAAAAATCCATTAATGGATCATTAGGGATTCTGCAATCCTGCGTAGATTCAAAGACGGTGAAACGAGTTGTTTATACTTCGAGTACAGCTTCTGTGCTGTATCAGCCGGGTACGGATTCAAAAATGACGATCGATGAAAGTAGTTGGAGCGATATTGATTATATTCGGAGCTTGAATTGGTTTGCATCTGAGTATTCAATTGCGAAGATGTTGACGGAAAAGGCTTGCCTTGAATTTGCTGAAAAACATGGTTTGGATTTGGTTACTGTTCTTCCGACTTGGATAACTGGCCCCTTCTTAACTCCCAATTTGCCTGGCTCTGTTCGTTACTCTATGGCCTCCGTGTTCGGTAAGTTTTAGTTCTTCTACTACCTCTTCAACCGGAAATGGGAAATTCTCTCTCTCTCTCTCTCTCTCTCTCTCTCTCTCTCTCTCTCTCTCTCTCTCTCTATATGTTTACAAAATTTCTTATTATCTACAATTATTATTTTATTCATAACATTCCCATTTAAATGTCTTATAGAAAAATTGTCTCGTCAAAATCTTACTAAATAAAAACACAGTGGGAAAAACTTTACTGAAGAAAAGGAGTGCATTATTCTTTGTGTTAAATATTATTCCCCTTGATTACGTGATTCTTTGAGATTTCTTTACCGATGCATTCCAATCTTATATACTAACTTTTCAAAAATTACTAAATGTGTCGTTTTAATTTTAGTTTTAGTTGTGTACACATGGCTTAATAATAGGGTCACGTTCAATAATATATTTAAAATATGCTTAAAATCGCTACGTTAAATATAATTTGTCATATCTGCAAAATTGTAAGTTGTAAAACTATGTAAATAGTTAAGTTATGGATGATATAAAAATTTGGAAAAAAATTGAATATAATTAGAAAAGCAACAATAGTTTATTGATATATTCTTAATTTATCAATAAAAAAATTATGAACAATTTGAAAATAGTATGTTGAAATTAAATTCATTAACATTTTCTCCTCAAAATTTGTTGAAATAACAATTTTATCCTTATACTTTATATAAATTACAAATATATCATTGTGTTCTCATTTTGTTAATTTATCTCTCTATATTGTATTTGTTGCTTGTTCTAAATAAGTTTAACTAATTTGAGCTAAAAAATTACAAAATTAAAGATTTGGTTTTATATATTTGAACTCTTTCTCACTTTCCTATAATTTATAAGTGATGATATAGAGATTAATATTGATTCAACTAATTATGTCAAAGGAGTGTAAACATATCGTTTAATATGAAAAATACTTATGCAGTAAGAGACGGACTTGCATTGACAATTATACCTTCATGTTGAGAATGTTCAGGTGGTGAATGGAATTTTTCGAGTATTCGTTTTGTACACGTAGATGATGTGGCTAGAGCACAAATTTTCCTCTCCGAGTACCCTGATGCAAAAGGAAGATATATTTGTTCTGCTCATGACATTCAAACGGACAAGTTAATAGAATTTCTTTCATCAAAATATCCAGAATATCACAAACCTTCCCTCGAGTAAGTTTCTTCTTTTGATCAGAGAATTCTATTATAAATCAAGTCTATATCTACATTCGTGAACTTCTTATCTTATATTAAGTCATGTAATCATTTGTTGTTAATTATGTCAATTATGGAGACAAAAAGCAATGTTATCAAATTTGGATTGGACCGGTTCAATTGTGAATCGGACCATAGTCCAGCCTGATCTAATGCAAAAAACTCAAGGTTATTCGGTCAAGACTCGGTTGAACCTAAAGTTGGACCAATCAAACCCTTGGCAATTGACCCAATTGATCTGGTTTTGATTTTTTTTAAATTTTTAAAAAAATTTTTAAGTAAAAATAAATTATTAATATATTTATAATTTATTACGTTACTCGATATTTTATATTCATTTTCGATTCAATAATTCAGTAGCTTGATCAGTTTGATAGTAATGTGGTTTAATATAAATCAAGAAGTACATAAATAGGTATATAAATCTGATTTATTATAGAATTTTTCCAATTTGATTTCTAGCTTCACACTTTCTCACTTTTACTTCATGAAAGGAAAATCTCAAACTAAAGAGAGACATTCTTAATTTGTAGTTCCTCAAAGAAGAATATTGAAAGGATTGAAGTTCCTATGGTTTCATCCAAGAAACTCTTGGAGATTGGATTTAAATACAAGTATAGCTTGGAGGAAATGTATGATGATGCATTTCGTTGTGGCAAAGAAAAGGGTCTTTTTTGACTTATATTTGTTGTTTATCATGATATATATTTATTATTATGATTGTAATAATATGCAATCCATATATATATATATATATAGACTCTATTATGAACTACTACAAATTATGTAATAAATAAATTTGCTTACGGATGCTTAAAATTAATAAATAATACCTTAATTTTTAAGCTTATACATTTGAAGATATTGTTGAAGAAATTGAATAAATTATTCGGTTGAGTTTTTTATTTTGTCCTCAAAATAATAACATGATGTTTTTTTTCCAGATTGAGTTGAAATATGGTGTTAAAGATTAAATCATTAGCACAAAAAATTTGCATCAATAATAATTAAAAGCACTGTGGAATCAACCAAATGCAATATTTCAAAAAGGGAAAATTTTTTTAAAAAATGCCTCCATATTATTTACTTAATTGCATTCTATTTATGAACTGTTTTTTTTTTTTTTTTTTACTTCTGAACTAAATTTATGTACTAAAAAAGTGAATCGCGATCACAAAATCCGTCAGGACCACCCCAAATCTCACGTGTTGATGACATGGGATGATTTGAAGGACTTTTAATTCTCCGAATTACCATGTATTATTTAATTAAGTCGTATTATATTTATGAATTCTTTTTGTTTTTCTTTCTTCAAATTAAAATGGTATGTAAAAAAATATGCACATAATATAATTCAGGGGTAAAAAAAGTTTAAGAATAAAATACTAAGTATATAGTGTAGAAACATTATCTAATTATCTACTATACGCGCCAAAAAAAAAAAAGACGCGGGGGGCCTGCGGACAAGGAGTAGTTTCACTTTCCAATTACCTAATGGCGTTGGCAAGAGAAAAGACCGATGGGATTGAGCCGATGTGGTCCGCTGGGAGGGAGACCTGTCGGTTTGATCATGATTTCTGGAACATAAATATCTTTAGCACCAAGAAGAGGGTAAGTAAAGTGTGGAGGATAGGGATTAGGGATGGAAAGAGAGAGCAGCAGCAAAGGCAAAGGAACTGTATGTGTAACTGGGGGGACAGGATTTTTTGGATCATGGTTGATTTTCAAGCTTCTTGAACATGGTTATTCTGTCCATACTACCATTAGAGCTTCTTCAGGTTTGTTTCATTTCTTCTTCTATCGAGAAAGTCGAAATTATACTCTGTTCTAACTGTGTAATCTTGAAAAGAAAGAAATCAAATTGCTTGCAGAAAAGGGATTTTAGTCCTTTGTCAGATAGGTGTTTGTTAAAATTCCTATGTGAATCTTGATATCTTGAACATCATTTGATCCAATTTTTTTGCCGGGTTTTGATTTATAAGAATTGATAAGCAGCAACTCTGTGCTTAAAATAAGTCTGAAAGTTGCAAGATTGTGACTTTTCAAAGTTCAATTAACTGGCAGATCACCAGAGAGATGTCAGCTTCCTCACAAAGCTACCTGGTTCATTGGAAATGCCCTGTGCTAAACATTTTAATCTTGAAGAAATAAATGAAAATGATTGCAGAAAAGTAATTTTGTCCTCTGTCAAACAGGTGTATGATAAAATTACTATGTGAATCTTGAGTTCATGAACATCCTTTGATCGAATTTTTATGTTGGCTTTATAAGCATTGATAAGTAGCAACATTGAGCTTAAAATAAGTTTGAAAGTTGCAAGATTATGACTTTTTAAAGTTCAATTCACTGGCAGATCACCAGAGAGATGTCAGCTTCCTCACAAATCAACCTGGTGCATCTGAAAGACTGCGAATTTTTAATGCCGATCTTGACAAACCAGATAGCTTTGATGCTGCAATTGAAGGATGCATTGGAGTGTTTCATGTAGCTCATCCAATCGATCTTGAAGGCAAAGAATCTGAAGAAGAGAAAACCAAGAAAGCCATCAATGGGACATTAGGAATTTTACAAGCTTGCCTGAAGGTAAAAACAGTGAAACGAGTCATATATACTTCCAGTGCTTCCACTGCCATGCCTGATGATAATGCTGGTATAGACATAGTGGATGAAAGCACATGGACTAATACAGCTTCCTTACGGGGTAAAAATAGTTTTGGTGTTGTTTATGCAATCACCAAGACTTTAGCAGAAAAGACTTGTCTAGAATTTGGAGAGAAGCATGGGTTGGACATTGTCACTGTACTTCCAACTTGGATACATGGACCCTTCATTTCTCCAAATGTGCCGGGATCAGTTCGAGGATCTATGGTTATGATTTTTGGTATGTTTTTAAAGAAAATAGCTGAAAATGCCTTTCGTCTATTCTTGCATTGCCAGTCCAAACTAAAATATTTTACTATGGCCAATTGTGACATTAAACTATTTTTGCATAGTCGGAATTGTCCCAAATACGACAGAATTTGGTGGTTCGCAACTTCATGTATGTAAGCACATTTTTGGGCACTGCACGGTGTGGAAACATCAAATTCTTCTGTATTTGGCCAATATCAGTCACACGAAAATAGTTTAAAGTCAGTTGGTTATAACAGATTTTAGTTCAGTATAACAGTTGGAGAATAAATGAAGCTTGTTTTCGGCCATTTTCTCTATGTTTTATTCAGTTTAGTTGTAGTATTGAGTGTGGTATTAAAAAGAAGTAGCTCCCTAATGAGCCATCCAGAAAGCTTCATTATAAGACAAATGAAGTGTCATAGTTCTGGCTATGATTTTAATGACATTTTCTGCACCCTTGTTTCGAGTTCCAGGTCATGAAGACCGATTCAATGCTTCAAGTATTCCTTTTGTACACACAGATGATGCAGCCAGGGCACATATTTTTCTTTTCGAGTACCCGGATGCAAGAGGGAGGTATATTTGTTCTGCTCTCCAAATTGCAATAAACGATTTGTATGCATTTCTTTCAGCTAGATACCCCCAATATCAGATACCGTCTTCTGTGTAAGTTACCTTCTCTTTTCTATCATAATTTCCATAGATTCTCCATAATTTGCTGAATCCAAACTCTTAGTGATGCCACCCCCCACATTTTTTGCAGTTCTTCACTGGAGACAAGAAAGAAAAACCCAACTTTTTCGTCGAAAAAACTCTCTGAGACTGGATTCAAGTATAGATATGGCCTTGAGGAAATGTATGATGATGCTATTCGTTGTTGCATAGAGAAGGGTCATCTCTAATCATGCTTGTTTGTGTATATGAAGTTGTTTTAATGTGTATTTCTCTTTACCAAAAGGGAGAAAGATGGAGTTTCTAGCTGAGTCTCTTAGGGGAATGAATGCTCAAGCTTTTCTTTGTGGGTTTCACGATGTAGTTGATGATAATTCTATATCTATATTTTGAATTGTAATGCACATTGTATTGTATTTGTTAGGATTTGACTTATATTCCTAACTCAATCTATTTAGGATTTGAGAGGTTATGCGAATGAGCGCGGTATTACTTTTTGTATTACTCTTTGTATAAAGGAGCTCGTATTATTAAATTTTTTAAAATAAGAAACATGTTTAGCTATGGACCTTATGTATTCGTGTTTAATTTCTCCATAATAGTTGTCTTATACATTCTTTTATTCTCTTTGAAGACAAGAATAATTATTAATATTCTTGTGATTTATGTAACAATATGTAATTCAATAATGGAAACACTGTTTACTGAGTCAAGTTTCAGTTATTTGTCCATTGTGGATTATGTGCTGAGTTATGAACCTCTATTTGTGTCTAATTTCTCCATAATAGTTGTTTTATAAGTTCTTTTACTCTCTTTTAAGAAAAATAAGTATTGATATTCTTGTGACAATACGAGTCTCTTGTACTTTCTCTGCTATTCTGTCCAAGCTTGGCTGAGGAAGATTTACAGAGACTGGGAAAACATATCTATCTAGCAGTAGATCCTTTAGATTCAACATCAACCATGCTTCAACCTGGGATTATCGGTGAGGAACCGCATAAAACAGTTTATTGTTCTTTGATTATATTCTAGATACAAGAAGAGTGAATGCTTTCTTTTTTGCCACTGTACGGATCCGAACAATAGACCTTCTCGGTAAAATAGGGTTGATTCTATTCATAGAGATTTCGTAAATATTCCATGAAAAAATTAACACAATTGGGAAATCTATAAAGATAGAATTAGGTGCGAATCGCATTTATGAAATAAATTTGAAATAAAAGATTGCAATATATCCATTTTTCAAGATATTATGCATGAATACGGCCTAGAGTCGGAAATGATCTTGGAAACAATCGCGTTCGGAGACTCTCAATTCGAAAATCAATTATTTGAATTGATTTCCTTATAAAAACATAAATGATAGATGGCTAAAAAAATTTAAAAAAAAAAGTACTAATATTCTTCTTCTCTTAACAACCGATGTGCTCTCCATATTAAATTAATTTTGTAGCATATTCTACACAAAATGAAAATAAGAAAACTATTATGAATAGTCTGCATGGCCGTGCTTAGTTGGTTTTGGGGCTGCAAAGTTGGTATCAGGAGCCAAGGATCGCTGAGTCATCATGATTCTTTATCTGAGCGTCGGACAGTCTAATGGACGAGAGATTTCGCCTTTTGGTACCAAGAAAACTATTATGAATAATGATCTCCCCTTTCAAAAACATTAATTTGACACATTCTTATTAATTATTCCAGCAAATTAGTCAAATATCAGCTTAAATGGAGGCCAAAAATTGCTGATAATTTTCCCTCGATTATTCCGTCTCCTTTAGCTTTATATGTTTGTTTTAATTACCTTGAATGCTTGCCTAATATTTGCCATTTGTATTCATCATACAAGCATTCTCTCAAACAAAAATATTTTAATAAATTAAAAAGTAGTATAATTGTAATACTAACATTTTTTTAATCATTAAATTATAGCAAAATTAATGGGTTAATAATTAAACAATGGATTGTTTAAAGACATAATTTCAAAAGATTTTGCTATACATTTTTACAAAATGATTAAGATCAAACGAATACAGAAGTTTTTTTTTTGTCATAAATATGAAAATTGTTACAGAAGAGTATTGCGGCTCTTTCAATCAAAAACGTTTTAAAGAAAACAAAATGTTGCTTTTAAAAACGATATGTTCATCCAACTAAAAATTATCTAATAATATATAGTAGAAAGCTACTTTTACGCCCATTTCTTGGTTGAACCAAGATAATTAAATCTTCCCTCTTTTTTAGAGGAAATGCATTAAACATAAGGAAAAAAATTTACGTTTTTAATTTATGTTACTGATATTTTTAATTTCTCTAATATTTATTTAAAATAAATGGCAATGTCATCTCCCGATTCTTTTTATTTTTCTTTTTACTTGTATCTCAAATTACAAATCAATTCTTTTTTTTCATTTTCAAGATAAAAATTCTAAAAAAAAACTAGTCTAAATATATAAGTATCGTATGGAATAACATAGAATTTCAGGGGAAAAAAATGGTATAGCATAGAAGGGTCGGAAGAAAAGAAGGAATTAAACATGGGGAGTAAAAATAAAATAGAAGTTAAAATTAGGGGCCGAAAAGAAAATAAAAATAGAAAGCATACAAAAATCGGAATCACCATTGGAGGGAGGATTTTATGCTTCCCCACTAACAATATACATAACGTCTAACGACCTTCATTCCTTCCTTGTTTTGTCATGCTTTCATTCACTCAGTCTCTGTCGCCTTCAAAACCGCGAAACCTCCATTTCTCCTCCATTTCTCTCTCTCTGCTCTTCATCTTCCATAGAGAAGAATCTCAACGCATCACATTAGTTAAGATTTAATATTTTTTTTCCTGATCACAGAGGTTGTTCTGATCAGTACTCAGCGCAAGTTTAATGTCGTTTTCGGATTCCGATACGTCCTCCCATGGCGGAGAGTACAAGAACTTCCGTCAAATCAGCCGTGAACGTAAGAATTCTATTCTCTCTCTCTCTCTCTCTCTCACAATTACTTGATTTTTGCTAGCTAATTAAACATGAACACTGAGGATTGTTGTCTGTGTTTTGTGGATCATTTGTGAATTGTGATCTTTGTCTATCTGTATTTTCACTAGCGGTTCAATTATATTTCTACTGTAAAGGTTTCGTTTCTTTGAAATTGGAATTGGTTAGCTAAACATTCCTGAGTATTTGTTAAAAAATTTCAAGATGTACAGTATGTATATGTGTATCAATTGCGCGAAAGTATTGTTTTAAGGAAAGAACATTAAGAGGCTGGAAAGTGTGTTAAATGCATTTTGTTTTATTAAGTTGTTGAAAAGAAATAGGTGGAAATTTGATAAGGTTCAACATCAGCTAACTGCCTAAGATATGTCTCAAGTGTTGTTTCAATTTATTGCTGGAAATTGCACAATCGAAAGGATGTGGTTGAGGTATTTGGATTTCTGGAGGACCAGTTAGTTATATTCGATATATCCTATTCGATTTCTTTAATATTCTTGTTTTCAGCTGAAAAAAAGGAGCAGAAACTTCTCAGTTGCAATGTTATGTATCGACGTAAGAGCATCTAGAGAGTATAATGAAAAGAAAAGGTGTAAAGCTATGACAGGGAAGGTAAAGTTGAGGAAGGAAATGGTTTTAAGTTTACATAGAATGAAGGCATTGGGTAATCAAAATAACAAACAAGTGCAAGATTACAATCCCCAATATTTTTGTCAAAGATGATAATATGGTGGAAATTTACCATTTGCAATGGGAATGAGAGCAGTTTATGTAACCTGTTCCTTACTGTCTTCCTCTTGGAAAACAATTGAAATTCCCTGTATTTCAAGTTTTTCTGAAACCCATGTAGATTTAGTTCTCCAAGCAAGAGCCTTATAGATTTCCATAGGTTGAACTGAGATGTATCTTTCATTCAGCATATTTCTGCAAAGAGTTGCACAGTTGTGATAACAAAATTTCCAAAGAGAAGGCCAGCACATATTTATGTCTGTTGGTATGTATTGATGCTTGTAGACATTTGGTAATAATAGAAGCGGGACTTCCCTCTCAAGTTGCTGCTGATTTTTCTTTTGAAGTATGTGGTTATTGTACTAACTGTAGTGTTGTTTATGCAGAAATTGGATCTCAGTTTACAGATACACTATTTAGTAGAGAAACACATAAGCGGATGTTATAATATGTCCAATAATTATTTTTTTTGTAGTGTCATATTTGGGTTTATTTTCTCTGTTTTTCTTATCTGTTACACTGCTTCCATATCTATTTTCAATCTTCTTGTTCTCTTTAGTTCTTTTAGCGGCAATCAATTGATTTTGGTGAATGAATTTTACTATTTTAAAAAGTTTCCACATCTTAACAATTTGTATTCTTAGTGATGTTTTTGGCCTTCTGTTGGATTTTTTTTCAAACTGTAGGTTTATTGCATGAGATGCTTCGATCTTCAAAATCCAATGATTCCAGATCAAGTTGGAAGGTACACGTATATTTATGAAAATCAGCTTTTTACTTTCTCATTTCTCTGCAAGTTTATATCATCTTCATCTTCTTTAGACTTGTATGTGGCAATATTAGCCCTTTAAAGGATACATTACTTCCAAATAGACAATTATAAATGGTAACTAAGGCTTAAAACAGGAGAAGATCCTTCTGTTCCAAAAGCTAAGAAGTTTTTCTCTCTATAATCATTGTGCCATATGAAAGCTACTATATAACCATCTTTATTACCTATGGTCATCAAAGACTGAATTTTTATCGAGGGAGTTGTTAGTCAATTGTAAAACATACGCACATGTTCTTCTCTTAGTCTTTCAAATAATAAGGAGGGGGTAGGGGGGTGGGAAGGCGAATGTCATTTCTTTAAAATGTTTCGCGTGAATTTTAAAATTTACCATGCTTGAAAAGAAATGTTTTGAGTCCAGTATGATATTGCTTACTACATGATTAACCTAGATAATAATCATCTATAATAAGTATTAGACAAGAATCTGTTCGTTTTATAAGCTTGTCCTGCAAACATTGTATTAAAAGTAAATTTGATGCAATTAAGGCTATTTATTTAGTTATCTGCATTTTCTTGTTAGAACTTTGATTTTACGTATGTAATATTTCACTATCTTCCGCAGGTACTCATCATGGATAAAGTTACAGTGAAGGTCATGTCTTTTTCATGCAAAATGGCAGATATCACAGATGAAGGAATTTCATGTGAGAAAATTATAGTAAACGATAATTTGCAAATATTATGAACTCCTATCATATACATGATGTGATTACAATTCACCATGCCCATCGAAGTTGGTGAAGCTCTTATGAACTCTTATACATTCTATGATTTTGGGCACCTTTTTAATTATGTATCAACAATTCTGGTGTAGTGTAGCCTTTGTCTAACTGCTGTTCATTTTTAGTATTTGATCTTTTAGTTCTTAAAATTTTCTTTCTTAAGGCAAATGTTCTCCCCAACATTGTACTGTGTTTTCTGTTAAATGTGTACTTCTGTTGACATTCAGATAGTAATTTGTTTTGGATTTATTCTTGAATTTGTGAAGAGCTATTGAAAAGAGAATGTTTTCTTCAGTCATTGACCAACTATGTTCAAGTTTATTTTCTCTGTTCTCTCGGAATTTTTAGCAGTCATTTATTCTATTTCTCATATTCGCAGTGGTGGAAGACCTCTTTAGACGACGTCAACCCTTACCATCCATGGATGCCATTTATTTCATTCAACCTACAAGAGAGAAGTATTAATTATTTCTTACTTGCTGATTTCCTATGTCAGTATTTACTTGCTTCTGGAGAAAATACATAGTAATGTACTAATTAGTGCAGTTTCACTCGAGCTAAGATTCTGTTTTCCTAGTGCAATATGCAATTTTATACTTTAGCATAGGGTTTGACATGCACGGGTTGAGATGATGGGTTTGACTATAAGTTGGAGTAGGACATTGATGTTTTTATTTTCCACCTAATAGAGCGTCTTTGTGGAAGTGACAATTTTATCAACTTTGCTACTAAGGATTTTATAAATTACTTCATTAAACTTACTGTTCTTACCTTTATGTTAGGATTTATTTGGTCTAAATTATTTATTTTAAACCAGTAGCTTTTTTTTTTGTTAAACCACGAGGTATCCTAAGCGGGCCCATATGAACACAGGAGGCACCTTTTAAGCCATATCACACTCAGACTAATAGCTCTCTGAAACCATATCCAATTCCTATTTTTCAGTTTGATTGCTTATGTGTTGATTTCTGCTACTGCTTTACTTTTTCTTTGTATTACTTTGTCACTTCCATTTGACTGCATTTCTAATAGGTCTGCCGCACACTCATTGCATTTTATTATGGATGTTACTCTAATTTTTGATAGTCGATCAAGGAGCTGATGATTGTTTCGGTTAACTCTACAGTGTTGTCATGTTCCTGTCTGACATGTCAGGAAGAGAGCCTTTATACAAAAAGTATGTAAAAGAACCAAACTGCTAGAAGTTTTATTTCTCTATTATTTTCTTGGTCTTGAACCTAATCTTCTGATCCTAATGGACCTCATTGTTATTTTCTCTGTTGCAGAGCATTTGTATACTTCAGTTCTTCAGTACCAAAAAACCTTGTTACTCACATTAAGAATGATACCAGTGTACTACCCCGAATCGGTGCATTGCGCGAGGTTAAATTCATCTAACCATTTATTCATATTCATGTACGTATTTCAATATCTTAAGAAACTTTTGCTAAAATGATTCTTGTTGCTATTTGCAGATGAACTTGGAGTACTTTGCTGTAGATAGTCAGGTACTCTTTGCCATTTTTTGACGTAATACACATTTATTATGGATGTCAAAGACTTGCAGATCAAAAAGATGTTGAAAAGCATTATAGTTTTACTAAGAAACTGAATATTAGTGATGCTATGATTGTTTTGGTATTCAATTGAAGATAATTGTTGAAACAGGATATCATCTCAGAAATATATTCAATGCATGGAAATATGTTTCTATTTGCATATCTTGTGTATTTTTGCTCCAGGAGAATTCTCTGATTATTCTTCGGAACGCATGCTTGTGCATTTGAATTGGTTATAATGAAAACTAATGCACATTTTCAAAAATTTTCATGCTGGATCCCACTTCTCATCTTATAATTCAACTTACCTTTCTCATTCTCAAACGAGAATTTGTATTACAAAACCAATCCAGTTACTCAAACTCTTCATAATTGGTAAAATGGGAAGTTTTCTTTTTTCCTTGCAGGGATTCATCACCGATCATGAAAGAGCACTTGAAGATCTCTATGGTGAAGATGGTGAAAAATCTCGCAAATCTGAGGCCTGCTTGAATGAAATGGGTAGCCGGATTGCTACGGTTTTTGCTTCATTGAAGGTATATTTGATCAATTAATTTGTCAAGTGCCTAACTGTATGTTCTGACATAAAAATATAAAATCAACCAAATAGTAGTTGATTCAAAGGAAAAGATGAAGTCAGAAGAATATTTGTGATTCTTAGAGCCGCTTCCCTTGACCATGCTCTTTTTTGTTTATATAGGGGTTGGCATTCATCCTTAGATGCCTTATATGAATTACTCACCCAATTTGTTTATATAGACACTGATCACTGAAAGATTTTGTTGATTATTTTTACATTATGCAAGCGCCCATTAGAGAAAGAGTTGGTAAAGAATTTTAGAAAATTTATATTTCTAGTACATAGATAAATATTAATTCTTCCTATTTCTCATTTAGATGGTGACCTCAAATCTCAAAGGATGTAAAACATAGTTGAAGGAAATGGTGAAGTTATTGAATTTTTTTGGTCCACCATATGCTGGTTTTAAGATTCACTCACAGATTGAACTTTCTATTTCCGTGGGTACTAGAGGCTCTGGTTTGAACGAATCCCACGTACCTAGAATAAACTTATCCTTTAGGAAGTAATATATCAAACCGACATGATAAAATTCCCTATGCCTTGAATAGATTTACTGTTATTTTGCATGAATATTTTGATGTATTTGGAAATAATAAATGTTGATCATATAGTATTACTTTTTAAAATTGGTTTCTGGACATGTTGTGTCACAAACTCAAGATGTTCGAATAATATCAAAACACACTTGATAAAGATAAGTTACTTAACATTTGCAATGATATATTATTATTGATGACAATTTCTGTTGTTTTTAAATCTGGGCTTATTTGTCTCTCAAGTGAAGCACTAGAAAATTTTAACAAAACTTTTTGCAGCATTTAAACTAATATTACTAAAAAACTCAAATACTTTTCTAGATTGGAGCAAACAATTAAAAGCATATACTGCTTTTCGCACTAGAAATACTAAAATATTAGGAGGAAGCATTCCATGATAAACAAAACCTGCATGAAGCCATTATAAATTATGCTATAATATTTTTGCCTTATTTCAAGAGTCTGTATCTTTTTTGCACATTTTCAGGAGCTTCCTTTTGTGCGATATCGAGCTGCCAAGGGACTCGATGGATCTGCAGATGTGTCATTTCGTGACTTAGTTCCTACAAAACTTGCTGCTTCTATTTGGAACAACATTACAACATATAAATCTTCTATTCCAAACTTTCCCCAGACAGAAACATGTGAATTATTGATTCTGGACAGATCTGTTGACCAGGTTTCTTAGCAAATCTGATATATTCTTCAGAATACTTTGCATTATTATTCTTTTTTATTTTTTGGTGAATTGGACTATCCTCTTTCCTCAGATTGCTCCTGTTATTCATGAATGGACTTATGATGCTATGTGTCATGACCTACTTGACATGGATGGAAATAAATATGCGTATGAGGTACAAGATCTTTGTTTACTGTTGTTTGTGTTCTTTAAACTATTCTCGGGATGACATATAGTTAACCCTAGGTCCCTAGTAAATCTGGCGGCGAGCCTGAGAAAAAGGAAGCCCTTCTGGAGGAGCATGATCCTGTCTGGCTTGAGCTGCGGCATGCTCATATAGCAGATGTATGTTTCATGCTTGCATCTGTTCTATCTAATAAATGGACGTTCCATATTTGATGACTCATTATGTTTGGATTTTATCAGGCTAGTGAACGGTTGCATGAAAAGATGACAAATTTTGTTTCAAAGAACAAAGCAGCACAACTGCAACAGAGGTTGGTGGTAGTGAACACCAGAATGACCTTTCCCTTTCTTGGAACTAATAATATCATTGTTTTATACTGGACTTTTTCATCAATTCGATTTCAAATGTTTTCAGATACTTTATGCCTTTTGTTTATAAATTAATTTTTCAGAGATGGTAGTGAACTATCTACAAGGGACTTGCAGAAAATGGTTCAAGCTTTGCCACAATATAATGAACAAATGGAGAAACTCACTCTCCATGTTGAGGTTTGTTTTCCGTACCCTTCTTCCTCAGGATTCATACATTATACAGTCTACGGAGATGAGGAACAGTTCTGGTCATAAATTTTACAGCCTATGAGATTTTTCACTCAGTCAACTTTAAACTTCTCTAATTATTTAAACAAGCGGTTGACAGATGAGGTTGCTTGGTTGAATATCAAATATAATCATATTACATGAAACATGTAAAAGATATTGTGGACTATTGGAACCAGGAAGTGACACGACTGCTGATGTTTATTTTATACAGATTGCTGGAAAAATTAACAGAATTATCAGAGATATTGGCCTTCGAGAGCTTGGGCAACTTGAGCAGGATATAGCTTTTGGAGATGCAGCAACTAAGGAAGTGATCAATTTCTTCAGGACCAAACAGGTGAAATTCTTCTTTTTTCCTGTATAATGGTTCATATTTTGGCTATTTACTACCATGTAACGCTGCCTTCTTATTGTACAGGATACCACAACCGAAAACAAGTTACGCTTGATGATGATATATGCATCAGTTTATCCTGAAAAATTTGACGGCGACAAGGCAGCTAAACTTATGCAGGTGGCCAGTCAATTTTTATAGTGAACTTTTTACATGTTTATAGTAGTATATTCTGGATGAGGACGACCAATATAGTATTATTCTACAGAAAATTTTGAGTCAAGCTACTACGACCAATATAGTAGTATATTCTGGATGAGGACGACCAATATAGTGAACTTTTGATGGATGGTGCATAAGAGTGGTTTTGTTAAAGAATATTAGATACAAGTAACGAGAAAGCATGCGGATTATGGTCAGAAAAATTTCAGAAATCAATTTCACACACAAAATGATCATATATATAAATACTTTTGTATCACTAGTTGCCCCCAAGCTTGAGTGTATAAGCGCTGCCCTTTCTTTTTGACTGCTCTATACTCCTTTGTTTTTCCTGAAATGAGAAAAGAAATTGCAAAAACTTCACTAGTTTCTTTGTCCCTCCAGCTTGCGAAATTATCTCCTGAGGATATGAAAGCTGTAAAAAATATGAGGTTGCTTGAAGAACCAGGCACTAAAAAAGCATCACATGGGAGTTTCTCACTGAAATTTGATGCAAAGGTATATATTGTGTCAGATTGTTAACTGGGAAAATTTTTCAGATTCCAGCAATATGGTTCTACAATCAAGAATTGACAGTTGCCAAATTTTCATATTTGCTTATTAGAGGAAGCATGCAGCAAGAAAGGATCGAACTGGAGAGGAAGAAACATGGCAGTTGTTCCGTTTTTATCCTGTGATAGAGGTTTGTCTAAGCTCTTAATGTCTTGCTATACTCATCACTTGGTCAAAAGGCCCTAATTTCTTATGTTGTAGAATTTTAGAAATTGAGTCGAAAGAATTGCATCTGTGATCTTTACGAGGAAACCTAATATAATTTATCTAACTTGCTGAACACATAGTATTGCTGCATAATTTTACCCAGTCGAAGGTGGTAGCTCGGTAGTAGAAGCATTACTTACTTACCAGGGCAGAGGTTATGGATTCAAACCACATCTCTAACCCCCAATGTATAAACAAAAATAAGAAACCAGTCAATAGTATTTTGGTGGGCTTATGTCTTCTCGTTTTCCTGAACGCAGTCACCCACAAGTGATGACAATGTGCATGTGCGTGTGTTTGTGTTTTTCCTTCAGGAATTGCTTGAGAAGTTGAGTAAAGGTGAACTGCCAAAGAATGAATATCAATGTATGAATGAGCCAGGTCCCACAACCAGTGGGGCGAATGGTGCTGCACCGAGTCTATCAGCTAGGACAGGTCAAACAACTAATCCACATTCAATGAGATCCAGACGGACTGCAACCTGGGCACGTCCTCGCCTTTCTGACGATGGATATTCAAGGTAATCCTCCCCCCTGTTCTTTTGTTAAGATAAACTCTAGATTCCATAGGCCATTTGAGCGAGGGCCCTCTTCCTGTTTTTTGTCCTAGTTGATAAATCCTTTTTCCTGTGGAGTATCTGATAACAGGAATGCATGGAATTCTTTCATGTTGATTCACATTTTATAGACACATGGGGTGTTTACTTTTCTCTAGCTCACAAGTGTATTCTATGTTCTCTAGTGATTCGGTTTTAAGAAGTGCATCGAGTGATTTCAAGAGAATGGGGCAGCGGATCTTTGTATTCATAATTGGAGGAGCAACACGATCTGAGGTAAAATCTCAAGGTTTTCCTTTCAGTGATAAGTTCTCCATAACAGTTTACAGGCTAGCTTTCTACAAATGGTTAACAAATATTATTTTGTATCTCTTTGTTTTACAGCTCAGGGTTTGCCACAAACTCACTGCAAAACTGAGAAGGGAAGTCATCCTTGGTTCGTCTAGCATTGATGATCCACCAGAATATATTTCGGTAATGTTTTTTTCAACAAGGATACTCTCAAAAATTCGAAAACATTCATATGAAACTTGATTTTATCTTCTGGTGTTGTTCTCTTTTTGGTTCCTGCAGAAACTGAAGATGCTTTCAGAAAAAGAGCTTTCAATCGATGATATTAGAATATAGTTAATTATGGTGTTCGGGTTTTTGTAGAATATAACTATAAATAGTAGCCATAAGCCAGCAGTTCAGTTGGTCCTCTTCATTTGAAAGAGGATCAAAAGGCTTTGAAATATTGTTCTCTGTATATAATGGGAACAACAGGTATTAGTAGAGTGGTTTATGAGAGATTTCCTGTTGTCAGGAAAGGAGTAGAGTTTTTGTTTCAGCTTGAAAGATAAATTATACAGAGGATTTAGGGCTGGAGTCAATTTTTTTTCCCAGGCACTGAAATGGGAAAGTAGTAGTAACTCTAATTTTTTTGCTTTTTGTTCCCAGATGTCTTCGTATTCAATGTAATTGGCTTAGGCTATGGGATATAGTTTTGAGAGCCATACGTTTCATTGTTGGGAGTGTCAATCTTCTTCTCTTTTGTTTCTTACTAGTAAATATATTTGAAACTATTACTTTTTATTATTTCTCTCCACAGTTTTACTTGTGAAAATAGAAATCCTTGTATGGGACTTTTAACAAAAGTGTAATATGAGGACCGTAAAAGCATGTTGTATGTATTCACTGTTAAATAACTTGTTTAAGAGATCAATTCTAAAACAAAGTACGGATAAAAACTTTAGTTTTTTATTGCACTTTCCGAATAAGAATCCAATCCAAATAAAGCCTAACTATTACTTTCAGGATAGTTTTCTTAAGGAGTGTAATATTTAAGAAGCACGTGTTGCAAAATTATTAGTTTGGTAAGTATATTTAGTAAATAATTTCTACTATTATAAAAGTGTAGATATGGGTCATGGATGAGAGTTTTGAACAATAAATGAATAGAGTACATTCATGAGAATTTAATTACATGGAAGAGTTGAAAGAATTCGTTAATTAGATAATTTGTTTAAAATTATAAAAAAATAATAAAAATTAGGTAATCTTTTCTAAGCTAATCTTAAAAACTACAAGTAATACATTCTTTATATTGATTCCATTAGTGAACGCATAAGGTAGTGAAGAGTTTGTGTGGCAATTAACAATTCAAACCCATTAGGGAGTGGGTTGTTCCTGAGTTGGCTAACGCGTTAATGCCATTTCTGGACATCACTGGGCAATTTGCGAGCTTCGTATAAAAGTAAGCCAACATTCATGGTATTCTGTACAAAACAAAATCGCAATCTGATCGAGGCTGCTCTGCTGGTTCCTTTATATGCAAACTTCTGGTTCATTGATTATTATGATAATTTGCAATTGGAGGAGATAAGAATCTGAGGAGAAAATAAGGAAGAAAAATAAACACTTGAGAGCAAGAAGGAATGGATGCGGTTCTTCCAATTGCTGTCCTGTCGGTGATTATTGGAGCTTTGATTGTATTTATAGTTTTCGGAAACTATTTCAGGAAGCGAAAAGCGGAAGTTCAATCGATCGCCAGCACCGAAACGGTAGAGCCTTCTCGAAATCACAATCAGAACCAAAAACAATCTGTTAAGACTTCAAAGAAATCTCAGTCTAAATCTCACTCTCATTCTCAGGCCGCCGATAAGGTTAGGGTTTATCAAACTTCATTTCAATAGTGTTTATTTATTATTATATAGAGTTTATATTCGTAAAAAATTCTGCTTTCCTTTTGCAAGTGTTATTGTGCATTGCTGAGGTTGCTTTTTATGGGGAGAAGACGTGTATTTTGACTATTAGCATGTTGTATTGGTATTGATTTTGAATTGTAGGACACAAACAAAAAGCATCATTCGCTGGACTTGAATACATTGAAAGGACATGGGGATTCTGTAACAGGCATATGTTTCTCACCTGATGCGCGCAATTTGGCCACTGGTATTTCAAGCATTTATGTTTTTACCATTTGAATTAACATACCATGCTCAATTGACTGATCTTTAATGCTTCTCAACTTATGCTAGGGGTGAAGAAAAGGTTGCACTAGAATGTAGATTGTTTTACTTTAGTCTTGTGTCACGAAAGTTTTGGCAAAGTGGATTTCTTAGTCAGGGTACAAAAAGGAAAAAAAGGGGATCTACAAGTCAAACAAAGATGTTCTCTTTCCTAGGTTGAACAAGAGCATGAGGAGTCATTTTCCTTTTTATTATATCTGCTACTATTCAGCCTGTTTGTTCTTCTATTTTCTCAAGTTCCCGTTTCTTGATTCCTATCATTTTGCTTATATTGCCTTTTTCCTTTAGTGATTTATCTGTGGTACAACTTTTCTGAGAAATTCTTTAGGGTGGAAACCTATCACGAGGGCCTTTTTCACAAATTTTATTCTTAAAGTTGACTTCTTGAGGATCCAAAGTTAATTTTTCCATCTACTGATTTCTTGCATCTTGTTCATCCGACACTGCTGTTTGTGTTATACTTGGGTCTTTTCTGAGCTAAGAACCCTCAGAGCCATCCATTCATTGGGGCAAGTGGAAACTTTAAAGGCCTAATTTGCATTTTGTATGGTGTTCTGAGATCAAACAGCGAGGAGTATTTGTCAGGGTCAAATGAGGAATACTTCTAAATGGAAAAGATCCTCTGGTTAGGTTAATATGTTATGCTCTAGACGTCAGTCAATTTCTTTCTCTGTATCCCTTTCCGCTTTTCTTCTGTCTCCGTGCCTATAAAATGAGAGTGATTGGATTCTCTTTGTTATCAAAACATAAAAAAGGGATGTCTCTCTGTTACAGTCTATTTTTATTTCATTTGCCAAGTGGAAACTTGTTTCCTTGACCACTCTTAAGTGCTAATTGCACTTGGGCCTTCATATTTGGGTGGAAGACAGGAGTGTTCGTGTCAAAAGTTGATGGATTATTGCTTGGTTATGCTTTTTATGTCTGTACGAAGAAAAATGGGCTCTTTAGAATTGCGTGTAAGGATGAAAGGAATAGGGCTTGGGGTTGGGTTGATTCTGAGAGATGGCAGTCTTCTGCTGCATCTTTAGAAAGAGATTCTGTTTACTGCAAATGTCAATACCTTTTCCTCTAGGATGAGTCTTGTGTAAATATGTTTTAAAAATATATTTGGCTTTTTCTAGCACCTCTTTCTTTTCATGATCTTGCAAATGTCTGGGAAGCAGATCATATGCACTTGTTTTTATATTATCCTTTACAATCTTCACACTTGCTTTATACTCATTCTCCAACAGCTGAGCATGACAGAGATGATAATAGATGATTTACTCGACATGGGTTAGGAAATGTTTTTCTTAATAGGATTGTAGTATTTCTCCTGTTGCTTACTCGTTTTCTTCAACTATTTAGCTCTTTTTTTCGTGAATTTGGAAAGACACCCATCTCATGTTCTGAATGTCTCTTTTTGTCCAACAGCTTGTGGTGATGGTGTTCTCAGGGTATTCAAATTGGATGATGTGACCAATAAAAGCTTTAAGTATGAACCTCAGTTTCTATCAATTATCTGAGGAAATTTTATTCTCTTTGGTTCGGTCAGGTTCACCTATAACCCATTACTTTGTCTAGGTTTTTAAGAATTAACTTGCCTGCTGGAGGTCATCCAACCGCGGTTGCATTTTCTGATGATGCATCTTCTGTAGTAGTTGCATGCCATACTCTTTCTGGTTCTTCCCTGTACATGTATGGAGAAGAAAAACCGAAAGCAACTGGTGATTCTAAACAGCAGAACAAGCTTCCTTTGCCTGAAATCAAATGGGAACATGGTAAAGTTCACGACAAGAGAGCTATTCTCACCCTAGCTGGAACCAAGGCTACTTATGGTACTGCTGATGGCAGTACAGTAATTGTTTCATGTTCTGAAGGTAATGTGTTGTTGATGATAGTTATGTCAAATATTATCGAGCATCTTAATTGTTTAACATATTAATTAGAAGCACGGCATCGCGCACAGAAGCTTTCAAGACATACTTTAAGATTCTTACATCTGACTTAGTATGCCACATTGATCTGAACTTTCTCTAGTAGTGTGAGTTAAAGTGACAATTAAGTTGGTCCTACATGCATAATCAAGTCATAGATTTGTAATATGTACTTTTATACCTCAATATCCGTTGAGGTTAGGAAAGTACCTAATTGGCTGCTATACATAGCAAGAAGTTCTCTTGGTTATTGGTGGGTTGGCAATGCTATTTATGTTTATCTGTTGCATCATAAATTTATTTATGAAGTGAATGAAACATGTTATATTTTTGTTAAGTTTGTAGCTCTTGAAAGATTGCTGGGGTACAATTTCTTGTGATTGGTATTCCATTTTTGCCTTAGTTAAAACTAGGAACTTCTACTGGAATAATTTGTATGTTTTTTGTTTGTCATTCTATAGGCACTGACATCGCACTCTGGCATGGAAGAAGTGGAAAGGCCTTGGGTCATGTTGACACAAATCAGCTAAAAAACACTATGGCTGCCATATCTCCTGATGGACGTTTTATAGCTGCTGCAGCTTTTACTGCTGATGTGAAAGTACTATTCTTAGCATTTCTCATTTCTTTACAATGGCTTAGCAAATTGTAGCTTTTGTGTTTTTATCTTTAGAGATGCTAGTTTTGCTAAATCATCCTCTCGCGTACTTTTGAGTATTTCACTGACATGTAGATTAGTCATTTCTTATTTGCATTCTAATTTCTAACTGAGGCTATTCTCTCTGACAAGGTCTGGGAGATTGTCTACTCTAAAGATGGATCAGTCAAGGAGGTCCCAAAAGTTATGCAGCTCAAGGGGCATAAGGTCATTTATTTTCCTGCCAGCATTTTCCAGACGCTGTTTCTTTTACATTTTTTGCCTGCCACTAGGGAGCTTTTTTACTAGTGCAAATGCATTTGTATTTAAAGTGCAAACATAGAAAGGCAACACTTCTGGGGTTCTTGCTGAGAAATAATTGGAGTTGGCGAATTTGGGTTAGAAACATGAAATTAGTTTTAATACATTCTTAAAAATATCTTCAAGAACCATGCTTGGTCAGACAGAGTTATTGCTGGTTGTTAGTAGAAGCATCATTAGGAGTGTGTCCATAACATAGCTATCGAAAAGCATATACAGCTCGAAAGAGTCCTGCTTGACATAAACAGTTTGAAGTTTCTAAGCTGAAAGCTTCACAAAGATGCCTTTTCCTAATTGGATTCTTCTCTTTTGCTGAACTTTTCCAATTGGATTTATTTTGTTAAAGTTTAAGGAAACACATAACAAGGTCCTTTGTAAATGATTTTTGCTTTGCAGCTAGAATCTTTCCCTTCTCTTTCTTATGTCCTTGTAATCTTCCATTTTGATGGTGTCCAGAGTGCAGTGACTTGGTTGTGCTTTGCCCCAAATTCAGAGCAAGTCATCACAGCATCAAAGGATGGTTCCATAAGGATTTGGAATATCAATGGTATGTCAAATTATGCATTATGGAAATTCCTTGTTTTGAATGTTTTTTTTTTTTTTTTTGTCCTAGATACATTACAGTGATCTTTTCTGCTTCCAAGTCAATTAATTAGATAATTTATTCTGATCGGGTTTCCTGTATGCTCTTGAAGTCCGATATCATCTGGATGAGGACCCGAAAACTTTGAAGGTGTTTCCTATTCCACTTCGTGATGCCAAGGGCACACCTTTACACTATGATCGTATGTGTCTTTCTCCTGATGGGAAGATATTAGCAGCCACTCATGGTTCAACACTGCAATGGTTATCTATTGAATCAGGGCAGGTTATAGATTCAGCTGAGAAAGCGCATGATGGTACGTTTTTTCTAGCATTGCGGGCACTTCTCCAACTATTTTCAAATTCTACTCCTCCTACGTCTTTATCTAGCATTGCGGGCACTTCTCCAACTATTTTCAAATTCTACTCCTCCTTAGAAAACATGTATCTTACCACAAGCATTCAGAACTTTTTTCTCCAGGCTTGGTAGTGGCTATGAAAAGCACTTTCCCTGTTTCCTTTTCTTTCTTTTTTTTTCAAAAAAAATTCCTTTATGTTTTTGTTGAACCCCTGTGCATCATTTTAAAGGTCAACATATTCTTCATTACTATGGACCAATCTGTTCATGAATGCTTACATTTTGAGGTTCTTCGTCTGCTTAAATGAAGTCTTATTGAATTGGTCTATGTGATAAAAATTATCAACTCTGGCCTATGCTGTCATGCACAGGTGAAATCACCGATATGGCATGGTCACCAGCTGCTGTTCCAATTGGTAAGTATTTTACCATTAGGAGAAAGTCAGTATTTCATTTCTACCCACATAATGCTTTTGCTCTTCTTCCTTTTCGTGAAGAAGGAATCACTTTGTAGAAGCATCATGAAAAAAAGAAAACAATAAGCAATCAAGAATTGCTTTGTGTATTGCTTGTGCCCCTAACAAGTACCATTTTCTTCTCTTCTACTGAATGCAGGAGATAAGAAGTCTGTGGTTTTAGCCACAGCTAGTGTTGACAAAAAGGTGAAGTTATGGGCACCTCCAGTACTTCCTTCCTCATAGAAAATCTCAATACTGGCAATAGGGAGCACTTGTTCAGCATCACGGTTCGCTCTCTGTGCTGCTTCCAAACTATAGAGTTGAGAGCATCATGACTGGTTTTCCATAGGTTTTTCCCCGGCGAAGTAGCATACTCTCTCCACAGAAGTGAGCATGGATATGTTAGGCTTTTTACGTCTCAGGAAAGCTATTTCTCTCATAGTTTGGTTTGCTGTAGGAGGGATTTTGAAGTAGAATGCATAAAATTATATTACCTTGTATAAATTTGCATTTTTGAGTTTTCACCAGGTAATGCTTATACTAATTTATCATAGGACCTCTATCTTCCCCAATGCACAAAGTATTGAAGGTTTTTATTTTTATTTATTTGGTTATTCTAATATACGATTGGGATTGGGAAGGAGACGTCAGACTTCTGATTAGGTAAGTTAAGAAATATTTTTATCATTGAGTTATTATTTTACTACTTAAAGAATTTATGCTTTAAATTAATAATGTGTATATCACAACTCGTATGTCGATAAGACCTTTGGAGAATTGAAAGAAAAAGCAATATGCAAGATTTTCATTGTTCATGGGACCCACTTTTTAGCAAATTTAAATTTTAGTTTTGGAACTCACGTTTCGTTTCACAAATTATTTTACTTTTTTAAAGTTTAATACAAAAATTTCAAAATTAAATTTTATTTAAGAGCACCATATATATCTATAAGGAAAAAGAAGAAATAAGACAAGCAAAATGAGGAAAAGAAAGAAGAAATACTTGAATTGAAAATGGAACAAAAGAGTTTCTATCATTCAATAGAAATGGTGTTTGGTTTTTTGTTGATTGTTTCTAAGCATAATTAATCTTTTAATCCGAAAAGAAATGCAAGAAATGCAATATGATGATATCCCATCTCTTTTTTAACTCTTCAACCCAAAAAGAAACAAAAGGAATGCAATAAATAAGAAAGGCCAAAGGTAAAAAAAATAAATAAAAATCGCCCACCGTGGGGCTCGAACCCACGACCACAAGGTTAAGAGCCTTGCGCTCTACCAACTGAGCTAGACGGGCTTGTTATCAAAATTTTGAGATTATATATATTTTACCTAAATTTTACATTGAGAAAGTTGTTTTGCACTAAGTTGGCATTTGCTCTAATGAGGGGGGGAAAAAAAACTCAAAAGGATGGTCAAAACTAGCTCTTTGTGTCACAAAAGGTCTCCTAAAACAGGATCTATTATGTGGCAAGATCCTACTCAATAGTAGAAGTATTTCTTGATACCTAATGACGAAATCCCTCATTCATAGAATCCTTATCAGACTGTCCGATACTCAGATAGAGGATGTAAATTATGGTGACTCGGTGGCTCTCCAGACTAGAGGCCTGGCATTGGTACGCACAAGGAACTACCCCCACATTGGAGAGGTTGAAATTTTCATATTGCCGCTATCAGAATTTGATCTTGATCCTTGTACTAACTCTACAGCTCTAGAATTAACTGAACTACGCCTATAAGAACATAGAAGCATTTCTTACTATACAAGAGGTCTGGATTAGAACAATATGACTTTCTTAATGTAAAAAAAAAAAAAAAGTAATAAGATTTATTATACATCTCAGATATGGAATTCTTATGGAGAATTACCATATTCACAACACAAAACACCTTTTGTAACATTGACATGTCCAAGAATCAAATACGTTCCTTTTGAACTTTTTATTGCCGTCTTTTTAATTAATCATACACCTAATTATGCTAGTTAATACTTTCCAATCTATTATGCAATAATTCTATGAACTTGTACATGCAGAGATTTTGTGGTGGACGTTCTCCTTTTCTTCTTCGTCTTCCTCTTCCTACTCAGTTTTCAGACCTAATTGTATGGATTCGTCTTGAAGAATATCTCCTTCGCTTTTCCTTTTGTCTCTGTTCTGCTCAAATTTCACAAGACGATAAAGGCAATAGTATCTTATAATATAATAATATGATATAGAGGAAGTAAAAAAATTGAAATTTGGTGTTGAAAGGTTAATTAATCGATTATAATGGTACTATAAATAATTGAAGTTTACCTTTTCAAAAAATTTCTTCTGATAACGGTATCCCTAGAAAAATCAAGCAAAGAATATCAGCTCATGAACATGAATGAGTCTAAAAAGAAATTCAAAGGAATATTTAATGGCAACAACCCATGGATCTATAACCGTATTAGATGGACCTTCATAACTATTTGGTATAAGCTTTAGAATTTAATCTAAGGCTAAAAGTCTACAAACTAGCTGAACCTAAACAGGTTCATAAAACTCAATTAAGTCATTTACAAAAGTCTCTAAGTCAACTATTTATTACTTATCTTTACTTTGCCTATTTGAATTCTTACTAACATTAAGGTCAAATTTTTCTTGAATTTTAGTACTGAATTATTATTTTTTATGACTCGTTTTCTTGTCTATTTGGAGCAAAATAGAGATATTTGAAATGGGTTGGGGAGGCTGACCTTATCAGTTCCATATATGTAATCACAATAAGTAAACACAGAAGCAAAATTGCTGTGACTTTTTCCTCCAACATAGTGATGATAATCATGATAAATTGCACCTCCATATAATGGAATAAACTTTGATGGGCTCCAAGGAAACTCATACCTGCACACAACACAAACATAGATTTTCCCAATTCACATTTTTACCATTTTCCACTTTCCCATCATAAAAAAATAATAATAATTAAGTTCAAAAGATCTCTTGGGAATTTAGTCAATTAAGATCTCTAACTTTTCCTCCTAACTTTCGCGGGTTGTTTTTCGACTTAACCCTAAAAAAAATTTTTTTAAAAAGAGAACAAATTATGGTTACCCAGAATGAGTTTCAAGAGCTTCCATCTGCCTTATTATAAACCAAAGCCAAAAAGTGATCATATGTCCAGGAACAATTAAGGGACCAAGAAAAGAAGCAAAACCCAGAATAATAATCTCAGCCCAATGAGCATAAGGAGCTGCAAAACTAATTGGAGCTGTATATTCATGGTGAATTCTGTGTATTTTTTCAAATCCCCATTTGCAGTGTAGCATTCTGTGTAGCCAATAGTTTGCATAATCTTCCACTAAGAAATATACCAATAATTGCCAAAATATCTCTGATCTTGAAGGTAATGGCAAACTTGTCCTAATCCCAATCCACTGCATGCACCATCAAGAAATTCTTGTCAAGATTCATTCAAGAACAACCCATGTCATAATAACTACTCTTCCCAAACTGCAAATTAGAAAAAAAAAAAAAAAAAGGCTAAAATAGTCTGTAAAGTTAGAGTCTTGATATACTTTGATCTCACATGATTCTTTTTAGCCATGACACTGATATTATTTAAAATATTAGGTTTGGGTCTAATTTCATCCGCTAAAGGTACCTCTTTGATGGAAATAAGCCCAAACCCACAAAAGATTAATTTCTAAATGTATCTATCCAAGTGAGACAACAAAGATTGAAATGAACACTAAATAACCCAGTTTTTTTTTGTTTGAATTCTTTACCTGAATTACTGGGTAGGATAGGAGTTGAAGAGGACCAACAGCATAAAGAAATGTAATCAAACATTTTATATAGCAATTCATCATATGGGCAAATGAATTCTTGATTTTTGGTTGAATCTTGAATTTGTCAATTTTATTAGACCTCATAAGTTCAAGAATCACAAAGGGTATGGGACATAATGTGTAAAAAATAAACAAGAAAAGTGTATTGTGGCAATAAAGTATGTAATCTGATTTTTGAGCTGAGTATTTGAACCATAATGTCTCTGAAAATGTTAGATATCTCCCAAGAGAAATTTCAGCATCTTCAAGAGTTTTGTAAGGCAACATTCTTATTGATCTCTCTCTCTCTTTCTCTATATATATATATATATATATTATAGAGAGAGAAATTGAAAGGGAAATTAGTAAGAAGATGTAGGCAAAAAAATGTTTGAAGAAGAAGAAGAAGAAGGAAAAAAAGGAGAAAGGGGAAAGGAACTAGTTTTAATTACGTATAACAATAGAGGATGAATGGTGGGGAGTTTCATGAGGGAGGAAATCCCATTCTCGCCGTTAATGAATTTATAAGAGTGCGATTTGTTGAGTAGAGATCGCATGTATTTATTTTTTTAATTAGTAGATATACTAAGTAATTGTTTAAAAAATTAAATATTTTATCTAAGAAGACGAGTTGAATGATCATCTAAATGGAGCCGGATCAAATCCTTAATAACATTCTAAAACTATATATATAGTTTGCTTTTGGGCAGTAAGAATCGAAAGAAAATTTATTAATCTCTATCAAATTATGCATGATGTATTTCCATTTCATAGGCGTATAATGATGTATGAAATTTTATTCTATAAAATATGATTAATTTGATGGTTATTTTATGTCAATATAATGTAATTTGAATTTATTTAAAACAAATAATTCTTTTTATACTTATTTGGATTTGCAAATTGATTTAAAGAGAAATTATAACTTGAGGCCAAATTGAAATTTTCAAAAAAATATGGACTAAAGTACAAATTTCAAAAGTTTTATGCTAAAAACGAACACTTCCTTTATTTTCTTATACAAAATCATCTCAACTTATTTTCTATTCGTTGTTATTATTTAAGTCTTAATACTGACTAATTAAGGAAACTTCAAGGAATCCCTCTTTTTGAAAAGTTAAAAAAAGTGCCAAAAAAAGAGTCCCTTTTTTCAGGGCTCAGCATCAGGTTGTCTATGAGGCATAGAAGCTTCAAATTCTGGCAATGCCATGCACGACTCCAATATTTTGCTCAATGTAGGGTACTTTGACTGCAGAAAAACAGCCATTATAATTATCAATTATATGACAATTATAAAAGCAAAGATATAAATATATAGAGGCAAATATCTAGAAGACGAAAAAGTTTAACATTAGAATCGTAACACCTTATCACAAGTGAGATAAGAAATAATGTGTTTAAAAAGTATATAAACGTGCGCTCAAGTGAGGACAGAGTACTGCTATGGTCATGAGTCGCGCTCTCGAACTATGGGTATGGAGAAAGATTGACTTACCATGTCAATATTAAATCTCTTACTGGCTACAGCAATTTGTGGAGCTAAAAACACATCACCCTGACAAAATATCCATAAATTTGTAAGAGCATAGCTTTAAAATTACATCCACAATATTGGGCAGGAATTTAATTTATGATAGATTTGTAATAATAATTTATGAGAGGATAAAATTGTCTTTTTAATATTATTTACGTCACTTTCCGTCCGTTTTGAAATGAACTATTTTGCTATAGGGGAAAAACTCTTCACCAATTACATCTGGCCAATTTTACATTACATATGACATTTACATCCTTTCCTCTTACCCTCCCGATTTTCATCCCAACCAAACTATGGCTTAGTGTAGGGTAGATATTTAAAAAAAAAAAGAAAATTGAAGATATTAATTACCAAATAAACTTCATTTCCGGTAGCAAATTTGCCAGCAACATTCTCTAGCAACTTTTCAAGGGCTGCACAGAAAAAATTCACTTTTCAGAAGTTTGTGGGGCACGGGAAGCAGAAGCACACACAAAATAGAGAGAAAAGAATAAAAAAAATAACACCAATGAGTGTAACGTTGGTTCAGTCTTTCAACAAAGACACGCATTTATGACCCGCGTTTATTACCTAAAATCCTCCGAATTTATTAGAGAATTGGTACAGAAAATCTAAACCTATCGTTCCCTCTCTAATTCTCGAAACTTCCGATGTGGGATTAGGAAATCATAATTTATATCTCTCTCACTCCAAATAGAGGATAGTTCACAAGAAACTCACCAAGAAAGCCCTTTTCTATGTGAAATTGAGCCCATGATAACATCTCTTCAGCACCAAGTTTTTCTTGAACATGTTTCTAAAGAAAGCAAACAAAAAAAATCAACATTAATTAGGTGACATTGTTGCTTCAAGTATTCTTGAAACAATTATGTGCAACAAAGAAAATACCAGCAGTCCCATCATATGAAGAGGTTGTATGCTAGAGCTTACAATACTTGCAGCCTGTCATCAATGACAATTTCTAATAAATAAACGATCACGAAAACAATGTAAGCTTGAAGATAATTATCAAGCGATTTTGCTATGGTGTCGACAAGTGATATTCTCGGCACCTACACTTTCAAAAATTGGTGGGTGCCGAGAATATCACCTCTAGACAATCGACAACAAAGCAAAATCTTTGTGTCTTTCAAAAGAAATACCATAAACGTCAACCATATATTTGGATCTAACCTGAAGATTGATAGCTTTTAGTTGAGGATCAACTGGCAATAATGCTTTTCCAGGATACTTATCTTCCAAATACTAGCAAAAGTAGCACAAAATAGAGAAGCTAATTATTAGAAGATTTCGTTCTCTGAGATATACTCCAATACCTTTCATATTATCTGTTGCTTTAGGATATAATACAAGAATTAAGGAAATGATAGAGTTGTATGGATTCAGAAGAAAATTGAATAATTCCAACAAGACAGGGGTATATATAAAAAAATATTATTTAATACTTCTTTAATTTACTAAAGTGACAATTTGACGCGAGTTTGCTTCAATTTGAGGTTGGCTCACAATCAACCTAAGGATTAAGCACAATTAACACAGCAATTAGGACCATAAAACAATAACTAAACAAAGCAAAAACAAGCTAATCAAAGAGAGTACTAGAAAAATTTCCAAAAACACCAGGGATCACTCATTGAATTCTGCTCCAAATTGTTCCCAACTCAAAGAGGATGAACCAAGCACAAATTTAATCCAAACATGTTTTCTTAGTTCAAATTTGAGAACAAAATTTTGAACCGAAAATTCACCGGACACCTTGGAACTTCTGACCAAAATCTCCAATCAGATCAAATTCAATTTGAAACGATAAAAGTATTTCCAAGCAACAGGTAATAAAGAATCTAAAGTAGAAATTAACACGAAGAATACTAACCAACAAAATGGCAAATGAATCCGAAACTACCACATCACCATCTACCACCACCGGAACATAATGAAGTGGATTTAATTTCTCAAACTCTACAAAACAATACATAACATCCATTAGATGGTTGATCATGTGTTGAGAATCTCACATGCCGAGTTAGGCCCAAACCCAAATTCTAACATGAATCAGAGCCTGGTGACGCTCCCGATGTCCAGTTAGAAAACTCATATTCATCCAATCATATAGGCATCCAGCAACAATTCTCATACTATGCACCTAGATGCACGATGCAAGGTATACTCTATTATTAAAACTAGGTAGTTTTATTAAGAATGATTCTCATTTAATTTGGATGGATCAGATTCTAACTCTGTTATTAGAACTAGGTAATAACATAGTGTACACGATGCAAGGTGTATCCGGGAGCATACTACAGTATATTAATTTGCCAAGTATTTTACTAATTGAACAATTGAATTTATTCCATCAATGACTAAAAAATATAGTATAATTAAATGGAAAACAGAGATTAGGAGAAAATAGAACCTGGGGTTAAATGCTCTCCTTTTGGGAGATTTACTGCTCTATACTCATAAGAAAGCCCTGCAATTTTTCAAATTACCAAATAAATCAGAAAAAATAGAAAAAAAAAGGCCAATAATTAAGTAAAATGAGGGAATTTTTTTTGTTTTTGATTGAGACCTTTAACATTCAAGGCAAAACGGACGCGCCATGCGCAGGAGCTCTGCCAAAAGGAGTAAAGTATGAGCTTGTTGGAAGAAGCTGATGATGAGCTTGAGCTGCTCATATTTGCAGTGAATTGGAAGAAGAAGAAGAAGAAGAAGAAGAAGAAGTTTTCTGTGCTAAGAAGCCAAAAGGAAAACTAAAGTGAAAATCTTCTCTCTCTTCTCTCTCTCTTCACTTCATTGAATTTGACTTGTTTGTTCTGTTTTCTCTTCTCTCTATGTGATAGATAGGGAATCCCACCGAACAACACGTTCTCTCACGTGTATGAAAGCCATGCTACACTCGTCAATGCATGGTAACTTTAAGAAAAAGAAAGAAAATTCCTCAAACTCAAACTTTGTTCCAACAATGTTTAAAAAGTCGCATTGAAAATTGAACCGATCAAATTATTAATTTATTGAATCGATTAAATTACTTATCGAATTAAATAATATAATAAATATATAATATTATAAATATATATTAATAATTCATCTACATATATATTATACATCAATTAGTATTAAATATAATTAAAAAATATTATAAATTTATTAATTTAAAAAATATATAGAAAATAACAAGTTTTAATGAAAAATTTATAAAAGATTCAAAAATTGGTTCAACCAGTTCATATGATTGATCTGACCAATCCAACTAATTAGTTCAAATGATTTTTGACCAAGTAGGATCAGTTCAATTTTTAACTAGTTTTTTAGGAAAACCAAACTGATAGAGTTTGGTTCCTAGTTAAGCCTGTTGTACCAGCTAATTCAGTCCGGCTTTCTCAACACTAGTTCCAACTATTATCTCCGATAAAAAATATAAGTCATTTTAGTTCAATTAGATTGTCAAAATTATGAGTTATTTAACACTTTACAATGTATATTATTTGTATGGTTCCCAATTTTATCTTCTTTAATTTATTTATTATCTTATATTTCCCTTTTCGTCTCTCATTATTTATTGAGGAATAAAATAGATATCTTACCTAAAAAATTCATTTGCAAAGTAAAAAAAGACTATATTCTTGAATTGAGATAGTATTAAACAAGGTGTATTGATTACCCTTATTTTCTTCTTCATTTGGTTTGGCAAAAAAGAAATAATTAAACAGGTTAACTTTCGACTGATAAAAGTGCGATATGCAATTAAAAGTATATATTTTAAACTTATGAGGCTATAAATAAAGTAATTTTCGAAGTGATATACCATCTATCTATATCCTTATATATTGAGCAAGAGAGAGGAGGATAGAGAAGCAGATGAAATGAATGAATTTGTATAATTAAAAATCACAAAATAAATACTTCTTTGTTTGTACAAGAGGACTTACATTTTTTACCATCTATTCAACTAAGAAAGGACTTATATTTCTGGCCGTAGGTAGTATATGCGACTCCTGTTTCACTACTTTTAAAAATAAAATTGTCCAAACACGTCATATTCTTCAAATTAAGTTAGTTTGGGTATATAAGTACTAGTTTGAATCAAATATTTCAATTATGTAATTCATATTTGAAAAGAATTATGTATTCGAACAATTTTATCTTATAATTGGTACTGTACATGTTGCAAGTACTATTTTTTTTGGGTAATAGTTGCATTTCTCCGTCAAAATTAGTCTTGTTTTGTGGCGATGTACTGAGTTAAGTTACATAACTTAGTTATTTTGAGACTTAAGTAAAGAGTTGATAGATATTTTAAGAGAACTTTATTTCTAAAAAAACTAGTTAATCTAGTGATAAATAAGTAAAATATTTTATTAGCCACCAAATTTATGCTTCTTTTTTTATATGAGTTCATGGCACATGATTGATCTGATAAACTTATAGTTAAACCTTATAAGAGATGTGACTTGGATATTTTGACTGAGCTAAAATTTAATTTTATCCATCAATCTTGTGTAGTTTTAATTTAATACACATTTTAGCTTTGGATAATTTTTATAAATGGTACGATATAACCTAATAAACATGACATATTTGTCTTTGTCTGATTTATAGATTAATAGTAGGTTTATCCTTATCTATTTAGTCGTACTTCAAAGCATGTATAGTCACTCTCTGACTAAAATGGTATCTCCGAGTTTGTTTAAAGAAAGAAAAAAAATATTTTGTCTAATTTTTTTTCTTTTTTGGCAAAATTTATAGGGTCCTTACCATCATTGAAAGAAATCATGGGTACTAGGTTAAATTTCTTAAAGAATAGGGACTATATAAAAATTTTCAGGAATCCTGGGCCTTTATAGGCAATTACCACAAAAATATCTCCCGCCGTATCGGCCGTATATATACTTATAGGGTTTAACATCACGTTCTGAATCAAAACCCCATTTCCCCTCTTCGGCTCTTCCCCTTCCGTCTATTCGAAAATAATACTCTTCAAGAAGCCCATAATTTTGGTCGAATCCTGGAAAATTTATAATATTTTATACTTCACGAATGGCTTTTTGGGGTCAGTTATTGTTCTTCGTCTTCAATTTCATGCCTTTCGGTTATTTTATATGTTTTTATCTGTTGACAGTAATTTATCCCGATTAAAGCCCTATTAAGAATATTCTGTGCTATTTTAATCGTTTCTGTAAATTTTTCAGGAATTGAAATAAAACCGGGGAATCCTGTTACTCATTCGTTCGATAGAGTGAGACGGAGGCTTCGGATTTCTCAGGTGTTTTTAATTTTGAAACTGTTTTTACGTATATATCTGAGGAAACTCTAAATAGAATGCGTCGGTGCTTATATCTATTGAATTCTTTTTCCTGTTGAGGCTGAATTACGTTTATATGTCAACCTGAGCTTAAAAATCCAGTGATTTGAGATTTTTTGTTGTTTTAGGTAGTAGCAATACTATGTTGGGGTATGTTAGATGAATATCGAAACATATTCTGGAAAATTGGAAATGTTTGTAAAAATGCACGAAATTTTTACAAGTATCAGTTATTGTTAAACCCCAAAAAAAAAAAAAAAATGTAAGTTGATATTTAAGATGTCTTCCTAATGCTATTCTTTGATTGTTTAGGCAACTCTTGGAATTGGATCAGTGATGAAGAAGGTTTTAGTGCAGTGTAATGTAGGCAATAAATATCCTGTTTTTCTGTGTGCACTGCTGCCTGATAAAACAGAATCCTGCCATTTGGATTTGGAATTTGAGGAACAGGATGATGTGGTTTTCTCTGTCATTGGTCCCCGTAGTGTTTATCTCACTGGATATTATGTGAGTGACAGTCGGCATCCGGGCCTAGGCAGTGATACGTATCCTTCTTTGTGGTATGATTTTTAGAATTAGTTTGCTTACCTTTCTTGGTTTTTTATAAGTGCTCAGAGGCTGCAAGAAAAATGGGGCAGCTATGAATGATATCTTTAGCAGCTTTGTTGATCAAGACTAAGAATTTTGATGTGTTATCATCATTATTCACTCTCAAGGTCTTCTTAAAGTATTTAGTTAGATGCTGCAAAATTTTAATTTCCTTTACATGATAAAAAAGTGAGACATATGGTGAGGATATTGCAAACACTGAGTCAGAGGAATCAAAGTGTCAAACTGATGAGGATAGTTTTGATGATAGCTTTATTGATGATGATGATGATCTAGAAGTTTTTCCACCTTCACCTGTTTCAAGTGATAAAGGTATGTTAGGCATTTTAAATTGTAATTTCTCTTTTTAGAATTGTAGATATTTCAGAGAAGTTATTTCTTATTAAATGATTCTGTGTTGAGGCTTAATTTGGATACTTATTGTACAGAAAAACTATCAGTGTTTGAGAATTTGATGAGTGTAAGTCAGATCATAGTTCAAAGTACATATTACTCTTCTCTCAATCTCCTATCAAGTTGAAGTATATTCATCATTAGCTCCTAAGTTGTTACAAATGTATTTTTGTAGTGAAACTTCCAAACCTACATTATAGAGACCAGCCTGATGATCCACATATTTTATTATGCTCTATGATTATTTGGTGGTATTCTTTTTTGAGTTTGTGGATCACTCTTTTTGGCATGGTGTGTGTGCAGTCCTTGTAACTGTTGGGTTATAGAAGGATAAGATGGGCTTTAAGGGGAAAACTTTTCTAATGTTGTAATGTAAATGTGAAGGGTGTGTGTTAGGTTTATAAGTAGCTCAAGGCCATTGACCTGCAATGGTACAAGATTATAAAGTTGAGTGTTTAATATGTAAGTATAGTGCCGAGAACCCTGTTGGTTTAAACTTTGCTGTTTATTGCAATGTATTCCTCTATTTTGGTCTACTGTTTTTTCTGCTCCTCCTGAGCATGAAGCATTTTTATGTGTCCTGTTGGTATTATGTTTGTGAAGATTATGAAGCTTGCCTACATGATGCTTTTGCATAACTAGTGGTGTTAGCTCTCTAATGTCAGTTCAACAGATCAGATTGCTAGTTATATCTGGTCCCATGGACATTTGGGTTTGAATTTGTTAAATTGAGGCATGGCTCAGTTAATACTTATGCTTTCCCCTGTGTCTCATTTTTGGGATGTACTTCTCTTTTGTTTGTCATCTATATCTGTGAAGTTTAGTTATCATAAGTTTATTTCTTTTAATTCAGCTGATGAGGATATGCCAGATAAAAATAACATGACAGAGTGCAAAGTTATCCGTAAACCGCGAAGAAAGAGAACCCAAGTAATTGATTCTGATGACTCCACTTCTTGGCAAAGTGAAGAAGAAGACAACTTTATTTTATCGGTACTTAAAAAGGATGTGAGGACAACTGTTTCAGAAGTAGCAGAAAAAAATGGTCAGGAGAAAGGTGGTAAGACAGAAGATGGTGCCACTTCTGATGGTGTATCAGATAAAGCACCTGATGGTCTGTTGATGCATAGGGAAGCAGAAAGGTATATATGTATGTCACACATGTAGTCTTGTGACAACAAAACCATCACTACGTTGCTGAAACTATCTGGCACATGGATAGGCTTACAATAACATGACTCATTATTCATCTCCTTTTCCCACCAGTAGGGGGGAGAAGGAAGGACAGAGTCCACACACGCATGCACATGACACGCACAATAAAGAAAAAGAGCCCCGAATGTAGTTTCTGAACTTTCACTGATCTGACTGCTTGCTCTTTCATTGATGTTTGTTACAGCTTGTGCCGGGTTTAGCCTCCACATTATTTTTTGATAACTTTGTAAACGCCCCACAACACCCCCCCCCCCCCCCGGTTATTTCTGGCAGTAGAAGGGCACTGAATTTATTTCACATATTCATTCTTATGATATGATTGTCGCTTGAATATTCAAGCTTAGTCTGAAGCTCTGTGGATCATCCACTGATTGTTTGCTTTTATCATTTGGGGGGAAACACACAAACAGGAAAAACCTACAGGATAATGTATTGGTTCCTTCTAATGAAGTCAAATCAGATAAAGAGATAGAGCCAATGAGAAGCTGGGAAGGTCCGACAAAAGAGGCTGAAACTCTGGAAGATAATTTTGTTAACCATAATGATGGCCCTGTTGATGGTAAATCACAGGTAAAGAATGAAAAGGTTGACAACAGTGAGAATCTGGTTGTCCATGATGAAGATAAGAGGTAAAACCCTGCAATCTTCTGAGTCTGTTCTGTTTGATCCACTTATACATGTATTAGCACCAATAGATATTGTTCTTATGCATATGACTCATGTGTATAGCAGAGATGCAGTTGCTGTCCATGTTCTAGCAATTTGGATCGATTTCTCCCCTCTACTTTATAAAACTAGCCGAAGCATATACTTTTTTTTGCAAAATGCTTTAACACATGACACCACTGTGAATGAATGGGGGCTCTCATTGTCAATGAGGTTCAGATTTAAAATGTGCAACTCTGATCTTATAGGCAATGGTTTAGATCTAATTGTGTTGTACAAGTTTTCGTAGCATTGAAACCTGAAAAGAGATAGTTTACGATTTGTTATTTCATATTTTAGAATATTGCAAGATGAAAATAAGTATGTTATGAGAGTTTTTTCAATATTTTCTTTAAGATGAGAAGTGCTTGATTTTGATAAACTCAGAATAATATTACCTTTTCATACTTCGAGAACGGCATTGGTTTCAGGAATACATCGGAATTATTTTGGAGAAATATGTCAACTAAATCTGTTTATATTGTATCTTCTAAATCCACATTGCTGTTATTTGTAATATTATCCTTAATGGTCTTCTTTTTGATAAATACCTTAATTGTCAATTACAAACATTCAATTAAGTTTCTTCCTAACAGTTTTCACAAGTGTTCCATGCATGTCTTGAGCTTGTCTGAGGCTTCCAGTCTTGTTATTTATATCTCTCCAGCTTGCAACAGTATATAAACACCATACCTTATTTGCATGTTTAAGTGGATCAGATGGATTGGAGGTGATCGGGTGCCTGGTCCTACCCTTGCTCGAGAAAGTTTTTATATGTACCTTATTTTAAATTAGTTTTTTACCGTACAAATACAGGAAGTTGAATATCTTTCTACTTTTCTTCCTTCTAGTGAACCTGGTCCTGTGAGCAAAAAAAAGTCAAAGAGGAAAAGAAGAGATAAATCTCATGAAGTGAATGAGAAAGCCATCAAAGAGGACGAATCACTTCAAATTGTGGCTGTGGCTGATAGTAAGTCCCAAGAGCCTCTTCAGTCAGATAAAGATGCCCAGAGACCAACTATTCAAGGGTATGGTGGTTCTTTTGAGTGATTTTATTCTTTCACTTTCTTTTCCTTTTCATTTTCATTCCTTGAAAATTCCATCTATACTTTCAAGCACCATTGACTTTAAGTAGTGGGTCTTGTCAGAGTCTAAAAGATCAAATTATAATCTTTGAACGTGCTTTTCACTAGCAGGGATTCTAGTTTATTTCTACCTCCTGCTGAGATCTCCGAAAATCACCAAAACCCAAAGAAGAGAAGGAAAGGTGGTACTGGAGAGAGGTCTCTTGGAAGTAATGATGGTACCTGCGATGACGATCTTGTGGGGGATCATTTCAAGCAACAGGAGCTAGAGGGTAGCAAAATGAATGAGGATCTACCTGCAACAACAGAAGAATGTTGGATACCGACTGATAGGTGAAAAGTTTCCAGTTTTTTCTCTCTTCTTTTCTTTTCATTTTTTTTTGTTGAAGAAAATTTTAAATATAGTTTAGACCTGGTACTAACTCTTGAATTCTTCCATTTGTAGGGCCTCTGATCCAGTGGCTGAGGGATGCAAACTTAAGAAAGCAAAAAGGAAGAAAAAGAAGGACAATGCTTGTGAGATCGATGCAAACTTGAACACTGGATCATCCATTTTATCCGAGAATGAGAACATAAATTCACCCATGAAACTTGAAGAAAGGAATGATGAAACTGAGACATCTAAAACAAGGACATTGTCCAATGGATTAACTATTGAGGAGTTGACACCGGGTGAAAAGGATGGAAAGGTAGCTACTGTGGGAAGAAAGGTAAGTTCCTCTTTTGCTCTATGTTCTCATATGCCACTACTGTTTCTATTCATTCATAAGAAACTGAAAACTGAACTTTGTGCTTATATGCAAAATGATCCAGGTCAAAGTTTTCTACACTGCAAAGCTAAGGGATAATGGACATGTTTTCGACTCAAATATAGGAAAATCTGCCTACAAGTTTCGTCTAGGTATGAAAAGACAAGAACCTGCCCCCTCTTGTCCTATCAGAAAGTAAAACCCGAAAACCAAAATCAGGAATTTTCTTTATTTAAATGATGAAATTAAATTTCGTTGTGTTTTCTTTGTTCAGGGGATGAAACAATCATTGATGGATGGAATATTGGTCTTGAAGGTATTTGCTCTTAAAACTCAAAAATCACTTGTTCCTTTTCTTCTTTTACATCTAATATATAATATTTAACCACATTTTTACGTATAAAATGTCCAGGAATGCGAGTTGGTGGGAAAAGGAGACTTATAATACCACCATCAATGGGGTATATGCTTCTTAGTTTTCCATGTTTCTCTATTGTCGATTTCTTCCATCTGCAATATAGTATCCATTCATCTTTTCCACATTTGAATTAGAGAAATTAGTTATAAATAACTTTGAATAATTTTAGTTTTTCGGTTTATAATCTGTTTATAACGACAAACTTTGATTTAATCTTTTTCTAGTCATGAATTTTTTTTTTTTCTTTTAGAAATAGCCATGAACTATTAGTTATGTCTAAGAGGTAAAAAATAGTTTATGCTTAAAAAAAGATAAAAATAAAAGTTTGTAAGTATAAATAGAAAATTAAAAATAGTTTATGGTGAGAAAAAGATAAAATAAAATTTTATAGTTATAAATTAAAAAGTTAAAATTGTCATTTTTCTTTGAATTATTACATAATTTGACTATTGTATAATACTGAGAATCACCTTATGTTTGTGCCTTTTGGTGCAGTTTTGGACTACAAGGAGGTGGAGAAAATATACCACCAAACTCGTGGTTGGTATACGAGGTTGAATTGGCTGGTGCTCGTTAATATGCCCATCATCATCGCTACATTCTTTTTCCTTCAATAAAGAGGCAGAGTTACATGATAGGTCTCTCAAGTGAAAAATGCCACTTGCTGTCCGTTTAAGGTTGAGAAAAAGGATAAGAAAGGGAATCGGCTCAACTTTGTTTTGTTTGATGAGTTTTTCTGCTAAAGATTAATATCGTTATAAAGAACAAAAGTCCAATGCCACAAAAGGTATTGATGGATTTCGTTTTCTCTAATTTGCTCATGTGAAATTCGAACCGTGAGTTAATTAATATGTAAGTGAATTAAATTTTGTCCAAGAAAAAATTGTCTTGAAAAACTTGAAAAGAATTTTTGGACATTTTTTCGAGTTATAGTGATTCTTTGCTAACATTTTTGCATGAAAATTATGTTCAGAAAGCTATAAAAAAATTGGTAAATTTTTATTCAAAAAATTGTTCAAAACGATTTTGAATATTTTCTATATTGTATAAATAAACCAAACAAAGTATTATTTTTCATTAAAACTTGAATTCGTGTTCTAATCATCACTTTTTTTTATGAAATTTAGGTCCGAAAAAAGATTTTCAAAAAAATTGTTCAAAATGATTCTAAATGTTTTTCATTATGTATAAATGCACCAAACGAAGCATCATTTTTCCATTAAAGCCCGAATTTGTATGCTAATTATCACATTTTTTACAAAATTTAAGTCTGAAAAAATATTTTCCAAAAAAATCTCATAAATGAAGTATTTCTTTCCCATTAAAGCTCGAATTCGTGTGTTAATTATTACATTTTTTAATAAATTCAGGTCCGAAAAATGTTCTCAAAACGATTCTGAGTGTTTTTTAAGATGTACAAATACACCAAACGAAGTATCACTTTCGCATTAAAGTCCGAATTCGTGAGTTAATCATCATGTTTTTTACAAAATTTAGGCCTGAAAAAAAGTTCTCTAAAAAATTGCTCAAAATAATTTTTAATAATTTTCATGTTGTATAAATAAACCAAATAAAGTACCACTTTTCTATTAAAGTTCGAATTCGTGTGTTAATAGTCACGCTTTTTAAAAAATTTATGTTTGAAAAAGCGCTCTCCAAAAAATTGCTCAAAACGATTATGAATGTTTTTCATGTTGTATAAATAAACCAAACGAAGAAATCACTTTCCATTAAAGCCCGAATTCATGTGCTAATCATTAAGTTTTTTACAAAATTTAGGTACCAAAAAATGTTATCCGAAAAATATCTCAAAACGATTCTGATGTTTTTCATGATGCAAAAATACATCAAACGAAGTATCACAGCCCGAATTTGTGTGCTAATTATCACCTTTTTTACAAAATATAGGTCCAAAGAAAAGTTCTCCAAAAAATAGCTCAAAACAACTCTGAGTGTTTTTCATGATATACAAATACACCAAACGAAGTATGTCTTTACCATTAAAGCCAAATTCTTGATCTAATCATCACGTTTTTTACAAAATTCAGGCCCGAAAAAAAGTTCTCCAAAAAATTGTTCAAAACGATTTTTAATATTTTTCATGTTGTATAAAAAAACCAAATGAATTATCACTTTCTTATTAAAGCCCGAATTCGTGTGCTAATCATAATGCTTTTTACAAAATTTAGGTCCGAAAAAAAAGCTAAAAAAAAATTGCTCAAAACGATTCTGAATGTTTTTAATGTTGTATAAATAAACCAAACGAAGTATCACATTCCTATTAAAGCCCGAATTCATGCGCTAATCATCACGTTTTTTACAAAATTTAGTTTCAAAAAAATGATCTCCGAAAAATATCTCAAAACGATTACGATTGTTTTTTTAATGATGTAAAAATACACCAAACGAAATATCACTTTCCTATTAAAGCCCTAATTTGTGTGCTAAACATAACGTTTTTTACAAAAATTTAGGTCCGGAAAAATGTTCTCTAAAAAATATCTCAAAACGATTCTGAATATTTTTCATGACGTACAAATACACCAAACGAACTATTACTTTCCAATTAAAACTTGAATTCGTGTGCGAATCATCACGTTTTTTTACAAAATTTAGATCCGAAAGAAAGTTCTCCAAAAAATTGCTCAAAATGATTCTGAATGTTGTTCATGTTGTATAAATAAATCACACGATGTATCACTTTCCAATTAAAGCCCGAATTCGTGTGCTAATCATCACGTTTTTTACAAAATTTAGGTAAAAAAAAGCCCTCCAAAAAAATGCTCAAAACGATTTTGAATGTTTGTTATGATTATAAATAAACCAAACGAAGTATCACATTCCCATTAAAGCCCGAATTCGTGTGCAAATCATCACGTTTTTTACAAAATTTAGGTCTGAAAAAACTTATGCAAAAAATTGCTCGAAATGATTCGAATGTTTCTTAATGTTATATAAATAAGTCAAACGAAGTATCACTTTCTCATTAAAACCCGAAGTCGTGAGCTAATCATCATGTTTCTTACAAAATTTAGGTCCGAAAAAATGTTATCCAAAAATATCTCTAAACAAATCTGACTGTTTTTCATGATGTACAAATACACCAAACGAAGTATCACTTTCCAATTAAAGCACGAATTCATATGTTAATCATCACATTTTTACAAAATTTAGGTCCAAAGAAAGTTTTTCAAAAAATTGATCAAAACGATTGTGAATGATTTTTATGATATACAAATATACCAAACGAAGTATCTTTTTCCAATTAAAGCCCGAATTCGTGTGCTAATCATCACGTTTTTTACAAAATTTAGATCCGAGAAAATATCCCCTAAAAAAATCTGAAAACGATTCTTATTGTTTTTTATGATGTGCAAATACACCAAATGAAGTAACACTTTCCAATTAAAGCCCGAATTTGTGTGCTAATTATCACGTTTTTTACAAAATTTAGGTCCAAAAAAACTCTTCCAAATAATTGATCAAAACGATTCTGAATGTTTTTCATATTGTACGAAAAAATCAAAAGAAGTATCAGTTTCCCCTTAAAGTCCAAGTTCGTGTGATAATCATCACTTTTTTTAATAAATTTAGGTCCGAAAAAAAGGTTTCCAAATAATTGCCAAACAATTCGAAATGTTTTTCATGATTTACAAATACACTAAATAAAGTATCATTTTCCAATTAAAGCCCTAATTCGTATGTTAATCATCACGTTTTTTACAAAATTTAGGTCCAAAAAAAAGTTCTGCAAAAAATTGCTCAAAACGATTAATGTTTTAATGCTGTATAAATAGACCAAAAGAAATATCACTTTTTCATTAAAGCCCGAATTTGTGTGCCAACCATAACGTTTTTTTACAAAATTTAGGTTCGAAAAAATGTTCTCCAAAAAATATCTCAAAATGATTCTGACTGTTTTTCAAGATGTCCAATTACACCAAAAGATGTATCACTTACCAATTAAAGCCTGAATTCTTGTGCTAATTATTACGCTTTTTACAAATTTTAGGTTCGAAAAAAAACCCTCCGAAAAAGTGCTCAAACCGATTCTGAATGTTTTTTCATGTTGTATAACTAAACCAAATGAAGTATCACATTCCCATTAAAACCCGAATTTCTATGCTACTCATCACGTTTTTTAAAAAATTTAGATTCGAAAAAATGTTCTCCAAAAAATATCTCAAAACGATTCTAACTGTTTTTCATAATGTACAAATACACAAAACGAAGTATCACTTTCCATTAAAGCCCGAATTCGTGTACTAATCATCACGTTTTTTATAAAATTTTGGTCTGAAAAGAGATCTCAAAAAAATTGCTCCAAAAGATTCTGAATGTTTTTTTATTTTGTATAAATAAATCAAGCAAACTATCACATTCCCATTAAAGCTCGAATTTGTGTGCTAATCATCACTTTTTTACAAAATTTATGTCCGAAAAAAATCTCAAAACGATTCTGACTGTTTTTCATGATGTATAAATAAACCAAATGAACTATCACTTTCCCATTAAAGCGCGAATTTGTGAGCTAGTCATCACGGTTTTTACAAAATTTAGATTTGAAAAAAAGTTTTCTAAAAAATTCCTCAAAACGATTCAAAATGTTTTGTATGTTGTATAAATAAACGAAACGAAGTATCACTTTCCTATTAAAATCTGAATTCGTGTGCTAATCATCACATTTTTTAGTAAATTTAGGTCCGGAAAAAAGTTCTCCAAAAAATTACTCAAAAACTATTCAGAATTTCTTTTTCATGTTGTATAAATAAACAAAACGAACTATCACATTCCCATTAAAGCCCGAATTCGCGTGATAATCATCATGTTTTGTATAAAATTTAGGAATGAAAGGATGTTCTCCGAAAGATATCTCAATACGATTCTAATTATTTTTCATGATGTACAAATATATAAAACGAAGTATCTTCTTCCCATTACTGCTCGAATTCGTGAGCTAATCATCGCGTTTTTTACAAAATTTAAGTCCGAAAAAATGTTATCCAGAAAATATCTCAAAACAATTCTAAATGTTTTTTTTTATGTACAAATATACCAAGCGAAGTATCACTTTCCAATTATAGACTAAATTCTGGTGCTAATAATCACGTTTTTTACAAAATTTAGGTCCGAAAAAAGGTTTTCAAAAAAATTGCTCAAAACGATTTTGAATGTTTTAATGTTGTATAAATAAACCAAACAAAGTATCATTTTCCTATCAAAACTCGAAGTCGTGAGCTAATCATCACATTTTCTACGAAATTGAGGTCTGAAAAAAAGTTTTCCAAAAAATTGTTCAACACAATTCTGAAAGTTTTTCATATTGTATAAATAAACCAATAGAAGTATCACATTCTCATTAAAACCGGAATTTGTGTGCTAATCATCACGCTTTTTACAAAATTTAGGTTTGAAAAAATCTCTCCACACAAGTGCTCCAAACGATTCTGGATGTATAAATAAAATAAACGAACTATCACATTCCCAAGAAAGCCCAAATTCGTATGCTAATCAAGACGACTTTTACAAAATTTAGGTCTGAAAAAAGCTCTCCAAAAAATTGTTCCAAACGATTTTGAATTTTTTTTTTTGTGTATAAATAAACCAAACGAAGTATCACTTTTCCATTAAAGCCCGAATTCCTGAGCTAATCATCACATTTTTTACAAAATTTAGGTCCGAAAAAAAGTTATCCAAAAAATTGCACAAAACGATTCTGAATGTATTTCATGTTGTATAAATAAACCAAACAAAGTATCACTTTCCCGTTAAAGCAGAATCCGTGAGCTAATTATAACATTTTTTACAAAATTTAAGTCTGAAGAAAAGGTCTCGAACAAAATTGCTCAAAACGATTTTGAATGTTTTTCATTTTGTAAATAAACCAAACGAAGTATCACTTTCCAATTAAAGCTCGAATTCATGTGCTAATCATCACGTCTTTTACAAAATATAGGTTCGAAAAAAAGTTTTCCAAAAAATTTCTCAAAATGATTCTGAATGTTTTTTATGTTGTATAAATAAGCTAAACGTAGTATCATTTTCCTATTAAAGTCCGAATTCGTGAGCTAACTATCACTTTTGTTATAAAATTTTTTGTTCGAAAAAAAAATTTTCCAAAAAATTGCTGAAAATGATTCTGAATGTTTTCATATTGTATAAATAAACCAAACGAGGTATCACTATCTCAGTAAAGCCCGAATTCGTATGCTAAATCACGTTTTTTGCCAAATTTAGGTCCAAAAATGTGTTCTCGAAAAAAATTGCTCAAAACGAGTATGAATGTTTTTCATATAGTATAAATAAACCAAAAGAAGTATCACTTTCCTCTTAAAGCCCAAATTCCTGTGATAATCATTACGCTTTTTACAAAATTTTGTTCCGAAAAAATATTTTCCAAAAAATTGCTTAAAATAATTCTAAATGATTTTCTTGATGTACAAATACACTAAATGAAGCTCATTTTTCCATTAAAACCCAAATTCAAGAGCTAATCATCATGTTTTTTTACAAAATTTAGGTCTAAAAAAACTCTCCAAAAAAGTGCTCCAAACGATTTTGAATGTTTTTATGTTGTATAAATAAAACAAACAAACTATAACATTCCTATTAAAGCCCAAATTCGTGTGCTTATCATCACGTTTTTTTACAAAATTTAATTCTGAAAAAATATTCTCCGAAAAATAACTCAAAACGATTCTTACTGTTTTTCATGATGTATAAATAAACCAAACGAAGTATCACGTTCCCATTAAAGCCCGAATTCATGAGCTAATCATCACGTTTTTTAAAAAATTTAGGTCCAAAAAAAATTTTCTAAAAAATTGCTCAAAACGATTATAATTGTTTTTCATATTATATAAATAGACTAAAAGAAATATCGCATTCCCATTAAAGCTCGAATTCGTGTGCTAATCATTACGTTTTTTACAAAATTTCAGTCCGAAAAAAAATTTTCCAAAACATTGCTCAAAACGATTCAGACTGTTTTTTATGATGACAAATACACAAAACGAAGTATCATCTTCCAATTAAAGCCGAATTCGTGAGCTAATCATCACGTTTTTTAAAAAATTTAGGTCTGAAAAATTGTCCTCCAAACAATATCTCAAAATGATTCTGAATGTTTTTCATGATATATAAATACACCAAACGAAGTATCACCTTCCCATTAAAGCCATAATTCATATGCTAATTATCACGTTTTTTACAAAATTTAGGTGTGAAAAAAAGTTTTCCGAAAAATTGCTCAAACGATTCTGAATGTTTTTAATGTTGTATAGATAAATCAAACGAAGTATAACTTTCTCATTAAAGTGCAAATTCGTGTGCAAATCATCACATTTTTTAAAAAATTTAGGTCCGAAAAAATGTCAAAAAAATATCTCAAAACGATTCTGAATGTTTCTCATAATTTACATATACAATAAACGAAGTATCACTTTCCAATTAAAACCCGAATTCGTGTGCTAATCATCACGCTTTTTGCGAAATTTAGGTTCGAAAAAAAGTTTTCTAAAAGATTGCTTAAAACGATCCTGAATGTTTTCATGTTATATTAATAAACCAAACGAACTATCACTTTCCAATTAAAGTCGCATTCGTGTGCTAATCATCACGTTTTTAACAAAACTTTTGGTCCGAAAAAAGGTTTTTCAAAAAATTGCTCAAAACGATTCTGAGTGTTTTTCATTATGTACAAATACACAAAACGAAGTATCACCTTCCCATTAAATCCCGAATTCATAAGCAAACCATCATGTTATTCAAAAAATTTTGGTCCAAAAAAATGTCCTCCAAAAAATATCTCAAAACTATTCTGAATGTTTTTTGCATGATGTACAAATACACTAAACAAAGTATTACCTACCCATTAAAGCCAAAATTTGTGTGCTAATTATCACGTATTTTACAAAATTTAGGTCCGAAAAAAAGTTTTCAAAAAAATTGCTCAAAACGATTCTGAATGTTTTTCATTTGTATAAATAAACCAAATGAAGTATAACTTTGCCATTAAAGAGTAAATTCGTGTGCAAAACATCACGTTTTTTACAAAATTTATGTCCGAAAAAATGTTCTCCAAAAAATATCACAAAGCGATCATGAAAGCTTTTCATTATGTACATATACATCAAACGAAGTATCACTTTCCAATTCAAGCCCGAATTCGTGTTCAAATCATCACGTTTTTAACAAAATTTAGGTTCGAGATAACGTTTTTCAAAAAATTGCTCAAAACGATTCTGAATGTTTTTCTTATTATATCAATAAACCAAATGAAGTATCATTTTCCCATTAAAGCCCGAATTCATGAGCTAATCATCACAATTTTTTTACAAAATTTAGATCCGAAAAAAAAATTCCAAAAAATTACTCAAAACGATTCTAATTGTTTTTAATATTGTATAAATAAACCAAAAGAAGTATCACATTCCCATTAAAGCCCTAATTCAAGTATTAATCATCATTCTTTTTATAAAATTTAGGTCCCAAAAAAAGCTCTCAAAAAAATTTTTCAAAACGATTCTGAATGTTTTTCATGTTGTATAAATAAACCAAACGAAAAATCACATTCTCATTAAAGCCCAAATTCGTGTGCTTATCATCACGTTTTTTTAAAAATTTAGATCTGAAAAAAAGGTTTCTAAAAAATTGCTCAAAACGATTGTAAATGCTTTTCATGTTGTACAAATAAACCAAACAAAGTATCATTTTCCCATTAAAGCCCGAATTCATGAGCTAATCATCACGTTTTTTAAAAAATTTAGGTCCAAAAAAAATTTTTCTAAAAAATTGCTCAAAACGATTCTAATTGTTTTTCATATTATATAAATAGACTAAAAGAAGTATCACATTCCCATTAAAGCCCAAATTCGTGTGCTAATCATTACGTTTTTTACAAAATTTCGGTTCGAAAAAAAGTATTCCAAAAAATTGCTCAAAACGATTCAGGCTGTTTTTTATGATGACAAATACAAAAAACGAAGTATCACCTTCCCATTAAAACCCGAATTCGTGAGCTAATCAATCACGTTCTTTAAAAAATTTAGTTCCGAAAAATTGTCCTCCAAACAATATCTCAAAACGATATTAAATGTTTTTCATGATGTACAAATACACCAAACGAAGTATCACATTCCCATTAAATCCAGAATTCGTATGCTACTTATCACATTTTTTACAAAATTTAGGTCCGAAAAAAATTTTCCAAAAAATTGCTCAAAAGGATTCTAGTTGTTTTGAATATTGTATAAATAAACTAAAAGAAGTATCACATTCCTATTAAAACCCGAATATATGTACAATCACCATTATTTTTACAAAATTTAGGTCCCAAAAAAAGCCTTCCAAAAAATTTTTCAGAACGATTCTAAATGTTTTTCATGTTGTATAAATAAACCAAACGAAGTATCACTTTCCATTTAAAGTTGAATTCGTGTGTTATTCATCACGTTTTTTTACAAAATTTAGATCAGAAAAAAAGTTTTCCAAAAAATTGCTCAAAACGATTCAAACTGTTTTTTATGATGACAAATATACAAAACGAAGTATCACCTTCCCATTAAAGCCCGAATTCGTGAGCTAATTATCAAGTTTTTTTTTCACAATTTAGGTCCGAAAAAAAGTTTTTCAAAAAATTGCTCAAAACGATTCTAAATGTTTTTCGAGTTGTATAAATAAACCAAATGAAGCATCACTTTCCCATTAAAGCCCGAATTCATGAGCTAATCATCACGTTCTTAAAAAAATTTAGGTCCAAAAAATATTTTCCAAAAAATTGCTCAAAACAATTTTAAATACACCAAACGAAGTATCATCTTCCCATTAAAGCCAGAATACGTGCGCTAATCATCACGTTATTTACAAAATTTATGTGTGAAAAAAAGCTTTCTAAAAAATTGCTCAAAGTGATTCTGAATATTTTTCATGTTGTATAAATAAAGCAAACGAAGTATAACTTTCCCATTGAAGTGCAAATTTGTGTTCATCACATTTTTTAGAAAATTTAGGTCCGAAAAAATGTCCAAAAAATATCTAAAAACGATTCTGAATGTTTTTCATGATTTACATATACACTAAACGAAATATCACTTTCCAATTAAAGCGCGAATTCATGTGCTAATCATCACGTTTTTCACAAATTTTAGGTCAAAAAAAGTTTTCCAAAAAATTGCACAAAACGATTCTGAATGTTTTTCATTATGTATAAATAAACCAAACGAAGTATAACTTTGCCATTAAAGCCCGAATTCATGTGTTAATCATCACATTTTTTACAAATTTAGGTGCGAAAAAAAGTTTTCCAAAAAATTGCTCAAAACGATTCTGAATGTTTTTCATGTTGTATAAATAAACTAAACGAAGCATAACTTTCCCATTAAAGCGCAAATTCGTATGTAAATCATCATGTTTTTTACAAAATTTATGTCCGAAAAAATGACGTAAAAATATCTCAAAACGATTCTGAATTTTTTCATGATTTACATATACACTAAACGAAGTATCACTTTCAATTAAACCCGAATTCGTGTGCTAATCATCACGTTTTTTACAAATTTTAGGTCAGAAATAAAAATTTTCCAAAAAATTGCTCAAAACGATTCTAAATGTTTTTCATTATGTATAAATAAATCAAACGAAGTATCACTTTCCCATTAAAGCCCGAATTCGTAAGCTAATCATCACGCTTTTTGCGAAATTTAGGTCTGAAAAAAAGTTTTCTTAAAAATTCCTCAAAACAATGTTGAATGTTTTTCATGTTGTATTAATAAACCAAACGAAATATCACTTTCAAATTAAAGCCCACATTCGTGTGCTAATCATCACGTTTTTTAAAAAATTTTGGTCCCAAAAAAAGCTTTCCAAAAACTTGCTAAAAACGATTATGACTATTTTTCATGATGTACAAATACACAAAATGAAGTATCACCTTCCCATTAAAGCCCGAATTCATGAACTAATCATCACGTTTTTTAAAAAATTTAGGTACGAAAAAAAGTTTTGCAAAAAATTGCTCAAAATGATTCTGAATGTTTTTCATGTTGTATAAATAAACCAAACGAAATATAATTCTCCCATTAAAGTGCAAATTCGTGTGCAAATCATCACGTTTTTTACAAAATTTAGATCCGAAAATATATTTCAAAACGATTCTAAACGTTTTACATATAAACTAAACGTAATATCACTTTCCAATTAAAACCCGAATTCGTATGCTAATCATCACGTCTTTTACAAAATTTTAGTCTGAAAAAAAATTTTCCCAAATATTACTCAAAACGATTCTAAATGTTTTTCATATTGTATAAATAAACAAAACGAAATATCACTTTCTCGTTAAAGCCCAAATTCGTGAGTTAATCATCATATTTTTTGCAAAATTTAGGTTCGAAAAAAAGTTTTCCAAAAAATTGCTCAAAATGATCCTGAATGTTTTTCGTTTGTATTAATAAATCAAACGAAGTAGCACTTTCCATTTAAAGCCCGCATTCGTGTGCTGATGATCACGTTTTTTACAAAATTTTGGTTCGAAAAAAAGTTTTTCAAAAAATAGCTAAAAACGATTCTGATTGTTTTTCATGACATACAAATACACAAAATGAAGTATCACCTTCTCATTAAAGCCCGAATTCGTGTGCTAATCATCACATTTTTTAAAAAATGGTCCAAAAAAATGTCCCCCCAAAAAATATCTCCAAACGATTCTGAATATTTTTCATGATGTACAAATACACCCAAACGAAGTATCATCTTCCCATTAAAGTCAAAATTCGTGTGCTAATCATCACGTTTTTTAAAAAATTTAGGTCCGAAAAATTTTTTTATTAATAATATCTCAAAACGACTCTGAATGTTTTTCATGATGTACAAATACACTAAACGAAATATCACTTACCAATTAAAGCTCGAATTCGTATGCTAATTATTACGTTTTTTTAAAAATTTAAGTCCGAAAAATGTTTTCCAAAAATTGCTCAAAACGATTCTAAATGTTTTTCAATTGGTATAAATAAACCAAACGAAATATCACTTTCCCGTTAAAGCCATTCGTTGTGCTATTCATCACGTTTTTTACTAAATTTAGGTCGGAAAAAAAGTTCTCCAAAAAATATCTCAAAATGACTCCAACTATTTTTCATTTGTATAAATTAAAAAAAATAAGTATCACTTTCCCCTTAAAGCCCGAATTCGTGTGCTAATCATCACGTTTTTTACAAAATTTCGGTCCAAAAAAAGTTTTCCCAAAAATTGCTAAAAACGATTCTGAATGTTTTTCCTTTTGTATAAATAAACCAAATGAAGTATCATTTTCCCATTAAAGCCCGAATTCGTAAACTAATCATCACGTTTTTTTAAAGAATTTAGGTTTGAAAAAAAGTTTTCCAAAAAATTGCTCAAAACGATTCTGAATGTTTTTCATGTTATATAAGTAAACCAAAGAAATATCATTTTCCCATTAAAGCGCGAAATAGTGTGCTAATCATTACTTTTTACAAAATTTAGGTGCGAAAAAAAATTTTTCTAAAAAATTGCTCAAAACGATTCTAAATATTTTTCATTATGTACAAATACACCAAACGAACTTTTACATTCTCATTAAAGTTCGAATTCGTGAGCTAATCATCACGTTTTTAATGTTTTTCATGATGTAGAAATACACCAAACGAAGTATAACTTTCCTATTAAGGCGTGAATTCGTGGGCTAATTATCACGTTTTTTACAAAATTTAGGTCCGAAAAAATGCTCTCCAAAAAATATCTCAAAACGATTTGAATGTTTTTCATAATGTACATATACACCAAACGAAGTATCACATTCCCATTAATGACCGAGTTCGTGAGCTAATTATTACGTTTTTTACCAAATTTAGGTCCGAAAAAAGTTATCCAAATAATTTCTCAAAACGATTCTTAATGTTTTTATGTTGTATAAATAAACCATACAAAATACCACTTTCCCTTTAAAGCCCGAATTCGTGTGCCAATCACCACGTTTTTACAAAATTTAGGTCCGAAAAAATGTCCTTCAAAAAATATCTCAAAACATTTATGAATGTTTTTCATGATGTACAAATACACGAAAGGAAGTATCACTTTCCCATTAAAGCCCGAATTCGTGTGCTAATCATCACGTTTTTTACAAAATTTAGCTTCGAAAAAAAAAATCTCCAAAAAATTGTTCAAAACTATTCTAAATGTTTTTCATGTTGTATAAATAAACTAAACAAAATATAACTTTCCTATGAAAGCGTGAATTCGTGTGCTAATCATCACATTTTTAACAAAATTTAGGTCCGAAAAAATATTCTCCAAAAAATATCTCAAAACGATTTTGAATATTTTTCATAATGTACATATATACCAAACGAAATATCACTTTCCAATTAAAACCCAACTTCGTGAGCTAATCATCACGTTTTTTACAAAATTTTGGTGTGAAAAAAGTTTTCAAAACATTTGCTCAAACTGATTCTAAATGTTTTTCATATTGTATACATAAACTAAAAGAAGTATCACATTCCCAGTAAAGGCCGAATTCGTGTGCTAATCATCACGCTTTTTACAAAATTTAGGCCCGAAAAAAAACTCTCCAAAAACTTTTTCAAAACAATTCTGAATGTTTTCCATGTTGTATAAATAAACCAAACAAAATATCACTTTCTCATTAAAACCCAAATTCGTATGCTAAATCACGTTTTTTTACAAAATTTAGGTCTGAAAAAAATTTTCTAAAAAATTGTTCAAAACAATTCTGAATGTTTTTCATTTCATGTGATATTAATGAATTTCGTTTTCTTCAATTTGCTCATGTGAAGTTCGAATCTGTGTGTCAATTAATATGTTAGTGAATTAAATTTTGTCCAAGAAAAAATTGTCTTGAAAAACTTTGAAAAGAATTTTTGGATATTTTTTCAAGTTATAGTGATTCTTTGCCAACATTTTTGCATGAATATTATGTTTAGAAAGCTAAAAAAAATTGGTAAATTTGTCCAAAAATCTTTTTCTAAGAAAGTTTAAATTGTGCTTTTTTCTTATCACAAAAATCTATCATATAAAGTTTAATATGAGCATCAAGTCACTAAAGATAATTTTAAAAAATTTTGGTATTGTTTGTAAATAATACAAGTAGGAGGAGATTATGATTA